>OU565266.1:31372429-36172429 GCA_913789895.3 Seladonia tumulorum
TCCTGGTGTATTCTGGTATATTATGGTATATTCTGGTATATTCAGGTGTATTCTGGTGTATTCTGGTATACTATGGTATATTCTGGTATATTCTGATATATTATGGCATATTCTCGTGTATTCTGGTATATTCTGGTGTATTCTGGTATATTCTGGTATATTATGGGGTATTCTGGTATATTATGGTATATTCTTGTATATTTTGTTATATTCTGGTGTATTCTGGTGTATTCTGGTATAATATGGTATATTCTGGTATATTCAGGTGTATTCTGGTATATTCTGGTGTATTCTGGTATATTCGGGTGTATTCTGGGATATTCTGGTGTGTATTCTGGTATATTCTGTGATATTCAGGTGTATTCAGGTGTAATCAGGTGTATTCTGGTATATTCTGGTTTATTCTGGTGTATTCTGGTATATTCAGGTGTAATCAGGTGTATTCTGGTATATTCTGGTGTTTTCTGGTATATTCGGGTGTATTCTGGGATATTCTGGTGTATTCTGGTATATTCTCTGATATTCAGTTGTATTCTGGTATATTCTGGTGTATTCTGGTATATTCTGGCATATTCTGATATATTATGGCATATTCTCGTGTATTCTGGTATATTCTGGTGTATTCTGTTATATTCTGGTGTATTCTGGTATATTCTGATATATTATGGTATATTCTGGTGTATTCTGGTATATTGTGGTGTACTCTGGAGTATCCTGGTATATTCTGCGGTATTCTGGTATATTCTGGTGTATTCTGGTATATTCTGGTGTATTCTGGTATATTCTGGTGTATTCTGGTAAATTCTGGTATATTATGGTTTATTCTGGTGTATTCTGGTATATTCAAGAGTATCCTTGAATATTCTGGTATATTCTGTTGTGTTCTGGTATATTCTGTGATATTCTGGTGTATTCTAGTATATTATGGTATATTCTGATGCATTTTGGTATATTATGGTATATTCTGGTGTATTCTGGTATATTCTGCTGTATTCTGGTATATTCTGGTGTATTCGGGTATATTCTGGTATATTCAGGTGTATTCTGGTGTATTCTGGTATATTCTAGTATATTTTGTTATATTCTGGTGTATTCTGGTGTATTCTGGTGTATTCTGGTATAATATGGTATATTCTGGTATATTCAGGTGTATTCTGGTATATTCGGGTGTATTCTGGTATATTCTGGTATATTCTGGTGTTTTCTGGTATATTCGGGTGTATTCTGGGATATTCTGGTGTATTCTGGTATATTCTGTGATATTCAGGTGTATTCTGGTGTATTCTGGTATATTCTGGTACATTCTGATATATTATGGCATATTCTCGTGTATTCTGATATATTCTGGTGTATTCTGGTATATTCTGGTATATTCTGGTATATTATGGTATATTCTGGTGTATTCTGGGATATTCAGGTGTAATCAGGTGTATTCTGGTATATTATGGTATATTCTGGTATATTATGGTGTATTCTGGCATATTCTGATATATTATGGTATATTCTGGTGTATTCCGGTATATTCTGGTATATTATGGTATATTCTGGTGTATTCTGGTATATTCTGGTGTATTCTCGTATATTCTGGTGTATTCTGGTATATTCTGATATATTATGGTATATTCTGGTGTATTCTGGTATATTGTGGTGTACTCTGGTGTATTCTGGTATATTCTGGTATATTCTGGTATATTCTGGTGTATTCTGGTATATTCTGGTGTATTCTGCTATATTCTGGTGTATTCTGGTAAATTCTGGTATATTATGGTTTATTCTGGTGTATTCTGGTATATTCTAGAATATCCTTGAATATTCTGGTATATTCTGGTGTGTTCTGGTATATTCTGTGATATTCTGGTGTATTCTGGTGTATTCTGGTATATTCTGGTATATTATGGTATATTATGATATATTTTGTTATATACTGGTATATTCTGGTGTATTATGGTATATTCTAGGATATTCTTTTGTATTCTGGATTATTCTGGTATATTATGGTATATTTTGGTGTATTCTGGTATATTCTGGTATATTATGGTATATTCTGGTGTATTCTGGGATATTCAGGTGTAATCAGGTGTATTCTGCTATATTAAGGTATATTCTGGTGTATTCTGGTATATTCTGGTGTATTCTGGTATATTCTGGTATATTCTGATATATTATGGCATATTCTCGTGTATTCTGGTATATTCTGGTGTATTCTGGTATATTCTGGTATATTCTGATATATTATGGCATATTCTGGTGTATTCTGGTATATTCTGGTGTATTCTGGTATATTCTGGTATATTCTGATATATTATGGCATATTCTGGTGTATTCTGGTATATTCTGGTGTATTCTGGTATATTCTGATATATTATGGTATATTCTGGTGTATTCTGGTATATTGTGGTGTACTCTGGAGTATCCTGGTATATTCTGGTGTATTCTGGTATATTCTGGTATATTCTGATATATTCTGGTATATTCTGGTGTATTCTGGTATATTCTGGTATATTATGGTATATTCTGGTGTATTCTGGTATATTCTGGTGTATTCTGGTATATTCTGGTGTATTCTGGTATATTCTGGTGTATTCTGGTATATTATGGTATATTCTGGTGTATTCTGGTGTATTCTGGTATATTCTGGTGTATTCTGGTATATTCTGGTATATTATGGTTTATTCTGGTGTATTCTGGTATATTCTAGAATATCCTTGAATATTCTGGTATATTCTGGTGTGTTCTGGTATATTCTCTGATATTCTGGTGTATTCTAGTATATTATGGTATATTCTGGTGCATTCTGGTATATTATGGTATATTCTGATATATTTTGTTATATTCTGGTATGTTCTGGTGTATTCTTGTATATTCTAGGATATTCTTTTGTATTCTGGTTTATTCTGGTATATTATGGTATATTTTGGTGTATTCTGGTATATTCTGGTATATTATGGTATATTCTGGTGTATTCTGGGATATTCAGGTGTAATCAGGTGTATTCTGGTATATTATGGTATATTCTGGTGTATTCTAGTATATTATGTTATATTCTGGTGCATTTTGGTATATTATGGTATATTCTGGTATATTTTGTTATATTCTGGTATATTCTGGTGTATTCTTGTATATTCTGGGATATTCTGTTGTATTCTGGTGTATTCTGGTATATTATGGTGTATTCTGGTGTATTCTGGTATACTATGGTATATTCTAGTATATTCTGATATATTATTGCATATTCTCGTGTATTCTGGTATATTCTGGTGTTTTCTGGTATATTCGGGTGTATTCTGGGATATTCTGGTGTATTCTGGTATTTTCTGTGATATTCAGGTGTATTCTGGTATATTCTGGTGTATTCTGGTATATTCTGGTATATTATGGTATATTCTGGTATATTATGGTATATTCTGGTATATTTTGTTATATTCTGGTGTATTCTGGTGTATTCTGGTATAATATGGTATATTCTGGTATATTCAGGTGTATTCAGGTATATTCTGGTGTTTTCTGGTATATTCGGGTGTATTCTGGGATATTCTGGTGTATTCTGGTATATTCTGTGATATTCAGTTGTTTTCTGGTATATTCTGGTGTATTCTGGTATATTCTGGTATATTCTGATATATTATGGCATATTCTCGTGTATTCTGGTATATTATGGTATATTTTGGTGTATTCTGGTATATTCTGGTATATTATGGTATATTCTGGTGTATTCTGGGATATTCAGGTGTAATCAGGTGTATTCTGGTATATTATGGTATATTCTGGTGTATTCTAGTATATTATGGTATATTCTGGTGCATTTTGGTATATTATGGTATATTCTGGTATATTTTGTTATTTTCTGGTATATTCTTGTGTATTCTTGTATATTCTGGGATATTCTGTTGTATTCTGGTGTATTCTGGTATATTATGGTGTATTCTGGTGTATTCTGGTATACTATGGTATATTCTGGTATATTCTGATATATTATTGCATATTCTCGTGTATTCTGGTATATTCTGGTGTATTCTGGTATATTCTGGTATATTATGGTGTATTCTGGTATATTATGGTATATTCTGGTATATTTTGTTATATTCTGGTGTATTCTGGTGTATTCTGGTATAATATGGTATATTCTGGTATATTCTGGTGTATTCTGGTATATTCTGGTGTTTTCTGGTATATTCGGGTGTATTCTGGGATATTCTGGTGTATTCTGGTATATTCTGTGATATTCAGGTGTATTCTGGTATATTCTGGTGTATTCTGGTATATTCTGGTATATTATGGTATATTCTGGTATATTATGGTATATTCTAGTATATTTTGTTATATTCTGGTGTATTCTGGGGTATTCTGGTATAATATAGCATATTCTGGTATATTCAGGTGTATTCTGGTATATTCTGGTGTTTTCTGGTATATTCGGGTGTATTCTGGTATATTCTGGTGTATTCTGGTATATTCTGGTGCATTTTGGTATATTATGGTATATTCTGGTATATTTTGTTATTTTCTGGTATATTCTTGTGTATTCTTGTATATTCTGGGATATTCTGTTGTATTCTGGTGTATTCTGGTATATTATGGTGTATTCTGGTGTATTCTGTTATACTATGGTATATTCTGGTATATTCTGATATATTATTGCATATTCTCGTGTATTCTGGTATATTCTGGTGTATTCTGGTATATTCTGGTATATTATGGTTTATTCTGGTGTATTCTGGTATATTCTAGAGAATCCTTGAATATTCTGGTATATTCTGGTGTGTTCTGGTATATTCTGTGATATTCTGGTGTATTCTAGTATATTATAGTATATTCTGGTGCATTCTGGTATATTATGGTATATTCTGATATATTTTGTTATATTCTGGTATATTCTGGTGTATTCTTGTATATTCTAGGATATTCTTTTGTATTCTGGTTTATTCTGGTATATTACGGTATCTTTTGGTGTATTCTGGTATATTCTGGTATATTATGGTATATTCTGGTGTATTCTGGGATATTCAGGTGTAATCAGGTGCATTCTGGTATATTATGGTATATTCTGGTGTATTCTAGTATATTATGGTATATTCTGATGCATTTTGGTATATTATGGTATATTCTGGTGTATTCTGGTATATTCTGCTGTATTCTGGTATATTCTGGTGTATTCTGGTATATTATGGTATATTCTGGTATATTCAGGTGTATTCTGGTGTATTCTGGTATACTATGGTATATTCTGGTATATTCTGATATATTATTGCATATTCTCGTGTATTCTGGTATATTCTGGTGTATTCTGGTATATTCTGGTATATTATGGTGTATTCTGGTATATTATGGTATATTCTGGTATATTTTGTTATATTCTGGTGTATTCTGGTGTATTCTGGTATAATATGGTATATTCTGGTATATTCTGGTGTATTCTGGTATATTCTGGTGTATTCTGGTATATTCTGGGATATTCTGGTGTATTCTGGTATATTCTGTGATATTCAGGTGTATTCTGGTATATTCTGGTGTATTCTGGTATATTCTGGTATATTATGGTATATTCTGGTATATTATGGTATATTCTAGTATATTTTGTTATATTCTGGTGTATTCTGGGGTATTCTGGTATAATATGGCATATTCTGGTATATTCAGGTGTATTCTGGTATATTCTGGTGTTTTCTGGTATATTCGGGTGTATTCTGGGATATTCTGGTGTATTCTGGTATATTCTGTGATATTCAGGTGTATTCTGGTGTATTCTGGTGTATTCTGGTATATTCTGGTATATTCTGATATATTATGGCATATTCTCGTGTATTCTGGTATATTCTGGTGTATTCTGTTATATTCTGGTGTATTCTGGTATATTCTGATATATTATGGTATAATCTGGTGTATTCTGGTGTATTGTGGTGTACTCTGGAGTATCCTGGTATATTCTGCGGTATTCTGGTATATTCTGGTGTATTCTGGTATATTCTGGTGTATTCTGGTATATTCTGGTGTATTCTGGTAAATTCTGGTATATTATGGTTTATTCTGGTGTATTCTGGTATATTCAAGAGTATCCTTGAATATTCTGGTATATTCTGTTGTGTTCTGGTATATTCTGTGATATTCTGGTGTATTCTAGTATATTCTAGGATATTCTTTTGTATTCTGGTTTATTCTGGTATATTATGGTATATTTTGGTGTATTCTGGTATATTCTGGTATATTATGGTATATTCTGGTGTATTCTGGGATATTCAGGTGTAATCAGGTGTATTCTGATATATTATGGTATATTCTGGTGTATTCTAGTATATTATGGTATATTCTGATGCATTTTGGTATATTATGGTATATTCTGGTGTATTCTGGTATATTCTGCTGTATTCTGGTATATTCTGGTGTATTCTGGTATATTATGGTATATTCTGGTATATTCAGGTGTATTCTGGTGTATTCTGGTATACTATGGTATATTCTGGTATATTCTGATATATTATGGCATATTCTCGTGTATTCTGGTATATTCTGGTGTATTCTGGTATATTCTGGTATATTATGGGGTATTCTGGTATATTATGGTATATTCTTGTATATTTTGTTATATTCTGGTGTATTCTGGTGTATTCTGGTATAATATGGTATATTCTGGTATATTCAGGTGTATTCTGGTATATTCTGGTGTTTTCTGGTATATTCGGGTGTATTCTGGGATATTCTGGTGTATTCTGGTATATTCTGTGATATTCAGGTGTATTCTGGTATATTCTGGTGTATTCTGGTATATTCTGGTATATTATGGTATATTCTGGTGTATTCTGGGATATTCAGGTGTAATCAGGTGTATTCTGGTATATTCTGGTGTTTTCTGGTATATTCGGGTGTATTCTGGGATATTCTGGTGTATTCTGGTATATTCTCTGATATTCAGTTGTATTCTGGTATATTCTGGTGTATTCTGGTATATTCTGGCATATTCTGATATATTATGGCATATTCTCGTGTATTCTGGTATATTCTGGTGTATTCTGTTATATTCTGGTGTATTCTGGTATATTCTGATATATTATGGTATATTCTGGTGTATTCTGGTATATTGTGGTGTACTCTGGAGTATCCTGGTATATTCTGCGGTATTCTGGTATATTCTGGTGTATTCTGGTATATTCTGGTGTATTCTGGTAAATTCTGGTATATTATGGTTTATTCTGGTGTATTCTGGTATATTCAAGAGTATCCTTGAATATTCTGGTATATTCTGTTGTGTTCTGGTATATTCTGTGATATTCTGGTGTATTCTAGTATATTATGGTATATTCTGATGCATTTTGGTATATTATGGTATATTCTGGTGTATTCTGGTATATTCTGCTGTATTCTGGTATATTCTGGTGTATTCTGGTATATTATGGTATATTCTGGTATATTCAGGTGTATTCTGGTGTATTCTGGTATATTCTAGTATATTTTGTTATATTCTGGTGTATTCTGGGGTATTCTGGTATAATATGGTATATTCTGGTATATTCAGGTGTATTCTGGTATATTCTGGTTTATTCTGGTATATTCTGGTATATTCTGGTGTTTTCTGGTATATTCGGTTGTATTCTGGGATATTCTGGTGTATTCTGGTATATTCTGTGATATTCAGGTGTATTCTGGTATATTCTGGTGTATTCTGGTATATTCTGGTACATTCTGATATATTATGGCATATTCTCGTGTATTCTGATATATTCTGGTGTATTCTGGTATATTCTGGTATATTCTGGTATATTATGGTATATTCTGGTGTATTCTGGGATATTCAGGTGTAATCAGGTGTATTCTGGTATATTATGGTATATTCTGGTAAGTTCTGGTATATTATGGTATATTCTGGTGTATTCTGGTGTATTCTGGTATATTATGGTATATTCTGGTGTATTTTGTTATATTCTGGTATATTCTGGTGTATTCTGGTATATTCTGGTGTATTCTGGTATATTCTGATATATTATGGTATATTCTGGTGTATTCTGGTATATTGTGGTGTACTCTGGTGTATTCTGGTATATTCTGCGGTAATCTGGTATATTCTGGTATATTCTGGTGTATTCTGGTATATTCTGGTGTATTCTGCTATATTCTGGTGTATTCTGGTAAATTCTGGTATATTATGGTTTATTCTGGTGTATTCTGGTATATTCTAGAGTATCCTTGAATATTCTGGTATATTCTGGTGTGTTCTGGTATATTCTGTGATATTCTGGTGTATTCTAGTATATTATGGTATATTCTGGTGCATTCTGGTATATTATGGTATATTATGATATATTTTGTTATATACTGGTATATTCTGGTGTATTATGGTATATTCTAGGATATTCTTTTGTATTCTGGATTATTCTGGTATATTATGGTATATTTTGGTGTATTCTGGTATATTCTGGTATATTATGGTATATTCTGGTGTATTCTAGGATATTCAGGTGTAATCAGGTGTATTCTGCTATATTAAGGTATATTCTGGTGTATTCTGGTATATTCTGGTGTATTCTGGTATATTCTGGTATATTCTGATATATTATGGCATATTCTCGTGTATTCTGGTATATTCTGGTGTATTCTGGTATATTCTGGTATATTCTGATATATTATGGCATATTCTGGTGTATTCTGGTATATTCTGGTGTATTCTGGTATATTCTGGTATATTCTGATATATTATGGCATATTCTGGTGTATTCTGGTATATTCTGGTGTATTCTGGTATATTCTGATATATTATGGTATATTCTGGTGTATTCTGGTATATTGTGGTGTACTCTGGAGTATCCTGGTATATTCTGCGGTATTCTGGTATATTCTGGTATATTCTGATATATTATGGCATATTCTGGTGTATTCTGGTATATTCTGGTATATTATGGTATATTCTGGTGTATTCTGGTATATTCTGGTGTATTCTGGTATATTCTGGTGTATTCTGGTATATTCTGGTGTATTCTGGTATATTATGGTATATTCTGGTGTATTCTGGTGTATTCTGGTATATTCTGGTGTATTCTGGTATATTCTGGTATATTATGGTTTATTCTGGTGTATTCTGGTATATTCTAGAGTATCCTTGAATATTCTGGTATATTCTGGTGTGTTCTGGTATATTCTGTGATATTCTGGTGTATTCTAGTATATTATGGTATATTCTGGTGCATTCTGGTATATTATGGTATATTCTGATATATTTTGTTATATTCTGGTATGTTCTTGTGTATTCTTGTATATTCTAGGATATTCTTTTGTATTCTGGTTTATTCTGGTATATTATGGTATATTTTGGTGTATTCTGGTATATTCTGGTATATTATGGTATATTCTGGTGTATTCTGGGATATTCAGGTGTAATCAGGTGTATTCTGGTATATTATGGTATATTCTGGTGTATTCTAGTATATTATGGTATATTCTGGTGCATTTTGGTATATTATGGTATATTCTGGTATATTTTGTTATATTCTGGTATATTCTGGTGTATTCTTGTATATTCTGGGATATTCTGTTGTATTCTGGTGTATTCTGGTATATTCTGGTATATTATGGTGTATTCTGGTGTATTCTGGTATACTATGGTATATTCTAGTATATTCTGATATATTATTGCATATTCTCGTGTATTCTGGTATATTCTGGTGTTTTCTGGTATATTCGGGTGTATTCTGGGATATTCTGGTGTATTCTGGTATTTTCTGTGATATTCAGGTGTATTCTGGTATATTCTGGTGTATTCTGGTATATTCTGGTATATTATGGTATATTCTGGTATATTATGGTATATTCTAGTATATTTTGTTATATTCTGGTGTATTCTGGTGTATTCTGGTATAATATGGTATATTCTGGTATATTCAGGTGTATTCAGGTATATTCTGGTGTTTTCTGGTATATTCGGGTGTATTCTGGGATATTCTGGTGTATTCTGGTATATTCTGTGATATTCAGTTGTTTTCTGGTATATTCTGGTGTATTCTGGTATATTCTGGTATATTCTGATATATTATGGCATATTCTCGTGTATTCTGGTATATTCTGGTGTATTCTGTTATATTCTGGTGTATTCAGGTATATTCTGATATATTATGGTATATTCTGGTGTATTCTGGTATATTGTGGTGTACTCTGGAGTATCCTGGTATATTCTGCGGTATTCTGGTATATTCTGGTGTATTCTGGTATATTCTGGTGTATTCTGGTATATTCTGGTGTATTCTGGTAAATTCTGGTATATTATGGTTTATTCTGGTGTATTCTGGTATATTCAAGAGTATCCTTGAATATTCTGGTATATTCTGTTGTGTTCTGGTATATTCTGTGATATTCTGGTGTATTCTAGTATATTCTAGGATATTCTTTTGTATTCTGGTTTATTCTGGTATATTATGGTATATTTTGGTGTATTCTGGTATATTCTGGTATATTATGGTATATTCTGGTGTATTCTGGGATATTCAGGTGTAATCAGGTGTATTCTGATATATTATGGTATATTCTGGTGTATTCTAGTATATTATGGTATATTCTGATGCATTTTGGTATATTATGGTATATTCTGGTGTATTCTGGTATATTCTGCTGTATTCTGGTATATTCTGGTGTATTCTGGTATATTATGGTATATTCTGGTATATTCAGGTGTATTCTGGTGTATTCTGATATACTATGGTATATTCTGGTATATTCTGATATATTATGGCATATTCTCGTGTATTCTGGTATATTCTGGTGTATTCTGGTATATTCTGGTATATTATGGTGTATTCTGGTATATTATGGTATATTCTGGTATATTCTGGTATATTCAGGTGTATTCTGGTGTATTCTGGTATACTATGGTATATTCTGGTATATTCTGATATATTATGGCATATTCTCGTGTATTCTGGTATATTCTGGTGTATTCTGGTATATTCTGGTATATTATGGTGTATTCTGGTATATTATGGTATATTCTGGTATATTTTGTTATATTCTGGTGTATTCTGGTGTATTCTGGTATAATATGGTATATTCTGGTATATTCTGGTGTATTCTGGTATATTCTGGTGTTTTCTGGTATATTCGGGTGTATTCTGGGATATTCTGGTGTATTCTGGTATATTCTGTGATATTCAGGTGTATTCTGGTATATTCTGGTGTATTCTGGTATATTCTGATATATTATGGCATATTCTCGTGTATTCTGGTATATTCTGGTGTATTCTGGTATATTCTGGTATATTATGGTATATTCTGGTATATTATGGTATATTCTAGTATATTTTGTTATATTCTGGCGTATTCTGGGGTATTCTGGTATAATATGGTATATTCTGGTATATTCAGGTGTATTCTGGTATATTCGGGTGTATTCTGGTATATTCTGGTATATTCTGGTGTTTTCTGGTATATTCGGTTGTATTCTGGGATATTCTGGTGTATTCTGGTATATTCTGTGATATTCAGGTGTATTCTGGTATATTCTGGTGTATTCTGGTATATTCTGGTATATTCTGGTATATTATGGCATATTCTCGTGTATTCTGATATATTCTGGTGTATTCTGGTATATTCTGGTATATTATGGTGTATTCTGGTATATTATGGTATATTCTGGTATATTTTGTTATATTCTGGTGTGTTCTGGGGTACTCTGGTATAATATGGTATATTCTGGTGTATTCTAGTATATTATGGTATATTCTGGTGCATTCTGGTATATTATGGTATATTCTGATATATTTTGTTATATTCTGGTATATTCTGGTGTATTCTGGTGTATTCTGATATATTCTGGTGTATTCTGTTATATTCTGGGATATTCTGGTGTATTATGGTTTATTCTGTTATATTCTGGTGTATTCTGGTATATTCTGGTGTATTCTGGTAAGTTCTGGTATATTATGGTATATTCTGGTGTATTCTGGTATATTCTGGTATATTATGGTATTTTCTGGTGTATTTTGTTATATTCTGGTATATTCTGGTGTATTCTCGTATATTCTTGTGTATTCTGGTATATTCTGATATATTATGGTATATTCTGGTGTATTCTGGTATATTGTGGTGTACTCTGGTGTATTCTGGTATATTCTGCGGTAATCTGGTATATTCTCGTATATTCTGGTGTATTCTGGTATATTCTGGTGTATTCTGCTATATTCTGGTGTATTCTGGTAAATTCTGGTATATTATGGTTTATTCTGGTGTATTCTGGTATATTCTAGAGTATCCTTGAATATTCTGGTATATTCTTGTGTGTTCTGGTATATTCTGTGATATTCTGGTGTATTCTAGTATATTATGGTATATTCTGGTGCATTCTGGTATATTATGGTATATTATGATATATTTTGTTATATACTGGTATATTCTGGTGTATTCTTGTATATTCTAGGATATTCTTTTGTATTCTGGTTTATTCTGGTATATTATGGTATATTTTGGTGTATTCTGGTATATTCTGGTATATTATGGTATATTCTGGTGTATTCTGGTGTAATCAGGTGTATTCTGGTATATTATGGTATATTCTGGTGTATTCTGGTATATTCTGGTGTATTCTGGTATATTCTGGTATATTCTGATATATTATGGCATATTCTCGTGTATTCTGGTATATTCTGGTGTATTCTGTTATATTCTGGTATATTCTGATATATTATGGCATATTCTCGTGTATTCTGGTATATTCTGGTGTATTCTGTTATATTCTGGTGTATTCTGGTATATTCTGATATATTATGGTATATTCTGGTGTATTCTGGTATATTGTGGTGTACTCTGGAGTATCCTGGTATATTCTGCGGTATTCTGGTATATTCTGGTATATTCTGGTGTATTCTGGTATATTCTGGTGTATTCTGGTATATTCTGGTGTATTCTGGTAAATTCTGGTATATTATTGTTTATTCTGGTGTATTCTGGTATATTCTAGAGTATCCTTGAATATTCTGGTATATTCTGGTGTGTTCTGGTATATTCTGTGATATTCTGGTGTATTCTAGTATATTATGGTATATTCTGGTGCATTCTGGTATATTATGGTATATTCTGATATATTTTGTTATATTCTGGTATATTCTGGTGTATTCTTGTATATTCTAGGATATTCTTTTGTATTCTGGTTTATTCTGGTATATTATGGTATATTTTGGTGTATTCTGGTATATTCTGGTATATTATGGTATATTCTGGGATATTCTGTTGTATTCTGGTATATTCTGGTATATTATGGTTTATTCTGGTGTATTCTGGTATATTCTAGAGTATCCTTGAATATTCTGGTATATTATGGTATATTCTGGTGTGTTATGATATATTCTGGTGTATTCTGTTATATTCTGGTATATTCTGGTGTATTCTGGTATATTCTGGTATATTCTGGTATATTCTGGTGTATTCTGGTATATTCTGGTGTATTCTGGTATATTCTTGTATATTCTGGTGTATTCTGGTATATTCTGGTGTATTCTGGTATATTCGATTTCTTCCTGGGTTGTTTTTGTTTCCTTGATCTGGTCCATTTTCGGGGGTTCTTCCTGTTGGAAATGGTTGGACTGGTCGTCCTGTGAGTTGATTTTCATTACGGAGCGGCGCTCTGTGGGGTTCGCTCCCTTGGGTGCGCCGCTGGTCTCTGGGGAGTACTTCTCGTTTCCCGACCTTTGTTGGGAATAGGGCACTATCTCGCCTGTTTCTACTCTTGATTTGAATTTGTAGCAATTTTTTATTGAGTGTCCCGCCTTTTTGCCGTAGCTGCAAGTGCCAGGAGGGTCTGCTGCTCTAGCCCGATTATCGGTTCCTATTTGCTGGTTAGTTCTCGAGTTGCTGTATGGATTCCTGTTATTTTGATAAGAATTATTGCGATAGGGAGGAGGATCGGAGCGCCAGCGCGATTCAGTATAGTTGTCTTGTCCCGGAGGTGCCTGATATCTGCTTGAGGAAATCTGATATCTTTGCTGAGACGCGCCTTTGTGGTATGCTCTGGCTAGTTCTTCTTCGTGTCGGATTTGCTTCGAAATTTTTACTGCATTGGCGTATCCTTCTTCTAAGTTGGCAAAGCCCTCCAATTGCAATCTGAGGCGAATTTCTGATGGTAATCCCCTTATGAATGCTTCAATGATATCAAGATCTATATTGCGCTGAAGTTCTTCCGAAATTTCTCCGTGTGTGCTGCGCTCTGCGTCCATGATTGCGAGTTGTAGATCTTTTACGCGACTTATGTAGTCCAAAATGGTTTCGTTAGGGTTTTTATAAAGGTTTCCTAATTCGACCTTATACTGATTAACCGTCTTTTGAGGCCCGAACATAATTTTTAGTTTTGTTTCGAATTCCTCTAGGGTGTTTATGGTTGAGTATTCGATGATTCTAAACGCATGTCCTCTGACTTTGGTTGTTAGTAATTTAATCAAATATGGTTCCACGTTCGGTGGGAGCATTGTTTTAGCTATTTCACATGCTCTTAAGAATTGAAATACGGAGGGCTTATAACCATCGAACACTGGTACTATTTCTAACGCGTCTTTAATTCGTATCGGATTGTCTAACTGTTCTGTCAGTCTGTGTGTCGGTTTTTCTGGAGTCGTTCGTTCGGGTTTAGTCGGTGTCGGTCGGTTACGTATTGAGTATAGTGCATCTTGCATATCCGCTATTTGTTGGCTTAATTCTCGGAATTTAGTGCCAAGATCGGCTATAAAGTCGTTACTTTCTTGAGACTTTTTTATTTGTTCTAAGGCCATTTTTAATACGTCTGATTCAGGTCCATCACTACCGGGATTGGCCATTATGATTTTAATATGAGAAGTTATGGGTAAACTGTATTTTCCAATCCTCAATTCTGCGCTCTATCCCACCGCTGTCACCAAATTTGTTACGTCCCAAGTGGACAGATCTATGATTTTAAGAGGATAGTACGCAGTTTCGAACCTACCTGCATTCACCGGCTGCGGTTCGGGAAATTGAGGATTGTTTAAATAATGATTATACCCTTTTAACGATAACAACTAATTTATAGATTTATTCAAAGCAAGATTCTGAATCAGATGTTAGAGATTACATATAATATTTAAGATACGGATATACAAGAGTGCGATTCGCGTGGTTACAATATTAATGACGATGACAATGGTATTTACCGAAATACAATCTTCTTAACGAATTAGAATGACAATTTCCCGCTGGTCTTCGGGTGGTGGTTGGTACTCCGTTTTGTTAGGCACGGGCACTTTAATAACTTCGCGATCTAACAACTTACTTTCCCTATGACGTGATAATCGTTATGACGTTTGTCGCGCGCGTTTATCTATCTTGATGGATCTTTTACTAACTGACTGCCGCGGTGTTAGTCTCCTTATTTATAAGATCGACAATGCGACATTTCTCAGAATGCTGGCCCAGGAGGTACCCTGCACCTGTTAGTCTTTTCCTGACTTGCTCGATTCCTTGTCGTCAGGGTCCTTTTACCTAGGAGTCGGCATCTTTTCTCATTGCTTGGCATGGTGTGATGCCTCACCTGTTGGTTCTCGGAGCATAAGCCGATCTTTATTTCCGCGCGTTTTGCAGAAGGCTGAGTTGTCATTTTAGCTACTCGTTACCGCGCCACGATATTGCGCAGTTCGGATTAACGTAGTTCCTTATATTCTATGTATGTATTTTACGCTGATTATATTATTGTTTTATTTCTAAGCTTACCACTCTCGTGGAATTATCGGATTTCGTGCTAGTTCTATATTAGATTGATTACTTATTGGCGGTCGAACCACCGGACGTGACACCGCCATTCACCCAAATCACTGGTCTCTCTCCGAATCAAACGACAGTTCGAAGCATCATATTGGCCGGTACCGTTCAGCACGATGGAACTTGCAATGGAGCCACGTACAGTGACACGTACAGTGCACTTTGAAAGATTTCTACGCTACAGTTAAAATATCGTCAAACGAAATATACCTGCCTTCGGGACAACGATGCAACCTCCAAAAGGAATCCTGCTTGGACACAGAGGATGGCCACACCTTCTGGGCTAGCCTACCTATTGACAGATGCGAGTTCAACAGATACCAAGTTCTCTACGACGGCAAGGCGTTACGCACCCGCTCCACTGAGTCCAACATCGCAACAATCTTCACCGTCACTGCCGACGAAACCGCTTTCTCGCTCACGAGTTCTGGCCGTACCTCAGCATGTGGCTACACATTAATAAGAACAGAACATCCCAAACTTCTAATTCTCCATACAAAAAGGGACGGACGATTTAAGCAAATTGAGCCCACGAAAATCAACAATCTGGACATCTTCACTTACGTGAACACAAAATTCATTTATCTCGAAAGGCACGTAAAGAACCAAGTTGTCTCGATGTACCGGGACCTCCTACAACAACAGTGTAAATTGGAACGCCAGATCTTGAAGAACGCAATAGCTATGATTCATACCGACCCGGCAGAGGTGGCCACGACTCTCGCCAAGGAATATGGTTTCATGGCCGTCCAAGGTGGAGAGGTCATACACCTTGTGAAATGTATTCCAGTGGATTGCACGCTAAGGAAGACAGAACAGTGTTATGAAGAACTACCAGTAACATATCGAAACACATCTTATTTTCTCACGCCAAGGAACCACATACTTACCTCTGTTGGCACGCAACGAAAATGCAATGAGCTGATTCCACCGGCGTACAGACTGCACGGAACCTAGTACAAAATGATGCCAAACCCCGTTGAAAGTATGCCGTTCCCACCTGTGCAGCCCTTAACAAAATCATCATGGAAATACGTTGATCCGCAGAATTTGGCCAATGGAGGCATATACTCCTCAGACGACATTGATAAATTAAACGAACACATAATGTTCCCGATAGAAAAGTCTGCGGTGATCGACTCGCTTGCTCAGGGCGCCTCCGGCAGAAGCTACGCCGAAGAATCAGCATCCCTGTACAACCTAATGGACAAAGCAACATTAGAGAAAATTGCTGAATCCACCGGACAGAAAATCTGGGACAGAATCACAGGGCTGATTGGAATCTACATGGTGGTCCGCCTCATCAAGGTCACTACCAACGTCGTCCTCAACGGAATCGCACTGCATGCGGCTTATGGGTGGAGTATCCAGTTACTGGCTGCATCGTGCAGTGCCCTCACACACTTCTGCCTGTTCCTAAAACGGAAAAATGAAGAGACAATCAGTGAAAACTCCACCAGAAACAAACTAGAGTGTATGCCCAAGCCCAGTGAAGTGTCAACAAATAGTGCGAGTGACGGCCACCCCACAATAATTGTAATACCCCCTGTGAGTGACGAGAACACTATTCCCCAAGAGTGCATAAACCAAAACCCGTGCGAAGGATACTAACTTTAGAAACCGCCGAGAAGAAATAATTTTTCCTGTGAGAAAAATTATTTTTCCCAAGGGGGAGATGTCACGTCTGTCAACGTGTTGCGTTCGATAACACATAGATGTCGCGCCTGTCGAGATGTTGTGTTTGGTTATAAAGAGATGTCGCGTCTCTATCGACGTGTTGCGTTAGGTTATAACTAGATGTCACGTCTATCGACGAATCGCGTTAGGTCATAAGGGCCAGGTATAGTCACGTGACTTTTCAAGATTCGGAGGTCGGTATCTGCCGTACAGTTTTCTTTACAGAAATGGTATTACCTACAAACGTGTAGCTGATTGATGAACACGAGATGGAGCTACCGTCGCATTCTATTTCGAATCAGAAAAGGAACTCGAGTGACGTTGCAACACAAGAAGTGTGTGACGAGGAAGCTAGATTTTACTGCGTTGTCAGCTTTCAAAAGGGCAATGTTGCCGCATCGTATTCATACAAACACCGTCGATGCTTGCATCGAAAGCGTTCGAACTTGTTCAAGCGGTTTCTTCTCTTCCTTACGGATCTGTCGAAATTAGGAGGCTTATTCTTTCATAATTTAAAATATGGAATTTTCAATTGTAAATAATTGTATTAAACGATCATTTGAATATTCGTTGACTTGTTTAAAAATCTTCTTAATATTTTAAACTTTCTATACGAATATAACATTTTTAAATATTTCTAAATTTTTAATTCTGTAAAAGTTCGCGGTGACCGGTAAAAGTTTCGACCACGTGGCGTGGAGAGGTTATCTCACCGTAAGTGAAAAGTGATACGCATGCGCCGCACCGGGCCGTCCCGCCGAATCGTGCCGAGCCACGCGCCGTCCTGCCAAAGGAGCGCCGGTACACGCGCACCGCCTGACGACCGCACGCCGAACCAGCAAAGGATCGATCCCTGGTGGACAAGATCGATCCCGACGAACCCAGGAACGATTCCCGGCCGAGGAGGATCCATCCCGGCGAAAAAAGAGCGATCTCGCCGATCGAAGGAGCGGTCGCATCGACCAGCGAAGGAACCGGACTCCGCCGTCCCGCCATAGTAGTGCCGGTACACGTGCACCGCCTGCCGACCGCACGCCGAACCAGCGAAGGAACGATCCCTGAGGGAAAAGATCGATTCCGACGAACGTAGGAGCGTCTCTGAGCCGAAAAGAGCGACGGTGCTGACCGAGAGAGCGATCCCCGGTGGAAAACGATCGAGCACGCCGACCAGCGAAGGAGCGAAATGAACGGGCGCATGAGAACACAGGTCTGTTGCGTGCCGTTCAAGGGAATCAAATGCGTCCAGGGCAAAAACGCAATTCCCGTTCCGTGCCGGATGCCGTGTGCCGTTGCGCCGAACCGGATCGTAGTCGCAGCCGCCTCCGCCGGATTCCAGACCAGACCCGCCGTAGCCGCCTCCGTCGAAGTCCAGACCAGACCCGCCGCAGCCGCCTCCGTCGAAGTCCAGACCAGACCCGTGGCAGACTACCGGACATCTTTCACCGAACAGCGTTCGCGCCGTAAAGGGCTCCCGTTTTTCCGACACGCCCTGTCGTTTTCTTTGCCGTCGTTCAGCACGCGAACTGCGAACTGCACGTTCGAACTGCGAACACAACCGCGACCGCGCGCACCACCGAAACCGTTTTCGCGGAACCGAGCTCCGGGACCCCCTCCGAAAGTGTCCTGACACCCCGACACCCTGTCCGTTTTCCTGGTAACTGCGGTTGCCATTTACCCCACCCTGACAAACCCTGGCCAGAACCACGCAACTGATGTTGCCACTGTTCGGCCAGTAACCCCGGAAACGTATCGAACCGGTAACTGCTGTTGCCCTCGATATCCGACCCGGAAACGTGCAGCAAGACAACTGCTGGTGTCTTCGCACCGCGAAACCGGGACCGAACTGGCGACACGAGCCTCTACCGAGGGTCGTCCGTACGCCGGAATACCATGGCCTCGGCACTAACGACCGTTGCTGTCGTGGCTAAGAGGAATCGGTCCCCGAACACCCACGCGTGCCGACCGCTGGCGGCAACGCGGGCCCGCCGTCCCGCGATCCGATAAGCCGCGACCCGATCACCCGCGTTCCGCGATAACTCGCGTGCCGACGACTGTCGACACCGAGTTCCCGCCGTTCCGAATACCGGAGACCGACCGATCCGCGAACCGATAACACGCATGCCGATAACGCGCGTGCCGAGAACACCCGCGTACCGCGAGGTACCGCCCGTCGCGAGAAATCGCGAGCCGACACTCCGTCTCACCGGTCGGACGAAAACTCCGTTCCGAATATATGAGACCGACGCGGCAGATACCGCTGCCGCCGAGTCTCACCCGCCGTTCCGAATGTACGAGCTCGATGCGGCCAAAGCCGCCGAGTCTCACCCGCCGTTCCGAATATACGAGCACGAAGCGACGGCGACGGCCGCCGCTGACTCTCGTCCGCCGTTCCAAATGATCGAACGAACACCCGACGATCCGGACTCCAGCGACCACGACGGTGGCCGCTGAGACCGGGACGATCCGACCTCCAGGAAACCCGCGTGTGTCAACGGCCGCGGGCACCCAGCTCGCGTGCGTTTCGTACCCCGAATCACGTCATAGCCGAGAACCGACACCGCGTCACCGTAATGACCGACGTCCGGCGATAACCCGCGCACCGTGGACAGGGCCCAGGACCAGGACCGAGGGCCCACCCGAGGGCCTCCGCGATCTCACCCGGCACGCAGGGTCGAGGGCATGTTTGTACAAAAGTTGTAGTTCTATATCCGCAGTTATAAGCCGTGGTTGTACAAGTAGTTCTAGTTTAGTATCCGCAGTTATAAGGCATGTTTGTACAAAAGTTCTAGTTCCGTATCCGTAGTTACAAGCCGCGTTTGTACAAATAGTACACGTAGTTTTAGGTCCGTATCCGTAGTTATAAGCCGCGTTTGTACAAATAGTACACGTAGTTTTAGGTCCGTAGCCGTAGTTATCTGCCGCATAATCTCCGTAAGTGATAAGCCGCGGTCGTACAGCTAGTTCTAGCTCCGTATCCGTAGGTATAAGCCGCGTTCGGACAGCGGTCCGATCCGTTATTATAAGCAGCGTAATCTCCGTACTTATAAGAACCGTATTATTGTACGGGGAGGAGCCGGTCTCCCCACCAGAACCGGCCAAAGAAGAGAACTGTTAATTTTCACACATTGGTTACGAATAAATAAGGGTTACGGTTCACTCGTTCCGCGACGAAAGGGGGGGGGGGGGTGTAACAGACCTGGACGCGCCAGGCCTGTTACGTACCGGTCTCGCGGAATCCCGACCCCCGCCGACCGATCCCGACGAATTCCGAGCGTCGCAAGATACGCGCTCCGCGCCCTCGCGCCACGCAACCGATTCTGGCGGCAACCGGAAGCCGCCATAGCGTCGAGATCCTTCGAACCGGACACGGAACGTCACCGGAAGTTCCGCCCGCGGAAAACCGCACTCGTTACAATTAATTATATTATTTTATTTAGATAAAAAGTTATTTAAATAAAGATTCGAATAAAAGATACTTTATCTTTATTCGTTATTCTTAGGTTCGATATCCACAGAGATAAGAACGCAGAGTTGAATCTCAGGTATCGCGATAACTTGCTCGCTCGAACTTGTCCGAGATTCTTTCCGAACCTGACCGACGAAGTCGAGCAGGTAGCCCGAAACTCTCGGGTAGCCCAAAACGTTCGGGCCGCCGATGTGTCATAAAGTATCTCGCATCCGAATCGAGCTCGGCCGACTTTCTGCGACCTGACCCGAACCCGAATATCAGTCGCGGCCACAACATTGTCGGGTATATCGGTGTGAGACTAGAAGACCACTACTAATCCAATTACAAAACTTTTTTATTTTTCGTTATATTCTTATGAAACTTTTACCAACATATTTGTGGCATTTTTCTCATTAAAATGATACCAAATACGATATATTTCCGATGATATTTACCTGTGTAATGAACGATGAAAGTTGCTTCCCATAACAATTACATTAACGGAAAATTAGTGTAAATGTGATCCGAATTATATCGCGTTTGGTATCGTTTTAATCAGAATAATGCCACAAACTTATTGGTAGAAGTCTCATAAAAAAATAATTAATAATAAAGAAGTTAAATTTTTCATTTAAAGGCCTGCGCTCACGCGAGCTTTGATCTTTGCCGGCGGCCGCGACTCTCTGCGGCTCTTTCTTTCCCATACGCTGTTCTTCTCTGTGTTCGAAACTTTTATTGCTTGTTACACAAGTAAATATCATCGGAATTATATCATATTTGGTATCATTTTAATCAGAATAATGCCACGAATATGTTGGTAAAAGTTTCATAAAAATATAACGAAAAATAAAAAAATTTGTAATTGGATTAGTAGTGGTCTTCTGGTCTCACACCGATATACCCGATAGTGTCATGTTACACTCTTCGGCTGCGACGGCTCTCGAGATTCGCTGTCAGCACCTCCGTACAACATTGTATTTCAAATGGGACGCTCGGCAAGAACCTCCGATCTCGTATGGAAGGCAGTAAAAAGAACCACGATTGTGTTCAGCCTTATATATTTATTATTTATAAGTAGTTAGTTATTGTTATTTATTATTAAAACAATTTTTATAATGTTTCTGTATTCATTATTTGAATTATTATTTCAATAATAATTTATTGTTAAAACAATTGTTTAAACAAATAAATTTTTATAATGTATAGAAATTTGTTTCTATAAAAAAATTATTTTCTCATATACTAGTCTGTTTTAGCCTTATCGTTCATGAACAGCTATCGTGCCGTCGCGTCTCGCCACTAGACAACGCGTCCGTGACAATGTTGTTTACTCGCCCGTAGACTAGACCTGACTACACTGAGTGCAATGCATTTTCGGTGTCAAAATATCTGCCGAATAAACTCCTTTTGTTTTCAAGGTTTCTGAACATTACGAACGTTAAATTGAGTAGCATGAGAAGAATAGAAAAAGTCAGGACGTGCAGGTCGTAGGAAGTGTAGGTGTAGGTCATTGGATTTGTCTTGATAAATGACGACATAATGCAGGAAAACATAGGGTAGCATTTGAAAAACTAAAATCGACTTAAAACTTTCCCGCACAACCTACCCTGCAAAAAAATAACGTACATCGTATTATGTCCCCCTTCGTATTTGTTACGAGCCAGGGCTTCGTGCAACGCGAGAGGCCGGCGAGGGGTTTATTACCCCGGGAATATGATTTCAATTTGTTAGTGAGGTACGCGGACGAACCCAATGCGAAATTGGGGAGCCGCTAGGATAGTCGACGTCGAGGACGAACCTGATGCGAAATCAGGGAGCCTCTAGGTATGGAGTCAAACGCAGACGAACCTGGTGCGAAACCAGGGAGCTGCAGGAGGGTGAAACTTCGTGAACGAACCCAATGCGAAATTGGGGAGTCACTGGGAGAGACACGCAGACGAACCCGGTGCGAAACCGGGGAGCTGCTAGGATACGGACGAACCCAATGCGAAACTGGGGAGCCGTTAGGATGGTATAATATTCGTGGACGAACCCAATGCGAAATCGGGGAGCCACTAGGTTGGAGAAATCTTATTGGATTTACGGTTATGATTGTTAGTAAGCCTCGTAACTTTATATATATTTTTTAGTTGATACAATCCGAGCGGTAAGATTGTATCGTGTGGGAACGTTCAATTACTAGATTAGGATATTAGGCAATAATTAAGGGTTTATAGATTTCACGATTTGATAACAAGACAAATATATTCTGTTATAAGTTTTTGTTACAAATGTCTGTGTCGCGAATGAGTCTAAGGATTATAATTTGAGTATGTTTTACCTATGTTGCTCGGTTTTGACGCACTGGCAATGCGGGGTCAGAGTTATGTTTGATTCGAAAGGGACTTTAACCCGATCTCACTAGAATTGAACTTGAGCGTGTAACGCGACGTGACTCTAACGTGATAGCACGATCGTTGAATCTTGCGGAACCGTTACTGTACGCAACTAAGATCAACCGAACCGTCGTCAGACGTTTCTGAATTTACACTGAACCGTCGTCTAACGTTTCTGAAGTAAAACTGAACCGAACCGTCGTCTGACGTTTCTGAAGTAAAACTGAACCGTCGTCTAACGTTTTTGAATTTACACTGAACCGAAGAGGATGAAAACGAGCGGGTTTATATACCTTGAGAATGAAAGGGGTGCTCTGTTTAAAGTTTAATGTCACGTGGGGTCACACAGATGTTTTTTGTCAGTTCTAAACGAAACCAGGCCTCAGTTACATTTTTCGTTAACAAAGGGGGCTGATGGACATCTGGGCTATTTCCAAATAATTAACGGATGCCAAAAGGGAGTGTTATCAAGAGTTTCATAAACAGTCGTACTGTTTTCAAAAGGGGTCTGTTGGGACGTCTTTCGTTTTGGGAAAAGAGATTAGAGTTTTGTAAACGAAACATCTGGATGGAGACATCTCCATACGTAACATCTCCCCCCCTAAATGAAACATCGCGGTTCGCGTGATGCTTTCTATCTCAGAACGAAAAACGTCCTGTAACTATTGAAAAATGAAAAGTGTCGGATGTAGTGTAGTGTTGTGTACTTATATTTCTAGGTGTTGTCTTCTGCTGCTAATGCCAGGATTCCGTGACGTCTAGTCGGGGTTGGTTTGGTAGTCGGTCCAACAGTTGACGGCCCTCGGTATGGCCACCACTGGTGACAGCCACTCAGCTAGAATAGCTATGGCTTTATCTCGTTTGTTCTTCTTGTTTTTTTTTTTATTTTTTTATTTATATCGGATTGTTTGCAGTCAGATTACGTATTCGGACTATATTGGTTATTAAATCTGTTAGATAGTCTCCATATGTTTTCAAATTCGTATCAGTTGGGAATGAGGTTGGTTCTCGAGCTTGTTTACCGAAAATTAGTTCGTATGGTGTAAAATTGGTGCCTTCATGAACTGAGGTATTGTATGAGAACATTGCAAAAGGAATTAGTAAATCCCAGTCCTCATAGTTATCCATGTAATGTTTCAGATATTCTGTGAGTACGATGTGACTTCGTTCCAACGATCCATTGGTTTGCGGTCTATATCCAGAAGTTGTGATTTGTTTGATTTTGAAAATTTCGGATAAATTTGTCATGAGACTTCCGATGAAACTGGTTCCTTTGTCTGTTAGTATGGCTCGAGGTGTTCCATAAATTGCGATGAAATGCCTTGCGAAAGCATCGGCAATGGTAGTGGCTCGGATGTTGGGTATTGCTACCGCGATACAGTATTTGGTTAAATTATCCTGCATGGTAAGAATGTATCGATTGCCTCCTGGTGTGATTGGTAATGGTCCAACGGTGTCCAAGGAAATTTTATCAAATGCGTCCAGAGGTGTATCGGTGATCAGCATAGGCTGACGAGTTTTTATACGGACCAATTTTTGTTCTTGACAACTTTTGCATTTCCGAATGTAATCTTGGATTTCATTACGCATGTGCGGCCAATGAAATCTCGATCGAATACGGTTGTATGTTTTTGTAACTCCTTTATGTCCTCCGATTAAACTGTCGTGTGCTTCGTGAATGATTTCTTGTCTATTGTCCACGGAAGGAGTGGTAATAATGCAATTACATATTGTTATTTGAGGGATTTGTTCTGTAAAGGCCTCTTCCAGTGTTTTGAAAAATTCGTTGGGTGGTAATTTATGCGAATCTCCGGTGGCTGATATTCGGAAAGACTTGATTCTATTTTGTTCTAATGCTGGTTGGAGGGTTTTCAATCCGTTGACTATGTCCATTTTATTTAGTTTATCGTAAAAGTTGTCAGAAACTATTATGCTGAAGGTTTTAAATGATCCGTTGTTGGAAATTACAACTTGTCCTTTCTTTGGTTTTGCAGCTAGAAGTTCCTGTTTGTTTATTAGTTCCGTGTCTAAAAGTAATTTTCCAACGGGGGTTATTAAATTGCAATCGGCTGACATAAAATGTACGTAATTGTCTTCCTTCGAGGTGAGGGTGTTAGAAGAAATGACGATCTCTTGTTTTGGTTCCGGTTGCATTTCCAGGTCAGTTTCGGTAGACGAACTGTCGGTATCGGTGTCAAAAAATGGATAGGGGTCTATTGTACGGTCAGGTAGCTGCCTTGCACTGGCTTCGCTTCTGGGTAGCTGAATTATGGTGGGCTGTAAAATTCCACCTGCTTTGTGTGATTGTTCCTGTTGTACGTTAAGATGATCCATTTGCAAATTGTTCGTATTTTCAATAACCGTATTTTCGATAGCTGTATTTTCAATAATCGTGTCTTCGAGCGGTTCTTCAAAATAATTTAAATCACCAGATAAGTTTATGTTCTTATCTGTAGAAAAAATTTCTGTGGAATTTGCTGCGGGTAAAAAATTGTGTGTGGTGTCTTGATTTTCGTCCGGCATTGTTATTTCTCGAGATAAACTCGGAAGGGAGCTTTTTTCTGTTTATTATGGGAGAGTGCCGCACTTTTCCAAGAGCGGGCTCTTCTCTTTCATCCGAACTGCTTGATTCCGCATATTTCGGTCGTTTTTCTCGGTCTCGTCGTAACTGCCTGATGCGTTGTCCTATTGAATCAAGGGCTGTGTTTGTTTTCGATATCTGGATTTTAAAATTAGGGTCTCTGAGTTCTTGTGGGACAAGTGGTAAGCAGATGGAGGTAGGATTACGCGATAATGCGTCTGCGTTCTTGTTTGTTTTTCCAGATTTATGGACAACTTGATAATCGTACTCTAAAAGTCTCAATTTCCATTTCATAAGCCTTGATGTCGGATCCTTTACAGAGTGTAGCCAAAATAGAGGTCTGTGGTCTGTCACAAGGGTGAATTTAGTTCCATAAACATATGGTCGGAAATATTGAACGGCGTAAACCATGGCTAAACATTCTTTTTCTGTGGCGGAATAATTTTTCTCTGCTTTGTTAAGGCTGCGTGATGCGTAAGCAATCGGCAGGTCATTTCCTATTTCGCCTTGACTAAGCACGGCTCCGATGGCATGTTCTGATGCATCTGTTGTAACGATGAATGGTTTGCTGAAGTCGGGATATTGTAAAATTGGTTCTTGGCAGAGTTCTTCGCGTAATTGTTTAAAACTGTTTTCCTGTTCTTCCGTCCATTTGAATTTTATGCCTTTTCCTAAGAGGCTAATCAGAGGTTTTGCTTTTGTGGTGAAATCGGATATGAATCGTCTGTAGTATCCTACTAATCCCAAAAATTGTTGTATATTCTTTTGATTGGAGGGTGTGGGAAAATCTTTGACGGCTTTTAGTTTTCTAGGATCAGGTTGTACTCCTTGTCTTGAAATGATGTGTCCAAGGTATGTAACTTCTTTTCGTAAAAATTCGCATTTATTGGTTTGAAGGGTTAAGCCATGTTCTCGTAAACGATTAAATAATTTTCTGACTTTGACATTGTGTTCCTGTAGTGATGATGCGTAAACCACGATGTCGTCCAGGTAAACGAACACGTCCGTGCCCTGAAGTCCAGTCAGTACTTGATCCATAAGGCGTTGAAAAGTGGGTGGTGCGTTTTTTAAACCAAATGGCATTCGTGAAAATTCATAATGTCCATTAGGCGTGGTAAATACTGTTTTCGGTCTATCCTTTGGGTCCATCTCTATTTGGTGAAAACCATTTGCAAGATCGAAAACGGAGAAGTATTTAGCTCCACCGAGACGATCTAATATTTCTGTAATTTGTGGTAGCGGATATTTATCAGAAACTGTTTTATCGTTAAGCGCACGGAAGTCTATGACCATACGCCAACGTTTGTTTCCCTGTGCATCTGGTTTCTTAAGTACAATCCACAAAGGTGAATTATACGGAGATTTCGACGGAGTTATTATGCCTTCGGAAAGTAATGCATTAATCTGCTTTTTAATTTCGTGTTGATGTATGGGAGGATAGCGATATTGTCTCGTGTTAATTGGAATTTCGTCGGTTGTATGTATGGAGTGTTTGAAATCGGAGGCCTTTCCTAGCTTATCTCCGGGGAGATAGAATCGGTCGGGAAACTCCTTTATCAAAGCGGTGATACTGTACAATTCTTCTTTGTTCAAGTGGTTGAGATTTAATGTTTGAGTGATTCCATGTATCCTATCTTCTCTGTTATTGAAATTAGTGTGACCTTTTACCTCTGTGTAATTATCTTCGTCTGAAGTGCTTAAAATGTCATAGGGTTCCAAAATTTGCGGTTCTATTTCTATGTCCAGGTCTTCTTCGCTAGTGTTGGTTGCCATAACATGACACCTTCCTTAATTATTTAAAACGGCTGCTTCTCCTATGTACAATTTGTCATGAGTCTTTATACGGGGTAGATAACCTTCCTTAATCTTTGGATTGGCCATGTGAATAGCGATTTGTTGTGAGGTTCGTGCTGGAATGTAATGTTTAGTTGGTTTTTCCGGTGCTTCTAAATAGTTTGAAAATCGAATTGGCTTGGTAGGTTTGTTCCTTAATACCAGTGTTCCGTGGTAATATGAAATTTCGGCCTGTTCCTGTTTTAAGAATGGGCTTCCGATCAGTCCATCTGCTTCTATTGCAAGGTGTTTAACTACGTAAAATAATGCAGGGGCTTCATGGATATGAAGGATTATTGTTCCTACGGTAAAAATCGGGGTTGTGGTAAGTCCAGTGATTTCGATTTCTTCTCGCGAAATCTCTGTTGTTCTTTCTAGAGCGTTAAGGACTACCAAATTTACGGACGCTCCGCCGTCAATTAAAAATTCTCCCTTTCCTGATTCCAGTTCTGGGATCGTAATTTTGATCCGTGGTGCAGGTGCTTCCTTGATGAGGGTTTCTCTTCGAAGCGGACGGATCTTTGGCGATCTTCTTTCTTTTCGTTCATCGTGTCGCCCGTACGGTGAACGCGATCGTAGTTTAAAAAATTCTTGGATTCAACAGACGAATCTCGCGAATCTCGCGGGTCTCGTCGGAATCGCGGACTACGGGGACGATTCCTACAGAATTTCCCGTCGTGCCCGGAAGTGCCGCAGTGCCAACAATACATGTTTGACATGCGATCTTTATCGGTATTCTTTAAAATGGTGTACCGTTTTTCTCCATCGTTTCCCAGGGATGACTCGGAACGATTAGAGGGGGAATTCGAGGGGGTCCTGTGACGCAAGGTCCAGGCAGAAGCGCGTTCTTCTCTTCCCTCTTCCGAACCAGATGGCCTCATGCGTCGGTCTCTGTGTCGATCATATCTGCTGGGAGATAGAGGATATGACACTTCGCGTTCGCGATAACGAGGATCCTGGTCAAATGAATCTCGGCGGGACCACCTTGATGGTGATTCCCTCTGTGGCGACTGTCGTCGATTTCTTAATCGTTTGTCCACTTGTAGCACGGCGTCGTAAGCTTCCTCCAGATTTTCTGTATCTTTTAGGAGAGCCGACACCTTCAAGGCAATGCGATCCGGTAATCCATCGATGAAATTTTCCAGAACATCTTTTTCCATCTCCTGGATGAGAGTTTCAGCGTGGACCTCGTATTTGTCCTTGATGGCTCCGCGCGCACAATAGACAAGGTGGCTTGTCCTATCGATATACTGTCGTAGGCTTTCACCTTCGCGGATACGTAGTTTCGCGATTTCCACTTGGAAATATGACAAACTTTTGCCAGGCGCGAATCTTTTCTTCAAATGCTGAATCAATTCTTTTACGGTTTTAAACTTGTGCTCTAACGTGCTTCTACGTGCTGGCCCGACGAGTTTCGTAAGAACAATTGCTAGATACTCGGTTTCTGTACCCTCAGGAATCAATGTTAACCCGTCCTCTATAGTCTGCGCGAAACGAGACAAGGGTGGGTCTTCCCCATTAAAAGTCGGAATTGTCGAAGTAACGTTTTGTAAGCAAGTCCTTTGCGTCAAGAGCGACATAGAGTTTGCAAGCGACACCGTCAAGTTCATTATGTCAGCGTTAGAAGTATTTGCTGTTCCGTTCGGCATTTTTAAAACGTAACTAGAGAAAACTAGTATATAGTTATTTTTTAAAAAAGCTTAACTAGCGAAAACTAGTATATTACTTATTTAATAAAAAGCGTAACTAGCGAAAACTAGTATATTGCTTATAATATTACGACGTGACTAGCGAAAACTAGTATATTGTCGTTACTCAGTTACGAGTAATTTAATGTATAAAAACCCAAAATTAAAGCGATCCTAAAATAATTGAAGGTATCCCACCGCTGTCACCAGTTTTGTTACGAGCCAGGGCTTCGTGCAACGCGAGAGGCCGGCGAGGGGTTTATTACCCCGGGAATATGATTTCAATTTGTTAGTGAGGTACGCGGACGAACCCAATGCGAAATTGGGGAGCCGCTAGGATAGTCGACGTCGAGGACGAACCTGATGCGAAATCAGGGAGCCTCTAGGTATGGAGTCAAACGCAGACGAACCTGGTGCGAAACCAGGGAGCTGCAGGAGGGTGAAACTTCGTGAACGAACCCAATGCGAAATTGGGGAGTCACTGGGAGAGACACGCAGACGAACCCGGTGCGAAACCGGGGAGCTGCTAGGATACGGACGAACCCAATGCGAAACTGGGGAGCCGTTAGGATGGTATAATATTCGTGGACGAACCCAATGCGAAATCGGGGAGCCACTAGGTTGGAGAAATCTTATTGGATTTACGGTTATGATTGTTAGTAAGCCTCGTAACTTTATATATATTTTTTAGTTGATACAATCCGAGCGGTAAGATTGTATCGTGTGGGAACGTTCAATTACTAGATTAGGATATTAGGCAATAATTAAGGGTTTATAGATTTCACGATTTGATAACAAGACAAATATATTCTGTTATAAGTTTTTGTTACAAATGTCTGTGTCGCGAATGAGTCTAAGGATTATAATTTGAGTATGTTTTACCTATGTTGCTCGGTTTTGACGCACTGGCAATGCGGGGTCAGAGTTATGTTTGATTCGAAAGGGACTTTAACCCGATCTCACTAGAATTGAACTTGAGCGTGTAACGCGACGTGACTCTAACGTGATAGCACGATCGTTGAATCTTGCGGAACCGTTACTGTACGCAACTAAGATCAACCGAACCGTCGTCAGACGTTTCTGAATTTACACTGAACCGTCGTCTAACGTTTCTGAAGTAAAACTGAACCGAACCGTCGTCTGACGTTTCTGAAGTAAAACTGAACCGTCGTCTAACGTTTTTGAATTTACACTGAACCGAAGAGGATGAAAACGAGCGGGTTTATATACCTTGAGAATGAAAGGGGTGCTCTGTTTAAAGTTTAATGTCACGTGGGGTCACACAGATGTTTTTTGTCAGTTCTAAACGAAACCAGGCCTCAGTTACATTTTTCGTTAACAAAGGGGGCTGATGGACATCTGGGCTATTTCCAAATAATTAACGGATGCCAGAAGGGAGTGTTATCAAGAGTTTCATAAACAGTCGTACTGTTTTCAAAAGGGGTCTGTTGGGACGTCTTTCGTTTTGGGAAAAGAGATTAGAGTTTTGTAAACGAAACATCTGGATGGAGACATCTCCATACGTAACATATTAAACAAATTATTTCTAAACTTTTTTTGACAGGTGTAGTCTTTCACGAGATATTTCAATTCTTTTAGATAAATGAAACACCCTGTATATTTGATTTCAAGTCATTGTAATCATAATCATTTGTATAATTCTTTTATGCATACTACTGTGGCAAGATTAAAAAGAAAAACTACTTGTTTCACATTTTTCATAGAATTCAACGGATTTTTGTTTATGGAAATGTCGCACGAAGCAGTTTCTAATGCATGGTAATGTCGCATAAAGGTTTGGTTGCAATATAGTTCTGATTCACGACACAGGATAAACAAAAATTAAACGGATTCTGATCGGTGCTAAAGATGATGCAGGTTCTGTTTCAGGCTAAAGATGATGCAGGTTCTGTTCCAGGCTAAAGATGATGCAGAAAATGTGGGGACACTAAAACCTCTGGCGTGAGCACTCTCATTTCCTCTCTGGTCATACATATGAGTGGACCCCCCTGGGTTACGTGACCCCCCAAAAAGTGGCCACGAAAATGCATTGGGTGATAGGCACCGACGAGATATACTTAAAGACAGCCAGCCTTACGGGAGAACGTGTGTCACGAAAAATACGGTGTCTTCTACCGCCCTCTAGAATAGATTTTGGCTGGAGTAAGAAACAGCAGGCCAACTACGGTATTTCGTCGGTGCAGAAGACCACTAAGGAAATTCTCGTCGGCGAGGTGAATCATCACGGAACCATATCGAGTATTTATTACATTCTCCGACGAACGTATTCGAATTAAACAGATATTTTTTTTAGTGTTGCTTTTTAAGACGTAAAATATTAAAAGTAAAACTAATATCAAGGACAAAAAATTCCTAGAAATATTTTACCTAAGAAAGTATTAAAGCATAATTTAACGATAGCACAATTTGTAATTTAACACGTTAACTGCCGTGGGGGTCACCGGTGACCGGCACTCGACTTTGCTACAGCGCCGTGGGGGCCACCGGTGACCGGCGGCGTGGTCAATACTAAAAGTACATAATTATAGTAAATATGGATACTGATCAATTTTTCAATAATACCATTTGTTGGATTTTTCATATCTAATATAAGCAAAAATAATCTTTGTGTTGAGAAACACTTTAGAGGACCAGGACGCGGGTCCTGGTTATTTTCATTGTCAATGGGTCTCTGGCAATACCCTGACTCTTAAGGGTCGGGGGGTCATAAATTGTCTTTGCAGGCCCAGGCTATTTCGCGTTTCGGGTTTCAAACCTAAGCAACGGTTTTTCCGTTGCACATTTTCTTTAGTCTCGTCCAGAGAGTCGAGGTATCAAGAGCTAACAGAATCCTTCCGTATCTTTGAATAAAACAGTTTTCTTTTAAAATCAACTGTGTGTTCATTGAAATAAATCCCATATCCCAATACCATTGTTACTATAATGGTTTGAAGAAATTAATGCAATATAGATCATACAAAATATTTTTTTTTTTTTTTTTTTCGAAACACTGAGAGTACTCACTTAGCAAACGAAGCACGATTGTTTAAAAAAAAAAATGTAATACTTGCCTACAGCGCCGTGGGGGGCACCTGTGATCCCCACCAAAAAAATGCTTCAAACATGATTTTATAACTCATATTATTTACTGGGAACTATATTTCATCATAATATGCATCGCATAATGAAAAGTTCGTGTTGGCGCCTGGGACAAATCATGGAAAATCCGTCCGGCAGTCAACGTGTTAAAAATATTTCATAATCAAGCATTATTTCCTCACACTTTTTTTATAGTTAATTGTTCCAAGAATCGATCCGTGGGAACAGAAATATGTTGAAAACCAGAATAACGTTCACTTGACATACTATTCCGAATAATAAAGAGTTTGAGAGAGAATCACCCGGAAAACTAATATAATATAAAATAATGTAATTGTAGGAGCAAAGATGGGAAAATATTTGTTGAAATAGACATTTAAAATAACGAATAAAAGATAAAAAAATTATTTGTCACGCGGCAAATAAAAATAATTATGTTATCTCTATTCCACACGTAATAAGTTTATTCGACGAATAAACAAATAAATATTTAGTGTTGAATAAAAAAAAAAAAGTGTTCATTTTCATCTGTGTCTTTATTCGGTAGTTTATTTGATTTCGAATAATTTTCGGAGCCGCGTTCAAATGCTGTAACGAGGACAGAGCAGTCAAAGACCGACGCGAGCGTTACAATGTACATAGTTGCATTGCCGAATGACCAAAACACGGATCGAATAAAACTTTAGACACTTATAAATCGCAGTTCTTTCCAAACCTTTCAAATTTGGATCATTTCATTTTTGGTGTGATTTAAAAATAGGATGCATGTCGTTTTTCAATTTCTATAAAAGAACCTGCATTTGTGGAATTCTTACGTGTCTTTCATTTTTTATAAATATGATTTTCAACCGAAAAATCGACAGAAATCCTCAAATATGAATATAAATCACCGTAATTTGTCAGATTTTTTCTATATTTCTACATGCAATTAATTGGGAAAAATCGAATGGCGCAACGGCCGTTTAAATATGTTGAAGGGCATTTTTGACTAAATTGTCCGGCGAAATATTCCAAATTGTAATATTCCAATATTTCAATATCATTTAAAATATTTCAAGTGAGTTTCAATAACAAACTAGTTTAAGTAGAAAATGAAATTTGGACAAAAGTATAAGATTATTTTAGGCTCTGCACACTAGGGTCCGGTCAGAATTTAGCTTTCAAGAAATGATTTCTGGGATCCCCTGTCGAACGGAGAAGAACAAGTGAAGCTCGACTGCCTCTGTCGCCGAAAAGTGTAACATTATACGTGTCGGATCGAATACATCGGTGTGACATCACTACCAATCAAACAACAGAACTTCTTTATTTTTCATTATTTTTTATGTCTTTTTCACAAGCAAATTTGTGACATTTTTCTGATGAAAATGATACCAAATATGATGTAATTCCGATGATACTTACTTGTGTAATGAACGACTAAAGTTTCGGACGTAAAGAAAACAGCCAATGAGAAAGAAAGAGACACGGAGAGTCGAAGCGTTCGGAAAAGATCAAAGACTGGCGTGAAGTCAGGGCTTTAAATAAAAAAGTAAACTTTTTTATTATTCATTATTTTTTTATGGGACTCACCAACATATTCGTAGCATTTTTTTTATTGAAAACGATACTAAATATGATATGATTCCGATGATAATTACTTGTGTAATGAACGATTAAAGTTTCGGACGCAAAGAAGGACAGCGTATGCGAAAGAAATAGAACCGGCGAGACCTTCTCGTCTCGAGTTCGACTGCTCAGTTTTCACGGCGTCGCACAGTGCGGACAAATAGCAATAATACTGTCTCCAAATACATTGTAGTATTATACGGATAGGAGCCGTCAAAAATTAGTTTCATTACTAAACACTTTTATTTTGTTACTAAATACCTCTACTTGAATAATTGAAGTCAATGCAATTGAGCATTAGAAGTGGTATTATCGGATAAATAAGTAAAAACATTAATTTTCTGTTTTTTACTACGGATCACAATAAGAACGATTGAATTTTGTCATTACTTGTGTATGTATTTATTCTTTTTTTTATTCTGTAATTACTACAGAATATATTTTGTTGAATAATCATTATTTTACAAGTATCGCAATAATTTCCAAATTAATTAATTACACCTATAAACTATCGATTATAAAACAATGATTACAATGGTGAACAATATGGAAAATAAGAAGGCAATAAGAGTGTAATGTAATTATATAAGAAAAAATAATTATTTTCTAAGCAATTACAGAATGCATTATGTCAGCATTCTATGTTTATTTGTTGCCTATGTCACTGACGTTTCTTTCGTACTTCACCACCGACGAAATATATTTAAAGACAGCCAGTCCCTGTGTTAAACTGCGGGCCCCAAAGTGGGTGCTGAGTGGGTGCTGGGAGCGGTCGGTAACGGCCCCAATGCCGAGATACTCTCATCGGTTGTTGAACTAAGAACGTGGAACTATCACTGATCGCAAATACCAATATCACTAAACATGCCGCGCTCACTACCTAAATACATTTGCTCGTGAAGTACGAAAGAAACGTCAGTGACATAGGCAATAAATAAACATAGAATGCTGACATAATGCATTCTGTAATTGCATGGAAAATAATTATTTTTTATTATATAATTTCATTACACTCTTATTGCCTTCTTATTTTCCATATTGTTCACCATTGTAATCATTGTTTTATAATCGATAGTTTATAGATGTAATTAATTAATTCGGAAATTATTGCGATATTTATAAAATAATGATTATTCAACAAAATATATTCTGTAGTAATTACAGAATAAAAAAAAAGAATAAATACATACACAAGTAATGACAAAATTCAATCGTTCTTATTTTGATCCGTAGTAAAAAACAGAAAATTAATGTTTTTACTTATTTATCCGATAATACCACTTCTAATGCTCGATTGCACTGACTGCAATTATTCAAGTAGAGGTAGTAACAAAGTAAAAGTGTTCAGTAATGAAACTAATTTTTGACGGCTCCTATCCGTATAATGCTATTTGGAGACAGTATACACAGATTCTTATATGTTGCAATGCATGTTGTTTTTTTCTCCGTTTACCGATTTCGATGAAATTTTCAGTATGTGTACCATAGATGTACAAGACACATATTTTAAATTTTCATTTGGGATTCAAATAAAAAAGTTTTAAAAAGTGCGTTTTCTGGTTTTTTATGTAATTCTTACCAATTGCAATTTTTGAAAATCTGTTTTACACGTCATTTAGTAAATCAATGCTTTCAATTGCTAAAAGAAAAGTCAAAAAGTAAAAGTATTCTAATTTAATGCACAGACAACATGTGCAGTATTCGGACTGTACGTGGATTGTACGCAGACTGTCCGCGTAAATATAATCATATAAAATTACAGTAATTGTTCATAAAAAGTTACATCTCGCCGATTTTGGTAAAAGTTAAATTTATTGTAAAACTCAACATTCTGAACAACTTTTTCCTATATATGGTGCCGCTGCTCGGCATTAGTTTCTGAGATATTCTCAAAATCTCTTAGTGCTACTAGAATGGATTCTGCACACTCTTCTGCATATTAGAAGGCATGATTAACACATATAAGTTACTTTCTTATTAACGAATATGTAGAATCACATACAAGATCTCAAGGAGAAGGTATAATTAAAATTGGTTGGGATTAGGTCGTGTGTGATGGGGGGAGGGGGACGATTACGCTGACATTGTTTCACATTTCACATGTGGATTTTTGCATAGAAAAATACTTAAAGAATTTTTAATCCCAACCTATTTGAATTGTACGTTCTCCTTGACATTTTGTACTACGAGGAAGTGTATGGAGAATCCGTTCTAGCTGCAGCACCAGATTATAGAATATCTCAGAAGCTAATGCCGAGCAGCGGCATTAGAATAATGACCTTGACAACATACTTCAAAGTCATAAAAATCGGTGTGATGTACCCTTTTCTGTATTTTTATTGGAGACAGTATTATTGCTATTTGTCCGCACTGTGCGACGCCGAGAAAACTGAGCAGTCGAACTCGAGACGAGAAGATCTCTCCGGGTCTCTTTCTTTTGTATACGCTGTCCTTCTTTGCGTCCGAAACTTTAATCGTTCATTACACAAGTAATTATCATTGGAATCATATCATATTTAGTATCGTTTTCAATAAAAAAATTCTACGAATATGTTGGTGGAAGTCCCATAAAAAAATAATGTATAATAAAAAAGTTAACTTTTTGATTTAAAGACCTGAGTTCACGCCAGTCTTTGATCTTTTCCGAACGCTTCGACTCGCCGCGTCTCTTTCTTTCGCATACGTTGTCCTTCTTTGCGTTCGAAACTTTATTCGTTCATTAGACAAGTAAATGTCATCGGAATTATGTCATATTTGGTATCATTTTCCTTAGCAAAATCCCACGAATGTGTTGGTGAAAGTTCTATAGAAAAATAATTAATAATAAAAAAGTTTATTTTTTTATTTAAAGGCCGAAGCTCAAGCTAGTCTTTCATCTTTTCCGAATGCTTCGACTCGCCGGTTCTCTTTCTGTCGCATACGCTGTCCTTCTTTGCGTCCGAAACTTTAATCGTTCATTAGACAAGTAATTATGATCGGAATTATATCATATTTGGTATCATTTTCATTACAAAAATGTCACAAATTTGCTTGTGAAAAAGCCATAAGAAATAATGAAAAATAAACAGGTTCTTTTGTTTGATTGGTGGTGATGTCACACCGATATATTCAATGCAACACGACATATAATGTTACACTCTTCGGCGACAGAGGCAGTCGAGCTCCACTGTCCTCTTCTCCGTTCGGCACGGGATCCCAGAAATCATTTCTTGAAAGCTAAATTCTGACCGGACCCGGGTGTGCAGAGCCTACAATAATCTTATTCTTTTTGTCAAATTTTGATTTTCTATTTAAACTAGTTTGTTATTGAAACTCATTAATAGTTTTAATTAGTACTTGAAATATTTTAAATGATATTGAAATATTGGAATATTACAATTTGGAATATTTCGCCGGACAATTTAGTCAAAAATTCCCTTCAACAGATTTGAACGGCCGTTGCGCCATTCGATTTTCGGTCAATTTTTCCCAATTAATTGCATGTAGAAATATAGAAAAAATCTGACGAATTACGGTTATTTATATTCATATTTGAGGATTTCTGTCAATTTTTCGGTTGAAAATCATATTTATAAAAAATGAAAGACACGTAAGAATTCCACAAATGCAGGTTCTTTTATAGAAATTGAAAAAGGACATCGATCCTATTTTTAAATCAAACCAAAAATGAAATGATTCAGAAAGGTTTGGAAAGAACTGCGATTTATAAGTGTCTAAAGTTTTATTCGAGCCGTCTTTTGGCCATTCGGCGATGCAACTACATTGTAACGCTCGCGTCGTTCTTTGACTGGTCTGTCCTCGTTACAGTATTTGAACGCAGCTCCGAAAATTATTCGAAATCAAATAAACCACCGAATAAAGACACAGATGAAAATTAACACTTTTTTTTTTTATTCAACACTAAAGATGAATCGCTCAAACCAATGAAAAATTCGTCGAATAAACTTATTACGTGTGGAATAGAGATAACATAATTATTTTTATTTGCCGCGTGACAAATAATTTTTTTATCTTTTATTCGTTATTTTAAATGTCTATTTCAACAAATATTTTCCCATCTTTGCTCCTACAATTACATTATTTTATATTATATTAGTTTTTCCGGGTGATTCTCTCTCAAACTCTTTATTATTCGGAATAGTATGTCAAATGAACGTTATTCTGGTTTTCAACATATTTCTGTTCCCACGGATCGATTCTTGGAACAATTAACTATAAAAAAAAGTGTAATGAAATAACGATTGTTTATGAAATATTTTAAAATTACAAATTGTGCTATCGTTAAATTATGCTTTAATACTTCCTTACGTAAAATATTTCTAGGAATTTTTTGTCCTTGATATTAGTTTTACTTTTAATATTTTACGTCTTAAAAAGCAATACTAAAAAAATATCTGTTTAATTCGAATACGTTCGTCGGAGAATGTAATAAATAATCGATATGGTTCCGTGATGATTCACCTTCTCGCCGACGAGAATTTCCTTAGTCGTCTTCTGCACCGACGAAATACCGTAGTTGGCCTGTTGTTTCTTACTCCAGCCAAAATCTATTCTAGAGGGCGGTAGAAGACACCGCATTTTTCTTGAGACACGTTCTCCCGTAAGGCTGGCTGTCTTTAAGTATATCTCGTCGGTGCTCTAAGGCTAAAAGGAGAGGCCACGACCTTCGGGTCACCGATTCTGTTGAAACTTTGCACACTTATAGATCTCGTTCTCCTGTTCACGAATATATATCATTATAGGGGCAGATACTCAATAGTTTTCGAGATATTGACAATTAAAGTTTCATTATTGCCTATATAATGCCACATTTTCTACAGGTTACAAGAATCGGAGTGGTTTTTTTTTTTTTTTTGGTTTTTAAAAAGTTTTTATTTGCAAGGTATAACAGTATATATATATTTATAACAGGCGCAAATAAAACTACGAAAAAAATAACCTTATAATATATCAGTCTTATGAAGAATGAACACTTTGGCACTTCGCTTCATTACTATAATATTAAGGGGTATTGCACAGCAGGGGGGCATAATCGACTATTGACAAAGTCTATTTGTCGGACGGTAGCTTAAATACAGGTTAAAAACATTATGAAAAAAACCCTGTTTGTTATCTGGTATTTATGTGTGTGTGTGTGTGTGTGTGTGGCTTATATACATGTGTGAGAGGTGTGTACTTAACCTAGAATACAAATAACCTACATAGCAACTCACAGCAAGTTATGATTATGTCTTTGTTATTTGGCTATGTTTACCTACTACTTATTAGATATTAATTTGCACAAGCATAATTGCACTCTTCAATCTTATTTATCTACGAATATTACATTAGTTGGCACTTCTTAGCTCATCTCTCCTGCGTCTTCGCCTTCTTAGCTCGTCAATAAATTTGCCGTCTTCTATTAACCACCAGTACTTATCCGATAGTCGGTGAAAATTGTTCCTGTCTCTATCAGGTATCGCGGTAGAGTATTTTATAATTGCGGGGTTTGTGGTGTGATTATATTTAAAGGTCTTATCCGCTTTGTTCCTTGCAGCATGGTAAATTAACGGGATGTTCATTTCATCCTGAATTAAACCTATCTTGTCTATGTGTGTGAATGCTTGTGGGGTGACATAACCTGATATCATACTCTCCTCTATATCTGTTGTATTTGTGTTCATTATTTCTATAAGGATATCGTTTTCTGTGTTTGGGATGCCAGCATGATAGTCACGTATTAGTTGGAGTATGTGATTGTCGATACGTGGTATATCGGCTAGGTTGTAAAGTGTTTTATTGTTTATGAAGTGGTTGTTGTTAGTTTTCCTGTATGTGTGTAATGCTGCCCGTATACAATTCCTCTCTAATTTTCGTATTTTCTCCATGGTTGCCGCGTTCACGTTCCACCAGATCGGGCAGCATAAGTAATTATTGGTCTGACTAATAAAAGGTAGCAAATTATTTTGGCTTTGTGTGATAGTGACTTATGGAAAAAGAGCCTACTATATTTCCGGAACGTGTTGGTGGCTTTTTGTAATTGTGTATTGATATGTATGTTAAATTTAAGGAGGTAGTCGAGATGTACTCCTAGGTATTTGACGCTTTTTTTATGTTGTATTGAGTGAGAGTTATTATTGTTTTGTATTGCTATACTGAAATTGTTAATGTAGTGTCGTTTAGAGCTATTAAGGAATCTGAGTGGTTTATGGAAAAGAATAGTCTCACATTTAGTTGGGTTAATTTTTAAATTCCATTTAAGGTAATGCTGGTTAATTTGGTTAACCAGGTGTTCAAGCTTGTTTTGTACTATATTAGGATGTGTATCTGCAACTAGTATGATTAGGTCATCAGCGTATGCTGCAGAGTATGTATTATTGTTGGTGTTCATTTGAAATAGATTAGTGATATTATGTGTGAAGATATTGAATAATATGGGAGAATTTACGGTTCCTTGTGTAAGTCCTTCTTTTATTGTGTATGAAATTGTTGAAAATAGATTGCCATTCCAGGTGACAAAGCGTCTGTTTGTAACCATTCTCCATATTATCTCAATGAGATCAGTGGGAAAATTGAGATCATTGAGTATATAGATCAGGCCCTTTATCCATATAGAGTCAAAAGCCTTTTCTATGTCAATAAGGCAAGCCCCGACTATCTTGTTAGTGTGTACGTTGGTAGTGATGTCATTTATAATTTTATGTACTGCGTGGGTGGTAGAATGTTTGCGTTTGAACCCAAATTGTGTATCTGGGATGATTTTATTGTCTGTGGTGTGTTGGGTAATTGATTTTTGTATAATGGCTTCAAAAACTTTGCTTATGGCTGGGGTAAGGCTAATGGGTCTATAACTGGAGATCTCATCTGGAGGTTTTCCTAATTTAGGAGTTGGAAGGACTTTACCTGTTTTCCAGCTTTCAGGAAAGTATCTATTGTTTATACAATTATTAAAAAGAATTGTATATGCAATTATAAGGTTTCCAGGTAGGTGTTTTAATATAATCGGAGGGATTTCATCTAAGCCTGATGAGGATTTATTCGGGAGGTATTTGCAGATGTATCTGGTATGAAATGGATTGCAAAAGAGCGAATTCGCTGCATTATCAGGGTTAATCGCTGAATTGGTCTCTGAGAATGTTGTTATCGTTGTTTTACTTCTAAGGTTATTATTAAATATGTTGATTAGACTGCATGCATCTTTCTCTACTTTTTCTTTTATGGGATTGGAGGTGTTGGTATATCTGGGTGAATTGATCTTTTCATAGTAAGCTCCGAATATGTTAAGAACGTCTATGGGATTTTGTACGTAGTATTTGTCATTGTGGAATATAAACTCTTCTTTTTGGTAGTTGCATCTGCAAAAGAGATTTTCATCTTCTTTTTGCACAGTGATGTTGTCTAATTTTAGTTGCGATTTAGGTCTGAAGAATCTATTTATTTTAGGGAAAAAGGAGTCTGACTTTCTATAATCTATGGTTTTGATTAAGGAGTCCCAGTACTTTGTGTAGGATTTAGCGTATTCAAGTTTTAATAAATAGTTAATTTTTGCTAATATCTCTTTGAGGGATGTTGTATCGTGATAAGGGATATTGTTGTGTATGTGTCTGTATGTTCTGTGTAATGAGGTTAGAATAAAGGATTTGTATTTGTGTAAGTTTTTGATCTTGGTGTTGGTATAGTTGAGTATGTTATCAGTGGGCTTATACCTTGGGACTATTTGTGCAATAGTGTGCTTGATTAGTGTCTCCATTGCTGTAAGGTAGGCTTCAATTTCCTCTATTGCTAGATTCCTATTGTGCGGTATGTCCATATTGTAGTTTTTTGATAGTTTTTTGCTAAACTGTTTCCATCTTGTCTTCTTGTAAATGTATCTGTATGTAACATTTGGATCGATGGTTTCTGTGTTGCAGGGTAGTTTAACCGTAAAAACTATTGCTCGGTGGTCGCTGTTGTAGTGTGCTGTAATTATCTTCCTATCGGAGAGGTCAGGGATGTCCAGTCTTCCGTCAACTATGCCTAGGTCCAGAAATGTATTAGCACTAGGAAATGTTGGTCCCTCCGGGGGGAGTATTCTTGTGCGGTATAAGATTGCTGCCGTTGACATTTCCCAATTTTTTAGCATTGCACCTTTTCTATTGGTAGTTCTATCACCCCATATTGTATGCCTTGAGTTAAGGTCACCTGCTAACACGTAGTAGTGGTTGTGTTCATGCAATTTGAGCTTTTCAAAAAGATGATTCATTTCTTCCATATAGACAGGTTTGTCTTTATTGTTAGCATATGCTGCAATAATATATATGTATAGGTTATGCTTTAGTTTAATTCTAATAATAGTATATTCTAGAATTTGGTTCTTTCTGGACGAAGGAGTATAGACTGTCTCGTATGGTATGTGTGTTTTAATTAGGATGGCAGTACCTCCTCCTGCATTATTGTCCTGTCGGTCGTTTCTGATTATATGATAATTCGAGAATTGTATTTTATATCTGCTTGAGAGCTTAGTTTCTGATATTAGGGCAATGTCGATGTCATTGGTGTTGATGAATTCCAGCAGATCGTATCGTTTATTAAGGGACACGAGTGAGTTTACATTTATGGCGGCTATTTTGACCTCTGATATTATACGAGTGTTGCAGGGTGTATTATTCATCATGGAGGTTGAATGTTTCATATAGCTCGTTTATCTTCATGGAGTTGTTTCTAACTGCTTGGATTATGGGGGCCAATTGTGAGCCTATAGTTTCTACGATCAGTTGTCTGATTTGCTCCATTATATTATTCGAGCTTAGGTTATGTTGAGCATCGTATCCTAAATTATGGTTGGAGTTTCCTTTCGGGAAAAGATGCTGGATATTGTTGGCGTTAGAGAGCCACACGTTCGTTGTTGGTGGGGCTGTTGTGAGGTTTGCGCTGTTGACCTTTTGTGAGGCTGTAGCAATGTTGTGTTGCATGGTCTGTGGATTGGCAATTTGTTGGATTTTTAGGATTCTTTCTTCTCTTTTGAGTTGTTTCATTTGCTCATCCTTGGTTTTGATATTCAGGAAAAACTGGTAGTAAGGGCATCCACGATATGAGGCAGGGTGACCAAAGGCTTCACAGTTTATGCAATATATTGTTGAGCGGTCTGCATTCAGAGGCACTTTGCAATCCCCCGGACTATGGGCATCTTTGCATTTGACACATCTATATCCAAGGTTGCAGTTGATGCTAGTGTGTCCCAACCTTTGGCATTTTTTACATTGGTGGATATCCTTTTTCTTGAGCGGTTCCCACTTTACCACTTGGTGTAATAGGGTTTTTGTTTTGGTTAATTCAGAAGTGGTGCTTCCGTTCGTCAACTGGATTAGGAAGCTGTATTGATCTCGGTTGCGTTTGTTCAAGTTAATTTTATTTATTTTCTGGATGTTAACCTGAGGTAGATTTAGGTCTGTTATTTCTTTAAGAAGATCGGCTTCTGTAAAATTTCCGTTGATTCCTTTTAGTATGAGGTTTTTTGGTTTTAGCTGTTTCGGTGTGTACGAGAAGTATTTTATATTGTTCTGCGTTAGGTGATCCTTGGCTATGTTAAAAGTGTCAATACTTTTACAGAATATGGTGTGTGTTAGTTTCTCTTGTTGCTTGACAGAGAATTGATTAATTAGTTGGGTCGAATGCTTTAAGATATCAATGAGCTCCGTGATGTTAACATTTACTACGTATATGGGTGGTGGCTTGCAGCTGTTGATTGGTTTCCTACTTCTGGGAGGGTTCTCCGCTGTGACAGTATTAGGGTTGGCAGTTTGGGAACTTGTAGAGGTATTCGTTGTAGGCAGGTTGTCTAGAGATGCGAACATATTATTAGACAATATGGAATCCGGTCCTACTTGGCTGTTGGATTGTTGCGTTTTAAAGGTTTTCTTCGGGAGATTCCATTCCGTAATCTTGTGCGTGCTCGGTTGCATTACTATGTCTTCTGTGGACTGTGTTAATGGTCTTTTTTTGCCAATTAAGTTAGGGGGAATGGAGGATGTGCGATTGTTGAGCTCCTTTAATGCAGCTCTGGCTAATTTGTCAGCTGAGAACGGTTTGACTAGCATTTGGTTCAGGTACAAATTTGATCTTATCTTGACATTCGGGTTTGCGGGCCTAGGCGGTCTGTTTTCTTTGCTGGTGCCAGGCCAGCTATGGTCACTGGGGTGACCCATTTGGTGGCGGGCAGGAGTATCAGAGGCGAGCCCCTCTCCCTTCTCGTTCATGATGAACCCGAGACAGGGGAGGGGGGGCCGCACAGGCACGCTGGGTCCTCTCTTTAGATCTGTTGGCGCATGCGTCGCACAATGTAAGCAGAATGGCCGTCCCAACCCTCCGTACAAGGGCCGCAATATTTGGCGGAAATACACAATAATAACGCGTTATGAACTTAAAATTTATTATCCTCAGTGGATAGTTATCACCAAAACTCTACACTAACCCACTTCTGCATCACAATCGAAGCCTGTTTATGGCAAACACAAACTTTTTAGCAGCACTCTCTTAACACGCATGCGACTGTTTCGAGGGTTGCGCCCTCTCCCCCCCAAGAATCGGAGTGGCGCGACGGTAGCGTGGCAACTTTTCAGCCGAACGATCAGGGTTCAAATCCTGTCGAGTAAATGCATTTTTTAAATAATTTTATTATGTTTTATCATCGTCTATTTATATGATTAAATTCAGTAGATTAAATTTCACTCATAAAATGGCATTTTGAATTATAAATAACATGTATTTATTTACTAACAACAGGATTATTATATATTACATATAGATATTAAATTTTAATAAATGTTTATAAATGTCCTGTGTTAATTTTCCGGATTTCAAATAAGTTACTGTTAGGTTTGTGTGATGTGACATAAGTTCATCTACCTTTACTTGAACAAGTACGATCTTTTCTGTATGGGCGCCTAGATTCAAGAATAGGGGTTAGAAATTTGCCGGCCGAAGAATGGTCTTCGTGCCAGAAATCTTTTCCAACGTCTTTGGGGCTGCCTCTGGCCGACACGCTCCAGCATTTACAAATTGGGGGGTGTAGGGGGGAGTAAACGGTTCTGGGGTTCTGGTCGCAGAGGACACGATTTTCGGCACGACACGATTCGGAAAAGAATCTTGAGAGTCATCGCAGCCGAAGAGTGTAACATGACACTAAGTATCGGGTATATCGGTGTGAGACCAGAAGACCACTACTAATCCAATTACAACACTTCTTTATTTTTCATTATTTTTTTATGAAACTTTTACCAACATATTCGTGGCATTTTTCTGATTAAAATGATACCAAATATGATATAATTCCGGTGTTATTTACTTGTGTAACGAGCGATAAAAGTTTCGAACGCAGAGGAGGACAGCGTATGGGAAAGAAAGAGACGCAGAGAGTCGCGGCCGCCGGCAGAGAACAAACCTGCGTCTCTTTCTTTCCCCACTGACATCAGTAGGGAACGTCGGTACTGACTTCGGTAGAATCTTTACTGTAATGCCCAACTCTGCGAGGGTCACTAGTAGTGTGAAAAATATACTTAATATTTTATTCAAAGAGTGTATCACGAACAAAGACTATGCACTTGGAACTGTTACAGAAATATGTAAGATCACTCTGTTGATGAAGTATCGAATAAGGTTTATAACACGAGCGACTAGAATCCGCTTCTTTTGAAGAGTTTAGTGCACACGGTATTTCTACCCTTCCTTTAATTAGTTTGGAGGCAGGCCTCTGGAAGTTGTGAATGTATTCGCTTGTACAGTTTGGCTTGCGACTCAATAGCAATTGTTAGCATACCATAAAACTCTAGATGTGACACAGAACACAGGTAAAAGACTGAAATGTGGAAACAATGTCGTTTTCTCAATGGTCGTCGCAAAAAATTGTTCTTCTTTAAATATGGATGATATTATAGTATTGAGTTGTAAAAGAGAGTTCAACAGACAGCTGCAATGCAGCGCATAAAAAATTAGTAGAACAGTGAAATAAAGAGTAACCTAGAATGTTTTCGAGTAAAATTATTTAAAAATAGTTCTAATATGTTTTTAAATTCATCTAGTAAAAATCCTATGGTGCTGAGGTGGAAAAAAATTTTTAAATTAATAATGACTAGCTAAATATATGAAGAAATTTAAGATAGTGCTGATGACAATAGCTCATTATTAAATTAATATTCAGGTCGCTTTTTAAAACGTCGACATGAAATTTGTATTTGTTTGAATTTTTCCGGGTTTATCATTTTTTACAACTAGAGTTTGCAACTATAAAATTGGAAAAAATGAAATACGTATCATTACAATTAATATTATACTTAATTTATATTAATTATAGATTTTGTACACACGATTTACATGTCAGTTACATATTTCATATAAAACAATTAAGCTGTACGTTCTAATCCTGGTTAAAAAAATAATGAGCGTTCGGTTTCAAGACCGTCAAGAGACGGCCCTGGTTTTTGCTAAAAGACGGCCGGGGTTCTGATCCAGAAAAGACGGCCCAGGTTCTGTGTCATGCTAAAAGACGGCCGGGGTTCTGATCCAGAAAAGACGGCCCAGGTTCTGTGCCATGCTAAAAACGGCGAGGTCCAAAAAATGGGAACGCCGAAACCCCGGGCGTGAGCACTCTCATATCCTCTCTGGTATATCTCGTCGGTGGTGATAGGCAACGACGAGATATACTTAAAGACAGCCAGCCCCTGTGTTAAACTGCGGGCCCCAAAGTGGGTGCTGAGTGGGTGCTGGGAGCGGTCGGTAACGGCCCCAATGCCGAGATACTCTCATCGGTTGTTGAACTAAGAACGTGGAACTATCACTGATCGCAAATACCAATATCACTAAACATGCCGCGCTCACTACCTAAATACATTTGCTCGTGAAGTACGAAAGAAACGTCAGTGACATAGGCAATTAGTAAACATAGAATGCTGACATAATGCATTCTGTAATTGCTTGGAAAATAATTATTTTTTATTATATAATTTCATTACACTCTTATTGCCTTCTTATTTTCCATATTGTTCACCATTGTAATCATTGTTTTATAATCAATACTTTATAGGTGTAATTAATTAATTTGGAAATTATTGCGATATTTATAAAATAATGATTATTCAACAAAATATATTCTGTAGTAATTACAGAATAAAAAAAAAAGAATAAATACATACACAAGTAATGACAAAATTCAATCGTTCTTATTTTGATCCGTAGTAAAAAACAGAAAATTAATGTTTTTACTTATTTATCCGATAATACCACTTCTAATGCTCGATTGCACTGACTGCAATTATTCAAGTAGAGGTAGTAACAAAGTAAAAGTGTTTCAGTAATATTAGTTTCAGTAATGAAACTAATTTTTGACGGCTCCTATCCGTATAATGCTATTTGGAGACAGTATACACAGATTCTTATATGTTGCAATGCATGTTGTTTTTTTCTCCGTTTACCGATTTCGATGAAATTTTCAGTATGTGTACCATAGATGTACAAGACACATATTTTAAATTTTCATTTGGGATTCAAATAAAAAAGTTTTAAAAAGTGCGTTTTCTGGTTTTTTATGTAATTCTTACCAATTGCAATTTTTGAAAATCTGTTTTACACGTCATTTAGTAAATCAATGCTTTTAATTGCTAAAAGAAAAGTCAAAAAGTAAAAGTATTCTAATTTAATGCACAGACAACATGTGCAGTATTCGGACTGTATGTGGATTGTATGCAGACTGTCCGCGTAAATAAAATTATATAAAATTACAGTAATTGTTCATAAAAGGTTACATCTCGCCGATTTTGGTAAAAGTTAAATATATTGTAAAACTCAACATTCTGAACAACTTTTTCCTATATATGGTGCCGCTGCTCGGCATTAGTTTCTGAGATATTCTCAAAATCTCTTACTGCTACTAGAATGGATTCTGCACACTCTTCTGCATATTAGAAGGCATGATTAACACATATAAGTTACTTTCTTATTAACGAATATGTAGAATCACATACAAGATCTCAAGGAGAAGGTATAATTAAAATTGGTTGGGATTAGGTCGTGTGTGGTGGGGGGAGGGAGACGATTACGCTGACATTGTTTCACATTTCACATGTGGATTTTTGCATAGAAAAATACTTAAAGAAGTTTTAATCCCAACCTATTTGAATTGTACGTTCTCCTTGACATTTTGTACTACGAGGAAGTGTATGCAGAATCCGTTCTAGCTGCAGCACCAGATTATAGAATATCTCAGAAGCTAATGCCGAGCAGCGGCATTAGAATAATGACTTTGACAACATACTTCAAAGTCATCAAAATCGGTGTGATGTACCCTTTTCTGTATTTTTATTGGAGACAGTATTATTGCTATTTGTCCGCACTGTGCGACGCCGTGAAAACTGAGTAGTCGAACTCGAGACGAGAAGATCTCTCCGGGTCTCTTTCTTTTGTATACGCTGTCCTTCTTTGCGTCCGAAACTTTAATCGTTCATTACACAAGTAATTATCATTGGAATCATATCATATTTAGTATCGTTTTCAATAAAAAAATTCTACGAATATGTTGGTGGAAGTCCCATAAAAAAATAATGAATAATAAAAAAGTTAACTTTTTGATTTAAAGACCTGAGTTCACGCCAGTCTTTGATCTTTTCCGAACGCTTCGACTCGCCGCGTCTCTTTCTTTCGCATACGCTGTCCTTCTTTGCGTTCGAAACTTTATTCGTTCATTAGACAAGTAAATGTCATCGGAATTATGTCATATTTGGTATCATTTTCCTTAGCAAAATCCCACGAATGTGTTGGTGAAATTTCTATAGAAAAATAATTAATAATAAAAAAGTTTATTTTCTTATTTAAAGGCCGAAGCTCAAGCTAGTCTTTCATCTTTTCCGAATGCTTCGACTCGCCGGTTCTCTTTCTATCGCATACGCTGTCCTTCTTTGCGTCCGAAACTTTAATCGTTCATTAGACAAGTAATTATGATCGGAATTATATCATATTTGGTATCATTTTCATTACAAAAATGTCACAAATTTGCTTGTGAAAAAGCCATAAGAAATAATGAAAAATAAACAGGTTCTTTTGTTTGATTGGTGGTGATGTCACACCGATATATTCAATGCAACACGACATATAATGTTACACTCTTCGGCGACAGAGGCAGTCGAGCTCCACTGTCCTCTTCTCCGTTCGGCACGGGATCCCAGAAATCATTTCTTGAAAGCTAAATTCTGACCGGACCCGGGTGTGCAGAGCCTACAATAATCTTATTTTTTTTGTCAAATTTTGATTTTCTATTTAAACTAGTTTGTTATTGAAACTCATTAATAGTTTTAATTAGTACTTGAAATATTTTTAATGATATTGAAATATTGGAATATTACAATTTGGAATATTTCGCCTGACAATTTAGTCAAAAATGCCCTTCAACATATTTGAACGGCCGTTGCGCCATTCGATTTTCGGTCAATTTTTCCCAATTAATTGCATGTAGAAATATAGAAAAAATCTGACGAATTACGGTTATTTATATTCATATTTCAGGATTTTTGTCGATTTTTGGGTTGAAAATCATATTTATAAAAAATGAAAGACACGTAAGAATTCCACAAATGCAGGTTCTTTTATAGAAATTGAAAAAGGACATCCATCCTATTTTTAAATTAAACCAAAAATGAAATGATTCAAAATTTGAAAGGTTTGGAAAGAACTGCGATTTATAAGTGTCTAAAGTTTTATTCGAGCCGTCTTTTGGCCATTCGGCGATGCAACTACATTGTAACGCTCGCGTCGTTCTTTGACTGGTCTGTCCTCGTTACAGTATTTGAACGCAGCTCCGAAAATTATTCGAAATCAAATAAACCATCGAATAAAGACACAGATGAAAATTAACACTTTTTTTTTTTATTCAACACTAAAGATGAATCGCTCAAACCAATGAAAAATTCGTCGAATAAACTTATTACGTGTGGAATAGAGATAACATAATTATTTTTATTTGCCGCGTGACAAATAATTTTTTTATCTTTTATTCGTTATTTTAAATGTCTATTTCAACAAATATTTTCCCATCTTTGCTCCTACAATTACATTATTTTATATTATATTAGTTTTTCCGGTGATTCTCTCTCAAACTCTTTATTATTCGGAATAGTATGTCAAATGAACGTTATTCTGGTTTTCAACATATTTCTGTTCCCACGGATCGATTCTTGGAACAATTAACTGTAAAAAAAGTGTAAGGAAATAATGCTTGTTTATGAAATATTTTTAAATTACAAATTGTGCTATCGTTAAATTATGCTTTAATACTTTCTTACGTAAAATATTTCTAGGAATTTTTTGTCCTTGATATTAGTTTTACTTTTAATATTTTACGTCTTAAAAAGCAATACTAAAAAAATATCTGTTTAATTCGAATACGTTCGTCGGAGAATGTAATAAATAATCGATATGGTTCCGTGATGATTCACCTTCTCGCCGACGAGAATTTCCTTAGTCGTCTTCTGCACCGACGAAATACCGTAGTTGGCCTGCTGTTTCTTACTCCAGCCAAAATCTATTCTAGAGGGCGGTAGAAGACACCGTATTTTTCGTGAGACACGTTCTCCCGTAAGGCTGGCTGTCTTTAAGTATATCTCGTCGGTGTGATAGGTCTATTCAATACCTCGTCGGTGTCCCTACATTAGAAATAACGCCTCTCACAAATACATATCTCTCCGCTAGAGGCGTTGAATACGCCACCACGCAGTTATTTCGGGAACCGATAACCTCGGATGAAAATGAAACCTCGTGCAGAGTATTTACGGATGAACCGTGCCAAATAGTATTTGAGAAAAATCAATTTCAAATAAAAGATAAATGTCGGTTATTTTTGGTTTGAAAATATAAATTAATTTTTGTCCATCTCTGCTAAATACTATGTATTCACGGAATATGCATGCTTGCGTGCGCATGCGCACTCGAAGATCTGAAGTTGTTCATAGAGTACAACAATCGGAATCATTCGATTGCGGATCGATTTTTCGAGTATTCTATTCCTCGGCGTTACATCCGAAAGAAACGAACGCGACCTGTGACGATTCGCATTTGATCCCATTGTTACATTTCTTAATATACAAGTATCGTCTGTTAAGATGTTTTATTGCACGGAACTTCTTTCTCTTCGAAACAGAGGAAAACTGGCCCGATGCTGGTTAGCCGCGACTCTCACTGAGGAAAGGTTTAGAAGGACTGTCAAACGGATAACACTTGAAAGTATTGAAATACCTGCACTCTGGTAAAATCATTATTTTATTTTATTGTTCACGCATTTGTTTTCGAGTTTTAATTTGCAGTCGATTAGTTTAATTATGTTCACGATTCTTTATTAGTAATACACGTTGTTTAGTGTAACGGTCGTAACTTTTTCTTTTTGACACTTCCGATAGTTCGACAAGAAAAGAATAATATTTCTAGGCGGAAATAAAAATTGCAAGAATACTAATTTCTCAATTGAAAGTCGAGGTCACTTTTACTCCGTTAAATGACACCTCGTAATCTTTCTAAGCCATGTTGCATGTGGCACTGAAACAAATTCAATTATACATACAGGGTGGTCCACGCAACTTACACACCTTGAATATTTCCGTTACTTGTAATAATATATACCGTTATTATTCCGTTACGTGCACTAAACAAAAGAAAAAAGTTCTATCATTTTCGGGTATGAAGGTAGGATCGGAGTTACAACTTTTAGTAGACAAATCCCAGCGTTTTCGAATTGTGAATTTTTGGTGTGGTTAGATGATTCTAGCTTCAAATTCGAAAATGATACGCTTACTCTTTGGTTGAAAATATGGCTGTTACTTTTCCGAAGCTTCGACACTTCGAAGCTTCGAAGGATTCGAAGGAACGAAGGGACCTTCGAAGGTGATGAAAATCGAAGGTTCAAAGGTGCGAAGGATCGAAGCTTCGAACCTTCGCACCTTCGACACTTCGAAACTTCGAACCTTCGATTCGTTTCCAGTTAACGGATAAAAGGAATAAATTTTCATAATTTGTTCTTCGATCCTTCGATTTTCATCACCTTCGAATTTTCTGCAATCGAAGCTTCGAAGCTTCGAAATCTTCGACCTTCGAAGCAAAGTAACAGCCCTAGTTGAAAACATTAATTGAAATTCTTAAAGCATACAGAACAATTATTCATCTACATAAAGGGATGGAGTTGCAAACTTTATCAATTCTTTGGAGAAAAGATTCGTTTGAGAAAAAAGAGAAATAGGAAAAAATTATATACGGTGTGCGCGTTTCAAGTGAGGGCAGTTAAAAAAATACGAAAGATACAAAAAAATGATTAAGACAAAAGTAATAGCACATCATGGGGCACACATCATGCTGGTGTTCGTATGACCTTGAAATTACCTGTGATCAGCAGGTTTAAGTTTTTTAATGAAGGTCTAATCCAGTCCCGTTCGACAAGTTTTGCGGCGGGCAAGAGCACCCGCCGATGCCCGCGAGCATAGCCGAGGGCAATGTGACGTCAGCGGGAGAAATATTGTCATAGGCTGAACCATCGAAAGGAGGCGTGGTTCGTTGCCCGCCAATTCGATTATGCCCGGGGAATCAAATTCTTTGCCCGCACGGGCGATAACAGAACGGGACTGGTCGAATCTTAAGTCAAACTAATCAGCTGTTGGCGCTCAACATGCAGAGTGTCGGCAATCATGATCACAACCGGAAGCCTCTCGGCATTATTAAAGATACAAAAATACTAATTCGTTTTTGCTTTATTTGATCTCCGAATCTTATTATTTATTTAATTTCCAGCGATGAAATATTAAGAACGGTTCAGAACCGTGGTAACGTGGCCAATGTGAAATTCAGCCTCTACCTTTCTTCGCAATTAATGTACGGTACCGCGAAAATATTATATTATCAGACAAATCTACTTCAAGGTAATTTCATATTATAAACAATCAAGAAATGTCATCAATGTTATTTTCCATAAATGTTATCGCTACAGAAATCTATAGAAATTCCGATAGTTTAGCGAAAATATTTCTAACTACAGTGCTTTCTCGATATATAATACATATGTCCACAACACGGGTCTAGCCAGGACATATATCGGCCAGGAGGTATTATTCTTTGATCCACGCCGAACGTAGAAAAAACCACCACTAATCCAATAACAAAACCTCTTTATTTTTCATTATTCTTTTATGGGACTTTCGCCAACATGTTCGTGGCATTTTTCTAATAAAAAAAAATGATACTAAATATGATATAATTACGAGGTATACTCCTGCGGCAGTGGGAATAGTTTTGGGACATATATCGAGAAGAGACTGTATTATTTTTTTATTATGCATTTACATGATAAGCAGTAAATCCTTTTTTCTATTATAGAGGATCTACTTGTAAGGACTTCAGGAAGGAAGATCAGGTAATAATAACGCGAGAAGGCACATTCTCGCATATATTTCAATGATTTTTGTTAATGATATTACAGAGGTTTTGTATGCAATTGGTATGAAATGTTTCGGACCATAATACGCAATATAATATTTACACTGAAAAGATGTTAGCAACGTATAGGCAAAAGTCATTTTTCATCAAATTCAGGGCTTCAAATTACTACTGTTTGTGTTCGCAGAAACTATTACAGAAAATATCATTTTTCAGACGGAATGAGGAGCACGATTTTGTATTAACGTTAAGGGAACCGGAAATTCCTCTTTCCCAAATCTTGAACGATAGAGCAGCAGCGCCAGACTTAAATTTAATCACGGACGACGCTTTCGTATTTCAGCATATGGTAATTACAATTACTTAATGCACATTCTTCAACTTGGTCTCTGTGTTTATTTGAAATTTTAATAATCTGGTCGTAAATATAGGTGCAAGATGAACTGAATTTTGGAATATTAACCAATGATGAAATGGACCGTTTCCTCTTTTCCCATACAGAAGGACAATTTCTGTTAGTCACCACATTTTCATCTCCATTCCATTCCTTTCCGTTTTCATGATTCGAAAACATTGAACACCAATTAAAAAGATTTAAGTTTAAAATTTTCTGTAGAAAAATATAAGAAAGAGAGAATGAATATGTGTGTTTTTGATGCATTATTACGTATGTATGTATGTAAATAACCTTTGGGATGCGTGAAAATATTTTATGTGTCTCTTTCTTATTACATTAAATCAGTGTACTAATTATCTACTTCGTTTTAATTAATGTTTAAAGGAATTTGTCTGATTCAAGTTTTTTCTACTTATGTTTTCTACATTATCTAGAAACGAAATACGGACATGCCGTTGGTCTCAAGCGAAGGAACAAACTGAACAAACTGTAGAAGCTCCTCCAATAGATCTGAATAATTTTGACGTTGAAACAATTCAGATTAGAAAGGAAACGTTGAACAAAGATGTTGGAGGTCATTAATTCATAATATTCTTTAAACGATGATTTGAAAAAACACACACACATACACACATAATACGTTGTATTTATATTCATAATTGAGTAATTTCATCGGTTAAATATTTTAGATATCTCGTTCAAGATGCCTGAAACGCCCACAAAGAGAACTAGAAAATCACTTCCCCAAACTCCTACGAAAAAAAGGAAGGTGTGTAATTATAGTTTGTTGAAGCTTTGGATAAATAATATTGTCATCGAACATTACCATTTTGAAAGCAATAGCCACGTCTACAATAACACATTTACTTATCCCTACTTCCTTATTATACAGATAAGCGTAGAAGACATAGAAACGCGTCATTTAGCGGATGTAGACGTGCCGTTATTAGCACACGGTGACCTAACATCTTCGTCAATACTGGGAGGGCCAATTGTGCCAGAGTCTGTTGTGGAACCTACAGAAGTCTCAGTCCAAGGACCTGTTCTGGAACCTACAGAAGTCTCAGTCCAAGGACCTGTTGTTCGAACAGAATTTCCGAATCGACAAGTTCATATCGTTGAGGAGGAAGAATTGATACTTAAAACGCGAAGAGGAAGAAGAATATTTGTCGACAATGAAACTGAATTATCTGATGTTGAGATGCAGAAATGGATTGGAAATGTTACAGCGCATACTAAAGTAAGCATTTTAAATTAGTGCGAAGACGTCTAATTAGGATGATTATAATTATTACACGAAAGAATGTCATACGAAAACATCAGTTAACATAAATCTATTTTGTAGGAACGTCGTCCACATAATATACACCATCATTCAGCAAAATATTATTTCCAACAACGTTGTGCAAAGATTACACACAGATCATTGAGGAAACCGCTGGCTAAACTATTCTCTCAACACATGATCGCTCGACCTGTACCAAATAATGAATTTCCTCACATAGACATTGATTTTTCCCTACCTGATCTACGCCGTAATATTTTCTTCTTTATGCTGCTATACAGCTAGATATGTAATTGCTTTCAAGAACTTTTCTATCTTAATTATACAGATGATGAAACAATACGAGAAGATAAGTTAAGCAAGATACAAGAACAAACAATTGATATGTCTAGTAAAATTGCAGTATCTCCTACCGAAATCAGCACACATTCAAAGACACTACACCGAATTCCTTCAATTGAAGACTTACCACCGAAATTTCCCGAGGAACAAATAGAAACCTCAGGAAAACATATCGATGAAACTTTGGCAGCTCCACCGGAAATTATTGAGTTTGAAAAGATAATTGAGTATGGAGAATTTGAATATATAAATGTATCATTACTTTAAATTTCATTCTGAACTGATTAATTTTTTTTTTTCATTCTTGATTAATTTTCTCAGGGAAACTACTGAACTATCACAAAAATCACCAAGAAGGCATAATAATACACCCAAGACCAGTTCTTCTAGGTCAGTTTCTATTCTCTCTCTCTCTCTCTCTCTCTCTCTCTCTCTCTCTCTCTCTCTCTCTCTAATTGTAGATTTGATGGTTCTCCCATTGATTCTTTTGCGTAGGATATCTACTATTTTTGTTTTATTTTCATTACAGTGTCAAGGCAACTATAACTAAAACAGAATTACTCACATTAGTACAAGTCCATTGGCACGACAGTCTCAAAGGACAGACTCCTCGGTTTGCAAAATTTCACGAAATAATACCACCAGATACTTACAGTAAACGTGATGCTGCACATGCGTTTCAATGCTTCTTAGGTAAGTTTAATTAATTTATTAACTTGGACGTCAAAAAAAACTTAACATTCTATTATAATTTACAAAATATTTTCCTTCGATTAACTTTTCCTATTTTTTATAAATTTTTAGAACTTCACTCAGAAAAACGTGTAGTCTTGAAACAAGCTAGGCCTTATGCTACCATTTGGATTGAAAAACCTATCGAAAGTAGCGAGGAAAGTAGTGCTTCAATTCTAAGAATAAAAGGTGTTATTTATAAACATTACATTATTTATCTAAAATTCATTCAAGATTATTCACACTACTCTATTTCACAATAGTGTAATTAAAGTCACAAAGTGCACGCTACACTACTTATTTTATCTACACAAAGCGTACGTAAATATTATCCTGTGTGTTAATAAAAGTTTTAGAAAAACGTCATAAAAGTTTAATTACCTTTCCTTGAAAAATCTCTTCAACTCGTGCAATATAATTAATAATTTTATATATTGCAAAATCAATGGTGAAACATCATCTTTTTCAATTATCTTTTCATAATATATTTTTTACGACAATTGTAACTTAGTTTTTCGCGGAAAAAACGCCGAAGAAAGCGGTTTTTCTTTTTCCTACTATGACGTACCAAACGCAGGGGTTTGAAAAAAATTGAGCATAATACTTAGGACAATACCTAATTGCTAAATTAATTCTGTTCTAGTGTCTCTTAGCTTTCCATATAAAATCTGCATTTTCCCGGTTTTTTCCGTGTTTTTCGATTTTTACAACCACAGTTTGCAACGGAAAAATCTGAAAACGGCTCAAAGTACGTGATTTGGTGTCCGAAATGTGTCAGATTTTCTCAGAATTTTAAATTGTCATTAAATGGGAAAAATGGGCCAAAAACTGAATTTTCGTTTTTCCTCAATAACTACCCTTTCAGATGAGCTATCGGGCTAAAACTTGGTTGAAAAGTATCTCTTTTTTTTTGTCTATCGAGTGGCGCAAATTAGAGAAAATACCTTCCAGGGCAGATTTGACCCCCAAAACCGCCTATAGCCTTTGAACAAAATCCGAAACAATAAGTCCAAGAGCCCTTATCGCGTGAAATGACTCAATTATATAACAACTTGTGGAATAACACGAATTAATTCCACATAAATTACATCGTTTTTCCTTACGACACGGAAAAAGTATATGATAGAGTATACCTACGCCGCACAGTGGGCAAAAACGGCAAATATTCAAAAGCATTCTTCTATTTGTGACCTTGCATGACCTTGAAGGTTACTGTGCAGTTTACGTATGAATTCGTCTAGACAGACGGTTTCATGTGATGTAAAAAAAATATGCAGCATTCCACTTAAAAAATTGAAGGTCACCTTCACACCTAGCACAATAGTATGAACACGAAAAAAATTACATACGCCATTGTGTTGCATGTAAAAAACAGTACTACTTTTTCCTCTTTCACTTTTTTGCAATATTTACTATTTATAAGAAAAACACTGACTAGTAATAGCATGAACACCCTGTATATACAGTACTTAGCAAAACTGGCAAGGGAACATATTCAGATGCGAAAATCTGATTTTGATGAAACCTATGGAAGCTTATAGTCCTTTGAAAAATATTTGACAAGTGTTTTTTTTTAATCGGCAACCATCCACTTTGAAAGGGGGAAAACAGCCCTCAAAGTTGGAGTTCAAAAACCATATTTTTTGAGATATCTCGGAAACCAGGTGTCGGAAAAATTTGACTTTTCTTTTAGCTACTCGATAAAACCAGCCAGAATTCCTTCCTACGCACGTCAGGTAGAAGACTATCTTCCATTATGCATAATTATTATGAAATGGCAAAGAAAAAAGAAAATCCTAAAATATGTATCCCCTATTTTGGATCAAAGATCACACACCCCAGTTTACATTAAATTGAACTAACAATAAATAAGAGAAAATTCCAAAAAAATGAAACTTTTAATATATTGTTTAAACGAAAAAACTTTTGTTAAAATTTTCTTGTCCGACTGCATTTCAGATTGAAAAACACAATTTAAAAAGAAATTCAAATTTTTTCGAACTCTGATTTCCGAGATATCTAAAAAAAAATGGTTTTTGACCTCCAACTTTGAGGGCTGTTTTCACCCCTTCAAAGTGGATAGTTGTAGTAGGATAGGCTCCCACAGGTTTCATCAAAATCGGATTTTCGCATCTGAATATGTTCCCTTGCGAGTCCACATTATTTGTAACGCGGAGGTGCTGGAGAAATGGACGGGAAAAGGACGGGAATAGTCCCTACACGGAGAAAGAGAGAGAGAGAGTGAGCACGAGGCAATGGCGCGTCTTATTGCGGAGGGGTTCCCTCGTTCGTCGGCGCGGATCAGCACACAAGGTGACCGTCCTCGCCCTGAGAACGAATTTCAGGAACTCCGGAAGCAAGAGCACTTTCACTAACCGATTAATTACAGCGAACGCGTGCTAACAGGGGTGAGGGGGAGGAGCGAGCGAGAGAAAGAGATTGCTGAAGAAGAAAGAGACACAGAGGAATTGACTGTATTGTGAAATAGAATGAGGATTACAATATTGTCAGCGATATACAGGTAAGGAATCGTATAATATATAGATGCAGTGGGATTGAAATAGAAATAGAGAAATAGAAATGGAAATAGGAATGGAATAGCACCGAAATCGAAATAATCACTGATTCGGGATTTGATTCGAACACGAGCACTTTACACTGCACGAGCGATGAACGCGAGAAGAGATACAAGTGAACTGTACAAGCGATAACCGCGGGAAGAGCGAACTGTATCTGAAGACCGATCAGCGCGAAAAGAGAGAACCGAACTATACCGCAGGAGCGGCGTGCGCGGAAAGCGTATTTTTTTTTTAATTTGTAACGCTTTGTTGTATTTTTTTTTAAATTAGATCGAACGACTGGAATATTATTAAGAAGTTAAAAGGATTGGCTCATTAGACGAGGTGCGGAAAGAATCTTTGGAAATTTCAGTTGGTTGGAATCGCAAAAGGAATAGTAAAAAGTTGGTTCTCTCAGCCCTTTTGTCTAAGCGTGTCATGAAAATTTGAAACATGTGTTTCATTCACTCGAATAAATTATATCCATGCTGGAAATGTCACAAGTTTTGGATAAATAGTTTGTTGCGGTATAAATGCACAAATGTGCGATTATATTTCGAAAATTATAAAAAACGGCAATTGATGCAACTTTTAATTGTTTACAACTCGTACAGGAATCATCCAAAGCTTGTAAAATTTCCCAGCATGGCTATTGTAATGATAGGCGGTCTTGATCGACCAGAAAATTGATTGTGGAAAGGAACGGATGAAAATGGTTGAAAGATAGTCAGAGGGATGAGCGAGAGAGAGAGAGAGAGAGAGAGATAGCGCGAGAGTGAAATAAGGATGAGATAACAGGCGAATTGTATGGATGAAATGGAATAAATGTGGATTGGATGTTGAATCTGCGATAAATAGATTTATTGGCGCTCGAGATTGTAATACAAGCTTGTCTTGACACGAGCGATGTAATCAGAAACAATAAAGAACTATACGAGAAAACTAGATACATGATTATGTGCGCTGACTGAGGCGAAAGAGAGAGAGCTGTTGCTTGTCTCTCTCTTTTATTGACTCGATCCTTCTGGAACTTTCGATGCGCGTCGATGCTTCCGGTTTAACATTCGCGACCGTTCCAGTGTTACGGTGAAATCGGTGACTTCGTAAAATAACGCCGTATTTCACTTCTGAGACTAACTACTCAAGGTTTGGAGAATACAGAATTACTTTTATTAACTATTTGAATCTGCGAAACGTGCCGTAGCAGAGGTAATCGTCGACTGGTTTGATACATGTTTTCTGGGGTCTTATATACTATGAGACAATCTTCTTTGGGGTGCAAAGGTTTGGGACTATTTGATGGGTCAAAGTGTTGCGTGTTGAGTCAGTCTCGAACTTGGGCCTGGTGACGTGTACCGAGTTTGCGAGTTGCGAGGTTTGTTGTTCTTGTCTTATCGGGTCGTGACATTCCCCCCTCATTAGACTTTCGTTGCTCCGAAACGAACTCGTTTTCTCTTGACAGATGCGATGTCCAATTCGGTGTTGTTCATCTCTTGTAGCCTGAATGGTTGTGGTAGGTAGTAACTCGGTGGAGGGCTGCTGTTGTATGGCACAGGTGCGGTGGCATTTATGGTCCTGACTTCGGATACCTCGGTATTGGCATCGGAGTTATTGTTGTAACAGTTTTTACAAATTAATAGAACGCTTCCCGTGGGGTTACATCGAAATAATTTTATGAGGGTGTACAGTGTTATTAGTCCTAATGCTAGGTATCCTGCAATTTGAAGTACTGACATTGCTGTTTCTTTCCAGGTTTTGATTCGTCTTAGGTTCTCTATGCTTTGTAGTTTCTGTGTTATTTCGTCCAGATTAGTTTTGTACTCTGAGAATGTGTCTAATGTGAGAGGTGCTCGCATGACCTGTTCGTATATTAAGTCTATTTGTTCGAATGAGAAATTAAAGTCTATGGGTTTGAGTCTTGTTTCGTATGTCAGTCGTTTGTCGGTTCCGCCTAACTTCATCATGGTGTTTGCTGTAAGTATTACACAATCGTCTGATGTTCTGAATAAGGTGGGCGTTGAGATTTTTGTGACCGTTTGATTTTTACAAAGTAAATTAACTTCGATGATGTTCTCCGGGATTATAATATAATTGCCTATTTGTTCAAGTGGGATGTATGCGATTTCCCTAATTTTAAACAATGCTGTTGAACAGGGACTTTGGTTGTTGGTTTGTTTGAGCATTTCACTTTCGCAGCTGGAGGTATGTAAAAATGCCAAATTCGGGGATGTTCTTTTACAAATTGGTATTGTTCCACTGAGTTTACATTTCCTAAGTAAGTATGTCGTGTCTACTGGTATATAATCGTGAGGTGTTTGTAGTATAACGTCGTGCTCTATAATCGGGGCTGTGAATATTTTTCCATACATTCTAGGTATGGGGTACAAACGTTTGATCTTCCATTCTATGTTCTCTAATAATGGTATTTTGATGTGGTAGAATATTTTGTGTGTTTGAAAGTTAATTGAGATTTCACTGATGTCTATTAGAGTTCTCACGTTTTCCTCGACTGGTTCTATAATTGATTGTAATTTATTTTCTTTTAATATCCTAATGTATCCGTCTAGAAATACTTCGTTAGTAAGAATGTCTGGGTGAACTATTCCCTTTTTTCCTATTAGTATAGCTGTGTTGAGTGTATCTATCTGTTCTATACTTTCGAATACTATTGCTTCTAATGCCATTATCTGTGTTGCGATTTGATTCGAATTCCTTATGTGTTTCTTGAGTAAGTTTTGCGAGTTTTGCACTTCATAATTTAATATTGTTTTTATGATCGCTGTTTGGTTCTGTAGTATGAGGTTTATTGTATTCTGTCGATCGAACAGTTTGTCCATGTTTTCGTTAACTAAATTTAAATCGTCCTCGTCTAGTGTTCCGAATAGTGTCTTGGAAATACTTCCTATAAAGTTAAAAGCTCCTCTTTTAGTTCGCATGTGCAACAGGGATTTTAAATGAATTATTTTTGTCTTCAGTATGTTAAGTCTAGAAAGTATGCTTTGGATTTCTAAGTTTTGTGTACAATTTTCTTGTTCGCATATGTTTTTGATTCTCGAATAGTGTTCTACAATGTTCTCATCCAGTTTTACGTATGGTTTTACATCTATTCCTACGATTATTCTTACTTCGTTATGGTATAAATATGTTTCTTGTAAATCTTCTATGAATACGCTACTATCATTTAGAGGTGTTAGTGTAAAACTACTTGCTAAGGTTATGCTTAAGGGCCAGGGTGAGTCACGTGACTTTTCAAGATTCGGAGGTCGGTATCTGCCGTACAGTTTTCTTTACAGAAATGGTATTACCTACAAACGTGTAGCTGATTGATGAACACGAGATGGAGCTACCGTCGCATTCTACTTCGAATCAGAAAGAGAACTCGATTGACGTTGCAACACAAGATGTGTGTGACGAGGAAGCTAGATTTTACTGCGTTGTCAGCTTTCAAAAGGGCAATGTTGCCGTATCGTATTCATACAAACACCGTCGATGCTTGCATCGAAAGCGTTCGAGCTGGTTCGAGCGGTTTCTTCTCTTCCTTTCGGATCTGTCGAAATTAGGAGGCTTATTCTTTCTTAATTTAAAATATGGAATTTTGAATTGTAAATAATTGTATGAAACGATCATTTGAATATTCGTTGACTTGTTTAAAAATCTTCTTAATTTTTTAAACTTTCTATACGAATATAACATTGTTAAATATTTTTAAATTTTTAACTCGTGGATTTTTAATACATCACGCGAACCTAATTATATGTGTACATCCTATGTAAATGTACAAAAGAAAAGTATAAGTTTACAAATTATGTTTTGTATATATTTTTAACAAATGTTAACATATCAATATAATTGATTTGAATTTTAATACGAAGAGTATTATTTTCCGACGTGGAAATGAAAGTTATAAACAATCACGGCATGATAATTGTTTCAATGTAGACAGCAAACATAAAAAATGTAATTAATTTATTGAATATATGAATAAACTAATTGAATAAACTAATTTATTGAATAAAAGATTGGTAATAAATAAAATAAAAAATAAAATATAAATATAAAGTATAAATTATTAATAATTCTTTTCGCAGTCAGATTTTATGTTTTATTAATAATATTTTTTATTTTTGTCTTTAGCATATGTCGCGGTCATTATTAAAATTATTAATTATTATTTTATTTAGATAAAAAATTATTTAAATAACGATTAGAATAAAAGATACTTTATCTTTATTCGTTATTGTTAGGTTCCAATGAAGAAAAGTATCTTTATTCGACGACCATCGAATAAATAATTTTATTCGACGAGAATTTATCCGACGAATAAAGATGATTTTTTTTTGAAGCCGATTGATTCGAAACTCGAGAGCTGTCGCGGCCACAACATTGTCGGCTACAACATTGTCGGCTACATCGGTGTGAGACTAGAAGACCACACTAATCCAATTACAAAACTTCTTTATTTCTCATTATTCTCTGATAAAACTTTTACCAACATATTCGTGGCAATGTTCTGATTAAAATGATACCAAATATGATATAATTCCGATGATATTTAATTGTGTAACAAGCGATAAAAATTACGAACACAGAGAAGGACAGCGTATATGAAAGAAAGAGTCGCAGAGAGTCGCGGCCGGCGGCAAAGATCAAAGCTCGCGTGATCGCAGGCCATGAAAAATTTAACTTCTTTAATATTAATTATTTTTTTATGAGACTTTCACCAATATATTTGTGGCATTATTTCGATTAAAATGATACCAAATGCGTTATAATTCGGATCACATTTACACTAATTTTCTATTAGTGTAATTGTTATGGGGAGCAACGTTCATCGTTCATTACAGAAGTAAATATCATCGGAATTGTATCATATTTGGTATTATTTTAATCAGAACAATGCCACGAATATGTTGGTAAAAGTTTCATAAAAAAATAATGAGAAATAAAGAAGTTTTGTAATTGGATTAGTAGTGGTCTTCTAGTCTCACACCGATATAGGCGACAATGTTGTGGCCGCGACGGCTCACGAGTTTCGGCCACTCACAGCGGTGGTGTGAGGTTTTCCACTGCCATCAGCATGGGCATCCGAAACGTGCGCGAATTGCCTCATCTGGACAAGCTCTGAAGGTTCGACAAGGAAAGCGAAGAGGCATAGCGAAAGTGAACAAGATAGACATACTACGACGACGAGCGACCGCGATCGAGCTCCAACACTTGGAAAAGATGCTGCGCGTATTACAATGCAGACGTGCAAAGTTAGATATTGATAATAATATAATTCTGATATGTCTCATATTTTTTACTATTTCTATACTTACTATACTGTTCCCTTGTTGTTTTCTTTTCTTCGTTTTCTTTTTAAATGAATCTTTCACTTATACAAAATCTATAATATCTTTAATATTTTATAAATATAATATCTTATCACGGCATGATAATTGTTTCAATGTAGACAGCAAACATAAAAAAAATGTGACTGCAAATATTTAAAAAACAAGAATTATTATAAAAAAAAAACAAAAAACCCGACTGCGAAAAGAAGTAAAAAGATAAGAAACAAAAAACTAATTTATTAAATAAAATATTGGTAATGAATAAAATAAAAAATAAAATATAAATATGTATAGAATATATAGGTTTATGGGTGGGACAACAATAATACAGTAATATTTTTCTTTGTTTTTTATTATTTTTTCATCAAATTTGTGCCAATACAATCGTAGCATTTTTCTAATAAAAATGACACCGAACATGATATAATTTGCATCACATTTTATTGACGATACAAAGTACAAGCTTGCTGTGCACAAGCTCTCGTACATTCGACCGAAGCGAGGATAATTTTACATCTTACAAGGAGAGGTGTTTGAGATTTCAACTCTTTATTTTCACCCTTTATTGTACATACCATTTTTCAATGTATGACGCTGTACATATGTATCAGAAATAAATATTGACTCCGATCTGTCGATCAGTTCGGCGCGCCGTCATCCCCGCACCGTCCCACCGTTCCCCGCGAGCTCCGCGGATGGATCGAGCAGTTCGGGCCTCGCGGACGCGGCAGGGGGAGCGGACGCGGTGGATAGACGCGACCAGCTGATCGTTCAGTCCGTCTATTGACACTCGCAAACGACATTCGATTTCGCATTTCTCAGACTCTCCTTGTTAGAAAATGTCTGAGCTTTGCACCAAGGCCGCATGACAGTCCTTTCGTCGTCGCTGGGGCAGTAGCGAGGGAGGACTAATGTATGGCACATTGAAATGTCACTTTTCCTTCCCACGGGGATCTAGAACAACGAAAAGTCGAGTAAAATAATATTGAAAATTATCAACACCATGTTATTTTATTTTGTTTTTTTTTTTTTTTTTTTTTTTTAATGTTTTGAGTGCAGGGAGGTAAAATGTTTTATACACTATGTCCGGGGGCCATTCCAACCCCCGGGAGTGTGGGATTCTCCAATAGATGGTACTATTGGCCTACCCACTAAACCTCCTCCCTACACTTGACTCCTCCTTAGTGCTAATCCTTTGGCTGAAATGCTCCACTGCTCTGCCTCAGATTCTTCTTGAACATATGCAAAAATATTATTATATAAAAATTATAAAACGTAAGATAAATACAAAATGAAAAATTATAGAATTACTATACGTACGGATATTTATGTTCGTAAATCTATAAAAACGCCGGTGCAATTGCGACCTTCGTTTGCAATTGCTCCTTGAACAGCTTTTCATGTGCGCTGTGTTGCACTCGCCGGTGCAGTCGCAATAGGCCATAAAACAGCTATTCATCTGCGCTGTATTGGAGTCGCCGCACAGTGTACCGAAATGCCTGTTTTTTGGACAAAATTCAATAACTTTTGTTCTGTTTATGATAGAGATATGAAACAAAGTGGGTTTTTTTTATTTATATTGAATGCAATCTCAATACGATATTATTATAAATATAGTAATTTATTTAAACATTGAAAAACGATAGTTTATAAACAAAATTTGTTTTTATTTCATCTTATTTTATTTATCATATTTATTTATGAATTCTTCGTTCAGTTCTTCCGAAACTGAAACTTTCTTTCAAACTATTATAACATTCGTCTCCTCGACACAAATAAGAGTTCGTTTGCAATTGTTCTTCGAACAGCTCTTCATGTGCGCTGTGTTGCTCTTATCTTTCCGTAGATGTACCTGGTTCTGTTACGCATGTACTTTCTTTCTGTGCGTATAATGGTTCTCTAAACGGCTGGCCTCTGTTATATCTGCTGTCTATTATTTCTGGTAGCATGTAATCCTCGTAGAATCTTTCTAATTTTTGTTCCATCTCTGCTGTCCAGAATGCATCGTCTCTTTTAACTTGTGTTATCTTCATTCCTTTTGGCGTCCATAAACAAAATAGAGCATTTTGTCTATTCGTTATGTGCAATTGTCCTTGCACTTGGTGATAATAATGATGACTTTTATTCATTTTATCACCCTGAAAAATACGTCGTATCGCAGGAAACTTTTCGATTGCTTCGTCGGGAGTTAAATCCTTCGCCGAATATGGACATTTTATTTCGACAATTGTATCGTCCTGTACAAGTCCATCCGGTGTCGCACCTAAGTAAGGCATGACAGAATCGATGAACAGCCCACACGGTAGAATAGAGATTCCTAATTCTACTTCCATTTGCCTCAGGGCGATCATCTCATTTTCCCTTCCGTATTGTACGGCTTGTAGACCTTCTATTTGCGGGTACATCACAGCTTTCAAACAATTTGCTCGTGGTGTAGTCTTTCGTAATCGGCATACTCGGCCGAAATTGGATGCCGTTAATAATTTTTTTCTGTAGGCCATCCATCTTTCGCTGTTCCCTTGATCACGAGTTTCAGCCTCGATCTCGTGTCGCATCGAGTGCCACTCGAGGAGCGTTGTTATGTGTCTATCACATTCAGAAACATATACTGTCTCCTCCATGTCTGGTTTTGACGCACTGGGGCCATAATCCTTGTCACATTGTTGTTTTTCTTGTCGGAAGGAGGATGCTTTCGTTCGTGCTCTATGTTCAATTTCCAATTCCAGTTTACGCTTACGTCGATTTTCCAACTTTTTTGCGCCCGTTGTCGGTTCTTTATTCAGCGCAACACTCAATCGACTAAACGCTTCGTGCGTGTTAAATTGGACCACAGCAGCAGAGACCCTACCTTGATAGGAACCTCTTTGTCCATAGTTAATTCGTTTCCCTGCGATGAATTTTGCAATTATATTATTGAAGCATTCTACGGCATTATTGTTTAATCCGTACAATAAACTTTCCGCGTGAACGAAGAGTGGCTGCATTACTTCTTCGATGCTTTGATAAATGCCCGTTTCTTTTAATTTCGGGACATAATTAATTTGTTCGGGGTCAGAGTACTTATTACAAAAGTAGGCCAATTTCTGACACTCTCTGTGTTCGCCGAACACGTGACTTGGCACGTTTCTCAAATCTATTTTTAAATTTTCAATTTTATCTGATAATCGTACAGTTCCATTAAAGCGATGTTCTGCAGCTTTCTTTATCCCAGTGCGCAGACGGAGGGCATTTTTCTTTACGATGCCTCTTAGATCTTTGTAGCGGCCTTTTGCGACGATCTCGTTTATTTTTCTGCTAAAATTCCGCAAAAGATGATTCGTGCATTCAATTTTTCGCACTTGTATCATATAATCTTTATACGGATCGTTATCCAAGATCTTCTTATAAACGCTGCTATCACCGTCGGCAACCAAAATGTTGTAGATCAGGCCGTGCATTTCTACGCTACATTGGAATCCTTCCACAATAGCAGCACTTTCCATGCCCGTCGAACTCTGATCGCGACCCCAGTTTTTATAGCAGCGATGCTCGCGTGCAACTTCCTTCTTTCTAGCTGCTGCGTGGCAAATGGAACAGAATTTATTTTTCACACTCAGGTGTAGAATCTTCTTCGTGTGATATCCAACGATAGCTCCTACTCCAGAAAGAGAATTATAATCGCCGCCGCGATATGATCTTTTCATCCAGCTGCCATCTGCGACTACCGGAATGAACGGTATATTACATGCTGGATGTACGTCGCCTCTTGCTATCGCCAATTCTCTCTCCTGTCTTCCAGCATCCTCCATCTCTTGTTGTGCAGCCGCTTCGAAGGCATCGATCATTTCGTCGTGGCAATTTTGGTAAAACCTCTTCGACATGCACGACATATTCATGCCGCATATCATTTCTTCCAGCTGTGTATATCCGCCTCCTGTCAGTATTGTTGCGGTAACTGCGCTGCGATTGATATCTATGATGTCATCTCTTTGTGGAATACATCTTATGCGTTCCTTATGATTGCACATCTGGCATTGTACGCAATAGATTTTCTCTAATCCGTTTTGCTGACATCCAACTATTTTGAAATGCTGGGTACCGCAATCTATCTTTGAATGTTCTCCAAGCTTTATGATCCTGTTGAAGACGTAGGTGAAGTCGACAAAGTCTATTACTTGGGAAATTGCTGGTTCCACAGTTTTCGACTGTACAGTCTCTTCGATCCAGCAGCATTCGGAATCGGAACCAGCTTCCACATTATTGTTTTCTGCTCCTTGTATGTTGGCAGTGTGTGGTTCTTCTACCACTTCTTCTACGACTTCTTCTATTATTTCTTCATCTATTATGTTTTCTTCTATTACTTCTCTGTTATTTTCAGAAGAAATTTCGCTGCTGCACGCTGCTTCTATTAATCGTCGACGCCTAAACACATAAACAGAGACACATGCATACATACAATAAAAATAAAATAAAATACAAAATATAAAATACGATCGCCCTTTAAACTACTATAACTTTTTTTAAATTGGACCAAACGACCTGACATTTTTTAAGCAATTAGAAGAATTGGTTTACCAAATGACAAAAAAGAATTTGAAAAAATTGCAATTGCTAGAAATCAGAAGAGCAAATAAAACTGCACTCGCCGGTGCAGTCGTAATAGGCCATAAAACAGCTTTTCATGTGCGCTGTGTTGCACTCGCCGGTGCAGTCGTAATAGGCCATAAAACAGCTTTTCATGTGCGCTGTGTTGCACTCGCCGGTGCAGTCGTAATAGGCCATAAAACAGCTTTTCATGTGCGCTGTGTTGCACTCGCCGGTGCAGTCGTAATAGGCCATAAAACAGCTTTTCATGTGCGCTGTGTTGCACTCGCCGGTGCAGTCGTAATAGGCCATAAAACAGCTTTTCATGTGCGCTGTGTTGCACTCGCCGGTGCAGTCGTAATAGGCCATAAAACAGCTTTTCATGTGCGCTGTGTTGCACTCGCCGGTGCAGTCGTAATAGGCCATAAAACAGCTCTTCATGTGCGCTGTGTTGCACTCGTCGGTGCAGTCGTAATAGGCCATAAAACAGCTTTTCATGTGCGCTGTGTTGCTCTTATCTTTCCGTAGAAAAAAAGTTGTAACAAGTGCCATTTTTATTTTCTTACCAATTGCATTTTTTTCAAAATCTTCTTTGCACATCATTTGGAAAACCAATTCTTCTAATTGCTCAAAAATGTCAGGTTGTTTAATCCAATTTAAAAAAAGTTATAGTAGTTTAACACGTTAAACGCCACGCCGCACAGTGTACCGAACCATGGACAAAAATTTAAAACTATGTTCATACTATGTCGAAATGTCCAAATAAATAATTTTTTGGAAAAAAAATTCAAAAAGTTTAGTAGGAAATTAGTTACAAGCGAATCTGTAAGCGAATTTTACGAAGATCAAATAGTACAGCAGTTCATAGCGTAACTTGTTCACGTTATATTATGAACCAAAGACGATTATAAGAAATAATCTGTTCAGAAAATGACGGCTAAGGGTTGGCTAATTGTAGTTAATCGTAAAAAATTGTGTAATACATATATGCAATATAATAATTAACCATGAAACCATTCATCTACTGAAAACCAGCAATAAAAACAAATTTTGTTTATAAACTATCGTTTTTCAATGTTTAAATAAATGACTATATTTATAATAATATCGTATTGAGATTGCATTCAATATAAATAAAAAAAAACCCACTTTGTTTCATATCTCTATCATAAACAGAACAAAAGTTATTGAATTTTGTTAAAAAAACAGGCATTCCGGTACAATGTGCGCCGGTCCCTAGGGACCGGCGTTAGACTTTCCGTTCTCGTTATCGCCGCGCGCGTGTCGATCCTCCGGTCCTCAAGCCGGGCTACATTACCCGACATCTGTTTATCTGTTTATTATCCCTAGTAGCACAAAATATTGTATACACATTCATATAATATTAAAAAGAGATTCAATCTTTTTTTAATATTCGAATATACATACAATATTTATTTTATATTAAGTAAAAAATATTTCCTTTTAAATATTCAGGAAATATGTATTTCATGTTACGAGAAAAATATTTTTTTCTAAATATTAAATAAATCTTTATTTCATATTAGAAGTAGAATATTTTTTCGTAATATACAAATAATATTTATTTAATATCATGAAAAAAACATTTTTTCTCATTATAAAACAAATGTTTATTTAATATTAGAAACAGGATATTTTTTCCTAATTTGCAGATAATATTTATTTAATATCATGAAAAAAATATTTTTTCTCATTATAAAGTGAATCTTTATGTAATATTAGAAATAGAATATTTTTTTTAAGTATGCAGGAAATATTTTATGTTTATCATGGAAAAATAATTGTTCCAGAATATAATGCGAAGTAAAATATTTTTTAAATATCTATTTTATATTCTCTGAATATTTAGCTTATATGTTCTGAACATTCAATTTATATTTCTTGAACATGTATACAATATTAGATCTAATATTTATCGTATATGAAAAAGTGTGGCTCAAAAAATATTTTTCCAATATTCGAAAAAAATATCTATCTAATATTTTTGTGCTACTAGGGTACCTATCGACGAGCGACCCAACAGGGCCCGCCTGACGGAATACTTTCGTGTGTGTGAGCCTATATGTATATCTCGCGACCTGCGAGAAGCTGGAAACGGTCATTCACTCGACACCGATTAGCTGTGCGTATTCGATGACGAACGACGAGGTGAGCGATCGCCGATGTAAACCTCGCCGCATCGAACGGCTTTCGATGGTCGTTGCAGGACGGTCGCCGACGCGCATACAATGTATTAGGTTGTCCCGAAAGTTCTTTCCGTTTTTTTAACAAGTATTATAAATTGGATCAAACGACCTGACATTTTTTGAGCAATTAGAAGAATTGGTTTTCCAACTAATGTGCAAAAAAGATTTTTGAACAATTGCAATTGGTAAGAATTACATGAGAAATTAAAAATGGCACTTTTCACAACTTTCTTATTTGAACCTGTAGTGAAAATTTAAAATATGAGTTTTGTAGATCTATGTTAATTATACACATGCTGAAAATTTCATCGAAATCAATTAATATACACATGAGCTACGAGTAGTTAAAAATGGTGAAAATCGTGACTTTTGGTCACTTTTCGCTTAAAATCCACAAATTCTAACATCTTCAGATGCGTGTCGTTTTTATCTGCATCAACCGATTTCTACCGATTTCTGCATCAACCGATAGATCTACAAAATGCATATTTTAAATTTTCATTACAGGCTCAAATAAAAAAGTTTTGGAAAGTACCATTTTTATTTGCTCTTATAATTCCTAGCAATTGCAATTTTTTCAAAATCTTTTTTGCACATCATTTGGAGAACCAATTCTTCTAATTGCTCAAAAAATGTCAGTTCGTTTGATCCAATTTATAATACCTGTTAAAAAAACGGACAGAACTTTCAGGACAACCTAATATGTTGGTGGTCCGTCGGCGTGCTCGTTGCACGAGCCGTCACATGATAAATAAATTGGTCAGAGGGGCAGAGGCTCTGCAAAATGACATCACCTATCTCGACCATATCAGATACCCAAATTGAAATTCGAACTGCGCACAGTGCGGACAAACTGCCTGTTAAAACGGCAAACGGCAATATTTCTTTTACCTCTTTTTTTGTACATGAAGAACAGTCCTTTGGGTGAACAATTAGCACTGTCGGTTGAAGATGTTTGCTCGTAAAAATTAATTGAGATGATTAAAATCCATATACTTTCTTAGAACTAGCTGTTAGAAAAGTCGAAATAAGCAAATGGTCGAGGCAGGCCATGTGTTTTTTGTCAGCGCGTTGTCCCTCCCTAAGGGAAAGTCCTTTAGGTTGGGGGTGTCATAAACAAAGAGGCATACTGTCGAAGGCGTTCTCACGGCTTAGGATTTTTGGGACAGCAGGACATTTTTATCCTGACTGTCGTCGTGTACGGTTGTCTTGAATAAAGACTCTTGGTATTTTGCAATACGCCCACGTTTATATAAATTAACCATGTCGCGTGCGTTATCCACCCTCTCGGTGTATTTCCTTACATAGCGAGATATATAAAGCAGCAATTTGTCCGCATTCGGACGAATGAGCAATATCCGAATATAAATCTTTTTGCAATCATACTAAAAATTTGTACCCACGTAAAACAAGTATTTAATTTTTAACAAAGTATAATGTATCTATTGATTTTATTGTTAAAAATACAATGAACGGCAATAATATAACTTGATCGACAGTGTCTCAGTTTTTCATAGTGAATATCCACACTGTTTTTGGGTAAGTATATCTGTCATTGAATCATAAAAAAACAAAAACTGATTTGTGTAAAGCAATGGTGGCTGCTAATATTCCATGGCGGTGCTTAGATAATCCTGTATGGATTAACTTTTTAACGAAATATACAAATCGAAATATTTCGAATGTGTCGACGCTCAGAAAAAATGATCTACTACATTGTTATAAGATGACGATTCAAAATATACGAAATGAAATAGGAGAAAGAAGTGTTTGGATACCTGTTGACGAAAGGACAGATACAATGGGTCGTTATATAGCAAACGTAGCTGTTGGTAAATTATGCGAAAGAGGACCGTCAACACCACATTTACTTGCATGTAAAGAGTTAGAAAAAACAAATCATGCTACTATTGCACGGCTTGTAAATTGGACTGTAAGAATTTTGTTGCCGCACGATGGCGACAAAAAAGTATTACTGTTTGTAACGGATTCAGCACCTTAGCTGGGAGAGGTTTGAAATTATTTTATGCCAATATGGTACATATTACATGTGTAGCACATATATGAAAGCTCCACGTAGAATAGAAGTTTACAAAACAAAGCTGCCAAATGTTCCTTTACCACAAGAACCGGTTGTAACACGATGGGGAACGTGGATAGAAACGGTGATATTTTACGCAAAACATATGCATGCTATTAGGGAAGTAAGTAAATATATTTGGTAATATTTAAGACAAATTGAATTATTTTGTGCAATACAGTCAAGTTTTTCTTTATTTTCAGATTGTTAAATCGTTCACAAAACAAAATGTAGCATGTATTAAAACAGCCCAAGAAATTGTAAAAAATGAAGATCTTATTGATGTGATTTAGCATTTATTACAGCTAATTTTTCCTCTTTGCCAGTTACAATAACGAAATTAGAATCAAATAAAAGATTAGTTACAGATTTCGTTCAAAATCCAGATAATGTACCTACTGGCTGTGGGGGAAAAATGAGAGCAAAACATAAAAACGTTTTTCAGGAAAATCTATGATTTGAAATATTGTGTAAACTAAATAATTCAAATATCGAGGGTCCGAAAGAAATAAAACCACGATACTGGGGAAAGTATGAATAAGCCCCCATCACATCTTATGATGTTGAAAGGATATTTTCAGCATATAAATTAATTTTATCTGATAAAAGGCACCAAATGACTGTTGATAATATAAAAAAAATTATCGTCGCATATTGTAATGCCAATTACAAGCAGTCATAAATATTATACAACTATTCTATATCATATTATACTATATTCGATTGTTTCATTTGTTACTAATGCAATCAGGGTTACTATTTAACGTATTTTTTGCATATATTTTATATCAACCATGCATTAAATTTGCATATATTTATGCATACAAATAGTGATTAATAATATCAATTTCCTCCTAGTATGCAATTTGGCCAAAGGAATTTTTCGTACATTCTGATATAAACGTGCAGTGAGATGTGCCCCACTTGTGTGCACTGTGCGCCAGAGTTGGGCAAAATATTTATCTACAATTTCGAATAACGAATAAAAGATAACATAATTTTTATTCGTTATTCGAAAAGGTCCGAATAAAAAAAGTATCTTTATTCGTCGGATAAATTCTCGTCGAATAAAATTATTCATTTGATACTCGTTGAATAAAAGTACTTTTTTTATTCGAATCTTCGAATAACCAGTAAAGATAAAGTATCTTTTATTCGAATCTTTACCACGAATGGTAAAGATAATAGAATGTTATCACGTTACCAAGGTATGTACCATGTCTTTTCATCTATTACTATTTTCTTCCATATGCAGTGAATTCTCATTTCATGGCAGTGCCAACCTCCCATGCGTAGGTCAGTGGAAAACCTCACACCAACGCTGTGAGTGGCCGAAGCTTGAGAACCGTCGTGGCTACAACATTGTCAGCTGTATCGGTGTGACACCAGAAGACCACTACTAATCCAATTACAAAATTTCTTTATTTCTCATTATTTTTTTATGAATCTTTTACCAACATATTCGTGGCATTTTTCTGATTAAAAATGATACCAAAAATGATCTAATTCCAATGATATTTACTTGTGTACCAAGCGATAAAATTTTCGAACACAGAGAAGGACAGTGTATACAAATTTATAGTAGAAGACGTAACTTACTTTTCTCGCCACTTTTTATTCTTAGACATGCGCGCCGTGGATGTTGTACAACGCTTGCCTTTTGAACTCGATTTCAAATAGCGTTCTTTGCTTCTTCTCTCCATTGTTGCCCCCACGTTGGTTGCTTCCTACACAATTACACTTTACACTACTAAACACACACACACACACACACTAATCCACTTTACGCTGTATCGCGCAATTACACTTACACTTTACAAAATCACTAAATAACTCTTCGTATTTCCGTATTGTAAAGCGCGCGACAATACACTTGTCAACGAATTCTGTCACCTATAGTAGGTCTTGCTAAAACAGTTGACTGAAGTATCCCCTCTCTCTCTCTTTCTAGCTCTTTCTCTCTCACTCTCACATCCCCACTTTTTCACTCTATCTATCTCGCTCTCAACTTTGCTAAAACAGTTGACTGAAGTATCTCCTCTCTCTCTCTTGCTCTCTCTTGCTCTCTCACTCTTCTTGAGAGAAACAAGTGAAGTTTGCCGTGAAGTTTGTCGATATGTAAAAAGAACGCTGAAATCGCCCGCCGAATCTTCACAAACCACGCTGCCGTCAACGTGAACACATCGTAAGTAAACCCTTCAATTTGATTTTTGTACAGTTTGCTGTGGTGTAATAACCACGTTCCTATTTATCTGCAAATCTGTTTTCACGCGGTATATATATCCTGCGTACATGGTTCGTTTTTTTTTTGCACACGTATTGTATTTTTATTCATCATAATTGGGGGTTCCCTGTGCGGGCGCATGCGGCACCGTACACAGGTTACAGTGCTTCCGCATGTCCGGGGGGTACAGTAATAAACCATGTACGCAGAATATACTGTGTGCAAACAGATGTACAGAAAAGTAGGAAAGCTGTGTCAAACCATGGCAAACTACAAAAACAAATTTAAAATTAAAAAATGCATTCAATCAAAATATTTTATTTAGTAAACATTGTTATTATAATTTCGCTAATTGTTTTCAGATGCCTAAGATTGAAAAAGTAGATTTGCCGTCGCCGTCGCGGTCGCGGTCGCGGTCGCACCGCCCGCCATCGCCGTCGCGGTCGCGGTCGCACCGCCCGCCGTCGCCGTCGCCGTCGCGGTCGCACCGCCCGCCATCGCCGTCGCGGTCGCGGTCGCACCGCCCGCCGTCGCCGTCGCCGTCGCGGTCGCGGTCGCGGTCGCACCGCCCGCCGTCACCGTCGCGGTCGCGGTCGCACCGCCCGCCGTCGCCGTCGCCGTCGCGGTGGCGATCCTCGTCCAGGTCTAATTCAAGTAGGTGGTCTCGTTCGCCGAGACCACCTACGTACTATCGGAGGACCCGATCGCCTACTGACCGTAGGCTGGAGACGTACGTGGAAAAGGTACGTAACAAAGACTTGTTGTAACAACTGTCAAAAAAGTGACACAAACTGCAGTTTTCTACGATTTTCGACTTACAATCGCACTTCGTTTATAACTCGTAAACGAATTATCCAAAATTTATGAAATTGTCAGCATGGATATAATTTATTCGAGTGAATAAAACACGTGTTCTAAATTTTCAATACAGGCTCAGATGAAAAAGTTGAGAAAACCAACTTTCACTATTTCTTTTGCGATTCTGACCGATTAAAATTTTTTGACCCTCGTCTAATAAATTAATCCTTCTAACTTCTCAATAACATTCAAGTCATTTGATCTAATTGTAAAAAAGTTATGTTTCTTCAAATAATGTGGACTCAGTTCTGCTCCTTATTGTATTGAATGAGAACAAAAATGATCTGTTTCATAATGTTTGTTTTTCATGTTACAGGTCCAGAAACTGCAGCGGCAAGTTAGGCTGCTGAAAAAAGGTCGCGCAGAAAGAGGAGGAAGAAGAGGAAGGGGCGGAAGAGGAGGATATGATGGAAGAGGCGGAAGGGGGGGATGGGGCGGAAGGGGGGGATGGGTGGGATGGGGCGGAAAAGACGGGGGCCCATGTTCAATAAATATTTATAAAAGATAAAAAATTTGTCTCTTATTTTTTAAAACATCCTCTACCTTTCCTGAATTATCCTAAAAATTTAGTTCTAAGTTATAATGTAGTATATGTATATTTTATTTGTTCCCTTATCTTATCTATAATATCTTATAAATATTATATCTTATATTCCTATACTATCTTTTCTTTCTTTCTCTTTCACTCTCTCTCTCTCACTCATTCTTCCATTCACGCCTGTCTTCTCATCTCTCTTCCTCTCCTTCATATTTTCCGTCCTCTAATTCTTTTCTCTCCCAGTCTATTTTTTTCATCCACTCTCCCCCCCCCCCCACCCGTCCTCAGCTACTATTTCTTTTACCTTCTCGTGTATTCCTACTTTCATTCCTTGTTCTCTTGCACACCTTTCCAGCAAATATGAAATGTTACTATATAATAATATAAGAATATAAGATATTGTATTTATAAGATATTATAGATTTTGTATAGGTGAAAGATTAATGTAAAAAAAAGAAAACAGCACAGTGTAAAGGGAAAGGGATCCTTTGTAATCCGTAAGGGAACAAATAAAAGATACACATATTACATTATAACTTAGAACTAATTTAAATAATTAAGTAATTTAATAATTTAATAAATTAAATATTTAATTAATTGATTAATTTCATACTTTAACTAATTTAACGTATGAAATCAGTATACAAATTTGAACGCAATTTCATATGATACACATTGCTTGCATGAGTCCGAAACATCAAACTAGCGAAGTATTTGTATGTATAGGAAAATTATATACATACACAGACGCACGCTGCTGATGAGCGAATAGGCGTCGTACATAACCACAATCTACGCTTGCAGTTTCTTTCAATACCACGTCGAGGGTGATGCCCACTTGGACGCCGTTCGTTTGAACGCGTCCCGATTGGACGCCGTTCGTTTGAACGCGTCCCGATTGGACGCGTTCCTTTTGGACGCCGGCCGATTGGACACATTTACAGAATTTTAAAATCGCTGTATCTCCTAAACCGTGTGTCGTAGGAAGAAAATAACAAAATTTTGGGAGGCTTTACCGGGGGCATACCACCCTTACCAAGTGTTTCCCTAACCCTAACCCTAACCCTTTTTTCGTGAGGAAATGTTTTATAACGATCACGACTTGGCGAGGCGAAAATGAATTTGGGGAGGGCAAAGGGGTGGCGAATCGACTTTTGAATAGGCCTAAGGGGTAGTGCTGGGGTGATATGCTTTCTGTAAAGTCTTTCAAAAATTTCGTTATTTTTTGTCTAGGACGCACGGTTTAGGAGATACGGCGATTTTTAAATTCTGTAAATGTGTCCAATTCACGGCGTCCAAAAGGAACGCGTCCAATCGGCTTGGCGTCCAAAAGGAACGCGTCCAATCGGGACCGTCCAATCGGGACGCGTCCAAACGAACAGCGTCCAAGTGGGACACCCCCCCACGTCGACAGTCTTTCGACTTAGACGCCACCTGATGAAATTCAGCTCAACTAAATTTTTGCTCTATGTTATCGATATTCTCAGATATCATGAATTCTGACGCCAGAAAGCCATGTCCAAAACGCCCATAAACTTTTCTCCTTTATTTCGCAAGAGAATCAAGACAAAATATAGCTCAATTTGTAGCTGGAGATCTCCTCTAGCGCGCTCTGGTCATTACAGCATCCAGAAAACTCATTCAATGGCATAAAAATGCTTGGATTCAACGGCATGCACATCGTAAATTTTTGGCCTAACTTCTAACGCTTATATTACCAAATATCTGCATATTCTCGGCACCTCATGACCAGAGCGCGCTAGATTGAACCTTCCTCTTTCGAATAAGCCCTTTACCAGCGACAAAATATTCTTATAAGAGGACGAAAACTTTATGGGCGTAAACCCATGTTTTGACGGTAATGTAGGCACTCTACCTTATCGCAAATCTGCCATCACCCTGGCCCTTAAGGCTAGTATTATTCCCGTGGATGACATCTGAAATTTTAAGATTTATATAACTTTAGTCTATTTCCATGAATTTTTGTCACGCTATCATTCGTTAGTTTCTTACATATATAATACGGTGTTTTAACTTCTAATATGATCGCTGGTCCTAACCATTCTGAGTCTAACTTGTTACTTTTATGGTCATTGTGAATCCATACCTTATCGTTTATATTAAATAAGCTTTGCAACCTTATTTTCTTATCCTGATTTCTTTTATTTCTAGCTTTATTTCTCTCTATCGTTTTCTTTGCGGATTGTATGTACTCTGCATGTTTCTTGCTCCATAATTTAAAAAGTTCATTTTGCGTGAGCGTACTCGTAGCAGATATCGCGCTTGGCAAATTCGCTTTTCTACCGAAAGTCAATTCAAAGGGTGTATGACCCGTTCCTTCATGGACTGCCGTATTGTAACCGAAACAAATAAGTTTTAATACTTCGTCCCATTCTTTCTGTCTCTCTTTAATACAAGTTCTAATAAGATCTTTAACCGTAGCGTGAGTTCTTTCAAGGGATCCATTGCTCTGAGGGTGGAAGCTAGTTGTCTTAATATGTTTGATTTGAAATGCTTCTTCAAATCCCTGCATCAGGTTTGAGACAAAATTTGAACCTTGGTCTGTCAATATTTGTTTGGGTGCCGAAAAGGTGTAAATAAAATGTTCGATTAATTTGTCAATAATGGATTCTGCACGTTGATCTTTCATCGGGATAAGGATTAGGTATTTGGTCAGTTGATCTTGAATAGACAAAACAAATTGGTTACCCTTAGAGGTTATCGGTAATGGTCCAAAGATATCCATTGCAATTTTGTCATTCGGGGATTCAGGAGTGTTCGGGATACATGCCTCTTCTCGGTGCCTAATTCGATTAAGTTTTTCTTGTTGACAATAAATGCATCTACCTATGAATTCTTTCACGTCCTTCTCTATGTTTTCCCAGAAATACTTTGATTTGATTCTGGCTATTGTCTTATTTTCTCCAAAGTGTTGAGCGGAATTACCGTTATGGTTTTCTTTTAATATCTCTAATTTTCTCTCTGGCGTGATCTCTATAACTGGTTCCGTGGCTAAGATATAAAGTTTTTCCGGGTTTCGTGATGCTATAAATCTAATTATTTTCCTGATCATTTCGATTTCTCTAATATTAAAGTGTTGTCGGGTGGCTCCTATCTTTTGATGTCTTGCTAATATCATTTTTAAAGCTTGAAGAGCTTCCCTGTCTCTAGCTGGTATCGTATTCAGCTGAAAGTATTGTTTTCGGTTAGGTGTCTCTTTAAAATTCCCCGGGGTTTCTTGATACAATAGGTATTCGTCATATTCAAGGATGTCGTCTAAGTCCGATAGGTCGTTGCTCACTGCTGTATCTGTATCGCTATCGTTTGCGTTATTCTGTATACTATCTGGGGATTCATTATCCTGATTTGTTTCTATTATCTCGTTTGCTAAGTCTGCGAGTTGGTCTCCCGTCATTTCCCTTAGTGTTATATGTACTCGTGATAGTGCGTCCGCGGCGGTATTATCTTTTCCTTTGTGATATTCTATGTCATAGTCGTACTCTTCTAATCTAAGTCTCCACCTGATTAGTCTGGATGAGGTATCTTTTACATTATGTAGCCATTTAAGTGCCTGATGGTCTGTCCTAATTTTGAATTTTCTGCCTAACAGGTATTGTCTTAGTCTCTGAACGCCCCATACTATTGCTAGTAATTCCTTTTCTGTCGTAGTGTAATGTTTTTCTGCCGGATTTAGAGTTCTGGATACGTAACAGCACGGGTGTCCGTCCTGAGATAATATGGCTCCTAGTCCTTCGTTCGATGCGTCCGTCGTTAATGTAAATTCTTTGTTGAAGTCTGGGTATTTGAGAATTGGTTCTTCGCATAACTTTAGTTTCAACGTGTCAAAAGAGATTTGCTGTTTGTCTGTCCAATGAAAGGGAATATCCTTTTTCGTTAAGTCTGTCAGTGGTTTAGATATCTTGGCAAAGTTTCTAATGAATTTACGATAGTAACCTGCTAGTCCTAAAAATTGTTTTACTTCCGTCGGATTCTTGGGTTGTCTAAATTCCTTTACTGATTTGATTTTATTGGGATTTGGTTTTACTCCGTCCTTCGATATAACGTGTCCTAAGTACTCTAGTTCCGGTTTTAAGAATTCACATTTGTCTGGCTGTAGTTTTAGTCTTAGTTCAGAAAGTCTGTGTAGTACGATCGCTAAATTTTTATTATGTTCCTGAATAGTTTGTCCGAATATTATGACGTCGTCTAAGTATACAAAGCAATATTTTCCTATTAATCCGTTTAATGCTCTATCCATCATCCTTTGAAATGTAGCTGGTGCGTTCTTAAGTCCGAATGGCATTCTATTGTAATGAAAGTGTCCTTCGGGAGTTGAAAAAGCCGTATATTTTTTTGAATCATTGTCCATTGGAATTTGGTGAAAGCCTGACGATAAATCTAAGGCCGAGAAAAATTTCGAGTTTCCTAAATGCGAAAGGATTGATTCCACATCGGGGATGGGATACGCGTCTTGATCCGTAAGTTCGTTCAATTTTCGAAAATCTATTACTATTCTCCACTTTCTCTTTCCTGAGGCATCTGCTTTTTTGGGTACTACCCATACTGGTGCGTTATAAGGAGAATCTGAATGTGTAATTATATTCTTTTCCAACATTTCTGAGACTTGTTTTTTAATTTCTTCGCGATGGCACTCTGGAGGTCTATACGATTTTATATTGATAGGTTTTTCTGTTTTTAATTCTATTTTATGTGACGTGAGCTGGGTGCATGGGAGTGGATCGATTTCTAATGCAAAGGCGTCAGCGTATGAAAGGATTATTTTCTCTACCGAGTCTCTATATGAAAGATCAATGTGCTTGGTTCTTAATTTTTGCATTAATAATTGCATTCTGTCTGATTTGGAAGGTTCGTCTAGTTCAATTTGGTTTGATTCAATTTCTGTCTCACCTGTGTTGATGAAGCAAACCTGGGTTCTTTGGTGGTCAATGAATGTTTCCTTGATAGTACTCTCGCCCGGTTGAAGTTTGATGTCGGATATTAGAGGTATGCGTGTCTCACCTAAAAAGAGATAGTCGTTAGTGATCTTGTATTTGTATTTCTGTAGGAAGGGTAAACCTATTATTCCGTCTTCAGGGATAGGAAAGGAGTCGGGAACTATTTGGAATACATGGTTTTGTTTTAGTGCTTGGAACTGCGTGCTGGATTTGGATTCGTGTTTGTCGTTGCCCATTAGTATGTTTTGGGCCTTCTTCTCCCTAGGATGTTCGGGTAATATGCTGCTGTTTTTTATGAGGTTGATTCCTGCTCCTGTGTCCAGTAGGAATCTTGTTGTTCTTCTGAGTCCTTTGAATCCTCCGAGTATGTACTGTAGTCTCCCTGGTATGCTGCATATTCTTCTAATGCGGGAAAATCCGCTTGTTCTGTCGGTGTCTCGTCGATGGTGTAATTGACTCGTGGTGGAATTTTGCCGTGGGGGGCTGACCGAAAATTTGTGCAGTTAGGTGCGATGTGTCCGTTTTGTCCACATTTGAAGCATTTAGGAATGGTGGGTCTGGGCGTTGTTACAAATGGGTTCGGTCTTGCGTGAGGTCTATTCGTGGTATGGGAAGGTCCTCTCGGTGGCAACACTGAGTTGTTCGGTCTGGGATATTGTGGAAGTGTTGGTCGTTGCGATGGTCCTCTCGAGTCGCGAAGCCAATTCTCCATGTCTCCAGCTAAGGTTTGAGCTTTTTCTAGCGTCTTGGGTTGCGATGGGACAACTAGAGCTCCTATTTCTCGTTTTAAGTTTGTCACGTAGGTGGCAATGGCCGCGTCTTCTTCTTCGTTGATGGCAATCTTCCTTGTCGTTGGATTGTTATGTTTATATTGGATGGCGTATTTCAATTCGTTCAGGGATTGTCTGAATCTCAGATTGAAACTCATTACGCTTTCCATTTGTCCTTGTCGCGTGTTCTGCAGCTTATTTCTGCTGGAATTGACAGTATTGGGCGAGGTGACATAGGTCCTCAGGGCCTCGTACAGCTGTTCGTAGGTGTCTATACGTAAGTACCGGATGGCTCGCTCTGCTTGATCCGTGATTTTCTCCGCAATTACGAGTTTCAGGAGCATGTGCTTGTCTCGACATACGGATCTGGCGTACCTGACATCGCTTATGAAGTCTTCTACTCCTAGGTCGTCTCTTCCCTTCAGCGTTCGAATAATACGAATAGCGTTTGATGCCGTTTGTCCAGTCGTTGCGTTGGAGTTTACCGTTCTTTCGGGTTCATCATCTTCCGAGTTGCTTCCTGATGAATGTATCTCGCGTCTATTTGATGCGTCTCGTTGGTCTCTGTTCTGCGATACGCTGTCATCGGTCATAGTAGCAGTGATGTTCATGAGCTTCGATAACTCTACAATTTCTTTCTGTCGGTTTTCGTTCTCTTTAGCAGCAGTTTTGCTTAAAAGGGTGACCGTGGATTGCAATTCTTTCATTGAATTGAGAATTCCGTTAAGTAATTCTTCGCTTACAGCTACGGTTCCGTTTGATTTAGCCATCTTCTAGATATCGTAGGGGAACTGTCCGATTCTATTCTCGATAATTTGAGATGTCGTACTGACCTTGGTTCGTTGATACCGATGTATTGCTTCGGAAGGGCTCTCGTAGTCCGTCTTCGTGGTCAAACAGCCGTAGTTGGTTGCCGTTGAAGATTTTCTTCCAGCAGATGAAACGGTATCCTGGCAGGATCGCCAAAATGTTACGGTGAAATCGGTGACTTCGTAAAATAACGCCGTATTTCACTTCTGAGACTAACTACTCAAGGTTTGGAGAATACAGAATTACTTTTATTAACTATTTGAATCTGCGAAACGTGCCGTAGCAGAGGTAATCGTCGACTGGTTTGATACATGTTTTCTGGGGTCTTATATACTATGAGACAATCTTCTTTGGGGTGCAAAGGTTTGGGACTATTTGATGGGTCAAAGTGTTGCGTGTTGAGTCAGTCTCGAACTTGGGCCTGGTGACGTGTACCGAGTTTGCGAGTTGCGAGGTTTGTTGTTCTTGTCTTATCGGATCGTGACACCAGCAGAGAGGATATGAGAGTGCTCACCCTCGGGTTTTCGGCGTTCGCGTTATAGTAGTAACATCTGCTCAGCCTTAGCATGGCACAGAACCTGGGCCGTCTTTTTCTGGATCAGAACCCCGGCCGTCTTTTGAAACCAAGGCCGTCTCTTGACGGTCTTGAAACCGAACGCTCAATATTTTTTTTACCAGGATTAGAACGTACAGCTCAATTGTTTTATATGAAATATGTAACTGTGTGTGTGTGTGACGTGTAAATCGTGTGTACAAAATCTCTAATTAATATAAATTCAGTATAATATTAATTGTAATGATACGTATTTTATTTTTTTCCAATTTTGTAGTTGCAAATTCGAGTTGTAAAAAATGACAAACCCGGAAAAATTCGAACAAATACAAATTTTATGTCGATGTTTAAAAGCAACCACATTGAATATTAATTTAATAATGAGCTATTGTCATCAGCACTATCTTAAATTTTTTCATATATTTAGCTACTGTTATTATTAATTTAAAAAATTTTTCTTTCATGAATTTTTTAATTTTTTATTATTTATTAATTATTTTTTTCCACCTCGGCACCATAGGATTTTTACTAGATGACTTTAAAAACATATTAGAACTATGTTTAAATAATTTTACTCAAAAACATTCTAGTTTACTCTTTATTTCACCATTCTACTAATTTTTTATGAACTGTATTGCAGCTCTGTTTAACTCCCTTTTACAACTTAATACCATAGTACCATCCATATTTGAAGAAGAACAATTTTTTGCAACTATCATTGAAATAACAAAAGTCTTTCCACATTTCAGGTCTTTAGTGCGTTGGTGACGTAGCGCCCAGCACACCTACCTGTGGTCTGTGCCACATCTGGAGTTTTATGGTACGCTAACAATCGCTATTGAATCGCAAGCCAGCCCGTACAAGCAAACGAATTCTCAACTTCCAGAGGCCTGAGTCTAAGGCTAAAAGGAGAGGCCACGACCTTCGGGTCACCGATTGTGTTGAAAATTTGCACACTTATAGATCTCGTTCTCCTGTTCACGAATATATACCATTATAGGAGTAGATGGCCAATAGTTTTCGAGATATTGACAATTAAAGTTTCATTATTGCCTATATAATGCCACATTTTCTACAGGTTACAAGAATCGGTGTGGCGCGACGGTAGCGTAGCAACTTTTCAGCCGAACGATCAGGGTTCAAATCCTGCCGAGTAATGCATTTTTTAAATAATTTTATTATGTTTTATCATCGTCTATTTATATGATTAAATTCAGTAGACTAAATTTCACTCATAAAATGGCATTTTGAATTATAAATAACATGTATTTATTTACTAACAACAGGATTATTTAATATTATTATATATTAAATATAGATATTAAATTTTAATAAATGTTTATAAATGTCCTGTGTTAATTTTCCGGATTTCAAATAAGTTACTGTTAGGTTTGTGTGATGTGACATAAGTTCATCTACCTTTACTTGAACAAGTGCGATCTTTTCTGTATGGGCGCCTAGATTCAAGAATAGGGGTTAGAAATTTGCCGGCCGAAGAATGGTCTTCGTGCCAGAAATCTTTTCCAACGTCTTTGGGGCTGCCTCTGGCCGACACGCTCCAGCATTGACATCTCGGAGGTGTAGGGGGGAGTAAACGGTTCTGGGGTTCTGGTCGCAGAGAACACGATTTTCGGCACGACACGATTCGAAAAAGAATCTTGAGAGCCATCGCAGCCGAAGAGTGTAACATGACACTAAGTATCGGGTATATCGGTGTGAGACCAGAAGACCACTACTAATCCAATTACAAAACTTCTTTATTTTTCATTATTTTTTAATGAAACTTTTACCAACATATTCGTGGCATTTTTCTGATTAAAATGACACCAAATATGATATAATTCCGATGATAATTACTTGTGTAATGGACGATTAAAGTTTCGGACGCAAAGAAGGACAGTGTATGCGAAAGAAAGAGAACCGGTTAGACCTTCTCGTCTCGAGTTCGACTGCTCAGTTTTCACGGCGTCGCACAGTGCGGACAAATAGCAATAATACTGTCTCCAAATACATTGTAGTATTATACGGATAGGAGCCGTCAAAAATTAGTTTCATTACTGAACACTTTTATTTTGTTACTACCTCTACTTGAATAATTGAAGTCAATGCAATTGAGCATTAGAAGTGGTATTATCGGATAAATAAGTAAAAACATTAATTTTCTGTTTTTTTGAATTTTGTCATTACTTGTGTATGTAGTTATTCTTGTTTTTTATTCTGTAATTACTACAGAATATATTTTGTTGAATAATCATAATTTTATAAATATCGCAATAATTTCCGAATTAATTAATTACACCTATAATGTTGTATGCCCAACTGACTCACATAAGAAACCAAAACAACTGAATCATCTCATAGTCAAAGGTACTGATGCATCTTGTCCTTTGCTCCATGAATCACCCTTAGTCACCTCGCCCCCAAGTTCCTTTACACATATAAAAACCCCCTACCTCCATGCGAAGCAGCTCAGTTCATCTTCAAGTCCGGTACTGTCCAGATTTCTCTAAGTACTTACTGTCGAGTCAGACTTGCAATAAACTCCAAGATCCGAAATAAAAGTGTTGGTCTCAGTTCCCTTCACCCGGAATACAACACAAAATTGGTGTCAGAAGTGGGATACTCTGACGGCCTTTTCATTCAGCTGTACTTGGATAGTTTCTATCTCGCTGACAATAAGAAAAGGGCGCCGATTTCCATCGGTAACATCGGAGTAAGAAATAATCAAGGATCTCATCCCGAAGCTCAACCTACAGTTGGTCGTATTTTCTGGATTCTTCACCGAACCAGCACCCTGTGAGTTGCAGTCTTTCTTCGGAAGGAGGAAATTATTCGCACAGTCACACTGTAAGTACTGAACTTCAAATATTCTCGTATTGTTTTTCAATTTCCGACGTACACTTTAAACAAAAAAAAAAAAAAAAAAATGTCCCGACGCAACAGCTCCAATTTAACTCCCGATTCCGCTACAGAGATATCCTTAGATCATTTAATAAGGCTATTGCCAAGAGAATTCGATGGTGACCGAACAAAATTACGCTCATTTGTTAAACAAGTAGATGCTGTATTTGAATTAGCTAGACCATCGCAAAAACAAGTTCTCTTGTTATTCGTGAAAAATAAAATAGAGGGTAGAGCCCGTGATCAGATTGACATTCATTGTAACCTTACTACATGGGAGGAAATTTCAGAATTACTTTTAAACTTGTTCCAAGATAAAAAATCTTTAGATCAGCTCATGGAGGATTTAAATTCAATTAAACAAAATCGTAATGAAAACGTTTCCCAGTTTTACCAAAAGTTAGAGGATCTCCAATCAAAAATTTTAGGAACTATTCACTCAACGGACTGTAGTCCTGATACATTAGCAGGGCGATTGGCAATGATAACCGAAATGACCCTCAATCGTTTCGTGTACCATTCCCACCCTCAAATATCGCAAATGTTGAGATACCGCGACTTTGCCAATATTAATAGCGCTTTTACGGCGGCCTTGGCAGAAGAGAAGGCTTTACGTTTGAGATACGATAATTTTCAACGTTGTGAAATTTGTAATAGGTCAAATCATACTACTCATGAATGCTATTTCGGGAAACAGAATCAACCTACTAGCAAGCCAATAAATTTAAATCGAGTCAAACAAAATAATGTTGTGAACAACATAAAACAGTGTAGATATTGCAAAAATATCGGACATAATATAGAAGAATGTAGAAAAAGGGAATATAATAACTCAAGGCAAAATAACGGGTCTTATCGTCAATCCAATCCCAACAACTTTGAAGTAAATCGACAACAATCCAATTCTCAACATTCATATCAACATCGAACAAATTCTAATAACTCCTACAATTATCGGAACCAACCAAATCCTAGCAACAATCGTGAATATCAACGGAATCCAAATTCCTATAGTAATCATCCTCAAAACTCTCGAGATGTAAGATATCATGAACAAAGTCAATTCTCTCTTGGTGCAACAAATATTCCGGAATCGTACAGTGCTATTTCGAGAAAATCCAACCCTGGAAATTTTCAGAAGGTCTCAAACCCACCGGAACCTCCGAACCCTCTAGAAGAAGTAACGACAGAATTCAACCTTATGAGTACACGATAAATTCTTCGAGTTCATGTATATCTAATAACGATCAATTAGCGATTCTCTTCGAGTCAGAAAATTCCAATAACTCTGATAAAATTTTAAAATTTCTAGTCGATACAGGAGCTGCTATTTCCCTAGTTAAAACAGAGAGTATAAATCAAGACGATATTAATAACTGTAACCCTATAATATTAAACGGGATAGTACCCAATGTTTCCATTCAAACCCTTGGAGAAATCGAACTCCCTTTAAATTTCAAAGGTAGGAAAATTTGTGGAAAATTCCAAGTAATCGATTCCCTGAGTAACATCCCTTTCGATGGCTTAATAGGACATGACTTCTTAAAAACACACAAAGCTACGATTAATTATCTGACAACGACTATGTCAATAGACAATATACCATTCCCAATACCATTATGCCAAAATACTCTTCAGAAATCCACTGACATAATAAAACTTAATGGTCGAACCGAAACCGTAATCCCCATAAAGATATTAAACCCTCAGAAAGTAAAAATAGGGACGATAACTGCGCGGAAACTAACAAACGATAGCTCTCTTTTAATACCTCATTCAATTGTCCGAGTACGCGAAGACAACACAGCCTTGACAACAATAATTAATACTTCCGCTAAATCACAAGAAATCGATATGCCGGAGTTTTTAATCGAACCAATTCCCAATCATTCATTTATTTATAATCTCGCTTCAAATCAAGAACCTAATTCCACAGAACACAGATTACGAGTACTAAACGAACACCTACGATTGGACCATTTAAATTCAGAGGAAGCACAGTCCATAAGGAAAATTTGCACTGAATTCAGTGACGTATTTCATTTAACGACAGATATACTAGGTCGGGCAACAGTAGACTCTTGCTCCATTCCTACAACCGATGACATACCCATACATACTAAAATGTACCGTTACCCTCAAATTCATAAAACCGAGGTAGACAAACAGATTGAAAAAATGTTAGATCATGGTATCATCAAACCTTCTACTAGTCCATGGTCCAGCCCTCTCTGGGTTGTCCCCAAAAAATCAGATTCATCTGGAGAAAAGAAATGGCGCATCGTAATAGATTATAGAAAATTAAATGAAAAAACAGTAGGTGACGCTTACCCTTTGCCAAACATCGAGGATATTCTTGATCAATTAGGACATGCACAATATTTTAGTATTTTAGATCTATCTAATGGATTTCATCAGATCCCGTTACATCCCAACGATAGTCAAAAAACAGCATTTTCTACACCCAATGGGCATTACGAGTTCACTAGAATGCCTTTCGGTCTCAAGAATGCTCCGGCCCATTTTCAGAGGGTCATGAACAACGTTTTAACCGGATTAACCAGTAAACAATGTTTTGTATATATCGATGATTTCGTTATTTATGGATCCAATTTAGAAGACCATAATCGCAAACTGATGAATGTTTTCCTGAGACTTCGAGAAAATAACCTGAAACTGCAACCAAGCAAATGCGAATTTTTGAAAAAGTCATGCGAATATTTAGGTCACTTAATTTCTGACAAAGGCGTGCAACCCAATCCTAAAAAAGTAGAATGTCTCAAAAAAATGTCAAAACCGCGTAATCAAAAAGAAATCAAAATGTTCCTAGGCATGGTTGGATACTATAGAAAATTTATTTCAAACTTCGCTACATTAGCTAAACCTCTATCTCAGTTACTAAAAAAGAACGTGCCATTCGTCTGGACGGGAGAACAGGAAAAATCGTTCGAAACATTAATAGAAAAGTTAACCTGTAAACCTGTTCTGCAATATCCTGATTTTTCGAAGCAATTCATTCTTACAACCGATGCATCAAATGTCGGCATAGGCGGAGTATTATCTCAATTTATCAATGGTCAGGATCTTCCAATCGCCTATTATTCACGAACTTTAAACGATTCAGAACGCAATTATTCGACAACGGAAAAGGAGCTCTTAGCAATAGTCAACTCAGCAGAACACTTTCGACCTTATTTATTCGGCAAGGAATTTGTTATTTATACGGATCATCGACCACTACAGTGGCTTTTCAATTGCAAAAACCCATCGTCAAAATTAGTTAGATGGCGACTTAGATTAGAGGAATATCAGTATACGATAAAACATAAGCCAGGAATTGCCAACGCAAATGCAGACGGTCTCTCTCGTCTCGTTACACAAAAATTAATAAATATGAACACGACTCAAGTCCCATCCTACAATGAGTTTATCAAATACCACTATACAAATCAAAATCCCGTATCTTATGAAACACAGAAAGGAACCTTAGAATCACTCACTGATCCTATAGTAACATTTTGGTCTCAAGATCTCGACGAAAGTAACCAATATTTAAACTATATACAATCAAAATTTAGTATCGAAAACCTCAAACCAGAACTAAATGGGTTGTCTAAAGTCCAAAATAACAAACAAACTTTCTATATTTTATATCCTCTAACTTCACGTTTTGATAGATTAGAATACAAAAATATATTTGACTGCCTTTTGCAACTAAAATCATTAATAAAAACACAAAAATTTATCATTATTACCCCTGATCTTAAAAGATATAGCAATATTAAGTCAGAACAGCTAAATGAAATGCTAAACTTTCTATTTCCTAATAACGAAATCAAACTATTTCATTCTGAAAGAATTAAGCCACACACTTCAGAAGAAATACAACAAATTCTAAAAGAAAATCATGGTAGTAAGTTATCCGGTCACTATGGTTTCAATAGAACATACGCAAAAATTAAGGAGCAATACTATTGGTCATCTATAAAATCAGATATAAGAAAATATATTCAATCGTGTCACTCATGTCAAATGAACAAGACAAATTTCAAGCCTGTAAAACAACCTATGGAAATAACTACGACAGCTGAAAAACCCTTTGAGAAATTAGCCCTAGATATTGTTGGACCACTGCCTCTTACCGAGAACGGGAACAGATTCATTCTCACTGCACAAGATGATTTAACAAAATATTGCTTTGCTAGAGCCATCCCTAATCACGAATCCTCAACTATTGCAAAATCATTAATCGATATATTTACTCAATTTGGAATACCTAATAGTTTCTTAACAGATCAAGGTCCAGATTTTATGTCTGAATTAATAAAAGACCTAGGAAATCTACTAAAAACTAAACACATCTGTACTAGCCCATATCATCCCCAGACCAATGGAAGTTTAGAAAGGTATCATTTAACGCTAAAGGATTATTTAAAGCATTACATAAAAGCTAGCCAAACAGACTGGGACGAATACATCCAATTTGCAACCTTTAGTTATAATACCTCGACTCACAGATCCACTAATCTAACACCTTATGAACTTCTCTTCGGACGAAAAGCATACCTACCCTCTTCTATATTGAAAGAACCAGAATTTCATTACACGTATGATGACTACGTTCGTTCATTACAACATAGATTAAATGTTTCTTTCAAAATTGCAAGAGAAAATGTAATTAATTCAAAAAATAAAAGTAAGGACCATTACGATAAGAAAATTAATCCAAAAACATTCAAAGTCAACGATCTCGTATGTATCTACGAAAAACGAACCAAAGTAGGCTTCAATAAAAAATTGTCACCCAATTTCAAAGGTCCATTTAAAGTCACACGAACATACCCTAACAATACAGTAGAACTTCAAATCGGAAAAAGAAGGTCTACCTATCACACTAATCTCCTTAAACACTATATTTCAGATGAATCCAGCAATGCTGCTGCTACTCCTTCTAATTCCTAATGCGATAACCGAGACTCCTTATTCCAATACACCCCTCACCGACAAGAGTGGAATTTTTTATAGAAAACTAGGGGATGCAAAAATCTCAAACACCGAATTACACCTGATAACATATCTCAATTTTACATATCTGTCTCAAACAACAGCCCTCTTAAATTTACACTTTATTAAGTCACAAAAAATTTGTGAAATATTATCAAAAGAAGTCGCCGCATCGAAGCACCAAAAATCACACTGCGAAAAGACCATGCAGTCCGTTGGAAATGAGCTTCGCAATATAAAAAACAAAGTAGATATATTTAACGGATTAATAGGGCTCAACCCGAAACAGCGTAACCGACGAGGATTACTCAATGGAGTTTCTTATATTTTAAATTGGTTAATTGGCACCCCAGACGCAGATGATGCCAAATACTATTCCGATAGTATTAACGCCTTATTAAAAGATAATACGCAAACTCAAACCCTATTAAAATCACAGATACAGATAGTTTCGAGCACTATAAAAAGTTTTAACCACTCAATCCAGTCCTTAAAACATACGGAAGATACTCTGAACGACAATATGCAAACAATTAACAACTTTATTTTAGAAACAAGTAACGACATTGCACACCTCTTGTTAGAGACAACTATCATGGAACAAGTTGCCACCTTATTTTCTCTATGCATGGAAATCTCCGACCAACTCGATAAAAATATAGAAGCCATTAACTTAGGAAATCATAATATAATCTCTCCATTTTTAATAAACCCAAGAGAACTTAGCGATGAGCTAAATAATTATAAAGGTGAATTAGAGTTAATAATCAATCCAACCCACAAAAATATACCCAAATTATACAAGCTAATGAAACTTCAAAGCGTTGTAACAAATGAGCTAGTAGTATTTGTTATAAAGTTACCTCTCGTGAAAAGAACCAATTACGTCTTATATAACCTGATCCCACTACCTATTCAGCATCAAAATTCCTCTATCTTCACTTTTATCACACCTCAAAACCCGTACCTACTTCTATCCCAGCAAAAATCCTATTTCTCCGTCCTGTCGGATTTGAAAAACTGTGCAGAATATTTTGAAGGAGAGTACGTGTGCACCAACATGAACACAGCCAGAATCACCGAAGAGTCCACTTGCGAAGTACAATTGTTATCACCACACGTAACACAACTACCACGGGACTGCTCTACAAAAACAATCAGCGCTGAAATGGAAGTATGGAACTACATAAGAAACAACCAATGGTTGTATGTACTACAGAAACCAACCACGCTGACAATCATTTGTGATGACAACCACCACATGGAAGACATCATTCTGCAAAAGATCGGCCTGATACAGCTGCGCAGAGGCTGCGCGGGGTATACAATGCTATATTCATTAGAAACCACGAATATAGTCAAAAAGAATATCACCCACTACGTCCCTCGAATCAACCTAACCGAGGACGACTGTTGTGTTATAAACACAAATTCGTTACTTCACAAAGCTGCATCCTCTCTGAAGCCCATAAAACTTACCAACATCGACTTAACGGATCTAAAGTTCAACAGCAAAAAACTCAACGAATTCGATGAACTACTAACTCATCGTCTGAAAGAGCCGTTTATCGTTACCCATACAAGCTGGTACACGATAACTTTAGGAATAATTGCTGCCATCATCATACTGGTATTCGTTGGAAACTGCTGCCGTTGGTTTGGATGTTGGAACCTGCTCAAGCGACTCTGCTGCTTCACCACGAACCCCAGAACAGGAGAAACCGTCCCGCCAATTATAAAAAACATTGTTCATTGCAATTTTGATTCAAATAATCACAGCGAACACAGAGACCAGTCCAACGACGTGGTCCTGTTTGAAAGGCGCGGAAGGGTACAAAGTTCCCCGGAACCTGCAACACTTCCCAAAGTCCACGAAGAAGATGTGGTCCAGCATGAACCCGAAACCAGAAGATACAACCTCCGACCAAAAACTGGATCGCGCAGCCGAAAAAGCTCAACCCCTTTATAATTCAAAATTCTTATTTCCTTATTTTTATAACTCATAATAAGAGTCCATACCATAATTTTCATCATCAAATAATGTTAACATTCAACATATAACTATATATATATTTTGTAAAATTAGTATAAGACACGAAAATTAACCGCCGAAACTTCCCTCCAAAATTATAATTTTGGATTAAAAGGAGGGAGGTGTTGTATGCCCAACTGACTCACATAAGAAACCAAAACAACTGAATCATCTCATAGTCAAAGGTACTGATGCATCTTGTCCTTTGCTCCATGAATCACCCTTAGTCACCTCGCCCCCAAGTTCCTTTACACATATAAAAACCCCCTACCTCCATGCGAAGCAGCTCAGTTCATCTTCAAGTCCGGTACTGTCCAGATTTCTCTAAGTACTTACTGTCGAGTAAGACTTGCAATAAACTCCAAGATCCGAAATAAAAGTGTTGGTCTCAGTTCCCTTCACCCGGAATACAACAATAAACTATCGATTATAAAACAATGATTACAATGGTGAACAATATGGAAAATAAGAAGGCAATAAGAGTGTAATTAAATTATATAATAAAAAATAATTATTTTCCATGCAATTACAGAATGCATTATGTTGTTGTATACCCGATAACCCTAGGCTCTAGTTAAACACCAACGCATCATGATAACCATGCCATAGACACGTCAGCCAAAACTCTTGAATCATCAGGACCAAACAGACCCTTAGACTTTGTCTCTTCCACGTCATCCTTTCCACAACAAACCTTTTCTACTCCCTTCCTCTCAAAAACTACATATATATAGCAGCCCGCCGAAACAGGGCCAGAGCTTCTTCCTGCATACTTGAGTGCAGAAGGTTACATCGCTGTACCTTAAACTCGCCACCGTGTATACACTTAAATAAAACTCTTCTCGATTTTATTATAAACTGTTGTACTCGATTTCCAAACCCGGAATCCAACATAAATTTGGTGTCAGAAGTGGGATGATCTGACGTTCATCGATTTCGTCGAACTCCTGGTTGAAGAAACATCCAGCACGAAGCGTGAACGACAACATTAGTTGTGAATCGGATCAACGAATACGCAAATCGCAAAGAAGAGAAAACACATTTAAGAAGACATCTACGGTGAGTGTTGTAAGGATTACTCTTATAACTTGATTAGGTCTTCCTATATATATATATATTTTTTTTTCTCCTTCTTCCTCTTTCCTTTTTCCTAAAAATCTTAAATATTCCTTTATAACTATGGCAAATACGCAACAAGCAGACACTCTCTCTACAAATTCTACCCCAGAATACTCGTTAAGTTTTTTAATCAAATTAATAACAGATACATTTGACGGTAACAGGTATAAGTTACGTAGTTTCATAAAACAAGTTGATGAATTAGAAGTTTTTGAATTAGCCAAGCCAAATCAAGTTCATCCATTGTTGTTATACGTAAAAAGTAAAATTACGGGAAAAGCACGCGAACAAATAGATGTTCACTGTAATTTAACCACTTGGGATGAAATTTCTGAACTATTGCTAACGTTATACCAAGACCAGAAATCGCTTGATCAGTTATTAGAAGATCTACATTGCATGAAACAAGAGCCTTACGAAAATGTATCGCAGTTTTACCAGAGACTAGAAGATTTAAATTCCAAAATATTAGGTACGATCCATAGTACAGAGCGCAATCAAGCAACATTAAGCGGACGGTTACTTATGATTAACGATATTACTTTGAATCGATTTATTCTCCATACTCACCCCGCGATTTCCCAGATGCTAAGGTACAGAGAATTCAGAAATATGAACAATGCTTTTACTGCCGCCATTGCCGAAGAGAAAGCCTTACGGTTAACATATAAAGAAAATTCTCACGAATGCAGAATTTGTGGTCGTACAAACCACAATACGAGTAGTTGTTTCGAGAATAGCTCTAACATTCACACAAACAGTTACAATAACGTTAGACCTTCCAACTTTAATCAAATTCGCAACACAAACCCACAAGTACAATCAGTTGAACAGTGTCGTTATTGTAAAAATTTCGGTCATGTCATAGAAGAATGTAGAAAACGTCAGAATAGACAAACACAATATAGAAGTCCTTTTAATCAAACTCGAGAGCATTACAATTCATATAATTCACATGAACAACAAAACTCCTTCAATCGAAACCAACGGTACCCAAATTCTTCCAATCACAACCAACGATATCCAAATTCTCCCAATCATAATCAACGGTACCCAAATTCTTCTAATCACAACCAACGGTATCTAAATTCTCCCAATCATAATCAACACTACCAAAATTCTTTTCGTCCATACCGAGAACGAAACAATACGAGAACCGTAAATTTCCATCAACAGGACTTTCAGGATGTTTCCCAGCTTTCGAATCCTCCAATACGTTTAGAACAGGCAACTGTAGAATCACATGTATACAGTTTAGCCCCAAATCAATCACATAATAATGTCACGGAAAGATTACACACATTAAATCAAAATCTTAGACTTGACCATTTAAATGGAGAACGAAACGCGATCTCTCAAATTTGCAAGGAATTTAACGATATATTTCATCTACCGACTGATTTACTAACTCGAACAACAGCTACTACCCATGATATTCCTACTACAAACGAGATTCCAATTCATGCCAAAAATTATAGATATCCTCAAATTCATAAAACCGAGGTTGAAAAGCAGATTGAGAGTATGCTTCAACAAGGTATTATAAAACCTTCGACTAGCCCTTGGTCCAGCCCCCTCTGGGTGGTCCCAAAGAAACCAGACGCCTCAGGAAAACGTAAATGGCGTATTGTAATCGACTATCGGAAACTTAATGAAAAAACAATAGGAGATGCATACCCACTTCCGAATATCGAAGATATTTTAGATCAATTAGGTTATGCGCAATATTTCACGACTCTCGATCTTGCAAGCGGATTCCATCAAATCCCTTTGAACCCTAATCATGCTTGCAAAACTGCTTTTTCCACACCCAACGGACACTACGAGTTCACGCGTATGCCATTTGGCCTTAAAAATGCACCTTCATCATTTCAACGAATGATGAACAGCGTTTTATCGGGTTTGACAAACAAGCAATGTTTCGTTTATTTAGACGATGTCGTTTTATACGGATCTACTTTAGAAGACCATAACAAGAAATTATTGAATGTATTTTCGAGGTTACGCGAAAATAATCTTAAGTTACAACCCGACAAATGCGAATTCTTAAAGAGGTCGTGTGAATATTTAGGACATATTATATCCGATAAAGGAATAGAACCTAACCCCAAAAAAGTAGACTGCATTCAACGCGCAACAAGACCTAGGAACCAAAAAGAAATTAAAATGTTTTTAGGTTTAGTAGGCTATTATAGGAAATTTATTGAAGATTTTTCTACGATCACAAAACCTTTGACGCGTTTATTAAAGAAGGATGCAACCTTCGTTTGGACCGACGAACATGAACAAGCACACGCTATTTTAAAAAAGAAATTAATGGATAAACCCATTCTCCAATACCCGAATTTTTCGGAACAATTTATTTTAACCACTGATGCTTCTAATGTAGGTATTGGTGGGGTACTTTCACAAAAGAAAAATGATGCGGATCTACCCATTGCCTATTATTCTCGGACGCTTAATAAATCAGAACAAAATTATTCAACAATCGAAAAAGAACTCTTAGCAATAGTTAACTCTGTTACGTTCCGAACAATTATTGTTTATTTTCTAAAACCATTTTGGCTTTATCCGTCGGTAGCACTGTGATTGATAATTCTTGTAATTGTGGGATTTCCCTAATTGACCACAGTGTTGCCTTTGACGATGTATAATATTTTAGTTTATTCCGCGTTGAATGTATCTTAGTAACAAATACCCTTCTTGGAGTCAACGCCGTCCGGAATAGTTTATATCTTTCTTAGTGTTAGTATTTAGTTTAGGTTAGGATTAAGATCGAGGTAACGTTGCCCCGCTCGTCACCTTGTTTATTGTTTCGCGTCCTCGTCAGTCGGCCGTAGTCGTTAAGCGGTTATCCCAACGGTCGAGGAGAGGCTAGTTGCGTGGTGTTGGTTGCACGAGCGTAGGGCAGTGCTCGGTAATTCTTTGCAATTGTGGGATCACCCTAACTGAATACACCAAACGTTCGACTCAGGTATGATAAGTGTTTCAAGGATCTTCGTGTTTACCCGAGCTACGCCGTTCGACGACCGTTGGTTGAGCGTGCGAGTATGAGTGCGAGTGAGAAGAGTATTGTGAGAAGGAGAGGAATGCGTAACGCGCGTGATTGGGCTATCTAATTAAGACCCAAATCTAATTGGCTAGGCGCGTAGAGAGGGGAGCCGGCCAGCGGGCCGAGCTAGCCGAAATCCTGCGAAGGATCGTTCTTCTTCGATGTACAAGCGCGAGGTGCGTTTCGTTGAACCGTAAGACTCGTATAGGCAGAGTTCCGTTGAGGCTGTTGTTGTAGCCTGGCGGGAAGCCTTGAGTTTTGCGTTATTTAATCGTAGTTAATTTTACCTTCTTTTTGACTTGCCGAGCCCTCGTGCTCGTAGTTTTAGTTTTCTTTGTTTAACTCTTGTCTCCGCGTTATTATTATTCGGTTGAGTGATTAATATCAGTTTTCCTTTTGTCGCGTGGTTATAGGTTTCGCAGCAGTTCTGGCGAGTTCTCTCGTTTCCGTTGTTTTATTAACGTTGCGTTCTTGTAAACGAGTGGCTGTGCTTTGGTAAGCGATTCTGTTATTCTCTTTTATTGTTATTCTTTTCTTTACTCTGTTACTGTTATTCATTTTGTTGAGAATATATACTATTGTTACCGCGTGGTCATTAAGCCTTGGTGTCGTCCATAACTTTCCTTTTCGAACCCGTGTTCTTTTTAAATCCGGACAGCTTCGAGATCCCGCGTTCTCGGCTTGGAAACGCGTTTTCCTCCGAGAAGTCGCGTAGCCGTCACAACTCTATAGAACATTTTAGACCTTATTTATACGGCCGTGAATTCATAATTTACACCGATCATCGTCCGTTACAATGGTTAGTGAATTGCCGTAATCCTTCCTCAAAATTAATTAGGTGGCGACTAAGACTCGAGGAATATCAGTATCAAATTAAATACAAACCAGGTAGAGTCAATTCAAATGCGGACGGACTATCTAGATTGCCAACGGAACCACAATGTCAAGTCAACGTAACAGTTAAAAACGTCAGGTCTTATGATGATTTTCTACAATTTGAAAGTAATAATCAAGAAATAGTGGCACTTGAGAAAACTAATTCACCGTTAAAAAAACTAAAAACTCCAATTCTATTGTTTTGGTCCCAAGATTTAAATAAAGACAATCCATACACGAAATATGTTTCAAACAAATTTAATATTCACGAAATCACTCCCATAACTAATAATGTCTGTAAGCTGAGTGATGAAAATCAAATTATTTATATATTATTTCCCACACATGTATATTTCGACAAAATAGAATTTAAAAATTTGTTCGAGTGTCTAATAAATTTTAGATACCACATTAAAGACAACAATTTTATCGTAGTTCCTCCAAAAAAAAAACATAACATAAGTTTAATGCAACTATCAAAAATGTTAAAGTTCGTATTTACTAAAAACGAGATTAGAATTTATGATAATAATAAAATAGAACCCCAAGGTCAAGAACAAATCACAGAAATATTAAAAGAAAATCATGATAGTAAACTTTCGGGACATTATGGATTTAATAAAACATATTCTAAAATCAAGGAACGCTATTATTGGAATTCGATGAAGGAAGACATTAGAAAATACGTAAGAACTTGTCCATCGTGTCAAATTAACAAAACTAATTTTAAACCCGTAAAACAGCCTATGGAAATCACTTCCACATCCGAACAACCCTTTGAAAGATTAGCTTTAGATATTGTAGGACCATTACCCTTAAGTGAAAATGGCAATAAATTTATCTTAACGATGCAAGACGACCTAACAAAGTATAGTTTCGCAAAAGCAATACCTAATCACGAAGCCATAACAATCGCGAAGACTCTGACAGAAACCATTACATCCTTCGGCATACCTAAAACTATATTAACAGATCAAGGCGCGGATTTCATGTCTCAATTAATAAACGACCTAACCAAACTATTTAAAACGAAACACTTGTCAACTACTCCGTATCACCCTCAAACCAATGGAGCACTCGAACGATCTCATCTAACTTTAAAAGATTACCTTAAACATTATGTAAAACCAAATCAAACAGACTATTATTTACCTTTTGCCATGTTCAGCTATAACACGTCATTTCATAAAACAACTAACTACACACCATACGAACTACTGTTTGGATTTAAAGCATATTTGCCATCATCTATCGTCCAAGAACCCAAATTCCATTATACCTATGACGACTATATTAAATCCTTGCAATACAAATTGAATACATCATTTAAAACAGCGCGAGAAAATATAATCAATTCAAAAAAGAGAAGTAAAACTTACTATGATAAAAAGGCTAACCCACAAGAATTTAATCCTGGCGATCTAATATGTATTTATAATAAACAAGGAAAGGCCAATCTATCAAAGAAACTGTGTCCAAACTTCAAAGGACCATACAAGATTATAAGAACATTTTCTGATAAAACAGTAGAAATCGAAATAGGCACACGCAAAAAACGATACCACACCAATTTATTGAAACATTTTGTTTCAGATGCGGACTCTTAACAATTTAATCATCTTCCTCCTCCTTTTTCCTTACGTAGTATGCTATATTTATAACAATACTCCTCATAACCTATCGAGTGGAATATTTTATAACAATTTAGGCGAAGCAAAGATCGATAAGGCTACACTAACGCTACTTAGTTACGTAAATTTCACACATTTAAATGAAGCATTTGAAAAAGCAAGGCATCATTTTCTTCAATCACAAGATCTCTGTACATGTTGGTATCAAAAGAATCGTCAAAAACTAGTTACGCGAACTTTCACTGTGCACAAACATTAAAAATAATAGAAGATCAATTATCTGATATCACTGCGAAAGATGAAATGCTACACCATATAGTGGGCCAAAAATCACAATTTCGTAAACGCCGCGGACTTATTAATGGCGTATCATACGCTCTTAATTGGTTGTTCGGTACTCCAGATGCCGACGACGCGCAATATTACACCGATAGTATCAACACTCTATTAAATGATAACAGACAGACACAAACTCTCCTAAAAACTCAAATACAGGTGATTTCTAGCACAATAAGAAATTTCAATAACTCGGTGGTTTCCTTAAAACGTAATGAAAATCAATTAAATAGCAACATTGAATTAATTAACAAGTTATCAATAGAAACAAATCACATCCTAGATGAGTTAAAGCTACAAAACGCTATTACACAGCATATAATGGCATTGTCTTTGTTTATCACTAGATTATCTAATCAATACGATGAATATATTAATTCAATAAACCTAGGCCGGCACGGCATACTGCCACCACAAATTGTTACACCAAAAATCTTATTCGAAGAACTAACGAAGTACGAAGGACGTTACGAATTACCACTTCAAATCAACTATACGAATGTTCATTTGTATTATAAAATTCTACAGTTACATGTTTTATCAACCGAAGCCATAGTTATTTTTGCCATCAAAATTCCTCTAGTTGACAAGAATTTATTTAATTTATACGAACTGATCCCCCTTCCGATGCAACACAACATTAGTAGCATCTTTTCCTATATTGAACCTCGACAACCCTTCTTATTAGTATCCCATTCCAAAACTTATTCCACATTCATAAAAGACCTGTCAAGTTGTACCGAGTATCTGGATCAACATTTTATCTGTCATGGAGTCCACATCAACAAAAGGACCGATCAAATCACGTGCGAAACACAACTCTTGTTTCCACAACTCGCAAGAATACCAAAAGATTGTCGAACGAGAACCTTCCAGGCTGAAGTGGAGACCTGGAAATATATAAAAAATAATCAATGGATCTACATACTACAACAACCCACTACTGTTACACTCCTGTGTGACAACAATCCCAACCACATGGAGGATATAGTACTACACCAAACTGGAATACTTCAATTGGAACCGTCCTGTAAAGGATACACGGATCTCTTCGTGTTGGAAACAACCAGCAGCTCAAGTCGGAACATATCACACTATGTACCAAAACTTGACATCACTACCGATGATTGCTGTCTCCTCAAACGAAGATTCAACAAGACGGTCCCGATCCAATTAACTCCGGTCAAATTAACGAACATAGACTTGACCGAATTAAGATATGCCAACAAAAAGCTAAGCGACTTGATAAAATAGTAACGGACCAATTGAATAAACCATTTATAGTGCAACATACCAAATGGTACACTATTGGATTATCGGTTATCGGAGCGATAATATTCTTAATGGTCTGCATGAACTGTTGCCGTTGGATCGGTTGTTTAAATTTGTTGAAACGCGTATTTTGCTTTACAAAAAATCCGCGTAATGGCGATACCATTCCTCCGATGATAAAAAATTTTGTAAATTGCAACTTCCAATCCGATGTACACTCGGAACACAACCTTACCCGGGATTTGGTCTCTTATGATCGAAATCGAGACGTCGCCCGTATAATATACACCGTTCCAGAAGAACCACAGGGAGACGCTGAATCAGCACGAACCCGAGGAAGAACCCCATCACGTAGGAGCACTACAACGTTGTAAATTGTATATAGTCATTTGCGTTAATTTATTTATATCCAATAAGCCATACATTTTTTCTTTTTCTACTTCTCACTATTCTATACATATATTCTAGACCGCTCGAATAATTCCTTATTTATACTTCACTAGATCGTTCACATATATCATTTTTACTCTAGCTACTGCGAAATATCTCATATGTTGATATATAAAATCTTAGCAAGTAAGCACCTATGTATATCGATCTAATAATCCTTTACTTATGTACACTTTTAGTTCTAACAAATTCATTCAAATATTGTAACCATTTTATAATTACGTTACTCAATTGTATTTCATTGTATATTCATTTAGTATTATGTTTTATTAGTTCCGCGATTTAATTCTAGGACACTGCGTTCATACTATTGAAGACTCTTTTCCTCATCGTCTTCAATTTTAATGGGGGGAGGTGTTGTATACCCGATAACCCTAGGCTCTAGTTAAACACCAACGCATCATGATAACCATGCCATAGACACGTCAGCCAAAACTCTTGAATCATCAGGACCAAACAGACCCTTAGACTTTGTCTCTTCCACGTCATCCTTTCCACAACAAACCTTTTCTACTCCCTTCCTCTCAAAAACTACATATATATAGCAGCCCGCCGAAACAGGGCCAGAGCTTCTTCCTGCATACTTGAGTGCAGAAGGTTACATCGCTGTACCTTAAACTCGCCACCGTGTATACACTTAAATAAAACTCTTCTCGATTTTATTATAAACTGTTGTACTCGATTTCCAAACCCGGAATCCAACAATGTCAGCATTCTATGTTTATTTATTGCCTATGTCACTGACGTTTCTTTCGTACTTCACAAGCAAATGTCGTATTTAGGTTGGGAGCGCGGCATGTTTAGTGATGTTGGTATTTGCGATCAGTGATAACACCGACGAGGTATAGGATAGACCAATCACCCAATGTATTTTTCTGTCTCACGCTCGGGGGGCTCTAGAGCCCCCTTACCATTCCGTGTCACATCCTACCGTAACGGCCAGAAGCAGTATTGTGGAACCAATATTCTAGAACGGCGCTGTTGCTGATAGAAATTTAAATCTCATGTCGGAGATTCTATAAATGATGAATGAAACAAAGGAATGTTGTGTTCTTTTAATTTCGTTATGCCTGTAACGCGACTGCATCGAAGGAAACATTTCTACGTGAGAAAGCTTATATTCAAGTAAATCATATGCATACATATACTTGCATAATGTACATGTATGTATAGCGAGCATCAAGAAGCATAAATTCACACTCATTCGGAGGAATTCATATTAAAAACATTATTATGAATTTTTGCTAATATTTAAATATATCATCATTAATGTTACTTTTTTGGTTAATAATCAGCCTAATTATGTGTATTTATTTACACTTTATTCCTACACACTTCCTTAACTTCCTTTTCATTCTATTTATGGCGTGTTTGGGCTCATTTTTACCAGAAAAATATTTACAATTTATTGTTCGTATTTTCATACCATAACAATAAATTATTGCAAAAATTAGATTTTCATTAGTAAGCAATGCTTATGAGCTTACATTGTTGTGTCCGGTAGCTGCTTGCCTGGCTGACAATAAGCCATTGAAATTCTCAAGACCTCGATCGGAAGAGAGTACGAAAGGCAACATTGTAACGCATTGCCTATTAATAATGAACAACCAGAACCCAACTGTGTTATTATCAAAAATATCATAATGAAAATATTATCATCCGATTGGATGTTTTTCTGATAAAAACGAATCTAAATTCGCTATAAATCGGAGAATAACGAAGACCAAATTAATATTGAAAATTTTTATGGAAAACAGTTTCGGTAGCGAATCTTGCTTAATCTGGGACTGGACCAGTGATGCCAGAATCGCGTGACGCCGTCCCACGGGGGAGGGGGGCTTCCCCCCTCCGCCGAATCGGCCACTACTCGGACGTAACGTCGTCTGAGCCCTGAGCTACCTGCTCGACTGTTCGACGCGTTTCACCGATTAGCACGATCGATTCCCGGTTCAGCGAAGCGCACATTTTGCTACAACTTTTAAACTAAAGAAGATATCAATGCAAAATTAGGACTAGAAATTCTTTTTAATACTCATTTTTTAAGTAATTTTTTTGTCGATTTTTAAGATATAACCGGATCAGATGATGAAAAATGTCTCCAAACCTTTATACATACTTAGTCGCACCATGCTCAACAAAAAATTACGAAAAAATTTATGAATATTCTATCTAATATACACGACTGAGATTTTTTTCATAATTTTTGGTTGCAAAATCGATTTTTAAACAAATCCGAAAGCATAAAATTACCGATTTTATATCGAAGTTATCAGATGATCACATGTATGTTATTATGTTAGTTGTGTTTCATCGTGATTATGAGTGTGAATTTTTTACAGATATTCCAGATTATGCAAAAATGTTTAAGAAAATTGGATATGTGCAATCATTTGAAAAAAGTGCACATTTCGAATTGAAGTTTCAGATGAGACACAACTAACATAATAACATAAACATGGTCAACTGAAAACTTCGACTTAAAATCACCAATTTTATTAAAAATTTGTTTAAAAATCGATTTTGCAACCAAAAATTATGAAAAAAATCTCAGTCATGTATGATATTAGATAGAATATTCATGAATTTTTCGTAATTTTTTGTTGAGCATGGTGCGATTAAAAATTAATTTGGTTTGCAGGCACTTTTGACCATCTTATCCGGCTTTATCTTAAAAATCGACAAAAAAAATTACTTAAAAAATATAGAACATATTTCAGTATACGACATTAAACCCGATTTAAAAAAGAATTTCTGGTTCAAATTTCGCATTGATATCTTTTTTAGTTTAAAAGTTGTAGCAAACTGTGCGTCTCGCCGAACCGGGAATCGATTGCGGTTCAGGCGCTCGAAATTTTGGTAACGTGCGACGGTACGTCTGAATGTGGCCGTGCCGGAGGAGGGGTTCACCCCGTCCCCTCCCGCCGCGTGTAACGGCGTCCCATGATTCTGGACTCACGACTGGACTTGCCTGATTGAGTTCGATGAATGCGGTAGTGTTCCTCTCTGTTCGTACGTGTCGTACTATTGCGTTCATCGTTTATTTTCTCACTACAAACGCGAAAGAAAATAATACAACTACGGTCTGAGTCAGTAGTAAAATAGATTGACATATCGCAAAAAACGATCAACTACATAATTATTGATTGATTAATTCTTAACTCTTTCGAATTTCACAATTAATATTTATTGATATTTTGCAAGATTTTTTAAAGGCAAAATTTATGTTGTTTAAATGAAACATACATGTGTCACGTTCCTATGCAAGGGAACGCGACGCTCCCGGCTCACGCTTAACGCGTTTAGCGGGAGCTGCCCCACCACGGAGCGTTCTCGTCGCGAGGTGGCCCCCTGCGAAGGAGCTCGCCACCGTAAACATAAACAGGAACAAACCGGGCAATAAGAATTCGTAGAAAATCCTAAAATAGATAAAAACATGGCGGAAATGGCCATATAAATACGAGTGGCAAAGAGCCTCTCGTTCTCAAATCTCTCCAGACCTTCAGAAGGTGCGGTTCTCGCCTGCACCTCCTGCAATCCTTCAAATCCACCAGAAGGTGCGGTTTTCGCCTGCACCTACTGCTCTCCAACCACCACCAGAAGGTGCGGTTTTCGCCAGCACCTCCTGGCTAGCCTCTTATAATCACCTTGTTTCATTATTACACTACAACATATCTATATATATTATTTATTAACATTGTAACAGTCTAACTTTGTAAAAATGGCTCGCAGCACCTTTTATAGAAAATGCGATCCACGTGTTATACATTCTATTTTAAATAGTCAAAAAACTCCTACCTTATTAACACCAATTTTATAAGTTGTCACACACACACACAAACACTCTTTTGTAACATAAACATGCACGCACACACCACACATACACCGAATGTAAATACAAAACAGTTTCAGAATATACATATTTTTACCAATTAATTGCTCTATATTTTCTTTCCCTACAAGCGCACCTCCTTCTCCCTGCGAAATCCGAAGAACCCGCAAATCTGTCGTTAAAACGTAACAGATAAAAATTTGGTGACAGCGGCGGGATTTCGCACATGATACGCGGAGAAAGAAAAGCTTTGGGAAAGAATTAGAAATTTATATTAAAAATGCCTCTTACACGGCAACAAAAACTTTCTCAAGAAGAAATAGAAGTATTGATGGAGCAACTCCAAGAAAAAGAACAGCTATTAGCTAAACAAAAAGAACAATTTAGAGAAACACAGAAAAATTTCGAAGAATTCTTAGAGACGGAAAAAGAGAAAGTTCGATTAGAAGAAGATGATAAAATTAAAGTTCTAACACAAACTGTTTTAAATTTACAAACTCAACTCATCGAGAAAAGTAGGCAAGTCAGCTCCCCTCAAGCATCGTTAACACAAAACCACTCTTCCTCACTAAAAATTCAAGATGTCATTCAAGACATACCGACATTTTCGGGAAGTAATATCCCAATCAATAGGTTTTTTCAAGCCTGTCGACGAGCTCGGGATGCTCTCTCACCTTGTCAAGAGCCAGACCTGGTTAAATCAATTAGATTAAAAATTTTTGGCAGAGCCTACTGCATCATAGAAGATGAGGAATTTTCTTCAATCGATAATCTTTTAGATTCTCTTCATACCAAACTACTTCCTCAAAAATCATCATATTTTTACCGTGGTCAATTATCAGATATTTTCAAGGGCCCTAATGAACATATCATAGACTATATCCAGCGAGTCAAAAATTTAAAAAATACAATTGTGGCTTCAGAACGACAGGAAGGTCGCCCGACAGATCCCAAAATAGATGAGTTCGTTCTAGAATATTTTGTTAAGGGCCTCCCGTCCAATATTCAAATATTACTCAAATTCAAAGGTTATAATAACCTTAATGAGGCATACAATCACTCAATAAATATTTTTAATGATTTAGAACAAGAACAAGCTAGATTTCGGCCGTCGATCCTAAATTCAACGGCACCTGCTTTCACGCCGCGAAGACCGGCACCTCATTATAATAATAATCATTATAATAATCATAATAATAATAATAATAATAATAATAATAATGATAAAACGCGGTTCCCTAACTCGCCGAAAAGTTGCAGTTACTGCAACCGGCTCGGTCACACTCATACAGAGTGTTTCAAAAACCCTCAAAATCGCCCCTCAACTTCGGGAAACGAAAACCACCCCCCGCCGACGGACGACCGGCGAGGGAGAACAACCGGGCGTCCTACCTTCCCAATCTCCTCCGAACTTACCACATCAGTGGAACCTTCGATTCTGTCGTCGAACTAGACCTCTCACATCCCATAGGACCCACTAAATTTTTGATAGACACGGGAGCGGAACCGAACTTAATAAAAAAGAGCCAAGTATCTAATCTTCCTTTAAATAAAGCTATGATCTTGAGATTAAGTGGTATCACGTCGCAAGTAGTGAAAACCCTCGGATCCTTAGGGATCCAAATATTTAACAAAATCCACGAATTTCACGTCGTTCCCAACGACTTCCCTATACCATACTCTGCAATCCTAGGATCAGAGTTTTTAAAAAAAGCTAATGCCACTATCTCGTACCAAGATCACTGCCTCTCTCTCGGCTCAATACGAATTCCCTTTGCCGATCCTCCAAAACATTTAATTCCCCCACGTAGCATCACCACGATCCCCGTTTTTATTAAAAATCCACACCTGAAAGTAGGTTTCATTCCCCGCCTGAAAGTGAGTCCAGGCATCTTCGCAGGAGAATGTGTAGTAAAAAATAATAATGGGCAAGCATTTATTAAAATATTCAACACAACGGATCAGGAGTTCAATGTGAGAATACCATGGCTGAATCTCGAGGAAATCGATGAAATAGAAAATCCCCCCAAAAACAATTATATGATTAACAAAGAAGTCCCCAAAAAGATATTGCAAGTCAACACCTCGAGATCGGCAGGAATCTTCTCCCAAATTGACACAAACCACCTGAACGTTGAAGAGAAAAAGCACGTCCAAGAAATAATTTCAAAACATAATGATATTTTTTACTGCGAAGGTGACCAATTAACGGCAACTCAGCTAACCACACATCAAATCCACACCACTGATAATATTCCGGTAAACCATAAACAATATAGATTCCCCCCTATCCACAGAGAGGAAATAAATAAACAAATAACAGAATTATTAGATAAGAAAATAATAGAACCATCATACTCTCCATACAATTCACCTCTGTGGATAGTCCCCAAAAAACCAGATTCTGCTGGTAACAAGAGATGGCGAATGGTCATCGACTTTCGCCATTTAAATGAAAAGACGGTTGGAAACGCATATCCGCTCCCCAATATCACCGAAATATTGGATCAATTGGGAGGAGCTAAATATTTTAGCGTACTGGACTTGGCTTCTGGCTTTCACCAGATACCAATGGACAAGAACGATGCTCAAAAAACCGCCTTTTCATCTCCGCATGGCCATTTTCAATTCCTTCGTATGCCGTTTGGTCTAAAAAATGCACCGGCAACTTTTCAAAAACTAATGGACACAGTTTTAACTGGGTTACAAGGAACCGAGATGTTCGTATACATGGACGATATAGTCCTTTATTCAAGCTCATTACAAGAGCATTCAATTAAATTTAACAAACTAGCCGAACGCATACGATACGCCAACCTTCACCTTCAACCTGAAAAATGCAAATTCTTATGCAAAGAAGTGCATTATTTAGGACATATAATTTCTGAAAAAGGGATTAAACCCGATCCGAGCAAAATATCCGCCATCCAAAATTTCCCGACTCCTCGAACCCCGCGAAACATAAAACAATTTCTAGGCCTCAGCGGCTATTATCGCCGATTCATTCCCAATTTTTCCGGTCTAGCTAAACCACTGACCCTACTATTAAAAAAACAAACAAAATTCAATTGGCAAAATGAGCAGGAACAATCTTTTCGAGACCTGAAAGAAGCTCTTTGTAGCGAGCCGGTATTGCAATATCCAGATTTTAATCAAACATTTTTAGTTACTACCGATGCATCTAACCATGCTATCGGGGGAGTCTTAAGCCAAGGGCAAATTGGGCAGGACCTTCCTATCGCGTTTGCCTCTCGATCATTGAACCCTGCTGAGATCAATTACTCAACTATTGAAAAGGAACTTCTTGCAATAGTGTACTGCACTCAACATTTCCGCCCTTATCTATACGGAAAAAAATTTACTTTGATCACGGATCATCAACCCTTGGTCTGGCTCCACAAGGTTAGGGACCCTACATCCCGTCTGGTCCGCTGGCGATTAAAGCTTGCGGAATTCGAATACGAAATCAAATATAAACCGGGCAAAGTCAATTACAACGCCGACGCGATTTCCCGAAATCCTCCTTCACAAAACTTGAAGACCAACCCCCAGGACGAAGAAGAACCCCCACAAACCCCCCAAAACCCTCCATCGCCATCCTTAGGGCAATGGCAACCAATGGAGATTCCCCAAACCCCTGAAGAGGAACCTCAAGATTCCGAAGAAACCCCACAAATCCCCCAAAACCCTCCATCGCCATCCTTAGGGCAATGGCAACCAATGGAGATCCCCCAAAACCCTGAAGAGGAACCTCAAGATTCCGAAGAAACCCCACAAATCCCCCAAAACCCTCCATCGCCATCCTTAGGGCAATGGCAACCAATGGAGATCCCCCAAAACCCTGAAGAGGAACCTCAAGATTCCGAAGAAACCCCACAAATCCCCCAAAACCCTCCATCGCCATCCTTAGGGCAGTGGCAACCAATGGAGGTCCCCCAAACTCCTGAAGAAGAACCTCAAGATTCCGAAGAACCACCACGAACCCCCCAGCCACCCTTAAGGCTTTGGCAAATCACAGAAACCCCACACAGCCCTTCAGAAGACCCTGAAGAAGAAAATCACCCTGCCGAGGACTTCTCTGAGGACTCCGAAGAAGAAGAGACACTATCCTCAGGAGACGAAGAACATGGAAACATCTCTTCAAACATAGTAGAAACACGAGACTGTCTTCATATGAGAAAGGACAATTTAGTGTATTTAATCACCTCTTCAGGAGAACCTTTCGATGAAGGAGCTCGCCAATTGCAGGACTTCGAAAAATTTCCCCTGCATAATAATTTGACCCTCGGAGAACCCAGCATCCGCACGTACAACAGGAAAAAATATATAGGACTCCCAATCACAAAGGGACCTCAAAACCAAATAAGCAAACGAATGTTAGTAAAATGTTTCGAAAAATTACAAGAAATAATCTATGAAGAAACAATTAGTTCGTTCTCAATCAGTAAGCCAGCAAGGACGGACCAAGTAAATTGGCAACCGATATTAGAACAATTAGAAGACAAGATCTTACACCTTCCAATACAAGTCACGGTCTGTCAAAATCTTGTAAAAATACCACCAATTTCGAAGAGAAATCAGATATTGGAAAGGTTTCATGCCTCGGCACCATCTGGCCACAAGGGCGTAACCAAAACATACGCAAGAATTAGGGAATACTTTTTCTGGGAAAACATGAAAAAAGATATCTCTACATACATACAGAATTGCCTAAACTGCCAATTACGGAAGCTAGTAAGAGTAAAGAATAAACAACCAATGACTCTAACGGACACACCTGGAAGAGCATTCGATAAAGTATCAATAGACATGGTCGGACCATTACCAGTTACCCGGAAAGGAAACAAATATCTCCTTACAATCCAGGATTTACTAACAAAGTACTCTTTGGCTATTCCATTATCAACTGGACTTTCAAACACCATCAGCAGCGCATTTTTAAAACATTTCATCTACAGATTTGGAAGCCCAAAATGCATATTAACGGATCAAGGTCCAAACTTGACAAGTACTACAATAAAAAATTTATTAAGAAGATTTAAGATCACACATATACAAACCTCAGCATACCACCCACAGAGCAACGGGTCGTTGGAAAGGGCCCATCATGTCCTAAAGGAATACCTGAAGCAATACATCACAAACAAGAACCAATGGGATGACTGCACAGAGGCTGCTGTATTTTCATATAATACCAGCGTTCACGAGGGAACAAAATTCTCACCTCACCATTTGGTGTTTGGAAATACGGCAAGATTACCATTTACGCACGACCTAATAGATGAAGACCCTGAGGAAACATACGAAGATTACCTCGTCCAACATATAAAGAATTTAAAGAAATTACAAATTCGAGCAAGGAACAACTTGATGGCAGCAAAAGAAAAATCAAAATATTATTATGACAAAAAAATACATCCGCAACAATTAAAAGCAGGAGACAGCGTTTTTATACTTCTTCACGATAAGACCAAACTAGCACATCAATATTCCGGACCACATCTAGTATTAAAGATTTTGCCCAAAAACAATATAAAGGTGCGAATCAAAGGAAAAATGAAGATAATCCACATGGACAGATGCCGCATCTCTAAAATTCAAGCGAAATTATAACACACAAAAAATGAGATTTTACAAATCTCATTTTTTTTTCCCATAGGGGGGAGGTGTCACGTTCCTATGCAAGGGAACGCGACGCTCCCGGCTCACGCTTAACGCGTTTAGCGGGAGCTGCCCCACCACGGAGCGTTCTCGTCGCGAGGTGGCCCCCTGCGAAGGAGCTCGCCACCGTAAACATAAACAGGAACAAACCGGGCAATAAGAATTCGTAGAAAATCCTAAAATAGATAAAAACATGGCGGAAATGGCCATATAAATACGAGTGGCAAAGAGCCTCTCGTTCTCAAATCTCTCCAGACCTTCAGAAGGTGCGGTTCTCGCCTGCACCTCCTGCAATCCTTCAAATCCACCAGAAGGTGCGGTTTTCGCCTGCACCTACTGCTCTCCAACCACCACCAGAAGGTGCGGTTTTCGCCAGCACCTCCTGGCTAGCCTCTTATAATCACCTTGTTTCATTATTACACTACAACATATCTATATATATTATTTATTAACATTGTAACAGTCTAACTTTGTAAAAATGGCTCGCAGCACCTTTTATAGAAAATGCGATCCACGTGTTATACATTCTATTTTAAATAGTCAAAAAACTCCTACCTTATTAACACCAATTTTATAAGTTGTCACACACACACACAAACACTCTTTTGTAACATAAACATGCACGCACACACCACACATACACCGAATGTAAATACAAAACAGTTTCAGAATATACATATTTTTACCAATTAATTGCTCTATATTTTCTTTCCCTACAAGCGCACCTCCTTCTCCCTGCGAAATCCGAAGAACCCGCAAATCTGTCGTTAAAACGTAACACATGAAAATGTATAGTAAATTTCAATTTAATTCTTTTTTCAAATTCAGTTACAAAATACATTCAAAATGGATGCGTATTAATAGAGTTAAAAAATTATAGAAATGCGAATAATAAATATACGTATAAATAAAATGTATAAAATAAATGTATGCGTAAAGATATTCACGTTCAAGATTTATGAAAATTGTTTTTCTATAATTTGAAAACGTGGTATCTACATTTATTAATATTGTATTGATAAAGATAATTGCAGATATATAACATAATGACATCAAATAAAAAATATAATTTGAACATATAGTCATAACATCAGATACATAACTCGACAATCAGATTTGATCATTCTTGTAGATCTAGTTCCACCATTTATCGCTCTACAGCGTAGAGGGCGTAAGAAAACCATTTGTTTAAATGTGAGACAAGAAGCCCCATATGGTGATAGGTCTATCCTATACCTCGTCGGTGGTCTCACATGTAAACAACATTAAACAAATGGTTTTCTTACGCGCTCTACGCTGACAAACGATAAATGCTGGAACTAGATCTACAAGAATGATCAAATCTGATTGACGAGTTATGTATCTGACGTTATGACTATATGTTCATATTATATTTTTTATTTGATGTCATTATGTTATATATCTGCAATTATTTTTATCAATACAAAATCACTAAATCTTGAACGTGAATATCTTTACGCATATATTTATTTTATACATTTTATTTATACGTATAATTATTATTCGCATTTCTATAATTTTTTAACACTATTAATATGCATCCATTTTCAATATATTTTGTAATTGAATTTGAAAAAATAATTAAATTGAAATTTACTATACATTTTCATGTATGTTTCATTTAAACATAAATTTTGCCTTTAAAGAATCTTGCAAAATATCAATAAATATTAATTGTGAAATTCGAAAGAGTTAAGAATTAATCAATCAATAATTATGTAGTTGATCGTTTTTTGCGATATGTCACACACACAATCTATTTATCTATTTATTTATCTATTTACTACTGACTCAGACCGTAGTTGTATTATTTTCTTTCGCGTTTGTAGTGAGAAAATAAACGATGAACGCAATAGTACGACACGTACGAACAGAGAGGAACACTACCGCATTCATCGAACTCAATCAGGCAAGTCCAGTCGTGAGTCCAGAATCATGGGACGCCGTTACACGCGGCGGGAGGGGACGGGGTGAACCCTTCCTCCGGCACGGCCACATTCAGACGTACCGTCGCACGTTACCAAAATTTCGAGCGCCTGAACCGCAATCGATTCCTGGTTCGGCGAGACGCACAGTTTGCTACAACTTTTAAACTAAAAAAGATATCAATGCGAAATTTGAACCAGAAATTCTTTTTTAAATCGGGTTTAATGTCGTATACTGAAATATGTTCTATATTTTTTAAGTAATTTTTTTTGTCGATTTTTAAGATAAAGCCGGATAAGATGGTCAAAAGTGCCTGCAAACCAAATTAATTTTTAATCGCACCATGCTCAACAAAAAATTACGAAAAATTCATGAATATTCTATCTAATATCATACATGACTGAGATTTTTTTCATAATTTTTGGTTGCAAAATCGATTTTTAAACAAATCCGAAAGCATAAAATTGGTGATTTTAAGTCGAAGTTTTCAGTTGACCATGTTTATGTTATTATGTTAGTTGTGTCTCATCTGAAACTTCAATTCGAAATGTGCACTTTTTTCAAATGATTGCACATATCCAATTTTCTTAAACATTTTTGCATAATCTGGAATATCTGTAAAAAATTCACACTCATAATCACGATGAAACACAACTAACATAATAACATACATGTGATCATCTGATAACTTCGATATAAAATCGGTAATTTTATGCTTTCGGATTTGTTTAAAAATCGATTTTGCAACCAAAAATTATGAAAAAAATCTCAGTCGTGTATATTAGATAGAATATTCATAAATTTTTTCGTAATTTTTTGTTGAGCATGGTGCGACTAAGTATGTATAAAGGTTTGGAGACATTTTTCATCATCTGATCCGGTTATATCTTAAAAATCGACAAAAAAATTACTTAAAAAATGAGTATTAAAAAGAATTTCTAGTCCTAATTTTGCATTGATATCTTCTTTAGTTTAAAAGTTGTAGCAAAATGTGCGCTTCGCTGAACCGGGAATCGATCGTGCTAATCGGTGAAACGCGTCGAACAGTCGAGCAGGTAGCTCAGGGCTCAGACGACGTTACGTCCGAGTAGTGGCCGATTCGGCGGAGGGGGGAAGCCCCCCTCCCCCGTGGGACGGCGTCACGCGATTCTGGCATCACTGGTCCAGTCCCAGATTAAGCAAGATTCGCTACCGAAACTGTTTTCCATAAAAATTTTCAATATTAATTTGGTCTTCGTTATTCTCCGATTTATAGCGAATTTAGATTCGTTTTTATCAGAAAAACATCCAATCGGATGATAATATTTTCATTATGATATTTTTGATAATAACACAGTTGGGTTCTGGTTGTTCATTATTAATAGGCAATGCGTTACAATGTTGCCTTTCGTACTCTCTTCCGATCGAGGTCTTGAGAATTTCAATGGCTTATTGTCAGCCAGGCAAGCAGCTACCGGACACAACAATGTAAGCTCATAAGCATTGCTTACTAATGAAAATCTAATTTTTGCAATAATTTATTGTTATGGTATGAAAATACGAACAATAAATTGTAAATATTTTTCTGGTAAAAATGAGCCCAAACACGCCATAAATAGAATGAAAAGGAAGTTAAGGAAGTGTGTAGGAATAAAGTGTAAATAAATACACATAATTAGGCTGATTATTAACCAAAAAAGTAACATTAATGATGATATATTTAAATATTAGCAAAAATTCATAATAATGTTTTTAATATGAATTCCTCCGAATGAGTGTGAATTTATGCTTCTTGATGCTCGCTATACATACATGTACATTATGCAAGTATATGTATGCATATGATTTACTTGAATATAAGCTTTCTCACGTAGAAATGTCTCCTTCGATGCAGTCGCGTTACAGGCGTAACGAAATTAAAAGAACACAACATTCTTTTGTTTTATTCATCATTTATAGAATCTCCGACATGAGATTTAAATTTCTATCAGCAACAGCGCCGTTCTAGAATATTGGTTCCACAATACTGCTTCTGGCCGTTACGGTAGGATGTGACACGGAATGGTAAGGGGGATCTAGACAGCTCTAGAGCCCCCCGAGCGTGAGACAGAAAAATACATTGGGTGATTGGTCTATTCCTATACCTCGTCTGTGGTGAGACAAGAAGCCCCATATGGTGATTGGTCTATTCCTATACCTCGTCTGTGGTGAGACAAGAAGCCCCATATGGTGATTGGTCTACACCTATCCCTCGTCTGTCCCTATACCTCGTCGGTGCTAGAGGCAGGTTAATATCTCACACACACACACACACACACACACACACGCGCGCGCGCGCGCGCGCGCACACACACACACACACGCACGCACGCACGCACGCACGCACACACACACACACACACACACACACAGCAGCAGCAGCAGCAGCAACACCACCAACGGCCTTTACTGATGAGTCCATCCTGGCAGACTTGGACGAAACGCAAGCTGATACTTTTTTGCGTATTTGTGCATATAATTCCTAAACTCACCACTATAAATCGTAGAGGGCATACCAAAACCTCTGATTTTTTGAACACCAATTTCACCACCAATTACTGCTACATATATTTGTTAACAATAAATAAAAGATTCGTATTAACATCAGTTACAACGATATGTAATAAAAAATACTTAGTTCTATATTTACTTAAAAAATTAGATGACCATAATTTACCGTGTAACTACCCTCACGAGCAAGATAGGGGGTTTTTCTTGGTCAGCTTTCGAATGGTTCATTAATCATTGAAAAACCTCTAAGGGCAGTTTTGACCATCTTAATCGGCTAGGCCCTTTATGGGCCCAAAAATACGATATAGGATCCTATACCTCGTCGGTGCTCTCGTACATTTCGTCTTTAACAGTAGTTCTTGACTAAATAGTACGATCTTATATTGAAAGACAGACAACATACTTCTCTTTAAATATCTCCGAAACTAGCGCACGGATAAAAAAAACGTATCCTACGAAAATTGCTGGTCTTTTTACGTACATTAAGATCCATTTGAAAAAAACAATGTGGACCTTCAAATGATCTTGCAAACGCCACCCAAATAAAAATACTGATACTGCCTTGTTTAGAGTTCGTGCCGAGGATAAGAAATACGTCTTGGTGATAACAATAACGAGTTTATTAACACAATATTTCTCCTGCACTTGTCGCCGGCCGAATTAACATTGGGCGACTTATTCTTACATCAGTGGTTGTAGCAATTATTAGTGTCCAATGATTTACGTATTTAGCCGAAAGCTTTTCCGAGATTCGAGATAATTTTAGTCTGAATATTGAGATAATTCTCTTGCGAGTATCGAGATATGTAGTTCTGAGTCGAGTATCGAGATTGTCCTTTCAACCGAGAGTTGAGATTGTTCTGTACCGACTATCGAGAGTATTCTTTCGCGTACTGAGAATTCTCTGTCGAATTTCGAGACGATTCTTTCCGATTGTTGAGACTAGTTTTGAAGTGACTATTGAGATGTTTCTTTCCGAGATTCGAAACGATTCTGAATTTCTGCTCCGAGGCCCGCTTGTTCGTCACCTCGGTGGTGACGCGATTCTTTGACCATGGGCCCGTAATTTGGGGGTAAATCCGTCCCCATTCGTTGATTGACTTGAGGAAGGAGGATCTTCCGAAACGGACCTCACCGGTGGAGGAGGAAGTCTCCACCCTCAAGTCAATAAGGGAAAGTTTTCCCATACTGCGATTTATGGGGCCTCGGAGCAGCGCGACGAAGGCCTAAGTGGCCCATGAATGCGTTTTACTGTCTCTGGCTTTCGTCCGGTTGACGAAAACCAGAGACACGATATTTAGGGTTGTAGCGAACCCCGTGGTCGTGCGGAAGAGGATTTACGACCCCCTTGGCCGCCGCGTGTAGCGGGCCATAAGGCCCGCTGCGTCCGAATCCGGGACCCTCACGTACCTCGCGGTCGGTACACGGAGTGAGGGTCGCACGGATTGACTTATGGCCACTTTTCCAATGCCATCAGCTCGAATCCTCAATCCTCTCATGCGGCAACTCAAGGATTAGCAATCTTCGTGATTGCTCGAAGGACGGACAAAAATCGGAAAAGGGCTCTTAACGAAATCTGGAGAATGTAAACTACGAAACTATATGGGGGACGCGGCATGTATCCTTTCGGAACCGTACATGCCTCCCTTTTTCATACTTCTCCAGACATTCGGCTGGAAAGTTTTCAAATGAACACCCTGTATGTTCAATACAAAGCTTACTTTCAAAATCTGGAAAGAAAGAAGAAGAAAGAATAGCTATAGCGGTCTGTCAAATATTTGTAGTCCTATTTTGATAAACCTGTGCCACGAATCACTTTTTTGACATTTGATTAGGACCAACAGTAGGTCAGATTTTAGTACGAAAACCAGGTCTAGTCTCTCTCCTGTATCGAGGCATTTCTGTAGAGGAATCGTTGGCATATCAAACACTTGGGAGAAACTACCATTCATTTATTTTAATTCGCCCTCTAGTGGAGGCCGCTGCGGGTCAATGGCCGTGTTAGGGTCTATTCATATTTGCCGGACCGGAGGGTTTCAAATACGGACTCTAGGTCCAAATCCCGTGTTGCCGACGATCTGGCCGACCGGCGCCGAATGCCACGACAGAGAGTTCTAGTGTCAGGTAGCCAACTCCCGCTGTGTGCGGGTCCTAGCTTTTGTTGCGAGCGTCTCGTGCGCCTCTCAAGTGGCCTTGTTAGGGTTTCGGCAAGTATGAAGTAGAAAATGTGGAGTCTCCGTCAGAAAACGGAGGCTCCGGCAAATATGAATAGACCCTTAAGAGTCTTAAAGATTGGTCGACGGACAGTAGTCGTCAGTTACCTTCGTAAAAATTCGTGTTGATGATTGTAGTCTATGAAATTGCTTCCCCACCCAGTCCAGGCTCGGCTGAGCCGCAACGATATAAAAGCCGTCGAGCTCACGGTGATGGCACAACCTTGTTTCGTCTAAACTAACGGCATCGGCATGTATTTTGTTCTAGTGTCGTTTCTCCTAGGTCAGTTATATAATTACGTCGGATCGCTTGGTTAGTATAATACTAGTGTCCACAGTTATTGTCGGTGTTTGTCCAATAGTTCACGAAGGACGGGTCGAGCTGTAACAAGTTCTAAAACGTTTACACCGCACTCGCTCTCCCCGACGAACGACCGACCGACCGTTTGTCGAAAATATCTTCGTGGAACTAGAACCTCCAGTGACCTGATTAACCTACCTTTGCTCGGCGAATATACGGCGTATATACGTGTCGAGTGTCTGGACGTATGGACTCTCATCAGAAAAGAGACTCCGAGCATGATCCTTTGCGGGTGTTCCCCGACGCGAGTCCTGACGCTCTAAACTGCCGAATAGTGCAATGACTGATTTCCTTTAAAAAATTATGAGAGTACGCTGTTGTAATTTCGTCTGATTTTTATATGATAATCAACGCAAACACTTCAACAATTAATCTCGAATCGGTACCGCGGGATCGCAACAGTGAAATTAGAAATTCGGAACCTGTCGTTTCAACTACTTTGACAGTTCTAGTGTTAAGGTGTAGAAAAGTGTAAAAAAGTAGACACTACCAAGGGAAACATTAAATGCACTAGCAATTTGCCATTTTCGTATAACTGCCGCTATTGAGTCTTAGGATATCAGTCGCGAAATTATTCTAATTCAACCAAGTCTACTCAGCATTTGTGTATACTTGAAGCTAACAATACCCGGATCAAAAAATACCTTCTGTTGCATGGCCAACTTCTACCTGATAATTTTATTATATTCAAAATAGCCAGCCGTTACCTCGTTATGTTTGCATATCTGACTCGCGACCTGCGCGAAGCGAAAAAACAGTCAAGCGCGACCGTTTCTTACATCTCGACACCGATCAGCTGTGCGAATTCAACGTCTTTCGATGATCGTCTCACACACCTATGGGTCATCGTTTCATATGTTTTATACGTTACTGAGCTCCTAGAGTTTCAATTTCAAAATCCCCACTCCTTAACCCTTAGCACTCGAATGTCGACTGTACGGCGCCACTAAAAATTCCTGTATCATTATTAAAAATATTTTTTAAAATAATTAAACTTGTTTGTATTTAATAAATTACTAAACATTTCAGTACTGTACGAGTAAATTGCACCATTTTCGTATATATAGCATGAAAAAATATGTATAGAAGGGAAATATTCTAGGTCGGGAGAAATGTTTCGTTTTAGAGTTAAAATGGCTTCGAGTGCAAAGGGTTAATCCTTTCAAGACCGATAACCCATTGTACTATAAAAGAGAGCCACGACTGCCGGCTCGATTAGATCTGATATAGATATAGATTAGCATACATTCGAACAAATACTCGCTCATAGAACATTACTTCTTGTACTACCGTGACTATTCCGTTTAACGAAATGCATACAAAGTAGTGCAAAAATTATTGGCACGACATTACATCGCAGTCCTTCCAACCGGCCCGCATACTTGCTGAAGATTGTGCGAGCACGCTTCGCATCGCGATCGCTTCAATTCTTGCGACGTCGGTGAAGCCCCAACACCTTCACTTTGTTAGCATGATCCCAATCGTTGAATCTTCCCTTGTCTACGAGCTGCTTGCTTGCGGAACTAACTTCTTGCATATACAAGTATAAACAATTGTGGGATTAATTCGTGACTTACGGCCAAAAGACTCGACAGCAACAACTGTAAAAATATAATGGACTCGTATATGTTTAGAGTTGTTTAGAGTATCGGTTTAACACTTTCACCAGACCCCTAAGGGCTAAGGAACTTAACCCCTTGCCCTACAATGAAGATTCTGAACAGAGTCTAAGAAATATGTTTCTTATTTATTAATTTCCTTTAACCCCTTAACTTGTACGCTCGAGTTAATTCGAGCGCGCTAAACAGGCCAAACTGTGCACACTCAAGATAATTCGAGCGGCGTTGTATTTTATGCTGCTATAATTTTTCACACTCGAATATAATCGAGAATTGAAAATAACAATGTGAAAGCAAAGAAAAAAAATCGTTCTTTTGACCTTTATCATTTACATGGGATTGTAAGCTATAACACTTATTTATTCAAGAATAAAATATAGCCTTTTTCCATGGAACCATGGAACGGACCTTTTCCATTGATTTTTTTTGCCGGTTTTTTCTTAAATTCTATTTTGTTGCAGTTGATGTGTATCCTTTGGAGAAAATGTAGGCATACAATAAATATAAATTATCTTTTTCTTTCCATGAAATTCTGAACGATGAAGAATTTCTAATCATTCTAATCACAACGTAAATAGTAGTGCAAGGGGTTAAAAGCAAAAGCTCTCGTATGCCATAATCTCGTTTCAGATATTCCCACAGCGTACAACGACATTGCGTGGAAGCATGGAGCGGACTACACGTTCTTCGTGACTTATAACACGTTTCTGGAACCGTATTCCGAGTCGCCGGCCGAAAACAACCCGGACCGGAAGTGGGGAACAAATTTGATCAGCTGGCTGAAATGCAGGGCCCCCGTGCAGGCGCTGAAAATGCGTTGTCACATGAACGGCACTAAATTCGCCGAATTAAAGTCGCGAACGTACAATTTCGCGATGTGGAAGTTGATAGTGGGGGACGTCAACTACACGAGTCTGGACTTGGGCGATGCTTCGTTCGAGATCAGCCGAGAAGGAATCGTGAATTACGAATTCAATAAGAGACAAGAGGCGGACAAAAGCTTCCAGAGGCTGTACCAAGTGATATCGAACAATTTGTTCTTGTTGATGGTAGACAAAAGGTTCGGAAACGCGAGCATGGGCGACTGTCTGGCCGGCAATGAGGCCCAAAAATTAAAAATGGACAGTACGAAGTGGAACGATTTGTTTATGTTTAACAAATTGCATGACAACGATCGAAATGATACGATCTATCGTGAGAGGCAGATTATCATGAACGGGTGTATCATTCAGAAGGATTACTTCACCTCGAACCAGCAAATACACGGTTTCATCCCCGCTGATTCTCATATCACAATGGTATGTAATTGCACAGATAAAGAATATGTACACATTCGTTTTGAAACTGGTGAAATATTTTATTCGAATTTTCGTGGTACTAACAATTTCGTGTAGCTCTTCGGATAGATATACACTCGTTAAACTATATTGAATTTCGTTTGCACATGTCACAGATGACTAACGCTTCACTTAAAATTGTCATGATCAGTACATAATTTCACCATTTTTCGCCTATTATCGTCGGTAACGTGGTCACTCTACCTTATCTCGAATCTACAGAGTCTTGGCTCTTAAATATTATAGATAGTTGAAAAGATTATTTGTTTATTTATAACGGGCTTGTTGCGAATAGTTTAACAGTTAGTTATATTATTTTTAGCGTGGATAATATTTAGTGGGTTAACACTTTATCGACCGCTCGTTTTTGAGGCTGCTACTCACCAAGTACCGGCTTAGTCGCGCGCGTATTTACTCCTAGTACCGGCTTAGTACTTTTCGCTATTTATTGTGTTGTGCTTATTCCTTTTGTTTCAAAGGAGTGTAATTTTATTGATATTTATACTTTATTTTGCATTTATTTTATATAATAAAGGACCTTGGGAACTAACATTCATAAAATAAATAGCGTTGGCAATCGAAGAGCCGATAAATAGGCTAGCCGTCCATAAGCGTTGGCAATCGGAAAGCCTATTAATAGGCTAGCGGTCGATAAGCGTTAGAAATCGGAAAGCCTATTAATAGGCTTCCGGTCGATAAAGTGTTAATAACATTATTGAGGTCACTGTTTATATTTACATAACAGAATTTATTCAGGAACTCGTTTAGAGACACATTGAAAGCACGTCTTTACGGTTTAAAGGAAACTTCTTGAATGAATTGTTCGGGTCAGGAGAACAAATAAACATCGCGTAACGTAAACAACGATACGATACCCATGAACGACAGCTCCATGAACAGCTGCAGAGTCAAGGGTCAAATAAATCGATATTTTGTTCGGGGGGAATAATAGATTAATTTTGTACTTTACTTTTTGAAGTACATTCCAAGAATATTAATTTCAGATTTTACATGATTTCAGGAATCGTCTATGAATAAATTCTCCATTTCACTTCAGGAGTGGACTTCAACAACTGTGAATAAGTTTAACGTGTCTGGCCCGGACGAGGCGCCCGTCGGTATACTTTACGAACGTTACTACTCGCAGTTGGCCCAAATAGATCCCGTTAAGAGGACACTGAAGGCCCTCCCCAATCTTTCAACGCTTGCTTAACCATTTGCCCTACAGCCACGTGTGAGACTTGTGGTCAAGTAATCGGCCGAAAAATAAGTTATGAGGGTGTTAAATAAATATATTTAGTAGAGCACGTATTGTAATACGAACCGCATAAAATCCAAATAAATTCAATCTCGTAATTTTTATAAGACAACGTGTACTGGTTACTTTTTAGGCTCAGGTAGGTTTAGCGTTAATATAACAAAGTTATAACAATGTTTTCCATGTCTCCCCGAACTTAGAATCCCCACGTCTTAGAATTGCGTCTCAGAGACGCCACGAGTTTTGGTAGCTGATTATTTTGAACTTTCATTAGAAACTAACATATATGTAGCAGCAACCTAACTTTACATTGATTTTGGAGCAATGCAAATTATTTTATTTTTCATCGGTACACGTATTTAGAACCCGTAAAGCCAAATGAAATAGTACGTTTCAATCCGAAACCGTCGGAAGACAAGGCGTCAATTACGAGACAGAAGTAACGGTCAAATTTTGCGAACGTTATGATGTTTATCTCCGAAGACCGTGTGCTCGAAATACTACGCGTCTCGTGTACACATTGCAGTTTAATTCGATGTCAGGTCGGAATCGACGCAGCAATTTATGATCCGCTCTAATGCATGGTTATTGACGCTGGTCAGAAGATCGTTTATCGAAGAGGCGCTTAGGGGACTTGTACATAGTGTAACGAATTGCCGAATTAGCGGAAGACATTTCGAAACGAACGATTTTACTACATCCGACGGTTCTTGTGCTTGGCAGTCGCGTGAAATGCGATTATTAGCACAATTTTGTCAAAATTGATCGTTTCTCACTAATCTTGTAAAACAGATGCTTTTGACACCTTCGAACGGGTGCGTTTGTTTCTGACTTTCATATGTGTTCTCTGTCCTATAATAATAGTAGCAGTTAATGAATTTAATTTGTCCCATAATAATAGTAGGAAAACAAAATTAAATATAGAACGCAACGTCTATTATCAAAAACCAAGATTAAATAAAACAATAAATTTAAAATATTACCCCTAGTTTTTATTTTGAATATTACCCCTAATTTTTATTTTATTTCTGGATTTTGCAATAATTTTGTTACTGCATTTTGAAGTTGTAGGTAGAATCCCTTGGCTTTCCCTGTATGCGTGAGCTTAACATTATTGGAACCAGCGTTCTTCAAACTCTCTTTCTTTCATCTTACTTTTACAATGGGTTGATATTCAACTAAAGTAAAACAATCGAATTCGATCAGCGGATAAAATTAGAAAAATAGTTATTATTCGTAATAATTAGGTTAACTTAAAAATTGAAAGATGTGTCAAAACAAATGACGGATGTCATGAACATTGATTTTGATTGAAGACTTCGCAATTTTGCGCTACAACATAACTTACAGCTGCATTCACTAATAATTCCCGTTTAAATATTCACTTACTACTATTATTATGGGACTGAGGGAGTAATAAATATTAAAATAATATAAATCTTGGTAATTATTTAATTTAGGGGCTTTCTCACCGATTTTGAGGACCTTGAAATATGTTGTCAAGGTCATGATTCTGAACAACTTTTTCCTATACATGTTACCGCCGCTCGCCTTTAGTTTACGAGATATTTGCAAAAATGTTTCAACATTTCAAAAAGTGATCGGAGTAGGTGTGGGTTAGATCGATTGTGATGACCTTGAAATATGTTGTCAAGGCCATCACTTTGAACAACTTTTTCCTATACGTGTTACCGCCGCTCAGCTTTAGTTTCCAAGATAATCGCAAAAAAGTGTCAACATCTCGAAAAGTGATCGGAGTAGGTGTGGGTTAGATTTTAAATTATGGCCACAACTTAAAACGACTTCAATTAGTTGAGAACCACTGTCTTGTCTGTTCTGAGTATTAAGCATGAAACTATACGAATTCTTGGATATCTGCAGCATTCAAGAAAAGTTGATAGATTTTTTAGTTAACAGTAAAGTGATCCATGGCAGGATGAATTGTATCAAGTGCAACGAAAATATACTACTTGATCGCGAAAACTTAATTTTTCGATGCCATAATACTAGTTACATTAGAAATCGAAACAAAAGACGTATAAAAACACAATGTAATTTCAAAATTAGTAAAAAAAAAAAATGGTGTTATAAAATATACACCACTTTAAATAGAAATCTGTTAAGAAATCTGTTAATTCTAACCCTAACCCTAACCCACACCTACTCCGATCACTTTTCGAGATATTGAAACATTTTTGCAAATATCTCGTAAACTAAAGGCGAGCGGCGGTAACATGTATAGGAAAAAGTTGTTCAGAATGATGACCTTGACAACATATTTCAAGGTCATCACAATCGATCTAACCCACACCTACTACGATCACTTTTTGAAATGTTTAAACATTTTTGCAAATATCTCGTAAACTAAAGGCGAGCGGCGGTAACATGTATAGGAAAAAGTTGTTCAGAATCATGACCTTGACAACATATTTCAAGGTCATCAAAATCGGTGAGGAAGCCCCTAAAGTAAATAATTACCTAAATCTTTTATTTCGTATGTCCAGGACGTTCACACCCGCGAGATTGAGATTTCCATTACGGAATCCGTGAAAACATTTTTGGCATGTGCTATAGGACGCGGCATTTTGCTCTAATGGCATAAAATCATTTCCTTAGGCTCCATAGTACCATTTTTGTTCTAAATTAGAATGCAAATAGCAACCAGCGTATTCTCCAAGCACACGGTAAATTTTTCGAAGTTACATCACTTGTTTTCAAGTTCTATTGTTATAATACATTTGTATTATATTATACAGTCTAAGTCTAACTGATACAGTTCCACAGTTTGCGGAAAGTAGTTTCCATTTAATTAAATGCAACAGCCAATTAAGTGTCAGGGCCGGAAACGAATTCAAATGTCTAATAAAACGGAACAACGAAAAGTTGACACGGTTGACTGCCACGCATAACTTCAAGTGTTTCGCACAAGTTTCGCCTACTTCGTTCACAGAAGAGATCAGAGTTATGTGTAGACTTCCGGAGTGTATGCATTTATAACAAAAGTGGCTAAAACGGTAAATACTTGAAGAGAATTTAAGTCATCCACACATTTAAATATCCAGTCAATTCCTGTTTCTTTTTTTTTGTGCATTAAAATTCACAGTCTAGTTATCAATAACAACCGTCACCTACCTTGATAATGTTGTCACTGTACACTATGCTTTATTTCAATAAACTGGTATTCAGTACCATTAACCTACATACGCTCCCCAGAAGTATAGCTACATGGGCACTAGGATGCTAATGCACCCATTGTTTTGCTACACTTTAAATCAACAAATTATGTTTCATTTATAATGTCACATTAAAAAAAAATCAATCATATTACAGTAATATAGAAATAGTAAATTGATGGATATTCACCCTGAGGAACGCACGATGTTAATTTCATGACAATCATTTTTAGGTAATACCATAGAGCCGGTGATTGATGACCACCGTGGGATTCAACGCGTTGATCAATCAAACGATCAGAATTATTGATTACCAGTTACTCGGTGATGAAGTTTGTACCTTACGCTATCATTTGGTCCACGTCAGAACGAATATATTGATGTTCGTTGCCATTAATTTGACACTGATCATTTGTAAGCAGATCAAGAATGCCGGTTACAGGTGACCCACCTCGACATTGAACGTGTGCGAACAGCGACGAAGCGAGTACAATCGCATAGTTCGTTATGGTCCTAACAGTGACATTGTTCTCGGAAATTCGGTACGCTTAATCGATACGTGCCAGAATCAGCATCGTCGACCGCGCGTACTTTATTTTGCGTGTAGAAATAGCGATCGGCTTCGGTAAATTGGTTATCTGGTTGATTGTAAGAAGAGGTCAGTAGTGTAGCTAAACTGCCACGGTATAAGAGCGGCCCCAACATCCAGTTACTCCATTGAAGTGGTTGTATGTTGCACGGTGTCACCATGGAGCTACTCATGCAAGTGGTGCCATTTTTCTTGGGTAAGCCAGTCGAAAGCCGGTGCGTAGTCGGGCCGGTGGGCCTTCTCGCAGTATCCGATGGCGGGTCGTGTCGTCGTGTCGTCGTGTGTCGTGTCGGATGCCCAGTGTGAAGCCGATCGCGCGTCCACAATGAAATCTTCTCTCGATCTTTTCCGACTCGAATCGGTCGAACGGAGTAAGCGAGATCCGTGCTCGTTCCCGTTCGGCGTGGTTGTCGAAACGAAAAGATAAAAAGCAGACAGACAGACAGACAGATAGACAGACACACACTCACACACGCGCGTAGGCGCACGCACGCTCGCGCGCACATGGGTGAGCCTCGGGGGCGCACAAGGTGCGTCCGCGTGACACCTCGTTCGAGACACTAATCGGCCTATTCAATCCTGGCAATCATTCAATTGAATGGCTACCGGTCGCGTGGGTCCCGTATACGTAGTAAATCGTCCCCCGGATGGCTATTGACGTGTTCGCGCGACCTACATCTTAGCCGGTGATGCGATGCGATGCGATGCGATGCGACGCGATGATTTCTTTGATGCGGGAACACACGTTTTTCAGTGGCACGTGTCCCCATCGAACAACCATGGGCCCACGGTCCGGTCTACACGTTCCGTGTCGAGGTGAACTCGACGGCGATCCCGCGGGACGCTGTTCACAGTTTCCGGTTGAACATCGCGACCACCCTCGTCTGCCAACCGAAAGGCGTCACAGTGCTCAGCTGCTACTTCAAAAACTCGATGACGGACAGCTTCTTCACGAGCAGCCTCGACCCAAACGTACCCGGCAGCCCCGTCAACGCTAGGACCCCGCAGAAGGCGTACGAGATCTACGAGGATCAATTCGAGATCAATTTCGCGACCCAGGGTCTGGACAGCTACCTGGTCAACGAGAACATTCAGCCCCGCGAGCTGGACATGATCCGAGCGATCATCGACCAGCTGAACATCGGAAACGTCGCTACCGATTACGATTACAGCTATCATATAATGGAGAACTTCACGCAAGGCATCTGCGACACCCATCTGATCGTCAAGAACGACAAGAGCTATCAACGGCCGTGGACCATTCCTGATTATCTGCTGCGCAATCTGGCGCACGAGTTCACCTACTTCACCCTGGCGTGGATATGGAAGATCAGGGACATGGGCGCGTGCACGCACAAGGTGCCGTACTTCTTCGGGTACGCTGGCAGCCACGAAGATCTTGCTATTAGCCCGGTAAATATGATGCGTCGGCTCTTATTCGATAATAATTAGACCATGAACCTTTGTGGCAGAGCAAGGGTCGAGTTGTACTCGTCAGTGTCCCGGGGGCCCTGATAGAGTTTGGCTGATCTGATTTTTTATTTAGCATACTATCAGGTCTAGTAATAATTAATGTCGTTTTCCAATACATTTTTAAAACTAATTTATTTTAACAAAACAAAACAATTTAATCAACGATATAGTCGCCGTTGTTTTCAACTATTTGTGCCCAACGCTCAGGTTGCAGCTTAATCCCTCTATCGTAAAATTCTTGTGATTGTGATTCAAAAAATTCGGTCAAGGCGTTTTTGATGCACTCTTCATTATTGAAATGTTTTCCAAGAAGAAAATTTTGCAAGGAACGAAACAAATGATAATCGGATGGGGCAATATCTGGAGAATATGCAGGTCGTGGGAGAATTTCCCATCCCAACTGGCGTAGTTTTTCCGCCGTGATTCTTGCAGTATGCGTTCGTGAGTTATCGTGATGAAGAATTACGCACTTCCGATTAATCAGCGTGGGTTCTTTTTCTCTCAAAGCTCGGTCTAAGCTTTCCAATTGCGCAGTATACACTTCACTTGTAATGGTTTGGTTGGTTGGTGAGAGTTCATAATGAAGAATTCCTTTAAAATTCTACCAAACACACAACATCATCTTTTTCGCATGCAAGTCAGGCTTTGGCGTGGGCTGCGGCGCTTCGCTTTTGTCCAACCATTGTGGCCGTCTCTTCAGATTAACATAAAGCACCCATTTTTCATCTCCGGTAACAATTTACTCTAAAAACGGCAATCGGTTTTGACGAGAGAGGAGCGAACTGCAGATTGTGACTCTTTGATTGCATGCAATGCCGAATATGCTCTTCATCTGCCATCCTTTAACCCTAGTTTCGCAAAGTAAAACAGTTCGAACACAAACTTTTTGCAGCAAAGCTTGTTAATTACGCTTCACACTTTTTGTACGTACCACGCGTTTGTAGGTTATGTTGATGAAGTTAGCGGAAAGCAGGATTCTGAACGAACACTAAAAAACGACACTAATTATTACTAGACCCAATAGATGGAATCGTTGGAATGAAATTGCAACGGAAAGAGTTAAGGGATAATGTCTGTATACGATATAAGTGACATTTCGGTCCCGAAAATAATTTAGAAAGCTATGCCTACACCGAAGACACTTACCGAATAAAACAAGAGGATGGCAACGCTCGACGTTGCCTCGGTGTGGACATAGACTAAGAGTGATCGAAGTCAACATTTGAACATTGAACGATCTGTGCATTCAGTGTTTAACTGTTCCTTTGTTCGCAGACGTCGTCGGAGAGTCGGATCGTGATCACCTCCACCGAATTCCTGTCGGGAACGAGGAACGTGATAAAACTGAATAAAGGGCGGGAATCCGTGATACTTGATGAGAACATAACCTTATGGTTGGAGTCGATTACGCCCGCGAAGCAGAACCCGCCAGAAGTCAAAGATCCCGAGGAGGTCAGCATGTTCATAGGAGACTGGATGATGGACGATAGCGAAGAGGTCGAGTCCTCGATAGAAGACTCCCAGGCAGACTACATCTGGATAGGGACTTAAACGAGAGGATATCGGGTCGCTTCGTTTCCACAGTTGGCTATGAGATCTACGCTACGTAATAACAGTGATGAGAAGAAATTCAGATCGAAACGATGTAAGAGCGACATGACACTGTGCCGATCACTATTGTTGTAAATAGTGTAATTGTACGACCGCACGATTTTATAAATAAAATGGAGAAACCTCTCGTTTTTAATACACCAATCTGGGAAAGTATAGTAAGTTCTCGATATATGTCAACAACATGGGTCTTGCCAGCGTCGTGTATCGTACAGGAGACATAACCGAGCCGTGTTATGTTTACACTTCTCGGCGTCCGAGGCCTCTCGAGCTTCGTGACTCCTCACGGGGTATACTCCGCGGTAGTGGGGATAATTCCGCGACGTTTATCATCCAGGTCTTGGCGACATATATCGAGAATTCGCTGCACTCTCTGCATCCAGCGAAACGTATTCGATCGAAAAAGTTAAGCGTCTGTTATAAGAGTTAGTCGTATATTAGTCATTATGGTAAATACGTTTACTGGTTTTTTTTTAAATTAAATGCTTATTTACAATGCACTCTACTTAACAGATACAGGGCAATAGATGTAAAGCAACGTTCCGAGATTCGGGATCGAATTTCTCAACTTTAATATATTAAAGATATAATGTATAATTAAATATATAATTGAAAATTGATTATAGCCAATATGGCAAATTTTATTCTATACAGTGGGTGATCGAATTAGTAGGGCCACAATACGAAAAATATATTTATTGCACACGTGGCGAATAAACTTACAGTATTACTAAATGCGCATCTGCAAGCATCAACATTTTTTAAATAATAAGAAGAATTCAGTATAGATCATTATATTGTAATTTTAAATATTGATTGTTATCACCCACAAAAAGTATCCAGGCTTGTTCTGTAGAAGCTAATATAAATTTTTACAATATTTTAAACAATAATACAGTATAATGTATTGTCGATTATTTTCATTTTCGTGGCCAAGTGTAGCATTGCAAGTGGTATTTCAATACTACCTTCCACGATTTCGTTTCCATCGAGATGTTATGAAAATCATTCATTTCTAAAGTGAATTTCAAAAATGTACAACATGAATTCAAAAATATTTGAATGAAGAAGCTGATAATAATACTTCTACAGATATCGTAAAATGATGGGATAATAATACAGTATATTAAACAGAATGAATGCCTTCTCCAAAAACTTATTGTACAATTAAATATTACTACTACTAATAATTTTATACTAGTGAAAACAATGTGCAGTACTTTGATCGATGGAAATTTTGGTTACCTCCGACTACCTACGCTAATAATCGCAATGCAATTTTTAGTTATTAAAGAAACGACTAACAACAAATAATACACCGTTACTGTTGAATAACAAATATGCATTTGCAAGCCGAGATTGCGTTCAAAACATAAGCAACAGTATTTATACATCAACCCAATACTTGGACAGTGCAAACAGTTTCCATTAATTAACACACTAAATGCACCACGATGGGATAACCACTTTTCTATTTTACAATTACATATTCAGATGATAAAAACACTTGTAAGGTAAAGCACATAGGTCACTTAATACTAAACCTACCACAGTCAAATGACAGGTTTTATATTTTACAATTATTGAAATTATAAAATATCATTTATGGAAAATAGTGGAATAAATTTAACTGTCCAAGCATTTATTGTATGGAAAATTGCGGACAATCTCAATAAATTTAGGGTTGCCACTTTTATAAGGCAATATTTACCAGATACTGTTAATGCTTGGTAGGTTCAGTGTTAAAGTTCTTGTACCCTAATTTTAAATATTTGTGCATAACATATCTTTTTATACTTTTTTTTTTAGAATTAATATCCACAAACCTGGTGTTAATAGGACAAAAACCAACAAATAAAATCTATTAAGATTTCTCGGATTGATTAATATGGACCGTTATGCATTTATGCAGAATCTGGACTTTAAGTAAACAAAACTACGCAATGCACTTTCATCTTCATTTCCGCTCGAACATCTGTTTCTTATAGCACATACTATTCGAAAATCTCTAGAAATCGGAATAAACACATTCTTGTTATTTTTGTAGAGTAATATAGAATAGTCACTTTTGGTCATCCGTAGATTTAGTATCAAACATCGGTTGCATCTAGTTTGAAACGAACGTTTTGTTCGCACACGCAACGCGCATCGCCCGGAAGCAAGGGTATCGTGACACGATCGCGCAGAAGATCTCAGAAAGTGACGATCCAAACGAGACAAGTCTGACCTTTCGTATTAACTGCGTTAACAAGTTCAATGGAATAACACTTCGACAACACGAGCCACTCATAGTACAGATTACGGTCACGATTTACGGTAAAGATTACATAGTAACTAAACTCCTTTCAATTACAGACTAATTATTCTATTTATTTGCGGTACGGATACATGATTATTCAAAGTGATCGAGCGTATTCTCACCAAAGCGCATTCCGACACTTTTTCAAATTTTGAATAAAAATTGATTGAGTCCACATTGATGCATTAAAGGGAAAGGATTCAATAAATCTGTTTCTTTGAATGATCGATAACTTGTGGTACAACGGGAAAGAGGGTGATTCTACATAAAAAAAAGGTCGTAATAGGTATGTATAAAACCATGGTAGAAATAGGTATTAATATTATAATATTTATATCGTTGCAATAATTTAATGCACTTTTTCTGCACAGATAACCACTGTAGCGTTAACCTCAATTTTCTGCAAAAATCTCGGAAATAAGCGAGACCGTCACTAATATACAGGAAAAAAACTGTAGAAGAAGCTCTACCAATTTTCTCAGAAATTTTCGAAGAAATTTTTGGCCTCCATCACTCCCGTCCACAAAGCAAAGTGGAAAAATCATGTGACCACTTACGTATACGCGTTTGTACGCGTGTGTACGCACCTTCAGCTACGCCGGAAACAGCATAGAATCACGTTGCATCAAGAGACCGGACTGTGCTTGAAGACGAAGACGGCACGTGTGCATCGTAATCTTTTCATTGTATACACCTTTATAAAGGAGCTTTCGACCGCGATGGAGGCAATTTTATAGTTAAACACGCGGTAACAACATGAACTTCGTATTAATTCCATTATTTCTAGGTCGGTAAGTCCATTAATTTTAATCAGTTTTCAAGCCTACGCTTATCACGACGACTCTTCGCGCGTTCGGTTATGATCGGCAAACACTTTTCGCGACAATACGGGGGCAACAGCTTAAACTTTCGTTAACCGCTCGAAATCTCTCGATACTGTTTCGTCGCATCGTCGTGCTTCGCTCAAAGACTAACCAGGGTGACCTGTTTGCTGAATGAACACTTGAGCTGCATGTCTGTTGAAATTATTATTGGCAAATTGTTGTTTAATTTATTGAATGATATTTCTGTAGAAAGGCTGCGTCACTGTTAAGATCTTACATTCCGGAACACAATTCTAACAATATTTTGTGGTTGTAGCTTGTATCAAAAATTTGACGTAGGATTAAACGAAAAATGAGCGAGATGACCAATAAATGATCAATTTTCAATGCATGAACAGAGGTATCGTATGACCAATGAATCATTATAAAAGCGTTATTCTCACGAAAACAATAGTTACCTCGAATACTCGAGATATTCTAATAACTGCTGAATTAATTAATGTAGTGCCAAATAGATTAAAAAATTAATTGTTGCCTTAAAATAAAATAAACGCGTGAAAAACCACGCGCGACAGAAGTGAAACTACTTGCAGTCTAGTAATGTTTAGAAGTAAATTAAGATTGGAAATGGTATATGAAGTGAAAACAAGATCAAGAACAACTAATACAAAAAAAAAATCATAGAAAAAGTTTCATTTCAAAAATAATGAACGATCAAAATTTGTGATACAAAGAAGGAGAGCGTATGGGAAATGCTATGAACTATGTCTCTTTCTTTCCCATACGCTCTCCTTCTTTGTGTCACAAACTTTGATCGTTCATTATTTTTGAAATGAAACTTTTTCTATGATTTTTTTTTGTATTAGTTGTTCTTGATCTTGTTTTCACTTCATATACCATTTCCAATCTTAGTTTACTTCTAAACATTACTAGACTGCAAGTAGTTTCACTTCTGTCGCGCGTGGTTTTTCACGCGTTTATTTTTTTTTTGTATTAGTTGTTCCTGATCTTGTTGTCGCTTCATATACCATTTCCAATCTTAATTTACTTCTAAACATTACTAGACTGCAAGTAGTTTCACTTCTGTCGCGCGTGGTTTTTCACGCGTTTATTATTTTTTATCTTTGGAGATATCTGCAACCCATTGTATATGCCACAATAATCAATAATGTTCAAGAAGTCTGGAATCACATAAAATTAGTGGAAACGTATGTAAATAGATGCATGTGCTGTCATAACATAAACAAGTATTTCTAACCTTTTCGTTTGATCCTATTACCGTAATTTCGACACGTCTTCCGCGATTGGCCGAATCGATCGACGAAGACAGCAAACGAGCGTATTGAGTGTGACTGCAACAGAGCGATGTCGCGTGGTGACGCGACGCTGAGCTCAGAACATTGCATTATTTTTTGTGTAAACAAGTATTTCTAACCTTTTCGTTTGATCCTACTACCGTCATTTTTACTAAAATCCTATCGCTGCAGCATTTTATTCATTGCTATATATACCAAAAATGTTCTATAATATTCTAATATCGTTGGTTCTCCAAACGGTTGAGGAGTTGGACTACCAAGCGGTAGACCGGGGTTCGAATCTCCGTTTAAAATTTCGCGCCACTTTCCGACTTCCGTAACATCGTTTCCGTCACATCGTTTCCGTCACATCAGAAAATCGTAACCCTCAGCAAAGAAGTTTCACTTCAAAAAAGAAGTGGATCTCTTTTCAGCTAGACATCTCCGAACTTACGCTAGAATTACCGTATAAATTTCAACACGAATTGGGTGTCGTAAATGTTATTTTTTCACTTAATACAAATCATGTTCGATGGGAAATATTCAAGTGGCAGGCCACCCTATGCTTGCATGCAGCTTTGTTCTTCTTTTAAAAAATTATACAAATGCTCAAATTAATTCGCATACCACGATGTTACTAATGCGAAGGATGGTCGTGATCAGTTGTAAACCATGTACAACCTCCTGTTTTTCATAATGATTGATTATTCTGTTGCCGGAACAAATGACAAACGAGTTTTCGACTTACTTCTCAAAACGACGTTTCAATGCACGATGATACACGTAAAGACACAGAGTGGCAATAGGTAAGCAATTTTCCTGAATACTAGAAATAATAATCCCAAGTTTCTGACAATTACAGCGGCGAGCGTCATGGTGGACGATCCATCGAAATGGCAGTACGGACTGGTGGCCCATTTCCATGCGAAAATCACGTTTAGTTGGGGCGCAACGGAGGTCTCGATAGATTCAAAAAACCTATCGACAGTCTCCAGTTGTCGTTAGAGTTCGACAGACGAGCTGACATGCAATTCCCCGAATGGGTCTTGGTGTACAGGCCGCAGTTTTTGGTCAAGTTTAACAAGAATGGGATCGAGAACTTGTCGTTCCAAGTGGTGTTGGCTCGGAAACAGCTATCTCTGATCAGGGCCATCATGAAAGAGCTGAGCGTCGGCGTGAACCTGCTACAGCATGCGAACGCGTTGTCGGCGTTCGTCGCAAACGAGAATTACATACTAGGCGATTGCTCGACATTGTTCACCGTTTTGCAGGAAGTGGGTGCGTCCACGTTCTCGAATTTCGACAAGAAACGCGATTACGAATTGAACGTGTTGTCGATGCCTTATCGAAAGCATGGCGCGAACGTGATCATCGAGAAGAGGACGAACTCCAATTAGTGCAACTGTACTAATTACTATGACGGCTCTAGTCCCACCAGTATCTTCATTTCTGTACGTAACGCTTCATTTCTTTTTTAAGTTTCGAAGTGCAGAGTTTTCATTTAACCCTGTATGGGCCCGTGTAACTTTCAGGTCACGTGCTAATATATCGACATTTTATCAAATAATTTTACTTTTTTCAGAAGATGACGTATACGTCTTAAATATATAATGTCTCTGAGATAACGAATAACAATATTGATGACGGTTAGCTGCACCAACAATTTGGAATATAAAAGTAAATGCCTTGCAAGTTGCCTGCAAATAGAAATCAACGGAAGAAAATTCGGCCCATAGAGGGTTAATTTCACGGTTCCCCAGAACAAGTCAGTGGCCAAAATGCACATCGGCGTTAACACGTTTGCGAGCCGGAACAAGATGACCGCCAAAGTAAAGAAAATATGGGAGTACCCCGGAGTTTCACGATCGAGATAACCGCGTGCGTTAAATAACCGCTGCCATTTTTGGCGGTCCATGAAACGGCGACATTACAACTTCGTTTTTGATCGTATGAAGTAATACGTAACTGTAAATGGGACAGGTATATATTCTACGCTAAAATTATGATTACTTAAAATTATCTCACACGAAACGATATCATTGTTCACACTTCTGAGAAGACTCCTGAGAACCCACTCCTGGTTTCGCTACCGCCATTGTTAGCCTAACTGCTTCACCGACTTTTTGTGCTAAGAATTAGTCAGAATCAGTGATTTCTCTATATATGTCGCCAAGGCCTAAATGATAATCGTCGCGAAATTATCCCTACTACGTGGAAGCTCGAGAAGCCTCGAACGGCGAGGAGTATAAACATAGCATGGCTCGAGTATGTTTCCTGGACGATACACGACGCTGGCAATACCAATGTTGTTAACATATATCGAGAATTCACAGTACTATCAGGATGTGAATCAAACTTCAACTACTTTCTTATCACTACGACTATCGATAGGGTTTTATTAAAACAAAAGAAACTCATCGTCGTACAATCTGAAACGAATTATTTTCAGAATTACTAACGTAAACAGAGTTTGACATATTAATAATGTAAGAAGTGATAGGTTTACGTGAAACTATTAATCTTATGACCATAAGATAAAGCCACGTTATTTTCATTAATAAAAAGCGTATATTTTTCGAATGAATGCAATCGAATATGTTATTAAGGGTACGCATAAGTAATCAATTATTTGCAAAGAATTTGTTTTGCCTTTAGTTCTGTACCGATCGTTAAAGAGGAAACACGTATTCTTTTACAGTTTTCGATAAAGCAGCCTGTTTTCAAAATATTCTAAAAAGTATAATTTCTTTTACAACCCTGTAATAAAATGGCGACGACCGTACCTTCCGAGGATCATATTCGTCGTTACGTACTTTTTCATTTTCATGCCGGATTTAATGCAACGGTAACAACAAAGAAAATTTGCGATGTTTATGGAAATGTATTGAAAGGTAACAAGTGTCAATTTTGGTTCAGAAGGTTGCTGCTGGTGATTATGATCTCTCTAACAGGCCTCGAAGTGGACGACCTCTCTAGTGTCAATCCATAATTAAGTATACAAGAATTATCGAGAAGCCTTGGGTCCACATGGCCAACTACAATAAGGCACCTAAATACACGAAATGGGAAACGCATATAGGCAAGGAATATGGGTACCGCATCAATTATCTGAGACCAATAAGAATATTCCTCGATCAGTTTGCACTTCATGCTGTCCAGATTTCGCAGAGATTCATTTCTTAACAGAATCGTTGCTGGAGATGAAAAATGGATTCTTTAGGATAACATACAGTGACTCGCAATAATATTCGGACGCTTTTAAAAATCGTATTACTTTGTTAATATTGAACCATACGACTTGGATTTTTTTTTTAAGTGAGCACAATTGATTTGGCATATGAAATGAAAAGAATTTTTCACAAAAATTGCAATTGGTCGAAATTGCAGAGAAAATACTAAAAGTTGTATTTTTCAACTTTTTTATGCGTGCTTATATTAAAAATTTAAAAAGTACGTTTTGTACATCTGTATCAATTATACATATTCTGAGAATATCATCAAAATCGGTCAACGTTGCAATGAGCTGCAGATGTTAAAAAATGATCACATAAGGGCGAAATTCCCTGACAAAAGGCCAAAATTCTGCGACTTTCGCCCTTAAGTTTTCTTCGTTAAACGTTTGTAGCTCAGTGCAACGTTGACCGATTTAGATGAAATATTCAGAATATGTATAATTAATACAGATGTACAAAACGTACTTTTTAAATTTTTAATATAAGCACGCATAAAAAAGTTGAAAAATACAACTTTTAGTATTTTCTCTGCAATTTCGACCAATTGCAATTTTTGTAAAAAATTCTTTTCATTTTATATGCCATATCAATTGTGCTCACTTAAAAAAAAATCCAAGTCGTATGGTTCAATATTAACGAAGTTATACGATTTTTAAAAGCGTCCGAATATTATTGCGAGTCACTGTAAAGCGTTCCAAACAATGGCTTTCTGCAAATCAAACCGCAATATCAACCCCAAAACTTAGCTTATCACTTAGAAAGGTGTTACTGTTCCTTTGGTGGGACTGTCGCGGCATAATTCACATTAAGTTGTTGAAACCTGGAGAAACAGTTACTGCTGAGTTGTATTGTCAGCAATTACAACGGCTGTATTCAGAACTATTGAAAAAGAGGGCATTTTTAGTCCACAGAAAAGGTGTAACACTGCAAATTGAAAATGACTGTCCGCTACAGCGAAACTCAGTCAGGAAAAAATCAAAGAATTGCAATGGGAAGTTTTACCGCACCCCCCGTACTCACCGGATATTGCTCCCTCCGACTGTCATCTTTTCAGATCTCTGGAGCATTATTTGAGAAATAAAACATTCTCTTCTGTAGAAGATGTAAAATTTGCAGGAAAGATGGCTAACTGTCCTTGATAATGATGGAGATTATATAATACAGTAAGAAATAAAAACATGAATTTATTACAAAGTTTGTTTTAGATTTGAAAATAATTGATTACTTATTGGTCCCCCTAATACTTTCGTTATTGCAAAAATTTCTGTAGTGCTCGTTGATGTTGTGCCGCAGCTTATATGTTACTTGACACACATATGTATATTGACAACAAGATTCAATGAGAATAAAGTAACGCAATTGTTCATTGTTACAACGGCATCCGTGTCAAACGATCGGAGAGCCGAACGTCGTCACTTTGTTTTGCAAGGATTATTCCAAAATGAAGCAGCTGATAAGCAACGAAGCGAAATCATCGAGTTACGCTTCGTTCCCTCCAAGACCGGGATTCGCGGATTATTCGCGAGCTACGACGATAATTATTTCGCCGGTGGTGGGACAGTTTAATTAAATTACGAGGTCGCCAGAGTACACCGGTGATATAAAAGGACCTCCGTGATGACGAAGAGTGTTAAACCAGTTGAAGGCAGTGCCGCGACATGCTCGCCTCATTAATTCCATTCTTCTTAGGTTGGTAAGCCAATTTTCCATTTAGTCGTCGTTCTCGTCTACCTCGCTAAATCGGACTAGGAACTGCATACGCGCATGATAAATTACGATTAATTATAACGTTATATAATGCTACGCTAACGACACAACTTCCATAATATTTGCTTGCAACACTAATTAGAGGATCGACATACGTACATCATTGTATGCACACTATTAATTCGAGAGCTTTTTAATCATGAATAGTTTGAAAATAATGTTGTTATTAGGAAAATTAGTATTTTCGTCTTTGACTAACTTAAAGAATCGCCACTAAAAATATTTGTAAATCCTGTGTATGCAGAGTGTATCGAAAATCGTGGTACAATCAACCGAATGGTGATACTACATGCAAAATTGAGTCGAAAAAAAGAAAAATAACATTTTTTGGTTTGACCCCTCTTTTCCGAGAAAATCGAGCTTGAAAATACAGCGAATACGCGTGCGGATAGGATTCGGCCGACTCGTCTGATCATGACCAACCAATTCTACTTCCTGCATATGTATACTGAACCACGCGAACCCGACCGGTCTTTAAACTCGATTTTCTCGAAAACGAAGTGTCAAACGAAAAAATGTTACTCTTTTTTCTCGACTTATTTTTGCATGTAGGCTCACCACCCAGCCGATTGTGCCACGATTTTCGGCGCAGCTTTGCTATTTTTGCAACAGAGTTCCACCGTAATCTATGAAACGCGATATTGTTCGCGGCTGAAGGCAAACCATGCTATTTTTTGAAGCAATAGAATTTGTTATTCATCGGGGACACGAATAAAAGCATACTAACTTTCGAGACCAAAATCGAAGCATACTGTTTCTCGTAGCCAGAAACAGTAATGTTTTTTTTTTTTTTTTTTTATTTAATGCAATTAGAATCTCAAAGTAGAGATTATTTTGCCATACATTATTTTTCTATACATTATACATTATTATAAACTGTACAATTTTCTCAAATATTTAACTCACAGGCATTCAGAAACGAGTAGGTTATAGAAACAGTAATGTGATCGTAAGGGTGCGTGTCCACTTGAGAATAAAACTGTCGCGAGTTACTCTCGAGAGTCAAATTCGTCAGTGCTTTACATTTTGTACGAAAGTAACAACTCGCATGAGTGCTATTCCTTTCGCGCAAAATAAAACACTGACGAACTTGACTCTCGAGAATAACTCACGGTTATTCGCGACAGTTTTACTCTGAAGTGAACACGCACCCTAAGACAAACAAAACGTGTTATTTTCCGTAACGCAACAACGGTGAACCGTTTCTACGAAATAGGTGAAATTAATTAAAAAACCGTTTCATATCACGAAATATGTAATCACGGCCGAAATAGTTTTCAGTTTTGTCGTAGACAATTTTTTTATTTTGCATAAAGATCCGCATTGATAATGTATAGTAAGGAGCAAAACTGAACCAATAACCACAAGTTTTGTATAAATCATTATTTATTACTAGGAATATAGAAGAGTAACAAAAAATCCACATTATAATTATTTTTATCATAGGTAGAAGTAACTTAAGAATTTTTTTTCAATAATTAATGTATCCTCGTTTAGCAATGGCAACGAAAATAGACTGACTCGGTTTTGCACCATGTCCAATACTTGGCAATATTTAATATATCATTTATTTTTAATATTTCGTCCACAACCCTTGTGCTTATAAAACTGCACTAATTCGCTTTGGCATACTTTCTACTAATTTTTTGCAATAATCCGGAGATATTTGTTCCCCACTGTTCTTGAATTCTATCATACAAATCTGTGATTGATGTTGGTTGGGAGTCATATGTATCCCGAAGTCGTCTTTTTAGTAAACTCCATAGATTTTCTATGGGGTTGAGGTTGGGGCTCTGTGCAGGCCAATTCAGAAAAGAAAATTTTTTACTACAGAGCCACTTTTTTACACTTTTAGCAGTGTGCTTAGGGTCTCGGTCATGCATGAAAATTACATTCTTTTCTTCAAAAGGCATATTTTCATCAGCACCTACGAGATGATCTTGTAAAATATCCTTGTGTATGTACTGATTCATAATGCCATTAATTCGGTGCAGTGATCCAACACCAAATGCTGTTAGGCACCCCCAAAACATTAAGAATCCGCCTTCATGCTTTAAAGTTTGTTTCACATGTCGTGGTTTAAGCCTTTCATTTTTACGAATCCAGCACTAAGACGTGCCATCTGAACAAATTCTGTTAATTTTGGTCTCGTCTGACCAAATAACCCGTTCCCAGTCAGTAGCTGTCCAGTTTTGATATTTTCTAGCAAATTCCAAACGACGTTTAATATTTTTTTTAGATGACTGGCTTCTTTTTTTTCTTAATGCTTCTAAACTCAGCTCCTTTGAAGGTTCTTCGTGCTGTCCATTGACTTATTTGTATATTCGTATCTTCTTTTAATAATTTTGTAGCCATAATGGAAATTAAAGCTTCACCAGATATGACAAATCGTATAATCCTTCGTTCATCCTGCGGTGATAATATTTTTGGTCTTCCTCCAACATTTAACAATATACTTTTACAGTATTTTTTTCTTATTCTCTGCACTGTCGGTTGACTAACACTGCAGGTGTTCGCCGTCTTACGCGTTGACAAGCCGTCATTCAAAAGAGAAATGACTTTTTTCACACAATTTGGAGCAATTGACTTCATATTTATTCTTACTTCACTTGTGTGCTTTTCCGTTCGACTGATTGCGAAGAACTGATTGTTAAGACGTAGATTAGTAGTTTGTAAGCATACCAAAATGCTAGATGTAAACATACTACTAGAACATCCACGTAAACATTTCTTGTAGGGACCGGTGCAAAACCGAGTCAATCTATTTTTGTCGTCATTGCTAATCGAGGAGACATTAATTATTGAAAAAAATTTCTTAAGTTACTTCCAACTATGAAAAAAACAATTATAATGTTGATTTTTTGTTATTCTTCTATATTCCTAGCTATTCCTAGCTATATTCCTAGTTATTGGTTCAGTTTTTGCTCCTTACTGTACAGGGTGTTTGTTATACGTAACACAATGGCGTATATAATTCTTTCGTGTTCATATTATTTCGTTAGATATGAAGGTGACCTTCAATTTTTTTAATGGAATGCTGTATATTTTTGTATATCACATGAAAGCGTGTGTCTAGACGAATTCATTCGTATACTGCACAGTGACCTTCGAGGTGATGCAAGGTCAGAAATGGAAGAAACATTTAGAATATTTCATACCAATGTATTTACAAGTGTTCCTTATTTATACGAATCAGATGATATTCTCATTCACATTCAGAGTGTTTACTTCTACTTTCTATTATGACGAGACAATTTAAGTATTACTTCCATATGTATCATTATTCGGTGGACGGGAAGATGGATATGGTACGCATTTATTAGCAGTGCAATGGAAATAAAAGACTAAGTAAATTGAAATACCTAGAAGAACATCCGGACAGAGTGCAACCAAATGAAAATCAGTTTGTTTTGTGTGCAAAGCGTTTGAAGGAAACAGGGTCTTTTCAGAATAAGTGTCATAATCGGAAATGTCTTCTTTCTGAGGATAAAAAGTTAGAAGTTCCCTTCCATTTTGAAGATAGTCCGACAACTTCGGTACGAAAAGTAACCTTACATTACTATGAAATATTCAAAATGTTTCTTCCATTTCTGACCTTGCATGACCTTAAAGGCCACTGTGCAGTATACGGATGAATTCGTCTAGTCACACGCTTTCATGCGATATAAAAAAATATACAGCATTCCATTTAAATAATTGAAGGTCACCTTCATATCTAACAAAATAGTACAAACACAACAAAATTACATACGCCATTGTGTTGCGTATAAAAAACAGTACTACTTTTTCCTCTTTCATTTTTTTCTAATATTTGCTATTTGCAAGAAAGACGCTGGCTAGTAATAGCATGAACACCCTGTATATTTAATAGAGACATGAGTTTTGTCCAGATTTCTGGCCCACCGTCAGAAAAATGGAGAGAAAACCTACGACCTACAATGTTCTACATGATTGTTTCAGTGGCCCGTGTGGCGGTCGACGATACTGTATGGAAATATGGGCCGGAGTTCGTATTCGACGTGCAATTCAATTTCACGTCGATCCCGATGAGCCGCGACGCGTTTCACAAGTCGAACTACATAGTGATGAACCTCTACTGTAGACCGAAGGGCGATAACTCATTGAACTGCCGCATGGGCAACTGCCGAGGCCAGAGTATGGACATGACCAACGAGAACCAGCTGGACATGTCCGAGGAGGTCTATCAACGCTACTGTGACGCGGACCCGTTCGAGGTCAAGTTCAACGAGCGCGGCATCGAGCATTTGGTTGTCCACGAGAATCTACACGTCTCCGTCCTGAACGATCTCAAACTGATCGCCGAACGTTTAGACATTGGCGTCGATCTGAACGGTATCCCCGACGGCACCTTCAATGTTCCACAAAACACTACCATTGGGAGGTGCAACGTTAACATCGGAATCCATCACTATCCGTCGAAGATGAGGAATGACCGTTACAAGCTCGAACCCTTGCGGCAGCTAAACAAAGTAGCCGAGGAAGCTATAGCGATTCAGAAGACCACCAACCTGAGCAACTGCACCAACTATGCACCGTTTTATTTCGGATCTTATGGAAACACTGTCGTCGAACCTTATCTTCATTCTCATTTAGTAAGTTCATACTCGAACGGGTGGTTCCCGAGGTCATTTCAAGTAACTTTTTCCTTTGCGGAAATGTTCTCCGTGGCTTTGTTGAGGAGTTTCGAACGAAAAACACGGACCAAGCAGAACGCGGTTATAGCGAACTAGTCGGCGACGAATTCTCGAGAATTCTCTACAGGGTGTTTGGTATCTGGTGGTACAAGCGAAAAGGAGGTGGTTCTACATGAAAGAGTAAGTCGAAAATATAGAATAAACATTTTTCGTTTGAGGCTTTGTTTTCGAGAAAATCGGCTTTGAAGATCTGTTTGGTTTGTGTGATTTAGTATATGCAGGAAGTAGATTTGGTTGGTCATGATCAGACGCGTCAGACAATTCCTATCGAATAGCATGCGTATTCGCTGCATTTCAAACTCGATTTTCTCGATAACGAAACTTCGGATGAAAAAATTTTAATCTATATTTTCGACTTATTCTTTCATGTAGAATCACCCCCTTTTCGCTTGTACCACCAGTTACCAAACACCCTGTATGTACAGTTTGTCCCACGAATTCTGTCCACTTGAATATCTTGGTTATTTCAAACAATACGAGAAAAAGTTACCTACAGAAGTTGCAGGGTTTAAGAAACTACATAATAAGGTATAAGTGATATTCTGGCAAGTGGAGGCGTAGAGAAGATATAGAGGTCACCTTTGTTGCTTTAAATGGAATGTCCAATTTTTTGTATAAAAGTAACAAAAGTGTACTTGTCTTAAAACCTATCGTTCTTTCCCATCATCTTTTTTATTATTAATTATTTCTTTATGAGACTGTCACCAATATATTCGTGGAATTTCTCTGATTAAAATGATACCGAACACGATATCATTCGGATCATATTTACACTAATTTTCCGTTAACATAATTGTAATGGGAAGTAACTTTCATCGGCCATTGCACAAGTCAAATATCGTCGGAATTATATCATATTTAGTATAAATTTCATTAGAAAAATGCCACGAATATGTTGGTGAAAGTCCCATAAAAAAATAACGAAGAATAAAGAAGTTTTGTTGTTGGATTAGTAGTGGGCTCCTGGTCTCACACTGATATACCCGATCCGTGTTATGTTTACAAGGAGTTTATCAAGGAGTGATTCCTGGACGATAAACGACATCAAGACCCGTGTTCCTGACATATATCGAGAATTCACTGTAAAAAGGAAAAGGTTACTAGAAATCACGTCGGCAACCACACCTTTCAAGGTTTCCCGACATTTTTGGTACATTTTTGGCGCGTAAGGGCTAATAAGACGAGTTTTGTGCACAGTAATATGAAAATGTTATGTAACGTTCATAAACCTCGGCAGACAATTACAGAAACGATTTAAATTACAGGAGAGCACGGTCAGCCGCATTTTCATATCGGATGTTCGATTGGTTTCGTGGCTAACAAGGAGCGGGACCCTGGGATCTGACAATACGAACGACCTCGTTGCCATCTCGGAATACCTGAGCGTAACTTTACGAGACATTCGAGCTGCCCAACGCGAATTGCCCGATGTTCCAGATCCATCGAAGACCAGCATCGAAGTGAATTCGGAAGTGAATAAAATTGACAAAATGGAATAAACTTAAAGACATTCATATTCTACAATCAGACAGGAAAGTTCGATCTATGCACGCGTGTACGATCTACGAAGCCACCAGCGTATGTACGGTGGAAAGATTGAAGATACACATATAGTATCTCTTTGCGGCTAATAAAGAATAAAGCGATGTGTCCAATTCAGATTAAACTATTAATGACTCTTTTGCTATACTATCAAAATATTAACACTAGATTTACTGTGTCTAATCCACATTTTTAGCCATTTATTAAAATAATATATACCTAAAAAAATTAATTTGTTGAATAATTTCTCATCAATATATCTTTACAATCTTAATAATTGTAAATTGCAAAGATTACTCCGTAAACCTAGAGCGTAGAATCTATTTTAACTATTAATAGCGGGACGTGATAACAAGAACAAAGATGGTGGTCTAGTATTTTTTTGTTTGATTTAGGAAATGTAAAATTTGTAGTTTCACTAGGCTGATAGCATATTTGGTATTGCCTAATCCAGACCTGCATTTTAAAAATGTGTAGATGCAATTTGGAAGAGTACAAAGATTGAAAGGATTTAAGTGCATCGATTTTCAGCTAATGATAGTTCTTAAAGAAGAAAAGAAACTACGGACAATTTATATTTTGCGTAAAGATCCGCGATGTAGTAATGAACACAGCAGCAGTAAGTATAATGTTTCCATCTAATACGTTCATGAAATCATCATTTTACTCCCCCCTCCCCCCTATTGTTGAAACATTTTAAAAGTTGTGTAAACTATATTAGTTAGTAAAATATATTGGTTAGTAAGTAAAGTCTTTTACACACTAATTATTCCCTTTATTTGTTCATTTGTTCGAAATAATCACAATGTGACATTACCTATCAATCAGATAACTGAGAAAGGCATTCTGGTTTTGAAATTAAAAAAAATCATTGTTTTTTTATTTTCTATAAGTACGCGTTCAAAGGAGTTGTTTGAATTCGCAAAATCAATTTGATCAAAGCTTGATATATTGTTCACTTTCGTTGGAACTGCATTGCCGAAACGTGCAACACATGATTACAATATACTAGATGATGTAAAATATTACTATATTATATTACTCATAAGTTATGGTGTGGAGTAAAATCCATGCGATAAAATTACAAAAATTAATTTGTAGCGTGGAAATACGACTACTCGAAGAAATTCAGCGTAACGGCGGTGGTAAAAAATACCAATATTATAATATTCATGTTTCTGTAACAATCAAATACAGGAAAGCGTAGTGCTATACAGGTGCAAAAAAAGACAATTGTTAAAAATGTCGATTTCACCAAAATATCTACAAATCATCAAAATCAGGGGATAGGTATCTTTTCTGCAGTTTCATCAAATGCTCAGATTAGTCAATTATATGACTATGTGATATAGGGTAGAGGATGGTTGTTCCATTAAAAGCCTTCAATTTTCAAATTCAATTTTATCTAAGAAATTTTGTGCTCCCATCTCTCCCGTTCACAAAGACAAAGTGGCAAAATCACGTGACCACTTATGTGTACACATGTACACTAGGGTGGACCTTATTTTTCGACCATCTGATTTTTTTTATGCGACCCCCTAGATCTGTTCCAGATCAAAAAAAAATAAGTTCTGCAAAAGAAGAACTCAATTGGACAACAGGAAAGGGTGTCGCAATCGGTTTGAAGTTTGAAAATTTCAGTAATTTCCCTTTAGTTTTACATGCAACTCAAATTTTATGTTTTAATGATAAGAGTTACTGTTATAACATAAAAATATCATCTTTTGGTTGTATAATAAGAAATTTTACTTGAAAGTTTCAACAATATTGTCAATATTTTGGTTTATTACATTACGGAGTAGAGCTATGAGCGCGCCAAACGGTCGCGTCGTTGTATTGTCTACGCTCGGGAACGCACGACGATTACGTTCTGAAACATATTAATGATATACAAAAAAAAATCGAAATTTTTAATAATTACACAAAAATGAGTCACCCAAGAGATGACTACAAAGAACTTTTAGAATTAGCAATAATTTTTCTTGGGGGGATTCCTTTGGGTGGCATTTCATTCAAAATGCCTGGCGCATTTCACCATACTTGTCACCGGAGAATATGCGGCGCTATCGTTTTTTGATAAAAAAGTTTCAGTAGAAACAAAAAGATCGATGGTGCAAGCACTACAAAATGTAAACAATAATAATAATGTGGGGTGTAAATAAATACGTTAGCATTAGGATACGAGCGTCTAGGTTTAAGTACTTTATAGCCTGATCATTTTAGGACACAGATGGTTCGCAGGCGAGCGGCGATGGCCTGCAGAACCGTGTCCCAAACCGTGGCGGAAAAACCGTTGCGTTTATGACTCAGGTATATCGCGGGAGAGAAGGAAAAGAACGATGGGCACCGAGACCCTTGATGAAGGGAAAACGCAGAGAGTGGTTCCGAAAGCCAAAGCGAGCAGATCGAGTAGTACAGTGTAGAGCAGCGTAGCACAGTGTAGAACAGCGTGGTACAGTGTAGAACAGCGTGGTACAGAGTAGAACAGCGTGGCACCGAGTAGGCTTGTTTGATATAGTTGATATAGTTTAGTTTAGCTTAGTTTAGTTTAGTACCTTTAGTTCTTAATAAACTATAGTTTTCTTTGTTCATCTTACATACGAACTTGATTTCCACCTAAAACTTCCAATCCCACAATAATTATAAGAGATACATGACAACGACTATAGAAATTAAAAATCTTGCGAATTTGGAAATACAACATTTCGTATCATCTGAATCAAATAATTTTTTCAAACGGTTCAATATAAATTCAGATTTTCTTTTAATTGATCCAGCACTATGGGAAACTAATAATAATTATAGCGAAGCGATAGGTATTATAACAAAATTAGAAGTTGTGAATGACGTTGCAGAAAGAGCAGTAAAATTAATGAAAGATTATAATTTAACGTTATGCAAAAACGAAGAAGAAAAACAATTCATATTACAAATTGTAACCGATTATAGGGAAAAATACCCAAAAATTGATAAAACAACATTAAGTACAGATTTTTAAAAATTATTTATACTCTTATTATAATTAGGCCTATAAATAAAATATTTAATTATAAGTATTTAACTGTCTTTTTCTACTTTTCCTTATATTAATGTGAGATCAAATTTTATATTTAAAAAATAAATATTAAAAATTTTGCTTAAACAAATTCATTAAACAATTTAATTTTTGCTTTGATATAATAAGAATATTACATTAAAATAGTGTTTAATGACCAGTGGGATTGAAAAAATGTGTACTTTTTCATTTTTCGCAAAATTAAAATTTTTTGCATAAACAAACTCGTTGCGACACGTATTCCCTTTGTCCGATCGACTTGAAATTTGGAGGGAATTAGTTTTTTACCGAGTAGAACAGATTGCAAGGGTCGCATCAAATGAATTTAAAAAAAAATTTTGCACAAGAGCAACTAAGGTCCACCCTAATGTACACGCGTGTGTACGCACCTTCAACTGCGCCGCAAACTGGGATCACATTGAATCAACAGACCGGACTGTGCTGAAAGACGAAGACGGCACGTGTGCATCGTAATCTTTTCATTGTGGACACCTTTATAAAGGAGCTTTCGACCGCAAGGAGGGCAATTCTATAGTTAAACACGCAGTAACAACATGAACTTCGTATTAATTCCATTCTTTCTAGGTCGGTAAGCCTATTAATTTTAATCAGTTTTCAAGCCTACGCTTATCACGACGACTCCTCGCGCGTTCGGTTATGATCGGCAAACACTTTTCGCGACAATACGGGGGTAACAGCTTAAACTTTCGTTAATCGCTCGAAATCTCTCGATACAGTTCCGCCGCATCGTAGTGCTTCGCTCAAAGACTAACCAGGGTGACCTGTTTGCTGAATGAACACTTGAGCTGCATGTCTGTTGAAATTATTACTGGCAAATTGTTGTTTAATTTATTGAATGATATTTCTGTAGAAAGGCTGCGTCACTGTTAAGATCTTACATTCCGGAACACAATTCTAACAATATTTTGTGGTTGTAGCTTGTATTAAAAATTTGACGTAGGATTAAACGAAAAATGGGCGAGATGACCAATAAATGATCAATTTTCAATGCATGAACAGAGGTATCGTAGGACCAATGAACCATTATAAAAGCGTTATTCTCACGGAAACAATACTTACCTCTAATACTCGAGATATTCTAATAACTGCTGAATTAATTAATGTAGTGCCAAATAAATTAAAAAAGAAGTGGATCTCTTTTCAGCTAGACATCTCCGAACTTACGCTAGAATTACCGTATAAATTTCAACACGAATAGGGTGTCGTAAATGTTATTTTTTCACTTAATACGAATCATGTTCGATGGGAAATATTCAAGTGGCAGGCCACCCTATGCTTGCATGCAGCTTTGTTCTTCTTTTAAAAAATTATACAAATGCTCAAATTAATTCGAATACCACGATGTCATTAATGCGAAGGATGGTCGTGATCGGTTGTAAACCATGTACAACCTCCTGCTTTTCATAACGATTGATTATTCTGTTGCCGGAACAAATGACAAACGAGTTTTCGACTTACTTCTCAAAACGACGTTTCAATGCACGATGATACACGTAAAGACACAGAGTGGCAATAGGTAAGCAATTTTCCTGAATACTAGAAATACTAATCCCAAGTTTCTGACAATTATAGCGGCGAGCGTCATGGTGGACGATCCATCGAAATGGCAGTACGGACTGGTGGCCCATTTCCATGCGAATATAACGTTTAGTTGGGGCGCAACGGAGGACTCGATAGAATCAAAAAACCTGTCGACAGTCTTCAGTTGTCGTCAGAGTTCGATAGACGAGCTGATGTGCAGTTCTCCGAGGATCTTGGTGTACAGGCCGCAGTTTTTGGTCAAGTTTAACAAGAATGGGATCGAGAACTTGTCGTTCCAAGTGGTGTTGGCTCGGAAACAGCTATCTCTGATCAGGGCCATCATGAAAGAGCTGAGCGTCGGCGTGAACCTGCTGCAGCATGCGAACGCGTTGTCGGCGTTCGTCGCAAACGAGAATTACATACTAGGCGATTGCTCGACATTGTTCACCGTTTTGCAGGAAGTGGGTGCGTCCACGTTCTCGAATTTCGACAAGAAACGCGATTACGAATTGAACGTGTTGTCGATGCCTTATCGAAAGCATGGCGCGAACGTGATCATCGAGAAGAGGACGAACTCCAATTGGTGCAACCGTACCAATTACGATGACGCTTCTAGTCCCACCAGTATCTTCATTTCTGTACGTAACGCTTGATTTGTTTAAAATGCCGAGGTGCAGAGTTTTGATTTTATTTCACCGTTCCCCAGAAAAAGTCAGTGACCAAAATACACATCGGCGTTAACACGTTCGTAAGCCTGAACAAGTTGACCGCCAAGGGAAGGAAACTAAAGGACAACCAGAGTTTCATAACCGAGATGATCACGCAGGTCGCACTGGTGGGTATTGAACCCGCCACGGAAGAACTGCCATCTTTGGATGCTCCACACAAGGTGATGTTATCCTCCACCAACATGATACACAATTTCGTGGAATAATAATCGCATCGGTCGATTCGGTGAAGCTTTCGACACGATGCAATATGTAACAATTTATAGCACATAGCAAAAGTATGTATTTCGACACAAGAAAATATGATTATAGTAGGTTCTCTCGCTCATTGCACTCCCGTTCGAATGCTCATTCTTCACGCGAATCTCGTTCATCGTATTTTGTACGGGCTAGATAATAGCTTAATGGAAATAGTGATTTCGCGGAGGTGTTACGAGTCGCGGTCGCGATTGTTTCTTTATGTGGTTATATGTACACATTGATTGCGAAATCTTATCCGATTTATTGGACACCTTGTTCTTTGAGAAAACGTTGGATCTTTCCTGAAATTCCGGTCCCTTTCACGTGCAACGAGAACCTACTGTACTTAAAACTGTCGCACACGAAACAATATCCATCCTATTGATAAAAATTCTGCGTAACCTTAAAATATAGCCAAAATACAAATTATAGATACAAAATTTCCGAATACTGGATCTGTAATAACCTGACCATTCTTTATCTCCCAAATTATCAAAAATTGATGGCTCCGAATTGGAGTACCAATTGGAATACCCTTAAGAACTAGGATAGGGGACCCAATTACTGTGGGGGTACCAGTTACTGAGCCTATATTATTTTAATTATTTTTAAAGCATAATGAATATTAAAAAAAAAGATATGAAAATATCTAATATTTCTAATATCTAATTTCTAATCTTATTTCAATACTTAATTTTTTTTCATTCAAATCATCATTATTCATTTTTTTTTTCATCATTCCAAGCGATTGCAGTCCAAAGAAATTTTTATTTACTCATTGTCTAGCAAACTAATCGGTCTACCACGTAAAAAAAATTCAAGTCATTTATATCAATTTCAAAAAAGTTATGCGATTTTTAAGTGTGTCCACTTAATATTGTTCCCGACTGTATATCTCTTTTACAATATTCATTATGCTTTAAAGATAAATGTGATTAATACAGGCACAGTAATTGATACCCCCACGGTAATTGGTACTCCCACAATAATTGGATCGTTGGCACTACTGGGTTCCAAATTCTTGAAATTGATGTAGACAATTTTCGCGCGACTCTCCTCTATCTATAAATATGTTTGATCAATAGTAACTCGTGGATAGTAATAGAAAGGGAAAGCGTCTCCTCTCGTCTCGAGAAGAAACATCCGCGAGGTATTAGATAAATTTCTTTTTATTTAAATTACGATTACATTAAATTATACCTACGGCGATCCGCGCGTGTTCGTCCGTGCACCGATCATCGTGTCCGCGTGAACGCGCGCGGCCACAGTTTTACAGCGATCATCGTAAGTTTAGATTGATTGACGGGTTGATTTAAAAACAAAGAAAAAGAAAAAAGGAAGAAAACCATGTTTTCTTCGCGCGTGATCGACAGCATCGATCGCGAATCACCGTGGACCTGCGTCGAAGCGACTCTGCTTCGTGGAATCAAGCGGCTTCTATTCACGTGACTAATCCTTACAGTCTAGATGTGCAGATTGCAATCGGCCCTCGATAAAATGTGTGCTTCGCCGTGACGCTCGCGGCGACGACTAACTTCCTCGGCGTGTCTTCGGACACCTTCTTCGACGTTTAACTCTTTCAACGCAACGCTGCAGACCTTTTTTTTTCTTCCAAAACAGAGATCTGACTTACCGATCTCAAACCACTCCAGGCTTTTGCCGTGTAAGCAAGAAGTAAGGCCGTGGACTATTCTGACTATCGGTGTATACATAATTAGGTCTCTTCTCCCATGTCAACGCAACGCGCTGGTTACCGTTGTTTATTGGTAACCGGTAGGCTGCGGATCTTTATTCAGAATAGATAATGTCTCTTTCAATCGCAAGAAACTGGAGTTAAATGAACATTCCCCCTATTAACATTTTTAACACATTGAATAAATTGACGGAACATTATTCAAGTTCTCCTTCAGCGTTTACTGTTCTCTATTTGTCTCATTCATTTTTGTCGTAAATGCCCAAAATCCGCAGTATAGTAATCAGCCTCTTTTTGGGAATCAATGGTTTTGCTGACTACCCCATCGATTTAATTCTCCTCGTGCAAATTTCGAGATTGCAGCTGCCATTTATCTCCTTAGTTATACAAGATGAAGGATTTTCAACGGGGTTCGCATAATTTTGTACATTTTCTTGCGTTTGTAATCGGTAGACTGCGGACTTTATGGATATCTGACAAAAATGAGGAGAAGTGAAACATCAAACACTAGAAAGATAAAAGGGATTTAAGAGTATCGACGTATTATCAACTAATTCGATCGACTTGTTTATCATATTCCTGAAAATAGTTTCACTTTTTGAGGGAATAAACGCCGCATCATAAAACGAAACAACATCTGGCTAACTCGATATTAATTTTTTAATGAACAAACGCTCCCGTTTCTTATATCCATAGCTCGATTAATTAATAGACCTCTGTATAAATGCATTTTCTTACAGTTTAAGCACGGCGACGCATCGAGAGAGTTAAACGTTCGATTCCGATCTTTTCGGGTCGGGACATTCGGATCCGTAACACCGAAATCCTGATATTAAATAAGAAATGCAGCTCGGTACAAATCGTAATTATCCGCTCGTGGAATGGATAACGTTTAGTTGTTCAACTAAAAATAAGGTAAAAAGATGTGTATAAATACGTTCGACGTGTCCCTGTCTCTTCGAGAAACGGTGCGTGTCTTTACTTTCTTTCATTTTTCCTTTCGCGACGCGTCGTTCTCGAAATGTTCGAGGTAATTTCGATCGATTGCACTTTCATACGTTTCTCGCCTACCTACGCTCGATAATTCGTCTAACGATTTAGAGTTAATTTAGCAGAGAAGTACATCGAATACGATCGCAGTAAATGTTGCACTAACTTCGCCTCCGAAACGCAGCCTAATTATATCGGAGCTGTCCGGATACCCGAATACTTGGACAGCGGTGATCACACGTGAGAGAGTAGATCACTTCTCGCGTGATTGAATCGATTCGCACTTTGCGATCGAAATATTTTCGTTGGTTTCGCCGCTCGTCCTTATCGATTAAACGAAACAGTCGAAGTAAGCCAACGAAATAGTGTTTACTCGATACAGGGTGTCCCAGCATCGGTGGTGATTCTACATGAAAAAAAAAACAAATCGAAAATAAGCAATACAATTTTTTCATTTGAGGTTTCGTTCTCGAGAAAATCGGTTTTGAGTATTCAGCGAGTACGCGTACACTTAACTATGGTCTAGATAGATGGATCTCGATACAGACTTTTGTTTATGATTCCACTTCTGTACATTCCTGTTGACTTGGCGTTCTGAGCACTTCTCACAGGTTTTCATTTGGTGCCTTAGTATGTTATTATCTTTGGTTTTGACTAACAGTTTCTATCAATCCAAAACGTACCTCTAACTATTAGACAAAATCTCATTTTCCAACATGATGGTGCCCCACTACATTTCTCTCGAGAAGTTAACAATTTATTAAATGAACTACACGAAGTTTGGATTGGCCGTGGTGGTCCAATAAACTGGCCACCAAGATCCCCAGATTTGACACCCCTTGATTTCTATCTATAGGGTCATGTTAAATCAAAAGTGTACGAGAAGGAGATTACAAGCCTTCCTCAACTAAAAGCGAGGATCGTTTTAGTATTTGAAGAATCAAAGGTACAGAATACATTAGAATGCGTTCATACGAATTTAATTCGGCGAGTACAGTTGTGTATGCAGAACAATGGGCAGCATTTCCAACGATTTTTGCATGAATAAAGTAAGTTAGTAACTAAATTACATGTCTTATTTTCATTTAAATTCACTCTAAATCCATAGGCAGAAATGAGTAATACAGCACATCATCTTGATACTAATGATATTAGTACTACTTATAAGTGACATATCACTTGTATCGGGATCCATCCATCTAAACCATAGTTACGTGTACGCGTACTCGCTGAATATTAAAAACCGATTTTCTCGAGAACGAAACCTCAAATGAAAAAATTTTATTCTTTATTTTCGATTTGTTTTTCTTTTATGTAGAATCACCCCCGCCTTGGTTGTACTATCGATGCTGGGACACCTTGTATATGTGCTGAATGCCTATCCGATAACAGTCTCAGAGCTATCCCCACTACCTGATAAGGTCGCGAAGATCAAAGAATAGTATCTCCTGGCTAGACACGTGTTTTGGACATATATCGAGTGAACACTGTACTCGAGGACCACCGTGAATGGAAATCAGTGGAAAATTGAATGGACTTGAACACTTTGCAACTGGAAAATATTTTCATCGGTCTCGTTCGTTGTTATCAATCAAACGGAGCACTTGAAGTACCCCCGTAGCATGAAGCCATTGAAAATACTCGAGGACCACCGTAAATGAAAATCAGTGGGAAACTTGAGAACAAGTATACAGAATATTGATCGAAAGTCTCTACCTAATGAACACTACCAATCCATACGAAAAAGCAATCGTAATTTCGCGTATTCAAGACACGTAATGGATTAGCTTTTCAATTAGCTACTATCAACATTCTGCTCGACTCTCGAGTCCTCAATTGTTCAGACTAGACTGCGTATTTTCTGCATTTGTGACCAAAACGAGCTGGTGCAATTTAACACTAAACGTACCGAGCTATAAATGTAACAGAGATACACTTTGCGCGGTTCTTATCGCAATGCGTGCTTTACTAAAGATATTTATTGAATAATTGCTCGTGAAAGTATGTTTACAATTTCAAAAATTGTCAAATAAAAAATCTAGAACCGGTCACTTGACCGGTAGTGGTACGTTTAGCGTTAAAACGGTATGGCAAAAAGTAATTGAAAGCAATGGCAATTATTTTGATCGGTGTCCGATTATAACGTATCGTGAAAATAATAAATATTCTATTAATGCAAACATTAACAGAATTAATGCAACAACCTAATATTTCTACGCTTCGCTCTCGTCGTCGCTCTTATCGTTCATCGCAGCTCCAACGTAAACGCACTCTTAGACAGGCGAGTGCGCGCCGCACGGAGGAACTTCCGGTTCTTCGGTTCGCAGAAAATTTTCGCAGCGTGTTGATCGTTCGCGTTCAATCTTTTTAACCCTTAGCACTCGAATGGCGACTGTAAGGCGCCACTAAAAATTGCTGTATCATTATTCAAAATATTTTTTACTAAAATATTTTTATTGTTTGTATTTAATAAATTACTAAAAACTTGAGTATGAGTAAGTTGCACCATTTTCGTATGTATATCATAAAAAAAATCTTTAGTGGGGAAATTTTTTAGGTCGGAAGAAATGTTTCGTTTTGGAGTTAAAATAGCTTCGAGTGCAAAGGGTTAAAAATACCTGCGGGGTACGTTTGTTCCGTTTGAATTGTCATGCGTCCGGTAAACGTCCAATCACGATTGCGCTCGATTATTATAATGGCACGATTACAATGATCATTGTGCGTTAGTTTGGTACACAGTTGGTTGTTCCATCGGTGGTCGATACTCGGCGAAATAATTACCGTGTTCGAACGAGCTCGACAAGTTGTGAATTTGTTGCGTCGAGTTTGGTGGAAAAATAACGTCGATTCTTAATAGTGCGACAGATAATTTAAAACTTCCGCGTAGCCTACAATTTATCGTAAATTTACGTTACAGCGTTGTCGACCGCTAACGACGTTGATTATTCAGATTACAATTACCAGGAAACTTTGCGAACCTTCGTTGTCTGACCGGTTCGATTACTCTTACTTTTAAGACTGAGCGTACATATTATATTGTAAATTTGACAGACACGTTTTACGCAGATAGTTGCGCATATACACTTTCTAAAACCAGACGTCAGCGTGTTGTTCAACCAGTTCGCTGCCAACTACGAGTATACTTGTATGTTGATTATCGACCTCCTATGTAAAAAAAAAGAACAGCTCGGCGAGCAGTAACAAACTATGCCCGAGGAGGGTGGCAGCGAACACGTTGAATTACAATTTTTACGGACACGTACCTCTTTAATAAATTGATTCAACGTATAATTAATCGTAATTGGCAGTTCGAAATCTTTCTATTGGCACTATACAAAAAAGAACGACATTAGTCTCCCGACCAGTGGTGTGTAGCACGTCTTAGAACACGATTCAAATGGTTATAAAATACAACATCCAAAAATGTTCGTCTGAGAAACTCTACTCAAAATTTTGGCCGTAAAAATGATAAATTTATAGACGAACACTCGAGTGATATTCGGGCAACAGCCTCGTGAGCAATTGTTTAAACGCATTCACAGTTCTCTTAGATCGTATGCGCTTAACTCGACGAATCGATTGATTGATCGAACAAGAAATTGCCATTGTAAAAATTATGACAATCCGTAGTATCAAATACATGTATACATCTCAAGTATAGTTCGATAAGTCCTTTCTCTACCCGGCACGCCGCACCTTCCAGGCCTGGACAAGGGCCTAAAAATCCTGGACATCGATCAAACAGCTCAACCATGGTTCCTTGTGACCGTCCTAGACCACAGGTGCGCATGGTCTGAAAAGTTTACAGGATGAAATCCGTCCTCGTGACAAGAGGGATAGGGTCTCAGGATAGAGCATGTCAGCATCCAGCAGTGGCCAGAGAAGCCCGAGATCTCTAAAATTGTGATGAACGGATCAAGGCGTGCCAACCCAAAGAGGAGCTAGACTACCTTAAGTTGATCCCTTTGGAGGGTGCCGAGAGGCCCAACGCAAGCCCAGCTAGGGAAAGAGGCTGCTCAATACGCGATAACGGACATCCAAGGTTTTGACCAAGCCGTGATCAAAGCTATGCTGCTGTAGGACATACAGCAGAGGATGACAGGGAGAAACGGACGCGGAAAGCGAGGATGACCTTGGAGACAAGAGAAGACGCCACTAAGTCAAGACAGGAGAAAGAAGAAGGGCACTCTCTCTGGAGAAAAGGACCAACATGTCGGACATGGAAGTCCAAATTCAAGCAGTACTGTTTATGACAGATCAAGCAGCCCAAAGAAGTCGCAGCGACATCCTAGCCCTAACCGTTGCCCTAATCAACATCGTGCCCAACAACATTCTTTGCGCTGTGTAAGTTAGTAGGAACCTTCGTCGAACCTTAGCGAGCGTCTTTCTTATTCCAGTGTATCCTCTCCGCGATGCGTCACGACATTCATGCAGCACCTCTTGAATTTTGATCTTCGGGATTGCCCGATGGAATCGGTCATCGGAAAAGTATGCGATCGACCTACTTATACATTTAACGTGACGCTAATAATTTAACTACGAGGCGAGGGTGCATTCATTTCACAGCACTGATCGTCGTGGCGCGTCAATCGTCGGATCAAACGAAGCTCAATTTTATTCCAGTATGGTGTAAATATCGATTTGATTTCCATTGAACATTATACGCGCGCTTAATGTATACTCAACCCTGCTCCGTTCTGGGGTCTGTTTCGACCCCGTAAAAAACATTTCCGGCCCTATTATAGTTCTTCACTGCCTTCTTATTTACAGTCAATCATAGAGGTATGAATTAAATAAATTTCAAACGTTTAAGAAACGGCAAAGGGTTCTGTATATTATATGCTCGTTAACACGTTAGCTGAAATTGAACATGCTCTGGTATAAAAAATAACACACGTGCGTCGTGCATCTCAAACAAAAATACGAAATCGTAAAATTTGCTGTACAGGCCGAAGAAACATATACAATCATAAAATTGTTTGTTGACATATTATCGATTACGGAATATAGATCTTACAGATCTTTGTAAGATCAGTTTACTTATTTCTCCAAGATTTTACAAGGAAATTTAATCGTAACTAATAAATTAATCGACGACCATGGAATATCCAAACCCTCTGCTTCTTTATTTCAAGTATTTCAGATTCGACAGGTGGTGTGCACGTTTTTCTGCGTATCTGTACATATTAGCATGTTCGGAATCCGTTTAAAATACCAACTGGCACATTAATTGACAACTACAAAACATTCAAACCCTTTGCTCCTTTATTTCAACTATTCTGTGTGTATATCTTTTTCCGACCGTCCGTACGTTCCTTCGAGTTTCGATGAGTAGAAAAAGGTACGTAAACGGCGAACCGTGGCATGATTAAATCGACTATTGACCGAGAGGATGCTCGAAAATCGGTTTACACGTGCCTACAGCCACGTGAGGGAGAGCTGGGGTGGGGGTGGAGGATATATGATTTCGACAAACTTTGGAGAAGGAGAATCCCATATCACACGAGTACAATGCTCGCGCAAGAAACGCGCAACCAGCCAAGCATGTGTACGTTCCCCTATCGAGATCCTCGCGATGAAAGCGTGGTGTAACGTAAACGCGAGCGGCGCTCGTCGTTCCTTACGTTCGTTGCGAACGACATTCGCGCTAAGCCTAGTTCAGACACGACGGAGTCCACTGGAACGAACATGAAGACGCGGATTGTTCGCGGACAGGTTCGAACGAACATGAAGACGTTAATGTTTCCGTCGTGTCTGAACCAGAGCTGAAACGATTTATGTACGCGCGAAGCCTCCTATCAAGATCTACGCAGGGCGTGGGTTTTGAGCGTGTCCTCAAGCATCCCTGGCGTCCACGCAAGAACTTAGACAAACGAAAAGCAATGGCGACGGAGTTGGGCGCTTCGCCGTCATCCGTTTCACCGTTGGATGTCTCTTTGCGTCTTTTCTCTTTTCTTTTTTATCTTTTTGTTTTTTGTTTCCCTGGTCGCTCCTTTTTTTTTCTCCATCGTTCCCTCGTTCTGATTTCATTTCGGCAAACAAGCTACCCTAACCTAGGTATATACAATCATTACGTTCGCGGAAGAGACACGGCCCGAAACCGTAACTCTGTCGACAGTTCTGATACGCCGAGATAGCGGCGGCACGCGGTCAACAGCATAATGGGACGGCATTATTGCCCGTTCTTGATGTTGTTCTGTTGCTTCACGGAGTCCATGTTGGGGACGTAGTCCATCGCCATCAGACAGGCGAACACCGTCATCACCATCTTCGGTTTCACCTCGGTGATGTCCTCCGGCAGCGCGTAGACCCGCGCGCCGCATTTCCGGGCCAAGGATATCGCGTACTTCGCGTTGTCCAGGTTTGCCTGCAACCAACCGGCAGTTCGCGATTAGTCATGCCGATCCGACACAAGGCTGCTTGGGAAAGAACGTGACGACACCGATGGCGAACATCTTCGAGGAACGTACAGCCGCGAACGAAAGAATTCGCACGCCTTTCGAAAGGGAACACCTCTCTTTTCGAATTCGCCCAGACGATTTGAATATTTTTTGAAACGTTAGGAGGGTTTGTTTACCGGATAAACGTGTAAACGAATTATTTAACCCTTAGCACTCGAATGGCGACTGTAAGGCGCCACTAAATATTGCTGTATAATTATTCAAAATATTTTTAACATTGTTAAAATTGGGTGCACTTAATACATTACTAAACATTTCAGTATTGCACGAGTAAATTGCGCTTTTTTCGTATGTATAACACGAAAAAACCTGTACTCCTGTACACGTACTAAACACGAAAGTGTTTTCTGAGCAGCTGTGCAAACCCCCCGTTCAATAGTGTGCGCTCTGTACATACACTTAACCCAGATAGCACGCGACGTCTTAAAGACGTCTGTTTTACGTCCATTTTTGGTCTGAACGTCTTACGTCCTGAAAAGACGTCTTTAAGACGTCTTTCACGAGTCGTCTTTAAGACGTTTCATTTCTTGACGTTTCAGTCATTCTAAACTGCTAGAGAAAAGCTTTACAAACTATAATTGATTATCAAACTGAATATTCCATCAGAAAGAAGTGCACAGAAAAGTAATACATCAAAATAAATAGATAAATAAATAAATAAAGCATAAAATGTTAATGTTCGCGGATATGCTGAAAAACATTCTTTTAATTTATTTAAGACGTCTTTAAGACGTCTCTGTGCTATCTGGGAAGTAATAGGCATGACGATTTTGCGTTGCATGTTTCGTTACATCTTTTTTGAAATCACCACCCATCTCTAAAACACTTTCGTGTTAAAAAAATATACAGGGTGGGGCAATAACTATGTCCACTTTGAATATTGCCGTTATTTGTAATAATATGAAAAAATGTTATATAGAAAACTTACAAGGTATAGAGGGGGAAATATTGTGACACAAACATTTTCTACGTAGGTGGAGGCGTAGAGGAGATTTCAAGGTCATCTCTATTTTTTTTAATGGAATGCTATATTGTTTTTATCACGATATGATAGCTAGTGTTGAGACGATCGGCATACAAGGATTGAGCTCTTACCGAATTTTGTGGCATTTCTCCATAAATGAGGATCATATCCACTTGCTCTTCAAAAGAAAACTTCATTTTGATAATCACGCAGCTACTGGACTTAACAATCGACCGAGACTTACTGACCGATTCGTGTTAATCTTACCAACTGGTGAGTTCTTTACATTACGAGCTGATGAGATGTTTACATTTCTAGCTATACGCGATGTATTGCCACAACATAAACAATGTTACAAAACCATTCGTTTATGTAAAAGTGAGAGTCTATGAAATAATACAGCATGTGCTAGAATAAGTTCAGAAACGAAGATTACAACTTTGCATTGACGCAAACAGTCACCAATTAGAGCATCTCCTGTAATGTCATAAAGTTTATTTTACTACCACATTTGACCTTGCATGACCTTCAATGATAACTCGCTGAAATCGTCTCAACACTGGCTATTACATCGTGATAAAAAAAACATAGCATTCCATTTAAGAAAAATAGAGATGACCTTGAAATCTCCTCTATGCCTCCACCCACGCAGAAAATGTTCGTGTCACAATATGTCCCCCTCTATACCGTGTAAGTTTTCTATATAACATTTTTTCATACTATTACAAATAACGGCAATATTCAAAGTGGACATAGTTATTGCCCCACCCTGTATGGAAGGGTAACTTTCTAGGTTGGAAGAAATGTTTTTTTTTGGAGTTAAAATAGCTTCGAGTGCAAAGGGTTAAACATGAAATTTCGAAGGGAAATGTGAAGAGTACGATTTTTAACTTTTTTTATCTGAACCTATAATGGACATTTAAAAAATTTTTTGTAGCTTTTGTAGCTCTTGGTAAGTACACACTGGCGTGCAAAATTAAAGAATTATCTTTTCGTTCGAAAATTTTCTATGCTGAAATTGTAAATTGGCTAACAAAAATCGTAGGAGGAGCCATTTTAAAGACGAGACTCCAATCTTTAGATCTACGTTGATTTCATTAATTTCAAAAACTTGTTAACGTCTGTACGAACGTTTGAATTTGAAAAATTTACGAAGAAAAAATGTAGGTTCACTTTCTCACCCGTTACACAGTGAAAAGAACTTTGTTGAAAGAAACAGTGATTAAAAATGGTAAAAATCGTGAGAAACTGTGGTTCAAACAAATCGAAAAACCCTAAATTCAAGAATTTTTACATCGTTCAATACCTTTGCTTTTTCATGCGTCAACCGTTTACAGTCACGACGACTATTAGTATAAATCCCATATCTCTTTCTTCGAGAAATTCGGGTTGTACATAATATTATATTACGGGAAATCAAAGTTCAGGGCGCCGTTGTACATAAAAAAACGCGTCACGCAGTTCCTTCGTAACCATAAAGGCCAGCGATGCAACGAGGATTCGTATTAAAAACAAGAAACTTGAGACCACGGTTAGTACGATTTATGCGCAATGGCAGTGTAATGACTTCTCAAAAAGATGATAGGGAACTTGAACTAGTAGCAGAGACGTCGCCCGATTTAGCAATGACAATCGCCATTCAAGTGACTTCTCCGTGACCACGTTGAATCTCTTTCACTAAGAATATTGCTTAACAGGCCGTTATTAGTGTGTCCCAGAAAATTCTGAGCAGCCGCAGCTACCATTTCCTGATAGAGTTGCTCGCAATACAATGACAGAATACCATAAACGACAATAGCAATATCTTGCAAATTGATGCTACTTTCCTTATTGCAACTCTTGAATACGATTGTTTAAAACTTAAGATACTGGTTCAGGACTGCTCCATCAATCTTTTATGTCATTAAAATATATCCTATTGGAACACTTAACAACAAATTGCCGAAGCCAGTCAAGCTGACTCATTTACGATTTTATTGCTATATATGTATGTTTAAAACAAAATTATTTAAGCTTTTATATATATATATATAAATAATTTTTTTTAAAACGTATGTTGGTTTTTGTATAGATACAGGGTGAGGCATTTAAAACCGACCACCTGAATAACTTGGTTGCTATTGGTGATAGGAAAAAACGCATCAGGCCAAAATTATTTGGAGGCGTCAAGGACATATGAAGGTCATCTCTGTTTTGTTTATCTTTGTTGTATGTAGCACTACATATCTTTGAAGTCCTACGATTGTAGCCTTTCTCGAGAGAATTTTAACGATATGGTCGTTAAAGGTCATTTAAGGTCATAAACGTCAAAAAGGGGGGAAATTATTATTATTATTAACGCAATCGAACCGAGTCAATTCAAAATGTGAACAATGTGCTTCAATCCAAAACAATCTGTTACAACAAATGCAAAATGACATGCGGGAACGCATAAAATGAGCCTGTGCTGCTATTGATCATCGAACACTTTAATGCATAATGCAATCATCAGTGAGCGATCCCTCAGACGCTGTCTTTCTATGGCTGGTCATCGGGTTTTGCATCTGTTGTAGCAGATTATTTTGGATTGAAGCAGTTTGTTTACATTTTGAATTGACTCATTTTGATTTGACTAATAAAGCTGAAAATATCCCATTACGCAGCATTCACAGTGAATTTATATTTTTCCTCCTTTTTGACACGTTTATGACCTTGAACGACTACATTGTTAAAATTATCTCGCTACAATCGTAGGAGTACAAACATATGTGATTCCATTAAAAAAAAAAAAAAAACAGAGATGACTTTCATATCTCCTTGATGCCTCCACCTATCAAAAAACTAGTAACATCGGATAATCAGCCCCTGCGTTTTTTCCTATCACCAATAGCAACCAAGTTATTCAGGTGGCCGCGCGCGCGGTTTAAGAGCCTCACTCTGTATATTGAAAAAGCGCCTTTTTTAGTTTTTGGTTTTTAATAGAATTATGGAGGTAGGTCACCCTCATTATCATACAATACCACCAATCTGTCAGAGGGGATCACTAACTGACCAGATACTTTCTTTTTCATTCGGCAATCTCGTGTTAACGGAATATCTAAATTTCCATGTGTTAGGTATACGCAAAAGCTTGAGTCTTGGTCAATCGATCATGCGTAAAGGCTGTCGCCCTCTTAACAGCGTCGCACATGCACGACACCATATCGACGTCAACATATCCGCCATTAACAACTACTACACCATTAACACGTTGACTGCCATGTCACGCATCAGTGGGTGACGGAATTATTTGTCCAGGTTTTAAAACGAATTTTTACGTTAATATACTCATTGTACAAAATTTGTTTGGAATCTATAAAATTCAAGAAAGTTGGGACACTACTCGATGTCATACATTTAATTTTTTTCAATTTTTATTTCATTGAATAATGAACCAGAACCCGAACCCCCCCCCCCCCCATGAACCCTCTGTTTATTTTGATTTTATGGAATTTTTGAGGTTTCTAGTTTGGCAGTCAAAGCGTTAAGAAAGACACCGAATTTATTTGTGCAGCTAATAATTTAGTAACGCGAAATATTTTCTGGGACATCCTAACTAAACGAATACCAACAGGATCACTGCAGGTTTACGTTTCTTAGCCTACGGTGGCCGCCGATATCCGCGGATCCACAAAACCTTCAACCGTCTCACCTCCTCGGTGCCACCCTCTTTGACAAGATCATAGTTGACGGTCCCGGGTTTGATAGCATCGATCAGATCGATCACCACCTTCCCGTCCGCTATCGACGAATCCTGGAAGCCCTTGATGCTGCTCGTTTTGCCCGCTCCTTGGAGCTTCGAGTTCACCCATTGCACGATCTCCTTTTCAACGAGAGTGCTGCCCTGCGTGCCAGCCAGCGACGTCAAGATCGACAAGGTGTACGATCTCATCAGTTGCCAGATCAAGGCCAAGGTCAGCGTGGTGTTCCCGTCGTTGATGTCCTGTCCAGCGATCCCGACCAGCGAGAAGTTCATCGTTTTCCCGAGCTCCACCGCGTAGTTGCAGTTCTCCAGCTTCTCCATGAATTTCCTCAGTTTGGTGAACTTCTTGTGCACACGGTTCCAGTTGACCGTGCCAGGCTTGATGATGTCGTACAGCTGGAAGATCACCAGACCGTCCGCAAGGTCGGAGTACAGCCAGTTCACGTACGGCACCACACCCATCGAGTTCATCCAGTTTCTATAGGTCTTCTCCTCCCTGTTCTCCTCCAAGGCCTCCAGACCCTCTATGTTGCTCTCCGGCTTGTCCAGGCCCGGGTAGTTGTTGAACATGTTCGCGACGAACGCGAGATTCAGCTTGTAGATGCCGTTCACGACATCGCTGGGCGTGACGAAGCTGCGACAGCCGAGCTTAGCCGCCTGCTGCAGCATGATCTCCGCGCGGGACGTGTGGTTAGGCTCCATCAACGCCTCCAGCGTGACCCCCGCGCTGTTCGGCGCGATCTGCTTGATCAGGTAGGTGTAGATCTCCGAATCGGTGATGTCCGACTGGAAGTTGTTGCACCGTCTCGCGATTCCGGCGTTCTCCAGATGATGGTTCACCCATCGCAACAAAATCGACTCCGGGGACAGCTTCAGCAAGTCCTCGATACGCTCGCCGTCCTGGAGCAGAGTGGCCAGACCAGGACAATTCTCCAAGGTGATCTGGTTGAACAAACCGATCCTGATGATCTGCCAGAGGAGGCCGAGGACCAAGTGCGGCGATCCTTTCGTGAGGTCGTGAGCGTCGATGTTCACGATGTTGCAACCGATCGCCTGGGCGGAAGACAGGGCAAGCGTCAGGTTCTCGTGTTTCTTGTAAAGCGTCACGTTCTTCTTGTTGATCGTTCGCTCGTCGATCGTGTCCGGGCAGGAGTGATTGATTATTTTACTAGAACAAGACGTCGAGCGTATTAGTTGGTCGTCCGGATCAGCGAACGTACAGGTCAAAAGATTCTAATCGAGTATTTCACTTCAAAATTCCGCCGTTTTGCAAACGATCAAGATTTCCGATTTCTTTTGGATCGAACCATAGCTACATTCATACCGATTAATAAACGACTTCATTTTTCTTTGTTGCCGATCGGTAGAAAGATCGGAAATCTAAAATTACTTTTAAAAAATCAGACATATCGACCTTTTATTTTGAAAGTGGTGTCCTTTTAAAAAAAAAAATGAGATATGACGTAATTTATGCTTAATTTAGTGTAACCTTTTTGTTTATAACTAGTTAGTATTTAATATCTTAAAAAATGCCAATGCTTTGTTCAATTTAAAATTGGCCGGTAAAAGAAATTGCGTAACCATTGATTATGAAAGTGGTGTAAGTCCATTTGCAGCCTGGAAATATACAGGGTGTTTGGTAACTGGTGGTACAAGCGAAAAGGGGGTGATTCTACATGAAAGAATAAGTCGAAAATATAGAATAAACATTTTTCGAAAATCGGCTTTGAAGATCTGTCAGGTTTGTGTGCTTTAGTGTATGCAGGAAGTAGATTTGGTTGGTCATGATCAGACGCGCTGACGCGTCTTTTCTGACGCAAATTGTCTGAACAATTCCTATCGAATATCATGCGTATTCGCTGCATTTCAAACTCGATTTTCTCGATAACGAAACTTCGGATGAAAAAATTTTAATCTATATTTTCGACTTATTCTTTCATGTAGAATCACCCCCTTTTCGCTTGTACCACCAGTTACCAAACACCCTGTATATTATTTTAGTTAAATTCGCCTAAAAGAAATTTATATAATCAAATTACATATTGATTTAGTACAAACATTCCCAGACTTCGCATAATTAACATATATGTTTTAATTTTCAGATCTGCTAACATTTAATTTTCTCGAAACAAAAGAAAATGGACTTGCACCACTTTCAAAATAAACGGTCCATATATTTCAAATACTAATCAATATCTGTGCAAATCCTCAATGCAGAAGGTTCAATAGACTATCTGAGAAGAATTACTACATATTCGCGTAAAAATAGCCTCGAAAAATACCCTCTTAACCCTTAGCACTCGAATGGTGACTGTAAGGCACCACTAAAAATTGCTGTACAATTATTCAAAATATTTTTTACATTATTAAATTCGTTTGCATGTAATGAATTACTAAACACTTCGGTATTGTACGAGTAAATTACACCATTTTCGTATGTATAACATTAGAAAGAAATATATAAAGGGAAAATATTCTAGGTCGAATGAAATGTTTCGTTTTGGAGTTTAAATAGCTTCGAGTGCAAAGGGTTAACCCTTAGCACTCGAATGGCGACTATTAGGCGCCACTAAAAATTGCTGTATAATTATTCAAATTCATAGCATTATTCAGTATTTAATAAATCACTAAACACTTCGGTATTGTACGAGCAAATTGCACCATTTTTGTATGTATAACATGAAAAAATATGTATACAGAAGGAAAAAATTCTAGATCGGAAGAACTGTTTCGTTTTGGAGTTAAAATAGCTTCGAGTGCAAAGGGTTAATAGTTGGAAGCATTTACTTATTTTTATGCATATACGAGCCAGTAGTTCTTACGATCAGTGTATCACGTTAAAAAGCGTCGCATACCACAGAAGAATTCCGTCCTTGACCTTCTCGTACAAAGCCTTCCCTTCCGGATCAATGGGCAGCAGATGCTTCAAATCAGGATCGTGTGACAGATTCGTGTTGATCCAGTCGCTGAAAGCAAGCTGTTCCTCCAGTCGGACCGAGTGCGTGGTACCTTCGCTGGAAGCCTCCGAGATTCCACCCAAGGTCTCCAGATTCTCCTTCTTCGACACGACCTGCTTGAACGTCGAGCCCAGCTCGTTCGCTTTCAGCTCCTTGCACAGCTTCTCGAACTCGTCGAACGACAGCCTGCCCTTGTGTTGTAATCTCTGCTTATCGTCGTACTCCTCGATCATCTGGCGCACCTTGTACCCGGGCATTTTGAACCCGCAAACGTCCAGAGCGTTGCGCAGCTCGGTGAGGTTGATGAAGCCGTCCCCATTCTCGTCGATCTAACAAAAAGACAGTGGGGATCATCTTTTGCGACCGAAATTAACTCAATTCCGGATGTCTGGGTTCGAGGATATCGAATCCGGAATACGTTATTTGGGGAATTTATTCAACGGAGTAACAAGTGATAACTAGACAGCGGATATTTATGCAAATGCATATTTCGATAGAAAGTAAGTAAACTTATTGGACCCGGACAGAAATTTACATTGTTTATAGAGGATTTTAAAAATATAGTTTTTATTTTGCATATTCTGCATATTGCATATATTTTACATATTGCATATTTTTCGCATATATTGCATATTTTTGACATATTTTTAATTTAATGCTACATATTTATATGTGTGCGGGTATATAGAATGGTAAAGAACCGTTACGTGATATGAATTATATGTAACATGTCTATCAAATGGCTTGCACAATTGATTAGATATAGTTATAGATATACAGCAAACTTCTTGAAAAGAATTTTTCATTCGTATGGAATAAGTAGACAGTAGATTTTGTGCATTCTTGACAAAAAAGTCATACTCGTGATGAAGATTCTGAACAGAATTTAATAAATATGTATGTTATTAATTTCCTTTAGACCGAAATAAAATTCTATTTTGGCGTTGTTAATGTACAGCTATCGAAGAACATATAGGCCTACACTACAATACATATAAATTTTCTGCTTTTTCTTTGAGAAATTACAAAAAAGTTCTAATCGCTGAAACCGTAAAATAAATTGTAGTGCAAAGGTTTGATAACAGTAAAAGCATTAGAAGAATTGAAAAATACTGTTATACTATTTTCAACCTAATGATCACACTAACGCGTTACCTACCAGCGATTATTTCAAAATTTATATAATTTTTAATTTTTAAAAGTGTATGATCCACAGAGACTTTTTAATGGATTTCACTCACGAACCGACAAGTGATCCCCGGTAACGTGATCTAATAATTTCTAATAATTTCGTTCGGGATTATAATGAAGAAAGAAAAAATGTCTGAGCTTCCTTTTGGTGCAGCAGAATAATTGAAAATCCTGTTATGCGACGGACTTCCGGTGGGTGAAGCGTTAAAAAATAAAATATGCTTCTAGTTTGTTGCAACTGAGATAGTCAATTTTTATTTTCCCCTCTGCCATCAAAACGTCAACGATATCGCGGATTATGTGCGAGCGCAATGAATTTTATCGGCGAACGTCTATCGCCGCGTAACGATATCTAGGCTGATGGCTGATTGCTGATTAGAAACCGGCAGTAAGCATGCAGTCGCGATCATGGTCGCCGTAATCACCACAGTAACAATGGAGGGACACGCGGGTGGCAGCCCGAGATCGTCGCACACGGAACTTTCTTGGAAAACTGCATCGGGGTTAATCGACAGTTCTTTATTCCAGGGAAGCCGCGTTGCGCTCGACTAATTAACATCCAGTTCTCGCCAGCGAACCGTTCCGCTACGTAATTACCGATGATAATTGTTTCCGTCTTATCGTCACGAAAACGTCCGTTCGCCTCTTTCCCGCCACGGGCCTGTCTTCGGCTCGCGGTTCCAGCATACAATAATTTTCTAATCTGACAGGAAGCCGAGAATCCGAAACGAAGCGTAATCGCGAAACCGTGATTCACATGGCTCTCTAACGATGTCGTAAACGTCGTTCTATCACTCTGAATGTTATGTTGCCTTAGTACCAACAATCGATCGACTTCCACTTTGCTCGCGTACGAATCCGGGAGAAATGAAAAATGCATTTGTTTCGAGAGATCAACATGCAACGATGCAGAACGAGTCTCTGTGCTCGAAACACAGTTTGATAACAAATATTCTCTGAATCAATTTTCGAAGCACGTTCAACTCAACGCCGGTCTCTACGAAAACAAGTTATCCTTTGTTGTTGAATGGTTACAATTTATTCTTTTTATAAACATAGTGCTAAATATATTTTTAATAATTCTATTGTCCAAATATTAATTATGCATTTCATAGAACTATTCATATTATAAAAAATGTTAAATTTGGGCGATGAATTCGATTAATTCATATAAATGGAGCATCTTTTTTTTTCTTACTATATTTTTACATATTGCACGAGGAATTTATTATCATTCATTTAAATTAATTAATTTTTTATTAATTGGAGTAATAGTTCTCATTATATCTATAGCTACAGCATTTTTAGGATACGTTCTCCCACGAGGACAAACATCTTTTTGAGGAGCAACAGTTATTACTAATTTATTATCTGCTTTACCTTATATTGGTAAAATATTAGTAGAATGAATTTGAGGGGGATTTTCAATTAATAATGCTACTTATAGATATTTGGAAATACGTCGAACAGAAATTATAGTCGCGAAATCGGGTGAACAATTTTTGTGACACAAAAGTGTCCCAAAAATAATCTCTCGCCGAGAGACTGTAAACAACGTCCGATCGAAGGAAACGATCGCGCGTAGAGTGGTCGGGGATCGATAGATCTGCGGGACTGTGGGCTCGGTGTGTTTCACGCCCATCGATCGATCGATCGCGAGTCAAGTGGCTTACGTAAAGACAAAAGCAACAGAGTGTGCAGCGCACGATGAAACGATCGATGGCGCACTTACTTTCCTGAAGAACTCCGGCAAGTCCTGCATGTATTCGTCGATCACGTTCCATTTCGGTACGTTGCGGATCTCCATGACAGGAAACAATTGAAATCGGCGCCGCGGGACACTAGTTTGGTCTTTCGATGCGGCGCAAGACTGAGCTCGCGTCAGGTGCGTTATCATCATCCGCTTGATAAAACCGGGACCAAGAGAAAAAGTGTCCACGGTTTATCGGGAGCGTGAGCATCGCCGAGGCGATTATCTTCGAGAATTGATAGCTTTCTAGTTATTTAAATCGCGAGTTTCGTTCGTGCCGCCAGCGAGATATGACCGAAGAGTTTTTTCTTGTACGTAACGCTCGTTAGTTCGATGTCGACAATGTAGTTGATTTAAGTGTGTAACATTGTATTACTACAAAGAGATTTCAAATGCCGGTTTTCTCCAGGAATTAATCACCCCGGGACGATGAGAGTACTGCTAAGCTGATAGAAAATCAATGGCCACTTGAAAACCTGCTTGGGCTGCTATTACTTGCACGATTATGGCTGCAACGTGTGCAATTTCATCACGGGTTTTCCTACTGAACTGTTGATTAGGCTTCGATCTTTTATTTAGGCGGCAATAGAGAATAAACACTTTCTGCAACAATCGCGGAATACAGGAGACGGATAAAAAGTCCTTTCTTTCTTCAATCATTTTTAGAAGTTGGGAATATTACAGTGAACTTCTTAAATTCCTGTTCAATTCTTACTGTTTTTTTAATTTCACTAAAGCCTAATATCGAACTATACACATATGTCTTATGAGTAGACTGCGGATCTTTATGCAAAATAAAAATTGTTTGCGTCGATAGTTAGAAAAAAACACACATTAAAATTGTTTTTTTTTTACCCATTTGCATCATAAGGAATTGTGAAAAGAAGGCCTTTATCACCAAACTTTTCTTTAATTGTATTTAAGTAGAAAAGTTACTACAAAGAAAAGAACTTCATCTTTCAGCACTATAGGAAAAAATTTCTATTTTTTAGGTAACGAATAATGATAATGACCAACAAAGCTGAGGGTATGCTATGTTGAGCAAAATTTTCAGTATGCATATAAGTTACCGGAATGTACAAAACACAAAAATTTCTTAATTTTTTTATCATTTCAATCAATTGTAATCTGAAGAAATTTTTGTTTACTCATTGTCTGGCAAACTAGTCGGTCTAACATGTAAAAAAAAATTGAAGTCATTTGGACCAATTTTAAAAGAGTTATGCGATTTTTAGAGTGTCCACTTAATATCGTCTCCGACTGTATATCGACGTTCTTAAATTCTTTTACTTTGTCTACTATTTTGAGTTTCACCAACTCGTTGTTGTCGTGAATGCATAAAATTCTCAGTCTACTTATGAGGATCTTCTGCTTCGTCAGTTTTTAAATTTTGAAATTGTGACCGGATATTTGGAATACCGTCAATTGCACTCTATCACAGCGTGTTTAAGTTTCGTTCAATTTCTGATTCAGGAAGAAATATTTCTGTTTGAATTTCCATTACTTGGACGCTCGTGTGCAAACGATATTAAAAGAACGAGCAAAACAACGAACATCGAAATGTGCAATCGACTTCCGGGAAGTTTTGAAGTTTCATTTCGAAACTGTGTTCGGTATAAAACGATAAACATTTACTGCAACGATGATCAATTAAACACATAATCACGGGATTAAAGTGATCTACCTTTATTTGGTTTGCTCATCAATTTAAAAGTTTTGCAATTATACATTTCCAGATCGCACTTTTAGCCGCGAAAAAAACTATAAGACACACAATGTCTGTCCTCTTATTAACGTTCAGAGTTATCATTGAGGTTAACTTAGCAATATCCAAATTAAAATGTCTACTAAATTAATCGAATTAATGTCTACTAAATAAATGTCTACTAACTTAAGGAGTTATTAACGAAAAAGCAAGGACCAATCGGAACAGCGGACGGGATTTCGGCGTGGTATTGGCATTGGCCGAGCCGGAATCCGTCATCTGTAGCCGCGCTCTGATTGGTCCACGTTTTTCCTCAGTAACTTCTGAACAAAGCCGCGTAGAGCTTTTTCGCTAAGGAAAAAGTTGCTTCGAATGACCCGAGGAACCCTTTCAATGGAACAAAGAGAACATTTTTGGCACACCCTGTATATTGAGTGCAGATCTTTAACACTAGATTTACGGGACCCGTCAAAATGACGGGTTCTGGTACCTCTTAATTCACAATTATCGAAATTGTAAGGATGCATGAAGAAGATATTATTCAACAAATTGGTTCCTTTGGGTATATATTGTAAAAGAAACGGCTATTTTGGATACATACATTTTTGTCATTTTTATAAAGTAATGTAGAGTAGGCACATTTAGTGCCCCGTAAACCTAGTGTTAAAAAACGAGCCGACACGAGAGAAATCGGTGATCTCTAGGATCTCCGCCCACTATCCGTCATTTCGAGTGAAGAAACAGGAAAATCGTGGTCCGCAAAGCGAGACGGCGGGCGTTCTCGGTCCGCAAATAATTCATCGGTAACTGGTTCCGTCGCCTTTCCGGATTCCAGCGAGCAGCAGCGACGCGTTTCGTATGCAAAAATGCGCATCCACCGGTGGCCATGTAATCCGGTAGATTCCAATCATGGTCGCAGTCCGTAGAGAATTCGTGAAAGCGAGGAACGCCGGGCGTGAAGCGTTTTTTTTTTCTCCCCCCGATATCGACGAGCAAACGGTAGAACTGGCATTGCGCAATCACACGTGCGTGTAATATATTGTTCTCCCGTGCGTCTTGTTGCCTCCTCGCGAAGCCGTTTGCTAGCTTCTGAACGCTGTCATCAGCCGTTTTTCCTCGTCCTTTAAACGTTGTCGAGTCAACAGCTAGCGATTCGGTTCGCCGCGTCGCATGATACACCCTGGAAACACGTAACAGAGAGCGTTTCCTTCGTGAAAGTTTGCTCTTGTGGAACTCCATTGAAAGGCGGCTAATAATCACACCGGTACATTCGAAATTTCGATTTTTGAAAAACTTATTGGTCGTGCGACATAAAAATTGTTTGCATTAATTGCAGGACACAAGAACCGAAGTTCATTTCATTCTCTTGTACTTTGATTAAACGTGTAGAAAGGATATTGTTCTCTACATTTTCTTGTGCATAAAATCTGCACTCTACATATACAGGATGTCCCAAAATTGTCGTACTTCCATCGAAGGGGTGGTGATTCCTGAGCTCATTTAAAATAACTTTTTCCTTCGCGAAAATGTCCTCGAAGATATTAACTCCTTGCCCTACAATAACGAGCCAGACTCGTGATGAAGATTCTGAATAGAGTCTAATAAATGTGAACGTTATTAATTTCCTTTAAACCGAAATAAAATTCTATTTTCTTGTAGTTGATATATAGCCTTCGGAGAAAACATAGGCATACAACAAATATAAACTATCTTTTTTTTTTATGAAATTCTGAACGATGAAGAACTGCTAACCGTTATAATCACAAAATAAATAGTAGTGCAAGGTATTAACCAGTTAACTGTGATTGACGAGTATACTCGTCATGGAGAAGTGGCACGATTTTGTGTATTGACGAGTATACTCGTCATGCGTAAAATTTTAATTCTGGTGAAAACTAAATTATATTCGTAGAATTTTAATATGTTTATAATGTTTAGAGGTCAAGACGAAATGAAACAAACAAACGAAAATTATAAATAATTTGAGTTGGATTTATAACTATAAATATGACGACTATACCCGTCATCGCTTGATTATCGCGACACACACTGGTGGGCGCTTTGCAAAGAGATCGCCACAGTTAACTGATTAAGAATTCGTGGTCCTTGCTTTTTCGTTAATAACTACTTGAGGAAACCGCGGAAAACATTTTACGAAAAGGAAAAAGTGACTTGGTACGACCTCGAGAATCAGGCGTTTAAAAATACAACATTTTTGGGACACCCTGTACGATAGCGCGGTCGAAGTGTAGAGTAACTCGCGAACGCGAAACCATTACCGATGCTCGCCGCCCAGTTGCGATGCTAGTTGGAAAGGTATGGTTACGTTGACCCGGTTACAAATTACCCACGATCGAAGCGCGCTGGCCTTTGCTGGGTCAACGCGCTCCGCGCTCTGCTCGACTTCTCGGTATTTCCAGCGAAATAACGCCAGATTAAGTCATCCTGTGTCTGTGTCTTCTGTGTCTCGTTTAATCGAACACGTTCGCTTAAGTGCATACATTGTTTGGCGCCTGGCGCATTTGCATGCGGCACACATCATGTCGTGTCGGCTCATTCATTCGACTCGAACAGTTCTGTCCCCCTTAACTCGGCTAAACTTGAATATCTTAGAACTTGAATTCGTTGGAACGGTGAATTCATGGATTCGGGTCAATTAGTCGCTCTTGTTCTATTAACTCGTATACGTGACAACGTACGAAACGTTTGATTTAGGGTAAGGGACCCAATTACTGTGACGGTACCAATTGTTGTGCCTATATTAATATCACTTATATTTCAGACATAATGCATATTTAAAAAAGAGATATATAACATACAGTGACGAGCAACAGTGTAAACACACTTCGCTAGTTTTACATAAAACGTGATAATACAAACTATTTTTCAATCGAATGATGAAGATTAGGTACTAAAAACTACAAAGTGAATGGGATAAACAAAACACAGCAGTTTATTTTCATTTATATTAACAATATACGGAATATTTATCGAAAGTAGGGATTGAAAAATTTTCCTTCACTTTTTCGTACTGCTTCTAGCCCGCGTGGCATACTATCTATTCAATTTTTAATAATCTCCGGCTCAATGTCGTACCATTCTTGTTCTGTCCTTTTCCACAATTCATGAACACCTGAAAGTGGATTGTCATATTTTGCTAGCCTTCTTTGCAGAATTGACCAGAAATTTTCGATTGGGTTTATATCTGGACTTTGTGCTGGCCACTTCATCACGAAAAACTTTTGATTTCCTAGCCAGGTTTTTACTATCTTCGCAGTATGCTTAGGTTCCCCGTCTTGTTGTAATACTACGACTTCATCTTCAGCAAATTCGATAGAATTCACAACAGAAGGTAAATTATTTTGCAAAATATTTAAATAATGCTCTTCGCACATGATACCTTCGATCCGAACTAAGGGACCAACACCCTTATGAGTAAAATGTTGTTAATTCTAACCCACTTCCAGACAAGCTAGAAACTTGAAAATTTGAAATCCGCTGTCTTTTATATTGAAACCAACAGGAAAAATCGAAAAACCCGAAAAATATTTTTTTTTTTTTTTTAATCAAAAGACTACATACGACATGTGGTTGGGTATACCCCATACACTTTGGTTTGAGCCTTTTGCAAATTTCGTTATTTTTGCGGTAGGACGCACCGTTCTCGAGATACAGCTATTTAAATTTTTTTTTTTTTTTAATGGATTAGGCCTAACTAACACAGCACAGTTGGGAGAAAAAGTCATATCACCATTAGTTACTGGCCTATGGGGCGTACACAGATACATATATATCTTACAAAAATAACATGATATCCAAACCAAAACACTTCGTGTAGAGGTTGACCAAGTTCCCCGGCCCATCAACTTCAGTGATATGAAGGATGGACCAAGTTCCTCTCGCCTATCAAAGTTGTGATATGAAGGATGGACCAAGTTCCTCTCGCCTATCAAAATTGTGATATGATGGATGGATCAAGTTCCTCTTTTCTATAAGGGCTATGATATCGGGAAAGACCAATTCCCAGAGGCCAATGATTGTTGCACTTACCTAATTCAAACTTAACAACCTAGGGAACTTGGCGTCGGCGCTGGCACTAGTATTTTGACTTGCATGAGAAAAATTTATATCCGGATAGATAGTATTACTAACATAACAAATAAGCCGACGCCAAGTTCCCTAGGTTGTAAAGTTTGAATTAGGTAAGTGCAACAATCATTGGCCTCTGGGAATTGGTCTTTCCCGATATCACAGCCCTTATAGAAAAGAGGAACTTGATCCATCCATCATATCACAATTTTGATAGGCGAGAGGAACTTGGTCCATCCTTCATATCACAACTTTGATAGGCGAGAGGAACTTGGTCCATCCTTCATATCACAACTTTGATAGGCGAGAGGAACTTGGTCCATCCTTCATATCACTGAAGTGGATGGGCCGGGGAACTTGGTCAACCTCTACACGAAGTGTTTTGGTTTGGATAACTCTTTTCCAATCTTCTGTTGCCCACTCTTTGCATGTATGAGCAAAGTTTTATATTTTTGTCTGAAAGAGCTGGTTTGCGTTTCTTTTCTTTCGCTCTTAACCCGATTCTCTTTAAGGAGCGGTGAATGCGTCCATTCACTTGCATTTACTCCAACGTCTTGAGCCGCGATTTTTTGGAGTTTTATGACTTTCAGACCGAAGACGATGTGCAATTTCCCGTGCAGCTCCGTTTCTTGAAGAAGTTGACACACTACCATAGGTTTTCTTTATTTTTGCACCCACCGTATGACTTACACCACATTATACTGCAATTTGCCGTAGTGAAAAACCTTTATCGCACAATGAAATGATACTGTTTCTCTTATCTGCACTAAGTGGTTTTATCTTGACTTAGGCGTGTTAACTAACTTTCAAATAGGAGAAAAACTGTGTAAACACCAATCTAAACGTGTCTTATTACAGTTGGCTATCACTGTTTGTTGACAATTTCATTTCCCTAGCATTTGTGTATGCACTATCTTAACCGTTTCTGATGAAACGTGCAAAACTGTAAACATTACTTCAAAAATCCTTATTTTTGTAAAATGTTACATATATTGTTAACCACTTGCACTCGGCGCTATTGTAATTCTAGAACTAAATTTTTAGAATATATTCATTTTATTCACACGAAACTGATCCGATTTCCGCAAGTAATATTTAAACGTTTAACAATCTGTTAAAGACGAATTTTGTAATGTAACAAATATTGTGTAATAGTTTTTGTAATTTCTTTGAAATAATGCCATGACAATTTTTAGTGGCGCTTCAGAGTCTCCACTCGAGTGCAAAGGGTTAATATTATCTAACATAAACTGTTATGTTTTGTTTATCAAATTCATCATATAATAATTATTATCTAAGCTTTATCATTCAACTGAAAAATAGGTTGTATTATCACGTTTTATGTAAATAAAATTTTTGCACGTGACTGTATATATTGAAAAAAATTTAATATCTCGTATTTAATATTCATTATGCTTTCAAAAAAAACTAGTATAGTTAATATAGGTATAGTAATTGGTACCCCCACAGTAACTGGATCCCTTTCCCTGCATTAGTAATAAACATAACTATTTCCTAAATAGGGTGACCCGTCCAGGAAACGAACATGATTCATATGAAACGGAAAAATAACATTTATGTCGCCCTGACGTTGGAATTTATATATTTTTATTATTTTTATAAAGTAATTTTTATAATCCAAATTTTTAGTCTCGTACAATACAGTGTTTTCTCGATATATGTCTACAACACGGGTCTAGCCAGGGACATATATCGACCAGGAGATACAGAGTGTTCTACTACAGGTGGGAGAAAATTTAAGGGATGGTTCTCCAAGACAGTATAACACGAAAGAGAAAAATAAAAAGATTGCAATTTCGGCTTCAATGTTTCGTTATTATCAATTAAAAATCCGCCTAACATGCGGCAATGCGATCAACAGAGGTGTACGTTGCTCAGGTCATAAAGGCGCGCGACGATCACGTCACACCCAATTCGCTCGCATCCAATGGTTAGGCTTTAACATCACACACTTTAGCCAATAATTCGGCTAAAACGGAAAATGCGTGTGGAATGACCCCATCGGACGGTTTACACCCTCATTCCTGTCGAATTTCTGCCAGGTGACTTCTTCTGAGGCACGCAGGTTATCTGTCACTTGATACGCGTCTGTCACACGCTTCTATGACGTACGCAATGTACAGTGGCCGAAATAATGATAGGTTCATATCATTTTTATGATATAACAGTGTTTTTCATACAACATTTCTATCTTTCATCATTGGTATGTGATTCGTTACAATGTAATTAGTAGAATACATAATGTATTTGAATAATATCGTTTGTATTAATGTGTTTATTAATCAATATTACAAAAATTTGGAATTTTTGTACGAAGTAAATATAGGTTCACTTAATCATTTTCTAGTTGGACTTAACAAAATGTTACAAATATAAGTACAAATTAATTATTTGACTTGAAAACTCAGTATTTAGTTTGTCCTCCGTTGTTTTTTATGACCTCAAATATCCTTTGTGACATTGAGTCTATTAATTTCTCTAAAGTCCCTGATCCGATCTGAGACCACTCCTCTTTGATGCCATTTTTTAATTCATTAACCGTTGCGTATTTGTTTGCCATTACTGTAAACTTTTCTTGATAAAATGCCCCATAGATTTTCAATGCGGTTAAGGTCTGGACTTCTTGATGGCCAAGGTAAAATCTCAACTTTTCTGCCATGTGAAAATATGCTTTAATTGCTCTTGCACGATGAATTGGTGCATTATCGTGTAGGAAAATAAAATTTGGACCACCAATTCTGTCACCATATTCGACTAACGCATATTCTAACAGTTTTTGGTACTTATTCGCATTGGCCTTTGGCGGAAACCACATGATCGGAGTTTTACCAATGTAGCCGAAAGCTGCCCAAATCATCACGCTACCTCCTCCATAATTTCTGCTCATTCTAATCTCCCTCTGATCACGCAGATCATGCCAGTAATATTGGAAACCGTCCGGACCGTCTAAATTAACCCCTTGCCTTATGACCAAACTTCCAACTGTGCGGGCCAAAAGCGACACCAAGGTCGGTCGCGCGCAGGGCCATAATGTCTTGTTTATGTTTCGCCAGGTAGACTTACGACGACTCTGAGGCGTCTTATTTGTGTTTGGTCCGATAACCTTGCGACGCCTCACAGAGGGCAAAAACGGCCTTTTTCGATTCAAAATCAAAGAACTTTCGATAGGAATGAGGTAGAGAGATGAAATTTTTTTTAAATGAAAGCTGAAACTTTGTAGAGTATGAGAAAAATAGGGAGATTTTACGGTACGAACGTTTTTTAACCTTGAGAAAATTCGTTAAAGTTGCACAATTTCAAGAAAGTGCCAGTAGTCATGACAGCGATACGTCAAGTGATGACGAGATGTGAAGTGCTTCATGTTTCGTAAGTAACTCAAAATGTTAAAATACTTCATTATTATTATTTTTATTGTGTTTTATATATGAGAATACGATATACTTTCAAACTAGTGTGTTATCAAGTCATTTTAACGAAAAAATTTCATTCATTTGTGTCACAAAAATCTATTTTTTTCAAAAACCAGAGGTCGCAGACAAATTTTAAAAAGAGATTTGAAATCAGTGTGAAAAAATCTATGGGGAACGATATATAGCATGTTAAAAAAAATTTTCCGCGCGTAATAACCACAACAAAATTTTCTTGAAATTGTGCAACTTTAACGAATTTTCTCAAGGTTAAAAAACGTTCGTACCGTAATCTCCCTATTTTTGCCCATATTCTACAAAGTTTCAGCTTTCATTTAAAAAAAATTTCATCGCTCTCTCATTTTATCGAAAGTTCTTTGATTTTGAATCGAAAAAGGCCGTTTTTGCCCACTGTGCGCCTCTGAGGCGTCTTATTCATGTTTGGTCCGATAACCTTGCGACGTCTCTGAGGCGTCATTGTAAGCTAAGGGGTTAAATTTCTTTTCATCTGAGAAAACAACAGTTCTCTATTTTTCCGTCCATGACATACGATCTTATACAAATTTCAATCTTTCATGTTTGTGAAGCTTGGTGAGAGGGGGCTTTTTCGCTCTTTTTTGGTATCGAAGCGTCTTACTCGTTTTCAAAACTTGTTGCACACGTCGTACAACAACTGTTAAATTTAATTTTGCCCTGATTTGAGAAGCGTACAATTTATTTTTTCGAGCTTCATAAAAAATTTTTCCTCTTCCCTTTGACTCAATTTCTTTGGACGACCTGTAGATATTTTTGCCCCACATTTATCACCCATTTGCAAAAAATGATTAACATTTAAAGATCTCTGAATTCTTTCTGCGATGTTCCTATTTGACAGATTCATGTCCTTGAACGTAATGATTAATCCCCTTTTGTGATCATTTAATGACTTTCCACGACCCATTACGCTTTAAATAATTATAACTTGTTTAGAGCATTAAATACTTAGAATTAATATTAAAACATACAAACATGAAAGTATTTTGTACTTACATACCTTATAAAATTTCTTCTACGTAGTAACAAAAGTATTTCTTAGATAAATTATTGTGAACCTAAGATTATTTCGCTTTATTACCAGAATAATTTTTAGCAAATTTCACAATCTATTACGTTCAAACGAAACTAAACTGAATGCATCTCCAGTAGTAAGAACACGACTTTTCAAAATATAAACAAACACCGCAGGAGGTGTTCCACGACGCAGATAAGAATGACAACAGTAAACACGCTAGCTCGGACTATGAACCTATCATTATTTCGGCCACTGTACACCTCCGTTGATCGGGTTGCCGCATTTTAGGCGGATTTTTAATCCTTAATAATTAAACAACGAAGCCGAAATCGTAATTTTCTTATTCTTCATTTTCGTCTTACATTGTCACGGAGAACCACACCTTAAATTTTCTTCCACCTGTAGTCGAACACCCTGTATACCCAAAGATACGAATTCCTTGAATTATTTCTCACGGATGCATCTTTGCAATCTCACTTACGAATTAAACACATTAGAACCCGTAATTTTGACATAAACCTTAATATAAGCTGTAACCATAAAATATTGTTGGAATTGTGTTCTGAAATGTAATATCTTAACAAACGACACAGGCCTTCTATGGTCTAGTCCTTTGATATATTTTCTGAAAAATTATATTTGAAATGCACAACTTTACCTGCTGCAAAGCCATATTGAATTTTTTAAGTGCGCGTGCACCTGACAATTACACGGGAAGCCCGTTGAAAACGCGTTATTAATAATTGTGGTACTACCACATATAAGTACACGTATTAATTAAAAGGTTGGTTTTTCTTCGCCTGTAATGCCTGTAGCAAAATCATGCGCGTACTCCAGTTCTCGTTGGCCCTTGGGCGTAGTTCAGTTGAAAGGGCACGGAACGACTCGTTTACAAATATACAGTGGCGGCCATATACTTACGTACATACACTATTCTAATTTTTAAGCTATCTATATGCCCTTAAAAACTTTATAAAGGTATAGGAAATATATTTTCATAAAAGGTGAACTTTGTTTTATTTAATACTAAACAATTTTTTATTTATTTGGCAAATTTAACAAATTTTTAAATATTATGTTTTGAAGAGTCATTTTTGGAAGGGACAATTACTTACGTACAAAGTAATAATTTGTATATTTTTATAGTAAATAATAATTTATAACTGTAAATACTTAATATTTAGTTGCTAGTCCTTTTTGTTGTATCACAGCTGCACATCTTCGCGGCATAGAATCAATTAATCTGATACATCTATCAATGGGTATTGACTTCCACGCTTCTTCCGTTAAAGTATACAATTCTTCCAAAGTTTTCGGTTTTCGTTTTTGAATGTATTTCTCCACATCGATCCACAACATTTCAATCGGATTAAGGTCCGGAGATTGAGCCAGCCATTTCAAACAATTAATATTTCGGTCATATAAAAATGATTTAACAACACGTGCGGTATGCTTTGGGTCATTATCAGCTTGATAGACCCAATCATTTCCGATGCATCTCTCTGCAAATGGTAGTAATACCTCTTGTACTATATTTAAATACACATAACGATCCATGATTCCCTGTATTCGATGGATGGGGCCCACACCATTCACGGACATTGCAGCCCAAACAAGTACCGATCCACCACCTCCTTTAATCGTTGATTTTGTACAATTTTTTTGGTATTCTTCACCAACGCGACGTCTAATATAAGTTTTGCCATCGGATCCGAGTCTGTTAAATTTTGATTCGTCTGTAAAAATGACCTTAGACCACTGTTCTCGTGTCCAGTTTATGTGCTCTCTCGCAAATGCAATTCTCGCACGACGATTTTTCTCTGAAATAAAGGGCTTCTTTCTTGCAACCCTTCCCTTTAATCCAAATTCATTTAACCGACGGCGGACTGTTCTTACACTAATAATTTTGTCAAGATTTGGTATTATTCCTTGATGAATTTCAACGGCTGTCTTAAATCTGTTCGCCTCAAATAAACGATGCATAATGCGATCAGTTCTAGCGTCCGTTTTTCGCGTTCTATTTTTACGAGGAATATTATTAATAGTTCCATAACACTTAATATGTTGCATTGCTTGACAGCAAGCCATTACAGATATTCCTAGTTCTTCAGCAATCTCTCGAAATGTTTTTCCAAACTTACGAAGCAGTTCTACTTGACGCCGCTGATCTGGTGTAACATTCTTTCCTTTACTCATCGTAGTCACTTACAATAACACTTCTAATTCTCTCAACAGTTCAATGGATACTGACAAAAGTTGTTTACATCGCTGATATTTTGCTCCAAAGAGCAAATACCAGGCGTACGTAAGTAATTGTCCGCTAAGAAAACATCAGCTCAGAATAAAGTAAACATAACTGTTCTTGAACTCTTGGAATAATAGAAACATTACTAATACTTTATAAACAAAGGTAAAACTTTTATAAAAATGCAGTTTAGGCATTTTTGCAAGCTTTCCCGGAGTCTGTAAATTATTTAGAATTTAAAATATGATTTGTACGTAAGTAAATGGCCGCCACTGTATACACGATTATGCGTTGTTCATAGCTCGCTGAAATTGTTGCCGTGCTCTATAATAATTTTCTCGATTCTTTTCTTTGCGACCGAAGTGCGCCGTGATCTCATACACCTGGAATTACAAAGGTAACCTCGCCGCGAACGAATTCTTAGCTTGCGTTACGCTCGAGCGTTGCGTTCTTTCCCTGCGAATCGGGATTTTGTGAGACTTTCTTTCAGAGAAAAAATAAGTTCCGTATGCACCTAACATGGAACATACGCGTACGTAATGTGGAACATTTACAAATTATTATCAGACGATGATGTTGATCAAGATGAAGACAGAGTAATTATTTTGTGGGGCTAATTACAAGAATAACACTGATGGCGAAAAATGGCTCCAATGGACTTCCTGTTTTCATTAGGGTCAATGGAAACTAAAGAATGCAGTTCTTCGGATGTGTCGTTCACATGCCTCGACGAGTAGAAGACGGAAAAATTAACATAATGTAACACAAATGTAAAAAATAGAGGATATTTCTTTATTTGTCCTTTATAATAGAACAAATTCAAAAGTAAATTATGAACGACTAAGAAATTTGTATCACTGTAACCATAAAAGAAAACGAAGTTCAAGAAGAACCGCACAGTTGAGAGCTTCGTAAAAATTTTCAAGAAATCGTGCGAGACAATGCCGAGATCTTTACTGCAATTTTATTTCATTGATAATTTATTGAAATAATGCGAGAAGGTAATTCATGTAACTCATGAGGGAAATTCCTACATGTTCATTTGCATGCGTTTTTTCAGCTTGGCGGTGACGTAAGAATTAATTAACTTTTTCCAGGAGGCAGTACATATTCGTGAAATTCTCACAACTGTAATGGGTGCATAGAAATTTTCTAGATAGATGAAGTTAAAACGCTTTTCTTGAGACTGTGAGCTCGTCTCTTCTCAATGATTCTTTGGGGAATATAATAACAATCATTATTATTTAAATTTAAACTTTTATTATGAATTCGTTAGGAATGTAAGAATGCCGTGTAATTATTTCAACGATCGCACAAAAAGGTGCAGCTCATAACCGCTCCCTAAGTTTCATCAGCATAATGCAGATCGATGCCAGATGTAGAGTGTCCGTCTTTAATTAATTTCGTCGACTGCAGAGCGCTCTTCCAGCCATTCGAATTAATTATTCCGCCGAGATTACTCAGAAAGACTTCTTTATTCATGCTGCGCAAACATTCCAGAACCTTGGGATTGTATAACAAGATGATTCTGAAGACCCTCTGAGGCTACTGAGAATTTATCATCGAGAAGACTTTATTGTCCTTTCGATTTCGAATTCTATTGTATTTACAAAACACCCACCATTAATGAAGTTCTTGATAGAATTTCTATTGTATTTCAATTGTTCTAAACTGTTTTTCGAAAGATGTGACATTAGCTATAGTCATAGCAACTCCTCTAAATCATAACGCGCATGTTGAGTTTATGACAAAAGTGGGCAGGTGCCATTTAAAACAAAAGAAAGATTAACAGAATTTAAGAGTAACGACACGTTGATTTCAGTATTTTTAAATTATTAATGAAATATGTGCATGTTTTATTTACCTCCCGTGTCTTGCAATTAATGTACGAAATTTTTATTTTGCACGTCAAATAGGCTGACATGATTGCACACTGAGCAATAAATGAATGAAAAATTTCAACTAAATAAAATATTGTCTTGCAGCAGAAGGATGCATCTATACATCCCAAGAAAACGTATTTGCCTATCGTCAATACTTTTTTTTTTTAATTCATAACAATCGCCCACTTTTATAGTAACATTGATACGAAGCTTTCGCACTCGAAGTTCTTCTGACTCCAAAATCCAGAATTTCATCGAGCCCAGAAATTTCGTGCGATCAAGAACTTTTTATAAATAAAAAAATTTAAGATGTTACATGATTGATGTACACTCCCGTCTATAAGTCACCGGACACTTACTCGCTTTCGTCGTTTTGTACCGAACATCTCAAATTTCGACTCATCGGTCCACAACATCTTTTCCCAATCTTCAGCAGTGTAATCTTTATATAATTTTGCCTACTGCAGTCTTTTTTTCTTATTTTGAGTCCTTAATAACGGGTTTTTAACTGCAACACACCCGCGAAGCCCTGCTTGCAAAAGACGTCGCTTAACCGTTGTTGTACCAATTGGATCCTCTCGAACTTTGTTAACTTCTGCCGCAATTTCTGTTCCTGTCATCCTCCTGTTTCGTTTACTTAACGTTTGTATATAGCGGTCTTCATTTTCTGTTGTTTTTTTTTGGGCCGTCCAGTTCATTTTTTATATTCAAAAGTATTAGTATCTGTTAACTTTTTTACTGTATCATGCACTGTTGATTTCGGAATTTTAGTTTTTATCGCAATTTCCCGCACAGAATAGCCTTCTTTAGCAAGAGTAATAATACTCGAACGCTTTTGAACGGATAATTCTTTTCTAGATCACTTCGCCTTCGCAGCTCCATGCTTATCTCTATTTAGTCTAGAACTCCTCTTAAGTGTTTATAAACTCTTTATAATGTTCCAAATGTAGTCGTCTGATGGTTTTGAACGTCCAAAGCGAACAATATACCCCAACATGTACCGAATGGAAACCTAACGAAATGAGTGTTTACGCATGCAGTTCCTTTTTTAAACGTTTATTGAAATAACTAATATTTATTTCTATTTTTACGTACCGAAATTATCGTAAAATAGCTAAATATTACAAGATCAACAATAAAATCAAGCTAGAGAGTTATATCTGTGTTTTAATCATTCTTTTGCTGAAAACGAGTAAGTGTCCGGTGACTTATGGACGGGAGTGTATCATTGTTACGTTTATGATGTTATAGGATGAAAAGAATTTTCGCCCCAATTCCACCCGTTTTATACAGGGTGGTCCACGCAATTGTTTCAATTCATAACTCCGTTATTATTGCATTTACGAAAAAATGCCAAAGGAGGAAGATAAATGGTTCGAAGAGCACTACATCTGTAGGCCTTTAAATTTTTTTTAGATGCAGCAGTGCATGTGCAATTAACAATTGCATCATTTCTGTAAATAGAAATGCATATTTTTTTGCTCAGATCGATTCTTCTGTTCATTCTACGTAAAAAATGATTAGGGTACCATGGCAAAAAAATTATTAGATGTCGAGATATTTCCAAAAAATGTCTTGCGGCGGCATTCGTATTTTTGTCACACAACACAAAAGTGTCATACATATCTTGTTTCTCACTGTTAGTAAAATACATTTTCTTCTATTTAGTGAAATACAGTTACACTTTTTCAAATTATTAGTTTTCGTACTCGAGTTGCAATACGTGAATTGATGGTTTTTACTATTTTTCTTCCAAAAAAAAGCGTCAGAAATTTTTATTAGAATCATATATAAGGGCGTATTACATGAAAGGATATTACAAAAAAAATCAACGCTACTTATTTTTCTTACTTGTTTATTTGCAGAATAAGTAAATTAACATTTTAAAAAATTTTCGGCCAGTGTGTTTAACGAAAAAATTATGCTTATTTTTCATTGTGTAACAATTTTGCAGTACATTATTTAACATGTTATAATTAATATTGATAGCCATGCCTTTTGCAGCAATAACAGCAGTACATCGACGAGGCATGGACGTAGATCTGGCCGGGAACTTTTGCACGCCACTGTACTACCCAGATAGCACAGAGACGTCTTAAAGACGTCTTTAAGACGTCTCGAAACAAACGTATTCAAGACGTCCCGAAACAGACCCCTAGTAGCACAAAAATATTAGATAGGTGTTTGTCAAATATTGGAAAAATATTTTTTAAGCCACATTTTTTCTTATGACAAAAATATTGAATTTGAATATTGTATACATGTACAAAAAATATAAATTGAATGTTTGTTATAACAAAAAAAACTAAATAAATAAAAAAAAAATAAATTAAAAGAATGTTTTTCAGCATATCCGCGAACATTAACATTTTAAGCTTTATTTATTTATTTATCTTATTTATTTATTTATCTATTTATTTTGATATATTATTTTGGATTTTGGATTTGTGATATATAATGTATATTTTTATTATTAACCGTTTGAGTCCCAGGGGGTATTGAAAAAACACTGTCGAAGAATCCCAAACAGCGCAACCGCGTTTTCTCTGAATGAGAATTTTTATTTTGTAGTTTATTATTGCATTATTATAGTATTATTCTACCTATTGTAAAATGTACTATTCACATTAAAAGTTGCTGTGTGATGTACTTGCATCAGTAAATCTGACCGCGCGACTTCGACAATCGGTAAACCACCGTCAGTTGTCCACAATGTTCGAAATGTGCTGGGTTTTCTCGACATAAAATCTCAACAGCGCGATCGCGCTGCTTGGGACTCAAACGGTTAAAACAATATTTATTGCTAAATTCTATTGCGAATATATATGTAATATATTCTAATAGTACTAAATTAACAATTTAGTTATTTAACTTTCCTAAATAAATAAACGTCTATTCGAAGGATGGAAAACTGCGTTATATTGTGTTGCGTGTGTACAGTTTGTAAAGCTTTTCTCTAGCAGTTTAGAATGACTAAAACGTCAAGAAATGAAACGTCTTAAAGACGACTCGTCAAAGACGTCTTAAAGACGTCTGAAATGAGACGTCAGGACGTAAGACGTTCAGACCAAAAATGGACGTAAAACAGACGTCTTTAAGATGTCGCGTGCTATCTGGGTAAATGATGAAATGCTTACTCGTACAAATCAGTTTCTGTTATGATAACAATGTCGAAAGGGTGTTTATCTTTACAACATAGTCATGAAGTGTTCTTCAATAAAGACATTTTTTGAAAATATCTCGACATCTAATAATTTTTTTGCCATGGTACCCTAATCATTTTTTACGTAGAATGAACAGGACAATCGATCTGTGTAAAAAAAAAAATATGCATTTCTACTTAAAGAAATGATGCAATTGTTAATTGCACATGCACTGCTGCATCTAAAAAAAATTTAAAGGCCTACAGATGTAGTGCTCTTCGAACCATTTATCTTCCTCCTCTGGCATTTTTTCGTAAATGCAATAATAACGGAGTTATGACTTGGAACAATTGCGTGGACCACCCTGTAGAAAAGTCCCAACTGTGGGGCGCTATCCGCGAGGAGCTTCGCGATCCTGACGTCCGGACAGATTCAGAAACGTCGCAGGAGTTATTATGCCGCATTAAGGCCAATATCGTCGCCGATCTCTCCGTAGGAGCTATCCGGCCTAGTTCAGATTGTCTATTAACACAGCGTGCGCAAACAAACGCAGCTACACCTTTTTTCCTCCCGTGCCGGTAATTCAATCGTGATTTCCAAGGGAGAGAAACTGTGGAACGCGCACAAATGGACGACGGGGGTGGGGATCGAGCGCAATGCGACGCCGGAGAAACCAGTTCTCAGGATAAAAGCGGAGGAGATGTGTCTGACCCCGGCAGAGCTCCCATGTCTACAGGGTGTCCAGTAACCCATTGCCAGTCCCTTTCAACCCTAAACAGCCCCCCCCCCCCCACCATAGGGGTCATCTCGAATTGATTCGTCACAGTTCAATGAAAATATTAGGTACTCGACTCTATGTTTCTGCAGTTTCGCTAATAGATGTCGGAACTACTAGTACTCGTGTGTAATTTGAAACGGTGCAGAACGTACGTGATAGTACTATTAGGGGTGCCCAGTAATTAATTATTTGCAAAGAATTTGTTTTGTCTTCAGTTCTGTACCGATCGTTGAAAAGGAAACACATATTCTTTTACAGTTTTCGGTAAAGCAGCCTGTGTTCAAAATATTCTAAAAAGTATAAATTTTTTACAACCCTGTAATAAAATAGCGGCAACCGTACCTTCATCATATTCGTCATTGCATACTTTTGCATTTTGGATTTAATGTAACGGTAACAACAAAGAAAATTAGCGATGTTTATGGAGATGTATTGAAGGTCAACAAATGTCAACGTTAGTTCAGAAGATTTGCTGCTGGTAATTATGATCTCTCTGACAGGCCTCGAAGTGGACGACCAGTTGAATTTGATAATGACACCCTAATTGGCCCGCGGGCCAGTGTTGCCAAATCAAAACTTGTGTCCCCACTCTAACTTCCCCTTCTACCGCGCTTCCTCCACAGCCCGGTCACGTGACGCATCGCGTCCCTCTCGTGCATACCGCGGTACTGGCAGAGAGAGGGTAACTTTTTCCCCTCGATTCGTGCTCCCTCCCCTCATCTGGCGACACTGCCGCGGACGAAGGCAGTAGAAGGACAAAAGAATTTAACAATGCCAACGCATTAGCTTCGACTTGTTAAGATTATAAAAGAATAAAACAATCTTCTACATGGCTGTTGTTTCTTGCAATTGATGCAAACAATTTTTATTCTGCATAAAGATTCGCAGTATACAATACACAGAGACGTCGATCACGGAACACTGTGACGTTACAGCGGCATGGATGACTGTGACAATTACACGGTTAGTCATCAGGTGAAACCGTTGACATTGATTCGCGAATATTTTTTAACGTACGTCAAATGGGAACGGCGTTGCATTAGCGAGTGACGACAATGTCGTGTCGTCTTATCGCATGGAGGTCGCAGATAAAAGCGCTATTACATAGACGTAATTAGAATACGACTGAAGGTTAGCGAATTTCAATATACAGGGAATAACTGTTCGAACGGAGCGGTGAGAATTGCATCTGGAATTTATTCGCTGTGCAATCTTTTCCCACTCGCTTTTTCTCTGATGTATCTGAGACTGCAAAACAATACAATCATAACACAATCATAAGATAAATACATTAAAACTTCAAATCGCAATATTTCCATCGGATAGAAACATTTAACACTAGAACTACGAGACTCGTTAAAGTAACGAGTTCCAAATTTTTAAATTCATGATTAGTGAGATTGTCAAGACGCATTCATTAGAATTCAATAAATTTATTTCTTTGTTCGTAATAGAGATGACGATCACTTTTGTGAATTAATTCATCGTGGTTCTTCACAAAGTAAAATATTTTTGTTGTCGAATAAAAGAAATTCGATCACGTTCGAGTGTCTTATGCAAAATAAAAATTGTCTGAATTGATAGAGTCTATATAGACGCTTATTTTCTTAATCGTTCTGAGTTGAAAACGGTAAAATATTTTTAAATAGAATATTTAAAATATTTCCTTTTAATATTTTTTTATTATTTCTAAAATATTAAAAACATTGCTTACAATATTTCCACTGTCTTATATTTGATCTACATAAATGCATAAAGATACGCAGTCTAATAGTAACAAACGACATTTAAGTAGTAAGTTGTGCCGTATCGATTGAAAGAAATGTAGTTTAAAATACCAGAAGCCTCATCCAGTATTTACCGAATATCGATCGAAAGTGTAGCTAGAGTACCAAAAATCAATAGACACTAGTGGAAGAAGTATATGACAATTACAGAATTGTTGACAGCCCATGTACGACACGAGGTCATATTAATGAGTCGTAGAGCAGAATATAACTGATCTTGAACTTGAGGGGACGGATACGACCAGCCATAAGTCCATTGAAATTGATATGCATAATCTTGAACTTGATCTATAATAGACACGGTGCTAAAATCAGACAGGAACTACCCTGGACGTGCACGTTCTACGTAAAATGTCTCAAAACAAAGCATTGTTAGAGGATTCTCAAGCGTTTAAAAATTTTGTTCCTGCAACCACCGAATTCGTTATAAATGGGATTAACACGTTGAGTGCCATGTCACCCATGTGTGAGTAACGGAATTATTTGTCCAGATTTTAAAATAAATTTTGATGTTAATATATTCATTGCACCAATTTTCATTAGGATCAGTAAAATGAAAGAAAGTTGGAGGACTACTCAATGTTATACATTTAATTTTTTCAATTTTTATTTCGTTAAATAACTTACTTTGATTATAGAATTTTTGTGGTTTCTAGTTTGGCAGTCAAAGTGTTAAACTAGCAGAATCTCGAAGTTAACATAAACCTAACTCAACTATTCGCAACTCGTGGAATACCTAACTTTTAGAATACATAATAGAGAACTCTTAACCACAGTCGCCAGATTAAGTCTTGTGTCCCCACTCTAAGTTCCCCAAGCTTTTCAAATTTTCGTCCTTACATAAGAATATTTTGTCGCTGGTAAAGGGCTAATTCGAAAGAGGAAGGTTCAATCTAGTGCGCGCTGGTCAGGAAGTGCCGAGATTATGCAGATATTTGGTAATATAAGCGTCAGAAGTAGGCCAAAAATTGACGATGCAAAGAATAGAGAAAATGATTGTAAATACCTCGAGGTATGTCGTAAACCGTGCTCCAATTCAATTTTATATTCAATTATCTTTTCATACTAAAAAAAATTGTTGAATTTATTATTACTCTGGGTTCGGAGCAAGAACTGACACTATCTAAGGTAAAGGCACCAGTAGTTGACCATGTACCAGTAGTTGACCATTTTATAAAAAAACATAAAAAACAAGGTTTTTATAAGCTGTGCACTTTTGATGAAAGTGAACCTCTGATGCCATGCCGTCTGTTGTTTAAATTTCAAAACAATTGCATGCGAAATGAAGTATGCATAGTAATAACGGACGTCTGAATTCATTAAGGTTAGTAATATGCTGATATATATCTCTATTTCCTTAACGTTTCTGTTAAGAACAGCTGTACGGTTCAGGTAAAAAAATCCATACGTTGTGAACTTTTCGCGACTGAATTATTTGCTGTTTATATTCTCACAGAGTTTTATACGTGATAAATGCATTGTTTTTGTTATTTTAACCTGAAGAACAATAGTTTATTAGGTGGTGAAATACTGTATATTGTTTTTGAACAATTTTCAGAAGTTGACAGGTGTGGTCAATTGTGAATAAAAAAATAAAATATTAAAATATATAATAAAATATTACGAACACGTAATATTTTTATATGAAGGAAAACATTTCCCTAGAAAATTCTTCGTGTAACTAAAACTAAAGCGACTATTTCACGCATGGAAATGTACGGGCGATTATGGAAGTGGCCAGAGAAGCCTAATGTGCTGGACTACGAGTGGAAGGCTGTACTTTCTCATATCAATGAGCCCACGAAATCGAGCAGAACTCGCAACGTCTACTCTGTTCCTGAATTGAACTTTTGATGGAATTGATTTGTGTTTTATTTCTTATTTTATTCTTTAATTGTAATTTGTGCTGGTAATTGTTGAAACTAAATGATACTAAAATGATTCCCAACATTATTGCCTTAACCCTCTTTCTAGTATAAGTGGTCAACTACTAACGAAATGAAGGTCAATTACTAGATTTTTCATTTTTAAGAGTGGTCAACTTCTGAAGCAATTACTGAATTTTTAAATATGTTTCTTAAATTTGTATGAGTAAACTTTTTTTAAAAAGTGGCCTTGTTACAGAATCTAGAAGACTTAAGGGGTTATATACAGTTATGAGGCCCAAAAAAAGCGATTTTTTAAGAATTTTTCCTGAGAAGACCTTTACATCTATTAATGTAAACATTTGTACACATATTATGGTAACCTTTAACTGTATTTTAACATTTTTTATTTGTAAAAATAATAATTTTGAAACCTGCTATAGCTGATTTCCTGGAGCTCCTCTAAAAAAAGGCACTTTGCGGTGACCACTATATCTCTGGACTGGATCATCAAAAATGAAAAAACCAAACTGATTTCGTTAAAGAAATGTATAATCTAGTACTTAATCGAAGGAATAATCAAAATAAAATTTTGTGACAAAATGGCGGCTTTTCAAAGAAAAAAAAACGATTTTTCACCAAAATTTTGGCCTTAAATTGTTTATAAAAGAAAAAATATTCATCGGAGAGAAAAAAGCTTCGATTAAGTACTAAAAAATATACTTAAGAAGGTTGTGTTAAAATTTGAGATTGATCGGTTCAGCCGTTTCCGAGGAATATTGGTCACCGACTTTCAAAACACAGTTTCGAGAAAAACGCGTCGAAAGATCGCGTTGAAATGCTCTGACGCTCTCAAACGCTCTGACACGTCTTTACAAATATGCGTGTAACTTCGAAAATAATCGCCGGATTGACTTGAAATTTTTTGTGCGTATACTTAAATATATGTACATTACGAAAATGAAATTTAAAAAATCGATTTTTTGAAAATGATAACTGTATATAACCCCTTAAAGAGTGTCTTCAAGCATCGACTAACGCTATTTGATGACAGAGCAAGTGGTTACTATTGTTCGCGTGGAAAAACTCTCTTAACTGGTCAACTACTGGTGCCTTTACCTTAACGAATGATTCCCATATGGAGAGCGTGAATCGGTTTGAAATCGTCACACGCGTGAACGCGGACGAATTTCTGGACGATGCTGATGACGCGACGAACGCGATTTTTTGCAGATTAATTCGCATGCGACGATTCGCTGCACCGCGCGGCATAAATTACGGCGGGCGATTTACAGCCCGTTGAAAGTCCGACGACGATCCAATAACGGCCACCGCGGTCGAAATGGAATAAAAAGTTTGCCAGCCGCTTCGCAGTTGGTCTCAAGTGGCGATAATTGAACAGCTTCGAGCGAGTCGCTCGAGAGAGAAAGAGACAGAGAGAGAGAGAGAGGGAGAGAGAGAAAATACGTTACAAGCTGGTTATCCTCTGCTCGTAGTACGGCCGCATCCATTTACTCCAATTCCATTCATGTTTCCCCCGCGAAACGGCAAGGTGTGCCTAAACGCCTGTCGCGGTAAAAGCAAACCGAACCGCGCGGTGATCGCGGGTATAGCAACCGGTAATTCAGATATTTCCGCGGCAGCTCAGTTGGTTTCGCCGGACAATTCCACCGGAACGTAATTGTTAATAAACTCTGCAAACGATACGGGCGTCTGCGCAGTTATTCGACGAACTCGGAAACTTTCACGACGTATCGCGATGTCCTCGGAATAGGAATTTCCGATTTCGAGATGTGAAACGTGTCTCGGACACCATTCTCTAGTTTCGTTGCAGCGTTTCCCCATCTACAATGCCGCGCTGAATTTTTCTACCAAACATAATATATTCCATTCTTAATACTAAGAATATTCCTCGAAAGAATTCAACTGATATTGCATACCAAGATGTGACAAACAAAAGAAGATACTGCAACGACTTGACGGTAACTATTATTTGTTTATGCTCGGTGCGGAATAAGTTAGCCAGAGACTCGCAAAGCCGAAGCAACATCGAGGAGTATAAAGTCGCTTTAGTACTCGATAGAACGAGTGTTACAAGTGTATGTAATTTTTACGAAATTTGCGACTTCGTGTGCATGAAATACGAACAGTTGGCGTGCAACGGCCTTCTATGACCACGCATCACGACACGAACAATGCTTCCGTAGGAAAGGAATAATACTGAATTTACAACGCACTGTGAGAATTTCAATGGGTGAAAATCCTCTTTGCGCAAATCCTCCATTGAATTCGTGACAGCGCCACGGATTACCGGAAACAATGGCGTTCTCTAATCGCGAAAACAAAGTGTCGCCCCGAGACGCTGACTCGAGAGACGCGTATCCTCGACGCGTCTCTCCGCTGATGCGGCCGACTGGTTTCGTCGATCGCGGAACACGACTTCGACGACAATTAGATCGTGTCGCGGATTCGTTTGTCGTTATTAGAGAGCGTTCGGGACAGTAGCCGGTTCGGGCCATCGATCGGTCGTTCCTCTCCGATGACTTTGATCGCGGTTTGGTCGCTCGTGTTGCGCACGAGGCTCGATTCGCGCGTGATTTGACTTACAACGAACTTACAACGTGAGCGAAAGTGAAGCTGGACGCGATCAAGGTTAGCGATACGGATCAATTACTCGCGTAATTAATTGCCATTGATGGAAGCACGCCGAGCATCCGCAAACTACACGCTCCCCGGTTCGGTAGGAATTCTTGGATCTTGCTAAGGGTTGATGAGTGAGAGGTTCAAGGGCGTGATTCGAGATCGGTGAGTACGAAGGTCAAGAGTATGATTCGGGACTGACGAGTACAGTGATTTCTCTATACAGGGTGTTCATGCTATTACTAGCCAGCGTTTTTCTTGCAAATAGTAAATATTAGAAAAAGATGAAAGAGGAAAAAGTAGTACTGTTTTGTATACGCAACACAATGGCGTATATAATTTTGTTGTGTTTATACTATTTTGTTAGATATGAAGGTGACCTTCAATTATTTAAATGGAATGCTGTATATTTTTTTATATCGCATGAAAGCGTGTGTCTACACGAATTCATCCATATACTGCACAGTGACCTTCAAGGTCATGCAAGGTCAGAAATGGAAGAAACATTTTGAATATTTCATAGCAATGTAATACTTTTCGTACCGAAGTTGTCGGATTTTCGTTAATTATTTACTTTAGGGGCTTCCTCACCGATTTTGATAACCTTGAAATATGTTGTCCAGGTCATGATTCTGAACAACTTTTTCGTATACATGTTACCCCCGCTCGCCTTTAGTTTACGAGATATTTGCAAAAATGTTTCGACATTTCAAAAAGTGATCGGAGTAGGTGTGGGTTAGGGTTAGGGTTAGAATTAACAGATTTCTTAACAGATTTCTATTTGAAGTGGTGTATATTTTATATCACCATTTTTTTTTTTACTAATTTTGAAATTACATTGTGTTTTTATACGTCTTTTGTTTCGATTTCTAATGTAACTAGTATTATGGCATCGAAAAATTAAGTTTACGCGATCAAGTAGTATATTTTCGTTGCACTTGATACAATTCATCGTGCCATGGATCACTTTACTGTTAACTAAAAAATCTATCAACTTTTCTTGATTGTTGCAGATATCCAAGAATTCGTATAGTTTCATGCTTAATACTCAGAACAGACAAGACAGTGGTTCTCAACTAATTGAAGTCGTTTTAAGTTGTGGCCATAATTTAAAATCTAACCCACACCTACTCCGATCACATTTCGTGATGTTGACACTTTTTCGCGATTATCTCGGAAACTAAAGCTGAGCGGAGGTAACACGTATAGGAAAAAGTTGTTCAAAATTACGGCCTTGACAACATATTTCAAGGTCATCACAATCGATCTAACCCACACCTACTCCGTTCACTTTTTGAAATGTTGAAACATTTTTGCAAATATCTCGTAAACTAAAGGCGAGCGGGGGTAACATGTATACGAAAAAGTTGTTCAGAATGATGACCTTGACAACATATTTCAAGGTCATCAAAATCGGTGAGGAAGCCCCTAAAGTAAATAATTACCGGATTTTCTTCAAAATGTAAGAGAACTTCTAACTTTTTATCCTCGGAAAGAAGACATTTCCGATTATGACACTTATTATGGAAAGACCCTGTTTCCTTCAAACGCTTTGCACACAAAACAAACTGATTTTCATTTGGTTGCACTCTGTCCGGATATTCTTCTAGGTATTTCAATTTACTTCGTCTTTTAATTCCATTGCACTGCTAATAAATGCGTACCATATCCATCTTCCCGTCCACCGAATAACGATACATTCGGAAGCAATACTTAAATTGCCTCGTCATAGTAGAAAAACTAGAAATAAACACTCTGAATGTGAATGACAACATCATCTGATTCGTATAAATAAGGAACACTTGTAAACACATTGGTATGAAATATTCTAAATGTTTCTTCCATTTCTGACCTTGCATCACCTCGAAGGTCACTGTGCAGTATATGGATGAATTCGTCTAGACACACGCTTTCATGCGATATACAAAAATATACAATCCAATTAAAAAATTGAAGGTCGCCTTCATATCTAACGAAATAGTATAAACACAAAAAAATTATATACGCCAATGTGATGCTTATAAAAAACAGTACTACTTTTTCCTCTTCCATTTCTTTCTAATATTTACTATTTACAAGAAAAACGCTGGCTAGTAATAGCGTGAACACCCTGTATACATATGTCGCCGATGACGTGGATCATAAACGTCGTGTAATTATCCCCACTACCGTGGGGTATACCCCGTGAGAGGTATGTCTCTTGGACGATAACAGACACTGACAAGACCCGTGTTATTGACATATGTCGACAATTTACTGTACTTTTATTTACTTACTTTATTAATTACTGTACGTGTTCATTTTTTACAAAAAATTGCCTGTCTTATAGTTTTGTCGGAGTTCATAAAAGGTAAGTTGGTATTACTTTTAAATTCGTAGCAATTCTAACGAAAACAGTGCGTGGAACGACGTCCCCAGAAGTAAATAATAACACTCTGCATGAAAGACGATGAAATTTTTTTATATAATACATAATTATTTCGTTTTAAGGGGTTATATACAGTTAGGAGGCCCAAAAAAAAGCGGTTTTTTAAGAATTTTTCCTGAGAAGACCATTAGATCTATTAATGTAAAAATTGATACACGTATTATGGTAACATTTAACTGTTTTTTAACATTTTTTATTTGTAACAATAATAATTTTGAAACCTGCTGTAGCTGATCTCCTGGAGCTCCTCTAAAAAAAGCCACCTTGCGGTGACCACTATATCTCTGGACTAGATCATCAAAAATGAAAAAACCAAACTGATTTCGTTAAAGAAATGTATAATCTAGTAATTAATCGAAGGAATAATCAAAATAAAATTTTGTGACAAAATGGCGGCTTTTCAAAGAAAAGAATCGATTTTTCACCAAAATTTTGGACTTAAATTGTTTATAAAAGAAAAAATATTCATCGAAGAGTAAAAAGCTTCGATTAATTACTAAAAGATATACTTAAGAAGGTTGTGTTAAAATTTGAGAGTGATCGGTTCAGCCGTTTCCGAGAAATCTTGGTCACCGACTTTGAAAACACAGTTTCGAGAAAAACGCGTCGAAAGATCGCCTCCTACTTTCAAACGCTCTGACACGTCTTTACAAATATGCGTGTAACTTCGAAAATAATCGCCGGATTGACTTGAATTTTTTTGTACGTATACTTAAATATATGTACATTACGAAAATGAAATTAAAAAAAAATCGATTTTTTGAAAATTCTAACTGTATATAACCCCTTAAGTGATGTCTTATAGTATTGTCGCGGACTGTAGTCGGAAGCCTTTCGTGCTTCGTGTCACTTCACAGGGATCCTGCGGTAGTGGAGATAATTCCACGAACGTTTATCATCTACGCCGTGGCGACATATATAGAGAAGTCATTGTATTTAGAGCGTTATAGCTTATACCGTTTTTATTTCAATTTAATATAGCTCTTATTTGATGATCTTTCATAGTGGACCAAGGACCCTGCATCGGAACAGTGTCGCATTTCCTAATCACCCTCTAGAAATCATGTTCGCCCTTTTCGGAGAAAATTGTTCACCCTTTCTCTCCGCTTCCTACCATCTCTTGAACACCACATTGCTCCAATTCTCGATCGCTCCAATTTTCGTTAGAATGTATAGTATACAATTCGAAAGTAGAACGCCTTGAACCTTGTAATCTCGAGTGTGTTTCTCGCCGTGGAGCTAGTTTCCGCGCGGACGTAAAATGAAACGTCCTATTGATGCAACTCTCGGCCTAGTCTGCCCAATTACGTCGAGGCATTTAAAATGAATTTGCCGAAATGATTTCAAGGACGACGAATTAATCCTAAATTGGACAGTTCAATGAAACGTTGTCCGAGTGAACTGATTGCTCGTAGTACGTGGGCCACGTGCAATCCGTACCATTCTCATCTCACCGAGTACGCTCGAGAGGGCTCGGTGACCGGTGAGTCAAGCTCGCATTCTTCCAAGTGCGATCACCTCTGATTTTATTTCTTTGCCCGACGACGTGTATCCAGGACCTCTTTATACGCCGCGTTACCCTCTAAACATAAACCTGACCCGCGTTCATTCATCACTGCGGAACGTGACCATCGCGTATGATCATTTTTTTGTCGGACTCTTATGTAGGACCCTCCGTTTATTCAACCCGTTCAAAAGACAAAACGATTCGTATAACTGGTTCGCATGACAGGAGTCCATCGATTCTTCTTCTTCTCGTTTGTTCGTTAACTTAAACATTCAAGATCGACGATTTATTGACAATTTCTTTATATTAATATATGACCGACATTGTACTGGGTTGGCAACTAAGTAATTGCCGATTTCAGTTATAGATGAAACTATAACTTGACTCAATTTTTGGCCGAAAAGGATCAGACTTTCTACGAGCGTGGAATTTTCAAGTTGTCAGAAAGATGGCAAAAGGTCATCGAACAAAATGGAAAATACATCAAAGATTAAAGTTCATTCCAAGTAAAAAAAAAACTCTTTTATTTCATTGAACAAATCGGCAATTACTTAGTTGCCAACCCAATATTATATCGCAGACGATACCATAATCTGATTTAGACTTTCGGATATTGTTCATAGGTATCCTCAAATTCCAGAAATCGAACGATAATGAATAGCCCAAAATCGGCAATTTTATGCTTCCGGTTTTTTGTAAAAATCGATTTGGCAACCGAAAATTCTGAAATAATTTACTGTCATGTGCGCTATTAAGTAGAATGTTTATGAATTTTTTCGTAATTTTTAGCTGAGCCGAACAGAAGAAACAGAGCAAAATTCGTTAAACCGTGCCCACCCTATATAACTACCCTTGCGGTAGGGATACCGACTCGAAACTTACGACAGAGGGGTTGACCAAAAATCAGTTTGTTTTGGGACCACTTTTAACCATTTTATCCGGCTATACCCTTTCGTTTTTTCATTTTTGCCATAAATGCATAAAACCCGCAATCTAATAATCGGAGCAGTTGTTCACCACAGTGCTATTACGCCAGGCTTGCAACACACGAGTAGAATGGACAGTTACTATGACGATAAATATACTTTAGGTGATCTAAAGTATACTTACAGTCGTGATACCTGTCTACTCCAATTCTATTACTTCAGACTTGCATCATAGGAGTACAATGGGCACCTATTATGGCTGTGAATATATTTCTGGTGTTTTTGTTCCAAAAGTAGGTTACAGTTTTTCCTACTAAGACGAACAATTAATTTTGTTTATTCTGTTGTACGAATAAATGAATAATCGACGTTCATGAAACGCATCCTTAAGCTTTTAGGAACGACGCGCCACTATAGTTGCTTTCCGTGGAAAGCATCAGTTCGAACAGCACGAACCACTATAGTGGCTTTTTTGCCTTCCGCGGCTAGGTGCGCCGTCCCTGGGAGGCAGAGTTGCGGACAAACGCGCCGTACTTAAGAGGTTAACTAAATATTTCGCTTCATATTTTCATTTTATTATAATTATTGCTTAACCCTTTTAGTGCCGGACGAAAAACGAGTGCCTATACGAAGATAGCCGGTCGAATTTGACAAATATGCAACGATTTGGAAAAACGCTTATAAAAACCAAACTACAAATGATATTTACATGCTTAAAAATGCCACGTATTCGGGACGAAATGGAGAATAAAGCAATGATAATGATCTTAGTCAACGAAATTTGATCATTTACAATCAAATTAGATCATTTATAAATTTATTTAGAGATAAAGCTTTCTCGCAATGCGAAGAATAAGGCGCTATTACACGCACGACGATATATCGTCGTTGGCACTTTTGGCAAGTGTAGCAAACGACGATATATCGTCGTCCGGCACTAAAAGGGTTAAGCCATTACCCGATTCCCTCAAAAATTACAAGAGGGTCATGTTATACCACCCGTTCCTCAGGTAGAAAAATTTACGATGAAAAGTGGAAGATAATCTCCAACTCCATTACGTTATATCGGATAGCAGTGTACATAGTACTTACACCAAGTCCTGTTACCCGACCGTTAAGCCGTAATCACAGAGACTCCTAGCAGACAGTTCCAAGCTGCCGGCAAGTGTTTCCGACTGAGATAAACTGGACCAACTTCCACGAAGCAGAAAAAACGTTTAATTGCTCGACTATGATGACCCAGACGGTTTACGCAATGAAGAACCAAGAGAGAGAGAGAGAGAGAGAGAGAGAGAGAGAGAGAGAGACTGGTGACGTTGGGACAGCCCCTTAGAAATAAAACAATGTTTCGCGGACCTGCTGCGGTTGCAGGAAATTTAACGCGGCCGCGACTCGCAGCAGCCGTCCCTCCCAGCTTGCGACACCACGGGCAAAACTGGAAAGTCAACATCGGAAACGAGTCGACGTCCACAATGAAACCGCGCGTGTAATCGCGACGAGAGAACTCGATGCTGGGAGTCGTAACACCGATTGCGACGCGTAATTACTAAGCTGCGACTGTTTATGCAAGTATGCACTTGATCGAGAACAAGTCTATTAGGTTGTCCCACAAGTTCCTTCCCGTAGGGTGCATGCTTATCCCTCCACCGCTGTTGCGGTAATAATTGTTTAACACTTTGACTGCCAAACTAGAAACCTCAAAAATTCCATGAAATCAAAGTAAGTTATTTAATTAAATAAAAATTGAAAAAAATTAAATGTATGATACTGAGTAGTCTTCCAACTTTCTTGAATTGTACAGATCCTAATCAAATTTAGTACAATGAATATATTCACGTAAAAATTCATTTTAAAACCTGGACAAATAATTCCGTCACCCACACATGGGTGACATGGCAGTCAACGTGTTAATATTAAACCTGCCGAGCTTTAAAAGCAGCTAGAATAGGTTGTCTTATAAAAATGACAGGACTGAATGTATTTGTGAATTATTTGAGTATATTTGTTTAATCATTTCCCAAGAAAGTATCATCGTAATTTCAATTACAGCAAAAGAAAAAATTTCGAACCGGTGATTTAACCGGTGGTGATAGGTGTAATGTCTTCTTTCGAATTTTTATTGTGAAATTAATTGAACATTTCGTTTCACTAGAACCTACACATTAAATTAGAGATATCAATAAGCATCTCAGAATATATTCAGACTTTTTGCTGCCCGGAGCAACAACAATTTTGGCCTTGGAATAAAAGATCAGGAAACCGTGTTGGTATTTGACCGAAAGGTTGATGTTAAACAATACGAGCGCGTACAGACACTGTTCTAATAGTTTAAACACTTATAGTTTGTATGTACTTTTTCCATTTAATCTCTCATTTTTCAAGTTTTTATTGCGTTTACGAATGTAACGAGTGCATATAAAATTTACGGACTGGTTATGATGAACGATCGATCGAGTCGCAGCCAGACGTGGGTAGATGAGTCAGTAAATTGATTATGGTTTCGTGAGATAGCGGAGGGTTGGAAGACCCCTCCTGGGTGAAGGGATGTTTTTTAAGGGATGCAGCACCGAGTAGGGGTGCTTGTTTAAAATGCAAATGATGATGCATGGATCGTTAAATGTTATCTAGACGTGGCTTTGAATATTTGTGTCTCTGTAAATATACACGTATACACCTACGTTAGTATACTCTGATTATACATTTTCCGTTATCGTTGTTTTTACTGTATCATAATACAGCAGTCACGATATTTTAAACTCAGAATTACGCTATCAAAAAATATACCTTCATGCATCGCGGTAAACAAATTTTATCTTCCCGCGAGTACATATAAAAACGCGATACAAGAAAGAAAAATTATTTTATTGGACAATTAACCCCTTGACGTTCAAAGACGCCTCGAATACATCGTGTGTTTATTATGCCATTTAACACATTCCGGTAAAGTATTAATATTAATGTCAATAGCCAATATTACCAGCAAATTGTCTAATATTATCCTAGGAACAGATTTGTTTTAAATTTATACAAAACTTAATTTTTAAATCCTTTGCAGTTCCCTCTTTTATTTAAACCATTGAGAACAGTTCAGAAACACTAGAATAAGAGACCCAATCACTGTGGGAGTGCCAGTTACTGTGTCTACATTAATTATACTTATTTTTAAATCATAATGAATTTTCAAAAAGGAGGTATATAACCGTGTATATTACATGTGGTGTTAATGAAAAAATTGAATGTCTCTTTTTTAACTTTCATTAGACTATAAACGTAAGTATAAGTAATATAGGCACAGTAATTGGGTCTCTTATCCTAGTTGTTCTTACGTACCATGTAATCGTGACATTACTGACGAACGTAATATAAATTAATATTAAAATAAATAGCTATTGGTGCAAAAGTCATCTTGATTAACGTAATACAAATTAATAAAATAAATAGCAAAGAGTTAAGCTTACGCAAATGACAAGTTAAAAAGCAACACTTTGTTAACACTTTCGCTATCAAGCCAGCGACCTCAATTATTCCACAAAATCAAAGTAATTTATTGAATGGAATGAAAATTGGAGAGGTAAAATGTATGATACCTTCTAGCATTTTCCAAATCTTAAACCAATTTGGTGTAACGGTTTTATTAGTATAAAAATGTGATTTTAAATCTGGACAAATAATTCCGTCACCCATATATGAGTAAATAATAAAAATTTTGCTGGACGCGGAACCGAATCGGTAATCGTATCGAACCTTGCACGAGGGTTCGTCTTACAGTTGCACTTCTCGGAAAATAAACAATCCCGAGCGGTCAGGAGTGGTTGACGCGCAATCCACGTCATCGAGAGCCAGACGATGACAGAATCGGAGCACACAAGCAGTGATTGCGAGCGAGGAGAGCCGAGCCCCTGCGATCAATCGTGGAAATTAAAACAAGTGAGTCAGTGCAGTAACGATAGGTCGTGCGCGATCATCATCTCTGCTGTGATTCATGGTAGCAATGATGGCGCTGAGGATCCCAGATAAATCTCGTCGTCGCTCATTTTCATAATTTCAGACCATTCGTACCGCTATCGGACACGCAGCCTTCCGGCCAAGTCATAACCGAGGACCAGTCTGAACTTTATCTGAGAAACATTTTTGCTCCTGATAAAAAAAAATACTGTGCGACATAAACCACCTCCGTTTGTGTCTTAATTATTCTTCTACTTACAACGTACGTAATAATAATTATTTAAATAAAAAGAAATTGTTAATGTACCCCCTTTTTTAAGACGGACTAAAAATAATTCCCCTCTAGGATCAGATTATACTAGATTATAGGGGAGAGTTGCCGAATGCGTACCACTTAATTTCGAAGGCAGTTTATATATTCTATAGTAGGAATTTGAGCAAAAATTATGTTTTGCATCTATGTATTAACTATCGAAGTTGCAATTTAATATGATTTTTTAAATATTTATTGATAGATCATTGTGATATGAACACTTTTATAAGATCATGCAAACAGTACGATTTAGGCAACCGGTATCCTAAATGGTACCAGCCGGTTTCCAAAATTGTACCTCGTGTGTTGGATTAAAAAGATACAAAAAAATCATAAGAGAAACTGTATTTTGCGTTTAATTTCAGTTTAATATACAATACAACATAAAAATAAAATGAAATATTACATTACTTAACTTAAATATAACGAGGACAATAATAAATATTGTCTTTTTTCAAAACTCCTCCACAAGCTTCATGTACCCACTTTTGGCACTTTAAGCATTGGATCATGTGTGCCCATAATTATGAAAGTGGTCTGTCATTAAAAAAAAATTACATTGAATAAATTTAGTTTAAAATCATGTCATGTGAAATAAGTGATAAATTCATTTTTTTTTAATTTTGACTTAGACCACTTTCATAATTATGGGCACATGTCTTCTATAGGAAGAAGATCTTTATTGTTTGACGGTTTGACGAATTCTGCTGTTACACGGTTCACGCTAAAACATCTGGTTGTTATAAACAAATCGATCGTCGGCTTGTAATGACAACCGGTTATTTACCAGTGAGACGAGCAGACGAGTCAAACGGATGACTGTCAGATCGTCCCAGCTGACTGCCGACGATCGATCGTCACCAACATTAATGAACATATATAACAAACTCCCACAGTTCTAAATAAGAATTATTGCAAAGAAAACAGAACCAATCGTTTTCATTCTCCACTTCTACGAGAACTGGAGCAGCGGTGCTGGTTGAAGGCGTGAAATCAATTTTTCTTTGTTTCATTTGTTTTGTTTTCATTGCAACTAATTCCTTTTTATAGAGGCTACTGTAAGCTACTTTCCCATGCTAAAAAAATTTGAAATATTGTAAATCGTTTATTTTCGCGGTAAAATTTGAATAACAGTATCTTAAATCGTACTGGTACGATTTAGGAAACCACAGTGTGGTACGATTTAGGAAAAAGACGTCCCGCTAAATAATTGAAGCTAACCTTTAAAACATTATCAGCATGTTTTATATACTAAATAGAAATAAATAATATAACATAGCTAGTTTTTAAAAATATATAAGACTACCTCAGAAACTGTAGATTTATATTTAATTCAGCCGATTAAAATCGTTTAAAATTGACATCAGACTTGCCTGATTTCTTTGTGCTTCTGTCATTCACAAAACAATACTTCATGCGAATGACTTTTTGGTCCTACTTTATCGACATAAATAAAAGTTCATATCTTTACCACCAAGAGGCATCAAAATGCATTAATTTTTAAATAAAAGAGGTGGTACGATTTAGGTGACCAGTACGCATTTGGCAACTCTCCCCTACTATATTAAAAATTTCTTTCTATGCAAATAATTATTTTCTACTTTTTAGTCTCGTGTGCGTTGTCATCCAGTTCTGAGCTATGTTTAAAGTTTCAAGTCTCTAGCTCATAGGGAAATTAGTTTAAAATCAATTGCAAAATTTTTACCGAACAGACAAGCAGCAGACATGAAATCGAACTAATAAAAACGTGGTAAAATAAGACAGACGTTGCAATAAAATTTTGCAAAACAGAAAAGTTCGTCTTTTTGTATTTCTTGTTTGAAAATAAATATTAACCTTCATATCCGAATCTTCCTGAAAATTCAAAAGAATCTGAAGAAACTTCACATTTGCAATTAACGCAAACGCTTCAGCGAAAAAATCAGTACAGAGAAAATTTTTTTGGGGTCACGAAAGACCCCAGGGCACGTATGGTAAGAGACCCAATTACTGTGCCTATATTAGTTATACGTATTTTTAAAGCAATGCATATTAAAAAAGAGATATTACACTTTTTCATTAAAATCAGTTAATATATATGTTATATGTCTCTTTTTTAATATTAATTGTGCTTTGAAAATAACCTATAATTGATATAAGCACTGTAATTGGTACCCCCACAGTAACTGTGTCCTTCAGCCTAGAGAAATTGAGTAAAATTTTAAGTCGCCTACCGACTGGGCAATTGAATCATGTTCTTGGTAGTTCGCGTGTAGTCGTGCGAAATTACATTCGCAATCTATTCATTAGTCGCCGTCATATCAGTGTTTGTAAAGTATCTTCTTTGTTTGGGATGATAAGAGGAATTAATCCGCGATCCGGATGCTCTGGGCGTTTACTTTGTCCCACAGATCATCCTCTACTTATCTGTCGTTCAAGGACGGTTTGTAATTCGTGTTTATCACTACGGAATTTTGTATAATTGTTTACCATAATTAAACTCCTTACAATATGTGTTCATAAATATAGTAACGCAATAGAATTTAATGAACGTCTTCCATCACTTTCAATTTAAACTGTACATGCAGCAAAAGTAAATAAACGTACTCAACGTGTCATTGTACCGACTGTAGATTTTATGCATTTACTTATTATAAAATGAACATTGTTACATTCTTTGCAATTAAGAAAAAAATTAAGTTCCTTTTTTGTAATTTATTAAAATTATTAAAAGAAGAAATAAATTTTAATCTAACGATAAAAATAATTTTTATTTTGCAGAAAGATCAGCAACTGTGATCACTATATTTCTATCTATCATTTGATTCAAGAATCTATGCAAAGCCTGTTTAAAAAAATGAATGAGTTACATACTCGAAATGAATAATCTTACTGTAGCAAAAACATGTTTGACTTTATCGTGAGTAATATGGATTGGAGTATATTTAGAAGACGAAGTGCTCGAGAGAGGTGGAAATAAAATAAAGTTGTCCGATTTTATCGCAAGTGACATCATTTCGGCACTTGATGACGATAACATCGGTAAACGTGCTGAACAAAGAACGAAGTGTACGTTTAAATGCCCCGCCATCATCATCGGCTGCAGGCATCTTGAGCAAACTCGAAGATTGGAGCGGCGCATGTAAAAAGACGAACTGAAAGTAGTCGCGAGCGTTTCAAGAAATGTTTAAACGGATATCTCGTTTCCTGCGGTTGCGTATCTCGTGTTCTCTCATTTTCAATTTTCTTCTCCCTCGTTCTCGGTTTTCTTGGCTGGCAACCGCATTCAGAAAACAACGAATTATTTTTCCCTTTTCCCGCAATGATATCTGTTTCTGCAGGTGCGATCATTTTTCAGAACTGCAGTGAAACAGAACTACCGGTTGAAAATCAAATTTTTAGATCTGGCGGACATTTTTATATTTAAAAAAATAAGAATTTAGAGAATTTAGAAACGCTGTTGAATCGTCTCCAAGACGTTAAAACAATCAAAGAAAAGAAATAAATGTGTAGTTTCTGTATATTGAGATTAATGCTGACAATTTTTACTTTGCATAATATCAGAAAGCCACTGATTATTTCAATATCAATTGGTAATATTGCATCCATTACCTTCTTGTAAGTCTTTCATTTTGCTAACAAAGTAAAAAAAAACCAATAATTTTTACCACCGTAATAAGAATCTCTCTTAATACGGTAAAGAAATTAACCATTTTTACCAGAACCGTAAAAATAGTTGCTGGACTAAGACTTAAAATATTTTATTAAACGTACATTCTTCACGAAAACAATTAACTTTTCTTAACAATTTCTACTAAGAAAAAGCCATGAAATCTCTTAACATTATGCTGTGCGTTATAACCTTAAATACAGTGTACAAAACGTAATTTGGCTGAATTTGAGTATGTATCCATCTGAATGTTTATTTCTTAAATAGTATGTATCCAAAGAAATAAATTTGTTGAATGCCCACGGTCGCATTTTTCAATAATCCTAAATTAAGAATCCAGAAAGCCGCCATTTTGGCAGGTTTAAACCTTTCTAGCGTTAACATGTTGAGTCCCTGGGGACCGACAGTATCAAAGTTAAAAAATAAATGTAGTCATTTATTTATTTATTTATCTCAATATCGGCGCCGGGCTCAACGTGTTAAATAGAAAGAGTCCGATTGTAGTCGTGTTCGTGTTGGCGTTATCATTTCCACGCACGACACGAGTCATCTGGGGTTAAAGGTAGCAGTTGTAATTACAACGTGCCCACATCTCAGGGAAATAATACGGTGTGCTTTGCATTTTTAGCGGCGGCAGTGAATACAACAACTCCATGTATGCGCAACCTCGTGCCCTCTGTTGACACAGCTGACAATGTCTCGACTTTCTCAAACACGCGCAGTCCTCGTTTTATCTGCGCGAGCCGAAGAGAATATTGCCATTTAGGTGACCGAGGCTCGAGTCACCAGATAATGGGAGGGAGCGCGAATCGAGGGGAAAAAGTGACCCCCTCTCTGCCTAGTAACGGGTTGGTCACATGACACTGTGACACGGACGCGACAGAGACGGAACGCGTCACGTGACCGGGCGGTGGCGGAAGCGTGGGGGAATAGCGCGGTAGTGGGGAAGATCAGAGTGGCGGAAACGAGTCTTGATCTGGCGACTATGGTCACCGAGTCCTACGGTTTGTCCGTATGGAACGAGCGAAACGAGCGTCCAGAGGAAAAACTGGTCGTTTCCGTCGAAGGAGTCGTAGGCTCTCGCCGCGAAGAACAGAATGCTCTCTCTCTCTCTCTCTCTCTCTCTCTCTCTCTCTCTCTCCCTCTCTCTCTCTCTCTCGTCAACATTGGCGGGCTTTCGTAATTATCACCAGAAATTGGTGAAACCACCGGATGAAGAACCACCAGCGCCGGGAGAAGTTCCCAGGATATGAGCAACCGATCCAGCGTGTTTTCCTCGAACGCAAGCCAACGGCATCCGGCCAGCAATTTTTTTCCCCCCATTGTTTACTGACTCTCGTATTAATTAAAGCCGAACTTCACTGCCAAAGAATTTACATCGGGAACGGTATTTACGTGGTCTGGGAGGATTAACGGTTTCGAGGACATTCCGCAGACGCAGGTTTTCACTGAAAGGTGTGCTTCTTTCCAGGTAAATCGTCGAGTTGCTCTCTTTGGAAAGATGGCGGAAATGTTCAACTCGAAAAATTCACGATTTTCTTAACGCGTTACTTATCGAGCATTATCCGATAATTTTTAATTGAGGACGGTCTATGGCTAGGGACTTTTTAATGGATCATTCAATAGCAACAGCAATTTCAATTGTGAAACAGCAACTCACCACCAGTTACGTCATTTAATCATTTTGGGATTATAATGTAAATGTAGATTTCTAAGCTCCATTTTGATACAGCGTAATTATTGAAAATCCGATTAATAGGCTTCTTCAGGCTTTTTGATGCGACGCAGTTAATGAGCTAGTCATTTTTTGCAGTTTGTTGCTTACAGAAAGAAATGATTCATTTTTCATGATGACATAGATTATAGATCTTCTACGTTCCTCTTCCTTTACTAATTGTTCTCCAAGCTGTTCTAATTGCACGAATAAGCACCTTCTATAAGTGTAGTCTCTTCTTATTTCAATTTGGATCATTCTCTGTCCATGATACATAGGTAGTAGCCTGTATATTATTAATAATATTACTAACAATATGTTACTATAATATTGCTGAAAGATCAGCACCATGAACTGATTGTAATACGAATTAATTTCAGATAATTTTTGTTTATTTGTGAAAAAGTCCTTCATTCCCATTCATAATAATTACAATTATATTTTTTAGGTTTATTTTTGAAAATTGAACTACAAAAAGGATAAATTTCTTAGATTCTAAATCTTTGGTACACTCATACTTATAACACATCTTTACCATAGAAAAACGGTGAAATTCATTGAAGAAATGACACGGAGAGATAATTCATTAGTATAATGTGTTTTGCTTGTACAATTGCATAATAATCAAGCTCTTCGATCATGCCTAAAAATTCTGTATCCTATCCATCATTACCTAATCCATCACGAGTTCTGGCTGATACGTCATTTATACCCTCTAACTGTGACAATTATACAATGTGGTTCACCAGATATCACCACTTTTTGTTATTAGATAATGTATTTCATTTTACTTACATATGATATTAATGTTTGTTTAATGATTCTCATTAGATGATTGTCGTTATTTTTTCCTTTAATATAATAGTATATTAAGTAGTAACTAGTATAGTAAATAGTAACCTAGCTAAAGTCGAGACATGTTTCCTTTTTCTGCTTTTCATACTTATGTTTGAAATTTCAAAAATTTGTAACGTAGAAGTTGTTGCTGTTCAGATATTATAAATTTATAAATAATAAATTCGTTCTGCTTGAAACGTTTACATGGATTTTTCAACCTCTTATCACCTATTCCCAGATAGCACGCGACGTCTTAAAGACGTCTGTTTTACGTCCATTTTTGGTCTGAACGTCTTACGTCCTAAAAAGACGTCTTTAAGCGTCTTAAAGACGTCTCGTAAAAGACGTCGTTTTTACGTCCGAAATAAGACGTCTTTAAGACATCTTTTACGAGTCGTCCTTAAGACGTTTCATTTCTTGACGTTTCAGTCATTCTAAACTGCTAGAGAAAAGCTTTACAAACTGTACACACGCAACGCAATATAACGCAGTTTTCCACCCATCGAATAGACTTTATTTAGGAAATTTATTTAGGAAAATTAAATAACTAAATTGTTCATTTAGAACTATTAGAATAAATTACATATATACATATATTCGTAATAGAATTTAGCAATAAATATTGTATATCTGTTTGTCGTTACTATCCTATTAACCGTTTGAGTGCGGCAAAGCGCTATCGCGCTTCACTTGTCATTTGCCAAAAATGCGGAGGAGCGCGACAGCGCTTCTCTTGTTTTGTACCGAGAATGCGGTGGGGCTGCTGTTGGTTAGTATAATTTTCGCATCTATTGAGATCAGTTGTATTCGTATCAAGTTCAGTTGTTATTCATTTCACTCAATTTTTGAATATAAGAAAATTCTTCAGCACTCAAACGGTTAATAATATGCTTCATTAAAATAAAGTAGTTTGATTTGTATCTAAACAATTTTTTAAACAGAAGTTTATCTCTTCTAATAATTATATGATCTGATACGATTTGAGCCTTTATAAGTTTAACAAGTACTGAGTGTAACAAAGTAGGTTTGCATGGCTCAGTGAGGAAACACATCATCTAGTAAACGGGTAAGGCCCGAGTTCGAATCCCGCCAACTGCCTAAAAATTTCTTAAATGTAATTTAAGGTTTTTTCGAAGCGAAAGTGAAATATTCCACTTTCGTTTTGTGGAATATTAATTCTGCACAACTCTGGACGCAACGGACCCTTGATGCGAGTCGCGGGGAAAATAAGGTGTTCCAAAATTGATGAGTCAGAGGGCGGATATACATATCTTCTTACGGGGGCTCGGACCCTCGGTTTAATAAGTTTTGTCGAGTTACCGATCGTTCGCGGGACCGACGACAGTCGCGCGCGTCACGTTCCGGTTCAATCTGGCGATCGAGATCTCGGGTTTCGCCAGGGGGACAGGTTTACTAATCGCGAAACACGATGCCCGGAGGTCGCGCGAAATAGAAACGTTAGCCCGAGAACCTTTCGCTAGCACCGATCGGTATATATAATTGGTCTGGTTGCACTTAAGCCGCGTTAATGATTCCACTTCGAGCCGAGTGCTGCCCGATTCCCTTAATGGGCGTCAAAGGTGAGCAGACTTTAGATGGCGCGCAACGTGCTTCTGAAATTCCCGTAGCAATTAGCTTTGCCCGCGAGCACCGAAGATCGCGGCAGCTATTTCACAGCCTTAAGAACCCTTCACAGTTTTTTGTAACAGCGAATTAGAACTCTTATCGTGCCCGGTACATAAACAGAACCGCTATCAGGTTCGAACAGTTACTAATGACCTCGTTGCTACCTTGAAAACCAAAGTAATAGGTTGGGGAAAAAGAAATCCATTATTTTTCCGGTGGATGGCTGTAGTGATCGATATCTCGTAAAGTATCGATCAAACAATTTCAGATTTACAGTTATATTAAAAATTTAAAAAGTTCGTTTTGTACATCTGTATCAATTATACATATTCTGAGAATTTCATCAAAATCGGTCAACGTTGTAATGAGCTGGAGATGTTCCAAAATGATCACATAAGGGCGAAATTCCCTGACTAGGCCAAAATTCTGCGACTTTCGCCCTTAAGTTTTCATCGTTAAACGTTTGTAGCTCAGTGCAACGTTGACCGATTTAGATGAAATATTCAGAATATGTATAATCGATATAGATGTACAAAACGAACTTTTTAAATTTTTAATATAAGCACGCATAAAAAAGTTGAAAAATACAACTTTTAGTATTTTCTCTGCAATTTCGACCAATTGCAATTTTTGTAAAAAATTCTTTTCAAATAAGTCAATGGACAGCACGAAGAACCCTCCAAGGAGCTGAGTTTAGAAGCATTAAGAAAAAAAAGAAGCCAATGTCATCGAAAAAAAATATTAGAATTTGCTAGAAAATATCAAAACTGGACAACTACTGACTGGGAACGGGTTATTTGGTCAGACGAGACAAAAAATTAACAGAATTTGTTCAGATGGCACGTCTTGGTGCTGGATTCGTAAAAATGAAAGGCTTAAACCACGACATGTGAAACAAACGTTAAAGCATGGACACGAATTCCTAATGTTTTGGGGGTGCCTAACAGCATTTGGTGTTGGATCACTGCACCGAATTAATGGTATTATGAATCAGTACATGCACAAGGATATTTTACAAGATCATCTCGTAGATGCTGATGAAAATATGCCTTTTGAAGAAAAGAATGTAATTTTCATGCATGACCGAGACCATAAGCACACTGCTAAAAGTGTAAAAATTTGGCTCTGTATTAAACAATTTTCTGTTCTGGATTGGCCTGCACAGAGCCCCAACCTCAACCCCATAGAAAATCTATGGGGTTTACTAAAAAGACGACTTCAGGATTCATATGACTCCCAACCAACATCAATCACAGATTTGTATGATAGAATTCAAGAACAGTGGGAACAAATATCTCCGAATTATTGCAAAAAATTAGTAGAAAGTATGCCAAAGCGAATTAGTGCAGTTTTAGAAGCACAAGGGTTGTGGACGAAATATTAAAAATAAATGATATATTAAATATTGCCCAGTATTGGACATGGTGCAAAACCGAGTCAGTCCTATTTTTGTTGCCATTGCTAAACGGGGAGACATTAATTATCGAAAAAAAATTCTTAAGTTACTTCAAACTATGATAAAAATAATTATAATGTTGATTTTTCGTTATTCTTCTATATTTCTAGTAATAAATAATGATTTATACAAAACTTGTGGTTATTGGTTCAGTTTTGCTCCTTACTGTACGTGCAATTTTGAATTTTTGAATTTTTTTTTTAATTTTTTATATTTTTTTATAAATTTTCAATCAATTGACCGATTGACCAGAAAAGGCCAGAATTGGCCAACAGGAGAGGTGTTGTGTTCCATCAGGACAACACCAGGCCACACAGGTCTATAGTGACTCGCCAGAAACTCCGGGAGCTTGGTTGGGAAGTTTTGATGCATCCACCATATAATCCGGACCTGGCACCAAGCGATTACCAAAGCTTCGATTAGGGAAACTTCTTTAGTGATAAGAAATTGGCATCAAGAGAAGATTGTGAAAATCAATTACTAGAATTTTTCGCCAATAGGGACCAAGACTTCTATGAGAGAGGCATTATGAAGCTACCTGTAAAATGGCAACAAATTATTAGAAGAAAACGATTATTAGAACAAAACGGAGCATATTTGACCCAAATCGGACAATCCGAAACATGTTAAATAAAGTCTTGAAGTTCACGTACAAATAATGGATTTCTTTTTCCCCAACCTAATATCTTTCAGTCATTAGAATAGTCCGTTTGACTTGTCTCAATTGCGAGCATCTTGGGAGCGAACGTTCATAAGTCTGAAGTGCCCTTCAGGTTTTATGGAAGCCGTTTAACATCTGGGTGGACGTCTGTTCGTAGTGGAAGTAAATCATGAGAGCCGAGAAGCTGAGAATCGCTTTAGTCGTTACTATAATTGATTAGCTTTATTGATCCCAGTGGAAAGTGGTACTTCGTAGCTCTACCGATCCCAGACGCTAAGATATATTCTAATCGGAATGCTTCTTGCCTTTAATGGCAAAAATCGTGAGAGTACTTTTTAGAAGCTTAAACTATCTTTCAGTAATTATAAAAGTAGAAGAAATTTTAAAGAAGACTGAACAACACTTTGCTCCAAGAAATAGTGTGTAAAAGGATTACGTATAGTTTATAGAATCCTATGCGTCATATCATTCGCTAAGAGCCAATAACTCTTTGCAACGACTTCTCGCCCATTCGCATGATTTCTTAGACGTACGCATAGTCGCCAGATGGGGGGAGGGAGCACGAATCGAGGGGAAAAGGTTACCCTCTCTCTGCCAGCACCGGGTTAGTCACGTGACATTGTGACACAGAGACGGGGAATTAGAGTAGGGGAAACAAGTCTTGATCTGGCGACTATGGATACGCATGACATAATTGCAGCCTCCGCTACTGCTGTAGAGGTAACGGTTTTTGCTAGATATTGCATTTAATAGTTTTATAATATCATGCAAAGTGTGTCCTGGATTTTATAACAGTTTTTGAACGTGGGAAATTTTTGAACGAAAATTTTTAGTGGTCTTTCTTTCTGTAGTTTTGCACGCCAGTGTATTATCCTAGGATCTTTCATGCAACTATTTCTAAGGAGCGTCTGAGTGTTAAACTTTGTTGTAAACTGTTTCTTAGGCGAATGTTCAGTCCGCTCGCCCAACAAAAACGAAGAACCTAAAATTTTCAGCTACTATCCGGTGTTGAATCTGCGCCGAAAGACATTTCCGCCAACAAGCGAACATACTCTTGCTTCCTGTGGGCGTCGTGGCGTTTGGTATTCCCTCGAGGTCGTCCACGAAACCATATTCTCAGTATTCGTCCTGCGATGCTCGCCAGGACCTCGCCTCAAAAGCGTATATTTTGTCTCTTAGAGAATAAAGAATTTGCCTTTGCTAGAAAATCAAATACGAACGAGTAGTCGAAGCTTTTCTAGACTGGCAGCTGAGGCGACTTGTGATTCAAACGGTGAATTTTTATGCAACATAAATATTCTCTGTATTTAGCGCTAGGATCAGGAGTTCGGTCATTCTTTTAATCTTTTTTATTTTCCAAATCTCTCTGCAAAATAACAATTTTCTTCGTCAGTTTCAGTCGCAGGGGCCAAATAAAAATTTTCTTCGTCAATTTTAGTCGCAGGAGCGAAATTCGAATTTCTGCTGTTTCAAATTTCAGCTAAAAATTGTTATCGTTAGACTGCAGATCACTGCAAAATAAAAATTTTCCTCGTCAATTTTAGTCGCGGAAACCAAACCTTCTTTTTCAGAAATTGTACAAAGCTGAAAATAATATGTCGATATTCTTAAATTGTTTTACTCTCCCAACTGTTTCAAATTGCTTTTCCCTAAAATTCATAAAATCATAAAACCAACCTGACACCAAGGGACAAATTAAGCTTGAAAACGCTTAAGCTTAAACGAAACTGAAAAAGCCTGCACTTTGGCATACGTGCATATTTTATCGTACAGACCGGACACGATAACGATGGCATACGAAAGTAATCGGTATCTAATCGCAATGGATAAAGCACACGGTCCCGATTAAACTAACATCGGATACGCTTTTCGTCCATTTAGTTCCCTGTAATCGATCCCCGAAACAACAGGTACCGGACCATCAATTAACTCGCCGGAATAAGGTGAGATCAACGACGCGAGCCGACCATCGATCAACACTGATCGTTTCCGTGACGAAGGGAGCTCGTTTTGTCGCGCGTTATCTCCGCGCGCTCGGACGTCTGGAACCTCGCCACGGAAGGATTAATTATAAACGCAGGCGTAATAAGGAGCTAAGCGTGGGAACCGAACCGGCAAAGGACGCGGGCGTACACCACAGCCACCTACTGTAAACACGCGCGCAACCGTCTCTATTTATGTGAGAAACCAGCCCGGTACCGACCATTCTGATCGTCTGGGAGTGGAATTAGTAACACGCGACCGCTTTTATATCCTGTGGGCTTTTCAAGTCTTATCACTGACGCGAGAACTGCAAGAACCGTGAGTTCTGCGCATTTATAGCCCGTACGATCGGGTAAAGTTAATTAAAAAAGAAATACTAACATTGAACTCGTCCTGCAACGTAAGAAATATTTAAGAAACTCTTCAGATATTGTTGAGTTTGGTAAGCATTAATATGAAGTAAATTTATAGTAGAATTAATGTAGAGTAAGGGACCCAATTACTGTGGGTAGTACCAATTACTATATCATATACTGTATCATATACTATACCATATACCATACTATCTCCATACCATACCATACTATATATGTATATATAGCATGGTAGCCATATACATACCATACTATAATATATATTACATACTATATATGGACCGTTTATTTTGAAAGTGGTGCAAGTAAAAATTAAACAAATAAAAATTAAATATTAGCAGATTTGACAATTAAAAAAAAGCAAATAAAACTGAACAAAGCATTGGCATTTTTTAAGATATTAAATACTAACTAGTTATAAACAAAAAGTTTACACTAAATTAAGCATAAATTACGTCAGTCTCATTTTTTTAAAAAAAGGACTTACATCACTTTCAAAATAAACGGTCCATATCATACTATATACCCCATACGATACTATACCATACTATATACCATGCTATATACCATAATATACTATACCATGCTATACACAAAATATACCATACTATATACTATACTAAACACAATATATACCATACTATACATCATACTATACTCTCCTCTAATCTATAACTATACCAATTGTTGTATATTAATACTATTACTATCTTAATTATACTCATCATTCATTAATTTTATCACTGACGAAAAATTTCGAGTTCTAAGCATTTATAATTCATACAATTGGATGAAGTTAATTGAAATAGAATTATTAGCGTTAAAACATAGTCCTTTGTTTATTTATTTATTAAGGTCACGTCAACTACTAGGTCATCAGCGACTACGGAAGAGCCGATAAAATTTATAGCAGAGGATTTCATGTAGTAGGTATAGCGTAGTGTGTAACCTGAAGAACCTATGAGACTTTTCAGATTCTTTCGAATTTATTGAAGATTAATGAAAAGAGAATGTCAAATCAAAAAGCAAAAGAATGAAGATAGCAACAGGATCTCTTAGAAACAATTCGAAATGATCGATTGTTTCTCATTTGTCGCAGTAAAGATTGTTTATAGTTTTCCTAACGTTGTTACCAATACGCAATGACTAATTCTTTGTCCGGGGTCTTCAACAAGCGAAGTAATGCGTCAGCCGAAAGTTATTCACAATATCGCATCGACAATGAACGCCTCATTGTTATAGCTTCACGATTCGTGGACACTAAACAAGAGTCCAAAGTACTTTAAAAAATAGCATTCGATCTTTGCTGCATAGACTATCATCTCCTTTGCTTATCTACGTATAAAACTTCCTAGCAACGATCGCGCCAGATGGCGTTATGTAATTCACATAAAAAAAGAAGAAACAGAAAAACGATATCTATTAAAACAAACGAAAATTGTTTGCTTAACATGTACACCAGCAGCGAACCAATAATTGTTCATCGAGATTGCACTGTAGTATCAACTTGACCTTTTGATACTGAAAATAATTTATCGGTTCTGATAACACTATATTATACCGTGTCCTGTAATTAACAAGACTTATTGAATTGTCAAAATACAAATGAAGTAAATTAGTAGTTAGCAAACCGATTTGCATAACTAAAAAAATGTGTCATACTAAATGAATGTGCATCAGTAGTCCCAAAATGTTCGTGCATTTATATTATTCGTTATTATTGTAAATCTTCAAAATAAAAATTCTCTGCATAATGTACCAGTAATATTAAGTTCATTAGATGTTTCTGTTCCGTGTTTCGCCTACTCGTCTAATTGTTATAGTTGTATTATACGAAAGAGGATAATACAGTATTTATAATATTAATTAGTACTTGTAATTAAATGCAATTTCTACTCAACCATTCACGGTGAGCGCAAAAAAAAGTTTTGTTGGCATCACTAAAACCCATTGTTCTTACAAACTGCTGAACCTAATGTCAGGAACGTGAACATTTGGAATATACCAATTTGTTAATATACCAGGAATCGCTTGAAACACAATATTCACAAAAATTTCAGCAGAGGAAATAAGACACTCGCGCAAAACATACTCCAAAACACTGTTCAAAAAATTTCACCGGGGAAAATAAGGTTGATAAAGCATATTCCGAGATAAAAACTTGTTCGACCAAGAGATAAATTTCTTGGCTAAACTTTTGAGTTTGCAACCCAAGGATAATACAGAACAGAATTAAATCCGAGAAGAAAATACGAGGCAGTGAAAAATCACCGAGGAATGATATATTCGCGTGCAAGAAACTGTGCAGAATTTTCTCGTTATAAAGGGCCACATTCATAGGCGAGAAATTCGCGATGGAGGCGGTCCGCATTTTTCCGCCGCGGAAACAGGCGGAACATTGTGCGACACGAAATTGCGTTGAACGCGAAAAGTGAAAAATCTCCGGCGTGTAATGAATATAAATTGGCCAGTCGACGTGTGTTTCGCGAGATGAAACGATTAATGGGAAACGGGGAAATGAGTTCTCGCAGGTTGAATAATCGAAAATCGCTGGCGGTTCCCAAGGCGCCGGTCGAACTGGTGAAAGATTGCAAGAACATTCCATTTAAGTGTCCGTCGTTACGACGACGATTATGCGTGGCCAGTGCTCGTTTCACGGTGTTTTGCTTCCTTCGATTCGCACGGGTCCATTGTGGTTGCTCCGCGCTTACGCGTAACAGAGAAAATTCATAAACGATTGAGTCTCGAAAGGAACAAATTTTTGCTACCCATTGTTGCCGTTTTGTTGCCCATTGTTGCCATTTTATTGCTCCATCTGTGTACCGAGTCCAACTTATTGAATGCTCGAGATAGTAGAAAATAAAGGAGACCCAATACTATGGTAAAATGTTTTTTTATGCGAAATAAAAATTTTCTATCTGAATTCCAACGAAACGGAGTGAAATTTCTACTTACTTTCCTTCGGAGTATGTTTAATAAGTTGAAAATAATATAACGGTATTTTAAAATTCTTCTATCGTTTTAAAATACACCTACCCATTTTTGTCATAAATGCATAAAATTTTGACCAAGTGAAATTTCGTTTCTGCTCAAATTGAAAATTTCTTGTGTTACTAAAATGAAGATGCTGATTATATTATAGACTGCAGATTTCATGCATTTAGAACAGGAATGAGTAGATGGAACGCAAAGTACAAGAAAAATTAAACGCATTTAATATTCCTGGTACATTATTTATCAGTAAAATTGTGAACAAAAAGAAATTTTTATGTAACTCCCTTTTCTCGTAATTGATGGAGACAATTTTATTTCTCATAAATTCGAATTAACCTTTATGCTAGCAACCAGGTAAAGGATACCGAACTTCCGGACACTGTTACTTCAATCTGTGCGTTTCAACATAAAGATTTATGCAATGGAGCTTCAATAGCCAAGCTTTAAAATTACTATTTGTTTGTCAACGTAAGGATTAAATGTAGGTATTTGGCATACAACGTTGTTCGATATAAAAGTAATATTGAGCCACTGTGACTCGTGTGAAATGCAACTCGAGTTCTCTGGAAGTTTGAAAGTTCACAAATAGTGAGAACGTTCAGGATTCGTTACAAGATTCATTCCACCTTTAACGCTCGTTCGCACGGTTTCCTGCACTTATTCTGCGCTCGCTGATAGACAGTGGTTCTCCATCTCGGAAAACGAGTCGGGACAAATTGAATCTCGTGAACAATGTTTCGGAGTTAACCCTTAGCACTCGAATGGCGACTGTAAGGCGCCACTAGAAATATTACCGTATCATTATTCAAAAAACTTTTTACATCCAAGTTCACACCGCTGACTTGAGAGTGTACTGCAAGATAACGTATATGACAGTGACATTTATATTTGGAGTCTAACTTACGCTCGTCAGCAGTATCAGTCAATTTCACATACAATTTCCCAAGAACCCCATAAGCGTTGTGTACTGTTCCGATAATAATTTATCGTACAGGATGTATACTTATCGTACACCAAATTTCGAGGAAGCAGGGGCCAGTGATTCATAGTGTGTAATTTACCGAATAGCCAAGACACGTATCTGCTGATTCGAATCTATGAACGAAAGTTGTCCATTAAATACAAAAACCGAAGAAATAGTCAACTCGTGTCCACCTTTCTCGTAGATCCTTATCTTTTGCTCCGAATTATTTCGAAATAAAAAGCGTCGTCTTATGTCATTGTCGAGCTTATCCCCACTCCGCGACGAGTCGCAAATGGCTTCAGCGTAGTACACGAAGGATTAAATACTCGACTTTGAACTTCAGATTCGAAATTAGATCAGGTTCAATTTTAAATCGAGTTTGATCGGAATCCCGCGAACGGGAACGTCTGCATTTTCGCGAAACAATGCGAAAATTGCTAAACAGAAGGACTGAAAACGGTACACACGGCGGAACTCGAATGGAGCAGCCGGTTTCGCAACGATCCCATTTCTTTAAGCGCCCGATCGTAGTCCATTTACTATTCCAGCGACGCGAGGTTGCATAATAATCGCGGCGCGCCATTATAACAACGGGGTTGAGCAACAATGTGAACAGAGCGCATTGTTAGCTGCAAACAAGCTTTTACTCCGGCACCGTGCCCTATATGGCCGCGACGTTTCGAGAAAAAGCGTGGCCCGCAATAGAAACAATTAATTGTCGACGATGTTTACGACGGAATTGCGAAACGTTTGCGAACGCTCGTCGAATACGCTTATCTTGAGCAACGTTTCGCGGAACAGGAACGGGACGATTCGAGAAAGAGATGTCCTTGAAAGTCGATTGCGGAAACGGGAAACTGGTTGCGGCGACATAATTCGACGGGAAAAGAAGGTATAATGCAAAACCGAGCATCTTAATCCGGTCTCTTACCGTCGCCGGATTAAATTAATTGGCCCGCTAGCTTTCTGTATTTATGATACACGAGTTAGTGCGATCAGTAGACGGATTATATGCGTTTATGACAAAAATGAGTAAGCGTAATTTAGCCCTAGCACTCCCAAGGGGAGAGGGAAGGGGCTCGTCGAACCCACAGGTCGGAAAACTTTACATTAAGACCATTTCTCTTGGGTAAAAAATTCTCAAGAAATTATCTATTACCGTTTTTGTACATTTAAGTTTAATATTCCGAAGTCCCGTTGCTATAGGAAAAAAATTACAGTGCACAGACAGGAAAAACCAGACAATGCATCGCGGCGACAGTATAAATGACGCTAAGCGGCCCCCACCGCTCCTTTTATCACCAAAGAATAACAAAAATAATCCCAGAACTAAGAATTTAATCACAGGACTGATTGGCAAGGAACGATGCAGCATTTTCAGTTACAGTCGAGCATTCAATGCAGTCAGAAGTGAATATTCATTCTGAGAGAAGAGAATTAAGGCCAATGCATACCTCACAGGCCAGGCCGGCCAGGCTCAACATTACAGCCCTAGTTTTGGTCCTAGCGTTTAGTAGCCGGCAACCGTGTCAGGCTTTGGAACCGAATTTCTTCTCTGGCCTCTCGGGCCTTCCCAGATGGCCTTTCGAGAGCGCGTTGACAGTTCCCTGCTGTGCGGGGCACAAAAAAAAAAAGGTTTACGAGCTCTACAGCTCTCCTTAGGTAAACTATCGGTATCTCTCCTTTACAATACCATGAAAATAGGAAACGTTCCTGGCACTTAGTGAAACAGCATCGCACATCCTTATATGTATTTTATCATACGTAAATTATAAATACATATAAAATTCTTCTTAAATAATTTATCATGTTATACGCAAATGTAATTTCTTAATGAAAATATATTAGAAACATCTTTGTTCTGCAAATTCTCCCACCGGTTATAAAGTGTAAAAAAATTTTTTAAAATATGGTCGTATTCTACGATTCTTCCTGTTTGAAATTCCGTTTTTTAATTCGCGAAGCAAAAAATTGCAAATATTGGGTACTTGAAATTGTTATAAAAATATATTAGGTTGGAGGGAAAGTTCTACTGTATTTTAAAGAAAACATTTGAATCAATTCATAAAAAAAAATACGTATTTAATATTATTCAATGATATAATTTCCATTATTTGTAAGGACTTGTTGCCATCTTTCAGGTAACCTGTGCATTCTTGTTTCCCAATGACTCAATAGCAACATGTGTTTTTGATTTATAAGAAAAATTACCTGCCTATTTAAAAAACGACAGAAGTTTCCTTCAAATCCAACATAGGGTAGCTCGAACCGATAGCTCCGAAAGGGAGTACCGTATTATTAATTATTCTGGTAGCTTTTTCCACTCGGCAAGATTTGGGACGGACAGCAATAATGCAGGTAGAAGGTGTTGAACCGTTCGCCCGCTAGCTCAGGCCCATCAATTGGGGATAGGTTTGTTAGCGTAGTAATAAATTGTTACTTTGTTTGTTATAACATTTAAATTCTTTAACAAGGTATTCCCCATCTATTACCACGAGGGACTCTGAAATGCTCTAGTTTACAGCTTCTTAAATATATAGTAATGACGAATTGTTTCACCGCACAGATTGTCAGATGATATTCTTTCTTTTTCGTTAGCGTAGTAATAAATTGTTATTTTGTTTGTTATAACGTTTAAATTCCTAAACAAGGTATTCCCCATCTATTACCACGAGGGACTCTGAAATGTTTCGGTTGATAGCTTTTTAAATAAATACAGCATGTTCATTCTGTCTTCGTACTGCCAGGCCACGAGCCTGACAGGCTAGCCTGACGATATTCTCGTCGAGAATAGTCGCAGGCTAGCCTGACAGGCTCTGCTAGAGCCTGCGAACCCCTGGGGTTCTGGTAGCAGAGGACACGCGGTGCCTTTGTTCGAGCCTCTCAAGTGGCTGTCCCGGACCCCAAAATGCTTATAAACTGGGGTGTTGAGCCTGGCCGGCCTGGCCTGTGAGGTATGCATTGGCCTTTATACTTCCTCTGTCCCGTGATAATGGTTGCAGTTGATGAATTCAATTTACCCATAATAATAGTAGCAAAAGAAAATAAATATAGAACGCAACATTTATTATAAAAAAAATACAAACAAAACATATACATATATATATATATATATATATAATATGTAATATATAATATGTGTATATATAATGTATATATATATATATAAACATATATATATAATACAAACAATAAATTAAAAATATTACTCCTGATTTTTACTTTGAGTGTTCAGATAGTTTCTGGATTTTTCAATAATTTCGTTACTGCACTTTAAACTTGTAGACAAATTAAAAGAATTTAAAAATATCGATGTATAGGTTTCAGCTGATTAAGCATAGAATTCAATTTCTATTTGGCTTTGATTGCTTCTGTTTTATGAATCAGTCTACACTACAGTATTGCGAATGTGCAGAGACTATTGCAGTATGAAATGATTTGGAGAATGTGGAATGAACTGATGTTTCAGATACGGTCATTTTGGTTTCATTATCGTTCACCGATGACTTTTATTGATCTTCGAGATAAAATGCTTCCTACACGAGCATTACAGCACATTTCTGCATTAATTTCATGCTCGCGCAGCTGTGAAACAGTTTCGGTCCGAAGTAACAATCTCACGGTACCTGAGAAACGCTTGATGCATGAAATATATAATAACAAACACCGTGATGTTCGCGTAAAATTCTAATCACTTGCTTTATATTAAGAGACCCGTTAAAATGCACGAAAATGCAGAAATTCTGCGCGGGTTATTATTATACCGTTTCGAATAATCGGTGAATTATGTACTCGAAGATGGCACAACTACCTAGCTAGATAACTGTACCCAGAACACTTTAATTAGTCGTAAAGATATGAACGACGCAGAGAATTCTATCCAAGTAAATAAAAGTTTCTTACGATCTTTAGTACAGGAAATTGCAAATGATAATTACTGAAACAAATCTTAGCTCCCCAATGCTTGTTTCATTAACCGTTTGAGTCCCAGGGGGTATTGAAAAAACACGGTCGAAGAATCCCAAACAGCGCGACCGCGCTTTCTCTAAATGAGTATGAAAAGACCCAAGCAGCGCGATAGCGCTTGTTTTATCAATCGGTTACGCACCGTCAGTTGTCCACAATGCTCGAAATGTGCTGGGTTTTCTCGACAAAAAATCTCAACAGCGCGATCGCGCCGCTTGGGACTCAAACGGTTAAATTACTTTGATTCAGAATTTCTGGCATAAAAGTAAAAATAGACCTTTTTCTGTTCCATAGTATGCAACGTTTCGATTAATAAACATCGAATAAATATGAATAGAACTGTAGCTTAGCATCTCCAAAAAATGTTCAACATTTTCATTTGTAATTCTAGGTGTGTAAAGAGCATAATCACAAAGAAAATATGGAGCGACAGATTTTACGATATGGAGCGACGCATTTCGTCATACGAGGCGACACGTTTATGAAGTTCTAACATTCTCCTATCCTTTAATCTTCCAAGTGAATCTCATGAAACACACTTCTTGTGAAATCTACATCACATCTCTTTCCGTCTCCTTTCTCATTGAAACGTACGACACCTGTGCTGCACCATTCGCATATTTCTTTTAGGTCAATATTCGATGCTCCTTCGAGATCAGTAATGACCCCTTCACGCTCACCTTTCAACCATCCCTACAATTTTTGTATTTCATTTTCTACTATTTTTCATCTTCAATAATGCGATTAAATAGAATCATTCAATCTAATTGAAATTGTGCTTTTACTTCTTCAAAAATGACTGTGCTTCGAGACGCACACAGTTTCATATAAAATTCAATTTTTGAATTGTTACAGGAAGAACGAATTATAATTAAAGTGTTTCAATTTATCGAACATGCACAGCCACATAAATTATAACAGAATGCATTTGCGGATTCGCCTGTTAAACATTATTCTGATTCATGAGGATTAGTTCCTACTACAATATGCACGTGCTCGAAACGATTTCTCATCAAAATATTAACCCTTCGCACTCGAAGCTATTTTAACTCCAAAGCGAAACATTTCTTATGACCTAGAATATTTCCCTTGTATATATATTTTTTTATGTTATACATACGAAAATGGTGCAATTTACTCGTACGAATTTACTGAAGTGTTTAGTAATTTATTAAAAATAATATAAAAAATATTTTGAATAATGATACAGGAATTTTTAGTGGTGCCTTACAGTCACCATTCGAGTGCTAAGGGTTAACATTAACAATGAAACAGTTAATTGATTTTGACATACTAATTGCTGGACTTAGGACCGGGTTTTCAGCTCGAAAATCCGGCTTTCGAATTTCACAAAATTCTAGTAAACCGGTTTCTACGAACCGTCCAATCCTAGCCCCATATAATGTGAAACACTTCAACGAATATTCAAAATCGTAGTTTACGAAAGAAGTAACGAGAATAAACCAGATTGACTGTCTGAAGAAGGTTGGGCATTAAAGATTGACAAAATCAATTCTAATTACAATCTATTAAGTTACTGTTAAGTGACCTTTGTTCACTTTTAAACACCGGTGTGGCAGTCAGTGTGCAAAAGATTGACTATGCTTATTATTTATAATAGCTGAGAGTTTATTAGACTTCTCAACACGTTAAGCGCCGTGTCGATCACCGGTGATTGAACTGTTCGTTCAAAGTAACTGACCATAACAAATGAATAACATCCTTCCATTAAAAAGTTTTAAGACTGTGAAACAAGAAAAATACATATATCTTTTACATGTATCTCCCCCCCTCGAGTATTTAGATATATTTTTTAACTCCCCCCGCCCTCTTTCTCATGTAACCTCTGTAGGATTTTCAATCTTTCTCCTTGTAACCTCAACAGCAACGCGTGCGAGGTCAGTGAACGAATGCACAAGGTGCACTATACAGTAAGGAGCAAAACTGACTACACATTATTAGACACAACATAACTTTTTTAAGATTAGATCAAATGACTTGAATGTTATTGAGAAGTTAGAAGGATTAGTTTATTAATATAAAAGTGCCATTATAAGTCGAAAATCGTAGAAAACGGCAATTTTTGTCACTTTTAATAATTTATAACTCGTAAACGAATTATCCAAAATTTATGAAATTTTCAACATGGATATAATTTATTCGAATGAATAAGACATGTTTTAAATTTTCAATACAGGCTCACAAGGGAACATATTCAGATGCGAATTTCCGATTTTGATAAAACTTATGTGACATATAGTTCTTTGAAAAATATTTGACACGTATTTTTTTTATCAGCAACCATCCACTTTGAAGGGGTGAAAACAGCCCTCAAAGTTGGGGGTCAAAACCATATTTTTTGAGATATCTCGGAAACCAGAGATTGAAAAAATTTGAATTTTTTTTTAATTGTGTGTTTTTTAACGATAAATGTAGTCGCGCAAGAAAATTTTAACAAAAGTTTTTTGTTTAAACAATATATTAAAAATTTGATTTTTTTTGCAGTTTCTCTTATTTATTGTTAGTTCATTTTAATGTAAACTTGGGTGTGTGATCTTTGATCAAAAATAGGGGATACATGTTTCAGGATTTTCTTTTTTTTTGCCATTTAACAATAATTATGCACAATGGAAGATAGTCTTGCATCTGCCGTGCGTAGGAAGGAATTTCTGGCTTGTTTTATCGAAATATAAGCATTTAGTATAAATGTGTATAGTATTTTAAACAATACCACTGGGTTATGTGTCGTTTATTGTTTTATTAGTAGCTGAAGAAGGTGGCGCAGGTAGCAGCGTGACGCCGTGAATTTCTGCAATCGTTGGGCCTACGGTCAAAATATCCCTGCAGCCTTTTTAAGCTGTGGATCCTTGTCAGATAAAAAAGCTGAAAAAACCACCTTTTACTATTTCTTTTGCGATTCCTACCAATTCAAATTAAAAAAAAAATTTTGTTTGCACCTCGTCTAATAAACTAATCCTTCTAACTTCTCAATAACATTCAAGTCATTTGATCTAATTTTAAAAAAGTTAGGTTGTGTCAAATAATGTGTAGTCAGTTTTGCTCCTTACTGTACATTTCCATAAAGCACACACCGGTAACTAATCAACCCTGCCATTGGCCCATTCACAAAGAAACGCGATACACTCGATTGTCTCGGCTTCTCTGTTTTTTCAACCCCCCTGCGAGCGCGACCATAACCCAGACCCACCTAAACGCGAAGCATTTAATTCTCGGCTAACGCAGCGGCGCGGATGGTCTATTTTTGCTCTCGGTTAAAGGACCAACAGCACGATCTCCGTGCGAGAACAGAACGCCACGTGGCGTACGAACAACATAAGGACGGTTCGGAGGGAATGGGGGATGGGGGATGGGGCGCATATGCAATAGCACGTGCTCCTTTTATTCACGCCAGGGCATTTTACCAACGCAACTGGAACAACTAGTTCGAGGCAAGTTTCGCGAGCCGGTATACCCCTCCCCCCCTTCGTGGACGAGCGCCAGTATTGTTCCTTTTATAGTAGCCTACTTTTATCGAGCACCACTTCGGCAAGTTCTAATTTCTGATACCGCAAAAACAAAAAAAAAGGAACAGGCTAAATGCTAAGAACGGAGCCATCGAATTCCGATTACAATGGCGGACGAAAATACAGAACCACTTCCCTCGGTACGAGTTTTCTCTACTCCTGTTCTGTAGATGTTAGGCTCTGCATTGAAGAAGTGTTGTTTTGCGACTGTTCCGAAAATCTCTGCGACGGCAAATATTTTTCTAGAGTCGCGCAGCCATAACGATAGACTGATCGTTCGATCTAGAGATCCCCATTATTGAAAATACACGTGTACACGTCTAATTAATATATACGTGCAGAAGTCCAGATTCTGTTTAACACTTTAAACGCCAAACAAGAAAGCTCAAAAATTCCACGAAATCAAACTAAGTTATTTGATAAAATAGAAATTGAAAAAATTAAACGTATGATATTGTGTGGTTCTCCAACTTTCTTGCATTTTACAGATCCAAATCTTTGGTACAATGAATATATTAACGTAAAAATTTATTTTAAAGCCTGAATATATGGGTGACATGGCAGTCAACGTGTGTCAGGGTATACGGATAACACACGAATAACTGTGAACTTGAATATACGGGTACACGTGTATTGTCCGTGTATTTTGATGCACGTGTGCCCGTGTATTCAAGTACACGGATACACGGATAGTACATTGAAATGTACAAGAGTTAACATAATAGGTTTCGAAAATTAATAAACAGCATAATTTGTGTTGATAAACCTTAATCGATTAACTGTTTAGTTTGATGCGGAAAAACCAGTGTTTACATTTTCCGGCAAGAGACGGTTCCTTTTTGCTGTAACAATATTTCCAGCAGACGAGAAGCACCGTTCAGACATGGTTGACGTTGCTGGTATAGTTAAATATTTTTTAGCGATTTCGGATATTCTTGGATACCTGTGTGTCCTTGCCTTCCACCATTCGTATGGATCCAAATCAAACCGTAGTTGTGGCTCAGATATGTACATTTCAAATTCAGCATCTACATTGTTAACACCATTTATTTCATCGTAAAGAAATTGAAAGGCACTTTTATTGTTTGAGTTTTCTGTCCTCACGCTCCTGATGTAAATTCTTGGAATACACGCACAAGGAACTGTTGTATTTAATGTGGTAAAGAATACTTATATATTTATTCGATATATATTTAACAAAAGAAAATAACATAAGACTATTTATGTGCTACCTTCTCTACGACTGCGGAACGAACCTAATTATGTATTTATCTCTTAACGATTTCGGAGCGACTGCCGAATTACGCCGGGCGTCGGTATGCCTATCCCCACTCCAACTACGGCGCTCATCCTAATACTTATTACATGTGCGTATGTACGTGTAATTGCCTACAGGAACGCTTTTCCAATAAGTGTTAAACACGAGTTTAAGATCATGCAACTATAACATCAAACCTTATATCGACGCACGTGTACCCTTGGAACTTCAATACACAAATAATACACGTGTATTGAAAATAACGGATACCCGCGTATTATCCGTGTAGCTCGATACACGTGTACCCGTGTATTATCTGTGTATTTCGATACACGTGTACACGTTTAATTCACGTGTATCCGTGTATAAAGAGGTACACGGATTAAAATACGGATATACCTCTGTTCACGTGACAATGTTTATAAACATGGCAACGTCTTGTTTATAAACATCCCGCTGTCCTGCGGAAATCTCTGATAAGGTTGAGTTTCTAACACGATATTACGCGAAGAAAATTTTCTGGAGATAAAGTGAAATTATTCGTTAATTATTAGGTTTAGGGCTAATACTTTTTTACTCAAAATTCGACATTCTTCCATATTTTAGTATAAAAAATATAGTATTTCATTCAAAAAAACGAAGTCGACCTTCAAATCTCCGAAACACTTCCACCTGCGAAAAAATAAATACACTAAATTATGTACCCCGTCGGATCATGCAACTTTTGTATACAACACTTTTTCCTGAAACGCATACTTTGGGAGTTATATAGGTGTGGAAGTTGCGTGGACCACCCTGTATATTAGTACACGTGAACACGCGAATACGTGTATCCTCAATATGTACACGTCCAAAATCATGATCTCTAGTTCGATCCGATAATTTTTTCGGTTACACGAAGTGTGCGATTTAATCGAGCCTTCCTAATTGAATAACGTTGTCACCGACGAACGAAGATTTCGTGCGGATCCGGCGAAGAAGCTGGAATTAATGAAATTCCTCGGCGGCGGTTAATTGGCCAACGAGAGATCAACCTAGTTTCGCGTATAATTAATAAATCTCTCGTCCAAGTGCAATACATCAGTCGACCGTGCGAATTATGTCGAGGTTTTTAATCGGCGAGCCGGTTCGCAACGTTCGCGGAACGACGATAAAAAGTTGGTCTTGACGGTCTGTGCAGCTTGTCGCGTTCCCTCCGGAAGGTGCGCTCTTCCCAGCATTGTTTCTGACGGGGTGACTCTCAACCCCTTGTGCATCCGAGCGACCATAATCCACACCGACGCGGACACCGTTGCGAAATCCATATTTACATACACGTTGGGGGGGTGGGAAGGGATTCAGATATGGCAAAAGAGAGTCGCTCGTTTAAAGCCGATATATTTAAAACCTTCGTACAAATGTTCAGTGACTCGCAGTAGCATCGTACTTTTACAAAGACTATTTATTGCTATTAGGGGTACCCATAAGTAATCAATTATTTGCAAAGAATGTTTTGCCTGTACTCCTGTACCGATCGTTGAAGAGGACACACGTATTCTTTTACAGTTTTCGGTAAAGCAGCCTGTGTTAAAAATATTTTAAAAAGTATGGTAATTATTTACTTTAGTGGCTTCCTCACCGATTTTGATGACCTTGAAATATGTTACCAAGGTCATGATTCTGAACAACTTTTTCCTATACATGTTACCGCCGCTCGCCTTTAGTTTACGAGATATTTGCAAAAATGTTTCAACATCTCGAAAAGTGATCGGAGTAGGTGTGGGTTAGGGTTAGGGTTAGAATTAACAGATTTCTTAACAGATTTCTATTTGAAGTGGTGTATATTTTATAACACCATTTTCTTTTTACTAATTTTGAAATTACATTGTGTTTTTATACGTCTTTTGTTTCGATTTATAATGTAACTAGTATTATGGCATCGAAAAATTAAGTTTACGCGATCAAGTAGTATATTTTCGTTGCACTTGATACAATTCATCGTGCCATGGATCACTTTACTGTTAACTAAAAAATCTATCAACTTTTCTTGATTGTTGCAGATATCCAAGAATTCGTATAGTTTCATGCTTAATACTCAGAACAAACAAGACAGTGGGTCTTAACTAATTGAAGTCGTTTTAAGTTGTGGCCATAATTTAAAATCTAACCCACACCTACTCCGATCACATTTCGTGATGTTGACACTTTTTCGCGATTATCTCGGAAACTAAAGCTGAGCGGAGGTAACACGTATAGGAAAAAGTTGTTCAGAATCATGACCTTGACAACATATTTCAAGGTCATCAAAATCGGTGAGGAAGCCCCTAAAGTAAATAATTACCAAAAGTATAATTTTTTGTACAACCCTGTAATAAAATAGCGGCGTCCGTACCTTCCGAGGATCATAATCGTCATTGCATACTTTTACATTACATACTGGCAAACTGTCCTTGATAACGATGGAGATTATATAATAAATTAAGAAACAAAAACTTGAATTCACTACAAAGTTTGTTTGAGATTTCAAAATAATTGATTACTTATGGGCCCCCCTAATATTTTGTACAACGTCAAAGCTCGCATTATAATTAACACGTTGATTGCCACGTCACCCATATGTGGGTGACGGAATTATTCGTCCAAATAAAATGAATTTTTACGCTGATATATTAATCGTATCAAATTTTTTAAGGATCTGTAAAATGCCAGAAAGTTGGAGGACCACTCAATATCATACATATAATTTTTTTCAATTTTTATTTCATTAAATAATTTACATTAATTTGATAGAATTTTTGAGCTTTCTAGCTTGGCAGTCAAAGTGTTAATTACAAAAGTGGTTCGAAATTAAGGTTGTCATATCACGCTTCGATTACGAATATCGGAAAATGGTCGATTTTCACGAAAATTAATTTGAAAACAATTAATTTGATTTTCCATTTCTGACAACATACTCGAATTCACCAACCCCAGAAACATATAAAGGTACCGATTTTATGAAATGTTGAATTTTGGCCAGCTTTTCGGGAAAAGGGACCCCCCGTGTGCCCGCGTGCGTTTACCTCTCGAACGCTCCGTCGCGTCGTCGACGCTTTTCGAGAATTCGAAATCGTCGCTCCGGATGTCGTTATCTGATCTACGCTTGGAATTGCGCCTATTACGCGCCTACCTCGGCGAATTCCTTTCGTCGAGTCTCTTTGTCTCCAGCGCCACTTTGCTCGCTCGATATCAGGGAGAAACGACAGGTGAACTGCGAACGAACTTGAAATATAAACTCCAATTTTCCTCTTCGAGAACATTGGGAAATTCCGGCTGTTTATGTAAGGACTCGTTCGGTTAATCCTCCAGGGACCGACATCTGATTGCCTAGCTCCTTTTTGTACGACCAACACGTATAATATTGAAGATGTTACTATCATGGAGCTGGAGATTTACGGCTTTATTAAAGTAATGATCCGATCGAAGATCTACAATCTAAAACAGAATGTCACAAAAATGTTGCACTCCCTTGAAAAGGATGATTCCCGAGGTGATTCGAAGCAACTTTTTCCTTTACGAAAATCTTTTCCGAGGCTTTGTTAAAGAGTTATTAACGGAAAAAGCACGGACCAATCGGAGCGCGACTATAGCAGGCGGAACGCGACTATAGCGTTCTGCTGAGCGTGGCGTGGGCATTGGCCGAGCCGCAATCCGTCCGCTGTAGCCGCGCTACGATTGGTCCGTGCTTTTTCGTTAATAACTCCTTAACAATGCTGTGGAAAACATTTTCGTAAAGGAAAAAGTTACTTCAAATGACCTTAGGAATCGTCCCTTGCAAGTACAACATGTTTGGGACATCCCGTAGAAATAAATATTGCATTTGAGGTATGTTAGACGGAAAGTATTGCTTTGTAGTTTATAAAATATCAATGCAATTATTCGATCTATTGGTTATTTAACTGAAATTCTCTAGATTCTTCTGTAGTTTTCTATTTTATCGACCCATTTTTGTCATAAATGCATAAAATTCGTATTCTCTGTAGTATTGTGCACGGACGTCCCTGAAGAGTTGTGTTGCTTCGGAAAGCTGTGCTGAGAAATTTTTCCATAATAGGTCCGAATTCAAAAAGAGAGGTGCGGCACACGCTCGAATGCAGAAAGCTTTAATAGCAGTTTGGGGTGAATTAAGAGAACGGAGGAGTGTTGCACCAAGTGTTGCCTTAAGTTTTACTCTTGAAGGCAAAACTGTTTAGTTGCAGGCGTGTACCCCCTCGTATAGGCACGAGCATGAACGCTACCCTCGAGACGTGCTCCCACAAGGACGCGTAACGTTAATCCTACGAGAAGTGCTTCGGTTTATTCTGGAAACACTTCTAACTTGCAACTTGTGCTTGAAAGACTGAAATTAAAATGATCTAGAAATGTAAAAGTCCTAAGAGTTTCCGCATACAGTAATCTTACAAAATATAAATTAAAATAAAATCTTTTTAAACGTAGTGCAGTCTATTATTTCCAACATTTAAAAAATAGGTTCACTATTCTGTATAATAAAGAGGCCTTTAGAGATCTTCATACAAAATAAAAATATATTTTCTTTCTTAATAGTTTTGGTAGGTTGAAAATAGTATGAGAGTATTTTTAAATTCTTTTAATGTTTTTACCAATAATAAATCAGCAGACCTCCATTAACTTGTTTGTGAAAGTAAACAGGAAATATTTCATTTCTTTCATTCTCAAAACGTGTTTCATAATTCTTTATGGCATTTGCAGACTAAATGTTACTTGAATTATCCAGTTTGCATGGAAATTAAATTACTTCTGGAAATTCAAGTGGGAACTTTTAATCTAAATTATTTGGGATATTCAGTTTCACTTCTATATAACTAATCCTCCATTGAGAAAGACGAAAGTAAAATTTTGCATGGCACTCTTCTAAACTTCATGAATAACACGCGACCGCTAACATTTTCCGCAAGCGTTATAAAATAATATCGGTCGTCCCGGGAGTTCGTCTTGTTCAAGGCACTACAATAAAGCACGAACATGGAAAAAAAGGGTTCAGTGTACTTGTAATCGCTTTAAAACTCTGTTTAAACCCGCGAGGACTAGAGTCGCTCCCTTTCGAGCACCCTTTCGCGCAGTGTGCAAACACCGAAATACACCACGATTACTTCCACTAACGACTTTCGCTACCGAAAAGCAAATCCTACAACGCGAGAGGGGAAACTGCGAGAGGCTATCAGTCACTTCCCGACTACTGGTCGTGAAAGATAAACTCTGCAAGGACCTGACTCGCATAATTTCACCGAGCAGCGTAACCCCGCGTCAACTTGGATAATCAATGGCATCGTTTAGGGACTATAGGATCAAATACTTGCATTGTTCTATAAACTATAGAACAACACCTTTCTCGCCTAACCTACCTCGAACGTAACATGCATCATTAATAGAGTGCTGATTTTTATGCAAAATCAAAATTTTCCATCTGAATTGCAAGAAACTCGAGTGAACTGAACATTTATTTTCCTTCTTAATGTGTTCAAGTTTTGAATTCCTTTAATGTTTTTACTGTTTTAAATTACAGCTACTGATTTTTTACATAACAGCATAAAATCCGCATTCTAATCATTGGATTAGATACTGGGGATCCAAGAGACCCAATTACCGAGCCTATATTAATTATACTTATTTTTAAAGCACAGTGAACATTAAAAAAATTGAATATATCTTTTCTAATATTGATTATGCTTCAAAAATCAGTATACTTAATATAGGCACACTAATTGGTACCCCTACCCCTGGCAAAAAAGGGTAGGTGGGTTTATATACTTAAAATTTTCCCCTACGTAGTATTAGTAAAAGACTATAAGAAATCTAGTAGTTACTTTTACTTGTACTTAATATCTAGAATTATTTACTTATTTTTATGCCTACGATCCACTAGTTCAAATTGTTAGTTTTGACCCCGGGGTTTTCGACACGCTACGTTAGACTCCCTGAGAGGGAGTTTCTTCATCTTCTCAAAGTAGAGATTAGGCTAAAATCTGTCGTGGGCCACGCGAGCATAGGTGGCTCGTTCCAAGGGTGGTCCCCTCGGCGTGCAATTTCGCAGCGATGCAGCAGGATACGCCGGAAGGGGTTGCGTTCGCACCGGTAACGCGATCAATAAGATAATTGAAGACTTTCTCGACAATGCCGGCGGAAGGGAGCAATTTTACCATCTCCCTTGTACTTGAGCAAGGTCATTGTTTCAGAGGGGATTCTCATCTCGGTCCTAAGCACCGTCGTCGACGCATCGTTGCTTATAATTCCTACCCTACCGGCGTAAACGCGTTTCGTCCTCGACTGCGCCCGAAACTAATAAATCGAGGAGAAAGCGTGCGAAATTATGAATCACGTTCGATGGTGCCGGGAACGAGAGAATATAATTATTTTGTCAAATGATGCTCGATGGCGCCGGGAACAAAAGAATATAATTATTTTGTCACATCACGTCCGCCACTTCTTGCTCATCTAATCGAAAATTGTGATCGAAACAGTCCAACGTAACTTGTTCGACCACTTTTGATGAAACCTGTGCTGGAAACAGTTCAACACATTGTTTTATCAGCCATTATACACATTGAGATGGTGAAAACACAGCCCTCAAAATTGGGCAACATAAACATTTTTTGAAACACAGTGTTTACACGATATATGTCCAAAACACGGGTCCAGCCATGGACATATATCGGCCAGGAGATACTATTCTTTGATCCACGCCGAACGTAGAAAAGCTCTAGTATACCCCGCAGCAGTGGGGATAGTTCTGGGACTTTTACGGCCTACGCATTTGGGACATACAGTGACTCCAACTAATATTCGCACATTCTTAAGAATCGCATAACTTTGTCAATGTTGGACTATACTACTTGAATTTTTTTGAGAAATGAGAACAATTGGAGCGTTACATAACGTGAGAAAAATGTTTGATTAAAATTGCAATTGGTCGAAATTACAGAGAAAGTACTAAAAGTTGTATTTTACAACTTTTTAATGCGGGCGTACACTAAAAATTTAAAAAGTACATTTTGTACATCTGTATCAATTATAGATATTCTGAATATTTCATCTAAATCGGTCAACGTTGCACTGAGCTACAAACGTTTAACGATGAAAACTTAAGGGCGAAAGTCGCACGATTTTCGCCTTGACAGGGAATTGCGCCCGTATGTAATCATTTTCTAACATCTGCAGCTCATTGCAACGTTGACCGATTTTGATGAAATTCTCAGAATATGTATAATTGATATAGATCTACAAATCGTTCTTCCTAAATTTTCAATGCAAGTCCACATAAAAAAGTTGCAAAATACAACTTTTAGTTTTTTCTCTGACCAATTGCAACCAATTTCGACCAATTGCAATTTTTGTAAAAAAAATTTTCCACGTTATGTAACGATCCAATTGTTCTAACTTCTCAAAAAAATTCAAGTAGTATAATCCAATATCGAATAAGTTATGCGATTTTTAAGTGTACGAATATTAGTTGGAGTCACTGTATATAGAGTAAAAACTATATCTCGACTGGAAAATATAAGAAAATTTCGAGAAAAGTCACTTGTACGAACAACATCTAATAAACTGAATTTTTTTTGCAATTTTTCTTACTAACTGTTCAAATTCGTCTTTATGCGAACTCGTACCTGTGATCTACAACTAAAAATATAGGATACGCGTTCATTATGTAGTTTATTATCATTATCGTAATTCATACGAGTCCATACGAATTACTGTTAATCCTTCGCACTCGAATGGCGAGTATAAAAATGGCGCCACTTACAATTTCTGTATCATTATTCAAAATATTTTTTACATTTCAGTATTGTACGAGTAATTGCACCATATTCGTGCGTATTACATGAAAAAAATGGACCGTTTATTTTAAAAGTGGTTTGTCCTTTTTTAAAAAAAATGAGATATGACGTAATTTTTGCTTAATTTAGTGTAAACTTTTTCTTTATGACTAGTTAGCATTTAATATCTTAAAAAATGCCAATGCTTTGTTCAATTTTTTTTTGCTTTTTTTTAATTGTCAGATCTGCTAACATTTAATTTTCTCGAAACAAAAGAAAATAGACTTGTACCACTTTCAAAATAAACGGTCCAAATATATAGAAGGGAAATGTTCTAGGTCGGAAGAAATGTTTCGTTTTCGATTTAGAATAGCTACGAGTGCAAAGGGTTAATGCTGTATTTTTCAACTATCCCGTTTCAACTGTAAACGGAATTTTATTTTGCGTCGCTGCGCAGGAACGAACAGCTCGCTTCCGCGAACCTCGGAAAATCAAATGAAAAGTTTTTATATCGAAACGCGTAACAAAGTTATCAACGCCGATGCGAGCTTTCACAACTTTTTCGGGAATAACCGGACGAAAACCAATAACCGGACAGAACGGTCGAACACACGCGCGTCGTTGCTCGTCTCTAATGTATGTTTCATCCTCGATACCGCGCCCCGGGTACAAACTATTGAAAAATAAATTCTCCGTTTATCTGACCGGCAAAATTCTCGCCGACGTTGTAAAAACATTATGAAATCCCCGGTGTGTACAACAAATTGAACTCTCGCTCGGTGAACGCGGTGCATCGAGTGACCGCAGGCGACAAAAAGGAACGAGACTCCACGGTCAGTCAATCAACCGCGAAAATCGAACTCGAAAGAGACCGAGAAACAGCTATCTAGGCATAACGAAGTAAAGGCGTCCTTCCGTCGTCGAAAAACCGGGTACGAACGACGCTCGGTTTTACGATTATCGGGCTAGATATCTCTGAAGAAAACGTTTGACTTGCGTCGAAAGTAATTAGAACGGGCGCAGGTATTCCTGGAACGTGCACGCGATGCTAACGACTCATGCATATCTTTCTACCACAGAGACTACCATTAATATTCGGACAGTCTTTAAAAGATAACTTTTTCTTATTAGGTGTTCGCAATAGCTTCGGTCTTTTTCAATCGCGCAGAGCTGGTTATATTTCGAATGAGAAGTGTAGCAAATAATAATTATTATTACAAAAATCTTTGCGAATATCTACTTATTGTTTAACACTAAACGTACCGCCACCGGTCGAATGACCGGTTCTAGATTTTTTACTTGACAATTTTTGAAATTATAAAGATGCTTTCATGAGCAATGATTCAATAAATATCTTTAGTAGAGCACGCATTGCAATAAGAACTGCGCAAAGTCTAAATAAATTAAATATTGTCATTTTTATAAGGCAACACGTACCTGTTACATTTATAGCTCGGTACGTTTAGTGTTAAATTATTAACGGAAATAATATTTCTCCTAGATGGTCTGAGAAATAGAAGAAATTTCTTAAAACTATTTATAAAATATATCAAACTGTAACCCTACACCTACTTCCTAAGATTGCAATAATATTTTCCTGAATAAAGAAATTTACTTAATCATTTCCCATGAAAGCATCATAATTTCGATAATCACGAAATAAAAGGTCTGAAATCGGTCAGTTAACCGGTGCCGGGGCATTTAGTGTTATGTATCGTATGTATTTATTTATATGTAGTGTTCTTATTTAAATTGGAATTGGAAGTTCAACGGGAAAACTACGTGCCACCAATTTTTTGATGAAAAATGGTTAACGGTTAAATCGGCGCACAAATTGTTATACATTAAATGGACATTTTTTAACCTCTCTAATATTATACCGGTCGAATGATTCGCTCCGTGCGTGACAGGTCGGCTTATGGTCCGAGTCATATGCGCGTAAAAAGAGTAACACGATTGCTGGAGAATTCGGAGCCTGTGCAGGCCTAACGGTATCCTTGGAATTTTAGAGACATTTATCTGTACAAATTTAAGTCCGAAATTTCAGTTCCGTTAGGATAGCGAATACGGGAGAACGGTACAGCAATTCCCTGATAAAAGATAGTGGATATCCTGGGCAACGGAGTAATGGCTGTTGTCTGATTATATTAGAGTACAATTAGTTTCTGTACAGGTACACACTCGACGTTATACGGACGTGAGTGCCCTCTGGGTTTGGCTAGGTCTCGATTTAGAGCGGCACTATGTCTGAGTTAGGGCTGGTTTGGGAGGTCTATAGGACCGGTTCGGTCTGTTCGAAACAGGTGCTAGGTGTACCTAAGTCATCTTACTGGTTCTTAATACCCTAGAAAAATTCTTGTTTCGTTAACTAGAATAATATCACCTGTCCGATAAGTGACCGAATAATTGCTATAAAGGAGTAACGGGCTGTAGTTTAACTAGTTATTATACGGCCAGTATAATTTAAGTAAGCCTGCATGCTATCATAAATAATAATACGTAAACCGACCGCCGTCATATGACCGGTATTTACTATTGCAATTATTTAAAGTATAAAAATTCATTTCTGAAAAATAATGGACTAAATTTACTTGTCCGAGCATTAATTTTATATCGAAAATTACGAGCAATTTGAATCAATTTAGTGCTGCCATTTTTATAAGGCAACCGATACTTTTAATGCTTGGTAGGTTTAGTGCTAATGAGCCTGAAGTTAGAATCATAATGTGTCTGATCGTGGACCTAATGGAACATTCTGTAGGACCGGTTAGGTCTGCTTGAAACAGGTGTTAAACCTGAATAATTAATCCCACGGGGTCATAATACTGAAACTATACTATACATTTCGGTAACTCGAACAAAGGTGTCGAGCAGGTGGCATCACAATTCGTGACGGAATGAGACTGTTAGCATAAGCGGATTCGAAACTTGTACTTACGGCGAAAGAATAACAACTTCGGAAGTAATAAATTCTCCTTTCTAGAGTATTATAAATTTCATCAATGGTTGCACAATATCAATCTGCCAGTGATCAAATGTTATAACTCTTTTACATTGTTTATACTTGTAACACCTATTTTCAAATAGGGTAAGCGAAGGGGTGATGTCCTACTTTGTTGAAAAAAACGCTGCTATACTGCAAATTAAATCGATATCTACAATAAAAAAATATATACTTGTACGCGTGAAATTATAGTACCAAGATAAAATAAAAAAATAATCACAAACTTCAAAAAACAAAGGGAAATTGCACTGAAATTCTTTCAAAAGATTAATAGACTGTGGATTTTGTTTATTTTTGAAAAAATGGAGTAGGTGAAAAACAGTGAGATTAAAGGAATTTATAAATGTTGACTTTCTAAATATTTTAATTCGATTAATTTGAATAAATAATTTAATAGAATGCAAAGCACTTTGACTTCGAATAAAAATCCACAGTCTATTAATAAATAATGTGAATGATCCAAAGCATAGTCAGTTGTATAATTCTAAAAAAAAAAAATCAACTATCCGAAGATTAAAAAGTTGGCAACGTATCGAAGAAAAAGTCAACAGTAATTTTATTTAAAATTTTAAGCCACATCGATTATTGCGTACGGAACGGAGCGTAGTTACACGTGCGTAAACATGTGTGAACGGTGCGTAGAGTAGAAGTGAAAAGCAACCAGGTCACGACATTCGATATCGAGAGTAATTATGTGCTCGATCGATTCGAACTGTTTACGCTCGGTACCGGCCGATCGCGGTAAAATCTTCGCGAGCGAATGTCCGATTCGTGATTTTTACCATTTCCTGAAAAGAATCATGTCGAGAATGATTCACGTATCGTACTGTCATGCGATCTCGGAGACTCTTGATTCATTTCTGCGCCCGATGATTCATTCGTGCATACATTAACGATAGTATTTTCGTACTCCGTTTTTCTAATAAAGGCACGATCGACAGTCATAATCGTGACTACGAATCTTTATGCAAAACGAAGACACATCGGTTGCAAGAAACGCGACTGAAATAGAAATTTCTTTCGCTCCTGCAAGAAGTTCTTTTAAAGTTTAATAAATTTCGTCGGTTCATCTAAAATTCTTTTAATCTTTGTACCGTTTCGAATTTTGTCATAAGTGCATAAATTTTGTCTAGTCGTCGTCATAACTGCCTAACTCTGCTTTCATTGTGAGCAGTCTCAACTAATAACTAGACACTACATTTTTGTGCGTTTCTGGCTTCATATAAAATACGAAGAACTACATTCGTAAATATTAATACGTCGACCATATATGGGTGATACTATTTTTCCATCAGGTTTAGAAATTGAATTATAATTTTTAAATATATTGGAACAAATTAATTTTTATTAGGGCTAAAGATTGCAAAAGGGTCAAACAAACAATCACTATGATGAATTGTATGTATCGAGCTATAGTTTCGGTAAATAAATTACTTTGTTGTATTGTCTGGTAAATAGTTGTAATTTGTCGGGACAATGTTTTAATTAAATTATTATTTTACTCTTTAAAAATTTGCTGAGTGTCTTTAGAAAATATTGATTTCTAATCAGAGTGCAAAACCAATCCATAACATTTGAGTATTTACCGAAAATCTAACTCAAAGGTGACACCCTGTATATTCTTAGGGCAATATCGTCGGTTGTACACAGTCAACGGTGACAAGAAGTGTTAGTAACGTCTGTATAGGCAGAATTCACTGTACTAGGGATCCAATTACTGTCGGGATACCAATTACTCTACCTATACTAATTATATTTATTTTTGAAGCATCAATATTAAAAGAGAGATATTAAATTGTTCTCATTAAAATCAGTTAATATGTTTCTTAATATTCATTATGCTTTGAAAATGAGTATATAGGCACAGTAATTGGTACCCCTCTAATAATTAGTTTCCTTACCCTACATTAAATCGTTTAGCAAAAGTTTTCTACTATCATATTTAGCTGGCGTTCATCTTAAAAACAGTGTCATCGAAAAAAATACTAAATATTCAAACAAAAGACATTTAACATTTATTTGTAAGACTCCAAAATTTCGATACTATTTCACGACCTTCGCCAGTTTCAACAAACAAACGCGCGTGACGACTTCAGAATAAATTGCATACATATTGAAAACAGGTAAGTAGTTTACCATTTTAACAACTGATAAACAGAAAAATATGTCCAACTGGCTCCGAATAAATTTTTATATAACCTTCTTGAAACTGTATTTCCATGAATTGAAAACCTATAAATATTAACTACTTTCAATGACAGTTTCTCGTTTCAACAGATAATTACACAGGTGTAGGATAGGGGATCCAATTACTGTGGGGGTGCCAATTACTGTGCCTAAATCAATTATGCTTATTTTTAAGGCATAATGAATATGAGAAAAGAGATATATAACATACATACTAACTGATTTTAGTAATAAAAATTCAATATCTCTTTTTTAATATTTATTATGCCTTAAAAATAGGTATAATTAATATAGGCACAGTAGTTGGTTCCCTTAGCCTACATAGTTACTCCTTTCGGAGCGAACAACTAAATGGTCTCGTGGTTAATGACAAGAATAATAAGATATCCACAAACGTAATTTATATTACAATTTAACCCCCCATTTTTGATTACCGCAATAGACGTATTAGATGCAGACAGCAACCTCAGCACTGATCACTGTTTACAGTGTCCCTATTTTCCCTCAATACAAACGATTTACGCCCTCGGAAACGCTTAGGAACCACCCTAAATTTTCCCCAAGGATTTCCGGTGCCCTACGCGTACAATGCACGTATGTATAGGTGATTGAAAAAGCTTGGAATGTGACAGACATGTCTATAAATCGCCGTAATAAATGGCTGCGTCGTGCAAGACACACGCAATTGCTAAGAAATGCCGTCTAATAATGCGAAGGCTCTAAGGTTGAATGAAGGTTCGACGGAATGAAAAAACGTCAAGAATAAAAAGGGTAAACCGACTGCAAGGGCGGCGACACCCGGCGTATTCCCCTCGAGGGTGGGTTTCCACGAAAGCATGCTGATAAAACCGGCGATCGATAAGAAGCCGGGGTTTGCACGTAGTAATACGCGTGACATCGATGCAAAACCATAGTAACGAGCATATCTATGCGCAGCGGCGCGAACGTTTAAAACGAGCCTGCTCGAAAATTCGATATTTTGGTCGTAAGATAAAGGACTCACCGCTCGGAATTGTTCCAGCAGCTCCTGCCGGTCGTCGATCGCAGTGGCCATGTTGCTCGAATATATAATCCTTCCGTCGTTTCCTTTCTCGGCCCTTCTCCCTTCCTCTCGCGCTGTCCGCAGTCCTCCTCCCTTTTCGGTCCTAGCCGCACCGGGTTCGTCTCGTGAAAACGGGATGTGTGTGTGTGTGTGTGTACGTGTGTGTGTATGTCGTCGCCACAGAACCTTGAAACTCGACGGCGAAGAACACCAGTTCGGCGTCTGTGTGTGTGTTTATATCCGGGGACACGCGGACCAGTCGGGGAACAACTATGCGTACGTATCTACTCGACACCTCGCGTACGCGTTCTGCCGTACACGACGCGGTCACGAAAACTGTCAAACACCGCCGGAACGCGTACCACTGTCACGGAGTCGCATCGAACACTGAGCCGCCCGTGCACCGACCGAACGGAGCGCCCGCCAGCCCACCGACCGAACACGAAAACGCCCGAACCGACACGAAGGGACCGCTCGACTGACACCTTGGGACAGGTCCGTGCGGCTCGTCGAAAAACAGGACGAGATCAGGTCGAAATTATGATTCCCACTTATCTCCATGCCGCACCAATTTTTTTGTTTATCCAGCTCGTCTCCGGTATTCGTACGGCCCTGACATCCCAGGTAGCGTTTCCGATCAATTTTAAAGAGGTATTCTGGTTTTGAATGACACTTTTTAAAAGTTTTTCGGAAGAACTGTTAATATAATTGTACGTAGGTACGTATGTACCGTGAATCGCAGTAATATTCGGACACTTTTAAAGGACGATAACTTTTTTATTATTGGACTATGTGACTTTTCTTTGAGAAGTTAGGACAATTAGTTTACTGCATGACGTGCAAAAAAATTTGGAAAAAGTTGCAATTGTTTGGCTTTTCCAATTTTTTTTTTCAATTTTGTTTCCAACAATTGGCTATCATGTTGATATTTTATTCAAAATATACTTCAAAGCACATAATTCCTTAATTAATACTAACTCTAAACAATTTTTTTCACTAATTATATTGAAAATAACTAAGTACATGTATGTTGTTTATTTCTGTAAAAAACATGAGTATTATGAAACATAGTGTATTTAAACTAACAATTAAAAAATTTCACTCGATGTACATAAGAGATCCTGTGAATAAAATTGTACGAAAGTTAACATTTATGTTTTGAAAGGTAAAATATTTTTGTCACATACTTGCATATCTATATCTACTTAAATCTATTATTCAAATATTTTATAGTGGAACATACAAATTGTAAATATATAATGGAATTATAATACATACGGTAAGAAGCCTAATTACCGTGGGGGTGCCAATTACTGTGCCTATATTAATTCTACTTAAGTAGAATAAGAAAAGAATAGAAAGAATAATTATTTTTAAAGCATAATGAATATTAAAAAAGGGACATATAACGTATATGTTAACTGATTTTAATGAAAAAAATTTAATATTCATTATGCTTTAGAAATAAGTAGAATTAATATAGGCTCGGTAATTGGCACCCCGACAGTAAATCGGTTCCTTACCTACGCAAATTATGGGAAATATTTGTAACATTATACGCGTTTGTGTTTCTAGATTTTTCTGCTCGAATCGATTCACATTTCATGGAAAACGTTACAATAGAACCGACAAGGGGTTCCATTATTTGGAGCTATTCCCCAGCGGACTGTCAGAGCGTTACACTTTTAAGAACCTGAGGGCGGAAGTTGTCAAGTTCGACTCAGGTTGGGTCGAACAGAAGGCTCTCGGCGGATGATCTCATACAACCCGTCACGGAGCTACATTCTGCAAATGAAAAACCATGGATCACGCTTCGACTTTACCCTTTTATTCCACCCCAGTTGTTCCAAAAACGGAAAGAGTATTCGGATATGTGGAAACATTAAAAACAAATAACTTTTACAGGGTATAAATCTTAAGACATGAAGAATATTTTTTCGTATTAATCAGTATTACTCTTTGCAGCCGTAGAGTTTTCTCATGCCTCAACAACTCGAACTAATTTATTTATTGTTCATGGAAGTAGTTACTCTATTTAAATACATTGCAAATGAATTTTATTGACACAGATTTTGAAACGAACATTTTAGATGCTTTAGTAACATAATTGTCGATAATATGTTCTGTCAAAAGGGTTATCCGAGTTGCTGACTAAAATATTTTCTTAGAGGGGACAATCGACTGCAAAGGGTTAAGAACAGAAGGAGGTTGATTGGCTTTTTAATAGTATATTATGACGCTACTATGACATTGATTGACTGCTAATTAGAAAATGTTAATAACCTTTAATATTTGACTCTCAACGAAATTTTATCCGTTTGTGCTTTACACAAACAATCTCTCTTCATACTTTTACATAATACTCGTGCCTTGTCTAATGTCACTTCGTTTAAAAAAAATGTGAATAATTAAATGTGATTAATTCGAACTGTCGGCAACTTAAAATTAATGTTCAATGCTCGACAAAGGAAAAATATTTGCGTTTCAAGTCACATTGTTTTTAAAACTGTTTATGCGTATGTGACAGAAATGCGGAAGACTCTGACATTGCAAACCGCAGAGTAAAATATTGCAGACTTTCGTGCACATAAAATGGTGTGTGCGATCATCCGCAACAATAAATCCAATTGTCTTAACAATTCCGTGACGGACTGGACAAATTCGAATCGCATAAGTTCAAAACAGTTGTGAAAATATCAAGCGTGAAGTTTAGAATCGCGCCGTGATAGATGCTGATTCTTAAAAAATGATTTACCACTTTTCCTATCTCGATGATCAGTTCAAGCTAGCAGAACCGTCCTGGACGTGTTAAACTGTCTGTATCTAAATGTTCGCTTGCATCTTCTTTTTGTCTATAGGCTGGATGTTACTTGAGTTCTCAGAATTAGAACATCTTTGGAGATTTAATTGGGATATTTTTATTTGAACTAGCTCGAATATTTACGTGAAAGCAGACAGTTTAAGCGAACGCTACTGATCTTATCGGATTCAGCTATGCGCAACGCAATTTATGTTAACCCTCTAACAGTCGAGTATGTTCGATTCTGCAAGGATAAGCGGTAAACCATAACCTATAGAATCACGAATTTATCCTATATTATGTCTACCGTTATAAACGAAACATAATTTTATTGTTTAACGGTAGTTAACACCAGTGCGATAACAAATTGAAGAAACTAAAAATTACAAGAAAGAATTTTACTAACTAATGCCATGATTATAGCCAATCATTTATCCCCTTTAAAGAAATATTTATTTTATTTTCAGCGTACTATTATTCCCAAATTAAACTTCAATATTTCAGAGGTACATGCGAGTTTTAAGACAAATCATTACGATTTTTATCTACCTATGATTCAGATTAAACTTTTAATGGGCTGTGAAAAATCATTACACATTATATTGTATATTTTTTGTTTACAATGCGTATACCAACATTTCTAATAAGTATCATTTATACTAATAATTTTTGCCATTTTAAAACAGTCTGTTTCATTTGAAATCATTAGTTTTACATTTTTCCATAATTAAATCCTAATAAAAATGATATTGATGTATTGATTATAAATTCGCCTGAATCGTTGCCTGTAAAAAATATAACGATTGTTTCTTTTCATGTATAAAAATAATATTACTTATATTTTTATTCACGTATATGATACCAATGTGACGACTCCAGTTTTTCCGAATTTTTAAAACAAGTTTACAAACTAAAAGGCAAATCAAAAAAACTGTGCTTCATAAAATTAATTTATTTTAGACAGTAACTGTAGCAAAGTAAACCAATGTAAGTGTTCGCCAAAAACAGATTTTGGTTTGCGTTTTATTTGCAAATACAGGTACGCTAAATATGTAAATTAATCCGAACAGAAAGTCGAAATTTTTTTAGGAGAAAAATCCGTGAGTAATCGAAATCAATCGTGGAAACAATGTGTGTAATCATCCCTAGCAGAGGTGACTTTGCTTATGAAACATTATTCTCCGCTAAAACTCGCGCTACTCACCACAGTTAAACAAAAGAAAGAAGAAACAGAATATTCAATCTGGCGAATGTCTTTGTTTTCATTCAGCTTATTTTTAAAGGCAAGCTTGTTTACCATACTCGCGACTAATTTTATTAACACTAAACGAAGATAATGGCATTGCGGTTTCGCTTCGACACAATCGAATATTAAAACGGAAGACAAAAGATTTAACAAATTCGGGACTGTTAAACGGTCCGCTCGATCGTGTTGTGTCGCGATTGTAAAGTATAATCTGTCGGGTACGTACTTGAAAGCAAGCAAATTACGAAGGTGAAAAGTATTCGTTTAAACGGAAGGAAAGTGTTGAACGGTTCACGCGCAACGGCGGGCGTGAATTTTCATTGAAAACGAACAACAAAATCCCGCCACGATGAATCACATTTCTTTCTTTTCGCGTCTGCGTCTGACTTGTACACCGGGAATAAGGAATTCTGGCTGAATCATACGCTCGAGCTGTCAGATGCAAAGCAGAATCCGCTTCCATGTTTGATTCCATTGTAAAACGCGTTGTTCGAGCGATCAACGCAATTGCTTCGCGCATTTTAAGAACACCGTTCGAATTGGTCGAGATAGATCCGGAATTTCAAAATTATCGTGAATCATCCTATTCCCGTCTTGAGCAAATGTTCTCAGAAACAATTGTGTGAAGTTCTTCCTCAATTTTGACTAATAAAAGATACAGAAGATCTCTCAATAATTGATTGAACGTTCTCAGGAATAATTATGTGGTGTTTCCTCAAGTTTGACGAATAAAATACACCGATCAAAATTCTGTTTATGAGAAAAAGAATCTTGACAATTGTATCAAGGTCACCAAAAAATATGAAAAGAAAAACATAATGATGTTGGGCGCAAAAAAGAAAATTTTTTAAGTAATTATAAGGCAAATGGGGTTCAATCTTAGGCCAATCTAAATTGGATCCTTTTAACATACGTATAGGTAGCTGAAAAAATGATATACGCCAATGTCTGTTTTTGAAAACAAAATACCTGAAATCATTACAGCTGTCCGCTCCTAAGCTGCAAGTTCAACGTAATTAGAAACACTGCGGATTTTATGCATTTACGACAAAGATCAACAGATGAAATGAAAACCAGCGAAAACTTTTAAAAAATTTTAAAATAATTTCGAACTCGATAGAATTATTACGAATATGAATATGTGTCTACGGGAGCTCCTGTATCTTGCAATACTTATTTTACATCAAAATCTCGGTAATAAGAGTGGGATGAACAGCTTTTATGCTTTCAGGTATCTTCTTTCGAAAAACAGAACACGATGCTTGTTGAATTTGTAAAAAAGGGTATAAATAAAAATGCATTGTTGAAGTCGGAGAGATCAATGTGTAAAAAGCGAGCATTAAAAGTTGATATTTTTTTTAAGTTTCTCCTCAAAGTTTGTCCCTTCGGGCTCGACCTCAAGATGAATATTATTCCCGCGTCCCAATTTCAATCTTTTTCCTGTCAGCTTGAACTATCATTTTTTTTTTTTTGCCGAGAATCCAGTCCTACACAAACACAAAAATCCAGCGATCGCCCAGCCTCTCGTTGTGTGGCATATAAACGAGAAATTCGTGTCTCCGCCAGCTTTCATGTTCCGTCGCTCTTTATTGACATTCTATCTCTCCCACCGGTCACACGAACACGCTTCCACGGGCATCGACCCCTTTTAAATAATGTTACATCACGGGAGACGGGCCACGGATCGACTTGTCAGAACTCCTTGGTTTCCGGAAGGGTTTTTCCCCCGACACCTCGTTCCATCCACCCAGAAAACTCGTGGTTCATATATTCCAACATGCCGGGTTAGTCACCTAACATTTCAGGGGGTACATATTCTGGTTTTTCATTTTCAAACAATCGGTCTTTCTTCATTTTTTTTTTTTTTTTAATGTATACGGAATATATGTGCAAAAGAATTTGTTTAAATTCGCAAAATCAACATAGTTATAGGGCAAGGGTTTCAATGACTGTGGAAGGTACCAATTACTGTGCCTGTATTAATTATACTTACTTTCAAAGCATGGTAAATATTAAAAAAAAGAGATATTCAATTTCTTTTATTAAAATCAGTTAATATTTATATCATATATCTCTTTTTTAATATTCATTGTGCTTTCAAAATATGTATAATTAATATAGGAACTGTAATTGGAGATGTTTGAAGAATGCTAGTCGCATTTCATATAATTTAGTTCCAATTTCAACCAGAAATGGCTTTTCGAAAAGTGACTGTCACGTCTTTTTTGTTTCAGATATTTAGCTCAATTTTTCAGTGTATATTATTAGATTTTAAAATGCAAATGTTACGTTTCGATCAAGAAGTATACACCATTTTAAAAATGCAAGGAAAATCTTGATTTTTTCACACTTCCACTATTTTCAATAGCCTAACGCTGTAGCTAACGTATAAAATGATGCACTAATCTGAATGATCTTCAGAGAAGAAAATTGCTAATTATTTAATATCCTGTAAAAGTGTCAGGTGACCCACCTTGGATAAGTGATTACAACATTTGCAAACCTGAACCCACTCATATCACTAATCCTCGATACAAGTATTAAGTTATTTACGTTCAAAAATCTTATTCTTCGTTCAATATAATATTCATAATCTGAGAATTGTGTGATCTATCAAAAATTATAACATCTTAAATTAGGTTGAGTTACGGAAAATTTGTTTTTTTCCATTTAGTTCCACTTGCTTCTTATTATCTACTTATTCGTTAATACATCTTATTTTCGTAAGACCTTTTCTAGAAAAATTGCAAAATTATTACTAATAGCCGTTCCTTATTTTTTAGAGTTATATTACACAATGAGCTGAACTGAAAGTTTACAAAAATACAGCGGAAGTTCCTCGGAAGGAAGAAAGTTTTCTTCGAAACTATGAGCACTACATATTGCAGTACGACGTGCATGATTGAATCACGAAATATTGTCAGTACAATAAACAAAAAAAAAAAAAAAGAAATGTCAATACCTCGTTTAAAATCGAGTTGAACAAAAAGTTGGATGTCAATTTGAGAACGTCTGACTTTTATCAAATCGTAACGACAATTACCGATTCGATGGATATCAAATTTTCGGGGTTCAAAAAAAAAGTCAGGTGATCGTTAAAAAATAGTGCGCATCTTCCACAGTACTGAATGTACATGTACGTACACATATACATTGAATATATTTCATCGGAAAATCAAAGTGATATAATCTTACAAATAAGGACTACGTCAACGCTACTTAGCTTTTAAGTTACATTTACTGTTCATAAATATTCATCTGTCTACAATGATTCGCATGTGAAGGAAATTAAACTATAGCCGAGCGTCGTATAGTAAAATAATTAGTTCACGCGACGCGACGATAATGGCGAAATGTTTCCTCGTTGATGAAACGAACCGCAAGGGTAGGGCCAGAGAAAAGGAACGAAAGGAACGCGAATGAACGAGAATGTACGAGTACGAAATCTTCGATAGTGTTCCTCTTACCGACTACACAAATTTTTGGTGAAATTTCAAAGACCTTTCTGCGAGGCAAGCTTCATAACAAACTAATGTTAGAATAAATTTCTTGCAAACGTTCCCGCGCGAACCTTGCCGAGAATCGCACAGAAAGAAGAAGAAAGTAAAGCTCAAGAAGTATTATCAATAAGATTGTATTAAAAGTTAAGTAACTCTTTTCAACTGAATCGAATCGTACAGAAAACAGATTCATTTCCTCATAAGTACAGTGAGGGACAGAAATGTTGATGCAATAAAAATTCACATAAACAAACAGCTATATTCTCTAGATTATTTAATTATATTCGAATATGTATGGTCGTATATTGTACTCTCGCTTCTGTACATTTATTACTACCAGTAATACATATTTGAATTTAATCAATTCGTCGTTAATTATCAGGGAATTATACTACAGAATCAAGAAGCTGATTGACATTTTTTTAATTCCTTAGTTCTTCGTCGATCCCAGTTCTTGTGAAATTATAACAAGTGAAATTCACAGAAATAATTCTAATATTTACAAAAATAATTTCATATTTTCATTGTATGAACAGAGTTTTGTCCATCACTGTAATCACTGAACAGAAGCGATCGAACGTGCTCGTTGGATTCGATCGTTTCGAAAATACAAGATTGATACGTTTCTGCGTTCACAAGGAGATCCAATTTATAAAAAGCAATTGTAATCAACCAATTTATATCCGTATCACAAGTGAGGAGTTCCACACGAAATCCTCATTAAATAAAAAGAAAAAGCAACTGCCGGTAACCCTTTTTTTTCTTCAAACAATTCGCTCACCGATGAAAATAAAAAAAAAAAACATTTAAAAAGGTAGCAATAGCTACGGTAATGACGTAAAGCTTTGCTACACAAAAAGTCATTGACCTCGAATCACAATATTTCATTCACAAAGAAATAGGACGTTTTGGTCAAAATGTATAATACTTTTTTTTCCTTTATGTAACACACTATGCATTCAGATCCGGTGAAGCGTTTAATCAGTTCCAAGTGCACGGTACACATGAACATTTCGTTACACAGAACAAAAAGAAAATTAACCCTCTATGACGCCACGCAACATCGCCAATACACATGCGTACCAATACGTTTCAAGTTCGTCATGTATTTCTTACATTTCTAGACGGGGAAAAAAATAAAATTTGTTCTTTTTATGATCTACAACATATTTGCAATGCGATCTCTTTTTTCTTTCTCGCTATTTCACATTCATGTCTATTTGTTCTTCTCAAAGTGAAAATGTCAAGTTATAGAGGGTTAATACTATTTTGTGCCTGCCGTAAAGAAGTCTAACACAATGAATGAACGTCGTACGATGATTACAAGTATACTGCAAATATTTACGCCAGTATTAAAACTGTATCGAAGAGATATTTATTACATCTACAGAGGGATATATAAAGTTACGAAGAGAATGAGAACATCTGTTTTGTCATTGTTACAGTTTCCATTTTCGTTCGTACCTTTTCATATTCCTCAAGCGCATAAAATCCGCAGTCGAATAGTTAGTGTAACATCTCGGGAACGCGCGTTTAGTACTTGCCTTCGGATCATCTGAACAAGTAATCAATATATGATACACCGACGTGCACCTCTGTGGTAGTCTACATGAGGTAATAAACTAAATGTAGTCTTAACAAGATTCCCAATTGGTCCCAATGATCAACAAAATGTATCGCGGTAATAAGAAAAACTGACAGCTACAGAAGGTATAATACATTAACAATTCTATTAAACTTTTCTAATTAATTGACGCTTAGGAAACTAATGTTTAGAGAGACATTAAAAAATATTCAATAACAATCGACCGTAATATCTTTGAAAACTTGTCAACTTATTCTTCGAGGCAACTAAATCAGTCCCCTTTACAAACCAGTTCTAACAATTTCTGTAATGCTACAGACAGTTCAGTGGTCACAGATCCTGACTGCGACAAGACCGCAAAAGGAATTTTTGTTTAGGCTACCGATGAGTTTACTACCTCGCTGCATGGTCACTTTAAAAAATACAGAAATGCTTCAGAAGATGTTACCCTAGTCAGATTCGAGTTCTATAAACTAAATACAACGGAAATACTCTAACGAAACTGAAATTAAATGTAATAAAAACATTCGAATAAATTAAGCCGTATACTTAAGTAAGCACTATAAATCCTTTGACTCTTCACAATTACATTATTAAGTTTGGCAAACATTTTTTGAACATTGTCCAAGCATTTCTGTACAATTAAACCGGTCCTACGAATACCAAGAGCCGTGAACAGATATCGCGCAATTCCGATTTCCTCGAGTTATGTTGGCCACAATGTATTTTTAATGATAGTGTGCCTCATGGATTTCACTTTTCTCATATCTTCTTGTACATCATCTCTCTCTCTCTTCTTCTTTTTTTACATTTTACAGATCATTTAATTAGAAAATAACTCTAAGTACCTTGTATAAAATACACGCAACCAATAGATACATATATGTATATATACGTATATGTATATATATATATATATATATATATATATATATATATATATATATGTGTGTGTGTGTGTGTGTGTGTACATATATGTGTATATACATAGATATATGTGTATATATATGTATACATATAGATATATGTGTATACATGTATATATATGTGTATACATGTATATATATATAGATATATGTGTGTGTATATATATATATATATGTATACAAACACTCTTCATTATGAAAATGAAACAAACGAAATTCATAATTTGGTCTAACCGAACGGTGCGGAAACACTATCGTTAGAAATCCACTGTGTTCCCGCGTATATACTAGCCGAGTGACCGTAGGGATCGTCGTGCCCTTGTGTGTCTGTACAAAAATATATGTGTATAAAACACATAATGTCTCGTCGATTCTTTGACACGCAGTCCGTTTCAACCATGAACGTATGAATCCGCCAAAGATTTCCATAACAGTACGTGCACGTTTCTCCATGATCCTTATTATCGACAGAAACATAAACAAGGTATAAGTAGTGTATGCGTTTTTACATGGAAGCAATAATATTAACGTAAATTATAGAAACAAATGGAACTATTTCTTTCACAAATATTGTACGATTTCGATGTAATTAATGTAATAGCATTAAAAGTAATCCCTTGCTTTATAATGTCAAATCAGAAAGTAAGAGAACAGAAAATCACAAATACGAATATTAAATAATTCCTTGTCGTTTTTTTCTTTCTGAATACCAATTTCCTTTATTTATAAAGTATAAAATAAAATCAATAAAACTTGCTAGAGAAATCACAAAGCAAGAGCTCCCAAAAGGTATAAACAAAAATATAAAAATAAAAATTTCTTGGGTAACCCTTTGGTAGATACATAGTTCAACGCGGAATACACTGGGCCCATTACATGCCCATTTACAGCCCATTGTTTCATACATCTCTGTATACGAGAAATGAATCCTATTAACCGATTGAACGAACAGTCAATGTTACTCTCTTAGGGTCTTTCAGTGAAACGTTCATTAACAGAATTCAATTCTAATAATAGTCAGAGACCATGTCTGTTTTCGATTACGCTGAAAGAACTGATAAATTTCAAGTCATTTCATAAATCATCGTTCTGTTAAATTTTAATAACGCGAAATGTTTTACATTCCAGTCAATTTATAGAATAGAAATTTTCAAAAAGAAGTCCTAAATCGTCTAGAAGTTATATAATATTTAACTGCGCATCACAGTTGCACGAGTTTACAAATATTAAAATGAGTAAAGAAGTACTTTTAAAAACGTAAAAATTATACGAACCAAATTAAATTAATTGTAAAGGAATCACAGATTTATGAAATGATCCGATATTCTTAATAATACTGCTTCATCTATTCCGACTCAACATACACAGATATTATATGTAATTAACAACCCATAGTCCCACAAGTAATCTATATTACAAACAAGCATAATTACTGTAATTATGTAAATGGCGTAAGTTATATTACGTTTGGAATTCTATTTACCGATGTAACTACCAATTCAATTTATCAGTTCTGTTTTCTACTATTTTGCAAACTTAGTTCCATATTATTGTAATAGAATTCAATTCAACACGAAACGAGTGGTAAATTCAATTTCAAATTATTTATTTACTAGAAAAATCATTTCAACTGCGAGAGATGCAATGAAATGAAAACTCAAATATCTTTCAATGGAAATCACATAGCTTTCACTTCATTTGGAACTTGTTTAGAACCTTAATGGGGTAAAATCTCTTTTTTAACTCTCGCTCAGGGAGCGTGCTTTATAAAAATTTGAACTTACATAAACTTCCATAGTATTTATATAGTAGTCTCTCAACATATAATACGAGTGTATATCTACGGCCGCAATTGTTTGTTGGGCACACTGTCAGTAATTTCAACGTAATTTTATCCGGGCTGTAGGTGAAACGATCGTTAAAAACGCACTGCGCATCCCTCCACACGTAACACGCATTCATAGAGCTTAAGTCTGCGCGGAAACTGAAATGTATGATATCTCGGCTTCTCGTTAACAAGTAATTATACAAAGTTTCCCGCATTGCCTATTTCCTTCGTCGATCGATCTAGAATAAAATTATCATATCTTCTATTCATCTTTTATACACAATGCACCTCGCATTACCGTGCAAAAAATCTACACAGGTAGACAGAGACACGCACATAACACATTTGCACCAGATGATAAAACGAATCTTGTTATTTTTTGGTTTATTTAAAATAACAAAAAAAAAGAACTCGGTTCAATTAATCACATTAAAAAGTAACTAGTAGGTCTATTTATCAACTACTCCGTATGAAGCATGGTTTTGTACCAGAGTCAACATCGAGTTACACGAGTTCTAATGATCTCACATCAATTACAGCGACTTACATTTTCGTTTATCCATGTAGCTTTTCTAAGTGTATCGCTTTACAATAGAATGAGATCGATAATTGGTGTACGACACATTCATAAAATTGGTTTATTACGGAATATACTTTAAATCGTTAGCGTAAATATCTTTTGTAACTCTCCTTCTTCTTCTTCTCCATTTTCTTCCTCTTTCAATATTTCGTTATAGTTAGCGGTCTCGTAATACTTTAAAGTATAAAGTAATGAGTAAGCCTTCGGTTACGCTACATGCGGACGATATAAAAACTGTTCGATAAAATTTTAACGCATAAAAATACACCAGACGATCGAAAAAGTAACGTGAAACTGAGACAATAATAAAACACATGTATATACATATATGTATTGAAGTCATAAAATCACTACCGGTAAGTACTCTCACAAGTGCAATTTCACTTAGGCCATTCGAGAAAATCCGGGCTCGATTAATCATTTGGTATCGTGTAACAAACTCACGTGGCAAGAAATAAAAGAAGAAAAGAAATGAGCAAGAAGAAAAATGATTCGCGGTTTATGCGAAGTGTAAGTTGCACACTCTGGTTCAAAATCTGGACGAATATCCAATGAATCGTTCGAGAAGACAGAGTTTAGATATGCAATGTATCTGCGTGTCAATTCTTTTCCTTTATACAAACTGTTGACTTACATCTACCTATGTTTCAATCTAATTCATCTTATGTACCTATATTTATAATATCTATATATCTTAATACACACATCTCTCAGTCTATCTGTACAGGCTACATGACGCGAACGAACCTCCTTCCTATTCCATTCGACGCCGTTAGAATTAAAAACTTATACAAAAAGCCGACGGAATATCTTCCTCGATATAGAAGTATCCTTTGCGAAGACGCGTTTTCTCTTCTTTTCCTTACTTCTGCTATCATCGTGAAGTTTCTTTTCCCCTTTGTCCCTAATTGCCCGAGAACGAAACGTTAGATCGCACAATGCCTCTGGAATCCTTTCGCATCCTTCAATTCTTTAGGTTCCGTAAAATATCATCGCTATCACGCCGCTGATACCGCGGTACCTTTTTCTTTTTTTTACACGCAACGTAATCGCGCAACCGTTAGTTTTTCAAGAATCGTTGATCTGTAATTCCTATTATCACCGACATTGACAGCGAGAGACGAGAGAGAGAAAAATGATTCTACAACCACACACAAAACATATAAATCGTATTCCCTCGAGATACGCAGAAAAAGTGTAGGCTATCACGGTTCATCCGCGATATTCGTACATTTTGATTCTTCTAGGTGAAACGATTTGATTAATTTGGGCTTCGACGCATACGCATATAAAGAAAAATAGAATAGGATCGTTGAACATTACATATTCGAGAATACGTGAACAATAATGAATGACAATAATTTACCGAGAATACAAGTAAATGTATTATTACTTGGATGATAAATCCTTCCCCTTTTTAATAGAAAAAAAAACAAGAACGAACACGTCTTATCTCGAAAACAGTAAAAACACAATGACTATAAATATACAAGTGATGATGGAGAGAAAGAGGAAAGAAGAGCCGTTACTATTCGGTAAAGTGCTTCAAATGAAGAATAGAAAAATATTCTTATGTTCGTGATTATGAAAAGAGATTATAATTCGATTGTGACAATGTAATACTTTCATTCCATCTCTAACGTTCGCTCGCGACAATAACCGCATGGCGCACGCGATCACCTGCGGTAATCAATCGACTGGGGTAAAAGTGATAGGTAACATTGAATGTTCGACTATTGTTTCGCAGTCGAAGTTATTTGTAATCGATTAGCATTCTAGCCTTTATACGGAGCTAACGGGATTAAACGGGCTAGTAGGTCCTGACGAAGGATGTCGTCTCCTGAATATCCGCTTCGCTGTCTGTGCCCTGGTATCCCTGGGATTGAGAAAGTGAAAGAAGTGCATCCAGTCCTAACGATTCAGCTAGCGGATCTGGCGCTCTCGACTACAGTATAAATAACACAAAAAAATGTTGCGCTAAAACTATAACGTACTATGCTACTTAGCAAATAAAACATAGTGACTTAAGGGGACATTCTGAAGATTGCAAGACCAAAAATATATTTCTAGTAGTCATGGCAATTTGAAGAATGAACGACGTACGACTTAATTAAGTTAAAACATATTTTCATTCTAATTTTGTAACCTGTGAAAGATAGAGAAAAAGTTTCATAGATGCATGGTGAAAGAAATCCCAAAGCAGACCGAAGTATCGCACTCTAGACCAGGATATCCCCTTAACATATGACATATAAAATAGTACGAACGAATGAACACGATACAAAGATTATAGACTACACTCTACTGTAAACAAGGAGATAAGCATAAGAAGAGCATGATAAAGCCTAACAATGATATCATTTTACATAAGAATAATAAACATAAACGGAATTACGCTAAAATTAACAGCAGTAACATGTCATTGAATCTATTTATATGAACGTACCGTTGAGTTTTGTTCTGCTTCCTTGCAGTTACTACATATGTAATCGTCTTCCTCGGCAATTTCTGTACGATCTAATCCGACGCAATGCATGTGAAACCATCCCTCGCAACCTCCGTCACACTGGACCCAATCAACTTCCCTTCCTACCATCCAAATCAAAGCATACTATAACAGGAATCATTGTAGTAAGATATTATTGTAGTAGAAAGTATACTTACCGCTAGGTCGTAAACAATTGACCGCGGCACAGTCGTCCTCCTCATCTGACGTGTCTTGTTTAGTCTTTTTTCTATTACCACCCCTCTTCTTTGGACCGTCGTCGCCTTCTTTGCGTTTCATCTGGAATATACATTTAACTGAAATCGAACTAGCCGATGTTCAACGAACCGTGCTTGTACCACTGATATTAAATTCCATGTCTCGAATTTAAACTTAACTGCGACAGTAAATGAAAATTCGACAAACCATTGTCGTCGGATAACGTTTACTTGCAACAATCAATTGCAGATATCAATGTTTACTACGTAAGATCTTTCGAAAGTTTCAATTCGAGGCAAATCATATTTTCAAGTTCTAGTACCTTTCGAGGTCCACGCTTGATCGGTACCGGTGAGCTAGCAGATTTTTTCTCTTTCTGCAATCCCTTTCGTTTCGCTGAATTTTTATCATCCATCTTTTGCCGTCCAAGTTTCTTCAACAACTCGAACTCTTCGGACTTCCTCTTTCTTCCTCGTTTTCTTATATCTTTTGAGTCCTGGTTTAGATGCGACTGTACCTCTTCATACGAGGCGTACTTGCGAACAGTGCTTGGACTATTCGTGTGACTTAATATACGCCAGATGTGCAGTGTCTCGTCAAGTGCAACTTCCAACAAATCACCTTCCATCATTAATTCCTCTAAACGTAACCTCGCAGATTGTGAAAGCATAACCGCAGCTTCGGACGAGTCGTTCGATTGTGATTTACGTTGAACTTTAGAAACTATAAGATAAACATAATTAATGGTAATGAATAATCAATTTGCATCGCGACAATCTGTTTTTATATAAACAGAAATCTTACTATATGAATATGTGTGCTCATTACTACTGAACGTACTACAACTTGGTTCGTCGTCGTCTATGGTGACCACATCGTCGTCGTCATCCTGAAATACATTATGCACATAAATTTGTAACATATTGCTATTTGCATGTTATTTACTATACGAGGTCGTCGCTCGTTTTAAAAAAGTTTAAAAGCCGATCTATTTATTACACACTGTCATCATTTTGTGAACTACCTATTGAATATTGAAACACATGCCTATGAACCTTGCGATAATTGACGTTTTAATTAGAATCTGTAACACTTACCGCGGTGCTAAGAGCGCTATCATCTGAGTGAACACCGCTAAGTGGAGCAATTGCTTGTACTCTCTGATGCAGTTCAGGATTGTTCGCTGCCTTTTTCAACTCGCTGCTGATAATCTTTTCTGTTTTTTCTCGTGCTGCTGCTTCTACCAGTTTTTGCGATAATACGGACAGTTTTGCCAACGCTGATGAAATTTCGTCTGTAGCTAATGCTTGACGAGCTCGATCCTATAAAAATATATATATATATAAAATTTTCATTAATAATAATTGTACTGTAATATTTGTAATTGTAATATTTGTACAGAATTCTTACCTGCCAATTCATTGCACGTTCTGTAAGGCATTGTAATGCTTCACCTTCTGGTAAACGAATTGGAATTTTCTGAAGACTAACTAACAGTGCTAGTATTGTTTCTAGCCGCGGCCGTCGCGACCGCAAACAACAGGGACACAAAAATTTCAGTTCCTTGGACATAGGTAATTTGCCTTTGCATGATGTTTTTGGCAGGGGCACGCAATTGGCTGAAAAGCATAATTACGATTAAATCATTTTTAGACTCGATACAAAACCATAAACATCCAACGAATTTTACTCACAGTGGAACCAATCTTTACAAAGCTCGCATTGAAGCATGAGACCAAATCGGGGACGCCAACAAACGCAATACCTGGATTCCTCCATTTCAGTTTTCATTAAATTTCTTTCTCTCAGATTTCTCATTGCTTCCATCTCCCGTTGTTCGGCTAACTTAAATGCAGCTACGATGGTAGCCGAATCATTAGAATCATCTAATTTTGTATCACAGACGAAGACAGGTCCGATGCTCTCTTCACTTTTGCTCTTCTTAACTTTCAACGTTTGTGTTCCAATCCCGATACGCGGCGATAAAGCCTCCATTAAAGTGCAATGCGAGTTTTTCCTTAGGAATGTTCTCGCTGTCCTCTCTTTCCATGTTTTTGCTTGGGAAAGTGTAGACTCTAAAATTGGCAGAGCATTCAGATGTAATGGAATACTTCTACCCTTCTTAATTAACTCGTCCAATGTATCGTAATACGGAAAATTCTCTCTCGCTTGTACTTCTTCTACCATTTTCGTCCATGATTTCGCTTTATTTAACATATCTTGAAGAATATCTAAACTGGGCAAGTAAGCCTCTACTTCGTCGGCTTCGCGAATAAATTCTTCCAAAGATGATATAGTTTGTCTGCTTTTCGTATGAAGATATAATTTTGCCTTCTCTTCCCATTTATCAATCGCATTCATCAATCCTTGTAATTCAGAAAGTGTGGTTTCTATACTTAAATGTGGTGGTATTGTCATGCCTTTTTCAATTAATTTTGCTAAATCATCGCGATGCACAGATTTTGGATCTTCTTGTACAGATTTAACTTCTTCAAGCCATTGTGTCTGTGCTAATTTCTATGAAAAAGAGATATACAATTATCTTACAGAAGAGAATGACGGTATTGTATTCAATCTGTTAAACTTACTTGTTTCAGACGAACAAGTTGAGGTAATTCGATGCAAATAGAATCTCCAAAATCAATACATTTCTCCAGCTGTTCTATATCACAACTATCTTCCTTAGTGTCTAATTCTTCTGCATCTGTTTGGAATTGCAATACTTGGTCAAGTATAAATTTTACGCCGTCGGATTCCTTGAGCTCACAGCACAGATTTGTTATTTCCTTGTAGAAAAGTGTTAGTTCTTCCACCGTCAATTTATATTTAGTTTCGACAGATTGTCTAGTTCTGTATAAAAAATATTCAAATAATTTTCTGTTATATAATACATATATTTTGCACAGAAGCTAGAAAGTGATCATACCTTGTACGTTGTTTATTATTTAGAAGTTGCTGTGCGACGCTTGCACATTTTTCAGCATCCTGTACAGCAGTTGTTAAAGCTGTCAACAGTTCACTCTCTGGAAACTTTTTGTTCTCTGCTTCATTTAAGAGTTCCTTCAACTCATTCAGTTCAATTTTATCACTTTTTTTATCAGGATCCATAGCTTCCTTTACTTTTGTTACCCATGAGTCAAACGACTCAGCTTTCAATTTCAACTTTTGTAACATAATTGGTAGTTCGTCTAAAGTATAACGATAACGTAATGTGTGCTTCTCCGGGGGGCAATCACAAAGATCCCTGAAGTGTCTCAGACAAACTAATTGTGAACTTTGGCAAGAACATGTAACCGCACTCAAGAAACAAGTTGTCTTGCACGTTTCGCACTGTCTCTCATCATCTGGCAAAAGTTCGAATGCTTCACGCTCAGCTTCCGTTACACCCTAAAAACGAATATTTGTATCACAAAGATCATTTATTCGGTTATTTAACATTCTCACATTTTAAAGGAATCGTAAAAGCAGGACGAAACTAGGCACAAAACACATGTAGCCATCTGCAGACAAACTAACTTCGAGATACAAAAAGATTTTAAAAATACACTAATCATTTAGGATGATGGTTAACAGTTTTTAATAAATTCTCGAACAAAATGATGAAATTCACTGAATTAGCAGAGGAAACGCAACGCCTGTTTAGCATCATGGTAAGGCTTTAAAAACATAACCTCTATTCACCAATAAAAGTTACATAATCAAGAGCAGAGACACACCAAATAGACATCAGCTAGTCAAGGTCGTTAACTAAAGAATGATCGCACAAAAACTATTTTAACGACAACGAACACAGGCTAACCAAATATAACGAAATATAAGGAGGCATTAATGAGAAATATAACGTGGATGGCGGAGTACTACTGAAATGACCAATGGTTGGCAGTATCAGACGCACACACACGTCTTTTACCGCGTGTTCCCGCATGGTTACGTATGTGTGCATTTGCCGACGTGTGAGTGCAGTACTGTGTGAGTGTGAATCGGTGAGCGACTGCTTCAGCACGTACTATACTGTTTGACCTAAATACATTGGTCTGTGCATTTAGAAATACAACCCGTTCTGTGTATTTGACCCATTTTGGAGGCAAGATTTGAACAAGAAAAGTGCTACGCACACTTTTTTCAACAAAATTAAATATTTCCGCAGAGTTGAATCGGATTGGATTGTTTTAAATTAATAATAAGATGACTACATTTATCACAAACAAATTCGAAATATACTACTAATTTTGATATGCAAACAAAATTACCTTGAATATTTAATTTTGAAGGGAAAAAGAAAATTTTACAATTAAAAGGAATAAGATTGAAATACACAGAAATTCGCTTTGGCAAAAGAAATAAAGTATTGCACATAAATAAAATGTATTGACGAGTAATATTGTTTCATGATTTGTACACTTTGTAAATTCACTGATCTGTGAGTCCATATATAAAAATCATAACTTACCCATTCCAATAAGTTTTTCCTAAGTTTCTTCTCATCATCCACCATTTGAAGCATATCGTGGTAAGTTGCAGTTGCAATTCCTATGTCCAAAGAGTCTGGATCTAGTGACATTTTGCATACCAACTCATCATGAGAAAATACACAAAATCGTCTTAAATTTGAGTAATGTGATATACAATCTCGTCCAATTTTTAGCTAATAAATAAATAACAGAATTTATAAAGCATGTATATTACTGAAATCGAAGATGAGAATTAGAGATGATGAGCTATACCCAATCAGCAGGGGCGAAATTTACAGCTTCGGCAAAGTTATAACCTTGGTTGAAACCAGCGTGATACGCTCGCGGAAACGTTACAACGAATTCGCCTGCATGTTGATCAGTCCTAACTACTGGAACGCCTGTGATAGAGTATAAACAATGTTAATGACACCTAGTATTTATATTTTAATTAACGTATTATATAATTAGCGTATATATTACCTTCACTTGTTAAAATGTTAGGATTCATAATAGTGACCAGCTGGTGCAGCAAATCCGGCTGACTTTGAAATAGTTCTGGTGCAGCGGATTTCATTGATTGTTCAAATCGTTCTGCTTGAGAGCCTGGCACACCATACCATGTTTTTGGTTCTCCCCAATGTAGGTAATTAATCGAGTAACTCCAGTGATCTTCGTTATGCCAGCAAAATGTTGCGAAACACATGGCAACATACATCCATGGTACTTTCATTCCACTGATGTCAGCATTAATATGACCTAATACACTTCCACGTAACACTGGCAAATTATTTAAATTCCATGGAGATTCAGCATATTCTTGATCGCACGTAAATAAATTAACACTTGTTTTTGTTGGAAATCCAGATCCATGATCCATTGTATGCAAATCTGCTCCATACTCAACCGTTACATCTTCATCAATTGAAGAAACTATTCGCCAAAATTCTTTTTCTACTAAGGATGTTGGCACCATCTACAAAGAAATAAGGTTATTTTTTAGTTACATAATTCGATTAGTTTTGTTGGATAATATTAAAGGGCACAACTTAGGTAACATACGTGCACAGGCATATTGAAGTAATCGCTCTTAAATTGATCAGCCATTTCTCCAAATTGTTGAAGAGTGTACTCTCTCTGTGCTTGTTCAAAACCGAATGCTTCCATTGGTTTTGAAACTTCTTCAGCAACACACTTTGGGCATCGCCAATCTCCCTTTGGTATTTCTGTTAACGGTGGCATTAGACAGAATGTATGATAGCTATCATCGCATCCGTCGCACAACAGCATGTTTTCTTCATTATCACCTCTTCCACAGTTATGACAAATATATTTTGCCAACTATAAAAAACATATATGACTTTGAGAAAAGCATGTTCACAAAAGGGTGAAACATAGTATAACATGTACTTACAGGGTCAAATTCATAGGTAAGTTTAACGCCTCTAGTTTTGTTTGATTTTTTTCCTTCTTTGGTATTAAACCCAGCCATCTTTGGGCCGGGTCCATAAAATTGTAATTTTTTAAGCTCTTTGCTGTTGTCGTCACCATTTTTACTTCTGATTCCATCTTTACAATCATTGTCAGAATCATACTCCTCCTTACAATCTTCTTGTTTCACACACACTTCTGGCTTCTCTTCCTGACCAATAAATCTCTTCGACCGACGTGAGAATTTTTCAGTTGGAGGTTTAATTTGTTGTCGTGATATAATGCCATGTGGCTTATAATCCCGATCTTTCTTTTCATTTACATTAGAGTCTGGTTCAATTTTCTGTGTGTTTCGGTACATATTAAGTAGATATTGTCATGAATTACAGTGAAAATAATATTAGAAAAAAGTAATAACTTACAATATCTGATAAAGTTTTTCCTTGTTTAAAGACGTCAAATGGATACAAAATTCTCTCATAATGATTTTTTAATATACTCCCAACACTGCGACCAGATGGGTAACCTAATTTATTTGCAATTTTAGCCCATCTCCTTTCTCTTGTTACTGTTTCAATTCCACCTGCAGATAGTTTGGATGGGTTTAATTAATCCCTTTATTTGATCTTTAACTGTTAATCTTTGCAAACCATAGAAACATACCTTCATCTGTAACTATTTTGTGTAAAGAATATAAATCAAGCGCTTTACGTTCAACAAGAGGAATTTTCAAAGAAGAACCTTGAAGCTCCCAGAATTTTGCAATTTGATCTAGGAAATTAAGTTTTATTCTAGTTTTTGCTTCCAATTCATTTAGCCTTTGTATCCTTGGAACAAATTTGAATTTATCTACATCAACAGCAAATGGTGGCTGCCAATTCTGCAAACGTAACAAATTCATAATAACAATTTTTACAAAATAACACGAATATTTTCATGTAAAACGATCCTCCAATAATATTCGCTAAATTTTATTTATCGCGAATAAGCAAAAAAAAACATTCACAGATACATGAATACACATTCGTACGATAATATTCGAAAGTTTTTCAATCAATCGATTAGTATTATAAAAAATTATACACATGTGCATTACATACATAGTAAAGAAACTACTAGAAAACCGGAATACGTTTCAATCAATACAGGCCTAATATATCGAACGAGAAGAGAAGTAAACGTTACTATACATCATCATTAATTGATTTCTCCAAAAATTCATTTTTGAAAATAATAAGTTAAATATGTACGTATATCTGAATAATCGATAGGTGCCTTCGTAGTTTCGTCTTTATCGTGACGCAACAACCATTGCAAGATTAGTCTAATTCTTTAAGGACACTGATCACTTTTAAATACAGCTAAAAATGAATTTCCTTTGTCGATCGCCTCCTTCAAACCTCTCTTAATTAATTATACGGACAAAATATTCTAGGTATCATCGAATAACAATATATATTTCTACTATGTACAAAGTCAGGGTGAAAATAAAACGGAGATTTTCTCCATATACGACGCCCATTTAATGTCGTGACCATAGTTATTTCCGTAATGGCGTCATCCCGTTACAAAATATGAATTTTCCCCGAAGTCCCTCCAATCTCTAATAAATAAATCGATACGCTCTTAAAGTCGATTGCAAGGTATAGAAAAAACAACGGATCAATTAGCCAAGCAACATTAATAGCAAGAACGTTGGCGAAAATCAATTCTGGTAGTTCGCGAAACACGACGGTTTACGAGGCTGTCACTAAGTTATTGTGAAGTTGAAAAATGATTCAATCGCGAAAGCATATTCGCCGATTTGTTTTAAAAACATCTTGCAAAACAATAAGATGATACAATTTGCTGTGATCGTTCACGATAAATCATTACGACAAACAAATTTCTGTTAAATCATTACTGTGTAAAAAAATTAATAGGAAATTTTTTACGAGACACAAATAGAATTAAGTATATATACTCAAACATATTTTATGCAGTCACTTGCAAATAATTTGCATTAACTGTTATCCGCACGCGATGATGTAAAATATGATTAATTTGAAGGTAACGCCAAATTTAACGCAATCATGTTATTTCGAAGTTAAAATTGACATTCTCATTTTAATACGCATTCACATATTGTTGTTTGTAACATTCAGTTTGTTTTAGGATCATCGTCGCAACTGCTTTATTTTCTTCTCCTCTATTACTTTGTAAACTGAAACGTATTTTCCAAAAGTTCATGTTCAAAGTATCTTTTTGACGCACGTAGATGCAAAATGGTGGCAAAAATCGTTGCTGATTACGTTGCGATGGAATAAACAACTGTAAAGTAGAAGTTGCAATAAAAAGAAGTACGTAAGAAAAAATTTCCCTATACATACACGAAAGAGTAATGGTTGTACATATTTTCGATTAGTCTACGAAACATTGAAACAAAGCTAACAGAAACAACAATATCATTATCTAAAAATGTGTTAAGAACAGGTAAAATTGTTATTTGCTGACGTAGAGGTCGATAACAGTTAATAAAATCCACTTATCCAAAAAGTGATCGGACTCTGTGTACGTGCTCTGAAACGAAACAGAAACTCCTAGGAAACTTCAAACAGCTCTCGTATTTGCAATGTTATCGTAAACGTCACGAGAATCATCTATTACGATTGCTGATAACTTTTTCGAATTTTTGTTTTCAATGAACACCATCTATATGGTTCCACATTTCAGAAATATTTCGAGACATTTCGCTAAGGTGACATTGTTTCGATTGTCTCGGCCATTTTACATAGCGTACCTTCTAGCTATAACGATATTTAATGTCGCAATGGTACGATAGTGCTTTTGACTCCTCACTATTTCCATTTCCATGAATCCTACACGCCTATAGCACCTACTACCACAACTTTCTGGGCATTAAAAAAAATCTGATCTACGTGTTTCAAATAATGTGGCAACACCTATCGGAACATCATACGAGACAAATGCTACTCTTCAGACACGAGACCATGTCTCTTTTCTACTCTTTTTCATCGTATTATCATTCGTCTCGTGTCGCCGGGAATACTGTCCCTAGTTTTACCATATCGCAACGTTTCAATACGAAACGAGGGAAAAAGTCGTGGAACAATATCGCACGGGAAAGTGTACTACGATGGTCACGGGGAATTGATATTTTGCTTAATGATTAATTTTTATTCTATTGCACGTATTACGTAGGAACTCGTTTATTTTGTGATGTCACGGCTGTGATGTCCGTACGGAAGCGTCATAGCACGTAAACGAGGTCGGTGCATGCATATCCGTACACCTCACAATCACAAAAACAGAAATTTACTCGCAGAGGTGGGCTCTAGGTCCGTTCAAAACGAGGCAGCGACGAATAGAGGGATCAATGGTATAGCGTCCTTCTCACGGGAACATACAGGAAAGAGAAAGCAGAGCAGGAACACGACGGCCAGATAGTGGTACAAGAAATTCGATGCGTTTCGCGATGGAAAGGATTTACTTACAGGCGGCGGTTTGATCTTACAAATGCCAGACTTCTCCGCGATCGGTCGTATTTTTGCGATGTAGCCGAGGGGGTCGTGAAACTCCTCGATAGTTGGTTCGAAGACCGGCGCCTCCGGCGGTATAATGAATTCGAAGTCCGAATCACCACGATCGCAGGCCATGTCTTGGGTGCAATGATAAGTCCCGAAAAAATCCTCACAACCGAAGTTCGTGTCGAACCTCGATACCATGACTTGAATGCCCAACACAGCTTGGACGCGGATAGGTGGCTCACACGCACCTAACGCGGGTGAGGACCTCGCGCCAGCTCCAGCACCGTTACTCAGCTGCTGGACCCGAGATTTTATTTGGAACCGTGTCTTGGTAACCCGTCATCACGAACTGCATTTGTATATCTGGTGGAAAGCAGTTGACAATTAACGCAACATACACGAAACACACGATGCACAACGTCTACGATATCACGCGGAGCCTCGCACACGAGCAACTGTCCCATTCCCTGAACCATACACCTCTTCTTCCCTCACACCTACTTGAACGTATCTGCAGAACAAATAATGGCTCTCCCCCTCTCCTATCGTACGAGAGTTACTAGCAGAAGTAGTATTTTTTTAATCTAATATTGCCGTATTCTATGGCTTTGATATCAGTGCCAAGCACGTATCGCAAACTCGAGATACAGTATTATGCCGACATTATACATAGTTATTGCTGCCTTCGATATGATTAATTTGTTCAAATTTCTTCGATTTTCGTACTGACTATAATGTTAATTTTGAAAATGATGATAACAATAATATACTGTTATAAATGGGTGTTTATAAAGTATAAATAAATGGTGCTTTAAAACGTATTTTTCATTATTTACATATTCCATTTCTTTATTTCCGTAACGAAAACGCTTCATAGTAAATTATTTTATTCTATGATGTAGAGCTGTGTAAAGGAGTCTATAATGGCTGCGTAGAATAATAGTGGCGCCCCCTTGAATCAGGGAATATGTCAATTATGTTTCTGATGAAACGTAATATTATTGAGATGTGTACTCTTATAAGATTGATTACACAAGTACAGCAAATGATACTATTTCCAATATAGTAAATAATGTGACAGAGATTGCGACTTCAGTTATTGAACTGGTGAATAAAGACAAAATATCCCTATAAAGTCTGGTTCTTTTTATTATTTACCATTATTATAGATTTATTCCTTAACTTTCACAATCTTTACATAAATACAACATATCGAATAACACTTACTCTGCCTACTTGTATTAATTTGAAAACGCATTGATGTTCGAATGGATTTGATCTATTGGTGAATTTAAATAGTCATAATTACGTTACAGAAGTGAAGCTATTTAATTGTATATTTTTCACAATAATATAAATTTTTTGGTATAATAACTTACATACATGTCCATTTAAGGAAGCAATGTTGATACAAAAGTATAAATGCAGTACGCAATTTAAATTAGCCGCTCTTTACGAATCAGATGGCGTATTGATCTCTTACAGTACCAAATGTTGGTATAGGTAGTTCAGAAACAGCAGTACCTTTTTATTATCCTTACCCTTTGACGAGGAAAGTAAGTATAAAGGTTATATAATTTTTGACACTTTAAAATAGACGATTTCTCAAAAACTTTTCAGTTGAAATAAAATACAAATAGTTTTCGTTAATATATTCATATATTAGATTAATCTAAGACGTAATTATAGTTTCTGTTAGGTATTTCTTATGCTTGGTTAGGTTTTATCATCTTCTAACTCAGTCTAATTTACTTTCTGCAGAAATCTATCAAAATGGGCAGACACTGGGGACAAATTGCGAAATTAAGTGGAGTCACGTTCTTTCGACTCAGCCCATATGAACAGAAACCATTCGCTGGAATGATAAAGGATGGTATACCAAATACAATACGCAGAATTAATGAAAGCATTCTTTTCGTAGCACCTTGTAAGTATTCTTTTTATAATTAATGTTTTATGTATATGTATATATTGTATAATATTGTATAATATATCTATCTAAATATATACATTTAATTTATGTTGTAGGTTTTATTGCCGCTTATGTGCTCCAATCATGGGCAACCTATGCAAATCATCAGAGTCATCGTAAGAATCCAGCAGATTTTGCTGATGACAAATAAACTGTATGCTTCTTTATGTAATTAAAATTAGTAGCAAATTAAAAATATGTAAATACTTATAAAAAATAAAATTCAACTATAAGATTGATTAAGTTTAATTAATTAAACCTTAAGAACAAAGAATTTTTAAATCACCCTATTAATACTAGTTTTTTAATGGTTAAAACTGCAATAATCAGAAATATTTTAAAATAGATTTAAATAAACTATGTTTATAAGGTGTCAAAGCATGTTTTTATGTACTATTTCCACTTTCGCATTAAAAGAACCTTTTAATAAAAAGAAGAAAAACGAAAATTGTAACTTCTTTTTGTTCTTTTTTAACGATAAAGCAATTGACTGAAGCATTCTTTTTAACTTGCATCTAATTAAACATCTTAAAGAACTCAATTATCATATAATACTAAATAATTATCATGTATTACAAATCTTATTTCGAGAAAAATTCCGTATATTTCTTTGTTGTAACGAGTGGTCTCATTGGTCCATCACGTAAGTTATCGGACTTCTTCGGAATTCCTGTGACATCACCTAAGGCGCAAAAATGGTTAACCCCGTGGATAATACCTTATTTTTTATATTTTCGAATTATTCTCGTTTACCTGTAATAAGTTTGTTGGCTGATAAATAGTAATTCATATTATATGAAATCATATATTTGGTGCATTATAATTTATAATAAAACGACTCGAGGTTCATCTGTTCATACAATGTATTAAATAAGTCGCAACATTACCATTTACATGTAATAGAAATACTAACTATTACCGATAAGTGGATAACGGCATGAAATAAAAATAAAATTGATTTCAAAAGATGTAATAGGTTTCTAATAAATTGTACAAAAATATTGTATTTGCAATTACGATTAATTCAACGTGATAATCTGAGTTTTGTGTCAATATCGCTTCGTCGATACTTTCAGTGTGACTTTGTTAACGCTATCAATTTTCTTTATCCTCTTTTTAACACGCACGATACGGAAGATCACAGCATCGATAAATTTTCTGTTTCTCGATCGCGGTATCTTTGCAAGGCGTTAATACGTCCCTGTTATACCATGTCGAAAGTATCCGATTCCGTTAGATCTTAACGCCATATTCCACAAATACGTTTCAGCCAATCAGAGAGACCGTACCAAGAATGCACTTCGGGAAAAACAGGTAAGAAGCGGACAAGGCAAAGAGCGATCAGGTAGTCGTTCAGGTATTTCCAGTCGAGCATGTTCGGCACATAGCTCTCTTCGAAAAGCTTCCCCTCCCTCTCTTTTTCTCTCTCTTCCTATCTGTTTCGTGTGTGCGGATTGTGAACGAAAATTTTGTAAATAGGTAAGTAAACGAATTACAACGAGCGTTGTGTGAGAAAAGTTCTTGTTCGCGTACACGTCGTGCAAAGCCACTGTGGTCTTCGACGTCCGTTTATTCCCGTACCTGTGCCAACCCGCGATACCAGTGATCTCAGCAGACTCGGGTGAAACGCTGCTGTCAAGGTATTTATGGAAATGATTTCTTGACCGGAGTCATTGCACCGAATACACCGACTTGGATTTCTCCTCCGCGGTGAACAGTCGTTGTGATCACACCTGTTGCTCCTCCATACTCCTCGCCGACGATAATCGACATGCGAACACGATTGTTCTCGCTGTACAGTATTCGTGGCTGCTAACGGGTTCGAATGCGACAAATCCTTCTGGCATCGGCAACGTGCTGTGTTCCACTGAATTTTCCGAAAAATCACGCGTGTGTCTGCGCCACTCGAGAAACGAACACGGTCACGTCAGAGAGGTGCACGGTCGGTATGTTTGGTGACGAAAGTAGAAAAGACTGGATGGAATTAGATTTCCGGTGATAGGTCATCGCGACGCAATCACCGCAATACGTGCTATTGTATATGATAAACAATTGTCCCTAGACTGCTGGTTCGTGTCTCGGCTATTGTCTGTTTATGCCATTTTTATGCAAATCGAGTTGTCGAAGCTGTGACGGAAACGTACCTGCGTCAACATTCGTCGGACTAACACCTCGAATCTAGGTGTTTCTCGTGCGTTGTACCGATGACGTAACAATTTTTTGAAAAATGTAACGAACATTTTCCTCACGTTATCGCTGTCACGTTTGGATGGCACATGACGATTAATTGTTTTCGAACGGTTTCTTTCGTTTTCAATTTGTTTTGAGCTGTTTTCGTATGGCCTTCCCATGTTCCGAGAGGTAGCCTATCTAAAAAGAATGGGTTATACACGCGAAATATAACAGTAGTTTATGATTATGGAAATGAGATACAATAGTGAATGGTTTCTTGGTCGTTTCAGAAGGAATATTCCCGCCCATGACATCTGCGATAGACTTCGTATTATTTATCGTGTACCGATAACTTTATTCGAAACTTTACATACTAATTGCCTCGGACAATTGTCAATTGTGTTAAACCGTTTATATCGCGGAGGAATCCTTATCGCCGAGATAGTCGTTGTTTCGATACAATTACACGAATTGTTTCGTAACTTTTTATGATTTCTCACCTTTGAATAGCGGTGACTCGATTTTCCGATACTCTAGATGCAGCTTTGTTCCCATTGATTAAGATTGACTTAACCCCTCGCGCTATAGTATCGATTCGGACGTCATAATGAAGATTTCGAACAGAATCCATTTTGTTGTTGTGATGTATAGTCATTGAAGAGTACATAGACATACGATATACATATATGTATATATATAAATTTTCTTCTGGGAAATTATGAACGACAAAGAAGCTCTAATCACCGTATCTGTAAATAAATGCTTCGTAGTGCAAGAGGTTAACAAGATGTGTACTCTTCTGTTTACATATCTACTTGGAGATAGTATACACGCAATAAGACTACGAGAATATAGATTTTAAAGGACGCATTAACTAGTGTTCCCTGGTTACTAGGGTAAGGGACCCAAAAGAGATATTGAATTTTTTCAGTAAAATTGGTTAATATATATTGTATATATCTTTTTTTTAATATTCATTATGCTGTGTGAGATAAGATAGATATGCACAAGGTAGGGGCATTGTAAACTAAGTCCAAATTTTATGGCTGTAAGGCTAAAATAAAGATAATAATAATTGATATAGTCACAGTAATTGGTACCCCTACAGTAATTGGGTTCCTTACACTATGGTATTTATTGAATATTATTTTTACACGTGCGTTGACAAACACGCGGATTGATCAGAGAATAAATATAATAATAAAACGATGGTACTGCGATGGGTAGAGATGCGGAGGGATTCCAATCATCGGTCAGGATTATTTTAATCGTTTAATGATGCACGGAGGAATCCAAGAAGGAAGATGTCGATGGCACCTCGTCTATGCGACAACCACCTGTAATTCACGCCCACGAAATGCCTACGTGTTCCCTATTACGATCACCGTGACATAAATTGCACGCTTTTACAAAACCCTGTACGCATCGATATTGCATCGAATGGCCTTCGATATCCTGGGAAAGAAACCGGGAAGGGGGTGGGAGGAGAGAAAAAAGAGGAGTATGTAACCCGTTGGGTTCAACTCACTATCAACTCACGCGACTACAACGAAACGTGGCAAAACGTCTCGGTCGAAACATTGATGATATTTACAACTTGCGTAACACATTATCTACGCAGGTGTCTACAGTGGCCCATGAAAGTGTTCGAACGCCCTTTAAATCAGAATAATTTTTTTTAAATCGGATCAAACGACTTGACTTGTTTTTGGCAATTAGAAGCGTTGATTTGCTAAATGACATGCAAAACACAATTACATGAGAAAATAAGAAAACTTTTTCATTTGTGCCGGTAATGGAAATTGAAAGTTTTCGTAATGTAAAATAGTCATTTTTAGTGCCCCGTAAACCTAGCGTTGAAAAAGTTATACTGATTTAAAGGGCTTTCGAGTATTTTCGAGTATTTCATCCCAATTACTGTGGGGGTAGAAATTACTGTGCCTATATTAATTATACTTACTTTTCATTAAAAGAATTTAATATATCTTTTTTAATATTCATTATGCTTTAAAAGTAAGTATAATGAATATAGGCTCAGTAATTGGGTCCCTTACGCTACTGCCTGGTAGTTCTAGTATCAATTTCACTTCAAATGCATTTGAATGTCGCAGGTTGCATCAACGTGAAATCCTAAATGTGTCAATTTTATTGAGAACACAATATATTTATACATTTGTCGCAATATCGATAAGGACTGATTGCTGTTTAGAGAAAAATCGTGTATCACAAGGACAATCGAATTATCTTGGAATCTTACTGCCGATAAGGCTGCATCGATCGCAGCCGTACGCAGTCGGTGTTTTTGCAAGCTAGAATACTCGGAAACATATTTCGATCGAATTCGTGGTTTTTGATTGTCGGGGATTAATTCGCGGTTTTGGAAGTAACATAAACGAATGAAAAGTACAACCGCTCCGGGTCCATTCACTGTGAAACTTGTTCGCGAACGCCGGATCAGTAGGTATGCGAGTAGCATTGGTAACTTTCTTTCCACTTTTTCAATGCTCTCGCGCGTATGTCTGTCCGCGATATGTTTACTTTCAACAGACGTTTGCCTATCGCGCCTCCTTCCTGCGAGACGGGCATTTCCTGAAGAAACGCGTTGCGAACAATTCACCAACGAGTTCTGAACTGACCGAGCAATCTCGAAACGAAATCCCCTCGGTTATTCTTTGGGTGGTTTTGTGGGCTTGCGTGTAGCTAATCGCCTATCCGAACCTTCCGTGGTTTCCATTCTTCGGGGCAAACGATTTGCCTTTTGTTAAACACGAAGTGTGTGAACAAAATGATGGCCTGCCATCTTCATTGAAATAATATAATGGTACAGAGGTTTTAAGGATTGGAGAAAGGTGGGATGAAAGCATGCGAGTATCTCAAAGATAGAAAATCTGTCCACGGCAATAATTTCTTTATTTCGTTGTAGCGTTTATGCATTTGCAATAGCGTGCCATTTCAAGTTGTTGTCGTGTCAAGCATGGTAGCAAAATGCTCCAATGAATTTATTCGAGAACGTTAACATGAAATATCCGTTCTATTGTTTAATACAACATTTAATTTATATAATTTATACAATACTTATCGATGCTGTTCTGTTTATATACTGCATAGAATGACACTCACAATAAATATTGCATAACATCCCTAGTCCGTGAGTGAGCATCACGGTTTTGAAAGTTTGGTAGAATCGATAATAGTTTTATTGTAGGCGGAAGTGTGAAAATTTCATAGTTGTGCGTCATTTTTAAGATGGAAATAATAGCCGTTCGACTCAATCGTCGATGACCTAATCTGTATCTGGATAATTTTTCCACTGTTTCACGTTTACGTCTATTTCCAACGTTTGCAAACATTTTTACGAGTAATACGCGGATTCTGTAAATATTGACGATGCTTCGTTTAATCGTAAACGTTTGTATGAGATATATTTATGGCTTTCTTAGGCTTTGTGTTTAATAAACTTACACGAAAATCGTTTCTCATTACCAGATTTGATATATTTAGGCGTAATTTAAAATAGGAAAACCATCGCAAGAATTTAGGAGCCTCGGTGCACCATTTTCAACCTTTTAACACTAAACCTACGACGGTCTAACGACCGGTTTTTAAATGATTGAAATTACAAAAGTTCACTTATGGAAAATAATGGAATAAATTTCCTTGTTCGAGCATCTCTTATATTCAAAATTACAGACAATCTCGATAAATTTGGTGTTGCTGTTTCTACTATAAAGCAACATTTACCAGATATTTTTCACGCTTGGTAGATATAGTGTTAAAATCATTGAAGAAAGAAAGAACTTTTTCTTTAATTTGTACTTTTAGAAACATACAGATCCGCAGTCGACTCATTACATTTCGTTCCGAGTACGAGACTCACGAGAAGTTAGGGTCAAAAATTCTCTGTTAGAGTGCGTTATCAGCGAATTATTTACAACAGTTGCCACAGTATGCGGCAGAAGTCTATCGAGCAGTAATTCAGACTTGATAAGAGAACAGAGAAAAAGAAGAATTATATCATAGCACTTTCTGGCGATGTAGACCTCCGATTGCTGGCAGCGACGAGGAAAATTTCGCTCCGAACGTAGAACTATTCCGATCTAATTGCTTTTAATTTCTCGTCAGCTCGAAATTTTAAGTTGGCAGATATCAAGAGCACACATTACGAAACGAACTTCCGGGACTAGTATTTTCAATCTGATGAAGTCGATGTAAAGGGGAATTTCTGCGCCGTTTTCGTTCTTAAAAATGACTCCGAAGCAACGCACAGTCGACTTATTCGAATGCACGGAATCGTCCTTGCGTGTGCCAGGTCCTCGATCACCTTGCGCAAGGTTTCAGTTAGTCCTAAAGGGTGAACAACCTTCTCGGTGTACGGGATGCTCCACGCACTAGCGAAGGATGGGAATGCGAGCAAGTATAATTTTGTTGTTCGTGCAATGATAAATCGGGAAGACGAGGGTTTTACGATCTTACTTGTAACCAGCTCGCTTGCGGGAATGTTATGTTAACGACGGTGTAAATTCCACCCCTTTTTCGCGCAAACCTGAGTTTCGCGAAAAATAGAAGCAGGAAAAGGTCCGACATAGCGCGTAAATTGCAAACGGGACGACGAGTTTTCCGGACGGCCGTTCCCCTCAAACGTTATACCCTATAAATTATATCTTATTAATACCGTAACATCGTGTTACCCGAGCACCATATTGTTAATCATTATACCCGCACGATGCAGAAAAATAGTATCTCCCTCTTTTCATCTAACATTTCTTACTTTTCTTTTTCTAGTTATGTACTGTGCACCTACATCAGATGTATGTATCATGGTAACTGTTCATCCTTGCTGAAACGTATAAGAGTTCATTAGCAATATTTATCACGGATCTTTATGTAGTATGAAAATATTCATCAATTGCAACGTACAGGAGCCAGTTAGAAATTTCTTTTCGTATTTAATAATGTCGGTCAGTTGAACATGATACATAGATATTCCGAAATACATTTAGTCCTTTTACTGTTTTAAATATATATGACAGAAAAACAAAAAAATTTTTTTAAATAAAATAATATAAAATAAAACAAAATAGATAAAATAAAATGATATATATGTAACTGATTGAAATCGTACTGTTTTTGATTTTCGATTCTTTTGACCAATGGCGCTGACATTAATAGACTTCTAAAAATGTAATTACGTAACACAATCATAGCAAAAGATCCACGACTGCAATCATTAGAAGTGCTAAAACTCTTACGCTTTATAATTTCTGTAAACATGTTTAAGAGAATAACAACTGAAGGGGATTCGCAACAATAATGGTTTGGCCGATTAAGAAATAAAGTTACACTATACCGCATTTCTTAAACGCTTTAATTATATGAAAATCCACAGACCAGCGGTCGTATTAGACTGTGCACACCCATCTTATTATGCAGAATTCTGCATGGGCACATTGATACACCTGTTGAACACAATCTCCATATGAAAATGAATGAGTAAACGGATTACATAGAAGTAACCATGTAACATGAAACTGTATTAGCATTAAGATACATGAAAAAATTAAACTGGGAGGGGCTGGTGGATCACGCTCGAATTTAAATTAAGGGGACTCCGATTTATCAAGTATTCGATTAAATGAATCGAATAGTCCGACGAGACATACTTACTTAACCTAAATCTTCACAGAAAGATTATGAATGAAATGGGCAGGTGCAATTTAAAGCAGATAACAGGTTAGAAAAATTTAATAAAATCCATGTATTTCAGGTGAAGAAATGCCTGTTCGGCTCTTCTTTCTTACAATCAATGCAAACCATTCTCACTTCGCATGAATGTCCACTGGTTAATTATAAATTTTCTAAATACCAGGCTATGAAGTAATTATAAGCACAAAATGACTTTGATTTCCTTTACGTGATAAAAATCGTGGGCACTACACACGCGTCATGCTGGTAGCGAATGAAGTAAGCTCTAAAAATCGATATTTTTTATAAAAAGAAAATGCAATCCCCTCTTTGTTAACAATTTATCTACCGGAAGTCTATTCATAGAATTCTCAATAATAGTGCTGTACCAAGAGGAAGCTCGAAAATATTCTTTCACATAGCAATACCAAAGAAAATTATTAGTAGATTATTAGTAGTAAATTATTAGTAGCGGATCTTTACGCAAGACAACAATTTTGTTCGTCAATTGTAAGGAACAGGGGCCAAGTAAAATGTTTGTTCTTTCTTTAATGATCTTAGCCAGTTGAAAATAATATACATTAATGTTTCAAAACTCTCTTAACTTTCAAACTATTTTAAATTAGACCTGCCCATTTTTGTTATAAACGCATAAAATGATTAAATGACATTACTGGGGGGGACTTGTTGGTTTAAGACTGAAATTTTGCTACTGAAGGATCAATTTAACCCTTTGCGGTCTTAGCAACTTGCGCCATTTCGTTCCAGCTAGTCCGCATTGCTTTGATCATTTTCGGACAGCATCGTGGTTCAACTGTATCTGATTAATTCTAACAAATAAAATAACATGTTTACATTTCTATTAATCTGTTGAAAAAAACAAATGCTTGAATATTGTGGTATGAGAAATATTCTCGGAATCGTCAACACCGATTAAAAACACGAAAGACCCCGTGTCGTGTCGAGTTCGACATAAAACTAGCTGGAACGAAATGTGACGTCGAGTTAGACTCGACATGGGACCGCAAAAGGTTAAAAGGTCCTTAGCCATGGACTTCTAAAAATGACGAAACAATCGCCGGGAGGCAATGGCGTTACCCCTTGTTACTATAACATCGAGTCAGACTCACGATGAAAAGGGACCCAATTACTGTGTGGGTATCAATTACTCTGACTGTATTAACTGTTACATATTCGACTGCCGACTTTTATGCAAAACTAAAACTGTCTGCATCAGTTCGAAAACAGAAGCCATATAGAAGATTTTTTCTGCCATGAATAATCTTAACAAGTTGGAAATAATATATTAGGGTTCTTACATTTTTTTTAACCTTTTTACTATTTTAAACTTTACTCGCTCCTTCTTTTCATAACTACGTAAAATCCGCAGTCTATTAATTATGCTTTTTTAAAGCTTAATGGATATTAAAAACGAGATATATAACGCAAATAGCACTGATTTTAATGAGAAAAATTTTAAATCTCTTTTTTAATATTCATTGTGCTTTAAAAATAAGTACAATTAATATAGGCACAGCAATTGGGTCCCTTACCCCATTCTAAACAGAGAGTTTAATAAATATATCATTAATTTCTTGTGAACCGAAATAAAATTCTATTTTGTTGTTCTTAATGTATAGCCATGGGAGAACATATGATCATAGTTAGAGAACACATAGCAAGAACAGTTCTTTGACCGTAAAATAAATCTTATTGTTAGTACAATACGTTGAGTAGAAGCGACGAGTTTTCAGGTGGGAAGGGCCCCGGTGTCATTTTTAAAGCATAATGAATATTAAAAAAGAGACGTATAACATATATAGCACTGATTTTAATGAAAAAATTTTTAAATCTCTTTTTTAACATTCATTATGCTTTAAAAATAATTATAATTAATATAGACAGAGTAATTGGTACCCTCACAGTAATTGGGTCCCTTACCCTATTCTGAACAGAGTCTAATAAATATTGTCCATGTACATATAGCCATGGGAGAATGTACACTCCCGTCCATAAGTCACCGGACACTTACTCGCTTTCGTCGTTTTGTACCGGACACCTCAAATCTCGACTCATCGGTCCACAACACCTTTTTCCAATCTTCAGCAGTGTAATCTTTATATAATTTTGCCTACTGCAGTCTTTTTTTCTTATTTTGAGTCCTTAATAACGGTTTTGTAACTGCAACACATCCGCGAAGCCCTGCTTGCAAAATAAGTCGCTTAACTGTTGTTGTACCAATTGGATCCTCTCGAACTTTGTTAACTTCTGTCGCAATTTCTGTTATTGTCATCCTCCTGTTTCGTTTACTTAACGTTTGTATATAGCAGTCTTCATTTTCTGTTGTTTTTTTGGACCGTCCAGTTCGTTTTTTATATTCAAAAGTATTAGTGTCTGTTAACTTTTTCACTGTATCATGCACCGTTGATTTCGGAATTTTAGTTTTTGTCGCAATTTCCCGCACAGAATAGCCTTCTTTAGCAAGAGTAATAATACTCGAACGCTTTCGAACGAATAATTCTTTTCTATTTAGAACTGCTCATACTGATCACATGCACTGTCAAACTTGAAATGAAGAAGAAACAGCGATTTCGCCTTCGCAGCTCCATGCTTATCTCTATTTAGTTTAAAACTCCTCTTACAGTGTTTATAAACTCTTTATAATGTTCCAAATATAGTCCTCTGATGGTTTTGAATGTCCAAAGCGAACAATATATCCCAACATGTATCGAATGGAAACCTAACGAAATGAGTGTTTACGCATGCGGTTCCTTTTTTAAACGTTTATTTAAAGAACTAATATTTATTTATATTTTTACATACCGAACTTATCGCAAAATAGCTAAATATTACAAGATCAACAATAGAATCAAGCTAGAGAGTTGTATCTGTGTTTTAATCATTCTTTTGCTGAAAACGAGTAAGTGTCCGGTGACTTATGGACGGGAGTGTATAAGCATAGAATAGATTGTCATCTTCTTCTTGTAAATTATGAAATAAAGTTCTTTGACAGTAAAATAAATGGTAGTACAACGCGAGGAGCACAATGCGACGAGTTTTCAGGTGGGAGGGGCCCCGGTGTCCCGGCGTGCGTCGCGTTCGTTGTAAAAAATCGCGTCGAGCAATTAATTTCGTGTGGGTCGCGTTTATGGAATCGGGGTTTATCGTGCTCGCGAGTTACACACCTCGGAGAATTTCGCTTCGTAGGTATGCAGCGCGAGATGCGATTGCCGTTGAGTTGAACTATGCGCGGGGCCGAGAAAACGCGAGAATGCCAGCCAGCCCGCGAGCCTTTCCGTCCCTTTCCCGTAGATATCGGACGCCGCTCGGGCTCGGCTCTGCGAATCTCTTTCCATCGTTGAGAACCAGCCGTGTTTCAATCCGGCCATAATATTCCCTGGTAATTCGCGTGCGTTACGTAGGCGTAATTGAAGGTCCGCTACCCGCGAATGCGTTGCTCGCGGAAAACCTGGAAACCTTCCTGTGCTTGTCCCTCTTCCCTTCAAAATCCCGCGGTCTATTCCTTCTACGCCGTGAAACAATTTTTACAATCGTACCCGCACCCGCGCATTAAAATCTATAACGAGGAAACCGTGTTGCGCGAACTCGAACTGTTCAGATTTTTCCCGGTGATATTTGTTGCTTCCGAGTTTATGCTGCTGTTCATTTTTGTAAAGAAAGAAAAAGTTGCCGTTGAAGGCCCGCCATTTGCGAATGCGTTGCCTGTGGGAGACCTGGAAATATTTTTGTCCTCTTTCCCTTCAAAATCCCGCAGCCTACTCCTTCGATTCGCAGTGTTTTACAGTGTGAAGGAATTTTTATAATCACCTCTGTGCCCACAGGTTAGAATCTATAGAGCTAGGGGTGCCAATTAATGTGCCTATATCAATTATACTTATTTTTAAAGCATAATGAATATTGAAAAAAGTGATATTAAATTTTTTTTCATTAAAATCAGTTAACCCTTTGCACTCGAAGCTATTTTAACTCCAAAACGAAAGATTTTTTCCGACCTAGAATATTTCCCTTATATATATTTTTTTTCATGGTATACATACGAAAATGGCCCAATTTACTCGTACAGTACTGAAATGTTTAGTAATTTATTAAATACAAATAAATTTAATAATGTAGAAAATATTTTAAATAATGATACAGGAATTTCTAGTGGCGCCTTACTGTCGCCATTCGAGTGCTAAGGGTTAATATATATGTTACGTATCTGTTTTTTAAACATTGACTATGCTTTAAAAATAAGTATAATTAGTATAGCCTAGCCTAGCCTATTAGTATACCCTTACCCTAACTTCCTTGCCCTTAACTCGAAACGTTCAAATCTTGTTGCGACATTGTTGCTCGCAAGTTTATGGTTAATTTTTGCAAAGAAAGAACAGTTGACTCGTTTCAAGTGGAACCATACGTCTCGGTTATATTTTGTATTTAATTGTCTGCAGTGGTGCATATTGTTCGGTAAATAAGTATATGTACTGTGAGTTATATAGATTATCTGGTTATCAGGTTAAGACGCGTATCCCGTAAAGAATGTTTATTATGCGATTAGAATCTCCGTTTGAAGTTGTATATATCACAATTCCTCGTAATGATATTCGTGTAGCTTCATTTATTTGACGGTTCGGCTATATGATAACGCTAAATTATGGCGAAAAGGAAAATTGAAATACAAAACGAAATTGTTTATTCCTTTGGTGCTCATAATTAAGCGGTACGTTGAACTTTGGGGAGAAGCGAAATTATGTGTGTATGTACAGGAGGAGGGGGAGGGGGGAGGGCTTGTTCTTCTTGTTATAGTTGATGCTTTGTTCTTTCATAACAGCGATCCCATAATTGTCTCGTAGAATGTACCAAGATTTTCGCATACTAGGGATAGAAGGAATGAACTCCCTCTAATCATTCAATATGCGTCATTAAATGGCGAATTGATAGATTCCGTGAATTCATTAAATCGTAGGCACCCTAATTATCGTAGGAAAATCTAGGAGTTTGGAGGAATATTTATGGAAACACTGTCTGGATTGTTTCCTCAATTAACATGTGTTCGTTACCGGCGCCAAAGAAAGTCAAATTACTATAATTTTGTCTATATTGCTGTTTAAAATTATAAAAATTGTAAAATTCGGAAAAATTTTAAAATACCTTTTCTAAATTATAGCTTTTCTCTAACAATATTTTCTTCATATTATAGGAGAGTCTACATTTCATAGATTGTTATAACTTGCAAAATAAAAATTCTCTGCATCAATTTCAGGAGCCAAATAAGAGTTTGTTTTTCCTTTTAATAATTTTAATAAGTTGAGGATGGTACATTGATTATCTCAAATTCTTTTGATCTTTCTGCTGCTTTATATTTCAGCTATTCAGTTTTGTTGTAAAGACTGACAACCCTTACAAATAATATTAACCATAAGTGGACATATTTACTATAATAATGACAGTCTCTATCTATCTGACAAGACCAAATCAGTCGAGTAATTTATATCCATACGAATTACCTTTCTCACCTGGTTTCTTCAAAAATCTTGTTTCTCCTTCGTCATCGTGTTCTTCTTTTCCTAAATGCATTGTTCGAATTTCTAGAGAGCTCAAAGAACAAAAACGATGGAATGAACTCCAAGCGTAGGTGTTACAAAAGTACATAGTGCCATTTAAATATCAAGGTAACTTTCGTAAGAGTTGATGGCTTCACCTAAATGAAACATAATTTGATCGGATACCAAACATTCCTCTACAGACGCTTCACACCTCATTGAGATCTGAAAATATCAGTAGCACAAAAATAATTACATATTCTATGCATAAATCATTCGATCGAAGCGTTAAGTATGTAGGTACACCATAATCCATTGCAAACACTGTAACTTTTTAACGTGGTATCGTAATATAATTTTTTTATTACAATAATACGAATAATGGTAATTGGAATGACCATTCATTCTCCTACAATTTAAAAAGGTCATTTTCATTCAGTTTAATTTCCAAAGAAAGAAAACTCTCTACTTGAATGAAAATTCTCTACTTATTTATTCATTCTCCACATACCTAAACGATTATCACTTATTTGCATGTCCTTATTACTCGCTAGGCACTTGTAACGTTGTAGATGAAGTTTTCATATTAGTTTCTCTAAAATGTTCAGAATTTTCTTGAATAGAGCTCCAAAGGATTTCTATTTATATTTACGCGTTTCTTCACTCGCAGAAGAAAGTTCAGATGTCACTGCACAATTTGAATAAAATTTTTCTGATTCTTTACTCCGTTTCAATTATTATTTTTTTTTATTTTTTCTTACTCGTAATGTTAAGGGGCCGCATACCTGTGGTAAAATAAGAGAAATCGATTTTCCAAAAATGGTAAAACAAATATTCCTTGAATATCATACAATAAAATGCGTAGAATTGGTTTATGAAGGAACATAATTTCACGTATATGCAAATAAATTGTTGAACTTCTCTTATCTTTCGACCGTTCAAAGGCGTGTACGTGTTTCGAAGTCGAAGTTTCGCACACCGTCGCGTCGCTTCAGGCGCGAGTAATTTTTCTTCGTGTACATCTTCCGAAGACTTCCATTTAAACTTCTCCGGTCGTGCAAGAAAGCCGAGGTCTTGCCGCACAATTTAAAAGGCAATTCTCCGCATCGGGAGTCCATGTTGGGCAACAAGCGAAGAAGGTAACCGAAGATCGGACGCCGTTTCCGTCAAGTACGGTCAAGGACGCGGTTACTTCAGCGCATTCCCGAGATGAATTTTTCTCGGAGGGTGTGTCCGCATCCATAAGCAATTATGTTCGCGCTTGTCGCGCGGGGAGTCGTAAATACAAGACGCGGTTACGCTCTTTTCCATCTTGTTTTCTTTCCATTGGAACGCCTCGACCGCGTCGAGCCGCGATAGACACGTAATCGAATTCCTGCGGGTCCTTCCGATCGAACGGGTTAGTTTTTCTTTTTCTTGCGCACAATCGATCGCCACTCCCGGAAATTTATATAATGTAGTCACCGTCGATAGCGGCGTCGTCATCGCGATAAAAATTTTCATTTCCGACGCCGCAGCGTGGACCGTCGTATCGTTCTCCATCTTGGATCGCGGTGAACGATAGTTAACAGGACCGTGGTTCGTCGACGATATTTCACTAGTTCCTAATTCTATTTTGCCATCGTTTTCATATGAAACAACGCTCTTTTACGTACCCGTTCTTAGACTCGTGCGCACTGCGAGAATTTTCAAGATTCGTAACCGACGTTTTCACTAGATTCTTGCAAAAATTTGGAATTATTAGACTGGGGTTTTTATTTGTGTATGACAAAATTAACACTTTGACTGCCACGCTAGAAACCTGAAAAATTCCATGAAATCAAAATAAGTTATCTAATGAAATAAAAATTGGAGAAAATTAAATGTATGATACTGAGTAGTCCTCCAACTTTCTTGAATTTTACGGATTCTAATCGAATTTGGTACAATGAATATATTAATGTAAAAATTCATTTTAAAATCTGGACGAATAATTCCGTCACCTACATATGGGTGACATGGCAGTCAACGTGTTAATGCAGACAATTTTTATGAAACATAAATTGTGAAAAATTGATCAAACTTATTAAAGGAAGAAATTGTTCCCGAGGAGAGCACGTTATTCATGGGAATACTGTACCGTGTTTATTCGATAGACTCAAAGCCTCTAGTTTATCGAACGTATCCTCGGAGCGTACGACGGACACCTATAAATTGGAGAGTTTATCGAGAACTGGTAAAATGAAATATAAACTTCAGCGAGACGCGCGTGCGCGGCAGAAAATCCAAAGTTTACTGATAATGCCCGGAGCAAACTGGAACGAGACACGTGCGAATCCGCGAACCACACAGGTTCGAAGTGCTCGGGCAATGAGCGCCATTTCACGCGGACCGATCTAATATATACACATATAGATCTGCTCGATCGAGGCTTCAGACTTAGTTAGGCGTATTCGATTGGAAATAATTGTTCGCGCTATCGTTTCCAGCGTCGAGCAAAATGAAAGGTGTGTAAGCCGATCCGATATCAATGATTCGATTTGATTATAGCTCCGGTAAACCGGTGGATAGCGATCGCGACGGAGCAATTCATTCTCTGCGCCGCGGTGTGCTCGCGTCGTAACTGTGGATTTAAAATGTCGTAACTGCGACCTAATAGTGGCCACGGCGAAAAGGGAAGGGAAAAGGAAGGAAGGTGAGGCGCGCGTGCTTCGTTTATAATGCTTCGAGGTATCGAGATCGAAGCGATCGATGCATTCGGAGGCCGCGAGCCACGAATTCCTCGACGCGACGCACCGTGGTCCAGATCGAGAAACTACAGTAAGGAGCAAAACTGAACACACATTCGAGATTTTAACAAAAATAATTTTTTATTCAATATTTGCATGTAGAACACAAAAGAAACAAAATACTTAGTATTATCTACAATCTTCTGGCTTTTCAAAACAAATTTAACATTTGTGATATTATTAATATTTCGCTTGATACAATTTTGTTTCGTGTAGTCGGTTTTACACCGCAACTAATTTTGAGTAAACATTTCTGATTTTCGTACGCTTAATATTTCGTCCATGAACCTTTAACCTTGATAATTGCCTGAATACGTTTAGGCATACTTATTACTACATTTCCGCAATATTCTGGTGTAATAGAATACCACTGTTCCTGCACTCTTCGCCACGAATCGGTTATCGTTGTTGGGGGAGCACTATAGTTATTCTGTAACTTCATTTTTAAGTATGCCCAGACATTTTCAATCGGGATTATGTCTGGACTTTGAGCAGGCCATTCCATGGTTTGAAATGGTTGAGTTTGAAAGTTTGACATGGAATTTGCAAATTTGAATGGTTGACATATTTTCAATTGTTTCCAGTACATTTTTTTCTAAAATATCCTTATACGTATACTGGTTCACCATACCTTCTATTCGATGTAGTGAACCTACACCGTACGCCGTAATGCACCCCCACACCATAAGTGAACCACCACCAAATTTTATAGTTTGCTTCACATGATGCGGTAAAAGAGGTTCGCTTTCTTCTTCCAACACCAAGAACGTCCATCCGATGAAATTCGATTGATTTTATATTCGTTGGAGAAAATTACTTTTTTCCATTGCTCTATATTCCAGCTTAAATATTTTCTTGCAAAACTCAGACGGGCCCTGACATTCTTTCTTGATAGAGCCGGTTTTTTTTTCTTCTCAATTGCTGCAAAAATTGGCTTCTTTTAATGCCCTTCGAGCCGTTCATTTACTAATTTTCTTTCCAACATCGCTTTCTAATAAATTTGCAACCATTGATGCCGTCGTTGCAATTTCTAAAGTAATGTATTTCGTCAATCTTCTCTTCTCCTGACAAGATAATAATTGTGGACGGCCTCCAAAAGCTACAGGGACTTTACTACAGTATTTTTTCCGCATCTTATGTACAACTCCCTGACTGACGACAAATTTTCTAGCAATTACTCGCATTGATAAACCCGATTTTAACACTTTACCGACCGCTAGCGTTTCGACAGCATACGCACGTCCGACCGGCCGCTCAGCCACGGATTCTCTCTGGCGCCGGCTCTGTTTTGGTTTAGACTGTCGTGCGGGAGTGTCTGTGCGTTTTGTATGTTGAAATAAAATTGTCTGCTTTCTGTTATTATAGGATAATTAGATTTAATAAAATCTTTTATTTTAATGATATTAATGCTAAATTAAATATAAAACACAAAATAAAAAATTACAAATAATTACAAATAAAAAATAGTTAATATTTTTTTAAAGTATGATATCGTTCAAAACAGTCGCTTTTATGTAGTGGAACTTCGCAAAATTTACAAACAAAACATGTTCTAAACCTTTCTCAGTCGGTAAGCGTTGACGACGAAAAGCCTATTAATAGGCTACCGGTCGGTAAGCGTTGGCGACAAAAAGCCTATTAATAGGCTACCGGTCGGTAAGCGTTGGCGACAAAAAGCCTATTAATAGGCTACCGGTCGGTAATGTGTTAATTGGAAAGTGATATTATTCTTCATATCTTTAGATAACGGCTTCATGATGTTATATTGATGCGTGTTAACGCATGAACAACGATAAACTAATAACTACTGCACTCCTGGTCGTGGCATTGACCGTGATGGACTACCAAGTTGTTTACAAAATCTGTGTTTACAGTTCCTAATCCCGAGAATCGTAGTGCGGTGCAAAACCGACTACACGAAAAGAAAATTGTATGAAGCGAAATAATAATAATATCACAAATGTTAAATTTGTTTTGAAAAGCCAGAAGATTGTAGATAATACTAAGTATATTGTTTCTTTTGTATTCTACATGCAAATATTGAATTAAAAAATTATTTTTGTTAAAATGTCGTGTGTGTTCAGTTTTGCTCCTTACTGTACAGTCCGCGACAATACTATAAGACATCACCTAAAACGAAATAATTATCTATTACAGTAAGGAGCAAAACTGAACCAATAACTACAAGTTTTGTATAAATCATTATTTATTGCTAGGAATATAGAAGAGTAACAAAAAATCAACATTATAATTGTCATAGTTAGAAGTAACTTAAGAATTTTTTTTCAATAATTAATGTCTCCTAGATTAGCAATGACGACAAAAATGGATTGACTCGGTTTTGCACCGGTCCCTACAAGAAATGTTTACGTGGGATGATCTAGTAGTATGTTTACATGTAGCACTTTGGTATGTTTACAAACTATTAGTCTACGTCTTAACACTCAGTTCTTCGCAATCTGTCGAACGGAAAAGCACGCAAGTGAAGTAAGAATAAATGTGAAGTCAATTGCTCCAAATTGTGTGAAAAAAGTCATTTCTCTTTTGAATTACGCCTTGTCAACGCGTAAGACGGCGAAAACCTGCAGTGTTAGTCAATCGACAGAGCAGAAAATAAGAAAAAATACTGAAAAGTATATTATTAAATGTTGGAGGAAGACCAAAAATATTATCACCGCAGAATGAACAAAGGATTATACGGTTTGTCACATCAGGTGAAGCTTCAAGTTCCATTATGGCTGCAAAATTATTAAAAGAAGGTACGAATATACAAATAAGTCAGTGGACAGCACGAAGAACCCTCAAAGGAACTGAGTTTAGAAGCATTAAGGAAAAAAGAAGCCAATGTTATCGAAAAAAAATATTAAACATCGTTTGGAATTTGCTACAAAATATCAAAACTGGACAACTGGGGAACGGGTTATTTGGTCAGACAAGACCAAAATTAACAGAATTTGTTCAGATGGCATGTCTTGGTGCTGGATTCGTAAACATGAAAGGCTTAAACCACGACATGTGAAACAAACGTTAAAGCATGGAGACGGATCCCTAATGTTCTGCGGGTGCCTAACAGCACTTGGTGTTGGATCACTGCACCGAATTAATTGCATCATGAAACAGTACATGTACAAGGATATTTTACAAGATCATCTCATAGATGCTGATGAAAATATGCCTTTTGAAGAAAAGAATGTAATTTTCATGCATGACCGAGACCCTAAGCACACTGCTAAAAGTGTAAAAAAGTGGCTCTGTAGTAAAAAATTTTCTTTTCTGAATTGGCCTGCACAGAGCCCCGATCTCAACCCCATAGAAAATCTATGGGGTTTACTAAAAAGGCGACTTCGGGATTCGTATGACTCCCAACCAACATCAATCACAGATTTGTATGATAGAATTCAAGAACAGTGGGAACAAATATCTCCGAATTATTGCAAAAAATTAGTAGAAAGTATGCCAAAGCGAATTAGTGCAGTTTTAGAAGCACAAGGGTTGTGGACGAAATATTAAAAATAAATGATATATTAAATATTGCCCAGTATTGGACATGGTGCAAAACCGAGTCAGTCCTATTTTTGTTGCTATTGCTAAACGGGGAGACATTAATTATCGAAAAAAAATTCTTAAGTTACTTCAAACTATGATAAAAATAATTATAATGTTGATTTTTTGTTATTCTTCTATATTTCTAGTAATAAATAAATGATTTATACAAAACTTGTGGTTATTGGTTCAGTTTTGCTTCTTACTGTATATGGAAGCATTTCATCGTCTATCATGCAGAGTGTTATTATTTACTTCTGGGGACGTCGTTCCACGCACTATTTTCGTTAGAATTTCTATGAACTTGAAAGCTACACAAGCTTGGCCTCTTGTTGACAGTTGCTCGCAAACAGTGAAAGCGAAAAGATCATCAATGAAATATCCTTTTAAAGTGTCAGTATTTAAAGTAAATAATTCAAGTAAAACCTGAAAAATATTAATCAACTTGCAATATTTGTGTTTATACAAAATGCCACGAGGAAAAAAATTAAATGAAACGGAGATTAAAATTATCAATAATTTGAGAAATGAAAATCATTCAGTGGCAAAAACTTCTGAAATTCTTGGAAGAAGCCGTTGTGTAGTGCATAATTATTTTAAAAACAGTGAAAACTATGGTAAAAAGAATCCAGGAGGCCGCCCAAAGTTGACAACTGCAGAAGACAGACTAAAATTATGACGGAATATTTTACGACATGCATCGAACTCTACGTTAACGGCACGACAAATTGCGACAGAAACAGGCGTAAAGACAAGTGTCAGGACAGTACAACGAATAATAAAAGCTTCAAATAATTTGAAAAGCCGTAAAATTATGAAAAAACCGCCGCTAACTAACCGTCATAAAGAAGCCAGATTAGAGTTTGCAGAACAACGCATGCATCGGCGTAAGAAATGGAGGAAGGTAATTTTTTCTGACGAGAAACGGTTTACTTTAGATGGCGCTGATAATCTAAATTATTATTTTCACGATTTAAGAAAAGAGGAATTGACACTACAAAGGCGACAAATGGGTGGAGGAGGAATAATGATTTGGGCGGCTACAGGATATCATGGAAGAACTGAAATTGAATTTATTTCCACAAAAATAAACAGCAGTAAAATACATAGATGTTACTGATAAGCAATTGTCAAAACATGCTCAGTCCATAGCCAACCAAAAATACATTTTCCAACAAGACAATGCAGCTGTGCATTCGGCAAAGATAGTACAGGCCTACTTTAAAAATAAGGAAATAGACGTTTTACCATGACCAGCGAGATTTCCTGACTTAAATATAATATCATTGAAAACCTTTGAGGAATACTAGCCAGGGAGGTTTATTCTAAAGGAAACCAGTGTAAAAAACCCAATTAAAAATCGAAAATCATAATCTACACTACTATACATAAAGAAAGACTTTTTACAAAGTATTTTTAATCGAAATATTGAATAATTTGCGACAGATTTTTAGTTCAAGGTATGGGCCTAAGTAATGGGTAACTTCAACAGCCATAGCAGTGTACATCTAATTTCCGAAGGCAAACGAGTAATTTAACTGCGTACATTAGAAAAGATCAGTGCAAATTGTTCATTCTTCTAAGCTCAAAGTCTAGCCATCAATCGAACCACGTTAAATAAAAATATACCGCATGTAAAAGTGTAATTGCTTTTTGCTTTCTAAATCACATTATTCGAGCTATTTGAAATTTGTGTGGTATAGAAAGTTGCGCGAAAAGACTTCCGGTGTACTCGGTGATGAAAAATGAATTCGAAGACCGAACATAAATTCAATTTTATATTTGTAGCTTCAGCGTCGACCATAATCTTCAAGATTTACGAGTAAAACTATTCAGTCCTTCAAAAAGTTTGATACGATAACGTGAAAGTTTCAAAGAAGCCTAAAACGATCCTGATTTGCATCCTAGCCTGGCAAAATCATTAATTGACATAAGCTGCCTTCACTTTTCCTACGTATGTTAGTAAAAACGTGGATTTGCATAAATTTGCTTGTTTCTGCTTGTAAACCTTATCTGAGAGCGTGATTTCGAGCTAGGTATGCAATTAATATTTTTAGATTACACTTATATTATAGTAAAACCTCCAACGAAGAACGATTCATTTCCCAGTATTTTATTTATAAAACGAAAATATGAAACATCGCCTAATGGGAGAACTAATTAATATAAAAATAAGAAATTCCCCAAAATCTGAAAGAATCCGTTAATTATCATTAAAATGATATTCTTCCAGATCGTAGCTTGTTTTTCAAAAGGATGATTCGTTCATGGCAATGATAGCTGTCCAACTCACTCCAATTACTCCAGACTCATAACATGTGGGTTACATAAAAGCGGTAGACAGCTATTCCGACTGCATTGTCCAACAATTATTCATTTTTCTTCGTCCGAATAACGAGTAGGCGATTCTTGTAAAATAGAAATCCAATTTTCAAATTTAAGAATTTTTGAATTTCAGCCAATTACAAAACGACTTTGCACTCTTCTAAATATAGTGGCATATTTTTTAACAACATCAATGACATTAAAACACGTTTAAACAATCTTTAAAGAAAGCGAGACGCCTCTAATTCCACAATTTTCTCCGACATTTTGCAATGCATTTTGAGAATGAAATTTCTATCAGAAACAATGAAAAAAAAACCGTAACACAAATTGCGTTTTCAATTGAGAAGATAAAATAGATCCACAAGAGATAGGGAGTTGACGTCAACGTAAACAATCGTATTGTTCGTAGAACATTGTTGGATAGTACTATCGGTGTATTTCGCGTTCCTTTCTTCGAAAGACGAAGCTTAAACAATTTGATTCGGAACTAGATTTACGATTTTCAAAAGTTATTGAATTCGATCGGACTCGCAAGTGCTCTTCAACATGTTCCAATACATCAATATTTTTCTAGTCCTTTATGTTAACTAACGTAACCCTACCTACGCAGAGAGAGAGAGAGAGACGCTGTCTTAAACTAAAAAAAATATATATATATATATATAATTAAATTAAATACAAACAAAACAAAATAAAATAAGAAAGAACATATATCAACAGATGAAACCGATACAAATTTCAAATAAACAATATCCCTCAACGGTAATAAAAAATAAAATGTAACTGGAAAAAAATTTGATCAACAATCCGCAGTCTAATTACCAAATTTCGTAGCTGTCTTTTATCTCAGATTTTCTGGGAATGATTTCGTTGCTGCGTTACAGTTAGATAAATGGCGCTGGTTTGTGCGATCGCTTCAGAATCTGAACAGCAAGAATGTAGCTCTCGCACGTATGTATCAATTTAGCAACAGATAAGGAGGAAGAAAAGGTAACAGAGCGACACAACGCCGTACATAAAAAAAAATATATATATATCCTGTGGAAACGCGACTGTATTCCCACCATCGATGATACAACCGTTTTTATCGAGTCACGTGTTGGTAACGTTGTTGCGCAATACCATTAACGGATCGCGATATAGTTCCACGACCCAAATCCGCCGTCACCGTAAAATCATATACATTTGAAATGAAATGAAATGGTGCCGGTTCTCGAACTGGCGTGCCGGCCTCGCCGGCTATTTCAGTTTCCTCGTTAAAGCTTATTTCGCGTCTTGAAAAAATCGCCTAACGACTTGCCACGAGACGTGCTCGCGGATTGAGCTACGCTACGCGGAGATCGGTGGGCGGAATTTCATGAAATTACGGACACACGGAAATAACGAGGAAGTCATACTCGGCGAAACCGACGACCGTGCACGAAGATTACTAACAGAAATTAATTTGACGCGGATTAACGACCTCTTCAACTGGACATTTCGTTAACACCACGCGGAGCCGTCAACATGATAAACTTTAATTCCTTCCTTTGTTTCACAATTACCGAGATCGTACTGATCCTGTTGAAATGAATTGAAATGATCCTGTTTCTAGACTCGTAGTTTGCAGATAGTACATAGGAGAGAGTTGCCGAATGCGTACCACTTAATTTCGAAGGCAGTTTATATATTCTTTAGTAGGAATTTGAGTAAAAATTATGTTTTGTATCTATGTATTAACTATCGAAGTTGCAAATTAATATGATTTTTTAAATATTTATTGATAGATCATTGTGATATGAACACTTTTATAAGATCATGCAAACAGTACGATTTAGGCAACCGGTATCCTAAATGGTACCAGCCGGTTTCCAAAATCGTACCTCATGTGTTGGATTAAAAAGATACAAAAAAATCATAAGAGAAACTGTATTTTGCGTTTAATTTCAGCTTCATATACAATACAACATAAAAATAAAATGACATATTACATTACTTAACTTAAATACAACTGGGACAATAATAAATATTGTCTTCTTTCAAAACTCCTCCAACCTTTTTTAATGCAGAAGTAGGTCTTTTTATCAATCCAAGGAGGTGTCTTCTTAACGTTGGTTGGCTTTGGAATTTTATACCGCCGAGAACATTCGTTGAATCCGTATTTTTTATTTCTGTAAGCCTCTATTGCTAATTTCATCTGTTCTTCTGTCCATTCACAATATTTTCGCTTTCTTATGCTCAAAAAATCTGAAATATTGTAAATCGTTTATTTTCGCGGTAAAATTTGAATAACAGTATCTTAAATCGTACTGGTACGATTTAGGAAACCACAGTGTGGTACGATTTAGGAAAAAGACGTACCGCTAAATAATTGAAGCTAACCTTTAAAACATTATCAGCATGTTTTATAAACTAAATAGAAATAAATAATATAACATAGCTGGTTTTCAAAAATATATAAGACTACCTCAGAAACTGTAGATTTATATTTAATTCAGCCGATTAATTTATATGTTTAATTATGTTTAAAATTAACATCAGACTTGCCTGATTTCTTTGTGCTTCTGTCATTCACAAAACAACACTTCATGCGAATGACTTTTTGGTCCTATTTTATCGACATAAATAAAAGTTCATATCTTTACCACCAAGAGGCATCAAAATGCATTAATTTTTAAAGAAAAGAGCTGGTACGATTTAGGTGAGCAGTACGCATTTGGCAACTCTCTCCTATCAGGGACTTGTAGAATCTCGCAGAAACAGCTTTTTATACAGAAGAACCCCACAATTGCGGTTCTTCCCTTGTTACAGGATACGTACAATACAAGTTAGGTGTTTAGGGTCTGCTGTACACTTGGTTCCACCGCATCGTAGGGAACGACACCTGATAGAACGTGCAACAATGCCTCCTCCGTTACGTGGATTCCCACGGTACCTAATCCCTGGCACAGTGAAAGCATTCCCTCGAACAGCTCAACCGCCAATCGGCGGCGCCGTTTTCTAACGTTTCGAATTTGAATGTTAATTGTTCTCCGCGTTCTTGGCACTTCGTTACCGCAGTTTGATTCACGCGAATTAGAATTCGAGCTGAGACTCTCCGTTCGATTTTTATTTATCGACTGTGCAATCGATAAATATGCTGAAAACCTCTAGAGTCCAGAACAGAGCTGCTCGACACACCTATTAGAGTGTGTAGCACAGCCACGTACACTACCGCTCGAAAGTATTAGCATTGCATCAAAGTTATTTCAGTGCCTAAAATAGTGACTAAAATCGATTTTTATTAGTTTCTTGTGAAATATCTGACGTTATAAGTTAAAAACTATGGTATACAGGGTGAGTCACCTAAAGTTTGCACCTCAAATATCTTTGTTGTTTCTAAAGATACGTAAAGTATGTTAAGGACAAAGTTGAATGGTACAATGGGACTGACACGATGCTATAAAAAATGTTGTTTTTATGTCTTTTTTTTTAGAGATATCAAGGTCACCTTGACTTTTTTTTTTAAATGGAACCACCCTTTTTGAAACACCTACAATGATAGTCCTTTTCATTAGGAATTCAGTGACAATAATTATTCCAAGGTCATTAAAAATTTTTTATAGCATCGTGTCAGCCCCATTGTACCATCCAACTTTGTCCTTACCATATTTTACGTATCTTTAGAAACAACAAAGATATTTGAGTTTATAAGTGTCCGGATACTTTTGAGCGGTAGTGTAGCTGTCCACGTAGCTGTGACAATGTGTGTGACAAATACACGCAGCCTGGCACGCATGGGCGTGGCTTCATGCCCGTCGTTCTGTGTATCAGTGTCACCATATCAAGACTTGTTCCCCCACTCTGATTTCCCTTTCTACCGCGCTAGTCCCCACGCTTTTGCCGCGGCCCAGTCACGTGACGCTCCGGTACTGGCGGAGGGAGGGCAACTTTTTCCCCTGAATTCGTGCTCTCTCCCCTCATCTGGCGACACTGTGACCAGGGCAAGAAAATGGTTGCCCGTACGGGCACACGCTGAAAAGCTCTGGTCTAGAAACTTCCATTCTGAGCCTTGGTTCCAAAACTTTCGTTAGAATACAATTTCATTTTGTATAAATTCAAGTGGTAAAAGGATTTTCGTTGCATTCTTTAAAGTTTCGAAAATGTGTCTGCGAAAGGATTAGTATTATTTATCATAATCCTTGCTTTTCCTTTCAGGATAACTTCCAGGTACATCTATCCGCGTCACATTATCCTTCAGCTAACTTAACTTATTATTATTATTCAAAGGCTGATTTATCCTATTATTATTCTTTGCTTTTATAACAATATCATTTAGACTCCGGATCTTTATGCAAAATACAAAGTTTGTGCATCAATTGCTCGATACAGAGGATAAATATAAATTTATAGTTTCCACGAATAATTCTAATGTAGTGAAAATAATATATCAATACTCTTAGAATATTTTTAACTGTTCAGTGTTGTAAAATGCACCCACTCATTTTTCTCATAAATTCATAAAATCAGGAGTTTACTTGTCAGTCTTAAATGATAAAGTTTATGTTTGCCTTACAATTAGTTTATCTTGTTATCCCTATACAAAAGGATTGTTCACTTAAATATAAATATTTTCGTGTTACCCAATAATAGGACCTTGTTGAAAAAACTATATCGTGTACTCCGAGTAACAGTAAATACATAATATATGTACAAAAAAGTCTACACAAAATAGTCTCCTGTTTTCTTTGAAAGAAATCACAGAAAGGCCTAAAAATGCGAAAACATAAGAAAAGATAGGAAAAAATAGAAAAGATAATTGAAGATTGAAGGAGCAGTAAATGTGCTTATAAACCGTCACTTAAAATAGAGTCAACAATCGACAGATATCGTGCATCAAGATGCCTACAATTATTATCAACGCAACGAATCCCGTTTATGTGACTGTATATGTAATTTAGCCAGCCGAGTTTTGAATCGATAAAAGCTGCGAATCAGGATGAAACCAAAAAAGAATGAATGACACGCTAGAAAAATCAGTAATCTAGAACGCTTCTTGAGTTTACATTCGGTTTGTCTAACGCCGTCAGCGGTTATGATCTCTAGACATAGCGTAAACTGCTAGAAGAGAGTTTATGAACCTTTCGAGACGGTTACGTGATTGCTTGCGCGTGCGGATTGCGGCCTCCATTATCGGTTGGTCAAAGTATAATCATTATAGCTAAAGCTTCTGAGAGCAAGTTAATTTTTCTTTTAAAAATAAACCACATGACCACGCCAAAGACCAGGATATTTTCTTTTAGAAGAGAAATAGTTTCTTGAGAAATTTGTTAACATACTTCTGCATTCAAGTACATGCTACCACAAGTGATCTGAATAAATTTGATCCTATTATTATTATAAACGGATATCAGTCTCATGTAGCGTTAAAAAACATACTAAAAGACTTCCGGTAGGCAAAGAATTAAAAAATCGAATAATAGTGTAACACTATCCTTAAATTCTTCCAGGGTAAGGGGTCCAATTACTGTTGGGGGGTGCCAATTGCTGTGCGTATATTAACACTTTGACTGTCAAACTAGAACTTCAAAAATTCCATAAAATCAAAGTAAGTTATTTAACGAAATAAAAATTGAAAAATATTATATGTATGATATTGAGTAGTCCTCCAACTTTCTTGCATTTTACAGATCCTAATTAAATTCGGTACAATGAATATATTCACGTAAAAATTAATTTTAAAACCTGAGCAAATATTTCCGTCACCCACATATGGGTGACATGGCAGTCAACGTGTTAATTATACTTTATTTAAAAGCATAACGAATATTGAAACAGAGATATTAAATTTTTTCATTAAAATCAGTTAATATATGTATGTCATATATCTCTTTTTTTTTAATATTCATTATGCTTTAAAAATAAGTACAATTAACACATTCGCGACCGGCAAATTTTTTTCCGTTTCTAATACTGAGTACCGGCGAAAATAATGAAATTCTGAAGCTGACTGCCGCAAACTTGTATCGCTAAAGCAAGGATAAAAATTTGTTTTGAAATATCAATGTTGCAATTATGTGTTGTTTAAAATAAAAATATGTTTATAATTTGTATACTTGTTTTACAGGTAGGCAATAGACCATTTGTTATTATTGTGCTGAATAATCAGGAATAGAATTTAACACATTAAGGACCGCTCACGAGTTTTCTCGCGAGAGAAAAGACTTTTTTTCTCGAGTTTGCCCAAAAACGTGCGGTCCCTGGCGTATGTCTTAGAGATTTCTATGCGGTACGCAATGTGTTAAAATGACGTGAATTCACGTCAGCGGCCGCGAATGTGTTAACATAGGCACAATAATTGGGTCCCTTGCCCTACTGCCTTTTCAGCATTAGATTCCATCTATCCATGTTGAACGCATGAAATCTAGTAATATTAAGTTGGTGCGAATGAAATGTCGGATTTTTAAAACTACATATCTTTTTTCAAAAGCTATTTATTCAATCAAAATATGCTCCATTCGCTTCAATACACTTTTCCCAACGAGACTTTAAAGCATAGATGCCTGTCTTAAAAAAATTCTGATCTTTAGAATCAATAAACTCTAATATCGAATTTTTCAAACTGTCTTCATTTTCATACTGTGTAGCCCGTAAAAACAGTTCTAAATGTTTAAAAAAAATGAAAGTCGGTTGGCGAGAGATCCGGTGAATAGGCTGAGTGCTGCAAAACTTCATATTTCAATTCATTTAATTTCGCAATTGTTTTGTGCGATGTATGCGGCCGAGCATTGTCATGGAGAAGTAGTTGGCCATGCCGATTAACAAGCGATGGGCGTATAATTTTCAATTTTTCAATATTGCAATATTGTTGTATAGTCAACTTTCATCCTGGTAGCAAGTTTCCTCGTGGATACAGTTGGATTCGCTTCCACCAATGCCTTCAGATCATCATTTTTCACAGACGTTTTGGGTCTTCCACGCGGATCATTTTGTAGTGAAAAATCAGCAGACCGAAATTTTTCAAACCAACGCTGCACTTTTCGATCGTTAACAGTATTCTCCCGAAACGCTTGGTTTATGTTGCGTGCAGCTTTTGCAGCATTATTACCAAGTTTATACTCCTACAAAAAATTACACGAATATCGGTTGAATTCATATCGGTAGAAAATTCAAAACAAATAAGAAAAGGGAACACTTTCGAGAAAATCTCCTTTGTTGAAATGTGACTCTGGGAATGAACAGTACGACTGTAAACGAGGTTATGCCAAAAACAAAAGTACAACGACAAAAGTTCGCATGTAAAAAAAATCCGACATTTCATGTACACCAACCTAAATAACTGTACAGTTCCGATTATGATTGGACGAGAGTGACTCGGGTAGTAAATATTTATGAAAGCAAGTTCCATTGACACCGAATGACTATTTCAAGCACAATTTCGTGGCGTTCCACTTTGTCTCTTTGGCCTGGTGTACTAATATTTCCGAGTAAGTGTACCGCGGTCTTTCACCGGCGCCATTCATACAATGCTCTTGAATTAACCGGGAACGATGCCCTAAATGCTTCGGGCTAATCCGTCCGAGAGCGCGCCGAAGAGGAATCCTTCATTCATGAAAGTACCGTCGGTGAAGAGAGTACGGGATTCGTAACACCGCGATCAAACATCGCTCGAGGCGAGGTGGAGAGAAACTGTGATAGAGGCGACTCGTTTTTTTTTTTTTTGCATAGTTATGCCGCGAGGAATGTGAAATTCTGAATTTGCTCCAAGAGAAACCTATCTGCGCGGCCATACGGGCGCGCGCGCGCGCTCGCGCAAGCGAGCCAGCACGGACCGTTTCGCCAGGTGTTAAATAAAAGCTCGACGATGCGGGCTTGGCGGGATATTTCGCCCATAAAAGCCATAAATTGTTCGTGGAATCGTCTTCCGTTTCTTCCCGATGCGACGCCGAGCCGTTCGCCGTATTTGTTCCTGCTATCTCGCACTTCTTTTCTTTCTCGGTAAGACAAAATCGTCGAGATAATGCGGGACAATTTCACCGTCGCTGATAATTAACAATTGCAGACAATTGTCGAGCAAGCCACTGGCAATCGGATAAATTCGCCGACGTTCCTGGGAACTTTCCATTTTTGTAGACTATATCCGAGGAGAAACGGACGCGTTCTATTGATCGCTGTCACGCTGGAAGCGTAGTCACAATTTTTCACCTTTTAACTGGGCGACTTAACGGACAAACAACTGTTACGGACGCGTAACGAAAGAAACGTAAAATTGAGATCAGAAAAATTTGACCGTAATCAACGAAAATGGATAATAGGATAAGGGATCCAGTTACTGTCCCTGGATTAATTATACCTATTTTTATTAACTGATTTTAATGAAAAAATTTAGTATCTCTCTTTATAATTAATACAAGCACAGTAGTTGACACCCTCACAGTACTTAGGTTCCTTACCCTAGTTTGCACTAATGTGGATAAATGCTATCACACAATGAAATAGAGAAGTTGTTCATTGAATTAATAGTTGGTTTGATGATGACATCCTTGAGGAATTAGTCAACAAATTTATTGTTTTGCGTATTATTTAAAAAATGGCTGAAAGTTTGGATAGACTCATTCTTGTTATTCTTATAAAGTAATACAAAATGGTCACTTTTAATGCTCTGTAAATCTAATGTTAAGAAGATAAATGAAATGTTTCTGAAACAGCAAAATCGAATAACGAAAGTTTTTATTACCGACTTTTCTAAAAATTAAAAATATCACCGATACTAAGGCGTTTATAATTTTTTCCTATCAGTTTCGAGAGACTAGAAAGCTCGTCAAACTAATGATCATGCTACGAATTGTGTGCGTAACTATAACATAAAAGAATGTGTACAATCTAAAAGGAAAAATACCCGAACGGAATTTAACGAAAGTTTCAATTGATTTCCAATTAAGTGAACGCATTGGTCACGTGACTAGACTCCAGATTTTATACATTTATGACAAAAATGAGCAGGTGCAATTCAAAACAGTGAAAAGATTAAAAAATGTTAAGAGTATTAACATATTATTTTCACTACATTGAAACAATTCGTGGAAAATATAAATTTATATTTCACTCCTGCGTTTTGCAGTCGATGCAGAAACTTTTTATTTTGCATAAATATCCGGAGTCTGGTCATGACTAGACTGTGAATTTTATGCATATGTAACAAAATTGAGTAGCTGAAATAGAAAACAGGGAAAACATCATAACTGTTTTTATTGTGTTTAACTGACTAATGTTATTAAGATAGGGAATAAATTTCTGTTTAACACCGGTTTATTGCAGTCGGCGCGGAACACTTTTGTTTCGCATAAAGATTCGCTAATCCAGTCACTTTCGCGTAATGATCCACGACGATTGAAGTTTGCATAAGTACCCGCAATTTACTGGCGATGGTTAGCTGCACTGCGTTTCCACGTTTTCAACAATGAAGAACGCCTTTCGGGACCAAAGTGTGTAGACCATTTACATTTAATTGTTCGTAGTTAGCAGAGGTGCTCTCCCAGTGAGCAGGATTGCGTGCTTCAAAATACTTCGACGGTCACTTTTACTGAAACCTACAGAATCTCTGCAGATTCCACAGAATCCACTTCATAATTCCACAGAATCCATTGCACGATTCATGCAAAATCCACTCCACGATTCCACATAATCCATGCAGAATCTACTACACGAATCGACAGAATCCATGCAAAATTCATACAAAATCTATGCAGAATCCATTACAAGATTCCACAGAATCCATGCAAAATCCATACAAAATCCATGTAAAATCCACTGCAGGATTCCACAGAATCCATGCAGATTCCATGCAGAATTCGTACAAAATCCACTCCACGATTCCACATAATCCATGCAGAATCTACTACACTATTCGACAGAATCCATGCAAAATTCATACAAAATCTATGCAGAATCCATTACAAGATTCCACAGAATCCATGCAAAATCCATGTAAAATCCACTGCAGGATTCCACAGAATCCATGCAGATTCCATGCAGAATACACACTACGATTCCACAGAATCCATACAAAATCCATGCAGAATCCACTGCAGGATTGCACAGAATCCGTGCAGAATTCATGCAGAATCTGTGCAAAATTCACTGCACGATTCCGTAGAATCCACAATGAGCAACATTGATCGATAAATACTCCACAGAATATCAGTTTGCTAGCAAAGTTCGCTAAGTAGAAGGCGCGCGAAAGGAATTCTCGACATGTCCGGCGAGCGAATTAGGCTCATTGGAATTTCACTTTGGTTACAAGCTGGCTTTCGTGTCGCCAAGTATGGTCCCCATGACCCGGTAGCCGGATACGACATCGCGACGTGCAAGCATCGACTGTGACCATCATTAAGCGATTAAAACGGCTTGCGGATTGACCGCGACGTTGTCGTGTCAACGGTTTCAGAAGGAATAAGTGGACGTAAATTGGGACCACCTGTGTTCTATCGTGTTTGTAATCGCGTTTGAAATGTTATCGTAGCTCGTACAAGTTCTGAAAAAACTTTTCTTATCGCTGCTCGCAAGGTTTCGCGGAAAAGAAATAGACGATCAGTCTTCTCAAGCACGATCTCGATTCGATTGTTTCAGATAAGAGGTACACGCGCGATGCCGTACTACAACAGCGGGCACAGTCCTTCCACCTACAATAAAGGTAATCAGAGCAACTGGTTCAGATCTAAATTTACAGTTTTAAACGTTCGATCGAACGGGCCGTACTTCTCTTCGTTTGCGCGATTATCGCTCCACTTTATCTGCCAGATAACACGAGAACGTTTCTCAAAAATGTTCTACAGCCCTTGAACAGAATCCTATAAAAAATTATACAAATAATTACCCAAGTTCTTAAGGGCCCGGGATATAGTCACGTGACCTTTTAATCAATAATTTCCATTCGGAGCCTTCATACACAGACTCAAGGTCCGTCTTGGTCTTGATCCGATGGCTCTTAAATCTGTGATTAAACTTGTCACATTTTTTGCTCTGTATTGTCGATATTACGAATTCTGACTTGCCAGAAACGTGCTTCAACTTTTCGGCTTTATTTCGCAGAGAATCAACACAAAAACATAGTTCAATTTGTAGCTGGAGAGATTTTCTAGTGCGTGCTGTTCTCGATTTTATCCTGAAAACTGATCCAATGGCATAAAAATGCTTGTATTCCACGGCATGCAGATCGTCAATTTTTGGCCTGCTTCTAACGCTTATATTACCAAATATCTGCATAATCTCGGCAGCTCCTGACCAGCGCGCACTAGATTGAAGCTTTTTCTTTCGAACGAGCCCTTTATCAGCGACAAAATATTCTTGTATAAGCACGAAAACTTGAGGCACGTAAAACCATTTTTTGACGGTAACGTAGTCACTCTACCTTATCGCGAATCTACGAAGTCGCTCGATGTGGCAAGTATAAATATTAATGAGAACTCTGATCTATTAGATGGAGGATCGAGCGGGCCATCGAGCACATCGGGCGGCCGAGTCAGTAGCTCCGAGCCGACGTACATGATGGAACATTTGGCCACGTTCACGGTCACGAAGGAAACGGTTTATCCAGCGGATGGTATGAGACGACTTCTGCAGCTGGAGAAGAGCAGCGGCATTTGGAGCCAGAAGATGCAGCTCCGTCTTGAACGGAACTGGGTCCTGATCATGGACAACGAGACAGGGGTAAAGATCTATCCTTGACTCGGAAAAGAAAGCAAGAAACATTTCCAGTCGGACAACAGGATATGGCGAGCTCGTAAAATCCTTTCGATGATGCCAGAATGCTAATCCAGAATGCTTCGGAATGTTCTGTTCCTTAAAAAATTTGAAACAGGATGCTTGGCTCTTTCAGGATCGTCCAAAGTAGACTTATCTTTTTTTCTTTAAATATTAGAGTATCTGTGACAACCTGCAGGAACTACACCCAGCTAGTCGTATCATGAGAATCCGTTGACTACTTACAGGTGTATACAGAAGATTAAATCGGTTTAGCATAATCCATTCTGCTTTGACACTCTCTGGAGTTCAAAGAATATTGTCTTAAATACTTGAATGGCTTAAAACTTTTCTCGGTTCTGTATACGTTCGGTAAATGCTCTAACATTAACCCTTTAACCGATAACAAGTTAATTAATCGTTGACGTTGCCACCACCTTCCAGAAAGCTATCGTTTCTACCCAAATTCAACGATTAACTTTCTTACCTAATTGTCTCATAGTATCTGGTACAAACTGCATTGTATTTGTATCGATTATGACAAAAAATTTTTGTTACCGTTATTTTTTTTTTACTTGTCTTCGCAACAAAATGGTTGACTAGTAGCGTAGGGAGGCACCTTCGAGAAGGCTAATGCGAGTTCGCTGTACCCTGTCTACCGAGTGCGCGAACGAAAATATGCTGAGATACTAGTAACACAAATACGCACTACGGTAAACCCGCGTTGATTTATAAATTACATCTACCGCTCGCGAATGTAACAAACCGGAACATTCGCGAAATGGCTACTTTAGTCGGCGGACTTGAGGTTTTAAGTTTCACTTAATGCATCGTTGATAAATTCGTATGCAGGCCGTCATGGAGCGATTCCCAGCCTCGTTGATACAGGAACCGACCGCATTCACGTCGAGGGACCCTATGGAGATGTATAACAACATTCTCGTCTTCACAGTGGCGGATGACAGCGGTTCCGGTCAGCGGGCAGAGATGCATATATTCCAGTGTCAGAGCGTATCCGCCCAGGATCTCGTCGAGGACTTGAAGATGCTACAAATGGGTAAATTGGTTCCAGGTGGATCGCCGAGGGGACCTAGGGGGCGTATTCCACCTCCCCCGACATTGCCGCCCCCGGAACCACCCTTGAACGGGGTGAACGTTCGCGAACAAGTGTCTGCGTTTAACGCCAATAACGGTACGCTTTCAGCCTAATTCCTCGATTTCTCGATACTCCGACCAAACTTTTCATACACCTCCAATATTTCATACATTCTTCCCGATCAGCAAAACTTTTTCTGCTATACAAACATACAGTGGCCGAAATAATGATAGGTTCGTATCATTTTTGTGATATAACAGTGTTTTTCATGCAACATTTCTATCTTTTATTACTGGTATGTGATTCGTTACAATGTAATTAGTAGAACACATAGTGTATTTGAATAATATCATTTTTATTAATATGTTTATTAATCGATATTACAAAAATTTGGAATTTTTGTACGAAATAAATATAGGTTCACTTAATCATTTTCTAGTTGGACTTAACAAAATGTTACAAATATAAGTACACATTAATTATTTGACCAGAAAACAGTATTTAGTTGGTCCTCCGTTGTTTTTTATGACCTCAAATATCCTTTGTGACATTGAGTCTATTAATTTCTCTAAAGTCTCTGATCCGATCTGAGACCACGCCTCTTTGATGTCATTTTTTAATTCATTAACCGTTGCGTATTGTTTTCCATTACTGTAAACTTTTCTTGATAAAATGCCCCATAGATTTTCAATGGGGTTTAAGGTCTGGACTTCTTGATGGAAAAGGTAAAACCTCAACTTCTGCCATCTGAAAATATGCTTTAATTGTTTTTGCACGACGAATTGGTGCATTATCGTGTTGGAAAATAAAATTTGACCACCAATTCTGTCACCATATTCGTCTAACGCATATTCTAACAGTTCTTGGTACTTATCCGCATTGGCCTTTGGCGGAAACCACACGATCGGAGTTTTACCGTCGCACAGTGGACAAAAACGGCCTTTTTCGATTCAAAATCAAAGAACTTTCGACAGGAATGAGGTAGAGCGATGAAATTTTTTTTAAATGAAAGCTGAAACTTTGTAGAATATGGGAATAATAGGGAGATTACGGTACGAACGTTTTTTAACCTTGAGAAAATTCGTTAAAGTTGCATAATTTCAAGAAAAAAATTTTGTTGTGGTTAATACGCGCGGAAAATTTTTTTTAACATGCTATATATCGTTCCCCATAAATTTTTTCACGCTGATTTCAAATCTGTTTTCAAAATTTGTCTACGACCTCTGGTTTTTTAAAAAAATAGATTTTTGTGACACAAATTAATGAAATTTTTTCGTTAAAATGACTTGATAACACACTAGTTTGAAAGTATATGGTATTCTCATATATAAAACACAATAAAAATAATAATAATTAAGTATTTTAACATTTTGAGTTACTTACGAAACATGAAGCACTTCACATCTTGTCATCACTTGACGTATCGCTGTCATTACTACTGGCACTTTCTTGAAATTGTGCAACTTTAACGAATTTTCTCAAGGTTAAAAAACGTTCGTACCGTAACCTCCCTATTTTTCCCATATTCTACAAAGTTTCAGCTTTCATTTTAAAAAAATTTCATCGCTCTACCTCATTCCTATCGAAAGTTCTTTGATTTTGAATTGAAAAAGGCCGTTTTTGCCCACTGTGCGTCGTAGCCGAAAGCTGCCCAAATCATCACGCTACCTCCTCCATAATTTCTGCTCATTCTAATCTCTCTCTGATCACGCAGATCATGCCAATAATATTGTATTAAATTAAATTATTGTACTAAATTAAACTTCTTTTCATCTGAGAAAATCACAGTTCTACATTTTTTCGTCCATGACATACGATCTTGTGCAAATTTCAATCTTTCATGTTTGTGAAGCTTGCTGAGAGGGGGCTTTTTCGCTCTTTTTCGGTATCGAAGCGTCTTACTCGTTTTCAAAACTGGTTGCACACAACAACTGGTAAATTTAATTTTACCCTGATTTGAGAAGCGTACAATTTATTTTTTCGAGCATCATAAAAATTTTTCCTGTATCCCTTTGACTCAATTTCTTTGGACGACCTGTAGATTTTTTTGCCCTACATTTATCACCCAATAGCAAAAAATAATTAACGACATTTAAAGATCTACGAATTCTTTCTACGACGTTCCTGTTTGATAGATTCATGTCCTTGAAAACGCAATGATTAATCCATTTTCGTGATCATTTAATGACTTTCCACGATCCATTACGCTTTAAATAATTATAACTTGTTTAGAGCATTAAATACTTAGAATTAATATTAAAACATACAAACATGAAAGTATCTTGTACTTATATACCTTATAAAATTTCTTCTACGTAGTAACAAAAGTATTTCTTAGAAAAATTATTGTGAACCTAAGATTATTTCGCTCTATTACCAGAATAATTTTCAGCAAATTTCGGTGCGCTGTCGGAACTACACTAAATGCATCTCCAGTAGTAATAACACGACTTTTCAATATATAAACAAACACCACAGGAGGTGTTCCACGACGCAGATAAGAATGACAACAGTAAACACGCTAGTTCGGCCTATGAACCTATTATTATTTCGGCTACTGTACATAATGTTGCCTGTGTAATTTCTCTATGTAGAGCACGATGGATGCATTTCTACGGTTGAAAATCTGTTTCTTCTAAACGTTTCCCCACACGCATTTGCTATTCCTGATTAGAAATGAGCTTTGGTGCACGGCACGAGAAAGACTTGCTAAACGAGACAACGCGTCCTTTGGTGTTCGCAGCAGACGGCCAGAACGATATATCTCGCGAGGAGAACAACGACGAGGTCTCCTCGACGTCCTCGGAGAAATACGAGCGCGACGTGACGATCCTGAACCATTGTTTCGACGACATCGAGAAATTTATCGCGCGTCTCCAGCACGCCGCGGCCGCGTCGAAAGAGCTGGAGCGTCGCCGACGCAATCGGAAATCGAAGAAGCGGAATCTGGGCGACGGTATGCTGACGATGCGAGCGAAACCGCCTCCGGAGATGGAGTTCATCGACATCTTCCAAAAGTTCAAGCTCTCGTTCAATCTGCTTGCGAAGCTGAAGGCGCACATCCACGATCCTAACGCGCCCGAGCTGGTGCATTTCCTGTTCACTCCGCTGGCCCTGATCGTGGACGCTTCCCGCGACACCAATTACGATCCGAACTTGCCCAGCAAAGTGGTGTCGCCTTTGCTGACCAGGGAAGCTGTGAATCTATTGATCAATTGCGTCACCAGCAAAGAGACGGAGCTCTGGCACTCTCTGGGCGAGACTTGGATGATACCTCGGGACCAATGGAAGGGCCACGTGTCCCCGTACCATCCGATCTTCATGGACGGTTGGTCGCCGGAGTACCCTATACCCGAGGACAGGGACCACGATCACTTGGCGTCGTTGCTGAACGCGGACAAACAGAAGAGGGACGAGCTTCCCGAGCAGCAGAACGATCCCTACTATAATCACAGAGAAGTGGACGAGTCTCACTACAGCAGCGATTACTTGGAGTACGAGAGCAGGGAGGAGCGCGGCGGTAACGAGTACTTCGAGAGGAATTATGGACCCGGTTCGGAGCTCTACACCAGGGAGGAGAGAGTGGTGGATCAGACGAGAGCGCACAGCGATATATCCGTCGATTCGATCGAGAGAACGCCGAGGGGCGCCGGTATCGACAGGGCGCAGGAGGCCTGGCTCGACGACCTGACGGCCAGACACGCCAAGGTCGTGCAGGTCACCTATCCGAGAACAGCGAACAACGACAAAGAGCTGACGGTCGTCAGGGGCGAGTATCTCGAGATCCTCGACGACAGCCGGAAATGGTGGAAGGCGAGAAATTCCAGGGGCCAAGTAGCGCACGTGCCACACACCATCGTCGCGCCCCACAACCCCTCCCATGCGGCCGACAATGATGTTTTTAACAATCCTCTGTACACCAGCCGATACCCCAGGCAGGGGCACGGCTATAATTACGAGGTGAGAGTTACCGGGGAAATGTAACCGCGTCGGATGGTAGAGGTCCGCTCGAACCAGCAATTGCTCTTGTGAAATCTGTGCCACTGGTTACGATCATTACAGAACAGTGCATTTTCAATGCGCATTGTTCCTCTTAGTTTTAACGATTACGTTTCGGATTGTCTGGCCAATGGATTTTTCTACAACTAATTGCGTTCTAGTTCTTCGGTTCGATCAGCGGGTATCTCGGCTTGTACCGTGTATATTAATGGAACGCGTCCGCGGTCGCTGACCCAATGCCGCGTATTTTTCATCTTATTTTACTCGTAGAAACTAGTTGCAAATTGGACGCGGCATTCGAAACACGAAGAGAAATTTTAGATCACCTTATTTTTAGTTCCTGCTCTTTCTTTGCTCTGCTGTTCGTCGGTTTCTGGAAACCTGTCTATTTGTAGTTGCTAACTTTTATATGCTAAGACAACTTTCACTACGCAACAGCTAGATCGCGAATAGTTAAAGCTACGCGATTGCACAAAATAATAAGACACTTACTTATGTATTTCGTATACTTAAAAGTGGGGAATGCACGCTGTTTACACCATGTGTGTTCTTTGTCTAATGTGCAACAGTTACAGAAAGAATTGTAAAAAATCCAGAAAATTCTTCAATTCTTGTTTTTCCTCAATATTCCACATTGTGTTTCCATAAAATAAATGACAATTTTTGTACTACTATCCTATGCTTTTGTCCAACAGACAAGAATTGTAAAAATGTCTGTTGGACAAAAGCATAGAACAGTAGTATAAAAATTGGCATTTATTTTATGGAAACACAATGTGGAATATTGAGTCATATGCATAAAAATTAGCAAGTGCCTGTCAGTATTAAACACTTCTTCCGTCCCGTAATAATATTAGCAAGTGAATATTTCAACGGGAATTATTGGCGAATGCAGCTGTGAATTATGTTGTTGCGCAAAATTGCGAAGCCTTCAAAAAAGATTTTCAGCCAAGCGATCCTACCTATAAGTTTAAAATGCTGTGACGAAATTATTGAAATATCCAGAAACTATCTGAAAACTTAAAATAAAAATTAGGAGTAATATTTTATAGTTTTTTGATAATAAATCTATATTTATTTTCTTTTGCCACTATTATCATGAGACAAATTAAATTCATCAACTGCCACTATTATTATGGGACTGAGGGAGTATAAGTAAAGGCAAAGAGACTAGGTTTCTTATGCATAATTTTCTATTAATGCTATTTTGTCTACCGAAGCTGTTCGAACTGGCTGTAGTTTTTTGATACTGAATCTATATTTATTTTCTTTTGCCATTATTATCATGACACAAATTAAATTCATCAACTGCCACTATTATTATGGGACTGAAGGAGTATAAGTAAAGGCAAAGAGACTAGGTTTCTTATGCATAATTTTCTATTAATGCTATTTTGTCTAGCGAAGCTGTTCGAACTAGCTGTTAATAGTTGCTGTCGTGTGTGCATATTTTTGATATTGATATAATTTCAGGATTCGGAACTTGAAAGGACCAGCACTAGTCCAGGACCGGAAGCAACCCATCGGACGCACGCGATTCCACCACCGGCGCCCGCTGATTGGGTGAGGAAAGAGAGACTCGGGAAAAAAGGTGAATTCCGATACTTTTAAGCTGATTAACGAGTCAGGCTCTGTGCGTCGCTTTCTTCGTCTTCGCCTGATTCGCAAGGGATTGTTGTTAACTCGGGGAACCACTTTGAACGCGTGGTCGACAAGTATGTTAGAATACGAGATCGAACAAGACCATCGACTAAAGCGAAAACACGATCATTGAATCTTAGGTAATTGCACTGAAAACTGTAAGCTGGTCGGCGACGTTTTCTTGGAAAATAATCAATCTTTGTTTTTGTCCTCGACGGGACCGCTAACAGCATATTCAAATTTATTTTCCAAAGAACTCGGGGTCGTACAATTTACCGCAGAATAAAAGTATGCCGCAACGAGAGCGTTGCGACGTAATCGATATTATTTATAGTTAGTGCCCGCATGTTGTGTCTCAGCTGTTGTCGTGCTCGAATAATTTCTGCCGTGTTCTGACCGAGCAACGATCAGCTGCGAGCGGCAAGAATCATTCGAGCGCGTTATGTACACGTTGCATATTTCGTCCAACCGAATCATTCCACGATGTCCGACATTTTTTTTTACGTCAATTCCGTATTTTTTACTCGTACGTGTATATATATAAATACAAACATATAAAGGAGGTGTATGCGAGCAATTAGATCGTATTCGTCAGCATTATCGTCGTAACAAGGATCAAGTTCTTTGATTTACCAAACTCTTCGAACGACGTTTGCGAGTGTTATCGCGCTTAACATATTCACTGCGGTTTCATAAACCGATGCTCCGGTATGTACGGCATATATTTCATTATCGAGGTTGTTTTATACAATACTTCGTTGCGACCACATCAGGTCGGAAACGTTCATGCAAACGGATACTTTCGTAGCGGAAATTCGGAGTAACTGGAACTAAATAGATTGTTATCTCTTTTATTAATTCTCAGTAGATATAAAGTAGGTATACAGTTGTTATATTGTTGATAATTTAAACTTATCTCCGTCCGTGTACTGTTAACATATCGGGATCGCCAGACTGGTGCGATTCGCAGCGAACGTGTTAAGTATCTTATTTGTCGATTTTTAGGAAAATTCTTTTTTCATACAGTTAACGATCGTCGGAAGTTACGCCATGCGATAAGAGTTTGGCGCGATTTTGCAATGAAAAAACTTTATTGAATTGCGGATGAAGCTAGATTTAAAAGAACGGAATGTCGAGGTTTTATTCAACAAAACGATAATCTGCCGATATTGCTCTCTGTATGTTTGCTTGAAGATATGAAAATTGACATTACGCTCGGGATCGTCTGATATTATTAGGGTGTCGTACGTGTTCAGGTTAGTTTTAACACCTTGTTTTGTTAGTGACCATAGGAGAGGACGATACCACATTTTTTTTTTATATTTATCGACTAACCAAATCTTACCATATATATATTATATATAACGATACTTAATAGAAAAGGACGATATGTATAGTTTTCTACGAGAGTGCGAAATGTCAGGCGAATGGACCCAGATGAAGCTTGTGGTAACGTGCAACGCAATCTCTCCACGCTTCCACTAGGAATAGAACGAAAACTTACATCCTTTATGGTCGTTTTTCAAAGATGCTTCCAGGTTACCTAAATTCTATTTTCCATTCACATTCGTTACGATTCTTCACGGGTTTTCCTACTTTAATCGAATTGGAGAGTACGTAATGTCTACAAGAAACACGTTTTATTAAGAGGACGAGCAAAATGGAGTCATTTAAAAGAAAGTATTGAAAGACACTTTTGTCATTTGTAGATATTTTTTGAAACATACAAATTTGTTGTTACTTTTATGATTTTTACTTTTGACTTTAGAATTACTTTTGTCCTTCTTGATTTACCGCGCGCGCCATTTTGTAAGCCTTGGTATTCATCTGTTTCCTGTTATTCGAGGTCGTACAATTTTCTCTAGTTTAATCATGTGATTCTACAAATCCCCAATTAGCCAAATCTGTTTCGAGTAAATTTTGCGCAATATTTGGATCATACTCCGGGAGCAAAAAGCGGTCAATTTGGTACCAAACCCTGCTTGGAGCAGAATTTGGTCCCTATCGAGGCCAAACCTTCGTTATAGAGGACAGGTCAAAATCGGAGTAAACCTTTCTGTACAAGAAAAAATAGAATTCTAATTAAACTTCTAAATCACATAATTTTAAGTTTCACGTATTTGCAATAATTTAATTCCGTTTTCCCTCCTACAGCAAGGTTTACATACTCTTAGAACAAGGTTAGGTTCGTTCTCAGTGCGACCGACCTACCCTCTATAACAAAGCCAAGGAATTTGTAGACAAATTTTGGTGGCAAATTCATAGCAAATTGCTTACTGGGTCCTTACAGTAGGAAAATTCATGTGGAAGAGCTAGCCTGTCGGAACCGCGAAAAATTTCTCTCGAAGATACTTTATGGTGTGCACGATCACAGTCTTGCACTCTCTGCCCGAGCGAGTGAAACCCTTAATTCTTTATCTGTTCTGTGTACAAGGGATGGGGGTGCGATCCGTCCAGTATTTCGTTGCACTGTAATTTATGTACATCAATTATTAATAAATATACTCGGTTACTGATTGTAATTGTCTCTGCCTATGTTCTCGTCTTACCCGTATAGCATAGAAAACTCCAAAGAATCTTCCTCGAAGCAGGATATCCCAAGCTTTTGGTAGCTAAACTGTGTCACTGTGTTCTATGAGCAATTATACAAATTTAAGACACTCTACACATATTGTTAAACTGCGGATCTTTATGCAATTTCCCATTTTCATAGTTTATTTTATAAAAATTGGATTGAGAGAACCATCGGAACAACTGATTGGAGGATTCATGGTAGAATGATGAAACTAAAAATGTTAGTATATGAATATATTGGATAATACGAATATGAATAATAGAATATGAATTATATGAATTCATTCTTGTAATTTCATAAATTTGCACGTACCATGAATGCATAAAGATCATCAGTCTACGTACTGTGATTATTCTTATCGCTCTTGTTGAACTACAAGTAGTAAAGATCCTGATCCTGATAGCGAAGGTCCACTAAAGATGTCCTGCTTCAATTATTAGATGATTAGTACCACAGAGAATAGTGATGCTTCTGTGTACACGAGTATTCGTTTAGTATCGTAGACCTCTCTGTCGATACTTTCACCACCTGCGCTCGCTTAAAGTGTGCTTTCTTACTGTCAGTGTGATCGTCCATTGGGAATCGTCTTCTGTGTCCGTACTGCAAATATTTTAGGGTAAGTTTGAGCCTCCTTGGTAATACACGTTGCATCATTTCTAGATTTTATTAAATATTAATCATTGCAGACGAGTCTACCGAAACTTCACCCTCTATCAGCCAAAAAGTGTTGGTCACAAATGGCACCGACACCAGCGATTTGCCATTCGACAACGAGCCTCGGAAACCAAAGCCGAACGAGACGACGGAAGTCGTTGAAATTCATCCTCCACCCCCCAATCTATCTGGAAATATTGTTTCTGAAAGATCGTCACCGCCACCGCCACCACCGCTTCAACCCTTACAGACTCAAACATCCGTTTCGTCGACCAGCTCCAGCAGAACTGGAACGTACAAGAGCACCAAGTCTATCGGCCGTAAATTTCAAGTTTATACTCTTTGTAATAGGATGAGGGACCCAATTACTGTGGGGGTACCAATCATTGTGCCTATATTAATTATAAAGCATAATGAATATTAAAAAAAGAGCTATTAAAGTAAAGGTACCAGTAATTGACCATTTTATAGAAAAACATAAAAAATAAGGTTTTTATAAGCGCACTTATAAGTGCACTTTTGATGAAAGAGTACATCGGATGCCATGCCGTCTGTTGTTTAAATTTCAAAACCATAAGAACATTTCAAACGTTATTTTTTGTTTTTCTATAAAATGGTCAACTACTGGAACATGGTGGTCAACTACTGGTGCCTTTACCTTAATGTTTTTTTCATTAAAATCAGTGAATATTAATGTTATATATCTCTTTCTTAATATTCGTTATGATATAAAAAATAATTTTTATTAATATACGCACAGTAATTGGGTCTCTTACTTTAGTATAGTTTTGTCTCAAGAAACGGCAGTGACTTGGAATAGGCTTTGGACGTTTCTCGGATCAGAGAATACCTATTCGGCTTGCTTTTGTTCTCGAGTAGGCCGAAAGTTTATAAGTCCCATAAACTTTCCGAGCAGCAATATCTTTTGCTGGAAGAGGACAGAATAGGGTAAGGGACCCAACTACTATCGGGGTGCTAACTCTGCCTATATTAATTATACCTATTTTTAAAGCATAATGAATATTAAAAAAGAGATAAGAGTGATTTAATATTCGTTATGCTTTAAAAATAAGTATAATTAGTATAGACACAGTAATTGGGTCCCTTATCCTACCCTCTCTTTCTGGCATTAAGCGGCGTCGAGCTTCGAAAGAAGAAAATCGGCGGGGGGGGGTAGAAATGTTTTATTCTCAAAACAAATGTTGGCGCCGTTTCTCGAGACAAAACTGTAGATTTCTAGTTGCTTGATCTATTGTTTTTTTGAAGAACTGAGCAATCAAGAACATCTGCAAGAGGAGCTGAAGTACGTGTTAAGTATTTTCCGCGAAAAGAAGTATAAGAACGATGGTACCGATCGCGGAGTTCTCTTGGACCAGCACTCCAGCCCCAGCGAAGTGTACAGCTGGCTGACCGCCAAAGGATTTGCAGAAAAGTATGACAGCGTTGTAGAATGATGGATCATTGCTGAAGCATTTCGATCCAAGTCAAAAAAGCCATTGTACTTCTATATAGCATAAGGAGGAGCTTGAAAATATCTTCCATCCGTTCTTTCAATTTTTATAAATATTTTTATTCAGATATAAATGAGAAATCATAGGCAATTTTTAACTTTCCTTGAATGAGTTCCTTCCAAAATGAAATAGAACGTACTATTTTTTCTTTTTCAAAGAATAATTATCGAAGAATATATCGTCTGCTTTTAGGACTTGTAAACAATTAAGGGATATGACCGGTGCAGATATCTTTGACTTAAGTAGACGACAAATGGAGCAATATTGTGGCACAGCCGAAGGTGGCAGACTCTTCAGTCAGATTAGTCTAGCAAAAAGTTTATCCGAGGTAAAGTAGATCGACGGAACGTAATATAAAATTATAACAATTTTAAATGCATTAAAATTTTAATACCGTTCTTTTTTTTACAGAAAAAGAGCCCTCGATCGTCGGAATTGAAAGGAATATTGGAGAAGCTTCGTCAAAAGGCAGGGGAGCAGTAGATTTCGTTACTGCAAAATACTCTTGAAAAATTTAGAGAAAGAACCGTTGAATAATAGATATCTTTACAATGTATAAAAAATGTAATGTAATTGTTACATTTATTGTCCAGTGATGCTAATGTACCGATCTTCTCTACAATATTCTGTGATCATACATTTTCAAAACGTGAGCCATCTTACGTGTGCGTACTATAGTACTGAAGTGTTTTCACTGCCTGAATGTGTATTGCTAAATATACGGATAACTTTACGACTCGTGCCGTAAAAATGGTTTAGAACTTATACATATATGTATTACGATGTCTACAAATGAGATTCTATTATTCTTTTACACGCGCATATTGTTGGATAGTTGTTGCTCACAAGTTTGGGATCATTAATATTCACAGTAATAATTTAACTTTGTTGATATATGTATAAATACGAAAACTTATATTTACCAAAATAGTACATTTAGGACCTTCTTGAACTTTGCATATTATTATATTAATATTTTGCATATATTTCATGTATAGTTTAGCAGACTAGAAAGATCTCAAATACTAGAGCGATGGTGTATTTAAAGTGGTAATTAGAATAATGAGATGTTTGTGTAAATATATATACATAGTGTAACAGATTAAACTACAAAAACAAAAGTTAAAATAAACTTACATTCTCCGAGAACTTCATTAAGTTTACGTTTAAATATCGTAAATTAATGTAAATCAAACAAGAATGTCGTATTATACAAATAATATAATAGTAATTGCGTTCTCGTTCATAAGACAAATGAAAATCATAGGTAGGCGGTTAATATTCATGTCAAGTTTTTATTTCAAGCGATCACATACATTATAACAGACATAAATAGTTACTCTAGCTGTATCACTTATTATATCGATAAACTATACATTTCATTTGAATACTCGACTTGAGGTCACGCAACGTGAACACATTGATAATTAGATTATTTTTATAAAGGTAAATCTGTTTGCTAAGCCCTCGCACGTTTCCGAGTTCGCGAATTACCATGGGAACCATTTTACGCAATACACGGGTCTTCAATTGACGAGGAGATACCTGCGAGTATCTTCGGTGTTGCGAACATCAATTGTTTTACCTTTATTTAAAAACAAAAAAAAAAGGAAAAACGATGGTCAACTTGAAACGAACGTAATGTGTACGATAACGATTGGAGAGTCAACGAATTGTGAAATGCCTGAATGAAACAGCTTTTGTAATAAATTAGATGAAACTGTTTCTCGATTATCCAAACATCAAGTGGTCTTATGCAATCATTAGACTGCGGATGTTTATGCAAAACAATGTTATTACAAGTTAATTTGTGGCGTCGAGGATTATGTGAAAACCCACTTTTTCTGCCAATGGCGTCTTTCAGGTAAAATTTGTGATAAACTTCATTAAACTTTCAACTTAGTTTCTTTCAGTCTGTGTTGCATCTAGTGTGAGCACATAAAACCCGCAGTTTAATAATTATACACTTCTAGTTACACATTAGACCGGTGCATATGTAAAGGTTTTTTAAACGAAGCTACAAAGTCCATGGCTGTTTTTTTAGATGTTATTGTGTACGCTGTACCGTTTACAGTACAAAATTGAAGGTTTTCAAATACAGACAATGTTTATTAAAAGAGCAATCAATGTTTAAACATTTTGTATGCACCAATCGAATAATTATTATCAGAAATAGTGGTGTCGTTCCAATGAAATAATTGCGATCTAGATATCTATGTATATATAGCGCTATACAATAAAGTTCGGATTGATGAAACGATTTTACTCCGAATTATTAATACTTTATTAATTGTTTCTTGATATGAAAATTTAACGCATACGAACCAATTGAAAATCCTTTTCGTTTACATTGAGCCGTTACCTTACTCTAAAAGGTAAATCCTATTTTCAATTCAATAAAATCTCGGTTATTTGGTGACCGAATATTAACAACCGAGAACAAATGAACGCTTATGATTTTATTGCTCTTGTTGATATTCGCCGAGTATTGCTGCTACAAATCTCGTTTTACTAATCCGTACTTTATCGTAATTATACCCGACAATGAAACGTCACACTCCGCAATCCCTATTAATTTATTTCACGTGTAGAAATTCTTAGAAACGTTCGCGAAATTTCGATAGAAAAATCTATTCAAAAAACCTCCTCGGACCCTTTTAAACGCGATCGAAAAAATCTCATCTGAAAAGTGTATTCACGAGGTTCACATTCACGATGGTAAAATTGTCTCTGTTACAATTGTTACAATGGTAACCAACAGTTTTGGTCGTTTAAGACTAGCTCAGAGAAGCCTTGCACACATTAGTCGGAGTACTTCCGGTTCGCTCTTACACGATAATGAGTACGTGACGGATATTTATTATGCGATGATTATTATCATTAATATCGTTACCCTTAGCGTTATTATCATGTTAAGAACCATTAATGGTTACTCTAGCCGACGAGCGCGCGTCTCTTGACGCGTCTCTACAGCTCAATAAAATAATAATGAAATAAAGAAAAAAAAATGTATATAATCGTTTCCGGGAGAAAGTAGACGCAGTAAGATGTAAACAATGACAATGTCGGAATGTAGGGTTCTTTAAGTGAAGATTTACACTCTGATAAGTTAGAAATAATTATTTTTAGGCTTCGCTCGTTCTACCTCCTAGGTAGATTTCTCATCCAAATTTATATATATATGTATATTTAATAATTAATTTTAATTGTACTAAGAGTCAATGTTTCCGTTGACCTAGCATCTTTAATAGCTAAAATTATGTTTTTTGTTTATCGTCATTACAGGCTGACAAGCAGAAGCCAAAGTAGGTGAATACGAGATATTTGTTATAATTTCCTCAAATCTGTGGAATTTCGTTTGAATATATGCGCGTGAAGAAGACTGGCCACGTTGTTATCCAGTTTCACAGTTCTTTTCTAACTTATCAGCCCGAGGTAGAATTTTCTTGCAATCAAGTTGTAACGGAGTAATAATTGTGCACGTTCTTGCAACCGCATTAATTGTCCACTTTAAGCGAAGTAATTTAGGATATTCGTTCCTCGTTCGTAGTACGGAGAGATTTGTGCGTAATTCGTTTAGTATTCCGAAACGTATTGTTCGCTCTGATGGTTCCGAGTTATATTCCGTCCTGTAGAATCCGCTGAGAAATGATTACTCGCCATTCGGAGAATCGGAGTATCAAGGTTTTGATTTCGGAACACGAGATTGGTGCTCTAAATTCGCGGCTTCTGGGTTAACGGACCGAATTACTGTGCCTACGATATTAAAAATGCTTAATATTAAAAAGAGAGATATATAACATATAAATTAACCGATTTGAAAAAATTCAATATCTCTTTTTTAATATTCGTTACGCTTTAAAAACAACTATAATTAATATAGGCAAACTAATTGGGCCCCTTACCCTACCACGGAGTACAAACACGCTGAAAAAGGTTCAAAAACTCTCTCCTACGTGTAAATCGTTTATTTCTCTCGACGGTGAATATTTATTATCTCGTCAAGTATGATCGAGTGCCATATCATAGTTTTCCAACAGAATCGTTCGGGCCGTTCGAGCCCGGTTGCGAACCGAGGATATTTTCATAATATTTACACTCGGTACAATTAACAGATACAATAATCAATTGTGAAACGCAACGCTACTCGGTGTCACCGGTGAAACGTAACATTACAATAATCGTGTCGTAACATTGGAACGCGACGTGGTAAACAGAACGATCGACGTTTGTCAATAGATAAACTTACGATTAACATTACGGGGGGCGCGCATCTATGCTAACGTAGTCGATGGTTTATAAAATATGTTATGCCCATGAAATACACGGTTGCGCATGTGTGTTAAGTTTAAACCTTGATCGGATGAGTTTTCCCTGTTGTAACGAAGCACACACCGGGGTCACGTAACACTTTTGCGTCGGTGATCACACCGATCGCGTAACTATTAAACGTCGGTGCGACAATGACGATCGGCGCGGCGCGTAAATTATCGTACGGGAACAAAAGTGAATAACAATAACCGACCAACAATCGTTTAACGTACAAATCATGATTCGCGATAACACCCGTAATCATTTTTCTTTTCTTTTTTTTTTTTTAATTCAAACACTTTCCAAGGTCACCGACCTTGCGTTACAGATGCTAGTTTTGTTTTTTTTTTCCGTTTCTGTAGTCGAGCGTACATGTAATATGCAATAAATAATCTGCTCGTAAGCTTTTGACCTTGGAGCACAAGAATAACAAGCTCGCACGCAAGTCCACCGTTAAAAAAATTAAACCGACTACAACTTTGTTTTCCCCTTTAATTGTGTAAAGCTTGTACAAATGCATCGAATCCGACGATACAACGACAATACCGTGTCGAGTATATTATGTATATGATTGCAACCGTAAACGTTCACTGGGAATTATTGCACAAACTTGGAGTTTTGTACAGCGGTGTTTGTAAGAATGATCCCAGTAAGAATAATTGCATGCAGATGTCTGTTCTCAAAAGAGAACGTAGTTTTCTGTACGATTGGAACAACAATACCTCGATAGTAGATCGTGATGTTTACACGGTGATGGTCTGATAAATGAGCATTCAATATTTCATCCGAGAATAGACCTAGTACCGGTGTATCATTGTAATTACAGTTTCCTCGTGTACTCTGCAATTTCTCTTACTGTTGTTGAAGCCTACTTTTGCGAGACTGCTGCATATGAAATCTTTTTTCTCTCTGTAATTTCGATATCTGTCAGAGTCATAAATAAATAGATGATTTATTTATAAGATATAATAGGTTGATAAAGTAAAATCAGAGTTAGATAAACTCATCACGATTTCAACTATATTGCAATTAATATATTAACGGGAAATAAATACAGTTCTCTCTACTCAGGTAACGCAGATGTTTAAATTATTTCGAATCTAGCACGGAAACCGTGAAGACAGAAAACATATAATAGATCTTTAAACAAACCTTGCGCGGTCAATCGTATTAGTCGATAACACCCATGCAACGATATCTTGAATTTCGCAGGTCTTAAACTATTTTACTTACACTATTACGATTAGCATATCGGGTGAATGCCTGTATGCTTCTCTCGTCCAGCATTAAATCTAAATGGATAAATTGTATCATGATATAAAACTCCCTCGATGCAGATGCAAGACGATTAAGAGACGAAGACGTACGTTGGTGTACTCCAGTCCCGTTCAGCTATCGCCCTTGGGGGCAAAGAATTTTCCCTCCCCTCCCGGGAATTAGGGACTTGGCAGGCATTGAACCACGCCTCCTTTCGACGCTTCAACTTATGATAATATTTTGCCTGCTGACGTCACGTTGCCCTCTGGGCCGTTGTCTCCAGAGATCAAGACTTGTACCCTACTCTAACTTCCCCTTGTACCGCGCTATTCCCCCACGCTTCAGCTGCGACCACGGTTCCGATACTGGAAGAGAGAGGGTAGCTTTTTCCCCTCGATTCGTGCTCCTTCCCCTCATCCGGCGACATTGCCACTGGCTTGCTGAACGGGACTGGTGTACTCGGTGTGGCCGTCGCTGCTGCCCACGCAAAATCAGTGCTGTTGTCGGTATTTATTAATATCGATGGTACTATTGACCGCGCGTGATATTCGCATGACGCGCAGAATGCTTCGAAGGAGACGTCAGCTCCTGGGGGCCAGTTCAAAGAAGCATTTCGTACGCAGCAGTCCCGACACGCGTCACAGTGAACCGATCAAAACGCTTCAGAGTCCCGTGTCAGTATCGTTACGATGAAACGCAACGCAGTCGATGAGATTCGACGCGGTCGATAAAAATCAACGAGAACAGGTATTATTCAGTTGGTTCGCAAAAACATGCGCGGATCGACTTCCACGGAAGTAACCTACCGTCCAAGGTCAACGAATGAAGCGCACGGATACACGGAGGCGGCAATGAAGCGATAACGAAGCGAGAAATGGTGATTAAAACATGAGTATACGAGCGTGACCACTCTCTACTGACCAGTGGCGTCCGAATCCTCCTTTTTTGGAACAGACCTTGATCGATGGGAATATACATAGGTGAATTTGAAAACAAGGGAAACGTGTGAATGACGAAACTTAAGTCTTAGTATTTGGCGAAGTAGCGAACCTGAAAGCGGGTCTGACGGTTCTAGTATTGTGAAACGAAAAGATAGAGACAGACAGACAGAGAGAGAGAGAGAGAGTGAGAGAGAAAGAGAGAGACAGAAGGAAGAATGACGAATGTGCATATGAATGATAAAGGAGGGTGAGGGTGGGAAGAGATTTTCTTATTTGTTCGTAATAAAAATCTCTATATGCAAAGCGGACCTTGACTCTGTCTTTCAAAAATTACCAAAAACCTCCCGCACTGCGGCCACCAGGCGGATTGTTCACGCGGATGCAAGCTCTTCTACCTTCCTCGACGTCCTCTGCAAGAAAAACGAACAATTCGTTAATTTTTTCAGTGTCTCGGAGAATTCATGCGATCCACGCACACTGGGGCCGTTTCTGTAAAATGATTGGAGCTAATTAAAATATGTTCATCTCGTGAAACACGTACCCGGCAGACTAGAAGGTTAAATTCTCGCTACAACCGAAGACCAAAGTCAACACCCTGAAGAAAATATACTTCGGTGGTCACCGGTTTTTAGTATCACAAATCGACAATATTCTAGGATGTGTACACTTCAGGAACATTTTCAGAAATTAACAAGCGTTTCGAGAATGATTACACGAGACCAGATTGTCAGTTATTAGACTACGGATCTTTATGTACGATAAAAATTCTTCATTTGCTAGTTTTAATAGATGCGAAATATTATATTGACATTTGAAATTTTTTCAATTTTCCTACAATTTCAAATTTTATCTACTCAATTTTGTTATAAATGCATAAAGATCCGCAGTCTATTAGTTACACACGATTCATTATCATCCACTATTGCTCACATTCCAGATGTGGGGAACTGCTATGACAGATATGAAAAAGTCTAATGAATCGACATATTATGGCAGCGTATTTAACACGTTCGTCGCCCAGCCCGATTCGGTTCAATTCCTTGCGGGGCCCAAATCCGACTGTCGGAGCTCCGAAACGTAAACAGAGCGATAAGCGGGAATAGCAACGATGCAAATCGAGTAGGCCCGTGCGATTTATTGTAAACAATAAAAGTTTGGGTTCCTAAATGGGGAAAGCGACAAGGTTTTGGGCTAGTGGACTTCTGGGAACTCACTGCAGTTATCCCAGATCCTTCATTTAGTCGAGAAGCATACTCTTTTTGACACGCACGTCGATGACTTTTTTATCCTCAAAATGTTCATTGGACGACGTAAAAATATAATTGAAAGTAACGATGAAATAATATAATTGAAAGTAGCGATGACGGAGTTATGGATTTTAGAAGAAATGTGATAAATAGAATTTCGTCGAGTTCAGACTCCGATACTGTGGAATCATATGCAAGTGAAGACCTTGACGACACGTTGGAAGAACTTGCTATAGACGAAGAAGAGGAGCTGAAGTCTGTTGATGATTCATTGGACAACATCCAGTGGAACGAATTTTTACAAGCTTACGGTGTCCAAAATCATCTCAAATGTGTTTAGAATGTTTCGCCGAACACCATGCGACATAGTATAATGTAATAATGGGTTTTTCAATAGGGACATAACCATTTTGTTTTATTATACAAAACATGACCTAAAACTTTTTTATGATTTGTCAGTGTCAAAACGTCAGTGAAGGCTTACATTTTTATCATGGTGAAGTTCACGCACGAGCAACGTTTGGAAATCGTTAAAACTTACTACCGAAATTCTGAATCGTTAATCGCAACTTTAAGAGCACTTACTCCAATTTTTGGTCGCAATAATCGTCCCACCAGACAAGCTGTGCGTGCAATGGTGAGTAAATTTGAATCAACATATTCACTATTGAATATTCCTGTGCCAGTGAGACAACGCACCGGTCGAAACATTGAAAATATTGCAGCCATAAGAGCTTCAGTTCAAAATGAACCAAACAAGTCGATTCCACGCCGTTCACAAGAATTGGGAATTTCTCAGTCCACATTATGGCGAATTTTGCATAAAGATCTCCTGCTACACCCTTACAAGATCAAATTAACCCAAGAACTGAAACCTCTGGATCATTTAAAGAGCCGAAACTTTTCCGATTTTGTTCTGCAAAAGTTTGAAGAAAATCCTGAATTTCATCAAAAAATTATCTTTAGCGATGAAGCTCATTTTTGGCTGAATGGCTTTGTCAATAGGCAACACAATATGCGTTATTGGACAGAAAAAAACCGAAATGCGCTTCACGAGACTTCATTGCATCCACAAAAAGTGAGCGTGTGGTGTGGATTTCATGCTGGAGGTGTGATAGGGCTGTATTTTTTCGTCGATGAAAATAATCACCATGTTACGATCAACGGAGTTCGCTATCGTGCCATGTTAGAGGACTATTTTTGGCCAGAATTGGATGAACTTGAGCGATATGTAGTTCCAACAAGATAGTGCCACAAGCCACACATCTGGTCAAACAATTGATTTATTGAAAGGAAAATTTGATAATCGCTTAATCTCGAGAAATGGTCCTGTCGAATGGCCACCTCGCTCATGCGATTTGACGCCGTTGGATTTTTTCTTGTGGGGTTACCTTAAGTCGAAGGTTTATGCCAACAATCCAACGATGTTAGAGGAGCACAGGAACAATATTGAACGCGAAATTACCAACATTCCGACTGATATGTGTGAAAGAGTCGTTGAAAATTGTTTATTACGGGTGTACTACACCTGCAATAAATTTCAGCCCGATATCTCAATTATTCTGTGTTTTATTTAAACTTAAAATTGTTATGTCCTTATTGAAAAACCCGGTATGTTATTCGAAATATAAATTAGTAAAAAGTTTATATTTTTAGTATTTTTATGTTGCATATTCTCTATTTATATTTCCGTGTTCATTCAATTAAATTCCTTTTAAAAATCCAACTGAAAATCCTATTAACTTGAATAAGAGGAACGTCATCCAGACCTGGGTGACGCGGCGACGAACGTGTTAACAGGGCACAACGTCGCACAGTGGTCCAGAAGCCCGGTTTTTGTGGCCAAAATTCAAAATGTTGTCATAATTTTCTGAAAGTTGGTAATTAGGAGTTTTTTGGAGTCGCTGATAACGAATCTGGCATTAAAAATTAAAAAATTTTTACTGCAGGATTATTATGGCGATCTAGAGGGCGGTATTTCGTGGCCCGATTAAAAAATTTTGTAAATCGATGTTTTTTATCATTTTCATAGAACAATATCATTGAGATACTTAATGCCATGTTTTAAATTAGTATAACCTAATACAATAATACCTTTTTAGTTTTCAGTTATTAGATGGCCCTCGAGGCGTCAAGAACGCGCGAATAAAAGAGACCTTCCTACCGTAACCTTTATTTCATAATCCCGCTATTTTGTAGTTCTATTTGAACATAAGGTTCCCTTTAAGAAAACATCACAGTTATGGTCCACAGACGCCGAAACAGATAAGGCGGGTTCAGGTCCCGAACGCGTCAAAATACCTCGGACGCCTTTATTAAAATTAATACAGAGTTAAAAGTTGCAAGAGGGAGCAGCTAAACTTTGCATATTCTTTTTAACAAATGTTTAAACTTTCGTACAAAATAAGTCCAAAGTTTAGCACTTTTAAGCATTTTTTTAAAACCCTTCTTAAAGCTTAAATTGTTACAAACTTGGAATATTTGTTTATGGATTAAAACATGTTTATGATGGCATTTAGAACTTAAAGTACATCTACTAACATATAAAAAATCATAATTATAACTTGTTTTCTGATATCCTATAATTGGTATTTAAAACGTTTAATAGAACGTTCAATTTTATGATTTTGTTTTTAGAACGCCGTATTTTATTATACAATTACCTAAAATCAATAATATTTTGGATTTAGGAGCTTTGAAGAGTTATCAGTTTATAGGAAAAAAAATTTTTTAATCTATTAACCTTGAAAAATTGAATTTTGGCCACAAAAACCGGGCTTCTCGACCACTGTGCGTCGGTCGTACCGAAGGGTTAACGCTTTATTGTAATAAACACTTTAGACTACCAATATTTTTCTAGGGTGTGTAGCACTTCGTGGTCTCGAGTGGTTAGCACAACCGTTAGCTACCCACCGCTGATGGAGAAAGTAGAGTCCTGCAAATTTCTCTGTCCTTCCATTCGGGGGCCTTTCGAGGATGGCGTCACCACGGCAGAGTCTGGCAAAGTCGGCACGCAATCTGGTATAGACACTTTCGGTTTCGGCCTCTCATAGGTACCGTTCGTTTGACGGGCATTAGCGAGGGCCGCTGCTCTAGCCTCTTCTCTGGCCTTCGCGATGGCCGCGTCTTCCTCCGCGTACTTCTTCGCCTCGGCCTCGGTCCTCGGCACGCCTCGCGGTCTCTGAACAAACATTTCACCGTATTCGTAGGCGTAATCGATTATTCGTTCCCCGAGCTAATCGAGGTCAGAGCTCCGTTTAACGCGTTCCGCGAAATGTAGGACAACGGGGCTAAGCATTAACAGTTTAAGCAGATTACTATTAGGGATACCCATAACTAATCAATTATTTGCAAAGAATCTTTTTTTTTTTGCCTTTAGTTCTGTACCGATCGTTGAAGAGGAAACACGCGTTGAAGAGGTAACAACAAGGAAAATTTGCGATGCTTATGGAGATGTATTGAAGGTCAACAAGTGTCAACGTTGGTTCAGAAGGTTTGCTGCTGGTGATTATGATCTCTCTGACAGGCCTCGAAGTGGACGACCAGTGGAATTTGATAGTGACACCCTAAACTCTCTAGTGGAAGCTGATCCAAAATTAAGTACACAAGAATTATCGAGAAGCCTTGGGTCCACATGGTCAACTATACAAAGGCACCTACACGAAATGGGAAAGGCATATAGGCAGGGAATATTGGTACCGCATCAATTATCTGAGACCAACAAGAATATTGTTGATCAATTTGCACTCCATTGCTATCCAGATTTCGTAGAGATCCATTTCTTAGCAGAATCGTTACCGGAGATGAAAAATAGATTCTTTATGATAACATAAAGCGTTCCAAGCAATTACTTTCTGCAAATCAAACCGCAATATCAACCCGTAAACCTAGCTTATCACTTAGAAAGTTGTTACTGTGCATTTGGTGGGATTGTCGTGGCATAATTCACTTTGAGTTGTTCAAACCTGGAGAAACAGTTACTGCTGAGTTTTATTGTCAGCAATTGCAACGGCTGTATTCAGAACTATTGAAAAGGAGAGCATCTTTAGTCCACAGAAAAGGTGTTATACTGCAAATTGACAATGCCCGGCCCCATATAGCGAAACTCACTCAGGAAAAAATCGAACATTTGCAGTGGAAAGTTTTACCGCACCGATATTGCTCCCTCTGACTACCATCTTTTCAGATCTCTGGCGCATTATTTAAGAAATAAAATATTCACTTCTGTAGAAGATGTAAGGAGGCACCTTGAGTTATATTTTGCAGGAAAGATGGCAAACTGTCCTTGATAATGATGGAGATTATATAATAAATGAAGAAATAAAAACTTGAATTTACTACAAAGTTTGTTTTAGGTTTCAAAATAATTGATTACTTATGGGTCCCCCTAATCGGAGCACAGTTCGAAATTTGTTTGCCGAGTGCTACCGAAGATTGTGTAGCAGGTAAAAGTTATTTGTATGTAAATTCTTAAATCACTGGTGCACGAACTCTATAACTTTTTCAGATTGGTTAGTTTGCTAAGCAGATTACTAATTTTTTTAATTCGTTTGTCAATAAGTTCTACCGAAGATTGAGTATCAAGCATTCTTAAATAAATGGACCGTGAACTCTGCAACCTCCTCAAATAGGTTCTAAACTTAATCCATTCTTTAAAGAATTTTGTAATATTCTTTAAACACCATTTTTGTCTTCGTCTAACTTGTGATAAATGAAATGAGCTAATGGTAACGCGACTATTAGCTATCGTAGTAGAAATAATGTACCTTCTCCTTGTCCTCTATCATCTCATACACATAATTAACGTGACTCGGTGCCTCGACAAATTTCCCGAAACCGTGCACAGCCTTCAGCTCGCACTCATCGACGCAGACACGTCCTTCCACTATTACATACTCAGGTACTCCATGAACCTCCATACCCTGAAACAGATCAACCGGTTGAACTTACATTAGAAAATCTTTTTAAAAATAAAATTGCCGAGTAAAAATTCGAATAAGCTATCACTAGACTACGGATGTTTATGCAATTTTCAATTTTTGTGGACAAATCTTAAGAAAGTGATACACCAAATCAAATCCTATTTTCATTGGTAATAGCATTTTTAGATCCAAAACAGATAAAAATCGCACTAGATTTCATCGAATTTAATACTGCAGCATTTTTTGAAAATTTCCATGAGCCATAAATGCATAAGGATCCGCAGTCTAGCTATCAGTCACGGTTGCCATAAAATGGTCGAAAGCGTCCACCTAGCGAGGATCAATCTGCAGATCCCCCCCACCCGGGACTAATCAAATTTCCTGCCGCGCGTGTGCGTGGAAGGATCAATGGAAAGCGAGTTCTCCGACAACAAAGAGTTTATTAACGATTAATATCGAACGTGCCCTTACCTCGAAGATGTTGAAGTCAACGGCCTGCACGTGGGTCTCGGCGGAAATCGTACGCTTCCTGTTGGGGTCCCAGACGACTATATCGGCGTCTGAGCCGACAGCTATCACCCCCTTCCTCGGGTACAAGTTGAAGATCCTCGCAGCGTTCGTGCTCGTCACCGCGACGAATCTCGTCGGGTCCATTATGCCCGCCTGGACACCTTTCTCCCAAACGATGGACATCCTATCCTCAACACCGTTCACGCCGTTCGGGATCTTGCTGAAGTCGTTCTTGCCGAGGGCCTTCTGTTCCGCGTTGAACGTGCAGTTGTCGCTTCCGGTTACCTGGAGGCCATCCCTGATAGAACAGAACGTCGAAGATCAATCGTCCGCTAATGCCGGTTAAACCTAGAACCACACTACTAAAAACCCTGAAACGATCCCTCGATATATACCGTTTTCCAAACAAGAGGCTAGGGCAAATACAATAAAGTTCAGAACACGACAAACTTTTATCGCAGCAACAGGGTAAAGGAAACAATATTGCTGTAGGGGTACTAATTACTGTGCCTATATTAATTATACTTATTTTTACAGCATAGTGAACGTTAAAAAAGAGATATTCCATTTTTTCATTAGAATCATTTCATTTTTAAATATACAAGGTGTTCATGCTATTACTAGCCAGCGTTTTTCTTGCAAATAGTAAACATTAGAAAAAAATGAAAGAGGAAAAAGTAGTACTGTTTTTTATACGCAACACAATGGCGTATCTAATTTTGTTGCGTTTATACTATTTTGTTAGATATGAAGGTGACCTTCAATTATTTAAATGGAATACTGTATATTTTTTTATATCGCATGAAAGCGTGTGTCTAGACGAATTCATTCGTATACTGCACAGTGATCTCCAAGGTCATGCAAGGTTAGAAATGAAAGAAACATTTTGAATATTTCATAGAAATGTGAGGCTACTTTTCGTACCGAAGTTGTCGGATTTTCTTCAAAATGTAACAGAACTTCTAACTTTTTATTCTCAGAAAGAAGACATTTCCGATTATGACACTTGTTCTGGAAAGACCCTGTTTCCTTCAAATGCTTTGCACACGAAACAAACTGATTTTCATTTGGTTGCACTCTGTCCGGATATTCTTCTAGGTATTTCAATTTACTTCGTCTTTTATTCCCTTTGCACTGCTAATAAATGCGTACCATATCCATCTTCCCGACCACCGAATAACGATACATTCGGAAGTAATACCGAAATTGTCTCGTCATAGTAGAAACTAGAAGTAAACACTCTGAATGTGAATGACAACGTCATCTGATTCGTATAAATAAGGAACACTTGTAAACACATTGGTATGAAATATTCTAAGTGTTTCTTCCATTTCTGACCTTGCATCTCGAAGGTCACTGTGCAGTATACGGATGAATTCGTCTAGACATACGCTTTCATGTGATATACAAAAATATACAGCATTCCATTTAAAAAATTGAAGGTCACCTTCGTATCTAACGAAATAGTATAAATACAAAAAAATGATGTACGCCAACGTGTTGCTTATAAAAAACAGTACTACTCTTTCCTCTTCCATTTCTTTCTAATATTTACTATTTACAAGAAAAACGCTGGCTAGTAATAGAGTGAACACCCTGTATATGTATACATACATATACCTGCATATACAGGGTGGGGCACCACATTTTTCCATCTAGATTTACGTCATTATTATTACGCATAGCAAACAATTTTTTAGGTGAAGTTGAATGGTTTTGAGAGGGGCACATTCTGATGGTACATTTTTTTTTGTAGGTGGACGTGTAAAGAATATATGAAGGTCATTCATGTCTTTTTAAATGGAATAATATATTTTTTATTGCATCAGCTGATGCTCCTTCATATTCTTTACAAAAAAGTATTAATCTATCTGTGTAAAAAAATCATTAGTTTAGGAGATATTTTAATTGTAATGTCTATTTACAGAAAAGGTTCAATGTGGTGACCATTTGCATCAGAACACTTTCTGAATCGAGAAGTTAATGACTCTCTAACATTGCGTAATGTATCTGATGTTATTTTGTTACACTCATTGATGATACGATCCCTCATATTGGCCATTGTAGTCGGAGGCTCAGCGTATACTTTATTTTTTAAGTAGCCCCACAAGAAAAAGTCGAGGGGCGTTAGATCTGGTGATCTTGCCGGAAAATGAATGGGGCCACCTCGCCCTATCCAACGATTTGGAACATTCGATTTAATGTATCCCTTCCTTGCTATTCTTGAATAATGAGCAGGGCAACCATCCTGTTGAATCCACATTATTTGTCGTGTATGCAATGGTAAATCATCTAAAAATGTCCATATTTTGGTCCGGTTAGCGATCCTTCGATAAAGTATGGACCAATAAGTCTATCGCCGAGTATGCCCATCCAAACATTTACACTCCATCGATGTTGATTATCCATTTGTCTAAACCAGTGAGGATTTTCCGTTGACCAATAATGCATATTTCTTGAATTCATTGATCCATTTTTCGTAAACGTTGCTTCGTCCGTGAACATAACATTGTTGAAAAAGTAGTCTCTTTGAGAGAGAGCCCAATTACAAAATTCTAAACGTTGATAACGGTCATTTGCGGTCAGTTCTGGAACCTTTGATACATCATATGAATGGTATTTGTGCCTTTTGAGTATGCGTAAAATGCTTCTGCGGCTATAATTCCAGCTTGTCTTTCGATTTCGCGAGAGCTAACGGATGGATTTAACGTAATTGCGGCTAACACTGGAATTTCGTTTGCTTCATTTGTTATTGTTTTATTACGAATTGCCTTTTTGCGTAATAATTGCCCCGCCTGGTGAAATTTTTTATAAACATAATCAAATGTACGACGTGATGGATGATTTCGTTGAGGAAATCTATTGGCGTATAATCATTCTGCACGTGTAGCACTTTTCCCAGCTTCAAAATAAATTGATAACATGTCTGTCTTTTCTTCTTTAGAATACTTCATTATGAAGTGATTCACCGTATCGCCGTATTCACCGTATCAGAGGCGTAACAGAGACTAAATTTCACAATGAGTAGGAGAGCAAGAATTATCAACACAGAAAATGTAAATATTTACATTGATAATTCTTGCTCTCCTGCTACATTACCACATTGAATTCATAATATTGACCAGAAAGTCGAGATTTCCTAACAAATTAGGATTAAAATATCTCCTAAACTAATGATTTTTTTACACAAATAGATTAATACTTTTTTGTAAAGAATATGAAGGAGCATCAGCTGATGCAATAAAAAATATATGATTCCATTTAAAAAAACATGAATGACCTTCATATGTCCTTTACACGTCCACCTACAAAAAAAATGTACCATCAGAATGTGCCCCTCTCAAAACCATTCAACTTCACCTAAAAAATTGTTTGCTATGCGTAATAATAATGACGTAAATCTAGATGGCAAAATGTGGTGCCCGACCCTGTATATATATATGGGGCACCACATTTTATAGATATATATATATATATATATATATATATATATATATCTTTTTTAATATTCATTATGCTGTGTAAGATAAGATAGATATGTACAAGGTAAGGGAATTGAAAACCAAGTCCAAATTTCATGGCTGCAAGGCTAAAATAAAAATATTATTATTATCTTTATTTTAGCCTTGCTGCCATTATTATTATTATTATTATTATTATTATTATTATTGGTTTAAAAATAAGCGTAAGTAATATAGGCACAGTAAATGGCACCCGCACAGTAATTGAGTCCCCGTACCTAGATGTTTCAATTATTAATCAATTCGCTACCAGTCTGTTTTGCACCAAAACTACCACCCGACGGCAACACGGTTCCCACGCGCAACGATTGCACAATGCATCCGTCGCACACGTGTGAAACGCATCGAGAGCTGATGGAAAATAGAAGGTTACCTTGACACCTGATAAGCCGAGTCAACCGTCTTATTTTCCACATCGAAAGGAAAAACGCGCCACGCGGTCGAGTGAAACGCGCTACTGTGCTCCGCCGATCGTCGTTCGTGCGGATCTTTGAACGAGTTTTCCTCTCTGACCGGTTAATTAAGTTTAATGCCGTTTGGCGAGATAAAAGCGACTTCCCACGCGGTGTCCATTAGAATTACGTTCAGTTACGCTAACATCGTGTGTGCCAATTCGTTGCCGTAATTTATTGCCATCATTTGAATACTCGTGCGACGCGGACAGCATACTCGTGACGCAACCGCGCGTAAATTACGGCGCTCTTCGATCCATCGATCGTTCCCCGAAACCCATCGTTTCGCACAAATACGCGGTTCGATTTAGATGTAGCCGAATGAGACGTCGACAAGGGATAAACGTTCAGGGCGTTTCATTGGAGCGCATTCAGCGCCTGAGCCTCTTTGACTCTGGATCACCGACCTTCCGTAAAAATAGCGATCGGAGCATTTGGATCGTACAATTAGACCGCGGCTTATGCATTTGTAAGAAAAATTAGTAGAATTTAAAACGTTGAAAACATCAGGCAAATTATGGATCACTTATTACTTTACGCTAAGGGTGGAATAAATTTCTTTGTTCACAATTTTTATTTTGCATACGGATCGCAGTCTACTTACGATATTAGATGATTTTCTTGCCCTAAGCATTAGGTTTTTTTGTAAATGTTTGAACTACCACGTTCTATGTGAAATACTAGTTCAATTTAATTTATTCTGCTTCTTCTTTATAGGATAAATCATTCTTGTTTTCAAAATACAAAGAAACTTAATCATAATCATTTTTCTAGTTGACGTCGAGATTTTTTTATAACTGGACTGTGAATCCTTATGCAAAATCAAAATTGTCTATGTTGATGTTAAACGAAAATGTGTTTCTCTTTTAGTGATTTTAATAGATCGAACGTAACAGCAATATTCTTAAATTCTTCTGATTTCCCCATGGTTTTAAAAATTAATACAAATAAAATATTTCTCAAGTACGTTGTCGAGTAGTTCTTTAGTTTCTGATCATACTGATTAACCCTTTGACTACTGTTGGCGCCTATTGGCGTCCGAAACATGTTTGCTTCCCGGTACTGTAGGCGCCTATTGGCGTCCGATACATGTTGGCTTCCTGGTACTGTAGGCGCCAATAGGCGTCCAGATCAAATTTCGCCTGTTTCGTTTTAAAATTTTATAGTTGCTCTTATGGTAATGTAGACCTTTCTTGGTAATGTAGATTACCGATTTCGATTAACCTATTTTGATTCACAGCCACGAGAGGCGCCTATAATTACAGTATTTTGAATATTTTAATATACTTCCTCAGAAATGCATGTCTAACGAAAAACTTCGCCGTACCCAGTGGACGTCGCGAGTGAATTCGTACCGTACCGTACGGCCGGTGCGTGCCAAAGTCTGCCGTAGCCAAAGGGTTAATCCGTCTAACCTTCAGTTTGTTTTCTAGGAGAATTGTAAGCAATAAATAAAATTATAATTTCAAATCAAATAGCGAAAAGCGTGATGCCTCGATGATCTTGTCAATTTCTCTGTTATAAAGTAGCAATATAATATTTACTTGTTGCTACATATTTCGGTGCTTCTTTTGAACGCAGTAGAAGTGAAATTCAAAGATTTTTACTACAGAATGTACAGTTATCTGCTTTCTGTGCTTGTATTTTCCGAGGATTTGTAATTATAGCGCTATCATCGCCATATTATGGGGTTGGTTGACGGTAGGCTGCCTCTGTCAACAACGAGAGAGGACAGTGACCCTGTTTGTTTTCATTATCGTGAGAAAAGGTGAGACGCAATGAATTCTCAGCAGACTGAGCATTTTTATTCGATTATCATTTTATAAATTAACGAGAAGAGCTGTCAACTGTTGCACTGATTTTTTCAGACGACGATTCACGTATAAGCCTTTAGCAACAACGCCATGAGATCAGCTGAATAAAAGAATCTTTTGGGAATCATTTTCAATATCTTATGGGTTAATAATTACTAGACAGCGGATTTTATGCGGATTTTACAGTGAGTGTAAAAAGTATTCGTACACCTCTTGTAGGCTTAAAAAGCCATATATTTCTCTATGTAATTGCACATATGTTTATAGAACGAAACATAATTGTAATTGTTATATATTTTAACTACATACTGTCATATAAATATACTTGAAAAAGTTTAACGTTAACTAGAAAAATTATAAAGTATGAGAAGTGTCTCTAAATTGACGCGCAGAAAGTAGTCGTACAGGTATTAGAATGTACTTGAAAGGCGTCCGATTATTTATATTATGGTTTAGCGGGACCTGACAAATAATCACACACAGTCTAGTGGCAACCTTCTGCAAAACCAGTCAATTTTTGTAACATTCGGTAAAATGGGTCGTAAAGGTCAGGAAACAAGTGAGACTGAAAGAAAAATTATTATACAACTGCATAATCAGTGCAAATCATTGCGAGAAATAGCAAAAACAATTAATAGGCCATATAACACTATACAAGGAATTATAGATCGATATGGTGAACAAAAACCAATAAAAATAAAGCGAGATCTAGTCGCCCTCAAAAATTTAGATCACGCGATGAACGTTTTATAAAACACTATAGTGCGTGAAATAACAAATACTAAACTTAGTGGCCCTAAGATCGCTGCTGAGTTTGCAAACAACGCTGGAGTAAATGTATGTGCCAGCACTATTCGTAATTGTTTACGAAATAATGAACACCACGACCGAGTTGCTTTCAAGAAGTATTTGGTAAATGCTACAAATAGAAAGAAGAGACTTGATTCCGCGAAAGATAATATTAATAAGCCTATCGAGTTTAGGCGAAGTGTCATATTTACCGACTAAAGTAAATTTAATGTTTTCGGCTCTGATAGCAAGTGTACGGTCTGGAGGAAGAAAAATACAGAGCTACAAAAAGAAAATCTACGTCCCACAGTAAAACACGGCGGAGGTTCAGTCATGGTTTGGGGTTGTATGAGTGCTGCTGGAGTGGGGTCATGACACTTCATCGACGGATTCATGGACCACAAAATATACCCAAACATATTAAAAAGCCATATTGTAAGTAGTGCAGAAAAAATGGGTATGAAAGACAACTTTATCTTCGCTCAAAACAATGAGCCCAAACATACAGCACGCAACACAAGAGACTGGTTGCTTTATAACACACCACAATATTTGAAAACACCTCCGCAATCACCGGACATTAATCCGATTGAAAGTTTATGGGATCCGCTTGATAAAAAAATCCGAACCCGGCATATTTCAAGTGAAGAACAATTAAAACTTGCTCTTTAAGAGGAACAGTGCAATATTACACACGAAATCACATCCAATTTAGTGGATTCAATGCCAAGACTGGACGCAATTATACAGTCGAAAGGCTATCCAACGAAATATTAATTAAATTTATTTTCGCAAACTATAACACGTTTATTGCTAAATTTGTTACGTGTACGAATACTTTTTGCGTGCTAATTTTGAGAGACTTCAGACTGTTTTCAATATATCTCATTAACGTTAACTTTTCGTTAATTTATTTATGTCGCATTTTGTAGTTGAAACATATAATAATCGTAATTGTATTTTTATTTTATAAAAAATATACAATTACATAAAGAAATATATGGTTTTCTAAAACTGTAAGAGGTGTACGAATGCTTTTTACACTCACTGTAAATTAAGAACGTTCTTATATTATTTTCGACATATTAAAATTAGTGAAAGAATAAATCAATTTTGAACTGACTTCCATTGCATATAATCGAGTTATAAAATGTTTATTTACTACATTAGTAATTACTAGACATCGGATGTTTATGCAATTTCCAATTTTTATAGAAACATTTTAAGAAAGTGGAATGAAATAAAATCCTATTTTTAATGGGGACAGCCTTTGTAGATCCAAAGCAAATAAAAATCGTGTTAAATTCTCTCGAATTTTATATTATAGCATTTTTTGAACATTTCCAGAAGCCATAAATGCATAAAGATCCGCTGTCTAGTAATTACACTAGAAAATCAAGTTTTTACTCGTCAACTTGAGTTTTTGTATCACATCAGAATCTCCATTACTTTCTATCCACGTCGTAAATTGTATGTGTGTAATTAAGATTTCCGAAAGATACAAAAATAGAAGTCAATATCTTATGATTCATTAGCCATTCACCCCTGACGAGCCTCACAAAGGGTTGGAGCACTCAAGTTAACGAGTGCCTACCAGAATCCGCCAAGGGCTCTTCAAAAAATCAGTATAACATTTGCGAAGCTCCGTCGTAAAGCTCTCTCATTTATTTAAAAATGAAACGATTGAACTTCATCTTCTGGGACCAAAAATTTTGCACTCTTTTTTACACAATCCTGTAGATTTTGACGAGAAAACTCCATAAATGCAAGTTTTAAAGCGATATCTGAGTACACGCCAATATGGCGACGCCCTCACCAGTTGAAAAACGCTTAAACACGCATAACTTTTGAACCAGTGAATTCCTCGCATTGAAACTTGAATTTTTGGAATTTTCTCGTCAAAATCGATAGTATTCTATCAAAAAAAGTGAAAAATTTTCGATCCCAGAAAGTGAAGTTCAGCCGAAGAAATCATTTGCCCGAGGAAATATATATTTCACCTCTTTCTCGCCATGGACTTGTAACCTTGACGGACGACAAAGAAAAAGGGGAAGAGACAAATGAAGCAACTTTGGCGAAACAACGCACGGTGATTAAAAATAGTAGTAGGTAGTAGTAATTTGGGTGTTAGTTTACTTACTGGGCTAGGTGTTCGATTAGGTAAGCAGGTGTCGTGGAATCGGGTCTCAACGGCGGGCTAGTAATGTATCGTCTTGCTTTTTCGATAACTTTCCCATATTGCTCGCTGCCATCGATACCGACAGAGCTTGCGAGAGTTTCCCCGAACACGACGACACCCTCGGACCTTTTCACTGACACAACGTCAGCGGCGGATTTGCTCGTCACCGCCGTTATATACAGCGGGCTATTCACCTAAACGCGACACTTTAAATCCTCTCACTGCTCTCTATTCTCAAAGCAGATTATGTTGGCTGTTCAAGGTCGTTCGTTGGCTACCTGCCACCATCTCCACGGGGTTCCCAGAATGAGAAGACGCGTAGAATGACCCCATTATTTCTTGTCCCCATTTCAAGCTATTCAAACGTCTCGGAAAATTCATTACACTGCTTTTGCCCTTTTGATGTTAGTATTGCTAATTGCAGGCTAGAATTATAGTCCGATTTATATTTTATTGCATCAAATAGGGTAAGGGACATAGTTAGTTACTGTGGGGGGTGGGGTACAAATTAAGTACTATGCTTATATTTATTATACTTATTTTTAAGTAATATTATTTTTTAAATATTATATATGTATATATTAACTGATTTTAATGGAAAAAATTTAATCTTTTTTTTAATATTCATTATGCTTTAAAAACAAGTATAATTAATGTAATCGGGTCCCTCACCCTACATACATGAAGCTGTATCGATTCATATGCTTTTAATTTTATTTTACCACGGGTTCCATAATTTCCATGACCGTGAAGCAAAACGTCGCAATCTAACCCGGTATTGCAACACCCTGACATTAACACAAAGCGACATAAACATCTGCAGTTTAGTCATAAGTGTTTCCGTTTTGAGCAACAGTCTATTTCTCGAATGTGAATGAAGCAAGCGAGTTTCAAACCGAGTTTCGTCCTCGGGCGAAGTTTGTACATAACACGTTACCATCGTAATGAACTTCTATTTTTTCCTTTTTTATAATAAATTAAATATCCGTAATTTTCGACTAGAAGCAACGATCGATTCTAACTTCGTCCCTCAGACACAATATAAAAAGCTTCGATGAAAAGCTAGAAAAGACCAGATCGATTCTTAACGCAAGAAGGACCTCCAACAGCCAAAATTTTCTGCTTCGACTTCTCTCTTATCCTGATTTTACGACACAGATTATACATCGAGCCGTGTCCACGGTTGAAACACGTTTATCTTCGTCGACGTATCTTTATCTTTTCGACCGATAGCCGCCAGCAGCTACACTAAAAGGCGCCTAATAATTTCGAAACATCTACAAGCAAAAATATCCATTCATCCCAATCGATCCAATGCACCAACTTCTTAATTCTACGAACAAAATACCGTGGGTACTTTAGCTGTAGTCGCATAATTTTTATTTAACCAGTTAAGCGTGTTTGACCCCAGATAGCACCGAGACGTCTTAAAGACGTCTCTAAGACGTCTGAATGTCCTACGAACGTCTTCCGAACGGCTTCTGAACGTCTCTGGAACGTCTTTGTGAAAAAACTGTACGTCTTAAAGACGTCTCGAAACAGACGTATTCAAGACGTCCCGAAACAGACCCCTAGTAGCACAAAAATATTAGATACATATGTTTGTCAAATATTGGAAAAACAATTTTTAAGCCACATTTTTTCTTATGAGAAAAATATTGAATTTGAATATTGTATACATGTACAAGAAATATAAATTGAATGTTTGTTATAACAAAAAAACTAAATAAATAAAAAAAATAAATTAAAAGAATGTTTTTCAGCATATCCGCGAACATTAACATTTTATGCTTTATTTATTTATTTATAAATAAATAAAATAAATTAAAAGAATGTTTTTCAGCATATCCGCGAACATTAACATTTTTGCTTTATTTATTTATTTATTTAATTAATTAATTTATTTATTTATTTATAAATACAAAAAATAAATTAAAAGAATGTTTTTCAGCATATCCGCGAACATTAACATTTTATGCTATATTTATTTATCTATTTATTTTGATGTATTACTTTTCTGTGCACTTCTTTGTTGATGGAATATTCAGTTTGATAATCAATTACAGTTTGTAAAGCTTTTCTCTAGCAGTTTAGAATGACTGAAACGTCAAGAAATGAAACGTCTTAAAGACGACTCGTAAAAGACGTCTTAAAGACGTCTGAAATGAAACGTCTTAAAGACGTCTTTTCAGGACGTAAGACGTTCAGACCAAAAATGGACGTAAAACAGACGTCTTTAAGACGTCGCGTGCTATCTGGGGACGTGAATACACGTCAATCCAAAACTCTATTGCGGTGCCGTTAACGTTAATGAATTGTTAATTTCTTATCGAATAAAAATGTAATTTTTGAACTCTTGCCGTGCCTCCCACCTTTGAACTTTTTTTTTATTTTTTTTTTTTTTTTCGTGTATATTTCGCATTGCATGATTTTAATTCCGCGCCGTGGGAGATTTCTGATATTGAGCTCCACAGTTAACTGATTAAAATACGACTAATTTACGCGTTACATCGACTCAACGCCTGTTCTACAGTGTGCACCGAGTAAATCCAGCTGTCTCCCGTTTCCGAAGATTAGTCGTAACCGTTCTTGCGTCTTTCAACCGTGTTCACGCGCAAAGTGGCTAGCGAATACACGTACAACTACGGCTACGTGTACACATCGACAGAAGAGGGATCGTGCCAGCCGTACAACAGCGATATATTCGATGCAGAAGATATCGGGGGAAGTAGAAGAAAAGTAACGTTAACTGCAGCAACGATCAGCCTGCATGCACACGAGGATTTCGACAGATATGTATTTCTAAATATAATTTCCGGCGCATGCAACATCGTGGAACGGCGGAACTATATTGCGATGCGGCTCGCGTGTACTGTTCAAGCGAACCTAGATAATCCCTGAATCACGGTTACCGTAGATCGTGACCCGTATCTCGACAACAAGCGCCCCAGACGCATTGTCTGCTTTTGATAAATGGTCCCGAACTATTCTCGATCCGAGAAGAAACTTTACGCTTATCTGGCCAGCGGAATTGAAACTTCATTCCACAAGCGAAAGAAAATTATTATAATGGTTCGGGCAAACTATCAATACCGTTCCTCCCGTAGCCTCGTTAGAGCGAAAATGGTTTATTTCCATTAGACACTGCTGGAAATATTTATCGCATCGTTTCTCTTTGGAAACGATGACTTATTTCATCGCCCATTACTTGATAAAATGACCTTTTTTTATTAGAGATCATCGCTAATTGTAAGTTCTTGGGACTACTACATGAAGCTATTTTCTAGCTCTCTTTATATATAACAATTAAATTAAAGAACATGTAACTTTTCATACTCGTCGATTTATCATACATGCTATTATAAAATCATTCTCTCTCTCTCTCTCTCTCTCTCTCTCTCTCTCTCTCTCTCTCTCTCTCTCTCTCTCTCTTATGGAAGAGGAGATTTAAGATGGCACTGCCGACATGTCTCGGTTCTCTTCTTTAAAAAGACGAGATTTGATGGCAAAGAAGATGTATGCGGGTTTAAGGGAATGATGCCATAAATATTTCCAACAGTGTGATCAGTCTGAAGAGGAGTTTTATCCAGTGTCGCCAAATGAGGGGAGGGAGCACGAACTGAGGGGAAAATGTTACCCTCTCTCTGCCAGTACCGGAGTATGCACGATAGAGACGGAACGTGTCGAAAACTTAGAGAAATTAGAGTGGGGGAACAAGTCTCTATCTGGCGACACTGGTTTCATCGAACGTTGTTTGACTAAAGGATGATTCCCGTGTAACGATAACGAAAAAATCCATTTTTCATATAAATCACGAGTTACACACTTCCAACATGCATTGTAAAAATTTTGCAGACGAATTCGTAAAAATGGCAGTCAAAAGGCCTACTGTGTCAGAGTTCGATTCTGTAAGTGTCCGGCAATAAGTAAATATATAACTCTGTCTCTTTAGATACTTTTTGTAATGCATGAACCGCGTATGAAGTCTGTTGTCAATTTAAACAGAACTGTTTGACACTAAATCTAGCACGGCCAGAATGACCGGTTTTACAATTATTCAAACTGTAAAAATTCATTTATGGAAAACAGTGGAAGAAATTTCCTTGGCCAAGCATTTATTACATTGAAAATTACAGACCAATAAATGTATGGTTACCATTTTTATGCGGCAATATTTACCAGATACTGCTAATGCTTGGTAGGTTTAGCGTTAAAAAGAGCAGGAATAATCTATTAGACAAATGTTAACACTTTGCACTCGAGTGGCGACTCTGAAGCGCCACTAAAAATTGTTGTGGCACTATTTCAAAGAAATCACAAAAAAATATTACAAAATATTTGTTACATTACAAAATTTGTATTTAATAGATTATTGAACATTTAAATGTTGTATGTGGAAATCGGATCAGTTTCGTATGAGTAAAATGTTAATATTCTAAGACGGAAGAAAAATTTTGTTTTAGAATTAAAATATCGCCGAGTGCAAAGGGTTAAATTCAGGTGGAAATTGCAACAAAAGTTTTAAAATAACCGTTCGGCGTCTTGGCACAAAAACGTCGCGGTCGTAAAAAGATTGAAATAGAATTTTATCTGACTGCTGCAATATTTAACGATGGTTTTTATACTCGGAATAATGGAACGGATTGCGACTGGTCTTGGAACATCTTGTAATCGTAATTCCTGAAATAATGTTAATGTTGCCTCATTTGTGTTCGAGGGAGAATCGTGACGTTACGTTTCAATTGCTTAACCCCTTAACCTACAACTACGGGCATAGCCCGTAGTAGATGATCGTATCAAAAGTGAATATTACGGGCATAGCCCATAGTAGATGATCGGGCCAAACGTAAATATTACGGACATAGCCCGTAGTACGATGATCGGTCCAAAAGAGAATATTACGGGCGGCGCCCTCTTAAAATTATAAATATTTGTGGAATATTTGATAAGTAATTACAACCTGATGCAATAATTGTGGTAGATGCAAGTACTACAAAAAGTTTATTTATACAAAAATCAGTAATACAAAATTAATAATCTGCAATGGTGTGATACAATTCGAAACATTCTGGTAGATGTAAGGGAACTTTGCACTTTGAAATCTTGGTAATTATTTACTTTAGGGGCTTCCTCACCGATTTTTGATTCTGAACAACTTTTTCCTACACATGTTATCGCCGCTCGTCTTTAGTTTACGAGATATTTGCAAAAATGTTTCAACATTTCAAAAAGTGATCGGAGTAGGTGTGGGTTAGATCGATTGTGATGACCTTGAAATATGTTGTCAAGGCCATCATTTTGAACAACTTTTTCCTATACGTGTTACCTCCGCTCAGCTTTAGTTTCCGAGATAATCGCAAAAAAGTGTCAACATCTCGAAATGTGATCGGAGTAGGTGTGGGTTAGATTTTAAATTATGGCCACAACTTAAAACGACTTCAATTAGTTGAGACCCACTGTCTTGTTTGTTCTGAGTATTAAGCATGAAACTATACGAATTCTTGGATATCTGCAACAATCAAGAAACGTTGATAGATTTTTTAGTTAACAGTAAAGTGATCCATGGCACGATGAATTGTATCAAGTGCAACGAAAATATACTACTTGATCGCGAAAACTTAATTTCTCGATGCCATAATACTAGTTACATTAGAAATCGAAACAAAAGACGTATAAAAACACAATGTAATTTCAAAATTAGTAAAAAAAAAAAATGGTTATAAAATATACACCACTTCAAATAGAAATCTGTTAAGAAATCTGTTAATTCTAACCCTAACCCTAACCCACACCTACTCCTTCACTTTTCGAGATGTTGAAACATTTTTGCAAATACATATCTCGTAAACCAAAGGCGAGCGGCGGTAACATGTATAGGAAAAAGTTGTGCAGAATCATGACCTTGACAACATATTTCAAGGTCATCAAAATCGGTGAGGAAGCCCCTAAAGTAAATAATTACCGAAATCTTTTTCTTGAAAACATCTTGTGGGGATGCTTCTCTAGAATTTATGAAAATAAATTTCGATGTTCGATGAAACTGATCACGATACGAAGAGATAATAAGAATACATCACGAGCCTTGTCTGTGCTATTTGTGGTGGGGCAAATTACAAACCGTGTCCGTCGTACCACGAACGATGCCCATAATATTTACTATTGACCCGATCAGCGTATTACACAAGTCGTGCGAATGGCTCGAAGGCTGCGCGAGCTTATTTACGTTTTCGGCCCAAAATTCTCGAACGTAAATCGTAGGTTAAGGGGTTAAGGGGTTATATACAGTTATGAGGCCCAAAAAAAGCGATTTTTTAAGAATTTTTCCTGAGAAGACCTTTAGATCTATTAATGTAAAAATTTGTACACATATTATGGTAACTTTTAACTGTATTTTAACATTTTTTATTTGTAAAAATAATAATTTTGAAACCTGCTACAGCTGATTTCCTGGAGCTCCTCTAAAAAAAGGAGCTTTGCGGTGACCACTATATCTCTGGACTGGATCATCAAAAATGAAAAGACCAAACTGATTTCGTTAAAGAAATGTATAATCTAGTACTTAATCGAAGGAATAGGCAAAATAAAATTTTGTGACAAAATGGCGGCTTTTCAAAGAAAAAATCGATTTTTCACCAAAATGTTGGCCTTAAATTGTTTATAAAAAACAAAATATTCATCGGAGAGAAAAAGCTTCGATTAAGTACTAAAAAATATACTTAAGAAGCTTGTGTTAAAATTTGAGATTGATCGGTTCAGCCGTTTCCGAGGAATATTGGTCACCGACTTTGAAAACACAGTTTCGAGAAAAACGTGTCGAAAGATCGTGTTGAAATGCTCTGACGCTCTCAAACGCTCTGACACGTCTTTATAAAAATGCGTGTAACTTCGAAAATAATCGCCGGATTGACTTGAAATTTTTTGTGCGTATATTTAAAGATATATACATTACGAAAATGAAATTTAAAAAAATCGATTTTTTGAAAATGATAACTGTATATAACCCCTTAATAAAAAGCTAGACCGAATGTTCTGAAAGAAAAAAATCATAAAAATCGTTGATGGCTCGCGAGCGTTGCACGGGAATCCTCCTCTGGGAAAGTATCGGATTAGCCCCGGTGGATCAAATTCATCCCCAAAAGAGTAAATTGGTCGTCGGACTCACGTGGCCAACTTGTTCATGAGAACAAGAGGTGTATCTGGATCTGGCCTGAGCGGTGGGCTCAAAACGTGGGCCGCTGCGTGCTTCCAGCTTTTGTGCGCATAGTTCGTGCCATCTGTGCCGATTGCGGCCGCCAACGTCTCGCCGAAGACGCAAGCGCCATGCTTACGCGCGGCCTCCACTGCCTCCGCGGCGCTACGACTCATCACATGCACTACATACAGTGGACAATTCACCTAAGCATGCAGAATGATACAACGGAAATGATCGTGTGACTTAAAAAACTGAAACGCTTTGTCTTTGCGGAGGGCCGACCAAAAAGGAACCCCACTGAACACCGAATAGCTACCGATTGCAGCCGAAAGGCTTCGCTGAGAACCTCCATCACCGTTCATAAACCTTATACTCCTCTCGTGAAAAAATAATAACTAGACTGCGGGTTTTATGCTTTTCTCAAAAATATTAATACCTACAATTTAACACGTTCACTGCCATGTCACCCATATGTGGGTCACGGAATTATTTATCCAGGTTTTAACATGAATTTTTACATTAATATATTCATTGTACCAAATTCGATTAGAATCCGTAAAATTCAAGAAAGTTGAGGACTACTCGGTATCATACATTTAATTTTTTCCAATTTTTATTTCATTAAATAACTTACTTTGATTTCATGGGATTTTTGAGGCTTCTAGTTTGGCAGTCAAAGTGTTAAAGCAGGGGACATATGAAAAAGAAACTTCAAACTTTATTTAGCTACTGTATCTTGCAATCGATGCAAACCTTTTTGATTTTGTGTAAAGATCCACAGTCTATTGTGACATTTAACCCTTCAAGGCCGGCGTCTGTGAACTGTACCGAACTGTATCTAACGGATATTTCGAAATTTATTGCACATAATCAGACCGTATCACTAATATTTTAATAGTCCTTTTAAAGCCAAAGATGAACAGTTGAGAATTTCTCAATAAACTGTTTGAAAACGACAGCAACTTTAATGACAACTCAACAAATTTATTAACGTAACGTGACAACTTCTTCTGAAATTATTATTTAAAAGAATGTTACCGAGCTTCTTTTGCATATAGCTCAGTCGTTAAAGAGCTTTCGTTCGTTATCGTTAACTTTTTCGATTTATAACGTAACTATGAATTGACTGCGGATCTATGCGCAAAAATAAATGTTTTAAATCAATCGTAAGTAGCAGGAATGAATTAAAAACGTTTTCTCATTCAATAATTTTAATAAATGTGGTATAACAGTTCTTTATTTTACTTATTCATGTGTCTTATAAATACACTAATCCGCAGTCTAGCTAATATCAATAAGTCGAAATCACGAACAGATTATGTTAATATTGTACGACGGGAGTCGTTACAGAAATGAATCGACAATCTGACGTCCCGAAGGGGTTAATCGATTTTACTTAACCTTTACCGGTTTTTAAATATCATACTATCTACATTTAAAGGATGTATTCAGGTACAACATGAGCTCATCTTTACTTTATTGTACATGTGTCTTGATAAGACACGGAGATCGTTTATACAAATTATAATTTTTAAAGAGAAAATATGAAAGTATAATATTAAAAACCGTTCTCCTTTATAAGAAATTTAAATATACCTTAAGTAGTCCAAATATTGTAATTTTATTGCAGGATATATTTCATCATTCCCATAATTATTTTTCCCACTTTTATTGAATTAAATGTGCTGTTAAAAAGTCAATCTTTCAAACATACTAAATTTTATTTTTGAATATTTCGTAACTTTTTAATGGTAAAACTTGAAGTTGAAAAGTTTGATTTGAGACTTCTTATTTTGTGTACTTAATTTATATTTTGTGTACTGTCGTCGCGGTCATAAGAAAATAGTAGCCCTACACGATCTTTGTCACAGCACGGACCCGAAGATTGGACTTAGATCAAGACTTTACTGTATTCTCTAAATTTTTCATATTCACATTTTGTAAAAGGGAGAAAACTGGTCTATAATTAAATTACAACGTGTATAAATGATCAACAATAAATATACATATATATATCACTGTATATAAAAAGAAACATAGAAAAAGAAAATATTCCTGTTTATACTGACTCGAAGAGTTTTAAAGGTCAATGAAACCATTCAGTTGCATCCCAAGCCATTCTATCTCCAGTGGTTTAATGAATACGAGAATAATGACTCACATCTGAACAAACATATAGGATAAGGGACTCAATTACTGTGGGGTGCCAATTACTGTGCCTATATGAATTATACTTATTTTGAAAGCATAATGAATATTAAAAAAGAGATATAGGTACAACATATATACCGACTGATTTTAACGAAGAAAATTTAATATCTCCTTTTTAATATTCATTATGCTTTAAAAATAAGTACAATTAATATAGGCACAGTAATTGACACCCCTCACAGCAACTGGGTCCCTTATCCTAAGTAAACGAAAAAATGCACGTATATAGCATCTACATTTAACCAAGGTATGCAAACGGCTATAGCCCCAAAAAATAGCGCCGTACATCTAACAATTTTGTTTCTGCGAAGGTACGATAACATGTCGATTCCGTGCGAACTAGCGTGCCAGAAATAGTGTAAAAGAACACTAGACAACAGTAAATACAACTTCTAAAAATGGTTCTCTTACTTCCGGCTTGTGTCGTATAATTTTTGCTGCCGACATACCTGGCTGGCTATAACGCACGCCCTGTTCACAGCCTCAGCTTCCACTTCCTCGGGACGTGACATTTCGTGACCTTCCGGTCCGGTAACACCGGCGTCAAGCAATCGTTTCGTGTTCTGAAACAATTTTCGATCATTCGGTCGATGATCTATCCCGAAGAAATTCGTGACTAGATCCGCGACGAGCTAGATCCGGCCGTGCCAGGCAATTAGCGCGAACTACGCTCGAGATTCGTACCTTGTTATTTCAAATGGTTATTCAATAACATGTGTAGAACTTTTAGCGGACTAGTTTTACTATTTTCGAATGTTCAGTGCACTGAGGCATGCAACTTTCGGATCTGAAAAAAAAACAGTTCGGCGAACGGCTAAAGTTCCGAAAATCGGTCGAATCCAATTTACCTGAAATTTGGTAAGTAGCCTCATTTTGTAATGACGACATGTTTCCCAAAACGATCTTTGGCAACTCGAGAAATTTGTTTTTTATCATACTAATATCATTTCCTACTTTATTAGACACTCGCTACAGCAAATTCTGTCCTTTTTAATTGACGAAGACACCCCCTCCAAAAAATCCAGGATTTGATCCTTTATTAAAATTTAATCATACTCTCGGACCAGACGAAATAGATGCAAGATATTGGAAAAAGTACAAATATGCACCTATTACGTCCTGTGATGTTGAGAGGACATTTTCGGCATACAAATTAATCTTTAGCGAGAAAAGACATAAACTTACCGTTCAAAATATGGAAAAAATCATAGTTACATATTGTAATACAAATTACAACAAACAATAAATGAAAATATGTATACAATGTACAATTGGTTTCATTATTTTGCATATGTTTTTGCATATGCTGTGCATATATTTCGTATATACTTTATTTTGCATATATTTTTGCATATTTTGCAGATTAATTTTGCATAAAGATCCGATGTCTAGTTATGTGCAAACTTTGAACTAAATCGGATTTGACCGATTTTCGGAACTTCAGCTCAGCGAACATTCAACTGTACTGCAGTCTCTGGCCAAACAATTATGATCACTCACAATTTTCAACGTTCTTCCGGTTTTTAGGAAGATCCTTAGGCTTGGTGGGAATTTGATTGTGAATTTTACGTACCTATTAACTGTTAATGTATTTCTACGCAAATGACTGAATTTTTGTGCAAAATAAAACTACTCTGCGTGAATTGCAAGACACAAGAGTTACATAAACACTTGTTTTTTTTTCTTAATAATTTTAATTATCAGAAAAAATTGTAATCAGAGAAAAAAAAAGAATATTTAAAGTAACAAATTGTCATATTAATTTAGAGGTATCTGAGATCGCAGATGTATGTTAAATTGACAATATTTCGACGTTCACGATTACCACTTGGACATTATTCTGGTCTTCAAATTTGATTAAAAACAATGATATTGGAAATCGTGAGTGGACCGAATTTTGTGACCAGAGACTATGGTCTGTTTCTCAAAAGAAGGCAGCTGAAATACGTTCATAGACATAATAACTTCCCTCCTCCTCTTACTACGTGTATAAATTGATTCATACCTCTCACAATAAATCAATTGTAACGTTATAAACCAGATCTTTCATCCGTCACATTAGATTCTGCATAATGCACACTCTATTGAGCATGATATTACAGTATAATATCTATATATAACACTGTAACAGTTATAAAATAAGTAGTATATCTAACGGAGCACTGCTTTTGTATTTCAATTGAAGAGGTGATCCCGAGGTCGAGGAAATGATTTACTTCATTTTTAAGAAACGCTGCCGTGGCTTACATACATAAGTATGTACATAAAATGGTAGGCCGAAGGTTCCAGAATGCGAATCCTGAGCTTTCCAATGAATAATTGAATAAGCTCTTGCATAATTCATCATCAAATACGAAAGAAGCTTGTCAAACAATTGGACATGATCCAACAAACGATATCTAGTTGCTTATATAAACTGGGAAAAAATCGGAAGCTACGAAAGGTAATTTTACTGTTACACGATGACGCGTAACCATATTTGGCAAAGGCAACTAAGGAAGTCATAGATTCCTCGAGCTAGAAAGTTTTCACTTATGCTGCTTACTCGTCGAACCTAATCCCATTAGAATGTTACCGGTTTCGTTGTTTTCGACACGCGATGGGTAACAAGAGCGTCGATGATTTCGTTGCGTCAAAACCATCGTTTTTACTTCAAGAAATGATTCATCGGTTAGCTGCAAGATCAACTAAAGTAATGGCGACTGCGTTGAAGTCAAAATGACTGGCTCCCAATGTTTTCTTTCACGATTTACTGAAATTATGAAAATGTTTTAATGAACTTCTCTATTGAAGCACATGTTAGAATAAAAATGGTGTGATATATACATCAGTTGTCTTTATCACTCGGTAGTTCTAGTGTGAATTGTTTGTAAATAAATAACAAATTCATGAACAAAAGGCCACGAATTAGTTTGTACATCCACTTTAGACTTTCAACATAGAAGCGGAGCAAACTATTGTGGCTATGAACGTATTTCATCTTTGTTCGAGAACAGGTCACAGATAAAAAATTTAGGATTATAATGAAAAAATATCATACCTCGGCGATGATATCTCCATTTTCCGCATGAACCATCGCGATGGCGCCGAGTTCCTTGCACGTTTTGAACACTTCGATCAGTTCCGGATCCCTCAGCATGTACAGGTCGCGGTACGCCATGAACATCTTGAAGCTACTGATACCGTGTGATTGCACCAGTGTCGTCATTTCCTCTTTCACCTGGAACAGGTAGCTACGAGCTTCAGACGGGTAGATAAGTAAATCCAACCGGATAGACGAGTACGCGTGCAACGTTCGATTTAAAATAGTAAGTAACAAATAAAAGTACTATGAAGCCACCACGTAAAAACACATCAATGTTATGTACTAAGTAATAACCGATTGATCGAATGGGTACAATAAACTCTAAAGTACCACTATACCCCCTCCCCCTCAATAAATTAATGAAAAAGAAACCTTGCTGAAAATATGTTTCCAAGAAATAAATAAATATCAGATATTTTTAAGGTACAGTACGATTAAGATAAACCATAACATAACTAAGATGTAACCTCGTATGGTATATTTTAAATCATGCAATCTTGCAATATACACTGGCTCAAGAAAGTGTTCGAACGCCCTTTAAAACAGTATAACTTTTTTAAATTGGACCAAACGACCTGACTTCTTTGAGCAATTAGAAGAATTGGTTTGCCAAATGACGTGCAAAAATGATTTTAACAAAATTTCAATTCAAGCTCGGAATTATAAGAGCAAATAAAAAAGGCATTTTCCAAAAAAATGTTTATTTGAGCCTGTAATGAAAATTTAAAATATACGTTTTGTAGATCTGTGTTAATTATACAAGTACTGAAAATTTCATCGAAATCGGCTGACGCAGATAAAAATGGCACGCATCGAAATATCTTAGAATCTGAGGATTTTAAGCAGAAACTGACCTAAAGTCGTGAAAATCTACGCTTTTCACCATTTTTAACTATTTGTAGCTCGTGTGTATATTAATCGATTTCAATGAAATTTTCAGCCTATAACTAACATATATCTACAAAACACATATTTTAAATTTTCACTACAGGTTCAAATAAAAATGTTGTGAAAAGTGTACCATTATTATTTTCTCACGTAATTCTTACCAATTGCAATTTTTTCAAAATCTTTTTTGCACATCATTTCGAAAACCAATTCTTCTAACTCCTCAAAAAAGTCAGGTCGTTTGATCCAATTTAAAAAAAAGTTATACTGATTTAAAGGGCGTTCGAATACTTTCGTGAGCCTGTGTATATCGTTCCGCAAAACTCTGATGTAAACGAAACATTGATTAATTGAACATATACAGGGTGCGACGCAAATTATTCCCCACGATTTTTCAGCTCCTTCGAATGGTCGGACAGAAAAATGTTTCTTACCAAAGTTAATCATTATTTAACCGACAAGAAATTGCAATATTTTAAATTTAAAAAAAATCGATTTTCAACAAAAAATCAAGGTCGCTGTCGTTTCTTTTAATGGAACGGGGTATTTTTAACTTCATAGTATTGCAGGCGACGTCGAAACGAATTCAACGACCTCCTATACAATGATTTTTAGATGACCTTGAAAGATAATATCGCCATGAAACAATTGCCAGAATATTTGAAATATTTCTACGGTACAAACAAATGAACAAATGAACAAATGACAAAAACAAATGAAAAAGACGGTAAACAAATGAACGTAAACATTTTGAATGCTCATTTTTTCAACTATTGTCCGTTTGTGTCGCAAAATCTGTTAGTTCATTACATGAAACTGTGAGATACGTTATAACAATGCACCGGTACGCTAATAGTGAAAAAATAAATATGTTAAAAATATTTCACGAGTGCAGAGGAAATGCTCGACAGGCTGCAACGTTATATGCGGAACAATATCCAGATGTAAATCATCCATGTCCGAAAACATTTCGGAATGTTGAACGTTATCTACGTGTCATTGGAAAATTTCAAGATAGAAAGCATCGTAGACACCGTAAATGTGCAACAAATAATAATAACGCTGCAACAGTGTTAGCTTGTTTTGAGGTAAATCCACATACTTCTACTCGTGCAGTTGCTGCAGAAACAGGCATATCAGATCGGAGTGTGAGAAGAATTTAAAAAAATAACAAATATCATCTGTACAAATTTACGTTAGTGCAACATTTACGCATATCTGATGGTCCCCGACGTTTAGAATTTATTGCATGGTTAGTTTGCCAATACGAAGAAGATTGTCACATACTAGACAAAATATTATGGTCCGACGAGTGCAAATTTACAAATAATGGTATCTTTAATCGACATAATCGGCATTTTTGGGCAACAAATAATCCACTTGTGACATGTGAACGGAATTTACAAGTGCCCATTAGTATAAATGTGTGGTGTGGAATAATAAACGGCTGCCTAATCGGACCATATTTTTACGATGGAATATTAACAGCACATCGATACATAGATTTTTTGCGATATGAACTTCCAACATTGTTGCAAGAGATCCCGGAAAATATCAAAGAAGATATGTATTTCCAACAGGATGGCTGCCCAGCTCATAATGCTGCAATTGTAAAAACATATTTAAGTACAGTTTTTGGGGATCAGTGGATCGGAACATACGGTCAAATTCGATGGCCAGCTCGCTCGCAGAGGATATGACCCCTTTAGATTTTTATCTTTGGGGATATTTACAATCGATTGTGCATGAAAGACCTGTGGATAATATGGAAAATCTTAAAGAACGCATAATTCAAGCGTGCAGAAATGTAAAAAGAAGTTCTCTCATGGAAGCTACGCATAAGACTTTGTTACAAAGAGCAGAACTTTGCGTTACACAAGATGGGATGCAGTTTGAAAATTTAATTTAATCATTAATAAATCACATGTACACGTTTAACATTTGTGTTTCCAATGTGGATCCGTATAAATTTGGTTTTTTGTGAGTTAAATTCTGAAACAATGTTTACGTTCATTTGTTTACTTCTAAATGCGAGGCGTTGCTATTACGTACCGTCGAAATATTTCAAATATTCTGGCAATTGATTCATGTCGATATTATCTTTCAAGGTCATCTAAAAGTCATTGTATAGGAGGTCGTTGAATTCGTTTCGACGTCGCCTACAATATTACGAAGTTAAAAATACCCCGTTCCATTAAAAGAAACGACAGCGACCTTGATTTTTTGTTGAAAATCGATTTTTTTTTAAATTTAAAATATTGCAATTTCTTGTCGGTTAAATACTGATTAACTTTGGTAAGAAACATTTTTCTGTCCGACCATTCGAAGGGGCTGAAAAATCTAGGGGACTAATTTGCGCCGCACCCTGTATGTATATATATATATATATATATATATATATATATATATATATATATATATATATTAAAAGAATATTAAAGAACATATATACAGGGTGAGTCACCAAACATTACCACCTCAAATATCTTTGTTGTTTCTAAAGATACGTAAAATATGGTAAGGACAAAGTTGAATGGTACAATGGGGCTGACACGATGCAAAAAAAAAATTTTGTTTTTATGTCATTTTTTTGGAGATATCAAGGTCACCTTGACTTTTTTAAATGGAACCACCCTTTTTTAAACACCTACAATGATAGTCCCTTTCATTAGGAATTTAGTGACTATAATTAGTCCAAGGTGATTCAAGGTCAAGGACAGAAAAAACGTATAAAACTAAAATATGGAAGCAAAATACGTTTATCACGGTTGAGACGTTTATCGTAGTTGAAGTAAACATACTAAGGTCCTTCAATGTTATTCAGCATTCTTATTTACTATCAGTATGTTTCCAAACGCGATTCCGCTATGTTATATTCGATGACTGAAAAGTGTGATATGATCACGATTTTCTGTGAATGTAGAAAAAATGCAGTGCAGGCCCGACTACTTTATGAAGAAAGGTACCCCGAGCGAAACACTCCTTCTAGACGTACTTTCACTAATACGTACAGGTTGTTTCGAAGTACTGGAAGTGTACATGCAAGACAGTACAAACGGAAGAATCCCACGACTAATGAAGACAATGAAATTAATATTTTAGCAGCTATAGCTGTCAATCCTCACGTGAGTACGAGAAAAATTGCCCGGGAAGCAGGCATAAGTCAAAGTAGCGTAATACGAATTCTGGCCCGACATAAATTTCATCCGTTCCACATATCGCTCCATCAAGAATTGCACGGAAATGATTTTCAAAATAGAATTAATTTTTGTCAATAGGGATTGCTTCAAAATCATTCATTTTTTTCTAATGTCTTGTTTACGGACGAAGCAACATTTACTAATCATGGCTCAATTAATCTACGGAACGCCCATTATTGGTCTGTGGATAATCCGCACTGGCTGCGAGAAATTGATCATCAAAGACAATGGAGCGTAAACGTGTGGTGTGGTATTTTGAACGACAAAGTAATTGGACCATATTTCGTTAACGGAATAATGACGGGACAGAAATACGCTCAATTTTTGCAAGAAGATCTGCCAATTTTGTTAGAAGATGTCCCTTTACAAAATCGCTACGATATGTGGTACCAACATGACGGTTGTCCTGCTCATTATGCACGAGTAGCAAGAGAAACGTTGGATTCTCGATATCCAAACCGATGGATTGGACGAGGCGGAACAGTTTCATGGCCAGCACGTTCGCCTGATTTAAATCCACTGGATTTCTTTTTATGGGGTCTGCTAAAAGAGACCGTGTACACGGATGCTCCAACAAAAGTTGAAGATATGCGTCAGCGTATCATCACAGCATGTACGAATATCACGTCGGATACACTTATCAGAGTTCAACATTCCTTCAGAGCTCGTTTATAACAATGTATCGACGCAGACGGCCATCATTTCGAACATTTATAAAATACAGGTATTCTGCTTCCATATTTTAGTTTTATACGTTTTTTCTGTCCTTGACCTTGAATGACCTTGGACTAATTATAGTCACTGAATTCCTAATGAAAGGGACTATCATTGTAGGTGTTTAAAAAAGGGTGGTTCCATTTAAAAAAGTCAAGGTGACCTTGATATCTCCAAAAAAATGACATAAAAACAAAATTTTTTTTTTGCATCGTGTCAGCCCCATTGTACCATTCAACTTTGTCCTTACCATATTTTACGTATCTTTAGAAACAACAAAGATATTTGAGGTGGTAACGTTTGGTGACTCACCCTGTATAAAAAGGAGGCTTGTCGAATATCTCGATTGATAATAATATTATATATATATATATATATATATATATATATATATATATATACAAGCCTCATTTTTATCTGTGTTGACCAGTAACTTTTTTATTAATTGATTGTGAACTAAATTCGTTCGGCTGAAGATATAAATATGTTCTGATTTTGACGGTGTTTTGTTGTAACTAATTATCTCTATCCATATCTAACTGCCGGACAGGCCGACAAGCGGCAACAAATAAGGAGCACGATGATTTACATGCGTCCGTACGCGGGACCGGCGATTTCCTCATCGGCCGTTCGTTATTCCATTCACGATCCCGATTACAGTTACCAGTCGACGGCCCAGCAGCCAGCGCGGCGTAGCTGCGAACCAGCAACCCGTGGCTACCAGATCGCCCAGCGATTTGCCAATTTACCGTGGACACCTATCGCTTTTCCCATATTTAGAGACGACAGACCTGTGTCTCGAGCGACATACTAGGCCGCGGGTTCTACCCGACGCACCGAGCACAACGATCCAGCAGCCTGGGCGGGAGATCGGACAGTCGATTAATCGCCGGGATCGGTTTCTCTGCGGACGGCCCAATCGAGCCGATCGATTTTCCGGCCGATTTGCACGGAAGATATCGGTCGTCTAATGGGGCCCTCGACAAAAGAGACCACCACGCGAAGACCGTTCAAACGATCCTCCCACTAATTTCCGAACGTCGTTAGCGGGTTACGTAAATTCCGTTCGGGTGTTGCTGCGACATTGTGTAACGATTACGTTCGTTCCATATTCATGGAGAGGACAATGTTCGGCGTGACGAAACCGCGAACTTTGAGGCCGCTTTTGTAGGGCCCACTCGGTCAAGGTTTTACAGGTGCAAGGTGTTTTGTCGAAGAGAGGATCTGCATTTAACTAAATTTTAATGTCTAAATCAGAGATTGAAATAAAAATTTGTCTTTTACTTCTGAAAAAATTCTGTTGGAACTAAGTATCTCTCGTTTAAGAAAATACCTACAGAATTTTTATGGTAGAATTTTACTAAAATTTAGTTCCGTACCGTGTTGTACTGTTCTGTGACACTCTAATTGGCTCGCTGATAGGTTTATATGTTTATTACGAGTCGATGCATTTATGGAAAGAATGGGTGGATGTAATTTCAAACAATACATAGATTACAAGAATTTCAGCGTATCAATTCTTACAAAATAAAACCACTAGAGAGGTAAATAAATTCCCGGTCTCTATGTTTTGCAATTAATGCGTACAATTGTTATTTTGCATATAGATGCACAATTTAATAGTCCACCGTGAGATTCTATTAAATACGGTATAAAAGTCATTCAACTAATTAACCTTTTTCACTTTAACCCTCAGATAGCAGGACTTGGGTAAATTCTAATTTTGTTCCAGCTCAAATCATTAGATACTTGTATTAACGCTAAACCTACCGCGGTAAAAATGACCGATTTATGTTTTACAATTATGGAAACTATAAAAATTCATTTATGGAAAATAGTAGAATAAATCTCCTTGTCCAAGCATTTATTATATTCAAAATTACGGACAATCTCAATAAATTTAGGGTTGTCATTTTTCTAAGGCAATATTTACCAGATACCGTTAATGTTTGGTAGGTTTACCGTTAACCCCTTGCACTCGAAGCTATTTTAACTCCAAAATGAAACGTTTCTTGAAACCTAGAATATTTCCCATCAGTATATTCTTTCTTTTTCATGTTATACATACGAAAATGGTGCAATTCACTCGTACGATACTGAAGTGTTTAGCAATTTATGAAACAGAAGCGTAATAATGTGAAAAATATTTTGAATAATGATACAGCAATTTTTAGTGGCGCCTTACGGTCGCCATTCGAGTGCTAACGATTAAGTCCGATAAGAGAAGCAGGTTCAAAAATGTGTAAAAGTAATTGATGTTTGAAGGATTTGAATGGCTATCTAAGCTAACTATGGCTGCCGTAAAATCGTCAAAATCATCCGCCGTTAATCAGCAACGACGAGTGCATTTGATGTTAAAACACTTCTCTGACCCATCTCTGATCCCAGAGATAATCAGCCGAGACAATTACAATAGGCGTTCCTGCGCAACATTGTTTTCCGCCGCACGAAGGAGGTTCACAGAGCAATTGACGTTGAACGAACAACTATCAGGAAAGGGGTCATGCCTAGACATGCTTTCTTTTCCAGGAAAGGCTCGTGTTACGGTAATTATCTCATTCCGGGCGGCTAAATAGAATGGAGAGCGTGTGCGAATCGCATCGTACGTGGCGCGATGACCTAGCTAAGGCTTCCCTTATAACAGGCCTGTCCAAGCTGCTTTCGCGAGCCAGTCTCGGCTTCTGGCTCTTACTCTCGAAACCCCTATTCGGACAGATCCTGACTATGGAACCAACGTGCCTAGCATTGATAAGGGAATCCTTTAGGCTGGTCTCTCTTCAGGACACCGAGGTCCAGCCTAACACTGATAGAATTCTAGGGTCAGAGTTCCTCTGGAACAAAAGCTCCAATGAATCGGCAGAAGAATTGACATTCGAGAATTCCCGAGTATAAAGAATTGAAAGAGCACTAGAATCGATAGAACTAAAGTAAAATATTGTTCAATATTAACAGCAAGTATTACCAAGAACATATTTGTTTTGAATTTTATCAGCTCGCGTGTGTTAGAAAAATTGGTATAGAATGCTCTTTTTCAAGGTTCTGGGGTAAGTGCTGAGCGGTCTAATTCAGTTCTCTCACCAGAAGGCACCCTTGCCTTCCCCACTCCGTGGCCAGATCCTTCATAAAAACTATCTTTGTTCTTTAAGATAGCAGTACGACGTCGGGTCGCCTGCCATAGTTAAAGATTCCCAACTTTCCAAACATGTGTCGACAGGAACTTCAAGAGGCTACGCGAACCCCCGACCCTACCATAAATTAACCCTTTGCACTCCGCTGTCCCCTCTCAGGGGACATTAAAGTTTATTAGCGATTACGGGGAATTAATTTATTCCAGCGCAACTTTAAATAAAATATTGATTTTTTTGCAAATATATATTCCTCGATGTCAACCAATTCATATAAGTCCAATATCATTATAATACGTTACTTGGTTCCAAAATTATACAAAATAATACGAGGATTTGTAAATTTCTGCCAGAATGGTTCGGAGTGCAAAGGGTTAACCGAAAGCGGACTAGCGTCGGGCTAACTGCCTTCGATTTCTCCCCAAAGCAAACTGTCGCTAACACATGCGAGCGGGGACGTTTGAAGATCATCAGAAAAATACAAACAAGTTCGCGCAAGGGTTATTGTACCGGTTATAGTCTCTGCTCGACGCCTAGCTGAACCGTTAGCGTAAAACTTGATCGAGTACGACGGTGAAGTGTTTTTCTTTTTCTTTTCTAACGAACTGTACATAGTACAGTGGGGCTAAATAGGTTACGACGCATGAAATAATAATGAGTTTAAAGTTTCATGGCCACTCAGGGATTCGGAGCATCGCGTGTCGAGCTGGCGGATACGTTTATAGCTTACTTTCGGACTCCAGGACGTGACGGCGACATGGAGCGCGTAATCGCAGCAGACCTTCTGGTCGGCAGTTTCCCTGTACCTATCGTACGCCTCCAAAAGGGACTCGTCCTTCCTGGGGATGACGAAGTCGATGATCATAGTGGTGCCGCCGGCCACGGCCGCTTTGGTGCCTTGGTAGAAATCGTCGACCGACTTGGCTCCCAACAGCTCCAATTCGAAATGGGTGTGCGGATCTATGCCACCGGGCATCACGTACTTTCCGCGGGCGTCGATGGTTCTCGTTCCGCCCGGTATTATCAGATTCCGACCCATTTGCCTGCGAATAGAACGGTCTTGTTAGAAACGCACAGCGGTGCTGGCCAAAGTTGGCCTCGATCATCGTCGAAGGTCTATTAGAAGCACACGAATTTGGTGGATTAATGATTACACACGATCGTCCAAGTTATCTTGGAACTTCGTTTCAACTTTACGGAACATTGCTGAGAGTTGCGGTTTCGTAGAAATGAACGGCGGCGCGGGTGAACGTGGAAGGAGAGGTCTTGATTTTCATCAGAGGTCTTATTAGGAGTCCACGAGTTAGGCGAACGGATGGCTTGTAAATTTATAGAAATGAACGGTGGCGCGGATAAAGGCGGAAAGACGCCTTCGTCGGAGGTCTATTAGTGGTCTATAACAAGCGCCTCAGAATTTTTCGAGATTTTTTCAAAAGCTTGGAACAATGAGAAACCAGACCAGAGAATGAAAGAACCGTTGTGCAGAACAAGGTAAAAAATCATACTGCCGGCAGAGGGGGTTAAATGAGTGAGCAGACGGACAATATTAGCATCGTTCACCTGACTATTAGCACGCTACCATTCTTTGATAGATTACGCTAACCGACAGCGTGTTATCTGTTTTGTCGGTACGCTAGCCGCTCATTGATAAAACTGTCGGCGTATATCGCGTCTCGTTTGCGTGAAGAGGCGAGCGACCACGCGATCGGAATGCTCAATGAAACGTTAATCGTCCGACTTCGCGAATCACAAACCCCTGTTTTGCTTCTATTAACACGTTCGAATGAACGTACGCGTAGAAAATCCTGCGCAGTATGTTTGCGTAACAATGGCATTAACAGGTAGTTGATAATGCAATAGTGAGATGGTGAATCCAGTGAAGCCATAAACTCGAGCATCTTTTTTTACCGTCTGTAAAGGGACCAGCTTAACCGATTCGGGCCCACTCAATATGCTACGAACTAATGTGTAACTGTTGATAATGTAACTGTTTACGGATTTGGATGAGATTTTACTATCTCACTACGATGAATATCACGTACATATTAATTAAATCATTCTATTTTTCAAGTACATTTTGGAGATCCACTTAACGCTAAAACTACCGAGCCCTAAACGAGACTTATGTGTATTGCTTTATAATGATGACAGGATTTATTCAGATTTTTAATCGGATTTTTATGGTACAATTTACTTGAATAAACATTTAATTGAAGATATTTCTATAACTTCGTGAATTGTAACATAAAAAATCTGAAACCCGTTATTTTGATTAGATTGGTAGTTCTAGTGTTCATCATTTCAAACAGTTTCAGAGTTTATATTCGGGGACATTAGTACCAAACTATGTCCAATAGCAATACAAGATCTCGTCCACATTCAGATCTGCTAGTAATACAGTTTAGGATGAACCATCTGTTTATTCTAAATCTCATTGGAGAATTCGTTATTTCAGAAATAATATTTGGAACAAATCTTGACTCTCTATAACGATTATATACCCAAATAACGCCCAACATGTTCTTATGAAACACATATCTACCTTATTTTAACTCTTACATTTATTTGATTAGTACATAATCTCGTTTCATAGAAAAATGAAACTCATTGGAAAATTCAACAGAAAACATTTTTCTGCACTTAAATTCCACTAAAACAAGAGAAACGTAATATTTAAATAGAGGTTACGAAGCTGGACATTGTTTTAATTGTCTAACACTTTTGCTGCTATTATTTGTTTCGGCAGCAGCTGTCTTAGTTAAAAAATTATTTTTATATACGATATGCTAAAAAGATATTCTTCGAATACCGTGTTGTAATTTTAAATGATGACATGCACAAAATTAATTTGCCTTTCTCCGAAATACAAAATGGTCGTCACACATGTGTGACACTGGTAGCGAACATGTTAAATATTTACTACAAATCTCATATATTTCGGGCTATTAAACCACATAAATTTTGCAAATCTTCATGATTAAAATAGTAGTGTTCGAGAAGCTCTGTTCCATTGAAAAATGTAAGAAGACGTGACGCGAGTTAAATTCCCCCTGTGAAACTTGTATTTACTACCAGACTCATAGCGGTCACTGAACAGAAAAAACAGGCGTCGAAGGAAACAGAATCGAACGCCGTAATCTAGAACTACGTACAACGCGTTCACAACTTGTTTTTGTTTCGATTGCGTAACGCAGCGACGAGCGTGTTTCGCGGTTACGCGTAAAGTGTGTTCCTCGGGACTCTTACTTGATGATACCGTCCTCGATGTAAACGTCGCTGTCTGCGATGCCATCGTCGTTCACGACCTTTCCGTTCTTGACCAGTAGCCTGTTTTGCGCGCTCTGGAAATAAGAAATAACCATTTTTCAGACCACTAAAAATTAGCAACGTGTGTTTACATCTTCACCAGAGATTGAAAAACTTATGAAACGTTTCAATAGATTCTATTTAAAACATGCACCGTAGAGAAAAGAAATGTGTTGACAAGTTTCAACGAGAACAGATAACGAAAAGGTCTTGAAAATTTCAGTTTGAGTAGAACTTGTAAAAACAAAAACTTTAGCAGGGACAGATATTCATCCATAGAGCTGTCGGCTATTTTAATAAATACTGAACAATACTCAAAGAACAGTTCTACAATATTAGATATTTATTAGAGTTAAATTGGTAATCTGAATCTCTTATTTAGTATTTATTTATTTATTACTGCTTTAAACCAGGTGATTTATTTAGCAAGTAAAATATTTTAATATAACATGTAATATAAAATTATAAATTATTTTCAGGCCTTCTATACCAGTTTGTAATATTTACGTAGATAGTTCATAGTTCAAAGGTTGTTTGTGTTTCTTTTACCTTTTTTAATAAACGTTCTAAAATAACTTGTTTTTATACAACTTTTATTGTGTGGATTCTAAAGTGTCTGTTGCATGAGCACACGTTTTTTAAAATATTCAAAGTGTAACGTTTCTTTTCATAAAAATTCTGTATGTATTTTCTTAAACGAGAGATACTTAGTTCCAACAGAATTTTTTCAGAAGCAAAAGATAAATTTTTATTTCAATCTCTGGTTTAGACATTAAAATTTAATTTACGGTTGAAATTGTAAGATGCATCCTTACAACTGTTTTACTAGTGTTTGTAGAGGATTTATTCAATTTACTTTTTCGAACATATTTTATGATAAAAATCGTTAAAAATCTAAATAAACACTCCATTTGAGATTTCCTTTTGAGAAACATGTTTTTAATGCAAAATGAGGTGATGTGCAAAATTTGAGCTCAATTCGATTTGACCGGTTTTCGAGACTTTAGCCAAAACTAGTTCAATCGAGTTGATCAATGGAAAAGCATGGTGGTAAAAATTGTAGAGTGTGCTTTACAGAGGCTGACATGGTCCAAAGCTAACCACACTTTTTCCAAATTATCTTCAGTCAATTTTTGCAGTCTCGAAGTTCGCAAAAAAAAAAAAAAATAAGCGTAGTAACCGGAAATTATGTTCAGAGTTCAAGTCAGTAGAGTTCAATTTGCATAACTGTTATTTCACTTTCGTGTCAGTTTGAATCACAAAGAGATAAATCTGATCCGCGAGGGTGAATTTAGAGTGCGAAAAGTGATCTTTGTCTCGGCCAAAATTGCTTCCGATTGGGACCAACCACCCGCATAGTATATCGTCCTTGATATTCGTTTGCGACATGCGTCGGATCCAACATCCGGTGCAGACGATTAACGTGCGTGTATCGCTCCACGCTATGGTATACCAATCAGTATATAATAGAAGCTACGCTTCACGCACTTCCGCCAATGCTGGATTTAGAGCAGAGTACGCGATGTGCTCGGACTGATAAAACGCGTGGTGTATTACGACGCACGATGCATCTTTCCATCCGAAAGAATAGGAACGCTTCTGCGAGCGCCGTTTGTTCCCTTGCGTGGAAAACCTGTGCGGTGTTTTTTTTTTTTTCATTGACCTAGTCCGAGGATTAGCATACAATACATGCATACGTACACGACGTACCGTATCATTTTCAACGGCCACGCGCGTTCCGCGTACGTGAAGACGCCGAGGGAATCTTCCAACTTTGTCGGAATTTCCCTCGGACTGTCTGGCGAACGAGATAATCGACTGGCAAAATAGAGTTATACCCCCGTTTTGCCAGTAGAACAGGAAGAATGGATGGTTGCCTGGTTTGTGGCATTGTTCCCGTGTCTCCGCGATTTTTCCTGCTTAATTGCATGTACACGAGGTACGGCTACTTCGTTTAACAGATAGTACACACTTGAACCTTCGAGAGTCGAGACGCGATACGTTTGAGTGCGTGCGAAGTAGACATACACACTTCGAGAGCGACATGTGAAATGATTACACAGAGTACACGTTCTACATAAAGTTCTGGCTAATGTTTAATTTGACCGTTTATTTTGAAAGTGGTGTGTCCTTTTTTAAAAAAAATGAGATATGACGTAATTTATGCTTAATTTAGTGTAAACTTTTTGTTTATAACTAGTTAGTATTTAATATCTTAAAAAATGCCAATGCTTTGTTCAATTTTTTTTTTGCTTTTTTTTAATTGTCAGATCTGCTAACATTTAATTTTCTCGAAACAACAGAAAATGGACTTGCACCACTTTCAAAATAAACGGTCCAATTGTTTGCAACTTCTACAGTGACTCCAACTAATATTCGAACACTCTTAAAAGTCGTATAACTTTGTCAATATTGGACTATACTACTTGAATTTTTTTTTGAGAAGTTAGAACAATTGGATCACTACATAACGTGAGAAAAATGTTTGATTAAAATTGCAATTGGTCGAAATTACAGAGAAAGTACTGAAAGTTGCATTTTTCAACTTTTTTATGCAGGCTTATATTAAAAATTTTAAAAGTACGTTTTATACATCTGGGTCAATTATACATATTCTGAATATTTCATCTAAATCAGTCAACGTTGCACAAAGATACAAACGTTTAACGATGAAAATTTAAGGACAGAATTCTGATCTTGTTGGGGAATTTTGCTCTCATGTGATCATTTTGGAACATCTGCGGTTCATTGCAACGTTGACCGATTTTGATGAAATTCTCAGAATATGTATAATTCGTACAGATCTACAAATCGTATTTTCTAAATTTTCAATGTAAGCCCACATTAAAAAGTTGCAAAATACAACTTTTAGTATTTTCCTGCAATTTCGACCAATTGCAATTTTTGTAAAAATTTTTTTCACTTTATATAGCAAACCAATTGTGCTAACTTAAAAAAAAGTCCAAGTCGTATGGTCCAATATTAACAGTTATACAATTTTTAAAAGCGTCCGAATATTATTGTGAGTCACTGTATACGAGTGGAATGTCGCGCAAGGACCTCATGGGAAATCGTGTAATGGACATGTAATTCATCTTTAACATGTCGACTCCTACCTCTGTGCTCGTAACAATCACACAACATCAGAACGACTTTTTTGATAATGAGTGAACGAAAAAGATCAGATTTGTTACAGCAATTATATTCGTAATCTTCTTACACCTTCTACATGCTAACAAAATTTGGTTAACTGACAGGTTAATAAATTGAGATGAAAATTGGTCATACAGTGAATTCTCGATATATGTCAACAACGATCATCTGCGCCAGTTGCCTCTGGAGCTGCGTGCTCCCTCACGGGGTATACGCCAGTGGGGATAATTCCGCGACATTTATCGTCCAGGTCTTTGCGACATATATCGAGAAATCACTGTACTGGTCGAAGAAATGTGTTACCCATATATGACCGACGCACAGTGGGGTATTTGGCCAGTTTAGCGCGCCAAAAGTCAAAATTTTTAGTTTGTTCAAAATGACTGAAACTTTTTTCTCGTGTACCTGAATATATATGCGAGTAATATACAATAATATTTTTCTATAAACAGTATTATTTAGTAACATATAGACACTTGAAAGTGACATATTCTCGTGATCAAGAGAAGGGTCGAAAAACATGTGTTAAAGAAATGATTCTTTTCACAAGTTTGGTGTATGGAATCGGAATAAAAACATATCTAGGATGTAAAGGAAGGTATATCAAGTAATTTTATAGCTTTTTGTTCTAAACGCTTCGGTGGTTTTGATAGAATAAACAATCAAAAATGGTACAATTTTTTTTTTCTCAGAAAATTAAAATGTATTATGTAATAACTTTTTTTCTCCGCAAAACACCTCTCTAATTTTTTTTTGAGGTTATTCAGTAGACATTGCTTTACAGAATCCTGAAGTGTTTAGGTGCATCATAGTGCCACACATGGAGAAATTTAACTTTTTGTGCGATACATATCAGTATGGCATGAATCGACCGTATAACATATGACTGATAATGATGAAATAATTGATCTGTAGGATATAGATACTTGGAGGTAAATGAAGGAGAATGAATGTCACTATTGCTAGAATATTTAGTTTATATTATTGGAAAAATGTAATCGTGGTTAAACAATCGAGTGTCAGTCTTTCTTTGAATACTGTGGTGAGCATGAGCGAGCATCCTTGCTAGTAAAGTAATCAGAGGTCAGATTTATATATCAGTGCCTTATTTTATATTCCTTTCCTATTGTCCTCCGTCCTGCGCGGGTCTGGTCAGTGCCGGTTCACGCAGTCCTAATCCTCGCTCCTGGCTTTTCCAGGTTCTCGCTTGGGGTCTGTTCAAGCCTACGGCCAGGCTTTCCGAAATTATAGAGAAGACCATAGTAGAAAATTTTCAAGGAAGGAGTGTAATTGCGATGTGCTCAATCGATTGTTACTGAGTTCTGATCCTCTCATAACAAGCAATAGAAAATTGCATAAAAAAGCGAAAAAGAAATTATCACCAGAGGTTATAGATATGCTTGTACCCTCCGCTGAAATTAATTACGACAGTAGTGACTCATCTAACACATCCATACAGTCCGAAAATTCGAATTTAGAATATTCGTTGTAATTTATTTTATAAATATTGTATAGTTGTTGGAATATTGTATATTGTATAGTTGTGTTTCGTTGTCAGTAAATATGATTTTGATATTTAGACTGTGTTTAAATTTTTGCCACGGCTACGCGTGAAATTTGTTTGTAATAGCAATTTCTCTAAATCTGACAAAAAAATGTTTCAAATAAAAGACTAACAGTATTAATAAACGTATAAATTGCAATACAAAAAACATAAAAAAAATTTGTTTAAAAGAAAAAAACAAGATCGCTTCGATTTTTTAAACATTAAACTGTATTTTTGATTTGATAATGTTGTAGCTGGTATTAAGACGAATTCAACGATATATAATATTATGATCTTCACATTATTAATAACGTCGTAATAGTTTTGGCGCGCTAAACTGGCCAAATACCCCACTGTGCGACGTGGCAATCGTTTATGAAGGTACCAGTTATTAATGTTTTCGGAAATTGTTAACTGCAGCGTTGAAGGAGGTCGTACGACGAAGGATTGAAGCAGGAACTACGCGAAAAGTGCAGTGAAATTTTCGAATCGCCGAATCGCTTCGAACAACACCAAAGATCAAATCGAAGTATCCGCACGCACCGATCGGATCTCGTTCAATGGAACGTGAAGTGTGTACCCGGCAAAACGCAAAGACAAAACGTGTAAATATTGTCCGACCGAGGGGGGAGGCAAATTGAAAAGATTCGAAAGAAGAAAGAAGTCCAGACTGCATAAAGGACTTTTGACAACCGCCCCTAGGCGTTCTGTAGCCGGGCAAAGATGAAAGCAGATAGGGGAGAAAGATGACGAGGGGAAAAAGAAAGGGCAGGGAGTGGAAAAAAAAGGACAATCCATCGGCGACGCTGACGCCACCCACGTTTTGCGACCGACGTTGGGTCCGCACCCCTGGCGCTCGCTAATGCAACGCGTGGTGCAACAAACCCTTCGCAGGTCGAGGTCTCCACCCCGTGAAATTGCTCCGACCCCCGTATGAATCTAAACCGCTGTTAACGCTGGAGCTCTCTGTGAAATCGATCCCAATCTGCCTCGCCCTTCTAAAGTGTTCCGAAGGTGTTCGTTAAATCGGATTTACAGGCCCCATGGGCGCCAGCCGAGTTTTCCTCGTGATTTACAATTGTCTTATCAACGAGAAGGACTTTCCGTTTCGAAAGACTTGCTTAATTATCTGCTAAATAAGATTTGCGGGCCATAAGGGCGTCAACGAAACGTTCTCACGGATTACGATTATTACGGTTACTCCTTGCTTTACGATCTTCATCGTGACTACAATGATTGGAACAGCTTTAACACTAAAACTACCTACACCGGTTAAATTGAACCGTGCCAGATTATTTATTTTAGAATTGCTGAAATTATAAAGACTAGGGTCAGGGACCCAATTACTGTGGGGGTACCAGTTACTTTTTCTACATTAATTATACTTATTTTTTATGCATAACGAATATTAAAAAAGAGATATTAAATTTTTTCATTAAAATCAGTTACTATATACAGAGTCATCCGTTTTTAAACGGCCATACGTCAACCAGCTATAGAGGACCCCAAATGAAACAACTTTCACCGCTAACACTTTTATTGATTCGGTCTTGATTTTTAGATAATTGCAAAAACTCGTCATTTTTTGCGTTCACTTAAGATTACATATATTAGGACTGCAATTATGTATCTTGATGATTTTTCCTTTGTTTGGTTTAAAATAAATAGGGGCATCTTTTTTATTAAGTCAACTTTTTTGTATGACCTTCGGATCTTGGTTTTTTGACATGGGGCACGCCGTGGAGACTGAATGAAACAACTTCGAAAAATTCGGATTCATGCATAATAAATTGCTTAATTCAAGACAAAAATTAACACAAAATTATTGGAAAAATTTCAAAATTTTTACAGCAATACCTAAATATTCAAGGAATGTAACAGGACTCAAGTTTTAAGAATGATTTTAAATACATCTTTTGGGTACGTATTGTTTAAAATATTTTCAAGAAATCAAGGCCGAATCAAAAAAAGTGTTAGGGGTGAAAGTTGTTCCATTTGGGGCCCTCTATAGCTGGTTGACGTTTGGCCGTTTAAAAACGGATGACCCTGTATATATGTTATATAGGCACTACCGCATTACCAATTGTAGGCACAGTAACTGGGTCCCTTTCCCTATACAGCTGAAGTTTATACAGCTATGAACGAACTATAACTATAGTAGAAATAGAAAAACTTCTAGATAAACTCAATCTTAGAAAGCAAATCATTTTTAGAAAGCAAGAGACTAGTCAAATAACCGGTTTCACATTTTTCATTTGATAACTTTTGAAATCACAAAATTGTGAGAAATCTAAATAAATTGCAATTTTTTTATAAAACAAAGTGTACCAAACACAGATTGCATTCTAGGAAAGGTCGGCGTTAAATAAAACGAGAAATTTATATGCTTCATTCTACAGCTACATTTACTTTAATTTTCGAACATTAATTGCAACAGAATAGCATTTTATTTTGATGCAAAGGAAAGAAATAATAATTCCCATTTTGTAGATTACATTTCCAATCTTGGTCACTGACTGATTATTACACGAGAAGTTAATATGACGCATTTATTACCATGTATGAATTGTGTGATGCAATGAACGTATATCATCACCAAAAAATATGTAATTACTCGTTTGGTAAACACGAAAGTTAGCGTAGTTAATGAAAACAATGGGAACAGAATAGACTTGCGTGTCGCTTGGCTCACATGTCTGTCCCTTACCGGTTATTACTACTTATACTAACGATTGCAAACGATCACTATGAAACTCCCTATAATTTAAACTGAATTTATGGTTGAGAAATGATTTGATCGAAAACGCAATACCGTTCTGTTATGAATTAAATCAAATTCAATCATCAACATAATGGAAGGCCAGCTTTCTTGCAAGCGAATAACATCGATTAAAATTGCAGAAACTGCAATATAACTGAATATTTAACAGATATAACATTCGCTTATTGCAAGTGATGACTAGCTTAAGGGCTTAGAAAAGGACTGAATCAAGTATCAATTTCCTTTATTGAATCGAATATACACAGGCTCACGAATATATTCGAAGGCTCTTTAAAACGGTATAACTTTTTTTAAGTTGGATCAAACGACCTGATTTTTTTTTAGCAATTAGAAGAATTGGGTTTCCAATTGATGTGAAAAAAATATTAAAAAAAAATTGCAACTGGTAAGAATTACATGAGAAAATAAAAATGGCACTTTTTACAACGTTTTTATTTGAGCCTGTAATGAAAATTTAAAATATGCGTTTTGTAGATCTATGTTAGTTCTACAGATGCTGAAAATCTCATCGAAATCGATTAATATACACACGAGCTACAAATAGTTAAAAGTGGTAAAAAACGTAATTCAAATCAGTATGTGTATAACTAACATAGATCTACAAAACGCAAATATAAATTTTCATTACAAGCTCAAATAAAAAAGTTTCGGAAACTGCCTTTTTTTATTTGCTCTTGTAATTCCTAGCAATTGCAATTTTTTCAAAATCTTTTTCGCACGTCATTCGGTAAACCAATTCTTCTAATTGCTCAAAGAAAGTCAGATTGTTTGGTCCAATTTAGAAAATGTTATACCGTTTTAACACTTTGATCGCCAAACAAGAAAGCTAAAAAATTCCATGAAATCAAAGTAAGTTATTTAATAAAAGAGAAATTGAAAAAAATTAAATGTATGATATTGTGTAGTTCTCCAACTTTCTTGCATTTTACAAATCCTAATCAAATTTGGTACAATGAATATATTAACGTAAAAATTCATTTTAAAGCCTGAACAAATAATTCCGTCACCCATATATGGGTGACATGGCACTTAACGTGTTAAAGGGCGTTCTAATATCTTCGTGAGTCTGTGTATGTATTTAATTAAATGTGCCAAGATTATTTGGGTCTCTAATTTTCCTACAAAAAGGCACTAACAAACTCGGAAAAGTCAACGATTTCAGACATCCGGCTATATCACCTATTCTCATCCTTCAGGTGAGTAGAATGACCTCTCGAACGTTGATCACTATTTCTGGATCAGCCCCTGCGAGCGTCTCCGATGACCAAAAGTATACTGTCCGCCCATGACCGCAGAGAGAAACATGCTGAATTTTCCTTTTCTTCTTGCGGGCGAGACGAGAGCGAGGGCTTCGACGAAAAATTGTGCGAATCGACTTGAATATCGAGGCCTCGTCGCCGCGATTCACGTAGGCTGGGACCTTGTCATCGCCGCGGTATAGTTATTAGGTATGGGTGCGAAACATGTGCGTTTCATGTGTTGAAGATCTCTCTGGTTGGATATTTTCAGCAGACAGCGGCTTAAAATACGTTAGCCCCGTTAGTCGTGTCGTGATTTTTGTCGGAAAAGAATATGCTCGCAGTCCACTTCGCGAGACCGGCTTTCCGCTCCACTTCGTCGTTGCTTACATGGTCTTAGCAGAAGATGAAGAAGAAAAAAACGGAATATCTCAACTGATTCAAGAGCGTTGATTGCTGAACCATGGCTGCGCGTGTCTGACGAGCTACCGACCACTTTCCCTGATTCCGTGAAACCTGGTAGTTGGAACTACTGGCCGATGTTTGCCGGTCACTTTCTTTATAAATAATCCGATTTAACAGCATTGTAACGGAGGGTTAAGTAGGAAAAGTTATTCTTTTTTATCTACAGTTTAATTATCTCGCAAACACAATCAAAATTTGATTACGCTGTTACGGTGTCATATAGAGTCAAGTCTTTCGCAGGATATTTGTTTGATCGTTAATCAAAATAAGGTCCACGATTTAATTTATTAAATTCGAATTTAACGAATCACGATTTAATTTGAATTCGAACTCCGTTCGAAAACAAACGTCAGGTGCGAGGCTGACTCCTCTTAAAGTGTTGTATAAATTTAGCCTGTCTTCTTGATCACTCTGTATACAAATACAAGGAGCTCGGGTCTGAAGTTTTGTTATATCTGCTGTATGAAATCTAATTTTACTTTCTAGAATATAACGAAACAGTATCCTATTTTTAACAATTGTTATTAATATCACCCAGGAAGTATGAAAGACATTCAAATATTTTTATGAGGATTCAAAGCTTCTAATGTGCTGAGCACAAACTGCTCAAAGGACACACTTTTATAAAATGTTTATCGTGTTAAAAATTTTAAGGAAAATTTAAGATTCTTCTCCTTCTTTTTTTAAAGATTCTTGTTAAATTTTAATTTTTAAGAATTAATAAAAAGTTTTTATTTTTATCTGTGTTGAGACACATTGACACTGCAAAAGTAAAAGTTCAAAACATTCTGAACGCCTTCTATGAATATTTATATCACCTATTCTCCAAATCCAATTACAGAACATATTCGCGAATATCGTTTCGTTTTCTGTGAAACGCTTTCTATGTCTGGTAAAAATAACTGAACAATGCTTATTTCTTTCAAGCGCGAGCACTATAATTGCTTAATGATTAGCCATTCACCGGAGAAGAAAAAAATTACACGTTCGTTGCACATTTTAATCGGAATGATATATGTATAACAACGTCGTGTACTATTTCATTCTGCGTGAAATCATTAATATTAATTTTCTTTGAATTCAGATTGGAATCTTGGCCGCTGGCCGGACTCGATGCATAGGCGTTTGCATAGGAGTTTCTACTTTGAAAAACTAAATTGATTCTCCAGTGCGCCGGTTTTGTTGAACGTATGCATTTTTAATTTCAGATTTTATTCCTACAACTTTCCCACCCAACAACAATCTCCACGAGAAAGCGTCACGAAAATTATTGCATAATGTTCTACGACATTCGGTCGTTCGGTTCCATCGAAGCGTTAATTGTTCGAATATTACCTAGTCAGTTGCATCGCGTCTTATCTGTCTGCGAACAATATGCGCAGGTGTGCATCAGAATGCTCTTAATCTTGCGAGACCAAGCCTTCAGCTAAGCAATTTACCTGTGTACATAATGTACGGTATATTCCGGATATAAAATTAAATACCTTTGGATATTAAAAAGAATTTTTCATATTTTCACATGCTGGCTTCTAAAAGCTGCCTGTGGTCGGAATATCGATACGTTCCAAACTTAGTACATTGAATAATTAATCAACGCTCATATTGATTCTGTACTGTATGTATTTTAGGACTAAAATTACCGGATAGGTCAATACGTATTTCAAACCTGTCCTCTTCGAATTGCGAAGATTTTTTTGGAAAATGATTAGATTCATTTGTTTCTGCGCATATTGCAATAAAAGTCGCATCGAGTTCCATCAAATGGTCTCCTATAATTTTTACAAAGAATTAAAAACGAGTCACTTCGATCGTTGATACTTTTAGTACGTACTATTCGATAATGCTACAAAAGACAGATTTCACCGGTACATACAACTAACTTATTGATATCGTAAAGGTACCCTCGTGGACTCTAACTGATTGTGAGTACACTTATTTATTCAACTCGTATTTTTGACAACAATTGTGCAACGCCTCGAAAGGCAGTGAAAATTAGTCGTTTGCAAAGCTTGGTTGTTCTGGTATAAACTTTAACTCGTGCGATTATTTTAGTCAAGAAAAAATCATTTGTGGAAATAGAAATATTCGAATAGATAATACCTACGAATAGTAAATATTATTTCATGTCTGTTAAAAATACAATATACTCCCGTATAACCTGATTTAAAAGACTGCGTACAAAGTGTCCCAAAAATATTATATTTCCTTGGAAGGTGTGATTCCTGACGTCATTCACAATAATTCTTCCCTTTGCGAAAATGTTCTCCGCTGCTACGGTAAAGAGTTATTAACGAAAAACACGAACCAATCGGATTTCGGCTCGGCGACAGGTTTTTCGTTAATAACTCCTTAACAAACCGGCGGATAACAATTTTGCAAAGGAAAAAGTGACTTCAAATCTCTTTCGAGGAAGTTCAATATTTTTAAGACATCCTGCATAAATATTTTAAATGTAGGAAAGACTGTTTTGCCATAGAAGACACATATAGAACGGGCTTTTTAAACGATTGTTTGATCACGTTCTATAAGATAGACAACGGATAATTAAGAAGCAGAAATTATGGGAATGAAACGAGGCGAAGCGAGGGACAGTGTGCGTGAGATCTCGCACTATTATTTCACTATTCCTTTTTTGATCGTAAGCCCAACGAAATCCCCTTAGTTTTTCCAGGGTTAAGCAGTTCCAGACCAGCGCGCCGGATCACAATCGTGTTAGAAACTCGTTGAGTTTCGCTCCTTACGTACGGCCAACGGAAAATCCCTTTTTTCCCAACCGTGAAAGTAGTTAATTATCATTCCTCTTCGATTTCGCGGGGCCTGCGGACGGTAGGATACCGTAACCGAAGAAGAAATCTGGTTTTAATTGGACCGCGTACCAAAGCGGAACACCGCTGCCGGTTTTTAAAGCGGCGCGACTTCAGCCAGCAAGCGACTATGTAGCTTCGCAGCTAAAGCGACCCGCAACAAAACGATTCGCGAGCTGATACCAAGATAGAGAACAAGGAAGCTTCATCGACGGGCTGAATCGGCGCGATAAGAATAATAGGGCTGGCAAGTTCGATCGGAACGGAGCCGCTGCGCAGCCCGATAGGATCTCCCATTTGGGCGGCGCGTGTCGGCGCGGATGAATTGCCGGCGAGTCCTAGGAAATGGGCGAGATATCGATTTTCCAAGGGCGTATACCTTGCCGTGCCTCAGGAATTAATTCCACGCTTTTCGAGCAACCAGCCGAATTTTATTGAGACAGAAAGTTTCCTTCCTTCAAGGGAGGATTCTCGTGAAAAAAAGGAAAATCGACTAAGGTAAAGGCACCAGTAGTTTACCATGTACCAGTAGTTGACCATTTATAGAAAAACATAAAAAATAAGGTTTTTATAAGCTGTGCACTTTTGAAGAAAGTGAACCTCGGATGCCATGCCGTCTGTTGTTTAAATTTCAAAACAATTGCATGCGAAGTGAAGCAAAACTGAACACACATACGACATTTTAACGAAAATAATTTTTTATTCAATATTTGCACGTAGAATACAAAAGAAACAAAATACTTAGTGTTATCTACAATCTTTTGGTTTCTCAAAACAAACTTAACATTTGTGATATTATTATTTCGCTTCATACAATTTTTTTTCGTGTAGTCGGTTTTGCACCGCAACTAATTTTGAGTAAACATTTCAGATTTTCGTACACTGAATATTTCGTCCATGAACCTTTAACCTTGATAATTGCCTGAATACGTTTAGGCATACTTAGGTACTACATTTTCGCAATATTCTGGTGTAATAGAATACCACTGTTCCTGCACTCTTTGCCACAAATCAGTTATCGTTGTTGGGGAAGCACTATAGTTATTCTGTAACTTTATTTTTAAGTATGCCCAGACATTTTCAATCGGGTTTATGTCTGGACTTTAAGCAGGCCATTCCATGGTTTGAAATGGTTGAGTTTGCAGCCAATTCTTTACACTCTTCGCACAATGCCCAGAAGCATTGCCATGTTGGAATACGACGTCACACTCTGGTACCGGCATATTTTCAATTGTTTCCAGTAAATATTTTTATAAAATATCCTTATACGTATACTGATTCACCATACCTTCTATTCGATGTAGTGAACCTACACCGTACGCCGTAATGCATTCCCACACCATAAGTGAGCCACCACCAAATTTTATTGTTTGCTTCACATGACGCGGTAAAAGAGGTTCGCCTTGCTTCTTCCAACACCAAGAACGTCCATCCGATGAAATTCGATTGATTTTAGACTCGTCGGAAAAAATTACTTTTTTCCATTGCTCTATATCCCGGCTTAAATATTTTCTTGCAAAACTCAGACGGGCCCTGACATTCTTTTTTGATAGAGCAGGTTTTTTTTCTTCTCAATTGCTGTAAAATTATCTTTTTTTAATGCCCTTCGAGCCATCCACTAAATAATTTTCTTTCGAACATCGCCTTCTAATAACTTTGCAGCTATTGATGCCGTCGTTGCAATTTCTGAAGTAATGTATTTCGTCAATCTTCTCTTCTCCTGACAAGATAATAATTTTGGACGGCCTCCAAAAGATGCAGGGACTTTACTACAGTATTTTTTTCATATCTTATGTACAACTCCCTGACTGACGACGAATTTTCTAGCAATTACTCGCGTTGATAAACCCGATTTTAATTGCAAAATGATATTATTCTTCATATCTTTAGATAATGGCTTCATGATGTCATATTGATGCGTGTTAACGCATGAACAACGATAAACTTATAACTACTGCACTCCTGGTCGTGGCATTGACCGTGATGGACTACCAAATTGTTTACAAAATCTGTGTTTACAGTTCCTAATCCCGAGAATCTTAGTGCGGTGCAAAACCGACTACAGGAAAAAAGATTGTATGAAGCGAAATAATAATAATATCACAAATGTTAAATTTGTTTTGAAAAGTCAGAAGATTGTAGGTAATACTATGTATTTTGTTTCTTTTGTATTCTACATGCAAATATTGAATAAAAAATTATTTTTGTTAAAATGTCGTACGTGTGTTCAGTTTTGCTCCTTAGTGTATGCATAGTAATAACGGACGTCTGAATTCATTAAGGTTAGTAATATGCTGATATATCTCTACTTCCTTAACGTTTCTGTTAAGAACAGCTGTACGGTTCAAGTAAAAAAATCCATACGTTGTGAACTATTCGCGACTGAATTATTTGCTGTTCATATTCTCACAGAGTTTTATAAGTGATAAATGCATTGTTTTGGTTATTCTAACCTCATTAACTACTGAATATTGTTTTTGAACAATTTTCAGAAGTTGACAGGCGTGGTCAATTGTGAATAAAAAAATAAAATATTAAAATATATAATAAAATATTACGAACACGTAATATTTTTATATGATGGAAAACATTTCCTTGGAAAAATTCTTCGTGTAACTAAAACTAAAGCGACTATTTCATCCATGGAAATGTACGGGCGATTATGGAGGTGGCCAGAGAAGCCTGATGAGCTGGACTACGAGTGGAAGGCTGTACTTTCTCATATCAATGAGCCCACGAAATCGAGCAGAACTCGCAACGTCTACTCTGTTCCTGAATTGAATTTTTTATGGAATTGATTTGTTTTATTTCTTATTTTATTCGTTAATTGTAATTTGTGCTGGTAATTGTTGAAACTAAATGATACTAAAATGATTCCCAACATTATTGCCTTAACCCTCTTTCTAGTATAAGTGGTCAACTACTAACGAACAGAAGGTCAATTACTAGATTTTTCATTTTTAAGAGTGGTCAACTTCTGAAGCAATTAGTGAATTTTTAAATATGTTTCTTAGATTTGTATAAGTAAACTTTTTTAAAAAGTGGCCTCGTTACATAATCTAGAAGACTTAAAGAATGTCTTCAGGCATCGACTCTCGCTATTTGATGACAGAACAAGTGGTTACTATTGTTCGCGTGGAAAAATTCTCTTAACTGGTCAACTACTGGTGCCTTTACCATAATATTTTAACATTTTTCTTTTTTTTTTCTAGAAAATTAGCTACAAAAATGTATTATTTCATAGGTACAGAGATGATTAAAACGTGATTAATCAATTAGCCATTGAATTACCCTGCACACCAATGTAAAATCTATACTTCCGAGGAAAACTTTTGTACTGACAATGCTACTCCGAAGCATTGTTGTCCTTCAATCGTCATAACTTTGTCTGTTCTACAGTTTTAGTTCATATACTTTTTAAAAATCGATCTCTTGGACCAGTTACACGAGAATCCCCGTTTAACCCCTCAGGGGCGGCGCGGCGTCTGTGGTTCGTAAAATGCCTCTAACCTGTGTTTAAAAATGTATTACTAGACTGTGGATTTTATGTGTTCACGATAACAAGGAGTGGGTATAATTTAAGACAGTGGGCAAATTAAGAGAATTTAAGAACATCCAGTCGCAGCTTATTAAAATTATTGGAGGAAGACAGAAGCTTCTGTTTGGCTCTATTCATTGTAATCGACGCAAACAATCTTTATTTTGCAAAAGGATTAAGGCCAATTTACACTTCTTCACCTTGGATGTTGCAGATGGATTGACGAGTCCAAAAATGTGTAAAAGAAAATTGAAGAAAATTAATGAAAAGTATTTGAAGTGCTTGAAATACAATTTTATTGCCAATTGAAAAAATGCAACTTCTGATAAGTACAAAATAAATAGCACGAAAGTACTACAGCTAAAAATGTTACCTTCGCTAAAGATACATGCAACGTCTCTCAAAGGAACGACAAATATCGAGGTAGCTAAAGGTATTTATTTCCCTAAATTAAAAAATATCACCAGCTAAATTCGAAAAAAAAATCATAACTTCTAAACAAATCAATTTTCGACATAAGTATCTTAATACTTTTTTCAAGAGAATAAAAAGCTGCATTGATTTGCACAAAAACAAATTACATGATTTCATAACAAAAATTGTAGTCACCTTTATGTTCCATTGAATAAAAGCTTTTATTGCTAATTTTCATTGACATAATTTATTGTCAGCTGAATACTGAGTAACTGTTGTTGCAAATATTTTTACAATATATTATCTAATACTGAAAAATGATAGATCAAATTAAAAAAAAAAATAGATTTTTATACAGAATACATCCCACAAACTAAAATTATTTGATTAGCATGTTTAATTTTTGGTCCACTGCAGTCCGCGGATTGCTCATCGCTGCTTTACACGATAGAATGCTGTAAGTAGCTAAAGACGTTGGTTTCTTTAAAAATTGATGCCAACGAAGTAGGTGATGCGCCAGTTAGTACACCTAATACAATTGTTTGCGTTCTGAATTTGCGATGGTTATAGTTCGCGAACGAAAGAATATGTTCAAGTGCAATCCGTCCACAGATCGTCCTTGAGCCGTCGTAATCGAATGAAACCGAGTTAAAAAAGAAAGGAAAAAAGGCTAATAGCAACGCCAACGGCGTGATCTAATTTCCATGTGTACACGAACTGCTGCGGAAACGGGTGGGTCACACCTGGCTTCCTCGTCGTATCTATTTGTGTATGCCGCGGCATAATGCCGGCAATCCACATTTCGGCTGACCGGCTTCCATTCGACTATATTCATCGTCAAGTTCTCGGTGAGGCAAAAAGATGACAATTGGCTGGCGCGCGTCGCGTCGCGCCGCGCCGCGTCGTCGAAACCACTTGCTGCCTAGAATCGTCCCGGAGATGCAAGCGAAAAAATAGCAAATTCTGCACGTAGTGCGAATAGACGGAGGCTGTTAACGATGCTTGTAATTAAGGTTAACGAATATCAGAAAGAAACAGCAATTGCTAAATAGATTGGCACGCACCAGTCATTCAGAGTCTAGCCGAACCTGATCAAAATGGACATTTATTGCCCGCCAACTCGCAGACGTTGTGCCATCGAAGTCGGAAAAATTTAGCAAATCGAAATCAGAAGAAAAAAGAAACGATTGACATGATAGAAAGAACCAACAATAAACAAGAATAAGAAACTCGGTGAACGAGGAAACTCTACAAAAAGTGAAAAATTGAATCGACTAAAGAATTAATTGCAAAGCTAAATCAGATATGCAACGAAAAAATTGGAATTATCTGAATGAATTGCTCTCCTTAGCATGAAGTCATGAACCTTATAAAGCTGACAGGCAGAAGGCTGGTATATAAATTAAATGCAAAATGGAAAGACACGAAAACCAGGACCATATAAATGCAACTAAACCCGAATAATTGTGTATCACTAACTTGACCTGACTGCGAGCTGTATACAGAAATGATAAAACCTGTTCTAAATAAAATTCGCAATCAGCGCTTCTATTTAAAGAAAAAGTAACAATAGAGATACGCTCGACGCGCCCACTCGTTCGAAAAATAAAGGAACGGCTAAAACGTCGAGCTTGGCACCTGGAGAAGCAGCAACCCATCCGCCAAGAAGACATTCCTGACGAAACGAAAGGCTCGAACCGGTCCGAAAAACGTGTGAACGTAGTCAGTCAATGGGGTACAACCGAGCGTCCACGGGGATTTCGAGTTTGCTCGCGATCGGTATGGCTTGTTTCGACTCTAGATCAAGTTCCGGTTCTAATCGGGATGAAAAACGGAGGGGAAAAATGTCAGTGAACATCCACGGTTTATTTTTAACGACGGTGTCCCGGGGCCTCGCGAGCCTCTCACACAGGAACATCCGACGTGAAACCGTGGACCAGCGAGTCCCGTTCGGGACACGTCGGCGTGTGCGTGCTCGTAAAATCGAGCTCGTGGTTTTTCCGACTTTATGTCGGCGTAGTGTCGACGAACTATTGATTCGCCGCGGTTGCTCATGTGCCTAGGCAGCGCGTCCCAGTGCCGTACCATTTCCTCCAAACGGACTTCCTCCAAAGACGGTTTTTACCCCTTCTTCCCAAAATTTTCTTTTATTTCCCTCCCCCTCCATTTTTTTTTAGTTTATTCTTAATCCTCTGGGAACGCCTGCGTAGATCTCTATACAAAGTAAAAACTTTGTACATAAATCACAACAAACAGGAGGCGAATAGGAATTTCGTTTTTCCTTCAATAATCTTAATAACTTGATGATAATTACAATTGTTCGACTAGTCACTCATTTAAGGCTAACAGTCAGCCATCTTATGCGTGCTTATTATTAACATGCTATTTTCTAAATATTTCATAATGCGAGAACATGAGGCTACACATTGGAACTTTTGTGCTCACTGAAGTGTATAATAATTTGCAAATATTTCTTTTTAAAGCAATTCGTTTTCAGGTAGGCTGACTGTTGAGTAGAGGCACTCGTTTCTGTCATAAAAGCATAAAATCCGCAGTTTTTTCGTTACACTAAGTCAGGTTGTTAGGGGCGTTACACTTTCATGCTTATTGTTTAGTTATGAAAAATATGAAAGAGTCTAAATCATCGACAGATTATAGTAACATCGTTCAAGGTCGATCGCACAGAAGGAAATCTTTAGTTGGGCGTCGTCCCTGAAGGATTAAAGCAACTTAAGGGTGAGGAATAAAGTGCACCCTTCGAGGCGTAAAAGCATTCCAAATCGATTCCTCGCGCAGAAATAAGTTGTAATTGGAGATTAAATATTTTTCGCATAAAATTTCGATTTCAAGTTAGTCGATGTTGATGATCCGACAAGAACGCGTGCCCTTGGCTAACAGAGCACATGTTCGCTTAGGCTGTTCTGTCATATTTTTAGATTTATCCAGCGACACAACTTTGCCATCAAATGTGTTGAAAGCGATGATCTTCAGGCTTTTGGATACCAAGTTATTAGTTTTACGTTCGCGAAAAATTTTAACAATGTCTCGCTAATACCGCCAGGAGGACAAACGGTGCACTGATATCGGTGTGCTTGCTAGCGAGCTAGGAGAACGTTGGGTTAATTGTACAAAAAGGACACTTGCAGTTGATAGTCTTAACAGTGAGCACTTCGAGACGCATACACAAACATATACAATTAGCCAGAAAAGGTTTAGCGGAAACGGATATGGCCTCGAGTGCATGGACCTGAGCCGAATATACATGTCGCATTTCGCATAGACGTGGCGCGTACAGGGCGTTTCCGAAATCGCAACAGTCAGAAGGGGAGTAGGGTGAGGGACCCAATTACTTTGGGGGTACCAATCACTGTACCCATACTAATTATACTTATTTTTAAATCATAATCAATTCTAGAAAAAGTTATATAAGTTATATAACAATTATATGTCAATTAGATAATATAATTGACTGATTTTAATGAAAAGAATGTAATATTTTTTTTTTTAATATTCATTATGCTTTATAAATAAGTATAACTAACATAGTACACAGTAATTTGGTCTCTTATGTGAGAAAGTGAGTTGAAAATACACGTTCAATTTTTGAGTTTAGGATTTTTTTCTTCTTTTAGTCACATTTGAAATGGTGTATCTGGTTCACACAAAGTAGAATTTCTATTGCACGCAGCTTTCAAGTAAATAGGTACGAATGCAATGTCAAAACGGCACTGCCTCTATCTCCCGAGAGTTAAAAGGATGAAAACTAAAATAAAAAGTCTCAACTCTCTATTTTCACCAAAAGGACAGTTCTTTAACGATCGAATCGGTTATTGTTTCTTATTCGTTTTCCATGTAGAATCATCTCTTTTCAGGTTGTACTATGATTTTGAAAACACCCTGTACACATATACTTTGATGGGAATATACATTTAGGCTCCTTTTAGGAGACTAACCACTGCCGGGCGCCAAGACGCTTGGATCAATAAGGCAGCAACCTTGCGATTGCTACCGATGCTACGACGAAACTTTCGGTTTTCATAGCGAGATTGATACACCCGTACTACGTATTTTGTTTTCTGATGTACAAGAAAACCGATTCGAAAAGAATTACTTAACCTTTAGGTAACTCTTTTTGTCCAGTAAGCTTTTGAATAGATTTAACACGAAGTTATAAATTTATTGTATATAAATATATAAATGGAGAATAATCTCCGTTTCGATACAGTTAACTACGTCTAGTTAACTATAGTGTTTTATATCTTTTTTTGTTTTCAGGTTTCTTGCATGTCTGAAGTATATGAGCATTTCTTGAATGTTATTTGCATTGCTTTTTCTTTTATCTCGGATATAAATTTTGCAGACTTCGTCTTGAATAATATTTATATCTAAACTACCAGCTCTATGTATCAAACTAAACTCTATTTTAATGGAACATTGTTATTTATCCGAAAAACTACCTTCTATAACAAGTGTTCACAATGTCCGAGTTTAAAAAATAATTGCTTTCGATCAACAATATTCCCAAAAAGTGTATTACAGTAATATAAACAGCCCAGGGACCTTTATTCGAATATACCTAACAAAAAAATATTCATATAAGAATAAAACTTTCACAGAAATCTATTTTGTTATAAAGCATCGGAAGATTCGTGTAAAATTCTATTTTGTTCACATCTCGCAAAAACAATGAATAAAAACGTAAAATTGCATAAATGCCGCAATAAATAAATGTCACAATTTGACTCATAAGAATAAACCTTCCGGCGTGACTATCGATCGGAAGTTCACTGACTTTGCGCCCTGTACGCAACATTATGCAGTGAGAAATTGGTCTATACATAACATTTAATTCATAAAAACGATTCATGATTTCTTAAAAATTATTTAAAAATAGCAAATTCCGGAATAGTTCAAACGTAATGAAGGTGTCACGATAACTTTGTCGTAACGCGATACTGGATAAACTGATATACAGAATCGCAGAATAATCGATGCAGCCGCCGCACAGCTTCCGTGAAAACGTCGCTGCAACCGGAAGATTCGAGCGACACAGAGTCCGGAGGTATTTGCAATAATCCGCAACACTCGCAGCTCGATAATGTTAGCGTACGCTGACGCTTACGCAGACATTTGCTCGCACCGATTACACTATTTTCGTGAAGGATATCTGTTTACCCTTCGGCGATATTAATTATCGACTGATTACCAGCCGACCATTTCTCAACTTTCCCTATCGCGATTCATTCTCTGCTGTTTGCAAAAACGATTACGCCCGCGTACCGGTTACATCTTTATGTAACGTGTCCTATGTCGAAACGGTTCGGTTATTCAATTTATTCGTCACTGAATTTACGAACGTTCTTGTATATACTATTTAATTCATAATTCATCCTTAAATAATTCACGAAAACCCGTTAGTACCGTGTACATCGTGTAAAGTTATCGAGGAAATATTTTAAGCGCTCCTACTGTCACGGACATTTCGAGATATGAGGAAATATCGAATGACACGAGTGAAATTTATTTGCTCCGATGATGCTGCACGTAACAATAGACAAGTCGGGTCAATTCCCAATTCGCTTCACCTTCACGCCCCGACGGTCTATTCCGACGCAATATTTATTTACGCGGTGACGCTCGATCGGTAACGAACTCGGAAGCTGCCGCAGAAACAAGTGAGGATAAAAATAAAGATCGGCAAACTGACCTGCAGGTGGATGGGCACTTTCTTCACCGGCGTGCTCATCTTCGACCGTTCAGAGTCTGTCTGTCTGTCTTGCTTCAGGAGGGGGACAAAAAAAAACTGTTCACACAATCGTACTGTTCCGCGACGTGCACTTCGCACCGGGATTCACGAACACTGCTCTCTCGCTCCCAAGAAGAAAAACGCGTTTTCACACGAGAGTCTCCACGGTAGAAATCAAAAGGCGCAAGATCGAATCGAATCGAACAATCGACTGCGACTGACGCTACGTGTGCGCGTCGCGAGACGGTGGTAAATTTTCCTCCCTCCCTATTCCCTTTCGGCCCGGCGGGGGTGGGGGATCATCCCCACTGAAGATAGCTCGTCACATGTCCTGTGAACTTAAAAAGTCCATGCACATATTCGCAATTTTATTCGAACTTATCCCTTACTATTAATCTATTGTGCATATATATATATAATTATTGTTATTGCAACTGAAACGATTTAATATTGAAAAATTCCATTTTCGAACTAGAATAAGATAAAAATTAAATTAAAGAACATTTAACTTTTCATACTCGTCGATTTATCATACATGCTATTATAAAATCATTCATTCTCTCTCTCTCTCTCTCTCTCTCTCTCTCTCTCTTTCTGCTGCATATATTTTATATGTTACACCTGCATTATATATGTATACTTTAGATATATATTATTGATGAATTTGTGATTGATTTCGCAAATTTTTAAATTTCTTTTCTGTCATAATTAACATAAAAATAATATGTATGACGACTGATACATTCCCGCCAAAACGTTGCATCGCCATTTTCATTTAAACATGGCTATACGACTGCATATGAAACAAGATGTATCTGAAACGAAAGAAAATGTGTTACACCTAATGCCGTGCAAAATTCATGGCAATGAATCTGCAAACGTTTCTTTCTATTTTAAACCTTACATCCGTAAAGTTGATGATGACCGTAAGTTTGTTTATATTTAAATCTATACCTCGTAGAAACTGTATTTTGCATACAGAGCAACTTCTCTCGAAGTGTAATTATGTTTTTAGATATGCAGAAAGATCGTTTAATATTACTTAATCTTCATGTACTGCTCGAATTGATTGCATTAAGAACATATAAATATTGCACTAGTTAATTTTAGGTTACAATAACGTGTTATTTGTGCACAGATTACAATTCTTCATTTCGTGGATATCCTCTTCAAGGAAAAAAGATAACAATACCGTCAGGATACAAAGGTATTACATTCCTTGAACACAAGAAACCAGACGTCGAAAACATGGAAAGAAATTTATATTCTGCAGGAACATTTTCACATTTTACCTACTGGAACTATGATAAGCTTCCATCTAAAAATGATGCTCTAGTAGCAGCAATTGATTGGATTGACATAGCTGAAGCAGTAAGTATTAAATTGAACAAAAATAATTTAATAAAGTATTTTCCCTTTGCATATTGATTTATATATATATACATATATTCTTTTCAGCTACATTCTACAGAATCATGATTGAAGTAATAACATTTAACAGAAAAACGTGAGACACTATTAAGTAATTAAGTTACAATTATTTTTTGTATTTTGTTATAAAGAGGAAAGCAAATAAATATTTTTTATATTTCATGTATATTATAGTTTATTAACCATATTTTATGACATGAGCATATATTCTTGTCATACATAACAGACATCTTATATTTTCTTATGAAGTATGTGAACATCGCAAATGATTTTTGGTTTAATTAGGAAAGCTGTTTCAAAAGTGTGCAGTCTTTTATAGGATAAATAGTATATTTGTAATTTATTTTCTTATTCTTTTAAATATATAAAATTGCAATAAATGTGTAAGCATTTATCATTTTTTTTAGCACAGAAGAATTTTCCTTGTTACATGTGATATTGCTAAATATATTATATGTATTTTTTAATACTGTTTTTTTATGCTATCAAAGATATAGAGCATTAATCTTATATTAATAATCGGTGGGTATAATTCTTAATCAAAAATGTGTTATCGTGACATTGCACATAGCTACTTATATGTGGTCGTGTTTGTATAAAATTCATATAAAATGCATTTCTTGAAACTATGTGAAGTACATTGGCAGTCCTATAGATTTGTAATGATTACTTGTAAGAAATATTGTATACATGCATAGTTCCTACTAACATTTTTATACATGTATATATGTATATATATTTATAAAAGTTTATATAATTCTGTTTTCATGTACAATGGCAATGTTGGAAGAGAAAACAGTTTTTCAACTTGAAAACCAAGAAACATCTGATATATATTAAAAATAATATTAACAAAGCAATTAAATATCTATGTTAGCTTGAAGATAGTATAAGTATAGTCAATATACAAAATAATATGTAATCATTCTCATGTTTCAGAAAAATTACTGATATGACACAGTGGAATCAATCTTAAACTAGAAATCTTAAATAAAATACTGTTGGTTCATAAATACCTTAGTACACATATAAGTGACACTACTATAAAATGTTTTCACTCCTAGAAGTCCTTTAGTAAACCTACAAACCCTATGTACAATTGTATTATGATTCTAATACACAGCTAATCTAAAAATAGGTCCACAATATATCACTTTACTTCAGTTTAGCAAAAGCACCCCAATATATGTTTATAAAATTAAGAAGTAAATTTGTGATATTTTGTAATACTACCAAAGTGAGAGCAAATTGATTATTGTGCCTACCATTTAAGAAGACACTTAAAAAAAAATACATGTTTTCGGTCCTATAACATTATGTTAGGATATTATAAATTCTGTATAGTTGCTAAAACTATGCGTACGTAATAAGTAATTTATCCTTTTCTACTATTGCACGGTTTTCATTTTGTACCCTGATTTTTAGGTGTTTCTTTGCCACATTTAAAATTAATCAATTACTAAAAGAAGTATAAAACGACTTCAAATAAATTAAGTACGAGACATATTAAACATTAAATGTGGAACTGTCAGATGTAAAATCTGTTTTGCAGAACACAAAATACTTATAACTCCACGTATTGTCCAAGTTGCCCATTTTTTCGTAATCTTGTACTGGAGTCATTTAATTATATATTTGTGCCAACAAAACATTCTGTAAAACCACTGATTAAATATTAAAAAAAAATATCTACTTGCACAATCATACTATCACATAAAGTTTTAAGAAAATTATAGAGATTTCAATAATTTGTATAGAGCATTTACTTAATTATACTGTACATTTACTAAAATTGGAAATTTTTAAACTTTTACACAAAAGTTATTTCAATCTTCATAATCTTTTTATGAAAATGTGCCTAATTCATTTGTCTGTTCTTGATGGTATTTGTTTTGGTCTTGTTGCTGCTTGATAAAAGCACTCAATCTGTTAAGCAAGAACTGTTTATCGTGGCCCTCTAATACCAATTGATTCTTCAAAACTCTGACCATATGTTGGTTTGCTACTGACACTGCATAATAATAATACAAAAGTAAAATAAGAACGAAAAATGCTGGCACGCCAAATCCAGCAGTACTAAGAAAATATAAAATTGATTGAAGCCAACCAGGAAACTGTGAGAATGTTATAATTAGTAACTCCCACACTGACGTAGAACCTCTGAACGGACCGCAGGATTTTGATGGCATTATTTCTGCGATAGAATATCCAATTGGGATTAAACATAGAATAAAAGAAATTAATAAAATAAACATAAAGAGTGAATTCGATTTACTTGCTCTATAAATTTTACTTGACGGAGTACTGTTCACCAAGCAAGCAAACTTTTTAATGTAGAACAACACAAATGTACCAAATACTGCAATCACTGGCAGTAAAGGAGCGAAGAAACACCCAAGCCAACAGATTGTTTGTAAATAAACTACATCTAATACATGCTTGGGTAAATCGAACTCTTGTTCTCCAAAAAATCTTAACACTTTGTTTTCTGTGTGCTTCGCTATTAAAGATCTGGGAAAATTGACGAAAAATGTCATGACAAGCTGGAGAAGAAGATCAGTTATATAGAGCTTAAAAAATTGTTGCCCTACAAACGTTTCCCAACATTCTGGCCGACGTTGACTAGTACATTTGTCAGCCAATACTTCGCTTGTAACTATTCTGTAAAATGACGTGAGTAATACGGCAAGAGAAGAAAGCCGCAGAAATACTGTTCTGAAAAGAGTTATACGCACAACGAACGATGGACTATAATTTTCTAGAGTAACTAAATATCGAAATAAAAACGGTACAGTAAGGTTTAGAGCAACTATGCAAATGTATGGAAGAAATTCGAGGAGTAACAAAACGATTTTTGATAAGTATCCCACACCATGAAACTCAGCAGATTGTTCGGAAACTTGATCAAAAGAAAATTCAAATATATAGTAAATAAATGTACCGCAACTACACAATATTGTAAAAACAATCACATTAACAAATAGGCGCATGAGAAAAAATTTTGTTTTCTCCTCTCTTGTTCGATTCTGTCTTTCTTCTTCCAATCTTTCTGTTTCTAAAAATCCTTTCATCTCATTGTATAATGCTTTGTGCTTCACAGCTGCAGACTTTTCATTATGTATACAGTAATCCCAACCCCCAAAAACTAAATTGCAATACCGATAGAATTGACCTTCATTTTCAATAACTCTTTGTTTAAAACCTTTAGCGGCTGACTTCACTATTGCAACCAAGCTAAAGATAAACATACCAATAGTAGTACAAATATAAGATAATGGCAAATTATAGATAAAACCAGAAGCGTTGTAGCTCATATGGCTGTACGCACCGTAAAATAATAAAGTGTATTCCAAAATGCCAGTGCCCTGTACAAAATCTGTTATACTACTACTTTCTTGAGTTCTATTCCAATACTGCTCCGAGCAGCAAGGTATGCTACTACTATTAAAATTTATGCATGACTCTTCTTCTGGCGCATCAAATGCTATTGCAGGTAATGCAATAAATAAGAACATAAGTAAAAATAATGAAATATTGAGATACATCAACCATTTGATGAACAAAAAGTATGCTACTATCCCCATTCCAAAATTTCCTCCAATTGTTTTCAAGCTTTCATTCCATAATTCCATTTTTGAATATGCTTCTTTCAGCCTGATACGAAACTGTTGCCAAGCTTTCCTTCGTTGCCATTTTAGTTGTTCAAAACCTTGCAACCTTAACTTCGTAGCATTCTGAAATGTGTAAACACGCGAATTAGTCAATTATTCCTTCAATTAAATGATAGCATTACATAACTTACCTGTAATTGATTTTTTAACTGTATCTTTTGTGTCATGCATATGGGCATAGCTTTGATTTGCATTATCTCTTCCCATGTACGTTCTTCATTTGATAAATTCTCTGATAAGTCTGGCAACATAGATACTGCTACATCATGCACATTTGTTGACATGCGTCTTGACGTAGTTGTACCACGTGATCTTGTACTAGTACGCCTTCTTAATGTTGTTTTCGTGTCATTACGTATTCGTTTAGCTGTAGCTGATATAAAGCGATATTAAATATATAACAATTTGTTTGATTTATAACAATTAAGATATGTAAATACTTACCAACACGAGACTTTTTACTTGGTAATAAGGTTGCTATATGGGAAGGGTCCCTTTGTAAAACTTGCTGTAAATCAGCTTCAATAGCTGCGGGATACCGTTCCTGGTAAAATTCGGCACCTGCTTCTTCCCATCCTTGCCCTCTATCACAAGCACGTTTCTTCCTTTCTCCACCAGACATCCTTCTTTTTTGGCAGTGATCGTAATTTATAAACGTAACACCCTCTCAAAGCCTTATATGTAAAAGTTAAACAGAAATTATTATTTTAAAACGCATGTTCAATTAAATAATCGAATTCATAAGCATTTAAGATGTATCAAATATTCTATTTATATACACATTACTTATAATTTCGCATGTTTTTGAACCAATTTTAAATGATTTATTCTAAAAACAAGATTAATAATAAATTGATGTGTCTTCACATCCGATAATACTTACCTTAGATTAGTCAGTCAATCAAATGTTTCGTAAACGTGTCATTGCTCGATGAGATCTTACTACACAGATTAATTCAAATTATTATAAAAAAATAACACTCTAATGAAAAAACACTCGCGTTTAAAACCCCAATGGCACTGTACACTGTATCGTTTTGTAAACTGTGACGTATGTAGTTGCGCGAAATGTTTGAGCGGTATGTGTACTCAGTCACATCAATGTAAGTTTTATACGACCGTACAACAATGCACCTGATTCTTGAAAATAGATAAACGAAGATAAGTATAATGAATCATTAAGGAACACACTCATTGACATTTTGTTTTCTCGTATATCACATTCGTTGTATTCTGCAACAGACGGCCGATAAGAGGACAATGGGACATGAACTAAGAGGAGTGTAGAAGGTAGTCATGTAGTTATAAAAAAAAACAGCAAAGAAGATTAATTCTTGCGCAAATATTTTTTATTGAATCCTTGGTATTTATTGCTATAAATTCTTTGAGATTTCGTGAACACGTAAATGCGTAAGTATTAAAAATATTTTGTAAAATGAAATAAAATAAATTAGTTTTATATTTTTAGACGCAATATACTTTTGAATTTAGAAAAATTAATTTCCGTTATACAAAAATTCATATTTACATAATTCAAATACAAATATATTGTTCAAATCAACACTTCACAAGCTAGAAAACATCATAAATATATAAATAATAATTATTCAAATTTCTACAAATTAAATGATTTAAGTGAACATAAGAAATAATATCAAAACTTCTAATTTCTTTAAAAATTAGTATTAATTCTTTGAATTATTTATATTTTACACAGCATCTGAAGACTTAGCACAAAATACATAAACAATTAAGCATAATTTGATGTAGATTACTGTTCCTGATTATTATGCTTTGTTAATGCAGACATTACTAAATACCATATGATTTAATGATGTAAGAATAATATTTTACATATAACATTTTAGTATTGTTGACTTCTGCCGCCCCTACGTTGATTATCTGTGCTTCCTTGATTCCATCCTCCTTGAACTCTATTACCTCTTCCTCCCCTACCACCTCCTCTTTGATACTGTTGTCCACCTTTGTCAGATTGAGAAGAGCCTGTATTACTAGAGTAGCTTTGTTGGCCATACCCTGTATATGAAAATTTGTAACAATCTTGAAATTGATAAAAATTATTAATAACTCTAAAATAGAGTCTACGATTTTGTATGTGTACTGGAGGGACACACGTGTACACGAAATCTGTGAACCCTGTATTCGCGTTTTAAGTATACGTGTTTTTAATACACGTGTAATTATTCAATTCTCCATGTATTTTCTTTTCGATTGTTGTTGTTAAATATTAATAAATTCACGATCAACTGTTAAACATTATATCAATGTGCATTAAAATTAAATTAAGATCCGGGTGTATGTATATACACACGTGAAATAGGGACTCCTATGAAACCTTCTCTATCACTCTTTTGTTCAAATTCATTACCTCCATACCCCCCTCCTTGATTTGCTCCATACCCTCCTCCTTGATTTGCTCCATACCCTCCTCCTTGATTTGCTCCAAACCCTCCTCCTTGATTTGCTCCATACCCTCCTCCTTGATTTGTTTCGTAACCTCCTCCTTGATTTGTTCCATACCCTCCTCCTTGATTTGCTCCATACCCTCCTCCTTGACTACCTCCATGTCTACCATACCCTTGATGTGCTCCATACCCTCCTCCATATCCACCTCCTCCTTGGCCAGCACCATATCCCCCACCTTGGTTTCCTGTATAACCTCCTCCTTGGTTTCCATATCCACTATTATTGGAGGAATAGTTTGAGCCCTGAAATCCGCTATCACTCCGACCTCCTCTATTATATCCTCCTCCTCTTCCTCCTCCTCCATGACCTCCGCTAAATTAAAAACAATGTACATTTTTATATTTATGATAAATCGTTTTATCTGTATTTATTAGAGGTGTCGAAAATTTCATTCCGGATCGGGTCGGGTTCTCGAAAATTTTAGGTTCTTTCCGAATTCCTGAAAATAATCTCAAATATTCTTGAGAATCCCGAAATTTTCAAGTACCCGACTCGTCTCGACCCGTCCTAGACCATCGGGTACTCGACATATTCAGGTTTTCGCACACCTCTAGCGATTATCTAGCGATTCATTTTTACTAACCGAGAAGTTGAAGGTCCTGGTACTCTGTCTTTTTTCCATGGTGGCATTTCTGGTGGTGGTGGCTCTTGTTCGTATGGTCTTCCACCTCTATCTGGTACAGTTCCAATAATGACCGAGTTAATGTTACTTTTGGTATTTTTTCTAACACTTGCACTGCTTGTTTTCTCCATCAATGCAATGTCATCTCTGGATGCTAATAAGTCAGCAAATGTAACATCAGGTTCTGCACTAAGAAACTTTCTAGTATCTTCGTATCGTTTATTTAATTCTGCTTCTTGTGATTTTATCCTGTCCGACCACTATGTATGAAAATATAAACTATGTATTCTTATGATCAATTGAGTATAAGTATTCTTAGTAGATTTAGATAAAGCCAGTCACTATACTTACTAAAAATGACTGTACTGTTACATCAAGACGTTTAAGTAACATATCACGACGTAGTCTATATTCGTCGTGTAACTCTTGTTGTATATGTTGTAATTCTTTCCATTCCTTTTCAGTAAAACCGGTAGTGATTAATGGTTGACCCACAAGTTCATTTGGAACAGTTTTTAATACATCTTTTAATTTGTTCTCTAATCTCACAAAAAGTTTAACAGGGGTAATGTCATCTGGTGGTTTCTCAAAATTTAATGCTATTAACATATCTTTCAAATCTTTAGCTGTATCACTTTCTTCCTATATTAGACATAAAATTTTATGATTGCTTATTGATAATTACATCATTATTTTCTGACTTATTTTCTTAATAAAAACTTACAACATGAACATCCGTGGAGGTTGAATTTTTAAGTTTTTTATATTCCAATAATCTAGAAGTCTTCAATTCTGCTCCCAAAAAATCTAATAAAATACACCTATCTTCTTGAGTTGATAATCGTGCATTAACATTACCAGACATCAATCGTTCATTTACACATCCTAATTCTTTAAGAAAACAGCTTAACTCTAGTAGAAAAGAACTAGAATCATCTGGAGACATTATCGCATGAACAGTTTCATCCATTTCGTTAAGTATTGTTATTTCATCTGCCAGCCATGCTACAAGTTTTGTAAATTCTGGCGATTTGGGTCCTAGCTTTAAAGCTTCCATAAATTTATTAGAATCTGCAAGCTCCCCATTGTACCTAAACAGTGATAATTTGTATCAAATATTAAGATTATTACACGTTGTATTCAAAAATTACTTTTCAATAGATTGTTAGTTTTAAACGTTTACTTTAATTTAAATATAATTATCTGACCAATGAGTTTTATTTAAATATAGTACGAAATTACATATATTAATTCCTAATAACCTCTAATTGCTTACCCAAGTTTTTGTGTTCTTTCCAATAATTTTAACTCCATTGCAAAAGAACCTTTAATTAATAAGATCCTTCAATTATCAGTGATTATAAAATTTATGGAAGAAATATAGATAAAATGTACTTACAATAGAAATAGGAACAATCAGAATACAATTCGTTCTCTTGCCGTATGTGCTGTCACAAAGTCTACATTTTATTATCCACGGGAACTGGACATCGTAGTAAGTAGTACACGACGACAGATGTCATATTCGGAACATATAGGCAGATAGGCATATGATTTCAAATATGTATATATGTAGCGAGAAAATAGATGTTTAATATTACGATATTAAATACACACAAATATATATATATATATATATATATATATATATATATATATAAAAAATTAAAAACAGATATAATAAATAAGTATATGAAAATACGTAAGTTATCATTTACCAGTACTTAACACAATAAACGATAGTAAAAAGTCCGCTTTAGGAAATGTGAAATAATATTACACCAGGATTATAAAAGTAAAAATATTTAGATTTTTAGTGCATTACATATATCATACTTACAAAGTTAATCTTAAAATAATTAATAATTAACATTACAATTGTTATATACAAGTACGTTGATGCCAAAGTAATCATGGCAAATATTATTTTAAAATTATGTTACGAGCAATGATTACTATTTGGATCAAATAATTTATTAATACTGGCACAACTGTAAATGTCAATGACTCTTATTTATCGTTGCCAGTAATTATACATTTATATATTTCCAATATCATACAATATTATTTATTTATACAATGTTAACTAATTATGACAATATGATCTAGTGTTCCGTTTAAACAAACTTTACCGAATTTTGCACTTGCAGTTAACCACATGGACAGAAAAGAAAAGCATAAAATCTTAAATTGCCAGTTAAATGATAAATTTACACAAATTTATTTATCTGTTTTGATCTAACAAGTCGCAAAATTAAGCATATTACCTATGCTTCTGGCATAGAAAAACTTCCACAAGCATTGTACTTTTAGAATAACTTTCAAAAAATAGTATGACATGTTTCCATAAACGACATAAAATACTGTACACAAATATCTATTAAATACATGTAATGGTGTACATTAGAATCCAGCTAGAAACCTCTGTTTGACTGGCGAATTGTACATTCGGTAGATTGGTTGGATGTATACACATAAATATTATTCTAATAGTATACATGTAAATTTATTTCCAATGGTGCTTTGGCAAATTCATTTTCGTAGCACCATAAAAAGTATAATTTCATTGTGAAGCATGTAATTTTAGCTACACTTTGTACTACTTCGATCCACTTATACATCAACCATGATATGGAAAACGCTGATTTTTCTGTAAAAATTTAGTAATATCTTCGAATGAATCTTTTGCTAAGCACAATAAATAAAAATATTTTTATTTCATTCGTCTAACATTAATCTAGATATTTAAGACTACTCAAGTCAGTAGCTTAATTCAGTCGTTTTAAAAAAAAAATGAAGTTAATGAGGCTGTACAATTTTGTAATAACTTCTGGCTAATAAAACGAGCCAGGTGAGAAATTTCTTTTATTCTTACAGTTTGTACACATCGATCTAGTATATTTGAATTTTAAGTTTCACACTTATCATACAATAAAATAATTAATTCTCTATATTGCCTTCATAGAAGGACTCACATTTTTCTAACAGACGTAGAACTGGATTTATATTATAAGGGAACAAAGCTTTAGATACTAATCTATCAATCGCTAAACGAAGTCTTATCAATATTGTCATGGTTTCATCTAACTCTCTTCCGCAACAAGATACAAACTCTGTCCAATTTCGTTTAATATACTTTAAAAATCTCAATAAGTATAATAAGAAACACGTTTCATTGCTAACAAGTAAATCTAGCAATACATCTGGATCATGAGATACAGCATGTATAAATTGTATAAATGTTAGAGTTGGACTAAGCATATGACCAAGATCATTTTGCGGTGGTCCTCTATAAAAAAGACCAACTGCTACGTCTAAGCAACAAACCATTCCCTCGATAAGAAAATCATCTTGATCATGAAACATTTGCACAACCCATTGTGATAAAGGCATTTCAGGGTGAAATGGCATTAGGGTTTTTATGCATTGATCCAATTGTCGTAAAACTTCTCTTATACTTCTTTCGATAACTGCCATATCAGCATCAAGATCTTCAGCTTCAGAACCCAAAGAAGAGTCACTAGAATCGCTACGTGTCTCTTTAACAGTCACAGCAACACTTTTTAAAACTAACAACACTATCTTTTGTAATAGGGGACGGTCGCCTTCTCCAGAACCACCTCCAAATCTTCCTGAACCATGTCGATATGGCAAAGCATCTAATAATCTCCAATCTTTTACAGCACGTACAATAAAATGTGCAAGAGAGCAAGGCTCGTCTGGTAGTACGTCTTGTAATGCCAAAGTGCTTCCATAACATAATACTTCGTTAAATAATCCAAGAAGATGTCTCCAAATTACACCAGGAACATTCGCATTCAAAAGTACAACCAAGTTGTCTAACTGAGAATAGAACAGTTTGGTGTCAATGACAGACAAGTTAGCTTTCACAGAAATAATTGATTCCCACAAATCGAGAAATGTGATAACGACTGACTCGTGTTGAGGCGTATATGAACTAAGAATGGCATCGAATTTTGATACTAGTATGGTCCATTTAGACTCTAAAGCTTTAACACACATTGCTTTTACAGGAGTACTATCAAAACTTTCTGCATCTGAAATCGTTATGGTATTACAATGCGATGGATGCACTGCTGTGCTCTCTGTATCCTCGAGAGGGTGAATACTGCAGTCTTTATGTTCTACAACTCTTTTTACAACATCCAATGTGAATAACATTTGACTCGGAGAATGAGTATTTACTAAAGACTGTGTTAATCTCTCTAGCCATGCTGTATCAATATTTTCCTTTGTAACGATAAAAAATGACGCAAGAACTCTGCTAGCAGAAAATGATATGAATTTGTTTGTTGTACAGGATAGGTCAATTAATTGATCTATAATGCCATGCTCGTTTCGCGCCAGCGCATAACAAACATCTACCACTCTGCTGCACATAACACCTCTTGTATTTTGTTTGATAGCCAAATCAAACAATAGTTGCAAAGCACTTATAAACTCTAAGATTTGATCAGTTCCCCACTCTGATAACAGCGAAGATCGATATGTGCCATCGGAATCTTCCACAGCTGCACTTGCGAAAGGTTTGCGCAAACTGCTTTCTGGTATGTTGCACAAACATTGTGCTAACAGGCTGTTTTGAAGTTGTTCAATATCCGATAATGTGTCTCTTTCAACTTCATTGTTTTCGATACGCTGTTTCTTCTTTGCTGGCTCCTCCATCGTGTTGCTAGGAGGACAATAATAATAGTGCCAAAGCACCATTAGCAGCAGTATTCTTGCTGCCTTTCCTTCTTGATCCAAAGTGATCTTTCATCAGGTAATCTTCATAATACATATAATGTTCCAAGGAACAAAACACCATATAAATAATGGATGAAATATAGCAAACATTAGCTTATTGTGTTCCTAGAAAGCATAAATATTTCAATGGTTAAAAAGTATACTTGCATCAATCAAATAAAAAACACAAATAGAATCTAATAAGCATTATGCTTTCCTCATTATATGAAGTAATTAAGTAATACCTCTTAACAGTTTGTACTATTGATAAAACTAATGATTATATCAAAATTTAATGCAATACGAGTAACGGTACATTATATTTGATTTACACATATATGTATTAATTGAGGATTGTAAACAAAAAGAAATTTTCACAAATTTATGTGTAATTAATCAAATTTAATTATTATACGACTATTACCAATGTTCATAATACAAATTATTAAATGATATTGTCCATAATAGGAATTTTTAAAAAATTGCTTTCTTCTCAAAATATAATGTTTAAGATAAAAATGCAGTAATCATTTAAATAGATTATGAACAAATAGAATGTGATATTCAAACTTACAACGATAATGGTTCTTCTTGTTATTGAATTTTTTAAATATTTGTAAATTCCAACACCTTGTCAATATACATACGTAAATAAATGTGTGTGTATATGTTTACATATTCATCCATACAAGGATGTATACGTCTATTTTTTTTCTCCAATGATTAATTAAATAATTAACGTACAGCATCCATTTAACAGGTTAAAATTACATTTCTTCTCGGATACATTCGTAAAATGCTAACTGTGAAAGAGTTTAATACAGGTTGCACATGTAATATGTAAACCGACGCTTGCTGATACATGAATATACACACAAAATGATTCTCTACCGATCACTTCGGAGACAGTTAAACGTATCAGTAGTATGATTGAGAGGACTTTTATCGAGTTACACCGTGTTTCACTATTTTAACAGTGTAAATATATTATTGTTTGTGCCCAAAGAATTTCTTTTGACTAGGAAGTGACAGAGCACTCGTCTACTTTGCTCTGTTGCCACGTATACATGCTACCGAGTAAAAATAAGAATTACGGTTTTATATCATTTAACCGTGTATGCATCCCCGTAAAATAGTTCATATCTTATGTCAAGTGGTAAAATGTTAACCTGATAACGCATAAGACACGAATTCTTCGTGTTTATTACGTATTTTTCCGATGGCATCATGCAGAGCTGCGTAACACAGTAGCTCCTCCTCGCACATTCCACAATATACTGAGTGCGAATAATACGAATTACTTAAATAATTGCGTTCAAATTACGATAAAAACTCCTGAAATATTCATTGAACATCTTTTCTATAATTTTTCATAATAAAAGTAATCGAAATCAAAAAATCGTACAATAAATAGACGAGATGATCGGCAACTCTGCATCGATTGCAGCGCTCCGACGTTTATGCGTATCCCTATTTGTTGTAGAATTTATATTATGACCATTTATTCATATAAAGTATAATTTCTAATCTTTCTAAGCTTCTATTTTTCTCACGAATGAATAAGTAGAAGATTGTAGAATTGGTTCAATAGTTCTATTACTATTCATATAATTATTTTTTATCCCATCGATTATACATTAGTTAGTTAAATTTACGTTCTCAACGCAAAAATACTCTGAAAGTATAAAGTATGACGATTGTTTTAATAATGTTGAATAATATTATAAGATATTATTATGCATTATACATATACAGTTAAAGGTAGAATCACTCAATCGTTTCTATACAGGATTTAACAAATTTAGTATATGTAAGTACTTGTTCAATTAGAGCAAATCACAACGATAATGGCGACGCGTCTGATTAAATGATGGATCTCCCATTGGTCTATTTTGCCTAGGGCTAAACCATACATGTATTTATACACAATAAATTTGAGGAAAAATTCTTACTGCCATTTTCAGTTTCACTTCTAAATGATGAAATCGAAAACTCATAGATTTTTATTCAACTTTGCTTTAGTCGGTAATTATTTAAACAAATAATGACAGAGATTATAATTGTATACTTCGAGGAAGACTTTCCAACGCGTGTTTATAATGCCGCATTTTCTCTTAATATGTAAGTACATACATCACGTACATTTGTTGTACTTATATCTAATTCTAAATTAGACATATATATACAATGGAATGATTTGTAATATTTTTACTTCACAGTATTATTATTTTAGCATTCATTCATGAGTTTAATATGATTTATATTTTTTAAAAATGTTTGTATATACAGGGATTATAATGCCTCAATTTGATAATTAAATAGAATGCGCATTTTACAAACGATTCAAGAGTGTCCAACGAATATGATTTCACGAAGGTGAGAAATCATCTTTGTGAACCGGCTTTATCCTTTCACATCGTATGCAGTCCGTATAACCCATCTATATACTGAACTTTCATGGGTGCTTTCAATGACGTAGGACTGCCATATTTTTTTCTATATGGGGCCTGCCAGGGGGTCAGCCAAATTGTTGGGGGTTTGGAGGTGGCCATGCAAGATGTTTTGTGATAATCGAATGGTGCGCATAATAAACAATTAAACCAATATAATAGCGGGGCGCAACGTTTCGGCAGATATGCTCGGATCGCTCGAGCAAACGTTCTGGATCGGCGAAGAAAAAGCCTTTCACTCAAAACATCCTTCTCACATGCGATAAGAATTTTACGTCACAAATTCGATTCGGGGCGAGTGTGTAGTGCCGCGTCGAGGTTATACCCGAAATTGGGACAATGGGCTTTAACATTCACCTACGTTCTATCCTGAAGCTATTCTATTAAATAAGTACTGTATAGTTTTGCTATGCAATACCGATTCCTTCCGCGACACGAGTTGTCTTGGTGATTTTGTTGAATTCGCTGACCGCGAATGCGGTGCCCTACCCCGTCGCACTATTTTTGTCTGTACGCTTTATTTACACGTATTTCTCTTGTTGCGTGTTTTCTTCGCCAAATATTTTGGCTATCTTTGTAGCGGTTACGTAATTTCCGACGTGAGTAATTCCGGCACCATGGCCGATGATGAATTAAATGAAACTCGATTGTTTTACACGTAGTGGCGTGTGGACATATATACCACGCAAAGTTAAAGGGAATTGATTTTTGACACTCTTTGCATAAGGGAAAGGAAGAACGTTGGATACTTGTCGGTAATTCACTGGTAACATGATCGGGAAACTGTCGCCGCACCGTTGTAAACAAAATTAATGTTTAAACAGTGAAAGTGATCCTATTTAGATATGTCCATTGGGAGTTATCTTCTTAAGGTAAACGATTATTATATGTTTATGCTTATGATACATTGTGTCTGCATTTTTGTATTGATGTTTTCGTACACTTGTAAATATAAGGGTTCCTTAAAAAATATTCTTAAAAAAATGCAAATTATATGTATAATTTAATTATTATGGTTGTGAGTATGTTTACATATAATCAGACATAATTAGAAATATTTTTAATTGTATGTCATATCTTTTGTATTATGACATTCGTTGAAACATTTATATATATACATAAATATTAAAATATTTTAGGATTGTCATCACATCATAATGTGGTGGTTTGAAATACTATTGAATAATATTGTTAAAAATGACAGAAGAAATATCCAAAGACTTTGGTAAGGAGCATCCTTACCGAAAAAGAGACATGTCAGATTCGTCGCAACACCAATATAATCAACCTCCCCCTGATATTATGCCAAAGGGGCTTGCAGTCAATGGTATGTTGTTAAAGATATGATAAAATATTTAACAGTATTATACTTTAGTAGAAATAAACAAAAGATATTTTCAATAGGCATAGGAGGAAGGTTACGCCAATTAGAAGCTGTTTTTATTGGTGGTCCTATACAGGGGGAAGGAAGAGTTAGCCATACATTTTCTATTGAGACACTTATCGATATTTTACTTGTCTTGTACGATGAATGCTGTAATTCTTCCTTACGACGCGAAAAGACTGTCTCCGATTTTATTGAATTTGGTAGATATATATACATATATATTTTATTCTGAAAACTTTTGAACTTTAACAAATGATCCTATTTTGATAATCTTGTAATTATTATGTACTCTTGTAGTAAAACCAGTGGCCACTTGCATAAAGAGTTTGCAATTGGCACGAGAAGATTTTGAGATAGTAAAAGTTATAGGTAGAGGTGCATTTGGAGAAGTATGTGTAGTAAGAATGCGTGGTTCGGACAAAGTTTTTGCAATGAAAATTTTGAACAAATGGGAAATGCTGAAGCGTGCAGAAACTGCATGCTTCAGAGAGGAACGAGATGTACTGGTGTACGGTGATCGTAGATGGATCACAAATCTTCATTATGCCTTTCAAGATGACAATAATTTGGTAATATTTTAGTTTATATTGTAATATCAACGCTTTGCAAATGGAATGGTTCTAATGTAAGCGATTCATGCTGACAAGGCTGATATAGAAATGTGTTTGTTAAATTCATTGGAAGATATTTACACCATTTATTTGATTAGGGGTTTATTTGATATGGGTTTACTGTCTGCAAAGGGTTGAGGATAATTAATAACATATGAGAATATAAAAATATCTTATATATTTATTAAATAATTTTGTGCAGTATTTGGTCATGGATTATTACTGTGGTGGGGATCTATTAACGCTGTTAAGCAAATTTGAGGATCGCCTTCCAGAAGACATGGCACGTTTTTATATAGCTGAAATGGTTTTGGCTATAGGATCCATACATGACTTACGTTATGTGCACCGTGATATTAAACCTGATAATGTTTTATTAGATGCAAATGGTCACATTAGATTAGCCGATTTTGGATCTTGTTTACGATTGTTCGAAGATGGCACCGTACAAAGTAATGTTGCTGTTGGTACACCAGATTATATTTCTCCAGAAATATTAAGGGTAATATTCTTTTCCGTTTTATTATTATATTAAATTACATATTTGCACATTATTCATTTTTAGAGGTGTGCGAAATCCCGTAAATTTATTCTCGGAAATCCCAATACATTCGAGAACCGGAATAAAATTTTCGACCCGACGTTTTTGTGTTAAAGGCACACCTCTATTAATTTCACATTTGAATTTATCATAAATAACGTGTGGACTTACACATTGTAGGCAATGGAAGATGGACAAGGACAATATGGACCTGAATGTGATTGGTGGTCGTTAGGAGTATGCATGTATGAAATGCTGTATGGGGAGACACCTTTTTACGCGGAATCTCTAGTCGAAACATATGGAAAAATTATGAATCATAAGGTAAATTAGTAGTAACATGTATAAGTGTGTGTTGCAGCATATATTATAAAATGCGTGATCACTAAAATTTTCTACAATTTTAGAATTGCTTTGACTTCCCAGCAGACGATATATATGAAGTTTCCGAAGAAGCTAAGGATTTAATGAGAAAGTTAATATGTAGTTCGGAGTTTAGATTAGGACAGAACGGAATTGATGATTTTAAGGTAATACCGAGTATTATTTGAATGATACAATGCTTCTTACTATAAGATAAATAGATTATGTACAATTAACATTGAATTATGTAACATAGAAACACCCATGGTTTGACGGAGTTAATTGGGACACTCTTAGGGACAGTACTGCACCTTACATTCCTGAAGTTTCCTCACCAACTGATACATCAAATTTTGATGTTGATGATACAGATGTTCGTAGTTCAGATGCTGTTCCACCAGCAGCGAATTCTGCGTTTTCTGCACTTCATTTGCCATTTGTTGGCTTTAGTTTTACCCAAGGAAGGTAAGTAAAGAAGTTATTCAGCGATAGAAGTGTAAATGTATTGCTTTGATGTAATCGTATATTTACAAATGATAGTTGTATATCGGATCTGGGTTGTGTGCCAGCTATAACTCAAAAAGATAAACGTGTACAAATACTTGAAGAAGAAAACGCGCAGTTACTGAAAGCAATCGAAGATTTAAAGAATCAAGTCGGTTCGCATTCTTTACCAGGAATATCACCAGACTCTACTAATGCAACAAGAAAACTTCAGGACGAGATAAACACACTTACCAAACGCAATTGTGGTGGGTACACACACCATGTCGTCTTATTTTCTTTTATTTTCAAATCAAATTTACATTTTTAGAACTAGAATCGCAATTAAAGTCTATGGAAGTACCACGAGAGTTACGTAATCTAGACAACGGTGAAGTAACAAAACTGAGGGAATTAGAAAAGTTGGTTCGTTCTCTTCGTATGGAGAAGGAGGAAGCTATTAAAGACAAATTGGATGCACAAGAGAAACTGAAACTTCAGGATAAAGAATTGAAAGATGCGTTAACACAACGCAAACTAGCGATGGCTGAATATACCGAAGTCACAGATAAATTATCAGAGTTAAGACAACAAAAGCAAAAGTTGTCCAGACAAGTCAGAGATAAAGAGGAAGAATTGGAAGTAGTAATGCAGAAGGTTGATAGTTTGCGGCATGATATTCGGAAAGCCGAGAAACTTCGAAGAGAATTAGAAAATCGAGTAGAAGAGGCAATGGCGGAAACGAGCAAAGAAAGAAAACTACGAGAGCGCAGTGAGGAGTACTGTAAGCAAATGCAAGAAGAGACTGAAAAGATTAGACAGAGGTCTATGGGAAATGATGTGAGCGCGAACCATGCATTAGCGACGCAAGAGATCAATAGGTTAAAAGCCGAAGTCGAGAAACTTGAAGTTCAGTACAATGAAAATTTGAATCAGCAACAAAGCAGGTTCAATCTTGAGATTCGCAGTCTTCAAGAACAATTGCACGAGGCTGAGACAAGAAGAGATTTGTTAGAGAGAGAAGTTCAATTAACGAAAGAAAAGTTAGACGCTGCAAGATTGGAGAACATCACTGACAGTGAGGAGACAATAAACGAATTAAACAGACGCCACGAGAGAGAAAAAATTATGCTAGTCGAAGAAAATAAAAAGCTTATGTTAGAACATAACACTCTTACCGATAGTGTTAATAGAATACAAGGTGAAAGACGACAACTAGAAGAAGAATACGAAGAGTTGAGAAATAAGAAAGAAGCTATCGCGCAATGGGAAGCTCAGATTACTGAGATTATACAATGGGTATCCGATGAGAAAGATGCCAGGGGATACCTGCAGGTTTGTCCTCATAAAAGAAATCAAGTTATTGTTACCCATAATTTATTTGTAATAATCACACGCTTGATGTAAACATTTTAGGCGTTAGCCACGAAAATGACAGAAGAATTAGAGTTTTTGAAACACTCTGGTGGTGTAGGAGGTGTAGGAAGTGGTTCTACAATGGCAGATAAGAATTGGAGAAACCGTAGATCGCAGAAGCTTGATAAGATGGAACTTTTGAATCTTCAAAGTTCATTACAAAGCGAAATACAAGCTAAACAGGCGATATCCGAAGAACTGACAAAGACTCGATCGGACTTAATTGCTGCTCAAAAGTAATTTTCCCAATTTTTTTTTTCAGTGCCTTATAATATGAATTATCCTGGAATAGAGTTCAACACTTTTATTAATTCATACCGGTTATTAATAATGAAAACTAATGATAAACCTTTGTGTGTGTGTACAGGGAATTAAGAGACTTCAGACAACGGTTTGATACTCTCACGCATGAGATAAAACGCAAAGAAATGCAAATAAAAGAGTTGCAAGCAAGGCTTGACACAGGCGACGGCTGTAAGTACATTTCAGTTAACAATGCTAGAAATAAGAATTTCACCAAAATTTCATTGTTGCGCTGTTATAAAAATGTTGTATCCACTATTATTATACAAACTGCCGCGATACACGCTATGTATGTAATTTATAAGTGCACAGTTTTCAAGCGATGAATATAGTTAATCTTTTAAAAGATTTTCTTCTTTAATAGTGTTTACTTAAGCACTTTTTCAAATAATGGCACATTTAATATAATTTATATAATATTTATTAAAAATTAATGTTTAATAAATATTAATATTTTAATTGCTGTTGTATTAAGAATATTTAATCAACAGACAAATAATGATTTTAACATAACCATCAGTTCTTACTTACTGATTTAGTAGATTCAAAAAGTAGCATACAGATAGTGTTATTGATATTATAAGCAAACAAATTTGCATGTGTTCAACAAAGATCTTCGGAATTGTTATGTTACATTTACGTTATAAAATATGTTATTTCAGTGTTTAAATATTGACTTATTATTTATTATGCATACATATTAAGCAGGTTTATAATGTTTATCTTAAAAAATGAAAACTTAACAATTCCTCTAAATCTAGTATAGAAGGTAGTGTTTCTAAGAAGTATAGTCATTTATTCTTCCTGTATTTTGCATTTAGCCAACTAATGAATTTATATTAAATTGGTATGATACAGTGTGTGAGTATTACTTTTTTGTAAGTACGAATAGCTAAATTTGGTGAATGGTACCGTTACTGAAGTGTATCACTGAATTGTTACAAATCTCAGTATTTACATTTAAACATAGCTTACCATAATAATTCCTTACGAATGATACTTATTCATTTTTGAGATTTATTATGCACCTCTCAATAGGTGCAATGCATGTGTAAACATGTACAGGTGGTCGACTATGTGTAATGAATATTTGAAGAACCGATTTTATGAAATAAAATACGACAAAAACTGAAAGTAACTACAATACGGTTTCTGCTTCGTTTTCAAATTATTCTGTGCAAAAATATACGAACATCCAGTAAACCCATGCATCTCTAATGGTTGACTTCAATTATTATTAGTTTGAAAACAAAGCCAAAACCGCTATATCCTTACTCTTGTTGTCTTATTTTATTTTCTAGAATCGAGAATTTTCTAAAATAGACAAACACTTTATATACGCTGGTAATATTTTCATTGTTCGAATGAAACATAAGGCACTTGGAGCTCAGTATGTGACGTTCCTGAAGAATTGTTCAATTACATTTGCTTCTTAAAAGCATAGAATGTTTTATTTGCAATACATATATTATTGTTGCATATTCTTCTGTAATCGCAAAGGATATAAATATAAATGATAATATAATATTAATAATGATAACGGATAATAAGGTATCATGTCTATTGTCAATATATAAGCTACCAATAATAGAGATCGTTGGTACTGGGATATCTATCCAGCATAGTAATTCGGTCCTCCGGTACGGTATGCGATTCTGATTTCTAGACTACAAAGTGCCTCTGTTTATTGGCGTAACGAGCTGTGTCTGGGGCCTCTTGTTGCTCATCTTCAAACTGTATTTGTGACAGCTGTCCTATCCAACAAAACGTCAAGCAAATCTTCAAACATCGTTTGCACCAAACCCCAACGCATCATCGTACACCAGCCGTCGTCACCCCTACCAGTAATGCGTGCTCCCCGCGTCACGACATGTCGCTTATTAACTAGATTCGTTCCCGTCAACACATTCATCAGTCAGAATGCCGTCGCCATCGTATCGCCACCTGGTAAATGAAGTGGCAACAGAGAGAAAACGCGATTTTGGTTGACTGGTCGGCTGGATTGCTAATTTTACAAAGCACAGAGCTGTGTTTCTTAAATTGCTGTTTGCAGAGCCATCGTACAATGTTGAAACGAATGAGTACAGCCAAACGTGCTGAAATTATTTACTCAACAAGATGTGAACTCTTATTCGTTACTTAGAACAGTCTTGTAACTTGGAGTTTTAACATATTTCAAGGCTAAAGAAAATCTCATGATTCACAATATTATTTACATTTCCAAACTGTGAACGGTTATAGGGTGTCTGAAATTCTTGCAGATAGTATGAACGTGAAAAAATATTACGCCTGTTAAATTATTTTAGATTGAAAACATAGCTCTGCGTAAATTTTCTATGTCAATTACCATCAAGAACAACTATGTGTTTCCTTGTATGTTGACAATAATCGTTCCTCCATTAAGGATAGCGTTAGTAGTTCTTCATCGTTTTTTTTAGGTGATGGTTGCCCTTTGTTAATCTTAGTAGCTGATAATCACTCGGTTTTTGTAATTAAATGATTAACAGGTATGTTGTGCCTGGATGTTTCTGCCTCTAGAATTTGTTTGATCTGATTGACTTTGGTACATTTTATTATCTGCTTGCTACTTCTGCTGGTGAACGATAAAATATCAATCCCTATATACACAATAACGATTACTACTTTAACAGAATTGGTGTGATGCAAGTTGCAGTGGAGTGATTACATTAAAACGTTTGAGAAGGGTGTCATGAAGTTCAATATTAAAACTTGAAATTTTTATGAAAATGAAACCGTAATTTCTCTTACTTTCTACAATATTACTTTATTGCGTATCTTTAATGAATAGTAGACCGAATTTCTACATTTTTTTTTGTTTTTTTTTCTATTCATTTAACAATGTTAAACAATATTACAATCATTCGAAATTTTAAACACATCTTTCCTCGTTCTCTTACACTCGTTTTAACACTTTCTTCTTATATTTCAGTTTTAGAACGTCCTACGTCTCAAATGTCATATCTGGAACATTTTTTGAAAGAAACTGCCAGCAGTAAGCGTCATGGAAGCGCAGACAGTGTCGAGGCCGACATTGAAGATAATCGTGCACCGAGCATTTCCAGCAGCAAAAGTAACTTGTCCGAGCTCAGCATTGTAAGTATTTCCATTTGGATGGAATGCCATCTTGAATACTAAAATGTTACAACGTAATGGTCTCTATAATACAGGATCCAACATCTCCTTTGTCTCATGAACTCTTAAACAAATCAACTGCATCTCATGGGCTACCCGGTCTTCAACCTAAACCGAAGTCTCACCAATTTTTAGTAAGAACATTTTCAGCGCCTACGAAATGTAACCACTGCACTTCATTGATGGTGGGTTTAACAAGGCAAGGAGTAGTATGCGAAGTCTGTGGTTTCGCATGCCATATGCCCTGTTGTGACAAGGTGCCACCAATGTGTCCTGTGCCCCATGATCAAAGTAAATATACCATAACTTTACCGGATTTGAAATATTAATTTTTAGGGGTGTACAAGAATTCAAATATGCGGGTATTCGATGGTCGGGACGGGTCGAGACGAGTTGGGTTCCTGAAAAGTTTGGGATTCTCGAATATGCTCGGAAATTCCTAATATTCTCGAGAATCTCTAATATTCTCGAGAACCCCTAATATTTTCGGGAATCCCGAAATTTTCGAAAACCCATCCTGGTTGGGTTCTCGCACACCTCTACTAATTTCATAACGAAACATGATAATAAAATATCCTGTTTACAGCAAAACGACCATTGGGTATTGATCCCACGCGAGGAATAGGTACTGCCTACGAAGGTTACGTTAAAGTGCCAAAAATGGGTGGAGTGAAAAAGGGTTGGGTTCGTCAGTTCGTGGTTGTATGCGACTTCAAATTATTTCTTTACGACATTTCACCAGATCGTAACGCATTACCATCTGTGTCCGTGTCACAAGTCCTAGATATGCGAGACGAGGAATTCAGTGTTAGTTCTGTTCGAGATTCGGATGTCATACATGCTACGAAAAAAGATATCCCGTGCATATTTAGGGTAATTGTGTTGATCTTCTATTTTTCACCTTCGATTGTTCATTCGTAACTGATTGTTGTACTGAAAATTTTTAGATAACAACGTCACTGTTAGAACCACCTGGTTTAAGGAATCACACATTGATGCTTGCGGACACTGAAAGCGAAAAAACAAAATGGGTAGTTGCTTTGAGTGAACTGCATAGAATACTAAAGAAAAATAATCTTCCTAATACAACGGTGAGTAGTGCGTATAAAGCTTACATGCTACGTATTTATAACAGCTCTGTTACATCGTTTGTTGCTTTTACACAGATTTTTAGAGCAAAAGAATTATTAGATAATACATTGGCGCTCATTAAAAATGTGATGTCAGGAGCAATTATTGATCCAGATCGTCTAGTCATTGGCACAGAAGAAGGCCTCTTCTGTTTAGATTTAGATCGTAGTGGTATGTTGTGCTTACGTTTATGTAGATTCGGTAACAGCGAATTGTATATTATTATATTTAATTTATATTAAATTTTTAGAAATTGCAAGAATCGGGGAAGGCAAGAAAATATATCTACTGGAATATGTAACAGAAGAACAATTAATTGTAGTTTTAAGTGGAAAACAACGTCATGTACGGCTGGTCCCAGTACGTGCATTAGATGGAGATGAAGTTGAATGGATTAAGGTTGCAGAAACTAAAGGATGTATTACTCTAACAACGGGTGTAGTACGTCGCAGTCCGTTAACGTATTGTTTGTGCGTTGCCATAAAGAAACAGGTAAAAAATCTTGTTTATGTGTAAAGTTAATAGAGAATTGAGGTATAAATAATCTGAAACATTATCGTTTCTAATGTAGAATGCATCACAAGTAATTATCTACGAAATAACGCGTATGAAAACACGTCATAAACGTCTACGTGAACTGATGTTACCATGTCACGCACAAACTCTGCAAATTCTCTCCGAAGGCCGCTTTTGTGTCGGGTATCCTTCTGGTTTTTCTATCTACAGCATTTTAGGAGACCATCACGCAATTTGTGAGTATCTGTGTGAGAAAATGATATATAAGGCCTTTATACGAAACATGAATTATATTAATTATTTATATTTTATAATCTAGCATTGGTCCACTCTGAGAATACGCTTTTAGGTTTTCTCACATATAGCTCTGTAGATGCTTTACGTTGTATCGAATTACCACGTGGTGAATTCTTATTAGTCTTCCATACATTGGCAGTATATGTCGACAGCCAAGGTAGAAAGAATAGAGATCGTGAAATTATGTACCCTGCTGTTCCTACAGCAGTTAGTAAGTACACTTACAGACATTATTTTAACCACATTCTACAATCAGTCACGTAATTGATAGCACACGTTTTATTCGAATAATTTCTTTGCAAATCAAACGATTTCAGTTCTCATGCCAAGCTAGAAGGATTGAAAAAAGTAATAGAAAGTAGTGGTCAAAATTTTTTAAAAATTGCTTTTAATCTGAATTACGAAAAAAAAAAATAGAAAATATATATATATTTATATATAAAAGTTATTTTGATTTAAAATGTGAGCCATCAATTGTGTGACAATTATGACTTAATATACTACGTGAATCTATCTTTCAGGTTATTGTGAAGGTTACTTACTAGTTTATAGCGATACACACATCGACGTGTTTGACTGTACAACCGGAGACTGGTTGCAAACATTAAATGTGAAACGGGCACGACCACTGAACACTTCAGGTTCTTTAACGTCTTGTATAATTAACGACATGCCACATGTTATTTTCCTGAGCAACTTGCATCAACGTGAGTATGGTTCGATCACAAATGAATAATACAATTGTATAAGGTTGTCAAACATGGTGTAAATTCTTTATCATATAATAGGAGAATTACTCAATTTAACACCACTAGACGCAAGCGGTAGACAAATGACAAGACCACGAAGAAGATTCTCACTGAGAGAAGGAAACAGGGCTGTTCGACCCACAGATAGACGCTCCAAAATGATATCAGCGCCGACGAATTTCAGTCATGTCAGTCACGTGGGTCCAGGTAATGGTATACAGGTAGGTAGTTCGGTTTCATTCTGTTCCGTTGTACCTTATTGTACTCTTAACAACATTTATGTGTTTTTAAACCAACAATCTGATATTTTATTCTAGATACAACGATTATTAGATTTGGCTACTACACTTGAAACAGTTGATCAACAGCATAGTGGTCATCACAGTAGCTCACATCTTCACAGCAGTCAACAAAGAGTAGGAATTCATTATATTTTGTTTTTTTATATAACCGATTTGTCGTATAACATTATTTTAAACATTGTATTTTGTGATATTTCCGTGTAGTTATATGGACCCACACTTCAAACAGCGAGCAAACCAGCGCCACTGCCGCCCAGGCACCCTCCATCTGACACACGACGTCTCAGTTCTCATATATCTAGAAATTCCGGTTATTCACCGCATAATGGTATTATATTCTTTTTTATTTATTACATAATTGTTGCCCCTCGATTTGAACCGACTTCCAATTATCCTGTAATTACCAATATATTGCATTTGTTCGGCCATTTTCTCCCTCTTCTAAACTCTCTCCTTATTCCATATACTAACAACACCTATCTTAATATCTATCCTAATATTAGGTTACCTGCCATCTAACTGTCCATACACTCACACTCTTCTTTCGTTGCACTACCTGCATTCTTTGACTTTTTTTTGGTCTTTTACTTTTTATTCATCTTTTCAAGTATCCTGATTCCCGTCCTTCATGTACAGTAAAGATTCTACTGAAGTCAGTACCGACGTTCCCTACTTATGACAGTGGAACACCTCACACCACTCGAGAACCGTCGTGTCGCGGCCACCACATTGTCGGCTATATCGGTGTGAGACTAGAAGACCACTACTAATCCAATTACAAAACTTCTTTATTTTTCATTATTTTTTTATGAAACTTTTACCAACATATTCGTGGCATTTTTCTGATTAAAATGATACCAAATATTATATAATTCCGATGTTATTTACTTGTGTAACGAGCGATGAAAGTTTCGAACGCAGAGGAAGACAGCGTATGGGAAAGAAAGAGACGCAGAGAGTCGCGGCCGGCGAGTACCTCCGACGTTCCCTACACAAGTCAGTAAAAAAGAACCAAAAGACTGACTTCAGTAGAATCTCTACTGTATTCGTATTACATTCAACCTTGTTATGTTCCTTTTTCATCAATGTTTCCAATAATGGTGTATTCTACATGGTAATTAATGTTAGGATCAACATCATCACGAAGAGGACCGGCACCACCACGACCAACTGCTACTCCGCCTTCGTTACCGCGTACTCCTGTGGACCAAGTCGATTCGGACTCCGTGCATCTACGAACTCATACCCCACTTTCTCTCGGTAGTATCGCATCTTTGCACGACAAGGTATTTATTTATTTATTTTATACGAAACGCAATTTCTATGTAGAATATTTTTAACTTTCTCGAATTTGTGGAAGAGCATGGTCAATTTTCTAAAAGTCTGTTTCTGATTCATGAACGAAATATCTTGTCACTTTAGGAACACACTTCTGGCGGAAGCCCAAGACATTCAATAGCTTCAAACAACAGTTCAAATCCGTCAACGCCTCCAAGCCCAGCTCATGATCATGGTTCATCCTCGTACGACTCGTAAAAAGATTATTTAACATTTCTAACAATACGGATAAGTTACTGTAATCGTTTGCATTACCTGAACCGTAAAGATTACAGTATCTCTAGTAATATCTTTATACAAGGACGATGTCTGTGCTTGATCCTTTCAGTCTGAAAGTTATCAAATTTCTTTCTTTTTTTCTAATTTTGTGCAATACATTCTTTTTCTAAACACTGTGAATTACGTTGAATTGCATCGCAAACGTATAACTAAAAGCATAATAATCTTACGTATCTACCGATCGAATTGATTCTAATTGTAAAGATTGCACATTTTAAATGACTTCGTTCAATATGAAATTCAATTCTGATAAATACGTTATTTCCGGTTGAATTTTGATAACGTATTGCAATTTCTTTTCGTTTTTCATAACTTTATGCATAATAAGTTGTGTATTAAACAAGGCGATTTATAAGTATAATATAATGATAAATTATTGTACATAATTTATGCGTTTTGAAAGATTAACGAGCCAGCTTTACGATGCCATGGTTATTAAAGTAGGTGTCGTGTTTCTTTTGTTAGTAAATTTTAATGCAAATTTCATTTCGCATAATATAAATTTTTAACTATTGCGACTAATTTTTAAATTAATAGGAGTCAGGAATCTCAGTCAAATTATCTAGCAATAAAAAAAAGAATTAATCTACTTAATCTATCGTACCTACTTTTGAATCTAGGTATAACAAAAAGGATAGTTTCAAGTAAATTATATAATCAATCATTCTTAGCGGCATAAACGAACTCAAAGGACGTGAATCGATTTGATTGCCTTATGACTAAATATTTTCTATTGCGTCATAATGCAGTAAAGTGCATCATATTATTATTTAACGTGTGAATAGTAGAATAATCGTGCAATGTATCGGAATCTACTGCTGATAATGGGTAGTCATTTAAGCAAAGTGGCTATAAACTTTTTCACAACATACGAGTATTATAACGACAGTAATGAAACGATGTTGAACATTGATTTGTCCTTACTGCAACGAAAACTGTGTTTTCCTTCTTAAACATACTGCTTTTCGTATCTTTACATCGATAGGTATCATTGCGAAACCATTAGCTCGTTCATAAAGAATTAACCTGACGATCACAGAGTGCAAGCGCAACGCATGACTGAGAGAGTACAGTATGGAGAAAACATAAACCATTATTTCGAACCAAATAACGGGAAATTTCTATATGAACGTTTCTGCAACAGTTTCAATAAGGCAGAACTGTAAATGCCCATACAATATTGCAGCATTTTTTATTACTTTTATATTAAAAACATTTAAAAATCAACAACTCAAAAAAAAAAAACAAAAATGATGCATGTTATTCAAATTTTAGAGAGACTGCATGACGAATAATCGGTTGCATTCAGTTCATTTCTATAGAGATAAGATTAGAACGAACAAAGAAAAAAAAGAGAACGAAAAGGAAAATAAAGTTACAAGGAAGACGCAGACACGATAACAAGTTTTATATGTTTCAATGTACAAAATATACATTTTTAATGTATGTATATTTATAAAGATTGCTAACTACGCTGAATGAAAAGAAAAAATTGATAGAAACAAAATAATTATCTCAGGATTCTACTGCCAGTAGCTCGAATACGGAATAATGTGTAATGGTTAAGAATCCCGAGTTGTTTAATTAATACGAAACACAATGGAGAATCGAAGGTTGTTCTTCAACTTGAAATTTTCGGACATGTCGTACACACTCAAACAAACGGAGCCAATAATTAAACAATATCAATCATCAGGTTTTCTAAGAAAAAAAAAAAGAATTAGGGATCTAATCTTCCATTTGAATTTTCATATATTTATAACGAATTTTAATAGGACGAGTTTATAAAATCTCGAAATTTTATGGAATATTGAAAACGTTACTGGTAGAAATATCAAGGCACTACATTCCGTATAAATTCCATTTTACTTTCACGAAACGATATCAATACATTTCATATACGAAATTCCAACTCTCTTTGGATGGTCGTCATTGATAGGGACATACAGTTAAACGTAACGCAATTATAAAACAAATACAATTTAAAGGAAGAAAAATTAAAAAAAAAAAAAAATAATATTGCAACTACAAAACGTCTTCGACAGATTTGTGTAATGGTAACAAACTCACGAGAATATATTATAAATAAAGTATATATCGACTGCAATAGATTTGACATTCTTGTATTAAAAAAAAAATATATATATAGAATATACCGTTAATAGAAGAAACGTGTTAATGTTATCGAACAAAGAATGTAATAGTACAGACATTGCTGTCCGTATTGGAGTAAAATAAAAAGTTAAAAAATGAGCTCTAGAATCTATTCTAGAAGTGTAATCGAGGTGTGTTTATAAATTATAGTATTGTACGTGTTACATTGTACTTATCGACGGAATTCAATGATTTGCCCATACCTTTCGCCAATTGTTACTTAAGGGTTCTAAAATCAAAGACGCGTTTATTCGATTTATGTTGCTTTGTCCTTGAATCGAGTCTTATCTATAGATAATAACATACGAGGAAATAGTCACTTTGTATAGCATTGATTTTATATTTTTGTAAATAATTCAATTTATAAATAAGCTCGCATTTTCAAATTGATTTTAGACCCTTTAATTCTTTTTGTTTCCGTTTCTTTTTTGCGTGCACATAATACAGAACACCTGACATTTCGAGTACTACATCGTATAACATGTAAAAAGCATTTGCGCTATAATTATTGCTTTTCTTTTCACGCGTAATATAAAAATTGTACGACCGGCATTCTGCATGAGAATAGAATGATCATATGTATACATACATACATAGATTGTATGATTTAATAGTTTTACCTTTTTTATGAACCGTTAGAAAGTACTTTCTGTAATAATTAATAATGATTTATGTATCCCATTGGTCTAGTACCAATGCATGTAATGACCTGACTATTAATCATCTTTTTTTTTTAGCAACTTAGTTTAGTATACTCTATATTATGAATTTATTTATAACTAATATGTGCGTTATTTACAATATTTATTAAAAGCAATTGCAAGCAATTATTCGCATTTTAAATGAAGGATTGTATTTCACTGTAAATTATTGAAGAAAGCGCGCCGATATGACGAGAAGGAAGACCAAACTTGTATGTTTATAAGATATCCTCTTAAAAAAAGCATCTGTTTTGTAGATTTTGTAGTATTTATATTCTTTATGTTTTACACATTTTGTTTCATGCAGAATCTTCCACATTAGAAGAAGAATATATATACATTTTTTTTTTAAATGCATTATCTACCAATACTTTAAGAAATAACTTAATTTTCGTGTGTAAAGGAAATATATTAATAAATTGACGAAAAGCTTGTGCGTATATTTTTTTACTCTAAAACGATAGATTTCTTAATGTTTGTGTATTGGATAATTGGTTTCAGGTGCAACTGCAATGAATAAATCGACGAGCTACTTCTGAGAATTTTTATTGCTTAAAAAGAAATTGTGAACAGTGAGAGGTAACTCTCTACTAAAACGACAAACTGAACATCGTTATAAAAAAGATTGTTTAGAAAGTTACACAAGCTTTTGTACTTAGACTGTATATTGTGCTTTGTATACTTCATTATTTTTATTATGCTACACTGTCTCCTATGTTGAGAAAGTCATGAATTTTTTATGACATTGTATTAATATATTACATAACAATTAATTGTTTTTAATATCTTTTTTGCAAATATAATACATATTCTTTAATAAGAATCGTTTTGTGTGTATTGTACAGAAGCACGGAAGTTTTAATAATTTCAATATTTCTAGATTGGAGTTTTATTTTAGGAAGAGATTTCGCACAATCTAATTATTGATACGGAAATTTACTTCACGTTCTCAATGCTAAGATTTGTTTTATAAAAAACACAATGGAAAAATGATTTCGAATGTAACTGTTGGATATATCGTAGATTTTCCATCAAACCGCCCAGTGAAAGGTATTCACGCGTTAACATTAAATATAACATATTATGTATGATCGATAACATCTATTTGATTTGTATGCAACATATGACTTTCTAATATTATTTATACAGGTTGAATAAAAAACAAAAATGAATTGGCACTACTTTGTTGCTGCATTTTCGTGTTACAGTTTACATATATGAAATATCTAATAAATTTTATTTTTGTTTTCAAATATCATATTCAAATTGATTTATGAATTTTTTTTAACGTGTAACATTATAAATTTGACATCGATAACAGTTTTAGCAACATCAGTAATTCTTTTCCATTTACCGTGAATGTCTGACAAAAAATTCATTGAATTACAAATGTGGCAAAAGCCTCTGAAATTATAATGCTTCTGTATTTTAATCCTATGGCGTGCAAAATTCAAGAGCACTTTTACAAGATTTGACATTCATATGGTGTATAATCGTTGACTCAGAATATCTTAATTCTAAAATTATAAATATGTTTTTTATAAAATTGCTTATGAAAATCATATTTTTGTTAAATCATACACAAAAAACAAGCTATATGTATGTTGATTATTTATTACGTATGAATGTCAATATTGATTCAATTCATTATTCATTTGAATTTCCTAACAATAGTAATGGCAGCTGTACAGAGAAGTGTCGCATATATAGGTAGTATAAATAATTATAAAGCAAAATAAATTGATACATGTGTAAAAACATCACGTCAGATTAATTTCTAAAATATAATAAGTAATTCAAATGAATAATATATATGTACGTATGTATATATACATATGATATACATATACATACATACATATGATATATATATATATATATATATATATATATATATGATTTGAATTCTCCAGATAATGCATTTTAATGTGTCTTCGTTATAAATACTAATTTTCAATTCATGTTGAAATGGAAAACATTGCATGCATATAATTTCAGCCACAGGACATTCCTTAACAGATTAATGCGCTCTCAACCAATAAATAAATAAGTTCCAGTCTCTTTACGCCTTTGATTTATACATAATTGTCTATCAATTATACGTCTATTAAATTTCGACTGTATAATACAACAAAGAACACACGCGACATTGTATACTGCCGTCCAATGTTTAGAAGACGACATGTTGCAAGAAAGGCAATTCTTTCAGTACTATTAATCACCAGTGGAATTCACGAGTACAATTATTAAATTTGTACCTCATTTTGACGGTTCCGTTTCTTGGATTCCATGATCCTGGCGATATATATTCAATTTGAAGATAATTTTCTCTTCTTTGTTGCTTAAATTCTCTAGAAGGTGTAACTCCTACGGCATTTTAGACCTCCTTCCGCAGAATTAGCCATATGTTACAAGGAAGTATCAGACGATGGTGTACTTTCATGGTAGCTGACTTGGCTCAAAGAATGTTGCAACGCGTCAGGTGTTAACCATTCTTTTGGCAAACAGCGTTGAAGGAATGGTACACAAGAACTGAAGTATGCGAGACGATTTACCCAACCAGGTATTTCCTGACCACATAAAATCTGTAGTGCAAGATAAAAATAGTTCTAGCATTGATTACACGCAAAATAATTATATTATAATGATATGTACATACAAGTGTAAGTTGGCTACTGAAGTGATTACAATTTTTATTCATTAGATGGTAACGGTCTCCTCTGAAATCTTTTCCTAATTCTGTAACAATTCTGGTCACATCGTCTTCTGTGAAGTCTGTGTATCCAATATGTACAGACTGCCTATAACAAAACAAACATACTATTAGATATGGCACAAGAACTTCAAACATTAGGTCTTTTTAAGTAATCAAATTTGTTATGGAAAAATAAGAAACTCACCTATATCTAAACTGCTCCCCTAATTCTTCTGCAACTCGTGGTGTAATTTCAAAGATACCAGAAATTGGTTTGGAATGCCCTCCATATGCATATTCTATTAATGGATTGATAAAATTCATTTTTAGTAACATAAGATTGAAATTTTTTAAGAAATAATGATAATAATATTACGTTTTCTTATACTAAAACTAAATAACTCTATGTATATGTACCTGTTCCATAAATTTCTACTCCCGAATGGAATACACCCAATCCGATAGGTGTGGTGTATTCATTTATCCAATACTGAAATAAATAATTCAGTCATATAAAATAATGCATGAATAATGGTTATTAAATTAATATGTTTTCTTACCATGTCATAGACATTAAGAATGATTGGCTCTCGAGCCATTTTAGGTAGTAGTTCTTCGCTATCTTGAGGGTATCCCAGACAATTGGGAAAGGAGAGATTACAGCTAAGACCTGACGAAAACATCATAGATACTTGTACTCGAAGAGATGAACAGCAGCACTACCTATGTTCCAACGCACCTAATAAGCAAATACATATGCTATATACTGGATCTAACGTAAGCAAGTAGCCACAAATTACTACAAAAATAATAATGAATGAACATTTTTTTCCAAATTTATGCTTTAAAGTTGATCTAAATTTTTTAGGAGTTGTACACTATAACAAAAAAGGGACCTAACATTCTATTAAATTTAAATCATCTATAATACAATTTAATAAACATTTACTCATATAAATTTACTTAAAGCTACACGATTAGAATATCATTTACTTATGTATAATTTTTGCATGCATATTATATGAAAATATACTAAAATATGCAAGATGCACAGGACTAAATACATTTACTAATAAAGATATTGAAATCCATACAAATAAAACAATGAAAAACTCTAAACAGTTAGAACCTTAAAGCCAAAACATAAACAAAGACTGTTCTGATTAATTTTTATAACTTAGTATTACCCTGTCAATGCTAGCAAACTATACAATGCAGGGCATTAACGCATAATCTAGAAAGTTAATTAATAACACGATATGAGTAAGATGTTAAGAATGATTACATTTCACAACATAAGGATAAAAAGAAGTGTAACATGAATCATTTGGACAAAGGTTTTGTTAAAATCGAATAAATGAAAATTATATTTGATTACCTAAAGAAAAATTTCAATTTCAGTACATCCTGATTTTTTATATTTCGTCATGAAACAACAGAGTCACTTCAAACTTCAAAATATCATCGAAGATTTGTTGATGTTAGACAACGCACGAAACCATAGTTCCATTTGAAGCAATCATATGTTTAAGAAAGTAACAACTGATTATTTATTTAATTATTACGATGAGGGGGTAAATACTAAATCTTCCAATACGTTGTTTAATACCAAGATTCTCTAAACATTACTCCGAAATAGAATACATTGTGTCAGCAAGAGCTCTTCTTGTCCACTTGAAGCGTGATAAATCATCAACAGTTTTCCTTTGAAGATTAGGTTGCACATTCCAAATGTTTGTTTTATTTTTCAATCACAAACTTAATTAATTCTACATTACGATCGTTAACGTTAAAGATTTTTTGAAAGAATTTACACAAATTGTTTCTAACTAGAAATAATTATCATTTGTCTAGTAATATTTAGAAAATTCCTCTAGATGAATGCAATGTCAGAGAGGAAATGAGAGTGCTCACGCCCGGGTTTTTAGTGCCCCGGTATAGTACTGCCCTCTAGTCTAATTTTTAGTCTGGACCAGAACCTGCTTGATTTATTTAGCACCGACGAGACTGCCAGCACCGACGATATATCTCGTCGGTGGTAAAAGTCTTCTATTCAATATCCAAATCCTGTTCAGAATTTTCGATGTTCCTGTTCCCAAATTTAACGAGTAAATGCTAATTACTTTATCTGCGACTAAATACACAATTAGATATGTTAATTTGAAATTGTTATTTTGTATATAGAATTTGTCATTTTGAAAAAGTAGTTCGTCAAGTTTAAGTTTTATGAAGTGACAAACATTTCGTAGAAGAGTTAGGTAAAAAGACATTCCTTCGCCACTTTCAATAGCTATCGGATTTTCAAATCGAATAATCAATACCCCCGGATACGTGTACCACTGCGGGTCGCTATGAAGTAAAAGTAACAGTTACCTTGCATTATCTTCTGTGAGTGTAGCTTTCAGTTCCAACATAAACGCCCTTGTCTGCAATGCTCGCAAAAAAGTTACACGATAGTTACAGGCTGTTAGATAATAATACGAATGTAATTACATGTGTATTTTATACAGCGTCTGTTTATGCTACACCTACAATAATTATACACGTTCCGCTGGGATTTTTGCGATTGACGATCAATATTGTTCGAAAACTGCAGATTTTAACCGTTACGAATTTTAAACAATAAAGTCAGATAATATATTTTTGTAATAAAAATTTGTAAATAGCAAATTTTATAATAGGAATGTGTTAAATTCAAATAAATTTGAACTTCAAAATGAATGTGACTTCCTCGATTCAGGTAATGCACTTACAATAATATCAAAAAAGGAGAAAAATTACAAAAGCATGCTTAAAAATTCGAGAACACATCTGTAGGTCGATAAAGGTTTAAAAAAAAATCGTCTAGTAAGCTTTAGACGTTTATGTTAACGTTTTTATTATCTTTTTAGATCCGGGAATCAAATATCCCTTACAATTTTTTATGACCCCAAGGTCTATAATTTTCATCAGATCACGTTCTACTGATGTCCTTGATTCCAGAGTCTCCGATTCAACATTTTGTCTTTTAATCGAAATGAACTATGTTATGCACAGTATCTAGACAATCGCGTTCTTTATCTGTCTTTAATATCATCGGGAGCAAAAGAAAATATATATTTATATTTTATATTATATATAAATATATATTTAAAAGACTTAAAAGAAAGAAATAACATTAAATTTCTTTCGCTAAAGAGTACAGATGTTTTCGAGACGAGCGTCGAGGAAGTAAATAAAAAATTTATATTATAAAAAGAGTTTATAAAGCTGTCCTGTTCTGTTCACAGAACTGCAAACCATTCATTAAAAGTGCACGTTTGGGATTGCTTCACGCACGGGGTTTCGGGACTTTGTGACTTTTTGAACTATATTTTACGCTACTACACTTGACTTACCCTAGACCATATATACTTATAGACCAGGCATAGGTATAGTACATGTATAAGAAAGCCGAGAATTCAGTGACGAAAAGATAACGGGAACATGTGACGTTACAAGATAATTCCAAAATGGCTGATACGGTAGACCTTTACTGTAATACCTTAATAAAACATATAGAATAAACATTTGTATCTCAAACATACTTTAACACTAGAACTACCGAGTAATAAATGCAATTGATAAATATTGCTTTGTAATAATGATAAAGCTACATCTATTCAAACTTAATACCACTTTTATTCTAACATGTGCTTCAATGAAAAGGTTAATTCAAAAAATTCTGATGAAAACATTTTTATAATTTCAGTAATTGTGAAAGAAAAAATTAGGGACCAGTCATTTTGACTGGTTCGGTAGTTCTAGTGTTAAATATTGACTATTTCATGATAAAATACCAAATTCTTTGAAATTATTCTTCTTTCCGTGTATGTACTGTGTATACGACGCGCCCGTTAACCCCTCCCCCTCCAAGCCAAGAGTTGACACTGTCTTCATGGTTCGTGGGTTGATGAGCATAGCTTATACATCTTTGAAACCTGTGACGTCACATGTTCCTTTATCTTTTCACGAAGGAAAATTGTCTGTACCGGATCTATAAGCATATGTATATAGTCTAAGTTACTTACTATACTATAGCTTGTCTCGTCGCTCTCCATCGCAGCAACAAGTTCCTCCGCCGATCATAGTTAGCCTATTTAGATCAGAACACGTTAACGAGAGATATACTAGACGTGATTTACTACTTTCATAACCCTGCCACGCTTTTTCGAGGCTTTTTCGATCCAATTATGTCTTCACTTTTTTAACACGCACGCGATTGCGACTTTTTAGATCTATACTTCATCGGTGTAATATCTATGTAATTATGCTTCTATTGTACGGTAATCGGAAATACTTCTTTTTCTTCGTTATTACGTAGTCCCTCTTCTATTCACCACAGCGTATATTTGCATAGGCAAAAATGTTTACATACAGATATAAAAATGTTTTGAACAGTGGCTTTTGCAATCATTTTTGGACGATTTTTAAATGCCATTTAATTCATTTTAGCAGAGAACTAAGAGGTACGAAGGAGGTCCATCTTGACATTTTTGTGGCAGTAAGTTTAAACTATGTAGAACAAATTTTAATAAAAATTAGCTTAATATTTGCAAGTATACTTGGTATATTTTTTTAAGTTTTGTAAGTTTGTTGAGATACCTTGTCTACTCCTATAAACTGTTCCAAATTCGTATGAACAAAGGGATATGTCTGCGTCATATGTCAAAGTAATGAAAATCGCAGTTAAAAAAAAACTGCAATTTTTCCCACTTTTGGCTCAGATAAAAATATTGTAAAGATCAACTTTTAATTTATTATCACGATTTCGACCAAAAGGAATTTTTCCAAAAATATCATTAAACACCTACTAAACTAATCCCTCTAGGTTCAGTGTTTGATCAATCAGGGAAATCGCTATATTCACTTATTATGTGGCAATTACATTATACTTTACCATTATACAAGAATTTTATTTACGTTTTATCATGTGTTATGTTATAGTTAAGTCTCGTCTCTAACACTTCTAATAATTTTTTTAAAACCATTCTCAAAGTTTAAGTTGTTATAAATATGGATTAATTGAATAATGAATAACTGGTTTCACTTTGAATTTCTCAATTTTGTCTTCAAAGTGTTGTCTTCGCACACATGACTATCTAAAATGGCTGATATTCTGATTTTGAAGCTTCGGTGGGTTACAATATTTTGTTTAAAAACTCAATTTTGGCTAGGAACAACGAGTTTCCAGTCCGGGCAGTGCGCGCTGGTAAAAATTCGGCTGTTCTCACCGATATGTCTAAATTATGTCACAATCACCTGTTGAATTGCGTATCAAGAACGGTAAAAAGTTCTACGATCGATCGGAGAATCCTGAAAAAGAGATTCGGCTTCCGGTGTGAAATTATTTAGATCATATAACAGGAGATTGAAAGCGAGTGCCGGCCCCGCATACACACGTAGTACATGTATACGCCTCTATATAGTCTGCTTTTCTTCTGACCGATTACCTTTCCCACGGGCGGCTTATAGGTGCATAACCGCGTTTATATTACAGTCTGCCGTGCGCACTTAGTCACACGAGCGTGCACGTACACGGCCAAACTTAACATACGGCCTGCTATGAGAAATTCTCATTGCGAGGGCGATTGTCTGTTGCAATCGTAAAACGTCGGCACTGATCCAGTTTGAAAATCAAACGCACAGAATCTCCTCTCCGTCGTGTGTGTGTGTGCGAGTGTGTGATTAAACCGACGGTAAATCGGCTTTTATCGCGACACGCGGAGGTATTTGTCTGTCGATACTGCGAACCCCGGCTGCTCGTTTAAATCGGTATAAAAGCCGGCACCCGATCGACGATATCCAATGCTATCCTTCGTCCATCGAAACAATTATTACGATTATTCGCCGACGTTTTATGGTCGCGCACTCACAATCTGATATGTTATGGGAAGAAAAACAGACGCAAGTTCACTGTGACATAATCTTTACGAGATTGTTCTTGATTTTCGCGGAATCAATTATCCAATAGGCCATTGTTTTTCTTTTTGTTTTTTTTTCTGCCGACCGTAAAACTTCGATTTCCGCGGATTCGGACACTCCGATATTACCAATTTTTGTTACCGAACGACTAAAATATACACAAGAATTTTGTTATCTCAATTTGACTTTTCTTTTATTATGTCCTCGTGGGTGTCCATAATACAAAGGTCCCCCAGTTAAAAGGTTAAATAACATTAAACCATATAACGAACTTAGTCCACCTACCAAAAATTACATCGTATCATCAACGTAGCATTGTTTGATTACTGTTATATTATTTTCTCATTCAAAAGATTACCAAGTGAAATACATTTTTATTTAAACCCCGCTTGTCGGACTTAATATAGACAATTTTTATTTTGCATAAAGTTTTATTACATATAAATACATTTTTTGTATCGATAATCTTTTATATTTCAAGAATTAATTTACAATAATGACCGTCGATTTTTATGCATTTGTATAAAAAAAAAAAATAGTTATAAGAAGCACAATAAAATATGAAATACAAAAAAATGTAGTACTATCTTTACTTTCACGTTGATATAATATTGATTTAGTACTATTTTTACTTTCACAGTAAAAAAGAGATATCAATATAATATTGATTTAGTACTATTTTTACTTTCACATTGATACAATATTGATTTAGTATTTTTACTTTCACGTTGATATAACATTAAATTCGTTACTTCGGAAAGTAAATTTTTCTGGATAAAAATCTCCAGTCTACGAGTAATTGACCGAAGGGAAGAACTTTCACGAGACTCGTGTAAGACGCGTGTTTTTATCATTAAGTCGCGTACAAGAATATTTATTGTTCGTGTCACAGTACAAAATGGTTTCCATTACATCAGACGTTTCTATTGATACGGTTCGATTTATTCCTCCTATTCTATCTTTGTTTCGCCGTATTTCCAAATGGTGGTCCAACTGTTAGTGACCCGGTAGTTTCCTCTCGAATTTCTTATAATACATTCACCGTGCAGCGTTCACCTAAGCGGACAGAGTGTCGTGCTTTCCTTTCGATCGACTTTGCTGCTACGGTACATAGGTACATATGCTCCTTGTGGTATTAGATACATGCTCGTGTTGTTTTTTATAGCGACTTTCCGAAAACAGCTTTGAATAAAATATTTTCCAATGCTATTTAATATTTTTAAATAATATTTGTTTTATGACAAAAACAATTTTTAACAATTCTGTTTGTCATTCTTCATGTGTGGTTTATCGCGGAATTTAACAAGATTCAATTGAAACTGAATTTATTAAGGAAATCAAATTGATAAATCAAATAACCTGTTCTTGCTTACATTATGATGTCGCTAATAACCCAGCAGTTGATGCGCCATAAAACCATAAAAAAACTAATCGAAGCCAGCTGATAAGTGGGCAACGTCGTAGTTATTATAATTGGGTGTTTGTGTCGTTTTATTATGTCATTTTCCAGCGTTGTTAACGAGCAAAGTTATCGCATCTGGGGCAATGAAAATCTCAGCGAAATCCAAGCCAATGCATCTTTGTGTCATTGTTTGTCGGGTTTTTGCGCAAGGACTCCTCTCGCGTGTTCTTTTCCACATTTAACTCGATTCGATTAAAAAGAAATGCCTGTGGTAACACCCGTTGGAAAATCCCGTATAGTACAATAAATTTCGGATTAGATCGTGAATTCTTAGGAAATGTCTATATTTATGGTGCTCGGTAACTGCAATTACTAATAGGCAGTTATTCGGAATAATTCCTTTAAACGGAGAAGAAGTAATTAAAGTGAAGTATCGAAGTGCGTAATGTCTAGCAAATTTCGTTTTGGATCGTTTAGTAGTACTTGTATGGTTTATTGATTTCCCTTTGGAATTACACGGGAATCATTTAGTAATTACATACGTACGTACTTACTTTTAAGTGATCGAATCACAATTGCATAGTTTCCGCTATTCTGGCTTTTTGCGGATTAATTTACGACAGAAATTTCAAACATTTACGGTGGAATCAAAAAGTATTTGAACACCGAATTTCCCATTCTCGATGAATTCTCGATACTTAAATCGACTTTCCCCAGTCGATTTATTGAGCTTTGAATGAAAGGTATACTACCCATCTTTGTCCCTCGTTTTTGTTCTGTAAAACAGCCAAAAAAAAATTGTAGATTAAGCTTTAAGCAGTTGTTAAAAAAGAGGGAGAGTCAACCTTCTAATTTGTAATAGATTCGTTCAGAAAAAACTTTGTTGATGCATTTACATAATTTATATCATACACACATATCCTAGAAAAAAATGAAGGATGGTCTGCGAACCTAGAGGCTTCCAGCTTTAAAATAAGTCCAAAATCATTATATTAGTTCTTTTAACGAAATTATTATTATAGTTCAAATACTGCTAAGTTTTTGAGAATCGGAGATTTAGTGTTCAAATACTTTTTGGATCCACAGTATAACACAGTATAATTTAAGAAAAGGATTGATTTTACTGATAAAAGTCACTTTATGTTTATCAGCGTTTGCACAACGCCGATTTGCACACTGCACATCCTGAGCTTTTTATGTTTTAACGTTTTACGATTGAAATTGCAGGAATTGAGAAAATATTATTATTATATTGGGTTGGCAACTAAGTAATTGCCGATTTGTTTAATGAAATAAAAGAGTTTTTTTTTACTTGGAATGAACTTTAATCTATGATGTATTTTCTATTTTGTTCGATGACCATTTGCCATCTTTCTGACAACTTGAAAATTCCACGCTCGTAGAAAGTCTGATCCTTTTCTGGCAATTACTTAGTCGCCAATCCAATATTTTCTAATTTGAGAAAATGACCGATTTTATTGACGAAAGTCGCTTTACGTTTGATAGAAATTACTGTACTATCGGTACCGATCGGCTAGAAAAATGTAACTTATCAAACGGTAAAATCAACACGCCGGTATCCGTGACCGGCTCCGTTTTATGTCACCATTTTACATCCTGTATTTTGAACAGCACGATTGCTCAATCTATCTCGAGCGAGTGTACACCTTTATCAGTTGTTGCTGCGGGTTTCATGCGATTTACAGCATGAATGAATTAATCAGGCAAGCAAAGAAGATGATTGAACGGCGTATGGTTAATTTCTTGCCTTATTCCCAACATAACACGCGTCGACAGCGTTTCAGTTGTTCCATAATGTAACAGTTTTGTGTAAGAAAATATATACGTCTTGCTGGAGCAATCTGTTTAGTAATACAAAACATCGAATGTACGGCAAAGGAAATTTCTTTCGAATTCTAGTTTTTACTCGTTTAATGCTCAAGGGTTTGTAAATATGTCAAAGTTCTTTGCGTTCGAATAATGCGACCGCGGAAAGATTTCGAAATAGGTAACACGAAGCTTACATATTCATGTGGTTAGAACCAACTCTCCAATTTATTGGTGTATTAGTGTAATGTGATTGACTGATTTTTACGCATTTATAGCACATCAAGATCTGGACAATTTGAAAGACAACTAGTACTTATATAATTTAATATAGTACACTCTTGATCTACACAATCTTAGTCAGTTCACTTATCCCCTCCACTGTTGACTTTCGCCAACTTATTTATGGTACTTTTCTGATTAAAATGATACTAAACACGATGCAATTTGAACTGTATTTAGTGGTTTAATTGACGGTATCTAATGCGCCTTCGGCCGCCGGGTGGTCCGTGTTTAACAGTAAGCTTACCGACATTTCTTGTATACCTGTTCCTACCGTCCGTGCTCAAAATGGCCGGTCCTTAAAAAAAGCTATTGTTAACACATTAAACGTAAATAATAGTCAATTCGTTGCTGAATGAATTAGTAGATGAACAACTTCCATAAAATGACGATACAAATTCATTCTCATATAATTTCAATTATACAAAAAATACTGCGATACTCACTCCTCGATTTACAAAATTGTACTGCCTCATCCATCTTTGGATGCATTTGCCATGAAACAGTATTATCAACCAGGCACGTGCGTAACTTAATAGCGTTTTATTCAATAAGGCAACTCATTTATCTTGAGTTGGCCACGCCACATTGAGAATAGTAAAAGACTAATAAAAGAAAGTAAAAGCTATAATTACAGTCTATACAATTTAAAAACGAAATGGCGAAAGAGTGAGAATTGTTCTTGGTTAGGGCGTGAGCAAAATTATCAATTTTATTGAAAGGTAACCTTTCGCTGTATACTCACGTCACACGCTGAATTAACTGCGAATGAATCGTTGAAGGGGGTGGATAATGAATGCAGACTGTAGACATGTATAACGAAAAAACTGTATATTTAACGAAGGTGAAGGGTAGAAGATAGAATAAGTACGGTGACTGAAAAACTAAGTTAAAGTATATCGGACGGCGCGGTAGAATTTCGATGTACAGTGACTCGCAATAATATTCGGACGCTTTTAAAAATCGTATAACTTTGTTAATATTGAACCATGCGACTTGGATTTTTTTTAGAAGTTAGAACAATTGGATCACCACATAACGTGAGAAAAATGTTTGATTAAAATTGCAATTCCTCGAAATCAAAGAGAAAATAATAAAAGTTGTATTTTGCAACTTTTTTATGCGGGCTTATATTAAAAATTTAAAAAGTACGTTTTGTACATCTGTATCAATTATACATATTCTAAATATTTCATCTAAATCGATCAACGTTGCACTGACCTACAAACGTTCAACGATGAAAACTTAAGGGCGAAAGTCGCAGAATTTTAGCCTTGTCAGGGAATTTCGCCCTTATGTGATCATTTTGGAACATCTGCAGCTCATTGCAACGTTGACCGATTTTGATGAAATTCTCAGAATATGTATAATTCATACAGATCTACAAATCGTACTTTTTAAATTTTTAATATAAGCCCGCATAAAAAAGTTGCAAAATACAACTTTTAGTATTTTCTCTGCAATTTCGACCAATTGCAATTTTTATGAAAAATTCCTTTCATTTTATATGGCAAATCAATTGTGCTAACTTAAAAAAAAAATCCAAGTCGCATGGTTCAATATTAACAAAGTTAAACGATTTTTAAAAGCGTCCGAATATTATTGCGAGTCACTGTATATTTTTTGGCGGTTTTCGAGAGTCTCATAATTTTTTGGTTGCTACGAACCAAGCGTTGGCGAGGGGTTGATTTTCCCGAATTCTGATTGGTGGTGTTTTTCGTAGGAGGACGCTCCTTATGGGTGCTACCGCTGGGATTTTCCCAGTTTTTCATTGCAGGTACATGGACGGTTACGGTAATAACGTTTTTGGACGGTTCCAATTACATTGCGGGGGTCATAAAGCCCAACCGTTTTTTCAACATCTGCATCGCAGGAGGCCGTGCAGATGTGTCTTGCATTAAATCCTTACTTATTTTGAATTTTTGTGGTAGGCTGCACGACGAGGCAGTCTACCGATATTTCATTCTTGCGTTCATTTATGAGCTAACGGTTTTTCTTGTTGTTACGCCGTAACATTCTTGTTTCTTAGAAGCTTCGGGGTCCTATAATAAAACGATTTCTCCTTAATTTATTTATTTAACACTAGAAAGACTGAAACTTAGTATATACCTATATTGCCCAAAAGCAGTCAAAATGACTGCATTGTGAGAGAATAACTAATGTGTAAAGAAATTTGTTTAAAATACAAGTATCACTGCATACAGATTCGAATAACAAGTACTACTTTAGCTTATTGAGCAACTGCAACTTATCAAGTATACGCCCAAATCGACAATTGATCATGTACTTGTATGTTATGTGACGGTAATCGAAAAAAATGAAATATGTTATTTCAATACAGAGCCGAACTGGTCATATAAGAAATTTACTCATTTCAATAATAAGAGTCATTTGATTATTTAAAATTTCCCAAGCAGTCAAAATGACTGCTTTTGGGCAATATAGGTATAACACACATATATACCGGAAATGAAGGAGGGGGGAGGTAACTACAATTATTAATAAACGCATTTATATGTTGTACAAAAAGTCACAAAATTCTAAGAAATTGTGTCATTATATACATAATTGTCTTTCTAATTGAAATTAAAAAGCAGTCAAAATGACTTCCTTGGGCAATCTAGTGTTAAAATAATCCCCGCTACTGAAGACACACTGATACATACTGAACACGTTTTGAAGAGAGCTATCGTATTATTTTCGACTTATCAAAATTATTAAAAGGAAAAGCATATTCTCATTTAGTTCGTGTTCTTGGCAAACAACGTAGAAAATTTTTGTTTTCCTCAAACATCTGCAGTTTAGTTATTACAATCTGTACAATTTCAAAAAGTGATGGAGATCACAGTGACTACTAGACTTCGGATTTTTATGCGTTTATGAAGAAATTAAGACATAAAATTGGATGAAATTTCATTTAACAGAATAATTTTTATTTTGCACAAAGATCCGCAGTTTAGTTATTACAATCTATACAATTTCAAAAAGTGAGAAAGATCACAGTGACTACTAGACTTCGGATTTTTATGCGTTTATGAAGAAATTAAGAGACGAAATTGGATGAAATTTCATTTAACAGAATAATTTTTATTTTGCACAAAGATCCGCAGTTTAGTTATTACAATCTATACAATTTCAAAAAGTGATGAAGATCACAGTGACTACTAGACTTGGGATTTTTATGCGTTTATGAAGAAATTAAGAGACGAAATTGGATGAAATTTCATTTAACAGAATAATTTTTATTTTGCACAAAGATCCGCAGTTTAGTAATTACAATCTATACAATTTCAAAAAGTGATGAAGATCACAGTGACTACTAGACTTGGGATTTTTATGCGTTTATGAAGAAATTAAGTGACGGAATTGGATGAAATTTCATTTAACAGAATAATTTTTATTTTGCACAAAGATCCGCAGTTTAGTTATTACAATCTATACAATTTCAAAAAGTGATGAAGATCACAGTGACTACTAGACTTGGGATTTTTATGTGCTTATGAAGAAATTAAGTGACGAAATTGGATGAAATTTCATTTAACAGAATAATTTTTATTTTGCACAAAGATCCGCAGTTTAGTAATTACAATCTATACAATTTCAAAAAGTGAGAAAGATCACAGTTACTACTAGACTTCGGATTTTTATGCGTTTATGAAGAAACTAAGAGATGAAATTGGATTAAATTTCATTTAAGAGAATAATTTTCATTTTGCATAAAGATCCGTAGTCTAGCGATCACTAACAAATATTGGAGACATCTTGCCTCCAAAAATGTGCTCTACAGCAAAATTATTTCCCCATATGTAATAATCTGCACGTTTTCAAACAAATTAGTCTAATAAAAGCGGGTGTTCGAAATTCTCGAACGACGCCAACGACGATCGCCGGGTTGATTCTAATTGATTGGTACAAGGAATAACGCGTGTTGCAGCACCGCGGTGCATTAATGTCTTTGTTTTCTGCATTTCGTGTGCCCCGGCGATGCTCACTTGGAAACAGTTCGCGTTGCGGAAAAGTGGTTAACAACCCCACCTGGTCCGTTCGGGCGCGGCCTTTCCCCTTCGTCTATAAAGCGACCAGGAATCCACTTCTTCCGAACATTCACTCGTCGCTTCGTCACTCATTTGTTCACCATGCGGCTCCTTATCTTCGCAGGTGAGTAGTGCTCTTACACGTACACGCATTCACGAACCTACACACAAAAAGAAACACACACACACACACACATCGTTACGTTTCATAGAACAAGGATACAAATATTTTTTGGTGTTTCCGTCCGACAGCTTGTGTTCTTCCGCATATGTTCTTCTTTCTTTTCCTCTTTACTTTCTTTCGTTTTCTGTGCAAACTGTTCGAGAAACTCGACGGGAAAAATATTCGGGCCGTACGATGAAAAAACCGTACGCGTGTGCTGCGACGACGAATTTGAATCGCGTGTGATCTTACGACCGATAAGATCGATCGGAGGATAAACCGATCGATCTGCTGCTCGACAACGGCAGTGTTTGTTTGTGACCGTTTAACACGTTTACACATCCGGACGTCCAATCTCGAACAGAGAGGAACGATGACTATTATTATTTAGACCGACACCGAGCGGTCTGCTTTTATGGACTACGCGACTGCGTTCCATTAGCTTCGAAATGGCTTCCAGGTTAATCATGTTCGCGGAAATTGTTACTCTTAACCCTTCGTGGACTACCTAGGTCGTTTATGATATTTATCTTTTCCCGTTTTTAACGTTTGACGTCGAACAACGATTATACATCAACACAGAGTCCTTCGATACGTATTCCAGAATTGTTATAGATTTTTTGAAAGATCACAGCAGTAAACATAAACGAGCTGCCCACGGAGGGTTAATTACGAGCGTCAGCTTTTTCCTTGCAATTGGAACCGTCTTGATCCATTTATAGGACTGTGAACGTGTTAATGGGTAAATTCTGTAATTTGTACGAACGCGATTATTCAAATAAAAGTCTATTTTTTCGTGTGCGATACTTTGCATCTTGTAAATGGTTCAATATATCTTTATGAGTGTTATTAACGGAGTAAGGGCATTTTTATATCTGAGAGATAACCGTGCGAAGAGAAATTATTTTCGATTCACGAAGGCTCTGGTTTGTCGACCAGAGTGCAAATGATACGTCGAATCGGTATTGTTCGTTTTGGGAATATTTTTCATGAATCGTAATGTTGAATCAAGTTTTAACAAATGGATAGTTTTCGGTGAGAAAAGTATATCGAGAGCCGGCGTGGACTACTCCTTAAAATTAAGAGCAGGCAGCACGACTTTCCTTGATTCGCTAGATAAACTGGTGCGTACGGGCATTGCATTCGTATTAGAAACTTGCTTCCTGAACAACTTGGTTCACTTTCGCGTTTCGGTTTATACAAATATGCAGTCCGTTAACTTTCATAGCGGCATAGGAGGAACCAATCTTTCTTTCACAGCTGCGGCTTAATTAACGCGATTTGGAGATTGAGCGAAATTTGGAAATTCGAGATTAATCAGAAATACCGCGTTTCTCCCTTAGCGTATCCGTAAAGCTGCATTAATAAAGGAATTGTATTTACGTTAAAAAAAAATGCAGATTAATTAACTCGATTTGGAGATTGATCGAAATTTGGAAATTCGAAGTTAGTCGGAAATGTCGTGTTCCCCCCTTCGTGTATTTGAAAAACTGCATTGATAAAGGAATTGTGCGTATGTAAAAAACTTTGTTTATGTACAAAATTTAGAAATTAGTCAGAAATGTCGTGTTCCTCTCTTCGCGAGACTAAAATTAAAACTACGAAGGAATTGTTAAGTTGAATGTATTACACTTTTACAGTTCGTCAATATTTTTGTAGATTTGCCAGGAATGTATAGCACAAATATTTATCATATGATTATTTGCAACGCATTTTTGGGTTATAGATTAGCAATAAAGAATTTTCATTCCTTTTCGTTTCTCCAAAAAAATGTAACGAGAAACAAAAGTATTTGAATCACAATAATAAAGATAATATTATCATCAATTTATAATTTTGTTTAACGTTAAATCGAACGTATAGTCACAACCATATTGATTATTAATTTTCTATGAAATTCATTGTTTGCTTAAATTTTTATGAAACACGAGGCAGGGGAATGCGTCGAGTTAAAATTATATTGTTCAATTAATTAACTTGTTATAAATGTTTGCCACGGTACAAACGGTTGTCTGTTTCATTATACATTTTCATACAAATTGATATAATTCCTGGTGAAAAGTGAAGTTATTTTTTTAAATCTACATAACTGCCAATTTCTACTTCGTGACTTTCTGCTTCTATTGTCAACCTTGACTTTAGCTTCCTAAATAGACTTTTGTTTGAATAACAATTATACTTGTAAATATTCTGCATGATCCAAATCTGTAATAATTATGTATCGCGCGGTATCAATGTATCAAGATTGTGTAAACTTTCTCTGGCTTCGCAACGTAATAATTATACTCGACATTAGTGAAATCCGTTGTGGGAATTAAATGGGAAAGAAGACAGTGTTATTGTTGTGTGTGTGAAACTAACTAATGAGTTTCAACACGTGTGAACAATTCTGCATAAAACCTTCAAACATCTACTTAACACAAATCTAACGAACGTGTTGCGTTCTCGTAAGACTCACTTTGAACAAAACATTGTGGTATTTACAAAAATATTTATTTTGCATTCGTAAAATTATCTTTTTTATGGTAACAGCTTGTAAATATTTTTATATACTCATAAAATTCATTAGCCAATTCTAGTTTATCACTTTCTGTTGAAAAATAGTATTTCAACACTTTTTGTTTTTGTTTTGTATATACAATACTTTGTGAAGTGAATATCAAGCAAGAAGTAAAGCGATCATTATGTAAATCTTCATTTTTATGGGTCACTGTATAAACTGTAAATAATAGACTAAGAGAAAAATTTGATTGAACCGAATGGTAGGAAACATAAAGGAGAAATATTATTAATTTTCGTTAATGCGTATACAGCTGCCATAGAGTTATCTAGAATATAACAATAATTTTCATACTTTCCCTCTTACGTCACGAAAATTACACCGTCAACAGTAAAAAATAGAATGATTTGTATAATTGACGGTAATCGAAGCGTAACCGAATCGAAAAGTTTAATCTCTTTACGTTTATGGTTGTCTTTATTGTCCGGTTTGTTCGCGTTTAGTTTATCAAATCGATTTCATGCCACGGAAATAGTAGTCCCAGAATCTGGAATAACGACGACGAAATGGACATTGACATTTCTCTTTCCGTATTTTTTGTTTTTCCCCGCATAAATCGAGGAAGACCTGTTATGCTTCGCGAGATAATTTCGTTACACGGATTGCTCCGTGAAATTAGATTCGATCCGTTATTATTGACGTTCCTATTAGCGGCGCGTGTCCGCGAGCCAATAAGATTTATCAGTGAAATCGGCTAATGAAGGTCGAGTTAATTGATCCCCGGTATTTCCGTTTAACACGTAATTGTCATGCTGCGCGATTGTTTATTGCGAGAGCAAAGTGAGTCACTTGTTACGCAGAGATATGTAGCCTTCTTCGATATTGCATAGTTCGCACAATTGTACGTAATGCATTGCTAGATTGGCACACAAATCGTTGCGAACAAAGTAATGCTAGAACTTGACCGAACTTATTCTTCTTAACGCTGATCGTACCGAGCTATAAATGTAACAGATACATGTTGCCTTATAAAAATGACAAGATTTAATTTATTTAGACTTTGCGCGGTTCTTATTGCAATGCATGCTCTACTAAAGATATTTATTGAATAATTGCTCATGAAAGCATCTTTATAATTTCAAAAATTGTCAAATAAAAAATCTACAACCGGTCATTTGACCGGTGGTGGTACGTTTAGCGTTAAATTACAGTTCGATTTTCAATCGAATTACACAGGCTCACGAAAGTATTCGAACGCCCTTTAAATCAGTATAACCTTTTTTTTAAAAGTGGATCAAACGACCTGACTTCTTCGAGGAGTTAGAAGAATTGGTTTTCCAAATGATGTGCAAAAAAGATTTTGAAAAAATTGCAATTGTTAAGAATTACATGAGAAAATAAAAATGGCACTTTTCACAACTTGTTTATTTGAACCTGTAGTGAAAATTTAAAATATGAGTTTTGTAGATATATGTTAGTTATATACATGCTGAAAATTTCATTGAAATCGATTAATATACACACGAGTTACAAATAGTTAAAAATGGTGAAAAGCGTAGATTTTCACGACTTTTGATCAGTTTAAAATCCTCAGATTTTAACATATTTCGATGCGTGCCATTTATATCTGCGTCAGCCGATTTCGATGAAATTTTCAGTACGCGTATAACTAACACAGATCTACAAAACGCATATTTTAAATTTTCATTACAGGCTCAAATAAAAAAGTTTTGGTAAATGCCTTTTTTATTTGCTCTCATAATTCCGAGCTTGAATTGAAAATTTTTTAAAATCATTTTTGCACGTCATTTGGTAAGCCAATTCTTTTAATTGCTCAAAGAAGTCAGGTCGTTTGGTCCAATTTAAAAAAGTTATACTGTTTTAAGGGGTTATATACAGTTAGGAGGCCCAAAAAAGCAATTTTTTAAGAATTTTTCCTGAGAAGACCTTTACATCTATTAATGTAAAAATTTGTACACATATTATGGTAACCTTTAACTGTATTTTAACATTTGTTATTTGTAAAAATAATAATTTTGAAACCGGCTATAGCTCATCTCTTGGAGCTCCTCTAAAAAAAGGCGCTTTGCGGTGACCACTATATCTCTGGACTGGATCATCAAAAATTAAAAAACCAAACTGATTTCGTTAAAGAAATGTATAATCTAGTAATTAATCGAAGGAATAAGCAAAATAAAATTTTGTGACAAAATGGCGGCTTTTCAAAGAAAAAAATCGATTTTTCACCAAAATGTTGGCCTTAAATTATTTATAAAAAACAAAATATTCATCGGAGAGAAAAAAGCTTCGATTAATTACTAAAAAATATACTTAAGAAGCTTGTGTTAAAATTTGAGAGTGATCGGTTCAGCCGTTTCCGAGAAATCTTGGTCACCGACTTTGAAAACACAATTTCGAGAAAAACGGGTCGAAAGATCGTGTTGAAATGCTCTGACGCTCTCAAACGCTCTGACACGTCTTTACAAATATGCGTGTAACTTCGAAAATAATTGCCGGATTGACTTGAAATTTTTTGTGCGTATACTTAAATATATGTACATTACGTAAATGAAATAAAAAAAAAAATCGATTTTTTGAAAATTCAAACTGTATATAACTTCTTAAAGGGCGTTCCAACACTTTCGTGAGCCAGCGTATATTCTAGCACGATTCATATTTTATATTTGCCTCTTACATTTTCCTGACAGCAGAGGAAATCGCGTTTCGGTGGGGTAGTTTATTAATATAATTTGACTGTTTATTTTAGCGTTTTTCTCGTATGTATGGCAAAGAAAAGCCAGTGGATTAAAATAATAGCGAATCGATCGAACGTTTAGAAACCGTTCCAACCCAGCAGAATTTGTGCAATAAAACGGTGCTTTCGTTTTCGAGGGAAATCACAACCTCGTCCTTGGCGCGCGGTATTTCTTATTAAAAGAGATTTTGAAAGAGCCGTGACGTTATTTCCCGTCGATTACGACTCGATTCTGAGGTTCCTAAATGATGAGAGAGTAGTCAATTAGTCATAATAATGAGGAGTAAGAATGTGTACGGGCCGTCGTGGATCGACGGGTTTCATTGACTTTCCAAGTCATCGTCCGATTGCATTGGCTTCCGGTAAAGAGTTTACAAGATTTGTATAAGGTTTCTACTTCTATATTCCCACTGTAATATTTTATGCAAATCGATGATAATCTGCGAATGATGATTATCAGCAAATTTGCCAACGATTTCGTTTGTGAAACTTCGCTTTTAGCACGACTCCCGCAACACCGCACGCCATTTCCATCAACTTCCATTACGGTTGATCGTTACGCGGTGTGTGATTGGTTCCCCGATGACAATCCTCGTTACGGTTTGATTAGTACCGAGTCCACATCGGTTGGTGAATGATTACTTGTGCGTCGATTAACACTTTGACTGCCAAATTAGAAACCTCAAAAATTCCATAAAATCAAAGCGAGTTATTTAATGAAATAAAAATTGAAAAGAATTAAATGGATGATATTGAGTAGTCCTCCAACTTTCTTGCATATTACAGATCCTAATAAAATTTGGTACAATGAATATATTAACGTAAAAATTCATTTTAAAACCTGGACAAATAATTCCGTCACCCACATATGAGTGACATGGCAGTCAACGGGTTAAATGATCAAGTTGGAGGCAAACAGACATAAAAATTCAGCGAGAAGTTTGTCGCGGTTGTCTGCCGGCAAGAAACCACGTAAAATTGAAAAGTCCCTTTCATTTATCCAGTGAGCGGAAAAAAAAACTCGGAGAGAACAGTTTGTTCGCACAAGGCCGTGCCCCAGAAATATTTGAAATAACTGCGATTTGTTTAACGTTGCCGTTCGTAATCAGGCCAATGATGTTAGGGCAACGAGGAACGATCCAAGTTACCGCGAAGACAGCATACGCTAACATAGGTTCAAACAAGCTTCGTGAATTTTTAAAACGGGCTTTCTCAAAATTTCGTTTAACAAAATTCCAATTGAAATTTTCAACTTACTAAAAAATTCGAGGCGAATTTCAATATTTAAATCTTTATGAAATCGTACTTTTAATATCTTGGGTACATAAATATATTAAAAATATTCTACTACTTTAGGTTTGCGGAAAAACAATAGCTTTGTGGTTTTCTAACGAGTCTTGTCGCTCACCAAAGTGTAAAAAAAAATACTTTACAGCAGCTAAACGAAGCAACAGTTTTAAACTGATATACAGGGTGTCTCAAAAATGTGTTTCCTTGGAAGGGGCGATTCTAGAGGCCATTCGAAGTAACTTTTTCTTTGCGAAAATGTTCTCCGCAGCTCTGTTAAGTGGTTATTAACGAAAAGCACAGATCAATCAGAGTCAGCCAATTCTGACTCAGCCAATTCCAACATGGCGTTCAGCGTGATCTGTCGCCGAGCCGGGATCTCTCTGCTATAGCTGCGCTCTGATTGGTTCGTGGTTTTCGTAAATAACTCCTCGACAAAGCCGCGGAGAAGATTTTCGCAAAGGAGAAAGTAACTTCAAAAGATTTCAGGAATTTCAGGGAAGTATAATATTTTTGGGATACCCTGTATTACAAAAATTAAACTCGAAAAGCGAAAAAATTGAGCCATTATCTTTTTACGCCGATTTTAATAGCTATAAAATGGTGCACGGTTGTTGAAACGGTAAGCCTCGTATTCTATTGCTATTACAGAGTAATACTGTTACGAAGATGCATTTCTTTACCGAAGAAACCTCGTGTTGGTTTGAACGAGAATCGGTTTATTCGAACAGGAAGCTACTAAGACTGTCGAATGCGTTTTCAAACGAGCATAATGGCAGCGAGCTGCTGATGGAAAAGAAAGTGAACCAAACTAGGATATTCACGCAGTATTTTGCACCTATGTCACTTCGGATTGAGAAATCTGCGCCGGGAAGCGGAATAAGTAGACATTATGCGCGTACATATACTACGACGATATACCGCCTTTCTAACTAGCAACAGGCTGCTACATTCACGTATCTGCCGGTTTTTGATTAATTACTGAATCCAACCAAGACCTCTCCTTCATGCAAATTGATCGAAGTACCGCATCGGATTCGTATCCCGTAGGAAACGTAATTGAATTCTTCCGATCGTTAATCGAATAAAAGAAGGATCGAAGGACAACGAAATTTTTACCCGCGAAGCTATTTTCACCTAATTACCTTATTCAGCAAATCGATGCAAAATCAATATGAACGGAGATCCGAACGGTTAGCAATTTACCAAATAAACTCATTGTTAGTCAAGTAAAAATTCACTTCATGCGTGCACCTTGTTACTCTAAAATATCAGATTGTCTAATTAACCCTTTGCACTCGAAGCCATTTTAACTCTAAAACGAAACGTTTCTCACGACCTAGAATATTTCCCTTCTATATACAGGGTGTCCCAGTTTTTTCCGACCAAACTTTGCTAGCGTGTTCTACACGCAAAAGTAAAAAAAAATGTGATATGAACATATGCTCTTTTTTTATTAATGAATTATAATTAATAATGCCAAATGATAATGAACTGGTATTTCGTCGACACAGCGTACGAACGTATTATGAATATCTCTATTTGTGTTTACATAAACTCTTATGTTTACTTCCTGAAGTAGTTGATATCGACATTTTTTATTAACGTTTTAATAATGAGATAACATTTTAAAATGACGTCTGTTATTACGAATACAGTATTGGCATCTAATAAAAATTGTTTATTATTATTAGTTATTAGTTAGTTATTACATTATTAGTTATAACTTCGTAATAAAACATTTAAGAGCATATGTTCATATAACATTTTCTTTACTTTTGCGTGTAGAAAAGTTTAGCCGGAAAAAACTGGGACATCCTGTATATTTTTTCATACTATACATACGAAAATGGTGCAATTTACTCGTACAGTACTGAAATGCTTAGTAATTTATTAAATACAAACAAATTTAATAATGTCAAAAATATTTTGAATAATGATACAGGCATTTTTAGTGGCGCCTTACAGTCGACATTCGACTGCTAAGGATTAAGTCCGTTTCTTGACAGGAATGTCACACTGTATCTTGTATAAAATTTCCCTAATTACTGATACACAATTTCTTTCGATGATCTACTTTCAACTGTTCTGGAAGGTTAAACACACCTTATTCATGAAATGTTCCTGTCTGTTCACTAACCCTCGAACTACTGCGAGTTCTAGGCCTATGGGTCATTTCTGACCCGCAACGATATTCCACGAACACAATTTTCTTTCGATATAAGGCGATGCCTAAGGACCGGCTTCCGTCGTATTTCGAATGAAGACGACGAAGGGGCGGTTTTCTTATTTCGAAATGAAAAGCGTCATGTTATGTCGAAATAAAATTGTACATATTGTTAAAAGATACGTGCTACCTTACCTTACGCATCACTTTCGACATGAATGAACTTATCACATAACCTGATAGTTCTTCGTGGTAGGCTTGTTTTAAATCACGATACACAATACAACATTTTAGCCAAACATTATCTTGTATCGCATTTTCAATAATAGCACTATACTGAAAGGAAGATTAAAAATCTTCTTTTAAATTATAAGCGCAAATTAAATTTCTAGATGACGTTACTGGGGATGATTTGTTGGTTCGCAATTGAAATATTGTTGTTGTTGAACGATCCGTGAAAAAGTCTGTAATTATAGATCATAGACTTTTAAAAATTATAAAATACTCGACGGGTAGATGATGTGTTCTCCTTTTGCGATGAAGATTCTGAACACACTCTAATAAATATGTGTGTATTAATTTCCTTTTAACCGAAATAATTTTGTTGTAGTTGATATACAGGGTGTTTGGTAACTGGTGGTACAAGCGAAAAAGGGGTGATTCTACATGAAAGAATAAGTCGAAAATATAGAATAAACATTTTTCGTTCGAGGCTTTGTTTTCGAGAAAATCGACTTTGAAGATCTGTCAGGTTTATGTGCTTCAGTATATGCAGGAAGTAGATTTGGTTGGTCATGATCAGACAGTTGCGTCAGACAATTCCTATCGAATAGCATGCGTATTCGCTGCATTTCAAATTCGATTTTCTCGATAACGAAACTTCGGATGAACAAAATTTTATTCTATATTTTCGACTTATTCTTTCATGTAGAATCACCTCCTTTTCGCTTGTACCACCAGTTACCAAACAGCCTGTATATCCTTTGGAGAAAACATACAGTAAGGAGCAAAACTGAACACACATACGACATTTTAACAAAAATAATTTTTTAAAACAAAAGAAACAAAATACTTAGTATTATCTTCAATCTTCTGGCTTTCCAAAACAAATTTAATATTTGTGATATCATTATTATTTCGCTTCATACAATTTTTTTTCCTGTAGTCGGTTTTGCACCGCACTAAGATTCTCGGGTTTAGGAACTGTAAACACAGATTTTGTAAACAACCTGGTAGTCCATCACGGTCAATTCCACGACCAGGAGTGCAGTAGTTATTAGTTTATCGTTGTTATGCGTTAACACGCATCAATATAACATCATGAAGCCATTATATAAAAATATGAAGAATAATATCATTTTCCAATTAAAATCGGGTTTATCAACGCAAGCAATTGCTAGAAAATTTGTCGTCAGTCAGGGAGTTGTACACAAGAGACGGAAAAAATACTGCAGTAGAGTCCCTGCATCTTTTGGAGGCCGTCCGAAATTATTATCTTGTCAGGAGAAGAGAAGATTGACGAAATACATTACTTCAGAAATTGCAACGACGGCATCAATGGCTGCAAAGTTATTAGAAAGCGATGTTAGAAAGAAAATTAGTAAGTGGACGGCTCGAAGGGCATTAAAAGAAGCCAATTTTACAGCAATTGAGAAGAAAAAAAACCTGCTCTATCAAAAAAGAATGTCAGGGCCCGTCTGAGTTTTGCAAGAAAATATTTAAGCCGGAATATAGAGCAATGGAAAAAAGTAATTTTTTCCGACGAATCTAAAATCAATCGAATTTCATCGGATGGACGTTCTTGGTGTTGGAAGAAGCAAGGCGAACCTCTTTTACCGCGTCATGTGAAGCAAAAAATAAAATTTGGTGGTGGTTCACTTATGGTGTGGGGGTGCACTACGGCGTACGGTGTAGGTTCACTACATCGAATAGAAGGTACGGTGAACCAGTATACGTATAAGGATATTTTATAAAAATATTTACTGGAAACAATTGAAAATATGCCGGTACCAGAGTGTGATGTCGTATTCCAACATGATAACGCTCCTGGGCATTATGCGAAAAGTGTAAAGAATTGACTGCAAACTCAACCATTTCAAACCATGAGGCCTGCTCAAAGTTCAGCCATAAACCCGTTTGAAAATGTCTGGGCATATTTAAAAATGAAGTTACAGAATAACTATAGTACTCCCCCAAGAACGATAACTGATTTGTGGCAAAGAGTGCAGGAACAGTGGTATTCTATTACACCAGAATATTGCGAAAATGTAGTACCTAAGTATGCCTAAACGTATTCAGGCAATTATCAAGGTTAAAGGTTCATGGACGAAATATTAAGTGTACGAAAATCTGAAATGTTTACTCAAAATTAGTTGCGGTGCAAAACCGACTACACGAAAAAAAATTGTATGAAGCGAAATAATAATAATATCACAAATGTTAAGTTTGTTTTGAAAAGCCAAAAGATTGCAGATAATACTGAGTATTTTGTTTCTTTTGTATTCTACGTGCAATTATTTAATAAAAAATTATTTTTGTTAAAATGTCGTATGTGTGTTCAGTTTTGCTCCTTACTGTATGCATACAATAAATGTAAACTATCTTTTTTTTCTATGAAATTCTGAACGATGAAGAATTTCTAATGATTCTAATCACAAAATAGATAGTAGTGCAAGGGGTTAAGGAACGATACAAGAAGTGTTTTAGAAAATTAAAATGATTTTCAACTCGAATGCAGTGATGCGATTTTAATGGAAAAAGGTACATTATCGAAACGGATCGGTCGGTTTGTTCATAACCATTCTGATGTTGACCGTTCGGAAATGCGTGGCCACTTATTACCGTGAAAAATGGAGAAAGACCATGGTCTTGAGAAACCGTAATTGTTAAACAGCAAGAAAATCGTCCGGCAATGAAAGGTCGGTAGCGCGGCGAGCGATTTGCTTTCGCTAATTTCGCTTCCGAGCCGATGCTCGGATCTGCTAAACGCGTTGCGAACGTGATTTTGAAAGATCCGCCTCCGTATCTCGCCAATTAACCTCTGATCTACGCTCGGGGAGCAGTTTGTGTCGAGACGATTAGCTTCTTCGAATCGATTTTACCCGCGTAGGCATGCCTGCGCGTCGAACATTTGCAAAACACCGTGATTTCCTCCGATGACGGGGGAGGCTGTCCGCGACCACGCAGGCATTAATTTCGTTTCTATTCCCTAATTAAAGAGCATTCGTTACACTTTGTCGCCAGCCGACTTTTGTCCTCCTTTGACCGAACGAATGTCGCCTCCAATTAAATGTCAATCAGCGCCAGTGAAATGTCGCGAAGTGTTCGAACGCTGGGCACGCAACCTGTTCACCGTTATGTAAAATAGTTCATAAAGTGTTCTGTTCGTTTTAAATTTAGCCGCTGCGCTACTTTATTCGCATTGGAACTGCATTAAGAGAAACCGCGGCTCGGACCGGAGCTCTGGAACGCGGATTTTTATCCTTTTATGCGATAGTACAGGTGCCGGGAACGTAATAGAATTTAATATTGTTCGAGATTTAACGCTGAAATTTTAGAATCATTTTGTTTGACATCAGTTCTCGCCGACTATTCGATCTTTTATTTTCTTGAAAAATCTACGGTATTTATTCATAAATCTACGGTGAATTTTATAATTCATTGAGATTTTGTTGCTAAATAGAAAACTCGTTTCCAAAGCATCCAAGTTGAAAGTTGAAGCTCAAAGTTATTTCCATTCTTAATCTTCAATGATAGTTCTAATTTAATTTACTGAAGAATTTACTGATTTTTTTTTATAATTAATGCAATTTGAATCTGAAGGAAGAGATTATTTTGCAATACTGTACAGACGTTTTAATATATTATAATATATTATAAGCGAAAAGGGGGTGATTCTACATGGAAGAATAAGTTGAAAATACAGAATAAACATTTTTTCAACCGAAGTTTCGTTATCGAGAAAATCGAGTTTGAAATGCAGCATGCTATTCGATAGGTATTGTCTGACGCGTCTGATCGTGACCAACCAAATCTACTTCCTGCATATACTAAAGCACACAAACCTGACAGATCTTCAAAGTCAATTTTCTCGAAAACAAAGCCTCAAACGAAAAATGTTTATTCTATATTTTTGACTTATTCTTTCATGTAGAATCACCCCCTTTTCGCTTGTACTACCAGTTACCAAACACCCTGTATAATACAAATTATAAACAGCCTTATATGCCCACTACATATATAAGGAGTTTAACACTGAACCTACCACGGCCGTTCTAATTGACCTTCTCAAACTCCTTGCAAATAATTGATTACTTATTGGTACCCCTAATATTAACAATAATTTTTTTTTAAGGATCGGTCATTTTGACCACGCATGGTAGGAACAGGTATACGAGAATCGTCGGTAGGTTCAGTGTTAAAGACTTACAGTCATTCAAAAAACGAGTAGGTCAGTTTACATGTCTCCACCGTAGGTTTGGAGAGTAGGACATTACAATTTACTGATTTGTCAAATCAGTCGGGTCTTGAAACTAATCCCCATAATTTTCTGTACATTTACACCATTTGACAGGTAACCGAATGAAATAAAGTTCAAATTGCTTACGAGGGTCACGCATTAATTTTGAATTTCGCATTGACAATATTCTCATGAAATTATTTCCGATAATTTAAATAACTGAGAAAGAAGAGATCAGAAGCAAGCTCGGTAGTTCCCGTGTTAATATAACTCTTATTTATTGACTAGAAGCGTGAGAAATCTCTTCGCGATGGTCCAACATGGCGTCGGAAATGGCGCGCGGTCCGTTGCTAACCAACGAGGCCGGCATCATTAAAATTTGACATAGACGGCCGCGGGCGAACGGGAGGCGTTAATTAAATAAGATTTGTTAACCGGAGGTTGTTACTTAATTGTCTTTCGAGCTGAGGACCCCCGGCTTATTACTCAACGCGAGCAAATTGCTCGTATCCGCGTAATTTCTCGCGCGGTAACAAAGGAAAAGGAAAAGGAGAGCCGCGTTGCTGCCGCCGCCGTCGGGTTTCCTTTTTTCTTCGCCGGTTTTAAACAAAGATTTTCCACCGAGGAAAACACGCCGAGATCATCGATCTAAGCTGCGCGCAGTATGGAAACGATTTGGCAACCTCTCCTCAGCTTAGAAGTTCTCACAATTACATCTTTGGGCATGTTCACAGCTTCAAACAAAATGGCTTCGCCGGCCGGGGCGAGGTGAAAGTGAAACGAAGTTTTAGGACCTACATCGGCCTACCCTCGCGTTTATTTATCGTTACGCTTTACGCGAAACGGTCAACATTTTATCGGTGACTTCACCACCGTTGTGCAATCGTTGCGCCGAGCTTTTTGCAATTTAACTCTTACACTCCCGTCCATAAGTCACCGGACAGTTAGGGGAGAGTTGCCGAATGCGTACCACTTAATTTCGAAGGCAGTTTATATATTCTTTAGTAGGAGTTTGAGCAAAAATTATGTTTTGTGCATCTATGTATTAACTATCGAAGTTGCAATTTAATATGATTTTTTTAAATATTTATTGATAGATCATTGTGATATGAACACTTTTATAAGATCATGCAAACAGTACGATTTAGGCAACCGGTATCCTAAATGGTACCAGCCGGTTTCCAAAATTGTACCTCATGTGTCGGATTAAAAAGATACAAAAAAATCATAAGAGAAACTGTATTTTGCGTTTAATTTCAGTTTAATATACAATACAACATAAAAATAAAATGAAATATTACATTACTTAACTTGAATACAACTAGGACAATAATAAATATTGTCTTTTTTCAAAACTCCTCCACAAGCTTCATGTACCCACTTTTGGCACTTTAAGCATTGGATCATGTCTTCTAAATAAGAATTATTGCAAAGAAAACAGAACCAATCGTTTTCATTCTCCACTTCTACGAGAACTGGAGCAGCGGTGCTGGTTGAAGGCGTGAAATCAATTTTTCTTTGTTTCATTTGTTTTGTTCTCATTGTAACTAATTCCTTTTTATAGGGGCGTCTGTAAGCTGCTTTCCCATGCTAAAAAAATGTGAAATATTGTAAATCGTTTATTTTCGCGGTAAAATTTGAATAACAGTATCTTAAATCGTACTGGTACGATTTAGGAAACCACAGTGTGGTACGATTTAGGAAAAAGACGTCCCGCTAAATAATTGAAGCTAACCTTTAAAACATTATCAGCATGTTTTATAAACTATATAGAAAGAAATAATATAACATAGCTAGTTTTCAAAAATATATAAGACTACCTCAGAAACTGTAGATTTATATTTAATTCAGCCGATTAAAATCGTTTAAAATTGACATCAGACTTGCCTGATTTCTTTGTGCTTCTGTCATTCACAAAACAACACTTCATGCGAATGACTTTTTGGTCCTACTTTATCGACATAAATAAAAGTTCATATCTTTACCACCAAGAGGCATCAAAATGCATTAATTTTTAAATAAAAGGGGTGGTACGATTTAGGTGACCAGTACGCATTTGGCAACTCTCCCCTACTCGCTTTCAGCAAAAGAATGATTAAAACACAGATACAACTCTCTAGCTTGATTCTATTGTTGGTCTTGTGATATTTAGCTATTTTACGATAATTTCGGTATGTAAAAATACAAATAAATATTAGTTATTTATATAAACGTTTAAAAAAGAAACTGCATGCGTAAACACTCATTTCGTTAGGTTTCCATTCGGTACATGTTGGGATATATTGTTCGCTTTGGACATTCAAAACCATCAGAGGACTATATTTGAAACATTATAAAGAGTTTATAAACACTGTAAGAGGAGTTTTAAACTAAATAGAGATAAGCACGGAGCTGCGAAGGCGAAGTCGCTGTTTCTTCTTCATTTCAAGTATGACAGTGCATGTGATGAGTATGAGCAGTTCTAGAAAAAAATTATCCGTTCAAAAGCGTTCGAGTATTATTACTCTTGCTAAACAAGGCTATTCTGTGCGGGAAATTGCGATAAAAACTAAAATTCCGAAATCAACGGTGCATGATACAGTGAAAAAGTTAACGGATACTAATACTTTTGAATATAAAAAACGAACTGGACGGCCCAAAAAAAAAAAAAACAACAGAAAATGAAGACCGCTATATACAAACGTTAAGTAAACGAAACAGGAGGATGACAGCAACAGAAATTGCGGCAGAAGTTAACAAAGTCCGAGAGGATCCAATCGGTACAACAACAGTTAAGCGACGTCTTTTGCAAGCAGAGCTTCGCGGTTGTGTTGCAGTTAGAAAACCGTTATTAACCAGTTAACTGTGATTGACGAGTATACTCGTCATGGAGAAGTGGCACGATTTTGTGTATTGACGAGTATTCTCGTCATGCGTAAAATTTTAATTCTGGTGAAAACTAAATTATATTCGTAGAATTTTAATATGTTTAAAATGTTTAGAGGTCAAGACGAAATGAAACAAACAAATGAAAATTATAAATAATTTGAGTTGGATTTATAACTATAAATATGACGACTATACCCGTCATCGCTTGATTATCGCGAAACACACTGGTGGGCGCTTTGCAAAGAGATCGCCACAGTTAACTGGTTAAGGACTCAAAATAAGAAAAAAAGACTGCAGTATGCAAAATTATATAAAGATTACACTGCTGAAGATTGGGAAAAGGTGTTGTGGACCGATGAGTCGAAATTTCAGGTGTTCGGTACAAAACGACGAAAGCGAGTAAGTGTCCGGTGACTTATGGACGGGAGTGTACGTCGATAACCGGCTACCCGATTAGGCATTTTCAATTTCTTTTTGTTTCATGTTTCTATTTACAAGCAGCAAGGTTATTGTAGACTTTTACGTTCTCGGATGATCACAGATTAATTTACATTTGGGGTATACAAATATTCGTTGAAATCACGAAATGCAAGATAAAGCAAAAAAAAAAAAAAATATGGCCTAATCTTTTGAACGTCTGCACGTGATTTATATTGTTTGCGAAGACGATTTTCAATAGAATTACACAATTAGCAACTATGCATTAAAATGGCCATTTGTTCCTCGTTAATTTATTATACACGAAAAATGAATCAACACATTATGGACTCATCTAACAACTAAATAATAATATACGTAACTGAGATTTAAATATTCAATAAGTGAAATTTCATACGAAATAAACATTGTCCGCGTTAATTGCAAGCCACATAGGCATTAATTTCTTTTCTTAATAATTATAACGTGTTGATTGTAGAATTATTAAATTCGTGTTTACTGTCACATTTGATCATTTCTGTCATAAATGCATCAAGTTCGCAGTCCACTATCTTTCGCTCTCCCACAGAATGAAAACGTGTAATTATCTTAATATCACTTAATAATTCGTTGATGTTATTGGGATTGCGGCGGATCGCGTATTGCGACAAAGTAACGATTTATAAGAAAGTTATGCGCAATGAAATAGCAATGATATTACTGTAGCGTGGCGCCGTACGCGAAATAATGTTATGCTTTCGTATTCGAAGTCTTGCTGTCTTCATTGTGCGTCTCGTACTGTGCATAATACCCGCAATTAAATATCTCCGGTAAATAGCGTGACAGTGCGAGTGGCATTTGTAAAATTATAAGCGCGGCGTAGTCGTTGTGATTTCATGTGTAGAGAAAGTTGATCGTGGAAGCGATGCATTTCCTGTCTGGAGAGGAAGCGCGCGGTCTCTTTATTAGTTTGCCGAGAAAGAATGTTTTTAGACAATTATAGAATAACTTTGATCTTGAAATGAACTTTTACTTTCTCGGTTATTAACGGGACCGTTAGACGGAATACGGCAGTTTACATAGTCAGCTTGCTAAATTAGTTAGCAATAAATTGTAATAGTAGTTAACTGCCATCACTCGTTTGACACCGATACTACCACGTTCCATTTACAGTCGGGGACAATATTAAGTGGACACTTTTAAAAATTGCATAACTTTTTTAAAATTGATCCAAATGACTTGATTTTTTTTTTAAGATGTTACACTGATTAGTCTGCTAGACAATGAGTAAACAAAAATTTCTTTAGATTGCAATTGGTTCGAATGATAAAAAAATGAAAAAATGATGATTTTTTAACTTTTTTATGTAAACCTATAATGATAATTTAAGAAATGCGTTTTGTAGATTCCGGTAACGTATATGCATACTGAAAATTTCATCGAAATCGGTCAACGTTGCAATGAGCTACAAACGTTTAAAGATGATCACATAAGGGCGAAATTCCCTGGCAAGGTCGAAAATCTGCGACTTTCACCCTCAAACTCTAATATTAAAAAGTTTGTAGCTCATTGCAACGTTGACCGATTTCGATGAAATTTTCAGTATGCATATACGTTACCGGAATCTACAAAACGCATTTCTTAAATTATCATTATAGGTTTACATAAAAAAGTTAAAAAATCATCATTTTTTCATTTTTTTATCATTCGAACCAATTGCAATTTAAAGAAATTTTTGTTTACTCATTGTCTAGCAAACTAATCAGTGTAACATCTTAAAAAAAAATCAAGTCATTTGGATCAATTTTTAAAAAGTTATGCAATTTTTAAAAGTGTCCACTTAATATTGTCTCCGACTGTATATCGCGTTATAGTTCCTAAAAAATTTCTCTTAAATATTCATAAACTCCGCGAACTTATTCCCGCCTGTGCTTTTCATCTCCCGTTAACATGTTGACTGCCATGTCACCCATATGTGGGTGACGGAATTATTTGCCCAGGTTTTAAAATGAAATTTTACATTAATATATTCATTGTACCAAATTCGATTAGAATCCGTAAAATTCAAGAAAGTTGGAAGACTACTCGGTATCATACATTTAATTTATTCCAATTTTTATTTCATTAAATAACTTACTTTGATTTCATGGAATTTTTGAGGTTTCTAGTTTGGCAGTCAAAGTGTTAATCAATGCACCTATCCACCTAAAAATCGTGGAACTATCTACTTTCTGTCCTTGGGATCATTTGAACGTTGTAGTTCATTTTTATAAATGAGAAACGAACTATCCTTAGGTCCAAAATCGCATTTTTATCGCTGAGTGCCTAGTTTGAAAAATTCATTGAAACGGAATTAAAGTCGCAAAGTTAAAGAATAACTCCAAGAACGCTTTTTCATTTTTCTAGTATGTCACAGAACCTAACCGTATTTGCTCTACACTCGACACATTAATGCAAACATTCTCTTACAAATCTGAACAAACAATCCTATCTACCATTTCTGGTAGACCCCCCAAAAAATTGATTATAATATAAAAATTAATTGAATTCGATTAATAAATTTGATAATATTAAAGTATTAATTTCTGTCTACCAATTCAGCAAAAATTAATGTTAATGATAAACAGTGCTAAATATATTTTATTGTGTGTGTGTGGTAAAAATTTATATTACATATATACATATATTATTGCATTTTTAGTGGTAATTTTTTAAGTTCATTTGAAGACGATTAAATTTGTTTACGGAAACAATCGTTCAATCGGAGGAAGATAAGTGCCTTTCTGTTTTATTGTGTGTGTTTATGTGTGTATGGGAAAACGCAAGGCTTTAATTCACCGGCACGTCGTCCGTTGGGGATAGGTTAATTAAGTGTACCTAATTACACACTGTGTACCGTTTGCGTTTCTTGGTACTATATAAATAGCTATTCGCAGCGGTCAGCGGAGGCTGTTTTCTGAGGAAGACCGGTTTAGAGGCGCGACTAGTAAAAGATTATTATCATTACGTTTGTCTGCGAGGAAAGTGCGGTCGCTAGAGTATGAGAGAAATTTCCGGTAGGTTCACTTTCACGATTGTTTGACACTGATCGACGAAAGTAAGGTCATTTATTTTTACATAATCGTTTCAAGTTTAACGGACTGGTTTATCTCCTCGGATGAACAGCAGATTGTACACAGCGCAGAGTATTCCCAGCGATTCTGAGACCGCCAATCAAATAATAATAACGTTGGAAGACGAATACCCTTGCTTGGTCTTGCGATTCACGCCGAAAATGAAAATTACGCTTTCTGTTAATGTCTCTTTTAATCATCAGATTCGTTAAGGTGCACAAATTAGTTATTAATCCTGTATCTCGTGGTGAAAATGAAAATTGCACTTTCTGTCAATGTCTCTTTTGATCATTACTTACAGTGGCGTGCAAAAGTTCTCGGCCAGATGGATTCTGCTATTTTTCTTAAAAAAAAAAAGCGTTAAGAAATTTTTATTAGAATCATATATAAGGGCATATTACATGAAAGGATATTACAAAAAATATCAACGCTAATTATTTTTCTTACTTGTTTATTTGCAGAATAAGTAAATTAACATGTTGAAAAATTTCCGGCCAGTATGTTTAACGAAAAAATTATGCTTGTTTTTCATTGTGTAACAATTTTGCAGTACATTATTTAACATGTTATAATTAAGATTTCGTAGCCATGCCTTTTGCAGCAATAACAGCCGCACAGCGACGAGGCATGGACTCAATTAACTGAGTAATGTAGTCGTGTGGTATTTTATTCCACTCTACTATTAAATTTTGAAAAAATTGTGTTTTATTGAAACTTCTGTGATTTTTCATTCGACGTTTCGTCTCTCCACAAAGATGCTCTATTGGATTTAACTACGCAGATTGATAATGCCAGTCTAAAACCTGTACTTTATTTGTAAACAACCACCCTTTTACGATTTTCGATGCATGTTTGGGGTCGTTGTCATGTTGAAAAAGCCAATTTTCTGGCATTTTCTTTTCACGATATGGTAGCATATGAGTTTCTAAAATCTTTTTTATACATGACACCAGTCATGATACCCTCAATTTTTATAAGAGGACCAATTCCTTGAGCGGAGAAAGCTCCCCATACTATAATGCTTCCTCCACCATGTTTAACAGTTGGTGTTTGGTACCTGGGATCATTTCTTGTGCCAACTGAACGTCGTACATATTGTCTTCCATCGCTGCTGAATAGATTAAATTTAGATTCATCAGAAAAAAGAACAGCTTTCCAATTTTTAACCGTCCAGTCACAATATTTTTTGGCAAACTTTAATCGGGCTATATTATTTTTCTTATTGATTAGTGGTTTTTTAACACTAACTCTGTCAAACAGTCCTACACCATGTAACCATCTTGTTACCGTACATCGACTAATATTAGCAAGGTTTTCCTGTTGTAGTTCTGCTGCAATATTGCTAGCCGTCTTCTTTGGGTCCGCAATTGATTTACGTTTTATAATTCTATCAATGCTTTTAGTGGTCTTTCGGGGTCTTCCACTTCGCGGGCGATTTTTCACGCCATATCCTGCACGATATCTGTTAATTGTATCGTTCACTGTACTTTTCCCGATAGACAATACCGAAGCAATTTCGCGAGATGACTTTCCCTTTAACGACAATTCCATCACAATTTTGCGTACTTCGACAGATGTCTTTCGAACCATGTTTACGTTTCAGCGACTGACTACCAACTGAAGTAACAATACTACGTAATATTATTTGAATGTAAACACTTACTGACCTTTTACAGACTTAAATACAATCCCGTCTTAAACTGGCCGGGAACATTTGAACACGCTAGCTTACGTATTCTTTAAATAAACATGTGTGAAGAATCTGTAGCATTGATTTTTTCTATATTATTCTTTCACGTAATATGCCCCTATATATGATTCTAATAAAAATTTCTTAACGGTTTTTTTTTGGAAGAAAAATAGCAAAAACCATCTGGCCGGGAACTTTTGCACGCCACTGTACGTTAAGGTACACAAATTAGTTATTAATCCTGTATCTCGTGGTGAAAATGAAAATTGCACTTTCTGTCAATGTCTCTTTTGATCATTACTTATGTTAAGGTACACAAATTAGTTATCAATCCTGTATCTCGTGGTGAAAATGAGAATTGCACTTTCTGTTAATGTCTCGTTTGATCACTACTTACGTTAAGGTACACAAATTAGTTATTAATCCTATAGCTCGCGTTGAAAATAAAAATCATGCTTTCTATTAACGTTTCGTTTAATTAACATTTGTAATTATCACTTGCATTAAAGTACGTACAAGTACCTATTAGTCCCGCATCTCGCGTTGCAAATGAAATTTATGTTTTCTGTTAATGTTTCGTCTAATCGTAAATGTCTTTTTAATTAGTGCGTCGAGTCTAGTTGAAAATGACCATTCAGACGAGTTAGGTAGGCGTAACATAACGTTTCTTAGGCTTTTTATGTGCTCTCCTGATTTTTGCTGCTAATTGGTGTCACAGTTGTATCAGAAGTCGTTGTTAGTTGAAAGTGCGCGGCATTGTTTTCGACAGATGGTTTCTCTCGGTTTGCAAAAATAATCCTAAAATCCGCGTATATGTGTCGAGTGAAACGTTACCGATTTCTTTGAAATAAGAAAAGGAGACAATTTTTATTTTTCCGTTATCGCTATGTCAAGGAGAAAATGTTGAAAAAATAGTTAGGAAAAATACCGGCATATAGAAAAGAAAAAAAAATGCTCTTTTTCCCAAATACGAAGAAAGTTAAAGAAGTTCAGCTCATTGCAGCTGTAAACAAATTTTTCGACAAATTCGCGTCTTTTTTGGGGCCACTATTTTGCATCCGTATAAATGTTTAAGTTATCAAATGAGCTTTGTACATTGGCATTGTCCTAGAACAGCCTGGTATCCTGGTGGTCAACCGTGAGAATCCTTGTACGACGATTTTGCTTAATTTCTTTAATTAAACTTGCTGCCCGCCTGCAGTGTCTGTATGCGATCGCGTCTATTATACCCGGGGAACCGACTTCCTTGTTAGTCGCATTAAATCAGAGTAAAACAACATCAAAGAATATTGAGCCCATAGGAAAGTCTTCCGGGTCTGGCCGGGCGAATAAGTGTTATGGATACCAGCGAGCACACCGATTCAACGTGATGCGGACTTATGGGACGGAGTATGCAGAACCGCATGCAGAAACGCGTGTCTATCATTTATCGCGAAATTGTTATTATTCCCTCGGGTCTAATTCCAACTGTCTGCTTACGGAGAAGTACAATTGGATTATGTCATTGGTCTCCGCCCGTTGTCGCTCTCGCAATCGTTGTTTGCACGCTAGAAACGAGGAATCTCAATTATCCGCTAACGTAAGATTAATTAGACGATGATTTTACTACCCGTTAGTCTTTTCTATCCGATCGAAAAACCAACCTCTCGTTGGAACAAAGTAAATACCGATGGCCGAAAGTAAGCGTATTTCGTTTGCTGTTGTTCAGTGAATCGAATAATGAATCGGCAGCTCACGGCCATGCAAATAGACATTTCGCTTGTGGTCACTTCTGTCTTGCAATTTCTGCACAGAAGAAAATCAAACAGTTTTATTAAATTAGCCTTCGAACGGTTTCTTTTTTTTATGCATTACGCTCGAAAGTTACGTAGTAGAGTGTTCTACAATCGTGCTTTCTTGCGATTGAATTACCCAATTTGCGGACTTAAAATGCACATTAGTTTGAAAATATTAACTTGGAATTTCCACCTATTGCATCTTATTGCTAGACGATTATTCGTATGTTTGTTCAAGAAGAATGTTCTAAAACTTTTTAGTGTTATTTCATTTTTTAAACCGAGCATAACCATTCTCTTCTAAATAACAATCTCGAAAGAGCCGATTAGGACACGCTCCTCCAGATAACTTATTCGCCACCGCCATTGAACAATTAAAAAATCCAGAATTGTATAACATCGATTCGAAAAGGTTCGTGAAGTAAATTACCGGTCGGCAAAGTGTTAACACTTTGACTGCCAAACTAGAAATCTCAAAAATTCCATAAAATCAAAGCAAGTTATTTAATGAAATAAAAATTGAAAATAATTAAATGTATTATATCGAGTAGTTCTCTAACCTTCTTGCATTCTACAAATCCTAATCAAATTAATTTTAAAACCTGGACAAATAATTCCGTCACCCACATATGAGTGATATGGCGGTCAACGTGTTGAAACTATGGCATTCGAATATCTGTAATAGCATACACATCGCCTCTCGAACAGGCTCCAACAACGAAAGTTTCCGACTTGTGCAACCGGGTCAACAAGATTTGTACGTTAAATATCGAACGTTTCTTATTGCAATCGATTGTCTCGGTACTCCGATTTGACTTGCTATCGACGGAAGGTTTCATTGAATAGCGAACCTCGAAAGCGAACCTTGTGGGAAAAGTTTCTCAAGAGCGCGTAACTTTCTCTGCGTTAGGCTGCTTTCCCAACTCCTTTCCGCCTTCGGACTGCACACTCTCAGTCAACCAGAACGACATAAAAGTCACCTGCGAATTCGTCCTTCCGCAATTTCGCAGCGTCGAATTACGAATCAAGAGTAATTCCTTTAATATCCGTGTTCCGAGCTCGCCTGCTGGAATTCCCGTAGCCACGGCGCGCGGCGTACCGTTCCTATAAAATAGGTGGAATTAATTAAAAAAAAATGTCCGTCCCATGAAATAGGCTGTTAAAACCCAGGTCTTTTCGCAATTGAGAACACCTGATCGAGATGGACTGAAAAGGACACAGACCTGCACCGGACCTGTTAAATAAATACATACAGTAGCTGACAAAAGTTTAAGACGATAATTTGTAATTTTGATTATACACATAATATACAAATACTATTTTTTCTATTCTGTCCGTTGTTTTAAAGCAATACAGATACAGGGTGTCCCAGTTTTTTCCGGCCAAACTTTGCCAGTTTGTTCTACACGCAAAAGTAAGAAAAAAATGTTATATGAACTAATAATACAAAATGATAATGAACTGGCATTTCGTCGACACAGCGTACGAACGTATTATGAATATCTCTGTTTGTGTTTACATAAAGTCTTATGTTTACTTGCTGAAGTAGTTGATACCGACATTGATTTCTACTGAGCTAATAATGTTTAGTACGATGTACGACTTCATATCGAGATGCCACAAGAATTTTCCAATCGTGAATACGCTGATATGCATTTTATTTATGGTTTTTGTAATGGAAGTGCCCGAGCACTAGTAATACGACAGGGTCAATTTTTGTTAGATGCCAATCCTGTATTCGTAATAATGGACGTCATTTTGAAATGTTAACTCGTTAATAAAACGTTAATAAAAAATGTCGATATCAACTACTTCAGCAAGTAAACATAAGACTTTATGTAAACACAAACAGAGATATTCATGATACGTTCGTACGCTGTGTCGACGAAATGCCAGTTCATTATCATTTTGTATTATTAGTTATAACTCCTTAATAAAACATTTAAGAGCATATGTTCATATAACATCTTTTTCTTTCTTTTGCATGTAGAACACGCTGGCAAAGTTTGGCCGGAAAAAACTGGGACACCCTGTATGTGTTTGACCTCCTTGATCTCAATGTTTTGATCGTCAAATGTCAACAATGTAGGAGTTCCAGTCGTTTGTTTCCTCTGACTGTTTGTGAACCGCGGACATAAGTTTAAGACGATCCGTCTAACAAGCGATTTCTATTACATTCTTTCAACAATTTCGTATACAAATATTGAAATTAGTGTCTAGTGTGTTTTTTGCTGCTTCAAATTTATCTACAGAAGAAGAAAGTATGGGTAAAGCTCGGAGTTTGCTACCAAACGAAAGGGAACACATCTTAAGACTACGAAAACAAAAAATGACACTTTCCAAAATAGCAAGTCTAATTAATAAATCAGAAACTGCATATAAGCAGGCCTGGTATAAATTTTTAAAGACTGGCAAGTATTCTGATCAATCAAGAAACGGAAGACCTCGAGAAATAACGTCACAAACGGATCGTCGGATTCACCGCTTATGTGAAAAGGACCGTTTTCGTTCTGCAAGTGATATTGCAGCTGAAATAAACGTGAACAATAACTCACACATTAGTGCTAGAACTGCTAGAAGACGTTTAGAAGATTTTAATTTAAGAGGACGAAAACCTCGCAAGAAACCAATGCTTAGTTCAAAAAATCGGAAAATGCGACTTGCATTTGCTAAAGCTCATGAACATTGGACGAGTCAAGATTGCCAAAAAGTACTATTTTCAGACGAATCAAAGTTTAATCGTGTTGCTTCTGATGGATTACGATATGTAAGACGTCGAATTGGTGAAGATTTAAAACCACAATGCGTTTTATCCACAGTTAAACACGGAGGTGGTAGCGTTATGGTGTGGGCGTGTTTTTCTCGCACTGGCCCTGGTCCGATACGTCGTATTGATGGAATCATGGATCGTTTTCAGTATATGGATACATTGAAGAATACCATGTACCATATGCACACAATAATATGACTGATAGTTTCATATTCCAAAACGACAACGATCCAAAACATACGGCCCGAGTTGTGCAAAATTTTTTTCATGAAAAGAATATTACTGTGCTAACGTGGCCTTCGCAGTCACCTGACCTGAACCCAATTGAAAATCTGTGGAGCATAGTAAAGAAAAGTGTGGAAAATTATAAACCAAAAAATCTGAGTGATCTTTACTCTATAATACAAACAGCTTGGAGTAACATTCCTGTTGATAAATGTGAAAAATTAATAGATTCGATGCCGAAAAGGTGTGCTGAGGTGATAAAAAATAACGGACTTTGGACAAAATATTAAATTAAAACAAACATTTGACACATTTTTCTTCTAAAGTGTTTCTTTTATGCATAGTCTTAAATTTTTGACCATGAGAATATAATGCAGATTTGTTTTCCTTTTGCATATTATTACTAATTTGTTCAGAAACATAATGTAAATCTTTGTTGTTAATATCTAAACAAATTATTAATCTGTTACTACCAAAATAAGGACACTGTATTTATGTTTTTCATATAAAGTAAATAATTACTTTCCTTCGTTCTTTTCGTCTTAAACTTTCGTCCGCTACTGTATCTTTGACAGTGAAAATCGAGTCTCTCGAACAGGGACCAAAAATAACAGTTATTCTATAATTTGCTACGATAAGAATCATTAATAAAAAGTTGATTATTATTGAAATTTAAGATAATCTACAGAAAATATAATACAAAATATAATCTATATATAATCTCAAAATATAATCTACACATATCTTTGACAGTGAAGATCAAGTCTCCCGAACAGGGACCAACAATAACAGTTATTCTAAAATTTTCTACGATAAGAAGCATTAATAAAAAGTTGATTATTATTGAAATGTAAGATAATCTACACAAAATATAAAGAAAAAAATTCAAAGAACAAAATGATTAAAAAATATCGATTTTTATACTTTTTGGTTACAAATAACGGTAATTATTTAGAAAGTACCACTCATCTCCGATTTTGATGACGTTTAAACACGTTATGTAGTTACACATTTTGGACAACTTTTTCTGTTTCCAATATAGGGGGGCTGCTTTTAGTTTTCGAGATATTCGCAAAAAACTACTGATAATACTGTATTGAATTTTAGTATACTACTATATATTTAGTATACAACTATATTGGAACAGGAAAAAGTTGTTCAAAATGTAGAAATCTATAACATATTTAAACCTCATCAAAATCGAAGATGAGTGGTACTTTCTAAGTAATTACCCAAGTAAAAAACAGTTATTGCAACAGTTATCGCAACTCAGGTTAGCGTTGAACGAACCTTTTCTGCTCTAAAATTAACGTTAGATGATTTTCGGTGTAATTTGTCAGGAGAAAATTTGGAAAAGCTCATGTTTGTCACATTAAATTTTGATTGTAGCAATTAGTTTTATGAATAAAACATTTATTGAATGATCGATTGTCTGCCATTTGAAAGTTGTACTATTTAATAATAACTATTACAAACTTCCTTCATGAATAACTGTGCTGAGCGATTAAAACGAATTTCTCTCATTGACAACTGTTATAAGCGATCGAAATAAATTTCTCTCAACGATAACGTTTACCAAGAAGAGAACATTTTCGGTTACTTATAATCCTTACTTTCAACCAATACGATTTTAGCCGATGAAATACTGGTTATTCCATGACTTTTTTTCTTTTTGGTTATAACAGTATGGTTCTTGCCCCCGAAGCAACGAGCTAGTTTTTTTCGCGACTCGGTGTTAACGCCACGTTCCGTTTCCAAGCGCATATTTTCTTGCCAATTAAGAATGGATTTTTATAGTACCGGCGTTTATCCGTCTCCATTAAAAATACTTTTATGTCTCTACCTCCCAGCGAAGTCGTAATTACAGTATCGCATAAAATAATATTCGATATTCTTTATATTGGACTAGGAATGTTTTCAATCTTTCCATGCACGCTTTGATATTTCCTAATCGGGATCTCCAAAGTTCGAAGAGTTGAATTTAATTCCTCAGTTCTAGGCCTATGTCGGAGTCATTTCTGACCCACAACGATATTTCACTAATACTGTTTTATTCCGATATTAGGCTATGCCTAGGGACCGGCTTCCGTCATATTTCGGATGAAGACGAAGAAGAGGCGATTTTTCTTATTTCGAAATAAACAGCGTCATCTTAAATCGGAATAAAATTGTACATATTGATGATCGCTCGAGCTTTTATTCCCACTAATCCCCGCTAATCAAATTTCGCAAAGCTCGAAGAGGTCCGATTAGTGGCATGATCGTTTCGATCGATATGCAACAATGTCCGTCGCAACGTAATGAACAGCTCGTGACCCACGGATCGCATAAAGTTTACCGGTTACAGTGCAAATTGCGATTGTTCGCGAAGTGTCTCAACCAGGCTAAACCATAGCTGTGAAACGATGGGAGATAGAACGAAAATTCAGAGAGGGAAAAATTAAATAGTCTTGAATGATTCATCGCGTGCCGCACAACATCTGACGCGAAAGTGAACGCGTTCTAGGGATTTCAAGGTGACGCATATTTCTTTGAAGGAAACTCTACATTCATTTGTACGCCTACCGGTGGTTACGTTTTATTCTACTTTGTAAAAAGGTTGGACACTTGTGTCGAAAAGACTTGAACTTGACCGTTGGCATCAGACCATACGTCTCTGCAAACAGTTTCTGGATTTTTAAATACGCAATTTGAACATTTGCAACCCTTCCAGCTTCTAAACAATATTATTTCCATTGAATATAATCACCTACAGAAATCAAGTTTTTCCTATTGAACACTATTACCTGATAGCTAAAAGTGATTGACTGCTTGGCCATTGTGTCATACTATGCAGTTCATGGATTTTATAATAAACACTAGCATTTGCAACTCTTTCAGCTTCTTAACAATATTATTTCCATTGAATATAGTCACCTATAGAAATCAAGTTTTTCCTATTGAACACTATTACCTGATAGTTAAAAATGTTTGACTGCTTGGCCATTGTGTCATACTATGAAGTTCATGGATTTTATAATAAACACTAGCATTTGCAACTCTTCCAGCTTCTTAACAATATTATTTCCATTGAATATAATCACCTACAGAAATCAAGTTTTTCCTATTGAACACTATTACCTGATAGTTAAAAATGTTTGACTGCTTGGCCATTGTGTCGTACTATGCAGTTCATGGATTTTATAATAAACACTAGCATTTGCAACTCTTTCAGCTTCTTAACAATATTATTTCCATTGAATATAATCACCTTCAGAAATCAAGCTTTTCCTATTGAACACTATTACCTGATAGCTAAAAGTGATTCACTGCTTGGCCATTGTGTCATACTATGCAGTTCATGGATTTTATAATAAACACTAGCATTTGCAACCCTTCCAGCTTCTAAACAATATTATTTCCATTGAATATAATCACCTACAGAAAACAAGCTTTTCCTATTGAACACTATTACCTGATAGCTAAAAGTGATTGACTGCTTGGCCATTGTGTCATACTATGAAGTTCATGGATTTTATAATAAACACTAGTATTTGGAACTCTTCTAGCTAATAAATAAAATTATTTCGAATGAACTTGGTACAGAAATAAATTTTTCTTCCATTGATCATTATTACCTGGCGATAAAAGAGATTAACTACTTCCTTTACTTCTATGTTATTAGTGTACCATGTACTATAATTGTGTGATCATAAAAACTGTCATTCTACGAATTAAGAATTTTTCTATTTTTTTTTTAAATATGTTACTGTTTTGACTTGACGTATAGATTATGCAATTTTTCATCAAGTTAGGAGAAAAACGAACAATTTAGAGCATGGTCTTGTGCAACGTCTGCTGACCTCGTGACTTCGTTTTCTCACGCAGGACGTTGCACAAAGATCCCTTGTTCAAGGAACGAATTAGTGTCGCCTTTCCGCTGCTCAATTGTTATCGAGGCCAGCCTGTTTTCCTTTCCAAAACAGGACACAACGGTCCTGTCCTGGCCATATTCCAGGTCCTTAACCCAGAACTTGCATCAGCGTCATTCGATGCGTCTGTATTTAGACGTTGCTTTACCGACTTATTTAGATCATTTTACACTAAATCTACACTTAAATATTTAATTTTATTTTATTTATTATTTCCTAATTACCCCTATTTTTCTATTTTCCTATCAAAAAAGGTATTATTAACAACGGAACCGTTCCGTTATATGAAGAACAGAGAAAGCCCTTTAAAAGCCCTTTGAATTTTTGTCAGTAAGTAGCAAGCTTAAATCATTAACACTAGGTTTACGTCAAAATGCCGGGTTCCAATATTTTCAATTTACGATTTGTTGAGATTGAATAGATTGAGAAATTACTCAGCTTTACTCCTTTGGGTATATCTTAAAAAAAAATGGTTGAAAATTTGGATAGACACATTCGTGTTATTTTTATGTAATGCAAAACAGTCACTTCGTAGACCTAGCGTTAAGGAAACTTATTTTTAATGGAAAAATTTCGACGAGTCAAGAGAGAAATGATGAGACTAAATTTTCCTTTTTTAGCAATTTTTATAACATGTGTTTAAATGTAGAAATTTATTGAATAATTTCTAATGGAAGCATTTTTGTTATCTCGGTAATTGAGGAAACGTGAAATCGACCAATTGACACATCGTGGTATGGTTAGTGTTAATGAATTTGGCTTGTGAATGGCTCAAGTATTTATACGATCAAGTAAATGTATAAAATGTGATTAGTTTCGACAGTGCAGTTGCATTGTTTGTAAATAATGAACGTACTCGCGAAGAAAAGGCAATCAATTAATTTGTACACCTAATATTATATTGTCTTTATTTATTTTATTTTTGTTGTTGTTTGTTTGACAAGGTCTTTTAGCAATTTCCCTTGGAGAGAAGACGGTTTCCCCCGCAGTTGAAAAGGTAGAACCCTCTTCCGGAAATGCGGACGACATTGTCATGCTGGAAATCGACGTAAAGGAACCTGTGAAGAGATCACCGATACAAACCAGCCCCGATTACGGAGCTAATCAGTATAGTCTTCAGAGTGCTGACGCTCAGCAGGTAACATTCTACATCGAGCACCCCAAAAAGTTTTAAATATTTTTCGAGCTCCGACCATCAATTCAAAATTTACCATTTACAATCAAAGAGCCACACCAATGGATAATCCTATTGTACCATGTTTTTGAATTTCCATAATTTTAAAAAGGTGAAAAAACTTTGAAACCTTGCTGTCAATTTTTCATTAACGACACCTATAGATTTTCCAGGGACACTTCAGAAAGTCAGTTATTATATAAAGAGTTTGATCAGTTTCATTTTGCAAGAAAAAGTATAATTGACTTTGAAATGACCTTGACCTCTTCAGACAGGAAAACTTCACCTACATATTCTAATGTCGTGTTCGAATTCTTTCGCCTTGCAACGGAAGTTTGTTTCTGATACTGTTGATAAATTATATCGAAGTAAATGCCAGGATATCATTTATTAATATCAGCTTTTAATGCAACAGTTGCAGAACATAAATTTTAAATTGACTTTATTCAGAACAAAATAAAAATTCGTGTTTTGACCATCGTCTGTTCGTCAGTGGTTATTTCTATCTGTGGTTCACAGTCATTTTAGTCGATAGAAAGTAACAAAATGGACGGAGAACAGATCGTACTGTGTCAGTGTGTCTACATTTATGATAAGTAGATACAACCACCAGTGTACAGACAGGCATTTTTTAGATATTTTTTCTCGATTTACTTTTTATCTAAAATTACATTAAAGTTAATCGTAGACATTTTTTCGCCCGACTGTGACATTAATCTAAGTATTGTGCAAGAATAATGGCCTGAAAGAAAAATAATTTTTCTAATATACCTTATTCTTTACCGAAGTTGGAAAAATATCAATGAGTTTCAAAATGATACATAACAAGGAATGTAAATAGTAAAATTTATTCGAAAAATTGTTTGTAAAACTGTAGCGTTTGCTAATCATATAAGATAGCTTTCGTCATTCATTAAAAAACACGTTCTGTATTTAGCAGATATTTCTAAGTTGAATTTCACAGTAATTTACAATCGTTTAATACTTTGAAAGATTGGGATAAATCTTAGACTTTTACAATTTGAGTAATTTGAAACAGTTATGCGACGTTGAACTCTACAGGAAGTATACAAAGTAAGATCCTTGACCGAAGACCAATGTCGCGAAGCAACACTATTATCCTTATCTATATTCGATATCGAACTACCGTTGCCTACATTCCGATAACGTAACCGAGGCAATGTCCCATGATGTTAATGAACTCGCGATTGTCTGCGACTATGAAGATAAGCAGTTGTCGACAACCTTTGTTCCTGCACTTGACACTCCTTGGGAGGCGTGATTAATTGATTATGCTAAGGTACGATCGGACACTCCACTGAGAACTTGTATATCTGCGTAATAAACGACTCAGAATTTCATTTTAATGCAGCAAAAAACATGACATTTTTTAAATTAACAAATATATTTTATTTCGTAATTTATTGTGATGATATAACAAAAAATCAACGATACACACGTAGCCTGTAAAAATTAGTATACTATAATTTAAGTAATTAAAGATTATAAGCAATACCATTAAAATGATCCTCATTTTTTTTTCAAAGAAAAATGATGACTTCATTAGATAGCAATGTCTTCATAATCTTCTAAGAATTAGCGCTGCTTGTTTTATAGTTTATTCGTGCGTGCTAGCACTTTTTTTTAAGTTTCACTTTTTACCCAGAAAAACTTTCATAGAATAGTCCGGTGACGTAATACAAGAGTAATCAAATTGCACAATTACTAATTGACCACAACCAATCCTAGAACTTCATATATAATATTTGTACTTTGGATTAGAGAAAAGGAATTTCCCCGTGAAAAATATATTTTCCTAAGGTGTTTTTATAAATATAAGTGTTATTTAATTTGTTAATAATTACTTGAATTTTCTCATCAGAAAGGCTTTTTATAAAATATACTTTCCCAAGGGCTTTTTAAAAAAGAAATATAAGGAATAGTGTAAGAGATAGATCTGTTAACAATGACTTGAAGATATTAAATTGTTGTTAATTTTGATCTGCATTGAGAGTAACTAAATCAAAGGAATAATACGGTATTTATTAGTTAACGCAACAGATTGACAGAATATATGTATATCCTTTTCAAGGATAACATAACAAATGACCAATAATGCCGCCATGACTGCCTTTCTTGTCCGAAGACAATAAGTGTTCCTAGAAACGGGCAACATCATTGCCCTCGGTCAACCGTGACTATTGGCCGCCTATCACTGGCCAACCGAGTGACTAACTTCGTAAAGTGTAGCCATGAGCAGTCGGGATTTTTCTTTTCCATTAGAACGGAGGGTCCGCCTTCATTATCTAGATATTTCGTTGCGACAACTGCAATTGGTTCAATACCATTGGTTTCCATACCTGCGATTACCATTGTCACTTCACTAATCCGTAATACTTCAACCACGCTCGAGAATTTCTGCATTATTGACTGCAACGTTTTTATAGGGAGACATTCTTGTCGTTCATTATAAATTATAATGCACTATATAAAATAAATTACGAATTACCAAGGACGTTCAATTTTTCTGCTTTTTCTTTATATAAAATTATTTCATGTCATTTTTGCATTCTTACAAAAATGTTGTATTTACATCCTTAACCCTTTGCACTCCGCTGTCCCCTCTCAGGGGACATTAAAGTTTATTAGCGATTACGGGGAATTAATTTATTCCAGCGCAACTTTAAATAAAATATTGATTTTTTTGCAAATATATATTCCTCGATGTCAACCAATTCATATAAGTCCAATATCATTATAATACGTTACTTGGTTCCAAAATTATACAAAATAATACGAGGATTTGTAAATTTCTGCCAGAATGGTTCGGAGTGCAAAGGGTTAAACTAATTTTTCCAAGCACCTTTCTTTACATTCTTGTATATTCACAAACGGTAATGCATTATATAAAACAAATCATGAATTGTTTAATGAATGTTAAAATATATGTTTTCCAAGCATCGTAAATTATAACACATTCTTGTATACTTATAAATGATAATGCATTATATAAAACAAATTACGAATTATTAAATAGCGTCTGCGGTTTTTGCTCTCTCTTTGTGCAAGACTATTTCGTGTTTCATCAATAAATATTAATTTTCTTGTGAGCACAGCTGCCACATTATGCAACAAAGTTCGTATTTATTAATTCTTTAATAATGTTTTTCAAATAATTGTATAAAAATTTATTCTTCAGTATTGTAAGAAAGATAACACTGCACCTACAAGCTCGTGTTATATCTTATATAAGAAGCATGAATGTTAGAGGAATCCGTTATGAGGTATCGTTTCCTGTTTAAGGTAAAACGTAATGTAATGTTCGATGTGTAACTTAATATTTATTTGCACCTTATACAGATCGATACGAGCTATCGGACGGAATCACAATTTTTCCCCATTCTTCCATAATAATCTAGGTTAAAATACTTGAGTTATTTGAAAGTGAGAGGAACTGAATTCCAGAGTCGAGGAATTCACGAAATCGTAAATCCTCCTTCCAGAGCAGGTTGTGGTATAGCGAATTTGCTGTGCACGGTGGATCAACGAAATGTTCTTTAAACGTTCTTTAACTATAGTGGAACGTAAACATTGCATAATTGCGCCGAAGCAATGAAATTACAGAATGTAACACATCTATTTCAACAATCTTCTGTCCTCGTTCGAACGAAAACGCAGACTTATCGATGTGTTTGTAATATGATTTATCAAATTTATACTTTATCGAAATAAATTTTAAATCTGTATGAATTACTTTTTACCAAATATTTGAAATCTACGACTTATCAAACACAAACGTTGCATTAAAATGACTGTTTCGAATCTATTACCGTGACTAAAATTTGATGTAGAAAATCACTACTTTTACTCACTACTTTTTTGAGTTAAAATTTTATATAGTAAATTAGTATTTTTGTTAGAACTTGAAACGGTTTTGTATAGAAAATTACTAGTTTAATTGAGATTATAATTTCATATAGAAAAACACTCTTTTCACGAACCCGTTGAATTACGATTTATTTTACGGTTGCAATGAATCAGAACTTCTTCGTCGTTTACAATTTCTTAGAAGAAGAAGGATGTCTCTATTTATTGTATGCCTATGTATTTTGAAAATTTCTTTCTTTCTATAATAATTATATTCGGTTGAAAGCAACACAATAGTTTAGTATTTGATTTACGCATTTTTATGCATAAAATCCGCAGTTTATTAATGTCTAACATATTTACTATAATACATAGAACTTGTTCGAAATCTTCAACACGAGTGAAATAAAAATATCATATAGGAAACTACTTCCCTACGTAGAAAATAGCTTTGTAGAGTGTTTCCTTTTATGGAGACAGTCCAAGGTACGAAAATAGATTCGAAAATCGCGTGTAAAACAGCGTCGAGAAAGTCTGGGAGCGTACTTTCAAGAACGAGGGGAAAATCCGGATTTAAAATAGAAGAATGAATCATTGATCTACGGTGCTTTAGTTTCGAAGGGGTTTCTTATGTCGCTCTACACCTACACCCGATCCTGATTGTTTAGCCGTGCTAAACGCGATCATGCTTTCTTGCATAACTTTTACCTTCTAATCGGTTCGACCTGACAAAACCGGTAATACCACACCCAATGATCGAGAGTATATCCGTCTGCAAGTCTCGGGGGCCCTAGATACGTTCTCCATATGGTTCACGGCCTTGTGTACCGTTACCGTTACGAGAGTTGCTTTGAATGAATCCATCTTTACTCTCATTTATAGGTCATCGACTCATCCACGATGCTGACAATCCATTCATGGGAAAATTGCTACCATACTCCCGATTTTTCTCGTTCGATACAACATTAACATTTTCTGAACAGCGTTCGATAGAACATCTCGCTGTTACATAATTAACGTTTACATTGCATTAAACGATCGACAGGCTAAATTTCAGTTTAACCATTCTGTGGTACACTAAAAAGTATTATCTCAGCATTTTTGTTTGAGTTTTTGTTCGAGTGAAGGGTTAACAACAATTTCTTGTCTGTACAAAATACACATTCCTGTTTTTTTTTTTTTTTTTAAATTGGACTGTGGACGTATGGTGACATTTTGTGAAATGACTTGCAGTGTAGGCGTTAGTGAAAGTCAGTTTGGCAGAGGTGCTTGCAGTTCCGGATTGCGATGCATTACGAAGTTTTCACTTCTGTTTGGAAACGATTGAGGATTATTTGTCACAGTGTCGCGAAAATACAAAATTTTTCAAATTTTTGCGATTTTTCTAATTTTATGCTATATATATTTTTTCCGTGCATATTATAATGCAACAGAGAGCAAGACAAATTTTCTATTCGGTCGAAATGTTTGAATTTAGCTCGATGGATATTTTCATGAATAAAAATTGTATTTTAATATCATTAATAAAACTCCTATGTACACGTCAACATGTCGAAATTCGGTTTCAAAGAGTTCAAAAAGCATGGTTAACCTTGAAACGTTACAACTCGTGACGTCGACATAAATTGTTTGATTTCTACAATGTTTCTTCAAACGTAATCATGTTCTCTTCTGACATAGTTTACCATATTCAATAATAAGCAGCGTACTTAACACATTACTTACCGACGGCTATTGAGCAGATTGTAAACGTTCATGATTTACGTCTGAAGTGTTTCTTAAAAGATTATTCAACGGTAATGGCGATTTTGGTCGTGAACCGACAAGCTACCTTCCGGAACGTACTCCAATAAGATTCTCACTGACTGCGCTGCGACAAAAAAGGACTTCAAAATCTTTTTTGTCGCAGCGCAGTCAGTGAGAATCATATTAAACCATTTGCATCATTAGCGTATACATATACGCGCTATTTTCCAGATCACTGTCACCAGAGCATAACCTAAACATACAATATTGCACATAACGGTGTGAACATAAAGTATGTAAAAATTACTAAACTATGAAGAATCTTTTTACTATTTTAAATCGTTCTTCGTTCCATTAGTTTTCATTCTTCCTTGCGATGCGAATGGGTTAAGATGCTTCTTACTGCTGTATAATGGCAATCGCTTTGAACACCTTCTGTAAATGCAAGTTTATTTCGCCTTTTTAAAACCTTCAAATACCTTAATGTTGAACTTCGTTAGATTCGTCAGAATAGCCGCTATCAAAAAACATATACCAAAACATAGTATTCTAATATTTAAAAAACAAAGGTGACCTTCACATTTCCGAAGTGACTCCTCCTAGGAAAAAAAGATTAATGCCATATTACAGACTCTGTTGTCCCATGCATCTTTTGCTTCGAAAACTTTTCTGCTACTATCGCACTTTCGGAGTTATTGTAGGTGGCAATAGTTAGTGTCTCGCCCTGTATACTTTCATAAAAATGGTGCAGGAATAAATTCGATCTTGTAATCTTTAGAAAGCAGTATGCACCATTCGCTTTTGATCCTTGTTAGGTTTAATGTGAAAAGATGTGTTTAACACGTTGACTGCCATGTCATCCATGGGTGACGGAATTATTTGTTCAGGCTTTACAATGAATTTTTACGTTAATATATTCATTGTACCAAATTTGATTAGGATCTGTAAAATGCAAGAAAGCTGGAGAACCACCCAATATCATACATTTAACTTTTTCAATTTCTATTTTATCAAATAACTTACTTTGATTTCATGGAATTTTTTAGCTTTCTTGTTTGGCGTTCAAAGTGTTAAGTAATGTGTTAAGGTACTCAAATTAGGTGGGACACCATGTTACTTTCACAAGACAGCCCGTAGAAATGCATAAAAACCCGCAGTTTAGTGCTAACAAGGGAACATATTCAGATGCGAGAATCCGATTTTGATGAAACTTATGGGAGCTTATGGTTCTTTGAAAAATATTTGACACGTGTTTTTTTTTATCGGCTGAAATTGTGTAGCTTCGAGTTGTTGACGATATTGATTGGACAAGAGCACCCGTTTCTTTTTCACCTTTGTGTGAAAGTGTTCGACCAGAGTGCAATTCCAACTGGAACCCATTTTGATCACTATTGAAAATATTGCTTGTGCCATAATTTTCAAAATACCCTTTCACTTGTCACACAAAATCTTCTGCTGCTGCGGTCAAATCTATTAAATGGTTACTATCATGGCGGGTAACGAGTTTCGTCGTTTTTCTTGATACTATATTATAGTTCTCTTTAAACTTCCACAACCAAAAGGACGATGCCTGAAATCCTGCTAAATTTATTGATAAATTTTCGTTCATTGCCCACCGTCTCAAATCTATGTCGTGTAAATACCAACATTTTATTATTTCTTGCTACAAGCCAGAATTCCTTTCTACGCACGTCAAGTGCAAGACTATCTTCCATTATTCATAATTATTGTTAAATGGCAAAAAGAAAAGAAAATCCTGAAACATGTATCCCCTATTTTGGATCACAGATCACACACCCAAGTTTACATTAAAATGAACTAACAATAAATAAGAGAAACTGCAGAAAAAAAATCAAATTTTTAATATATGGTTTAAACAAAAAACTTTTTTAAAAATTTTCTTGCGCGACTACTTTTCCTATTGAAAAACACACAATTTAAAAAAAAAATTCAAATTTTTTCGACCTCTGGTTTCCGAGATATCTCAAAAAATATGGTTTCGACCCCCAACTTTGAGGGCTGTTTTCACCCCTTCAAAGTGGATGGTTACCGGTAAAAAAAAACACGTGTCAAATATTTTTCAAAGAACTATGAGCTCCCATAAGTTTCATCAAAATCGGATTTTCGCATCTGAATATGTTCCCTTGTAAGCCCCAAGTCGATCACCTTCCACGTCGACACTTCCACCAGTCTGACACCGTCTATATTTCCAGCTGTCGCCGGAGTACTTGTCGATCTTGCAACAATACGCGCAGCAGGAGCAGCCGCAACCTGCCCCGCCTCAGCGTAGACCGCAGCCCGCGTACGCGAGACAACAGCAAGCTTTGCAGCAAGCTTACTACAACTTCCGTAAGCCAACGGTAGTTCCTCCCAGACCTCGTCCTCAGCTGCACCCTCAAGCGCAAACTCAAGCGGACATAGCCGCGGAGATTCAGGCTCAAATCGACGCTCAGAACCGCGCGGAGGCGATCCGCACCGCCCGTTTAGGCTCGCCGAGCCCATCGGCCACGAACACGTATCAAGTGCCGGCTTACAGTCAGCCGAAATTGGGAACGTTCGAGCAGGAGCTGCTGCAGCTGGTGTCGGCGAACCAGGCGCAGGAATTCAAGCTTCTGCCGACCCAGCCGAAGGCCGGTCCGTCCGCGTACTCTCAACAGTTGGTGGAGGCCGAATACCAGCCGCAGTATGACAGGCCAGCTGTCGCGGCGCCCCAACTTCCTGAACAGTATCACATAGAGACCTCGCCACCGAGGGCCTACCAACCGCAACCGGTAGCCGCTTATCAATCGGTGGAGGAGCCTGTTCAGTATCAACAAGCTCAACCCGCGAAAGCTTATACTCCCTCGCCGCACTATGATTACGCGGCCGACGAAGCGTATTTGAAAGATCTGCAACAGAACCAGGCTCAGGCCCAGGCTCGAGCCGAAGCTCAAGCGTTGGCGTTCCAGAAGATCGCTCAAGCCGAGTACAGGCAGCACGCGCAAAACGGTCTGGAGCACTTCAGACTGACGATCGAAAAGGACAAGCAGCAGACAGCTCTGGAACAGATCCAACAAGGCGAGCAGGTCAGCGACGCGGGACGCGGTTATCTGCAGGAGCAGCTGCAGCCTAAGAGCGCGGACGCCGCGTACCGTGCGAAAGTCAAAGCTCAAACCACCGCGGAGGTAGCGGAAGCAAGGAAGTTGCAGCAGGCTCATGATTTCAAGGCTCACGCGGACGCGGTTCGTAAGGTGGAGGATCAACAGAGAGCTACCCTGAGGGTCCAGGAGGAGTTGCACAATTACGCGTTGAACTTCGACAAGATCCAAGCGAGAGCTCAGGAACAGGCGCAGGCGCAAGCCGAGGCTCTGTACAAGCTGCAGCAACAGGACCGTAAACAGGTCAACAAACAGATCACGGCGATCTCGAAAGGCCAGGTAAAGGGGACGAAGTTGGACCCGAATTCCGAGGTGTACCATGTCAGTCTGCAACGCAATCCTCACGCCCTATTGAACAGCTACTTCACCAATGACGAGCTGCAGAAGTACCAGGCGTCCGGGTCCTCTTACGTGCCCAGATCGGTGCCGAAACCCGATGCCCAGATCGAAACCGCCCAGGTGCAACAACCCGCCATCACCCAGCCCCGACAGACGCACAAGCTCAAGCTGCCCCTCTCCCCGCAGTCCGTGTACGTGTCGGAGTCCGGGCTGTTGAAGAAATCGCCGATCAAGTCGCTCACGATCGAGGACGTGGACCCGGAAGCGAACATTCGCCAGAACTATCAGGCCGTTAAGCCCAAGGCGCTAGCACTGTCCGAGGAGGAGCTGTCCGCTCTGATCAACGCAGGTTACACCGTCACTCCCGTCCCGCAAACCGCGAAGTCGGATCAGATATTCGCGGTGGAGAACGCTGCGCCCGTCGGTTACTACACGACGAAACAGAAGCCGCAACCTCAGCCGCAGCCACCCAGGCCAGAATATGTCGCCTACGAGGAAGTGATACAACGCCCGCGCAAGCTTATCAGAAAAAACGGACCCGTGCTGAGACAGAGCGACGGACACACCGACGCCAGCGAGAAAGTCACCTATCTGCTACCTCTGGAGACCGCATTCGGCACGAGACAACCCCCGCTCAAGCAACAAGAGTAAGGTAGAAGATGCTACCCCGTTCGACGGCGTTCTAACAAGTATTAATGCAACTGGAATACGCAGTCTGTCCCGCAACAGCGTCGGACAGGTTCTACTATGGAGGCTCTCGGTCATGTCCTCTTGCGAATTGTTCTGTCAATGTTTCGCAAGCATTCCATCCAGCTTTGTCAGGACTTCACGCTCTATCTACCGGAGGCCTATCAACAACCTTTTCAATCATTGTGCTGTACCAAATGGAAGCTTAAAAATCGTTTTTCACACAGTAATATCCCGAACGAAATTATTTGATTACATTACTGAGTTGTTGGTTTATGATTGAAGGATCGAGAACGAAATATAATGTTTTCAATTATTTTTATTTAAATGGAAACATTGCAGACAGTACCTTTCTTATTTCAACAATTTATACGCAAGCTTCTCAATCATTTTGCTGTACCAAATGGAAGCTTAAAAATTATTTTTCACACAGTAATATCCCGAACGAAATTAGTTGATTACGTTATTGAGTTGTTACGTTATGATTGAAGGATCGAGAACGAAATATAATGTTTTCAATTATTTTTATTTAAATGGAAACATTGCAGAAAGTACCTTTCTTATTTCAACAATTTATACGCAGGCTTTTCAATCATTTTGTTGTACCAAATGGAAGCTTAAAAATCGTTTTTCACACAGTAATATCCCGAACGAAATTATTTGATCACGTTATTGAGTTACGTTATTCACATCGTGAGGAAGAACGAGATATAATGTTTTCAATTCTTTTTATTTAAATCGAAACATTGCAGAAAGTACCTTCCATATTTCAATCATTTATACGTATCGTTACGCATATATTGTTGATAATAACGACAACGATGAAAGACAGTAAAATAGCTCGTATATAAATGCTAACGATGCAAATAGGTTACAGGATCCTCAACCAAGGGCCACATAGACTTCCAAAAATTATGGAATAATCGTCGGTAGATAATGCGTGTTATGGTGTGGATACACTAGCAAGAGACTCGTGAGATTCTTTGCGAGAGCGACTCTCGTGACACGTGTAAATGGAACAACATGTTTATAAATATTAGGGGGACCGGAAAGTAATGTCGTTTTTGCGCAAGTCAATATTCGACTGATAACAACAGCTAACTTCGTACACCTACGTTGTTCAGTACATGGCTGCAGGTTCGGGAGACTAGTTAGTACTATTTTGTACAAAAATATCGTGTTTTTAGAGACTATGTTCGAAATGACCGATTCAAATCCAGAAAAGTTGCAGATTCGGCATTGTATACTAATTTCGAAAGGGCAGCAATGTCGCAATAGCTACAAGAAACATTTATCATGTTTATCCGGAAGTATTGACTGTACGTAAGTGCCAACGATAGTGAATTTGAATCGGGCAATTTCGATCTTTTTGACGCACTTCGATCAGGAAGGCCTGTGGCACTCGATAATAACATTTTACCTCGACAGACGATTGTAGAACTCTCGGAGAAGCTTCGTTCATCATGGTCAACCGTACGAGAGTATTTATATGTCACAGATTAAAAATAAAATGTCAATAAAAAATTACTCCACTTTAATTTTACGAAAAATACGACGTTACTCTCCGGTCCCCCTAATATTTACAAATAAGCGTGCACGCTTCTGCAAGTTGCCCTCGCAAGAAGTTGTTCCAGCGTTCTTTTAATCTTCTGATGCCAGTGCGTCTTCTCTTGACGAAGACTCTTGCCGAAGCTAGCTATAATGCTTGCGAACGCCTCGACAGTAGAAACTGTAAAAGCGTAGTGGCGATGTCTCTGCAAGAATTAATGTGGACCGTTTATTTTGAAAGTGGTGCAAGTCCTTTTTTTAAAAAAATGAGATATGACGTAATTTATGCTTAATTTAGTGTAAACTTTTTGTTTATGACTAGTTAGTATTTAATATCTTAAAAAATGCCAATGCTTTGTTCAATTTTTTTTTGCTTTTTTTTAATTGTCAGATATGCTAACATTGAATTTTCTCGAAACAAAAGAAAATGGACTTGCACCACTTTCAAAATAAACGGTCCACGTGTTTGGAGATGATGTGAAACGGATCGAAAGTGCATTTTAGAATGCCACAGATCCGACGCCGAGTTAGAACAACAAAACTGGAAGCAAGTTTTTTAGACAGTTGGTTGATTTAGAAAAATGTTGTGTCTACTTAACGTTAGGTTGGGCCCATCGAGTAAAAGCGTATTGTTGTCTTGGATGCGCTTGCTGTCTTTATTAAGTTTTACGCGAATATGTTAATACTTCCAGAGATATCGCGACTACACTTCTGCGGGACAGACTGTAGGTCACGCATTTGGTCCCCCACGACATGTCCTTTGATCAAAACGCGGCGCAGAGGCGTGCGAATTGTTAGCTCGACGGTCCATAACGATTTGCCAGTGCGTCATCGAAATTTGGAAAATTTATGAAAAATCTGCTCCATGTTTACCCGTCATTGTCTCTTCGAGTTACGGATTAGACACGGCGCGTCTATAGGAGGAGAACAATGCTCGAACTGCGAATTTTGTTGTCAGAATGGAATAAAACACTTAATGAAGGTTCATTAACGTTTTCGTTTTATTTCGAAGTAAATCGGATTTTCACCTTGTTACATTCTAGAAATGTTCGCTTCTTATATTCTTCGTCTTGAAGACCGGATAGATGGATTTCGATCGTCTGCTTTTAGTTTAATTATTCGTGTATTTATTTTCATAGTGTTTCTTCTACAGAATATATCTACATTCTTTCGGAGGATTAATTAGTATTTTTGTATACGCAACACTTTTTAATGTAAGACATGCCTAATCTGCACACGGCATCATGTTGAAGCTTCGACGGAAAAGGTTTTCGAGTCTTTGTCGGTGAAACAAAGATTGTTTGCGAAGAACGTTTTCATATGTTTGTTCGAGACTAATAATTTGCAACGCCTCTGTATTTTTAACCGTCTGTTCTCGCAGCATTAACCTGACAAATAGTGATCGGCAATATTCACTTTTCATTCGTTCTCGTTTGTTTAGTTAAAAATTCATGTGTCGTAAAAATGATTTGCATTCCCGCACAATCGCACCTGTCGACGGGTTAATTTTGCGACTCTCTCGTTTAAAAGAAGCGTGAAAAGGTAACATTTCATAAAGTCACGAATTAGGCAATTATCTATGTTCATATATTATCGCCACTGTTCCATTTTCTCATGAATTCAACTTCTTTCAACTTACCATAGGGTGAAGGACCGAATTACTGTGGGTGGTACCAATTACTGTGCCTATATATTAATTATACTTATTTTTGAAGCACAACGAATATTAAAAAAGAGATAGATAACGTATACATTAACTGATTTTAATGGAAAAAATTTAATATCTCTTTTTTTAGTATCCAGTGATTGGTACCCCCACAGTAATTGGGTCCCGTACCCTACTTCGATTTGCCCGAGTAGTGTGCCCACTGAAACGTTGAAACGGGAATAAAAAAGTATTTGTTAATCAAGCGTCTACATGTTCCCTTGTGCAGTAAATAACTATTAATTATAGTGTAGCAATGATTTACTTCCTAGTTTCGATACGGACGTTTCCTTCCGTATTCCTGAATCTATATTCTTCGTTAAACGTTCAATGTTGTTTATCGCTTCGAGCCACGATTCAAACGAGCCAAGCATATTGATTGACAAACGATTGATAACGAAAGTTCTCGTTCTAATCGCTTATTTATAATTCACAAGCGTTGGGAGAATAACCCGATTCGAATAGCGCTGATAACAACGAATCTCGTTGCTTGAATCTTCCTAGATTCGTACACGATGTCAATCAAGATGAGTGATCGAATTAAATGGCCGCTGATTAGGCGTGAGTATAGATTGCGGAACAATTTTCTAGCGTAAACCAGTACGACAGTACACATTTTACGCGACATTAATTGTAGATGGTATGTGCGACGGTGCTAAGTCGAATAATTATTAATTTATACCTACTATTTGTATATACTAGATTTTTACTTAATAAAACATTTCAAAAGTCCCGCTTCGTGATATCTAATACATTCCCCTCAAATGCTCATTGTACGAACTATATACTGTTTCCGAATGGAAATCAAAATTTGTTAATCTGTGAATTGTACATCGAATTGTTATTCTGTAAATTAAATTCGTTGTCTAGGAGTTTTGAGCAGTCATTGAAAGGTAGGAAGCTAAGGTAAGGACCCTAATGGCCAACTCAAAATAAATGAGCCGCTTTATTATTGAATGAGACGCTATCAAGTTACGCCTTAAGTTATGCCTGGTTGATAGTACTGTTTTATGGCAAACACATACATCCAAACCGCACAGGTGGACGACACAGTACAATTTTGTAAATCAACGAGAGAGCATAACAAATTTTGTATTTTCATTTTACGGAAGTTGTTCATCTACTAATTCATTCAGCAACAAATTGACTATTATCTACTTTTAATTATATTAACAATAACTTTTTCTAACACGTTCACGCCGGGCGGCGCTGCTATTTGTGTTTCTCACTGTGGGGCGGCTCTCGTATTTATGCTTTACTTTTTTTCAATAGTTTCAGATTTTTCAAGTCATCGAAATTCCAATTACGCAATTTCGAATTAACCATGGTCAACTAAATCGGTCGTTCGATTCAGTGTAACCTTTTGAAATAAACGAAGTGTGATCTAGAGACACTTATATAATATTTTTAATTAATTACGTCGATGAATTTTTACGTCTCTTTTTTTCAAAAAACACAGTTTTCAAGTTTCTTTTATGGCTAAAATGAAATTCCACCTCTAAATTAAACCTGGCAAACTAAAGCATGAATGTTGACACCAAAGCCAGGAAATTAATTGCTTTAATGCGAAGTGCTGAAATAAGAAATTTAACGAAAACACCGAAACGAATTGAAACGCAGTATTAGGAATTATAGTAAGAATTTAAGCAATATTCCTCTTACGAAAAGCAAATATAAATAATTTTGTTAAAAATCTGGATAAGTGATAAACATTTTACGTTGATATTAGAAAGATTTGAAGAATTTGTCAGGCACGCGAGTGTCCGACTTCGATTATGGCTGATTAATATGTCTGCTTATCACTTACTGACTCTGCGTCCAATGAACCCAGATGGCGGTATGTCATTGTCTGCTTTCACTGACTACACTATTTCCTGAATGTTGGTACATGGAACAGGCGTATAGTAAATTATTGTGGAAAGTTGAAAATATTGTAAAAGGGAAACGCGTAAAAATATTTGTGACACTTCGATATTCAATTTATTATTCTTGGAAGAATTATTCACACGCCTTTCAATCGCAGCATGTATTTTCAGATACACTGTAGAAATAATGAGAAAAATATACTGTCAAAACAGAGTAATTAATATTGAAAAAATATGAATTTCAATCGACATAAAAATTAAGATAGAAAAATTATTATGGTAAAGAGAACCAACGGTGAATGTTACAAATTTATACTTCTTATTGTTTCTTCTATTATACGTATAATAGCGTAGATAAATATCTGAAAACGAGAAAAATATATAAATAAAAATAAAAACCTATAATTTACAATTTTTTAATATTATTTTAGACATATTTATAGTATATATACACTGCTGAAAAATGTATAAACATTTTTCGACAGATTATCAATAGTTACAAGTATCCGACGACAGAAGAACATGCATAAAAACAATTCTGTTGTATATTTTAATTACTATCAATTATTAAAATATGTAACTAAATTCGTTTGATTATTTTCAATCCCACAAAAGGTGACGAAGAGTGAACTCAAAAAGGTATTTTTATTTTTTATCAGTCATAATTTTGTAAAATTATAAAAATTAATAAAATCATTTCGAAATACCCAGCGATTATTAAGTCATCAAAATTTGCAATTGTATGTATAAAATAATAGATCAATTCAATCTTAGGTTGCAACAAACTCAATGTAATGGATAATTTCTTATTAATTCGATATAATTCCAATATAAGTTAACAGAATACCATAGTTGTTGAGACCACAGCCATGATCACCGGCTTATTTCGAACGTGTACCAATGTCCGCAGCGGAAATGATTCAGGTATCGTTTTTCCAATGCGTTAACATTGGCATTCGTGCAAAAAAAAAGGTATACGGAAAAAAAGGTCGGTGCAACAACAGATTCTTGGGGTTATGTAAGAAAGTGTTCCACGATGCAATTAAACAGCGTACACATCAAATCGGAATAGTCCTTGCTCGACTTATGTCCCGGCACAACTTTCTCTCTCACGCTGTGACATAATCTTTTGAACAGTTGGAGAGTTGAGACCCGGCTGCGCATTGAAAACTGGTCTAGTTTCGTTTATTATTACCTACGGTGCAGACATGTCGGGGCACTGTTGCAACTTTGCTGTACTGCTGATGACCATCTTCTTGGTGATCGCCTACACTACGCCTCTTCAGGTAACGAGCCTATCATCTAACTTTGTTAACATAGTTCCACGTAACGTCGGGTCGTCCTGGCATTAAATCTAATTAGTGCTGTACCTTAACATCAGCCTTCTCATTATTAGTTTCTTCATCGCGATTCACTCGGATCGAAATTCAATCGAAAATCAGGGCAAGGGACGCAATTACTGTGGGAGTACCAATTACTGTGCTTATATTTATACTTATTTTGAAAGCATATTACTTATACTTATTTTGAATGAATATTAAAAAAGAGATACATAGCATATATATATATATATATATATATATATATATATATATATATATATATATATATATATATATTAACTGATTTTAATGAAAAAATTTAATATCTTTTTTTGATATTTATTATGCTTTAAAAATAAGCAATTGTACCCCCACAGTTATTGGTCCCTCACAATTAATTACAAGGGCCCCTTATAATTAACATGTTCTCCTGAAATCTCCTGTGCCTATATTTATACTTATTTTGAAAGCATATTACTTATACTTATTTTGAATGAATATTAAAAAAGAGATACATAGCATATATATATATATATATATATATATATATATATATATATATATATATATATATATATTAACTGATTTTAATGAAAAAATTTAATATCTTTTTTTGATATTTATTATGCTTTAAAAATAAGCAATTGTACCCCCACAGTTATTGGTCCCTCACAATTAATTTCAAGGACCTCTTATAATTAACATGTTCTCCTGAAATTTCTTGACATCGAGTTCACGTTACTAATTATTTCAGTAACAATGTTATCGCAACAATAAAAATTCGGATGACGGTTTGTGGTTTTTAAAAACTATGAGAGGTTGCAATGCAATCTGATTTGTGATATCATGTTCCAATAGTTACTATTTAAAAAAAATTACTTTATGCTTAAAAATATCAGAATAATGGAATTAAAGTTTCGATTTGGACATGTGTCAATTTTGGTACGATCGGTTGAAATATAAAAAATGTAGTGTAACGATTAATACCAACAAATCGAATCCATTGTAGATGGATTTCCCACAGTGTTTTCACGTGTGATTTGCTTCGAACAATTTTGTATCGTACATTCACTTCCTTTCTATTCCTCAACTTAGATGTAACATTGCCATTAAACGAAGGCAATATTAAATATGCGAAATATCTGGCCTGAGAATAATATATGCAAGTATCGCGGTATCCCTGAGCACTCGAAGTCGATTTCTTGGAAATTTCTTATTCGCTACATACTTCGGCGAATTGCTTGTTTACTTCATCCTGCAGAGAATTCTTTATTCACTTCGTGCTTGTTCAGATCGTACTACAGAGAATTCCTTATTCAGTTTATACTAAAGTGAACTTCTTATCTACTTGATACTAGCTTGTAATATTGCATTTTTTGAGTAGAATGTTCTACGTAATTTTTTCAAAATATCCTGCAAATTGTTCAGAGCATAATTAAAAGAAGTAATATATTTTTTAGTTATTTTAAATTGTTTTTTGTTTTCTTATTTAAAGACGCGAAGATTTCGATAACTTTCCTTCAGAGAGAGAGAGAGAGTGTTTCACTTTTCTAAATATTTTAGAGGATGTAACTTTGACGATTACAATTTTGTAATATATTTGAAAAGATGTAAATTGAAGCATATAAATTAAATCGATGTAAAACATATATTGTAACCGGACCACGATAAGATAAAATCTGTAAAATACTTTTTCTCTCTAATTCTTTTAACTTTCACAATATACTCTATTTCATTTGCGTCCGTTTTTTGCAAATACATTTTCAGTAACCAGCTTAAATAGAACAGCTTGTATATGTTTCGAATTCCTCTTGTACGAAGGAATGCATGCATACAGGTTCTTCCATATCTTTCGTTCAATCATAACTAGACTGCGAATCTTTACGAGCTTAAGGCATATGAAAATTTTTTAAATACTATAATAAATAATACAGAATACAATAATTGTATTTACGTAAAGACGTGAAGATTCACAATCTAATTAGATGCATTAATATGCACATTTTAGTTAACTAATATTGATTAATTAATATTATTAGTTAATTAGTATTTCTGCAGTTTTTATGTTATATGAGAACATTGCATGTTGAGAGTTTGTATTTTCTTTGGAATAACCGCACGTTTGTTTCTTTCAGTATCCAATAGTGGTCGACGATTATGGTCACAACGACTATCGAAATTACGAGCAACCATACACGAAATACAATCAACCATACGCGAAACAGAATGAACCGTACGCGAAATACGTTGAACCCAATGCGAGAGAAGAACAACCGTACGCAAAATACGAGCAAGCCTACGCGCGACACGAGCAACCCTACTCGAAAAACGATTTGCCATACTCGAAATTCGATCGACCGATTATCGTGAAGGCGCTCGAGAAACCAAAGGACCAGCAAGACTTTAGTAAAATCCCCGGTACTCCCGGCGTGGACTTTCCTTTGTATCACACTGTACCGCGGACAAGTTTTTCCTGCGCCTACGTTCCATTCGCACCAGGAATGTACGCGAACGTGGAAACCGGTTGCCAGGTAATCCGCTTCGTTCTAATTAGCTTTATCAATTATTTATGTAAACTTTAGCAAAGGTTCGACGAGAGATTACGCTCATCGGGAAAAATTATGTCGAATCACGCGACTCCTATTTTTCTTCCCGACGACGTCGTTCTTCTATGAAGTTGGAGAAACGTCGGCCATTCATTAAATTTTAATTACTTTTCCCCCCCGGCACAATCTCATTGAGATCTTAATTGATCACGTTGAACAGAACAGGATTGATGAAAACTGTTGGAAGAACGCGCACATATTTTGTGTTTTGAATAAATCGAAAATATAAAATGAATTTGATTTTTGCGAATATTATTAATACATTGCAGATTTTTGTGAAGTTTGTAATAATTGGGGGGATGAGTGAAAATTTGTTTTTTTTTTTTTAAATCTTAAATTATGGTTTTATCTATAATTATGGTTTTGGATTAATGTTTTCTAATTTATGTTGTTTCGCACGATGCATTGCGGGAGAAATTCGCAGTGCAAACATCACTGTTGTCTACAGCTAGTAAGGAAAGTTTCCAGTCGATAATGTAGTCGAACGTTTCCCTGGATAAAGTCCTTTCCTCCAGTTCAACGATGCACTTGCAATATGCTATTAAACTTTTGGTTGAGAAATTTTATAAAAAATGAATAATAGAAATCTTTGGTACTGCAGATTATTTTTAAAATCCATCAACGTGCATTTAGTTTAGCTTTTTAACAAATAATAATATACGGGGTGATCCAAGAAAATTGCACACCTGTGCGCGGAGTTTGGGAGATTTCAAGGTCACCTTGATTTCTCTAAATATAAAAATGTACCTTTTGTATCATGAATCGAATAGAATATCTGTTGAAATGTAGTATGATAAGAGAATAAATATTGTATGCTTACTTCGTAGGCTTATCACATTTGCCACGATGGCCGCGAAGGTCATCAGGGTGCGTCCTTCCTTTGCCCTAATGGGACTATTTTCAGTCAACGAGAATTCTCCTGTGATTGGTGGTACAATGTGAAGTGTGCTGAGGCTATAGCGTTGTACAGGTATACTGTTACTATTATTATTAATATTATTATCACTATTGCAATTATTATTACTCTTTTTAAATGTCCCAATAGTAACGGCTTACCTTCAGATGCGAGACTTTGAAGTATCTGCATAATAATATTGAAATAAAATGTCATATGAATTTAATTTATATGTTACAATAATTCGATTATTGTTGTATTTATGTTGTATTTTATTACTAGGTATCGTAACTTATTCTTTCTTAATCACAAAGATGTTATTAAGTATCAAACCGTTTGTCGCTTATATTATCGTTTTATTGTTTCCAGCTTAAATTTGGATCCAGAAAAGAATCCTTATTTGCCAAAGAAGAAGAAGGAGGAGCCGCAGAGAAACATGAGGATCGTTGTGCTTTAAATTCGTTAAATTTCCGTTCCAAAATGTGAGAACTACTTTTAACATGAACTATTGAATCGTTGGTTGTCAGCGTTCCAAAAATGTAAGACCGTCTGGAGGGTACACGCTCTTCGAACAAATAAAAATCGAAAAGTTTGGCAAATTAGAATCTCGTTCTCGAGATAGACGCAACGTGGTTCCATGTTTTTGGAACGCTTAACTATCGAAGTAGTTCAAATGCATTTCTCGTTCTGAATTCGTTCATGTTCATTCTTAGGGCTGTTAAGTAAAATAAAACCTATGAAAATGTACGAGAAGAAACTATTAAGTAATTGTCAAAAAGCTCAAAGTCGAATTAAAGATGATATATGCCCAGAATAAAATTTTTATACGTTTCGCGCTGATTGCTTGCAAATGAATTTTATTTGACACGTTATTTATTAATATTATGTGTTTACGTGTTTAATATTATATGCTCAGTATATTGTGATCAAACTTACTAAGACATTCGAAGGGGATTACAGCCATGTATATGTAATTGTTAACTTGTACATACAAAGATTTTTGTGGTTAGTATACGGATATTATGAGAGCTTAAAATAAAATCACGTGGGCATCATGACATGGTCGGGGAATTGTACCGATATCGTTAGCAAAAATTCAAAATAGCAGTGACAACGATTATTAAGTTATGCTGCGTACATAGTTGTATATATTTTAAAAATAAAATATTTGAGGGTACTTATAATACATTTTTAGGAGTTTACAAGAGTATTCGGAATATCATGATATTTGGTAATACCTTTGTAAATGTGTATGACTGGAATAACTTTTTTCCTCAATATTTAAAATCGGGTAATAAGGAAATATATTAAGGTTAATATGTTATCCTAATATTGAACTATGAAATATGACACCACTAAATATTGGAGCAATAGTAGAGGATCTATCAGAATTGCGCTGTTATAAATCACATTAGACCATCATTCGTGTTGGTTTAAATATTTTAGTTACTCGGTAAATTACGTTACGTTTGAACATGTAATTTATTGATCTTGTCGTTTACATTGTACCGTACTCCACCATTCACAACGTTTTTTCGCTTCACTGAACGCTGTACCTGCAGGACACAGGGTTGCAATTTTCGACCAACCGGAGCAGTTGTAAAAAACCTGAAATTAAACAAATTAGTATCACAAATATTACAAAATTTTTCAGCAATTTAATTAACGCATTATTGCTCAAACATGTGTCATATTTTCTCCACGGAGCACCAAACGAAAAAATATTTCATTCCCATTATTAATATTATCGTTGTTCATTTTACCATTATAAACCCTTTTTTATTATTGAAAGCTATCTTCAATTATGTGGACTGAACAATTGAGTTACAACAAATGGAATGCAGTTTATTTGCCTGTAATAAGTTCTACTAGAGCTTGGATATACAGTGTTTACTCTACATATGTCCCGAATGCCTAGCCAATAAAAGTCCCAGAACTATTCCCACTACTGAGACCACTACTAATCCAATAAAAAAACTTCCGTATTTTTCATTGTTTCCTATTTCCACTATTGTCCTTTTCTATGTTCGACGTGGATCAAAGAATATTATTTTCTGGCCGATATATGTCCCTGGCTAGACCCGTATTTTGGACATATATCGAGTAAACTCTGTATTTATTTCAAATATTATCTACAACTTTTATTATATACATTTCAGTGCATTAAATTTTATATGTATAGTCTATTACATTTTAATATAGTGTGCACTGTATATTGGTGAACTCACTTGACAATAAGTTTCAACATCGGCGACCAAACCCCTTCTGCCATTACACGCGAAATTAGTCTCCGGTATGGTAGTAAGATTAGTATACCGAGAAATTGTACTGTCAACGATAAACCGAACATTCTGATAGGCTGTTGCCTGCGAATGACTGCCGATGTTTCTCGATTCTTGTTTTCTAATTCTCGGATGAGTGTTTTGGTTTGACTTCATCGGATGAGCATGCACGTGCCTCGATGATCGTTCATGGTACTTGTTCAGGAATCCTTGATAGTCGGTTATAATCTGCACATAAATAATGCAGCATTCTATAAATATCCTCAATATACAACTTTCTCCTCAAATATTAATCAGTCAGCAGCTATCGCAGAAATCACATTTTGACACGAACAGTAAATGACATTAAGCAAATCATTCCACTAATACAATTGCTAATGTATCAGTATCATACTAATAGATAAATAACTCTTTTAACCGCATCTCTAGCTGCTAAATGTGCTTGCTTATTTAATTACTCGCAGCATTTATTTTCTAGCAAAGGCAAAGCAATTTAATATTCAAAATTCAAATGGCGAAAAAAGCTTCATAATCTACTCTACAATATGAATAAACTTACTGACAAAAGTTAAGAAACAAAGTAGTCGTTTGGGAATTGGTGTATATTTTTAATCTCCTGAAATACATATGTCCGAATTAAAAATAACATGACAAGATTACGTATCATACATGAACATACAATAAGTTTTTTTTCGATTATACTTGTATAAGCACTACAATTAATATTGAGTCAAGGAAACGAAAGAAAAGTTTGTGACAAAAGTTAAGAAACATACTGTGCTTGAATCATGTAATCACTTTTAACAAAAAACAACAATGTGCAGGTGTTTATACTTTTTATGATGGTCTAATAAGATGTTGGATAACCCTTGGATTTGATGACTGCATGGCATCTGCGTGGCATTGATTCGATTAATCGAACACAATGCTCGGGTGGTATTTTAGACCATATTTTCGTAATTTCTTGCATTAACTCCGCTTTATTGGTAAATGAATTACTCCCCAATTGACGTCCAACGTAATCCCACAAATGTTCAATTGGGCTCAAGTCTTGGCCACTTAATTACATTAACATTTTGCTGCATGAGAAATGCCTTAATTAATTTAGGGTCATTGTCATGTTGAAATGACCACTCCATTGACATTTTCTCCTTAGATAATGGCAACATATGGTTTTTGCAAAATATCGCGATACACAAATCTATCCATAGTCTCCTTTATTTGTATTAACGGACCAGAACCGTTACGTGAGAAACAGTCCCACACCATCACATTACCACCACCAAATTTTACTGTTGGTTTCAGATACTTGACATTAAATTTCTGTCCAATAGGACGTCGTATGTCACTTCTGGAGTCATTTACGAATAAGTTGAACTTACTTTCGTCACTCCATAGAATTTTTAACCACTCAGCAACAGACCAGTTAATGTGCTCTTTAGCGAACTCCAACCGAGCTTTACGATTCTTCTTAGAAACAAATGGTTTCTTACATGCTTTCCGTGAAAAAAGATTATTTTCATCTAAACGACGGCTAACTGTCCTACTGCTAATGTTTCTGAGGTCCAACTGACTTTTAATTTCGACAGCTGTGCAAAAGGGATTCCATTTAGACAGCCTTGCAATTCGACGATCCAGCTTTTTACTTGTTTTTCGTGGTCTGCCGGTTCGTGGTGCCACTTTAACAGTTCCATTGTCTTGAAAACGTTTTATAATCTTCGTGATAACACAAGAATTTACACCAAACACTTTTGCAATGTCAATTTTTCTCTGCCCTTTTTTAAACATTTCAACTATTCTGTGTTTCTCGCTTTCAGTTAAATGTTGCCTTCTTGCCATATTTACTGCAGATAATAATACAAACCACACTCGACGATGTCAGAAAAGAGACTAGACTCCTTCGAACATGTTTGTTTACATTGCTTACTCTACTTCTTGCAAGAAGTCTTCATGTTTCTTAACTTGTGTCACGAGTATTTATTTTGTTTCCTTGACTCAATATTAATTGTAGTGCTTATACAAGTATAATCGAAAAAAAACTTATTGTATGTTCATGTATGATACGTAATCTCGTCATGTTATTTTTAATTCGGACATGTGTATTTCAGGATATTAAAAATATACACTAATTCCCAAACGATTACTATGTTTCTTAACTTTTGTCAGCAAGTGTATATAACTCATGGAACTTTCATTATTTTCACTTAAAAAAATAACTTGTATGGTTCAAATACCCGCGAATATGCGTGCAATATTCCTACGACGAAAAGTTGAGTGGTTCTTCTGAAAAAAATTGTTAAAGGTCAATGAAAAAACAGCCTCGAAAACCAAAATACCCCCGTCATCGATTTGCATCATTAGCCAGCAGTCTGTTGTTGTTATTATCAGTAATATATGATACATGTGCGTAACAATATGTACAAATTACTGGAGTTTAAAGTGTTTTTGAAATTTTGAAATTTTTCTTGTGCAAAATAAAAGTTGTCTGTACTGATTACAAGATACAGGAGCTACATAGACACTTGTTTCTTCTCTTGATCATTTTATCGAGTCGGAAACAATAGAACAGTATTTTCAAATTCTTTAAGTGTGTTCAATATCTTGCACTCAATACTAAACCTACCACAGCCGGTTAAATTGACCTTTTGAAACTTCTGCATACAATTTCGTACATACAATATTATCACATCGCTATTTATCTTTACGACTTTCCTTAAAGTATCTATACAATGTATTTTTCAGTATTTATTTCTCGTTTTATTTTTTTTCCAAGAAATAAATGTACCTTTTGTCCTACCTACCGCGGCCAATTTGTCCGCACGAGATAATATGGTGTTTACTCTTTGAAACCTAAACAATCAGTATAAAAGAAAGGCTATTCTCAATGTGGCATGTTACGCACGTGCCTGGTTGATAATACTATTTCCTGGCAAATGTATCCAAACCACAAGGTTGGACGACACAGTACAATTTTGTAAATCGAGAAGAGAGCATCCCAGTATTTTTTATATTATTGCAATTATATAAAAACAAATTTGTATCGTCACTTTATGGAAGTTGTTCATCTACTAATTCCTTCAGCAACAAATTGACTACTATCTATGTTTAATGTATTAACAATAACTTTTTTTAAGGACCGGTCATTTTGAGCACGGACAGTAGGAACAGGTATACATTGTATACTATACAAGAAGTGTCGGTACGTTCAGTGTTAATGACTTACAGTCATTCAAAAAACGAGTAGGTCAGTTTACATACCTCCAGGTTAGGTTTGGAGAGTAGGACATTACAATTTGCTGATTTGTCAAATCAGTCAGGACTTGAAAGTAATTCCCATAATTTTCTGTACATTTACACTATTTGACAAGTAACTGAATCCGGTAAAAATGTGAATACGAAATAAAGTTAAAATTACTTATGAGGGTCACGCAATAATTCTGAATTCCACATTGAGAATGTTCTGGTCAAATTATTTTATACAGGGTAGATTTACGTCATTATTATTACGCATAGCAAACAATTTTTTAGGTGAAGTTGAATGGTTTTGAGAGGGGCACATTCTGATGGTACATTTTTTTTTGGTAGGTGGACGTGTAAAGGACATATGAAGGTCATTCATGTTTTTTTAAAATGGAATCATATATTTTTTATTGCATCAGCTGATGCTCCTTCACATTCTTTACAAAAAAGTATTAATCTATTTGTGTAAAAAAATCATTAGTTTAGGAGATATTTAGCTAAAAAATAGGAGATATTTGTGCCTTTTGAGTATGCGTAAAATGCTTTTGCGGCTAATTCCAGATTGCTTTTCGATTTCGCGAGAGCTAATGGATGGATTTAACGTAATTGCGGCTAACACTACAATTTCTTTTGCTTCATTTGTTATTGTTTTATTACGAATTGCCTTTTTGCGTAATAATTGCCCCGTCTGGTGACATTTTTTAAAAACATAATCAAAGGCACGGCGTGATGGATAATTTCGTTGAGGAAATCTATTGGCGTATAATCATTCTGCATGTGTAGCACTTTGCCCAGCTTCAAAATAAATTGATAACATGTCTATCTTTTCTTCTTTAGAATATTTCATTATGAAGTGATAATTCACCGTATCGCCGTATTTACCGTATCAGAGACGTAAAAGAGACTAAATTTCACAATAAGTAGGAGAGCAAGAATTATCAACACAGAAAATGTAAATATTTACATTGATAATTCTTGCTCTCCTATTGCATTATCACATTGAATTCATAATATTGACCAGAAAGTCGAGGTTTCCTAACAAATTAGAATTAAAATATCTCCTAAACTAATGATTTTTTTACACAAATAGATTAATACTTTTTGGTAAAGAATATGAAGGAGCATCAGCTGATGCAATAAAAAATATATGATTCCATTTAAAAAAATATTAATGACCTTCATATGTCCTTTACACGTCCACCTACAAAATAAAATGTACCCTCAGAATGTGCCCCTCTCAAAACCATTCAACTACATCTAAAAAATTGTTTGCTATGCGTAATAATAATGACGTAAATCTAGATGGCAAAATGTGGCGACCCACCCCGTATAATAGGTACACTCGCCGCGGAAAGTATGTTGACAAGCACCAAAAATGTAGTTTTTCGCAACTAAATCGAAAGTTTTAAGGTGAATGGAATAAATAATTGACACATATCAATTGATAGTATCTAACAAAATATATATTTAACGATAAACTATATGAGATGTTTAATAACTACAAAACAATCAGTCATTTATAAGAATCGTGTGCGGAAAGTAAGTTGACAAGAATTGGTTATGTAAAAAAATAAAGTTTGCAGTAAAAAAAGTACACATTTAATATGAAGTTTGGTAACCTCGATTATTTATGACCTCTTGAAGCCTTTTTGGCATACTTTCTATTAATATATTAATTGTATTTTGGTCTATTTCAGACCATGCTTTTAATAATGCTCTTTGAAATAATTGTTTATTATTCCTACAATGCTCGGGTACATTTCTGTTTAAATGGTTCCACATATGCTCGATGGGGTTCAGATCAGGGCTCTGAGCTGGCCATGGCAGTAACTGAATATTGTTTCCATTATAATACTTTTTTGCCACTTTACAAACATGTTTTGGATCATTGCCCAGTTGTAAAATAAAAGAATCTTGGATGTTCATTTTTTCTGCTGATACTGTCAAATTTTGTTGCAAAATATGCACGTATTTTTCTCCTGTCAATATTCCTTCTATAAATTGTAAATTACCTACACCAGCCGCTGAAAAGCAACCCCATACTAAAACAGCTCCACCTCCGTGTTTTACGGTAGGAGTGATTAAAGACGGTTTAAAACTTTCTCCTACTTTTCTCCATACTAATTGTCTTCTTTTGTTCGAACGAAGTTCAAACTTTAACTCGTCCGTGAATATAACATTTTTCCAAAAGTCAATTGGTTTATTTATAAATTGCTTAGCAAACGCTAATCGTCTCTGAGCGTTACATTTGCTGATAAGTGGTCGCTTTCTCGATACTCTGCCATGATATCCTGCTTCTTTAATTCTCATACGGATTTGTGTTTCTTTGATAATTCAGTTCGGCTTTCAACTGTTTCGAAGAAATTTTGCGGTTTTTGTGCACCTCTCTTAATATTATGCGATCCTGTCGCACTGTTGTTTTCCTTGGCCGTCCTGATCTCGGAAGATTTTCGGCAGTATCGTTGGTTTCTAAACGGTTTACCACCTTCCTAACACACTTTGCCGATACATTAAAATCAGACGCGATTTTTCTGAATGTCTCTCCTTTTAAACGCCTATTAAATATTTGAGACCTCTCAGCAGGTGTCAATTCACGAATTTTTGGCATTCTACAATAATACGTATAGTTTGTACATGTGAAAGTGTGAAAGTGTTGAAGTGGTAAACAAAATGTATAATATAACAATTAATTATTATAATTAATCTTTAAGAAATTGTAAGAAAATGCAGCTAAAATATATGTCAACTTACTTTCCGCCTGATGCTAAATCACACTTCAACAATATACCCCTCTATTTCACGCAAAGGACGAACGTCAACTGTTCATACAATGTCAACAAACACTGACGCAACATTCTGAGAAACGAAAAGTCTATACATTGTGTTTATAAGTAAGAAAAGATCAAAATAGAGAATTTTTGAGCGTGTCAACATACTTTCCGCGGCGAGTGTATACAAGAAGTGTCGGTAGGTTTAGTGTTAACGTACTCATTTGTGTCACAAGCGCATGGAGTCTGTTGTCTAGCGACATAACAAAAGAAAATTGATAGGGATGTTATTCTCTATTGTCCCTTGTGACGTAAATGGGTTAACGACCGAATTTCTCGGTCAGAGAAACTCGGATTGTGCTCGCTCAAGGAGAGAGCGAGAAATAAAAATATAAATAACCCGAGAGGACCGTCCGACGGCGTGGTAATCTTTTCGATGCATCGGCGGGAGCACGCGAGGCGATGCAAGTTGCATCACGCGGTACTGTTACCGGCGTGACAGATGCTCACGGGGCCTCTCGGATGAATTCCACGAGGAAAGGAAAAGGCGTAGCAGCGCAGAACGCTTCTATCGGTGTTCTGCGTGCGATCTGCATACTGCGAGTGCAAGCGAGCGTGCAGTAGCAAGTGCACTCCCGGGCACACTTTCATTCGCGTCCTGAGAACAGCAAGACTGGACGAGACCTATCTTTTCTCACAGTCGGTAATCCTAGAAAATTGCGGTCCGCGCAAACGGACCGGGCAAACTGGAGTCTCGTGTGTCGACACGCGTTTTTCTTGCACAGCCTGTGGTCTTTCACGCGTAGTAGTCGTTAAGACACAGTCGTATCATTTAATATTCTCTCGTAGCCGCTACACAACCTTGCATTTTCCACGGATGTTTATCGCGGTCAACACTTCGAAATTCGTTCGGACGCGAGCTTAATGGGTTATATACAGTTAGGAGGCCCAAAAAAAGCAATCTTTTAAGAATTTTTCCTGAGAAGACCTTTACATCTATTAATGTAAAAATTTGTACACATATTATGGTAACTTTTAACTGTATTTTAACATTTCTTATTTGTAAAAATAATAATTTTGAAACCTGCTATAGCTGATCTCCTGGAGCACCTCCAAAAAAAGGCGCTTTGCGGTGACCACTACAGAGTGGTCCACCTAAGTAAGGCCACCTAAATATCTCCTCTAATTGTGGGGTTACAAAAATATTTTGAATGCTATTTGAATGGTTTGAAAAAACCATTCCATTGCAAAAAATTTTTTTTTCTTGGCTAATTTTTTTCGGAGTTTACAAGGTTATCGATGTTTTTTTGCGTATAACTGTATAATTTTTTCTATTGCATCGTGTAGCTGATGTAAAAATACGTTCAGTTATGTACATTACATGACCTTGAAATGACCTTTGAGTTCAAAAATTAAATGGAAACGAAAAATTTTCTATCGAGGCTTTAGAGACAAAGACGTCGTTCAGGAATCTGTAAGAGTAAATAAACATGTTCACTATCACGAAACCCCATTATGAAATTTGTAATACTTTTTTTACGAACTTATTTTTCAAACTGTCATTGTAATAGATGCTCGAAATGGTGCCCCTCCACATCGATACATTTTTTGTAGCGTAGAATAAGAGACTCTCTGGCCCTTTCAAATGTTGTCGGATTAATTGCAGCACAAGCTGTTATTATTGTGTCTTTCATGTTCTCTGGCGTTGTTGGTTGTTCACAATAAACAACTTCCTTCAAAAATGTCCCCATAAGTAATAATCCATAGGCGTGAGATCTGGTGACCGCGGTGGCCACGCTACATGTCCAGTACGTCCAATCCAAGAATTTGATGGAGAGACACATGATACGGATGAAATTTTTGTTCATAAAGTATTCGTATTATGCTTGTTTTTGGAATTCTGGTTACTCGTTCCAATTGTCGTGTACTAACATGCGGATTTTCGTCAACTTTTTCCATAATAAATCTCGTATTTAATTGGTTTGTAACATTATGGGTTCGCGGACGCTTCTTCGTGTTGACACTACCACTTTCAAAAAAATGTTTAACCACTTTTCCATACGTACGCGATGGACAGTTGCGTTCAGGAAATTTCGCTCGGTACAAGCGAACAGTTTGTCTTAAACACTGATCACTTTTGCCATAAATCAGAATCATATTCATTTTCTCTTGTTTTGAGTAACTCATCGCGAAGGATAATATCGATAAACTGACGAACTGTTTGAAAATGATCAGACTTCCGCGGTGTTAGAAGTCATTCGTAGTGTGATAGTAAACATGTGTATTTACACTTACAGATTCCCAAACAACATCTTTGTCTCTAAAGTCACGATAGACAATTTATCGTTTCCGTTTAGTTTTTGAACTCAAAGGTCATTTCAAGGTCATGTAATGTACATAACTGAACGTATTTTTACATCAGCTAAACGATTCAATAAAAAAAATTATACAATTATACGCAAAAAAACATCGATAACCTTGTAAACTCCGAAAAAAATTACCCAAGAAAAAAAAAATTTTGCAATAGAATGGTTTTTTCAAACCATTCAAATAGTATTCAAAATATTTTTTGTAACCCCACAATTAGAGGATATATTTAGGTGGCCTTACTTAGGTGGACCACCCTGTATATCTCTGGACTGGATCATCACAAATGAAAAAACCAAACTGATTTCGTTAAAGAAATGTATAATCTAGTAATTAATCGAAGGAATAAGCAAAATCAAATTTTGTGACAAAATGGCAGCTTTTCAAAGAAAAAAATCGATTTTTCACAAAAATTTTGGCCTTAAATTGTTTATAAAAAAAAATATTCATCGGAGAGAAAAAAGCTTCGATTAATTACTAAAAAATATACTTAAGAAGCTTGTGTTAAAATTTGAGAGTGATCGGTTCAGCCGTTTCCGAGAAATCTTGGTCACCGACTTTGAAAACACAGTTTCGAGAAAAACGCGTCGAAAGATCGCGTTGAAATGCTCTGACGCTCTCAAACGCTCTGACACGTCTTTACAAATATGCGTGTAACTTTGAAAATAATTGCCGGATTGATTTGAAATTTTTGGTGCGTATACTTCAATATATTTACATTACGAAAATGAAATAAAAAAATCGATTTTTTGAAAATTCTAACTGTATATAACCCCTTAAGGGGTTGCATGGCTTTGAGCGGTTGAAACATAACTTCAATCATTTTGCTCAAATTTATATGTCTTCAGAAAGCCAATTTATGCATCTTATCGTAGGATGTTTAAGTAGTATTTGCTAAAAAGTTGAACTCGATATATAAATCAGTTATGCACGATGTTTGTGGTTGAAACATGAGAGACCGACAATTTTTTTATGCACGAAATTTTGCTTCTTTAACAAATCAATATGTACGTCTCATCGTGTAACATCTAACTAGTATTTCCTGAAAATTTGAGCACGATATCTTAATCCATACGGGCGTGGCAGCCATTTTCCCAAAGCCATTTCCGCACACAACGTTTGCGGTACCAGATACATTCAGTTTCATCCACTGCACACATTTTTAACACTGATCGCCAAACAAGAAAGCTCAAAAATTCCATGAAATCAGTGTTATTTAATAAAATAGAAAAATTGAAAAAAATTAAATGTATGATATTGTGTAGTTCTCCAACTTTCTTGCATTTTACAGATCCTAATCAAATTTGGTACAATGAATATATTAATGTAAAAATTCATTTTAAAGCCTGAACAAAAAATACCTCCGTCACCCACATATGGGTGACATGGCAGTCAACGTGTTAAATTTCATATTAAATTGGACGAAGAAGTGCTGATCAAAGTCCATTTCGAATAGACTAATTTTCAACACAGCTGTTATTGTAATCTATACCGTTTTTATCGAATACAAAAAGGAAAGATGTCTGTAGCTGAAGATACTGTACCTGATGCGAATTAAAGAGTGCGATATTGTTGACAAAGTAATCATCCAGTGGATCGTAAACGGTGTCCCAGTCATACTGAATGTCCCAACTGGGTAGATAGGCTTCCTCTAATAAGTCGGCGTTGCCGGGAAGAACTAAAGGCGTTACGATAGGTGTGTAAATTCCAGGTGCTGTAGGCACCATTATGGGCGACAATTGCCTGAAACTCGGATAAGTTTGTAATTTCGGGTAGTCTCGATGTTTGTTGCTGCCAAAGTTGTTAGGACGCTTATGGTTGTGGCTGTTGGATTGCGAGTGTGGAGCACGAATAACGTATGTCGTGTCGATCGTTTTCGCATGATTGTACTGAAATCGTCCTTCTGGCGGCACATATCGGCCATCTGGTCTCAAATATACCTTCAAAAATGAAATTCTCATTTTATAATCAGTTCTACAATCGTTAAATCACGTATTCGTAATGTAAAATTCTTCGTCCATCCATCAGAAGAGGTCTATAATTTCTTAACGATTCGTTATTACCGAATAATAATAAAATGTGTTTAAAATTAATTCATTAATTAGTTGCGGATTTTACACAAATCAGGTGCAACACAAAACACGGAAAATGTCTGGCGAAGAAAGTATTAAAAAAAGAAGAATGTTTGCATAAAAATCCGCAGTTATCGCGGAAAAAGTGTAGACAATAAAGGTAGAAATTAAACACATTGTTAAATATTACTGAAGCGTACTAGCTTCGAACAGTTACCTTGATCGATTCAGGGATGGTTTGAACATGTTGCGCATGTTTTTGGACATGTCTGGCGTCTAAGAGCACACCATCCGGTACAGTAATACCTTCTTTGTTTAACCGATTTAACGCTAAACGATCGGTTCTGAACGCTTCTTCCGGAATTTTACCCCCTAACGCTGGTAGAACTTGTTCCCTGAATATCTGTCGTTTTTGCTGGAAATATTTCGAAAAAGAAAATGTATAATGCAAATCACTGTTAAGTAGTTGTACACAACGAAACAGTGAACGTTTATGCATTTCTTTACGACATAGCTGCTCTTATCGCCTATTACATATCGGTTATTTTCGTCGCCTTTAATTATCGCGCTTTACGTATAGCCTGATGTTTCACCTTTTCTGCATCGACGTATGTTGCCAGTAATATAGCAATCAATGCTAAACAAGACCAACATCCGTTTTCAATTTTCTTCATTATAACAGCAAGTCTGTCGATCTACACGTGTTTCGAAACATTCCTTCTGATCATCCGTCGTTCTAAAATATGCATGGTGAACCACGTTTTTATAAACAAACATAGACAGAAAGAATATAATGTAACGTGCGTGATGTTACCTTTACTCCTCCTCCAGGGAATGGAAGGTCATGTTTTCCCAGCTGCTGTTGCAATATTTATTTATTCAGTTTTGTACTGGGTCATGTATAAACGCACAGGGTTATAGTAATGCAGTATTAATCAGCCATTAATCATTTTCTACACCAACACCTTTTGTTATACAGGGTGTCTAAAAATGTTGTACTTCCTTGAAAGGAGAGATTTCTTAGGCCATTTGAAGTAATTATTTCCTTTAGGAAAATGTTCTCCGTGGCTTTGTTCAGGAGTTATTAACGAAAAACACGGACCAATCACCGCGCGGCTACAGCAGACGGATTCCGGCTCGGCCAATGCCAACGCCGATGCCCGCTGTAGCCGCGCCCTGGTGGGTCCGTGTTTTTCGTTAATAACTCCTGAACAAAGCTCCGGGGAACATTTTCGTATAGGAAAAAATTACTTCAAATGACCTCAAGAATCTTTCCTTTCAAGAAAGTGCAATACTTTTGGGACACCCCGTATATTATATCTAGACTGGGGATCTTTATGCATTTGTGGCATTTATTTTGTAAAATACAAGAAAATATTCATATTAACCCTTAGCACTCGAATGGCGACCGTAAGGCGTCACTAAAAATCGCTGTATCATTATACACATTATTAAATTTGTTTGTATTTAATAAATTACTGAACACTGGTATTGTACGAGTAAACTGCACCATTCTCGTATGTATAAAATGAAAAAAACATATATATAGAGAAGGGAAATATATATATTCATTTCATTCCATTTCATTTCATTTTTTTTTTCATTTTTTCTTTTTTATTTCTTAACTTTATACAGTCGGGGACAAAAATGAGTGGACAGTGAGTGGAAATGAGCAGAAATGAAGTTTAGTCGAATTAACACGACTGTCATAAACTTAGGATTTATTTGTTATATATCCGTGTAATGTATAGATTATTTAACGAATAATTGAAGTTCATATTTACATCTTTGTGTAAACACGCCGTACCATAACGAAAATATCAGCTATTTATCAGGGGACAAAAATAAGTGGACACTTGGTTATAATGTTATTGTGAGGTAAGAAATGTATACAAACGTTAGGCACAGGTCACGCTTACATGCAGTGATCACCATTAAACTTATTGGTGCCAATTCGTACAAGTAAGAACATTTATACAATAATTGCAGAATGCCAGAAACGAAAGAAATGTGATATCGGACTGCTGTAAGAAATTATGCCACCGCGTAATAACTTGAAAGTGTAACGTATTTGAAAGTGCAATAGGAAAGATTTATAAAAAATATCTAGTACATAAGACTGAAAAATTTAAGAGGCCGTGGATGCAAACGCTGTATATACCACCATACAAGAAGATCGTCGAATTTTTCGTACAAATCGAGAAGATCCAACGATTGCAGCAAGAAGTATTGCAGAAATAGTGGAAGTAAATATTTCAGCAAAACAATAAAACGAAGACTGCACAAAGCTGGTTCTACATGCTACAAGGCTAGACGTAAGCCACATATTAATAAAAGAAATATGAGGAAACGTTTAGCGTTTGCAGAAACATATGTAAATATGCCACTAGCTTCCTCGAAAAATATAATTTGCAGTGGCGAAAGTAAATTTGACTTGCGGCAAAAAGAGTTCTTAAGACAAGTCTGGAGAGAAAAACATGTAGCGTATAAAATATCATTTACTATGTCCCACAGTTAAATTTGACGGTGGATCATTAATGGTGTGGGGGAGTTTCTCCCGAAACGATATTGGTACGTTAGTACAAATTGACGGAATTATGAATACAGATAAGTATATTAATATACTAAATGAAAATTTAGAAGAAGCAGTGGTAAAAATGGGTTGCGACGACGAATTTATCTTTCAACAAGACAATGACCCTGAGTATACTACTAAGAAAACTAAAAAATTTTTTAAGAAATCCAATATTAAATTGCTTGAATGATCTGCTCAGAGCCCTCTGACTTGAATCCTATCGAGAACTTATGGAGTTCTGGACGGAAAAGTTCCCTCGGATTAGCGGAATAATAACGTCGATTTGTTCAAAAGGTTACAGTCTGAATATGAAAAAATTAGTAACGATTATATTGAAAAGTTAATACGAAGTATTCCTCGACGTCTGGAAGCAGTAATACAAGCAAAAGGCGGCAATACCAAGTATTAATTTTGTTACGTGTTTCATTTATTACGCATTTCGTTGACTGTCCACTTATTTTTGTCTCCTGATAAATGGCTGTTATATTCGTTATGGTACGGCGTGTTTACACAAAGGTGTAAATATGAACTACAAATATTCACTAAATAATCTATACACTATAAGGCTATATAATAAGTAAAACTTATATTTATAACAGTCATGTTAATTCGATAAACCTCATTCTTACCTGTTTCCACTAACTGTCCACTTATTTTTGTCCCCGACTGTATACATATTCTAGGTCGAAAGAAATGTTTCGTTTTGGACTTAAAATAGCTTCGAGTGCAAAAAGGGTTAACAAGCATTATCGACATTTTAATTTATAAGAAACTTGTTAGATTGCGAAATAAATTGTCCTCTCGTTCCGTCTTTCGCGAGGTAATTTGTAAAACTCTGCATAAAGATCCAGCCAACACCGAACTCACGCAATCTTGGTTTAGTCTGAAAGACGAACAAGATGATTGCAAGCGTAAAGCGTACGATCATCTTCTTACAAGAAGAGGCAGTTACCATTCAACCGTTTCATTGTTAAGCCTAATACTACGTTTCTGGACTTAATCAGTGTTCTCGTGCGTGTCACAGCACCCGCAAAGTTAGCAAACGCCTGGCCTCCCTGGAATGTGGGAATTCTTTGATTCTCTCGCATAGAGTAGGGTGGGGGTTAAGGATCCACGCATTAATTTCCGAGCCAATCATGCGACTATGCCTTTCCGTGTGGGTCGATCAACCGGCTAAGCTTTGGCTGTCGATCAGAAATGTGTCTGAGTCACTCCACCAGGCAACGAACGTTCCTGTATCCGGTATTTGTTATTGGAACACTCGCTTCGTGCAGTCCCACAGCCTTGTTCTAATTACATCCCCCGAGCAAACCTGTCGCAATCCTCCCCCTCCCCTTCCTCCCCTCCTCCCCCTCCTCTCTGCGGTAGGTAAGCCTCTGTTCCATTTACTTTGAGCAAGCCGACGTGAATCTTCCTCCTTGACTCAATACAATCGACGATACTCCATATAGCGCGGCGGGATTTTGCAAAGGAACTTTCGTAACACAACTTCCACTGGAGTAGAGAGCGTTTAACACGACAGAGCATGGCGGATCTTGGGTCGGCAGAGCTTTGTCTGCTCTATAATATGCTCTAGAATTTCAAACTAGAACGGAAAGTGCTTTTTGAACTGCCGCCATTTCTGCGATCTTCCGGGGGTTGCACCGTAGGGATGAAATATAAGAGGCGCTGAGCAATTTTTTAATATATGGACCGTTTATTTTGAAAGTGGTGCAAGTCCATTTTCTTTTGTTTCGAGAAAATTAAATGTTAGCAGATCCGACAACTAAAAAATATAGGTTAATTATGTGAAGTCTGGGAATGTTTGTATTAATTTATCAATATGTAATTTGATTATATAAATTTGTTTTAGGCGAATTTAACTAAAATAATATATATTTCCAGGCTGCAAATGGACTTACACCACTTTCATAATTAGTCAATTGTAAATATCATTTAATTTCAATTTTGAAATAACAAATATCACTTAAAATATATTTCATATTAATCCAATTTTGTTTATAAATAATAAGAAGAAATAAAATAGAATTAGTATAATACTTTTTATTTTGAACGTTAATTATATTTATATATTGTTAAATTTAACACAAGATATTGGTATTATTAATTATTTATGCTCTTCATGTGGCAGTGTTTTGAAATATTCATGACGCACAGGAGGTATATAAGGTAATAGCTGCTGCATATTCGTATATTTTTCGAATGTAATAGGCCTGGTATCGTGATACAAAGGCGCCAGGGAGATTTTTTCAAATTTTGGCGGTCCTTCCCGACATGTAGGTGATAAATTTAGAGTCTTAAATTCTGTGTCCTCCATTGATGTTTTATATAAAATAGTATATGGTGCACTTTTGCAAAATCTCATCCAACATATTTGCAACCAATTTACTTTTTCTCCATTAGTGTTTCTTCTTATCTGTTTTTTAATTGCGTTTTGTAGATTTTTTGTTGAAACGAAATTCTCTCGTTTCATTTCGTGTAAAATAAATTTATTATGTTGTCTACATTGGTTTATAACGTCATAATAATCCTGTGGTGTGTACAGGAATTCTATCTTCGTAATGCCATTTCTATGATATCAAAATCTGCATCGTTTGGAAGATACGAATGTCCGGAGAGTAAAAATTTATGATCAATTACCTCAATGTTATTTGGACTTACACCACTTTCATAATCAATGGTTACGCAATTTCTTTTACCAGCCAATTTTAAATTGAACAAAGCATTGGCATTTTTTAAGATATTAAATACTAACTAGTTATAAACAAAAAGTTTACACAAAATTAAGCATAAATTACGTCATATCTCATTGTTTTTAAAAAGGACTTACACCACTTTCAAAATAAACGGTCCATATAAAATCGTGTTTCTTTAAGAGAAACAATATGTATAATACATCTTGTTGTATGATGTTAAATTAGTATTTGCTGAAAATTCGAGCCAAATATCTTAAACTATAAGGAGGCGGTAACCATTTTACCGAAGCCATTTCTGCGAAACGCGCGTTCGGCAAACGGTTCTCCAATAAAACATCAACGATATTTTCTTGTATAAGATTATGTTTCTTTAAAACAGCAATATGCACGTCTTATTGTATGATCTTCAAGTGTGTTCGTGAAAATTTTTAATCATATATCTTGATGACCTAGACGCGTGGCAGCGCTTATACTTCGTTCGCGTATTTTTATACATAATAAATTATTCTTTCCACTAAAAAATAAAAAAATTACTCTAAAGACTCAGTCTTAAAATAATGAATATAAATGAATAATTATCTAAACATAACCCCCAATAACCTTAATTTTATTGAATGTAGGGTAAGGAACCCAGTTACTGCGGAGGTACCAATTACCGTGCCTATATGTTACTTATACTTATTTTTAAAGCATAATGAATATTAAAAAAGAGATACATGACACATACATTAATTGATTTTAATGGAAAAAATTTAATCTCTTCTTTAGTATCCATTATGCTTTAAAAATAAATATGATTGTTATAGGCACAGTAATTGGTACCCCCACGGTAATTGGATCCCTTATCCTACATATTTAAACTAAACCAAAATCAGTCGCATTGATTGACAATCATAAGCATGTTGTAAATATCCAATATCGTTTTAGATTCATAACCAGTAGCATCAATGTATATTTCACGGTCTATTTATTAGTACAATATTCATTGTTTGTATTAATCTATATAAAATTTCTTTACTGCTGGATTATGCAATGACATTAGAAAAATTGCATAGAAGTTCGCCAGATTGGACATGGTGTCATACCCGTTTATTAGCACAGTACTCATTATGTATTGTATATCTTTATTACTAGATTATGTAAGGACATTATAAAAATTGTGAAGAAGTTTACTCGATCGGTGATCGTGTAGAACGAAAGCTTTATATAAGATAGCAGCCTCTAATCATCCGGAACTGTGAACGCGAAGAAAGGATGCCTTTTACTTCCCAACAGATCAGGCAAATATTCGAGGCGTAGCTATCACGCGAAATTCATAGAGAAAGCAAACAAAATAAAAAGATTAATTCGCGAAACAATTTTTGGCAGTTATAAAATATCCATAACAAAGAATAAATACAAAATACTTTACTGATTATAAAACTAATGGAAAGGTACTATTGATTGCGATGCAACAATATAGTATTTAATAATAGTGTTTGTTAAAATGCATAAAATAAAAGGAATAGTGCACGATATATTTCTTAAGCGTTTTTAGTGTTAGTGGATTGCAAAAGTTCATGCAAACTTTCATTTTCATGTGTTGAGTTATCAAGAGTGAAGTGAAGAAATTGCACGATTATGCAAATACAAAACAAAATTCAATATTATTATTAAAATTCTAGATAAAATGAAATTTTTTAAGTCGATAGTGTTAATAGTTCACGGAAGTTTATGAAAATTGTTATTTTCATATACACATTTATCAAAAACGGTGTAACATTGCTACCTAGGGTAAAGGATCCAATTATTGTGCCTATATTAATTATGCTTATTTTTAAGAAAGAGATATTAAATTTTTACATTAAAGTCAGTTAATATATACGTTATATATCTCTTTTTGAATATTCATTATGCTTTCAAAATAAGTATATTTATAGGCATAGGTAATTGTTAGCCCCAGAATAATTTTGTTATTAAAAAAAAAAAATCTCAGTTAAGCATTGTACGATTTTCATTTTACAGTGTTTTATCGAGGCGATCTGTTAGAAAACGAGCCGGAAGAGGATGCTACGCGAACGATGGTCTCGGATGCTCCCTTACGTAACTAATAAAGTCCGAAAAAAGTATGTCCGATTGTGTTAAAATGTGCCCTGCGGTGCTGTTACTTAATTACTGTCATTGTGTTTGAACTCGAAATGAACGAGAGAAGGCGGCAGCATTGTGTGAACGTAACAGAACCATAATGAATGTGTGTCATAGTGTAACGATCTTACTTTTTTTCAGCTCCATAACATACTTAGAGCGAAGAATTTGTTTATTGTTCGAATGGAGTACACGCTTTTATGTCAGAAATTCTTAGTTCGCACGTTCAGCGAGTTCGCAGCTTGAAGAAAAACTTCTTTCGAGTCAATTTCCAGATTTATATACAGTGATGAGTAAATATTTTAATCGGCAGCGTTATTTCAACAGCATGAGTTGCTACAACCACTTATCAAAAACTATGTACAATTAATATTATTACACGGTACATTTATAATTTTTGACAAATCTATCACCGTCATATAAATAAAATAGAACTGAAACGTACGAAAAGTATGAATACAAACCAACGGAAGAGAGCGTCATTTGAACTCCTGAAGAAGCACTCACTGGTTCATTTCATTTTTCGAAAGATGCACGAGTATCAGCACAGGACACAAAACCGATCGTTAAAAATAAAAGAAAAATTTTCTATCGGACGGTGGTCAAGCACACGTGGGTTCGACTTAATCGATGCGTTAATTTGACAGTGATTTGAAACGTAGAAACCGAGCCAGGAAGTTGAAGGATGGTGAAGACGATACTGAACCCCTCGGTAAGAGTTCACCTGGTGATATACCTGAGGAAACTGAAGCACGTGATTCGAGCTCAAAACACTTTCACTGCTGGGCTAAGATAGTCCTGCATCTTCTCTCTCCGCTCTTCTCTTTTTCCTAAATTACGTCTTTCTTATGTCTGCGGCTGTGAGAACTTTCAACGGATCACGGGATGCCATCGATCAATAACAATCGATCCTTTTTAACGGGGGGGTTTCTAGGAAACTGAGGATCGACCGTCCCTTCATCATCGTTCGGAAAATATTACCACTAAGGTAAGAGACCCAATTGTTGTGGGGGTACCAATTATTGTGGGGGTACCAATTACTGTGCCTATAATAATCATATTTATTTTTAAAACATAACGAATATTAAAAAAGAGATATTAAATTTTTTGCCATTAGAATCAGTTAATATACCGGAATATACCAGAATATACCAGAATATACCAGAATATACAAGAATATACCAGAATATACCAAATTACACCAGAATATACCAGAATATACCAGAATATACCAGAATATACCATAATATACCAAAACACGCCTGAATATACCAGAATAAACCAGAATATATCAGAATATACCAGAATATACCAGAATATACCAGAATATACCAGAATATACCATAATATACCAGAATATACAAGAATATACCGGAATACATTGGAATATGTTATATGTAATATGTCATATGTTATATGTCACTTTTTTAATGCTTTAAAAAAAAGTATAATTAATATAGGCACAGTAATAGGTACCCCCACAGTAATTGGGTCCGTTACCCAATTACTTTTCAGTAGATTCAACAGGTGGAAAATAGCATAATGATATTTTTAAATACTTCTAATATTTTTCCTAACCGTTTTTGTCATATGTGCATAAAATCCGCAGTTTTTCTGTTGTCCTCAATGTAACAGCAATGCATTAAATTATATTGTCAGAAATTGAGAAATTAAATGATAATACTAATGCACTGGGTCAAAACAGACCCGGGCACCGCCAACAATTTACCCAAAGTAAACCATGTAATCGAGTTATTTATATTTGATAGGTAATATAATTATTACCAGTAGTTATCGACAATAATCTTTCTGTAAGCACCGAAAAACTGAAACGAACATTGTCCCGAAAAGAATTTCACCGAATGGCCAACAAAACAAGCATGCATGCTTGTAAGTTTACGAGACTTTCACATACAATATTACCCGATTCTGTGTAGATGCGTCTATAAAATTTGCAGTTTATTACTAACAATTTCGATTGGGAGTCACGCAAAGATTTACAACTAGATTCTCTAATAAATACCAAGTTATAAAGAAAAAGGCTTGAGATTTGAAAAGGGAAAGAAAAATGTGAAGTGCCTGTAGCAGAGTTATGGTATTCGATTGTTAATTAAATCATTTACAAGGCGGTGAACGTTCGACGGTTCATTGAATCTGTATTTTTCCAGTGTACAAGAATGCGCTGTCAAATTATTTCTCAGGTGAAAATTTCCCACGTGATTCTAGTGTCAGAGGCGGTTCCCGAATGTGATACGCACATTTGATTGTGCAATGGCCCGTAAACTAAGTAGTCGATCATCCGGGCAGGGTGATCCAGCTATTGGTAACATTACACGGTGGTTAGGTGATCCATGGTCAGTCAACAACGTAACTTCGCGACGAAGGTGCATTATTACCGCTATTCTTGTCCTTATTCATTAGTCGCATCCGCGAAGGAACCGCGTTCGATTCTTTCAATTTGTTACTCGAACTTTCCCCTAAGTTTTGTCTGCATCATTTGCAAGGAAAAGTTGGATAATATGCTGGACAAGTTGAATCTATTAATGGGCTATTTAACACTTTGAGTTCCAAACCAGAACCCTAAAAAATTCCATGAAACCAAAGTAAGTTATCTAATGAAATAAAACTTGAAAATAATTATATGTGTGATATAGAGTAGTCTTCCAACTTTCTTGCATTTTACAGATCCCAACCAAATTTGGTACAATGACTATATTAACGTAAAAATGTATTTTAAAACCTGGACAAATAATTCCGTCCCCAACATTTGGGTGACATGGCGGTCAACGTGTTAAATCATTATTGCTCGTTAAGTCTCGAACATGCGCTGTTTCGCGTTTAAACGTACATAAAATAATCTGATTTGTAAAATATACAGGGTGGGGCACCACATTTTGCCATCTAGATGTACGTCATTATTATTACGCATAGCAAACAATTTTTTAGGTGAAGTTGAATGGTTTTGAGAGGGGCACATTCTGATGGTACATTTTTTTTTGTAGGTGGACGTGTAAAGGACATATGAAGATCATTCATGTTTTTTTAAATGGAATCATATATTTTTTATTGCATCAGCTGATGCTCCTTCATATTCTTTACAAAAAAGTATTAATCTATTTGTGTAAAAAAATCATTAGTTTAGGAGATATTTTAATTCTAATTTGTTAGGAAACCTCGACTTTCTGGTCAATATTATGAATTCAATGTGATAATGCAGTAGGAGAGCAAGAATTATCAATGTAAATATTTACATTTTCTGTGTTGATAATTCTTGCTCTCCTACTTATTGTGACATTTAGTCTCTTTTACGTCTCTGATACGGTGAATACGGCGATACAATGAATCACTTCATCATGAAGTATTCTAAAGAAGAAAAGATAGACATGTTATCAATTTATTTTGAAGCTGGGAAAAGTGCTACACATGCAGAATGATTATACGCCAATAGATTTCCTCAACGAAATCATCCATCACGCCGTGCCTTTGATTATGTTTTTAAAAAATTTCACCAGACGAGGCAATTATTACGCAAAAAGGCAATTCGTAATAAAACAATAACAAATGAAGCAAACGAAATTGTAGTGTCAGTCGCAATTACGTTAAATCCATCCGTTTGCTCTCGCGAAATCGAAGGACAAGCTGGAATTAGCCGCAAAAGCATTTTACGCATACTCAAAAGCCACAAATATCTCCTATTGTTGAGCTAAATATCTCCTGAACTAATGATTTTTTTACACAAATAGATTAATACTTTTTTGTAAAGAATATGAAGGAGCATCAGCTGATGCAATAAAAAATATATGATTCCATTTAAAAAAACATGAATGACCTTCATATGTCCTTTACACGTCCACCTACAAAAAAAATGTACCATCAGAATGTGCCCCTGTCAAAACCATTCAACTTCACCTAAAAAATTGTTTGCTATGCGTAATAATAATGACGTAAATCTAGATGGCAAAATGTGGTGCCCCACCCTGTATGTAACACAATGATACAATTTGAATGTTCAACGAAAGAAGAACGAAATCCACGGATTCGATATTTTGTTAGAGGATCGGAGGGACTGGTAGCAGGTTATTGATTGTATCATCGGCACACTGGAAAATTAATACTTGTCCGGAGCTCGTGATCGCGCCATAAAGGAATCGCGATCTCGTAAACCGGCGCAGGATCTGATGCAGCACGCGTAGCAAGTTACGAAACTCGAGCATCTATATCTGCAGTTTTTCTAGAATTACCCTGCTACCGTGTGATTACCGTTTAACCAGTTACGAAACTGTTTGCCGATCTTCTCGGACCATTTTTTGTTTGTTTTTTCTTATTGCTCGGCGACAAAAAACGCGCGTTTACTTTGCCAATAAACGGAATTTTTGCACCGATCGACGTATCCGCAAATGCAAGAACGATTTTGCAAGAAAGCAGAATTCGACACTGCAGGAGAACAATTTAGCTGCTAGTACTGACTGTTAGATGTTCAAACGTGGTCGTTTGCGTCAATCGTAAGGCACAGGAGTGAAATAAAAATTGTTTTCTTTCTTTCACGATTTTAACAAATCGGAAATAATACATTGATGTTCTTAAATTCTCCTGTCATAAATGCAATAATTATTGAACAAGTTGAAGTAACTGGATGTCGTTCGATCAGTTCGAGTGATGGGACATAATTGTAACACGTAATTTATATGTTATGCAAAATTGTATTATTATATCGTTGAATGGAAATGATGTTCTTAAATTCTTCTGTCATAAATGCAATAATTATTGAACAAGTTGAAGTAACTGGATGTCGTTCGATCAGTTCGAGTGATGGGACATAACTGTAACACATAATTTATATGTTATGCAAAATTGTATTATTCTATTGTTGAATGGAAATAACTGGAAATTAATTTGAATATAAGTTTATCCGTCGAAATAAGAACCATTGCAATTAGAAAGTCAATGGATGAGCTTTAGAACGCAACAAAAAGGTGAATTGGAAAGTTTATTGGTAAAACACAGAGCAAAAGGGATTGTTTGGGCTACTGCATAGGACTACATCTGGCTAACTTCAGTTTGACGTCGTTATTTACCATTACCGAGCAGTATAATTATTAAAAACGCTGACAATTAATTAAAACTATTGAACCGTTGTTTCCCATGGGCCAGCCTAATTGCGTTGCAAAATCGTTGGCAGGCACAGACTGAACGATGCTATTAAACCGAGCGATTCCCTCAGTGTGTAATACGGGCGTTGCGTTGCTCGCGAAGCATAATGAGATCGTTTTCGTCATCGACACCTTTGCCATCGCATGACGAAATGCTCCCAAGACGCCTGGCAAGTCGATGTTGTGTTCGATGTATTTCAATTTCATTTACCATTCCACGCGGTTTCGGTATTTGTTTGTGCATCTCGAAACGAAATTCGTACCGGAGAAATAACCGCGCAGATTCCAGTCGCCAAACAACGCACAGTACGCAACGGGCAGCTGGAAATCGTAATTTACGTGTGCCCCTCGTAAACTGGAATTACTATGTATGTCCGCTTTAAACGACGGAAGAGCCTCTTGGGAACTTTTCCTATTGTCCAATCGTCGGTTTCGACGCGACGAAATAGTTGCGCTGAACGGTTCCGTTTCGAAAACGGTAGCGACTTCCGGAACACGAACCGGAAGACCGGGTGCTCGCTCCGGACAAGTGCAAATCGGGTAAATCGTTTGTGTTCTAGGATTCGTACAAGCAAAAAGATTCAGGAAAGAAATCTAGGTATCCCCGATTTGGCGAGGGATTGCCACGATCCAGTGAAACCAGGAAGTACGGTAGCACAATCGAACGAACTATGATGAACGGGGAGATAAAACGTGTGAGAAGATGGACGCGTTCGATCTGTCAAACGCGCAGCCTTCTTCGCTTCACCTGTAAAGCTCTTCGAGCAATAAAATACGTAAAATTATTGCTCTGTCGACTGTTTATTTTCTTCTTATTCTTCTTGTTTTTTTTTTGTTTTTAATTATGAGAGTCGAACCATTTTGCTTTACGACATCCTCTGTTTAGGACGCGATCCCGGCAACAATAGTGACTGATTATATTCGCTCTGACAAATGCATTGTGATCGTTCGATGCGACTCGAATGCGGCCCGAGTCGCGTCGGGGCGCATGCCAGAGGGAAACGTACAGTGAGTCACGAAAGTATTCGAACTTTGATAATGATTGACTTCTTTTCTAGGAATCCGACCATGAAAATTATTTTTACGAAGAATTCTTCGACAAAGTTCAGGATGAACTTGTTTTTTAATAATATCAGCAACTAGTACTGCAAGTTGTGGACCAGAAATTCTTGGATTCTTCTTGATTTCACGCAAAATTGTGTTCTCCTTCCTCTTCGTTAACGTTTTGGGTCGGCCAGAACGGACTTTATTTTGAAGGATTCCAGTAGTTTTTAACTTTTTTACTATGCAGTAAACGGTAGATTTACTTCTTCCTAACAATTTTGCTATTTCGCCATAGCTCTTGCCTTCATTATGCCACTTAATTATCAATTTCCTATCAGTGATGCTTGTTTCGGATTCATTTGGGCACATTATTACTAAAACTTCTGCAATCTTATTAATACTTAAAGTTCTGAACACGGGAAGTGTGGAATACTAACTGGGGCCACGAATGTTTACATTTTGTCATATTTAAGGTTTGTTTTGTTTTGGGAGGTTCGTTGTTCGAATACTTTTGTGACGTTCCAAGAAATGTTTCATAACTAGTGTTGATATTATCAAAGACACTTGAAAATTAATATATGCAATCATGCTTCTCATACGTTATTATAGAAATAAAAGTATTAAGTAATTCATAATATGACTCGTATTTTTTAAGCTCCAAACTTTTTATTTCGGAGCGTTCGAATACTTTCGTGACTCACTGTATGTATTCCGATGATGCATTTTAACTCACCGGTGTTACGCAAATAGGAGACGAGCTCTACTCTGATTTCCCGTTTGTAGATTTCACTCCCCTTCTCCAGGCTCATCAAGTTCGTTCACCCACGCGTGACCTCATTTCAGGTACACACAGATCTAATAAATACGAACATACGGACCTGATTTTTTCAATTTTTAGAACGTGCAAACCTGGAATCCGATGTGTGCCAACGAGCCGCGCTTTCGCGATCGCTATACATACCGGCTGAATCTCGTCCACGCGTGCACACGTCTGTGCATCTTCGTCGGGCTGTTCGAGCAATTCGTCTTTCGCAAAATTAGGCGAGTACGGAGCTGTTCCTTGCAATTAAAAGCTTATGGGCGATCGACCGCGTGAGCTGCGCGCGATGATCGTCGGACAGGAACACTTGCAAAATCTTCGGGCGATCGTTTAGATCAGTGGTCTTCAAACCGAACTCTGGGACTTGGCGCAACCTTTTCAAGGATTCCATGACTCATAGCGAAGATTTAATCCTTTGCACTCGAAGCTATTTTAATTCGAAAACGAAACATTTCTTCCGACCTAGATTATTTCCCTTCTACATATTATTTTTCATGTTATACATACGAAAATGCTGCAATTTGTAAATACTGAAGCGTTTAGTAATTTATTGAATACAAACAAATTTAATAATGTAAGAAATATTTTGTATAACGACACAGCAATTTTTAGTGGCGCCTTACAGTCGTCATTCGAGTGCTAAGGGTTAAAAGAATTTTTTTCGAACAGTACTCGGGAAGCTGGGAATTCAAAGTAATTTATTCACAATCATTTCTTTTGCTTCTTTGAATACCTATTGTTATTTATTATTGTACAGTACAACTATGAGTATAAAATACAGAAATAAAGAATTTTTTTCGAACAGTACTTGGGAAGCTGGGAGTTCAAAGTAATTTATTCACAATCATTTCTTTTGCTTCTTTGAATACCTATTGTTATTTATTATTGTACAGTACAACTATGAGTATAAAATACAGAAACAGGATGGATGTCGAATATTGCATACATTTACACACAATATAATAATTATTACATATTAAAAAAAAATTTGTTTGAGTGATAATAGTAATGGTAACTATTAAATTTAAAATTTAAAAATTTCCTACATAAATTGCATACAATATTAATTTATAATCTTAAGGGCAAATTTGTTTAAGTGATAATAGTAATGGTAACTATTAAATTTAAAATTTAAAAATTTTCTACATAATTTGCATACAATATTAATTTATAATCTTAAGGGCAAAGTCGGCAAAGTTTGAAGACCACTGATTAAGGTGTTACACCTTAAGTGAAGGGGTGATTTGATCAGGAAGTGTCATTACTCCTCTAACATCCAAGTTATGGCATATTCATGCGCTATCTGCATTCCTCTCCTTTCCAGACCTTTTATTATATAACCGAAAAATAATAACCACGTGTCGATTCTCGTAAATGGAGTTCTGCGTGTACAATCTTCTGCTTCATTTACACCATCTCTCGATTCGCTTTTGCTCGCATAAGAATATTTTTACTCGTGCATTTAACTAAAAGTGTTATCGCAGAAATATAATTGCGAAATGATTATTTTGATCGAACATCTCGGGAAATACTGACTTTGTACTAGAGGTTGCAGAGAACATTTTATGGTAATTCTTCGAGGGTAAGGAACCCAATTACTGTGCCTGTATTAATTATATTTATTTTTAAATCATAATGGATATTTAAAAAAGAGATATATAACATATACATATATTAACCGATTTTAATGAAAAAATTTAATATGTCTGTCTTAATATTCATTATGCTTTAAAAATAAATATAATTAATATGGACACATTCATTGATATCCCCAGAATTATTGGATCCCCTACCATATTCCTTAAATTTGACAAACCTTATAATAATTTTAAAGATCAAAGCATTATCATTTCACGTGATTTTAAGAGGATTCTTCGAGTTAATTTCAGGATGTATTTCCGCAGGAGTTTTTAAATGTTTGAGGGCTTAAATCGAAGGTGGAAGATCGCACTTTATGACAGGTCTATAAAGGTTTGTTGGAAAATTCGAAATTACGCTGAAAAATCGAGAAATCTCGACCAGTAGCTCCAAGAAAAATGGGAATTGTACTTTCTGCAGATTCTGAGTTGTTTCATTTTTATGACATGAAAAGGTACTTTGTCGCTTGAAATTATTGCATTCAATCCTCCGTTCATACCTACTATTCTCATAGTTCTTGCTGCTTCCATTTGCGAGCAACGGAGGGCGCCATTGTCCGTCAAATATGGCGGATTATTTGAATCGTTTGAACTGGAGGAGAAAGAAGTATTTAAATAAAACTTAAACTCTTTACTACAAATGTATCAACGTTTTTCATAGGACCGTAAATACGGAAGATATTTAGGTGTTCCCATTTATACGATCCATCCTGTATAATGGTCTGTTCCCTTGTATGGAGGCCGTCAAAATAGACGACGGTTTATTTTAAATTCAGAGAAACGGAAAGTGTTTATACCGCGTCTACTATTGAATTCGGAACAACCCATTTAGAAAACCCAACATTAGAGGCAATCAAAAATGATTTGAAAATCGTGTACGTTGAAAAATCCATAGCAGGCAAAGTAGTTGCGAGAAAATTATTATCTCGTTGGCCCTCTCGTGGCCATCGTAGAAAGTGCAATGACACAGGGCACAGCGGTGCAGGCTCTACTAAAACAGCAACAGTCATGGCGACAGCAAACATGTCAGCTGGACGTTCAAATACAAAAACCTGTCTCAGCATGAGACAACAATTGGAGATTGTGAAGGAATTAGAAAATGGTGTTCCGATAAGACAAGTCGCTTCTAAGTACAAGTTACACGCGAGCACGGTTTGGCGGATCAAGAGGAGGGCGATCAAGATTCACCGGCTCGTGGAACAGGAAGAATTCAAGGAGAAGAAGAAAATAAGGTCCGCGAAGCATAAGGTGTTGGAAGCTCGCCTGTACGCCTGGTTTCTGGAGCAGAAATCGGATAAGATCACGAACAAAATGCTTCGCGAAAAGGCGATCGAAATTAACAAAGAGATAGGTGGCTCCTCGGACTTCAGGAGCAGCGAGGGCTGGCTGTCGCGGTTCAAACATCGCTACCACATTGTGTACCTGACCAATCAGAGCGAGAACGACGTTCCCGAAAAGCCGGCTGCCAAAATGTTCGTTCAAACCTTGAAACGCATCGTCCGCGAGCGTGTCATTGAACCGGACAGCCTGTACAACATGCAGGAAACAGGGTTAGCGTGGAGATTACTGCCTGAGAGGTTGATGGTCAATGCCGGGGGCAAAGAGGTCGACGAACGGAACAGGAAGGACAAAGTCACCGTAGGATTCTGTGCCAATGCTACCGGCACCCATAAGCTGCCTATGCTTTTTATCAACGAACACGACAGTCCGAGAGAGTTGAAACACTGCAAGAATCATCTGCCTGTCGTGTACAAGTCGCAGGAGAAAGCGCAGTTGGATGGAGACATTTTTGTCGATTGGTTCGAGAACTGCTTCAAAACTTCCGTCAACAAGCACCAATCGGAAACCGGGAAATACGAGCCAGTGATTCTAGTCGTGGAAAACTCGAAAGCTCATTATTTGCCGAAGGAGAGTTTGCAGGATGATAGGTTCACGGTCGTGTATCTGAAGTCGGACGCAATATCGATTAGGCAGCCTATGAACGAAGGGGTGATTGGAACTGTGAAAAAGAAGTTTCGGTGTAAGATGCTGCAACGGACGTTCAGTTTCGACAGTGTCGATCACTTTTATGCTGATTATGACCTGAAAGATTGCATGGATATTCTTCATGATACCTGGACGGCTGTTACGTCGTCGAGCATCAAAAAATCGTGGAGCGAGATTTTGAGATGTATTTCGGACGTTAATTCCAGGTTTCGGACGAGTGATTTGATTGAAACGAAAGATGGCGTTACCGAAGACAGTGCTCGGATGATAACGGCAGGAGATCTGACCGTCGATGAAGTAGAGAACTGGTTGTCCATCTGTACGAACATAGATGACAGTATCGTGCAAGGGACCGACAGAAACGAGGACAGTTTGCGAACGTGTTCCGACAAAGACTCGTGTTTCGATAAAACTGCGATAGAAAGGACGTTTGAACAAATAATTCTCTGGTTCAAGAGGGAACCAGACTTTTTGCAAATGCAAGTACAATCCTTGAAAACCTATTACGACAAGTTGAAATAATGTATTCGCGGATTTTTAAGAAATCAGCTTTTCTCAAAGCTACGAGATTAGGGTAACGGGAACAATTCAGGGTTAAACCTTCGGTTATAACTTCACTTCGTTGAAATAGAGAGGCATGTATAGAGTTGTAAATAATGATAACAGTATTTCTATTTATAAGGGAGAATTTCCATATACAATGTTCCTATGTACAGACGTTGCTTGCTAATCATTTCCCGAGCGAGTAAATTATTGTTTTATAGCATTTTTAAGGTGTTTCTTATGGTGGAGATCTGAGACCACATATTTACAGACCCGGCTTCAGATAACATGCCCTGTCCCATGATCATATCATCTACCAGACGACGTTTGTTGACGTGAGTGCTACAATCTGTCGAGAAGTGGCAGTACCGCGAAGCTAAAGTGTTGAGCAGAAAAGGGAGTCTTCGCCGTATCTCATTCTGCACAAATATTTTACTCTATTATTCCATCTTTATTCTATTGCTTCGTCTCTGAGTTCAATTTTACTGTACTCAGGGCTAACTCATTTTGTCATTATAATTTGTAAAAAGTTAAATTTTAATGTAGACGTTTATCAACGTAATATGAAACATGAAACATGAAATAGGAAATCTGTATTTATTTTCTCACAAATTACTTTATTTAAAAAAAAAAGAATAGTAAGAACAATATGAATTATCCATTTTGAATTATCTTGTGACGTCAGTTGTGGGAAACAGTATGTACTCCGTTATCTTGAAACACTGCATCCTATGCATATCCTATACCTATGCCGGGTCTATAAGTATATATGGTCTAAGATGGAGATCATAGGGAAGTATTATGAAATGTGTAGATACGAGAGCTGCTCAAAACATATCAATTTGACCCATTTTTTAATTCAGTTGTTTCATTTAATTGATATAAGGCTGACTGCGATTTATTTTTCGTCGAAAGCAAACAAGTACGGTAGTATTATGTTCTAGCAGTTTTTCAGTCTAGCCTGAGACAGTCACGAGCTGCGACTATTGACCCGCGTTGGTTTCATACGAGTGTGCGGACACGGCGTCTGTGTATATGCACAGCAATCTCTCGCAAATTTCAAAAAGTACACGTTCACAGTGTGCACTCTCTGTGGGAGGGGCGCGATGGCAACTAAGATAACGGCGAACTCCTAGGCCAATGAACGAGATATTCATTCAGAATGAGCGAGATAGCGAGATGGATTTGCCAGCGTGGGCTCAGAATTGCCATAACAATGTTGGCGAATCGGTAGACAAATAAAAAATGTTTAATAACATTCTGTCTTCCTTTAATAATCGAAAATGCCCAATTTTATCTTAATGGAAATATATCTAACGAATTTTCTAAAATTCAGCATAGAAAGATGTGTTATAGAGCTTAAATCAGATTCTTATCTTTTTGCGATATGTTAAGACATATAAAAGGAAAAGAAATTTTATTTTCTATTTAATTATTTTAATCGTATTTTTGTATCATTTTCCAGAACACTTTCGCACGAAAAATATTCAGGGACTTTTTCCTGCAGTTGATCAACAATATTAATACAATAGTCAATAATACAAAGGTTTTGAAAAATATGAATGCAATTCTAAGGTGATAAATTCAAGTCATTATTTAACACATACATAGTACATTTAGAATAATAGTTCATAGTTCATTTAGAAGAACTAAAAGCATAATGAATGAATGCATTTATGAAGAAATTAATATGTGTAAGTGTAATGGTAAGAGTAATTCATTTTTCTTTTAAGCTGTGGAAATCTGCAATTCTAATGAAATGTTCAGAAGTCCTTATTTTACAAGTATGAAAATACAAAGAGTCATTGCACTGACAAATAGATAGAAGTAAAAGTATTTATAAAGTATCTAACGAAACTTTCATAATTAATAAGCACGCGGGCTGTTTGCGTTCGGCTTTAATAGGTATTGACGTGAAGCTAGATGAATATTTTTCTGCTCCATTAGCCGAGACTTCATTCCACAGTTTCGACCATTAAAACAAACATAACTCTGTAGTGTTTAATTCGATAGGTCAAAATACGCGCAGAGAGACTATACTTTCGTATAGTCACCGGGCAAATGCGTCATAGCGGTTTTGCTCTAGAAAGGTCCCGATTTGCTGAAGCGTGACCACACGTTTGGAGGGGTAAGTCACGATTTCAATGTAAATGTCAGCGAACGTGACTAAAACGTATTAATGATAAAAGATCATTGACGTAAGAGCGCTTTCCGGGACAGCGAAGATTAAAGAATCGACTAGGAAAAACTTCAAAAAATCAATCCACCATATCTTATGTATAATGTTTTACAAATTTGAACAGTTTAAAGAAAGCTTCTGTGAATACTTATTCTATGCTTTTTTTAATTCTCAGAACAAAAATTTTACGATAATTATTCATTTATTTCTCATATATTTATCGATTCTCGCAACGTCCATCTCCAATTATGACAATCATTCAGGCTTCCCAGTTGTCACAAAGTTTCGAGGTTGCAGTGTAAATTTATATCTAATTAACAAGTATTACAAATAACATTTCATATTTTTGTACGCTTTCTGGAACCGTTGGTCATTGTTCATTTTTGATCGTGTGCGCATCTGTAAAAAGAGTAAGATAACTATAGCAATGAAAGATATAGACGAAATTGTAAGGTAATAATTTCATAGCGTAAGGACTCAATTACTGCGAGGGCACCAATTACGGTGCCTCTATTAATTACACTTATTTTTAAAGTATAAGGAATATTAAAAAAGACATATATAACATATAATATTAACTGATTTTAATGGAAAAATTTAATATCTCTTTTTCAGTGTTCATTATGCTTTAAAAATAATAATAATTAACATAGGCACAGTAATTGGTACCCCCACAATTCCGAGCGATCATATTAACTACTTGTCACTTGAAATCGTTTAGAGTTTATAAGCGGTTTCTCTGTTCCATATATTTGCTATCGCGTCATTACTTTGCATACCTCTGGCGACAGGATAATTGACGATGATTATTAGGGTACGAGAACGACGAATTATACATAAATATGAATCTTTAGCCCTACAGGAATCATTGAGTTCAAGAATCTGAGAGGATAATCCGTTACATTTAAGAAGTAAATATAACGGAGCAAATCAACTTTTTTTATCGTTTTACTAAAAACAGTTTCGTAACTGGAAAGCAGATTGAGAATTCATATTCATGAACGCTAATCGATGAGAATAGATGATGCTGTTTCTAGCTTCGTGAACATTTTAATTTTACTAAAATGTATGCACTGTTTCATAAATATTCAAGAACAGTACTTTCCGCAACAAGCTAAACGAAAGAATCGTGTGGCTCTATCATCGTTGCAATGAATGTTCGATGAAGTAGACCTTGGCATATTTGTTTATGCTTTTTACTGTTTTCCATTGTTCTCATATGTTTGTAGTTTGTCGCCATCTATACGGTTCGATGAATGCAATCTACCGCGTAAAAAGTTGACCGAAAAAGACATGCTACTTTTTGTGGGGAGACTTGACTGTCAATCAGGCGAAAGCTAACTTTTTCCAGTCATTTCCAGAAACACAGTGACAGGAGTGCACTGTCAGAGTGACAATGCTTATTTCTGAACGAAAGACAGGAGCATCTGTATAATTCGACTATTCATAATTCGTATGAGCCGTGTAGGCGAAAACGAAGGTCATCCGCAACAATGTGACACTACTACATTTATGCGAAGTCGTGAATTTCGTATTTACTTGCGAAATCAAGCACGAAAATAGATTCGAATAATTATTTGATTACGGTGGTACCTGATCTGTGTCACGTTCGGTCCCATTTTAATTGGGAAAACATTTCCTACCAATTACTATAATCACTATTATTCACCAATACTATTATACGCTAATTGCTCTTATTTCTTGGCATAGTCAGGACCAATAACAAACATTTGATACATTAGTGAAGAAAAAGAGAATTTTTAACGTTCATAATATGATAAATACTTTCATAAATTATGTTGATGAAAGTAGGATAAATAAAAACTTACTTTGAGATACCGAACGATTTCTCTAGACCAAAATTAAATAAAAACACTGCTAATTTCAGTTAATACAGGTTAAGGGGCCCAGTTACTGTAACTATATTAATTACACTTATTTTTAAAGCATAATAAAACGTTATATATCTCTTTTTTAATATTCATTACACTTTAAAAATAAGTATAATCAATATAGGCATAGTAATTGGCACCCGTACAGTAATTGCGCCTCTTGCCCTAGACGTTTCCTAATATTGCAAATTTTCATGGGTTGTTGTACAAAAAGCAAAATAAATAAAAAATGTTTTTCGGTTACCGGAAGATTCCTTCAGGCAAAAATAAAATACAAAACACTAACTTAATATAGACATTCCCTGATAGTTTACAAATCTCAATATGCCATAAATGCCTAAAGATCCAAAGTCTAATAGTAACAGAAACATCGCCGAACAGCTATGCTCACGTCCCTGTTAGGAACGAGCCTAAGCACGCGATAAATCGGGTGATAATGAACCAGGTGAGCCGGGTTGGCGTTAAAAAAACTATCAGAATCCATTTTTGGCATCGTATCCTGTCGCAGGGAGTTGACAAGCATGAAACGTTGCAAGCTCGACGCGCGTGGTAGTGTCTGTACAGGTCACACGCTGCCATTCGCGGTTGTCCTCGCTTTGAATGGTTCCGTCTTAAGTGGACGACCCTGTAGAGCTACCTATGAAAGGTTCACAATGCAAGATCCCGTGTAGATAGACAGATATCGCTGTTCCGGAAGAACAATGACACAACTACCGGAGACCAAACCTCTGTGGGTACCAAGCCTAAGTTATTGTGTCTCCCGTCTAACTTTCTTCGGAACTCCTTCGCCCTTGCGCGACCTTGAAACACGTGTGTCCCTTCTAAAAAAAACGGATGAAAATTCTTTGCAAGTCCTTCTTTTACGTGGATTAACTTTTTTGCAACGAAACAATGAATCATTTCAGTCGACCCTTTGCCCTGGACCCCTTTGAAGCACCAATAAAAAATACTCTAGTTCGATGCGATTCTTACACCACTAAATGTGTCTTTGTGTTTACCGAATGTGTTCAATCAATCCGCTCCATTTCGTATGGTTAAAATAAAAAACATCGTACGTAACGAAAATGTTCTAGATCGAAGGTCCGCACTCTGGTGTCGAAAGAGCTCCGAGTCTTCGAAAGGTTAAAATAGGGTCATCGAAGCACGTCATCTAAAATGTGTTAACTTTCCAGGAATGACGTCAAATTATCCGCCAGATCAAGGCTCAATAAGAGAGTCCAATTTTATTCTGTGGTACCAGTATAGTAAACACTTTGAACGCCAAACAAGAAAGCTCAAAAATTACACGAAATCAAAGTAAGTTATTTGATAAAATAGAAATTGAAAAAATTAAATGTATGATATTGTGTAGTTCTACAACTTTCTTGCATTTTACAGATCCTAATCCAATTTGGTACAATGAATATATTAACGTAATTTAAGGTATTAACAGAAACCTAACCCTAGTAATCCGTTACCTGGTACTGATGATCGACAGAGTCATAAAGCGAGTAGAGAAACCTGTACTCCTGTACACGTTCTAAACACGAAAGTGTTTTCTGAGCAGCTGTGCAAACCCCCGTTCAATAGTGTAAGGCGTAATAAGTAGACAGCGGATCTTTATGCATTTATGGCTTCTGGAAATGTTCAAAAAATGCTATAATATAAAATTCGAGAGAATTTAACACGATTTTTATTTGCTTTGGGTCTACAAAGGCTGTCCCCATTAAAAATAGGATTTTATTTCATTCCACTTTCTTAAAATGTTTCTATAAAAATTGGAAATTGCATAAACATCCGATGTCTAGTAATAAGTAATAGGCGTGACGATTTAGCGTTGCATGTTTCGATACATCTTTTATGAAATCACCCCCCATCTGTAGAACACTTTCGTGTTAAAAATTCATTTTAAAGCCATATGAAGAGGATGCTAATAGCAAGCACTTGATAGCCTAGATCAGAGCTGCTCAACATGTCTATTAGCGGGCAAGGGCGCCCGCCGATGCCCGTGGGCAGAATCGCCAGATGAGAGGAAAAAGTTATCCTCTCTCTGCCAGTCACGAGACATTGTGAAATACCTGCATGACAGAGACGGAACGCGTCACGTGACCGGGCCGCGGAGGAAGCGTGGGAAATAGCGCGGTAGAGGGGGAAATTAGAGTGGGGACACGAGTCTTGATCTGGCAACACCGACCGTGGGCACAGCTATGGGCAAGCGTTAGGCGGAGTGGGAGTAGCCATCTAGCTGTGACAATACGTGTGACGAACACATGCAGCCTAGCAAGACAATCACTGCCCGTACGGGCAGATGCTGACCAGCTCTAGCCTAGATATTAACACTTTGAACGCCAAACAAGAAAGCTCAAAAATTACACAAAATCAAAGTAAGTTATTTAATAAAGTAGAAATTGAAAAAATTTAAATTTATGATATTGTGTAGTTCTACAACTTTCTTGCATTTTACAGATCCTAATCAAATTTGGTACAATGAATATATTAACGTAAAAATTCATTTTAAAGCCATATGAAGAGGATGCTAATAGCAAGCACTTTATAGCCTAGATCAGAGCTGCTCAACATGTCTATTAGCGGGCAAGGGCGCCCGCCGATGCCCGTGGGCAGAATCGCCAGATTAGAGGAAAAAGTTATTCTCTCTCTGCCAGTCAAGAGACATTGTGAAATACCTGCATGACAGAGACGGAACGCGTCACGTGACCGGGCGGCGGAGGAAGCGTGGGAAATAGCGCGGTAGAGAGGGAAATTAGAGTGGGGACACGAGTCTTGATCTGGCAACACCGACCGTGGGCACAGCTACGGGCAAGCGTTAGGCGGAGTGGGAGTAGTCATCTAGGTGTGACAATACGTGTGACGAACACATGCAGCCTCGCCCGCCGTTCTGTGTACGCCCAAGGCAAAACAATCGCTGCCCGTACGGGCAGACGCTGACCAGCTCTAGCCTAGATATTAACACTTTGAACGCCAAACAAGAAAGCTCAAAAATTACACAAACTCAAAGTAAGTTATTTAATAAAATAGAAATTGAAAAAAATTAAATGTATGATATTGTGTGGTTCTCCAACTTTCTTGGATTTTACAGATCCTAATCAAATGAATATATTAACGTAAAAATTCATTTTAAAGCCTGGACAAATAATTCCGTCACCCACATCTGGGTGACACGGCGGTCAACGTATTAAACGGAAAAATAACATTTATGTCGCCCTGACGTTGGAATTTATACATTTGTGTTATTTTTATAAAGTAATTTTTATAATCCAAATGGCAGTCAACGTGTTAAATTGCTTTTCTAATAATTGGGTATTTCCAGGGTGATCGAAGCACGTCATCTAGCCCGGACCAATTTCGCTGTTACGCGATTGTGTTCCTGGTACAACGACATAAAGTTAATTACCGTTTCATGACTCTCATCCTCCTGAAGTTCTCCAGTCGCCTTTTATTCCTGTTAGCATTGACTTTCGCCTCGGTGGCGGCTGCGTTCGCTTTGGCAGCGGCCCGGTTCGTGTTAGTGAGTTCTTGCCTAGCGACTTTCAACTGATTCGACAATTCTTCAACCCGCCTCCTCGCCGCGTCCAACAATTCCTCTTTCTCTCGCATGGTTTTTTGAGCACCGTTCGCGGCCGCCTGCGCGTTCGCTGCGTTCGCTTTGGCCGTTTGAACCGCGTGTGTCAGCGTCTTTAGCTGCGCTCGAACCCATGGAAACAGAATACAGCTATGTGATCGACGCGCGCGAATAAATAATCCGAGGAATTGTTTCGCGGAACCCGTAAGGTCGTGTATTACGCGCGCCAATAATACAATGATTCACGCCGGAACTTTCTCAATACGTGATCGCGAGATCAACGGTCTTGATCGGTCTATTATGGGAATGCAGAAAGAAATTCGTGAGGCTTTGGTAGAGCGTTGGGATCAGACTGCGTATTTTCATGCGTTTACAGCGACTCGGTCTCCCGAAACTTCAGAAATAATTGCACAAGGGATTCTGGGGATAATATTTTATAACGTCAGGATAGGAACAGAAATAAATGAAATGACGCTTTACTGTATCTGTGAAAAAGAAAGTGGGCGAGTTTGCGCTCTGAGGATTCTAGGGGGGTTAGTGATATTTCAAGTGATTTTTTGAAATTCTTCGAAATGACAGAAATTCTAGTAATGGAAACGTTAAGTTACATTTTTTTAAAATTCGTTTTGTAGAAATCCCCAGTCTGATTATGACAAGAATTTTCTATTTGGTTCTGTTAATCGAGTCAATTTGGACCCTTATGGATCTTCGTCCTTTCTGCACAGTTATCTAAGAGCTCCGGAATAATTTGGAAGAACGATTTCCTATACTAATTTCGTTGTTCATAAATTATAACTATACCGACTCAGAATCTCGGAGAAAAATGTGCCTCTGCAATTAAGAGTTCTATTCAGTTGCAAACGTAGTTCGAAAGTTACTAATCCTTGGTCAGGCAGGTTTTTTGTTGTGCTTCGCACATTTACATAACCTGCGGATATATCAAATCTGCAGTCTATTCATTGTACTTTGGATCGTGTTTGCAATGCATTTAACTTGTTACTAGGTAACAAAATTTCATGCAAATCCATTTCATTTTTCTTGATCGATAATTTGATTCCTGTGCAGAAAATTTGTTAACGATATCATAGAAGAGATATCGAAGATATTTTATAATTTTTTGTGTAAATTACAAACGTTAAAGTTACGCGGCCTACGTGTAAGGGACCTAAGGTATTCCATAGTGTTTTATCGAGTACATTACCTGGTCTTGAGATTGACGCGCAGCTTGCACGGCAGCGTTGACGTTCGTTTGTTCGCGCTCTAAAGACGAAGACTCTTCTTGCACGACAGATTGAGCTTCCTTTACCTCTTCTTGCAACTCTGACACCAACAACTTTTTTCGCGAGAGTACTTCGTCCACAGCTTTCGCCGCCTGCACTGCTTTTTCGGCCAGCTGCGTTTTCACCTGAACATTAAGTCGTACTTCGGTCATTTTCACAGAACATTTACAATATATTTCTACTGTTACTCACGAAAATTGACTTTAAAACTTCTAGTCTTTTCCCATTTTGTACGTTGAAACAAATAAATGCATTTTATTGCGTCAGAAATTGACTTTTAACACGTTGAATGCCATGTCATGCACATGTGGGTAATGGAATTATGTGGCCAGGTTTTAAAATGAATTTTTACGTTAATATATTCAATGTACCAAATTTGATTAGGATCTGTAAAATGCAAGAAAGTTGGAGGACTACTCAATATCATACATTTACTTTTCTTCAATTTTTATTTCATTAAATAACTTACTTTGATTTTATGGAATTTTTGAGGTTTCTAGTGTGGCAGCCAAAGTGTTAATCACTTGCATTTGTTATTTTTGAGGGGCACCTACTGTGCCCATCACTGGTATACAGTAAAGCAATGGTCGTTTTTTGAATTCTCAATGAACGTATAAAAAAGTTTCAAAATCGCAGGCCTACTCATTCTTGGTCTGAGATGAAATATAAGGAATGGATATATATAAGTCGCGGTTGTTACACCACCGTTATCAATGCAAATTCCTATTTTCGCGTAACGCATTTCTAATGTCATCACAAACGCAAAATTATTCTCGCGAAGTAAAGAATTGACCTCACAGAAATGAAGAATAGAACCCTATAGATTCCAACATGAGAATCTGCACGATATTAGAGTACCGATTATTATAGTTGTTGATCGGTCACACCGTGGGAATGATAGTGTAACGATTTGTTGCGTAACAGTAATCAATGCGAAAACCATGTACGCGCAAGGAATCGTCATGTGGGAAAATCGTATCCATTACACAGATTAAATCTATTCAGACTTAATAATTCACAGATCCAAGAAACACAAAACATTCGAATTGAATAAATAATAAACCCCTCATTTCGTATAATTTCCTGTTTGAGGATCTACTACGTTTGCTTCGATTTTGCTAGAATTAAAATGTTTGCCACAATGTTCACTTTCTATTATTATAATATATTGTTACGATGGAAGCTGTCGATTGCGGAGATCGAAAGTATATTGTAAGTTGTGATTATTGCTACCATGTCCTAATCTTGATTATCACTTTATATCATAATTAATTGAATGAAGTAGATGTAACTTGATGTAAGAAGTAAGATACAAAATTTACAAATACGAATAGCGTTTTCTGTTTTTAATTATGGAGTCTTTATTGCGAACAATTCCTAATAGCTCCTATAACATCTATGGTATGGGAATAAGCATACTTGATGCGCGGCCTGCTGACCAGCAATGTTCTGTGCATCTGAGGCTGCTTTGGCTTCCTGCGCAGCTTTCTGTGCAAGGCTGCTGCTTTTTTGTTCTGGAGTTTTCTTATCACTGTTGCGACAAGTGTGACCCCCGTTCTCGCCATTCACGTAACGCACCTCCCGTTGATTCTAACGAAACACAAGAACCGCAAAATTCAGAGACGAAGTTAATATAAAATTATCATGACATACGTGTCGAAATACTTGGACCTGTTCAAACGAAAACACTGAAAACAATTGTTGGCCAAATATGTTATAATCGCTCAAGATATTTACAATAGACAATCACTATCACTCGCTATTTATTTTTGTGCGATTTCATATTTTTACATAACCATATAGGCTGAGGGATCCAATTACTGTGGGGGTACCAATTACCGTGCCTATATTAATTATACTTATTTTTGAAGCCTACTGAATATTAAAACAGAAATATATACCACATTCCATTAATTGATTTTAATGGAATAAAATTTAATATTCATTATGCTTTAAAAATAAGTATAATTAATATAGGCACAGTACTTGGGTCCCTTACCCTGTAGAATGTTAAGCTGACGAACTGTGAAGAGTTATGTTAAATCATAAACAAAGCTGTTTTGCTAGACAGCAGGTTTTTATGCAAACTAAAATACTCGTGCATCGTTCACAAGAGAATAGAAATTTCTCTCTTCTGCTAATAATCTTAATCGTTTCAAAATACCGAAAGCACGTTCTTAAATTTTTCTAATGATTTGTTTTATGTTTATCCCACTAATTTTTGCCATAAATCCTTATTGTTGCAGTCTAGAAACATCGTGATAACTAGACAGCGGATCTTTATACAAAATAAAAATGTTCTGCCTGAATTGCAACAAACTGGAGTGAAATGAACATTTATTTTTCTTCTTAATATGTTTAATAGCTTCTGATATTTTCACTGTATGAAATCACACCTACTCATTTTTGTCATAAATGCATAAAATCCGCTGTCTAGTGATAACAAATAAAAATAAAAATTGTTGGAGGTTAATCGAATATATGATTTGATATACGAAAATACAAATCCAGGAAACGAGTGACCGGAAGTGGGTGTTGGACTTACCACGCTAACTGGAATCTTATGATACCTTCCGCAATCAAGGTTCTCAATCATCAGCATTACTATAACGAAATAACGCGCAGTTATTTTGGTTATGGGAGGATGAGTCGCTGAATATCTCGGAGAACTCACCGATATAGACGATATAAAGCAGGTACATACTGCAGGCGATTAATTTAGGTGAACGCGGGACTGTAGTTCATATAAATCATCATATACCGAGCTGTCAAATTACTATAGTATTATTATGATATGGTGCAGAGATGTACGTCGACAAGGGAAACAAAATGAAACGCGACTCTATCGAATTTTCTATATCGAGATACTCGACTTCAAATTACTTTCGAACATTCCACAATAAATTAGTCTTCAAATATTACATCATTGCTTTGAACACCTATATTTCATTATAGCTGGACTGCGGATGTTCATGCAAAATGAAAACTGTGTTTACTGCAAGACAGAGAACCTACATAGGGTAAGGGACCCAATTACCGTGGAGTACCACTTACTGTGTCTATATTAATTCTACATATTTTTAAAGCATAATAAATATTAAGAAATATTAATATATATGTTATGTATCTCTTTTTTAATATTCATTATGCTTTAAAAATAAGTATAATTAATATAGGCACAGTAATCGGTACCCCACAGTAATTGGGTCGCTTGTCCTATATATTTATTTCTCCCCTTAATCATTTTAACAAGTCGAAAATGTTGCAATAGTATTTCCAAATTCTTGGAATATTTTTACTGTTTTAAATTTGATCGATTCATTTTCGTCATAAATGCATGAAATCCATATCTCCCAGTTTATTAAACAAAACAAGAAATGTTTTTAATCGAAGGTTTTCTTTTATTGTTGTCAACATGCTTACCATGCAATCAATTTAAAAATAAAAATGCTTGCAATCGCGTGGAAGACTCTGCATGTATGCAGAAGAAAAGAAAAGAAAAGAAAATTAAAAAAATTATTATGCATAGGGAATGGTAAATTGATTTTGAGGAAAGTGGGGGAGAAAATTGTAATAGTTAATTGTCTACAGATTTTCTTTTGCAACTTGAGGAAAAACACAGCAATGTGATCGTTGTTTGCACTGTCCTCAACCCCTTCCGCAACTACCATACTACAAGAGCTATAAGAACTCCAATGGTCAAGTAAGTGGTATCAGTTCTTAGTTGTTTCCTTGAGCAAAGACACCATCGATTCTTCAGCCGCTCGACCGGTCCAGCTATTATACTAGGTGAGTACCAAACGCTGTTTGTTAACATCTTTATGCGACTCCTCATTTCCATTATTTCACAAAAATGAAAATAAGAAAATTCCCGAAGACTAATAATTTCAAGATAATTTAATTTATTTATTAATGAGTATGCGTTCGTATTAAACGTGGAGGAGCGAAATGTTTTTTTTTCTGGGCTCTTTAAGTTTTTAATAGTTCGAAAAATTGTTCTTATTTATTATTTCCTTTTCATAATATTAATACTACGAAAGGATCAATCAACGAAGTTTCTATTCATAGTTTCTATTCCGAAGCCCATTCCTCTTCGTGGCATATGTGATTTATATCTTGTATGACAGGAACAAATTGCAAAATATATGTTCAATACGCTTTCACTGAGTTAGGCTGCTGGGGAATTTAGTTAATTGCATTCATTACACTATTGAACACTTCGCAAATTTTGTTTGACAGCAATCAGTTGCAGTAATCGTTTCTTGGTTTGGATTGCCATTGTATTGCAAAAGCTTTTGCAAATCCACAATTTGCATATGTACATATTTGTAATTAAGACTAGATAGAATTTTCAGAATTATTTAAGGTATTGTTAAGCTTTACGAAAGTTGACAGCTCACTATTGTCCGAAAATAAAAAATATTATAATTACTACATTTTCAATTTTGCACTCATCAAAAATGAACTTTAAGTTAATTTATAACAAATCCAAAATGAAACACAATCGATCAGGAACTTTCTATGCAGTTAAGACCCTTGTTTGAGACAATAATTTTCCGTGCAATTGACCATTCTCAATATAAAAATTGTTATTTAGCTTTCCAAGAGATTAATCAAACAGATCACTGCTGTCTTGAACATAATTTATATTTTTAATTTTTTTAATTTATTCATATTTTTTTGACCATTTGCAAAAGATACTCTGAATGTGGTGATTATAAAACGCACTGTGCAGTATTACTCACGTTTGAAACATTTACTGAGAAAGTCAATTCCTTGACATATTTTCATAATTTTTTTCTAAATCTCAATAGAATGGCTTCTCGTGGGTATGAATGAAGTAAATGAATGCGTATACGCATTTACCACTCCTCCGATTGTGTCTGAAATATAGTATAACGGATCGAAGTGTAGAATCTGAAGTATGAAATCCTTTCTTTGGTGCGTTTACCTTTTGCCGCAGTGCGTTTGTCTATTTCGCAATAGCGGAATTTTAGTACCGGCCTTTCGTCGTATTTGTAGTCATAAAATTGGACCACGGACCCCTTTCGCAAGCCGGAATATTTCAGTTTTTCAGTTAACTAGTCTGTTGCAGCTGCGTTATATTATGTCGCGTTAATTACACGTCGCGTCGGCCGTAAATCATCGTGCAACCAAAAATGGGGTGATATTTCGTTCAGACATACTGCAAAATTACAGGAATTTAAAATTTTGTTATTAAAAGAAAATCGAACCAATAGTCTCGCGATGCACTTTAGCATTCATTAACATCAATACATATATTATACATTTTATGCATTTATAAAAATATTGTATGCATTTATAACAAAAGTTCGTGAGTAATATTCAGGATAGTGAAGGTATGGAAAGAATATAAGAATATTCTTAGATTAGTAGATAGATTAATATTGTAATATTTTAAATTTAATGAAACTATTGAAAGAAGAAATTCCTTTTTTTAAATAATCCCTGTTTCTTACAAATAACGCAGACAATGTTTATGTTGCATAAAAATTCGCAGTTTGCTTATTAATAACTAAATTTTGAAGTACTAAACAACATGCATTATTAACACAAATTATTCATTCTTTTGATTCATTAGTTTCACAAGGAATGTTTAGTGAAAGACATTACTACAACAATTCTCCTATTTCAGCTTTCATAGAACGAATAATAAGAGTAGAGATTTGCATGAATACATTACTAACATTGTTTAACAAATTTGAATTATTTTGCGGATTTGTAATTTTGAATACCTAACCGAAAAGTAAATTGAAATGATTTGAACAGTTTTTAGGAGTCTTTACCACGTGACTCATTGTTTAAACATATCTCCGTACTAACAATGAAATACTAATCTATATCATCTTAATCCAGAGAGTTCATGGAACACTATCATGTACATCAAAGCTGTATAAACATTACTTTTAAAGCACAAGATGTCTTTGAAGTTAGGAATTCTCTCAGAAACTACACACGCGCGAATTAAAAAGAGTCTAGGGTAAGGCACCCAATTACTGTGGGGGTATAAATTTCTGTGCCTATATTCACTCGTTCGCGACCGCTGACGTGAATTCACGTCATTTTAAATTCTACTACTGATTATTCAGCACAATAATAACAGGTGGTCTATTGCCTACCTACAAGGCAAGTATACAAATTATAAAAATCTTTTTATCTTAAACAACACATAATTGCAACATTGATATTTCAAAACAAATTTTATCATTTTTATCCTTGCTTCAGCGATACAAATTTGCGGCAACCAGCTTCAGAATTTCATTATTTTCGCCGGTACTCAGTATTAGAAACGGAAAAAATTTGCCGGTCGCGAATGTGTTAATTATGCTTATTAGTAAAACGTGATAAACGTGATGGAGAGAGAGAGATATGAACAAGGAGATTTATTTCATTAAAATCAGTTAATCGAAGATCTTTCGAAAACATTTACCTAAAGTCAGTTAGGTGTTTTGAACAGTGTATCGGATCGGATTCGAAAGGGTATCGGACAAAAAAAGCGTTTCTCGTTGAAGAAACTTTGCCTTATTCTAACACGCGCGTAGAATCGCACGTAGCTGCAGATAAGATCTGCCAGCGGCGGCTTAATTATGCGCTCACATACTGCTGCTTTTCAGAGCGCGACGGAACTAGACTTTTGGTTTTGAACCGGCGGCAGTAATTGCGACAGAATTGCGCCGGAAAGGTGGAACGTGCGTCATGAATATTTTACGTCAATCCGGAATTTCGTAAAGAGACATGCAATCAATATTCCCCAGAGTTTGTATACGAATTAATCCCGTTAGGCGCGACTATTCGATTATGATCCGTTCGATTGCACAACCTGACATATTTATTTCGTATCGGGTAAAATGAAAGTAAATACCTTGCGAAACGAACGATGAAATTTCTTGCCGTGCTGTTCCGCGAACCGAACGTTACCGATCAAAACGATAGTGATATTGACATTGTGTTTTCATAGCGTTTTTGAAACCACTAGTATTGTGTATCCTTTGCTGACTAAGTCACTGAAATATTCACATAGCGTGGAACTGTGACATTATTTTTTATGTGTGTCAAAACGATAAAATGTTTTTAAGAAGATGATATGATTACATTTTATGTCACCGTTTAATTACAACACGTACATGAAATTATTAATTTCGTAATGCACATAATTATCGTGCTATGTTATGTTATTTGTGGTCGTTGATAAGAATTTATTATATGAGGTTTACAAATTAATTCGTTAATTTATCAATTGTTTATAAACAATACATTTTGCTCTGCAAAATAAGCTTCGTTACTTTCTATGCATTTTCTTCATCTTGTAATAGGTCAATCAATCGTGGTTGAAAGTTTTGAGTTCAAACTGAAGCAACAAATGATTAATTGCGAAAGCCACGAATCGTTTTGTACAATTAATGACAAACATAATGACATTAATGACATTTTGATTGACTGATTTATTTCAATTGAGTAATTTCGTTTACAATTTACCGTTTACGCTATTCAAGATCAAGCGACGGTAGGTCAAGGAGAACTCCTCTTAATGTTATGGTCACGTACTATGGCACTATGCATGGCACTATGTATCTAAATTGGTATCAATTAGAGTCGAATTAGAATTAAGACGAAACATTGACTCCCTTTAAATGTGGGAATCAGAAATCACTGAATTAACTTTTCGATTTAACGAATATAAAAGTAGTGTAATTTCTTAGTTTTTGTATTTTTAAATTGTATACAAAATTACAGACGCTTTTACTGAAAAATTTACGTGCAAATAAATTTGTGGTCGAATATGTTCGCATACTCTTCAACGCCTCGCTGTACGATTTTTTTCCATCGTGTATCTACATTTTCTATAACACATTAACTGCCACATTCATGACTCGATATTATGTAGCAAGGGGTCAAACATTATTCAGGCGTGTTCGTATGTCTCAATAATGTTAAAAACATACAGAGTGCGGCCGAATAACATGTACAAACGGGCACAAGGTGATACCTTTTGGAAAAATAGGGGAAATATGTAGAATAATATTTTTTCATCCGAAGCTTCGTTGTCGAGAAAATCGAGTTTGAAAATGTAGCGAATACGTATGCTGTTAGATAGGAATCGTCTGACGCGTCTGATCATGACCAACCAATTCTACTTTCTGCATATACTGAAACACACAAACCAGAAAGATCCTGAAACTAGATTTTCTCGAAGATATGGCGCCAAAGAACAAAATGTTATTTTTTTTTTAATTTATTTTTACATGTAGAATCATCCCCTGTCCGCTTGTATGTACATGTTTTTCATTAGCCGCACCCTGTACGATAGAACATTGTATTTAAATCCTAAAAAATTCTCAAACCTCAAAATTCGATTAAAAAAATAATCTTCCATTATGAAACAAAACAAAATTTATTTTTACATGTAGAATCATCCCCGGTGCGCTTGTACGTGTCATTCACCGCACCCTGTACACTACAACATTGTATTTAAATCCGAAAAAATTCGATTTCATCTAAAATCTTAAATTTTAAATTCCTTAAAACCTAAGTACGCCAAAATCTCTAAAATAATCTTCCATTATGAAACGAAACGCATAATTTCGACGCGTTACCATCGCTATGTCGACAACTCTAACATCACCAAAATTTTCTGTTCACAAAAGCAGTTGATCCCGAACGTAGGGCCGTCCAAAGATCTGAACGATGAAGAGAATAGTGGTACTGTTAAGCTGTCTTTGCCTAGCACACGGTGGTCCAACGAAAAAGCAAGTGTTAGACCCGCAATTAGGTGGTTACGACTACGAGTATGCCCAGCGTGGACCATCATTAGGCCTGGCCGACTCGGCAGCGTATTTGGACGCGGAACCAGGGCTATCAGCAGCGGCGGTAGCTCCGGCTCGAGGTCCTATAAAACCAGGATTTAGCGTAGGCGGACCTCTGGCCAGCATCGCGAAAGGTGCAGCGGAGCAGGCTCACACTCAGTTGAGCAACCAGCAACAGGCTGCGGGACAGGCAGCGTACGTTGCGAAAAACACGTTGGCACAAGCGGCGGCTGCCTCGGCCGCAACTGCAGCCGCTGCACTCGCCGGCAAGCAGATCGTGGTGCAGGGTCTGGAGCAGCAGTCCAGGGACGCCCACGTGGCGGTGGACGGCGAGAATCTGCAGTTGCAGCAGGCGGAACGCTCGGCGAATGCAGCGCGCACTACCGCGAAGCAGGCGATGCACCAGCTGCAGGCAAGGACCGGAACAAAAAAAAAAACTACAGCAGTGCACGGTTAAATTAAAAATCTGCACGGTTATACAGGGTGAGGCACTTGAAACCGGCCACCTAAATAATTTGGTTGCTATTGGTGACAGGAAAAAACGCATCGGGCCAAAATTATTTGGTATCGAGGGGCTGATTATCCGATGTTACTAGTTTTTTGATAGCTGATAGATTTGAAGGTCATCTGTTTTTTTTTTATGGAACCACATTGTTAATAACAAAATTCCGTTCTCGAAATCAAATGTCTTTATTCTTCATTCAAATTTATAAAACAATAGGTTTATAACTAAACGTTTGTTAATAACAGAACACAATTCCGTTCTCGCACACAAGTATACTTCATTCCGCCTTCCGCCTAGACTACTCAAATATTTATACTCCGCCCCACTTCTTTCTCTCTTAAGAGTGGGGTTGAGTCCCCTCTCGCTGGCATCGCTTGGCTTAACGGCCCCGATTCGATCCTTACGATCTTACCGTGCTCGTGGACCAAGTTTCGGAGGGGTTTGATCACAACCCCCTCCCGGTCTACTGGGCCTAGGCTGTTGCTCATAACAACCTTACCCGTGGCCATTTCCGGGGTTTCCGTCCATGTGGCGGTCTCCCTGCAATACGCGATGCCGCGAGAGGTTTTATAGCGCTTAATTTGGAACACATTTTCTCCCATAGTAACACTCTATACATATACACATCTGTCACCATACCATTCAATATTCGCACGCAATTTACAATATTTCCGCATCGCACCACCGCTGCGCTACAAACTTAACTCTATTCACGCCATTCATTTATTACGGTATTTGTTCGTCGTATACACACACATAATTCGTCTCTTACATTTCACACTGTGATCTCGCGCGAAGCGAGGATATCCTAGTAACATCTAATCTAAATTATCAATTCACAACACCTAACACTTATAACTGAAACAAACAATTGATTCGTAACACACATATTTTCGAACTCCTACGATTGTAGCTCTTCTTGAGACAATTTCAACGATATAGTCATTCAAGGTCATAAACGTTAACCCTCTATGGGCCGAATTTTCTTCCGTTGATTTCTATTTGCAGGCAACTTGCAAGGCATTTACTTTTATATTCGAAATTGTTGGTGCAGCTAACCGTCATCAATATTGTTATTGGTTATCTCAGAGACATTATATAATTAAGACGTATACGTCATCTTCTGAAAAAAGTAAAATTATTTGGTAAAATGTCGATATATTAGCACGTGACCTGAAAGTTACACGGGCCAATAGAGGGTTAACAAGAAGGAAGAAAGGATACTTTCAGCTTTTTTAATGCAATCTAACAAACTGTAAACAATGTGCTTCAATCCAAAATAATCTGCTACAACAGATGCAAAAAACGATGACCAGCCACAGAAAGACAGTGGTTGAAGGTTCGCCTACTGATGATTGCATTATGCATTGAAGTGTGCGATGATCAATAGCAGCACAGGCTCGTTTTATGCTTTCCCGCATGTCTTTTTGCATCTGTTGTAACAGATTATTTTGGATTGAAGCACATTGTTTACATTTTGAATTGACTCTGTTAGATTGCATTGAAAAAGCTGAAAATATCCCATTACGTAGCATTCACAGTGAATTTATATTCTTCTCTTTGTTTCTGAAATTGTCTCGAGAAGCGCTGCAATCGTAGGAGTTCGAAAATATGTGGTTCCATTTTAAAGAACAGAGATGACCTTCATATCTCCTTGACGCTTTCAGCTATCAAAAAAATAGTAACATCGGATAATCAGCCCCTTGATACCAAATGATTTTGGCCCGATGCGTTTTTTCCTATCACTAATAGCAAACAAGTTATTCAGGTGGCCGGTTTTGAGTGCCTCACCTTGTATAAGTCAGCTCCACCCTTCTCCCAAGTGTCTCGAGCTCGGCGAAGCTATCTCAGTACGTCCCACCAGCTACTACTGTAGAAAGTAGTCGGGGAATAAAGCAAATTTGAATTTGCGCCTTACCTTTATAATTGTGCCACCATTGGATGACCGAGATTATTCTGATCGAAATGAGCCCAAACACGAGGTAAATCGGACTGATTTCACCGATATAACATGGACCGATTTACTGTTTAATTGTGTATTCAGCCACGTGTATTATTTGCTAATACATAATATTATTAATTGTGTATTGCCAACACTCGAGTGGCTACCCCCACTACCACGATCCGACTCGCGCGACTAACGGTAATGGAGCTAGCGGTTCGTGCGCCGGAAGCTCGTGAGCTCGTAATTGAAGTGATAAAAATAGTCCGATTTACCTCGTCTTTCGACTTGTTTCAATCGAAAGAATCTCGGTTATCTTTCAGTACTACAATTATAAAGATAAGGCGACAACTACTGAAAATGAAAGTTTCTTTACTGCATATTTATTCTGTTCTGCACGTGCTACGTCTATCTCGCTTCTGCTCGTTCTGCCGATTCGCTCACATTGTCGAGCCAGTCGACAATCGATTCGAGTCAGTTTTTGCGAAAAAAGAAATCCTGCTCGCGGGAATTTACCTGCTGACTTCCGAAACGATGTAAATTTAACCGACCACTACTGTATTGTATGTAAGCAAACGTAATTCGATCAGAAATGCAATTTTTATCCTACGACTTTTTTTCATAACGGTTATAACAGTTATGGTCTCTGTTTGCAGGTGATCACGGCAGCTTTGAACGCAGCCCAGACCACGGCGGACCGCGCTGCACAGGCTGCGGCTGAGGCTGCGGCTGAATTGGCTGCTCAAACCACCATGCTGGGCCAGGCTAAGGCGCGAGCTGAAACCGTTGACGAGCAGCTATCCGCTGCACGTATAGACTACGAAAGCACGGAAAGTGCAGCGGAGAAGGCCGAGGCCGCAGCCGCAGCCGCGCAGAACAATGCACAAGCTGCTGCTGCCAGCGTGGCCGACAGTGCAGGCAACTCTGCGCTTTTGAGTCATCAACCCGTAGAAGCTACGCCGCCAGTTAAACTCTCACAGACTAGCCCTCTTAGACAGCCCATCCTCGTCGACCCTCACGAAGGTCTTCAGGAATCTGCCCTCCTCTCTGGTGGAGCCCTCAAACAATCTGCTGGCCTCCTTTCAGCTGGTGCGCTCAAAGAGTCAGGCGGTCTCCTCGCGTCTGAACCTCTTGGACCCGGCCCACTTCAGGCTTCAGGACCTCTTCTCGGGCAAGGACAGCTATTAGGTGGTCATCTCCAAGGTTCTCTTCAAGGTTCTCTTCAAGGTCCTCTTCAAGGTCCCCTTCAAGGTCCCCTTCAAGGTCCTCTTCAAGGTCCCCTTCAAGGACCTCTTCTCGGACCCGGCTCACTACAGGAAGCTGGACACCTTCGAGGGCCCTCGGGTCTTCTAGCATCCGCTGGTTTGCAGAAAGCCGGTGGTCTTGGAGGTCTTGGTGGTCTCGGTGGTCTCGGTGGTCTCGATGAACGTGGTGCTCTCCTAGCTTCCGCCTCGCCTGCGGAAGCTGCCGGTCTTCGCGCATCCAATGGACTCTATCGATCCGAACTGATTAGTCTAGCGAATACCTTACCTGCTGACGGCTACGACGCCAAAGGCTACCGTTACTAGCTTCCCTTCTGATTCGACGCTCCAGTGGAATCTAATTGTCGCTCCTTAACACATTGTTGACCAGAAACGCCGATTAGCGTCTTTTGTTCTTCTGGTGACCCGGAAGGTCCAGATTAGGGTTAGGTCAAATTTACTGTACCTCAATTTTTACGATTCTGGTGAAAACCGGTGAGCATTTCGTTGCGTCCGGTCGACAATGTGTTAAGGTAGTTTTGTATTGTTTGCGTAGACACGGAGCGTATTCGTTCAGCATTGGTTAGAGTTTTAGAGAGTATTCTATATTAGGGTGTGTGTACATTTGTTGCTTATCGTCGTTGCGTGTCGTGTTTGTGTATTTTTGAATCACAGTTTGATGCACAATGGTGCGACGTGTAGGATGTAACAAGTGGACGCGCACCCTTATTCTTCTTATCCTTCGCGAGAATGTTGGATAACAGGACTGGTGTCTATACGTGTCTATGCAGGTACAATGCGAAATAAGTAACCATTGAAAGTAACTATTGAAGTGTATCAAAGATTGTTCAACCGCTGAACGGATACGTTCCGTGTCTGTGTGGATAATGTAAATCTACTATTCGGAAGTACCGGAGTACCGTTGTGTTTCATATGTCAGACTGTGAAATAAAACGTTGATGATACCACCAACTCCGGATTTGTAATCCAACTTTGAATCGCACCGTTTTAATAAGACGCAGATTGATGTTTGGATTATGACTCGTTAAATGGTCTATATTATATATTACATTTCTTTTATACAACAATGTAGACCCTTTTCCCTGCTTTCATACTCCGAAGAGTCCACGCTTGTACTATCATCCGTGTCAGGACAATACGAGTTGTCACAGTTGAATAGATTATGTTAAATTTTCGACATTTAAATGCACACCTCCTTTTGCAATTAGAACTAGAGAACCACCTGCAAATTCAAGGGAATCTGGTGTGTTTGTTGTAAATTTTAACCTATGATTGAGCAGCGCGTTTATTACACCGACTTTCACTTGCACCAGTCCGAATCGTAAACCTATAACAAAGCAACACAAATCAAAATTATTCATTCGAAAATATTTTCGAAGATTTTCGGTACACGATACCTACCTATGCATATTCGTGGCCCTTCCCCAAAAGGCAGGTAAACGTACGGATGTCTAGATTTAATATTTTCCTCACTGAAACGTTCTGGATCAAACTTCTCTGGTTCTGGAAATATATTCGGATCCCAATGGAGACCATAAACAGGTATTACCACAGAAGTTCCCGCAGGTATGGTCACGTTTGTGGTCTCCAACGTCGTTTCCTTTGTACAGATACGATTTAGGAAGGCAACCGCGGGATATTTCCTCATAGTTTCTACACAAAGGGAATTTTTATCTTAACTTCAACTTAATTTTCTTCAACATTCGACAGCTATTGAATATTATTAAGTTTACAAATTCATTCGTAACCTTCACAATCGTTGTAACATTATTTTAGATGCCAGTCTTTTAACCCCGTATTGAAGATTCATTTATTGCTTAGAAAATGAACCAAGTGCATAGACATTGATGAAGATTATTTTTCTTTAGAGAGTAGAATCTATTTTAATTGTTTGTAAGTAATCCATAAATTCGCGAAGGAGCGGCTACGAACTAATTTGTACAAGGATCGTTTCAAAATCTATCAATCACAGCTAAGGATATACTTAAAATTTAAATTTAAATTAAACATTTCGATAGCAGCAGCATTTTTAATCGTGAACTAATAATAAATCATTCCGAGTAATATTATCTAATCATTTCATTTGAGATTATCATTCAGAATAAAATTTCAAAGCTTCCTGTTAACATAACAGTATTGCAGAAGTTTATTTGCATATTTCTATTAAAAAAAAATGTGACAAAAAGATACGTCGGCATAAGTCTAATTTAAAACTTTGTTGAGAAAAGCGCATTATGCAATTTGTATATGTGCAGTTTCAGATTTACATATCTTGATAGCGATAGACGTCAGAACTGAGCAATTAGTGACTACAGTTTAACTAAGAAGCAACTAAGTCTAGTCTGTGCATACGAAGTATAAAATTAATGCAATTATTGCGTTTAAACGCAATTGCGCTAAAATCAGCATACCGACCTGAGATCACTTTATGCAGATACGGCATGTCGCTTAGAGCACTATATGTAATGTCGCCGTGTTTTTCAATAACATTACGAATCTCATCTCGCAGTTTATCTTGAATATCTTGATGTTTTGCTAATTCGTATAAGCAGAATGTGATTGTCGTCGATGATGTCTCGAATCCAGCTAAATAAAAGATATAAGCTTGGCCCGTAGCCTCTGCGAGCGTCAATTTGTTCTCCACAATATCTAGAAAGCATAAATAATGACAAGGATAATTAATGCTTACTTACTATATACTTAATATATCGCACGCTTCTACTTCTACTTCTACTATATCGCATATACAGTGTCTACTCGGTAATTGTCCAAAATGCGTGCCCGGCTATGGACAATTATAATTGTCCAACACCAAAAAGTTTTTGCATTGTCTGTTGGGTGATTCTTATACACCTTGTCATTCTAAAACCGAATCCGCAAACAGAATTTCTCTATCACGCAACGTTTTCGAAAAAACTTGGTTTTTGTAAAAATGCATGATTTTGATAAAAAATGACGTGTTACGCAAAAACTAAACACGCGAGAGAGTTCAACTTTGAGTCAAAAGATAGAGGGGACTCTCCTCTACATATACATATAGTCAATTATATTTTTATGTACTTCCTACTAGTTGTAGATGGTTAAAGTTTGAAAATGTGCCGACACGGATACTTTTTACGCTCTATTCTTGTATTTATGTGAAAAATCCTTTATCTAGCAGAAATTTACTATACAGGAATGCATTCTACAGACATTTCTGATAAAGAAACCATTCACGAAAAGTATTTGGTTCCCTTAGTATACGTGAAGGTGAAGAAAATATTCATTGACAGCTTGTGCGCGACGCGTTCGCGCCAGACGGCCATAGCGGCCTTTTCTCGACTCGCCAGGGCTTACTTAATTAAAGTTGAAAATTAAAAATTAAATACTTAATTAAATTAATTTTTTTCGTCTTTTTAGCTACCAGGCATTACACAAAATTATAAAAATACGAGTTATATTCACATTTCATTGTGGAAATGCTTAATAAAAAAAAAATTGAATACAAAAACTTACCTATTTCCGAAGCAAACAAATAGTTACAATGTAAGGAGACAGCAATGCGGTGACTGGAAAATTTTATTTTCAGTAATTGTTGTCTTATCTTTATAATTGTAATACCAATGGTAGTTCGAGATTCTTCCGATTAAAATAAGTCCAAACACGATCACGTCCGATCACGTTGCGTGATAGAGAAATTCTGTTTGCGGATTCGGTTTTAGAATGACAAGGTGTATAAGAATCACCCAACAGACATTGTAAAAACCGAAAAAAGTTTTAGTTTGTTGGACAGTGTTATCGACTAGATATTTGGAACATTTATCCCAAATAATTTTTTCTTTTTTTCTTTTTTGAGTAGAAACTGTCCGCAGCTCGGTGAAAATTGGGCAGACCGATAGGGTATAGAGAAGTGACCGAAAAAGCCATAAAATTTTATTCGATACCACCGCGTCGCGGGGAACCCAGGTTTCTTTTTCATAGCACCTCGTACACCGTTCATTAATAAGAATATGGCCATTACTTGTATCAGTCTTTCGTTTTTCGACATCCTCGTCTGGATCAACGTATCCGTTTCTCATCAGTTGCATCAACAAGTTCACAAAATCTTTCCTGACGATATCGTGGGATTCCCGATGCTTTACTGTGTCCCGAAACATGGTGGTGAAAAATTTTTCAACTCCCCGCTTGGTGTACGGCATCGAAAAATAATCGAACACCTGCGGCGCGAAGGCGACAAGAGCGTTCGCAAGAAGTCTCGGCGCGAATATCTCTTTCGCCCAAAAGTGACACTCGTCATCCGGATTGTTAATACTGTCGCAAGTTATTCCGAACGCAGCCGACATGATGACGTCAACGGAATATCTGTAAAACAAGCCGATGAACTTCGGTGTTTAAAAATCTGCCAAAAAGATGTATGGAGACGTAATAATCAGTTTAGAAACGAAGAAAAATTAAATCACGAGTCTGAAACTTTGAAAATGGTCTACACGAAATTAACAATAGACCTACCGAGTACTAAAAGCGACTATTTTACATTACATCATAAAAACATCAAGAATTTGTTCATTCAGATTTTTGAGCCTCTTATTATGGAACATGTTCAAAGGATAAACTCGTTAAATAATCCCTTGTGATTGCATCTTGTGATTGATCAAGTATTAATTTAATTAGTTCGTCAGAAACTGAATAATTGAATGACGATTTCGATACTCTGGGTCAACGTAGATCCAGACTCCGCTGTTCGAAGGTGAAAAACACTTGGAATCCGCCATTTTGTCAAATTCCGTAGTTCTAGTGATAAAGAATCGCTATATTGCTACCATGGAATTGTTTTTCTAATTGTTAAATTGTGTTTTTAAACCACTGCAATCCCATGTTGTTCTAATTTTAAGATCCTCTTTTGTTATAAAACATTGCTCGTTGAAGATTATAGAAATTAGATCTAATTTTCTTTAAATTTTATGCGAAACAAATTTTTATCTCTAATTTACAAAATTGGTATTTTATTTACACTATTTAGCTGATGCTTATTTATTTATAGTCCGAGAAACCGAAGTTGATTGATTTGAAACAATTTCTTTAAAATCCAAGTTTTCTGTCCATGATCCAGTGATTTCTTAACACAGAATTCACGTCATTTTAAATTCTATTCCCTATTCTTTTGTCTAGCTATAAAGCAAGTATACAAATTATAAAAATCTTTTTATTTTAAACAACACATAATTGCAACATTGATATTTCAAAACAAATTTTATCATTTTTATCCTTGCTTTAGCGATACAAGTTTGCGGCAACTAGCTTCAGAATTTCATTATTTTCGCCGGTACTCAGTATTAGAAACGGAAAATATTTGCCGGTCGCGAATGTGTTAACCGTTTACCTTGTGAAAATGTCTTTCACGTCGATCGATTCTTTCAATTCGGCTTTGCGATTAAAATATTTGGCCAACATGTCTCCGGTTTCTCTCAGAATCGGAAATATTTGTTTGATCTTTCCGGTCGTGAAAGTCGGCGTCAATTTGACCCTTAGGTGCCTCCACTTTGACCCATTCATTTGAAATAGATTGCCCGACAACGGGTCTGTGTCCGTGTTGCAAAATACTCCGCGATCGTGAAAGTTCGTGAATTCCTTCACTAATATATTTTTGACTAAGTCAGGATCGTTCACTATCAAATACGGCTTGTACAGCATGTATATGCCGAGAAGGCGATGCTTCTTGCTTCGTTCGTACACATATTTGAAGAATTCACCTACGAAGTAAACATTTTTTCGTTAACGGGCGTGTGATAAAACGTAGATTGCGGATACACGAGGAATAACAGAAGTGGAAAGTCTTGTTCATATGAACAAAAAATTTCAAGAGAAAAATGTTAGGTTCGTGCTTCTAGTCTCTAAAGCTGCAAACAAATAATCCAATCACTTATTTAAGCGACAAATGATCATATTTTTGCTTCGGTAAATAGAATGTTCACATGCAATTTAGTTATACGATGAAAACGTTTTTGATACTTTATTAAATATTTTGCCCTTCGCTCGCAAAGGTTTTTATTGCGTTCCTATGATATTTTGTGGATTAAAATTTGGTGGAATTTTATTACAATTTGATACGATTCTTTGAATATTTACCATATGACATTTTACCAGTCAGAAGTGGCATCATGTTACCGGTAGGGAACGTTGGCTTCATATTATACACACCCTTCTTACGCCAGAAAGTAAAGACGAAAAATTTACAATATACGTATAACGCAGTGATTATGAAAATCACTGCAACCAAAATGTCCGATGTCATCCATGACTTCAGTAACATTGTGATTAATTATCTGCACTCTGCAATACGTGATATCAACATTTACTTTCTAACATGCAAGATGTCCCAGAAATATTGTACTTCCTTGAAAGGGGAGGTTCCTGGGATCATTCGAAGTAACTTTTTCCTTTGCGAAAATGTTCTCCGCGGCTGTTCTAAGGAGTTCTTAACGAAAAACACGGACCAATCGTAGTCGCGCTCTGATTGGTCCATGTTTTTCGTTAATAACTACTAAACAGAGCACCGGGTGAACATGCCAAAGGAATTTATCGTACGCCGCGATATACACGTGTAGTGAGATAGCGTGGGTTGTCCGCACTGTGCGTCATAACTCGAACAAAATCGAGTGATCGATAAAAATAATTCTTATCAGTAGACATCGGATCTTTATGAAAAATTAATATGCAAAATATGCAAAAATATATGCAAAGTATATACGAAATATATGCACGGCATATGCAAAAACATATGCAAAATAATGAAACCAATTGTACATTGTATACATATTTTCATTTATTGTTTGTTGTAATTTGTATTACAATATGTAACTATGATTTTTTCCATATTGTCAACGGTAAGTTTATGTCTTTTCTCGCTAAAGATTAATTTGTATGCCGAAAATGTCCTCTCAACATCACAGGATGTAATAGGTGCATATTTCTACTTTTTCCAATATCTTGCATCAATTTCGTCTGGTCCGAGAGTATGATTAAGTTTTAATAAAGGATCAAATCCTGGATTTTTTTTTAAGATCTTCTTCCATTTATTTTGAATTATTTATCCACAAGCAAAGGATACCCGTTCCAGCTCTTCAGTAATGTCAGTAATTAATTTTAATGATTCGTGCAATAGGAGTCCTTTTGTTACTAATTTTTTTATGGTAACTGGCAATCTCCAGAAATTAGTTGCAATATACTTTTAATAATTTTTCCTGAGCGTAGATTCATCGGGAACAGTTTCACCTCCATATTTTTTAAGAAAATTTTTAAATACGGAATTATCTAAACATTTCCATGGTATATTTGCAGCTACGCAAAATATGTCAAAAATATGCAATATATGCGAAAAATATGCAATATGTAATATATATGCAATATACAGAATGTGCAACCTAAAAACTATATTTTTTAAATCCTCTATAAACAACGTAAATTTCTGTCCGGGTCCAATAACTTTATTTACTTTCTATCGAAATATGCATTTGCATGAAGATCCGATGTCTACTTATCAGCGATAACAGTTACTCGTAACCGGAAACATTTGAAGAATAATTTGAACTCTTATGCCGCAACTTTTAAAATTTTGGTTATAACAGTTAGGGTCTCTGATAAATGCTACCAGGGTAAAATTTGAAGTAGTTGAAAATCGTGATTGTTGCGTTTTTCAAAATGAAATTACATAGTATACGTTCGATACACATTTTAATCGTATCAAGAGCATCGATAATAGTGTTAGCTAATTACATTCTTGCGAACATTGCGTCACTGTAATACTCACAGTATTCTTTGTATATCCGCCAGCGAACTGAAGGAGGAAGTCCAATCTTCTGGCATTTTATAGTGACGATTACATAATGTGTTTTTTAATTCCTGTAATGAATTAATTAAAGGGTTCGCGTAATATCGTAATACATACTCAATTATACGGAGTGACGCATCTAAAACAAGCATGGGATTTGGATGGCTCGATTCGAAGACCTTTCCCGAAGACCCGGATGCATTTTCGAAGACTCTTGTGTGACGGTCAAAGTTCTCGAGCCGCCTCAGGCCGCATTCGTCCTGCACGTAGCGCATTGAGGCGACAACCATATCAATAAAGTATTCTTTCCATCTCCTAACCATAGGGCTTTTACTAGATGACATTCAAAACATATTTGAAATATTTTTTAAAATTTTACACGAAAACATTGTTTCTTACTCTTTATTTCATCGTTCTTCTAATCTTCTATTTGCTGCATTAAAGCTCTGTTTCACACTCTTTCACAACTCAATACCATCCATATTTAAAGAAGAACAGTTTTTTGCGACGATCATTGAAAAAACAAAAATGTCTCCACATTTCAGTCTTTGAGCGACCTAGCTGTGTCCTGTGTCGCATCTGGAGTTTTATACAGGGTCAATAAATATCTTTGTTTATAGCGTGTAGCTAATAGCCGGAAATCAGATACTATCATTGCCTACTTACGAAGTTACAAACTTATAACACAATTTTTGATGTTTGTAACAGTAAATAACATAATGTGTAGACTGCGGATGTTTATGCAAAAATATGTTTCCAAAGGATTCCAAAAATATGTTTTCCATTTTGCAATTTTTGCATAATGCAAAACATATTATTTTCCGTGTATATGCATATCCCAATCTCATATGAATCATTTATATTGTTAACTTTATTTAATCTATTAATAAGAACTCGTATCATAACCGAATAGCGTCGATAATAGTGATACGCCGATATAATACTGAAAAAGACAGGACAAGTTATGATGTTACGACCTTATATTGCTTACTGAATCAGCTCTAAGAACACATGTAGCTGTTGGTATTTAGAATTCGAACAGTTCAGTTTGATACTCGAAGTGATAAGGCGAATTTTGTGAGAGTGTGTGCGATCATTATTAAAATGCCGAAAGTTCGGAAAAGTAAGGTTTTACTGATGAAAAGCTGGATCGAAGGCGATCCCAATTTCATTATTGACGAAAATAATGAAAATAATATTTACTGTGAAATGTGCAATAACAGTATAAAGTGCGATAGAAAATCGCAATTAATTCAACATGTTAATACTTCCATACACACAAAAAATAGTGGTCAAGCAAATATTACGACCGCCGCGGAAAATTCCGAAAACCGAGCAACAAGTTAAAAAAAAAAGTGAATTTTATACAGACAAGAAAATAAGTGCTACCTTAGAAAAAAATGCAGGACTCAAAGAGTTAAGAAAAATTGTACGAATTTTATGCAGGGAATTTGTACAAGATCCAATATGTAAGCCCCAACACAGTATAAGTAAATTTAAATATGCACCGATAACGTCGTGTGATGTGAAGCGGTCATTTTCGGCGTATAAATTAATTTTGACCGACAAAAGCCATCAATTGACGCCATCAAATTTAGAAAAAAATGATTGTAATTTATTGTAATTCGAATTGCGATATTCCAGTATAACTGTGAAATGTCTGTTAATACTCAATATTGTACCTAACACTTAATGTAATATATAATTAATATCGGAAAAATTTGCATATGTTTCGTGCATATTTGCATGTTTTTCGTGCATAAACTTCCGCAGTCTAATAATGTGATATGCCGTTGAATTCGACTCGGAAAATGCTATCGTATGATGACAAAAAGAAAAAAAAATATATGGTTCCACTTAAAAAAATTAATCTGACTTTGACATTTTCCCCTCCACCATTCGAGGCCTGAAAAAAATTACACTATACGTTTCTTCTCTTCATATCGAACAATTTTCGTAAAAAAATTTTTTGTTCGACTTCAGTGCGTTACGAGATATTTCTGTTTGCAGATAAACGAAACACCATGTAGACTATCGCGGCATCGTACGCTAGGCGTAATGACAGTTGCATGTAGCGATTACGCGACAATGTCGCTTGGTCGACACACGTCTATTATTTTACATTGGTTGCAGCACCGAAAGGTAAATACAGCAAGCGGCATTTTGTCTAGTACGCGTCACTGAGGCAACGCTCCGTGGACACAGGGCCTAACAATCGCTATGTATTGAGTCGCAAGAAAGATCGTACACGCGAACGCACTCACAACTTCCAGAGACCTGACTCCAAAGCTAATTAACACTAAACGTACCACCACCGATCAAATGACCGGTTTTATCATCCACTCTCGGTACACTTCGATCAAGGCGTCCGCCTTCGATCAACTCACTTACATTTCAATAGCAGCAACATTTTTAATCGTGAACTAATAATAAATCATTCCGAGTAATATTATATAATCATTTCATTTGAGATTATCATTGAGAATAAAATTTCAAAGCTTCCTTTTAACATAACAGTATTCCAGAAGTTTATTTACTTGATTCCATTAAGAAAAATGTGACAAACAGATACATTGAGATAAATCTAATTCAAAACTTTGATAAAAAACGCGCATTATGCAATTTGTATATGTGCAGTTTCAGATTTACATATCTTGATAGCGATAGACGTCAGAATCTAGTGTCAGTCTAGTGTAAGTCTAGTTAAACGTAATTATGCTATAATCAGCATACCGACCTGAGATCACCTTAAAAAATGACTTACGTCACTCAGAGCAATTTATGTAATACCGCAGTGTTTTTCAATAGCATTTCGAATCTCAGCTTCGCTAATTTTCGCTAATTCGTATAAGCAGAATGTAACTGTCGTCGAACATGTCTCGAATCCAGCTAAATAAATGATATAATCTTGGGCCGTAGCCTCGGCTAGCGTCAATTTGTTCTCCACAATATCCAATGCGTGGCTCAAATTGCGGAGCCACGCAATCATATTTCGAAAATATCTTCGAAAATTTCGGGAACAGCAAAATTGTTGAGATTAGAGAAAATGGAGCGTTGTATTTGGAGAATATGATAGTAAAAGAGGTGGCACGCGCGAAAATTCGAAGGAATTTCGAAATTCAGTAGTATAAGTCAACGACAAGTCGGGCGTTCGGAAAAATTTGGAGGTTCAATAATTATATACGCTGTTACGTATGGAGATGTCTCCTCCAGGTGCATTTCGTTTACGAAACTCTAATCTCTTTACCCAGAACGAAAGACGTCCCAACAGACCCCTTTTAAAAACAGTACGACTGTTTATGAAACTCTTGAGAACACCCTTCTGGCATCCGTTAATTATTTGGAAATAGCCCAGATGTCCATCAGCCCCCTTTGTTAACGAAAAATGTAACTGAGGCCCGGTTTCGTTAGAACTGACAAAAAACATCTGTGCGACCCCACGTGACATTAAACATTAACAAGAGCACCCCTTTCATTTTCAAGGTATATAAACCCGCTCGTTTTCATCCTCTTCGGTTCAGTAGTACTTTAGAAACGTCAGACGACGGTTCAGTTTTAGTCTAGAAACGTCTGACGACGGTTCAGTAGTACTTCAGAAACGTTAGACGACGGTTCATTCGAATTTTAGAAACGTTAGACGACGTTTCGGTTGATCTTACAATTAGTTGCGTACAGTAACGGTTCCGCAAGATTCAACGATCGTGCTATCACGTTAGAGTCACGTCGCGTTACACGCTCAAGTTCAATTCTAGTGAGATCGGGTTAAAGTCCCTTTCGAATCAAACATAATCTGACCCCGCATTGCCAGTGCGTCAAAACCGTGCAAGATAGGTAAACATATTCAATTGTAAACCATCCTTAAACTCATTCACGACACAGACATTTGTAACAAAATTTATAACAGAATATATTTGTCTTGTTATCAAATCGTGAAATCTATAAACCCTTAATTATTGCGTAATATCCTAATCTAGTAATTGAACGTTCCCACACGATACAATCTTACCGCTCGGATTGTATCAACTAAAATATATATATAAAGTTACGAGGCTTACTAACAATCATAACCGTAAATCCAATAAGATTTCTCCAACCTAGTGGCTCCCCGGTTTCGCATTGGGTTCGTCCGTATCCTAGCAGCTCCCTGGTTTCGCACCAGGTTCGTCTGTGCTTTTTACCCATACTTGCTTACACAACCTCCTAGCAGCTCCCCGGTTTCGCACCGGGTTCGTCTGCGTGTCTCTCCCAGTGACTCCCCAATTTCGCATTGGGTTCGTTCACGAAGTTTCACCCTCCTGCAGCCCCCCGGTTTCGCACCGGGTTCGTCTGCATTTGACTCCATACCTAGAGGCTCCCTGATTTCGCATCAGGTTCGTCCTCGACGTCGACTATCCTAGCGGCTCCCCAATTTCGCATTGGGTTCGTCCGCGTACCTCACTAACAAATTGAAACCATATTCCTGGGGTAATAAACCCCTCGCCGGCCTCTCGCGTTGCACGAAGCCCTGGCTCGTAACAACGCAGACACGTCTTTTCATTTATTGTCTTCATTTGTTCATTGTTGATTCTTACATAAAATGATTGTGTTAAAATACAATATAAATGCTTACTAGCCAACATCGAGAATAAGAATAAATATGAGAATAACCAGTAAAGAAATTCAGTCGACTGAAAACTATCGACTAAATTCAGTTACTGAATCAGTCGCTTAAACTCGAGCTATCGAGCTATTGGTTGAATTTTAACGGCGGGAGTCTTGAATATATTTTATAAGATTTACTATCAAATACATTCACTCATTAGCGATATCGAATAATTCGTTCAATAAGCATGTGATTTATCATAAATAACAATTATTATACTACAAATATAATACAATTATTAAATAACAATAAATACTTATATATTGCATTTATGGAAATAAAATATTAATCATAACCTAATGAAAAAATAGTATTTTATAATTACATCTTTCGATATTAGATATTTTTTTAAAAAGTTCATTAACATTTTGCCTTTATATTGCATTATTATTAAAGGATAAATAATAATTTATATACATTTCTAAATTATTTTTTATATTTATTTATCATTTATGTTGTGATTTTGACACAAAAATTTTTTAAATGCCAATAATAAATAGCTAACGGTAAGTCAAAATATTAGTAATTGTTAAAATAAAAAATTTGTTCACACCTTGTATTTTTGGAATTTAAATTATGGAGTAAGAAATTTATAAAAATAATGGTAAATTCAGATTCCTGCAGCACAGTCTGGTATGTTTACTCCAATTTACTCTTACTGTGCCTATAATACTGAGTGAGCACTGCAGTACAGTGCTGTAAGAGTGAGTGAGAAATGAGATCTATACGTAGGCATAGACTATAGCCCGCAATCTAGACGTAACCACCGAATTTGGCGATGGTAACAATTTTTTCTCAAGGTCATTTTTTACAAGATTTCAAGGTCATCGATATTTTTTTTAATGGAATCATATATTTTTTTGTTCATATTCTTATTGTCACGTCCGGTGATTCGACCATCAATGATTAATCAATCTAATAAGGAATTATCACAAAATCCGATAATGCCACGAGAGAGGTAAGCTTAGAAATAAAACAATAAAATAACCAGCGTTAAATAAATAAATGTTAACCCTCAAATAAATACATACGCAATTATACACATATATAATGTAAAGAACTATGTTAACTCGAACTGCGAAATACCGTGACGCAGTAACGAGGCGCCAAATCAACAACTCAGCCTTCTGCAAAACGCGCAAATGAAGATCGGTTTACACCCTGAGAACAAACGGGAAAGACATCAGATAATACCATGAGAGAGAACTATGATAACCCAAACTGCGCAATAGAAGTGACATCAGATGATGCCAAACGACGAGGAAAGACGCCGACTCCATAGAAAAAGGATCCTGGCGACATGGAGTCGAGCAGCTAGGAGAAGATTAAAGGATGCAAGGTGGGAACTCCTGAGCCAGCATCTTCAAGAAACAAAGAATTGGCTATCCTATAAATAAGGGAATCAACGCCTCAAGAGCCAGTTTTCAGTTCAGTCACAATAAACAAAGTAGTTCTCGTATCGCTCTAGTAAAAATCGTGCGTTTAATTTGTGCGGAAACACAAAGTTATAGTTGTGCGAGAAATCAAAGTTAAAGTGCGAAACCCCGAGCCTCCCCCTGGATATCCAAGGACATTACCCCCCCAGGATACTTTCTTTGCGACTATCCGAAAGAAGCTTGTATCTCGGTAATATTATATTATATTTTCTAATTTTGTAATCGCGCTATTTGCACTCACGTATATCTGCTTTATAATTAATATCTGTAACCTCTAACATCTGATTCAGTTCCCTATTTTGAATAAATCAGTTGTTATCTATAAAAGGGTACAATCTTTATTTAAACGATCCTCAATTTCCCGAACCGTAGCCGGTGAATGCAGGTAGGTTCAAAACTGCGTACTATCCCCTCAAAACTATAATTCAGTCCATTTGGGACGTAACATTATAGATAATAAAATGACAAATTCAACAACCTATCATAATGTATGATTCGGCTCATCTGATCTCAAGATATTTACAGTTTACTTACGTGTTCCGAAATATTATGTCGTCTTCAAAATGATAGCCATTGGCATTGATGCAGTCCTGAAGTCTCGTAATAAACGATCTCTATGCGTTTTCTATTTCCTGCGGCGTAAGTAAAACAAATGCACTGGTAATTCTTTGCCTCGTATCTTGTGGCGTCGTAGGTTTTTCCTGGTAAACAATGTTCTTCAATATCCCCCATAGATAGAAATCTAATGGAGTGAGATCCGGAGAACGAAGTGGCCACTCCACAGTTCCCCTGTAGAATTTAAGTTAGCCAGTGTTTCGTCTTTGTGTCCGTCATCCGTGCCGTGTTCGTATCTGTACATTAACAAGTTGACTGCCATATCACCCATATGTGGGTGACGGAATTATTTGTCCAGATTTTAAAATAAATTTTCATGTTAATATATTCATTGCACCAAATTTGTTTAGGATCAGTAAAATGTAAGAAAGTTGGAGGATTACTCAATATCATACATTTACTTTTTTCAATTTTTATTTCATTAAGTAACTTGCTTTTAGTTTATGGAATTTTTGAGGTTTCTAGTTTGGCAATCAAAGTGTTAATCAATGAACAACATTGTATACCACATATTCGTGGCATTTTTCTAATGAAGATGATACCAAATATTATGTAATTCCGATGATATTTACTTGTGTAATGAACGATGAATGTGAAAAATAGTTTAAATATGATCAGAATTATATCGCGTTTGGTATTATTTTCCTTAGAAAACTTCCATGTTGGTGAAAATCCCATAAAAAAATAATTGATAATAAAAAAGTTTAATTTTTTATTTAAAGGCCTGAGCTCACGCCAGTCTTTTATCTTTCCCGAACGTTCGAGGTTCCGCGTCTCTCTTTTTCCCATACGCTCTCCTTCTTTGAGTCCAAAATTTTAATCGTTTATTAATTGTAAGTAATTATTATCGGAATCAAATCATTTTCGTTTTCATTTTAATAAGAAAAACGCGACGAACGTGTCGGTTAAAGTCCCACAAGAAAAGAATGAAAAATAAGGTAGTTTTCGAGCTTTGCTTTCCTTTTCTACGTCGGGCACTGCATCAAAGAATAGTGGGGTCTCGTCGACAGCATTTCCCTGCTGTGACTTTGGCATGTAACGTATAGGACACGAATGACATGTTTACGGGCCATGGCAGGTTGTAAAAGACGTCAGACTATCGCTGTCCTTTTCTACGATCGGAACATCATCAAAGATTATGTAGTGGCCCGAGCACGACAAGATCCGAGCTTCAGACATATAATGCGGATTCACTGTATTTGCATGTTGAGATAACTGTGATTTTCTATCGCAGTTAATCTGCTTATTGCACGCCTGGTAAATAACATTGTCTCCTTCGATTATAAAATTGACATCAACTATTTCACTTATACATTTGTTGATCATAGATTGCACTTTTGCTTTAGGAATTGTTCGAATATGAATAATCCCTTCGGACGATGAGCACTCCAAAGACGATGAACCTAAGCTAACATCTTACATTTGTATTACTCTATAATGACCGTTACTGTTTACATTTTGTTGGAGGGATTACAGATAGTGAATTCAAGTTATACTGAACAGGCTTGCATACAACTGATCAAACGACAGTTACATGGAAAAATTTGGAATACACGTAAGAAATACATACGTAGCATATGCAGGAAATATATAGCATATTCAGAGATGTCTCTTATGAATAAAAAAAAAAAAAAAAAAATGTTACATTTCGTATTTAACATGCATTTATGTCACTCATGCAGTGACCCTGCAGTATAAGTAACATTTCATGCCTCGTGTATGTAAAAGAGAAACATTAAAATTTCATGCCTCGTGTATGTAAAAGATGAAAAATATGTTATTGCATAGAATTATATACCTTGTAACGTAAATGAGTGTGCAATGATAGGAATCGGAGTATCTGTAAAAGATTTAAATAAACTCCGCGATACCACCATCGGGCGTCCGGTTTATTTCAACCGTACTCTCCCTCTGGGGCACGATGACTCCATTTCGCTGGTTGTCTCATGTCCGTTCGGCGGCCGGCCTTCATGGCCGTCCTCTCCCATGTATCCAGAAGGGCGTCCAGGTGCATGTCACAAGAATGTCAGTCGGTCAAATATAGTGACCTTTCAAACACAAACAATTTTATACATCAATGAATTTTTAACCAATTATTCATTTTGTTATCTTCAGTCGTAGTAGTACAGGGTTCAACAGAATAAATTACATCAATGTAACGAATTTCAACCGAGCAACTTCCTCGTCGTGTACTTCAGATAGTACTGAAATCGAAGGCGTGCATACTTTAGCTGTTAACGACTAAACAACTGTTATGGAAAATATACAAGTAGGTAGGTGGTATAATGAAGTCGACTCTGTGTAGATTAAAAAGAATGTAAAGCGCTACTTAAAAATGTGAATGTGGGCTTCACAGGAGTCTTCACAGTCATCTTAAGGTCAAATTTTGATTATTTTGATATGTATCCCACAATGTCATACAACTTCGATCTAAAATAGTTTTTTCTATTTTTGCCACTTGGACGTAGTCTATAACTTGAAAATTCTGACGAAATTATTATATATTATTATTTATTATCGGATATTCCTTTAAAAAGTTCCACCAATTTGTTATTTTTATACTTTACAGAATCTTGTAGATCAGAGCTCGGGATTATAGACACGTGCAGCCGATTTTCAAAGGCTACGCCTGCTCTTAGGAATCTATTGATACGGTCGCCCTAACGCGCAAAGAATAGCGCTTATGGTACACGCCTGAGCTCGCTCGAGATCTGTGACCGCCACGAGAGCAGCACGCACGGCGTAGGCCTTCGAAATTCGGTCCACCTTCTTCTCATCAACAACACCCATGTTGATTGGAAACCACATAGATATGGGCTTCGAGTTCCCTTGATCGAATGACTCTGACTCAAATCATTGCGATCCCTTCAGAAAATTGAAGAGGAGGCAATTTTCGAGAGACAGCGAGAGTAAGAGAGAGATAGATAGATAGATAGAGAGAGAGAGAGAGAGAGAGAGAGAGAGAGAGAGACATATATGTACCTTAGAGTGACACATACGCGGGAAATCCGCGTGAAGCGAATAGGGTGCAGGTGAAATAAAGTGCCGCTAAGATGTAACCATTTTCGATTTTTAAACACAAAGTTCATTGGAATATCATATAGGGAATACAATACGGGTACGGAATCACAAAACTAGAAGTAGTAAGATAATGAAGCGGCGGTGTTGATCACACGGTGTTAGCAAAGTCAATGAGGCCCTTTGACGCATTCGGAGGGCTATTTATTTCGTCCGCGACAAACTACAGCGTAAACTTCGTAAAAGATCGCCAGCCGAAACTGCGCCAGATGCGGAAATGTTTTGCGGAAAGTCTTTTAGTTGAAAATACCGGAAATAGCTGGACTCGTCACGAACCAAGAACACTGAAGCACGCCGAAATATCGCAAATTCTTTTGCCGAATTTCACGGGGTCGTAAATCCCGCTCCGCTTGCTCGCGACGATATTAGGGGGCTTTGACGGTGTTATAAATAACAACGCCTAGTTGATATGTAACTCGACGACGGACGGTAACACTCTTTATTTTCGTTTTTTGGTTCGCGTACAAATTGCCTTTGAGATAATCGCGAGAGACCGTTGTGTTTTACAATGTACTTTAGTACGATTCTGATTTTCTGCTCCGAGGCCCGCTTGCTCGTCACCTCGGTGGTGACATGATTCTTTGGCCATGGGCCCGTCTTTTGGGGGAAGAATCATCCCCATTCGTTGCTTGACTTGAGGGAGGAGGATCTTCCGAACGGACCTCTCCGGTGGAGGAGGAAGTTCCCACCCTCAAGTCAAGAAGGGAAAGTTTTCCCAGGATGCGTTTTATGGGGCCCCGGAGCAGCGCGACGAAGGCCTAAGTGGCCCATGAATGCGTTACTGTCTCTGGTTTTCGTCAAGTGGACGAAAACCAGAGACACGGTACTTCGGGTTGTAGCGAAACTCGAAAAGGATTTATGATCCTGGTCGCCGCGTGTAGTGGGCCATACGGCCCGTTGTGTATGAAAATCGGAAAAGGGGCTCGCTCACGGGGGTCTCGTAGTGGTGTCCGATGACTCGACTGTTTTAACTCACGTTCGGTCTACTTGAGACCGAACAAACACTTACAGGTAGGACAGTACTGGACTGGGCGAGTTTGGTTGCCAGATGTGTTGCAGACCCATCAGAAAAATCCTAAAAGTAATTCCCGTCCTTTACAAGACAGGGTTTTCCCGGGACGTGGTAGCAATCGAGTCGCTATACACGTGTTTCAAGAATGACCGTAGCAAGCAATAAACCAGAAAAGCGCCTCTACTCGAACAAAGCATGTGGATAATAAAGGCTTCTGGCAACCAAATGTGGACAATAAACCAAAGTTTGAAAACCTGAATAACCAACTTTCAAGTATTATTCATAATTCACACGACTTTTCAGACATTTCCGGTAGTGTGACAAGAAAATGTTTCGTACACAAAGTAATCAATACTCTACAAATACAAACTACTCTGTTTCCCCTTTTTTCTTGTCCTAACCCAGACCGTATCAAAATTTGTTTAAAATGACGAGACTCGCTGTAGTGGTACTTATAGTTGTTTGTGAATATCTGAAAAACGAAGATCAAGTGGCGGTAACATCCACAGGGAAAAGTTCTTCAGGATAATGACGTTGACAACATATTTCAGGGTCATCGAAAACGGCGAGGAATCGCTAAGGTAAATAATTACCGACAAATCTTCTGTGCTGGCATTAGAGAAATTTAATGTTGCGATAACAATTAGTGCAATGAACAGCCGGTCCAGATGTACAGATAAGATATACTAGATACTATTAAAAAGAAATCAAAATGAATTTATAACAGTGTCATTAATCAATCATCTTATATTTTTCTTCGATCCCCTGCACTGACATAGCGATCCCTGTGGTTCTGTGAAAATTGAAATGCTTTTTGGAAATAATTTTCTAACAGAATTGCTTTGAAGCACATATTACGATATATACTAACACAGGGAAACAGATAAAGTCGATTCTCTTTCTTTATCTCACATATCAGATCTTTGCAATTGTATTGTACTATGACCTACTTGAAAATACGTTAGAGATTGACGGCTGTAAGTGTTTAGGTGAGGGAAGGTACTGATGAAATGTTTGTAATGACCGGAGAGTTTAACAGACAACAATATATATATATTTTATAACAATAAAATAACGAAAACAATAACCGAAACGAAAACGAGAAAATTATTAATAAACTACGTAAAACAGAAACAATAACGGTAGTCCGCGAACAAACGAATCGCGACAACGTTAATAAACTGTTCTCGGTAGATCAACTTTCCAGAGCGTTGTTGACCCCGTGGAAGTCGTAAGTTTTCTGGCAAGTGGAAGGGTGCTTCTTTGGTGGCCGAGTTGGTGACGTCCCAGAAAACCGTTAAACGGGGAAAAACCCTCTTGTCCTTCAAGGACAGAGAGAAAGTTTGTTCCCCGAATTAGTGCATCCGGGACCGTCACTGCGAAGGACTGGTTAGTGACCTAGCCAGGGTTCTGGCAATCGTCACTTTTATGGCCAGTCCTTCAACTCGACCACCAAGGGTGCGTACTTGGGAAAGGAAAGGTTTCCGCGTCCGGAAAGTCCCTCCTTTCCCACGCACGACGTCCGCTACAAGTGCAAGTCATTGTGGTGAATATGGAGAAGGTGATGAATATATAAAAGGAGCTTTTCAATGCCAGTGCATAGTTGTCGCGCAACTGCAGCCGAAGAAGCTTGGGGAAGTGACGTAGGATATTTTCCTGTTTATGAAGTGCGATTGGTAATAATCAAGTAAGTATCTCTATGTATTACAAAACATTACCGTGTACATCATTTAATTAATAGAATTACAGTGCACAAACTACGATTTGATTTATATGAAATTTCATTTCATTTGATCTGATTTGTATTAACACGCTGAGTGCCAAACCAGAACCCTAAAAAATTCCATGAAATCAAAGTAAGTTATTTAATGAAATAAATATTGAAAATAATTATATGTGTGATATTGAGTAGTCTTCCAACATTTTTGCATTTTACAGATCCCAATCAAAGGTACAATGAATATATTAACGTAAAAATTCATTTTAAACCTGGACAAATAATTCCGTCACCCACATATGGGTGACATGGCGGTCAACGTGTTAATACTGAGTTTCTTATAACGCTGTACAAATCAATCGGGCTATAGGTGTGTTGACTGTATTTACAGTGTAAAATGACTCTTACTAAATTCGGACACCCTTAAAAAGATGATGACTTTTTTAGTATTGGTCCATACCACTTGTATTTTTTCGAGAAGTTATAACAATGTTTTTGCTACATGTTTGCTATATATATAATTGATACAAAGTATATTTTTTAAACTATCAATATAGGCTAACATAAATAAGTTTTTAAAAAGTGCTTTTAAGTGCTTATATTCAGAAAATTTCATGAAAATAGGTCAACGTTGTAATGACCTATAAACGTTTAAATATGGTGAACATTGCTTCACATATTTTTGAATAAAGAATTAGTAAATATTGCTGGAATTTATAACAAATTGCTTATGTTGAGCGTCGTCGCGTTGTACGTTCGCGAGTTGCTCGCGTTTCCCTTCGACTTAACGAAGGTGTAGAATTCGTTGATAAGTGAGTCTTTTTGGGTTTAAGAAGCGTTTATTTTATCTTACTTAAACTTAACAATAAACTGGTTGATAGGTGAATGAGAAGCCGGTATGCTCCTAAGGTTCTGATGTGAATTGATTTGATGTTAACCCGGTTCTGATGTTCTGCCCCGAGGCCCGCTTAAGGTCGGCCCAAACAAGACGGGCAAGACGGTTAAGATGTTTGGACGCTTACATTTAAGAACACGGGTCAGAAATTTGCCGGTCGGAAAATGGACCTCGAGTTGGAAATTTTTCCCGACGGCGTTGGGGCCATAAATTTGAACGTCCTATTGCTTCTAGATGGCCCTTCGAGTGTACGGTGACTGTTCCCTGCTGTGCATGGCACAAAAGAAAATGTTTTTAGGGGCTTCACAGTTCCTTTAGGTAAACTATCGGTCTCTCTTTTCTACAACATCATGGGGATAGGAATCGTACCTGCCTCTTGGTGAAACAGCATCACCCATTCTTATATTGTTACACGTCAATTACACACATATTGTAAAAATAAGAATGGTAGTTATTTTTTTTTAAGGAAATATGCAAATTAGGAAAGGGGTGATTCCATGTGAATTAAATCATTTTTTGTGACTACGTTTCGAATTTGGATGAAACTGAAATATTTTGTAGCCCGAGCGACAATTGGGGGGGGTGGGGGTTGAGCTATCATTTTATAATCTTCGAAATTGTTTAAAAGATACAGACCAGAAAAGTTTGCTATTTTGGATGAGTTTTACGAAAACCGCCTACACAACACTTTTTATACCACAGTTATTATTAAAGATAAAACCATTTCCTTTCTTTAATCGTCATCGCAAAAAACTTTAAGAAATCACATTCGAATATAAAATGATAAATTATTTAAGAAGAAAAAGGTTTTTGCGATGACGATAAATAATCATATAATAATCATTTCTATGCACAATACAATTTTGCAATAATTATATGTCAATCAGTTTTATTTATTCCTAATTTGCTTTTACTATATGTTTTATTATATACCTATCCGAAAAGTAATATGAATGTGAAGATAGATCGAGATTGTTTGCAATAGCGTGAATGGGGATCACATTCAAAGTACTGAGAATGACTCGGAAAGCGAAATAACATTCAGTTATTATTAATTTCGTTTTGGATTTGTTAGTTTTTAGAAATAAATTTTTTAAAACACCACGGGGGTTAGCTACCAGAATTGCAGAACCGTCCACTCCCCTCTAGATGGGAGATGCCTATGCTGGGCACAGACGGCCAACAGACAGGCAAACAGGCAAGAGACGACGGGCAAGAGACGACGGGCAACAGACGACGGGCAACAGACGACGGGCAACAGACGACGGGCAACAGACGACGGGCAAGTCACCGACAAAATGACTCTGGATTCTGCCGGTACGGACGCAGTCACGGTGCGGAATTTACTGAAAAAATTCAATATTCGTGTATATCACGATATGAAATACATTTCTTTTGCATAGAATGCGTATGAGGATTAATTTTATATGTCAATCATTTTTATTTATTCCTGATTTGCTTTTACTATATGTTTTATTATATACCTATCCGAAAAGTAATATGAATGTGAAGATAGATCGAGATTGTTTGCAAAAGCGTGAATGGGGATCACATTCAAAGTACTGAGACGAAGGGTGCGGTTCTCAGCGATTCAGGTAGCAAATTGCAAGTGCACCGACTGATCGACCGCTATTGACCGGCAGGTTTGAACAAACCAATGTCCTTTGTACTATTATGGATGGCATTACCTTTACTGTACACTTGGAGTGCACAACACGCTAACAACAGTTTAGGTAAAATATGTAAATGAATAATTTTGATTTCGCCATTTCTTGAGGGTCACCATTTTTGGGGAGTCTATCGTTAGCGCCAGAGTGCCACCTCAGCCGCACCCGTAGTCCCAATGTTTGGGTTTTGACGTCACACGCTACAGAGTATGTGTGACGGCTGTAGCCAATATTTCGACTGTAGCCGGAAATGCGTGTGAAACGAGGCCTGCCTCTTCCACACTGATCCAATCAGCCACGCATTTGTATCTACACTCTGCCCAACCAGACGAGGCAGTGAAGTACTAGCACATGTCCTTTGCTAATTAACTTGGAAGCGTAACATCAACTCTGTCGCACTCGAGTGGCTATGTTTACGTCTACTGCATCGTCTCGTTGGACAAGGTATAGATACGTCACCGCATTCCCACCAGGGAACATTCTTCGCGGCCTCGCACCAATACTGTGTCACCGCCTCGCATCCATACAAAATGGTGCCTTTTCATTCAGACAACATATTCAAATTTTTACAAAATCCAACAGACTATGCAGAAAAATGTCCGATTTCGCGTGGAATGACCCTGACACTTGCTAATTGCAAGTGCACCGACTGATCGACCGCTATTCATCGGCAGGCTGGGAAAAACCAATGTCCTTTGTACTAGGGATGGCATTAACCTTTACTGTATACTCGGAGTGCACAACACCCTAACAACAGTTCAGGTAAAATATGTGAATGACCTTCCCCGTGTTCTTTTTTTTTTACTGCGTGAAAATTTTTATTTTAGGACAGACGGTGTCGACCCTCGCATCAGTATGCCTATAAAGAATATCCAGCAATTTTATGTACCCAAAATAATAAATAGTTCAACAAATAGTTTTGAGGCTCCGCGAATTAAAAAACGGAATTTCAAACAGGAAGAATCGTAAAATGTGGCCATATTTTTCCAAATTTTTTAACTCTTGAACCGATGGTAAAATTTGAAAAACAAATATGTTAGTAATATGTTTGCATTAAGAAATCACATTCGAATATAAAATGATAAATTATTTACGAAGAAAACATAATACATTAATGCAAACATATTACTAACAGCTTTGTTTTGCAAATCTTACCATCGATTCATCTGTTAGAAAATTTGAAAAAATATGGCCACATTTTACGATTTTTCTTGTTTGAAATTCTGTTTTATAATTCACGGAGCCTCAAAACTGTTTATTGAACAATTTAATTATTATTTTGGGTACATAAAATTGCTGGATATTCTTTAGACATTCTGAAGTGAGGGTCGACAGCGTTTGTCCTAAAATTGAAATTTTTACGTAATGAAAAAAAGAACGCGGGGATCGCATTTACATATTTTACCTAAACTGTTGTTAGCGTGTTGTGCACTCCAAGTGTATAGTAAAGGTAATGCCATCCATGGTACAAAGGACATTGGTTTGTTCAAACCTGCCGGTCAATAGCGGTCGATCAGTCGGTGCACTTGCAATTTGCTACCTGAATCGCTGAGCGCCGCACCCTTCGTCTCAGTACTTTGAATGTGATCCCTATTCACGCTTTTGCAAACAATCTCGATCTATCTTCACATTCATATTACTTTTCGGATAGGTATATAATAAAACATATAGTAAAAGCAAATCAGGAATAAATAAAAATGATTGACATATAAAATTAATCCTCATACGCATTCTATGCAAAAGAAATGTATTTCAAATCGTGATATACACGAATATTGAATTTTTTCAGTAAATTCCGCACCGTGACTGCGTCCGTACCGGCAGAATCCAGAGTCATTTTGTCGGTGGCTTGCCCGTCGTCTGTTGCCCGTCGTCTGTTGCCCGTCGTCTGTTGCCTGTCGTCTGTTGCCCGTCGTCTCTTGCCCGTCGTCTCTTGCCCGTCGTCTCTTGCCCGTCGTCTCTTGCCCGTCGTCTCTTGCCTGTTTGCCTGTCTGTTGGCCGTCTGTGCCCAGCATAGGCATCTCCCATCTAGAGGGGAGTGGGCGGTTCTGCAATTCTGGTAGCTAACCCCCGTGGTGCGTGTCATTGGCCTTTGTTGCGAGCACCCCGAGCGACCGTCAAGCGGCCGACGGACCCGACGGGTCCCTATAAACGACGATTTTGGGCGTTCAAACATCTTAACCGTCTTGCCCGTCTTGTTTGGGCCGACCTTTAGACATCACCTCGGTGGTGATGCCATTGCTTGGCCATGGGCCCGTTATTTGGGGGAAGATTCATCCCCATTCGTTGGTTGACTTGGGGGAGGAGGATCTTCCGAAGCGGACCTCGCCGGTGGAGGTGGAAGTCTCCACCCCCAAGTCCATAAGGGAAAGTTTTCCAGGATGTTCTGATTTATGGGGCCCCGGAGCAGCGCTTGACGAAAACCAGAGACACGGATACATAGGGTTGCAAGACGAACCCCGAGTGTGGTCGCGTTCACCCTGGTCGTGCGGCCGAGGATTTACAACCGTCTTGGCCGCCGCGTGTCGAGGGCCATAAGGCCCGCTGTGTCCGAATCCGGGACCCTCAAGTACCTCGCGGACGGTACCTGGAGTGAGGGTCGCACGGATTGACTTAGAGACGGAAACTAAACGGTTATGCGTCGCAACAGCTTAATTTATAAATTAGTAAAATTTAACTAATTCTGGAAAATTACATTTAATATATCTGTCTACAAAACATATAAAAAAGAAAAAGAAACACGCTAAAATTTGTAAATAGTTGCAATGAGTATAGTAAAATATACAGAATTTGTCACTACGTGAATGATAGTAAGAAATAATATGAAACTTTTATGTATTAAGTGCTTCAATTGCTATATTCCATATTGTACGTGTAGGGTACAACATATTAATAAATTGTGAAAAAAGTTGCGAACGTCACCACCACGTCGCACACTGCGTTGTGTATAAGAGGAATTCTGTTCAGGTAGTGGTTGGAATTACTAAAGATATACAAATATATTTACGTATTTAACACGATATGATACAGACAAATATAATCGATAGACATCTTTCTTGAATGAAATACTTACTTCTTTTATCCATGCACACTCACTTATTATTTCATATATCCAAATTCATTCATACACTTTTTGTATCACTCATTATGTTTCTTTCTCATTCTGACCACACGTATCCACACAAATTCAGGGGCAAAAATAAAATTTTGTCCTTTTACGACTTATTCAACATATTTTAATATACTATTAACTTGTTTTACATATGTAAGTATATACTGTATAGTAGCATTAAAATACGTAAATATAACGTAACATAATACAGGTAATGTAAATATATGTGCACATAATGAATATATTCATAATGTATTATTATTCTATGCTATTATTGTTATTATTATTCATAATATTCTTATCATTATTCTACAATTTTATGTAATGAAAATATATACTTCGTAACGTTGTACTTTTTCGCTGCCTCGGAAAACGGACAATCGGACATGGATAATTTCGTGGCCGCAAATAAATGTTACAGTCGTTTCTTTGCACAACAGACTATTTATTAACACTATTTACAACTATTGAATCTCATCTGCCGAATTAACATTAGACGAGTCTTTGTTTCACGGAACAGTGAACTGGAGCGGTATAAACTTAGCGCGGTATGAACTTAGCGCGATTTCGGGTTTAACAAAGCGAGGCCTTTGTACATGCGCATCTACGTTTAGTTGGAGGTTCAAGTTGACTGGTTGCCAGTTGGATTGATTCTGCCTTGCTGCTCCGAGGTCAGTTCGTTCGTCACCTCGTGTGGGTGGTGAGAATTCATGGGCATGGGCCCATGATGGGAGTAAAACTCTTCTGATTTGTTAATCAGCCTAAGGGAGAGGATCTTCTGGAACCTCCCTCTTTGGTGGTGGAAGAAATCCCTACCTTAGGCCGATGTTCGGGAAATTCCCCAAAAAGCGCGTTTATTGGTACCTCGGAAGTAGATAGGCTAGGGGGCTTCTGCCCCAAACGGGGGGGTGAGGGGGTGGGGGTGGCAGCAGGCAAATAGCGAAATGCATCTTGTAGACAAGGGGGGAGGGGGAGGGGGGTAACAACTGCAGCTTGTTGACAAGGGGGTGGGGGAGGGGGGTATTTTGAAATGCAGCTTGTAGACAAGGGGGAGAGGGGGAGGGGGGTAATAACATATTGCGAAATGCAGCTTGTAGACAAGGGGCGAGACGGGGTAACAACATATTGCGAAATGCAGCTTGTTGACAAGGGGGAGGGGGGTAACAAGATATTGCGAAATGTAGACAAGGGGGGGGAGTGGTAACAACATATTGCGAAAAGTAGTTTATAGACGAGGGGAGGGGGCAACAGCGTATAGCGAAATGCAGCTTGTAGACAAGGGGAAGGGGGGGCAACAGAGAGGAAGGCATTTTAAGTGCAAAACATTGTTTGTATATATTAGCGAAATGCAAATTAACCAATTATCTTCTTAAGTGCGAGCATGAGTTCTATTTTGGTTTAATCGGTCATGATTGTGGAATCTGGTTTTGCATTAGCGAAATGCAGCATTTTGTCAAGGATAATTAACCAATTACCGTATCTTCTTAAGCGTGACCATGACATTGTTTAAGCGACCACATCGTTTTGTTGTGTGTGTTGTATTACACGTCCGGTGTCGTATACGGTTTAGACGATGACATCTTTCATCATTGTTGTAGCAACTATAATAGTGCTGTTTTTTCGAATGCATTCTCGGTTCGCTGGTAAGTGTATTATTCTAAAGTTTTTCTCTCTCTCGCGTATATTAAAAATTATTTCCAGGTATGGGCAGAATGATTTTGTTTGTTTTGGCGAAGAGCTATAAGAAGCAGTGGGATGAGGAGTGTGACGGAAGAGTGGTAAGTTTTTTTGGTAAAAAATAAATTTATTCGAATATAAAGTGTACATATGAAACACCCTATTCTAACTTGAACATTTTTTTTCAGATTGCAGTGTATTATAGTCCTATACTATTATATTTTTTTGTAACAACTACATTGTAAAACTATTTGCAATAAACTGTACATCTTGTTCTTGTATAATGCATGTACAAAATTATAAAATTATGCTCCCTGTAGGCGAGGGAAGGTGTGGTGGAGGGGGGAATTTTTTTTCATCGGATGACACTGGTGGAGGCGTTGTGGTGGCTGCTGCTGCTGCTGCTGTGGACGTTGTCCAGTTCTTGAAGCGTTGATTCATTCGTTTGTCCATTTCCTCAAAAGCTGCGTTTAAATTTGCTTGTTGTTGTTCTTCCAGACGTCGCAGTTGTCCATATATTTCCTTAAATTTCTCGAGCAAACTAAACGTCAAATTTTCAAGCTTATCCGTTAGATTATCGTCTCCCGACAATTCGGTCAATCTCTTCTGTACGAGATCTTGGTACTTTTTAAATTCTCCATACAATTCTTCATTGGTCATTACTTTTTGCTTCATGTCCTCCACGGTTTTTTCAAGCGTCGTTATCTTTCCTTGACTCGACTGGTCCGTGTCAGACAGTACTTTCACTAAAGTTTTTATCTCGTCGAGCATCGTATTTTTGAAATTTTTAATTTTTTTCTCCCAGTTGTTGCTGCCAACCTCGTGTTCTAAGGTTCTAAGTCTACGGTCGATCGTCCTCACAAACGTCAAGTTAGCGTTTAATTTTTCACGATCCACGCTCAGTTCGCGCTGCAACACGTCGATCAAACCATCCTGGAGCTCGACAATTTTTTCGGCGCTGACTATTACTCCATCTTTACCAAATTTTTCTACCATCATTTTCAGTTTTTCTGCTTGTAGTATATGTGACGAAGCGGGCCGATCGTCGATTGTTACAATACGGCGGTTTGGGACAGAGAACACGCGACGTGCGGCAGTCGATGCGTGTACGCCTAGAGCGAGAGATCGTGAGACAAATAAAGTTATCTTTTTCGGCTACGAGCTGGCGAGCGTTTTATTTATTACACTGCTAGTTCTTTCCAAATCTCGCGGGTACTCCAAATCTACCTCCAAAATATATCCCACCGAACTGTCGATCGGAATGGTCTCCACATCAAAACTATCTACCACCATTTGATCATCCACCCATTTAAAATCTTTGTAGGGTAGAGGCTGCGACATTGCCCAACCATACAAATTATTAATATCAAAATACATTAAATAAGTGGACGGTTTACTCGAATCATACGTTGGCAAATACTTGTTGTTGGCGAGCGCATACCTATGAGAACATTGACTCAATCCACCACGTATTCCACGCTCTACGAACAAGAGCATGTCCATGTCGGTGAACAGCTCCAGCTCGATCTTTGTCATTTTTAACATCACGTCCCACGCAAATCCGGGGAGCGTGTAATAATGCGCCGGATCAAGTTTATAGTTCTTGAGACAATCTTCATGAAAATTTTCAAACACATCCGCCAACAACAGTACGTCCAATTTCAAATACAATTCGCTGTACTCTCCTAACGTCTTTATATCAAAACGCGACCACACCGTTTTCGCATGAAGATAATCGACGTCGGATATCTCACTAGCGCATAACTGATTATAAAATTCTTTGCGCGATGGCAATTGTTTGTCGTTCAATTTCTCATAAGTTGTTAAATAATCGTATGGAAATATACCTTTTCTGGTTAACAGCCTAAAATCGCTATCGGACAAATTTACAAATTCATCTCGTACGATGCGCATTTTACTCTTATCCAAATACGATGATAACTTGTCCAAACTGGAATTCAAGAATTTGAACGAATCTATAAATCGAAATTTTATCATCTTCTTGTAAGCTCTATCATCATTTCCGAAATAAACATTTTTTGTGAACGAAATGTACCGCTCTTTTGTCAGCGGCAACACGTCTATCCTTCCTTCAAACACGTTAGCCAATTCCTTGATAATAAAATGCGCATCGTAGCCGGACAAATTATGAAAAACTACCGGTACCACGTACGTAGATTGATAATTTAAATTACAATTGCTATGCGCCGGACCGCGGTACTTGCCCGTGAAATGACAATGATCACGCACTTTTACATCCCCTTGATTAAAAATTTGTTCACATACGTTACAATGCGTAGCCGCGAGAAAGTCTAATTTTTCTGTTTCGGTTAACGAATTCATCGGCACGTTTCTATCGAATATAGGCTGCAATTTGCAACTTAATTCATACAACTTTGCCGCGAACCATGACGAACACCCATCTTCTTGGGAACAGGATTGATACTCGCACAAAGACGCGTCGTATCTACAATGTACATAATAAGCTATGCTAAACACGTGGTGATGCTGATAACGGGTAAGCGATCCATAGCTCTGTCCTTCCTGCTTTTTCAACAAACATTCTAAATCAGCATATATAACGAAAGGCACCTGTTCCTTGTACTCATAATTATTAAACCGCAACCACATATCGTTCAAGGTCGGTAACGTCAAAGCACATTCATTCATTTGCATACAATCAACAGCATGGGTGTCTAATCTCTCTTGCGACCTGAAATATTGTAGACATCTAAAAAGAAGAATAAAATTACTTGCCTTTTTTAATTGTGGAAAAATCGATAAAACTTAGTTTAACTTACCGCTCGCAAATATACTTGCGACTCTTGTGCCTGCTAAGCTGTGTTGAAATCAATCGTGACAAATTTCTAATCCATGCATAAGGATAACGCTTATCATTACGCACAAGCAGCAAATTTACGTGTTTGTCCCGTTTGTTCTTGGTCAGATAAAGCGTCCCACACTTGTTATCCTTCCATTCAAACACGCTCACGGAAACGTTGTTTACCCGTTCGAATTTTTTAATATCTTTGAATAGCATAGGCATTTGAAAACCTTCGGTCTGAAGCACCGTACGGTAATGCGGATAGGATGATACACGTTCCGGATGCGTGCTGGCTGGATACAGAACTGCCACAACTGCCCAAAAAAAAACATGCATCATCCTTGCTAATAACGTTAACAACCGCTTTCTTCAGCTGTATCGTTCGGGGTAGGCATACATTGCAACCGGCTTGCAACGGTTGATATCTGATACAATTTACTATTAGATGGAGTATCTTTGATAGCGCCCACCCGCTATCTCGTTCTTGAAATTCTTCCATCGATGTTAGAATAGTTGGCATAACATCGTTCCGATACCATTGACGTACATCACTTGTTCGAAACAATGGGAAATTTCGCGTACCGAAACTTTTTATCGACACCATATCGCGCAACACAAATTCCGCCTCTAACATAATGTTCACTTTCAACGATGAATGTTTGTTTAAAAAGTCCATAACACGTCTCATAACCATCCGCTTCGCGTGTTGTAAAAATTGACAAGGATCGACATGTTCGACGTTGATAACAACACCGATCGATATACGTCTTTTAAACGCTGACTCAACATCTTCCCAACACAAGGACGATGCCCTCGCGCCACGACTACCACCAACACCGCCGCCACTCGTATCCGATAAACCTCTACCGACACGTGACAATAATGAAAACCGATTAGCCACCGAAACATTTAAACTTTTCATGCGACACATAAGCGATGTTGCACTAAGATTTTCACCTACTGATAATTTGTCCTTCATACATGACAAACAATTTATACAGCACTTTAAGGTCTCGTCATACGAACGAAACCATTCACGATATTCGTCGATAGTTTGAATCAACATCGCCATGCGCGACAAGCACTTTAACGAATTCTTAAAAAGATTAATCATCTTGATCTGCCGGAGAGAGAGAAAAAAAGAGAAACTAAGAAGACAATCCTTCAAATATATAATAAAAATAACGTTACAACAATAAAATTACAATGACAATAGTACTTTGCCTCGCGTAAACCTGAGACTGCGTCCGAGAAAACAGTGGGCCAAAGCTATTATATATAGTTGCAACAACGCTGTGTTGCACAAATTAGTAGAAAATACATTGTTAGATCCCTCCCCCCCCCCCGATTCCGCATCTGGTAACAAAAGATAAGAATGCTAATTATCCTTTTACGACGTCCCCATATATGCAAAACTATGGTCGCTTAAACCAAAAAAACATCAATGTCATGAAGAAAATATGGTAATTGACAAGAGTGCATTCAAAACAGCACTATGCACTATGCACCATTATAGTTGCTACAACGATGATGAAACAAAGTTGCAACAATGTGGCGCTTAAGAAGATACGGTAATTAGTTAACAAAATGCTACATTTCGCTAATGCAAACTACATTCCACAATCATGATTACTTAAACCAAAATAGAACGTCGATGTCACACTTGAGAAGATACGGTAATTGGTTAATTTGCATTTCGCTAATATACACAAACAATGGAACAATGTTTTGCACTTAAATGCCTTCCCCTCTGTTCCCCCCCTTCCCCTTGTCTACAAGCTGCATTTCGCAATATGTTGTTACCCCGTCTCCCCCCTTGTCTACAAGCTGCATTTCGCAATATGTTATTACCCCCCTCCCCCTCTCCCCCTTGTCTACAAGCTGCATTTCGAAATATGTTGTTACCCCCCTCCCCCTCCCCCCTTGTCCACAAGCTGCAGTTGTTACCCCCTCCCCCTCCCCCTTTGTCTACAAGATGCATTTCGCTATTTGCCTGCTGCCTCCCCCTCCCCCTCACCCCCCCATTTGGGGCAGAAGCCCCCTAGCCTATCTACTCTCGGAGCAGCAGCATGTATTTTCAGCCAAGTGGCTGGGTATTGTTGGGGCCCGAGTGGCCTACGTACGCCGTGCTAGCCAAGTGGCTAGCAGCTAATTTATTGCCCCTCGGCCGAGGTCCGGTGACGAAGACCAAGGGGCTGGGAAAACGTGCGTTTGCTGTCTCTGGTATCTTGGGGTTGTAGCGCAACCCGAGCATACCTCGCGTCGTGAGGAAGAGGATTAACGACCCCTTGGCCGCCGCGTGTAGTGGGCCATAAGGCCCGCTGTGTCCGAATCCGGGACCCTCAAGTACCTCGCGGACGGTACACAGAGTGAGGGTCGCACGGATTGACTTATAGCCACTTTTCCAATGCCATCAGCTCGAATCCTCAAGCGCCTCGCGTGCGGCAACTCAAGGATTAGAATTCTTCGTGATTAGTCGAAGGACGGACAAAAATCGGAAAAGGGCTCCTTGCGCAATGCGTTTTGGGACGAAAGAGCATGCTTCGCGCAGCTGTGGCATCCTCGATTGCCACACGGCCGGAAATACGCGGACCATCTGCGACGAATCGGACAGGACAACTCCGGGATGTTATGCCCACTGAGATCGGGCCGCGCGCGGACTTGCGGGCGCGGTCCACACGGTTCAAACGCGTCCTCGAAGGTTCGACATGGAAAAGAGAGTCTGTTGCTCGGGCACTGGGCACCGGAAGGGAGCCACACAAAACGCGAAGACTCTCGTCCTTGGACGAAGCGGAGGACGGAAGTCGTTCCTTCGAGTATCGCGTGACGGCTAACGGAGACGCAAACGGATTCAAGGTTCGGACGCGGGAAAAACGGGGACAGCCCTCACGGTAGGGCAGATAACGCAAGTAGAAAGAAAGATTCACGATACATACCTCGTGTCGAAGTACCGCATGGGCGCGGCGATCTTTTATAATAACGACAACTACGCGTTGCGAAACCTCCACCTATTCGCTAATGTTGTATGAAGAGCGCGGGCTCTCGGGTGCGACCACGTGGCTGCGTATTTTGTAAAACCCTGACGAAGAATAAACAACTAGAGCCAATTCCGTAACTCGTTATTTCGACCTGCGAGTTCCGTCTTGTCGTGAGGGCTGTCCCCGTTAAGGTCAATGCATATCTCACAGGTCCGGCCGTCCGGCTCAACATTACAACCCTGGTTTTGGCCCTAGCGTTTACTAGCCGGCAACCGCGCCAGGCTTTGGAACCGAATTTCTTCTCTGGCCTCTCGGGCCTTCCCAGATGGCCTTTCGAGAGCGCGTTGACAGTTCCCTGCTGTGCGTGGCACAAAAAAAAAAATGTTTTTAGGGGCTCCACAGCTCCTTAGGTAAACTATCCGTATCTCTCCTTTACAACACCATGAAAATAGGAAACGTTCCTGGCACTTAGTGAAACAGCATTGCACATCCTTATATGTATTTTATCATACGTAAATTATACATATACAATTCTTCTTAAATAATTTATCATGTTATACGGAAATGTAATTTCTTAATGAAAATATATTAGTAACATCTTTGTTCTGCACATTCTCCCACCGGTTATAAAGTGTAAAAAAATTTTTTAAAGTATGGTCGTATTCTACGATTCTTCCTGTTTGAAATTCCGTTTTTTAATTCGCGAAGCATCAAAAATTGCAAATATTGGGTACTTGAAATTGTTATAAAAATATATTAGGTTGGAGGGAAAGTTCTACCGTATTTTAAAGAAAATATTTGAATCGATTCATAAAAATACGTGTCTAATATTATTCAATGATATAATTTCCATTATTTGTAAGGACTTGTTGCCATCTTTCAGGTAACCAGTGAATTCTTGTTTCCCAATGACTCAATAGCAACATGTATTTTTGATTTACAAGAAAAATTACCTGCCTATTTAAAAAACGACAGAAGTTTCCCTCAAATCCAACATAGGGTAGCTCGAACCGATAGCTCCGAAAGGGAGTACCGTATTATTAATTATTCTGGTAGATTTGGGACGGAGAGCAATAATGCAGGTGGAAGGTGTTGATCCGTTCGCCCGTTAGCTCAGGCTCATCAAGATTACGACAAAAATAGAATAGAACGAGAGCTATAACCTGCTTCAAATGTGGAAACACAGGCCATATCTCACGTGCCTGCCCCACGACGAATCGGAATGGAAGAAGAAGCAATCAGGCGGTGACATCCACGACTCCAACCGTAACGACGAAAACAGCGGCGCGCAGTCAACCCCCTGCCGTGCTGCACATCACGGAGAACACGCACCGAAAATATTATAAGGACGCGCTCATTAACGGACACCTTGTAAAATGCTACATCGACTTAGGCAGCAGCGTGGTAGCATTGCGTCAAGATGTTGCTGACGAACTGCAATTCACGTATCATGAGACGACACTGGATCCCTTCGTCGGATATGGAGCAGGACAGGTACGTCCGATTGGTGTATTTACCGCTAATATTAGTATCGATGCCGTAGACACTCGAGTGACGGTACACGTGGTGCCAAGCAGTAGCCAGGCCATACCGCTTCTCGTCGGTGTATGGATATACACCGAGGCTGAAGGCGTTGTCATACTCAGCCGGGCGGGCGAGCTGATCATCGCCCCTTCATTGGACAACGCATACCAGGCAACAGCAGCAACCACGGCTCCGCGTCGGACGACGCTTGTATCGGAAGGACCGTACGTGATTCCACGAAATTATCTAGGACACGTGACAGTACGCAGCCAGTTACCAGCGCAAGACCTTTGCGTCGAGGGAGGACTACGCGCGCAGAATTTCAGCATCCCAAGGTGCATCGTTTCGACGAACAATGAACGACTAGCGGTGCTACCGGTCCTGAATGTCACCGATGCGCCGATCACTGTCCGCGAGGGCGAGATGGTCGCTCGCGGCGAAACGTGCGAAGAGGAGGAGGGTGCCGACAATTCCTTAGGGTTGGCGCAGGAGGTCAATTGCGACGAAGTCACGAGGCAAGAAATAGACACGGATGTCGACGGCGAAGACGCGGAAAAACTTGTAAATATGTTGAACGCGAACCGCGACCTTTTTGCGAAGAATTTTAAACAATTAGGAGAAGCTAGTTGCGCGGCGATGAAAATAGAGCTAACAACAGATAAGGCAATCGTGTATCGGCCGTACCGTCTATCGTATCACGAGCGAAAAAAATTGAGTGATCTCACAAACGAACTAAAGGAGGCGAATGTGATCGAAGACAGTCAATCTCCGTTTTCGAGCCCCGTAATATTAGTAAAAAAGCGGAATGGAGACATTCGGATGTGTATCGACCACCGCGCTTTAAACAAAATTACATTGAAGGATAAGTATCCGTTACCACGCGTAGACGACCAGATCGACTTGTTGCGCGGCTATCGACATTATAGTACAATTGATCTGTTTAGTGGCTATTACCAGATTCCAGTCGAACCGTCATCACGAGAGAAAACCGAGTTCGTTACGCCGGACGGGCATTTCCAATTTCGCCGTATTGTTTTCGGGTGAACCAACGCGCCGTCAGTATTTTCAGAGAGCTATCAATACGATTTTAGGATCGCTGCGATTTGATACAGCAATAGCTTACCTCGACGACATTATTATTCCAAGTAGGGACGTCGAAGAGGGGTTGCAACGATTGCAACACGTCTTTAATCTTTTGCACGCGAACGGGTTGCGGATTAATTAAAAAAAGTGTCATTATCTAAAGCGTGAGATAGATTATTTAGGGTTTGACATATCGGTGGGAAATATTCGACCGGGGAAGCGGAAGATCGTATGCGTGATTAACTTCCCTGAACCAAGGAATGTTAGAGACGTGCGGGGATTCGTCGGGTTAAGCAACTATTTTCGTCGGTTTATAAAAAACTTTGCCGTGAAGACGAAGCCCTTAACCGATCTCTTAAAGAAAAACGTACCGTTTAGTTGGGGAGTGGAGCAAACGAAAGCGTTTGAAGAAATAAAGCAATTGCTTTCTACTAGACCGGTTTTAACAATCTATCAGCACGGTGCAGAAACCGAGGTGCACACTGATGCGTCCGCGGCAGGGTTGGGTGACGTTCTACTACAAAAGCAGTCGGAAAATACATGGCGACCTGTTAGCTATTTCAGCCGAAAAACTACTCCTGAGGAGGCGAAATATCATTCGTATGAGCTCGAGGCCTTGGCAATCGTATGTACGCTTGAAAAATTTCGCGTTTACCTCATAGGCATACACTTTGTAATCCGAACCGACTGTAATAGCCTGAAAATGTTAGCGGACAAACGCGATTTGAATCCCAGGATTGGGAGATGGTTCGTACGGCTCTCAGAATTCGATTACACGTTACAGTACCATACGAGTAAACAAAATCAGGTAGCTGACGCATAAGCAGGAATCCGGCCGGAGAAGCCGAGGATACGACAGTGGTAGGACTTCCGATATTAGGGGTACACATGACGACTGATTGGATAGCGGCGATGCAGAGGAGTGATGCGGAAATTCTGCGAGTACGCGATGCGTTAGAGAGTGGTGATGCAAATGCACACGCAAAGTTTACAATGTACAACGCGAGAGTATATAAGATAACGAAAGGAAGATGGCGATTATATGTCCCGGCGGACTTAAAACATGAAATAGTAGCGGAGGCGCACAAGTCCTTAGCGCATTTAGGTATCGATAAAACCCTCGCGAAACTGAAACAAGAGTATTATTTTCCCAAAATGCGCGAATTCGTCGCAAAGTACGTGAATCGATGTATAGAATGTCTTTATTATAAAACGCCGCCCGGGAAAAAACCAGGGTTCTTACACCCGTTGGATAAGGGCGACAGGCCATTTCAATGCGTTCATATAGACTACCTAGGACCATTCCCTGTTACCGAAAGGGATAAAAAGTATGTAGCAGCGGCGGTATGTGGATTCAGCAAATATATAGTTCTGAAAGCTGTAGAGGATGTAGGCGCGGCTAGCACAATAAGATTCGTGATAGAATTTATGTCGCATTACGGAAAGCCTATGCGTATCATAACCGATCGCGGAACAGCTTTCACAACAAAGAGTTTTGCCGACTTTTGTAGCGAACATGATGTACAACACGTTAAAATTGCAACCGGCATTCCACGAGCAAATGGACAGATAGAAAAGATAAATAATGTGATACTAAATAGCCTAGCTACTTCTACACGCTCGATAACTTGTGAAGACTGGGACGAAAAACTGTACGAAGTGCAGTGGGCGATCAACAGTAGCTATCATAGGGTCACACGTCGAACACCCCACGAGATTGTTTTCAACTATAAAATCAGCGGATGGCGCGAAAATCCACTAAAGATAGAAATTAGGCAAATAAACGACGAGTTAGGAACCGAAGAGGAAAAACGCGACGTTTCAGAGCTGTTAAGCGAAAATGAAGGAGCGGTGAAGCGGTAGTATGATAAAAGCCGCAAAAGAAGCAAAAATTTATAACAAGGGCGATATTGTACTGGTTAGAAGCGAAATTCCCGCAACGGGAGAAAGTTGAAAACTGGCACCAAAATACCGTGGCCCATACAAAATTGCGGAGGTTCTAGACAAAGATAGGTATATAGTACGAGACATCGAAGGCGAACAACAAAGTCAACGCGTTTACTCGAATGTAGTCTCGTTCGACCGATTAAAGTACGTATCATCCGCGCACGAATATTCGGATCGAGCTGTCACTCGAGCACGAAGCAGCTCTGCAAGTAATGAAGCTAATAATGTACAAAACGACTGTGTATAATCTTGTATTACGTTAAATCATTAAAAAGAGTTAATAACTTCGACAAGGACGTCGAAGAGGTCAGGAAGGGCCGAACTGTAGGTGTGTGTGTGTGTGTGTGTGTGTGTGTGTGTGTGTGTGTGTGTGTGTGTGTGTGTGTGTGTGTGTGTGTGTGTGTGTGTGTGTGTGTGTGTGTGTGTGTGTGTGTGTGAGAGAGAGAGAGAGAGAGAACGTGGATGAATGTGAAACGACGAATGAGAGATCGAACGTATGCGAAACGGCGCGAGTGATAGGTTGAAAGCAGAAAGAGCGAGAGGGAATGAGTGAGAGAGCGAGAGACCGACGCGTAATTGCCGGTACCAAAAACGATATGCGCAGAAGTAATTAAGCGAGCGAGCCGGTCACACGCCGCGTAAGCGAACGGACTAAAACGTATAAACCTCGAATAATATTAATAATAATAAAATATTACAACAATACTATTTTTACTAAGAAATTCCCGTGTGATTAACTCCATGATATTGGACGTAAGCTGTGGGCTATAGGAGTGAGCTAAGATATTAAACTGTTACAGCCCACTACTACACGATTGTAGGGGGTGACAAGACGCCATTTCGTATGGGTTCGAAGTGGTGACATTGTATTGATGCGAAGCTTAGAAGAAGGTTCCTCGGCAGGACTGCGGTGACGTATCTAGATACTAATGCGCGGCCGATTGGTTCAGAGTGGAAGAGGCAGGCCTCGTTTCACACGCATTTTCGGTTGAATTCGAAATATTGGCTGCAGCGGTAACACATACTGTGTAGCGTGACGGCCTTCGGTGTCAAGACATTGGGTCAACAACCGCGGCAGAGATGGTGATAGGCATACCTACGATAGACTCTCTTTGTTTAGGTACCGTCCCCCGGCGCTGCTCTGTATGGAGCGGTTTATGACAGATTATTATAATACTATTGAGCTGGAAGTCGGCATAGTCGGACAACATCTGTTTACTGTAAAGTAATTTGTAGACCCCGACTTCTTCGGCGAATGTAAAAATGCTACACCCGAGCAATTAAAATCGTTAGAAATGTCAGATTTGTAGTCCATCAATTTTATGACGGGCAAAGTCAGATGAGGCGAGCGTAAAAATTAGTTTCTGCGACGTGTTTTTTAATTACTTTATGATCACCGTCCGATGAAATCATTACTATGTTTGCGTAGTTGGATCTAGTCAGGCCTACAGGCGCGGCTGAGGTGGGGATAGGTTTGTTAGCATAGTAATAAATTGTTATTTTGTTTGTCATAACGTTTAAATTCTTTAACAAGGTATTCTCTATCTATTTACACGAGGGACTCTGAAATGTTCTAGTTTACAGCTTCTTAAATAAATAATGACGAATTGTTTCACCGCACAGATTGTCAGATGATATTCTTTCTTTTTCGTTAGCGTAGTAATAAATTGTTATTTTGTTTGTTATAACGTTTAAATTCCTTAACAAGGTATTCCCCATCTATTACCACGAGGAACTCTGAAAAGTTCTGGTTGATAGCTTTTTAAATAAATACAGCATGTTCATTCTGTCTTCGTACTGCCACGCCACGAGCCTGACGGCTAGCCTGAGGATATTCTCGTCGAGAATAGTCGCAGGCTAGTCGTCAGGCTCTAGCATTGGCCTGCGAACCCCTGGGGTTCTGATAGCAGTGGACACGCGGTGCCTTTGTTCCACCCTCTCAAGTGGCTGTCCCGGACTGTAAACTGGGAAAAACCGTCAGGCTCGCCGGCCTGTGAGATATGCATTGACCTTTATTCCCGTGTCCGAACCTTGGACCCATTCGCATCTCCCTTCCGTTTCGCGGTTCTCGAAGGAACGACTTTCGTCTTCTACTTCGTCCGAGGATGAGAAGTCTTCGCGTTTCGCGTGGCACCCTTCCGGTGCCTGGAGCCCGAGCAGAAGTCTCTATTTTCGAATCGAACCTTTGTGAACTCGTCTGTACCGGGAGGACTGCGTACGTACTGGTTATCTGCGATCAATATACATTTACTACCAGAACGTAACGAGGGGTGCCGTGGCCATTTCATGGTGTGTGCTAAATGTACACATGGTACATGGTACATGGTACATGCTGGAATGTACTACTATGTATCATCAGCATGTACCCCCCTGCCCCCAATGCAATGGTATTGCAATATCTTGAGATCAGATGAGCCGTATCATACATGATGATAGGTTGTTAAATTTGTCATTTTATCCTCTATAAGAATATGAATAAAAAAATATATGATTCTATTAAAAAGGATATCGATGACCTTGAAGTCTTGTAAAAAAATGACCTTGAGAAAAAATTAGTACCATCATCAAATTCGCCCCTTGAAACAGTACAACCTTGTTCTGTGGAGATTTTTTGTACGACTAATAATAACCGAAATATTTATGTGTTCCCATTTAAATGCCCCACCCTGTATACCTTGCAGTAGAGGGGATAATTTTACAACACTTATCATCCAAGCCTCGGCGACATATATCGCGAATTCACTGTACTTGTCAAAAATATTACCACGTATTATACTAGAAAATAATTTAGGATCTTATTGTTCCCATTTCAGTGACCTTAAAATACGTTGTCATGGTCATTATATGCATAAAAAGCAATTAAGTAATAGAGGAATCTAGATCTAGATTTTATCGGTACTATTCGACTAGCCCACATACTCTTCCATACAGAAAATATAGTGACAAATCATTTAATGTTGCCAATAACAACAAGTACAATTTTTTTGTCGGTAAAATCTATTCATCTAAAAATTTTAGAATCTGGTTTCATTAGTTATGAACAGTCTTTGGTGTTAAAAACAAGAGGAACGATTTTTTACAGACAAATTTGACGTGAGCTATTGGCTAACGAGATAAAATTAATTTTTCAGGAGATTGCAGAACTTAATGTTTGACTGCTCGCTGCTGCATAGCGGGGACAATGGCGAGTTACTTGGAACTTTACTGCGGTGTGGTTGCTTTACTACTTATCGCTTTCTATTATTACCTGGTGACCAAATTTCGTTTCTGGAGAGAACGTGGCGTAGCTGGACCAAAACCTCACCCGATTTTCGGCAATCTCTTGGGTCTAATCCTTGCAAGAGTTGGTATAGTAGACGTAGTGACGGACATTCATAAGAAATACAAACATGAACCTGTGGTTGGAGTGTTCGGAGGACTATCACCTGTTCTCGTTCTACATGATCCAGATATTATAAAGAACGTCTTAATCAGGGACTTCTCCTCCTTTGCAGAACGTTCAGATTCGGTTCAGGAACGGGTATGTATAACACCAGAGGAGTGTAAATGTAATTTCATTCAATTCAATTCAATTGTTACATTCAATTTTAATCAGTTATTCGTTTCTCCTTCAAACACATGAAATTGTATCAATTGCTAAAAATATAACTTATAATAAATACATTGTACAATATAAATACATGAATCTACTTGTACCAGAAGCCCTGTCGTGAAAAGCACTGTCATACAAATTCTAACGTTTTTTGAATGACGATTAAATTATCACTTAGTAATGCTAATAAAAGAGAGAAACTACATTTACTATTGAATGAAATAGTATCGACTAAGATTATCACAAACGATTTAACACAAAATATTTAGAACAGTATCATTGAGTAGCTACTTTTACGACGGTTTAACTAAAGAATATTTACCTGATAAAATGGTGTCGTAAAATGTTTACAGACTGAACCCATGTCGCTGAATTTAGTTCACTTGGACGCAACCAGATGGCGAAAGCTAAGACCGAAAATAAGTCCAGTTTTTACATCAGGAAAACTAAGAGACATGTTCGCACTTGCAGTGGAATGTTTAAAGAACTTAGAAAAAAATGTAAATAAATTAGTTGCAACAGGGGAACCAATCGAAGTTAAATCAGTGTTCGCACGCTATACGATGGACGTGATTGGCAGTTGTGCCTTTGGAATTGATATGAGCGGTGAGGGCGAACAGGAAGAGGAGTTTCGTCGAATGGCCAAGCGTGTTTTCGAATCGTCCTTAGAAAAGGCATTACGATTAAGAGCAAGTTTGTTCTTCCCGGAATTGTACGATTTACTTGGATATGTAGTGCCTGAAAAGACGTTCTCCACTTTCTTCACGAAAACTGTCATGGACATGATTAAGTATAGGAAGGAGCACAACATCTCTAGACCTGATTTCCTTAACTTGCTCATAGAATTTAAAAACCATCCAGAACTGTTTGAAGGCATGGGTAAGTTACTTATTGTTCATAAAACTATGTTTACAAGATTAATCTACGATATACAGTAATGCACGGTTAAATGGTACAGTCAAGGGATGAGGTCGTCAAAAATGCCCTTGTCTTAAAATAAACGGCCTATGTAACATTCGATAGACCGGGAGGGTAGTTGTGGGGCAAATTCTAGGATAATGTTGGTCAGCTTGGCAGTGAGGACACACGCGATTCAAGAAACCCCTTTCCATGGCACCTCTACGCAATTAGTAACTGCCTAACGCAACAGTAACTGCCTCATTTCGGCGGCTCGGTAACCCGAAAGCGGAGCGTCCTCCACCATCCTCACCTTTTCACTTACACTAAACGCTATTTATTTTCATACTTTTTTCTCTGGTGCGCCGTAGTTAAAAATGATAAAAACCAATTTTCTCAACGTTTTTCAGATTTACTTATTGTTTTCTTAACACTTTAGGTAAATTATACCCTGGAAAATATTTGAACATTCAGAAAAGCACTATGAAGATTACTGACAAAAACATTAAAACTATCCTAAGATTACCTAACATTAAAACTATCCTAAGATTACCTCTCTCCTAACTACCTTTATTATATCACCAGTCGCGACACCAAAAGTTGTAACACACATTCAAATCAGAATATCTCTACGTAGTTAGGTAAATCGTACAATCTTTGAACCCTTAATTACTACCCAATATCCTAATCTAAAAATTAAACGTTCCCACACGATACAATCTTACCACTCGGATTGTATGAATTAATATTGTTCGTCCCCGTACCTAACAAACAAATTGAACCTATATTCCTGTAGTAATAACCCATCGCCAGCCATTAATTGTAAGAGCAGTTAACCTACTTTATAACGGATCAATAATATTGAATTTTTATTTTCAGAGTTAACGGACACATTGCTTGCTGCTCAAGCTTTCGGTTTCTTCACGGCCGGATTTGAGACATCTTCAGCTAATATGGGCTGGACTCTTTATGAACTAGCTCAGAATCACGATGTACAAAACAAACTGTATGATGAAATTAGGGCACATCATGCTAAGTACGGCGATACCTTCACGTTTGAGTCTCTGAAAGAGTTGAAATACTTGGACAAAGTATTTAAAGGTGAACACATAAGCATGTCACAGATCATTATATGTATACATATACAGTATGTCCGTTTGAAGTATCCTCATGTGATTGTTACGTTTTAACACCAGATTTTGCGGGTTTTTTAAATTTCGCAGGGAAAAGGAGATGAGCTTGTTGGGAAAGAAATATTAATCGATTAGTGGGTAAAAATATGTGTATTATAAAACTGTTTTATATTTACATAATAACCGCACCTACCGCACCTTCTAGTAGTGAGTGGATGGCAGGAGGTGCTGGCAAGAACCGCACCTTCTGGAGGTCTGGAAAGGTCTGAGCGCGTGAGGTTTTTTTTTTTACTTATCTATGGAGTATATGGTGGAAATAGGTCTAACAGTGTCAGTAAGCCTATCAGCTCGCTCACTGTCGACCCTCACCCTATGGAAGCTGCACCTGGGAGCCTTGGCTCTCTTATCAGCTAAGTTATTGGTTGTGGAGTTACCTATGGAAGTAAGAGGTTAGTCAAATTAGTATTGTTGTGAGAAATTTTCAAAAACCCACAGTATCGAAAGAACAAGCAGAGTTGATGCGAGAACGGAAAAATTAGAAGGGTGCATGCAATATGTTGAATACAGTGGCTTGGTCTGCCCCGCTCTGCGAGGGGCTTGGTAGAGAGTAACCAACAAGTCCCGGGAGGGGGGGAAGGGATAGGTCTCAGGCAATCCAACTGTTTTAAGTGTTACATGGCTGTTGAGACTAACTTGATAGTGGGAACGGGATTCTAGCTCGATACGGAAGTTTATTCCGGGTGTATTCTCCGGTTATACGGATCAGAGGATTCGAATGATTTTCTACGGAGAAGTTGGCAATCATGTTACAGATGAATTTTTCTAGTAGCGAGAGATTAGCAAGAGTGTGTAATTCCTTGGTGGGAAACCTGACCTCCTTGCCTGGGATGGACTTTAAGATTTTGGACTGGATCGTTTGAGCTTTCCGTTTGGAAGATTCAGGGAGAGTTCTCCACGATATGACCGAGCCATAAGTGAGGACAGGCCTGAGGCACATGAAATACGTTAACATACGTAGTTGAAGAGGCAGACCAGACCTGGTAGAAATAAATGTAGATAACACATGAAAGGCTCGGAGGGTATTTGTGATACGGTCGGTCAGAGCATGATTTCCGTTGAGTTTGGAGTCCAGAACAACGCCAAGGTACTTGACTCGTGTTGACCAGGCAACAGCCTCGCCATCAATTAAGAACTTGTTGCTATTCGTGAAATGATTTAAGGCGGAGGATCCGGCTCTAGAGAAGAGAATGGCCTCGGTTTTTGAGGGGTTTGGTAACAGTTTCCAACTTTTAAAATATTCAATTATACAGTCTAGATATTTGTGAACTCTCTTGAATAGGACTATACGAGAGTGCCGTGTAGAGGTGGAATAAATGGCGGTGTCGTCTGCGTATAAGGCCAGTTCACAGGATTGCATGGAAGGAATGTCATTGATGTATAAAATGAATAGGAGGGGACCAAGGACGGATCCTTGAGGGACACCAGTTTGACAATTGTATATGACAGATTTGTGCGAATTGAACCAGACGTAGCACGTGCGTTCTAGTAAATAGGAGTTTAGGAGCCTTAATATCGTGTGGGGTAGACCCATTTTGTGTAGTTTATACAAAATGGCCCTATGCCAGACAGTATTAAAGGCTTTAGATAGGTCCAGGAGGACCATTATAGTGTCACGACGAGTGTTAAGCCCGTGAGCAATACGTTGAGTGATTCTTCCAACCTGGTGGATGGTGGAATGTCCTTCACGAAAGCCAAACTGCTGGTTGATGAGGGTGTTATTAGTTTTGGTGAATTCATCGATGTTATGATAAATCACCCGCTCGAGTAATTTACCGGGGATGGGTAAGAGGCTTATCGGGCGATAACTGAATGGTTTTGATGCGGGTTTACCCGACTTAATGACTTTAGCGACTTTCCATGCAACAGGAAAGTAGCAGAGTTGGAAAGAGAATTTAAAAATATAGTATAGTTGACAGAAGATTTTGTGCGATGCCTTCGTCAACATCGGCACGGTTATTTTATCCGGGCCTGGGGCCTTGGTGGACTTCATCTTGCAGACCATATCGAAGATCTCCTTGGGGGAGTACAGCTTGTCAGGACCATCGCTCCCACCAAGAGACCATTCAAAATTATCGTAGAATGAGTTAACTATTTGTTCCTGCTTGGATACAATTCGAGAAGCTACATTGTGAACTTCGGCAAATGCGTTTGTTAGGGTATCGGCTTTGTCGTGAGAGTTGTAAAACTTGTTGCTGTTGACTTCCAGAACAGGAGTAGAAATTGCGCGGTTTTTAACAATAGATTTGTAGGTTTTCCAGAAAGTGGGGTCAGGTTTATTAAAGCTCTGTAGCATATGAGCCCAGGCTCGTTGCCTTATTTTAGAGATGCGATATCGAATCTGTTTTGTGTATTCTTTTACTTGATAAGCAAAAAATTTATCATTAGAGATCTGATAGAATTTACGCATTCTTCTCCTGATCGGAAAGGTCTGAGCGCGTGAGGCTCTTTGCCACCCGTATTTATATGGGCATTTCCGCCATGTTTTTTCTATTTTAAGTTTTTCCGGGAATTCTTGTTGTCCACTTTGTGTATGTTTACGTTTACGGTGGCGAGCTCCTTCGCAGGGTGCCACCTCGCGACGAGGACGCTTCGTGGTGGGGGCAGCTCACGCTAAACGCGAGCCGGGAGCGTCGCGTTCCCTTGCATAGGGATGTGACATGATTATTTCGGTAAATGGCAAAAATGCGAAAAAATGTTTCAGGTAATAATTGTTGGATATTAGGTTGTAAATATCATGATAATAGCCTTGAGATAACGTTTCAAAGTCTAGTAAAACTCACACTCAAATTTTTAAAGAGATATTTTCTTAAACTACATTGAGACGAGTTAAATGCACTACTTACATGGAGCCGTTGTTTAATGGTTAAGTGTCAAAGTTAACGCGCCACCGACTTAAGCATTACGCGATGTACATCACAAGTAAGTTACTTCAACATCCTTGGCGTTTTTTCCAAACGAAAACAACTTGCTGCTTTTCATTTTATTTTAATCTTGAGATATAGTAAAGAAATTGTTCGGGAAAAATTACATAAAAGTAACAAAGTCCGACTGAGCAACCTTTTCGAGATGTACATGGAATAATAATAATGCCAACACTATGTAAATAATTCGTCTCAAAGAGGACTAAACATATAAGCAATAGAAAGTATCGGGTTCATTTTAAAAAGGAGGATGTTTATAAAAAACGTCAAATGGGTACCTCAGACACCAAAAAGGTTACAAAAAAATTTATTCTTCAGGTTCTAAGATAATGCAAACCCACCGTTACTGCTTGGCAAATAAAACCTACAGTGGATACAAGAATTATTTAAACACTGCATTTCCGATTCTCGAAAAATTGTCGATATTTCAATTGTAATAATTTCGTAAATACAAATAGTACAACCACAAGTCTGAATCATTTTAAAGCGTCAAGTCTCTACTTACGGACAGCAGTGTTCACTTACATCTATGATATTTTTGCATGATGTAGCAAAAACTAAGAATGATGTAGGAAGTCTCCTACACAGCAACGAACAAAAAAGCGACTACAAAAAAATGTTCCGAAAAAATTCTGCAAATTCAAACGTCTCCGAAAACCTTCAAAAGATTTCTCGTAAATGAAACTGCCATACATTTGAAGATTGAAGCCTCTTTACATCGACTTCTTAAAAATTGATGTACGATTTGTTTTCACTGTTTCATTGAATAAAAATGAAGAACAAGTTCGGTCGTGTAAAGCCCTCATGGTGTAACTTATAGGTACGTCTGTAAGTTTGCGACACAAAAAATCGTGCACCAATTTTGAAGGTATCGTAAAGAGTTAAAAACCTATGGTAGTTTCAGTCACGTTAAAAGGTTTCCCAAAATTTTCATAAACATTTAAATGTATAGCAATATCAAGAAAAAAAACACGTCTTCAGTTTCTTGGCTCGCTACATCAAGCAAAAATTCTTAAAAATATGAAGGAAGTATGTATTATTAAACTAGAAGCTTCTAGCTTTAAAGCGAGTCCAATTATTGTCTTACGATCGTAACACGCTTTTGTACGTTAGTATACTTTTTATCAAAAATAAGGATATTATAATCACACCTACTGTTTCGGTACATTAATGGAACAATAATATGGGTAAAATATTTGTTTACATAAAGACGATATTAATTTTGAAATCATAATATGCTCCACACTTTTAACCGGGAGTGTAAACTTACTAAATTATTAAGGTAAATTAAGTATTTACCACATGACTAAACTACGTATGCAAATATCAGCAGGGAATATGAATTGCATACAGTTTTCACCTTTTTTAGTGGAATTTATATTCTTTTTCGTTTCTATCTAACAAGCAAAGAACAATGAATATTAAGAATATTATCGGTACACGTGCTGAAAATACATTTAAACAATAAATATAGCATAATGCTCTTCAAGAGAATGTGATTATAAGTTCTAGTGATATTATTATATAAAACTAGTTTTATTAAACATATATTTAACTTATAGATCTTACTATAGAACTGAAATGTTTCTTATTTTTGTAGAAACATTAAGGAAATACCCTGTTGTGGCAATAATTCAGAGGAGAGCAACGTCTGAATACACTTTTGATACACTGAAATTTACAATACCAAAAAAGACCCACATATGGATTCCAATTTTTGCGTTACAACGAGATCCTGAAATTTACCCAGATCCTGAAAAATTCGATCCCGAAAGGTTTAATGAAGAAGCAGTACAAGCTCGACATCCTATGTACTACATACCTTTTGGTGATGGACCAAGAAATTGCATTGGTATGTACTGGCATATTGCAACCATATTTATTAAAAACTATTCTTTTGTTTCTTCTGGCCTGCTGTAGAACAAGGCTGGATACGACTGGACAACCATTCTTTCATGCAGCGCACACCTTCTCTGCGTTCGCTGGTTTCACATTCCTTCATTATCCCGCAATACGTACCCAGAGTCATCAGATGAAGGCTGCGTTAACATTGCGCGACTTCCGACATCGTACGATCGTTTCGTCTCTTTTTGCACGCTCGAAAAAAGAGACCGACGCGTCGCACGTGGTCCGAATCGTCTGATGTCGAACCCAGTGTGATCGCGGCCTAACACTTGTTTCCTCAATCTACCTACCCCTTCCGCGATTCTATTCCGCCACGTTTCTGCCGTAACTTTTCCCCCTCAATTCGAGTCAACTCCCCTGACCTGGCGACTCTGTACGTACATACAGTGGCGTACAAAAGTTCCCGGCCAGATGGTTTTTGCTATTTTTCTTCCAAAAAAAAAGCGTTAAGAAATTTTTATTAGAATCATATATAAGGGCGTATTACATGAAAGGATATTACAAAAAAAAAATCAACGCTAATTGATATTATCAATGCTATTAACATGTCAAAAAATTTCCGGCCAGTGTGTTTAACGAAAAAATTATGCTTGTTTTTCACTGTGTAACAATTTTGCAGTACATTATTTAACATGTTATAATTAATATTTCGTGGCCATGCCTTTTGCAGCAATAGCAGCAGCACAGCGACGAGGCATGGACGTAGATCTGGCCGGGAACTTTTGCACGCCACTGTACCTCCGTAGTCGAGCTGCTCGTATAAATTCTCGTATTCCCATTTCCAGTGCGTGCAATGACTGGTCGTTAGTTATCTTTATTAGATTTATATGATATAGTTATATTTATTAGAAATATCAGATGTTACTCGCGATATAACTATTCCTTTTTTATAAATGATTTAATTACGAAGTGCTCTTTGAAAGTAATGGTTCAAAATCTTTATAGATTGCAGAAGAATCGTATCATTATAAAAGCTACGAACATGCAGTCACAAAAAAAAAGTTATAATACGGATGGATATTAAGCATAAGCATAAGCATAAGCATAAGCATAAGCATAAGCATAAGCATAAGCATAAGCATAAGCATAAGCATAAGCATAAGCATAAGCATACAGCAAGCAAAAAAAATTAAAAGAAAACAGGTGATCTGATTGTAAATCGCTGAATTCCAACTGAAGCTCTGTCCTTTGATCTTCAATCGGAACAGATAGTGGATTTGTATATAATAAAATATCTGTTTCTAAACTTTGACAATCTACAAGCTACTATTAAAATTATTCAAAATATCTAATAAGACTAAAAGCTTTGCCGAATTGCTGAAAAATTTACATCGAGAAATTCATCTTTAATTTCATGACAATATAATTATATAAGATTTCAGAAATTTCCACATTCTGGGTCCTTAAATTTGAATTATAAAGGATATCATTTCGTCATGTTTTGTCATTGATGTCGGAATCGTTAACCGAGAACGACTGAATAACTAACGAATAAATGTGACTATATTATGTAAATATAATAAGAAAACTAATGTCAACTTTTCCATACTAGTAACGGATATACAAGAGTTTATTCGTGGTCAGATAACAAAGCGTACGCGTCTGCCACGCGTGCTACCTTGATAAATAGTCTTCTCTCGCGCGGAATCGTATCTATGAAATAATATATCATAACAATAACACGTACAATTTTTCAACCGAATTCGTACTTTTGAGCTCCATCGAAAATGTTTTGCCAAGGCCTGTGCATTATTAGTTTCACTATCACTAAATTGTCTTTCAGAAAGCGAATAGTTATTATTTAACTATGTTTTTTACAGGTTACCGTTTCGCCGCACTGCAAGTCAAACTTGGACTGCTAAAAGTACTTCGAAATCACAAAGTGGACGTCTGCGAGCAAACTCCGATTCCGTGTGAATATGATAAAGCCGCAACCCTCTTGGAATCTAAGACCCCGATATACTTAAAGTTAACAAAAATTGAATAATGTTGCGTTCATATATTAATATAATATCTACTTCTTTAACTGCAATAACAAATTTGAAAGCTAAAATAGTTCAAGTACCAAAATGTCCTCCTGACTTTTATCCAGTCAGCCAAACGTGTCTCACAGATTTAGATTGTCAGGCAGATTTAGCGGAACATGCGTATCGAACTATTCGAGCGAAAGACCTATGTATTTGACACCAGATAGTGTTCGGAGCTGAGACTGCTCCCAATCTGTCTTGATTTGGTCACCCCGATCTACCGGCAGATTCCTAATAGAATGCGGAAACAGAAGGACTCCAGATGGAAGGCAAAGTCGGTAGGCCAAAATACCGGGCAAAATCCAGCCGAACTGGGCCCTCGATCTGCCCCCGATCTGCCTTGTTATTGAGGGCAGGTCCGTCGCACTAAGAACGGACATAACAGACATCTTCTCTGCTATTAGAACAAGCTTATGTCAGAGAGGATTTTCGGCGTTCCCGATATAGTGCTGACATGTGCTCAGCCTTTGCGTGGCATAGAACCTTTCGCTGGTTCTGTCTTTTTGGATTATGTTATGCCGCGAAAGCGGATTTTACCCATCTGTAAAGAAGGGATGTTTATGAACCGAGCGGTTGATTTCCGCTATGCTCAAGGAGGTTTTACAAGCGGTAATTTCGGCCGTCCTCTCATTAGTCTCGGAGTCAGGCCCGGCAATTTAAGTTATTAGGATACGTTCGTAGAGAAAAACGTGACTTTTGCAGGGTTCTGGCTCTTTGCTTAACGGCAATTGACGGGTCATAAACCTCCACGTGCGAATCAGTTGTTGTCGACTCCGAACGCGAGGGGACCCTCGGGCCCGGGAAAGACCCTTTCCCTGGTCGGGAAAGCAACCGCCCACGCGCTTTCCAGGACCACATTGGTCAAAAATGTTTACGCCCACCAAGGGTCCTCGGATATAAATAGGCTAAGGACACTGCGATCGTAGCTGTTTAAAAATTTCACTAATAAGAATCACAACACGGAGACAGTCCTTGTCGTTCCGGTATATTTAAAGTATTAAACCACATTTCCGTTTCCCTCAGTGTTGGTTAAGTTTTAATAAAGTTTTAGTAACAAGTTGTTTGATCTAAAGAACTGTCATTTATTTATCCCTATTCGGGACGCGTATACTCAACGGTCCGCTAATACTGTCGGGCATTGAGACGACGCATCATTTTGGTCCTTCGAGCCGGATACCTTCACCTGTGAAGACGGCATTCAACAGTTCAGGATCGGCACTTGCATATCGACAATCATCGACTACATTTGGTGTTGGTGTGGACTATTATTTGTGGTTATTCCACATTATTATATCGAGGATCCTGTCTCTTCGGACGAAGCAAGCCGATTGACAGTGTACCATCATACGTTAAACCTGAGGACGGAAGCAGCCAGCAGGACCACACATCCACACTGCATCTAAGGATTCGAGGTAGCAGCCGACAGTTTGTGGATGACCTGCAGCAGCAATTTAGTTGACGACATCAACCTGCCGAACGGATACAGCCAACGTCGTGCAGGATAGGACTCATCCAGATTCATCTACAAGTGGTGAAGATACATCGTGCGGTTACGCGATTAGTTCATGAAGGTCATCACTCGGTGAGTGTAGCAATCAGCTTCTTCCTTACTATTCCTTAATTCCCGTTTTATTTCGAATTCAATATGGCGAACTCAGAGGAGGTTATCAAAAATTTAAAGAGAGCAAGATCCGTAATTAAGGGACAACTCACACGTATTATTACATATGCGAATGAAACATCGCAGATAAATGCTGTTGAGTTAGAAGCTCGTCGTAGAAAATTAGGAGAATTATTTACTTCTTACGATAAAGTACAATTTAGTATTGAATGTGAAGACGGGACCTCCGATCATGACGCAGAACGCGAGTCGTTTGAAAAACAGTACTATATGGCAGACGCACTATTAGAAACAAAGTTAAGGACTCGGCGTAGTCTTAGTCAAATCACTGCTTCCTCAAGTCAATCTGGAGAGTCGACAATTATGTTGAAGCAAAATTCAATTTTACCAAAGGTTGGAATTCACCCATTTGACGGAAATCCAGTCAATTGGTATAGTTTTTACGATACATTCAAATCCTTAGTTCATGAAAATGAGGATTTACCTGCAGTTCAAAAATTTCACTATTTAAAGAATTCCCTACGTGGAGAAGTAGCGTCTATTATTGCATCTCTCAGTGCTTCGGCTGAGAATTATTTAGTGGCATGGGATTTACTGCAGAAGCGTTGCAATAAACCCCGAGAATTAATACAGGCGCATTTGAAATTGTTGTTTGAACTGCCAGAGATTACTAAAGATACCCCGACTAATTTGAGGAAATTAGCTGAAAGCGCACAAGTTCATGTTAACGCTCTCAAGGTTTTAAAACAACCAACAGACACCTGGGATGCAATTTTAATTTATCTCCTGCTCAAGAAGTTAGACAAAAAGACTCGCAGATATTGGGAACGAACGTTGGAAAACGATGAATTGCCTACATTTCAGGAATTCATAGATTTTATTCTAAAGCAAGCCCGCGGTGAAGATGACACGGATCGTTCAAGTTTTTATCAGGAGGGTCAAGTAATACGGGGCAAAAATCCTAAACGGGGTCATGCTTATGTTGCAACAAATAATAAAGTTCAGAATTGTAGCATTTGTCACGAAGCTCATTTTGCTTTCTCTTGTCCGCGATTTTTGCAAATGTCCGTTAGTGAGCGATTAGCAGCTGCGCGGAAGGGAAGACTCTGTTTAAATTGTCTAAAGGGTGGTCACAGTGCTACCAATTGCACGTGGAGTAATTGCCGAAAATGCAATCGCAACCACAATACGTTATTACACATTAACTTTACAAAACAGAATAATTTAACTGCTCCGGCAGCTGTCGACTCTGCTTCTCAGGCATCATCTGATCCTGAGATAGTTAAAACCACCTTAATAGCTAGAGCAGATTCGGAAGTTTTACTTGGTACCGCGCAAATAATAATTCTAGATAAATATAATACACCTCATAATTGTCGTGTGCTTCTTGATGGAGGGTCACAGTCAAATTATATTACGGAACGTCTAGTAAACATTTTACAATTGGACAAACAGCGTATCAATATTAGCACCGCGGGACTAAGTAATCTTGTTACTCATGCAAAATATTGCGTTAATAGCACTATACGGTCAAAATAGTACCTTTTCGTCCAAGTTAAAACTTATTGCATTACCCACAATTACAGGATTGTTGCCGTCCTGTCAAATTAATCGTAGTGGTTTAGAAATACCACAAAATATTAATTTAGCTGACCCAGAATTCCACAAACCCGGGTCAATAGATGCGTTATTAGGCAATTCACTCTTTTACGAATTATTAACGGTTGGTCGAATTCGGCTAAATAATAGCAAAATTATATTGCAGAAGACGAAATTAGGATGGTTAGTTACTGGTGAAACAAAATTCCAATTGCCAATCAAAGAGAAATCTACAACTTGTTTTTTGTCGTTGGATAAACAATTGTCAAGGTTTTGGGAAATCGAAGAAATTGCAAGGGAACCTATGTTCTCTGCGGAAGAAAAGGCTTGCGAGGAACATTTCGTTCAAAATACCACTCGCGACGATACAGGTCGTTACGTGGTCCGCCTTCCTTTTAACGAGAGGCGTCAATTATTAGGTGGGTCTTACAGCTTAGCTTTGAAGCGTTTTTATTCACTAGAACAAAAATTAATTAGAAACCCAGATTTATATAGACAGTATAAAGATTTCTTAAATGAATACGAATCACTCAATCACATGACTGAGATAGCTTTTGATGATCATACTAAGGGTTTTTATTTGCCACATCACGCAGTGGTCAAATCAACAAGCGCTACCACTAAGGTGCGCGTAGTTTTCGACGCCTCCGCCAAAGGTTCTTCTGGCATCTCTTTGAACGATGCGCTTTTAACAGGTCCAACCATCCAAAATACATTATTTACTACTCTGCTCAGATTTCGATCTCATAGATTTATCCTGACTGCTGACATTGAGAAAATGTTTAGGCAAATTATCATGCATTCTGAAGACACTTGTTATCAGAAAATTCTATGGCGAAATTCATGTGAACAACCGGTCAAAACGTATGAATTGAATACGGTGACCTATGGTACAGCAGCTGCTCCATTTTTGGCAGTTCGTTGTCTACAGCAACTTGCCGAGGACGAGGGTAAAAGATTCCCTCTAGCTGCCAAGGCCTTTAAACAGGATTTCTATGTGGACGATATTTTGACCGGAGCTTCCGATTTTGATTCAGCTTTGAAATTGCGCGATGAGTTGATAGGTTTAGCCAAATTAGGGGGATTTCATCTACGCCAATGGTTATCCAACGACCAGGAACTGATTCAGGGTTTAAATTTTGGTAAAGATGAGAAATCTCTTTGTTTGGACGTGTCCGATACTAAGAAGACTTTGGGCATTTTTTGGAATCCACTGGATGATAATATTGTTTATAAAATAGCCAATTCAGTTCAGCGAAAACACGTGACGAAGCGAACAATTTTATCTGAAATTGCTCAGTTATTTGATCCTCTTGGTTTACTTGGACCGGTCGTAATAAAGGCTAAAATCTTGATACAACAATTATGGAAGTTAAAGATTGGGTGGGACGACGTAGTTCCACAGTGTACTTATCAATCTTGGCAACAATTTCGAGAAGAACTAGTTTTATTAAATAATTTCACAGCTAGTCGAAAAATTTTAGTCGAGGATACAATTGAATGTCAATTACATGGTTTTTGCGACGCCAGTGAATTGGCATATGGTGCCTGCATTTTTATCAGAGTAACTAACAAGTCTAGACAGCACCACGTCACATTATTGTGCGCTAAATCTCGCGTCGCTCCAGTAAAATCTCAATCTCTGCCACGTCTTGAATTATGTGCCGCTGTGCTCTTAGCAAGATTATTTAACGATACCTCAAACGCGTTGTCTGAACTGAAATTTCATAAAATTAGGTTTTGGGCTGACTCAACTATTGCGCTGCATTGGATAAAGACGTCGCCACATTTATTAAAGACTTTTGTTGCCAATAGGGTTAGCGAAATACAATCACTGACAGAGGAGAAGGATTGGTTGCATGTTTCAACCATCGATAACCCAGCTGATTGTATTTCGCGTGGACAGTCTCCCAGGCTGTTTCTAACAAACTGTATGTGGCTCAGTGGTCCACAGTGGCTTTCAAAGGATGAGGAGCTATGGCCAGTCAGTATAATACCCATAATTGATACACCAGAAAAACGTAATACTGTGACATTAGTTGCACTTAATGAACAAAATACATTACTTAGACGTTTTTCTTCGTTAAAATTATTAAACAAGGTTGTGGCCTATATCTTCCGTTTTTATAATAGTGTTCGAGGCAATACCAAAATTAATGGACCACTGACCACAGATGAGATCCAGCGAGCACACTTTAAGATCGTTGGTTTAATTCAAGCCGAAGTATTTTCCGATGACATTAATACATTAAAGAAAGATAGGCCACTCAAGAAGCAAAGTAAAATACGCAATTTAAGCCCATTTATAGATGATACTGGCTTACTCCGAGTGGGAGGTAGATTAAAAAATGCCCCTATAAGTTTTTCGCAAAAATATCCTATTTTACTACCGCGATTACATTATATCACAGACTTGATAATCAAACACGAGCATGAACGTCATTGGCATGCCGGAGTTCAAGCCACTTTAAACGCGGTACGGCAGTCATATTGGCCAGTAGATGGTAAGGTCGCAGTTAAGCACATTGTGAAAAAATGTATACGATGCTTTAAGGCAAATCCGAAGCCGCCTACCTATTTAATGGGTAATTTACCCACTAGTCGAGTCAGCCAAGCACGACCCTTTGAGAACGTAGGTAAAGACTATTGTGGCCCTTTTCTCATAAAGGAGAAAAAGGAACGCAATAGAGTAAAGGTTAAAGCATATGTTGCTGTATTCGTGTGCTTTGTCACGAAGGCAATACACTTAGAGTTGGTAACAGATCTCACAACCGAAGCATGTTTAGGTGCAATAAGGCGATTTTTTGCGCGAAGAGGAAGGTCAAGGAATATTTACACCGACAATGCAACAAACTTTGTAGGGTCACGAAACGAATTGATAGAACTGCAGGATTCAGTATTGTCCAAGAAGTTTAACAAAAATATCCAACAGATTTTATCCAATGAAAATGTACAATGGCATTTCTCCCCTCCCAGGTCTCCTCATTTTGGCGGCCTGTGGGAGGCTGCCGTAAAGTCTTTCAAAAGACACTTATATAGGACGATCGGCGATGCACTATTCACATATGAACTGTTTAACACGTTTATCATACAAATTGAAGCCATATTGAATTCACGTCCTTTAGTACCGCTTTCCTCCGATCCTAATGATCTCATTGCCTTAACACCTGGCCACTTCCTAATAGGCGATATGCTTACAAATTCACCTGAGTACGACTTAACAGAAGTTGCTTCGAATAGGTTGTCTCAATGGCAACATTTACAAAAGCTAAAACAGCATTTTTGGAGTAGATGGCATAAGGAGTATCTACATCAATTACATACGAGAAATAAATGGCACGTTAAAGGTGCGCCTACAATAAAAATTGGAACATTAGTGACAATACAAGAAGAAAATATACCACCCATGCACTGGAGGCTGGGTAGGATTGTTGCGTTACATCCTGGCGAGGATGATATAGTTCGTGTAGTCACTGTTCGAACCGCGAGTGGTGTTTATAAACGATGCGTGAAAAAACTATCTCCGTTACCGAGCGATGATTCCGTAGTAGAGAGTTGAGTTTTATCTTCTTTTGTCCTTTATGTATAACACTGATATAATCTTTACATGTATAACTCATATATTACTGATGTTTTTTAATTTTGTGATCGCTATGTTACTGGTAGTCTAATGGTATATATCTTAAATTAAGTTTAGTCGTTGATGACGTGTTCGTTGTTCGTCATAGTTATTGCGTTTCTGATATTAAGGCTTCCATAATTCTAACGACCATGTAATAAACGTATATATAGATTAAGTCCTTACTGTTTGTTTGAACACGGCTGTTCAAGGCCGGCGGGATGTTATGCCGCGAAAGCGGATTTTACCCATCTGTAAAGAAGGGATGTTTATGACCCGAGCGGTTGATTTCCGCTATGCTCAAGGAGGTTTTACAAGCGGTAATTTCGGCCGTCCTCGCATTAGTCTCGGAGTCAGGCCCGGCAATTTAAGTTATTAGGATACGTTCGTAGAGAAAAACGTGACTTTTGCAGGGTTCTGGCTCTTTGCTTAACGGCAATTGACGGGTCATAAACCTCCACGTGCGAATCAGTTGTTGTCGACTCCGAACGCGAGGGGACCCTCAGGCCCGGGAAAGACCCTTTCCCTGGTCGGGAAAGCAACCGCCCACGCGCTTTCCAGGACCACATTGGTCAAAAATGTTTACGCCCACCAAGGGTCCTCGGATATAAATAGGCTAAGGACACTGCGATCGTAGCTGTTTAAAAATTTCACTAATAAGAATCACAACACGGAGACAGTCCTTGTCGTTCCGGTATATTTAAAGTATTAAACCACATTTCCGTTTCCCTCAGTGTTGGTTAAGTTTTAATAAAGTTTTAGTAACAAGTTGTTTGATCTAAAGAACTGTCATTTATTTATCCCTATTCGGGACGCGTATACTCAACGGTCCGCTAATACTGTCGGGCATTGAGACGACGCATCAGATTAGAGATTGGTTTGTTGGCGAATTATTTATTCTAACATTTAAAACAGTACGGTCTGCGTTGAAAGTTCGTGAATTTAACTGTGAAGCAGTGACGAGGTGGATTTGAAGGAAGGAAGGAAGGATTGAAGCAGGGAAGATGCCAGGTAAGTTCATTAGTATATCCATTCCAAGAACAAAAGAGAGTATAATATATATATATTTTTTATTAGTTACATAAAGTAAAGAACAACTTCTTTCTGTAGTTTACAGGACAAAATATATATGGAATCGGAGAGGAAATGAGAGTGCTCACGCCCGGGATTTTAGTGTCTCTTGTATCATCTTACCTACATCATTAGCAGCGGATTCCTAATAATGTCAGAGTGTTAAAAGAGATCCAGCCCAAAAGATATGAATATTAAAAATATTAATATTAATTATAGTACTCTAAACTTTATATAGTACTCACAAATGTTTTTAATTATTTCAGATACCTATTTTTCCGCGAATGCTTTACTACCAGGATTGGAAAGTAATTTGGAATAAACATCGAAACAGTAAGGATACAATGCCGTAATCCTTGGCCAGCAGCTAAATTAAATCAGCTTCAATTACATGTTTATGCACATAATTTTTCATGAATTGATTAAACTCTTTTTAATCATCCCTTATTTAATCACACCTTATTTTCCATTCGAGAGTTTTATTTCTATTATTTTAAGATTTGAATATTTATTTTTTATTTTATAACAGCTTCGTCGAGATAATTGTTATGATAATTGTTGTTTTATATAATTTTTATTTCCTACACGTAACTTGTACAGTTCATGTTTAAAAATTTTATTGTCTTAAATATAAGATACAATAAAATATATGTAAAATAAAAATGTATTAGATTAAGATTTAAATAAATATATTTCTAAATTTAATTCAATTTTCCCTCTCATCGTTTATTCTGATTTTTCCCAATATTTAATTTCAGAATCCGTTCTTAGTGCGACGGACCTGCCGTTTATAACAAGGCAGATCGGGGGCAGATCGAGGCCAGTTCGGCTTGATTTGGCCCGGAATTCTGCCCGCAGACTAACATCGTTATTCCGCGCGGATAGCGGAAACAGATGGATAGGGTTTTGGAGTCGAATCTGCCTGGCAGATTTAAAGCATTTTGCTTACTGGGTAGGTAATCGTGCAGGGTAATAATAGGTAAAACAGATGAATGAACAATAATGTTTTAGGAATGTTAAAAGAAACACTACTATAATGAAACAATTAAAGCAAAAAATTACATTTTCTACATCAAATTATTGCAATGTTTGCAACGGTAACAATTGTGTCGTTCTAATTGTATCTTGTTTAATTCTCAGAACAATAGCGTGGAAATAATGTTAACAGAACGTAATAAAAGAAACAAAATCACTCCATTGCAACTCATGTCAAAGCCAAATACTAACGACCAACTACATATTATTAGGCGGAAATAAACTATTTGTAGTATATTAAACTATATTCTAATATATTAGACTGTATTGTATTATATTATAGTTTCATATACTGTATTTTTGTATTTTTTATTATGTTTTAGTTTATTATGGTGTATTCCACTATAGTATATTTATATTCTAGTATGTTGTACTATATCCACTGTAGCATATCTAGTATCGTGTATTCTGTATCTTTTCTCTTTAATATAAACTCTCAACGGTTAAGAAATTCCTACGGCAGTACATATTAAAATCTTCTCGATCAAATTCATGAGTTACCGCTAACGCAGAGCTCAACACAAAAATGGTGATGGGACTGTAGAGCCACACGAACGTGTAACAGAAAAATACATTGGGTTAATGTCTGCGTTTTTACGCACTTTTGTGTGCTATACCTTTCCTGTTTCACAAAAATGTCAGGATCATATACCGGACCCATGGTGCTTTGGTGCCGTTGGCCTCTGGTGAATATCTGTTGCTGCATTAACTCAGGTATAGCCTGTACGAGCCTCATCCGCTTCAACATGATTATTCTTGCTCATGGTCATTTCAAGGTCAAAAAGGTGGTATCCATTAAATTCAGTTTTTTATTGTCTATCATGCTATCGTAAAAAAAATATACTAGGTGTACTTGCCCGGGTGGTTATGTAGACTTAAGAGCGCAGCGTGATATTGAGATGGGGGTGATTTGAGAAAAGATGTAACGAAATATGGAACGGAAATACGGGACGGAAATGCGTCACGCGACGATAATCGTCCCAGGTCAAATTTCCTAACCCTAGTAATCCGTTACCTGGTACTGATGATCGACAGAGTCATAAAGCGAGTAGAGAAAAAAAAGGTGAACATAAAGGTAAAGGTAAACGGACGGGCAAAAAGTAGAAAAATCTTTCGAGTAGGGACTCCTCGTTCGAGAGAGAGAGAGAGAGAGAGAGAGAGAACATTAACATTTTATGTTTTATTTATCGTTTTTCTTCTTTATTTACATAATGACTTGTCCGATTTTCGATTTTATTTTTTTAAAACCTTCTCGGAGGACACATGCATATGTGTGCAAAATTTCATTGAAATCGGTCGAGCGGTTTAGGAGGAGAAGAATGTCCACGAAATGTAAGAGTAGCGTAAGGAAGAGCTTCGCTCGTTCACTTCGTTCACTCGCTGCGCTCTTAATTATTCCATTTAAAAAACATCGCTGACCTTGAAATTTCATTAAAAAACACGACATAAAAATTTTTTTCTTCACCACTAAAATGGCCTCCTGCAATAGTGTCACTTTGTCCTCTGAAGTTTTCTGATAGGACTGTAAATACGAAAGATATTTAGGTGTTCCCATTTATGTGGGACACCCTGTATAAATCTAATTTCATAAAAAATTAACGAACATGCACGACGAATTACCAAAGGTAAATTTATTTTTCAACATGACAATGCTGCCATTCACCGAGCTAAAATCGTAGAATAATTTTTTCAAAGAGAAAATGTAACAGTTATGCCATATGAGAACTCGCACGAGCTGTATACAAGAATGGAAAACAGTACGATAATATTCAACAATTAAAACAAGCTATTAAGGTAAAATGTGGTAATTTGTCGCAAGATACAATTAAAGCGCTATATAAATCCTTACCAAATCGGATGCTCGAAGTAGTAGAAAATAAAGGCGGATACACGCATTATTAATTTGCAGTTAATCATTATGTAACTTTCATTTTTGTGGAAATATATTGTTACGAGTATCGATATGTCACGATAGCGAGACATCGCGCCGAATGGTCTTCGTTGCAGCGTCGTCTTAGTGACGACGATACAACGGAGACATGAGAGAGTCGGTTGACGAACGTCATTGAGAGAAGACACAAAGCTAAGTACTCCTCCTCTGTTGAATAAAGATCTATTGGTATTTCATACTGTTTATTTACTAAAGATGCCCCGAACCCGTAACACTGGTGTCAGAAGTGGGATGTCTCTGGCGGCGAGTTGTGAGGGAACCGGCGACGTCCGGAGCCGACAGATTTTGAATTCGGAGGCTTGCATGGAGGAGCGGTTTGCCACCCTGGAACGGCAGGTCGAACGTCTAGCAGAGCTCTCGGAGGAGAGAATGGCGGAATACCAGGCCAGATTTGGTCGATTTATAGATTCTTTTGAGACTTTTACTTCTCGCTTTTCTGGTCAGCGTGGGGGAATTGAAAATAATGGAAATAATGATGTTCGCGCGTATGACAGTGTAGGAGATTTTCGGACCGGTAATATTTGCGGTATGTCCTCTGTCCCCTATCGCGCTAAACCCGCGAAATTCAATGGGTCGTGTTCGTGGACACAGTACTTGACACAATTCGAGAGTTTGGCTAAGATCAATAATTAGAACGAACGAACCAAAGTAATATCTTTGTTGGATTCGCTCGAAGGGGAAGCTCTTTCGGTACTGACATGTTTGGAAGAATCTCAACGGACTGATTTCCACGCGTTAGTTACTGGTCTAAATACTCGTTATGGCACTGAACACTTGGTCCAGTTAAATCGTTATAAATTTCATAATTATAAAAAAGGGGCAGGAGAATCTCTTCAAGCTATGGCAGAACAGATCTGCCTTCTTTCTCGCTCTGTCTTCGCAGATTTATCTCTCGATTGTCAGGATAAACAAGCTCGAGAAAAATTTGTCGAAGCAATAAGAGATAATAATTTGAGGAAGGACGTCACCTTGGCTTCGTTTAATGCCACTTCGTTGGGGGCGGTGCTTGATGTAGCGTTGAAAACAGAAGCCCTGTATCATTCCATTTATGATAGAAAACGGTTTGAAACTGTTAGTTCGAGTAATCGTCGGGGTGAACCTTTTGTTAAGGCACAGTCTGGTTTTCAGTCTCGGCGCCAGGATTTTCAGAATGGCCACAATAATGGACCTCAGAACTACACTGTGGATCGCAGAAATAACGGGATAATTTGTTGGAACTGCGGAAAACCCGGACTTCTGTCTTATAATTGTTCCAGTGCTAACTTAGTTTCAAATTCTGAAAGCCAACGGTTTCAAAATTTGCAGAGCAAAAATTTTAAAAAGGATAGAGTTCCTTTTTCGGGAAACGAAAGGGGGTCCTAAAAATAAAACCTAATTTTTTTTATCAAAGCAATGAACTTTAATCAATAAAATATATTCCATTTTGTTCTATGATCTTTTGCCATCTTTCTGGTAGCTTCATAATTCCGTGCTCATAAAACTTCTGATCCTTTTCGGTGAAAAACTGACCCAAGTGCGATTTCAGATCATCATCATTAGTAAATGTTTTACCATTCAAAGAGTTTTTTAAACTTCGGAATAAATGATAATCTGATGGTGCAATGTCAGGGCTATATGGTGGATGTGACATCACTTCCCAACCAAGCTCCAATAACTTTTCACGTGTTACCAAAGATGTGTGTGGCCTACTGTTATCATGGTACCGAACACGATTCCTTCGCGATTTGCCAATTCTGGCCGTTTTTCTTTGATTGCTATGTCCAGTTTTGTTAGTTGTCGACAATAAACATCTGAATTGATGGTTTCGTTCCTTGGGAACAGCTCAAAATACACAATACCTTTGTAATCCCACCAAATTGACAACATGATCTTCTTTTGGTGCAATTCAGCTTTCGGTGTGGTTTGGGCTGATTCATCGCGTTTGGACCATGATCGTAAACGATATTCTATAGTTGTACGCGAGACATTTAACCTTTGTGCAATCTCTTGGACAGTTATATGACGATCCGATTCAATAATGGCTTCCATTCGGTCATCATCAACTTCAGATGGTCGACCAGAACATTGGTCGTCTTCAAGTGAGAAATTTCCAGAACGGAATTTTTTTAAACAATTCTGGTAGGTGCGTCCTGTTAAGCAATCCACACCATAAACTTCACATATATCTTTGTGAGTCTCGGCAGCTTTTTTACCTCTACGGAAATAAAAAAGCAATATGTGCCTAGAATATTCGTTTTTGCACTCCATGTTCAAATTGACACAGAACTAACAATTTTAATCAAAATTACGCGTAATTTGCTTCAAAAGTAGCCTAAAAGATGCAGTTATGAAATGTCAGAAAGTAAACAAACGCAACGTTAACAGAAGTCAATCAAACAAAACATAACGCCAGGCATTAGTGAAAACCGAAATTACTTAAAACGGAGCGTTCCCCATCGTCCTCATCTTATCACTTACCCTAAGCGCTAATTTGTGCGATGATGTTGTTTCCTACGGCCGAACCTTATGGGATAGCGCTTTTCGAAAGGTCGGTTTACCTAAGCGCGTCTGGATACAGTGTTTTGCGATCCTGAGGCCATTTATACTGTATTCTTCAAACTTCGTCAGACGCGATCGAACGAACATTTATGGTGGTCGGAGATCCCTTTTCTTTTCTCTTCTGTTCTTTAGCACGTCGTTCACGATCTCTATGTAGAGGGAAAGCAGAATCAGTATATGTATGTATATGTACATATATACATATACAAGTTTAAAAGTGGCACCTACGAAATTAAGTTAGCAATACGATCTTGTCATCAGCACTATCCTCTTTCTTTTCATATTTTGTCTCTGGTGTGCCGTAGTTAAAAATGATAAAAACTGATTTTTCCAACGTTCTTCGAATTTACCTATTCTTTTCTGGACACTTTAGGTAATTTATACACTGATAAACATTTCAACTTTCAGAGAAGCACATTGCAGGTTATTGACAACAACACGAAAATTATATTAATATATTTCGATGCAATAGTTCCATGAAACAATAGTTTAATAGAATCTTGTTTACAATTAACTTACTTTATAACCTTCAAAAGAATTCTCGTAAATGAAACTGCCATACATTTGAAGATTGAAGCCTCTTCACAGCGCCTCCTTAAAAATTGATACACGATTTGTTTTCACTGTTTAATTGGATAAAAATGAAGAACAAGTTCGGTCGTGTAATACTCTCATGATGTAACTTATACGACTATAAAGTTTGCGATGCACCTCTCACTCAAAGCTCGATAAGATGACTAAAGAAATCGTGTATTAATTTTGAAGGTGTCGTAAAGAGTTGAAAATCTATGATAGTTTCAGTTACAAAAAAATGTTTCAAATACTTCACAGACTTTTTAATGTATTGCAATTTCGAGAAAAAAAAACTCGTCTCCGGTTTCTTGCCTCGCTACATCAAGCAGAAACTCTTAGAAAATACAATGAAGGAAGTATTATGAAACTAGAGGCTTCTAGATTTTTTATATTCTTTTTCTTTTATATCTAACAATGAAATAATAAAGAATATTAAGAATATTATCAGTACACGCGAAGAAATTGTATTTCAAGAATGAGTATCGCATACATACTGTTCAAGTGAATGTTATAGTTAGCTCTGGTGATACTATTATATAAAGCTAGTTTCATTTAACTTATTGTTGACTTATTGATATTACTATACAAATGAACATTTTTTTATTTTTGTAGAAACATTAAGGAAATTCCCTGCTGGGGCAATACTTCAGAGAAGAACAACATCTGAATACACTTTTGATACTTTGAAATTTACAATACCAAAACTGATCAATATATGGATTCCAGTTTTTGCAATACATCGGAATCCTGACATTTACCCAGATCCTGAAAAATTCGATCCTGAAAGGTTTAACAAAGAAGAAATACGAACTCGAGATCCTATGCACTACCTACCTTTTGGTGATGGACCAAGAAATTGCGTTGGTATGTGCGGACATGTTGCAACCATACTTATGAAAACCTGTTCCTTTGATTCTTCACTGTTAATAAGAAAGTTTAATTCAGTCATACGAACCGGAAGTGCGGTACAATAATATTGCAACTATTTATATTGTATGAAAATCTAGCAATTTCATATAATTTAAGGGTCAGAACCGTGAAATATTTAATTTTAGAAGCTAGCCAAGACTACAGGAATATGATCTATGTAATCGAATCTTCGTGATGGTTAAGTTTACGAAAATTCAAATGAAAAAAGTGGTATTTAAACCTAAAACGGAAAAATTTACTTTTGATATAAAGTATTAGTACTTATTGAATGTAGGGTACAAATATATAAATCTATTTCGCTTTTTTGAAATTTATTGTAGCCTTTTACAACGGGCACATGAACACAGCGTTAAAAGCAACGCGTTCTTCGTGTACTGATTGAACTTTCGCAGCTATCATCGTAAAATAATCATTCTGCACCATTGTTATCATCATCTGCGTACGTAAAATCTTCTATAGATTTCAATTTAATAACTATACTATGAATGATTATTCAAAGTTTATATGTCAGAATGTTCAAAATATGTGCAAAAAATATATGGTGTAAACATACTTTATCGAAAATAGTACATTATAATACAATAGAACACAATATTGCAACATGTAGAATAGTTGTATAATCTACGTGACTATCTATAATTTGCATTAAAATATGTAACAATAATATTTTCTATGTTTTCAACTGTCAATCAGTTGCTCTTTTAGATGAAATTAATTTATGTGCAGAAAATGTCCTTATACGTTCTAATATAATATAATGTCCTAACATGTTTCTTTTTAATTTTGTTGTTGCAACTAACAAAGCAGAGAAACTAGCTTGAATAAATCATAAATTGTCAATAATAGCTTCATTTTTTATAACTTCTAAGGCAAACATTGAAAACATTTCTAAACCAAAACCTCTTATTTGGAATATTTTTCTGCAGTTAGCAATTTGAAAAGTGATATTCCTGTGATTCCTTCTTTAAGGAAAACAGGTGATCTGATTGGAAATCGTTCAATTCCAACTGAAGCTCTGTCCTTTGATCTTCAATCGGAACAGATATTTATGTTTGATTCGAAATGTCACTAGAATTGACTTAGAACGCGTAACGCGACGTGACTCTAACGGAACCGTTACTGTACGCTACTAAGATCAACCGAACCGTCGACTGACGTTTCTGAATGTAGACTGAACCAAAGAGGATGAAAACGAGCGGGTTTATACACCTTGAGAATGAAAGGGATGCTCTGTTTAATGTTTAATGCCACGTAGGGTCACACGCACGTTTTTTATCATTTCTAGTGTGGGATCCTTGACTCGCGGGTCCTACGAACTGTAGATCCTAAGAAGTGCGTGTCTGTGTTATCGCTATGGATGAGTGTGTGTGTGTGTCGCGAGATCTTTTTCGGGGACTGAGATGCAGGGCAGAGCGTTGTGAGTCTTGAGAGCGTGAGGAGTCGTGCGAGAGGTCGAGTGACGAGTTTAGAGAGGACAGTTGGTTAAGAGTGAGAAAGCGGTCGAGCGAGTCTATGTTGCGTGATTTTATTTTCTTAATCTACTATCTTATTTTATTAAATATTATTGCTTTCATTTTTGTTTTTGAAAGAAAACTCCCTATGCACCCAAAATCCCTACACTAGTGAAACCAGGCCTCAGTTAGATTTTCGTTAAAAGGGGTTAATGGAACGTTATCCGGGCTATTTCCAAATCAGAGTGTTAATTAACGGATGCCAGAAGGGAGTGTTCTCAAGAGTTTCATAAAAAGTCGTACTGTATTAAAAAGGGGGTCTGTTGGGACGTCTTTCGTTCTGAGAAAAGAGATTAGAGATTCTAAACGAAATGCACGTGGAAGAGACATCTCCATACGTAACACTATACTCATTTAAATCTGAATAAATGCTTTTTCAAATTATACAAATAAACTTTTATTTATTGATAGTAAACGAAATATTAGTAATTGTTGTTTAAAATTGAAATACCTATTTAGCGCTATTTTTAACTTGTATTTGATTCATATAAACAGTTCTTTGAACCTTTTGCTATCAAATACAATTTTCAAAACAGACGGAAAAATATTCAAGAGATTGTCAACAAAAATTTTAATGACAGTTGTTGTGCGAGGTTCCATATTCGTTACAAGTTGCAGCATGTCTATTATTATCGATAATAATTATCGATATTGTTATTATTGATAAGCAATTGTTTCAAAACTGATAGCAATAATGGTAAAAGATCAGCTAAATCTGAACTCCTGTATGCTTTTACGATATAACGATAAGTCAAATCAGCAGTAAACAGAATTTTATACAAATTTATTGTTTATAATTAATAAATTCTTGCACAATTTATGAAAATATTTGGAAAAAATAACTAATGATTCAATATGTAATGTCAATGTATAATAATAGACACGTCTCAACTTTTAACGAATATGGAATCTCGCATAACAACTGTCATTTAAATTTTTGTTGACAATCTTTTAAATATTTTTACGTCCTTCTGAAATTTGTATTTCGCAGCAGAACGTTCAAAGAAGCCAACAACAGTTTATATGAATCAATTTCAAGATAAAAATAGCGCTAAATAGGTATTTCAATTTTCAACAACAATTATTATTATGTTTACTATTATTAAATAAAAGTTTATTTATATAAATTGAAAAAGCACTTATTCAGCTTTAAAATGAGTATAGAAACAGAAAGCATTGTATTTAAACAGAGATGAAATATTCAGGTTGAATTAATCATGTAATGGCTCGTTTGGTTTAGTTTTCCAGAATGCAACTTGTAACTTGGAAAGTAGCCGAAATGCGCGCTGTGCATTACACGGCAGTAACAGTAAATTGGCAACTATGCGACGAATATTCTCCGATGTGATTTGGCAACTACGCCTTCGATGCCTGTAATTCAATATAATTCCTAAACTCACCACTCTAAATCGTAGAGGGCATACCAAAACCTCTGATTTTTTGAAGAGTCGGTATTACAGAACGTGAGACGCGAAGTCCCATAAGATGATAGGTCTATCCTATACCTCGTCGGTGCAAATACATTCACTCATTAGCGATATCGAATAATTCGTTCAATAAGCATGTGATTTAGCATAAATAACAATTATTATACTACAAATATAATACAATTATTAAATAACAATAAATACTTATATATTGCATTTATGGAAATAAAATATTAATCATAATCTAATGAAGATCATAATCTATCGATATTAGATATTTTTTTAAAAAGTTCATTAACATTTTGCCTTTAGATTGCATTATTATTAAAGGATAAATAATAATTTATATACATTTTTAAATTATTGTTTATATTTATTTATCATTTATGTTGTGATTTTGACACAAAAATTTTTTAAATGCCAATAATAAATAGCTTACGGTAAGTCAAAGTATTAGTAATTGTTAAAATAAAAAATTTGTTCACACCTTGTATTTTTGGAATTTAAATTATGGAGTAAGGAATTTATAAAAATAATGGTGAATTCAGATTCCTGCACCACAGTCTGGTATATTTACTCCAATTTACTCTTACTGTGCCTATAATACTGAGTGAGCACTGCAGTACAGTGCTGTAAGAGTGAGTGAGAAATGAGATCTATACGTAGGCATAGACTATACCCGCAATCTAGACGTAACCACTAAAACGAAATTTCAGTCGACTAAAAACTATCGACTAAATAGTCGATAGTATGTAGTAACTAAATAGTAATTAGTCGATAGTTGAATTTAGTCGATAATGCCCATCACTACTATGTTATGACGATACATGCATGAAAGTCCGCCTTAAGCTTGCTGGTAATAGCAAACAGGAAATGAGAGTGCTCACGCCGGGGTTTTAGTGTCCTCACTTTTTCAGCATCATCTTTTAGCCTGGAACAGAACCTGCATCATCTTTTCGCCTGAAACAGAACCTACATTGTTTTTATCACCGATCAGAATTCGTCTGTGGCGCGAATCAGGCGTGACTACAGGGTGGAGCATTTAAATGGGAACACTTAAATATCTCGGTTAATATTAGTTGTACAAAAAATTTCCACAGAACAAAGTTGTACTGTTTCAAGGGGCGAATTTGGTGATGGTAACAATTTTTTCTCAAGGACATTTTTTACAAGATTTCAAGGTCATCGATATTTTTTTTAATGGAATCATATATTTTTTTGTTCATATTCTTATAGAGAATAAAATGACAAATTCAACAACCTATCATAATGTATGATTCGGCCCATCTGATCTCATGATATTTACAGTTTACTTACGTGTTCCGAAATCTTATGTCGTCTTCAAAATGATAGCCATTGGCATTGATGCAGTCCTGAAGTCTCGTAATAAACGATCTGTATGCGTTTTCTATTTCCTGCGGCGTAAGTAAAACAAATGCACTGGTAATTTTTTGCCTCGTATCTTGTGGCGTCATAGGTTTTTCCTGGTAAACAATGTTCTTCAATATCCCCCATAGATGGAAATCTAATGGAGTGAGATCCGGAGAACGAAGTGACCACTCCACAGTTCCCCTGTAGAATTTAAGTTAGCCAGTGTTTCGTCTTTGTGTCCGTCATCCGTGCCGTGTTCGTATCTGTACATTAACACGTTGACTGCCATATCACCCATATGTGGGTGACGGAATTATTTGTCCAGATTTTAAAATAAATTTTCATGTTAATATATTCATTGCACCAAATTTGATTAGGATCAGTAAAATGTAAGAAAGTTGGAGGACTACTCAATATCATACATTTAATTTTTTCAATTTTTATTTTATTAAATAACTTGCTTTTAGTTTATGGAATTTTTGAGGTTTCTAGTTTGGCAGTCAAAGTGTTAATCAATGAACAACATTGTATACCACATATTCGTGGCATTTTTCTAATGAAGATGATACCAAATATTATGTAATTCCGATGATATTTACTTGTGTAATGAATGATGAATGTGAAAAATAGTGTAAATATGATCAGAATTATATCGCGTTTGGTATTATTTTCCTTAGAAAACTTCCATGTTGGTGAAATCCCATAAAAAAATAATTGATAATAAAAAAGTTTAATTTTTTATTTAAAGGCCTGAGCTCACGCCAGTCTTTTATCTTTCCCGAACGTTCGAGTTTCAGCGTCTCTCTTTTTCTCATACGCTCTCCTTCTTTGAGTCCAAAATTTTAATCGTTCATTATGTAAGTAATTATTATATTTTCTATATTTTTATAATCGCGCTAAATGCACTCACGTATATCTTGTAACGCCGTCCCTTTTTCCTCGCTTGTCGAGGCGGGAAGCGGGGACGACTCCGGGAATTTACGGCCGTTGACGCCGGGCCGCGCACGGCCGTGACAATGCGCTGTCCTCCCGGTACAAAGGCTATCTCGAGGGTCAACCTCGACTTTCACAAAATCTGGTGTCTTACGTTTGGGCGCCAGGCACCGGACGGGTGCCGCACAAAATACGCGGAGGGCACCCTCGAGAAGCCGAGATAGAACGAGGCACGCGAAACGGTTCCAAGGTTCGGACACAGGGGGATCGAGGACAGCCCTCACGGCAGGGCGGATCGCGTAGGCCTGAAGAACGGGATCAACAATTTGGCTCGATATGGTCTTTATTTCGACGATATTACAGGCACGCGGCCACGTGGCCGCACCCGAGAGCCCGCGCTCTTCATACACTTTTGCGGCAGGTGGTTCGCTCGCGGCGCGTGTCGGTCGATATTATAATTTTTCCGCGCGCGTACAGTTTCTCGGTACGATATGGGCCCCCGACGTGGAATCTACGTCGCGATACGGTGTTATGATCGTGCGAAACAATACGACGAAATCCCGAGAATACAATCGGCGGTTGATCACGCTACGACTTCGACGGCGTTTTCCCCGAGGAAGACTTCCCGAAAGATACTCTACCCTATTTCCCGAAACTCTCCACAACGCCGACGGTTCGGCGGGAGTACAACGGCTCGAGACGAATTTCGTCTCGGCCCACCAAAGTTGGAGAACGCGACGGGCTGCTTACGCCTCGACGAGGTGAGCCGTCTCGTTCTCCCACGAAATTCCCACTTTTCCCAAAACCTCTCCGAACCAACACGTACGAGTTTTCCTCCAGAAGCGAGCGATAGAATGAAGGAGGGACCACTGCGTGGACTTACCGTATTCACGATACGCTCTCGCTTTTCCACAGGCTGCCTTTCTACGTCATCTCCGCGGCCGTCGGCTCGATAATCCCCGTTGTTCCGGGAGGAGCACTCCTTTGGCGCGGATCGCGATACTTGGTCTCGCGGTGGCTCGATACACGATACCGATGTTCGAGAAGCTCGAGAAGGCAGCGATATACTTCGCGGGACGACACGAGATTTCGGTTTTAGCGTTCGCACGACAGTGGTCCTTCGATTTTCGTCGCGCGATCGTGAGGACATCCGTATCCCCACTCTCGCGCTCTAATATCGATTTTCTCCTAATGGGGCCGGCGGGTTGCAAGTTTTCGGGAATGCAGGAGCGCGATCTCGACGGGTCCCTGGGCCCCGGACCCCCGCGATATTCTCTGCGAAATCGCGGAAACACCAAACGGTCAGTCTCGCTCTGACCCGATGAGACGGAGGCACCCCCTTAGTTGAAGCCCATATTCCAACTCTAAGGTGAGGCGGCAGCAGATCTAGGGCGATCATTTCCGATCGCCGTTGTTCGTCAGGGCTTCCGTCTCGCCGCTCGCCTCCAGGTTGTCCGGCCTGAGTGCGTGGCCTCATCCTTCCACCAAATGTACCGGCGCCGGATTTTCTCTTATTATATTCGGGTTGGCCGTATTTCGTCGCGTGCTCCGTCTGCATCCTCTCCTAGAACTTGCCACGCTCGGCACGCGAAAAACTCGTCGTTAATCGATACCGGATCGATCATTCGCTTCCTCGGGGAACACCCACGCTTTCCTGCGGTCGAAGTCGGCGCCAAAAGGGCAGCCTGGTCCCTTCCACGCTCAGGGGTAGGCGGACCAGTGACGTCGCAAAATTTGCAACGTCACAATCTGCTCTATAAATAACATCTGATTCAGCTTCCTATTTTGAATAAATAAGTCAATTTTTATCAATAAAAGGGTACAACCTTGATATAAACGATCCTCAATTTCCCGAACCGTAGCCGGTGAATGCAGGTAGGTTCGAAACTGCGTAGTATCCTCTTAAAATTATAATTCAGTCCACCCGGGACTTAACAAAATTTGGTGACAGCGGTGGGATAGAACGCAGAATTGAGGATCGTTTAAATAAAGGTTGTACCGTTTTATTGATAAAAATTGACTTATTTATTCAAAATAGGAAGCTGAATCAGATGTTATTTATAGAGCAGATATACGTGAGTGCATTTATCGCGATTATAAAAATATAGAAAATATAATATAATATAATATTACCGAAATACAATCTTCTTTGGTTTTGTACAATGTAGTATCCAGAGGACGCTCGTGGAACCTCGGGGATCCTTAGATTATATTTGGCCTTCACGAGGTGTACGTAGTTTATATCCAGAGGTTCACTTGCGGAACTCGCGGTTTCGAACGATTTCCAACACAATGTTTTAACGAAATAAACTCAACTCGACTCAACTCAACTAACTCAATTGACACCACTGTTGCAACTGCACTCTTAAGGAGTTGATTCCTTTATTTATAGGGTAGCCAATTCTTTGTCTCTGAAGATGCTGGCTCAGGAGTAGGGGTCCTCATCATCCGATGTCATTCTTATTGATTCTCAGAATGTAAACCGAACTTTCATTGTGCAGTTTGAATTATCATAGTTTTTTTCTCGTGGCAATATCTGATATCTCATCTATTGAGTCTAAGGGTGCAAACCGATCTTTATTTGTGCGTTTCACAGATGGCTGATTTGTTGATTTTGCATCCTGTTGATGCGTCACTTTCTCGTGACATTATCGGATTTTGCAATAATTCTTTATTAGATTGATTAATCATTGGCGGTCGAACCACCGGACGTGACATTCGAATATGAATAATCCCTTCTGACGATGAGCACTCCAAAGACGATGAACGTAAGCTAACATCTTACATTTGTATTGCTCTATAATGACCGTTACTGTTTACATTTTGTTGGAGGGATTACAGATAGTGAATTCAAGCTATACTGAACAGGCTTGCATACAACTGATCAAACGACAGTTACATGGAAAAATTTGGAATACACGTAAGAAATACATACGTAGCATATGCAGGAAATATATACCATATTCAGTGATGTCTCTTATGAACATAGTAAAAATCTTACATTTCGTATTTAACATGAATTTACGTCACTCATGCAGTGACCCTGCAGTATAATTAACATTTCATGCCTCGTGTATGTAAAAGAGAAAAATTAAAATTTCATGCCTCGTGTATGTAAAAGATGCAAAAGATATATAAATATGAAAAATGTGTTGTTGCATAGAAATGGGCAGACTAATTATATACCTTGTAACGTAAAGGAGTGTGCAATGATAGGAATCGGAGTATCTGGGAACACAGGATATATTTTCCAAAAGGCAGACACATTATTACAACAATTGGTGGAGGACAAGTTTGATATATGATACAAAATATGGATTTTACCAAGGAAGGGAGGGAGAATGCTAGCAACGGCAATTAGTAAAAGATTTAAATAAACTCCGCGATACCACCATCGGGCGTCCGGTTTATTTCAACCGTACTCTCCCTTTGGGGCACAACGATGACTCGATTTCGCCGGTTGTCTCATGTCCGTTCGGCGGCCGGCCTTCATGGCCGTCCTCTCCGAAACGTACAGAGGAACCAGGCGTCCCTACTCTCAGGCGGCCAGGAAGCTACCCTCCTGTTCTTTCCTCTCGACGGGCGGCCGGCCTTAATGGCCGTCCTCTCCCATGTATTCAGAGAGGCGTCCAGGTGCAACCCCTGTCCTCTCCTGGACTGCTGGGCGTCCGATAGCATTGCTTCGTACTCTCCCATCCTGCGGGCAACCGTGGTCTTACCTCATCCTCTCCCACAGGTGCAGCAAGAGTGATTGCTCCGCGGTAATCGACCGGAATTTATATCAGCTCGTTGCTAACATTATCAATAACGTGTTACTAAGAAGAAGGTTCTAGAAGTTTTCCCGTCCCCGCGGTTCCCCTCGATCCTCTGGCCACGCTGCTCCGGCGCAATTCTTCTGTTACATTAAGGAGTGTGGGGGGGGGGGGTGTCGAGGGGTCTCGACGTTGAATTGTTCTTCGTCGCGTTACAACCTTTATTTTCCATGACCATTTTTTAGTCACTAATCGCCAAAATTTGCATGCGTCCGACTTGTCAGATGAATTTTCAGATTATGTCACAAGAATGTCAATCGGTCAAATATAGTGACCTTTCAAACCCATAGAATTTGATACATCAATGAATTTTTAACCAATTATTCATTTGGTCAAATATAGTGACCTTTCAAACACATAGAATTTGATACATCAATGAATTTTTAACCAATTATTCATTTTTTTATCTTCAGTCGTAGTAGTCACAAAGTTCAACAGAATAAATTACATCAATGTAACGAATTTCAACCGAGCAACTTCCTCGTCGTGTACTTTAGATAGTACTAAAATCGAAGGCGCGCATACTTTGGCTGTTAATGACTAAACAACTATTATGGAAAATATACAAGTAGGTAGGTGGTATAATGAAGTCGTCTCTGTGTAGATTAAAAAGAATGTAAAGCGCTACTTAAAAATGTGAATGTGGGCTTCACAGGAGTCTTCACAGTCATCTTAAGGTCAAATTTTGATTATTTTGATATGTATCCCACAATGTCATACAACTTCGATCTAAAATATTTTTTTCTACTTTTGCCACTTGGACGTAGTCTATAACTTGAAAATTCTGACGAAATTATTATATATTATTATTTATTATCGGATATTCCTTTAAAAAGTTCCACCAATTTGTTATTTTTATACTTTACAGAATCTTGTAGATCAAAGCTCGGGATTATAGACACGTGCAGCCGATTTTCAAAGGCTACGCCTGCTCTTAGGAATCTATTGATACGGTCGCCCTAACGCGCAAAGAATAGCGCTTATGGTACACGCCTGAGCTGGCTCGAGATCTGTGACCGCCACGGGAGCAGCACGCACGGCGTAGGCCTTCGAAATACGGTCCACCTTCTTCTCATCAACAACACCCATGTTGATTGGAAACCACATAGATATGGCCTTCGAGTTCCCTTGATCGAATGACTCTGACTCAAATCATTGCGATCCCTTCAGAAAATTGAAGAGGAGGCAATTTTCGAGAGAGAGTGAGAGTAAGAGAGAAATAGAGAGAGAGAGAGAGAGAGAGAGAGAGAGAGAGAGACATGTATGTACCTTAGAGTGACACATACGCGGGAAATCCGCGTGAAGTGAATAGGGTGCAGGTGAAATAAAGTGCCGCTAAGATGTAACCATTTTCGATTTTTAAATTGGAATATCATACAGGGAATACAATACGGGTACGGAATCACAAAACTCGAAGTAGTAAGATAATGAAGCGGCGGTGTTGACCACAAGGTGTTAGCAAAGTCAATGAGGCCCTTTGACGCATTCGGAGGGCTATTTGTTTCGTCCTCGACAAACTACAGCGTAAACTTCGTAAAAGATCGTCAGCCGAAACTGCGCCAGATGCGGAAATGTTTTGCGGAAAGTCTTTTAGTAGAAAATACCGGAAATAACTGGACTCGTCACGAACCAAGAACACTTACAGGTAGGACGGTACTGGACTGGGCGAGTTTGGTTGCCAGATGTGTTGCAGACCCATCAGAAAAATCCTAAAAGTAATTCCCGTTCTTTACAAGACAGGGTTTTCCCGGGACATGGTAGCAATCGAGTCGCTATACGCGTGTTTCAAGAATGACCGTAGCAAGCAATAAACCAGAAAAGCGCCTCTACTCGAACAAAGCATGTGGATAATAAAGGCTTCTGGCAACCAAATGTGGACAATAAACCAAAGTTTGAAAACCTGAATAACCAACTTTCAAGGATTATTCATAATTCACACGACTTTTCAGACATTTCCGGTAGTGTGACAAGAAAATGTTAAGTACACCAAGTAATCAATACTCTACAAATACAAACTACTCTGTTTCTCCTTTTTTCTTGTCCTAACCCAGACCGTATCAAAATTTGTTTAAAATGACGAGACTCGCTGTAGTGGTACTTATAGTTGTTTGTGAATATCTGAAAAACGAAGATCAAGTGGCGGTAACATCCACAGGGAAAAGTTCTTCAGGATAATGACGTTGACAACATATTTCAGGGTCATCGAAAACGGCGAGGAATCGCTAAAGTAAATAATTACCGACAAATCTTCTGTGCTGGCATTAGAGAAATTTAATGTTGCGATAACAATTAGTGCAATGAACAGCCGGTCCAGATGTACAGATAAGATATACTAGATACTATTAAAAAGAAATCAAAATGAATTTATAACAGTGTCATTAATCAATCATCTTATATTTTTCTTCGATCCCCTGCACTGACATAGCGATCCCTGTGGTTCTGTGAAAATTGAAATGCTTTTTGGAAATAATTTTCTAACAGAATTGCTTTGAAGCACATATTACGATATATACTAACACAGGGAAACAGATAAAGTCGATTCTCTTTCTTTATCTCACATATCAGATCTTTGCAATTGTATTGTACTATGACCTACTTGAAAATACGTTAGAGATTGACGGCTGTAAGTGTTTAGGTGAGGGAAGGTACTGATGAAATGTTTGTAATGACCGGAGAGTTTAACAGACAACAATATATATATATATTTTATAACAATAAAATAACGAAAACAATAACCGAAACGAAAACGAGAAAATTATTAATAAACTACGTAAAACAGAAACAATAACGGTAGTCCGCGAACAAACGAATCGCGACAACGTTAATAAACTGTTCTCGGTAGATCAACTTTCCAGAGCGTTGTTGACCCCGTGGAAGTCGCAAGCTTTCTGGCAAGTCGAAGGGTGCTTCTTTGGTGGCCGAGTTGGTGACGTCCCAGAAAACCGTTAAACGGGGAAAAACCCTCTTGTCCTTCAAGGACAGAGAGAAAGTTTGTTCCCCGAATTAGTGCATCCGGGACCGTCACTGCGAAGGACTGGTTAGTGACCTAGCCAGGGTTCTGGCAATCGTCACTTTTATGGCCAGTCCTTCAACTCGACCACCAACGGTGCGTACTTGGGAAAGGCAAGGTTTCCGCGTCCGGAAAGTCCCTCCTTTCCCCCCCCCCCCGACGTCCGCTGCAAGTGCAAGTCATTTTGGTGAATATAGAGAATGTGAAGAATATATAAAAGGAGCTTTTCAATGCCAGTGCATAGTTGTCGCGCAACTGCAGCCGAAGAAGCTTGCGGAAGTGACGTAGGATATTTTCCTGTTTATGAAGTGCGGATTGGTAATAATCAAGTAAGTATCTCTATGTATTACAAAACATTACCGTATACATCATTTAATTAATAGAATTACAGTGCACAAACTACGATTTGATTTATATGAAATTTCATTGATTTGTATTAACACGCTGAGTGCCAAACCAGAACCCTAAAAAATTCCATGAAATCAAAGTAAGTTATTTAATGAAATAAAAATTGAAAATAATTATATGTGTGATATTGAGTAGTCTTCCAACATTTTTGCATTTTACAGATCCCAATCAAATTTGGTACAATGAATATATTAACGTAAAAATTCATTTTAAACCTGGACAAATAATTCCGTCACCCACATATGGGTGACATGGCGGTCAACGTGTTAATACTGAGTTTCTTATAACGCTGTACAAATCAATCGGGTTATAGGTGTGTTGACTGTATTTACAGTGTAAAATGACTCTTTCTAATATTCGGACACCCTTAAAAAGATGATGACTTTTTTAGTATTGGTCCATACCACTTGTATTTTTTCGAGAAGTTATAACAATGTTTATGCTACATGTTTGCTATATATATAATTGATACAAAGTATATTTTTTAAACTATCAATATAGGCTAACATAAATAAGTTTTTAAAAAGTGCTTTTAAGTGCTTATATTCAGAAAATTTCATGAAAATAGGTCAACGTTGTAATGAGCTATAAACGTTTAAATATGGTGAACATTGCTTCACATATTTTTGAATAAAGAATTAGTATATATTGCTGGAATTTATATCAAATTGCTTAATTTATAAATTAGTAAAATTTAACTAATTCTGGAAAATGACATTTAATATATCTGTCTACAAAACATATAAAAAAGAAAAAGAATCACGGTAAAATTTGTAAATAGTTGCAATGAGTATAGTAAAATATACAGAATTTGTCACTACGAGAATGATAGTAAGAAATAATATGAAACTTTTATGTATTAAGTGCTCCAATTGCTATATTCCATATTGTACAGGGTGTATAAAAAGGTTTGATTTTGGCAAGCGTAGGCGTATTCTACATCTTCGGATCGATGAAGATCTGTAAAAAAAAGTTGCCGCAAAAGTGTCCTTGACCTTGAATTTCAAGGTCAAATTTTATTTTTATTGCATTGTATTCTACTCATCATGAGGATAAAAAGTGTCAAAGGAACCATGGGTCAAAACTTGACCGTTCTCATAAAAAATAATATTACAGTTATTACTAATAAAGTAAGCAGTTACTATTATTATTATTATTAATATTATTATCAATTACTAACGTAATTGATCACAATTAATATTACCTTTCAAGTCATGAAAGATGTTCATCTTCTATTTCTTCTTCTAAGCCAAAGAACCGATCCCAGCGAAACACGAGAAAACTCGTGAGCGGTCCTTAACAGATGAGACGCGAACACGAGAAAACTCATGAGCGGTCCTTAATGTGTTAAGCAATATTAATCAGAATGGATCGGTTCTTTGGCTTAGAAGAAGAAACAGAAGATGAACATCTTTCATGACTTGAAAGGTAATATTGATTGTGATCAATTACGTTAGTAATTGATAATAATAATAATAATAATAATAATAATAGTAACTGCTTACTTTATTAGTAATAACTGTAATATTATTTTTTATGAGAACGGTCAAGTTTTGACCCATGGTTCCTTTGACACTTTTTATCCTCATGATGAGTAGGATACAATGCAATAAAAAAAAAATTTGACCGTGAAATTCAAGGTCAAGGACACTTTTGCGGCAACTTTTTTTTACAGATCTTCATCGATCCGAAGATGTAGAATACGCCTACGCTTGCCAAAATCAAACCTTTTTATACACCCTGTACGTGTAGGGTACAACATATTAATAAATTGTGAAAAAAGTTGCGAACGTCACCACCACGTCGCACACTGCGTTGTGTATAAGAGGAATTTGTTGGTTTTAGGAAGCAGGTATACTCGTGAATAAAATGCAAATACTTTATTTTATCCGTGTTCTCCCGTGTGCTGCCGGATTCGAACTGAGAGTGAATCGTTAAAAAAAAACAAACGCGTCGCGCCGAGATGTTCCTGTTCAAAAACGCCTAGGACATCTCTATAGGCATCTGGCGCAGAAACAAATGAACGACGTGCCCGTCACGTCGGCTAACATTCATTATTAATTTTTGTATACATATATATATCTATATATCTATACTCCCACTCAAAAATTAATTCGTTAACAATTAACGCAAGAGAGAACACTTCATTTATTTAATATTGCTTTAATACTGGGTGATACATAAATGGTCCAACATTTGTTGCACTGGATTGGGGAAAACCCAGAAAAACCCAATCAGACCACTATACTGACGATTACAGATGAAAATAAAAAAAAAATTAAAACATATTTGGAAATTGTAGTTTTACATGAATTTAATTTTAATAGTTTTGTTTCCCCTTTTTTATTCATGTTCCAGTAGTTCCATCTGCTTGCGGATGTACAAAAACCGAACTTTCGGTGATGGTTTTGTGAATGAGTCAGCTAACTGTTTATCTGTGGGAATATATTTAAGTGTTATTACCTTTTGTTCCACTTTTTCACGTGTAAAATGATATTTTACATCTATATGTTTTGTTCGTTTATGATCTGTTGGATTACTTGCGATAGCAATGTAACCATTATTATCTTCGAAGATAATTATCGGCTCTTTAATATTTATCTCTATGCTCTTCAAAGGAGATCTAAGCCAACAAGCTTCTTTAGTTGCTTCATATAATGCCATGTATTCGGCTTCTGTCGAGGAAGTTGCAACTGAATTTTTCCTTTTCGTATTCCAACAGATTGTATTACAGTCAAACATTTTAAAGATATAGCCAGTTGTACTTTTCCGGTCTATTTCGTTACCTGCCCAATCAGAATCTACATAACCATTTAATAAATTTTCATAATTATCATTTCGTTTGTAAACTAAACGAAGTTTTAACGATCCTTTTATATATTTTAAAATTTTCTTTAAGTTTTGCCATAGCTCTCTGTTATTTTTATTTTGATATCTGCTGAGCAGATTTACTGCAAAGCATAAATCAGGCCGTGTGCATAGCATAGCATACATTAAACAGCCTATAACATTTCTGCATGGTGCATCATAATACCCGTCAGCATTCAGAGCATTTAAATCTACTTTCGGAGGCAAAGGAGTATCTAAACTTTTACAATCAATCATATTGTATTTACGCAAAATATTTTCTAAATAGACATTTTGATCTAATGAGATTGTATTTTCTTTTCGTATGACATTTATTCCCAAGAATAACTTTATCTCGTTCATATCTGTCATAGAAAATTGTTTCTTTAAGTATCTTTGAAATTTTGCATCGTATTTCTATCATACGTTACTATCAGAACATCATCTACATACAAGAGTACATAGATATTCTTATAAATATGATTGTTATTTAAAAAATATAGACAGCGATCTGATAAGGAGTTTTGGAAACCATGCTTTTTCAGTGTAACTTCGAAAAGTTCAAACCAGCATCTTGCAGACTGTTTCAGACCGTATAATGCTTTATTTAATTTACATACATGTCCTTCAGGCGCTGAAATCCCATCCGGCACACGAATGTAAATCTCCTCTTTCAATAAACCGTTTAAAAATGCGGTTTTTACGTCCATCTGATGGACCAATAAATTATGTTGATTTGCAAACGCAATGATCATTCTAAAGGTTGATATTCGTGCAACTGGTGCAAAGGTTTCATTATAGTCTTGTAGATATTGTTGACTAAAACCTTTTGCAACAAGTCTAGCTTTATATATACATGAATTTCCATTTTTATCCATTTCTATATTAAACACCCATTTGCAATCAACTATGTTTTTATTATTAGGACATGGAATCAAAGTCCATGTGTTATTTTGTGACAACGATCTAAGTTCATTATTTATAGCTTTCTCCCACTCGCATTTATCACTACGATGTTTTATCTCATTATACGAGCTAGGAATGTCAGAAGTTGTCGACAGTGCACAAATATGATAATCATATTCCTCATTATAATTTATTTGAGGTTTATTCTTTATTCTTGTACTTCGTCGCAACTCACCTTCATGAGAATCATTACGAGCTTCGATCTTTTTATTAGAATCGTTTGCTTCGCTTTCTTGATTCTCACTGATTTTTATTTCATCAGTTTTAGAACGTTCTGTTTGAAGGTTATTGTCTTCAAAGTCATTATTTCTGTGTACAGAAGTTGGTCTCGAGTTTTTAAAATTAATCTCGTCAACAACCACATCACGTGCTATAATAAATTGATTTGTTTCCACGTTTAATACTTTGTATCCATTCTTTCCATAGCCAACTAAAATCCCTTTAATAGACTTTTTATCGAATTTACTTTGTCTATTTTTGTCGTGAATATACACGGTGCTACCGAAAACTTTCAAATGATTTAATTTTGGTTTTCTATTGTGCCAAAGTTCAAAAGGAGTTTTGTTTTCTATAATGGCTTTACTTGGGGTTATATTAACTAGATAATTAGCCGTTAGAATAGCTTCACCCCAAAATTCCTTTTTGAGTTCAGCTCCGTGAATCATAGCGCGAGCTTTTTCTAACAGTGTTCTATTCATTCGCTCCGCTATGGAATTTTGCTGTGGCGTGTATGGAACTGTTAAATTATATTGGATACCCTTTTGTACACAAAATGCTTTGAATTCATTTGACAAATACTCATTCCCATTATCACAATTTAAATTTGCGATTTTTAAATTAAAGTGGGTTTTATTTTTTAGCGACAAAGTCTTGAATCATTTTAAATACGTCAGACTTATATGTAATGAGATAAACTGTCGTATAGTTGGTAAACTCATCGATAAATGTAACAAAATAATTTTTATTGTCAATAGTCGGAGGCTTAATTGGACCGCATACATCAGAGTGTATGATGAACAAAGGTCTCGTAATATGTGTGTTGTGTTGACTCCTGTCCCTTTCCTTTGAGAAAGGCAGTCGTGCTTGTTTTCCTAATACACAAGCTTCACACAAATCTTTTGTAGGACTTATTGACTCAATTAAATTTTTGTCTTCAAATAAATTATGCTGCTTCATTTTGATGAACTTAAATTGTTCGATGTGACCTAGACGTTCATGCCACAATTTATATGCGTTTAAAGTTACGATGCTATTTGCATATGTTTTGTTACACATATTTTTATTTATCGTGAAATTTACGCATATTAAATTATTTATTGACTTACCGGTTAGGATAGTCTTACCACCCTTTTTTACCATGACGCCTCCAGATTCACCAAAAATGATTGTCATCCCGCTCTGCTGGATTCGGCGCACCGACAAAAGGTTGGTCGTCGCTTCTGGTGCATACAGCACATTCTCTAGGACACCCGTTGCACCAAGATTTGTTGTCACATCGATGGTCCCGATCTTTGTTGCGCTGATAGCTTCTCCCTTCTTTGCAACAGATATTTTTATTGGCTTGTCCAATGTAGACAGTGTCTTAAACACCTCGATGTCTTTGACCACATGATCCGTTGCTCCCGAATCGATTATAAAACTGATTTTTTTTCGGATCATTAATCTGTTCGTCATCAGCTTGATCTGCAGTCATAAATGCAAATCGTTCACCCTCATTCTGCATTTGAACTGTATGCAGTGAACGTTGATGATGTTCCGTTGCAGCTTGATTTCTTTTGAAGAAATAGCAATCCTTCTTTTCGTGATTGCGTCTCCCACAATGATCGCACTGCATTTTATTGTTTTTATTAATTTTTTTATTTTTGAAGCCGTAGTTTTGCTTCTTTTTAAAATTTAATTTAAATCCTCTACTTTTCTTATTCTTCTTCTCACTATTTATAATTGTCTCTGTTTGCAGAACTTTCGCACTCGTTTCACTTTGTTCATTTTGTAATTTCACTTCATAATCAAGTAATTTTATTTTCACAAACCCGAGTGTCAGGTCTTCGTCCGCATGAGTCTGAATCGCGGTTACAAGTGCATCGTATGAATTCGGTAATGTAAGTAAAAGACATGCGATTTTGCTCATTTCACTCAATGTTGCTCCTGCTGCTTCTAATTCAACTACCATTTCGTCAAAACAGATCAGGTGTTTTGACAGCGGTGTAGTTTCCTTAAATTTGAATGTTAGAAGTTTCTTCTCAATTGCCAATTGAGTCGCCAGGCTTTTTCGGTTATAAATCGAATCCAGTTTATGTATGACTTGTTTTGCCGTATCAGCTTCTGTTGAAAAACTGAGCATTGAATCGGACAAGTATTCAATGATAATTCCTTTGGCAATCCTTTCGCATCTTTTTTCCAATTACTTAATGCCTTTGGATCAGTGGGAGCTACCTCGTCTAAGACTTTTAATGCGTCTTCTTCTGCTATTACTGAACGAATTCGATATTTCCAGATACTATATTTTTCACCGTTAAACGGCTTAATGTTACGTTTTGCCTTTTTCGCCTCTTCACTCATTTTCGCACTGAGTTTTAACACTTACAGTTAATACTTGCACTTTCACTTTTTCTTTTTATATTATTTTTTTTTTAATGTCAATTTTTTTTTTTTTTTTACCGAAAAAAATGTTATACTGTATTTTAACGTCACTCTACACTAACACGTACACCTTAACTATGTGCCTGGGCCCATAACCTGTTGGTTTTAGGAAGCAGGTATACTCGTGAATAAAATGCAAATACTTTATTTTATCCGTGTTCTCCCGTGTTCTCCCGTGTGCTGCCGGATTCGAACTGAGAGTGAATCGTTAAAAAAAAACAAACGCGTCGCGCCGAGATGCTTCGGTTCAAAAACGCCTAGGACATCTCTATAGGCATCTGGTGCAGAAACAAATGAACGACGTGCCCGTCACGTCGGCTAACATTCATTATTAATTTTTGTATACATATATATATATATATATTTATATATATATATATATATATATATATATATATATATATCTATATATCTATAGAATTCTGTTCAGGTAGTGGTTGGAATTACTAAAAATATACAAATATATTTACGTATTTAACACGATATGATACAGACAAACATAATCGATAGACATCTTTCTTGAATGAAACACTTACTTCTTTTATCCATGCACACTCACTTTTTATTTCATATATCCAAATTCATTTCATACACTTTTTGTATCACTCATTATGCTCCTTTCTCATTCTGACCACACGTATCCACACAAATTCAGGGGCAAAAATAAAATTTTGTCCTTTTACGACTTATTCAACATATTTTAATATACTATTAACTTGTTTTACGTATGTAGGTATATACTATATAGTAGCATTAAAATACGTAAATATAACGTAACATAATACAGGTAATGTATATATATGTGCATATAATGAATATATTCATAATGTATTATTATTCTATGCTATTATTGTTATTATTATTCATAATATTCTTATCATTATTCTAAAATTTTATGTAATGAGAATATATACTTCGTAACGTTGTACTTTTTCGCTGCCTCGGAAAACGGGCAATCGGACATGGATAATTTCGTGGCCGTAAATAAATGTTACAGTCGTTTCTTTGCACAACAGACTATTTATTAACACTATTTATAACTATTGAATCTCATCTGCCGAATTAACATTAGACGAGTCTTTGTCTCACGGAACAGTGAACTGGAGCGGTATGAACTTAGCGCGGTATGAACTTAGCGCGATTTCGGGTTTAACAAAGCGAGGCCTTTGTACATGCGCGTCTACGTTTAGTTGGAGGTTCAAGTTGACTAGTTGCCAATTGGATTGATTGTACCTTGCTGCTCCGAGGTCAGTTCGTTCGTCACCTCGCGTGGGTGGAGAGAATTCATGGGCATGGGCCCATGATGGGAGTAAAACTCTTCTGATTTGTTAATCAGCCTAAGGGAGAGGATCTTCTGGAACCTCCCTCTTTGGTGGTGGAAGAAATCCCTACCTTAGGCCGATGTTCGGGAAATTCCCCAAAAAAGCGCGTTTATTGGTATCTCGGAGCAGCATGTATTTTCAGCCAAGTGGCTGGGTATTGTTGCGGCTCGAGTGGCCTACGTACGCCGTGCTAGCCAAGTGGCTAGCAGCTAATTTATTGCCCCTTGGCCGAGGTCCGGTGACGAAGACCAAGGGGCTGGGAAAACGCGCGTTTGCTGTCTCTGGTTTTCATCCGTTTGACGAAAACCAGAGACACGGTTCTTGGGGTTGTAGCGCAACCCGAGCCTACCTCGCGTGGTGCCGAAGAGGATTTACGACCCCTTGGCCGCCGCGTGTAGTGGGCCATAAGGCCCGCTGTGTCCGAATCCGGGACCCTCACGTACCTCGCGGTCGGTACACGGAGTGAGGGTCGCACGGATTGACTTGTGGCCACTTTTCCAATGCCATCAGCTCGAATCCTCAAGTGCCTCGCATGCGGCAACTCAAGGATTAGCATTCTTCGTGATTGCTCGAAGGACGGACAAAAATCGGAAAAGGGCTCCATCGCAAAGTGTTTTTGGGACGGAGGAACATGCTTCGCGCAGTGGTGGCATCCTCGATTGCTACACGCCGGAAATACGAGGATTGTCCGCGACGAATCGAACAATGATATTGGACGTAAGCTGTGGGTTATAGGAGTGGGCTAAGATATTAAACTGTTACCGCCCACTACTACACGATTTTAGGGGGTGACAAGATGCCATTTCGTATGGGTTCGAAGTGGTGACATTGTATTGATGCGAAGCTTAGAAGAAGGTTCCCCGGCAGGACTGCGGTGACGTATCTAGATACGAATGCGCGGCCGATTGGTTCAGAGTGGAAGAGGCAGGCCTCGTTTCACACGCATTTTCGGCTGAATTCGAAATATTGGCTGCAGCGGTAACACATACTGTGTAGCGTGACGGCCTTCGGTGTCAAGACATTGGGTCAACAGCCGCGGCAGAGATAGTGATAGGCATACCTACGATAGACTCTCTTTGTTTAGGTACCGTCCCCCGGCGCTGCTCTGTATGGAGTGGTTTATGACAGATTATTACTATTGAGCTGGAAGTCGGCATAGTCGGACAACATCTGTTTACTGTAAAGTAATTTGTAGACCCCGACTTCTTCGGCGAATGTAAAAATGCTACACCCGAGCAATTAAAAAAACGGTGACACTTCCAAAATGGCGAAATTAAAATTACTTTAAGGTATGAGGCACCCCATGCGTCCTTGCATGCATGTGAATCGTTAGAAATGTCAGATTTGTAGTCCATCAATTTTATGACGGGCAAAGTCAGATGAGGCGAGCGTAAAAATTAGTTTCTGCGACGTGTTTTTTAATTAAGAGCGCAGCGAGTGAACGAAGTGAACGAGCGAAGCTCTTCTTTACGCTACTCTTACATTTCGTGGAGATTCTTCTCCTCCTAAACCGCTCGACCAATTTCAATGAAATTTTGCACACATATGCATGTGTCCTCCGAGAAGGTTTTAAAAAAATAAAATCGAAAATCGGACAAGTCATTATGTAAATAAAGAAGAAAAACGATAAATAGAACATAAAATGTTAATGTTCTCTCTCTCTCTCTTTCTCTCTCTCGAACGAGGAGTCCCTTCTCGAAAGATTTTTCTACTTTTTGCCCGTCCGTTTACCTTTACCTTTATGTTCACCTTTTTTTTTCTCTACTCGCTTTATGACTCTGTCGATCATCAGTACCAGGTAACGGATTACTAGGGTTAGGGAATTTGACCTGGGACGATTATCGTCGCGTGACGCATTTCCGTCCCGTATTTCCGTTCCATATTTCGTTACATCTTTTCTCAAATCACCCCCATCTCTAAAACACTTTCGTGTTAAAAACTCATAAGACAATTTGGAAGTTCTTTCCGATTTTTCGCCTCAACATTGACGGTGAAAGCTTGAAGTTAGTATGCGTTTACTGATTGAGTGTTAGAACACCAATCGGATTTTTCATTGCGGAAGGCATATCACGCTCCGCTCTTAAGTCTACATAACCACCCGGGCAAGTACACCTAGTTACTTTATGATCACCGTCCGACGGAATCATTACTATGTTTGCGTAGTTGGGTTTAGTCGGGCCTACAGGCGCGGCTGAGGTGGGGATAGGTTTATTAGCATAGTAAAAAATTGTTATTTTGTTTGTTATAACGTTTAAATTCTTTAACAAGGTATTCCCCATCTATTTACACGAGGGACTCTGAAATGTTCTAGTTTACAGCTTCTTAAATAAATAATGACAAATTGTTTCACCGCACAGATTGTGAGATGATATTCTTTCTTTTTCGTTAGCGTTGTAATAAATTGTTAGTTTGTTTGTGGTGTACACAGTTATACATAAAAATAAAGATGTGCCGCGTGGGGTGTCGATGGTGCGGTGGTGGGGGGCCTGAGATCCCGTGGCCGTGGTATTAGATGAATAGTCAATGAAAGGACACGGAAGTGAACGCACCGCGCGGCCAGGTACAAGCAAGAGCTGTTGATTGTTGTGATTCACCTAACCTTGCGTGCGACCACCGGACATAGGGCCGAGGGGAGAGGACACCACAACTGGCGACGAGGATTAAAGTAAGTACATATACAAGATTTTTCCGTAATGGAAAATTGCTCCGCAAAAGAAAATTGTATTCCTCGTACAATTTACGAAAGTACACATAGAACAAACCAATGTGGTACAAGTAGTAACTGGTAATTTAGTTAACACTAAATGGTACCTATACCAAGGTTGTATCTTTGTAGATTGGTTAACCAAAGTAAAAAATTGGTGATATTATCAATTGATACAGAAAAGTGGTAATTTAGTTAACACTAAATGGTACCTAAACCAAGGTTGTATCCTTGCAGATTGATTAACCAAAGAAAATTGACGATATTATCAATTAATACAGAAAAGAGGTAATTTAGTTAACACTAAATGGTATCTAAACCAAGGTTGTATCCTTGCAGATTGATTAACCAAAGAAAATTGACGATATTATCAATTAATACAGAAAAGAGGTAATTTAGTTAACACTAAATGGTACCTAAACCAAGGTTATATCCTTGCAGATCGGTCAGCCAAAGGATAAACCGACGTTATTGTCAATTAAGACAAGGAAAAAATACTCAAGATGTCCCAGATCAGTCCACTAGGTGCCTTTGATTGCGAAGGAGACCTAGCATCCGTCGGGTTACGATGGGAAAAATGGAAGAGGGGATTTGGAAATTATATACTAGCAGCAGATATTGATAAGCCGGAAAAAAACGAGCGGCCTTCCTGCACATGGGCGGGTTACAGCTACAAGAAATCTATTACAACATTCCAGGCGCCCATGTAACATAGGAAGGCAGTGACGTTTTTGAAATTGCTATTAAAAAATTGGACAATTACTTTTCCCCTAAATAGAGTCAAATATATGAAAGGCATCTATTCAGATTAATGAAGCAAGATCCAGGGGAGAGATTCGAAAAATTTTTGGTAAGATTACGGCGCCAGAGTGCAAAATGCAAATTTACAAACGTTGAAGAGAACCTTATAGACCAGATAACTGAGAAGTGTGAGTCGAGTAAACTCAGGAAAAAATTACTCACGCTAGGTGATGAGGTAACTCTCGACAAAATAATCACGGAAGCAAATGCACTAAAAGCAGTGCAAAGACAAATGGATAACTTTGATCCAACAAAAGTAGATCCGACTTCTCAAGTAGTAAACCGCATCGAAACGAAAAGTAGCACTCCAATTTCAAAATCATGTACTCGATGCGGGAGTGACAAACACTCAAGCGATTACATTAATTGCCCAGCCCGAACAAAGAAGTGTTTAAAGTGCGGTTATTTAGGACATTTCCGGGTACAATGCCGAACTAGAGTAAAGAAACGCAAAGCAACAATGGCTACGTTTAGTAATAGCAAAAAACCTAGATTAAACCAAGAAGAAAAGACCAACACGGAGATAGATTTTATATTTCACATAGATGATGACGTAAGCATAGTGTGTCGAGTAGGGGGAGTGAACTTGGGAATGTTAATAGATTCGGGGAGTAAATGGAATATTATAAATGATACGACTTGGAATAAACTAAAATAATACAATGTTAGGGTTTACGATCTTGTGAAGAATCCAAACAAAACATTTATGGCTTACGACAGTCAAAAGCCCTTGACAGTGCTAGGTTCTTTTAACGCGGAAATCGTTATCGGTAATGAAGCGAATATGGCGACGTGTTATGTTGTAAAAAATGGTACTAGGAATTTACTAGGTAAAGAAACCGCCACAAGGCTGAAAGTATTGAAGGTAGGGGTAGATATTAACGCGATGGGTAATGGGGTTTTCCCCAAATTTAGAGATGTGAAAGTTAACATCCCCATCGACAAATCATTTAGACCTGTCTGCCAACCATATCGTAGAGTGCCAATACCGCTTGAGAATAAAATAAAGGAACAGATACAAAATTTATTGAGGAGCGATATCATTGAACCAGTAAACGGTCCGTCTAGTTGGATTTCACCTATGGTTCCTATCCTCAAGAGCGACGGCGATGTAAGAATTTGCATTGATATGAGACCCGCAAATAAAGCTATTCTTAGGGAAAATCATCCTTTACCTACAATGGAGCAGCTTATTCCAAAATTCAGAAAAGCTCAATTTTTCTCAAAATTAGACATTAAAAGTGCATTTCATCAGGTAGAACTTAGCGAAGAATGTCGGTATATCACAACATTCATCACTAGTTCGGGACTTTACAGGTATAAACGCCTCATGTTTGGTATTTTTTGTGCTCCAGAGCTTTTCCAAAAAATTCTAGAGAAGATGTTATTACCATGCAGCGGAGTAGTTAATTTCATTGATGATATTGTGATATTCGGATGTAATGAGAGGGAACATAATACCAGACTCGCCAAAGTTTTGGAAATTCTAAATGATTATAAGGTATTACTCAACGATGAAAAATGTATTTACAAGGTAAGAACTATACAATTCCTAGGTCACAAACTATCCGATAAAGGCATCAGACCGTTAGATAAATATACAAAGACAATCGAAACATGCAGAGAACCCCAAAACATAGAAGAACTCCAGAGTTTTTTAGGCCTTGTCAATTTCGTCGGAAAGTGGATTCCTAATCTCTAGCAACGTTAACAGACCCAATTCGAGAATTGTTACGGCTTAAGCTAAGCAAAACTGCTGACATTACGCGACACTGGACAGACAAACAGTCACAAGCCTTCAATAAATTAAAACAGTCATTGATTAACATACAAACGTTAGGATACTATGACCCAGATGATAGAATACAAGTAGTCGCGGATGCTAGTCCGGTGGGGCTAGGTTCGGTTCTCATACAATACGACTCGGATGGACCACGCATCATTGCTTTCGGTAATAAAAGCCTCACAGAATGCGAAAAGCGCTACTGTCAAACTGAAAAAGAGGCTCTTGCCTTAGTTTGGGCAGTTGAATACTTTAAAATGTATTTATACGGAAAAAACTCATTTGAACTAATTAGCGACCATAAACCCCTCGAAGTTATATTCGGGCCTAATTCTAGACCGTGCGCCAGAATTGAACGATGGGTTTTACGACTCCAGTCTTATAATTATAAAGTAGTATACCGTCCTGGTAAAACTAACATTGCCGACCCTCTGTCGCGATTATGCGCAAATGCAGAACCTTGTCCATTCGATGACGACGATAATTACTTAAATCTTGTAATCGACCAGTCTTGCCCAATAGCTGTACCCTTAAAAGACATAAAAAACGCGAGTGAATTAGATGAGGAACTAAAAATGGTTAGAGGGGCTTTACACAATAGAAACTGGAGTCGCGACATTAACAATTACAAGCTTTTCGAAAACGAACTTTGTAACCAAGATAGCATTGTACTGCGAGGAACTAAAATTGTGATACCTACAAAATTACGCGCCCGAGTACTGGCAGCTGCCCACGAAGGACACCCGGGAATACAGTAAAGATTCTACCGAAGTCAGTACCGACGTTCCCTACTGATGTCAGTGGAACACCTCACACCACTCGAGAACCGTCGGTCGCGGTCACAACACGGGTCGGCTATATCGGTGTGAGACCTGAAGACCACTACTAATCCAATTACAAAACTTCTTTATTTTTCATTATTTTTTTATGACACTTTTACCAACATATTCGTGGCATTTTTCTGATTAAAATGATACCAAATATTATATAATTCCGATGTTATTTACTTGTGTAACGAGCGATGAAAGTTTCGAACGCAGAGGAGGACAGCGTATGGGAAAAACAGAGACGCAGAGAGTCGCGGCCGCCGGCAGAGAACAAAGCTCGCGTGAGCGAAGGCCTTTAAATGAAAAATTTAACTTCTTTATTATTAATTATTTTTTTATGAGACTCACACCAGGATGTTCGTGGCATTTTTGTAATGAAAATGAAACCAAATATGACATAATTCCGATGATACATATTTACTTGTATAATGAACGATGAAAGTTACAATTTCCCATAACAATTACATTGACGAAAAATTAGTGCAAATGTGATCCAAATTATATCGCGTTTGGTATCATTTTAATCAGAATAATGCCACAAATATATTGGTGAAAGTCTCATAAAAAAATAATTAATAATAAAGAAGTTAAATTTTTCATTTAAAGGCCTTCGCTCACGCGAGCTTTGTTCTCTGCCGGCGGCCGCGACTCTCTGCGTCTCTTTCTTTCCCATACGCTGTCCTCCTCTGCGTTCGAAACTTTTATCGCTCGTTACACAAGTAAATAACACCGGAATTATATCATATTTGGTATCATTTTAATCAGAAAAATGCCACGAATATGTTGGTAAAAGTTTCATAAAAATATAACGAAAAATAAAGAAGTTTTGTAATTGGATTAGTAGTGGTCTTCAGGTCTCACACCGATATAGCCGACAATGTGGTGGCCGCGACGGTTCTCGAGGGTCGCGGTCAGCACCTCGTGACGTCAGCGAGTACCTCCGACGTTCCCTACCGAAGTCAGTCGAAAAGAACCAAAAGACTGACTTCGGTAGAATTTCTACTGTAGTAGCTATGAAATCCAGGCTACGCTCAAAAGTATGGTGGCCTAAGATTGACAAAGATGCTGAAAATTATGTAAAGGCTTGCAAGGGTTGTACCCTTGTCTCAGCACCCAATCCACCAAACCCCATGAAAAGGCGCACCTTGCCAATACAGGCATTGGTAGACATTGCGGTTGACTTTCTTGGACCGCTTCCTAGTGGGCATTACCTTTTTGTAATAATAGATTATTTTAGTAGATATAAAGAGATAAAAATAACAAAGGCTATAGACGCAGAAAAAACATTTGACATGTTAAAAGAGATATTTTCGAGAATAGGTATACCGGTTAGCATAACAACGGATAACGGTAGGCAATTTACAAGCGACGATTTCAAAAGGTTCTGTGTCGAATATGGTATAATCTTACATCATACAATCCCTTACTGGCCGCAACAAAACGGAGAGGTCGAAAGACAAAATCGCGACATATTGAAAAGACTCAAAATTAGCCAGAGCAAAAAATCAAACTGGAAAAATGACCTTCTCAATTATCTGATGATGTACAATAGTACACCCCATTCAATCACCGGGAAGACTCCATCCGAGTTGTTCTATAGGAGACAATTTAGAGATAAACTGCCTTCAATCATAGATATCGAGAACTCGGAAATTGACTTAGAGATAAAGGAAAGAGATTTTGAAATGAAAGCAAAAGGGAAGGAACAGGAGGATCGGAAGAGAAGAGCTGAGGAAAGTAGCATAGAAGTTGGGGAAGAGGTTTATGTAAAAAATATGATTAAGGATAATAAACTTACAACGGAATTTAATGGGGTACCACACACGGTACTCAATAAGACGGGGAATGATGTCGACATAAGGAACGAAGAAACAGGACAGCATTACAGAAGAAATATAATTCATCTGAAAAGGGTTGAAGGACAGTGGACAGTTCTTGGAAACGACGAGAAGACGGAATCAGGGGCTAAGGACGGCAGCCAAGCAGCACAAACCAGCCATCCTGTCAGCACGGCATGCCAACCCAAATCCATCGCGTAATTACTATGTTGTTAAGTTAAGGATATATTGTATTGTTCAGGTAAACTGCGGGTACGATTGGGATTCGACGAATAGCTAATAAATTTATATTTTATTATAAGTAAAAAAAATGTGTTTATTTTCAATCATTGTAATGAAAGAGAGATGTGGTATACACAGTTATACATAAAAATAAAGATGTGCCGCGTAAGGTGTCGATGGTGCGGTGGTGAGGGGCCTGAGGTCCCGTGGCCGTGGTATTAGATGAATAGTCAATGAGAGAACACGGAAGTGAACGCACCGCGCGGCCAGGTACAAGCAAGAGCTGTTGATTGTTGTGATTCATCTAACCTTGCGTGAGACCACCGGACATAGGGCCGAGGGGAGAGGACACCACATTGTTTGTTATAACGTTTAAATTCCTTAACAAGGTATTCCCCGTCTATTACCACGAGGAACTGTGAAAAGTTCTAGTTGATAGCTTCTTAAATACGATATTCTCGTCAAGAATAGTCGTAGGCTAGCCGTCAGTCTCTAGCATTGGCCTTGCGAACCCCTGGGGTTCTGGTAGCAGACGAAACGCGGTGTCTTTGTTCCACCCTCTCAACGGGCTGTCCCGGACTGTAAAGGTCAATCCATATCTCACCGGCCGGCGAGTCTGACGGTTTTTCCCAGTTTACAATCTAAAAACATTTTTTTTGTGTCACGCACAGCAGGGAACTGTCAACGCGCTCTCGAAAGGCCATCTGGGAAGGCCCGAGAGGCCAGAGAAGAAATTCGGTTCCAAAGCCTGACACGGTTGCCGGCTAGTAAACGCTAGGACCAAAACCAGGGCTGTAATGTTGAGCCGGCCGGACTGGCCTGTGAGATATGCATAGACCTTTATTCCCGTGTCTGAACCTTGGACCCATTCGCGTCTCCCTTCCGTTTCGCTGTTCTCGAAGGAACGACTTTCGTCCTCCGCTTCGTCCGAGGATGAGAAGTCTTCGCGTTTCGCGTGGCACCCTTCCGGTGCCTGGTGCCCGAGCAGAAGTCTCTATTTTCGAATCGAAGCTTTGTGATCTCGTCTGTACCGGGAGGACTGCGTACGTACTGGTTATCTGCGATCAATATACATTTACTACCAGAACGTAACGAGGTGTGCCGTGGCCATTTCATGGTGTGTGCTAAATGCTAGGAATGTACTACTATGTATCATCAGCATGTACCCCCCTGCCCCCAATGCAATGGTATTGCAATATCTTGAGAACAGATGAGCCGTATCATACATGATGATAGGTTGTTGAATTTGTCATTTTATTCTCTATAAGAATATGAATAAAAAAATATATGATTCTATTAAAAAGGATATCGATGACCTTGAAATCTTGTAAAAAAATGACCTTGAGAAAAAATTGTTACCATCATCAAATTCGCCCCTTGAAACAGTATAACCTTGTTCCGTGGAGATTTTTTGTACGAGTAATACTAACCGAAATATTTATGTGTTCCCATTTAAATGCCCCACCCTGTATACCTTGCAGTAGAAGGGATAATTTTACGACACTTATCATCCAAGCCTCGGCGACATATATCGCGAATTCACTGTATTTGTCAAAAATATTACCACGTAATATACTAGAAAATAATTTAGGATCTTATTGTTCCCATTTCAGTGACCTTAAAATACATTGTTTTTTACAGACAAATTCGACGTGAGCTATTGGCTAACCAGATAAAATTAATTTTTCAGGAGATTGCAGAACTTAATGTTTGGCTGCTAGTTGCAGCATAGCGGGGACAATGGCGAGTTACTTGGAACTTTACTGCGGTGTGGTTGCTTTACTACTTATCGCTTTCTATTATTTCCGGGTGACCAAATTTCGTTTCTGGAGAGAACGTGGCGTAGCTGGACCAAAACCTCACCCGATTTTCGGCAATCTCTTGGGTCTAACCCTTGCAAGAGTAGGTATAGTAGACGTAGTGACGGACATTCGTAAGAAATACAAACATGAACCTGTGGTTGGAGTGTTCGAAGGACTATCACCTATTCTCGTTCTACATGATCCAGATATTATAAAGAATGTCTTAATCAGGGACTTCTCCTCCTTTGCAGAACGTTCAGATTCGGTTCAGGAACGGGTATGTATAGCACCAGAGGAGTGTAAATGTAATTTCATTCAATTCAATTCAATTGTTACATTCAATTTTAATCAGTTATTCGTTTCTCCTTCAAACACATGAAATTGTATCAATCTTACATTGCTAAAAATATAACTTATACTAAATACATTGTACAATATAAATACATGATTCTACTTGTACCAGAAGCCCCGTCGTGAAAAGCACTGTCATACAAATTCTAACGTTTTTTTTTTGTGTTGTGGTAAACGAAAAGTGATTCCGAAACTGTTAATTCTAGTTTTAAAAATGCTGAACACGAATTAGAAAATCTCCATTTTTTCAACATCCTCAATTTTTAAGAAATTTAAATGACGATTAAATTATCACTTAGTAATGCTAATAAAAGAGAGAATCTACATTTACTATTGAATGGAATAGTATCGACTAAGATTATCACAAACGATTTAACACAAAATATTTAGAACAGTATCATTGAGTGGCTACTTTTACGACGGTTTAACTAAAGAATATTTACCTGATAAAATGGTGTCGTAAAATGTTTACAGACTGAACCCATGTCGCTGAATTTAGTTCACTTGGACGCAACCAGATGGCGAAAGCTAAGACCGAAAATAAGTCCAGTTTTTACATCAGGAAAACTAAGAAACATGTTCGCACTTGCAGTGGAATGTTCAAAGAACTTAGAAAAAAATGTAAATAAATTAGTTGCAACAGCGGAACCAATCGAAGTTAAATCAGTGTTCGCACGCTATACGATGGACGTGATTGGCAGTTGTGCCTTTGGAATTGATATGAGCGGTGAGGGCGAAAAGGAAGCGGAGTTTCGTCGAATGGCCAAGCGTGTTTTCGAATCGTCCTTAGAAAACACATTACGATTAAAAACAAGACTGTTCTGCCCGGAATTGTACGATTTACTTGGATATGTAGTGCCTGAGAAGACGTTATCCACTTTCTTCACGAAAACTGTCATGGACATGATTAAGTATAGGAAGGAGCACAACATCTCTAGACCTGATTACCTTAACTTGCTCATAGAATTTAAGAACCATCCAGAACTGTTTGAAGGCATGGGTAAGTTACTTATTGTTCATAAAACTATGTTTACAAGATTAATCTACGATATACAGTAATGCGCGGTTAAATGGTACAGTCAAGGGATGAGGTCGTCAAAAATGCCCTTGTCTTAAAATAAACGGCCTATGTAACACATTCGATAGACCGGGAGAGTAGTTGTGGGGCAAATTCTAGGATAATGTTGGTCAGCTTGACAGTCAGGACACACGCGATTTAAGATGTAACGATCGGCGGTATGGGTGATCGTGCCGGCTCAGTCGGCTGTCCGGGGTTCCTGAGCCGCGAATGAGTGGACGTGATAGGGATGTATATGCAGTTTATTCAACAGTGTCTGGCTCGCGGCCACGGTCGGAACTTATCCCTAGGTGTATACAAATACGGCTTACTGGCTACGGTCGACTGCGCGGCTGCAGTCCGGCTTAACGGTTACGGTTGGCTGCACGGTTGTAGCCAGGCTTAACGGCTACGGTTGGCTGCTGGCTTCCGGCATTGGACAGTGCGGAGTGGTAGGAGGGCTCTTGCCCGAGGAGCGGATAGGGTGGAGTCGGAGTCGCGACCCCCGGGGCCTCAGCGGCCTGCACTAGGGGTCGGTATTGGAGGCCCCTTCGCGTCCGGTGCTCCTGTTAAGCACTCCGCGCACCGGACAGAGCAGGAAGGTCGCCGTTGTCGCGCTCCGCAAACGGAGGGTTGGCGGGGAGCGGGCTATTCTCGCTGGGCGCGGCACCCGCCGCGATCACCAACGGACCCGAGGAGGAAGAGGAGGTCAGTCTCGAGTTTGGAGTACCTTTGGCCTTTCATGTATTCCACTACTGGGCTACTGGTGGCTCGTCACCCGGACTGCCTCCTCTCCGTGCCTGGTGGCGGTACTTATTCCCGCGGCCGATCATCATCACCTACGTGAGCGCGCCCTCGCGGCGTTGGCCCTCTCGCGGGCGCGGTTCGTACTGGCGCGGCGTGCCTACGGTGTGATCGGCCGCGGCGGTGCGGGCAGGGGAAGGCTCGCGTCGAGTAGGCTCGTTACAAAGAAACCCCTTTCCATGGCACCTCTACGCAATTAGTAACTGCCTACCGCAACAGTAACTGCCTCATTTCGGCAGCTCGGTAACCCGAAAGCGGAGCATTCTCCACCATCCTCATCTTTTCACTTACACTAAACGCTATTTATTTTCATACTTTTTTCTCTGGTGCGCCGTAGTTAAAAATGATAAAAACCAATTTTCTCAACGTTTTTCAGATTTACTTATTGTTTTCTTAACACTTTAGGTAAATTATACCCTGGAAAATATTTGAACATTCAGAAAAGCACTATGAAGATTACTGACAAAAACATTAAAACTATCCTAAGATTACCTAACATTAAAACTATCCTAAGATTACCTCTATCCTAACTACCTTTATTATACATCCAGTCGCGACACCAACAGTTGTAACACACATTCAAATCAGAATATCTCTACGTAGTTAGGTAAACCGTACAATCTTTGAACCCTTAATTACTACCCAATATCCTAATCTAAAAATTAAACGTTCCCACACGATACAATCTTACCACTCGGATTATATCAATTAATATTGTTTGTACCCGTACCTAACAAACAAATTGAACCTATATTCCTGTAGTAATAACCCATCGCCAGCCGTTAATTGTAAGAGCAGTTAACCTACTTTATAACGGATCAATAATATTGAATTTTTATTTTCAGAGTTAACGGACACATTCCTTGCTGCTCAAGCTTTCGGTTTTTTCGTGGCCGGATTTGAGACATCTTCAGCTAGTATGGGCTGGACTCTTTATGAACTAGCTCAGAATCACGATGTACAAAACAAACTGTATGATGAAATTAGGGCACATCATGCTAAGTACGGCGATACCTTCACGTTTGAGTCTCTGAAAGAGTTGAAATACTTGGACAAAGTATTTAAAGGTGAACACATAAGCATGTCACAGATCATTATATGTATACATATACAGTATGTCCGTTTGAAGTATCCTCATGTGATTGTTACGTTTTAACACCAGATTTTGCGGGTTTTTTAAATTTCGCAGGGAAAAGGAGATGAGCTTGTTGGGAAAGAAATATTAATCGATTAGTGGGTAAAAGATGTGTATTATAAAACTGTTTTATATTTACATAATAACCGCACCTACCGCACCTTCTAGTAGTGAGTGGATGGCAGGAGGTGCTGGCAAGAACCGCACCTTCTGGAGGTCTGGAAAGGTCTGAGCGCGTGAGAGAGGTTTTTTTTTTACTTATCTATGGAGTATATGGTGGAAATAGGTCTAACAGTGTCAGTAAGTCTATCAGCTCGCTCACTGTCGACCCTCACCCTATTGAAGCTGCACCTGGGAGCCTTGGCTCTCTTATCAGCTAAGTTATTGGTTGTGGAGTTACCTATGGAAGTAAGAGGTTAGTCAAATTAGTATTGTTGTGAGAAATTTTCAAAAACCCACAGTATCGAAAGAACAAGCAGAGTTGATGCGAGTACGGAAAAATTAGAAGGGTGCATGCAATATGTTGAATACAGTGGCTTGGTCTGCCCCGCTCTGCGAGGGGCTTGGTAGAGAGTAACCAACAAGTCCCGGGAGGGGGGGAAGGGATAGGTCTCAGGCAATCCAACTGTTTTAAGTGTTAGATGGCTGTTGAGACTAACTTGATAGTGGGAACGGGATTCTAGCTCGATACGGAAGTTTATCCCGGGTGTATTCTCCGGTTATACGGATCAGAGGATTCGAATGATTTTCTACGGAGAAGTTGGCAATCATGTTACAGATGAATTTGTCTAGTAGCGGGAGATTAGCAAGAGTGTGTAATTCCTTGGTGGGAAACCTGACCTCCTTGCCTGGGATGGACTTTAAGATTTTGGACTGGATCGTTTGAGCTTTCCGTTTGGAAGATTCAGGGAGAGTTCTCCACGATATGACCAAGCCATAAGTGAGGACAGGCCTGAGGCATATGAAATACGTTAACATACGTAGTTGAAGAGGCAGACCAGACCTGGTAGAAATGAATGTAGATAACACATGAAAGGCTCGGAGGGTATTTGTGATACGGTCGGTCAGAGCATGATTCCCGTTGAGTTTGGAGTCCAGAACAACGCCAAGGTACTTGACTCGTGTTGACCAGGCAACAGCCTCGCCATCAATTAAGAACTTGTTGCTATTCGTGAAATGATTTAAGGCGGAGGATCCGGCTCTAGAGAAGAGAATGGCCTCGGTTTTTGAGGGGTTTGGTAACAGTTTCCAACTTTTAAAATATTCAATTATACAGTCTAGATATTTGTGAACTCTCTTGAATAGGACTATACGAGAGTGCCGTGTAGAGGTGGAATAAATGGCGGTGTCGTCTGCGTATAAGGCCAGTTCACAGGATTGCATGGAAGGAATGTCATTGATGTATAAAATGAATAGGAGGGGACCAAGGACGGATCCTTGAGGGACACCAGTTTGACAATTGTATATGACAGATTTGTGCGAATTGAACCAGACGTAGCACGTGCGTTCTAGTAAATAGGAGTTTAGGAGCCTTAATATCGTGTGGGGTAGACCCATTTTGTGTACTTTATACAAAATGGCCCTATGCCAGACAGTATTAAAGGCTTTAGATAGGTCCAGGAGGACCATTATAGTGTCACGACGAGTGTTAAGCCCGTGAGCAATACGTTGAGTGATTCTTCCAACCTGGTGGATGGTGGAATGTCCTTCACGAAAGCCAAACTGCTGGTTGATGAGGGTGTTATTAGTTTTGGTGAATTCATCGATGTTATGATAAATCACCCGCTCGAGTAATTTACCGGGGATGGGTAAGAGGCTTATCGGGCGATAACTGAATGGTTTTGATGTGGGTTTACCCGACTTAATGACTTTAGCGACTTTCCATGCAACAGGAAAGTAGCAGAGTTGGAAAGAGAATTTAAAAATATAGTATAGTTGACAGAAGATTTTGTGCGATGCCTTCGTCAACATCGGCACGGTTATATAATCCGGGCCTGGGGCCTTGGTGGACTTCATCTTGCAGACCATATCGAAGATCTCCTTGGGGGAGTACAGCTTGTCAGGACCATCGCTCCCACCAAGAGACCATTCAAAATTATCGTAGAATGAGTTAACTATTTGTTCCTGCTTGGATACAATTCGAGAAGCTACATTGTGAACTTCGGCAAATGCGTTTGCTAGGGTATCGGCTTTGTCGTGAGAGTTGTAAAACTTGTTGCTGTTGACATCCAGAACAGGAGTAGAAATTGCGCGGTTTTTAACAATAGATTTGTAGGTTTTCCAGAAAGTGGGGTCAGGTTTATTAAAGCTCTGTAGCATATGAGCCCAGGCTCGTTGCCTTATTTTAGAGATGCGATATCGAATCTGTTTTGTGTATTCTTTTACTTGATAACCAAAAAATTTATCATTAGAGATCTGATAGAATTTACGCATTCTTCTCCTGATCGGAAAGGTCTGAGCGCGTGAGGCTCTTTGCCACCCGTATTTATATGGGCATTTCCGCCATGTTTTTTCTATTTTAAGTTTTTCCGGGAATTCTTGTTGTCCACTTTGTGTATGTTTACGTTTACGGTGGCGAGCTCCTTCGCAGGGTGCCACCTCGCGACGAGGACGCTTCGTGGTGGGGGCAGCTCACGCTAAACGCGAGCCGGGAGCGTCGCGTTCCCTTGCATAGGGATGTGACATGATTATTTCGGTAAATGGCAAAAATGCGAAAAAATGTTTCAGGTAATAATTGTTGGATATTAGGTGGTAAATATCATGATAATAGCCTTGAGATAACGTTGAAAAGTCTAGTAAAACTCACACTCAAATTTGTAAAGGGATATTTTCTTAAACTACATTGAGACGAGTTAAATGCACTACTTACATGGAGCCGTTATTGAATGGTTAAGTGTCAAAGTTAACGCGCCACCGACTTAAGCATTACGCGATGTACATCACAAGTAAGTTACTTCAACATCCTTGGCGTTTTTTCCAAACGAAAACAACTTGCTGCTTTTCATTTTATTTTAATCTTGAGATATAGTAAAGAAATTGTTCGGGAAAAATTACATAAAAGTAACAAAGTCCGACTGAGCAACCTTTTCGAGATGTACATGGAATAATAATAATGCCAACACTATGTAAATAATTCGTCTCAAAGGGGACTAAACACATAAGCAATAGAAAGTATCAGGTTAATTTTAAAAAGGAGGATGTTTATAAAAAACGTCAAATGGGTACCTCAGACACCAAAAAGGTTACAAAAAAATTTATTCTTCAGGTTCTAAGATAATGCAAACCCACCGTTATTGCTTGGCAAATAAAACCTACAGTGGATACAAGAATTATTTAAACACTGCATTTCCGATTCTCGAAAAATTGTCGATATTTCAATTGTAATAATTTCGTAAATACAAATAGTACAACCACAAGTCTGAATCATTTTAAAGCGTCAAGTCTCTACTTACGGACAGCAGTGTTCACTTACATCTATGATATTTTTGCATGATGTAGCAAAAACTAAGAATGATGTAGGAAGTCTCCTACACAGCAACGAACAAAAAAGCGACTACAAAAAAATGTTCCGAAAAAATTCTGCAAATTCAAACGTCTCCGAAAACCTTCAAAAGATTTCTCGTAAATGAAACTGCCATACATTTGAAGATTCAAGCCTCTTTACATCGACTCCTTAAAAATTGATGTACGATTTGTTTTCACTGTTTCATTGAATAAAAATGAAGAACAAGTTCGGTCGTGTAAAGCCCTCATGGTGTAACTTATAGGTACGTCTGTAAGTTTGCGACACAAAAAATCGTGCACCAATTTTAAAGGTATCGTAAAGAGTTAAAAACCTATGGTAGTTTCAGTCACGTTAAAAGGTTTCCCAAAATTTTCATAAACATTTAAATGTATAGCAACATCAAGAAAAAAAAACACGTCTTCAGTTTCTTGGCTCGCTACATCAAGCAAAAATTCTTAAAAATATGAAGGAAGTATGTATTATTAAACTAGAAGCTTCTAGCTTTAAAGCGAGTCCAAATATTGTCTTACGATCGTAACACGCTTTTGTACGTTAGTATACTTTTTATCAAAAATAAGGATATTATAATCACACCTACTGTTTCGGTACATTAATGGAACAATAATATGGGTAAAATATTTTTTTACATAAAGACGATATTAATTTTGAAATCATAATATGCTCCACACTTTTAACCGGGAGTGTAAACTTACTAAATTATTAAGGTAAATTAAGTATTTACCACATGACTAAACTACGTATGCAAATATCAGCAGGGAATATGAATTGCATATAGTTTTCAACTTTTTTACTGGAATTTATATTCTTTTTCATTTCTATCTAACAAGCAAAGAACAATGAATATTAAGAATATTATCGGTACACGTTCTGAAAATACATTTAAACAATAAATATAGCATAATGCTGTTCAAGAGAATGTGATTATAAGTTCTAGTGATATTATTATATAAAACTAGTTTTATTAAACATATATTTAACTTATAGATCTTACTATAGAACTGAAATGTTTCTTATTTTTGTAGAAACATTAAGGAAATACCCTGTTACGGCAATACTTCAGAGGAGAACAACGTCTGAATACACTTTTGATACTCTGAAATTTACAATACCAAAAAAGACCCACATATGGATTCCAATTTTTACGTTACAACGAGATCCTGAAATTTACCCAGATCCTGAAAAATTCGATCCCGAAAGGTTTAATAAAGAAGCAGTACAAGCTCGACATCCTATGTACTACATACCTTTTGGCGATGGTCCAAGAAATTGCATTGGTATGTACTGGCATATTGCAACCATATTTATTAAAAACTATTCTTTTGTGTCTTCTGGCCTGCTGTAGAACAAGGCTGGATACGACTGGACAACCATTCTTTCATGCAGCGCACCTTCTCTGCTTTCGCTGGTTTCACATTCCTTCATTATCACGCAATAGGTACCCAGAGTCATCAGATGAAGGCTGCGTTAACATTGCGCGACTTCCGACATCGTACGATCGTTTCGTCTCTTTTTGCACGCTCGAAAAAAGAGACCGACGCGTCGCACGTGGTCCGAATCGTCTGATGTCGAACCCAGTGTGATCGCGGCCTAACACTTTTCTCCTCAATCTACCTACCCCTTCCGCGATTCTATTCTGCCGCGGCCCGGTCACGTGACGCATTTCGTGTTTGTCGTACATGTGTCACAATGCCACATAACTGATCCGGTACTGGCAGAAGGGGGGTAACTTTTCCCCCTCAATTCGAGTCAACTCCCCTGATCTGGCGACTCTGTACGTACATACAGTGGCGTGCAAAAGTTCCCGGCCAGATGGTTTTTGCTATTTTTCTTAAAAAAAAAAAGCGTTAAGAAATTTGTATTAGAATCATATATAAGGGCGTATTACATGAAAGGATATTACAAAAAAAATCAACGCTAATTATTTTTCTTACTTGTTTATTTGCAGAATAAGTAAATTGACATGTTAAAAAATTTCCGGCCAGTGTGTTTAACGAAAAAATTATGCTTGTATTTCACTGTGTAACAATTTTGCAGTACATTATTTAACATGTTATAATTAATATTTCGTAGCCATGCCTTTTGCAGCAATAGCAGCAGCACAGCGACGAGGCATGGACGTAGATCTGGCCGAGAACTTTTGCACGCCACTGTACCTCCGTAGTCGAGCTGTTCGTATAAATTCTCGTATTCCCGTTTCCAGTGCGAGCAATGACTGATCGTTAGTTATCTTCATTAGATTTATATAATATAGTTATATTTATTAGAAATATCAGATGTTACTCGCGATATAACTATTCCTTTTTTATAAATGATTTAATTACAAAGTGCTCTTTGAAAGTAATGTGGTTCAAAATCTTTATAGATTGCAGAAGAATCGTATCATTATAAGAGCTACGAACATACAGTCACAAAAGAAAGTTATAATACGGATGGATATTAAGCATAAGCACAAGCACAAGCACAAGCACAAGCATAAGCACAAGCACAAGCACAAGCACAAGCACAAGCACAAGCACAAGCACAAGCACAAGCACAAGCACAAGCACAAGCACAAGCACAAGCACAAGCACAAGCACAAGCACAAGCACAAGCACAAGCACAAGCACAAGCACAAGCACAAGCACAAGCACAAGCACAAGCACAAGCACAAGCACAAGCACAAGCACAAGCACAAGCACAAGCACAAGCACAAGCACAAGCACAAGCACAAGCACAAGCACAAGCACAAGCACAAGCACAAGCACAAGCACAAGCACAAGCACAAGCACAAGCACAAGCACAAGCACAAGCACAAGCACAAGCACAAGCACAAGCACAAGCACAAGCACAAGCACAAGCACAAGCACAAGCACAAGCACAAGCACAAGCACAAGCACAAGCACAAGCACAAGCACAAGCACAAGCACAAGCACAAGCACAAGCACAAGCACAAGCACAAGCACAAGCACAAGCACAAGCACAAGCACAAGCACAAGCACAAGCACAAGCACAAGCACAAGCACAAGCATAAGCATACAGCAAGCAAAAAAAAGATTAAAAGAAAACAGGTGATCTGATTGTAAATCGCTCAATTCCAACTGAAGCTCTGTCCTTTGATCTTCAATCGGAACAGATAGTGGATTTGTATATAATAAAATATCTGTTTCTAAACTTTCCACATTCTGGGTCCTTAAATTTGAATTATAAAGGATATCATTTCGTCATGTTGTCGTTGATGTCGGAATCGTTAACCGAGAACGACTGAATAAATAACGAATAAATATGACTATATTATGTAAATATAATAAGAAAACTAATGTCAACTTTTCCATACTAGTAACGGATATATAAGAGTTTATTCGTGGTGAGATAACAAAGCGTACGCGTCTGTCACGCGTGCTACCTGGATAAATAGTCTTCTCTCGCGCGGAATCGAATCTATGAAATAATATATCATAACAATAACACGTACAATTTTTCAACCGAATTCGTACTTTTGAGCTCCATTGAAAATGTTTTGCCAAGGCCTGTGCATTATTAGTTTCACTATCACTAAATTGTCTTTCAGAAAGCGAATAGTTATTATTTAACTATGTTTTTTACAGGTTACCGTTTCGCCGCACTGCAAGTCAAACTCGGACTGCTAAAAGTACTTCGAAATCACAAAGTGGACGTCTGCGAGCAAACTCCGATTCCGTGTGAATATGATAAACGCGCATTCGTCTTGCAATCCAAGACCCCGATATACTTAAAGTTAACAAAAATTGAATAATGTTGCGTTCATATATTAATATAATATCTACTTCTTTAACTGCAATAACAAATGTAGGTTCGGTGCATTTCAAAGCATGATCCGAATCTTAGTGCCGCGCGTGAAAGATAAACTCTCGTGCGCGGCTGTGTCGTTTTCCGTGTGCCTTCGTTCCGCGCGCGTTCGGCGGCATCGTGTAATGTTTGTCGGCGGGAATAAAGGACTCACGCGACCCAGGCGGCCCGAGCGATGCGATAGCGTTCCTATAATAAACATTGTAGACGAGCTGACGAGTTCGAGAAACGTTCGGCATCGGGCAGTTCTCGTCGAGACGTAGAGAAGCGCACTTCAAGTAGTATTTTGCAATATCTCTTTGTATACCTTGTTTTGTCTTTTGTCTTTTTATTGTTTAAATATATTCACGCTTTAAAATACCAACGGTTCTTTGTCCTTCCATAGTCCGTATGATCCTACAATAGTGTTGGATGACCAATCCGTGATATCTGCCAACACTGCGCTGTCTTAGTGAATCACATGTTTTCGTGCATTTTCACAGCTGAATCACCTCCGAACCCTGAATCACGACGATCAGGGTTCAGCTCTAAGGCTTGGTCATCCTTGCCCTTTCCCTTCCGCTTTTCTAGGTATAAGTACGCGAATTCGTAGAACTAGCCAGCATTATTTTTACGATCCTTCTGCGCGACAGTCGACTATTTTGTTTCCGCGAAGTATTCGTTGTATCCAGATCTGTATATCTGAAACGTCCGAAATATATTTATAAGTGTACAAATCGGTCTCTACGTTTCTCACCTGGATCCCAACAATAGTGAGGGCTCGTCCGGGATCGAATCGGATCACATGTTGGCAAAATTACTTGTTGGTTGTGCGTGAATATTCGCGTCGTTCAAGAAGTGTGACGCAGTGGTCGTGCAGAACCTCATTCTGGACAGTAACTTTGTACGGTGTTGTGCAGTGTGTGATAGGCAGACGGCCACAAGAAGACCTATATTACGCAGTGTATTTGGGATGTCAAGATGCAGTCCTCGAATGAGAAATCTGTTACCGCTGTCGAATCGATGACGACCGAGGATCTGCGAAACAAGCTGCAGGAGCTTGGCCGCTCGATAAAAGGGTCTAAGGTCGTGCTGGCCGTTAGACTGAGGAAGGCCATGCAGAACGCAGAAAAGACGAAAAACGGTGGAGAGAAGAAGACAAACGTTGGAAATGATGACGGTGACAAAGAGGATTTCGACGCGCTCTCTAAAGACGAAGTCAAGACGAGACTCCGCGCCTTGAACCTGAAGGTGACAGGTAAGAAGGCCGAATTGGTGGGGAGGCTGAAGGCAGCCTACGAAGATGAAGACGACAATGAAGATGACGCCGAAGACGAAGAAGAGGAAAAAGTAGTTGTTTTGTGTAGGAACTACTACACGTCGGAACGATCCCGCACGCTCCGTGGTTTCGCTTCACATGGTCGAATAACAAAACATTTTTTGAAAGCACGGTGTCTTTATTAATCAATTTGTCGAGTTTGACTCGCGATATGCCAGTCTATAAAGTTCTGGGTTAACACTCTTTTACTACGCTTTACGTTTATACGCGTACAAGTTGGTTCGAAGTAATCGCGAGAGACCGTTGTATTCTATAAAAGTATACGACTGAATTTCGTACGATTCTCGCTCAGATATAATGATGGCCTAATCGTTCAGGCGAACTGAGTCGCGGCCCGCGGCCGCGCTCCATATATTCGCGCTCTCTCCCTCGAATCGCGATCGGCAGATGTTTCGTCGCGATCGTCGGATCTTCGTCGTCGCTGTCGCTGCCCTATTACCTTATATGGTCATTGGCGATTCCCATGACCATATAAGGCTCGACGGTTTCCCGCCAAATCTAACGGATCGACGAAACGGACGGATCGTGCGCTCTTACAGTTATTTGTATTTCGTATAATCGTGTGTTTATAGACGTTACAGGCGGGACTTGTTCTTCGCCTGACGCTAATTCGTATACGTGTGCACACTGCAGGTGGAATGTGATCTTCACCTTATCGTTTATATTGATATTTATATTAATTAGGTGGGGGACTCGGTTAGAGGGCGTGCATATGTGTGGAATGTGTGAGATATAGTGTAAGAACTTTTGCGAGTAATACAAAGAGGTCTTCTATAAATAGGCAAATATTAGGTTGGGTACGATTTAGGGATTGAGCAGTCAGAGTGTGTATATAGATTTCGGTACAAACAGTAGGTTAAGCGAAGATAGAGCGGTAGGAAACAGGCAGAGGAGATTGAGGTTAGGACGGCAGCGCGGGAGAAGAAAGGAAAGAGGAGAGCGAAAGAGGAAGAGAAAAGATATGGAAACTGGATAAGGAGGGGTGAGAAGAGTCGGGGAAAAGGGAGAAGAACCAGACAGGGAAAGGAAAACAGGAGACAAGACAGACGAGATGCAGAAAATAGAGAAAAGAAAAAGGGATAAAGCCACGGGAGAAAACCACAGTAATAGAAAGATAACTGAGTTATGGGGGAAAGGAAATCAGAAAGAGCCAGAAAGGGGAGATAACGAGGAGAATCAGGTAATAAAAAGGATAGACTTGAAAAAAACACCACAGAAGGAAGTAGTAAAAGGGGAGGGAGAACAAGCACAAGGAATGGTGGATATAATAGTGATGAGAATGGAGAGCTTGAAAGAGGAAATAATACAAGGAAGAGAAGGACTGGAAAAAGAAATCAAGAAGGAGATAAAGTGGCTGGCCAACAGAATAGAAGCAATGGAATGCCGCTGGAAAAGTAAGGAAGAAGAAATATGTATGAAGATGGAGGAAATGCTGAAAAAATGGAAGGAACAAGAGCGGGCAGAAAGGCAGAGAAGGGAAAAAGAAAAGGCAGAATTCATGGGGGAAGTCTTACGAAGAGTGGAAGAAAGGATAGAGAAAGTGGCAGAACAGGGAAGGGAAATTAAAACAATGAACGAGAACGCTCCGACATGGGAAGAAATAAGGGAAATTAAAAGAAAAATATCAGAGCAAGATAGGAGAGCAAGGAAAAATAATGTAGTCATTTGGGGGTTAAAAGTAAGGAGGGAGGATGCAAAGGGAGGGGTTGAAACATATTTAAAGGAGGAATTCCAGATAGAGGAAGGGGTGAATTCAGTGGAGTCTAGAGGAAAAGAAGAGCCCAAAATTCTAATAGTGGAAATGAAAAACTGGGAGATAAAACAGGAGATAATGAAGAACAAGAGTAAGATAAGAAACAGGAAAATATACACAGACCACGACCTGACGGAAGAGGAGAGGAAGGTGCAGACAGAGTTGGGCAAATTTTATTTCGAATAACGAATAAGGAATAACGAATAAAGTCCCTGGATTTATTCGAGAATAACGAATAAGGATATCATTCGCCGAGAATTATTCGTAGCTTGCGAATAACAAATAAATCGTTATTCGTTATTCTCGAATAAATCCCGGGACTTTCATTCGTTATTCGTTATTCTAAATGACGAGAATAAATGCTGCGAATAAGCGCAGCCTTTATGGTTACGGGTAGGAACCGACACCCGACGCCAACACTCGAGTGACTTGAGGCCGAGGGCCGAGGCTCGAGGTTCGAGGCTTTTCGAGACGAGATCTCGGTTGACGATTGATGACATATACAATAGATAACTAACAGTGACCGATCCTAGGTTCGGGACTGGGACCTTCGTTATCTTTACACACACATTTGTTGCCACGATTCTTCGCTTCACTCTCTAGTCTGCACTCACACATTTATTCATACACATACCGTCGCTGGTGCGTGGCGTACGTGCCGCGTGCGATGTCGATGACGCGATGTCATTCGACACCATTATTCGCTGGGCTATTCGAATAAATTTTTATTCGCTGGGCTATTCGAATAAATTTTTATTCGCTGAGCTTTTCCGAATAAATTTTTATTCGCTGGGCTTTTCCGAATAAATTTTTATTCGCTGGGTTATTCGAATAAAAATTCATTCGAATAAAAATTTATTCGAATAAAAATTCATTCGAATAAAAATTTATTCGAATAACCCAGCGAATAAAAATTTATTCGCAATTTTTATTCGCTGGTTATTCGAATGAAATTTCATTCGAATAACGCCCAACTCTGGGTGCAGAGTATGATAAGAAAGAGAGCATGGAAAGAAAGAGAAGAGGGGAAGGTAGTGAAGGTAGGTTAAAGGAAGATATGCATTCAGGGAAAATGGTATAGTTGGAACGAGGAGAGAGAGGAGCTACAGGAGAGCAAGGTTTTTCGGAAATAGCCTTACGGGCAGAGAAAGATAGGCTTAGAAAAGGGAAGGGAATGGAGACGAATAGCAAGGTAAGGAGAGACAAACAAAAAACAGAAACGTGGCAGCGCACAGGGGGAGAGGAGACAGAATATAGGAAAAACGAAGACAAAGGTACAGGGAATAACAAGGGGAAAATATTATTCTGGAACGTAGCAGGGTTAGTCAAAAAGGATAGGGAATTCTGGAAATTTGTACAGGGTGTAAAAAAAGGTTTGGTTTTGGCAAGCGTAGGCGTATTCTACATCTTCGGATCGATGAAGATCTGTAAAAAAAAGTTGCCGCAAAAGTGTCCTTGACCTTGAATTTCAAGGTCAAATTTTTTTTATTGCATTGTATTCTACTCATCATGAGGATAAAAAGTGTCAAAGGAACCATGGGTCAAAACTTGACCGTTCTCATAAAAAATAATATTACAGTTATTACTAATAAAGTAAGCAGTTACTATTATTATTATTATTATTATTATTATTATTATTATTATTATTATCAATTACTAACGTAATTGATCACAATCAATATTACCTTTCAAGTCATGAAAGATGTTCATCTTCTATTTCTTCTTCTAAGCCAAAGAACCGATCCATTCTGCTTAATATTTCTTAACACATTAAGGACCGCTCACGAGTTTTCTCGTGTTTCGCGTCCCATCTGTTATGGACCGCTCACGAGTTTTCTCGTGTTTCGCTGGGATCGGTTCTTTGGCTTAGAAGAAGAAATAGAAGATGAACATCTTTCATGACTTGAAAGGTAATATTGATTGTGACCAATTACGTTCGTAATTAATAATAATAATAATAATAATAGTAACTGCTTACTTTATTAATAATAACTGTGATATTATTTTTTATGAGAACGGTCAAGTTTTGACCCGTGGTTCCTTTGACATATTTTATCCTCATGATGAGTAGAAAAACGAATGCAATAAAACAAAATTTGACCTTGAAATTCAAGGTCAAGGACAATTTTGCGGCAACTTTTTTTTACAGATCTTCATCGATCCGAAGATGTAGAATACGCCTACGCTTGCCAAAACCAAACCTTTTTTTACACCCTGTACTTGGACAAAAAGGAATTGACGCTAAACACGGAGAACACTAAAATAATGATTTTTAAGAGAGGGAGAGATAAAAAGAAGAAAGCTGCATGGTACTGGAAGAGGCAAATGGTGGAGGAAGTCAAGGAATTCAGTTATTTGGGAATAAAGTTTGAAAGAAACGGAAAGATAGCAGGCCACGTAAAGGAAAGGATAAAAAGAGCGAACGTAGTCTTAAATCAGGTATGGGGAATCGGTGTTGGGACGCAACGAAATGCGAGACCCATGAAAGAGCTCTCGAATTTGAGAAATACAATCACTGCGACCATCCGCAATAAATTACGTCAAGGAGCGAAAACCCTTAAGCCCGATGCGACGGGACTCTTCCTAGACTCTCACGCCACAGAACATAAACAATTAAAGACTGCGCCTGGTCAATGTCCAATCCTCAAACCAAACTTCCTCCCAATAACATTTAGCACACGCAACGCCAACCACTTCGAACCCCGACCAAAGTCATAAATTAACCTAAGGGTCGAAGAGTCGTGAACCCGAACCGACGGGACTCGTCCGAGTTTTCCACGCATCTTAAGACAGCGCGTCTGGAAAATCTCACCATCCTCACCCCAATTCTCTCCTCTTATTTTACCACCTCCACCATAGAATTTCAGCCCTTAAATACCCATCTTTGCGTGCGCGTCACTAGTCTTCAGCGAATCTTCTTAACATATACTCCTCGTTTACGCTACATTTGTACAGTTATTAGTATTAAAGTTATCGTTATTAACAAGTTGTTGAAGTCCTACTCAAAACACCTCACCTCTTACAAATAACCGAGCGCGGCTTTAATTAATCGCGACGGAGTGATCGACGTGAGGAAAGGCGACATCACTGGTCTTTCCTGTCCATGCACGAGCTACTACAATCGGAGAAAGGAAATTTCAAAATGATTTTAAAATGAGAATGTTTCTCTTTGATACGTTGGTACTGGGAGTACTCCTATACGGGGGAGAGCTATGGGGCTTCAAGGAGAGAACGGAGGTAGAAAGGATTCAACTGAAGTACATAAAGTGGACACTTGGTCTGGACGTGCGTACTCCAGGATATTTGGTACTGGAAGAATTAAAAAGGGCGAGGCTTAGAGTAAAGACAGGAAATAGGCCATGGAAATACACGGAAGGAGTGAGAAACGGAGCAGGGAGGAATATAGTCAAGGAATGTTTGAAGGAAAAGGAATCAGGGAAGGTGCAGGGCGAAAGCGGAAAAGAAAGGGAGGAATACTTAAAGAGAAACGGATGGAGCCAAGTAGGGGTGGAGGAGATGAGAAGGCTAGAGATAGAGGCAACGGAGAGGCTAAAGGAGAGAGACATTGAGATTCAACGGCAAGAACAACATACAAGGATAGAGCAGTCGAAATACAACACAAGGTACAAGTTCATAAGAGTGACAGAGTTACCAGAGTACCTAAGTAAGGAGGGAAGAGGGGAAAGCCAAAAGCTCGTAGCACAAGTCAGATGCGGAAATACAGAAAATTGGAACAAATACTGGCTGGAAGACGAGGCAAGAGGATGCGACCTGTGTGGGGACAGGTATGGCAATCTGGAGCATCTAACAAGAGAGTGCAGGGAAATGGAGGGGAAGATCAGGATGGAAGACAGAGTGAGTGGGAGGAGAGATGCAAATGTCGAAGCGTGGCTGCAAAAGTTGAGGAAAAAAAGAGAGAAAAGAGCGGAAATTTAATAGCATAATGAAGCGTAAACCAAAGATAATAGAGAAAAGGTGCAATAATCAGGAGGAGAATAGGAAAAGGCTGAATATAAATAGTGTAGTCAGAGTAGGGAGGGGGAGTCAGAGAGGGAGGGGGAGCGGGAGAGAGGGAGAGAGAGAGAGAGAGAGAGAAAGAGAGAGAGAGAGAGAGAGAGAGAGAGAGAGAGAGAGAGAGAGAGAGAGTGGTTAAGATAGTTATTTGTAAGTATAGGGTATTATAAACCGAGTTCGATTCTTGGCCGTAAGGCTGAATAAAGCAATATATTATTATAATAATATTAATTAGGTGGAACGTAATCTTCACCTTATGATTGTTCGCATGAATGTATGTATGTTGTAGGCGGAACGCGGTCTTCGCCTTGTTTGGCTGTTAGGCCCGTTCGATGGTGTTATAATTTATCGTGTCGCGACGCGACATATCATTTGATCTACAAGTGTCTTATATTTTTCTAGAGTGGTTAGATTTAAGGTGGAAATTGTTAAAGGCCCATAAGCACCATCCAACAGATTGTGATACAAGTCCCAGTTTGTTCTTTTGGAGGATAATCGGTTGCTTTTTTTTCTGTATATACATTTCTCTATGGAAATAGATGTAAGTAAAGGAAAGTGATCTGATCCTAAAGGATTATCGTATTGCGTAACTTCTGTGATACTTGTTAAGTTTCCTGATGTTATAATGAGGTCCAGGTTGTTAAAACCATTTCTTGAATCTAAATATGAGTATGTGTCTGTATTGATAATGTCTAAATTAGCATTTTCAATTATATTTTGAAATTTTATACCATTATTGTCAGAGTAATCACAATTCCATGACATGTGATGAACATTAAAATCTCCTGTAATGATATATGTTCCAAATTTCTTTAAATCGTCTATAAACTCTTCCCACTCCTTTGAGTTTAAAGTTTGATCTGGTTTCCTATAACATGCAATGATTGATATGGGTTTCTTTAAATTGGTAACTTGTATGCTACATAATTCTGTGTTTGTATCTTTAATATTTACATTATTTAATGTTATGAAGTTAAGGTATTTGGCTATGAGTATTATTATGCCTCCACGTGTTTTATTCATTCTGTCTTTTCTGACTTGATTGTAACCTGCTACTTCAAAATTATCTCGTTCTTGGAGCCATGTTTCTATACAGACAATGATGTCTGCCTTATTGCATAATTCCTCTATTTCTGTTCTTTTATTTTTAATACTTCTGCAATTCCAAGTTATTATTTTGAGTGACTGTATATCTATTCTATTTGTCTGATTATTCATCGTGTAAACTATAATAGTGTTCGATTAAATTCTTCTGCTGTCTATCTTTGATAATTGACCAGAAGTGACCATGTTTTAGCGTAATTATGTTGCTTGGATATGATTTGAAAACTAGTTGGTGGTTCTGATTCTGTTTCTTTATGTGTTTCTTTTTTACTATCCTGCTGTTTTAATGCAATGCCAAATTCCTTTTTGCTGATTTCAAATTCATTATTCTGAAAAATGAATTATTCTTTTACAATTTTAAGTGTCTTTATATTTTCCTTGTCTTTGCTACGTGTTTGCACATTTGTTTTTAACTGAGTTGTTTCCTTTGATTTTTCTATGTTCAATCGTTTGATGTCACTATATGTTTTAACACTGTTTTTCCATGTATTCGTGTTTTCTTTGAGAGGAGTCCAAGAGCCACCAATTCTTTTCATTTCAAATTCTTTTTCTTTACTTACTTTTTTGAGCATGGGGAAACATTCTTTTGTGACTGTAATCTCTACAGGTTTACTCTTTTCTGCTTTCCCTATATTATATTTCTCTTTTAAATGTTGTATCGCTTGATATAAACTTGTATTATTTTGTGATTTGTAGCTTTGAATCTCTTTTTGGTAATGGTATTCTTTACATTCTGAGCTAAAAGTTTTATGATGTCCATCACAGTGTGTGCATATATTAGTTGAAATTGATGAACATGATGAGGTTTCATGAGCTTCTCCACAATTCCTACATTTAGCTAGCCTCTTGCACCAATGTTTCGTATGTCCATATGATAGACAATTAAAGCACATTTTGATCGGTTCTATGTATACTTCTACTTTCATATTATATAGTCCAAATAATTGTATGCAGTTTGGCAGTACATCACCTTCAAATATAATCACTATATTCTCACTAGGAATCCATTGAACTTCATTATTTTCCTTATTATATAATGTTTTGTCCAATCTTTTAGCATTCAAAATTTTACATCGAGATTTTGAATATTTTATAATTTCCTCAGTATCATATTCTAAAGGAAATCCTTTAATGATTCCTTTCCTTTCTGTTTTGTACTTTGGTACGTACACTATTAGGCCTGTAGCATTAGTGTTGTTTTTAATAACAAAGGAATTTGCTTCTTCCTTATTTTTAAAGGATATCTCTGCCTTATTAAAACCCCTTTCAGTGAGGTCAAATGCAGCCTTTGTTTGTTTTGATATTTTTCTGGAAATTTCCATTAAATTTTTTATTTTCCTGTCCTTCATGTTTGCCGAATCAAGTTTTATTTCTAATGATGCTGGTCCCTTATGGTTTTCAGGATATAGCCTGATTGGAATTTTTTTGATTTTATTTTTATTTTCTTTGTCAGTTTCCATTTCCATATTGTTCAAAGATAATTGTTTGAATATTTTATGTGAAATCTCGTTGTCTCCATCACCTATCTTCCTTTTTAGAAGACAATCCTTATGGATTTCTCCCTCCTCTTCCTCCATTCTCCGCCGGATTCTTACTCCACATGAACTCTTTTGTGCTTCCGCGCTTTATATAATGCCTTTTCTGTTTATTTATTTATTAATTTATGTTAATTATAATATTATCCTATCGATCGCCCCGGGTTTTCTGTGTCACTTCTCTCCCATGTATAATGTGTGGAACTTAGCAGTGCTATCTACAGCCTCTCCCTTTCCGTCGAGTACTAAAATCTATATATATATATATATACATAGCTATACAATTGTACACATATACATACACGCATATGCACATACACATATGCCTACTGTACTGTACATGAAGCTTGAAATTTAGAATTTATATGTAAAGGATATAATGTATTTTATAACAATACTTTATTTTAATCATATTTTATTTTCCAACAAAAATATATAATTATAATACTGTAACGAGCACGGTTTTCCGCGGCTCGTTGCAACGGACGGCACTCGCGGCCCGGATTTGGCTCGCCGTGCCAGGGTTCGTGGGATACGCGAGTCGGGGCGGTCAGGATAATAACTCAGTCGTCTTCGTGTATTTTCCACGGGTTACGGTTCGGGCCTTGGCTGGCGCAGAACGGATCGGTACGCGGCGGTCGGCGGATCGGTCTTCCTGGAGCACTACTTCCTGGACGGCCGTCGCGCTACGGCGGAGATCGCGATTCGCGGTACTTTCGGATGAGACGGGTTTCGTATGATCAGAGCGAACGTAAGGATCTCGAAGCTATGGCGGCTTCCGGTTGCCGCCAGAATCGGTTGCGTGGCGCGAGGGCGCGGATCCTGCGACGCTCGGCATTCGTCGGGATCGGACGGCGGGGGTCGGGATTCCGCGAGACCGGCACGTAACAGGCCTGGCGCGTCCATGTCTGTTACAATACATAATACAATAAACCATAATACAATAAAAGATAATACAATAAAACATAATTACATACAAACACATATGTTTGTAATCATAATTACATACAATAATACATAATTAATACAAATTAATACATAATTGTGATATAAATTAATATTCCATGCCGTCTCTTCATGATGTATAGCAGAGGCTGGATATTCTTCTGCTTTTATACTTCCAGATGCATACTCTTCGTTGTTACTCTGCACTTGCAAATGCAAAGTTGGAGCAGCATCATGTTTCAATCTTCTTTTTTGATAATAAGGCACAAACGAATCTTCCTCAAAATGTTTGTAACATATCCTGTATTTCCGCCTTTCAGCGGATGTCAATTTAAGCAACACAGGACACTGAATTTTTTTGGCCCAAGACTCTGATTGTTCCACGTTTTTAGGGAAGTGATATGCTAGCGCAGTTACACCCGACTTACACTGTGAAATGGCACAAGATCTCACCATAGTTTTAATGTTTAAATGTTCAGAATAATTGTTTGTATTTTATTAAGTCTATTTAAACTGTCTGCACTTAATGTGCCTTATGCACTTATGTCTTTATTCACTGGTCACACTTGCTGCTGCACTGCTCTGCACCTCACTATTCTAAAACATACTTAAAAAAATTTTATAATTAATGCAGACAGTAAAATTCGAAAAATAAGCTCAAAAATAAGTTCACTGGGTGTCGCTTAATTTTGAAAAATTATTTCTAAAATTGATTTGACACTGAACAAAGTATTTTTTCAATATTTTGCCAATATTTCCTGAGCTTATTAATCGAATTTTCAATACGATTCAATTTTTTATTGTTAAAATAATTTGAAGGAGGCTTTGTTGTTGTAGAATTTCAGTCCGCAACAGTCAGCAACCATCAGCAACTATCAGCTTTCAGGGTCAGCGTAACGGCAGGTAACGGCTGGTAATGGTCACGGTCCGCCATACAGCAGTTGTTTTGGCGATAATAGTAGCGTCCAATAGTAGCAAAGATTGGAACATCAGTCTTGTCCAATCACGTTTAATCACGTGGTGTGTCGTGACCGTGGTGCCATCTAGGGCGACTCCCGTCACTTTTGAAAGCGGTCCAAGGTCATACATATGAGTGGACACCCCCTGACGTAACCCAGGGAGGGTCACCGCTCATGTATAATGTGTGGACCTTAGCAGTGCCATCTAGAGTAACTCCCTTTCCGTCGTGTACTAAAATCTATATATATATAGCTATACAATTCTACACATATACATACACGCATATGCACATACACATATGCCTACTGTACTGTACATGAATGTACGATTACTTGAAACTTATTGTTAGAACGGAAGGATATAAAAAGGATAAAGGATATCATATATTTTGTAACAATACTTTATTTTAACCATACTTTATTTTAAAACAATAATAAATAATTATGTTTTAAACGCAATACATAATGACAATGTCAAATTGATACATAATTATGATATAGACGCATACATAATTTTAATATAAAAAGATATAATAATAATACCACGTCGATTCTTGGTCATCTTCTTAATTTTTCTTCTTTCGTGTGGATTTTCCAAACATGTTGAAATACTACGACTCGTTGTCTTCTGACATGAAGTGTCTTCTGAAATGAAAGGTTAATTTGCCCATGCAACATGTTCTCCATAGATTGGAACAGTCCTGTCTAGTCTTGTCTTGTCCTGTCCAATCACGTTTAATCACGTGATGCGTTGTGGGGATGATGATGATGATGGGTGATCCTCCACTAAAGTGGGGGACCACGGTATGGTTGGTGGCCGATGGCCACACGAGTTCTCCCTCGAACCAAGAGGATGCAGAGAGGAGCCGAGGTTAATCGCCTCCACGTGGTCGGTGCTCAATGGCCGAACCACGTGTAAGAACGAGGGAAACCGTTACCTCGAACGCGCGTCCCACTCCACGCGCGAGGTAAATAACGAAAGCCAGTTAACTATAACTTCGTATATTAAACCAAAATATAAAGCTCAAATTGCATGAACAATCGTTGAGAGAACATAAGCTCGCGGGTGCTCGATCACGAGGCACCTAAACTCGTAATGATACAATGAGGCGCATATGCGCTAGACAACAGTATAACGTAACACGTCTAATCGCTTGAGCAGCTGGCGGACGAGAGAGACTCGCCACGCGAAACACGTCTCTACGATTTGGCAGCTGGAGGACGAGAGAGCGAGCGGAATCGTTCGACCGGCGTCTTGCCGGGATCGCTGCGCTGGCGCTTGCGCATTCGCGCACAGACACGCGCCAATAAGGCTCGTCCCCACAGACTCCCCCCCTAGTGCAACCGCATACAGTGGGTGCACGAAACACAACGAAATATCATCAATTACAGTGGGAGGAGCCGCGCTACAAACTAACATTTTTGTCCCATGGACAACTCACAAACGAGATACTTAAAAAACTAACGCTATACATTCATGTACACGCGATATATACATCCAAGTTACGCCAACGACGCTAAACTATGGTACAACTACGTAAACTACCGCCCCAGGATGGGCGGGATCGCAACACGCGAATCACAAATACGGGCAGAAAGCCTCGCTGCCTCCGTCCGGCCGCAATAAGAGGCCAGGACGTTACAAAAGAAGGCACTCACCGACCGCGTCACTCTAGCGACTGACTACTTTAACCCTTTCGCTTCGGCAGCCCCGTCCGTCGAAGTGCCGTCACTGAACGGAAACTCGCGCCGAAAATATGCACAGTGCGCGTGGTTTCTGTATATTGGTACAGATTATTTCGACGCCGCATATATGCGGCGCACGTACCCACGGGTCGTCGAGTGGATGCCGCGTATATGCGGCGCTCGTACCCACGGGTCGTCGAGTGGATGCCGCATATGTGCGGCGCTCGACGCGAAAGGGTTAAACAAAAGGCACGAACGGCTCAAGATTTGTCAAAAAGCGGCGAACACTCATCTCGCAGAACGATTCTATAGAAACGCGCTGAAGCGTCGCGCTGTCGCATAAAAAAAAAGGAACGCGGCGCGGGAATTTAAAGTCGAACGTCGCAACGCGTCGATACGACAAACTATACACGCGCAAGGACGCTTAAAGTTAACGTTCAAAACAAGGCGCAAAACACGCACAAGGTCATATTGACCTATCGTTCACAACAACGTCGCGAAATACAAATTGAAAATATTGAACGACGCGACACGCGCACTACAACCCCGGGCAAAAACCGCGCGCGCGAAGGACGCGACGTCCTTGTACACGAACGCGAAGAACACGACGCAAAACACGCGTGGCCCGCGGGCGAAACGCTCGCCAAGGGCAAATAAGCCAACTCAATTACGCGGCGGGCGCGGCACGCGTTCAAAACTACAAACAGCAAACGCCTCTCCACGAGAACAGCGCAACGAACGACGCGAAAAGGCACAGCAACCGCGGGCTAAACCGCGCGCGCGAAGGACACTACTTCCTTGTACACGAGCGCGAATTTAAACGACGCAAAACGCGCATGGCAACCGCGGGCAATACACTCGCCAAGGGCAACAACGCAACACAATGGCAAAGCGGGCACAACACGCGTTCATCATAGAAGAAGAAACGCCCCTTAACGCAGAAAACGCGACAGAGCAACAACTATATACATGCCGGGCAAACGCACGGAATCACATCGCATAAAAAAAAATTATGACGCACGCTCAAGCGGAAAAAAACTTATTGCTAAATTACGCAACATACAAAAAACCGGAACGCGCACAACCGGCACACAGACGGACCGGCATGGTAACACCGCACAAGTCACACAAACGTGGTTTCGGCCCAATGGCCGGCGAGACCCATTGTCCCGCGACGATCCCATTGTCGTCCAGTCGGCGGCAGCAACGTCTGCAAGGTCGGCAACACGGATAGGCGCCGTTGACGACGACCTCCTGTACGACCCCTCGCCGAAGTTGAATATGCGGCGTATTACGCCGTGCCGATGATGAACCATCATGGCTGCTCTCGCCCCGCTGCACGCTGATCCAAAGTACGGCGTACAACGATGATGAACCATCATTCTGGCTGCTCCGTCCAGCTGCCCGCCGTTCTCTTCGTTCTCTCCATCACGTCGGGGTCACCAATGTGGGGATAATGATGATGATGGGTGATCCTCCACTAAAGTGGGGGACCACGGTATGGTTGGTGGCCGATGGCCACACGAGTTCTCCCTCGAACCAAGAGGATGCAGAGAGGAGCCGAGGTTAATCGCCTCCACGTGGTCGGTGCTCAATGGCCGAACCACGTGTAAGAACGAGGGAAACCGTTACCTCGAACGCGCGTCCCACTCCACGCGCGAGGTAAATAACGAAAGCCAGTTATCTATAACTTCGTATATTAAACCAAAATATAAAGCTCAAATTGCATGAACAATCGTTGAGAGAACATAAGCTCGCGGGTGCTCGATCACGAGGCACCTAAACTCGTAATGATACAATGAGGCGCATATGCGCTAGACAACAGTATAACGTAACACGTCTAATCGCTTGAGCAGCTGGCGGACGAGAGAGACTCGCCACGCGAAACACGTCTCTACGATTTGGCAGCTGGAGGACGAGAGAGCGAGCGGAATCGTTCGACCGGCGTCTTGCCGGGATCGCTGCGCTGGCGCTTGCGCATTCGCGCACAGACACGCGCCAATAAGGCTCGTCCCCACAGCGTCGTGAACGTGGTGCCATCTAGAGTAGCTCCCGCAACTATGATTCAGAGGTCCAAAGTCATACATATGAGTGGACCCCCCTGCACGTAACCCCCGTACCATTTCCGTGTCACATCCTGTATTACCAACTGGAACTAAAATTTGCTGACAGCGTCCTTAGTGGTAGAAATTGAAATTAAAAATAGCTGTATATATATAGCTATATATATAGTCACTGCAGTCTCGCGAATACAATAGAATATTGTTTTCTAAAACGCTTTAACGATTTCAAATACTAATTTCGATTATGATTAGCTAAACTTTATGTTGGGTATAATTTTAAACTGCACGTGCAATAAAGAATATGTTTAACAGCAAAATTCGAAATGTTTTAAACAGCCAATTATTAATATGTACTTCATAAATGTAATGTATAACGCGAATAAATTCATTGTTTAGAACTGTATTGTTATTGTTATAGGATGTCATAATTTTGTTCCTAATTTTGTTCCTAATTAAATACATTGCTTTGAACAATAAGAAAAGAAATAAACAAGAGTATTGTTATATAAATCATATGTGCATTATATAGCATGTGGTTTTTATGAAAATTTTCATGAACATTACAAAACAAATGTTTTAATAACTTACTAAAAACTACAAAAAGCCAAGCTTTGAACGTAACTTGGTTATATATAAATAGGCTCAAATTAGTAGAAATTTGAAATTTGACCACCAATTATTACTATATTTGTTAACAATAAATAAAAGATTCGTCTTAACGTCAGCTACAGCGATATGTAATAAAAAATACTTAGTTCTATATTCACTTAAAAAATTAGATGACCATGATTTTTTATTAAAAAAAAAATGTTTTATCATTTTTTTCTATTGGGATTTACAGTAGAAATTCTACCGAAGTCAGTCTTTTGGTTCTTTTCGAATGACTTCGGTAGGGAACGTCGGAGGTACTCGCTGACGTCACGAGGTGCTGACCGCGACCCTCGAGAACCGTCGCGGCCACCACATTGTCGGCTATATCGGTGTGAGACCTGAAGACCACTACTAATCCAATTACAAAACTTCTTTATTTTTCGTTATATTTTTATGAAACTTTTACCAACATATTCGTGGCATTTTTCTGATTAAAATGATACCAAATATGATATAATTCCGATGTTATTTACTTGTGTAACAAGCGATAAAAGTTTCGAACGCAGAGGAGGACAGTGTATGGGAAAGAAAGAGGCATAGAGTCGCGGCCGCCGGCAGAGAACAAACCTGCGTCTCTTTCTTTCCCATACGCTGTCCTCCTCTGCGTTCGAAACTTTCATCGCTCGTTACACAAGTAAATAACATCGAAAACAATCGTCACAGGCAGGCAACAGGCCACAGACAAAAGTTAGAAATCTCTGCCAATACGGACGCAGTCACGGTGCGGAATTCACTGAAAAAATTCAAAATTCGTGTATATCATTATATGAAATACATTCCTTTTCCATATAATGCGTATGAGGATGGAAATTGTTATTAATAATCATATAATAATCATTTCCATGCATAATACAATTTTGCAATAATTATATGTCAATCATTTTTATTTATTCCCAATGTGCTTTTACTATATGTTTTATACCTATTCGAAAAGTAATATGAATGTAAAGATAGATCGAGATTGTTCTTTCAAGAACGTGAATGGGGATCACATTGAAAGCACTGAGAATGTGTCGGATAGCGAATAATAACTGAATGTTATTCGTTCTGAATGTAATAGTTGTATATAATAGTTTTTTTTACATAATTGTTAAAAAGTGTTACTTCGATACTTCCCCTTCGAAATTTCAATTTTTAATTTTGCGGAGCCTAAAAAATTGCGGTCAGGTAAGACCGGCGAAGAATGCGGCGTTCTGCGATTCAGGTAGTGTTCCGGAATCGCGGGCCCTTTCCCCACCTCGCGTCAACCCGCGAGATCCAGACGCCAGCGCCGGGCGGACGGATTCAAATTCGCGGGCCGGCCCCTCTCCCCGCGACAACCGCGAGAGCGTTTAGCAGGTGCCGAAGGCAGAGTGACCTACGACACGCAACAACGTATACACGCGCCATAGCACTTACGAGTTATTTCTCTATTGTTAATTCGTTTGTAAGTACTCGTTGTTAAGTTTTTGTTTCGTTAAAATATACGGTTTTGTTGTTTTGTTGAGTGCAGTGCGGCGGTGATTAAATTTCCAGCCTGTATCCTTAATCCCACGCGAGATCTCTGAACATTTCTGGTCCTTCGAGCCGGATTCAGGCGCCGTGCTCTCTCAACATCGAGCGCAATTCCGCAAGATCAATCTTCTGCATCTCCAATTGCACAGTGCTTTGTGATCTTCTCTTTTTGGTTCGCGTTGCACGCGGAAAACGCTCTAAACGTGTACTTTAACGGTTACCGATCGTTCAAATTGGCAACAACTCTTTGTCCTCCAGTTTGCGTGTGTCTGTGCGTGTGTGATCGACAAAACGTTCCTCGTCTCTCCGTCTGAGGTCACGTTCACACCGCGAGTTAGTTATTGACGATAACATCTCTCTCTCGCACTCGCGGCTCGCTTTCGACGCTCACGCGAGCGGCCAACTATCTCACTCTCTCGCTCTCGTTGCTCGCGTTCAAATCGCGAGTCAGCTGTTGACACGTTCTCTCTCGCTCGCACTCGCAGCATATCCGACGTGCGTGTCAACGGTAGACGCGCTCTCTCGCGCTCGTTCGTACGTTCGAATCGAACGACTTTCTTTGCTCGCGATATCTCCTGCGGAAGGAGCCGAAGAAATCTCGGAGGTTTTTTGCTAAAACTTGATCTCGGAAAAAGGAAACGCGGTTTCGTTCGTGATGGAAGACCTCATCTCCAGACAACTCAACGACGTGGATCTTCTGTCGCGCGCGTTTATCAATCTCAAGAAGAAGGGAGGACAGTCCTCGAAAGGGGTCATCGAGTCTCACCTGGCCGGGCTTGAGAAGAAGTGGAATATCATCGAGGATCGCCACGAGTCCATCCTGAGGTTAAAAACCGACCGAACTGGTGACATCCATTATTTCAAGTCGGACTTCATCGGTGAGGCAACCAACACATTTTATGACGAACGGGGCAAATTTCTTGATGCATTGCACGCACTCGAGTCTTCGACTGTCCCGCGTGCGAGCGGTAGTAATACTTCCGAGCCGAAGAGACAGCGAAGAAAATTAGCTCCCATTGAAATAACGCCGTTTGCTGGCAAATATTCCGAATGGACTTCCTTCAGGGATTACTTCACGACGCTTGTTACCGACGATCCCGATCTCCAGAACGTCGAGAAGTTGCACTACCTCAGGGCGTCCTTGAAGGGAGAGGCGGCGAACCTAATCAAGAATATTCCGATCACGGCCGACAGCTATGAGCGCGCATGGAAAACACTCATTTCCTACTACGACAACAAACGAAACTTGTTGAAGCAGTGCCTTGACGCATTTTTACAGATCCAGCCGATAACGATCGAATCTCCTCAGGGCTTGAAGCGCCTTCGAGACGGGGCCATTGAGACTGTCGAGACGCTTCAGGTTCTCGGCCGACCGGCTTCCGCCGTTGATGACTTCCTGGTACATCTGACGATTCAACGTTGCGACCCTGTCACTCGACGGGACTGGGAGTTATCACTGGGCGACAGCACCGAGCTGTTGACCTGGTCGCAGGTTGACAGTTTCTTGAAGTCGCGGATCCAAGCGTTGGAGCGAGCTGAGCCAACGGAAACAACGACGCCTGAGGCACCTCATTCGGCTCGAGCGGCTACCAGCGGCGACAAGAAGGCTTCCTCCCATCCGCGCAAGGTCACTGTGCACACGGCCTCAAGCTCAAAACCCGCTTCCCGGGTCTGTTGCTCGTACTGCCAAGCGAGCCACTTTGTGGCTGCGTGCGATAAATTTCGGGCTCGTCCTGTCGATGACCGTTCCAACTTCGTTTCAGAGAAGCAACTCTGCTACAATTGCCTCGGTCCGCATCGTTTGGCGGAATGTCGATCCAAGAAGAGCTGTTTCATCTGCCAAGGACGTCATCACAACCTCATTCATCGGGCTCAGCCGTCACAACAGTCCACGGCAGCCGCTCAATCTTCTAGTCAATCGCCGACCGAGCGCCCTCCTCGAATGGTAGCATCGCACGCTACCAACACTGGTGCTGCACAGTCACGGGCCATCTTATTGGCAACGGCCAGGCTGACCTTATCGTCGGACAACGACAGAAGTGCAGTGGTGCGAGCCCTCATCGACCCCTGTTCAGAAGCGTCGTTCATCACGGAACGCCTGGCGCAACGTCTGCGGCTCCCTCGTCAATCTGTTGCGGTGTCGATTTCTGGAGTGGGTGCTGCCCTGTGTCACACGGCACGATCGGCGACTTATGCAACCATCTCGCCTCGCTTCGAAAGCAGTAGGAGTTGGCGGATAAGGATGCTCATCTTGCCCCGTCTCACCAACTACATGCCACCGCCGCAGCGGGTCGAGTCGTCTCTCACCTTCACCGAAGGAGTCCGTTTAGCCGACCCTCACCTCGAGTCACTCGATTCAATCGAGATGATCCTCGGTGCGGACGTGTTTCCACACATTATCGAGGAAGGGCTACTCAAGAGCCCCGACCAAGACACTCTCGCTCAAGCCACTGGGTTAGGATGGATCCTTACCGGAGCGCCTCGGTCGTCTTCGACGCGCGGAACCACGTCTCAGTCGCCCCCGCCGATCAACTGCCTGCAATGTCTCGTGGACGGGGATCTACCGCCGCTGCTGGAGCGATTCTGGGCTCAAGAGGAAGCGACTGACCCCTCTGCCGTGCCTCTTACGAGCGAAGAAGTCGAGTGCGAGACCCATTTCTCGGCCACCCAGAGGCGCACCTCAGAAGGGAAGTATGTTCTCAAGCTACCTTTCAAATCGAACTTGCTCCTCTTAGGCAACTCAGAGCCAGCAGCGCGAGCGATGTTGCAGCGGATGGAAAGGTCGTTCGCGGATCAACCCCAGCTGCGCGAGAAGTACGTGCAGTTCATGAAGGAGTACGAGACTGCGGGACACATGAGAGAGGTCTTGGTGGGGGACGAAAACCCAGCGTCGACTCCAAGGGCCTTCTACCTGCCTCATCACGGCGTGTTCAAAACGCACGGGGACACATCCAAGCTGCGGGTGGTTTTTAACGGCTCCGTCAAGCTTCGTAGCGGGCTCGCAATTAATGATTGCCTCCACACAGGCCCGAAACTGCAATCGGACATTTTCAATATCTTGCTTCGCTGGCGCATTTATCGTTATGTCTTTTCCGCAGATATTAAACAAATGTTCAGGCAAATCCTCGTTGACCCTGACGATCAGCGCTACCAGCGGATTCTGTGGCGGGACTCAACCCATGGACCGATCCGAACTTACCAGCTGTGCACCGTAACCTATGGATTGGCCAGCTCGCCTTACCAGGCAATCCGAACGTTACGGCAGCTCGCTTCGGACGAAGGTCACCGACTTCCGCAGGCAGCGGAACTGTTGCGCAACAATAGCTACGTCGACGACATCTTGGCTGGAGCGGACACCCTCGATGAAGCCAACCATCTCAAGGCTGAACTGGTTGAGCTGCTCATGGCGGGCGGCTTCCCACTTAGTAAATGGACTGCCAACCACCCTTCGATCCTGTCCAACGTTCCAGACGATCAGCTTGCCGCTTCTCAACATCGCATCTGGCAACAATCTGAAGCGCTCACGATGTTGGGAATCTCCTGGCAGCCATCAAACGACGCGTTCCATTTTTGTTTCTCTGCACCACCGGCGCCGGAGGTGGTCACGAAACGGAAGGCGCTATCCCTCATCGCTCAGCTCTACGACCCACTGGGGTGGATCGTACCAATCACCGTTCGCTTCAAGATCTTCATGCAAACTCTCTGGCACACCGGACTCGACTGGGATGACAGCCTGCCACCTCCACTGCAGGTGCAGTGGAACCACTACTTCGAGCAACTCCAGCACATCCGGGACTTCTCCATTCCAAGATGGGTGGGAATCTCCACCGACCATCTCGACGTCTCGAGCTGCACGGGTTTTCGGATGCGTCCGAACGTGCCTACGCTGCGTGTCTCTACGTCCGGACCACCGACGACCAGGGCAACGTCAACTCCATGCTGCTGGCCTCTAAGTCAAAGGTGGCTCCTCTCAAACAGGTCTCCTTGCCTCGCCTGGAGCTCTCTGGTGCTCTGCTACTGGTCAGGCTCACGAAGAGGATCCAGGATGTCCTCGGTCTCGAGGATGTCGTTTGCCATCTGTGGTCGGATTCCACAGTTACCTTGTCGTGGATCCGCGAACACCCGTCGGTTTGGAAAACTTATGTTGCCAATCGCGTTTCAGAGATCCAGACCACGCTACCTCAGGCATCCTGGCATCATGTAGCTGGAAAGGAGAATCCAGCGGACTGTGCCTCGCGAGGGGTCTCCCCGCGAGAACTAGCCGACTCCCCACTCTGGCTATCGGGACCATCGTTCCTGCGTTCGGTCGACGCCGTCTGGACCTCCTCGACCGACTATCCATCGACAAGGGACTGCCCAGAAAGACGTGGGCCGTCCTGCCTGGTCGTCAGCTCTCAACCATCGGAGTCCGAGACACTTCTCCGCTTCAGCTGTCTCACCAGACTCCTGCGTGTCACGACGCGGTGTCTGGAGTTCATCCAGAGGCTACGGTCTGGCCCCAAGCAGTTGACGGGAGCGGCGGCAGCGTCAATCAACCACCTGGACCCAGTGAAGCTCGAATCAACCCTCAAGTTCTGGGTGAAACACACACAAAACTCATTCTTCCACAACGAGATGCGATTGTTGTCCCAGGCCAGAACAGTTTCTCTCAAAAGCCCACTAATCCGTTTGAACCCGTTTGTAGACGATCTTGGACTGCTGAGAGTTGGCGGGCGTTTACGGCACTCTCTGCTGCACCCGGACGAGAGGCATCCTATCATCCTCCCACGAGAATCACATCTCGCCCTGCTCGTTGTGCGAAACGCACACGCCAAGACACTACACGGAGGGACGCAGCTGACGCTTTCCTACGTTCGGCAGCGCTTCTGGATCGTTCGAGGGCGCCAGCTGGTCAAGACGGTCATCCTCAAGTGCCTCCGTTGCTGGCGACAACGTGCGGGCCCTACTACGCAGCTCATGGGCGATCTGCCATCCAGAAGAGTGCAGCGATACCGACCCTTCCTCCACAGCGGGATCGACTATGCTGGCCCTATCAACCTTCGGCTGTCCAAGGGTCGAGGCACACGAAGCTACAAGGGATACATCGCTGTCTTTGTTTGCCTCGCCACCCGCGCTGTCCATCTCGAAGTGGCCTCAGGGTACTCGACCGCCGACTTCCCAAATGTCTACCGACGCTTTGCCGCTCGACGAGGCATCTGCGCGAGCCTATCCAGCGACTGCGGCACTACCTTCGTCGGGGCGGATACAGAACTCCGAAACCTCTTTGCCCAGGCCGGAGCTCAGAGCGCGGAAATTGCTCAACTCCTAGCCAATGACGGCACGGAATGGAAGTTCAATCCACCGGCCGCGCCCCATTTTGGCGGAATCTGGGAAGCGGCCGTAAAATCAACGAAGCTCCACCTCCGCCGAGTGCTCGGAGAAACCATCCTCACGTTTGAGGAGATGACGACCTTGCTAGCGCAAATCGAGGCCTGCCTCAACTCGAGACCGCTGTATCCCCTCAGCGATGACATCACAGACGCATCCGCGCTTACCCCAGCGCACTTCCTGATAGGAGAACCAACGCTCATGGTGCCGGAACCATCAGCGTTGGACTCATCACTGAGCCGGCCGCATCGCTGGCAGCTGCTCCGCCAAATGTACGAGCACTTTTGGAACCGATGGTCGTCCGAGTACCTGCATGAGCTCCAGCATCGGCCGAAATGGCGGACTCAGCAACCCCAACCCAAGGTGGGCGACTTGTGCCTCGTGAGAGCGAGTCCTCATCCGCCGTGCAAGTGGCCTCTCGCTCGGGTCATCGCCGTCACACCAGGGGCCGACGGATTGGTTCGCGTCGTAGAACTGCGAACCGCCACGACCACTCTCACCCGACCTGTCGCTAAAATCAGTCTCTTGCCTCGACACCAGGACGGTTCGCCAGAATCTGGCGAAGGCGGGCGGAATGTTCCGGAATCGCGGGCCCTTTCCCCACCTCGCGTCAACCCGCGAGATCCAGACGCCAGCGCCGGGCGGACGGATTCAAATTCGCGGGCCGGCCCCTCTCCCCGCGACAACCGCGAGAGCGTTTAGCAGGTGCCGAAGGCAGAGTGACCTACGACACGCAACAACGTATACACGCGCCATAGCACTTACGAGTTATTTCTCTATTGTTAATTCGTTTGTAAGTACTCGTTGTTAAGTTTTTGTTTCGTTAAAATATACGGTTTTGTTGTTTTGTTGAGTGCAGTGCGGCGGTGATTAAATTTCCAGCCTGTATCCTTAATCCCACGCGAGATCTCTGAACAGGTAGCTAATTGCAAGTGCACCGACTGATTGACCGCTATTCACCGGCAGGCTTGGAAAAACCAATGTCCTTTGTACTGTGGATTGCATTACCTTTACTGTACACTCGGAGTGCACAAAACCCTAACAACAGTTTAGGTAAAATATGTAAATGTAACATAGGCGAGGGGTTTATTACCCCAGGAATATGGTTTCAATCTGTTAGTGTGGTATGCGGACGAACCCAATGCGAAATTGGGGAGCCGCTAGGATAGTCGACGTCGAGGACGAACCCTCGAGGGAGCCACTAGGTTGGAGAAATCTTATTGGATTTGACGGTTATGATTGTTAGTGGGCCTCGTAACTTATATATATTTTAATTGATACAATCCGAGCGGCAAGATTGTATCGTGTGGGATCGTTCAATTACTTGATTAGGATATTAGGCAATAATTAAGGGTTTGTAGATTACACGATTTGATAACAAGACAAATATATTCTGTAATAAGTTCTGTTACAAATGTCTGTGTCGCGAATGAGTTTAAGGTGGTTTACAATTAAATATGTTACCTATATTGCACGGTTGTAACGCACTGGCAATGCGGGGTCAGATTTATGTTTGATTCGAAATGTCACTAGAATTGACTTAGAACGCGTAACGCGACGTGACTCTAACGTGATAGCACGATTGTTGAATTTGGCAGAACCGTTACTGTACGCTACTAATTGTAAGATCAACCGAACCGTCGACTGACGTTTCTGAATGTAGACTGAACCAAAGAGGATGAAAACGAGCGGGTTTATATACCTTGAGAATGAAAGGGATGCTCTGTTTAATGTTTAATGCCACGTAGGGTCACACGCACGTTTTTTATCATTTCTAGTGTGGGATCCTTGACTCGCGGGTCCTACGAACTGTAGATCCTAAGAAGTGCGTGTCTGTGGTATCGCTATGGATGAGTGTGTGTGTGTGGCGAGATCTTTTTCGGGGACTGAGATGCAGTGCAGAGCGTTGTGAGTCTTGAGAGCGTGAGGAGTCGTGCGAGAGGTCGAGTGACGAGTTTAGAGAGAGACAGTTGGTTAAGAGTGAGAAAGCGGTCGACCGAGTCTATGTTGCGTGATTTTATTTTCTTAATCTTCTATCTTATTTTATTAAATATTATTGCTTTCATTTTTGTTTTTGAAAGAAAACTCCCTATGCACCCAAAATCCCTACACTAGTGAAACCAGGCCTCAGTTAGATTTTCGTTAAAAGGGGTTAATGGAACGTTATCCGGGCTATTTCCAAATCAGAGTGTTAATTAACGGATGCTAGAAGGGAGTGTTCTCAAGAGTTTCATAAAAAGTCGTACTGTATTAAAAAGGGGGTCTGTTGGGACGTCTTTCGTTCTGAGAAAAGAGATTAGAGATTCTAAACGAAATGCACGTGGAGGAGACATCTCCATACGTAACACTATACTCATTTAAATCTGAATAAATGCTTTTTCAATTTATATAAATAAACTTTTATTTATTGATAGTAAACGAAATATTAGTAAGTGTTGTTGAAAAATGAAATACCTATTTAGCGCTATTTTTATCTTGTATTTGATTCATATAAACAGTTGTTGGCTTCTTTGAACCTTTTGCTATCAAATACAATTTTCAAAACAGACGGAAAAATATTCAAGAGATTGTCAACAAAAATTTTAATGACAGTTGTTGTGCGAGGTTCCATATTCGTTACAAGTTGCAGCATGTCTATTATTATCGATAATAATTATCGATATTGTTATTATTGATAAGCAATTGTTTCAAAACTGATAGCAATAATGGTAAAAGATCAGCTAAATCTGAACTCCTGTATGCTTTTACGATATAACGATAAGTCAAATCAGCAGTAAACAGAATTTTATACAAATTTATTGTTTATAATTAATAAATTCTTGCACAATTTATGAAAATATTTCGAAAAATAACTAATGATTCAATATGTAATGTCAATGTATAATAATAGACACGTCTCAACTTGTAACGAATATGGAATCTCGTATAAGAACTGTCATTTAAATTTTTGTTGACAATCTTTTAAATATTTTTACGTCCTTCTGAAATTTGTATTTCGCAGCAGAACGTTCAAAGAAGCCAACAACAGTTTATATGAATCAATTTCAAGATAAAAATAGCGCTAAATAGGTATTTCAATTTTCAACAACAATTATTATTATGTTTACTATTATTAAATAAAAGTTTATTTATATAAATTGAAAAAGCACTTATTCAGCTTTAAAATGAGTATAGAAACAGAAAGCATTGTATTTAAACAGAGATGAAATATTCAGGTTGAATTAATCATGTAATGGCTCGTTTGGTTTAGTTTTCCAGAATGCAACTTGTAACTTGGAAAGTAGCCGAAATGCGCGCTGTGCATTACACGGCAGTAACAGTAAATTGGCAACTATGCGACGAATATTCTCCGATGTGATTTGGCAACTACGCCTTCGATGCCTGTAATTCAATATAATTCCTAAACTCACCACTCTAAATCGTAGAGGGCATACCAAAACCTCTGATTTTTTGAAGAGTCGGTATTACAGAACGTGAGACACGAAGTCCCATAAGATGATAGGTCTATCCTATACCTCGTCGGTGCAAATACATTCACTCATTAGCGATATCGAATAATTCGTTCAATAAGCATGTGATTTAGCATAAATAACAATTATTATACTACAAATATAATACAATTATTAAATAACAATAAATACTTATATATTGCATTTATGGAAATAAAATATTAATCATAATCTAATGAAGATCATAATCTATCGATATTAGATATTTTTTTAAAAAGTTCATTAACATTTTGCCTTTAGATTGCATTATTATTAAAGGATAAATAATAATTTATATACATTTTTAAATTATTGTTTATATTTATTTATCATTTATGTTGTGATTTTGACACAAAAATTTTTTAAATGCCAATAATAAATAGCTTACGGTAAGTCAAAATATTAGTAATTGTTAAAATAAAAAATTTGTTCACACCTTGTATTTTTGGAATTTAAATTATGGAGTAAGGAATTTATAAAAATAATGGTGAATTCAGATTCCTGCACCACAGTCTGGTATATTTACTCCAATTTACTCTTACTGTGCCTATAATACTGAGTGAGCACTGCAGTACAGTGCTGTAAGAGTGAGTGAGAAATGAGATCTATACGTAGGCATAGACTATACCCGCAATCTAGACGTAACCACTAAAACGAAATTTCAGTCGACTAAAAACTATCGACTAAATAGTCGATAGTATGTAGTAACTAAATAGTAATTAGTCGATAGTTGAATTTAGTCGATAATGCCCATCACTACTATGTTATGACGATACATGCATGAAAGTGCGCCTTAAGCTTGCTGGTAATAGCAAACAGGAAATGAGAGTGCTCACGCCCGGGGTTTTAGTGTCCTCACTTTTTCAGCATCATCTTTTAGCCTGGAACAGAACCTGCATCATCTTTTCGCCTGAAACAGAACCTACATTGTTTTTATCACCGATCAGAATTCGTCTGTGGCGCGAATCAGGCGTGACTACAGGGTGGAGCATTTAAATGGGAACACTTAAATATCTCGGTTAATATTAGTTGTACAAAAAATTTCCACAGAACAAAGTTGTACTGTTTCAAGGGGCGAATTTGGTGATGGTAACAATTTTTTCTCAAGGACATTTTTTACAAGATTTCAAGGTCATCGATATTTTTTTTAATGGAATCATATATTTTTTTGTTCATATTCTTATAGAGAATAAAATGACAAATTCAACAACCTATCATAATGTATGATTCGGCTCATCTGATCTCATGATATTTACAGTTTACTTACGTGTTCCGAAATCTTATGTCGTCTTCAAAATGATAGCCATTGGCATTGATGCAGTCCTGAAGTCTCGTAATAAACGATCTGTATGCGTTTTCTATTTCCTGCGGCGTAAGTAAAACAAATGCACAGGTAATTTTTTGCCTCGTATCTTGTGGCGTCATAGGTTTTTCCTGGTAAACAATGTTCTTCAATATCCCCCATAGATGGAAATCTAATGGAGTGAGATCCGGAGAACGAAGTGGCCACTCCACAGTTCCCCTGTAGAATTTAAGTTAGCCAGTGTTTCGTCTTTGTGTCCGTCATCCGTGCCGTGTTCGTATCTGTACATTAACACGTTGACTGCCATATCACCCATATGTGGGTGACGGAATTATTTGTCCAGATTTTAAAATAAATTTTCATGTTAATATATTCATTGCACCAAATTTGATTAGGATCAGTAAAATGTAAGAAAGTTGGAGGACTACTCAATATCATACATTTAATTTTTTCAATTTTTATTTTATTAAATAACTTGCTTTTAGTTTATGGAATTTTTGAGGTTTCTAGTTTGGCAGTCAAAGTGTTAATCAATGAACAACATTGTATACCACATATTCGTGGCATTTTTCTAATGAAGATGATACCAAATATTATGTAATTCCGATGATATTTACTTGTGTAATGAATGATGAATGTGAAAAATAGTGTAAATATGATCAGAATTATATCGCGTTTGGTATTATTTTCCTTAGAAAACTTCCATGTTGGTGAAATCCCATAAAAAAATAATTGATAATAAAAAAGTTTAATTTTTTATTTAAAGGCCTGAGCTCACGCCAGTCTTTTATCTTTCCCGAACGTTCGAGTTTCAGCGTCTCTCTTTTTCTCATACGCTCTCCTTCTTTGAGTCCAAAATTTTAATCGTTCATTATGTAAGTAATTATTATATTTTCTATATTTTTATAATCGCGCTAAATGCACTCACGTATATCTTGTAACGCCGTCCCTTTTTCCTCGCTTGTCGAGGCGGGAAGCGGGGACGACTCCGGGAATTTACGGCCGTTGACGCCGGGCCGCGCACGGCCGTGACAATGCGCTGTCCTCCCGGTACAAAGGCTATCTCGAGGGTCAACCTCGACTTTCACAAAATCTGGTGTCTTACGTTTGGGCGCCAGGCACCGGACGGGTGCCGCACAAAATACGCGGAGGGCACCCTCGAGAAGCCGAGATAGAACGAGGCACGCGAAACGGTTCCAAGGTTCGGACACAGGGGGATCGAGGACAGCCCTCACGGCAGGGCGGATCGCGTAGGCCTGAAGAACGGGATCAACAATTTGGCTCGATATGGTCTTTATTTCGACGATATTACAGGCACGCGGCCACGTGGCCGCACCCGAGAGCCCGCGCTCTTCATACACTTTTGCGGCAGGTGGTTCGCTCGCGGCGCGTGTCGGTCGATATTATAATTTTTCCGCGCGCGTACAGTTTCTCGGTACGATATGGGCCCCCGACGTGGAATCTACGTCGCGATACGGTGTTATGATCGTGCGAAACAATACGACGAAATCCCGAGAATACAATCGGCGGTTGATCACGCTACGACTTCGACGGCGTTTTCCCCGAGGAAGACTTCCCGAAAGATACTCTACCCTATTTCCCGAAACTCTCCACAACGCCGACGGTTCGGCGGGAGTACAACGGCTCGAGACGAATTTCGTCTCGGCCCACCAAACTTGGAGAACGCGACGGGCTGCTTATGCCTCGACGAGGTGAGCCGTCTCGTTCTCCCACGAAATTCCCACTAAATTTCCCAAAACCTCTCCGAACCAACACGTACGAGTTTTCCTCCAGAAGCGAGCGATAGAATGAAGGAGGGACCACTGCGTGGACTTACCGTATTCACGATACGCTCTCGCATTTCCGCAGGCTGCCTTTCTACGTCATCTCCGCGGCTGTCGGCTCGATAATCCCCGTTGTTCCGGGAGGAGCACTCCTTTGGCGCGGATCGCGATACTTGGTCTCGCGGTGGCTCGATACACGATACCGATGTTCGAGAAGCTCGAGAAGGCAGCGATATACTTCGCGGGACGACACGAGATTTCGGTTTTAGCGTTCGCACGACAGTGGTCCTTCGATTTTCGTCGCGCGATCGTGAGGACATCCGTATCCCCACTCTCGCGCTCTAATATCGATTTTCTCCTAATGGGACGGGCGGGTTGCAAGTTTTCGGGAATGCAGGAGCGCGCTCTCGACGGGTCCCTGGGCCCCGGACCCCCGCGATATTCTCTGCGAAATCGCGGAAACACCAAACGGTCAGTCTCACTCTGACCCGATGAGACGGAGGCACCTCCTTAGTTGAAGCCCATATTCCAACTCTAAGGTGAGGCGGCAGCAGATCTAGGGCGATCATTTCCGATGGCCGTTGTTCGTCAGGGCTTCCGTCTCGCCGCTCGCCTCCAGGTTGTCCGGCCTGAGTGCGTGGCCTCATCCTTCCACCAAATGTACCGGCGCCGGATTTTCTCTTATTATATTCGGGTTGGCCGTATTTCGTCGCGTGCTCCGTCTGCATCCTCTCCTAGAACTTGCCACGCTCGGCACGCGAAAAACTCGTCGTTAATCGATACCGGATCGATCATTCGCTTCCTCGGGGAACACCCACGCTTTCCTGCGGTCGAAGTCGGCGCCAAAAGGGCAGCCTGGTCCCTTCCACGCTCAGGGGTAGGCGGACCAGTGACGTCGCAAAATTTGCAACGTCACAATCTGCTCTATAAATAACATCTGATTCAGCTTCCTATTTTGAATAAATAAGTCAATTTTTATCAATAAAAGGGTACAACCTTGATATAAACGATCCTCAATTTCCCGAACCGTAGCCGGTGAATGCAGGTAGGTTCGAAACTGCGTAGTATCCTCTTAAAATTATAATTCAGTCCACCCGGGACTTAACAAAATTTGGTGACAGCGGTGGGATAGAACGCAGAATTGAGGATCGTTTAAATAAAGGTTGTACCGTTTTATTGATAAAAATTGACTTATTTATTCAAAATAGGAAGCTGAATCAGATGTTATTTATAGAGCAGATATACGTGAGTGCATTTATCGCAATTATAAAAATATAGAAAATATAATATAATATAATATTACCGAAATACAATCTTCTTTGGTTTTGTACAATGTAGTATCCAGAGGACGCTCGTGGAACCTCGGGGATCCTTAGATTATATTTGGCCTTCACGAGGTGTACGTAGTTTATATCCAGAGGTTCACTTGCGGAACTCGCGGTTTCGAACGATTTCCAACACAATGTTTTAACGAAATAAACTCAACTCGACTCAACTCAACTAACTCAATTGACACCACTGTTGCAACTGCACTCTTAAGGAGTTGATTCCTTTATTTATAGGGTAGCCAATTCTTTGTCTCTGAAGATGCTGGCTCAGGAGTAGGGGTCCTCATCATCCGATGTCATTCTTATTGATTCTCAGAATGTAAACCGAACTTTCATTGTGCAGTTTGAATTATCATAGTTTTTTTCTCGTGGCAATATCTGATATCTCATCTATTGAGTCTAAGGGTGCAAACCGATCTTTATTTGTGCGTTTCACAGATGGCTGATTTGTTGATTTTGCATCCTGTTGATGCGTCACTTTCTCGTGACATTATCGGATTTTGCAATAATTCTTTATTAGATTGATTAATCATTGGCGGTCGAACCACCGGACGTGACATTCGAATATGAATAATCCCTTCTGACGATGAGCACTCCAAAGACGATGAACGTAAGCTAACATCTTACATTTGTATTGCTCTATAATGACCGTTACTGTTTACATTTTGTTGGAGGGATTACAGATAGTGAATTCAAGCTATACTGAACAGGCTTGCATACAACTGATCAAACGACAGTTACATGGAAAAATTTGGAATACACGTAAGAAATACATACGTAGCATATGCAGGAAATATATACCATATTCAGTGATGTCTCTTATGAACATAGTAAAAATCTTACATTTCGTATTTAACATGAATTTACGTCACTCATGCAGTGACCCTGCAGTATAATTAACATTTCATGCCTCGTGTATGTAAAAGAGAAAAATTAAAATTTCATGCCTCGTGTATGTAAAAGATGCAAAAGATATATAAATATGAAAAATGTGTTGTTGCATAGAAATGGGCAGACTAATTATATACCTTGTAACGTAAAGGAGTGTGCAATGATAGGAATCGGAGTATCTGGGAACACAGGATATATTTTCCAAAAGGCAGACACATTATTACAACAATTGGTGGAGGACAAGTTTGATATATGATACAAAATATGGATTTTACCAAGGAAGGGAGGGAGAATGCTAGCAACGGCAATTAGTAAAAGATTTAAATAAACTCCGCGATACCACCATCGGGCGTCCGGTTTATTTCAACCGTACTCTCCCTTTGGGGCACAACGATGACTCGATTTCGCCGGTTGTCTCATGTCCGTTCGGCGGCCGGCCTTCATGGCCGTCCTCTCCGAAACGTACAGAGGAACCAGGCGTCCCTACTCTCAGGCGGCCAGGAAGCTACCCTCCTGTTCTTTCCTCTCGACGGGCGGCCGGCCTTAATGGCCGTCCTCTCCCATGTATTCAGAGAGGCGTCCAGGTGCAACCCCTGTCCTCTCCTGGACTGCTGGGCGTCCGATAGCATTGCTTCGTACTCTCCCATCCTGCGGGCAACCGTGGTCTTACCTCATCCTCTCCCACAGGTGCAGCAAGAGTGATTGCTCCGCGGTAATCGACCGGAATTTATATCAGCTCGTTGCTAACATTATCAATAACGCGTTACTAAGAAGAAGGTTCTAGAAGTTTTCCCGTCCCCGCGGTTCCCCTCGATCCTCTGGCCACGCTGCTCCGGCGCAATTCTTCTGTTACATTAAGGAGTGAGGGGGGGGGGGTGTCGAGGGGTCTCGACGTTGAATTGTTCTTCGTCGCGTTACAACCTTTATTTTCCATGACCATTTTTTAGTCACTAATCGCCAAAATTTGCATGCGTCCGACTTGTCAGATGAATTTTCAGATTATGTCACAAGAATGTCAATCGGTCAAATATAGTGACCTTTCAAACCCATAGAATTTGATACATCAATGAATTTTTAACCAATTATTCATTTGGTCAAATATAGTGACCTTTCAAACACATAGAATTTGATACATCAATGAATTTTTAACCAATTATTCATTTTTTTATCTTCAGTCGTAGTAGTCACAAAGTTCAACAGAATAAATTACATCAATGTAACGAATTTCAACCGAGCAACTTCCTCGTCGTGTACTTTAGATAGTACTAAAATCGAAGGCGCGCATACTTTGGCTGTTAATGACTAAACAACTATTATGGAAAATATACAAGTAGGTAGGTGGTATAATGAAGTCGTCTCTGTGTAGATTAAAAAGAATGTAAAGCGCTACTTAAAAATGTGAATGTGGGCTTCACAGGAGTCTTCACAGTCATCTTAAGGTCAAATTTTGATTATTTTGATATGTATCCCACAATGTCATACAACTTCGATCTAAAATATTTTTTTCTACTTTTGCCACTTGGACGTAGTCTATAACTTGAAAATTCTGACGAAATTATTATATATTATTATTTATTATCGGATATTCCTTTAAAAAGTTCCACCAATTTGTTATTTTTATACTTTACAGAATCTTGTAGATCAAAGCTCGGGATTATAGACACGTGCAGCCGATTTTCAAAGGCTACGCCTGCTCTTAGGAATCTATTGATACGGTCGCCCTAACGCGCAAAGAATAGCGCTTATGGTACACGCCTGAGCTGGCTCGAGATCTGTGACCGCCACGGGAGCAGCACGCACGGCGTAGGCCTTCGAAATACGGTCCACCTTCTTCTCATCAACAACACCCATGTTGATTGGAAACCACATAGATATGGCCTTCGAGTTCCCTTGATCGAATGACTCTGACTCAAATCATTGCGATCCCTTCAGAAAATTGAAGAGGAGGCAATTTTCGAGAGAGAGTGAGAGTAAGAGAGAAATAGAGAGAGAGAGAGAGAGAGAGAGAGAGAGAGAGAGACATGTATGTACCTTAGAGTGACACATACGCGGGAAATCCGCGTGAAGTGAATAGGGTGCAGGTGAAATAAAGTGCCGCTAAGATGTAACCATTTTCGATTTTTAAATTGGAATATCATACAGGGAATACAATACGGGTACGGAATCACAAAACTCGAAGTAGTAAGATAATGAAGCGGCGGTGTTGACCACAAGGTGTTAGCAAAGTCAATGAGGCCCTTTGACGCATTCGGAGGGCTATTTGTTTCGTCCTCGACAAACTACAGCGTAAACTTCGTAAAAGATCGTCAGCCGAAACTGCGCCAGATGCGGAAATGTTTTGCGGAAAGTCTTTTAGTAGAAAATACCGGAAATAACTGGACTCGTCACGAACCAAGAACACTTACAGGTAGGACGGTACTGGACTGGGCGAGTTTGGTTGCCAGATGTGTTGCAGACCCATCAGAAAAATCCTAAAAGTAATTCCCGTTCTTTACAAGACAGGGTTTTCCCGGGACATGGTAGCAATCGAGTCGCTATACGCGTGTTTCAAGAATGACCGTAGCAAGCAATAAACCAGAAAAGCGCCTCTACTCGAACAAAGCATGTGGATAATAAAGGCTTCTGGCAACCAAATGTGGACAATAAACCAAAGTTTGAAAACCTGAATAACCAACTTTCAAGGATTATTCATAATTCACACGACTTTTCAGACATTTCCGGTAGTGTGACAAGAAAATGTTAAGTACACCAAGTAATCAATACTCTACAAATACAAACTACTCTGTTTCTCCTTTTTTCTTGTCCTAACCCAGACCGTATCAAAATTTGTTTAAAATGACGAGACTCGCTGTAGTGGTACTTATAGTTGTTTGTGAATATCTGAAAAACGAAGATCAAGTGGCGGTAACATCCACAGGGAAAAGTTCTTCAGGATAATGACGTTGACAACATATTTCAGGGTCATCGAAAACGGCGAGGAATCGCTAAAGTAAATAATTACCGACAAATCTTCTGTGCTGGCATTAGAGAAATTTAATGTTGCGATAACAATTAGTGCAATGAACAGCCGGTCCAGATGTACAGATAAGATATACTAGATACTATTAAAAAGAAATCAAAATGAATTTATAACAGTGTCATTAATCAATCATCTTATATTTTTCTTCGATCCCCTGCACTGACATAGCGATCCCTGTGGTTCTGTGAAAATTGAAATGCTTTTTGGAAATAATTTTCTAACAGAATTGCTTTGAAGCACATATTACGATATATACTAACACAGGGAAACAGATAAAGTCGATTCTCTTTCTTTATCTCACATATCAGATCTTTGCAATTGTATTGTACTATGACCTACTTGAAAATACGTTAGAGATTGACGGCTGTAAGTGTTTAGGTGAGGGAAGGTACTGATGAAATGTTTGTAATGACCGGAGAGTTTAACAGACAACAATATATATATATATTTTATAACAATAAAATAACGAAAACAATAACCGAAACGAAAACGAGAAAATTATTAATAAACTACGTAAAACAGAAACAATAACGGTAGTCCGCGAACAAACGAATCGCGACAACGTTAATAAACTGTTCTCGGTAGATCAACTTTCCAGAGCGTTGTTGACCCCGTGGAAGTCGCAAGCTTTCTGGCAAGTCGAAGGGTGCTTCTTTGGTGGCCGAGTTGGTGACGTCCCAGAAAACCGTTAAACGGGGAAAAACCCTCTTGTCCTTCAAGGACAGAGAGAAAGTTTGTTCCCCGAATTAGTGCATCCGGGACCGTCACTGCGAAGGACTGGTTAGTGACCTAGCCAGGGTTCTGGCAATCGTCACTTTTATGGCCAGTCCTTCAACTCGACCACCAACGGTGCGTACTTGGGAAAGGCAAGGTTTCCGCGTCCGGAAAGTCCCTCCTTTCCCCCCCCCGACGTCCGCTGCAAGTGCAAGTCATTTTGGTGAATATAGAGAATGTGAAGAATATATAAAAGGAGCTTTTCAATGCCAGTGCATAGTTGTCGCGCAACTGCAGCCGAAGAAGCTTGCGGAAGTGACGTAGGATATTTTCCTGTTTATGAAGTGCGGATTGGTAATAATCAAGTAAGTATCTCTATGTATTACAAAACATTACCGTATACATCATTTAATTAATAGAATTACAGTGCACAAACTACGATTTGATTTATATGAAATTTCATTGATTTGTATTAACACGCTGAGTGCCAAACCAGAACCCTAAAAAATTCCATGAAATCAAAGTAAGTTATTTAATGAAATAAAAATTGAAAATAATTATATGTGTGATATTGAGTAGTCTTCCAACATTTTTGCATTTTACAGATCCCAATCAAATTTGGTACAATGAATATATTAACGTAAAAATTCATTTTAAACCTGGACAAATAATTCCGTCACCCACATATGGGTGACATGGCGGTCAACGTGTTAATACTGAGTTTCTTATAACGCTGTACAAATCAATCGGGTTATAGGTGTGTTGACTGTATTTACAGTGTAAAATGACTCTTTCTAATATTCGGACACCCTTAAAAAGATGATGACTTTTTTAGTATTGGTCCATACCACTTGTATTTTTTCGAGAAGTTATAACAATGTTTATGCTACATGTTTGCTATATATATAATTGATACAAAGTATATTTTTTAAACTATCAATATAGGCTAACATAAATAAGTTTTTAAAAAGTGCTTTTAAGTGCTTATATTCAGAAAATTTCATGAAAATAGGTCAACGTTGTAATGAGCTATAAACGTTTAAATATGGTGAACATTGCTTCACATATTTTTGAATAAAGAATTAGTATATATTGCTGGAATTTATATCAAATTGCTTAATTTATAAATTAGTAAAATTTAACTAATTCTGGAAAATGACATTTAATATATCTGTCTACAAAACATATAAAAAAGAAAAAGAATCACGGTAAAATTTGTAAATAGTTGCAATGAGTATAGTAAAATATACAGAATTTGTCACTACGAGAATGATAGTAAGAAATAATATGAAACTTTTATGTATTAAGTGCTCCAATTGCTATATTCCATATTGTACAGGGTGTATAAAAAGGTTTGATTTTGGCAAGCGTAGGCGTATTCTACATCTTCGGATCGATGAAGATCTGTAAAAAAAAGTTGCCGCAAAAGTGTCCTTGACCTTGAATTTCAAGGTCAAATTTTATTTTTATTGCATTGTATTCTACTCATCATGAGGATAAAAAGTGTCAAAGGAACCATGGGTCAAAACTTGACCGTTCTCATAAAAAATAATATTACAGTTATTACTAATAAAGTAAGCAGTTACTATTATTATTATTATTAATATTATTATCAATTACTAACGTAATTGATCACAATTAATATTACCTTTCAAGTCATGAAAGATGTTCATCTTCTATTTCTTCTTCTAAGCCAAAGAACCGATCCCAGCGAAACACGAGAAAACTCGTGAGCGGTCCTTAACAGATGAGACGCGAACACGAGAAAACTCATGAGCGGTCCTTAATGTGTTAAGCAATATTAATCAGAATGGATCGGTTCTTTGGCTTAGAAGAAGAAACAGAAGATGAACATCTTTCATGACTTGAAAGGTAATATTGATTGTGATCAATTACGTTAGTAATTGATAATAATAATAATAATAATAATAATAATAGTAACTGCTTACTTTATTAGTAATAACTGTAATATTATTTTTTATGAGAACGGTCAAGTTTTGACCCATGGTTCCTTTGACACTTTTTATCCTCATGATGAGTAGGATACAATGCAATAAAAAAAAAATTTGACCGTGAAATTCAAGGTCAAGGACACTTTTGCGGCAACTTTTTTTTACAGATCTTCATCGATCCGAAGATGTAGAATACGCCTACGCTTGCCAAAATCAAACCTTTTTATACACCCTGTACGTGTAGGGTACAACATATTAATAAATTGTGAAAAAAGTTGCGAACGTCACCACCACGTCGCACACTGCGTTGTGTATAAGAGGAATTTGTTGGTTTTAGGAAGCAGGTATACTCGTGAATAAAATGCAAATACTTTATTTTATCCGTGTTCTCCCGTGTGCTGCCGGATTCGAACTGAGAGTGAATCGTTAAAAAAAAACAAACGCGTCGCGCCGAGATGTTCCTGTTCAAAAACGCCTAGGACATCTCTATAGGCATCTGGCGCAGAAACAAATGAACGACGTGCCCGTCACGTCGGCTAACATTCATTATTAATTTTTGTATACATATATATATCTATATATCTATACTCCCACTCAAAAATTAATTCGTTAACAATTAACGCAAGAGAGAACACTTCATTTATTTAATATTGCTTTAATACTGGGTGATACATAAATGGTCCAACATTTGTTGCACTGGATTGGGGAAAACCCAGAAAAACCCAATCAGACCACTATACTGACGATTACAGATGAAAATAAAAAAAAAATTAAAACATATTTGGAAATTGTAGTTTTACATGAATTTAATTTTAATAGTTTTGTTTCCCCTTTTTTATTCATGTTCCAGTAGTTCCATCTGCTTGCGGATGTACAAAAACCGAACTTTCGGTGATGGTTTTGTGAATGAGTCAGCTAACTGTTTATCTGTGGGAATATATTTAAGTGTTATTACCTTTTGTTCCACTTTTTCACGTGTAAAATGATATTTTACATCTATATGTTTTGTTCGTTTATGATCTGTTGGATTACTTGCGATAGCAATGTAACCATTATTATCTTCGAAGATAATTATCGGCTCTTTAATATTTATCTCTATGCTCTTCAAAGGAGATCTAAGCCAACAAGCTTCTTTAGTTGCTTCATATAATGCCATGTATTCGGCTTCTGTCGAGGAAGTTGCAACTGAATTTTTCCTTTTCGTATTCCAACAGATTGTATTACAGTCAAACATTTTAAAGATATAGCCAGTTGTACTTTTCCGGTCTATTTCGTTACCTGCCCAATCAGAATCTACATAACCATTTAATAAATTTTCATAATTATCATTTCGTTTGTAAACTAAACGAAGTTTTAACGATCCTTTTATATATTTTAAAATTTTCTTTAAGTTTTGCCATAGCTCTCTGTTATTTTTATTTTGATATCTGCTGAGCAGATTTACTGCAAAGCATAAATCAGGCCGTGTGCATAGCATAGCATACATTAAACAGCCTATAACATTTCTGCATGGTGCATCATAATACCCGTCAGCATTCAGAGCATTTAAATCTACTTTCGGAGGCAAAGGAGTATCTAAACTTTTACAATCAATCATATTGTATTTACGCAAAATATTTTCTAAATAGACATTTTGATCTAATGAGATTGTATTTTCTTTTCGTATGACATTTATTCCCAAGAATAACTTTATCTCGTTCATATCTGTCATAGAAAATTGTTTCTTTAAGTATCTTTGAAATTTTGCATCGTATTTCTATCATACGTTACTATCAGAACATCATCTACATACAAGAGTACATAGATATTCTTATAAATATGATTGTTATTTAAAAAATATAGACAGCGATCTGATAAGGAGTTTTGGAAACCATGCTTTTTCAGTGTAACTTCGAAAAGTTCAAACCAGCATCTTGCAGACTGTTTCAGACCGTATAATGCTTTATTTAATTTACATACATGTCCTTCAGGCGCTGAAATCCCATCCGGCACACGAATGTAAATCTCCTCTTTCAATAAACCGTTTAAAAATGCGGTTTTTACGTCCATCTGATGGACCAATAAATTATGTTGATTTGCAAACGCAATGATCATTCTAAAGGTTGTTATTCGTGCAACTGGTGCAAAGGTTTCATTATAGTCTTGTAGATATTGTTGACTAAAACCTTTTGCAACAAGTCTAGCTTTATATATACTGTGACGTGGCAAAAGTTGCCACGTCCCCCGAGTTTTAGCGGAAGACCGGGCCACCTTCAAAACGGGCAAAAAGCGATCGGCACCCGCGAGCGCTCTCCCTGGGACGGTCTCTAAAGACCAAGGGGCAGCGCTAATGCGTTTTTGAATGCCGCGCCACTTGGCGCGACGCGAATTGCAGGATCGTATCCGGGTCCCGGGGGGGCCCGGAACCCTTTTCCTACTCGGCCATCGGAGGAATGTCCCGCCGAGAGACGCTACCAGGACGTTCCGAGAAGATACCCGCCACTGGACAACGAGGGAAATTCTGAGCCCGGGTCAAGGAACCCGGAGGAGCTGCCGAGGAAATACGCAGCTGAGAAGACCATCATCTCCACCTCGTAGCTGCCTCGCCCGCCATAGAAGAAAATGCGTCGCGGGATTGGCCCAGGATCTTCCTCCGCGGGAGGATTAACCAATCGGAGATCTCGATCGCTGCCGATTGCAGAGCGTTCTGGTTCCCGAACCGCCGAGCACGGCCTTGCCGTGCCGAAAACTATGCTAGTTCCGAGCGTCGTGCGGGGTAGGAAAAATGAGGAAAGTGGGGGACGCCTCACTTCCGCGTTCCCGAGCCGGGCCGAAGTAGGCCATTGTGCCGAAAGCTATCGCGAGTAGTAGTCACTTTACGATTGCCTATCGAATAGTAAGATCTTTGCCCTTTTGAACTATCGCTGCCGAACTACTCGAGGGTCTAACTGCCGTATATTTGAAAGCTGCCATATATCTGAGAGCTGCCCTATATCTGAGAGCTGCCGTATATCTGAGAGCTGCCGTATATCTGAAAGCTGCCGTACATCTGAAAGCTGCCGTAGATTCGAGGAGCTGCCGTTCGGTAAGCGCCGGTCAGGCTTTGTCATATCGCGAATTTTCTGTACGACTTGTTTCGCGTTGGCTCGGGGACGTTTTGCGAACGACCTCTATTCGCGTCGTTAACGACGAGTTTCCGCGCTGCCGTAAATCGCGTCGTTGGTAAATCGCGTATGAGCCGGGACCGTCGGCCGGTTCGAGCATGGGTCAAATTTTGTAACGCGAAATAGCGTCTTGGTGTACGGCCCGAAATGCTGCCGGTTTTTGCGGGGAGAATTCCCAAATATATTTTCGCGACTATCATAGAGACTGCCCACGGTGGGACGACGTGGCGTGACCGGGTCCATAAAATTCGATTATTGCTGCCGGTACAATCGAGAGACTCTATGTTACGCCTTGAACATCGGGACACGATTCCACATCGCTCTTGTAATTTCTAACGACGGTGCCGAACATCGCGCCCGGGATCGTGTCCGACGCGAAGATCGAGCGAGAAAAGCGCGAGCGGTTGAGAATCCGCCGTTTAACAACTATCGTCGCGCGGGCTTACTCTCTCACGGCTGCCGGTTTTGCTGCCGACAGCCGAGTGTAACATCTTAGTTCAATAAACTATTGTAAAGCCCCTAATTCGCATTCAGATCCTTTGAGAAACCTTCCCGCCGCGGGGAACGTCCCGTACTCCTCCTCGTCAAACCCTGGACCCGGGTGGGCTATCCAGGATACAGTAGAAATTCTACCGAAGTCAGTCTTTTGGTTCTTTTCGACTGACTTCGGTAGGGAACGTCGGAGGTACTCGCTGACGTCACGAGGTGCTGACCGCGACCCTCGAGAACCGTCGCGGCCACCACATTGTCGGCTATATCGGTGTGAGACCTGAAGACCACTACTAATCCAATTACAAAACTTCTTTATTTTTCGTTATATTTTTATGAAACTTTTACCAACATATTCGTGGCATTTTTATGATTAAAATGATACCAAATATGATATAATTCCGGTGTTATTTACTTGTGTAACGAGCGATAAAAGTTTCGAACGCAGAGGAGGACAGCGTATGGGAAAGAAAGAGACGCAGGTTTGTTCTCTGCCGGCGGCCGCGACTCTCTGCGTCTCTTTCTTTCCCATCCGTTGTCCTCCTCTGCGTTCGAAACTTTTATCGCTCGTTACACAAGTAAATAACATCGGAATTATATAATATTTGGTATCATTTTAATCAGAAAAATGCCACGAATATGTTGGTAAAAGTTTCATAAAAAAATAATGAAAAATAAAGAAGTTTTGTAATTGGATTAGTAGTGGTCTTCAGGTCTCACACCGATATAGCCGACCCGTGTTGTGACCGCGACCGACGGTTCTCGAGTGGTGTGAGGTGTTCCACTGACATCAGTAGGGAACGTCGGTACTGACTTCGGTAGAATCTTTACTGTATCGCGCGGCCGTCGGGAAGTCGGAATTCTTTATCGCGTCTCGGGGAAATCCCGTAGAGTTTCGCGTGGCATCTATCGATGCCTGGCGCCCGTTACCAGGACACGTTCCTCAGTTCAAGTTAGCGAAAACCGACTTTTCGACGCGTCGTTTGTCGCGGGTGGACCGCGTACCGCGCGGCCGGTGCGTGGCCGGCATTTCCGCCATAAAACCCGTAGTTGCCCAAGTTTTCGCCGTCCGTCGGACCGGGAAAACCTAGGCAACGTGACAATACATGAATTTCCATTTTTATCCATTTTTATATTAAACACCCATTTGCAATCAACTATGTTTTTATTATTAGGACATGGAATCAAAGTCCATGTGTTATTTTGTGACAACGATCTAAGTTCATTATTTATAGCTTTCTCCCACTCGCATTTATCACTACGATGTTTTATCTCATTATACGAGCTAGGAATGTCAGAAGTTGTCGACAGTGCACAAATATGATAATCATATTCCTCATTATAATTTATTTGAGGTTTATTCTTTATTCTTGTACTTCGTCGCAACTCACCTTCATGAGAATCATTACGAGCTTCGATCTTTTTATTAGAATCGTTTGCTTCGCTTTCTTGATTCTCACTGATTTTTATTTCATCAGTTTTAGAACGTTCTGTTTGAAGGTTATTGTCTTCAAAGTCATTATTTCTGTGTACAGAAGTTGGTCTCGAGTTTTTAAAATTAATCTCGTCAACAACCACATCACGTGCTATAATAAATTGATTTGTTTCCACGTTTAATACTTTGTATCCATTCTTTCCATAGCCAACTAAAATCCCTTTAATAGACTTTTTATCGAATTTACTTTGTCTATTTTTGTCGTGAATATACACGGTGCTACCGAAAACTTTCAAACGATTTAATTTTGGTTTTCTATTGTGCCAAAGTTCAAAAGGAGTTTTGTTTTCTATAATGGCTTTACTTGGGGTTATATTAACTAGATAATTAGCCGTTAGAATAGCTTCACCCCAAAATTCCTTTTTGAGTTCAGCTCCGTGAATCATAGCGCGAGCTTTTTCTAACAGTGTTCTATTCATTCGCTCCGCTATGGAATTTTGCTGTGGCGTGTATGGAACTGTTAAATTATATTGGATACCCTTTTGTACACAAAATGCTTTGAATTCATTTGACAAATACTCATTCCCATTATCACAATTTAAATTTGCGATTTTTAAATTAAAGTGGGTTTTATTTTTTAGCGACAAAGTCTTGAATCATTTTAAATACGTCAGACTTATATGTAATGAGATAAACTGTCGTATAGTTGGTAAACTCATCGATAAATGTAACAAAATAATTTTTATTGTCAATAGTCGGAGGCTTAATTGGACCGCATACATCAGAGTGTATGATGAACAAAGGTCTCGTAATATGTGTGTTGTGTTGACTCCTGTCCCTTTCCTTTGAGAAAGGCAGTCGTGCTTGTTTTCCTAATACACAAGCTTCACACAAATCTTTTGTAGGACTTATTGACTCAATTAAATTTTTGTCTTCAAATAAATTATGTTGCTTCATTTTGATGAACTTAAATTGTTCGATGTGACCTAGACGTTCATGCCACAATTTATATGCGTTTAAAGTTACGATGCTATTTGCATATGTTTTGTTACACATATTTTTATTTATCGTGAAATTTACGCATATTAAATTATTTATTGACTTACCGGTTAGGATAGTCTTACCACCCTTTTTTACCATGACGCCTCCAGATTCACCAAAAATGATTGTCATCCCGCTCTGCTGGATTCGGCGCACCGACAAAAGGTTGGTCGTCGCTTCTGGTGCATACAGCACATTCTCTAGGACACCCGTTGCACCAAGATTTGTTGTCACATCGATGGTCCCGATCTTTGTTGCGCTGATAGCTTCTCCCTTCTTTGCAACAGATATTTTTATTGGCTTGTCCAATGTAGACAGTGTCTTAAACACCTCGATGTCTTTGACCACATGATCCGTTGCTCCCGAATCGATTATAAAACTGATTTTTTTCGGATCATTAATCTGTTCGTCATCAGCTTGATCTGCAGTCATAAATGCAAATCGTTCACCCTCATTCTGCATTTGAACGTTCTGCAGTGAACGTTGATGATGTTCCGTTGCAGCTTGATTTCTTTTGAAGAAATAGCAATCCTTCTTTTCGTGATTGCGTCTCCCACAATGATCGCACTGCATTTTATTGTTTTTATTAATTTTTTTATTTTTGAAGCCGTAGTTTTGCTTCTTTTTAAAATTTAATTTAAATCCTCTACTTTTCTTATTCTTCTTCTCACTATTTATAATTGTCTCTGTTTGCAGAACTTTCGCACTCGTTTCACTTTGTTCATTTTGCAATTTCACTTCATAATCAAGTAATTTTATTTTCACAAACCCGAGTGTCAGGTCTTCGTCCGCATGAGTCTGAATCGCGGTTACAAGTGCATCGTATGAATTCGGTAATGTAAGTAAAAGACATGCGATTTTGCTCATTTCACTTAATGTTGCCCCTGCTGCTTCTAATTCAACTACCATTTCGTCAAAACAGATCAGGTGTTTTGACAGCGGTGTAGTTTCCTTAAATTTGAATGTTAGAAGTTTCTTCTCAATTGCCAATTGAGTCGCCAGGCTTTTTCGGTTATAAATCGAATCCAGTTTATGTATGACTTGTTTTGCCGTATCAGCTTCTGTTGAAAAACTGAGCATTGAATCAGACAAGTATTCAATGATAATTCCTTTGGCAATCCTTTCGCATCTTTTCCAATTACTTAATGCATTTGGATCAGTGGGAGCTACCTCGTCTAAGACTTTTAATGCGTCTTCTTCTGCTATTACTGAACGAATTCGATATTTCCAGATACTATATTTTTCACCGTTACACGGCTTAATGTTACGTTTTGCCTTTTTCGCCTCTTCACTCATTTTCGCACTGAGTTTTAACACTTACAGTTAATACTTGCACTTTCACTTTTTCTTTTTATATTATTTTTTTTTAATGTCAATTTTTTTTTTTTTTTTTTTTACCGAAAAAAATGTTATACTGTATTTTAACGTCACTCTACACTAACACGTACACCTTAACTATGTGCCTGGGCCCATAACCTGTTGGTTTTAGGAAGCAGGTATACTCGTGAATAAAATGCAAATACTTTATTTTATCCGTGTTCTCCCGTGTTCTCCCGTGTGCTGCCGGATTCGAACTGAGAGTGAATCGTTAAAAAAAAACAAACGCGTCGCGCCGAGATGCTTCTGTTAAAAAACGCCTAGGACAACTCTATAGGCATCTGGTGCAGAAACAAATGAACGACGTGCCCGTCACGTCGGCTAACATTCATTATTAATTTTTGTATACATATATACAATTTTTGTATACATATATATATATATATATATATATATCTATAGAATTCTGTTCAGGTAGTGGTTGGAATTACTAAAAATATACAAATATATTTACGTATTTAACACGATATGATACAGACAAACATAATCGATAGACATCTTTCTTGAATGAAACACTTACTTCTTTTATCCATGCACACTCACTTTTTATTTCATATATCCAAATTCATTTCATACACTTTTTGTATCACTCATTATGCTCCTTTCTCATTCTGACCACACGTATCCACACAAATTCAGGGGCAAAAATGAAATTTTGTCCTTTTACGACTTATTCAACATATTTTAATATACTATTAACTTGTTTTACGTATGTAGGTATATACTATATAGTAGCATTAAAATACGTAAATATAACGTAACATAATACAGGTAATGTATATATATGTGCATATAATGAATATATTCATAATGTATTATTATTCTATGCTATTATTGTTATTATTATTCATAATATTCTTATCATTATTCTAAAATTTTATGTAATGAAAATATATACTTCGTAACGTTGTACTTTTTCGCTGCCTCGGAAAACGGGCAATCGGACATGGATAATTTCGTGGCCGTAAATAAATGTTACAGTCGTTTCTTTGCACAACAGACTATTTATTAACACTATTTATAACTATTGAATCTCATCTGCCGAATTAACATTAGACGAGTCTTTGTCTCACGGAACAGTGAACTGGAGCGGTATGAACTTAGCGCGGTATGAACTTAGCGCGATTTCGGGTTTAACAAAGCGAGGCCTTTGTATATGCGCGTCTACGTTTAGTTGGAGGTTCAAGTTGACTAGTTGCCAATTGGATTGATTGTACCTTGCTGCTCCGAGGTCAGTTCGTTCGTCACCTCGTGTGGGTGGTGAGAATTCATGGGCATGGGCCCATGATGGGAGTAAAACTCTTCTGATTTGTTAATCAGCCTAAGGGAGAGGATCTTCTGGAACCTCCCTCTTTGGTGGTGGAAGAAATCCCTACCTTAGGCCGATGTTCGGGAAATTCCCCAAAAAAGCGCGTTTATTGGTACCTCGGAGCAGCATGTATTTTCAGCCAAGTGGCTGGGTATTGTTGGGGCCCGAGTGGCCTACGTACGCCGTGCTAGCCAAGTGGCTAGCAGCTAATTTATTGCCCCTTGGCCGAGGTCCGGTGACGAAGACCAAGGGGCTGGGAAAACGTGCGTTTGCTGTCTCTGGTATTCGTCCGTTTGACGAAAACCAGAGACACGGTTGTTGGGGTTGTAGCGCAACCCGAGCATACCTCGCGTCGTGCGGAAGAGGATTTACGACCCCTTGGCCGCCGCGTGTAGTGGGCCATAAGGCCCGCTGTGTCCGAATCCGGAACCCTCAAGTACCTCGCGGACGGTACACGGAGTGGGGGTCGCACGGATTGACTTATGGCCACTTTTCCAATGCCATCAGCTCGAATCCTCAAGCGCCTCGCGTGCGGCAACTCAAGGATTAGCATTCTTCGTGATTAGTCGAAGGACGGACAAAAATCGGAAAAGGGCTCCTTGCGCAATGCGTTTTGGGACGAAAGAGCATGCTTCGCGCAGCTGTGGCATCCTCGATTGCCACACGGCCGGAAACACGCGGACCGCCTGCGACGAATCGGACAGAACAACTCCGGGATGTTATGCGCACTGAGATCGGGCCGCGCGCGGACTTGCGGGCGCGGTCCACACGGTACAAACGCGTCCTCGAAGGTTCGACATGGAAACGAGAGACTGCTGCTCGGGCACTGGGCACCGGAAGGGAGCCACACGAAACGCTAAGACTCTCGTCCTTGGACGAAGCGGAGGACGGAAGTCGTTCCTTCGAGTATCGCGTGACGTAACGGAGACGCAAACGGATTCAAGGTTCGGACGCGGGAAAAACGGGGACAGCACTCACGGCAGGGCAGATAACGCAAGTAGAAAGAAAGATTCACGATACATACCTCGTGTCGAAGTACCGCATGGGCGCGGTGATCTTTTATAATAACGACAACTACGCGTTGCGAAACCTCCACCTATTCGCTAATGTTGTATGAAGAGCGCGGGCTCTCGGGTGCGACCACGTGGCCGCGTATTTTGTAAAACCCTGACGAAGAATAAACAACTAGAGCCAATTCCGTAACTCGTTATTTCGACCTGCGAGATCCGTCTTGTCGTGAGGGTTATCCCCGTTAAGGTCAATGCATATCTCACAGGTCCGGCTCAACATTACAACCCTGGTTTTGGTCCTAGCGTTTACTAGCCGGCAACCGTGCCAGGCTTTGGAACCGAATTTCTTCTCTGGCCTCTCGGGCCTTCCTAGATGGCCTTTCGAGAGCGCGTTGACAGTTCCCTGCTGTGCGTGGCACAAAAAAGAAATGTTTTTAGGGGCTCCACAGCTCCTTAGGTAAACTATCCGTATCTCTCCTTTACAACACCATGAAAATAGGAAACGTTCCTGGCACTTAGTGAAACAGCATCGCACATCCTTATATGTATTTTATCATACGTAAGTTATATATGTATATACAATTCTTCTTAAATAATATATCATGTTATACGCAAATGTAATTTCTTAATGAAAATATATTAGAAACATCTTTGTTCTGCAAATTCTCCCACCGGTTATAAAGTGTAAAAAAATTTTTTAAAATATGGTCGTATTCTACGATTCTTCCTGTTTGAAATTCCGTTTTTTAATTCGCGAAGCATCAAAAATTGCAAATATTGGGTACTTGAAATTGTTATAAAAATATATTAGGTTGGAGGGAAAGTTCCACCGTATTTTAAAGAAAATACTTGAATCAATTCATAAAAATACGTGTCTAATATTATTCAATGATATAATTTCCATTATTTGTAAGGACTTGTTGCCATCTGTCAGGTAACCTGTGCATTCTTGTTTCCCAATGACTCAATAGCAACATTTGTTTTTGATTTACAAGAAAAATCACCTGCCTATTTAAAAAACGACAGAAGTTTCCCTCAAATCCAACATAGGGTAGCTCGAACCGATAGCTCCGAAAGGGAGTACCGTATTATTAATTATTCTGGTAGCTTTTTCCACTCGGTAAGATTTGGGACGGACAGCAATAATGCAGGTGGAAGGTGTTGAACCGTTCGCCCGTTAGCTCAGGCCCATCAATTTTACGACGGGCAAAGTCAGATGTTGGGGTAAACTGTAAAAATGAGGCTAGCGTAAAAATTAGTTTCTGCGACAAGTTTTAATTACTTATTGACCACCGTCCAACGAATACACGAAGGAAAACACACGGTCAACACGTGGTGGAAGGGACTCCCCTCGTAATAAATCATAATATCGCACCTCATAGTCGGAAAACATAAGAATAGATACTGTAGTGATTTTGTGTGTGTGTGTGTGCGTGCGTGTGTGTGTGCGCGCGCGCGCGCCCGCGTGTGTGTGTGTGGGTGTGTGTGTAAGAGAGAGAGAGAGAACGTGGATGAATGTGAAACGACGAATGAGAGATCGAACGTATGCGAAACGGAGCGAGTGATAGGTTGATAGCGGAAAGAGCGAGAGGGAGTGAGTGAGAGAGCGAGAGACCGACGCGTAATTGCCGGTAGCGAAAACGATATGCGCAGAAGTAATTAAGCGAGCGAGCCGGTCACACGCCGCGTAAGCGAACGGACTAAAACTTATAAACCGCGAATAATATTAATAATAATAAAATATTACAACAATACTATTTTTACTAAGAAATTCCCGTGTGATTAACTCCATGATATTGGACGTAAGCTGTGGGTTATAGGAGTGGGCTAAGATATTAAACTGTTACCGCCCACTACTACACGATTGTAGGGGGTGACAAGACGCCATTTCGTATGGGTTTCGAAGTGGTGACATTGTATTGATGCGAAGCTTAGAAGAAGGTTCCCCGGCAGGACTGCGGTGACGTGTCTAGATACGAATGCGCGGCCGATTGGTTAAGAGTGGAAGAGGCAGGCCTCGTTTCACACGCATTTTCGGCTGAATTCGAAATATTGGCTGCAGCGGTAACACATACTGTGTAGCGTGACGACCTTCGGAGTCAAGACATTGGGTCAACAGCCGCGGCAGAGATGGTGATAGGCATACCTACGATAGACTCTCTTTGTTTAGGTACCGTCCCCCGGCGCTGCTCTGTATGGAGCGGTTTATGACAGATTATTACTATTGAGCTGGAAGTTGGCATAGTCGGAGAACATCTGTTTACTGTAAAGTAATTTGTAGACCCCGACTTCTTCGGCGAATGTAAAAATGCTACACCCGAGCAATTAAAAAAACGGTGACACTTCCAAAATGGCGAAATTAAAATTACTTTAAGGTATGAGGCACCCCATGCGTCCTTGCATGCATGTGAATCGTTAGAAATGTCAGATTTGTAGTCCATCAATTTTATGACGGACAAAGTTAATTACTTTATGATCACCGTCCGACGAAATCATTACTATGTTTGCGTAGTTGGGTTTAGTCGGGCCTACAGGCGCGTCTGAGGTGGGGATAGGTTTATTAGCATAGTAAAAAATTGTTATTTTGTTTGTTATAACGTTTAAATTCTTTAACAAGGTATTCCCCATCTATTTACACGAGGGACTCTGAAATGTTCTAGTTTACAGCTTCTTAAATAAATAATGACGAATTGTTTCACCGCACAGATTGTGAGATGATATTCTTTCTTTTTCGTTAGCGTTGTAATGAATTGTTATTTTGTTTGTGGTGTACACAGTTATACATAAAAATAAAGATGTGCCGCGTGGGGTGTCGATGGTGCGGTGGTGGGGGTCCTGAGATCCCGTGGCCGTGGTATTAGATGAATAGTCAATGAAAGGACACGGAAGTGAACGCACCGCGCGGCCAGGTACAAGCAAGAGCTGTTGATTGTTGTGATTCACCTAACCTTGCGTGCGACCACCGGACATAGGGCCGAGGGGAGAGGACACCACAACTGGCGACGAGGATTAAAGTAAGTACATATACAAGATTTTTCCGTAATGGAAAATTGCTCCGCAAAAGAAAATTGTATTCCTCGTACAATTTACGAAAGTACACATAGGACAAACCAATGTGGTACAAGTAGTAACTGGTAATTTAGTTAACACTAAATGGTACCTATACCAAGGTTGTATCTTTGTAGATTGGTTAACCAAAGAAAATTGACGATATTATCAATTAATACAGAAAAGAGGTAATTTAGTTAACACTAAATGGTATCTAAACCAAGGTTGTATCCTTGCAGATTGATTAACCAAAGAAAATTGACGATATTATCAATTAATACAGAAAAGAGGTAATTTAGTTAACACTAAATGGTACCTAAACCAAGGTTGTATCCTTGCAGATTGATTAACCAAAGGATAAACCGACGATATTGTCAATTAAGACAAGGAAAAAATACTCAAGATGTCCCAGATCAGTCCACTAGGTGCCTTTAACTGCGAAGGAGACCTAGCATCCGTCGGGTTACGATGGGAAAAATGGAAGAGGGGATTTGGAAATTATATACTAGCAGCAGATATTGATAAGCCGGAAAAAAACGAGCGGCCTTCCTGCACATGGGCGGGTTACAGCTACAAGAAATCTATTACAACATTCCAGGCGCCCATGTAACAGAGGAAGGCAGTGACGTTTTTGAAATTGCTATTAAAAAATTGGACAATTACTTTTCCCCTAAATAGAGTCAAATATATGAAAGGCATCTATTCAGATTAATGAAGCAAGATCCAGGGGAGAGATTCGAAAAATTTTTGGTAAGATTACGGCGCCAGAGTGCAAAATGCAAATTTACAAACGTTGAAGAGAACCTTATAGACCAGATAACTGAGAAGTGTGAGTCGAGTAAACTCAGGAAAAAATTACTCACGCTAGGTGATGAGGTAACTCTCGACAAAATAATCACGGAAGCAAATGCACTAGAAGCAGTGCAAAGACAAATGGATAACTTTGATCCAACAAAAGTAGACCAGACTTCTCAAGTAGTAAACCGTATCGAAACGAAAAGTAGCACTCCAATTTCAAAATCATGTACTCGATGCGGGAGTGACAAACACTCAAGCGATTACATTAATTGCCCAGCCCGAACAAAGAAGTGTTTAAAGTGCGGTTATTTAGGACATTTCCGGGTACAATGCCGAACTAGAGTAAAGAAACGCAAAGCAACAATGGCTACGTTTAGTAATAGCAAAAAACCTAGATTAAACCAAGAAGAAAAGACCAACACGGAGATAGATTTTATATTTCACATAGATGATGACGAAAGCATAGTGTGTCGAGTAGGGGGAGTGAACTTGGGAATGTTAATAGATTCGGGGAGTAAATGAAATATTATAAACGATACGACTTGGAATAAACTAAAATAATACAATGTTAGGGTTTACGATCTTGTGAAGAATCCAAACAAAACATTTATGGCTTACGGCAGTCAAAAGCCCTTGACAGTGCTAGGTTCTTTTAACGCGGAAATCGTTATCGGTAATGAAGCGAATATGGCGACGTGTTATGTTGTAAAAAATGGTACTAGTAATTTACTAGGTAAAGAAACCGCCACAAGGCTGAAAGTATTGAAGGTAGGGGTAGATATTAACGCGATGGGTAACGGGGTTTTCCCCTTTAGAGATGTGAAAGTTAACATCCCCATCGACAAATCAGTTAGACCTGTCTGCCAACCATATCATAGAGTGCCAATACCGCTTGAAAATAAAATAAAGGAACAGATACAAAATTTATTGAGGAGCGATATCATTGAACCAGTAAACGGTCCGTCTAGTTGGATTTCACCTATGGTTCCTATCCTCAAGAGCGACGGAGATGTAAGAATTTGCATTGATATGAGACCCGCAAATAAAGCTATTCTTAGGGAAAATCATCCTTTACCTACAATGGAGCAGCTTATTCCAAAATTCAGAAAAGCTCAATTTTTCTCAAAATTAGACATTAAAAGTGCATTTCATCAGGTAGAACTTAGCGAAGAATGTCGGTATATCACAACATTCATCACTAGTTCGGGACTTTACAGGTATAAACGCCTCATGTTTGGTATTTTTTGTGCTCCAGAGCTTTTCCAAAAAATTCTAGAGAAGATGTTATTACCATGCAGCGGAGTAGTTAATTTCATTGATGATATTGTGATATTCGGATGTAATGAGAGGGAACATAATACCAGACTCGCCAAAGTTTTGGAAATTCTAAATGATTATAAGGTATTACTCAACGATGAAAAATGTATTTACAAGGTAAGAACTATACAATTCCTAGGTCACAAACTATCCGATAAAGGCATCAGACCGTTAGATAAATATACAAAGACAATCGAAACATGCAGAGAACCCCAAAACATAGAAGAACTCCAGAGTTTTTTAGGCCTTGTCAATTTCGTCGGAAAGTGGATTCCTAATCTCTAGCAACGTTAACAGACCCAATTCGAGAATTGTTACGGCTTAAGCTAAGCAAAACTGCTGACATTACGCGACACTGGACAGACAAACAGTCACAAGCCTTCAATAAATTAAAACAGTCATTGATTAACATACAAACGTTAGGATACTATGACCCAGATGATAGAATACAAGTAGTCGCGGATGCTAGTCCGGTGGGGCTAGGTTCGGTTCTCATACAATACGACTCGGATGGACCACGCATCATTGCTTTCGGTAATAAAAGCCTCACAGAATGCGAAAAGCGCTACTGTCAAACTGAAAAAGAGGCTCTTGCCTTAGTTTGGGCAGTTGAATACTTTAAAATGTATTTATACGGAAAAAACTCATTTGAACTAATTAGCGACCATAAACCCCTCGAAGTTATATTCGGGCCTAATTCTAGACCGTGCGCCAGAATTGAACGATGGGTTTTACGACTCCAGTCTTATAATTATAAAGTAGTATACCGTCCTGGTAAAACTAACATTGCCGACCCTCTGTCGCGATTATGCGCAAATGCAGAACCTTGTCCATTCGATGACGACGATAATTACTTAAATCTTGTAATCGACCAGTCTTGCCCAATAGCTGTACCCTTAAAAGACATAAAAAACGCGAGTGAATTAGATGAGGAACTAAAAATGGTTAGAGGGGCTTTACACAATAGAAACTGGAGTCGCGACATTAACAATTACAAGCTTTTCGAAAACGAACTTTGTAACCAAGATAGCATTGTACTGCGAGGAACTAAAATTGTGATACCTACAAAATTACGCGCCCGAGTACTGGCAGCTGCCCACGAAGGACACCCGGGAATACAGTAAAGATTCTACCGAAGTCAGTACCGACGTTCCCTACTGATGTCAGTGGAACACCTCACACCACTCGAGAACCGTCGGTCGCGGTCACAACACGGGTCGGCTATATCGGTGTGAGACCTGAAGACCACTACTAATCCAATTACAAAACTTCTTTATTTTTCATTATTTTTTTATGACACTTTTACCAACATATTCGTGGCATTTTTCTGATTAAAATGATACCAAATATTATATAATTCCGATGTTATTTACTTGTGTAACGAGCGATGAAAGTTTCGAACGCAGAGGAGGACAGCGTATGGGAAAGACAGAGACGCAGAGAGTCGCGGCCGCCGGCAGAGAACAAAGCTCGCGTGAGCGAAGGCCTTTAAATGAAAAATTTAACTTCTTTATTATTAATTATTTTTTTATGAGACTCACACCAGGATGTTCGTGGCATTTTTGTAATGAAAATGAAACCAAATATGACATAATTCCGATGATACATATTTACTTGTATAATGAACGATGAAAGTTACAATTTCCCATAACAATTACATTGACGGAAAATTAGTGCAAATGTGATCCAAATTATATCGCGTTTGGTATCATTTTAATCAGAATAATGCCACAAATACATTGGTGAAAGTCTCATAAAAAAATAATTAATAATAAAGAAGTTAAATTTTTCATTTAAAGGCCTTCGCTCACGCGAGCTTTGTTCTCTGCCGGCGGCCGCGACTCTCTGCGTCTCTTTCTTTCCCATACGCTGTCCTCCTCTGCGTTCGAAACTTTTATCGCTCGTTACACAAGTAAATAACACCGGAATTATATCATATTTGGTATCATTTTAATCAGAAAAATGCCACGAATATGTTGGTAAAAGTTTCATAAAAATATAACGAAAAATAAAGAAGTTTTGTAATTGGATTAGTAGTGGTCTTCAGGTCTCACACCGATATAGCCGACAATGTGGTGGCCGCGACGGTTCTCGAGGGTCGCGGTCAGCACCTCGTGACGTCAGCGAGTACCTCCGACGTTCCCTACCGAAGTCAGTCGAAAAGAACCAAAAGACTGACTTCGGTAGAATTTCTACTGTAGTAGCTATGAAATCCAGGCTACGCTCAAAAGTATGGTGGCCTAAGATTGACAAAGATGCTGAAAATTATGTAAAGGCTTGCAAGGGTTGTACCCTTGTCTCAGCACCCAATCCACCAAACCCCATGAAAAGGCGCACCTTGCCAATACAGGCATTGGTAGACATTGCGGTTGACTTTCTTGGACCGCTTCCTAGTGGGCATTACCTTTTTGTAATAATAGATTATTTTAGTAGATATAAAGAGATAAAAATAACAAAGGCTATAGACGCAGAAAAAACATTTGACATGTTAAAAGAGATATTTTCGAGAATAGGTATACCGGTTAGCATAACAACGGATAACGGTAGGCAATTTACAAGCGACGATTTCAAAAGGTTCTGTGTCGAATATGGTATAATCTTACATCATACAATCCCTTACTGGCCGCAACAAAACGGAGAGGTCGAAAGACAAAATCGCGACATATTGAAAAGACTCAAAATTAGCCAGAGCAAAAAATCAAACTGGAAAAATGACCTTCTCAATTATCTGATGATGTACAATAGTACACCCCATTCAATCACCGGGAAGACTCCATCCGAGTTGTTCTATAGGAGACAATTTAGAGATAAACTGCCTTCAATCATAGATATCGAGAACTCGGAAATTGACTTAGAGATAAAGGAAAGAGATTTTGAAATGAAAGCAAAAGGGAAGGAACAGGAGGATCGGAAGAGAAGAGCTGAGGAAAGTAGCATAGAAGTTGGGGAAGAGGTTTATGTAAAAAATATGATTAAGGATAATAAACTTACAACGGAATTTAATGGGGTACCACACACGGTACTCAATAAGACGGGGAATGATGTCGACATAAGGAACGAAGAAACAGGACAGCATTACAGAAGAAATATAATTCATCTGAAAAGGGTTGAAGGACAGTGGACAGTTCTTGGAAACGACGAGAAGACGGAATCAGGGGCTAAGGACGGCAGCCAAGCAGCACAAACCAGCCATCCTGTCAGCACGGCATGCCAACCCAAATCCATCGCGTAATTACTATGTTGTTAAGTTAAGGATATATTGTATTGTTCAGGTAAACTGCGGGTACGATTGGGATTCGACGAATAGCTAATAAATTTATATTTTATTATAAGTAAAAAAAATGTGTTTATTTTCAATCATTGTAATGAAAGAGAGATGTGGTATACACAGTTATACATAAAAATAAAGATGTGCCGCGTGGGGTGTCGATGGTGCGGTGGTGGGGGGCCTGAGGTCCCGTGGCCATAGTATTAGATGAATAGTCAATGAGAGGACACGGAAGTGAACGCACCGCGCCGCCAGGAACAAGCAAGAGCTGTTGATTGTTGTGATTCACCTAACCTTGCGTGAGACCACCGGACATAGGGCCGAGGGGAGAGGACACCACATTGTTTGTTATAACGTTTAAATTCCTTAACAAGGTATTCCCCGTCTATTACCACGAGGAACTGTGAAAAGTTCTAGTTGATAGCTTCTTAAATACGATATTCTCGTCGAGAATAGTCGCAGGCTAGCCGTCAGTCTCTAGCATTGGCCTGCGAACCCCTGGGGTTCTGGTAGCAGAGGACACGCGGTGTCTTTGTTCCACCCTCTCAAGTGGCTGTCCCGGACTGTAAAGGTCAATCCATATCTCACCGGCCGGCGAGCCTGACGGTTTTTCCCAGTTTACAATCTAAAAACATTTTTTTTTGTGTCACGCACAGCAGGGAACTGTCAACACGCACTCGAAAGGCCATCTGGGAAGGCCCGAGAGGCCAGAGAAGGAATTCGGTTCCAAAGCCTGACACGGTTGCCGGCTAGTAAACGCTAGGACCAAAACCAGGGCTGTAATGTTGAGCCGGCCGGACTGGCCTGTGAGATATGCATTGACCTTTATTCCCGTGTCCGAACCTTGGACCCATTCGCGTCTCCATTCCGCCTCGCTGTTCTCGAAGGAACGACTTTCGTCCTCCGCTTCGTCCGAGGATGAGAAGTCTTCGCGTTTCGCGTGGCACCCTTCCGGTGCCTGGTGCCCGAGCAGAAGTCTCTATTTTCGAATCGGACCTTTGAGAACTCGTTTGTTCCGGGAGGACTGCGTACGTACTGGTTATCTGCGATCAATATACATTTACTACCAGAACGTAACGAGGTGTGCCGTGGCCATTTCATGGTGTGTGCTAAATGCTAGGAATGTACTACTATGTATCATCAGCATGTACCCCCCTGCCCCCAATGCAATGGTATTGCAATATCTTGAGATCAGATGAGCCGTATCATACATGATGATAGGTTGTTGAATTTGTCATTTTATTCTCTATAAGAATATGAATAAAAAAATATATGATTCTATTAAAAAGGATATCGATGACCTTGAAATCTTGTAAAAAAATGACCTTGAGAAAAAATTGTTACCATCATCAAATTCGCCCCTTGAAACAGTATAACCTTGTTCTGTGGAGATTTTTTGTACGACTAATAATAACCGAAATATTTATGTGTTCCCATTTAAATGCCCCATCCTGTATACCTTGCAGTAGAAGGGATAATTTTACGACACTTATCATGCAAGCCTCGGCGACATATATCGTGAATTCACTGTATTTGTCAAAAATATTACCACGTAATATACTAGAAAATAATTTAGGATCTTATTGTTCCCATTTCAGTGACCTTAACCGTTTGAGTCCCAAGCGGCGCGATCGCGCTGTTGAGATTTTATGTCCAGAAAACCCAGCACATTTCGAGCATTGTGGACAACTGACGGTGCCGTTACCGATTATCGAAGTCGCTCGCTCAGATTTACTGACGGAAGTACATCACACAGCGGTTAAAATACGTTGTCATGGTCATTATATGCATAAAAAGCAATTAAGTAACAGTGGAATCTAGATCTAGATTTTATCGGTACTATTCGACTAGCCCACATACTCTTCCATACAGAAAATATAGTGACAAATCATTTAATGTTGCCAATAACAAGTACAATTTTTTTGTCGGTAAAATCTATTCATCTAAAAATTTTAGAATCTGGTTTCATTAGTTATGATCAGTCTTTGGTGTTAAAAACAAGAGGAACGATTTTTTACAGACAAATTCGACGTGAGCTATTAGCTAACCAGATAAAATTAATTTTTCAGGAGATTGCAGAACTTAACTGCAACTTTACTGAACTGAACTTTACTGAACTTTACTTTACTGAACTTAACTTAACTGAACTTTTGGCTGCTATTTGCTGCATAGCGGGGACAATGGCGAGTTACTTGGAACTTTACTGCGGTGTGGTTGCTTTACTACTTATCGCTTTCTATTATTACCTGGTGACCAAATTTCGTTTCTGGAGAGAACGTGGCGTACCTGGACCAAAACCTCACCCGATTTTCGGCAATCTCTTGGGTCTAATCCTTGCAAGAGTAGGTATACTAGACGTAGTGACGGACATTCGTAAGAAATACAAACATGAACCTGTGGTTGGAGTGTTCGGAGGACTATCACCTATTCTCGTTCTACATGATCCAGATATTATAAAGAACGTCTTAATCAGGGACTTCTCCTCCTTTGCAGAACGTTCAGATTCGGTTCAGGAACGGGTATGTATAACACCAGAGGAGTGTAAATGTAATTTCATTCAATTCAATTCAATTGTTACATTCAATTTTAATCAGTTATTCGTTTCTCCTTCAAACACATGAAATTGTATCAATTGCTAAAAATATAACTTATAATAAATACATTGTACAATATAAATACATGAATCTACTTGTACCAGAAGCCCCGTCGTGAAAAGCACTGTCATACAAATTCTAACGTTTTTTTTGTGTTGTGGTAAACGAAAAGTGATTCCGAAACTGTTAATTCTAGTTTTAAAAATGCTGAACACGAATTAGAAGATCTCCATTTTTTCAACATCCTCACTTTTTAAGAAATTTGAATGACGATTAAATTATCACTTAGTAATGCTAATAAAAGAGAGAAACTACATTTACTATTGAATGAAATAGTATCGACTAAGATTATCACAAACGATTTAACACAAAATATTTAGAACAGTATCATTGAGTGGCTACTTTTACGACGGTTTAACTAAAGAATATTTACCTGATAAAATGGTGTCGTAAAATGTTTACAGACTGAACCTATGTCGCTGAATTTAGCTCAATTGGACGTAACCAGATGGCGAATGCTAAGACCGAAAATAAGTCCAGTTTTTACATCAGGAAAACTAAGAAACATGTTCGCACTTGCAGTGGAATGTTCAAAGAACTTAGATAAAAATGTAAATAAATTAGTTGCAACAGGGGAACCAATCGAAGTTAAATCACTGTTCGCACGCTATACGATGGACGTGATTGGCAGTTGTGGCTTTGGAATTGATATGAGCGGTGAGGGCGAAAAGGAAGAGGAGTTTCGTCGAATGGCCAAGCGTGTTTTCGAATCGTCCTTAGAAAACGCATTACGATTTAAAACAAGACTGTTCTGCCCGGAATTGTACGATTTACTTGGATATGTAGTGCCTGAAAAGACGTTCTCCACTTTCTTCACGAAAACTGTCATGGACATGATTAAGTATAGGAAGGAGCACAACATCTCTAGACCTGATTTCCTTAACTTGCTCATAGAATTTAAAAACCATCCAGAACTGTTTGAAGGCATGGGTAAGTTACTTATTGTTCATAAAACTATGTTTACAAGATTAATCTACGATATACAGTAATGCACGGTTAAATGGTACAGTCAAGGGATGAGGTCGTCAAAAATGCCCTTGTCTTAAAATAAACGGCCTATGTAACATTCGATAGACAGGGAGGGTAGTTGTGGGGCAAATTCTAGGATAATGTTGGTCAGCTTGGCAGTCAGGACACACGCGATTCAAGAAACCCCTCTCCATGGCACCTCTACGCAATTAGTAACTGCCTAACGCAACAGTAACTGCCTCATTTCGGCGGCTCGGTAACCCGAAAGCGGAGCGTTCTCCACCATCCTCATCTTTTCACTTACACTAAACGCTATTTATTTTCATACTTTTTTCTCTGGTGCGCCGTAGTTAAAAATGATAAAAACCAATTTTCTCAACGTTTTTCAGATTTACTTATTGTTTTCTTAACACTTTAGGTAAATTATACCCTGGAAAATATTTGAACATTCAGAAAAGCACTATGAAGATTACTGACAAAAACATTAAAACTATCCTAAGATTACCTCTCGCCTAACTACCTTTATTATACATCCAGTCGCGACACCAAAAGTTGTAACACACATTCAAATCAGAATATCTCTACGTAGTTAGGTAAATCGTACAATCTTTGAACCCTTAATTACTACCCAATATCCTAATCTAAAAATTAAACGTTCCCACACGATACAATCTTACCACTCGGATTGTATCAATTAATATTGTTCGTCCCCGTACCTAACAAACAAATTGAACCTATATTCCTGTAGTAATAACCCATCGCCAGCCGTTAATTGTAAGAGCAGTTAACCTACTTTATAACGGATCAATAATATTGAAATTTTATTTTCAGAGTTAACGGACACATTGCTTGCTGCTCAAGCTTTCGCTCTCTTTCTGGCGGGATCTGATACATCTTCGTCTACTATGTGCTGGGCTCTTTATGAGCTAGCTCAGAATCACGATGTACAAAACAAACTGTATGATGAAATTAGGGCATATCATGCTAAGTACGGCGATACCTTCACGGTTGAGTCCCTCAAAGAGTTGAAATACTTGGACAAAGTATTCAAAGGTGAACACATAAGCATGTCACAGATCATTATATGTATACATACACAGTATGTCCGTATGTACGCCAGATTTTGCGGGTTTTTTAAATTTCGCAGGGAAAAGGAGATGAGCCTGTTGGGAAAGAAATATTAATCGATAATAAAACTGTTTTATATTTACATAATAAGTGTACGTGCGTCTTTGTGTTTACAAAAGTGTACATATGTGTGTGTGTGTGTGTGTGTGTAATGTGGCTCTCTTATCAGCTAAGTTATTGGTTGTGGAGTTACCTATGGAAGTAAGAGGTTAGTCAAATTAGTATTGTTGTGGGAAATTTTCAAAAACCCACAGTATCGAAAGAACAAGCGGAGTTGATGCGAGAACGGAGAAATTAGAAGGGTGCATGCAATATGTTGAATACAGTGGCTTGGTCTGCCCCGCTCTGCGAGGGGCTTGGTAGAGAGTAACCAACAAGTCCCGGGAGGGGGGGAAGGGATAGGTCTCAGGCAATCCAACTGTTTTAACCCTTTGCACTCCGAACCATTCTGGCAGAAATTTACAAATCCTCGTATTATTTAGTATAATTTTGGAACCAAGTAACGTATTATAATGATATTGGACTTATATGAATTGGTTGACATCGAGGAATATATATTTGCAAAAAAATCAATATTTTATTTAAAGTTCCGCTGGAATAAATTAATTCCCCGTAATCGCTAATAAACTTTAATGTCCCCTGAGAGGGGACAGCGGAGTGCAAAGGGTTAAGTGTTTAGATGGCTGTTGAGACTAACTTGATAGTGGGAACGGGATTCTAGCTCGATACGGAAGTTTATCCCGGGTGTATTCTCCGGTTATACGGATCAGAGGATTCGAATGATTTTCTATGGAGAAGTTGGCAATCATGTTACAGATGAATTTGTCTAGTAGCGGGAGTTTAGCAAGAGTGTGTAATTCCTTGGTGGGAAACCTGACCTCCTTGCCTGGGATGGACTTTAAGATTTTAGACTGGATCGTTTGAACTTTCCGTTTGGAAGATTTAGGGAGAGTTCGCCACCATATGAGCGAGCCATAAGTGAGGACATGCCTGATGCACATGAAATACGTTAAGATACGTAGTTGAAGAGGCAGATCAGACCTGGTAGAAATGAATGTAGATAACACATGAAAGGCTCGGAGGGTATTTGTGATACGGTCGGTCAGAGCATGATTCCAGTTGAATCTGGAGTCCAGAACAACGCCAAGGTACTTGACTCGTGTTGACCAGGCAACAGCCTCGCCATCAATTAAGAACTTGTTGCTATTCGTGAAGTGATTTAAGGCGGAGGATCTGGCTCTAGAGAAGAGAATGGCCTCGGTTTTTGAGGGGTTTGGTAACAGTTTCCAACTTTTAAAATATTCAATTATATAGTCTAGACATTTTTTAACTCTCTTGAATAGGACCATACGAGAGTGCCGTGTAGAGGTGGAATAAATGGCGGTGTCGTCTGCGTATAAGGCCACTTCGCAGGATTGCATGGAAGGAATGTCTTTGATGTATAAAATGAATAGGAGGGGACCAAGGACGGATCCTTGAGGGACACCAGTTTGACAATTGTACATGACAGATTTGTGCGAATTGAACCAGACGTAGCACGTGCGTTCCAGTAAATAGAAGTTTAGGGGCCTTAATATCGTGTGGGGTAGACCCATTTTGTGTAGTTTATACAAAATGGCCGTATGCCAGACAGTATCAAAGGCTTTAGATAGGTCCAGTAGGACCATTATAGTGTCACGACGAGTGTTAAGCCCGTGAGCAATACGTTGAGTGATTCTTCCAACCTGTTGGATGGTGGAATGTCCTACACGAAAGCCAAACTGCTGGTTGATGAGGGTGTTATTAGTTTTGGTGAATTCATCGATGTTATGATAAATCACCCGCTCGAGTAATTTACCGGGGATGGGTAAGAGGCTTATCGGGCAATAACTGAATGGTTTTGATGCGGGTTTACCCGGCTTAAGGATAGGAATGACTTTAGCGACTTTCCATGCAACAGGAAAGTAGCAGAGTTGGAAAGAGAATTTAAAAATATAGTATAGTTGACAGAAGATTTTGTGCGATGCCTTCGTCAACATCGGCACGGTTATTTTATTCGGGCCTGGGGCCTTGGTGGACTTCATCTTGCAGACCATATCGAAGATCTTCTTGGGGGAGTACAGCTTGTCAGGACCATCGCTCCCACCAAGAGACCATTCAAAATTATCGTAGAATGAGTTAACTATTTGTTCCTGCTTGGATACAATTCGAGAAGCTACATTGTGAACTTCGGCAAATGCGTTTGCTAGGGTTTCGGCTTTGTCGTGAGAGTTGTAAAACTTGTTGCTGTTGACTTCCAGAACAGGAGTAGAAATTGCGCGGTTTTTAGCAATAGATTTGTAGGTTTTCCAGAAATTGGGGTCAGGTTTATTAAAGCTCTGTAGCATATGAACCCAGGCTCGTTGCCTTATTTTAGAGATGCGATATCGAATCTGTTTTGTGTATTCTTTTACTTGATAAGCAAAAAATTTATCATTAGAGATCTGATAGAATTTACGCATTCTTCTCCTGATCGGAAAGGCCTGAGCGCGTGAGGCTCTTTGCCACCCTTATTTATATGGGCATTTCCGCCATGTTTTGTCTATTTTAAGTTTTTCCGGGAATTCTTGTTGTCCATTTTGTGTATGTTTACGTTTACGGTGGCGAGCTCCTTTGCAGGGTGCCACCTCGCGACGAGGACGCTTCGTGGTGGGGGCAGCTCCCGCTAAACGCATTAAGCGTAAGCCGGGAGCGTCGCGTTCCCTTGCATAGGGACGTGACATGATTATTTCGGTAAATGGCAAAAATGCGAAAAAATGTTTCAGGTGATAGTTGTTTGATATTAGGTGGTAAATATCATGATAATGGTCTTGAGATAACGTTGAAAAGTCTAGTAAAACTCACACTCAAATTTGTAAAGGGATATTTTTTTAAACTACATTGAGACGAGTTAAATACACTACTTACATGGAGCCGTTGTTGAATGGTTAAGTGTCAAAGTTAACGCGCCACCGACTTAAACATTACGCGATGTACATCACAAGTAAGTTACTTCAACATCCTTTGCGTTTTTTCCAAACGCAAACAACTTGCTGCTTTTCATTTTATTTTAATCTTGAGATATAGTAAAGAAATTGTTTGGGAAAAATTACATAAAAGTAACAAAGTCCGACTGAGCAACCTTTTCGAGATGTACATGGAATAATAATAATGCCAACACTATGAAAATAATTCGTCTCAAAGGGGACTAAACATATAAGCAATAGAAAGTATCAGGTTCATTTTAAAAAGGAGGATGTTTAAAAAACGTCAAATGGGTACCTCAGACACCAAAAAGGTTACAAAAAAATTTATTCTTCAGGTTCTAAGATATTGCAAACCCACCGTTATTGTTTGGCAAATAAAACCTACAGAAGATACAAGAATTATTTAAACACTGCATTTCCGATTCTCGAAAAATTGTCGATATTTCAATTGTAATAATTTCGTAAATACAAATAGTACAACCACAAGTCTGACTCATTTTAAAGCGTCAAGCCTCTACTTACGGACAGCAGTGTTCAATTACATCTATGATATTTTTGCATGATGTAGCAAAAACTAAGAATGATGTAGGAAGTCTCCTACACAGCAACGAACAAAAAAGCGACTACAAAAAAATGTTCTGAAAAAATTCTGCAAATTCAAACGTCTCCGAAAACCTTCAAAAGAATTCTCGTAAATGAAACTGCCATACATTTGAAGATTGAAGCCTCTTTACATCGACTCCTTAAAAATTGATGTACGATTTGTTTTCACTGTTTCATTGAATAAAAATGAAGAACAAGTTCGGTCGTGTAAAGCCCTCATGGTGTAATTTATAGGTACGTCTGTAAGTTTGCGACACAAAAAATCGTGCACCAATTTTGAACGTATCGTAAAGAGTTAAAAACCTATGGTAGTTTCAGTCACGTTAAAAGGTTTCCCAAAATTTTCAAAAACATTCAAATGTATAGCAATATCAAGAAAAAAACACGTCTTCAGTTTCTTGGCTCGCTACATCAAGCAAAAATTCTTTAAAAATATGAAGGAAGTATGTATTAAACTAGAAGCTTCTAGCTTTAAAGCGAGTCCAAATATTGTCTCACGTTCGTAACACGCTTTTGTACGTTAGTATATTTTTTATCAAAAATAAGGATATTATAATCACAACTACTGTTTCGGTACATTAATGGAACAATAATATGGGTAAAATATTTTTTTACATAAAGACGATATTAATTTTGAAATCATAATATGCTCCACACTTTTAACCGGGAGTGTAAACTTACTAAATTATTAAGGTAAATTACCACATGGTGTGGTATTTACCACATGACTAAAATACGTATGCAAATATCAGCAGGGAATATGAATTGCATACAGTTTTCAACTTTTTTACTGGAATTTATATTCTTTTTCATTTCTATTTAACAAGCAAAGAACAATGAATATTAAGAATATTATCGGTACACGTGCTGAAAATACATTTAAACAATAAATATAGCATAATGCTGTTCAAGAGAATGTGATTATAAGTTCTAGTGATATTATTATATAAAACTAGTTTTATTAAACATATATTTAAGTTATAGATCTTACTATAGAACTGAAATGTTTCTTATTTTTGTAGAAACATTAAGGAAATACCCTGTTACGGCAATACTTCAGAGGAGAACAACGTCTGAATACACTTTTGATACACTGAAATTTACAATACCAAAAAAGACCCACGTATGGATTCCAATTTTTGCGTTACAACGAGATCCTGAAATTTACCCAGATCCTGAAAAATTCGATCCCGAAAGGTTTAATGAAGAAGCAGTACAAGCTCGACATCCTATGTACTACATACCTTTTGGCGATGGTCCAAGAAATTGCATTGGTATGTACTGGCATATTGCAACCATATTTATTAAAAACTATTCTTTTGTTTCTTCTGGCCTGCTGTAGAACAAGGCTGGATACGACTGGACAACCATTCTTTCATGCAGCGCACACTTCTCTGCGTTCGCTGGTTTCACACATCCCTTCATTATCCCGCAATACGTACCCAGAGTCATCAGATGAAGGCTGCGTTAACATTGCGCGACTTCCGACATCGTACGATCGTTTCGTCTCTTTTTGCACGCTCGAAAAAAGAAACCGACGCGTCGCACGTGGTCCGAATCGTCTGATGTCGAACCCAGTGTGATCGCGGCCTAACACTTGTCTCCTCAATCTACCTACCCCTTCCGCGATTCTATTCCGCCACGTTTCTGCCGCGGCCCGATCACGTGACGCATTTCGTGTTTGTCGTACATGTGTCACAATGCCACACAACTGATCCGGTACTGGCAGAAGGGGGGTAACTTTTCCCCCTCAATTCGAGTCAACTCCCCTGATCTGGCGACTCTGTACGTACATACAGTGGCGTGCAAAAGTTCCCGGCCAGATGGTTTTTGCTATTTTTCTGCCAAAAAAAAGCGTTAAGAAATTATTATTAGAATCATATATAAGGGCGTATTACATGAAAGGATATTACAAAAAAAATCAACGCTAATTGATATTATCAATGCTATTGACATGTCAAAAAATTTCCGGCCAGTGTGTTTAACGAAAAAATTATGCTTGTTTTTCACTGTGTAACAATTTTGCAGTACATTATTTAACATGTTATAATTAATATTTCGTAGCCATGCCTTTTACAGCAATAGCAGCAGCACAGCGACGAGGCATGGACGTAGATCTGGCCGGGAACTTTTGCACGCCACTGTACCTCCGTAGTCGAGCTGCTCGTATAAATTCTCGTATTCCCGTTTCCAGTGCGTGCAATAACTGATCGTTAGTTATCTTTATTAGATTTATATAATATAGTTATATTTTTTTTTATTAGAAATATCAGATGTTACTCGCGATATAACTATTCCTTTTTTATAAATGATTTAATTACAAAGTGCTCTTTGAAAGAAATGGTTCAAAATCTTTATAGATTGCAGAAGAATCGTATCATTATAAGAGCTACGAACATGCAGTCACAAAAAGAAGTTATAATACGGAAGGATATTAAGCATAAGCATAAGCATACAGCAAGCAAAAAAAATTAAAAGAAAACAGGTGATCTGATTGCAAATCGCTCAATTCCAATTGAAGCTCTGTCCTTTGATCTTCAATCGGAACAGATAGTGGATTTGTATATAATAAAATATCTGTTTCTAAACTTTGGCAATCTACAAGCTACTATTAAAATTATTCAAAATATCTAATAAGACTAAGCTTTGCCGAATTGCTGAAAAATTTACATCGAGAAATTCATCTTTAATTTCATGACAATATAATTATATAAGATTTCAGAAATTTCCACATTCTGGGTCCTTAAATTTGAATTATAAAGGATATCATTTCGTCATGTTTTGTCGTTGATGTCGGAATCGTTAACCGAGAACGACTGAATAACTAACAAATAAATATGACTATATTATGTAAATATAAGAAAACTAATGTCAACTTTTCCATACTAGTAACGGATATATAAGAGTTTATTCGTGGTCAGATAACAAAGCGTACGCGTCTGCCACGCGTGCTACCTGGATAAATAGTCTTCTCTCGCGCGGAATCGAATCTATGAAATAAATATATCATTACAATAACACGTACAATTTTTCAACCGAATTTGTACTTTTGAGCTCCATCGAAAATGTTTTGCCAAGGCCTGTGCATTATTAGTTTCACTATCACTAAATTGTCTTTCAGAAAGCGAATAGTTATTATTTAACTATGTTTTTTACAGGTTACCGTTTCGCCGCACTGCAAGTCAAACTTGGACTTCTAAAAGTACTTCGAAATCACAAAGTGGACGTCTGCGAGCAAACTCCGATTCCGTGTGAATATGATAAAGCCGGACCCCTTTTGCAATCTAAGACCCCGATATACTTAAAGTTAACAAAAATTGAATAATGTTGCGTTCATATATTAATATAATATCTACTTCTTTAACTGCAATAACAAATTTGAAAGCTAAAATAGTTCAAGTACCAAAATGTCCTCCTGAATTTTACCCAGTCAGCCAAACGTGTCTCAGGCAGATTTAGCGGAACGTGCGTATCGAACTATTCGAGCGAAAGACCTATGTATTTGACACCAGATAGCGTTCGGAGCTGAGACTGCTCCCAATCTCTGTCTTGATTTGGTCACCCCGATCTGCCGGCAGATTCCTAATAGAATGCGGAAACAGATGGACTCCAGATGGAAGGCAGAGTCGGTAGGCCAAAATACCGGGCCAAATCCAGCCGATCTGCCTTGTTATAGAGGGCAGGTCCGTCGCACTAAGAACGGACATAACGGACATCTTCTCTGCTATTAGAACAAGCTTATGTCAGAGAGGATTTTCGGCGTTCCCGATATAGTGCTGACATGTGCTCAGCCTTAGCGTGGCATAGAACCTTTCGCTGGTTCTGTCTTTTTGGATTAGAGATTGGTTTGTTGGCGAATTATTTATTCTAACATTTAAAACAGTACGGTCTGCGTTGAAAGTTCGTGAATTAACTGTGAAGCAGTGACGAGGTGGATTTGAAGGAAGGAAGGATTGAAGCAGAGAAGATGCCAGATAAGTTCATTAGTATATCCATTCCAAGAACAAAAGGGAGTATAATATATATATATATATATATATATATATATATATATATATATATATATATATGTTTTTATTAGTTACATAAAGTAAAGAACAATTTCTTTCTGTAGTTTACAGGACAAAATATATATGGAATCGGAGAGGAAATGAGAGTGCTCACGCCCGGGATTTTAGTGTCTCTTGTATCATCTTACCTACATCATTAGCAGCGGATTCCTAATAATGTCAGAGTGTTAAAAGAGATCCAGCCCAAAAGATATGAATATTAAAAATATTAATATTAATTATAGTACTCTAAACTTTATATAGTACTCACAAATGTTTTTAATTATTTCAGATACCTATTTTTCCGCGAATGCTTTACTACCAGGATTGGAAAGTAATTTGGAATAAACATCGAAACAGTAAGGATACAATGCCGTCATCCTTGGCCAGCAGCTAAATTAAATCAGCTTCAATTACATGTTTATGCACATAATTTTTCATGAATTGATTAAACTCTTTTTAATCATCCCTACACCTTATTTTCCATTCGAGAGTTTTATTTCTATTATTTTAAGATTTGAATATTTATTTTTTATTTTATAACAGCTTCGTCGAGATAATTGTTATGATAATTGTTATTTTATATCATTTTTATTTCCTACACGTAACTTGTACAGTTCATGTTTAAAAATTTTATTGTCTTAAATATAAGATAAAATAAAATATATGTAAAATAAAAATGTATTAGATTAAGATTTAAATAAATATATTTCTAAATTTAACACGTTGACTGCCGGACGGATTTTCCATGATTTGTCCCAGGCGCCAACATGAACTTTTCATTATGCGATGCATATTATGATGAAATATAGTTCCCAGCAAATAATATGAGTTATAAAATCATGTTTGAAGCATTTTTTTGGTGGGGGTCACCGGTGCCCCCCACGGCGCTGTAGGCAAGTATTACTTTTTTTTTTTAAACAATCGTGCTTCGGTTGCTAAGTGATTACTCTGAGTGTTTCGAAAAAGAAAAAAAAAATTATTTTGTATGTTCTATATTGCATTAATTTCTTCAAACCATTATAGTAACAATGGTATTATTGAAAAATTGATCAGTATCTATATTTACTATAATTATGTACTTTTAGTATTGACCACGCTGCCGGTCACCGGTGGCCCCCACGGCAGTTAACGTGTTAATTCAATTTTCCCTCTCATCGTTTATTCTGATTTTTCCCAATATTTAATTTCAGAATCCGTTCTTAGCCCTTTCGCTACTACGGGCCACTTTAGTGGCCTTCCACAAGATGCCACTGAGGTACTACGGGCCACTATAGTGGCTCTCCACAAGATGCCACTGAGGTATTGCGGCCAACCGTTTTGCATAAGTATCTGACTCTGGGCATGCAGTGATAGTGTTGGAATACTCTTTATTTATAAATACCCTTTGGAGAAAAATTTTTTCGTCCGAAAACATTCAAGCAGCTTGGGTTCTCCGCCGCGGTACTCTCGCTGACGATCGGCGTCGCGTAGCGTGCAGTGATGTCGCGGCGCTCCGTTCAGCGGAAGTACCGCGGCGGAGAACCCGCCCGTAGCGAAAGGGTTAGTGCGACGGACCTGCCGTCTATAACAAGGCAGATCGGGGGCAGATCGAAGGCCCAGTTATTACTAACAACGTTATTCCGCGCGGATAGCGGAAACAGATGGATAGGGTTTTGGAGTCGAATCAGCCTGGCAGATTTAAAGCATTTCGCTTACTGGGTAGGTAATCGTGCAGGGTAATAATAGGTAAAACAGATGAATGAACAATAATGTTTTAGGAATGTTAAAAGAAACACTACTATAATGAAACAATTAAAGCAAAAAATTACATTTTCTACATCAAATTATTGCAATGTTTGCAACGGTAACAATTGTGTCGTTCTAATGGTATCTTGTTTAGTTCTCAGAACAATAGCGTGGAAATAATGTTAACAGAACGTAATAAAAGAAACAAAATCACTCCATTGCAACTCATGTCAAAGCCAAATACTAACGACCAACTACATATTATTAGGCGGAAATAAACTATTTGTAGTATATTAAACTATATTCTAATATATTAGACTGTATTATATTATATTATAGTTTCATATACTGTATTTTTGTATTTTTTATTATGTTTTAGTTTATTATGGTGTATTCCACTATAGTATATTTATATTCTAGTATGTTGTACTATATCCACTGTAGCATATCTAGTATCGTGTATTCTGTATCTTTTCTCTTTAATATAAACTCTCAACGGTTAAGAAATTCCTACGGCAGTACATATTAAAATCTTCTCGATCAAATTCATGAGTTATCGCTAACGCAGAGCTCAACACAAAAATGCTGATGGGGCTGTAGAGCCCCACGAATGTGTAACAGAAAAATACATTGGGTTAATGTCTGCGTTTTTACGCACTTTTGTGTGCTATACCTTTTCTGTTTCACAAAAATGTCAGGATCATATACCGGACCCATGGTGCTTTGGTGCCGTTGGCCTCTGGTGAAGATCTGTTGCTGCATTAACTCAGGTATAGCCTGTACGAGCCTCATCCGCTTCAACATGATTATTCTTGCTCATGGTCATTTCAAAGTCAAAAAGGTTTCATGGTATCCATTAAATTCAGTTTTTTATTGTCTATCATGCTATCGTAAAAAAAATATATTATTCCATTTAAAAAACATCGCTGACCTTGAAATTTCATTAAAAAACACGACATAAAAAATTTTTTTCTTCACCAATAAAATGGCCTCCTGCAATAGTGTCACTTTGTCCTCTGAAGTTTTCTGATAGGACTGTAAATGCGAAAGATATTTAGGTGTTCCCATTTATGTGGGACACCCTGTATAAATTTAATTTCATAAAAAATTAACGAACATGCACGACGAATTACCAAAGGTAAATTTATTTTTCAACATGTCAATGCTGCCATTCACCGAGCTAAAATCGTAAAACAATTTTTTCAAAGAGAAAATGTAACAGTTATGCCATGGCCTGCACGCTCCCCGGACCTAAATAGTATAGAAAATTGTTGGGGAGAACTGTATACAAGCACGTGCTGTATACAAGAATGGAAAACAGTACGATAATATTCAACAATTAGAACAAGCTATTAAGGTAAAATGTGGTAATTTGTCGCAAGATACAATTGAAGCGCTATATAAATCCTTACCAAATCGGATGCTCGAAGTAGTAGAAAATAAAGGCGGATACACGCATTATTAATTTGCAGTTAATCATTATGTAACTTTCTTTTTTGTGGAAATATATGTATAAATTTTGTAAGTGTGCTATCATTTCGCCCTCAACATTTGTATATTTCTTCTATTTGCTCAGAAAGCTAGCGAGGTCAATCTTATTTACAAAGAGGTTTCGTCTCTGTACGTCATAACAATTATGATATTATGTGTTACGTACAAAAATTCTAAATGATCTTCGAGAAATTGAAGATAGCACGCATGTGCTATCATCTTGTCTGGGATTGTATATTTGGCTAGTATATTTTCTGAGGAAATTGTTCCATATTTGTAGTCTAAACATAGCCAAGGCATTTTTACGGCTACCATCGCCTGACATAGGTCGCTATAAAATGGATTCTTGTTTGGTACTTGATCACTTGTATGTACTGTTGAATTATTACGGCATAGCACATTTTTTCTATGAACAGCACTCGCACACTCGTGTATAATTAGACTGCGGATTTCTATGCAACTATATATTTTTCATCTTTATATATTAGGTTGACAAGAAAGTAATTTCGGTATTTTTAGGTGAAATAAAACCTAATTTTTTTTATCAAAGCAATGAACTTTAATCAATAAAATATATTCCATTTTGTTCTATGATCTTTTGCCATCTTTCTGGTAGCTTCATAATTCCGTGCTCATAAAACTTCTGATCCTTTTCGGTGAAAAACTGATCCAAGTGCGATTTCAGATCATCATCATTAGTAAATGTTTTACCATTCAAAGAGTTTTGTAAACTTCGGAATAAATGATAATCTGATGGTGCAATGTCAGGGCTATATGGTGGATGTGACATCACTTCCCAACCAAGCTCCAATAACTTTTCACGTGTTACCAAAGATGTGTGTGGCCTACTGTTATCATGGTACCGAACACGATTCCTTCGCGATTTGCCAATTCTGGCCGTTTTTCTTTGATTGCTATGTCCAGTTTTGTTAGTTGTCGACAATAAACATCTGAATTGATGGTTTCGTTCCTTGGGAACAGCTCAAAATACACAATACCTTTGTAATCCCACCAAATTGACAACATGATCTTCTTTTGGTGCAATTCAGCTTTCGGTGTGGTTTGGGCTGATTCATCGCGCTTGGACCATGATCGTAAACGATATTCTATAGTTGTACGCGAGACATTTAACCTGTGTGCAATCTCTTGGACAGTTATATGACGATCCGATTCAATAATGGCTTCCATTCGGTCATCATCAACTTCAGATGGTCGACCAGAACGTTGGTCGTCTTCAAGTGAGAAATTTCCAGAACGGAATTTTTTTAAACAATTCTGGTAGGTGCGTCCTGTTAAGCAATCCACACCATAAACTTCACATATATCTTTGTGAGTCTCGGCAGCTTTTTTACCTCTACGGAAATAAAAAAGCAATATGTGCCTAGAATATTCGTTTTTGCACTCCATGTTCAAATTGACACAGAACTAACAATTTTAATCAAAATTACGCGTAATTTGCTTCAAAAGTAGCCTAAAAGATGCAGTTATGAAATGTCAGAAAGTAAACAAACGCAACGTTAACAGAAGTCAATCAAACAAAACATAACGCCAGGCATTAGTGAAAACCGAAATTACTTAAAACGGAGCGTTCCCCATCGTCCTCATCTTATCACTTACCCTAAGCGCTAATTTGTGCGATGATGTTGTTTCCTACGGCCGAACCTTATGGGATAGCGCTTTTCGAAAGGTCGGTTTACCTAAGCGCGTCTGGATACAGTGTTTTGCGATCCTGAGGCCATTTATACTGTATTCTTCAAACTTCGTCAGACGCGATCGAACGAACATTTATGGTGGTCGGAGATCCCTTTTCTTTTCTCTTCTGTTCTTTAGCACGTCGTTCACGATCTCTATGTAGAGGGAAAGCAGAATCAGTATATGTATGTATATGTACATATATACATATACAAGTTTAAAAGTGGCACCTACGAAATTAAGTTAGCAATACGATCTTGTCATCAGCACTATCCTCTTTCTTTTCATATTTTGTCTCTGGTGTGCCGTAGTTAAAAATGATAAAAACTGATTTTTCCAACGTTCTTCGAATTTACCTATTCTTTTCTGGACACTTTAGGTAATTTATACACTGATAAACATTTCAACTTTCAGAGAAGCACATTGCAGGTTATTGACAACAACACGAAAATTATATTAATATATTTCGATGCAATAGTTCCATGAAACAATAGTTTAATAGAATCTTGTTTACAATTAACATACTTTATAACCTTCAAAAGAATTCTCGTAAATGAAACTGCCATACATTTGAAGATTGAAGCCTCTTCACAGCGCCTCCATAAAAATTGATACACGATTTGTTTTCACTGTTTAATTGGATAAAAATGAAGAACAAGTTCGGTCGTGTAATACTCTCATGATGTAACTTATACGACTATAAAGTTTGCGATGCACCTCTCACTCAAAGCTCGATAAGATGACTAAAGAAATCGTGTATTAATTTTGAAGGTGTCGTAAAGAGTTGAAAATCTATGATAGTTTCAGTTACAAAAAAATGTTTCAAATACTTCACAGACTTTTTAATGTATTGCAATTTCGAGAAAAAAAAACTCGTCTCCGGTTTCTTGCCTCGCTACATCAAGCAGAAACTCTTAGAAAATACAATGAAGGAAGTATTATGAAACTAGAGGCTTCTAGCTTTTTTATATTCTTTTTCTTTTATATCTAACAAGGAAATAATAAAGAATATTAAGAATATTATCAGTACACGCGAAGAAATTGTATTTCAAGAATGAGTATCGCATACATACTGTTCAAGTGAATGTTATAGTTAGCTCTGGTGATACTATTATATAAAGCTAGTTTCATTTAACTTATTGTTGACTTATTGATCTTACTATATAAATTAAAATTTTTTTATTTTTGTAGAAACATGAAGGAAATTCCCTGCTGGGGCAATACTTCAGAGAAGAACAACATCTGAATACACTTTTGATACTTTGAAATTTACAATACCAAAACTGATCAATATATGGATTCCAGTTTTTGCAATACATCCGAATCCTGACATTTACCCAGATCCTGAAAAATTCGATCCTGAAAGGTTTATCAAAGAAGAAATACGAACTCGACATCCTATGCACTACCTACCTTTTGGTGATGGACCAAGAAATTGCGTTGGTGTGTGCGGACATGTTGCAACCATACTTATGAAAACCTGTTCCTTTGATTCTTCACTGTTAATAAGAAAGTTTAATTCAGTCATACGAATCGGAAGTGCGGTACAATAATATTGCAACTATTTATATTGTATGAAAATCTAGCAATTTCATATAATTTAAGGGTCAGAACCGTGAAATATTTAATTTTAGAAGCTAGCCAAGACTACAGGAATATGATCTATGTAATCAAATCTTCGTGATGGTTAAGTTTACGAAAATTCAAATGAAAAAAAGTGGTATTTAAACCTAAAACGGAAAAATTTACTTTTGATATAAAGTATTAGTACTTATTGAATGTAGGGTACAAATATATAAATCTATTTCGCTTTTTTGAAATTTATTGTAGCCTTTTAGAACGGGCACATGAACACAGCGTTAAAAGCAACGCGTTCTTCGTGTACTGATTGAACTTTCGCAGCTATCATCGTAAAATAATCATTCTGCACCATTGTTATCATCATCTGCGTACGTAAAATCTTCTATAGATTTCAATTTAATAACTATACTATGAATGATTATTCAAAGTTTATATGTCAGAATGTTCAAAATATGTGCAAAAAATATATGGTGTAAACATACTTTATCGAAAATAGTACATTATAATACAATAGAACACAATATTGCAACATGTAGAATAGTTGTATAATCTACGTGACTATCTATAATTTGCATTAAAATATGTAACAATAATATTTTCTATGTTTTCAACTGTCAATCAGTTGCTCTTTTAGATGAAATTAATTTATGTGCAGAAAATGTCCTTATACGTTCTAATATAATATAATGTCCTAACATGTTTCTTTCTAATTTTGTTGTTGCAACTAACAAAGCAGGGAAACTAGCTTGAATAAATCATAAATTGTCAATAATAGCTTCATTTTTTATAACTTCTAAGGCAAACATTGAAAACATTTCTAAACCAAAACCTCTTATTTGGAATATTTTTCTGCAGTTAGCAATTTGAAAAGTGATATTCCTGTGATTCCTTCTTTAAGGAAAACAGGTGATCTGATTGGAAATCGTTCAATTCCAACTGAAGCTCTGTCCTTTGATCTTCAATCGGAACAGATATTTATGTTTGATTCGAAATGTCACTAGAATTGACTTAGAACGCGTAACGCGACGTGACTCTAACGTGATAGCACGATTGTTGAATCTGGCGGAACCGTTACTGTACGCTACTAAGATCAACCGAACCGTCGACTGACGTTTCTGAATGTAGACTGAACCAAAGAGGATGAAAACGAGCGGGTTTATATACCTTGAGAATGAAAGGGATGCTCTGTTTAATGTTTAATGCCACGTAGGGTCACACGCACGTTTTTTATCATTTCTAGTGTGGGATCCTTGACTCGCGGGTCCTACGAACTGTAGATCCTAAGAAGTGCGTGTCTGTGTTGCAGTGAGATGCAGCTGAGATGCAGTGCAGAGCGTTGTGAGTCTTGAGAGCGTGAGGAGTCGTGCGAGAGGTCGAGTGACGAGTTTAGAGAGAGACAGTTGGTTAAGAGTGAGAAAGCGGTCGAGCGAGTCTATGTTGCGTGATTTTATTTTCTTAATCTTCTATCTTATTTTATTAAATATTATTGCTTTCATTTTTGTTTTTGAAAGAAAACTCCCTATGCACCCAAAATCCCTACACTAGTGAAACCAGGCCTCAGTTAGATTTTCGTTAAAAGGGGTTAATGGAACGTTATCCGGGCTATTTCCAAATCAGAGTCTTAATTAACGGATGCCAGAAGGGAGTGTTCTCAAGAGTTTCATAAAAAGTCGTACTGTATTAAAAAGGGGGTCTGTTGGGACGTCTTTCGTTCTGAGAAAAGAGATTAGAGATTCTAAACGAAATGCACGTGGAGGACACATTTCCATACGTAACACTATACTCATTTAAATCTGAATAAATGCTTTTTCAAATTATACAAATAAACTTTTATTTATTGATAGTAAACGAAATATTAGTAATTGTTGTTTAAAATTGAAATACCTATTTAGCGCTATTTTTAACTTGTATTTGATTCATATAAACAGTTCTTTGAACCTTTTGCTATCAAATACAATTTTCAAAACAGACGGAAAAATATTCAACAGATTGTCAACAAAAATTTTAATGACAGTTGTTGTGCGAGGTTCCATATTCGTTACAAGTTGCAGCATGTCTATTATTATCGATAATAATTATCGATATTGTTATTATTGATAAGCAATTGTTTCAAAACTGATAGCAATAATGGTAAAAGATCAGCTAAATCTGAACTCCTGTATGCTTTTACGATATAACGATAAGTCAAATCAGCAGTAAACAGAATTTTATACAAATTTATTGTTTATAATTAATAAATTCTTGCACAATTTATGAAAATATTTGGAAAAAATAACTAATGATTCAATATGTAATGTCAATGTATAATAATAGACACGTCTCAACTTTTAACGAATATGGAATCTCGCATAACAACTGTCATTTAAATTTTTGTTGATAATCTTTTAAACATTTTTACGTCCTTCTGAAATTTGTATTTCGCAGCAGAACGTTCAAAGAAGCCAACAACAGTTTATATGAATCAATTTCAAGATAAAAATAGCGCTAAATAGGTATTTCAATTTTCAACAACAATTATTATTATGTTTACTATCGATAAATAAAAATTTATTTATGTAAATTGAAAAAGCACTTATTCAGCTTTAAAATGAGTATATAAACAAAAAGCATTGTATTTAAACAGAGATGAAATATTCAGGTTGAATTAATCATGTAATGGCTCGTTTGGTTTAGTTTTCCAGAATGCGACTGTAACTCGGAAAGTAGCTGAAATACGCGCTGTGCATTACACGTGATTACACGTCAGTAACAGTAAATTGGCAACTATGCGACGAATATTCTCCGATGTGATTTGGCAACTACGCCTGATAGCGATAGACGTCAGAATTGAGCAATTAGTGACTACAGTTTAACTAATAAGCAGCTGAGTCTAGTGTAAGTCTAGTTAAACGTAATTATGCTATAATCAGCATACCGACCTGAGATCACCTTAAAAAATGACTTACGTCACTCAGAGCAATTTATGTAATACCGCCGTGTTTTTCAATAGCATTTCGAATCTCATCTCGCAGTTTGTCTTGAATATCTGATGTTTCGCTAATTCGTATAAGCAGAATGTAACTGTCGTCGGACATGTCTCGAATCCAGCTAAATAAATGATATAATCTTGGGCCGTAGCCTCGGCTAGCGTCAATTTGTTCTCCACAATATCCAATGCGTGGCTCAAATTGCGGAGCCACGCAATCATATTTCGAAAATATCTTCGAAAATTTCGGGAACAGCAAAATTGTTGAGATTAGAGAAAATGGAGCGTTGTATTTGGAGAATATGATAGTAAAAGAGGTGGCACGAAAATTCGAAGGAATTTCGAAATTCAGTAGTATAAGTCAACGACAAGTCGGGCGTTCGGAAAAATTTGGAGGTTCAATAATTATATACGCAGACACGTCTTTTCATTACATTGTCTTCATTTGCTCATTGTTGATTCTTACATAAAATGATTGTGTTAAAATACAATATAAATGCTTACTAGCCAACATCGAGAATAAGAATAAATATGAGAATAACCAGTAAAGAAATTCAGTCGACTGAAAACTATCGACTAAATTCAGTTACTGAATCAGTCGCTTAAACTCGAGCTATCGAGCTATTGGTTGAATTTTAACGGCGGGAGTCTTGAATATATTTTATAAGATTTACTATCAAATACATTCACTCATTAGCGATATCGAATAATTCGTTCAATAAGCATGTGATTTATCATAAATAACAATTATTATACTACAAATATAATACAATTATTAAATAACAATAAATACTTATATATTGCATTTATGGAAATAAAATATTAATCATAACCTAATGAAAAAATAGTATTTTATAATTACATCTTTCGATATTAGATATTTTTTTAAAAAGTTCATTAACATTTTGCCTTCATATTGCATTATTATTAAAGGATAAATAATAATTTATATACATTTTTAAATTATTGTTTATATTGATTTATTATTTATGTTGTGATTTTGACACAAAAATTGTTTAAATGCCAATAATAAATAGCTTACGGTAAGTGAAAATATTAGTAATTGTTAAAATAAAAAATTTGTTCACACCTTGTATTTTTGGAATTTAAATTATGGAGTAAGAAATTTACAAAAATAATGGTAAATTCAGATTCCTGCAGCACAGTCTGGTATGTTTACTCCAATTTACTCTTACTGTGCCTATAATACTGAGTTAGCACTGCAGTACAGTGCTGTAAGAGTGAGTGAGAAATGAGATTTATACGTAGGCATAGACTATAGCCCGCAATCTAGACGTAACCACTAAAACGAAATTTCAGTCGACTAAAAACTATCAACTAAATATTCGATAGTATGTAGTAACTAAATAGTAATTAGTCGATAGTTGAATTTAGTCGATAATGCCCATCACTATGTTATGACGATACATGCATGAAAGTGCGCCTTAAGCTTGCTGGTAATAGCAAAGAGGAAATGAGAGTGCTCACGCCCGGGGTTTTAGTGTCCCCACTTTTTCAGCATCATCTTTTAGCCTGGAACAGAACCTGCATCATCTTTTCGCCTGAAACAGAACCTACATTATTTTTATCACCGATCAGAATTCGTTTAATTTTTGTTTAGCCTGTGGCGCGAATCAGAACTACAGGGTGGAGCATTTAAATGGGAACACTTAAATATCTCGGTTAATATTAGTTGCACAAAAAATTTCCACAGAACAAAGTTGTACTGTTTCAAGGGGCGAATTTGGCGATGGTAACAATTTTTTCTCAAGGTCATTTTTTACAAGATTTCAAGGTCATCGATATTTTTTTTAATGGAATCATATATTTTTTTGTTCATATTCTTATTGTCACGTCCGGTGGTTCGACCATCAATGATTAATCAATCTAATAAGGAATTATCACAAAATCCGATAATGCGAGGTAAGCTTAGAAATAAAACAATAAAATAACCAGCGTTAAATAAATAAATGTTAACCCTCAAATAAATACATACGCAATTATACACATATATAATGTAAAGAACTATGTTAACTCGAACTGCGAAATACCGTGACGCAGTAACGAGGCGCCAAATCAACAACTCAGCCTTCTGCAAAACGCGCAAATGAAGATCGGTTTACACCCTGAGAACAAACGGGAAAGACATCAGATAATACCATGAGAGAGAACTATGATAACCCAAACTGCGCAATAGAAGTGACATCAGATGATGCCAAACGACGAGGAAAGACGCCGACTCCATAGAAAAAGGATCCTGGCGACATGGAGTCGAGCAGCTAGGAGAAGATTAAAGGATGCAAGGTGGGAACTCCTGAGCCAGCATCTTCAAGAAACAAAGAATTGGCTATCCTATAAATAAGGGAATCAACGCCTCAAGAGCCAGTTTTCAGTTCAGTCACAATCAACACAGTAGTTCTCGTATCGCTCTAGTAAAAATCGTGCGTTTAATTTGTGCGGAAACACAAAGTTATAGTTGTGCGAGAAATCAAAGTTAAAGTGCGAAACCCCGAGCCTCCCCCTGGATATCCAAGGACACTGAAGCTTGTATCTCGGTAATATTATATTATATTTTCTAATTTTGTAATCGCGCTATTTGCACTCACGTATATCTGCTTTATAATTAATATCTGTAACCTCTAACATCTGATTCAGTTCCCTATTTTGAATAAATCAGTTGTTATCTATAAAAGGGTACAATCTTTATTTAAACGATCCTCAATTTCCCGAACCGTAGCCGGTGAATGCAGGTAGGTTCAAAACTGCGTACTATCCCCTCAAAACTATAATTCAGTCCATTTGGGACGTAACATTATAGATAATAAAATGACAAATTCAACAACCTATCATAATGTATGATTCGGCTCATCTGATCTCAAGATATTTACAGTTTACTTACGTGTTCCGAAATATTATGTCGTCTTCAAAATGATAGCCATTGGCATTGATGCAGTCCTGAAGTCTCGTAATAAACGATCTGTATGCGTTTTCTATTTCCTGCGGCGTAAGTAAAACAAATGCACTGGTAATTCTTTGCCTCGTATCTTGTGGCGTCGTAGGTTTTTCCTGGTAAACAATGTTCTTCAATATCCCCCATAGATAGAAATCTAATGGAGTGAGATCCGGAGAACGAAGTGGCCACTCCACAGTTCCCCTGTAGAATTTAAGTTTGCCAGTGTTTCGTCTTTGTGTCCGTCATCCGTGCCGTGTTCGTATCTGTACATTAACAAGTTGACTGCCATATCACCCATATGTGGGTGACGGTATAATTTGTCCAGATTTTAAAATAAATTTTCATGTTAATATATTCATTGCACCAAATTTGTATAGGATCAGTAAAATGTAAGAAAGTTGGAGGATTACTCAATATCATACATTTACTTTTTTCAATTTTTATTTCATTAAGTAACTTGCTTTTAGTTTATGGAATTTTTGAGGTTTCTAGTTTGGCAATCAAAGTGTTAATCAATGAACAACATTGTATACCACATATTCGTGGCATTTTTCTAATGAAGATGATACCAAATATTATGTAATTCCGATGATATTTACTTGTGTAATGAACGATGAATGTGAAAAATAGTTTAAATATGATCAGAATTATATCGCGTTTGGTATTATTTTCCTTAGAAAACTTCCATGTTGGTGAAAATCCCATAAAAAAATAATTGATAATAAAAAAGTTTAATTTTTTATTTAAAGGCCTGAGCTCACGCCAGTCTTTTATCTTTCCCGAACGTTCGAGGTTCCGCGTCTCTCTTTTTCCCATACGCTCTCCTTCTTTGAGTCCAAAATTTTAATCGTTTATTAATTGTAAGTAATTATTATCGGAATCAAATCATTTTCGTTTTCATTTTAATAAGAAAAACGCCACGAACGTGTCGGTTAAAGTCCCACAAGAAAAGAATGAAAAATAAGGTAGTTTTCGAGCTTTGCTTTCCTTTTCTACGTCGGGCACTGCATCAAAGAATAGTGGGGTCTCGTCGACAGCATTTCCCTGCTGTGACTTTGGCATGTAACGTATAGGACACGAATGACATGTTTACGGGCCATGGCAGGTTGTAAAAGACGTCAGACTATCGCTGTCCTTTTCTACGATCGGAACATCATCAAAGATTATGTAGTGGCCCGAGCACGACAAGATCCGAGCTTCAGACATATAATGCGGATTCACTGTATTTGCATGTTGAGATAACTGTGATTTTCTATCGCAGTTAATCTGCTTATTGCACGCCTGGTAAATAACATTGTCTCCTTCGATTATAAAATTGACATCAACTATTTCACTTATACATTTGTTGATCATAGATTGCACTTTTGCTTTAGGAATTGTTCGAATATGAATAATCCCTTCGGACGATGAGCACTCCAAAGACGATGAACGTAAGCTAACATCTTACATTTGTATTACTCTATAATGACCGTTACTGTTTACATTTTGTTGGAGGGATTACAGATAGTGAATTCAAGTTATACTGAACAGGCTTGCATACAACTGATCAAACGACAGTTACATGGAAAAATTTGGAATACACGTAAGAAATACATACGTAGCATATGCAGGAAATATATAGCATATTCAGAGATGTCTCTTATGAATAAAAAAAAAAAAAAAAAATGTTACATTTCGTATTTAACATGCATTTATGTCACTCATGCAGTGACCCTGCAGTATAAGTAACATTTCATGCCTCGTGTATGTAAAAGAGAAACATTAAAATTTCATGCCTCGTGTATGTAAAAGATGAAAAATATGTTATTGCATAGAATTATATACCTTGTAACGTAAATGAGTGTGCAATGATAGGAATCGGAGTATCTGTAAAAGATTTAAATAAACTCCGCGATACCACCATCGGGCGTCCGGTTTATTTCAACCGTACTCTCCCTCTGGGGCACAACGATGACTCCATTTCGCCGGTTGTCTCATGTCCGTTCGGCGGCCGGCCTTCATGGCCGTCCTCTCCCATGTATCCAGAGAGGCGTCCAGGTGCAACCCCTGTCCTCTCCTGGACTGCTGGGCGTCCGATAGCATTGCTTCGTACTCTCCCATCCTGCGGGCAACCGTGGTCTTACCTCATCCTCTCCCACAGGTGCAGCAAGAGTGATTGCTCCGCGGTAATCGACCGGAATTTATATCAGCTCGTTGCTAACATTATCAATAACGCGTTACTAAGAAGAAGGTTCTAGAAGTTTTCCCGTCCCCGCGGTTCCCCTCGATCCTCTGGCCACGCTGTTCCGGCGCAATTCTTCTGTTACATTAAGGAGGGGGGGGGGGGGTGTCGAGGGGTCTCGACGTTGAATTGTTCTTCGTCGCGTTACAACCTTTATTTTCCATGACCATTTTTTAGTCACTAATCGCCAAAATTTGCATGCGTCCGACTTGTCAGATGAATTTTCAGATTATGTCACAAGAATGTCAATCGGTCAAATATAGTGACCTTTCAAACCCATAGAATTTGATACATCAATGAATTTTTAACCAATTATTCATTTGGTCAAATATAGTGACCTTTCAAACACATAGAATTTGATACATCAATGAATTTTTAACCAATTATTCATTTTGTTATCTTCAGTCGTAGTAGTCACAAAGTTCAACAGAATAAATTACATCAATATAACGAATTTCAACCGAGCAACTTCCTCGTCGTGTACTTTAGATAGTACTAAAATCGAAGGCGTGCATACTTTGGCTGTTAATGACTAAACAACTATTATGGAAAATATACAAGTAGGTAGGTGGTATAATGAAGTCGTCTCTGTGTAGATTAAAAAGAATGTAAAGCGCTACTTAAAAATGTGAATGTGGGCTTCACAGGAGTCTTCACAGTCATCTTAAGGTCAAATTTTGATTATTTTGATATGTATCCCACAATGTCATACAACTTCGATCTAAAATATTTTTTTCTATTTTTGCCACTTGGACGTAGTCTATAACTTGAAAATTCTGACGAAATTATTATATATTATTATTTATTATCGGATATTCCTTTAAAAAGTTCCACCAATTTGTTATTTTTATACTTTACAGAATCTTGTAGATCAGAGCTCGGGATTATAGACACGTGCAGCCGATTTTCAAAGGCTACGCCTGCTTTAGGTGAGGGAAGGTACTGATGAAATATTTGTAATGACCGGAGAGTTTAACAGACAACAATATATATATTTTATAACAATAAAATAACGAAAACAATAACCGAAACGAAAACGAGAAAACTATTAATAAACTACGTAAAACAGAAACAATAACGGTAGTCCGCGAACAAGCGAATCGCGACAACGTTAATAAACTGTTCTCGGTACATCAACTTTCCAGAGCGTTGTTGACTCCGTGAAAGTCGCAAGGTTTCTGGCAAGTCGAAGGGTGCTTCTTTGGTGGCCGAGTTGGTGACGTCCCAGAAAACCGTTAAACGGGGAAAAACCCTCTAGTCCTTCAAGGACAGAGAGAAAGTTTGTTCCCCGAATTAATGCATCCGGGACCGTCACTGCGAAGGACTGGTTAGTGACCTAGCCAGGGTTCTGGCAATCGTCACTTTTATGGCCTTCAACTCGACCACCAACGGTGCGTACTTGGGAAAGGCAAGGTTTCCGCGTCCGGAAAGTCCCTTCTTTCCCACGCACGACGTCCGCTACAAGTGCAAGTCATTGTGGGGAATATAGAGAATTTTATGAATATATAAAAGGGGCTTTTCAATCGCAGTGCATAGTTGTCGCGCAACTGCAGCCGAAGAAGCTTGGGGTAGTGACGTAGGATATTTTCCTGTTTATGAAGTGCGATTGGTAATAATCAAGTAAGTATCTCTATGTATTACAAAACATTACCGTGTACATCATTTAATTAATAGAATTACAGTGCACAAACTACGATTTGATTTATATGAAATTTCATTTCATTTGATTTGATTTGTTGTTGTACACCCGATAACCCTAGGCTCTAGTTAAACACCAACGCATCATGATAACCATGCCATAGACACGTCAGCCAAAACTCTTGAATCATCAGGACCAAACAGACCCTTAGACTTTGTTTCTTCCACGTCATCCTTTCCACAACAAACCTTTTCTACTCCCTTCCTCTCAAAAACTACATATATATAGCAGCCCGCCGAAACAGTGCTAGAGCTTCTTCCTGCATACTTCAGTGCAGAAGGTTACATCGCTGTACCTTAAACTCGCCACCGTGTATACACTTAAATAAAACTCTTCTCGATTTTATTATAAACTGTTGTACTCGATTTCCAAACCCGGAATCCAACATAAATTTGGTGTCAGAAGTGGGATGATCTGTCGTTCATCGATTTCGTCGAACTCCTGGTTGAAGAAACATCCAGCACGAAGCGTGAACGACAACATTAGTTGTGAATCGGATCAACGAATACGCAAATCGCAAAGAAGAGAAAACACATTTAAGAAGACATCTACGGTGAGTGTTGTAAGGATTACTCTTATAACTTGATTAGGTCTTCCTATATATATATATTTTTTTTTCCTTCTTCCTCTTTCCTTTTTCCTAAAAATCTTAAATATTCCTTTATAACTATGGCAAATACGCAGCAAGCAGACACTCTCTCTACAAATTCTACCCCAGAATACTCGTTAAGTTTTTTAATCAAATTAATAACGGATACATTTGACGGTAACAGGTATAAGTTACGTAGTTTCATAAAACAAGTTGATGCCGTTTTTGAATTAGCCAAGCCAAATCAAGTTCATCCATTGTTGTTATACGTAAAAAGTAAAATTACGGGAAAAGCACGCGAACAAATAGATGTTCACTGTAATTTAACCACTTGGGATGAAATTTCTGAACTATTGCTAACGTTATACCAAGACCAGAAATCGCTTGATCAGTTATTAGAAGATCTACATTGCATGAAACAAGAGCCTTACGAAAATGTATCGCAGTTTTACCAGAGACTAGAAGATTTAAATTCCAAAATATTAGGTACGATCCATAGTACAGAGCGCAATCAAGAAACATTAAGCGGACGGTTACTTATGATTAACGATATTACTTTGAACCGATTTATTCTCCATACTCACCCCGCGATTTCCCAGATGCTAGGGTACAGAGAATTCAGAAATATGAACAATGCTTTTACTGCCGCCATTGCCGAAGAGAAAGCCTTACGGTTAACATATAAAGAAAATTCTCACGAATGCAGAATTTGTGGTCGTACAAACCACAATACGAGTAGTTGTTCCGAGAATAGCTCTAACATTCACACAAACAGTTACAATAACGTTAGACCTTCCAACTTTAATCAAATTCGCAACACAAACCCACAAGTACAATCAGTTGAACAGTGTCGTTATTGTAAAAATTTCGGTCATGTCATAGAAGAATGTAGAAAACGTCAGAATAGACAAACACAATATAGAAGTCCTTTTAATCAAACTCGAGAGCATTACAATTCATATAATTCACATGAACAACAAAACTCCTTCAATCGAAACCAACGGTACCCAAATTCTTCCAATCACAACCAACGGTATCCAAATTCTCCCAATCATAATCAACGGTACCCAAATTCTTCTAATCACAACCAACGGTATCCAAATTCTCCCAATCATAATCAACACTACCAAAATTCTTTTCGTCCATACCGAGAACAAAACAATACGAGAACCGTAAATTTCCACCAACAGGATTTTCAGGATGTTTCCCAGCATCCGAATCCTCTGAATGAAGAGGGAAACTGTGGAATCTTTCCTTCAAATAAAGTTCGCAGGGTGTCTTGACTTAGACGTTTATTTTAACTCTCACTATATACTAATCGCGGTCGCGGTTATCGGCTAGCGCGGTTTATGAACTGAGTCTACGGCAACGAACAACCGAACTCGTAGAAGTCTTAATGCCCGTTTCTGACTCTCGCTGGTCCATATATACGTATAGAGTCTCTCGGCTGATTGGTGGAAGTCCTTTTTAGGAACTTCCACCAATCAGCGAATTTTGCCTTAAACTCCCACGTTCCACGCCCCTCGTGCGTGGGAAGGGTGAGAGTAAGGTTTCCTTAAATTGTACTTTTGGTGATGCTGCGGGGTGTCTTCCGGACCCTGCGTTAAGTGAGGTACGTACCTTCTGGCTTTCGTCAAGAAGGCCCGGCTCTCCGGGCTGATGGAAACCAGCACGGGCCGCTGGGGTACTCTCAGATGGGGGCCCTTCGACTACCCAAAATTTATGGCGTCCACTTGCGCTATTGAGTTAGTGGGAAGAAACTACAGGGACACGTCTGTCCGCCAAGTGGCCGAAATCGTTAAGGATGTCTTCTCAAAAATAGCGTCTTACTCTGTGCAAACCATAAATCTTGCTAAACACTTGTGCGCCGAAGATTTCTCTTCCGGCGCCCAGCTAGCCGCTACACCTCCAATACGTTTAGAACAGGCAACTGTAGACTTCAACAACCTGAGCATGTGATCATTTCTGAATCATTATTAGCCTCTAATGATTTAACTTATGTTCTGTTTCAATCTAACAATTCTAGTCCCAATGATAAAGTTTTAAAATTTCTTATTGACACGGGTGCTTCAGTTTCATTAATTAAGGCAAGTAGCATATTACATCCTACAATAAAAAACAACACGCCTGTAATATTAAATGGAGTTTCGCCGAATACACCAATTACAACTTTAGGTGAAACCGAAATCGATCTTGAAATTCATTCTAGAACAATCACTACAAAATTCCAAGTTTTAAATGCGCTTACTAATATACCGTTCGATGGATTATTAGGAGACGACTTCCTCCAAACCCAAAAAGCAAAAATCGATTATTCCACCTCCACTATTTCGCTAAAATCTTTTCCGTTCCAAATTCCGCTGCTTCGTAATACACCACAACGATCCATTTCTACAATTAGAGTCAATCCACATTCAGAAACGGTTGTCCCTATTACGTTATTAAACCCTTACAACGTTAAAGAAGGTGTAGTGTGGTCTCGACAACTTAATTCTGACAACACATTGTTAATCCCAAATACTATTGTTCAAGTCAACAATCAAAATCGAGCAATTCTTACAATTGTGAATACTTCAATCAAAGTTGAAACAATTCCAATTCCCGAATTCAATCACTTCCAATTCAATCACATGTATACAGTTTAGCCCCAAATCAATCAAATAATAATGTCACGGAAAGATTACGCACATTAAATCAAAATCTTAGACTTGACCATTTAAATGGAGAAGAACGAAACGCGATCTCTCAAATTTGCAAGGAATTTAACGATATATTTCATCTACCGACTGATTTACTAACTCGAACAACAGCTACTACCCATGATATTCCTACTACAAACGAGATTCCAATTCATGCCAAAAATTATAGATATCCTCAAATTCATAAAACCGAGGTTGAAAAGCAGATTGAGAGTATGCTTCAGCAAGGTATTATAAAACCTTCGACTAGCCCTTGGTCCAGCCCCCTCTGGGTGGTCCCAAAGAAACCAGACGCCTCAGGAAAACGTAAATGGCGTATTGTAATCGACTATCGGAAACTTAATGAAAAAACAATAGGAGATGCATACCCACTTCCGAATATCGAAGATATTTTAGATCAATTAGGTTATGCGCAATATTTCACGACTCTCGATCTTGCAAGCGGATTCCATCAAATCCCTTTGAACCCTAATCATTCTTGCAAAACTGCTTTTTCCACACCCAACGGACACTACGAGTTCACGCGTATGCCATTTGGCCTTAAAAATGCATCTTCATCATTTCAACGAATGATGAACAGCGTTTTATCGGGTTTGACAAACAAGCAATGTTTCGTTTATTTAGACGATGTCGTTTTATACGGATCTACTTTAGAAGACCATAACAAGAAATTATTGAATGTATTTTCGAGGTTACGCGAAAATAATCTTAAGTTACAACCCGACAAATGCGAATTCTTAAAGAGGTCGTGTGAATATTTAGGACATATTATATCTGTTGCGACGGCAACACCGAAGGTCGACCGTACCGTACCGTTCGACCGTTGCGATAAAGGGACATACCTGAAAGGGATGTACCCTAAAAAACACGTGCGAATCAGCAAAAGACCAGAACCGAGAAAACTAATTTATGACCACTGCAATTCGACAACCCCAATCCCGACAGACGGACAGCACGTGCGACCGAACGAAACGACGAACGGAACTTCTACCATAAATCACGCTATTGACGAACGAAGACAAAACCAAGGAATTTCCTGACTGTCTCCCACTCTCAACAGCTCAAAAACTCCTCCCAATGCACCCACGACCAATTACGAAACGCCATATTTTCCCACCTAAATCCAAATTCCTCCAATCACGAAAAAACCAAACTGACGATGGACAGAACACGACAAGACAGAACAGAACAAATCGAAAACGCGACTGGACGAGACGAACTCTCCACAACAACCAGATATCGCGAACTCCATCCATGTACAAAGTGTAATAAAGTTGTATATAGTCAACGGTGTTACATTCATTATTATTCCAAGGTGCTCAATATTATTAAAAAACATATTGAGAGAAGGCAACGAAAATCCTACATCGTTACCTTCGTATACATAAAATTGGTCCTTCGAGCCGGATTATTAGCTAACGAAAAGCTTGATCCATTGAAAACCACGTCAAAACCTGAGGGAGAATCAATTGTACTGGAGTACAGCATCCGCAACGCATCGTGCAGATCCAGTGACGTCTGGAGTACAACATCCGCAACGCATCGAGCAGATTCAGTGACGTCTGGAGCGCCACATCCGCCGATCGCAGCCGATTATTGGTCATCAGGATCATCGCCACAGAGGAAGCGCATTGAGATCAACGACATACCATCACCACAACGCCGAAGCAGCAACAACGACAGCATCCAAGGTCATCCCATCTGGAGCTATCAACAATCCCTCAACAACCAGTTTCAACGAAGCAGTGACAGCAGTAAGTCACCAATAGATCACATCGCGTCCCTATACTGTATTTTGCAAACGTTGTTATACACATCTAATCGTCATGTCGCATCTCGTCGGACTAAGCGAAACCGAATTAATTAAAAAAACGAGCAGTCATAAAGCGAAATCTAACGTCATTCCGTAAGTTTGTAACTGAAAGCGAGATCGAAAAATTATGCTTAAATCAGTGGAAAACACGAATCGCGAAGATACACGACGAGTTCAAGACATTCGAGGCCGTGCAAGATCAACTAGAAATGATCGCTGACGGAAATACATTCGAGACGCGGATAAACGAACGGATAGAATTTGCGGACAGTTATTACGAAATAGTAGGAAAGGCGCAAACGATCATCGACAACGCGTCGCAAGCAGTAGCAAAACCCGTAACCGAACCCGTAATCAACAGCGCAGAGAACCGAACATCCGATCTGTTATCTCACTTATTCGATGCTGAGACGGTTAACGCAATAGAAGCAAATGTAAAACTACCTACGTTACACCTTCCGAAATTTCATGGGTCATATGCCGCATGGCCAACCTTTAGCGATGCCTTTAAAACATCGATACACGACAACCCTCGATTTCGGGACGGGCAAAAATTATCATACTTGCGTTCGTGCCTGACGGGAAAGGCAGCAGAAAAGATAGAATCCCTAGAAACTACCGCAGCTAATTATTCGGTTGCGTGGGACATCTTAGAACGTCATTATAATAATCCCACTGCAATCGTGAATAATAGAATCAAGGCGTTATTTGAGCTACCTCAATGCGGGCGGTCGAATCCAAATTCTCTGGGCGATCTTATAGACGAAGCCACAAAACACTACCGCGCATTAGAAGCAATGAATCAACCATTCTTAGAAGCCTTCCCGGTGTACGCGATAACTTCCAAACTAGACGAACAGACAAAACAAAGGTGGAAGGAACACACCCAAGGGAAAGCGTTTCCGTCAGTCAACGAACTTTTGGAATTTTTACAAAACAGATTTAGGGTATTAGAAGATCTGCAACCCGATATACAAAAAAAACCCCAACAACCGATGCACAGAACGTTAGCACCGCAGAATTCATATAACCAACGACCAACACAGCATTGGTTCAATCAGCCGAAACCAACAATCGCATACCCAAGTAAAGTAACAGCCGTATGCCATTTGTGTCAGGGCGCTCATTTTACACAATATTGTTCGAAGCTTAGTGACACGGATGTAAATCATCGAATTGAAATAGTACGGAAGGCAGGACTCTGCCACAATTGCCTTAGATCGAATCACTTTACGAAAGATTGCCACACCAGCACATGCAAAAAATGCCGTGGAAAACATCATACAATATTACACATAGACACACAGAATTCGAATCAGGCCATACAATCTCCAAAAACCTCATTAAATTCGATTAATATTCCTTCGGAAGTATTTTTATCGACCGCGTTGATTAAAATTGCGGATAATCAGGGAAAATATCACACATGTTGGGTGCTATTAGATTCGGGATCACAGACTCATTTTATCACAGAGAGACTAGCCGCAAAACTCGAACTTCCTCGCAACAAAGTTGACACACCAGTAGTCGGAATCAATCAAGTAGTGTCAACAATAAAAACATCAGTAAACACAATAATTCAGTCACGAATAAACGCCTTTTCTACGCGTTTAAATTTATTGGTAGTGCCCCAAATCAGTGGATCAATACCCACGCGATCAATACGCGCCGAAGAATTACAAATACCAGCAAACGTACAATTAGCGGATCCCACGTTCTATAAAACTGCCAAAATCGATGGACTGATCGGTGCCGAGATATTTTACAAGCTGCTCGCGGTCGGGCAATTTACCCTAGACAACACAGCGGTCACGTTACAAAAGACCAGATTAGGATGGGTGGTAACAGGGTCTTTACCCAACCAAAACAACACTAAAAATCGAATTTGCAACTTGACGCTAGACGCTATTCATAATCAGATAGTAAAATTTTGGGAAGTTGAAGACGGTCCACAAACGCCGGTACTATCACGGGAAGAAAAACAATGCGAAACCCACTATCAGTCAAACACGACACGCGATCCACAGTCAGGTATTTACACCGTACGCCTACCATTCAAAGAAAATCCCACGAATCTAGGAGAGTCATATCACATTGCACTAAAACGATTTCATAGTTTAGAACGATCACTTGACAGAAACGAGCAATTAAAGTCCGAATACACTGAATTTTTGCGGGAATATATTAAATTAGGACACATGTCGGTAGTAGATTCCCCGGTGAGAGAGGAAGGGTACTACCTGCCGCACCACGGGGTAATAAAGAACAATAGTGTAACCACGAAACTTCGCGTCGTATTTGATGCGTCTTGTAAAACTTCAGCAGCCATATCGTTAAATAAAATACTCATGGTAGGACCCACTATACAAGACGACCTATTCTCGTTATTAGTCCGATTCAGATCACACATCTATGTACTAACCGCAGACATTACAAAAATGTACCGACAAATACGAGTACACCCAGACGATCGCAATTTTCAGAAGATCTTGTGGCGGGAATCTACAGATCAACCAATAAGAACGTACAGATTAAACACGGTTACATACGGGACATCGTGCGCACCATTTTTAGCAATTCGTACATTGCACCAATTAGCAGCAGACGAAACTTTGACGTATCCAATAGCATCGCGAATACTCCGCAAGGATTTTTATGTCGACGATTTACTGACTGGCGCTAAAACAATTGAGGAAACAGTAACAATTCGCGAAGAGATCACGAAACTTTGTCAGAAAGGGGGATTTAAACTTCGACAATGGGCATCAAACGCGCCCGAATTACTCGATATCCGACAAGATAAGTTGGAAGAGACGCATCTAAAACTAGATCTAGAGAACACGGTCAACGCTTTAGGCATACGGTGGAACGCGAGAGAAGACACGATATCATACGCAGTCAAAGATTTTAATAATACTAAACGGAGCACAAAACGAACAATATTGTCACAAGTAGCGCAACTTTTTGACCCCTTAGGACTATTGGCACCCATAATAATACGGGCAAAAATGATCATGCAGGAACTGTGGGCATCAAAATTGAATTGGGACGAATCGGTATCGGAAGAACTCCATACGAAATGGGTAAATTATTGTAGAGATTTAACATACATAAAAACAATCAAGATAGCACGTAGAGTAGTCATCAGCGATTACCAGTCATTGCAGTTACATGGATTCTGCGATGCTAGCGAACAAGCCTACGGTGCATGTATTTACATGAGGTCGAAAACCAACAACAAAGTGCAAGTACAACTGTTGTGCGCCAAGTCGCGAGTAGCGCCTCTTAAAACGCAAACCTTACCACGATTAGAATTATGTGCCGCATATCTATTATCCAAACTTTACAAAACCATCATGAACAGTCTGCAACACCTACAATTTGAAAAGATAATATTTTGGACAGACTCAACAATTGTACTCAACTGGTTAAAGGCTTCACCACACGAGTTAAAAACATTTGTATCACATCGGGTAGCAGAAATACAAAGTACAACAAACCAGCATGAATGGCGACACATTCCGTCGGGTGAAAACCCAGCAGATGTGGTGTCTCGCGGACTAACGACAGAAGAATACATAAAAAATAAATTGTGGCAAAGAGGGCCGTCATGGCTAATATACGAAAATAGCAAATGGCCGGTAACAATTCTAAAAGTAACTGTTCAGCCGCGAGTCAAACAAGAGATCCCTTGAAAATCCGCGGCACCGCTATTTCAAGGTGGGACCAGGGACCGATCCCTTAGAGAATAGTTTTATAGTTTCACTCGCGGCTGACAAATCGGCACATCCCAACATTTGGCGTGCAGATGGTATACACGTTTTATGACACGGGTCTCTAGGGCTGTTTTTGAGAAAGTCGCCTTCACGAAACCTTTCTTAAATTGCCCATTAGAATTTTCCTCGCGTCCTCAACAGCCAACCGTACTGTCATAAAACGTGGACCTACAAAGGTGGCATCGCGGGACCATCCGACGGTCCTCGGCCGGTTAACATCGGGCCCACAGCTGTGATTTCGCCCGCCGAAATCCAGCGACGTTGCCATCCCGAAATGGAATACCCCCACTCCACACCAACGCACCCCGAGTGCATGGAGAGTTGGGGTAAAACGACTAGTCTAATTGCAACTCCCGCACAAGCAACACAAAAATAGACTCCGGAACTCGTCAACACGCGGACCAGCCGCTATAGTTCCGTTTGCTCCTTGCAGTATTCACTTAAACATTTATCTTTTACCATCCTTATCGTCCGAAAGGATCGTAAGGTCGCGCCGAGTAGCGTCGTCGAAACACCCTCGATTGAGGAATTTACGCCTCCTCATAGACTCTACGACAGAGTCTACGCCGCGAAAGGTGCCCGCTCCGTCGGAAAGTACATTGGTCCTTCGAGCCGGATCATCAGTGCCGTGTGATCCACAAAATAAGTGACACTGAGTGACAGTTACAGTGGACAAAAGACTTTGTGAACGTGATTCAACGCAGCCTTGCGCATCGTTTACAACGGGACAACACCTGCAATCGGGAGATCCTGTCTGGACCAACCAGCATCCCAACAACTTGCAGTACCCCGGATTACCAAGGACTGGACCAACCAGCATCTGGAAAGTCGCAGTTTGTGGGCCAAGCAATTGACGATTTGGGTCAACGCCAGGAGTCTGACACCAGTTCACCATCCTGAATTCAGCACAGCAAAGGTAGGCTCGTTTTACGTTCGTCAATCTCCCAAAACATCTCCTTCATCACAAAATGCCTCTGTCAAACCCATCCTCGTCTCAAGCAACGGCTCTCAGCACTTTAAAGCGTAAGCGCGGCAGTGTAATCGGTCAGATTACGGCATTCTCGAAATTCTTAGATTCCGTCAATACCGAACAACCACCCGACGTAGATCTCATAAAAATGCATTTGAACGGTCTCATTGACTTCTGGAAGCGTTTCGATGATATACAATCCGAGCTGGAGGCATTAGACGAAAACCAGGAACCTCGCCGATACGAGATACAAAACGAGTACTACGCGATAGTTGTCAGAGCCAACAAAATAATAGAAAAAGCGCAACCAACTTTGCCCCAACGTCGCGGAACAGTCGAGTCACTCGCGACATCGGTAACTGCTCCGATGGCAATCAAGTTACCAGAAATGCGGTTGCCATCATTCGACGGAAACATCGAAGATTGGGTGTCATATTTCGATACATTCAAATCAACGATTGACTCTAATGAACATCTGACTCCGTTACAAAAACTGCAGTACCTCCGTTCAACTTTACACGGAAAAGCGTTGAAGTGCATCTCTGCGTTAAACACGACAGACGCGAATTATTACGATGCGATAGAACTACTCAAAAAGAAGTACGATTGTCCGCGGAGAATAATATTAAAACATTGCGACGCAATTAGGGATTATCCGAGGCTAGTAAAGGACACCCCAGAGGCGTTAGACGATCTCGTTAACTCGGTCAATCAACATCTACGAGCCTTGAAAAATCTAGGAGAAGATTTCACAAGATCTAACGGCTTTTTAATATCAATGATATTATCCAAGGTTAGCAGCGACACTGCATGGCTTTGGGAACTAACGCTCAAAGGCAAAAACATGCCGTCATACACGGACCTCTTGGATTTTCTCGAGAAACGCGCAAGTTGCGCACAAACTGGACCATCCAGTGCCTCCGCGGTGCCATCACGCCCTAGATCGAATTTTACAAGCTATCCGCAATCGACACGCCCCAGCGCGAACTTCACAAGCCATCCGCAGTCAACAAGACCACCCGCCAGAACACACGCCTTTGTAACGAGTAGAACACGTCAGACCGCCGATAATAAATCAAAAACCGCGTCGAATCTTAACTTAAATCCAAATTCACAACCGAAGGAGTGCCCGATCTGCTACGGAGATCACAGCACATGGGGTTGCGAAAAATTCCGCGGAATGACTCCCGAAAAACGCAAGTTCGCCGTTGAAAGGGCCAAATTATGCACCAACTGCCTACACCCAGGGCATAGCGCGCAAAATTGCGATCGAGGTTCATGCCGAACATGTCAGCTACGACACCACACGTTGCTTCATCACTTCGAGCAGCAAGCGTCGACAAGCGGAACAATAAACGCTCAATCCGATACAGAATGACGGCTAAGACACAGAGAACAAAACGGAACGGGCTACCATCGAGCGTTCACCATAAACGCAATTACAAACGAAATTTTAGTTACGGCACAAATCCAAATCTTCAACAAAAATAAACGTCCGATAGATTGTCGAGCATTAATCGACACTTGCGCATCGATTAACTTAATTTCTGAACGCCTTGCTCAAAAACTCAACATCCCGCGGATGAAATGCTCGGTTCCCATTGGTTCTCTGAACGCTATGACCACGGTAGCAACCCACGCACTGAAGGCCACTATATCATCGCGTGTAAGCAATTACCAGCGTTCGCTTACGTTCCTCATTGTGAACGACATCGCGCCTTTCGTTCCAGATCAAGAGATTGATCGCGGAACAATAAAAATTCCGCCGAATCTGCACCTTGCAGATCCGGAATTCCATCGACCGGCACCGATCGATTTGTTATTAGGATCCGGAACAGCCCTCTCAATCTTATGCGTCGGCCAAATTGTCTTGTCACGCCCAGATGAGTCCGATCTCTACCTTCAAAAATCGCAACTCGGTTGGGTCATCGGGGGGAGCGCGCCAGTCACTTCTCCTGCTCATGGCACACTTTGCCACGCGACCACCGCGTTACAATTCGACCTCACCCGTTTCTGGGAGGTTGAAGAAGGCCCACAAAGACAGCATCTGTCTGAATCTGATATAATTTGCGAAAGCCATTTCCAAGAACACACAGTTCGGAATCGTGACGGCAGATACGTCGTGGCTTTACCTTTCAACGAGAAATTGTCGCGTCTCGGAGACTCCAAGGTACAAGCGAAAAAAAGACTCCATTCATTGGAGCGAAAACTCCAACGAGAACCCGCACTCAAGCAGGAGTATCATGCGGTGATCCAAGAATACCTGGACCTCGGACACATGAGCGAACTGCCACAGGAACAACAGTCACCTGAGGGGTATTACCTACCACATCACGGGGTGGTTAAGGTCACCAGTGACACAACCAAACTCCGCGTAGTCTTCGACGGCTCTGCCACGACTAATTCAGGCATATCACTAAATGACGCTCTCCACACCGGTCCAAAAATTCAAGACGATCTACTCCACATTTTACTAAGATTCCGCATTCATCGATACGTACTGACGGGAGACATTGAAAAGATGTACCGACAGTTCCTTGTCCGTCCGGAAGACAGGAAATTTCAGCGTATCCTCTGGCGCGATACTACGGGTTCTATTAAAACTTATGAGCTGAATACTGTTACATTTGGACTATCTGCCGCACCATATCTTGCAATTCGCTGTCTGACACAGCTCAGTCGAGACGAAGGCCACCGCTTTCCTCAAGCCGGCAAGATTTTATTGCGCGATTTTTACGTGGATGACGTTCTGACCGGTACATCGACCATAGAAGAGGCATTATCCTTACGCGAAGACCTCACACAAATACTCAAGACCGCAAGACTGACAATACGACAATGGGCATCCAATGACCTTACTCTTCTGACTGGCTTGCCCGAGCAGGCCATTAACAAAAAATTATACCTGGGAGAGTCATCCACTCTCAAAACCTTAGGGATTGTCTGGAATTCCTCAAACGACTCTATTACGTACGCAGTCGAAACTTGCTCTCCACCATCACGTTCGACCAAACGCAGTATCACCTCAGAAATAGCAAAGATATATGATCCACTAGGGCTGCTCGGGCCAGTAATTATTACCGCAAAAATGCTACTACAAAGGATCTGGACCATAAAGGTTGACTGGGACGAGTCGCTGCCAATGGATATCCATACCGAATGGATACGTTTTTATAATAAATTGCCAGCGTTGAACAACATCACGTTCCCGCGACGCACAATCATTGAATCGCCAAGAAAGGTCGAACTGCACGGTTTTAGTGACGCAAGCGAAAAGGCCTACGGAGCATGCCTCTACCTGCGTACAACCGACTCACGCGGTCACACCGAGACAACTCTTTTGTTCGCTAAATCCAAGGTCGCCCCATTAAAAACGATCTCAATACCACGGCTCGAATTATGTGGAGCACTTCTACTAACTTCTCTTGTAGAAACCGCAAAACAAGCGCTACCTGTGGAAATACACAAAACCACCTATTGGACCGACTCCACCATTGTTCTCCATTGGGTGAAGACATCTCCACACACCCTAAAAACCTTCGTGGCTAACAGAGTGTCGGAAATTCAAAGGCGCACAACTAACGCAGATTGGCGACACGTACCCACTGCCGACAACCCGGCCGATCTTATCTCGCGAGGTCAATCACCAGAAGACTTCCTTCAACCTTCCATCTGGCAACGCGGTCCGACTTGGCTCAACGAACAAGAATCTTTCTGGCCCACTACCGAACTACCTCAACCAGAGACAATCCCAGAACAAAGGGTCGCGATTTGTCTCAAAGCATTAATTTGCGACACCACGATTCTGGACAACTGCTCCTCATGGGGAAGGCTTCAAAGAATCATCGCGCGCTGTCTCCGATGGAAAAGATCTAACACCACCAAAGGAAGTCTGACATCCTCCGAACTAAGATACGCCCACGACGTAATCATCAAATTGATCCAAAGACAACACTTTGCAGAAGAATTGCGTTGCCTCTCGAGAAGCGAAATAGGCGTTAAGGGTAAACTGCAACAATTGAACCCATTCATCGACAAAGACGGAATTCTGCGAGTAGGAGGCCGTCTGAAGAATTCGCGAATTCCATTCGCGCAAAAACATCCCATCGTCCTCCCAAAGGCTCGAATCACGGCATTAATAATAGAACACGAGCATCGAATACAATTACACGCTGGTACACAGGCCACCCTATACGCGATTAGACGCCGTTATTGGCCCATCGACGGTCGGAGTCAGGTAGGGAAAACCATCAGAACCTGCGTCCGCTGCTACCGTGTCCAACCGCCGCCAACACAATACGTGATGGGCGACCTACCTGAGGCTCGAGTCACCGACTCACGCCCATTTGCAAACGTCGGCGTTGATTATTGCGGTCCCTTTTTCATAAAGGAGCGACGATACCGAAGTCGAACCCACATTAAAGTATATGTCGCAGTTTTCGTTTGCCTCTCAGTAAAAGCCATTCACCTAGAATTGGTTAGCGATCTTACCTCCGAAGCATTTATAGCAGCCCTACGTCGTTTCATTGCTAGACGAGGTCATTGTATTAACATTTACTCTGACAATGGCACCAATTTCGTCGGCGCCAACAACGAGCTTCGAGACCTCCGCGAACTTTTGCAGTCCGATGACCACAACGAGAAGGTCAAAACCTTTCTTGCTGACCGATCCATCACATGGAATTTTATTCCTCCATTAACACCTCACTTCGGCGGCATCTGGGAAGCGGCCGTGAAATCATTCAAGCGTCATTTCTGGCGTATCGCAGGTGCTGAACGATTTACATTTGAAGTGTTCAACACTTTAATTATTGAGATAGAAGCCGTTCTAAATTCACGTCCTTTGACTCCCATTTCATCAGACCCAAATGACACCCTTGTCCTAACTCCTGGCCATTTCCTGATTGGCGACTCGTTAACGAGTCTGCGCGAGCGCGATTTCAGAGATGTGCCATCAAACAGACTTTCAACCTGGCAACATATCCAGAAACTAAAGCAGCATTTCTGGAATCGATGGTACAAGGAGTACCTAAACGAGATGACGAGTCGTTCGAGATGGTCCAGCGGTACACACCCCATCAAGGAGGGCACCATCGTGCTCTTGAGGGAGGACAACATACCACCGATGCAGTGGCCGCTCGGGAGAGTCATCAAGGTCTACCCCGGATCTGATGGCATAGTTCGAGCTGCAACAGTGAGAACAGCCACAACCACACTCGATCGGGGCGTCAAACGGCTTGTACCGTTACCGAACCAGCCAGATGAGGAACCACGGGATCCAACATCGACGTCAAGAACGCGCGATCCCACAACCATAACTAATTTATATCGTAATCGCTAAGCTTTAGCTCATAAGATAGTTTACTTGTTCATTCTAGTACTTTAAATCTAGCGTACCTTTAATCCTATATAGATTTATTTTGATCGGGATCCTCTCAACGGGGGGAGGATGTTCAGCCGCGAGTCAAACAAGAGATCCCTTGAAAATCCGCGGCACCGCTATTTCAAGGTGGGACCAGGGACCGATCCCTTAGAGAATAGTTTTATAGTTTCACTCGCGGCTGACAAATCGGCACATCCCAACATTTGGCGTGCAGATGGTATACACGTTTTATGACACGGGTCTCTAGGGCTGTTTTTGAGAAAGTCGCCTTCACGAAACCTTTCTTAAATTGCCCATTAGAATTTTCCTCGCGTCCTCAACAGCCAACCGTACTGTCATAAAACGTGGACCTACAAAGGTGGCATCGCGGGACCATCCGACGGTCCTCGGCCGGTTAACATCGGGCCCACAGCTGTGATTTCGCCCGCCGAAATCCAGCGACGTTGCCATCCCGAAATGGAATACCCCCACTCCACACCAACGCACCCCGAGTGCATGGAGAGTTGGGGTAAAACGACTAGTCTAATTGCAACTCCCGCACAAGCAACATAAAAATAGACTCCGGAACTCGTCAACACGCGGACCAGCCGCTATAGTTCCGTTTGCTCCTTGCAGTATTCACTTAAACATTTATCTTTTACCATCCTTATCGTCCGAAAGGATCGTAAGGTCGCGCCGAGTAGCGTCGTCGAAACACCCTCGATTGAGGAATTTACGCCTCCTCATAGACTCTACGACAGAGTCTACGCCGCGAAAGGTGCCCGCTCCGTCGGAAAATACAGTAACTGAAATGCCGGAAATGCGTCCCCTACAAGTTTTTGCAACACGAAAAACAGACTTCGACATATTACGTCAATTCTCATCCTTTACTAAATTGATACGAGTAACAGCATACTGTCTAAGATTTTCAAAGAATACGATACGCAAAAATCATGACCCAAGTATACTTACGACAGACGAACTACAGAACGCAATCAGACGCATAATCAAATTAACACAACACGAAAATTTTGCCAAAGAAATCCATGCAATAACGACACAAAAGACCGCCAATAATGAGTTAGCTCCATTAAATCCATTTATCGATAAAGACGGTTTATTGAGAGTAGGAGGACGATTAGCTCATGCTAGCTTGTCTTATTCGAAAAAACACCCTCTGTTATTACCAAAAGGACATCATGTAACGAAATTAATCATTGAGCAGTATCACCAAAAAAATTTTCATAGCGGAATTCAAGCAACACTTCATTCGTTGAGGCAAATGTATTGGATTCCTAGCGGCAGAAATGCGGTACGACAAGTGATACATGCGTGTGTCACATGTCGACGCGCCAAACCTGCAACTGTAGAGTATCTAATGGGCGAACTTCCAAGAGATCGAGTCAATTATAGTCGACCATTCCTTCAATCGGGCGTAGATTTCTGCGGACCGATATTTGTAAAAGAGAAATCGAAACGAAATCGGGGGAAGATCAAAGTATATCTGGCCATATTTGTATGCTTCGCGACAAAAGCAGTTCACATAGAAATTGTATCGCATCTCACCGCCGAAGCGTTCATAGCGACATTACGCAGATTTTTCGCACGTAGGGGAAAATGCGCACACATATATTCGGACAACGCGACAAACTTTGTAGGCGCTAAACGAGAACTTAAAGAACTGTACGCGTTCATAAATTCACAACGAACAAACGACGAAATCTCGAACACGCTAGCCAACGAATCCATAAAATGGCACGTCATCCCACCGCGATCTCCACATTTCGGCGGACTTTGGGAAGCGGCCGTAAAATCACTAAAGTTTCATCTAACACGAGTAATAGGCGACACATTGTTATCGTACGAAGCGCTATTAACATACATCAATCAAATTGAAGCGATTCTCAACTCGCGACCGTTAACACCTCTGTCCTCCGACCCAAACGATCTGTCCGCTTTAACACCAGCGCACTTTTTGATTGGCGATACGTTAAACAGCATGCCCGATTACGATATATCAAACGTTCCATCCGGTCGATTGTCGTCGTGGCAGCATGTGCAAAAGATGCGACATCATTTCTGGCAACGATGGAGTAAGGAATACCTCCACGAGTTGACCACACGTAAAAAATGGCATAAACATAAACCCGAAAAAATAGAAATAGGCAGTATCGTAACAGTGCAGGACGACCATTTACCTGCAATGCAATGGACCCTCGCACGGGTAACCCAACTTCATCCGGGACCAGACGGCATAGTCAGGGTAGTCACAATAAAAACCGCAAAAGGCGAATACAAACGTTCGGTGAAATGTCTAGCGCCGCTACCGATATAACAGAACAACAGTAGCTAAGTAAAATGATCGTGCAAAAAAAAAAAAAAAAAAAGGCTAGGTAAATAGGCGAATAAAGTTAAGTCCAATGTAAATAGCATGCATATATATAAGGCAATATAGATTTAATGTACAATGTAAGCGGCATGTAGACGCAATTAGAAGCAGTTGAACAGATTCGTTCAAGGGGGTCGGCATGTTGCGACGGCAACACCGAAGGTCGACCGTACCGTACCGTTCGACCGTTGCGATAAAGGGACATACCTGAAAGGGATGTACCCTAAAAAACACGTGCGAATCAGCAAAAGACCAGAACCGAGAAAACTAATTTATGACCACTGCAATTCGACAACCCCAATCCCGACAGACGGACAGCACGTGCGACCGAACGAAACGACGAACGGAACTTCTACCATAAATCACGCTATTGACGAACGAAGACAAAACCAAGGAATTTCCTGACCGTCTCCCACTCTCAACAACTCAAAAACTCCTCCCAATGCACCCACGACCAATTACGAAACGCCATATTTTCCCACCTAAATCCAAATTCCTCCAATCACGAAAAAACCAAACTGACGATGGACAGAACACGACAAGACAGAACAGAACAAATCGAAAACGCGACTGGACGAGACGAACTCTCCACAACAACCAGACATCGCGAACTCCATCCATGTACAAAGTGTAATAAAGTTGTATATAGTCAACGGTGTTACATTCATTATTATTCCAAGGTGCTCAATATTATTAAAATACATATTGAGAGAAGGCAACGAAAATCCTACATCGTGACCTTCGTATACACGCCTGTAATATTAAATGGAGTTTCGCCGAATACACCAATTACAACTTTAGGTGAAACCGAAATCGATCTTGAAATTCATTCTAGAACAATCACTACAAAATTCCAAGTTTTAAATGCGCTTACTAATATACCGTTCGATGGATTATTAGGAGACGACTTCCTCCAAACCCAAAAAGCAAAAATCGATTATTCCACCTCCACTATTTCGCTAAAATCTTTTCCGTTCCAAATTCCGCTGCTTCGTAATACACCACAACGATCCATTTCTACAATTAGAGTCAATCCACATTCAGAAACGGTTGTCCCTATTACGTTATTAAACCCTTACAACGTTAAAGAAGGTGTAGTGTGGTCTCGACAACTTAATTCTGACAACACATTGTTAATCCCAAATACTATTGTTCAAGTCAACAATCAAAATCGAGCAATTCTTACAATTGTGAATACTTCAATCAAAGTTGAAACAATTCCAATTCCCGAATTCAATCACTTCCAATTCAATCACATGTATACAGTTTAGCCCCAAATCAATCAAATAATAATGTCACGGAAAGATTACGCACATTAAATCAAAATCTTAGACTTGACCATTTAAATGGAGAAGAACGAAACGCGATCTCTCAAATTTGCAAGGAATTTAACGATATATTTCATCTACCGACTGATTTACTAACTCGAACAACAGCTACTACCCATGATATTCCTACTACAAACGAGATTCCAATTCATGCCAAAAATTATAGATATCCTCAAATTCATAAAACCGAGGTTGAAAAGCAGATTGAGAGTATGCTTCAGCAAGGTATTATAAAACCTTCGACTAGCCCTTGGTCCAGCCCCCTCTGGGTGGTCCCAAAGAAACCAGACGCCTCAGGAAAACGTAAATGGCGTATTGTAATCGACTATCGGAAACTTAATGAAAAAACAATAGGAGATGCATACCCACTTCCGAATATCGAAGATATTTTAGATCAATTAGGTTATGCGCAATATTTCACGACTCTCGATCTTGCAAGCGGATTCCATCAAATCCCTTTGAACCCTAATCATTCTTGCAAAACTGCTTTTTCCACACCCAACGGACACTACGAGTTCACGCGTATGCCATTTGGCCTTAAAAATGCATCTTCATCATTTCAACGAATGATGAACAGCGTTTTATCGGGTTTGACAAACAAGCAATGTTTCGTTTATTTAGACGATGTCGTTTTATACGGATCTACTTTAGAAGACCATAACAAGAAATTATTGAATGTATTTTCGAGGTTACGCGAAAATAATCTTAAGTTACAACCCGACAAATGCGAATTCTTAAAGAGGTCGTGTGAATATTTAGGACATATTATATCCGATAAAGGAATAGAACCTAATCCCAAAACAGTAGACTGCATTCAACGCGCAACAAGACCTAGGAACCAAAAAGAAATTAAAATGTTTTTAGGTTTAGTAGGCTATTATAGGAAATTTATTAAAGATTTTTCTACGATCACAAAACCTTTGACGCGTTTATTAAAGAAGGATGCACCCTTCGTTTGGACCGACGAACATGAACAAGCACACGTTATTTTAAAAAAGAAATTAATGGATAAACCCATTCTCCAATACCCGAATTTTTCGGAACAATTTATTTTAACCACTGATGCTTCTAATGTAGGTATTGGTGGGGTACTTTCACAAAAGAAAAATGATGCGGATCTACCCATTGCATATTATTCTCGGACGCTTAATAAATCAGAACAAAATTATTCAACAATCGAAAAAGAACTCTTAGCAATAGTTAACTCTATAGAACATTTTAGACCTTATTTATACGGCCGTGAATTCATAATTTACACCGATCATCGTCCGTTACAATGGTTAGTGAATTGTCGTAATTCTTCCTCAAAATTAATTAGGTGGCGACTAAGACTCGAGGAATATCAGTATCAAATTAAATACAAACCAGGTAGAGTCAATTCAAATGCGGACGGACTATCTAGATTGCCAACGGAACCACAATGTCAAGTCAACGTAACAGTTAAAAACGTCAGGTCTTATGATGATTTTCTACAATTTGAAAGTAATAATCAAGAAATAGTGGCACTTGAGAAAACTAATTCACCGTTAAAAAAACTAAAAACTCCAATTCTATTGTTTTGGTCCCAAGATTTAAATAAAGACAATCCATACACGAAATATGTTTCAAACAAATTTAATATTCACGAAATCACTCCCATAACTAATAATGTCTGTAAGCTGAGTGATGAAAATCAAATTATTTATATATTATTTCCCACACATGTATATTTCGACAAAATAGAATTTAAAAATTTGTTCGAGTGTCTAATAAATTTTAGATGCCACATTAAAGACAACAATTTTATCGTAGTTCCTCCAGAAAAAAAACATAACATAAGTTTAATGCAACTATCAAAAATGTTAAAGTTCGTATTTACTAAAAACGAGATTAGAATTTATGATAATAATAAAATAGAACCCCAAGGTCAAGAACAAATCACAGAAATATTAAAAGAAAATCATGATAGTAAACTTTCGGGACATTATGGATTTAATAAAACATATTCTAAAATCAAGGAACGCTATTATTGGAATTCGATGAAGGAAGACATTAGAAAATACGTAAGAACTTGTCCATCGTGTCAAATTAACAAAACTAATTTTAAACCCGTAAAACAGCCTATGGAAATCACTTCCACATCCGAACAACCCTTTGAAAGATTAGCTTTAGATATTGTAGGACCATTACCCTTAAGTGAAAATGGCAATAAATTTATCTTAACGATGCAAGACGACCTAACAAAGTATAGTTTCGCAAAAGCAATACCTAATCACGAAGCCATAACAATCGCGAAGACTCTGACAGAAACCATTACATCCTTCGGCATACCTAAAACTATATTAACAGATCAAGGCGCGGATTTCATGTCTCAATTAATAAAAGACCTAACCAAACTATTTAAAACGAAACACTTGTCAACTACTCCGTATCACCCTCAAACCAATGGAGCACTCGAACGATCTCATCTAACTTTAAAAGATTACCTTAAATATTATGTAAAACCAAATCAAACAGACTGGGACGATTATTTACCTTTTGCCATGTTCAGCTATAACACGTCATTTCATAAAACAACTAACTACACACCATACGAACTACTGTTTGGATTTAAAGCATATTTGCCATCATCTATCGTCCAAGAACCCAAATTCCATTATACCTATGACGACTATATTAAATCCTTGCAATACAAATTAAACACATCATTCAAAACAGCGCGAGAAAATATAATCAATTCAAAAAAGAGAAGTAAAACTTACTATGATAAAAAGGCTAACCCACAAGAATTTAATCCTGGCGATCTAATATGTATTTATAATAAACAAGGAAAGGCCAATCTATCAAAGAAACTGTGTCCAAACTTCAAAGGACCATACAAGATTATAAGAACATTTTCTGATAAAACAGTAGAAATCGAAATAGGCACACGCAAAAAACGATACCACACCAATTTATTGAAACATTTTGTTTCAGATGCGGACTCTTAACAATTTAATCATCTTCCTCCTCCTTTTTCCTTACGTAGTATGCTATATTTATAATAATACTCCTCATAACCTATCGAGTGGAATATTTTATAACAATTTAGGCGAAGCAAAGATCGATAAGGCTACACTAACGCTACTTAGTTACGTAAATTTCACACATTTAAATGAAGCATTTGAAAAAGCAAGGCATCATTTTCTTCAATCACAAGATCTCTGTACATTGGTATCAAAAGAATCGTCAAAAACTAGTTACGCGAACTTTCACTGTGCACAAACATTAAAAATAATAGAAGATCAATTATCTGATATCACTGCGAAAGATGAAATGCTACACCATATAGTGGGCCAAAAATCACAATTTCGTAAACGCCGCGGACTTATTAATGGCGTATCATACGCTCTTAATTGGTTGTTCGGTACTCCAGATGCCGACGACGCGCAATATTACACCGATAGTATCAACACTCTATTAAATGATAACAGACAGACACAAACTCTCCTAAAAACTCAAATACAGGTGATTTCTAGCACAATAAGAAATTTCAATAACTCGGTGGTTTCCTTAAAACGTAATGAAAATCAATTAAATAGCAACATTGAATTAATTAACAAGTTATCAATAGAAACAAATCACATCCTAGATGAGTTAAAGCTACAAAACGCTATTACACAGCATATAATGGCATTGTCTTTGTTTATCACTAGATTATCTAATCAATACGATGAATATATTAATTCAATAAACCTAGGCCGGCACGGCATACTGTCACCACAAATTGTTACACCAAAAATCTTATTCGAAGAACTAACGAAGTACGAAGGACGTTACGAATTACCACTTCAAATCAACTATACGAATGTTCATTTGTATTATAAAATTCTACAGTTACATGTTTTATCAACCGAAGCCATAGTTATTTTTGCCATCAAAATTCCTCTAGTTGACAAGAATTTATTCAATGTATACGAACTGATCCCTCTTCCGATGCAACACAACATTAGTAGCATCTTTTCCTATATTGAACCTCGACAACCCTTCTTATTAGTATCCCATTCCAAAACTTATTCCACATTCATAAAAGACCTGTCAAGTTGTACCGAGTATCTGGATCAACATTTTATCTGTCATGGAGTCCACATCAACAAAAGGACCGATCAAATCACGTGCGAAACACAACTCTTGTTTCCACAACTCGCAAGAATACCGAAAGATTGTCGAACGAGAACCTTCCAGGCTGAAGTGGAGACCTGGAAATATATAAAAAATAATCAATGGATCTACATACTACAACAACCCACTACTGTTACACTCCTGTGTGACAACAATCCCAACCACATGGAGGATATAGTACTACACCAAACTGGAATACTTCAATTGGAACCGTCCTGTAAAGGATACACCGATCTCTTCGTGTTGGAAACAACCAGCAGCTCAAGTCGGAACATATCACACTATGTACCAAAACTTGACATCACTACCGATGATTGCTGTCTCCTCAAACGAAGATTCAACAAGACGGTCCCGATCCAATTAACTCCGGTCAAATTAACGAACATAGACTTGACCGAATTAAGATATGCCAACAAAATGCTAAGCGACTTTGATAAAATAGTAACGGACCAATTGAATAAACCATTTATAGTGCAACATACCAAATGGTACACTATTGGATTATCGGTTATCGGAGCGATATTATTCTTAATGGTCTGCATGAACTGTTGCCGTTGGATCGGTTGTTTAAATTTGTTGAAACGCGTATTTTGCTTTACAAAAAATCCGCGTAATGGCGATACCATTCCTCCGATGATAAAAAATTTTGTAAATTGCAACTTCCAATCCGATGTACACTCGGAACACAACCTTAACCGGGATTTGGCCACTTATGATCGAAATCGAGACGTCGCCCGTATAATATACACCGTTCCAGAAGAACCACAGGGAGACGCCCAATCAGCACGAACCCGAGGAAGAACCCCATCACGTAGGAGCACTGCACCGTTGTAAATTGTATATAGTCATTTGCGTTAATTTATTTATATCCAATAAGCCATACATTTTTTCTTTTTCTACTTCTCACTATTCTATTTTATACATATATTCTAGACCGCTCGAATAATTCCTTATTTATACTTTTTACGAGCTCGTTCACATATATCATTTTTACTCCTCTAGCTACTGCGAAATATCTCATATGTTGATATATAAAATCTTAGCAAGTAAGCACCTATGTATATCGATCTAATAATCCTTTACTTATGTACACTTTTAGTTCTAACAAATTCATTCAAATATTGTAACCATTTTATAATTACGTTACTCAATTGTATTTCATTGTATATTCATTTAGTATTATGTTTTATTATTAGTTCCGCGATTTAATTCTAGGACACTGCGTTCATACTATTGAAGACTCTTTTCCTCATCGTCTTCAATTTTAATGGGGGGAGGTGTTGTACACCCGATAACCCTAGGCTCTAGTTAAACACCAACGCATCATGATAACCATGCCATAGACACGTCAGCCAAAACTCTTGAATCATCAGGACCAAACAGACCCTTAGACTTTGTCTCTTCCACGTCATCCTTTCCACAACAAACCTTTTCTACTCCCTTCCTCTCAAAAACTACATATATATAGCAGCCCGCCGAAACAGAGCTAGAGCTTCTTCCTGCATACTTCAGTGCAGAAGGTTACATCGCTGTACCTTAAACTCGCCACCGTGTATACACTTAAATAAAACTTTTCTCGATTTTATTATAAACTGTTGTACTCGATTTCCAAACCCGGAATCCAACATTGTATTGTGGGGTGTAAATAAATAGGTTAGCATTAGGATACGAGCGTCTAGGTTTAAGTACTTTATAGCCTGAGCATTTGGGACACAGATGGTTCGCAGGCGAGCGGCGATGGCCTGCAGAACCGTGTCCCAAACCGTCGCGGAAAAACCGTTGCGTTTATGACTCAGGTATATCGCGGGAGAGAAAGAAAAGAACGATGGGCACCGAGACCCTTGATGAAGGGAAAACGAGCAGAGTGGTTCCGAAAGCCAAAGCGAGCAGATCGAACTGCACAGTGTAGAACAGCGTGTACAGTGTAGAACAGCGTGGTACAGAGTAGAACAGCGTGGCACCGAGTAGGCTTGTTTGATATAGTTTAGTTTAGTTTAGCTTAGTTTAGCTTAGTACCTTTAGTTCTTAATAAACTATAGTTTTCTTTGTTCATCTTACATACGAACTTGATTTCCACCTAAACCTTCCAATACCACAGTATTAACACGCTGAGTGCCAAACCAGAACCCTAAAAAATTCCATGAAATCAAAGTAAGTTATTTAATGAAATAAAAATTGAAATAATTATATGTGTGATATTGAGTAGTCTTCCAACTTTCTTGCATTTTACACATCCCAATCGATAGAATTCAGACGCAAATAGAAGCAGCCGTTGTAGGAACGCCTGCAGCGGAAACGCATTTTGCCGAGCGCGAACAGTTCGAAAACGCTTATTTCGTAACTCTTTCTCACGCCGAAAAACGATTGATAGCTGCGTGCGGTGAATCTACGACAAATAGTGCGTCAAACGTCAGTCCCACTCCTACGCCTTCCGATTCGTACCCCGCGATTCGTTTGCCCGTAATAAAAATTCCCACTTTCGATGGAAACTTCAGTCAGTGGATTCGATTTCGGGACACTTTTACGTCGTTAGTGCATGACTGCGACAAACTAACCGACATAGATCGGTTCAACTATTTAGTTTCTTCTCTGTCCGGTCCGGCTGCGCGAATACTAGATTCATTTGGCGTGTCGGCCACAAATTACAAATTAGCATTGGCTCGATTACAACAGAGGTACGATGATCCGAAATTCTTAGCAAGGCATCACGTCAATGCACTTCTAGACCTCGAGCCATTGTCCAGAAAGAGCGACGGGAAGGCTCTCAGTGAATTCGTTGATAGCGCGGTCAACAATGTTCGCGCATTAGAGTCTCTGCTGAAGCCAACAGAAATTTGGGATACGTTCATTAGCACGCATTTAGCACAAAAATTAGATACCGCTTCGCTAGACGATTGGGAGAAGCGCACTATGGAGTCAAAGGCACTTCCATCTTTCAATGATTTCGCTGCCTTTATAGAAACGCGTTCTCAATATTTAGAGCGTAGGGACAGCAACAAGCCATCCGCTGCTATTGTCGTTGTAACCGTTTATTTCGTCTTTAACGCTTCCGAGCGGCCGAGGCTGTCGTAGCAGACCTACAGTCTGCCGAATACTCGGGTGTATGTACGTGTGACGGCAAGTACGAGGCCTCACCCACCCAGCCAATCCTGAGGATCACACCCGTCGTCACTATCCAGTGGGTTCGGGTGTTTTCCGGTATTGGTGGAGTGCGTTCAGCTGCACGAAACCTGTGACGATTGGTCGCTCACTATGCGTGATCGGCGATGATCACACTTCTTTAATCAAGGGACGGTTACCACCCTTGGATAGCTCGGTTCGTGCCTGGGAGACGGAGAGGTTCTATCTACTTTTAAATCAATCGGAGATGATGTGGGAGGTAGAACGATAGTATATTTTATCCTTAATGTTTTACAAATATATATATGCGTTCGCGTGACGCAATACTATTTTAACTTTATAAACTACGCTTTGATCTCCACCCCTTCGTGTGAGTCCGCGTGATATAATATTATTTAAATTCTATAACGCTAATTTCGTTAAACTCTATTATGTTATATATTTTTAATCACCACCGTGGTGGCACACCCGCTACGTTTTATATTCCTCTACGCCCAGATATTTCGGCTCGGTGTCGCGCTTCGCGTTCGGTACGTTCTACGATTTCGTGACGGATTTATTTCGACGGGTTTGAACGCGTCACAATTTACTCGAGTGACGGTGGGCCGTCGCAGCACACTTGCACTCGGCTGACTTCTCAGGGAGAGTACAAGTGTGGCGTCGCGTACAAAGCGTCTGTCACTCTTCCGACCCTGAGGATTGCATCGATCGTCACTTTCGGTGGGTTACGATACTTTCCGGTGTCGGGGAGGTAACTTCTACTGCACTAACCCGTACGGATACCACGACGCGATATTCTCGAAGATGAAATAACACTCGGGATTGACACGTTATCCTCGTCTCGTCACCTCACTTGGATTTATTATAATAATTATCTGCTGTCGTGCGGTTTGCACGACCAGCTCCTCGGTTTGAGGTGTGCGCGAGGCGAGGGCAACGTAGTCGGTTTGACTATATCGTTCCCGAGTCGGTTTGACTCTCACCGCCGCGTACCGAATTTATGGGATCTTCCCGGATCTGCGTGTTCGCCCGATCGCGCCTAGACGTAGAGTGTTGGATCTATAGCTCGCATCGACCTCCTTCGATCGCTATCGAGTGGGGATCGACGCGTGCGCATACTAATTAGTGGGAGATCCTGCGATCCTTTGTTACGACAAGGATAGCAGGACGACGCGGAACGCTGTGGTGGGGGCCCACGTCATTCAGGCAACGCGCTGCTTAATCGATATGTAATCGATACGGTTACATCGTTAGCGATCGTACGCTCGTCCAGAAGAACCGCGAAAATGTTAGAAAACCATTCATGGCAACATCGCACGTCGCTAGCAAATCTAGCAAATGTGGGCTATGCGACGGCGAGCATGCGTTTCAAAATTGTTCAAAGTTGTTAGCCATGTCCCACATAGAAAGACATGCTGCCGTAAAAAGGGCCCGTGTGTGTTTCAATTGTCTCAGCGCGGGGCACAGTATTAAGAGTTGCACGCGCGGCAACTGTAGAAAATGTGGTAGGAAACACCACACATTGTTGCATCGAGAGGAGGCCGTTTCTGTCCCTGAGCCTCAAGCGGAAGAATCTTCCTCCTCATCTCATGTAGGGCACGTATGCCACGCTAGCTCTGCAAATCTTGATACCGAGTATGTAGTGCTTTCTACCGCTGTGGTTTACGTCACGGATAGTAAGGGTAGGAAACATAAATGCCGCGCATTGTTAGATTCTGGGTCTCAAATCAACTCGGTCAGTCAGAATTTGGCACAAAAATTAGATCTTCCCCGTCGCACGATAAACACGTCCATTAGCGGCTTCAATAGCTCAAAGAGTAGGGTAAAGTCTTCGATAGATTTAAAAATATCGTCCATCCGCGGTAATTTCTCATCTAGTCTATCCTGCTTGGTAGTCCAGAACATTACCGAAAACATGCCGAATGTGCCACTGCACAGATTCGATGTCTCCATTCCCCCTGGAACTTATCCCGCGGATCCCGATTTTTGTTCATCGGGTAGAATTGATTTGTTAATTGGTGCCGGTATCTTTTGGGAGCTTTTATGCGTAGGCCAAGTCAAAATCGGGCTTGGCAACTTAGCTTGGCAGAAAACGCAATTGGGATGGATTCTGGGAGGCCAGCTTTCCTGTTCAGGCCCAAAGGGCAAGTATCGATCAAATCCAGCTTGTAACCTCATTACCAACACTGAATTACACAATTCCATGAATCGCTTCTGGGAAATAGACGAAGTTTGCGATATAAATTCGATAGTGTTAGAAACGGACATTTGTGAGCAGCACTTCGTAAAGAACACTACGTGAGATGATCATGGTCGATTTGTCGTGGCAATTCCCTTCAATGATCGACTGCTGGAACTAGGAGAATCTCGTGCTCAGGCCGAAAGGCGTCTAGTCAACTTAGAGCGAAAATTCCGCAAAAATCCAGAGCTTCGCGAAGAATATTCAAATTTCCTTCGCGAATATTTAGAATTAGGCCACATGTCTAAATTAGATCAAGTTTCCGCTGCCACAATGTCCAATAGTTTTTATCTTCCTCACCATGCCGTCCTCAAGGAATCTAGTACGACTACCAAGCTCCGTGTAGTTTTCGATGGCTCAGCGAAATCCACGACAGGGATTTCGCGCAATGATGCCGAATTAGTCGGCCCCATAGTTCAGGACGACCTTTTCTGCATTTTACTGCGATTTAGAAAATTCAAGATAGTTTTATCTGCCGACATCGCCAAGATGTACAGACAAGTGTTAGTTAGACAGGAGGACCGTAAATACCAATTGATTTTTTGGCGATTTAGGGAAGAGGATAATATGCAAACTTATTCTCTTAACACGGTAACATACGGTACAGCCTCTGCCTCATATCTTGCAACCCGCGCCCTCCATCAAATAGGCAAAGACTGCGCGCGTTCATCTCCACATGCTAGCGACGTAATATTGCATGATTTTTACGTCGATGACTTGCTCACTGGTTGCGATACCGTAGAGCAAGCTATCACATTACGCGAGTCTCTCGAAGGGATCTTAGCCAAGGCCGGTTTTTCCTTACGAAAATGGGCAAGCAACGATCCTAAAGCAATTGGACACGTTAGCGGCGTGACACAGAACGTAGAATTTAGAAGCCTAGACAAAGAGCCGAAAACACTCGGGTTGTTGTGGTCTGTGTCCTCCGACCAATTAGCATATAGCGCACAATTCAGAAAACACGATAGAATCACGAAACGTAACATTTTGGCCGAAATAGCGCAAATATTCGACCCCTTGGGCCTCATCGGCCCTGTTATAGTTAAATCTAAACTGTTTATGCAGGAACTTTGGCAGATGAAGGTTGATTGGGATGAAACCCTCTCCCAAGATCTTCATCTACGATGGATAAATTTCAGAGCCGAACTAGATGAACTTTCGGTGATTAAAATTCCTCGACTCGCTCTGTGTTCGAACGTGGATATAGAAATCCATGGTGTTTCAGACGCGTCGGAAAAGGCTTATGGAGCTGCCGTTTATGCCCGTTCGCGTAGAAGCGACGGCACTTGGGTCACGCGGTTATTATGTGCGAAATCGCGGGTCGCACCATTGAAAACTATAAGCATACCCAGACTCGAATTGTGCGGCGCGTTGCTAATGGCCCAATTAATAGATAAGGTTAGGCGCTCCCTTCGCATTGTCTCTATGCATGAATATTGTTGGACGGACAGTAATATAGTTCTTGCTTGGCTTGCCGAAAGACCGTGCCGATGGAAGGTATTTGTTGCCAATCGCACGGCAGAAATTCACAAACTCACTGCAGCGTGCACCTGGAAACATGTAGGTACCGCGGATAATCCCGCAGATATTTTGTCTCGAGGTTCCAGTGCACCCTTACTTATAGGACATGATTTATGGTGGTATGGTCCAAATTGGCTATCGCTAGACGCCAAGGATTGGCCCATATCGGAGCCTAGAATAATTGACGTGCCCGACTCGCGCCCTTTATCTTTAGTTCAATTGAGCGTCACAGCAGATCATAGTCAGTTCATAGAAAAATTATTAGAGAGATTTTCGTCTTACGATAAGTTACTTCGCGTCATATTTTATATAGTTAGATTCACAACCTTTTGTAGAAATGCAAAAGGTCTTTCAACGGGTCATCGTGGCTCCCCATCCGTTTCGGAATTGATTTCAGCCGAACGGGTTTTGATTCGAGCTGCTCAAGCTCACTATTTTAGCAGTCATTATAGCAGCCTGGCCCAACGAAAGGCACTAAATAAAAATAGTTCATTCACATCGTTGAACCCCTATCTTGATGAGCACGGGCTCATCAGGGTGGGCGGCCGATTGGAAAACGCTCCTGTTCCGTACGAACAGAAACATCCCATAGTTATACCTAACTCGGGTCCACTGGCTGAATTAATCGTCAGCAGGGAACATCTTCGCTTATTACACGCCGGAGGTCAACAAACCTTGGCTTCACTTCAAGCTAGGTACTGGATCATTTCAGGTAGGCGGATCGTCAGAAAGGTCTTGCGTCGCTGCGTCACCTGTTTTAGGACAGGTCCCGTCAGTGCGCAACCCCTGATGGGCAATCTACCTGCCGACCGGGTTACACCTGCTAGGCCGTTCCATACCTGCGGCGTCGATTATGCCGGTCCCTTGCTAGTAGTTGACCGCGGACGCTCTCGCACGGCTCGGAAGGCGTACATTTGTATTTTTGTTTGTATGGTCACGAAGGCCATTCACTTAGAACTGGCAGTTGACCTCACGACGGATGCCTTTATTAGTTGTCTCCGTAGATTTATTGCTCGCCGAGGTAAATGCAAGGTCATTCATTCCGATTGTTAAGGCAAGAGCCTTAGGAATGACTTTATGGTACGGCCGACCATCTGTGAGTTTTTCAGCAAATTCGTTCTAGTATAAAGCAATTGTAGTTTCTTTAGCGGACTGGTCTGCAGCCAACATGTGGCACATAAAATTAAACAGAGTTTTTGAAAGTGCATGCCATTATTTAGTCCCCAGGTCCAAGAAGCCATGCCATAAAGTCCCAAGGCTAAGGGAACAGGGAATCGGCCACCAGGTATAGGGACCAGCAATCCTGGCAAGCCGGAATTTCCGCTCGTTACCGAAACACCCGTCCACCCGCGAGCGCAAGCGGCCCGGTCAACCCCACCAATGACAACGCGCCTCGGGCGCATTGGAAGGGGTAGCCTGGGTTTTTCCGATTCCGGGGAAATCGGGAACCGCCCTTAAGGCCCAGGCAGAAAGATCTTAGAGCTCATCGAGTAAAGAGAGATAGAGTAGAGACTCCGACGAGTACAGTTGTAGAGGAGTCAACATCACAGAGACGTGTGACACTCAGGTTGCGCGTTGAAATAAACTGAGAATTCAAACAAGCTTGAGTCATTCATTTAGTCCCACATCAGTGGGTGGTCCTTCGAACCTAGTCGGCACCAAGTGCAATATCCAAAGGATCTCGATATCAAACAACGAGTCCTTAACACCGATAATGGTACGAATTTTGTTGGGGCTAGGAATGAGCTTAGAGAGCTGCGTGCTTTAATAGGTTCTGATGCACACAATTGCACAATCTCTGCGTTATTGGCAAAAGAGCAGATAGAGTGGCGCCTCATACCACCTCGTGCGCCTCACTTCGGGGGCTTATGGGAACGCGGCGTCCGCTCGGTCAAGACGCATTTAAAACGCATAATAGGTGAACAGCGTCTCACTTTCGACGAACTGTACACGTTGCTTGCGCAGGTTGAAGCTTGTCTCAATTCCCGCCCAATACATCCATTATCCACTGATCCCTCCGATCTAAATCCCTTGACCCCTGGGCACTTCCTCATTGGTGATGCGTTGACCGCACTTCCTCAGGTCGACCTTACAGCTGTTCGACAGAACAGACTTATTCGGTTTCAGCTTATACAGCAAATGCTGCAACATTTTTGGAAGCGTTGGTGCCGGGAGTATCTGAACGGGCTGCAGCAGCGACACAAATGGAAGGTCGACTCTCCTGTTCAGCCCAGGACTGGAGCCATGGTCCTCATCCAAGAGGACAACCTGCCTCCCATGAAATGGATGTTGGGACGCATCTTGGAGCTGCATCCAGGCCAGGGCGGGAAGACACGTGTTGTTTCCCTTCGAACGTGCCAGATATGGCACGTTGAAGAGACCCGTCACCAAAATTTGTTTTTTGCCGATCTCGGACAATGATTCTTAGTTTATACAGTGACATTTGTTTTAGTTTTAGTGTTACTCGCTGTATATATTTCGTTCCTTGTATTATTTGATATTTTGTGTTCAGCTTTTCGGTCATTTAATTATCATCTTGCGCTATATAGCCCTTAGATACTAGTTTTATTGTTTTGTATTTCTTGTAGTTATTACTAGGTATTTGTATAGTCCGCCTTTTCGTTTCCTTATTTAGTATTATGCGTTTTTTGCTAGTAGTTGCGTTATCACGTTCTTTTTTGGCTTTGTTTTCTTTCGTTTGTCATTCATTGTTTATTATTCTTTAGTATAGTCATTTTGCGCGATTTTATCCTCCCTTCTTATTAGTTTCGATTGAACTCCGTAAGTTCAAGGTGGGCGGTATGTAGCGGCCAGCATGGGACCTCGGGTTATGGCACGGGAAATTATCTACGCTCTTGAAACGTGATGTTTTGTATTTTTAGCAATTAGGTACGGAGTGGCCTTGTCACCGTATATCTAGTCAAGCAAGTCCGTTCTCAAGACGTAGAGCTAGCCATTGTATTTAGTTTTCCAGGCCCGTGCCATAAATCCGCCGTAGGTCCCATCCTGCCCGTTTCAAGAGTTGCGCTTGACGATTGCCAGACGCCCTGGGTTTTTCCCAAGTGCGGGCTCTGGCAGCTTTCCGCATTTGTTTATTTAAATTTACAGCCTCCACCCTATGGGTCCTCAGCCTGGCCAATCCCGTAATACTTTAGCAATTTCGGAAGGGAGGAAAAATCCTTTCGGAGGAGGGAGGATCGAGGCTTGCTGGGAAGTCGTCGTCGATCCTCCAGTCAATTCGGCCTCCATCGTAGTACACGCAACAACTTAGTCTTCTCGCTTTGTATTCAGCTTCAATCTCTTATATTTTGTAAATACAGTCCACTATTGATATTGAAAAAACTTGTTTTAAACCACCCTAGTCGGCACACCACGTGCAAATAAACATCTCAAGCTCGAACATCCCTTTGGGATAACCGCGAGCAATAACAGACATTCCGATAAATACCAGACAAAATCGATTTCCCCCGATCCATAAAGGAGAAATTAACAAACAAGTACAAGAGTTATTAGAAACAGATGTTGTCGAAACATCAACATCGCCCTATAACTCGCCGGTATGGATCGTACCAATGAAACCAGATTCTCAAGGGAACAAACGATGGCGTCTTGTAATCGACTATCGAAATTTAAACGAAAAGACTATTGGCGATGCATATCCCTTGCCCAACATAACAGAAATTTTAGACCAACTTGGAAGTGCCAAATACTTTTCCACATTCGATCTAGCATCTGGATTCCACCAAATTAAAATGGCACCAGAAGACGCCCATAAAACAGCTTTCTCGACACCCTATGGGCACTTTCAATTCAAAAGGATGCCTTTCGGTTTAAAGAACGCGCCAGCCACATTTCAGCGTTTGATGAACAGTGTGCTGGCAGGACTTCAAGGATATGAACTATTTGTATATCTTGACGATATAGTAATGTACTCAAGTTCCCTACAAGAACATGAAACTAAATTCAACAAATTGATGGACCGACTAAGCAAAGCAAAATTAAAACTACAACCAGATAAATGCGAATTTTTGCGTCACGAAGTGAACTATTTGGGACACATAATCAGTGAAGACGGATTAAAACCCGATCCAAAGAAAATTGAGGCAGTACTGAAATTTCCTAAACCAAAAAACACAAAACAAATTAAACAATTCCTAGGATTGGCCGGATATTACCGAAGGTTCATACCGAATTTTTCAGCAACCGCAAAACCTCTTACGGATTTATTAAAAAGGGATTTCGCGTTCAAATGGGAGGATACACAAGAAAAATCATTTAGGATTTTAAGGGAAGCACTCACAACCAAACCCATATTACAATTCCCAGACTTCTCAGAAACATTTAACCTCACCACCGACGCATCGGGATATGCTATCGGAGGAGTACTCAGCCAAGGACCAATTGGAAAAGATCTCCCCGTAGCATACGTATCCCGTTTGCTGAATGTAGCTGAACAAAAATATTCGACCATAGAAAAAGAATGTTTAGCAATCGTTTACTGTATATCCCATTTCCGACCATATTTATACGGCCGCACTTTCAATATAATTACCGACCACAAACCTTTAATTTGGCTACACTCCATCAAAGATCCGACCTCCAGATTATGGAAATGGAAATTAAAATTATCAGAATACGATTATAATATTCAGTACAAAGAAGGCAGAGCTAACGCTAACGCAGATGCATTATCCCGAAACCCCCCGGAAACCTGCCTACCTTTACAGTCTTTGGCCAGGAAACCAAGTAGGAAAAGAATATTATCAACCACATCAGAAGACTCGGTAGAATTAGACAGAAACGATAAACGAACAAGACCAGATGAGCTAACGCAAATACGAAAGAGAAAAATCTCCACCACTACTTCAGAAGATTCACCTCTAAACGATACAACACGGAAGAAAAGAAAATTTGGACCACAAGAACAAACAAAACCAGAATATCAACCACCAAGTTCACCCGATAATAATAGCACAGAGTCAATACATAACGAAAGAAATGACCACCCGTCTGAAATCCCTGACCTACCAGACACCCAGGTAGCACAGCCCAGCGTAATACGACGCCCGCAGCACAACTTGCAAATCCGAGAAAGTCACGAACCACTATATATGGCCAAGACACACAAGGTAATATTCGTTGACATGAACGGTAACCCGATCGACAAAGGAGGCGAAGAGCTAAAGGAAGCTAATCTACTAAACAGTTTCGTTGACTTAACTTTTGAACGAGCTAGACTACAACCACGGGACAAATTCTATACCATTGCCCTACCGGTTAAACGAGAGAACCGCATTCCCATTGAACCAGAAAACATTGTCAACTGCATCGCCTCACTACTAGACGTAGTCGAAGAAATGAACCTGAATTCATTCAGCATAAGGAAATCTAACAACATCGAAGACATACCTTGGAAATACACCATAAATAAATTAAAAGAAATATTTTGGAATAAACCTATAACAATAACCATATGCACAGGTCAAGTAACAATTCCCCCAGAAGCCGATAGGTTCGATATAATCGAAGTAAAGCACGTGTCAGCTATAGGTGGACATAAAGGCATAACAAAGACCTACCATCGAATCCGACAAGCATATTTTTGGGAAGGAATGAAAAGGGACATTCAAAATTTTATCCGCACATGTAGCGAATGTCAGCTAAGAAAGCTGACAAGAATTAAAACAAAACAACCCATGGTACTAACAGACACACCAGGAAAAGCCTTCGACAAGGTCAGCCTCGACATTGTAGGGCCTCTACCAGAAACAAGAAGAAGAAATAAATACATCTTGACTATGCAAGACCTACTAACGAAATACTCCGTAGCAGTGCCTTTGGCACGAACCACAACTACAGATATCGCGGACGCCTTCATTAAAAATTTCATTTGCCGATTTGGAGCTCCTAAAGCAATTTTAACGGATCTAGGAACAAATTTTACCTCTAACTTAATGAGCCAAGTGGCAAAGAAATTTTGAATTAAACATTATAAAACTACAGCTTACCATCCACAAAGCAACGGCTCAATCGAAAGATCACACCATGTACTGATAGAGTACTTAAAGCAATACATAAATAACGCGAACAATTGAGATCACTGGCTAGATTTAGCCATGTTTTCCTATAATACGTCAGTACATCAAGGAACTAAGTTCTCCCCACACGAACTAGTTTTCGGAAAAATCGCCCGCGAACCAACCAGCAAAGATCTAATAAAAGAAAATCTAGAACCAACCTATGCGGATTACCTCCGAGATTACCTTATCGCCGCTAAAGCAAAATCAAAATACTACTATGATCAGAAAATCAACCCGCAAAACTTCAAGGTGACAGACCTCGTATATTTACTAAAAGAACCAGTAAAAGGGAAATTCAGCGATCAATATACTGGACCCCATGAAGTCATAGAAATTCTACCTAATCAAAATGTAAAAATTCTAATTAAAGGAAACCCTCGTACGGTACACATAAATAAACTAAAATTAGCACACCATAGACCCGATTAACGACACAATACGAAAATAAACACACATATATACCTACACGAAATGCGTATTACCTAATAGACCATAAGATTTCCCTTTGGTAGGAAGATATTACTATCGCAATAAAATAAGCACCGATGCTAACCCATCGGATCATGGCTCCATTTAACAAAACATAAAATTTCAATAGTAAAACATTTCTACCATTATCATTAAAAATAACATACCGATAATATTATTTGTAAAAATAACGAAGAATAACCCTATCTCAAACTAGCGGACGAATGCCGTCATGGAACAGTAACAAGACAAAATGTTTTTCTACTCACACAATAATTATTCAGAATACCTTCAACAGGCACTCCTCCGCTATCTCCATATTAACTCATATTTACAAATTAAAAGATAACACAATAAGAATGTATATTAGCATTAGAAGAACAGTATGTTCGCTTACAGAAAATTGTTAAGCCTTTAGCTAATACTCGTGTTAATACAACCCTCACGTGCCATTATCGGATACGATTGTAATGGACTCCACCCAAAACGTGACTACCCTATCTCTCAAAATCACCGACGATTGCAACACTGACCACGACAATACAAGGACGGAAGAAGTCTTCATTCAGCTCCTACAACTATCAGATTACTGCTACGCAGACATCATCCAGTGCAAGGTCATAATATCTAGAGCGGTAAGCTATTGCGGCAGGCATTCCCATAAATCCGCGGTGCAAAATGGGATAAGCGAATATCTAGAACCGATAACAGAAGAACAGTGCAAACGAATGCACCGGTACTGTACAATGTCCGTAGGAAGAAAGCCAACTCCACGGTAACGCGACCCTTCACATCAGCAGGAGAACTGAACATGATGAATGAAGAAAATAACAGAAAACGCAGCGGAGAAAAATTCTGACACGGATTCATTGCAATTGGATCGTTCAGTGCAAGAACATTAGCAGTCTTTATAATACTCAAATTTATAAAGACAATTGTTGACACGATAATACAAGATTATCAGCTGCACTCGCTATACGGATGCAGTTTCACCTTATGCGGCGCCGCATGGAATTCGCTGACGCACCTCCTGGTTCAACGAGCCGGCACGCGAAGAAACACAACCCGACCAGATGACGAGATGATCTCCAACGATAACTTACCACGTACCAATGACCCAGGCACATCAGAACTGTCAGAAGCCTACAACAAATTTCCCTTGGGCTTTCTAAGGGGGATGATGTCACGTCCGGTGGTTCGACCATCAATGATTAATCAATCTAATAAGGAATTATCACAAAATCCGACAATGCCACGAGAGAAGTAAGCTTAGAAATAAAACAATAAAATAACCAGCGTTAAATAAATAAATGTTAACCCTCAAATAAATACATACGCAATTATACACATATATAATGTAAAGAACTATGTTAACTCGAACTGCGAAATACCGTGACGCAGTAACGAGGCGCCAAATCAACAACTCAGCCTTCTGCAAAACGCGCAAATGAAGATCGGTTTACACCCTGAGAACAAACGGGAAAGACATCAGATAATACCATGAGAGAGAACTATGATAACCCAAACTGCGCAATAGAAGTGACATCAGATGATGCCAAACGACGAGGAAAGACGCCAACTCCATAGAAAAAGGATCCTGGCGACATGGAGTCGAGCAGCTAGGAGAAGATTAAAGGATGCAAGGTGGGAACTCCTGAGCCAGCATCTTCAAGAAACAAAGAATTGGCTATCCTATAAATAAGGGAATCAACGCCTCAAGAGCCAGTTTTCAGTTCAGTCACAATAAACAAAGTAGTTCTCGTATCGCTCTAGTAAAAATCGTGCGTTTAATTTGTGCGGAAACACAAAGTTATAGTTGTGCGAGAAATCAAAGTTAAAGTGCGAAACCCCGAGCCTCCCCCTGGATATCCAAGGACATTACCCCCCCAGGATACTTTCTTTGCGACTATCCGAAAGAAGCTTGTATCTCGGTAATATTATATTATATTTTCTAATTTTGTAATCGCGCTATTTGCACTCACGTATATCTGCTTTATAATTAATATCTGTAACCTCTAACATCTGATTCAGTTCCCTATTTTGAATAAATCAGTTGTTATCTATAAAAGGGTACAATCTTTATTTAAACGATCCTCAATTTCCCGAACCGTAGCCGGTGAATGCAGGTAGGTTCAAAACTGCGTACTATCCCCTCAAAACTATAATTCAGTCCATTTGGGACGTAACATTATAGATAATAAAATGACAAATTCAACAACCTATCATAATGTATGATTCGGCTCATCTGATCTCAAGATATTTACAGTTTACTTACGTGTTCCGAAATATTATGTCGTCTTCAAAATGATAGCCATTGGCATTGATGCAGTCCTGAAGTCTCGTAATAAACGATCTGTATGCGTTTTCTATTTCCTGCGGCGTAAGTAAAACAAATGCACTGGTAATTCTTTGCCTCGTATCTTGTGGCGTCGTAGGTTTTTCCTGGTAAACAATGTTCTTCAATATCCCCCATAGATAGAAATCTAATGGAGTGAGATCCGGAGAACGAAGTGGCCACTCCACAGTTCCCCTGTAGAATTTAAGTTAGCCAGTGTTTCGTCTTTGTGTCCGTCATCCGTGCCGTGTTCGTATCTGTACATTAACAAGTTGACTGCCATATCACCCATATGTGGGTGACGGAATTATTTGTCCAGATTTTAAAATAAATTTTCATGTTAATATATTCATTGCACCAAATTTGTTTAGGATCAGTAAAATGTTAGAAAGTTGGAGGATTACTCAATATCATACATTTACTTTTTTCAATTTTTATTTCATTAAGTAACTTGCTTTTAGTTTATGGAATTTTTGAGGTTTCTAGTTTGGCAATCAAAGTGTTAATCAATGAACAACATTGCATACCACATATTCGTGGCATTTTTCTAATGAAGATGATACCAAATATTATGTAATTCCGATGATATTTACTTGTGTAATGAACGATGAATGTGAAAAATAGTTTAAATATGATCAGAATTATATCGCGTTTGGTATTATTTTCCTTAGAAAACTTCCATGTTGGTGAAAATCCCATAAAAAAATAATTGATAATAAAAAAGTTTAATTTTTTATTTAAAGGCCTGATCTCACGCCAGTCTTTTATCTTTCCCGAACGTTCGAGGTTCCGCGTCTCTCTTTTTCCCATACGCTCTCCTTCTTTGTGTCCAAAATTTTAATCGTTTATTAATTGTAAGTAATTATTATCGGAATCAAATCATTTTCGTTTTCATTTTAACAAGAAAAACGCCACGAACGTGTCGGTTAAAGTCCCACAAGAAAAGAATGAAAAATAAGGTAGTTTTCGAGCTTTGCTTTCCTTTTCTACGTCGGGCACTGCATCAAAGAATAGTGGGGTCTCGTCGACAGCATTTCCCTGCTGTGACTTTGGCATGTAACGTATAGGACACGAATGACATGTTTACGGGCCATGGCAGGTTGTAAAAGACGTCAGACTATCGCTGTCCTTTTCTACGTTCGGAACATCATCAAAGACTATGTAGTGGCCCGAGCACGACAAGATCCGAGCTTCAGACATATAATGCGGATTCACTGTATTTGCATGTTGAGATAACTGTGATTTTCTATCGCAGTTAATCTGCTTATTGCACGCCTGGTAAATAACATTGTCTCCTTCGATTATAAAATTGACATCCACTATTTCACTTATACATTTGTTGATCATAGATTGCACTTTTGCTTTAGGAATTGTTCGAATATGAATAATCCCTTCTGACGATGAGCACTCCAAAGACGATGAACGTAAGCTAACATCTTACATTTGTATTACTCTATAATGACCGTTACTGTTTACATTTTGTTGGAGGGATTACAGATAGTGAATTCAAGTTATACTGAACAGGCTTGCATACAACTGATCAAACGACAGTTACATGGAAAAATTTGGAATACACGTAAGAAATACATACGTAGCATATGCAGGAAATATATAGCATATTCAGCGATGTCTCTTATGAATAAAAAAAAAAAAAAAAAAAAAATGTTACATTTCATATTTAACATGCATTTATGTCACTCATGCAGTGACCCTGCAGTATAAGTAAGTTATTACATGCCTCGTTATTTCATGCCTCGTGTATGTAAAAGATGAAAAATATGTTATTGCATAGTAATGCGCAGACTAATTATATACCTTGTAACGTAAAGGAGTGTGCAATGATAGGAATCGGAGTATCTGTAAAAGATTTAAATAAACTCCGCGATACCACCATCGGGCGTCCGGTTTATTTCAACCGTACTCTCCCTCTGGGGCACAACGATGACTCCATTTCGCTGGTTGTCTCATGTCCGTTCGGCGGCCGGCCTTCATGGCCGTCCTCTCCGAAACGTACAGAGGAACCAGGCGTCGATACTCTCAGGCGGCCAGGAAGCTACCCTCCTGTTCTTTCCTCTCGGCGGGCGGCCGGCCTTCATGGCCGTCCTCTCCCATGTATCCAGAGAGGCGTCCAGGTGCATGTCACAAGAATGTCAGTCGGTCAAATATAGTGACCTTTCAAACACAAACAATTTGATACATCAATGAATTTTTAACCAATTATTCATTTTGTTATCTTCAGTCGTAGTAGTCACAGGGTTCAACAGAATAAATTACATCAATGTAACGAATTTCAACCGAGCAACTTCCTCGTCGTGTACTTCAGATAGTACTAAAATCGAAGGCGTGCATACTTTAGCTGTTAACGACTAAACAACTGTTATGGAAAATATACAAGTAGGTAGGTGGTATAATGAAGTCGTCTCCGTGTAGATTAAAAAGAATGTAAAGCGCTACTTAAAAATGTGAATGTAGGCTTCACAGGAGTCTTCACAGTCATCTTAAGGTCAAATTTTGATTATTTTGATATGTATCCCACAATGTCATACAACTTCGATCTAAAATATTTTTTTCTATTTTTGCCACTTGGACGTAGTCTATAACTTGAAAATTCTGACGAAATTATTATATATTATTATTTATTATCGGATATTCCTTTAAAAAGTTCCACCAATTTGTTATTTTTATACTTTACAGAATCTTGTAGATCAGAGCTCGGGATTATAGACACGTGCAGCCGATTTTCAAAGGCTACGCCTGCTTTAGGTGAGGGAAGGTACTGATGAAATATTTGTAATGACCGGAGAGTTTAACAGACAACAATATATATATATTTTATAACAATAAAATAAGGAAAACAATAACCGAAACGAAAACGAGAAAACTATTAATAAACTACGTAAAACAGAAACAATAACGGTAGTCCGCGGACAAGCGAATCGCGACAACGTTAATAAACTGTTCTCGGTACATCAACTTTCCAGAGCGTTGTTGACTCCGTGAAAGTCGCAAGCTTTCTGGCAAGTCGAAGGGTGCTTCTTTGGTGGCCGAGTTGGTGACGTCCCAGAAAACCGTTAAACGGGGAAAAACCCTCTTGTCCTTCAAGGACAGAGAGAAAGTTTGTTCCCCGAATTAATGCATCCGGGACCGTCACTGCGAAGGACTGGTTAGTGACCTAGCCAGGGTTCTGGCAATCGTCACTTTTATGGCTTTCAACTCGACCACCAACGATGCGTACTTGGGAAAGGCAAGGTTTCCGCGTCCGGAAAGTCCCTTCTTTCCCACGCACGACGTCCGCTACAAGTGCAAGTCATTTTGGTGAATATAGAGAATATGAAGAATATATAAAAGGGGCTTTTCAATGCCAGTGCATAGTTGTCGCGCAACTGCAGCCGAAGAAGCTTGGGGTAGTGACATAGGATATTTTCCTGTTTATGAAGTGCGATTGGTAATAATCAAGTAAGTATCTCTATGTATTACAAAACATTACCGTGTACATCATTTAATTAATAGAATTACAGTGCACAAACTACGATTTGATTTATATGCATTTCATTTGATCTGGTTTGTATTAACACGCTGAGTGCCAAACCAGAACCCTAAAAAATTCCATGAAATCAAAGTAAATTATTTAATGAAATAAAAATTGAAATAATTATATGTGTGATATTGAGTAGTCTTCCAACTTTCTTGCATTTTACACATCCCAATCAAAGGGCCTAGCCGGATAGGATAGTCAAAAATGCCCTTGAACCGAATTTTATCGACGAAGTGCCATTCGATAGAGCACCAAAAAAACCATTCTGTGCAAAATTTCAACCCTGTATCTCGATCGGGAGGGTAGTTATGGTGTAAAATCGAAAAATCAGTTTTTGGCCTATTTTCCCTAGTTAATGACGTTTAGAAATTCTGAGAAAAATCTGACGCATGTCAAGAACCCTAATACATACTTTGCAATTGGTTTCAGATTTTTAAAGTGAAAATCCTGCTTGTAAAAAATCAAAAACCTCAAAAAAATCGAAAAAATGCAGATTTCACATGGAAGTTGTAGAGTGACAACATTTATATTTTTACAGTAGCGGTATATTGTCATAAGTATTGTTCATGAATTTTTTCAGATTTTTTGGTTTGGTGCGCCGTTGTTAAAAAAAATAAAAACTGATTTTTTCGACGTTTTTTCCGCGAAGAACTAAGCTAACCTTAAAATTATTACGTTCTATTTATTCTGTAAGTCTATCAGGCACTGATAAACCTTGAACATTTTAAAAAAATAATTAAACAATGAAATTGGCTTGATTAGTATTTATACTATGTCAGCGTATTACATCTAACAGTATTAAACAAATTACCAACAGCTCGATTGGCTCTGCGCGTTAGGCGATCGACTCTTGATCTGCTTATACTAGGTTCGATCCCGGCATACGTATACATTTTTTGTACTTGATTAATTCTTTTTTTTATGTCTAATTATATCAATGGTATGTTTGTAGATTTCTTTTAGAAGCAATATCTAAATATTAAAAAAATAATTTTAAGGTAAAATTCGCAAAAAGAATTTTGGAGTAATTGTTAACACATTGCGTATGGGTCACGAGATTCTCGTTTTCATGTTTTTTTCGATTCAATCGGCAACTTAAGCAAATATTTTTTTACGTTACCAGGGTCTCCCACTCTTAAGATTAATGATGAGCGAAATCATTGAATTTTGACATTCCGAGCATGTAGAAATGATCAGTCATTGTAGCCAGTACATCAGTAGATCTGTGCCGATCGTCGTACGTACCGTATCTTATAAAGTGTTGTTTTTGTACATTTTGGAAGTTCAAACTTCGTGTTTTCATTTGTAAGGCAACAGTTTTTTAACCGTTTCGCTACGGCAGCTCCATCCGCCGAAATACCGTCACTGAACGGAAACTCGCTCCGGAAATATGCACAGTACGCGTGGTTTCTATATATATGTTGTTCTAAGTTTTAAATAATAACTGTGCTGAATAAAACAATCATTGCTCTAATGTAACAAGTATATTTACATTTTCAACAAAAAATGTTCTGCCAAATACAAATTAGAAATGTACGTATCCGTTTCCTATTGCTCGCCAAGCATGCTTCTGGAGCGTTCGAAAATGTGCGGTCTTTGGGCTCGAGTTGAGCGCGGAGTCACCCATACGCAATGTGTTAACATCATCAATTTTTAGTTACACATCTTCTTAATTCTGGTAGTATTAAATATTTTCTGCAGTAAATCTATACGTGTCTTCGAGTTTTAAATACTCCGTTATAACGGTTTTGTAAAAGTTTTGTAAAAACGGACGGACGAAGTGTCCGTGTTTTATTATTTTGTGCCTTTAGCCCGTCCGTTTACCTTTACCTTTATGTTCGCCTTTTCTTTTCTCTACTCGCTTTATGACTCTGTCGATCATCAGTACCAGATAACGGATTACTAGGGTTAGGGAATTTTACCTTAAAATTATTTTTTTAATATTTTGATACTGCTTCTAAAAGAAATCTACAAACATACCATTGATATAATTAGACATAAAAAAAAGAATTAATCAAGTACAAAAAAATGTATACGTATGCCGGGATCGAACCTATTATAAGCAGATCAAGAGTCGATCGCCTAACGCGCAGAGCCAATCGAGCTGTTGGTAATTTGTTTAATACTGTTAGATGTAATACGCTGACATAGTATAAATACTAATCAAGCCAATTTCATTGTTTAATTATTTTTTTTAAATGTTCAAGGTTTATCAGTGCCTGATAGACTTACAGAATAAATAGAACGTAATAATTTTAAGGTTAGCTTAGTTCTTCGCGGAAAAAACGTCGAAAAAATCAGTTTTTATTTTTTTTAACAACGGCGCACCAAACCAAAAAATCTGAAAAAATTCATGAACAATACTTATGACAATATACCGCTACTGTAAAAATATAAATGTTGTCACTCTACAACTTCCATGTGAAATCTGCATTTTTTCGATTTTTTTGAGGTTTTTGATTTTTTACAAGCAGGATTTTCACTTTAAAAATCTGAAACCAATTGCAAAGTATGTATTAGGGTTCTTGACATGCGTCAGATTTTTCTCAGAATTTCTAAACGTCATTAACTAGGGAAAATAGGCCAAAAACTGATTTTTCGATTTTACCCCATAACTACCCTCCCGATCGAGATACAGGGTTGAAATTTTGCACAGAATGTTTTTTTTTGTGCTCTATCGAATGGCACTTCGTCGATAAAATTCGGTTCAAGGGCATTTTTGACTATCTTATCCGGCTAGGCCCTTTGGTACAATGAATATATTAACGTAAAAATTCATTTTAAACCTGGACAAATAATTCCGTCACCCATATATGGGTAACATGGCGGTCAACGTGTTAAGACTGAGTTTCTTATAACGCTGTACAAATCAATCGGGTTATACGTGTGTTGACTGTATTTACAGTGTAAAATGACTCTTACTAATATTCGGACACTCTTAAAAAGATGATGACTTTTTTAGTATTGGTCCATACCACGTGTATTTTTTCGAGAAGTTATAACAATTTTTTTGCTACATGTTTTGCTACATTTTTTAAACTATCAATATAGCTTGTTGTTATGATTATTGCGGAAATAAAGCGTCAAGGAAGAATTGTATAAACAGTTTTAATGATAAAAGAAGAGAGAAAGGTTTTACAAAAACGTGCGTTGACCATGAACAATAGAATAGGAAAAAAAAAAGTAGAAAGCAAGCCTAAGCCGGTGTTGTACTGTAGGCATGCCAACCCAAACAACCAGTAACATGAGGTTGGCACCTCTCAATGCCGGGTTTCGTATGCCCAGTGAACCCCGTGATAATACTTCAACATAGCTAACATAAATAAGTTTTAAAAAAGTGCTTTTAAGTGCTTATATTCAGAAAATTTCATGAAAATAGGTCAACGTTGTAATGAGCTATAAACGTTTAAATATGGTGAACATTGCTTCACATATTTTTTAATAAAGAATTAGTATATATTGCTGGAATTTATAACAAATTGCTTAATTTATAAATTAGTAAAATTTAACTAATTCTGGAAAATGACATTTAATATGTCTGTCTAGAAAACATATAAAAAAGAAAAAGAATCGCGGTAAAATTTGTAAATAGTTGCAATGAGTATAGTAAAATATACAGAATTTGTCACTACGTGAATGATAGTAAGAAATAATATGAAACTTTTATGTATTAAGTGCTTCAATTGCTATATTCCATATTGTACGTGTAGGGTACAACATATTAATAAATTGTGAAAAAAGTTGCGAACGTCACCACCACGTCGCACACTGCGTTGTGTATAAGAGGAATTCTGTTCAGGTAGTGGTTGGAATTACTAAAAATATACAAATATATTTACGTATTTAACACGATATGATACAGCCAAACATAATCGATAGACATCTTTCTTGAATGAAACACTTACTTCTTTTATCCATGCACACTCACTTTTTACTTCATATATCCAAATTCATTTCGTACACTTTTTGTATCACTCATTATGTTTCTTTCTCATTCTGACCACACGTATCCACACAAATTCAGGGGCAAAAATAAAATTTTGTCCTTTTACGACTTATTCAACATATTTTAATATACTATTAACTTGTTTTACGTATGTAGGTATATAGTAGCATTAAAATACGTAAATATAACGTAACATAATACAGGTAATGTATATATATATGTGCATATAATGAATATATTCATAATGTATTATTATTCTATGCTACTATTGTTATTATTATTCATAATATTCTTATCATTATTCTAAAATTTGATGTAATGAAAATATATACTTCGTAACGTTGTACTTTTTCGCTGCCTCGGAAAACGGGCAATCGGACATGGATAATTTCGTGACCGTAAATAAATGTTACAGTCGTTTCTTTGCACAACAGACTATTTATTAACACTATTTATAACTATTGAATCTCATCTGCCGAATTAACATTAGACGAGTCTTTGTTTCACGGAACAGTGAACTGGAGCGGTATGAACTTAGCGCGATTTCGGGTTTAACAAAGCGAGGCCTTTGTATATGCGCGTCTACGTTTAGTTGGAGGTTCAAGTTGACTAGTTGCCAGTTGGATCGATTCTACTTTGCTGCTCCGAGGTCAGTTCGTTCGTCACCTCGTGTGGGTGGAGAGAATTCATGGGCATGGGCCCATGATGGGAGTAAAACTCTTCTGATTTGTTAATCAGCCTAAGGGAGAGGATCTTCTGGAACCTCCCTCTTTGGTGGTGGAAGAAATCCCTACCTTAGGCCGATGTTCGGGAAATTCCCCAAAAAGCGCGTTTATTGGTACCTCGGAGCAGCATGTATTTTCAGCCAAGTGGCTGGGTATTGCTGGGGCCCGAGTGGCCTACGTACGCCGTGCTAGCCAAGTGGCTGGGAAAACGTGCGTTTGCTGTCTCTGGTATTCGTCCGTTTAACGTCGTGCGGAAGAGGATTTACGACCCCTTGGCCGCCGCGTGTAGTGGGCCATAAGGCCCGCTGTGTCCGAATCCGGGACCCTCAAGTACCTCGCGGATGGTACACGGAGTGAGGGTCGCACGGATTGACTTATGGCCACTTTTCCAATGCCATCAGCTCGAATCCTCAAGCGCCTCGCGTGCGGCAACTCAAGGATTAGCATTCTTCGTGATTAGTCGAAGGACGGACAAAAATCGGAAAAGGGCTCCTTGCGCAATGCGTTTTGGGACGAAAGAGCATGCTTCGCGCAGCTGTGGCATCCTCGATTGCCACACGGCCGGAAATACGCGGACCGTCTGCGACGAATCGGACAGGACAACTCCGGGATGTTATGCGCACTGAGATCGGGCCGCGCGCGGACTTGCGGGCGCGGTCCACACGGTACAAACGCGTCCTCGAAGGTTCGACATGGAAAAGAGAGTCTGCTGCTCGGGCACTGGGCACCGGAAGGGAGCCACACGAAACGCTAAGACTCTCGTCCTTGGACGAAGCGGAGGACGGAAGTCGTTCCTTCGAGTATCGCGTGACGTAACGGAGACGCAAACGGATTCAAGGTTCGGACGCGGGAAAAACGGGGACAGCCGTTTGTCACGGCAGGGCAGATAACGCAAGTAGAAAGAAATATTCACGATACATACCTCGTATCGAAGTACCGCATGGGCGCGGCGATCTTTTATAATAACGACAACTACGCGTTGCGAAACCTCCACCTATTCGCTAATGTTGTATGAAGAGCGCGGGCTCTCGGGTGCGACCAAGTGGCCGCGTATTTTGTAAAACCCTGACGAAGAATAAACAACTAGAGCCAATTCCGTAACTCGTTATTTCGACCTGCGAGATCCGCCTTGTCGTGAGGGCTGTCCCCGTTAAGGTCAATGCATATCTCACAGGTCCGGCTCAACATTACAACCCTGGTTTTGGTCCTAGCGTTTACTAGCCGGCAACCGCGCCAGGCTTTGGAACCGAATTTCTTCTCTGGCCTCTCGGGCCTTCCCAGATGGCCTTTCGAGAGCGCGTTGACAGTTCCCCGCTGTGCGTGGCACAAAAAAAAAAGTGTTTTTAGGGGCTCCACAGCTCCTTAGGTAAACTATCCGTATCTCTCCTTTACAACACCATGAAAATAGGAAACGTTCCTGGCACTTAGTGAAACAGCATCGCACATCCTTATATGTATTTTATCACACGTAAATTATACATATACAATTCTTCTTAAATAATTTATCATGTTATACGCAAATGTAATTTCTTAATGAAAATATATTAGAAACATCTTTGTTCTGCACATTCTCTCACCGGTTATAAAGTGTAAAAAAATTTTTTTAAATATGGTCGTATTCTACGATTCTTCCTGTTTGAAATTCCGTTTTTTAATTCGCGAAGCATCAAAAATTGCAAATATTGGGTACTTGAAATTGTTATAAAAATATATTAGGTTGGAGGGAAAGTTCTACCGTATTTTAAAGAAAACTTTTGAATCAATTCATAAAAATACGTGTTTAATATTATTCAATGATATAATTTCCATTACTTGTAAGGACTTGTTGCCATCTGTCAGGTAACCTGTGCATTCTTGTTTCCCAATGACTCAATAGCAACATGCGTTTTTTATTTACAAGAAAAATTACCTGCCTATTTAAAAAACGACAGAAGTTTCCCTCAAATCCAACATAGGGTAGCTCGAACCGATAGCTCCGAAAGGGAGTACCGTATTATTAATTATTCTGGTAGCTTTTTCCACTCGGCAAGATTTGGGACGGACAGCAATAATGCAGGTGGAAGGTGTTGAACCGTTCGCCCGTTAGCTTAGGCCCATCAATTTTACGACGGGCAAAGTCAGATGTTGGGGTAAACTGTAAAAATGAAGCTAGCGTAACAATTAGTTTCTGCGACAAGTTTTAATTACTTATTGACCACCGTCCAACGAATACACGAAGGAAAACACACGGTCAACACGTGCTGGAAGGGACTCCCCCTCGTAATAAATCATAATATCGCACCTCCTAGTCGGAAAACATAAGAATAGATACTCTGTGTGTGTGTGTGTGTGTGTGTGTGAGAGAGAGAGAGAACGTGGATGAATGTGAAACGACGAATGAGAGATCGAACGTATGCGAAACGGAGCGAGTGATAGGTTGAAAGCGGAAAGAGCGAGAGGGAATGAGTGAGAGAGCGAGAGACCGACGCGTAATTGCCGGTACCAAAAACGATATGCGCAGAAGTAATTAAGCGAGCGAGCCGGTCACACGCCGCGTAAGCGAACGGACTAAAACGTATAAACCTCGAATAATATTAATAATAATAAAATATTACAACAATACTATTTTTACTAAGAAATTCCCGTGTGATTAACTCCATGATATTGGACGTAAGCTGTGGGCTATAGGAGTGAGCTAAGATATTAACCTGTTACAGCCCACTACTACACGATTGTAGGGGGTGACAAGACGCCATTTCGTATGGGTTCGAAGTGGTGACATTGTATTGATGCGAAGCTTAGAAGAAGGTTCCTCGGCAGGACTGCGGTGACGTATCTAGATACTAATGCGCGGCCGATTGGTTCAGAGTGGAAGAGGCAGGCCTCGTTTCACACGCATTTTCGTTTGAATTCGAAATATTGGCTGCAGCGGTAACACATACTGTGTAGCGTGACGGCCTTCGGTGTCAAGACATTGGGTCAACAGCCGCGGCAGAGATGGTGATAGGCATACCTACGATAGACTCTCTTTGTTTAGGTACCGTCCCCCGGCGCTGCTCTGTATGGAGCGGTTTATGACAGATTATTATAATACTATTGAGCTGGAAGTCGGCATAGTCGGACAACATCTGTTTACTGTAAAGTAATTTGTAGACCCCGACTTCTTCGGCGAATGTAAAAATGCTACACCCGAGCAATTAAAATCGTTAGAAATGTCAGATTTGTAGTCCATCAATTTTATGACGGGCAAAGTCAGATGAGGCGAGCGTAAAAATTAGTTTCTGCGACGTGTTTTTTAATTACTTTATGATCACCGTCCGATGAAATCATTACTATGTTTGCGTAGTTGGATCTAGTCAGGCCTACAGGCGCGGCTGAGGTGGGGATAGGTTTGTTAGCATAGTAATAAATTGTTATTTTGTTTGTCATAACGTTTAAATTCTTTAACAAGGTATTCCCCATCTATTACCACGAGGAACTCTGAAAAGTTCTGGATGATAGCTTTTTAAATAAATACAGCATGTTCATTCTGTCTTCGTACTGCCACGCCACGAGCCTGACGGCTAGCCTGAGGATATTCTCGTCGAGAATAGTCGCAGGCTAGTCGTCAGGCTCAAGCATTGGCCTGCGAACCCCTGGGGTTCTGATAGCAGTGGACACGCGGTGCCTTTGTTCCACCCTCTCAAGTGGCTGTCCCGGACTGTAAACTGGGAAAAACCGTCAGGCTCGCCGGCCTGTGAGATATGCATTGACCTTTATTCCCGTGTCCGAACCTTGGACCCATTCGCATCTCCCTTCCGTTTCGCGGTTCTCGAAGGAACGACTTTCGTCTTCTACTTCGTCCGAGGATGAGAAGTCTTCGCGTTTCGCGTGGCACCCTTCCGGTGCCTGGTGCCCGAGCAGAAGTCTCTATTTTCGAATCGAACCTTTGTGAACTCGTCTGTACCGGGAGGACTGCGTACGTACTGGTTATCTGCGATCAATATACATTTACTACCAGAACGTAACGAGGGGTGCCGTGGCCATTTCATGGTGTGTGCTAAATGTACACATGGTACATGGTACATGGTACATGCTGGAATGTACTACTATGTATCATCAGCATGTACCCCCCTGCCCCCAATGCAATGGTATTGCAATATCTTGAGATCAGATGAGCCGTATCATACATGATGATAGGTTGTTAAATTTGTCATTTTATCCTCTATAAGAATATGAATAAAAAAATATATGATTCTATTAAAAAGGATATCGATGACCTTGAAGTCTTGTAAAAAAATGACCTTGAGAAAAAATTAGTACCATCATCAAATTCGCCCCTTGAAACAGTACAACCTTGTTCTGTGGAGATTTTTTGTACGACTAATAATAACCGAAATATTTATGTGTTCCCATTTAAATGCCCCACCCTGTATACCTTGCAGTAGAGGGGATAATTTTACAACACTTATCATCCAAGCCTCGGCGACATATATCGCGAATTCACTGTATTTGTCAAAAATATTACCACGTATTATACTAGAAAATAATTTAGGATCTTATTGTTCCCATTTCAGTGACCTTAAAATACGTTGTCATGGTCATTATATGCATAAAAAGCAATTAAGTAATAGAGGAATCTAGATCTAGATTTTATCGGTACTATTCGACTAGCCCACATACTCTTCCATACAGAAAATATAGTGACAAATCATTTAATGTTGCCAATAATAACAAGTACAATTTTTTTGTCGGTAAAATCTATTCATCTAAAAATTTTAGAATCTGGTTACATTAGTTATGAACAGTCTTTGGTATTAAAAACAAGAGGAACGATTTTTTACAGACAAATTCGACGTGAGCTATTGGCTAACCAGATAAAATTAATTTTTCAGGAGATTGCAGAACTTAATGTTTGACTGCTAGCTGCTCCATAGCGGGGACAATGGCGAGTTACTTGGAACTTTACTGCGGTGTGATTGGTTTACTACTTATCGCTTTCTATTATTACCTGGTGACCAAATTTCGTTTCTGGAGAGAACGTGGCGTAGCTGGACCAAAACCTCACCCGATTTTCGGCAATCTCTTGGGTCTAATCCTTGCAAGAGTAGGTATAGTAGACGTAGTGACGGACATTCATAAGAAATACAAACATGAACCTGTGGTTGGAGTGTTCGGAGGACTATCACCTGTTCTCGTTCTACATGATCCAGATATTATAAAGAACGTCTTAATCAGGGACTTCTCCTCCTTTGCAGAACGTTCAGATTCGGTTCATGAACGGGTATGTATAACACCAGAGGAGTGTAAATGTAATTTCATTCAATTCAATTCAATTGTTACATTCAATTTTAATCAGTTATTCGTTTCTCCTTCAAACACATGAAATTGTATCAATTGCTAAAAATATAACTTATAATAAATACATTGTACAATATAAATACATGAATCCACTTGTACCAGAAGCCCCGTCGTGAAAAGCACTGTCATACAAATTCTAACGTTTTTTTTTTGTGTTGTGGTAAACGAAAAGTGATTCCGAAACTGTTAATTCTAGTTTTAAAAATGCTGAACACGAATTAGAAGATCTCCATTTTTTCAACATCCTCACTTTTTAAGAAATTTGAATGACGATTAAATTATCACTTAGTAATGCTAATAAAAGAGAGAAACTACATTTACTATTGAATGAAATAGTATCGACTAAGATTATCACAAACGATTTAACACAAAATATTTAGAACAGTATCATTGAGTAGCTACTTTTACGACGGTTTAACTAAAGAATATTTACCTGATAAAATGGTGTCGTAAAATGTTTACAGACTGAACCCATGTCGCTGAATTTAGTTCACTTCGACGCAACCAGATGGCGAAAGCTAAGACCGAAAATAAGTCCAGTTTTTACATCAGGAAAACTAAGAGACATGTTCGCACTTGCAGTGGAATGTTTAAAGAACTTAGAAAAAAATGTAAATAAATTAGTTGCAACAGGGGAACCAATCGAAATTAAATCAGTGTTCGCACGCTATACGATGGACGTGATTGGCAGTTGTGCCTTTGGAATTGATATGAGCGGTGAGGGCGAACAGGAAGAGGAGTTTCGTCGAATGGCCAAGCGTGTTTTCGAATCGTCCTTAGGAAACGCATTACGATTAAGAACAAGAGTGTTCTTCCCGGAATTGTACGATTTACTTGGATATGTAGTGCCTGAAAAGACGTTCTCCACTTTCTTCACGAAAACTGTCATGGACATGATTAAGTATAGGAAGGAGCACAACATCTCTAGACCTGATTTCCTTAACTTGCTCATAGAATTTAAAAACCATCCAGAACTGTTTGAAGGCATGGGTAAGTTACTTATTGTTCATAAAACTATGTTTACAAGATTAATCTACGATATACAGTAATGCACGGTTAAATGGTACAGTCAAGGGGTGAGGTCGTCAAAAATGCCCTTGTCTTAAAATAAACGGCCTATGTAACATTCGATAGACCGGGAGAGTAGTTGTGGGGCAAATTCTAGGATAATGTTGTTTCAGCTTGGCAGTCAGGACACACGCGATTTAAGAAACCCCTTTCCATGGCACCTCTACGCAATTAGTAACTGCCTAACGCAACAGTAACTGCCTCATTTCGGCGGCTCGGTAACCCGAAAGCGGAGCGTTCTCCACCATCCTCATCTTTTCACTTACACTAAACGCTATTTATTTTCATACTTTTTTCTCTGGTGCACCGTAGTTAAAAATGATAAAAACCAATTTTCTCAACGTTTTTCAGATTTACTTATTGTTTTCTTAACACTTTAGGTAAATTATACCCTGGAAAATATTTGAACATTCAGAAAACCACTATGAAGATTACTGACAAAAACATTAAAACTATCCTAAGATTACCTAACATTAAAACTATCCTAAGATTACCTCTCGCCTACCTTTATTATACAACTACCTTTATTATACGCCTCGCAACTACCTTTATTATACATCCAGTCGCGACACCAAAAGTTGTAACACACATTCAAATCAGAATATCTCTACGTAGTTAGGTAAATCGTACAATCTTTGAACCCGTAATTACTACCCAATATCCTAATCTAAAAATTAAACGTTCCCACACGATACAATCTTACCACTCGGATTGTATCAATTAATATTGTTCGTCCCCGTACCTAACAAACAAATTGAACCTATATTCCTGTAGTAATAACCCATCGCCAGCCGTTAATTGTAAGAGCAGTTAACCTACTTTATAACGGATCAATAATATTGAATTTTTATTTTCAGAGTTAACGGACACATTCCTTGCTGCTCAAGCTTTCGGTTTCTTCACGGCCGGATTTGAGACATCTTCAGCTAGTATGGGCTGGACTCTTTATGAACTAGCTCAGAATCACGATGTACAAAACAAACTGTATGCTGAAATTAGGGCATATCATGCTAAGTACGGCGATACCTTCACGTATGAGTCTCTGAAAGAGTTGAAATACTTGGACAAAGTATTCAAAGGTGAACACATAAGCATGTCACAGATCATTATATGTATACATATACAGTATGTCCGTTTGAAGTATCCTCATGTGATTGTTACGTTTTAACACCAGATTTTGCGGGTTTTTTAAATTTCGCAGGGAAAAGGAGATGAGCTTGTTGGGAAAGAAATATTAATCGATTAGTGGGTAAAAATATGTGTATTATAAAACTGTTTTATATTTACATAATAACCGCACCTACCGCACCTTCTAGTAGTGAGTGGATGGCAGGAGGTGCTGGCAAGAACCGCACCTTCTGGAGGTCTGGAAAGGTCTGAGCGCGTGAGGTTTTTTTTTTACTTATCTATGGAGTATATGGTGGAAATAGGTCTAACAGTGTCAGTAAGCCTATCAGCTCGCTCGCTGTAGACCCTCACCCTATGGAAGCTGCACCTGGGAGCCTTGGCTCTCTTATCAGCTAAGTTATTGGTTGTGGAGTTACCTATAGAAGTAAGAGGTTAGTCAAATTAGTATTGTTGTGGGAAATTTTCAAAAACCCACAGTATCGAAAGAACAAGCGGAGTTGATGCGAGAACGGAGAAATTAGAAGGGTGCATGCAATATGTTGAATACAGTGGCTTGGTCTGCCCCGCTTTGCGAGGGACTTGGTAGAGAGTAACCAACAAGTCCCGGGAGGGGGGAAGGGATAGGTCTCAGGCAATCCAACTGTTTTAACCCTTTGCACTCCGAACCATTCTGGCAGAAATTTACAAATCCTCGTATTATTTAGTATAATTTTGGAACCAAGTAACGTATTATAATGATATTGGACTTATATGAATTGGTTGACATCGAGGAATATATATTTGCAAAAAAATCAATATTTTATTTAAAGTTGCGCTGGAATAAATTAATTCCCCGTAATCGCTAATAAACTTTAATGTCCCCTGAGAGGGGACAGCGGAGTGCAAAGGGTTAAGTGTTAGATGGCTGTTGAGACTAACTTGATAGCGGGAACGGGATTCTAGCTCGATACGGAAGTTTATCCCGGGTGTATTCTCCGGTTATACGGATCAGAGGATTCGAATGATTTTCTACAGAGAAGTTGGCAATCATGTTACAGATGAATTTGTCTAGTAGCGGGAGATTAGCAAGAGTGTGTAATTCCTTGTTGGGAAACCTGACCCCCTTGTCTGGGATGGACTTTAAGATTTTGGACTGGATCGTTTGAGCTTTCCGTTTGGAAGATTTAGGGAGAGTTCGCCACCATATGACCGAGCCATAAGTGAGGACAGGCCTGAGGCACATGAAATACGTTAAGATACGTAGTTGAAGAGGCAGATCAGACCTGGTAGAAATGAATGTAGATAACACATGGATGGCTCGGAGGGTATTTGTGATACGGTCGGTCAGAGCATGATTCCAGTTGAGTCTGGAGTCCAGAACAACGCCAAGGTACTTGACTCGTGTTGACCAGGCAACAGCCTCGCCATCAATTAAGAACTTGTTGCTATTCGTGAAGTGATTTAAGGCGGAGGATCTGGCTCTAGAGAAGAGAATGGCCTCGGTTTTTGAGGGGTTTGGTAACAGTTTCCAACTTTTAAAATATTCAATTATATAGTCTAGATATTTTTGAACTCTCTTGAATAGGACCATACGAGAGTGCCGTGTAGAGGTGGAATAAATGGCGGTGTCGTCTGCGTATAAGGCCACTTCGCAGGATTGCATGGAAGGAATGTCATTGATGTATAAAATGAATAGGAGGGGACCAAGGACGGATCCTTGAGGGACACCAGTTTGATAATTGTACATGACAGATTTGTGCGAATTGAACCAGACGTAGCACGTGCGTTCAAGTAAATAGGAGTTTAGGGGCCTTAATATCGTGTGGGGTAGACCCATTTTGTGTAGTTTATACAAAATGGCCCTATGCCAGACAGTATCAAAGGCTTTAGATAGGTCCAGGAGGACCATTATAGTGTCACGACGAGTGTTAAGCCTGTGAGCAATACGTTGAGTGATTCTTCCAACCTGTTGGATGGTGGAATGTCCTACACGAAAGCCAAACTGCTGGTTGATGAGGGTGTTATTAGTTTTGGTGAATTCATCGGTGTTATGATAAATCACCCGCTCGAGTAATTTACTGGGGATGGGTAAGAGGCTTATCGGGCGATAACTGAATGGTTTTGATGCGGGTTTACCCGGCTTAAGGATAGGAATGACTTTAGCGACTTTCCATGCAACAGGAAAGTAGCAGAGTTGGAAAGAGAATTTAAAAATATAGTATAGTTGACAGAAGATTTTGTGCGATGCCTTCGTCAACATCGGCACGGTTATTTTATTCGGGCCTGGGGCCTTGGTGGACTTCATCTTGCAGACCATATCGAAGATCTTCTTGGGGGAGTACAGCTTGTCAGGACCATCGCTCCCACCAAGAGACCATTCAAAATTATCGTAGAATGAGTTAACTATTTGTTCCTGCTTGGATACAATTCGAGAAGCTACATTGTGAACTTCGGCAAATGCGTTTGCTAGGATTTCGGCTTTGCCGTGAGAGTTGTAAAACTTGTTGCTGTTGACTTCCAGAACAGGAGTAGAAATTGCGCGGTTTTTAGCAATAGATTTGTAGGTTTTCCAGAAAGTGGGGTCAGGTTTATTAAAGCTCTGTAGCATATGAACCCAGGCTCGTTGCCTTATTTTAGAGATGCGATATCGAATCTGATTTGTGTATTCTTTTACTTGATAAGCAAAAAATTTATCATTAGAGATCTGATAGAATTTACGCATTCTTCTCCTGATCGGAAAGGCCTGAGCGCGTGAGGCTCTTTGCCACCCTTATTTATATGGGCATTTCCGCCATGTTTTGTCTATTTTAAGTTTTTCCGGGAATTCTTGTTGTCCATTTTGTGTATGTTTACGTTTACGGTGGCGAGCTCCTTTGCAGGGGGCCACCTCGCGACGAGGACGCTTCGTGGTGGGGGCAGCTCCCGCTAAACGCATTAGGGTCTATTCATAGTTGCCGGATCATCCGTTTTCGGCCGGATCCTTGCCGGAACCCCTACAGGGCCACTTGAGAGGCGCACGAGATGCTCGCAACAAAAGCTAAGACCCTGACACAGCGGGGGTTTTCTACCTAACACCCGAACAGTTTACTCCCCTCTACACCCCGGGGATGCCAATGAGGCTGGGCCATCCGGTGTACATCCGATGGGTCTCCGATGGGCATCCGATTTCCATCCGATGGGCATCCGATTTCCATCCGATGCTGTCGTGGATCCGTCGTCGATCCGGCGCCTGACGCTGTCCACAGAGTTCGCATTGGGCCTTCCATTCTAGCAAAGCGCCACAGTTGTTTATGAAATTATCCACATTTGTTTACGAAGGGGATCATTCCATGTGTATTCGATCATTTGTTGGGGTCTACGTCTCGAATTTTTTAAATATACTCGCAAGAGTGTTCGATATCGCGCGGAATGACTCAATTGCATAATAATTTCTAGAACAAAAAGAATTAATTACACGTAAATTGCATCGTTTTATCTCACGACACGAAAAATTGTATATCTCCGTGGCAGAAATGCGATGGCGTATCTATATCTTGTCCAATGGGACGAGTCAGCAGACGTAAACATAGCTACTCGAGTGCGACAGAGTTGAAGTTACCATTATACAAGATAATTAGCAAAGGACGCACACTGGTGCTTCGCTGCCTCGGTCTCGTTGGACGGACCATAGGTACGAATGCGAGCCGATTGGATCATAGTGCAAGGGACAGGCCTCGTTTCACACGTATTTTCGGCTACAGTCGAAATATTGGCTACAGCGGTCACACATACTATGTGGAGTGTGACGTCGAAGCCAAAACACTGGGACTACGGGCGCGACTGGGATGGGCATGGGCAGACCTAACGATAGAATTCCCAAAAATGGTGGTACGGTACAAATGGCGAAATTAAAATGTTTTTTTTTTGTTTGGTTATTGTTGCGTCTTGAGATCTTACGAACGAAATGACAAGCGCGCGACGAAGGCCAGGTATAAGAATCCCTATCGACAACGTACCGACCATGGGCGTCATAAATCAAAAATCCTTCCGAATGTACCTGCCAATTTCGTCATTTTTAAGCCAACCAAGAGCAGCACATGTTGAACCCTGTACACCGTTAGCGCAGCAAGATTTATAACCGTAGATGCCTCCAAACCAAATGTTGCACCTAAACTCTCGCTTTTCCAAATTTCCACTATTCCCACCACCTTTCGACACCCACCTTGCAACCAATGAATTGTAACCATTTTAAACTTGTTTTCCGGAGTTTTTACTCATAATCATTTATATTTATATTTTTATTTTTTTAATTTTTTTTTGTTTGTTCCGTCTCGTGTGAACCGTCATTTCGTAACATTGCAACTCGGATGAACAATCATCTTGTCTACACTCTGAAAACGGAGATTCTGTTCGGATGCTGTCGTGGCATCCGCAGCCGGACGCTCTCCACAGAGTTCGCATTGCGCCTTCCATTCCATCCGAACAGATTCTCCGTTTTCAGAGTGTAGACAGGATGACTGTTCATCCGAGTTGCAATATTACGAAATGACGGTTCACACGAGACGGGACAAACAAAAAAAAAAAAATAAATAAAGAAATAAAAACAAAAATAAAAATAAAAATATAAATGATTAGGAGTCAAAACTCCGGAAAACAAGTTTAAAATGATTACAATTCATTGGTTGCAAGGTGGGTGTCGAAAGGCGGTGGAAATAGTGGAAATTTGGAAAAGCGAGAGTTTAGGTGCAACATTTGTTTTGCAGGCATCCACGGTTATAAATCTTGCTGTGCTAACGGTGTACAGGGCTCAACATGTGCTGCTCTCAGTTGGCTTAAAAATTACGAAATTGAGTCATTCCGCGCGATATCGAACACTCTTGTGAGTATTGTTTTCGATTTCTTCCACTTTCGCTCGATCTACAATATATTTCAATGTCGTTAAAATTCGAGACGTAGACCCCAACGAATGATCGAATACACATGGAATGATCCCCTTTGTAACAAGTGTAGATAATTTCTTATGAAAAAAAAAATAACAACTGTGCTCGTTTTTACAATATATGTATAATTTACGTTAATATATAAGGACGTGCGATGCTGTTTGACGAAGAGGCAGGAACGACTCCTATCCCCATGCCGTTGTAAAAGAGAGATACCGATAGTTTACCTAAGGAGCTGTAGAGCTCGTAAACCTTTTTTTTTTTTTTGTGCCCCGCACAGCAGGGAAGCTCATCGAAGTCGACCCTTCCGAGCGCCCGACCTTCGCCAGACCGTCGGCAACACGGGATTTGGCCTATTGTCCGCATTTGAAACCATCCGGCGTCCATCCGGCGTCCGTCAGGCGTCCGGCAAGTATGGATAGACCCTTAAGCGTAATCCGGGAGCGTCGCGTTCCCTTGCATAGGGACGTGACATGATTATTTCGGTAAATGGCAAAAATGCGAAAAAATGTTTCAGGTGATAGTTGTTTGATATTAGGTGGTAAATATCATGATAATGGTCTTGAGATAACGTTGAAAAGTCTAGTAAAACTCACACTCAAATTTGTAAAGGGATATTTTTTTAAACTACATTGAGACGAGTTAAATACACTACTTACATGGAGCCGTTGTTGAATGGTTAAGTGTCAAAGTTAACGCGCCACCGACTTAAGCATTACGCGATGTACATCACAAGGAAGTTACTTCAACATCCTTGGCGTTTTTTCCAAACGAAAACAACTTGCTGCTTTTCATTTTATTTTAATCTTGAGATATAGTAAAGAAATTGTTCGGGAAAAATTACATAAAAGTAACAAAGTCCGACTGAGCAACCTTTTCGAGATGTACATGGAATAATAATAATGCCAACACTATGAAAATAATTCGTCTCAAAGGGGACTAAACATATAAGCAATAGAAAGTATCGGGTTCATTTTAAAAAGGAGGATGTTTAAAAAACGTCAAATGGGTACCTCAGACACCAAAAAGGTTACAAAAAAATGTATTCTTCAGGTTCTAAGATATTGCAAACCCACCGTTATTGTTTGGCAAATAAAACCTACAGAAGATACAAGAATTATTTAAACACTGCATTTCCGATTCTCGAAAAATTGTCGATATTTCAATTGTAATAATTTCGTAAATACAAATAGTACAACCACAAGTCTGACTCATTTTAAAGCGTCAAGCCTCTACTTACGGACAGCAGTGTTCAATTACATCTATGATATTTTTGCATGATGTAGCAAAAACTAAGAATGATGTAGGAAGTCTCCTACACAGCAACGAACAAAAAAGCGACTACAAAAAAATGGTCCGAAAAAATTCTGCAAATTCAAACGTCTCCAAAAACCTTCAAAAGATTTCTCGTAAATGAAACTGCCATACATTTGAAGATTGAAGCCTCTTTACATCGACTTCTTAAAAATTGATGTACGATTTGTTTTCACTGTTTCATTGAATAAAAATGAAGAACAAGTTCGGTCGTGTAAAGCCCTCATGGTGTAACTTATAGGTACGTCTGTAAGTTTGCGACACAAAAAATCGTGCACCAATTTTGATGGTATCGTAAAGAGTTAAAAACCTATGGTAGTTTCAGTCACGTTAAAAGGTTTCCCAAAATTTTCAAAAACATTTAAATGTATAGCAATATCAAGAAAAAAACACGTCTTCAGTTTCTTGGCTCGCTACATCAAGCAAAAATTCTTTAAAAATATGAAGGAAGTATGTATTATTAAACTAGAAGCTTCTAGCTTTAAAGCGAGTCCAAATATTGTCTCACGTTCGTAACACGCTTTTGTACGTTAGTATATTTTTTATCAAAAATAAGGATATTATAATCACAACTACTGTTTCGGTACATTAATGGAACAATAATATGGGTAAAATATTTTTTTACATAAAGACGATATTAATTTTGAAATCATAATATGCTCCACACTTTTAACCGGGAGTGTAAACTTACTAAATTATTAAGGTAAATTACCACATGGTGTGATATTTACCACATGACTAAACTACGTATGCAAATATCAGCAAGGAATATGAATTGCATACAGTTTTCAACTTTTTTATTGGAATTTATATTCTTTTTCATTTCTATTTAACAAGCAAAGAATAATGAATATTAAGAATATTATCGGTACACGTGCTGAAAATACATTTAAACAATAAATATAGCATAATGCTGTTCAAGAGAATGTGATTATAAGTTCTAGTGATATTATTATATAAAACTAGATTTATTAAACATATATTTAACTTATAGATCTTACTATAGAATTGAAATGTTTCTTATTTTTGTAGAAACATTAAGGAAATACCCTGTTGCGGCAATATTTCAGAGGAAAACAACGTCTGAATACACTTTTGATACACTGAAATTTACAATACCAAAAAAGACCCACATATGGATTCCAATTTTTGCGTTACAACGAGATCCTGAAATTTACCCAGATCCTGAAAAATTCGATCCCGAAAGGTTTAATAAAGAAGCAGTACAAGCTCGACATCCTATGCACTACCTACATTTTGGTGATGGACCAAGAAATTGCATTGGTATGTACTGGCATATTGCAACCATATTTATTAAAAACTATTCTTTTGTTTCTTCTGGCCTGCTGTAGAACAAGGCTGGATACGACTGGACAACCATTCTTTCATGCAGCGCACACCTTCTCTGCGTTCGCTGGTTTCACACACATCCCTTCATTATCCCGCAATACGTACCCAGAGTCATCAGATGAAGGCTGCGTTAACATTGCGCGACTTCCGACATCGTACGATCGTTTCGTCTCTTTTTGCACGCTCGAAAAAAGAGACCGACGCGTCGCACGTGGTCCGAATCGTCTGATGTCGAACCCAGTGTGATCGCGGCCTAACACTTGTCTCCTCAATCTACCTACCCCTTCCGCGATTCTATTTCGCCACGATTCTGCCGCGGCCCGGTCACGTGACGCATTTCGTGTTTGTCGTACATGTGTCACAATGCCACATAACTGATCCGGTACTGGCAGAAGGGGGGTAACTTTTCCCCCTCAATTCGAGTCAACTCCCCTGATCTGGCGACTCTGTACGTACATACAGTGTCGTGCAAAAGTTCCCGGCCAGATGGTTTTTGCTATTTTTCTGCCAAAAAAAAGCGTTAAGAAATTTTTATTAGAATCATATATAAGGGCGTATTACATGAAAGGATATTACAAAAAAAAATCAACGCTAATTGATATTATCAATGCTATTGACATGTCAAAAAATTTCCGGCCAGTGTGTTTAACGAAAAAATTATGCTTGTTTTTGACTGTGTAATAATTTTGCAGTACATTATTTAACATGTTATAATTAATATTTCGTAGCCATGCCTTTTGCAGCAATAGCAGCAGCACAGCGACGAGGCATGGACGTAGATCTGGCCGGGAACTTTTGCACGCCACTGTACCTCCGTAGTTGAGCTGCTCGTATAAATTCTCGTATTCCCGTTTCCAGTGCGTGCAATGACTGATCGTTAGTTATCTTTATTAGATTTATATAATATAGTTATATTTTTTTTATTAGAAATATCAGATGTTACTCGCGATATAACTATTCCTTTTTTATAAATGATTTAATTACAGTGCTCTTTGAAAGTAATGGTTCAAAATCTTTATAGATTGCAGAAGAATCGTATCATTATAAGAGCTACGAACATGCAGTCACAAAAAAAAGTTATAATACGGATGGATATTAAGCATAAGCATAAGCATAAGCATAAGCATAAGCATAAGCATAAGCATAAGCATACAGCAAGCAAAAAAAAATTAAAAGAAAACAGGTGATCTGATTGTAAATCGCTCAATTCCAACTGAAGCTCTATCCTTTGATCTTCAATCGGAACAGATAGTGGATTTGTATATAATAAAATATCTGTTTCTAAACTTTGACCTTCTACAAGCTACTATTAAAATTATTCAAAATATCTAATAGGACTAAGCTTTGCCGAATTGCTGAAAAATTTACATCGAGAAATTCATTTTTAATTTCATGACAATATAATTATATAAGATTTCAGAAATTTCCACATTCTGGGTCCTTAAATTTGAATTATAAAGGATATCACTTCGTCATGTTGTCGTTGATGTCGGAATCGTTAACCGAGAACGACTGAATAACTAACAAATAAATATGACTATATTATGTAAATATAATAAGAAAACTAATGTCAACTTTTCCATACTAGTAACGGATATATAAGAGTTTATTCGTGGTCAGATAACAAAACGTACGCGTCTGCCACGCGTGCTACCTGGATAAATAGTCTTCTCTCGCGCGGAATCGAATCTATGAAATAATATATCATAACAATAACACGTACAATTTTTCAACCGAATTCGTACTTTTGAGCTCCATCGAAAATGTTTTGCCAAGGCCTGTGCATTATTAGTTTCACTATCACTAAATTGTCTTTCAGAAAGCGAATAGTTATTATTTAACTATGTTTTTTACAGGTTACCGTTTCGCCGCACTGCAAGTCAAACTTGGACTGCTAAAAGTACTTCGAAATCACAAAGTGGACGTCTGCGAGCAAACTCCGATTCCGTGTGAATATGATAAAGCCGCAACCTTCTTGCAATCTAAGACCCCGATATACTTAAAGTTAACAAAAATTGAATAATGTTGCGTTCATATATTAATATAATATCTACTTCTTTAACTGCAATAACAAATTTGAAAGCTAAAATAGTTCAAGTACCAAAATGTCCTCCTGACTTTTACCCAGTCAGCCAAACGTGTCTCAGGCAGATTTAGCGGAACGTGCGTATCAAACTATTCGAGCGAAAGACCTATGTATTTGACACCAGATAGCGTTCGGAGCTGAGACTGCTCCCAATCTGTCTTGATTTGGTCACCCCGATCTGCCGGCAGATTCCTAATAGAATGCGGAAGCAGATGGACTCCAGATGGAAGGCAGAGTCGGTAGGCCAAAATACCGGGCCAAATCCAGCCGATCTGCCTTGTTATAGAGGGCAGGTCCGTCGCACTAAGAACGGACATAACGGACATCTTCTCTGCTATTAGAACAAGCTTATGTCAGAGAGGATTTTCGGCGTTCCCGATATGGTGCTGACATGTGCTCAGTCTTAGCGTAGCATAGAACCCTTCGCTGGTTCTGTCTCTCTTGGATTAGAGATTCGTTTGTTGGCGAATTATTTATTCTAACATTTAAAACAGTACGGTCTGCGTTGAAAGTTCGTGAATTTACTGTGAAGCAGTGAGGAGGTGGATTCGAAGGAAGGAAGGAAGGATTGAAGCAGAGAAGATGCCAGATAAGTTCATTAGTATATCCATTCCAAGAACAAAAGGGAGTATAATATATATTGTTACGAGTATCGATATGTCACGATAGAAAGACATCGCGCCGAATGGTCTTCGTTGCAGCGTCGTCTTAGTGACGACGATACAACGGAGACATGGGAGAGTCGGTTGACGGATGTCATTGAGAGAAGACACAAAGCAAAGTAGTCCTCCTCTGTTAAATAAAGATCTATTGGTATTTCATATCGTTTATTTACTAAAGATGCCCCGAACCCGTAACACTGGTGTCAGAAGTGGGATGTCTCTGGCGGCGAGTTGTGAGGGAACCGGCGACGTCCGGAGCCGACAGATTTTGAATTCGGAGGCTTGCATGGAGGAGCGGTTTGCCACCCTGGAACGGCAGGTCGAACGTCTAGCAGAGCTCTCGGAGGAGAGAATGGCGGAATACCAGGCCAGATTTGATCGATTTATAGATTCTTTTGAGACTTTTACTTCTCGCTTTTCTGGTCAGCGTGGGGGAATTGAAAATAATGGAAATAATGATGTTCGCGCGTATGACAGTGTAGGAGATTTTGGGACCGGTAATATTTGCGGTATGTCCTCTGTCCCCTATCGCGCTAAACCCGCGAAATTCAATGGGTCGTGTTCGTGGACACAGTACTTGACACAATCCGAGAGTTTGGCTAAGATCAATAATTGGAACGAACGAACCAAAGTAATAGCTTTGTTGGATTCGCTCGAAGGGGAAGCTCTTTCGGTACTGACATGTTTGGAAGAATCTCAACGGACTGATTTCCACGCGTTAGTTACTGGTCTAAATACTCGTTATGGCACTGAACACTTGGTCCAGTTAAATCGTTATAAATTTCATAATTATAAACAAGGGGCAGGAGAATCTCTTCAAGCTATGGCAGAACAGATCTGCCTTCTTTCTCGCTCTGTCTTCGCAGATTTATCTCTCGATTGTCAGGATAAACAAGCTCGAGAAAAATTTGTCGAAGCAATAAGAGATAATAATTTGAGGAAGGACGTCACCTTGGCTTCGTTTAATGCCACTTCGTTGGGGGCGGTGCTTGATGTAGCGTTGAAAACAGAAGCCCTGTATCATTCCATTTATGATAGAAATCGGTTTGAAACTGTTAGTTCGAGTAATCGTCGGGGTGAACCTTTTATTAAGGCACAGTCTGGTTTTCAGTCTCGGCGCCAGGATTTTCAGAATGGCCACAATAATGGACCTCAGAACTACACTGTGGATCGCAGAAATAACGGGATAGTTTGTTGGAACTGCGGAAAACCCGGACATCTGTCTTATAATTGTTCCAGTGCTAACTTAGTTTCAAATTCTGAAAGCCAACGGTTTCAAAATTTGCAGAGCAAAAATTTTAAAAAGGATAGAGTTCCTTTTTCGGGAAACGAAAGGGGGTCTGTGTAAAGGGGATTACGGAGACCACGGTTATGGAACATAAAGGAAATCCCCCGTTTTTGGTAAATTCTAACGGTATCTGCGTAGAAGGTTTTTTTAACGGAGTTGTACAGAAGTTTTTGATAGATACCGGGTCGGCGGTTTCGCTTGTGAGAGGTACGTCACAGAGTGACTGTCGCGTCGCGACACGATAAATTATAACAAACAAGGCGAAGACCGCGTTCCGCCTACAACATACATACATTCATGCGATCAATCATAAGGTGAAGATCACGTTCCACCTAATTAATATAAATCTCAATATAAACGATAAGGTGAAGATCACGTTCCACCTGCAGTGTGCACACGTATACGAATTAACGTCAGGCGAAAAAACAAGTCCCGCCTGTAAGGTCTATAAACACACGATTATACGAAATACAAATAACTGTAAGAGCGCGCGATCCGTCCGTTTCATCGATCCGTTAGATTTGGCGGGAAACCGTCGAGCCTTATATGGGCATGGGAATCGCCAATGACCATATAAGGTAATAGGGCCGCGACGGCGACGACGAAGATCCGACGATCGCGGCGAAAAATCTGCCGATCGCGATTCTAGGGAGAAAGCGCGAATATATGGAGCGCGGCCGAGGGCCGCGACACAGTTCGCCTGAACGATTTGGCCATCATTGTATCCGAGCGAGAATCGTGCGAAATTCAGTATAACGGTCTCTCGCGATTACTTCGAATCAACTTCAAATGAGTGTAAACCCAGAACTTTATAGACTGACATATCGCGAGTCAAACTCGATAAATTAATTAATAAAGACACCGTGCTTTAAAAAAAGTGTTGTTTATTCGACCACGTGAAGCGAAACCACGGAGCGTGCGGGATCGTTCCGACGTGTAGCAGTCCTACACAGACCAGTGACACAAAAGTAGTATCCGATGTGAACTTGATATCAGTTACGGGGGAATCTGTCCGAGTTTTCGGCGTCAAAGAAGCTGAAATCAGGATCGGAAAGTTTTATACTAAACATGTATTCTATGTTGTCGACATTACGGACGATTGTATTTTAGGCCTGGGTTTCTTGACGAAACATAATTGTTCGTTAGATTTGAGGCAGAATTGTTTTTCTTTTGATGGAAGAGAGAACGTTGGTTTTGTGGGCTGTAGTTTCAGAAAACTGAAAGAAACGAGTATATCCGTAGTCGATTCTGCGGTTGTAAATGAGCACGTGATTCCTTTATTGAGTACGTTGGGCAACGAATGTAGCGCCATATGCATAAATGCATAAATATGTATAAATTTTGTAAGTGTGCTATCATTTCGCCCTCAACATTTGTATATTTCTTCTATTTGCTCAGAAAGCTAGCGAGGTCAATCTTATTTACAAAGAGGTTTCGTCTGTGTACGTCATAACAATTATGATATTATGTGTTACATACAAAAATTCTAAATGATCTTCGAGAAATTGAAGATAGCACGCATGTGCTATCATCTTGTCTGGGATTGTATATTTGGCTAGTATATTTTCTGAGGAAATTGTTCCATATTTGTAGTCTAAACATAGCCAAGGCATTTTTACGGCTACCATCGCCTGACATAGGTCGCTATAAAATGGATTCTTGTTTGGTACTTGATCACTTGTATGTACTGTTGAATTATTACGGCATAGCACATTTTTTCTATGAACAGCACTCGCACACTCGTGTATAATTAGACTGCGGATTTCTATGCAACTATATATTTTTCATCTTTATATATTAGGTTGACAAGAAAGTAATTTAGGTATTTTTAGGTCAAATAAAACTAATTTTTTTTATCAAAGCAATGAACTTTAATCAATAAAATATATTCCATTTTGTTCTATGATCTTTTGCCATCTTTCTGGTAGCTTCATAATTCCGTGCTCATAAAACTTCTGATCCTTTTCGGTGAAAAACTGACCCAAGTGCGATTTCAGATCATCATCATTAGTAAATGTTTTACCATTCAAAGAGTTTTGTAAAATTCGGAATAAATGATCATCTGATCGTGCAATGTCAGGGCTATATGGTGGATGCGACATCACTTCCCAACCAAGCTCCAATAACTTTTCACGTGTTACCAAAGATGTGTGTGGCCCAGCGTTATCATGGTGGAACACGAATCCTTTGCGATTTGCCAATTCTGGCCGTTTTTCTTTGATTGCTATGTCCAGTTTTGTTACTTGTCGACAATAAACATCTGAATTGATGGTTTCGTTCCTTGGGAACAACTCAAAATACACAATACCTTTGTAATCCCACCAAATTGACAACATGATCTTCTTTTGGTGCAATTCAGCTTTCGGTGTGGTTTGGGCTGATTCATCGCGCTTGGACCATGATCGTAAACGATATTCTATAGTTGTACGCGAGACATTTAACCTGTGTGCAATCTCTTGGACAGTTATATGACGATCCGATTCAATAATGGCTTCCATTCGGTCATCATCAACTTCAGATGGTCGACCAGAACGTTGGTCATCTTCAAGTGAGAAATTTCCAGAACGGAATTTTTTTAAACAATTCTGGTAGGTGCGTCCTGTTAAGCAATCCACACCATAAACTTCACATATATCTTTGTGAGCCTCGGCAGCTTTTTTACCTCTACGGAAATAAAAAAGCAATATGTGCCTAGAATATTCGGTTTTGCACTGCATGTTCAAATTGACACAGAACTAACAATTTTAATCAAAATTACGCGTAATTTGCTTCAAAAGTAGCCTAAAAGATGCAGTTATGAAATGTCAGAAAGTAAACAAACGCAACGTTAACAGAAGTCAATCAAACAAAACATAACGCCAGGCATTAGTGAAAATCGAAATTACTTAAAACGGAGCGTTCCCCATCGTCCTCATCTTATCACTTACCGTAAGCGCTAATTTGTGCGATGATGTTGTTTCCTACGGCCGAACCTTATGGGATAGCGCTTTTCGAAAGGTCGGTTTACCTAAGCGCGTCTGGATACAGTGTTTTGCGATCCTGAGGCCATTTATACTGTATTCTTCAAACTTCGTCAGACGCGATCGAACGAACATTTATGGTGGTCGGAGATCCCTTTTCTTTTCTCTTCTGTTCTTTAGCACGTCGTTCACTATCTCTATGTAGAGGGAAAGCAGAATCAGTATATGTATGTATATGTACATATATACATATACAAGTTTAAAAGTGGCACCTACGAAATTAAGTTAGCAATACGATCTTGTCATCAGCACTATCCTCTTTCTTTTCATATTTTGTCTCTGGTGTGCCGTAGTTAAAAATGATAAAAACTGATTTTTCCAACGTTCTTCGAATTTACCTATTCTTTTCTGGACACTTTAGGTAATTTATACACTGATAAACATTTCAACTTTCAGAGAAGCACATTGCAGGTTATTGACAACAACACGAAAATTATATTAATATATTTCGATGCAATAGTTCCATGAAACAATAGTTTAATAGAATCTTGTTTACAATTAACTTACTTTATAACCTTCAAAAGAATTCTCGTAAATGAAACTGCCATACATTTGAAGATTGAAGCCTCTTTACAGCGCCTCCTTAAAAATTGATACACGATTTGTTTTCACTGTTTAATTGGATAAAAATGAAGAACAAGTTCGGTCGTGTAATACTCTCATGATATAACTTATACGACTATAAAGTTTGCGATGCACCTCTCACTCAAGGCTCGATAAGATGACTAAAGAAATCGTGTATTAATTTTGAAGGTGTCGTAAACAGTTGAAAATCTATGATAGTTTCAGTTACAAAAAAATGTTTCAAATACTTCACAGACTTTTTAATGTATTGCAATTTCGAGAAAAAAAAACTCGTCTCCGGTTTCTTGCCTCGCTACATCAAGCAGAAACTCTTAGAAAATACAATGAAGAAAGTATTATGAAACTAGAGGCTTCTAGCTTTTTTATATTCTTTTTCTTTTATATCTAACAAGGAAATAATAAAGAATGAAGCAGTTTGCTCTTCCCGCCAAGTGCATGTATGCGTGAGACCGTTGGGCGATGCGTGCGCAGCCGCGTTTTTTTCTTCTGGCAACTTCTTCTTCCAGGCGTGCGCTATCTCTGCTCTCGTGATGTATCAGATCTCAGTATTCATATTTATATATATTTATATTTAAATTATAAGTTACAAGTTAGTGTGATGATGCAATAAATGGATGTGCACTCCAAAACGAAAGACTACTCCCGCTTTTTACCCTACAAAGAATATTAAGAATATTATCAGTACACGCTGTTCAGTGTAGAACTGCTACACTTCGGAACGATCCCGCACGCTCCGTGGTTTCGCTTCACGTGGTCGAATAAAACACTTTTTTTAGAGCACGGTGTCTTTATTGATTAATTTATCGAGTTTGACTCGCGATACGTCAGTCTGTACAGTTCTGGGTTTACACTCTTTTGGCGTGATTGGAAGTAATCGCGAGAGACCGTTATACTGAATTTCGCACGATTCTCGCTTGTATACAATGATAGCTAAACGTTCAGGCGAACTGCGTCGCGGCCCGCGGCCGCGCTCCATATATTCGCGCTCTCTCCCTAGATTCGCGATCGGCAGATTTTTCGCCGCGATCGTCGGATCTTCGTCGTCGCCGTCGCGGCCCTATTACCTTATATGGTCATTGGCGATTCCCATGCCCATATAAGGCTCGACGGTTTCCCGCCAAATCTAACGGATCGATGAAACGGACGGATCGCTCGCTCTTATAGTTATTTGTATTTCGTATAATCGTGTGTTTGTAGACGTTACAGGCGGGACTTGTTCTTCGCCTGACGTGGTTCGTATACGTGTGCACACTGCAGATGGAACGTGATCTTCACCTTATCGTTTATATTGAGATTTATACTAATTAGGTGGAACGTGATCTTCACCTTATGATTATTCGCATGAACGTATGTATGTTGTAGGCGGAACGCGGTCTTCGCCTTGTTTGTTATAATTTATCGTGTCGCGACGCGACATACTCCCCCCGTTGAGAGGGTACGATCAACTATTGCGCTTTTAGTCGTGATTCAGACGTGTACAATGTCTATATGGAGTCGGTTGTATATGTGATGCATAAGTCGATAATTTGTTAACGATTGCGGTTTACGAAACGCTCGTGAAGAGTTCATTCGGAAGGTAACGGACACATGATTTGTGTGGTCCGTTTGAATTCCCCGTTTGCTGTTTTTACCGTGGCTGCTCGCGCTATTCCGTCCTCACCAGGATGTAGGGCTGTGATCCTGCCTAGCGCCCACTGCGAACAGGGTTGATTTTTGTCCTTGAGCAGCACGACGGTACCGACCTCGATGTTTGGGCTGTCCTTAGCCCATTTCTGCCGTTTTTGTAGCTCGTTCAAATACTCTTTGTTCCAGCGTGTCCAGAAGTCTTGGCGAACCTTCGTAATGTGCTGCCAAGCGGATAGGCGATGTGCTGGAACTTGTACCAAGTTATCCTCGGGAAGGGTGGTTAATGATTTCCCGATTAAAAAATGCGCTGGCGTAAGTGCGTTCAAATCGTTCGGGTCGGAGGATAGTGGTGTTATGGGTCGGGAATTCAGAATGCCCTCGATCTCTATACAGAGCGTATTGAACTCTTCGAAAGTAAAAAGTGAATCGCCGACAACCCGCCGAAGGTGATGTTTGAACAGTTTCACCATTGACTCCCACAAACCGCCGAAATGGGGGGCCGCTGGTGGATTGAAATGCCACGTGATCCGATGGTCACTGGCAAATCTTTGAACGCGTTCTCGGTGCGTGTCTGATTGGAGCAACGCGTATAATTCTTTTAATTGATTACTCGCGCCTACAAAATTTGTGCCGTTATCGGAGAATATATGAGCCGGTACACCCCGTCGCGACGCGAACCGTCGCAACGCTGCGAGGAACCCCTCGGTTGACAGGTCACTAACGACTTCTAGATGTACCGCCTTCACGGCCATACACACAAACACGCACACGTATGCTTTGATTCGCGTTCTGTTTCGGTGCTTGCGTTCCTTTATGAAAAAGGGCCCGCAGAAATCTATGCCGATGTTTTCGAAAGGGGTCGCCTCGCGTACTCGAACCGCCGGTAAATTGCCCATTCTATATTCGGTATTAATCGCGTTGAAACGGAAACACCGTGTGCACGAACGTATTACCTGACGTACTTGGTTCCGTCCGTCAAGCAACCAAAATCTTTGTCGGAGTATATGTAAGGTGGTTTGTATGCCCGTGTGATGGCATTTCTCGTGCGTTTCCCGGATGATTAGGTCAGTTAGCCGATGTCGACTCGGTAGCAAGATCGGATGTTTTTGGTCATAGGGCAGATCTGATTTTTGTAGGCGCCCACCGACCCGTAGCACAGTGTCGTCGTCCAGAAAAGGATTGAGGCTCGCGATTCGGCTTTTCGACGTCGTATTTTTGGCCTTTAGGCACTTAATTTCGTTTCCGAATTGCGATGCCTGCACATTTCGGATAATTCGAGTCTCGGCGACCTGAATTTCTCGGGCACTCAGCGAACCGCCGCGCGGGCCCCGTGGCCGGAACCGTAAACAATATGCGATTACCCTACGTAATCTGGTGTATGATGAGTAACGCGTGAATAAATCGTTCGTGTTCGTGTTCGCGACGAGACAAGTGACCGCCTTGAGTTCGGGAATCTCGATATTTTGCAGCACGTCGTCAGGCCATTCGTCCGGGTTTTTCATCAGCCACGACGGACCGACGGACCATGCGCGATTCTGAAGAAACGCGTGTGGTAATTGGCCTCGGGATAATGCGTCTGCCGGATTGTACTCCGAGCGGACGTGTCGCCAGGTATGATCACCGGTGATCGATTGAATTTCCGCGACTCGCGTGGCCGCATACATTTTTAGTCGATGCGGTGCCGTTCGAATCCAATGTAAAACCACGGTCGAGTCGGACCAAAACACCACCTTGTCAGGTGAGATATTAAGCGCGTCGCTCGCCTCGCGGAATAATCGAGTCAACAATAACGCGCCGCATAATTCTAATCGTGGAATGGTCACCGTCTTGAGCGGCGCCACTCGCGATTTAGCGCACAATAAATGACATCGCACAATGCCGTCCTTCCCGGTCGACCGCACGTACAAACAGGCACCGTATCCAATAGTGCTCGCGTCGCAAAACCCGTGTATTTCGATATTTTGCGGTTGCTCCGTCAAAACTCTTCGGTGGAATGCGACTGCTCGGAGTAACTCTAATTGCTGTGTAAACTGTGTCCATTCCGAATGAATAGACTGCGGAACAGATTCGTCCCACGCGACTCCCGACCGCCACACGTCCTGCATAATCTTTTTCGCGTGTAACACTACCGGACCCAACAAACCCAAAGGATCGAAGATCCTCGCTATCTCGGATAGGATCGATCGCTTCGTCGCCTTGCTTCCGACGGTGTCTGTACAAGTAGTGTAACAAATCTCGTCTGTGTTCGTTTTCCACGAAATGCCTAATGTTTTCAGTGACCGGTCAATATTCACTACGAAGTTCGCGTGCAGTTCATTATCCGGGAGATCGTCTAAGATGTCCCGATTATTCGATGCCCATTGTCGGATCGACAAACCGCCGCGACTCAGGGCGCCCGTCACTTCCCTCCGTATTGCGCGAGCTTCGTCGATGGTGTCAGCACCGGACAGAAGGTCGTCAACGTAAAGGTGTGTTTTTAGTATTTTCGCGGCTCTCGCGTACGACTCTCGTTCGTCGTCAGCTACTTGATGCACGGTCCGGATCGCAAGGAACGGTGACGATGAAACGCCGAAAGTGAGTGTATTTAATTGATACGTTTCAATTTTATCATTCCGGCGCCATAATATTCTTTGGTACGGTCGATCGTCTTCGTGCAAGAGTACTTGACGATACATCTTTTCGATGTCTGCCGTTAGCACATATTTGTACGTGCGGAAGCGAAGTAGATGCGCGAACAACTTCGGTTGTATGGTGGGTCCGACCAGAAGAATGTCGTTCAGGGACGCGCCGGACGTTGTTTTCGCAGACGCATCGAATACCACGCGAACCTTGGTGGTGCTACTGGCTTCTTTGACTACCGCGTGATGCGGCATATAAAATCCCTCGTCACCAGGAGCCTCCACCAAAGACATATGGCCTAAAGCTAAGTACTCGTCGAGAACGCGCTGATACTCGTCTCGCAATACTTTGTTCGCGTTTAACTTGCGCTCGAGGGATAGCAGTCGTTTGACCGCGCCATTGCGCGAATTGCCGAGCCGTTCGCGGGTTCCGCGAAAAGGTAAACGTACCGTGTACCGGCCGGACGGATCGCGACTAACGTTTCTTTGAAAATGCATTTCGCACGCGACTTCTTCCTCCGACCGCGGTCCTTCCGTTTCGACTTCCTCGATTTGCCAAAACTTGTCGAGCTGCGTGTCCAGCGTCGACAAGTGGCACGCGGCTCTTGTGGCTCGTTGTTGCGCAACGCCACCGGTCACGACCCAACCCAATCGCGTTTTTTGCAAGTATAAATCTTGTCCTTCGCGCGAGAGGTTGATTTGCCCAACCTGAAATAGCGAAACTGTCGCTCCCGCACCGATCAACAAATCTACTGGACGCGGCAGATGGAATTCGGCGTCTGCTAGGCGGATGTTACGCGGAATTGTCATCGCGTCGCGTGGAAACACCTCCGACGGAACCAAATCCGTGATATTTGGGATACTGAGGCACGTCAATTCCCTTTCAAATCCGTCGAAGGTCGATCGTATCTTTAAGTTAACTAAGCCTTTCGACACCGTGTGCATGCCATTTAACGCACCGATGGGGAACGATTGCGCGGTTACCCGTAGACCTAATCGCCGTATGAGCGCCTCAGTGACAAAATTGGCCGTCGCGCAGGTGTCTAATATGGCTCGGGCTCTTATTACCGATCGGTTTTTACTAATGATTTCGACTATGGCGCTCATTATCAACTGCGGTGTTGCGGTAGGAAGTACGGTCGCGAGACTAATCGTCGGCTCCCCGCTCGGTACGCGTAGTCATGCTGACTTTCCGGCGTCCGCGTTGTCGATCGCGGGTTTTGAAGTATCGGCTCTGCTCGAGCTCGCAAATTCGGGGTTGTGGAGCAATGTATTATGCCGTCTCTGACAAATCGTACAATTGGAATACCGGCATGGAGCGTCGCGATGGGAACGTAGGCAATTAAAGCAAACCTTCGCGGCTTTTACGAGCTCAATGCGCTTCGGGACGGTTAAGCGCTTAAATGCGGCGCACGTGAAGAGGGGGTGACAGCTAATTTTACACGCGACGCACTTGCGTTCCTGGGTAACGAATACGCGATTCGGCGGATGTATGCGTCGCCGTTTGTGAGCGCGGTCGTCCCTCTCGCGCTCGCGGTCTCGATCGCTAGATCGCATTTTGTCCGTGCGCGATACACAAACCGCGGTTTTGTATAAAAATTCAATTATTTCGTCTAAGCTTGGATATTCTTGTCGGCTTAAGCCTGCCTGCCACTTCTCGTAGGTGATTTTAGGTAGTTTGCTCTCGAGCAAGTGAACGACGGTCTGGGGGCAAACCGGTGCTCCCAGCGCGTGTAGAGACGCAAAGTGTTGTTGAGCGTCGTCGGCTAACCGCGTCAGACCGCTCGTGGACTCTTTATCTAGCGTCGGCATGTCGAACAGCATGGACATGTGCCGCGATACTAGAAGGCGTTTGTTTTCGTACGCTCTTTCTAAAAGATCCCATGCCTTCGCGTAATTTATCCCGTCGACGTCGAAGAGCCGAATTTTGTTTGCCGCTTCCTGTACTAACGCGGACCGGAGGTATTGTAATTTCGCCACGTCGTCTAGTTCACTGCGCGAACCGATCATGCTATTAAACGCGTTTTTAAACGACAACCAACTTTCATAACGACCGTCGAAAGTCGGTAATGAGGCATCGGGCAATCTAACGGGGCGACCTTTCGCACCGTCTGTGCTTCTGCCGTCATTTGTAGTATCGGTATCTGCGCGCGAGATGTCTGGGCGATTTAGAATGTTCTCGGCCCGGCCCGCGAGATCGTAGAAACGGGTCGTAATCTCCGCGAAGATATCGTCGTGACCGTTGTCCGGCTCTAGCAACGCGATCTCATTGTTCGCATCCTCGGCCGCGTGAAATAAATCCGTCAACCGGGCGATGCGTAACCTTAATGTCGCGTTATCTAATTTTCCCTTGTCTACGAGATTGTCGACGATTGTAATTTGCGTTTTGAGGGCTGAACGCTTTTGTATTAATAATTTTATACTGTCGGACATGACGGTGGGATAATGGATTGAACGAACGACTCACGTGACCTGATGCAGGCGGCTACTGTAATCCTTAATCGTGGCAGGGCAATCCGCTGTATGCTTTGTGGCAGGTGGTCGTCCCCTCAATGGCTCGCGAACTGTAGTTTTCCGTGAGATGTAAAAACCTCACAGGAGGCACCAAATGTTCAGTGTAGAACTGCTACACTTCGGAACGATCCCGCACGCTCCGTGGTTTCGCTTCACGTGGTCGAATAAAACACTTTTTTTAGAGCACGGTGTCTTTATTGATTAATTTATCGAGTTTGACTCGCGATACGTCAGTCTGTACAGTTCTGGGTTTACACTCTTTTGGCGTGATTGGAAGTAATCGCGAGAGACCGTTATACTGAATTTCGCACGATTCTCGCTTGTATACAATGATAGCTAAACGTTCAGGCGAACTGCGTCGCGGCCCGCGGCCGCGCTCCATATATTCGCGCTCTCTCCCTAGATTCGCGATCGGCAGATTTTTCGCCGCGATCGTCGGATCTTCGTCGTCGCCGTCGCGGCCCTATTACCTTATATGGTCATTGGCGATTCCCATGCCCATATAAGGCTCGACGGTTTCCCGCCAAATCTAACGGATCGATGAAACGGACGGATCGCTCGCTCTTATAGTTATTTGTATTTCGTATAATCGTGTGTTTGTAGACGTTACAGGCGGGACTTGTTCTTCGCCTGACGTGGTTCGTATACGTGTGCACACTGCAGGTGGAACGTGATCTTCACCTTATCGTTTATATTGAGATTTATACTAATTAGGTGGAACGTGATCTTCACCTTATGATTATTCGCATGAACGTATGTATGTTGTAGGCGGAACGCGGTCTTCGCCTTGTTTGTTATAATTTATCGTGTCGCGACGCGACACACGCGAAGAAATTGTATTTCAAGAATGAGTATCGCATACATACTGTTCAAGTGAATGTTATAGTTAGCTCTGGTGATACTATTATATAAAGCTAGTTTCATTTAACTTATTGTTGACTTATTGATCTTACTATACAAATGAAAATTTTTTTATTTTTGTAGAAACATTAAGGAAATTCCCTGCTGGGGCAATACTTCAGAGAAGAACAACATCTGAATACACTTTTGATACTTTGAAATTTACAATACCAAAACTGATCAATATATGGATTCCAGTTTTTGCAATACATCCGAATCCTGACATTTACCCAGATCCTGAAAAATTCGATCCTGGAAGGTTTAACAAAGAAGAAATACGAACTCGACATTATGCACTACCTACCTTTTGGTGATGAACCAAGAAATTGCGTTGGTATGTGCGGACATGTTGCAACCATACTTATGAAAACCTGTTCCTTTGATTCTTCACTGTTAATAAGAAAGTTTAATTCAGTCATACGAATCGGAAGTGCGGTACAATAATATTGCAACTATTTATATTGTATGAAAATCTAGCAATTTCATATAACTTAAGGGTCAGAACCGTGAAATATTTAATTTTAGAAGCTAGCCAAGACTACAGGAATATGATCTATGTAATCAAATCTTCGTGATGGTTAAGTTTACGAAAATTCAAATGAAAAAAGTGGTATTTAAACCTAAAACGGAAAAATTTACTTTTGATTGTTGGAAGGAAAATAATTCACAGGGCACCCTTGGAGTGGACCAGAAATAATTGCTTTATTGCGTATCACCGAAAGGTTGCTCCGTTTTAATTCGCACTCTCGCTCGTTCTGCGCCGCGCTACCAGTCTTGGTCGCTCACGCACTCTCCTTTCTCTCTCTCTCTCTCTCGCTGCCAATCACACCTGCTCGCGTCTGTTATTGGTCCCTCTTTCGCGCGCTCATACAAAAATCTATAACAGTTCGGCCATCCTGTAGCTTCGACGTCCTCGTCGACGACGTGTAGCTTTACAATTCTCTCTCTTGACATCACGACTGTTCGATACGCTTATGATCGCGAATTTCCCTCTGTCGAACGGGTGATGCGCCTGTTCTGATAGTCACGCGACGTGGAAACATACTTAATACGATCTACGCTTATAATACCATGGTATGGTCGTTGGCTTTGTTGCTCGCCCTCAATATCGCGTACGCTGTAACGATCGTTAGACAATACGGCTTCAATTTCGTACGGCCCTTTGTATTTTGGCGCTAATTTTCGACTTTCCCCGGTGCTGGGAGCCTCGCTTCGGATGAGTACGATATCGCCAACCGCATACGTTCTTGGTGCTTTGCGCCCTTTATCATATCTCTCTTTTACACTAATTTGGTTGTTTCTAAGTAAAGTCTGTACATCTTGCTGCTCATGTTCGACACCTAACTCCTCGTTTAGAGCTCGGATCTCGCAGGTGAGAGGAGTTTCATGCCATCCCGTTACGGGAAAATTGAAAACTATATCGAACGGTGTTCGTCTTGTCACCTTGTGGACGCTACTATTAACCGCCCACTGTACACTATACAGTTTCATGTCCCAATCCTCACCCGCAGGATCCTCGGTGGTAGTACCTAGACACGTGATAATGACCGAGTTCAGCCGCTCGATTTGTCCGTTTGCTCGCGGAGTACCCGTTGCGACTCGTACATGATAAATGTGGTAACTTTCGCAAAATTGTTCGAATACTCTCGCCGTGAAGGCCGTTCCACGATCTGTTATAATACGCTCGGGTCTCCCATAGTGAGACATGTACTCTCGCATAAACTGTACCGCCGAATCCGCACTGGTGTCGCTCACCGGTTTGAGCACCGCATACTTGCTAAATCCACAGATACTCGCCAGTACATACTTGTTCCCGTTCTCGGTATTTACAAATGGTCCAAGATGATCTAAGTGGATGGTGTAGAAGGGTCGGTTGCCCTTGTCTAATGGGTGAAGAAAACCCGGGGGTTTTCCTCGCGGTGTCTTGTAATACATACATTGTATACAACGGTTCACATACTCAGTTACACTCTCCCTGAGCTTTGGAAAATAGTATTCACGTTTCACCTGTTCCACGGTTTTCTCTACCCCTAGGTGAGCTAACGTGTTGTGCGCTTCTGCTATTATTTGGTGTCGCAAATCGGACGGGACGTACAGCCGCCACCTCCCTTTACTAACCTTATACACACGTGAATTATACATTGTGAATCCGGTCGTGCGTCTTTTGATCGCCGGCTTCGAGTAAGTCGCGTACGCTTTGTATCTCCGGATCTGCACGTTGCATAGCTGCGACCCAATCGGTTGTTATTTTCACGCCTAACACCGGTAAACCCTTTACCTCCGCCGCCTCGGCTTCTGCCACTGGGTATCTGCTCAGTGCGTCCGCCGGTTGGTTGTGGCGCCCGCTCACATGCTCGATCGTATAATTAAATTCGGATAGGCGGATAAACCACCGCCCGATACGCGGATTCAAGTCCTTCTTGTCGGCTAACATTTTCAAACTGTTACAATCTGTTTTAATCTTAAAGGCTAGCCCAATCAGATACACACGAAATTTCTCCAAAGTACAAACAACAGCTAGTGCCTCCAATTCATAGGAATGGTATCGAGCTTCCTCTCGCGTCGTTTTCCTACTGTAGTAGCCTATTGGATGCCATCCGCCATCCTTGCCCTTTTGTAGCAAGACCCCTCCTAACCCAGCTGAGCATGCATCCGTGTGCACCTCCGTTTCGGCTTCGGGTTCATACATCGATAGTACCGGTCTATCCGCTAACAATTGGCGAACTTCATCGAACGCGGTTCGCTGTTCTATTTCCCAACAGAAAACCGTATCCTTACGCAACAAGTCGGTTAACGGTCTCACCCTGGTTGCGAAATTCCGAACGAATCTACGAAAATAGCTCGCAAGCCCTATAAAACTACGCACATCCCGTACACATTTCGGTTCCGGGAAAGACAGAATTGCCTCAGCCTTTTTTCGCCCCGGTCTAATCTCTCCTTCGCGAATTTCATAGCCTAGGTAGTCGATCTGTCGTTTAAAGAAATGACATTTACGAAGGTTGAGCTTTAACCCGAATTCGCGTAACGAATCAAGGACGCATTTTAGTCGCCTAACACCCTCCTCCACAGAATCGCTCGGCACCAGGAAATCGTCCAAATAGGCAATGGCTATTTTATAGTCCAGAGCTCTTAAAATAGTGTTAACTAATCGTTGGAAGACTGCTGGGGCATTCGCTAAGCCGAAGGGCATCCTTTTAAATTGGTAATGTCCATCAGGCGTAACGAAGGCCGTCTTTTCTTTGGATTCGTCGTCTACAGGAACCTGATAGTACCCGCTAAAAGTGTCTACAGACGTAAAGAAGGCATACCCTCGCAAACAATCGAGTTGGTCGTCGATTCTGGGGAGTGGGAACTTGTCCTTTATCGTGACCTTGTTGAGGGCACGGTAATCCACGCACATACGGATCTCACCGTTGCTCTTCCTCACCAAAATCACGGGGCTGGCGTACGGCGACTCGCTGTCCTCGATTACGTCCGCTTGCTTCAAATCGTCGATGAGGTCATTCAGCTGACGACGTTCAAAGTAAGATAACCTGTAAGGTTTATATGCGATCGGTTTATCGGAAATCAGGCTGATATGCATGCTGGCTTTCTCGGTTTTCCCTAATTCGAAAATATTTCGCGCAATTAGATCGCGGTACTCGTTCAAAATACTTAACAATTGTTCCTTCTCGGCACCATCGAGGTCAGTGTCGACCTCCGCAGGATCTATCGGATTTGTGGGTACCTCTTCGGTTGGGATGGATCCGCTGGCGGGGTTGCAGCTCGCCTCCACCTCTTCGCACACCTCGCCACGCGTAACTCGTTCCCCAGGTTGCAGTTTGAGCTCTTGGCCCGTGAGATTGATAACCGGAAGTACCGCTTGGCCGTTCTCGTCGGTGTCGACTATACACCGCGGTATGCTCGGCCCTTCGGAGCGTAAGCCTCCCTCTATGCACAAGCTGCTATCTGGAATTTTTCCACAGACAGTTATATGCCCCAAATAATGATCGGGGATTACCTGGGCCGCGTTGGCCCACAAAACAGTTCTCTCCGACGACGTGACGGCCCCTACTAGGCCTTCCTCCGTGGAAGAAATACGGAGCTCGCCAGGTTTGCTCAAGATGAGCACATTCTCGTGCTCGGTATACGGGTGACCAACCAGTAAAGGTATCGTCTGGGTTGCATTTGGCACCACATGGACATCCACATTCGCCTGGACCCCGTCAATGGATAATTCTGCTGTGAATACGCCCAGCGGTCGTACCTGCCCCGCGCCATACCCGACGAAAGGAGGGAGCTCCGTCCGATAGTAGGTTAAGTGGAGTTCATCGGCCACGTCCTGACGTAACGCTACGACGCTACTGCCCAAATCCACGTAGCATCGTATTGAGTGGCCGTTCAATTTCGCATCCTTATAGTACTTTCGGTGCGTGTCTGGTCCAACCTGTAACACTGCATTACCTTTGGAACGGGCTGTAGCGTTCGTCGACTGCGGCTCGGCATTTGTTGACGATGTCGCGGTCGGACACCGTCGTGATATGTGCCCGGTAACCCCGCATTTGAAACACGTCACCGTGTTTATCCTTGTCGGGCACTGTCTCGCGTTATGACCTGTCTGTTTACATACAGGGCACGGTGGGTCGTTACGCGCAACATTTTCGTTTCGCAACGGTCGCTTACTAGCGGGTGTCTCTGAAATGTGCGTGCCACCGGCCAGAATATCCGGGAGTAATTGGCTTGGTCGATCGTATCTGTTTAAGGGCCCCAAGTAGTCCCGAAACCGTGAATTGTTCAAACCATCCACGATCCACTCGATGGTCTCGGCTTGCGTCATGCGGGCGCGATTGCAACGACTCAATTTTTCGTAAAAATATTCGGTTAGATCCTGACCTGCTTTCCGTTTATACTCCTGGGCCTCCAGGCGTATTGTAACGCTGCTCTTGGTGGAAGGGAAGTTCTCCGTGAGGAGTATTTTCCACTGGTCCCACGTGCGGTCTAGACGGGGCAAACTATCCCTCCATACCTTGGCCACCCCCGCGAGTTTCGAGAGAGCGTGGTGGCGCATCGCGATGTGGTCCCACTCGTACAGGTCCCCGTACTCCTCCATTTTCTCTATCCATTCTCCAATGGTCAACCGTCCGCTAACGGGGTCGAATTCCGGCAGCACGCGGTCTACGCCACGGTAAGACCAACCGCCCGTCCCTCGTTCCTCCGTGCCCGTAGTGCACTCTTGGGCGTACGCCATTCCCTTTTTGGCTGTTAACCCGTTGCACCCCTTTGGAGCTCCTGGAAACTTCGATCGGACCTTGTTCACCGTGCACGTTTTCTACCACACGTAGATACAACGAGGTATCTCCTTCGCGGCCACGTGTTCGTCCCGGAAATCTTCGCTCGTTTTCGCGAACTTTTATTTCGCGCGATTTGGTCGGCACCGTGAGAGTGATCCCACTTCTGATTTTGTTGGAAGGAAAATAATTCACAGGGCACCCTTGGAGTGGACCAGAAATAATTGCTTTATTGCGTATCACCGAAAGGTTGCTCCGTTTTAATTCGCACTCTCGCTCGTTCTGCGCCGCGCTACCAGTCTTGGTCGCTCACGCACTCTCCTTTCTCTCTCTCTCTCTCTCGCTGCCAATCACACCTGCTCGCGTCTGTTATTGGTCCCTCTTTCGCGCACTCATACAAAAATCTATAACATGATATAAAGTATTAGTACTTATTGAATGTAGGGTACAAATATATAAATCTATTTCGCTTTTTTGAAATTTATTGTAGCCTTTTACAACGGACACATGAACACAGCGTTAAAAGCAACGCGTTCTTCGTGTACTGATTGAACTTTCGCAGCTATCATCGTAAAATAATCATTCTGCACCATTGTTATCATCATCTGCGTACGTAAAATCTTCTATAGATTTCAATTTAATAACTATACTATGAATGATTATTCAAAGTTTATATGTCAGAATGTTCAAAATATGTGCAAAAAATATATGGTGTAAACATACTTTATCGAAAATAGTACATTATAATACAATAGAACACAATATTGCAACATGTAGAATAGTTGTATAATCTACGTGACTATCTATAATTTGCATTAAAATACGTAACAATAATATTTTCTATGTTTTCAACTGTCAATCAGTTGCTCTTTTAGATGAAATTAATTTATGTGCAGAAAATGTCCTTATACGTTCTAATATAATATAATGTCCTAACATGTTTCTTTCTAATTTTGTTGTTGCAACTAACAAAGCAGGGAAACTAGCTTGAATAAATCATAAATTGTCAATAATAGCTTCATTTTTTATAACTTATAAGGCAAACATTGAAAACATTTCTAAACCAAAACCTCTTATTTGGAATATTTTTCTGCAGTTAGCAATTTGAAAAGTGATATTCCTGTGATTCCTTCTTTAAGGAAAACAGGTGATCTGATTGGAAATCGTTCAATTCCAACTGAAGCTCTGTCCTTTGATCTTCAATCGAAACAGATATTTATGTTTGATTCGAAATGTCACTAGAATTGACTTAGAACGCGTAACGCGACGTGACTCTAACGTGATAGCACGATTGTTGAATCTGGCGGAACCGTTACTGTACGCTACTAAGATCAACCGAACCGTCGACTGACGTTTCTGAATGTAGACTGAACCAAAGAGGATGAAAACGAGCGGGTTTATATACCTTGAGAATGAAAGGGATGCTCTGTTTAATGTTTAATGCCACGTAGGGTCACACGCACGTTTTTTATCATTTCTAGTGTGGGATCCTTGACTCGCGGGTCCTACGAACTGTAGATCCTAAGAAGTGCGTGTCTGTGTTATCGCTATGGATGAGTGTGTGTGTGTGTCGCGAGATCTTTTTCGGGGACTGAGATGCAGGGTAGAGCGTTGTGAGTCTTGAGAGCGTGAGGAGTCGTGCGAGAGGTCGAGTGACGAGTTTAGAGAGAGACAGTTGGTTAAGAGTGAGAAAGCGGTCGAGCGAGTCTATGTTGCGTGATTTTATTTTCTTAATCTTCTATCTTATTTTATTAAATATTATTGCTTTCATTTATGTTTTTGAAAGAAAACTCCCTATGCACCCAAAATCCCTGCACTAGTGAAACCAGGCCTCAGTTAGATTTTCGTTAAAAGGGGTTAATGGAACGTTATCCGGGCTATTTCCAAATCAGAGTGTTAATTAACGGATGCCAGAAGGGAGTGTTCTCAAGAGTTTCATAAAAAGTCGTACTGTATTAAAAAGGGGGTCTGTTGGGACGTCTTTCGTTCTGAGAAAAGAGATTAGAGATTCTAAACGAAATGCACGTGGAGGAGACATCTCCATACGTAACACTATACTCATTTAAATCTGAATAAATGCTTTTTCAAATTATACAAATAAACTTTTATTTATTAATAGTAAACGAAATATTAGTAATTGTTGTTTAAAATTGAAATACCTATTTAGCGCTATTTTTAACTTGTATTTGATTCATATAAACAGTTCTTTGAACCTTTTGCTATCAAATACAATTTTCAAAACAGACGGAAAAATATTCAAGAGATTGTCAACAAAAATTTTAATGACAGTTGTTGTGCGAGGTTCCATATTCGTTACAAGTTGCAGCATGTCTATTATTATCGATAATAATTATCGATATTGTTATTATTGATAAGCAATTGTTTCAAAACTGATAGCAATAATGGTAAAAGATCAGCTAAATCTGAACTCCTGTATGCTTTTACGATATAACGATAAGTCAAATCAGCAGTAAACAGAATTTTATACAAATTTATTGTTTATAATTAATAAATTCTTGCACAATTTATGAAAATATTTGGAAAAAATAACTAATGATTCAATATGTAATGTCAATGTATAATAATAGACACGTCTCAACTTTTAACGAATATGGAATCTCGCATAACAACTGTCATTTAAATTTTTGTTGACAATCTTTTAAATATTTTTACGTCCTTCTGAAATTTGTATTTCGCAGCAGAACGTTCAAAGAAGCCAACAACAGTTTATATGAATCAATTTCAAGATAAAAATAGCGCTAAATAGGTATTTCAATTTTCAACAACAATTATTATTATGTTTACTATTAATAAATAAAAGTTTATTTATATAAATTGAAAAAGCACTTATTCAGCTTTAGAATGAGTATAGAAACAGAAAGCATTGTATTGAAACAGAGATGAAATATTCAGGTTGAATTAATCATGTAATGGCTCGTTTGGTTTAGTTTTCCAGAATGCAACTTGTAACTTGGAAAGTAGCCGAAAACGCGCTGTGCATTACACGGCAGTAACAGTAAATTGGCAACTATGCGACGAATATTCTCCGATGTGATTTGGCAACTACGCCTTCGATGCCTGTAATTCAATATAATTGCTAAACTCACCACTCTAAATCGTAGAGGGCATACCAAAACCTCTGATTTTTGAAGAGTCGGTATTTCAGAACGTGGGACACGAAGTTCCATAAGATGATAGGTCTATCCTATACCTCGTCGATGGTGATACGCCGATATAATACTGAAAAAGACTCGACAAGTTATGATGTTACGACCTTATATTGCTTACTGAATCAGCTCTAAGAACACATGTAGCTGTTGGTATTTAGAATTCGAACAGTTCAGTTTGATACTCGAAGTGATAAGGCGAATTTTGTGAGAGTGTGTGCGATCATTATTAAAATGCCGAAAGTTCGGAAAAGTTGGGTTTTACTGATGAAAAGCTGGATTGAAGGCGATCCTAATTTCATTACTGACGAAAATAATGAAAATAATATTTACTGTGAAATGTGCAATAACAGTATAAAGTGCGATAGAAAATCGCAATTAATTCAACATATTAATACTTCCATACACACAAAAAATAGTGGTCAAGCAAATATTACGACCGCCGCGGAAAATTCCGAAAACCGAGAAAAGTTAAAAAAAAAAGTGAATTTTATACAGACAAGAAAATAAGTACCTTAGAAAAAAATGCAGGACTCAAAGAGTTAAGAAAAATTGTACGAATTTTATGCGGTGAATTTGTACAAGATCCAATATGTAAGCCCCAACACAGTATAAGTAAATTGAAATATGCACCGATAAACGTCGTGTGATGTGGAGCGATCATTTTCGGCGTATAAATTAATTTTGACTGACAAAAGCCATCAATTGACGCCATCAAATTTAGAAAAAATGATTGTAATTTATTATAATTCGAATTGCGATACTCCAGTATAACTGTGAAATGTCTGTTAATACTCAATATGGTACCTAACACTTAATGTAATATATAATTAATATCGGAAAAATTTGCATATGTTTCGAGCATATTTGCATATTTTTCGTGTATATTTGCATATTTTTTGTGCATATTTGCATGTTTTTCGTGCATTAATGTCATATGCATTTTGCATATTTATCGTGCATAAACTTCCGCAGTCTAATAATGTGATATGCCGTTGAATTCGACTCGGAAAATGCTATCGTATGATGACAAAAAGAAAAAAAAATATATGGTTCCAATTAAAAAAATTAATCTGACTGACATTTTCCTCTATCGAATAGTGGAGAGCACTATTCGAGACCTGAAAAAAATTACACCATACGTTTCTTCTCTTCATATCGAACAATTTTCGTAAAAAAATTTTTGTTCGACTTCAGTGCGTTACGAGATATTTCTGTTTTCAGATAAACGAAACACCATGTAGACTATCGCGGTATCGTACGCTAGGCGTAATGACAGTTGCATGTAGCGATTACGCGACAATGTCGCTTGGTCGACACACGTCTATTATTTTACATTGGTTGCAGCACCGAAGGGTACAGCAAGCGGCATTTTGTCTAGTACGCGTCATTGAGGCAACTCTCCGTACCACACTAAACACTAAACGTACCACCACCGATCAAATGACCGGTTCTATCATCCACTCTCGGTACACTTCGATCAAGGCGTCCGCCTTCGATCAACTCACCTACATTTCAATAGCAGCAACATTTTTAATCGTGAACTAATAATAAATCATTCCGAGTAATATTATATAATCATTTCATTTGAGATTATCATTTAGAATAAAATTTCAAAGCTTCCTTTTAACATAACAGTATTCCAGAAGTTTATTTACTTGATTCCATTAAGGAAAATGTGACAAACAGATACATTGAGATAAATCTAATTCAAAACTTTGATAAAAAACGCGCATTATGCAATTTGTATATGTGCAGTTTCAGATTTACATATCTTGATAGCGATAGACGTCAGAATTGAGCAATTAGTGACTACGGTTTAACTAATAAGCAGCTGAGTCTAGTGTAAGTCTAGTTAAACATAATTATGCTATAATCAGCATACCGACCTGAGATCACCTTAAAAAATGACTTACGTCCTCAGAGCAATTTATGTAATACCGCCGTGTTTTTCAATAGCATTTCGAATCTCATCTCGCAGTTTGTCTTGAATATCTGATGTTTCGCTAATTCGTATAAGCAGAATGTAACTGTCGTCGGACATGTCTCGAATCCAGCTAAATAAATGATATAATCTTGGGCCGTAGCCTCGGCTAGCGTCAATTTGTTCTCCACAATATCCAATGCGTGGCTCAAATTGCGGAGCCACGCAATCATATTTCGAAAATATTTTCGAAAATTTCGGGAACAGCAAAATTGTTGAGATTAGAGAAAATGGAGCGTTGTATTTGGAGAATGTGATGGTAAAAGAGGTGGCACGAAAATTCGAAGGAATTTCGAAATTCAGTAGTATATGTAAGTCAACGACAAGTCGGGCGTTCGGAAAAATTTGGAGGTTCAATAATTATATACGCAGACACGTCTTTTCATTACATTGTCTTCATTTGTTCATTGTTGATTCTTACATAAAATGATTGTGTTAAAATACAATTTAAATGCTTACTAGCCAACATCGAGAATAAGAATAAATATGAGAATAACCAGTAAAGAAATTCAGTCGACTGAAAACTATCGACTAAATTCAGTTACTGAATCAGTCGCTTAAGGGCCAGGTCTGCGGATGATTTGCGATAAGGTAGAGTGCCTACATTACCGTCAAAACATGGGTTTACGCTCCCAAAGTTTTCGTCCTTAAATAAGAATATTTTGTCGCTTGTTAAGGGCTTATTGGAAAGAGGAAGGTTCAATCAAGTGCGGGCTGGTCAGGAGATGCCGAAATTATGCAGATATTTCGTGATATAAGCGTTAGAAGTTAGGCCAAAAATTGACGATGTGCATGCGGTTGAATCCAAGCATTTTTATGCCATTGGATGTGTTTTCTGGACAAAATCGAGAGTTACGCGCACTCGAGGAGATCTCCAGCTACAAATTGAGCTATATTTTGTCTTGATTCTCTGCGAAATAAAGGAGAAAAGTTTGGGAGCGATTTGGACGTGGCTTTCTAGCGTCAGAATTCATGATATCTGAGAATACCGATAACATAGAGCAAAAATTTAGTTGAGCTGAATTTCATCAGGTGGCGTCTAAGTCGAAATACTGTCGACGTGGTATTGAAAGAAACGGCAAGCGTAGATTGTGATTATGTACGACGCCTATTCGCTCATCAGCAGCGTGTGGCTGGGTATGGCTGTGTATGAATATAATTTTCCTATACATGCAAATACTCCGCTAGTTTGATGTTTTGGACTCATGTAAGCAATGTGTATCATATGAAATTGCGTTCAAATTTGTATACTGATTTCATACGTTAAATTAGTTAAAGTATGAAATTAATCAATTAATTAAATATTTAATATATTAAATTATTATATTAGTTAATTATTTAAATTAGTTCTAAGTTATAATGTAATATGTGTATCTTTTATTTGTTCCCTTACGGATTACAAAGAGATCCCGTTCCCTTTACACTGTGCTGTTTTGTTTTTTTTACATTAATCTTTCACCTATACAAAATCTATAATATCTTATAAATACAATATCTTATATTCTTATATTATTATATAGTAACATTTCATATTTGCTGGAAAGGTGTGCAAGAGAACAAGGAATGAAAGTAGGAATACACGAGAAGGTGAAAGAAATAACGGCTGAGGACGGGAGGGGGGAAGAGTGGATGAAAAAATAGACTGGGAGAGAAAAGAAATAGAGGACGGAAAATATGAAGGAGAGGATGAGAGATGAGAAGACAGGCGTGAATGGAAGAATGAGTGAGAGAGAGTGAAAGAGAAAGAATGAAAAGATAGTATAGGAATATAAGATATAATATTTATAAGATATTAAAGATATTATAGATTTTGTATAGGTGAAAGATTAATTTAAAAAGAAAACAGTAAGGGAACAAATAAAATATACATATACTACATTATAACTTAGAACTCAATTTTTTATTGTAATTTATATATAGTATAGTAAGTATAGAAATAGTAAAAAATATGAGACATATCAGAATTATATTATTATCAATATCTAACTTTGCACGTCTGCATTGTAATACGCGCGGCATCTTTTCCAAGTGTTGGAGCTCGATCGCGGTCGCTCGTCGTCGTAGTATGTCTTGTTCACTTTCGCTATTCCTCTTCGCTTTCCTTGTCGAACCTTCAGAGCTTGTCCAGATGAGGCAATTTGCGCACGTTTCGGATGCCCATGCTGATGGCAGTGGAAAATCTCACACCACCGCTGTGAGTAGCCGAAACTCGAGAGCCATCGCGGCCACAACATTGTCGGCTATATCGGTGTAAGACTAGAAGACCACTACTAATCCAATTACAATACTTCTTTATTTCTCATTATTTTTTTTATGAAACTTTTACCAACATATTCGTGGCATTGTTCTGATTAAAATGATATCAAATATGATACAATTCCGATGATATTTACTTCTGTAATGAACGATGAACGTTGCTCCCCATAACAATTACATTAACAGAAAATTAGTGTAAATGTCATCCGAATTATATCGCATTTGGTATCATTTTAATCAAAATAATGCCACAAATATATTGGTGAAAGTCTAATAAGAAAATAATTAATATTAAAGAAGTTAAATTTTTCAGGCCTGCGATCACGCGAGCTTTGATCTTTGCCGGCGGCCGCGACTCTCTGCGACTCTTTCTTTCATATACGCTGTCCTTCTCTGTGTTCGTAACTTTTATCGCTTGTTACACAATTAAATATCATCGGAATTGTATCATATTTGGTATCATTTTAATCAGAACAATGCCACGAATATGTTGGTAAAAGTTTCTTAAAAAAATAATGAGAAATAAAGAAGTTTTGTAATTGGATTAGTGTGGTCTTCTAGTCTCACACCGATGTAGCCGACAATGTTGTGGCCGCGATGGCTCTCGAGTTTCGAATCAATCGGCTTCGAATAAAAAATTATCTTTATTCGTTGGATAAATTCTCGTCAAATAAAATTATTTATTCGATGGTCGTCGAATAAAGATATTTTTCTTTATTCGAACCTAACAATAACGAATATTGATAAAGTATCTTTTATTCGAATCGTTATTTAAATAATTTTTTATCTAAATAAAATAATAGTTAATAATTTTAATAATGACTACGACATATGCTAAAGACAAAAATAAAAAATATTATTAATAAAACATAAAATCTGACTGCGAAAAGAATTATTAATAATTTATACTCTATATTTATATTTTATTTTTTATTTTATTTATTACCAATCTTTTATTCAATAAATTAGTTTTTTGTTTCTTATCTTTTTAGTTCTTTTCGCAGTCGGGTTTTTAGTTTTTGTTATAATAATTCTTATTTTTTAAATCTTTGTGGTCAGGTTTTTTTATGTTTGCTGTCTACATTGAAACAATTATCATGCCGTGATTGTTTATAACTTTCATTTCCACGTCGGAAAATAATACTCTTCGTATTAAAATTCAAATCAATTATATTGATATGTTAACATTTGTTAACAATATATACAAAACATAATTTGTAAACCTATACTTTTCTTTTGTACATTTACATAGGATGTACACATATAATCAGGTTCGCGTGATGTATTAAAAATCCACGAATTAAAAATTTAGAAATATTTAAAAATGTTATATTCGTATAGAAAGTTTAAAAAATTAAGAAGATTTTTGAACAAGTCAACGAATATTCAAATGATCGTTTAATACAATTATTTACAATTGAAAATTCCATATTTTAAATTATGAAAGAATAAGCCTCCTAATTTCGACAGATCCGTAAGGAAGAGAAGAAACCGCTTGAACAAGTTCGAACGCTTTCGATGCAAGCATCGACGGTGTTTGTATGAATACGATGCGGCAACATTGCCCTTTTGAAAGCTGACAACGCAGTAAAATCTAGCTTCCTCGTCACACACTTCTTGTGTTGCAACGTCACTCGAGTTCCTTTTCTGATTCGAAATAGAATGCGACGGTAGCTCCATCTCGTGTTCATCAATCAGCTACACGTTTGTAGGTAATACCATTTCTGTAAAGAAAACTGTACGGCAGATACCGACCTCCGAATCTTGAAAAGTCACGTGACTATACCTGGCCCTTAAACTCGAGCCATCGAGCTATTGGTTGAATTTTAACGGCGGGAGTCTTGAATGTATTTTATAAGATTTACTATCAAATACATTCACTCATTAGCGATATCGAATAATTCGTTCAATAAGCATGTGATTTAGCATAAATAACAATTATTATACTACAAATATAATACAATTATTAAATAACAATAAATACTTATATATTGCATTTATGGGAATAAAATATTAATCATAACCTAATGAAAAAATAGTATTTTATAATTACATCTATCGATATTAGATATTTTTTTAAAAAGTTCATTAACATTTTGCCTTTATATTGCATTATTATTAAAGGATAAATAATAATTTATATACATTTCTAAATTATTTTTTATATTTATTTATCATTTATGTTGTGATTTTGACACAAAAATTTTTTAAATGCCAATAATAAATAGCTAACGGTAAGTCAAAATATTAGTAATTGTTAAAATAAAAAATTTGTTCACACCTTGTATTTTTGGAATTTAAATTATGGAGTAAGAAATTTATAAAAATAATGGTAAATTCAGATTCCTGCAGCACAGTCTGGTATGTTTACTCCAATTTACTCTTACTGTGCCTATAATACTGAGTGAGCACTGCAGTACAGTGCTGTAAGAGTGAGTGAGAAATGAGATCTATACGTAGGCATAGACTATAGCCCGCAATCTAGACGTAACCACTAAAACGAAATTTCAGTCGACTAAAAACTATCGACTAAATATTCGATAGTATGTAGTAACTAAATAGTAATTAGTCGATAGTTGAATTTAGTCGATAATGCCCATCACTATGTTATGACGATACATGCATGAAAGTGCGCCTTAAGCTTGCTGGTAATAGCAAAGAGGAAATGAGAGTGCTCACGCCCGGGGTTTTAGTGTTCCCACTTTTTCAGCATCATCTTTTAGCCTGGAACAGAACCTGCATCATCTTTTCGCCTGAAACAGAACCTACATTATTTTTATCACCGATCAGAATTCGTTTAATTTTTGTTTAGCCTGTGGCGCGAATCAGAACTACAGGGTGGAGCATTTAAATGGGAACACTTAAATATCTCGGTTAATATTAGTTGCACAAAAAATTTCCACAGAACAAAGTTGTACTGTTTCAAGGGGCGAATTTGGCGATGGTAACAATTTTTTCTCAAGGTCATTTTTTACAAGATTTCAAGGTCATCGATATTTTTTTTAATGGAATCATATATTTTTTTGTTCATATTCTTATTGTCACGTCCGGTGATTCGACCATCAATGATTAATCAATCTAATAAGGAATTATCACAAAATCCGATAATGCCACGAGAGAGGTAAGATTAGAAATAAAACAATAAAATAACCAGCGTTAAATAAATAAATGTTAACCCTCAAATAAATACATACGCAATTATACACATATATAATGTAAAGAACTATGTTAACTCGAACTGCGAAATACCGTGACGCAGTAACGAGGCGCCAAATCAACAACTCAGCCTTCTGCAAAACGCGCAAATGAAGATCGGTTTACACCCTGAGAACAAACGGGAAAGACATCAGATAATACCATGAGAGAGAACTATGATAACCCAAACTGCGCAATAGAAGTGACATCAGATGATGCCAAACGACGAGGAAAGACGCCGACTCCATAGAAAAAGGATCCTGGCGACATGGAGTCGAGCAGCTAGGAGAAGATTAAAGGATGCAAGGTGGGAACTACTGAGCCAGCATCTTCAAGAAACAAAGAATTGGCTATCCTATAAATAAGGGAATCAACGCCTCAAGAGCCAGTTTTCAGTTCAGTCACAATCAACACAGTAGTTCTCGTATCGCTCTAGTAAAAATCGTGCGTTTAATTTGTGCGGAAACACAAAGTTATAGTTGTGCGAGAAATCAAAGTTAAAGTGCGAAACCCCGAGCCTCCCCCTGGATATCCAAGGACATTACCCCCCCAGGATACTTTCTTTGCGAGTATCCGAAAGAAGCTTGTATCTCGGTAATATTATATTATATTTTCTAATTTTGTAATCGCGCTATTTGCACTCACGTATATCTGCTTTATAATTAATATCTGTAACCTCTAACATCTGATTCAGTTCCCTATTTTGAATAAATCAGTTGTTATCTATAAAAGGGTACAATCTTTATTTAAACGATCCTCAATTTCCCGAACCGTAGCCGGTGAATGCAGGTAGGTTCAAAACTGCGTACTATCCCCTCAAAACTATAATTCAGTCCATTTGGGACGTAACATTATAGATAATAAAATGACAAATTCAACAACCTATCATAATGTATGATTCGGCTCATCTGATCTCAAGATATTTACAGTTTACTTACGTGTTCCGAAATATTATGTCGTCTTCAAAATGATAGCCATTGGCATTGATGCAGTCCTGAAGTCTCGTAATAAACGATCTGTATGCGTTTTCTATTTCCTGCGGCGTAAGTAAAACAAATGCACTGGTAATTCTTTGCCTCGTATCTTGTGGCGTCGTAGGTTTTTCCTGGTAAACAATGTTCTTCAATATCCCCCATAGATAGAAATCTAATGGAGTGAGATCCGGAGAACGAAGTGGCCACTCCACAGTTCCCCTGTAGAATTTAAGTTAGCCAGTGTTTCGTCTTTGTGTCCGTCATCCGTGCCGTGTTCGTATCTGTACATTAACAAGTTGACTGCCATATCACCCATATGTGGGTGACGGAATTATTTGTCCAGATTTTAAAATAAATTTTCATGTTAATATATTCATTGCACCAAATTTGTTTAGGATCAGTAAAATGTAAGAAAGTTGGAGGATTACTCAATATCATACATTTACTTTTTTCAATTTTTATTTCATTAAGTAACTTGCTTTTAGTTTATGGAATTTTTGAGGTTTCTAGTTTGGCAATCAAAGTGTTAATCAATGAACAACATTGTATACCACATATTCGTGGCATTTTTCTAATGAAGATGATACCAAATATTATGTAATTCCGATGATATTTACTTGTGTAATGAACGATGAATGTGAAAAATAGTTCAAATATGATCAGAATTATATCGCGTTTGGTATTATTTTCCTTAGAAAACTTCCATGTTGGTGAAAATCCCATAAAAAAATAATTGATAATAAAAAAGTTTAATTTTTTATTTAAAGGCCTGAGCTCACGCCAGTCTTTTATCTTTCCCGAACGTTCGAGGTTCCGCGTCTCTCTTTTTCCCATACGCTCTCCTTCTTTGAGTCCAAAATTTTAATCGTTTATTAATTGTAAGTAATTATTATCGGAATCAAATCATTTTCGTTTTCATTTTAATAAGAAAAACGCCACGAACGTGTCGGTTAAAGTCCCACAAGAAAAGAATGAAAAATAAGGTAGTTTTCGAGCTTTGCTTTCCTTTTCTACGTTCGGAACATCATCAAAGATTATGTAGTGGCCCGAGCACGGCAAGATCCGAGCTTCAGACATATAATGCGGATTCACTGTATTTGCATGTTGAGATAACTGTGATTTTCTATCGCAGTTAATCTGCTTATTGCACGCCTGGTAAATAACATTGTCTCCTTCGATTATAAAATTGACATCAACTATTTCACTTATACATTTGTTGATCATAGATTGCACTTTTGCTTTAGGAATTGTTCGAATATGAATAATCCCTTCTGACGATGAGCACTCCAAAGACGATGAACGTAAGCCAATATCTTACATTTGTATTGCTCTATAATGACCGTTACTGTTTACATTTTGTTGGAGGGATTACAGATAGTGAATTCAAGTTATACTGAACAGGCTTGCATACAACTGATCAAACGACAGTTACATGGAAAAATTTGGAATACACGTAAGAAATACATACGTGGCATATGCAGAAAATATATAGCATATTCAGTGATGCCTCTTATGAATATAAAAAAAAAAAAAATCTTACATTTCGTATTTAACATGTATTTATGTCACTCATGCAGTGACCCTGCAGTATAAATAACATTTCATGCCTCGTGTATGTAAAAAAGAAAAATTAAAATTTCATGCCTCGTGTATGTAAAAGATGCAAAACATATATAAATATGAAAAATATGTTGTTGCATAGAAATGCGCAGACTAATTATATACCTTGTAACGTAAAGGAGTGTGCAATGATAGGAATCGGAGTATCTGGGAACACAGGATATATTTTCCAAAAGGCAGACACATTATTACAACAATTGGTGGAGGACAAGTTTGATATATGATACAAAATATGGATTTTACCAAGGAAGGGAGAGAGAATGCTCGCAAAACGGCAATTAGTAAAAGATTTAAATAAACTCCGCGATACCACCATCGGGCGTCCGGTTTATTTCAACCGTACTCTCCCTCTGGGGCACAACGATGACTCGATTTCGCCGGTTGTCCCATGTCCGTTCGGCGGCCGGCCTTCATGGCCGTCCTCTCCCACAGGTGCAGCAAGAGTGATTGCTCCGCGGTAATCGACCGGAATTTATATCAGCTCGTTGCTAACATTATCAATAACGCGTTACTAAGAAGAAGGTTCTAGAAGTTTTCCCGTCCCCGCGGTTCCTCTCGAACCTCTGGCCACGCTGCTCTAGCGCAATTCTTCTGTTACATTAAGGAGTGGGGGGGGGGGGGGGGGGGGTGTCGAGCGGTCTCGACGTTGAATTGTTCTTCGTCGCGTTACAACCTCTATTTTCCATGACCATTTTTTAGTCACTAATCGCCAAAATTTGCATGCGTCCGACTTGTCAGATGAATTTTCAGCTTATGTCACAAGAATGTCAGTCGGTCAAATATAGTGACCTTTCAAACACAAACAATTTGATACATCAATGAATTTTTAAACAATTATTCATTTTGTTATCTTCAGTCGTAGAAGTCACAGGATTCAACAGAATAAATTATATCAATGTAACGAATTTCAACCGAGCAACTTCCTCGTCGTGTACTTCAGATAGTACTAAAGTCGAAGGCGTGCATACTTTGGATGTTAATGACTAAATAACTGTTATGGAAAATATACAAGTAGGTAGGTGTTATAATGAAATCGTCTCCGTGTAGATTAAAAAGAATGTAAAGCGCTACTTAAAAATGTGAATGTGGGCTTCACAGGAGTCTTCACAGTCATCTTAACACTTTATCGACCGCTCGTTTTTGAGGCTGCCACTCACCAAGTACCGGCTTAGACGCGCGCGTATTTACCCACAGTACCGGCTAAATTTTCGCTATTTATTGTGTTGTGCTTATTCCTTTTGTTTCAAAGGAGTGTAATTTTATTGATATTTATACTTTATTTTGCATTTATTTTATATAATAAAGGACCTTGGGAACTAACATTCATAAAATAAATAGCGTTGGCAATCGAAGAGCCTATTAATAGGCTAGCGGTCGATAAGCGTTAGAAATCGGAAAGCCTATTAATAGGCTTCCGGTCGATAAAGTGTTAAGGTCAAATTTTGATTATTTTGATATGTATCCCACAATGTCATACAACTTCGATCTAAAATATTTTTTTCTATTTTTGCCACTTGGACGTAGTCTATAACTTGAAAATTCTGACGAAATTATTATATATTATTATTTATTATCGGATATTCCTTTAAAAAGTTCCACCAATTTGTTATTTTTATACTTTACAGAATCTTGTAGATCAGAGCTCGGGATTATAGACACGTGCAGCCGATTTTCAAAGGCTACGCCTGCTCTTAGGAATCTATTGATACGGTCGCCCTAACGCGCAAAGAATAGCGCTTATGGTACACGCCTGAGCTCGCTCGAGATCTGTGACCGCCACGGGAGCAGCACGCACGGCGTAGGCCTTCGAAACACGGTCCACCTTCTTCTCATCAACAACACCCATGTTGATTGGAAACCACATAGATATGGCCTTCGAGTTCCCTTGATCAAATGACTCTGACTCAAATCATTGCGATCCCTTCAGAAAATTGAAGAGGAGGCAATTTTCGAGAGAGAGAGAGTAAGAGAGAGATAGAGAGAGAGAGAGAGAGACATATATGTACCTTAGACACATACGCGGGAAATCCGCGTGAAGTGAATAGGGTGCAGGTGAAATAAAGTGCCGCTAAGATGTAACCATTTTCGATTTTTAAACACAAAGTTCATTGGAATATCATACAGGGAATACAATACGGGTACGGAATCACAAAACTCGAAGTAGTAAGATAATGAAGCGGCGGTGTTGACCACACGGTGTTAGCAAAGTCAATGAGGCCCTTTGACGCATTCGGAGGGCTATTTGTTTCGTCCTTCGACAAACTACAGCGTAAACTTCGTAAAAGATCGTCAGCCGAAACTGCGCCAGATGCGGAAATGTTTTGCGGAAAGTCTTTTAGTAGAAAATACCGGAAATAGCTGGACTCTCGTCACGAACCAAGAACACTTACAGGTAGGACGGTACTGGAATGGGCGAGTTTGGTTGCCAGATGTGTTGCAGACCCATCAGAAAAATCCTAAAAGTAATTCCTGTCCTTTACAAGACAGGGTTTTCCCGGGACGTGGTAGCAATCGAGTCGCTATACACGTGTTTCAAGAATGACCGTAGCAAGCAATAAACCAGAAAAGCGCCTCTACTCGAACAAAGCATGTGGATAATAAAGGCTTCTGGCAACCAAATGTGGACAATAAACCAAAGTTTGAAAACCTGAATAACCTACTTTCAAGTATTATTCATAATTCACACGAATTTTCAGACATTTCCGGTAGTGTGACAAGAAAATGTTTCGTACACAAAGTAATCAATACTCTACAAATACAAACTACTCTGTTTCCCCTTTTTTCTTGTCCTAACCCAGACCGTATCAAAATTTGTTTAAAATGACGGGACTCGCTGTAGTGGTACTTATAGTTGTTTGTGAATATCTGAAAAACGAAGATCAAGTGGCGGTAACATCCACAGGGAAAAGTTCTTCAGGATAATGACGTTGACAACATATTTCAGGGTCATCGAAAACGGCGAGGAATCGCTAAAGTAAATAATTACCGACAAATCTTCTGTGCTGGCATTAGAGAAATTTAATGTTGCGATAACAATTAGTGCAATGAACAGCCGGTTCAGATGTACTGTTGTATACCCGATAACCCTAGGCTCTAGTTAAACACCAACGCATCATGGTAACCATGCCATAGACACGTCAGCCAAAACTCTTGAATCATCAGGACCAAACAGACCCTTAGACTTTGTCTCTTCCACGTCATCCTTTCCACAACAAACCTTTTCTACTCCCTTCCTCTCAAAAACTACATATATATAGCAGCCCGCCGAAACAGAGTCAGAGCTTCTTCCTGCATACTTCAGTGCAGAAGGTTACATCGCTGTTCCTTAAACTCGCCACCGTGTATACACTTAAATAAAACTCTTCTCGATTTTATTATAAACTGTTGTACTCGATTTCCAAACCCGGAATCCAACAGTACAGATAAGATATACTAGATACTATTAAAAAGAAATCAAAATGAATTTATAACAGTGTCATTAATCAATCATCTTATATTTTTCTTCGATCCCCTGCACTGACATAGCGATCTCTGTGGTTCTGTGAAAATTGAAATGCTTTTTGGAAATAATTTTCTAACAGAATTGCTTTGAAGCACATATTACGATATATACTAACACAGGGAAACAGATATAAAGTCGATTCTCTTTTTTTATCTCACATATCAGATCTTTGCAATTGTATTGTACTATGACCTACTTGAAAATACGTTAGAGATTCACGACTTTAAGTGTTTAGGTGAGGGAAGGTACTGATGAAATGTTTGTAATGACCGGAGAGTTTAACAGACAACAATATATATATATATATATATATATATATATATATATATATATATATATATTTTATAATAATAAAATAACGAAAACAATAACCGAAACGAAAACGAGAAAACTATTAATAAACTAAGTAAAAGAGAAACAATAACGGTAGTCCGCGAACAAGCGAATCGCGACAACGTTAATAAACTGTTCTCGGTACATCAACTTTCCAGAGCGTTGTCGACTCCGTGGAAGTCGCAAGTTTTCTGGCAAGTCGAAGGGTGCTTCTTTGGTGGCCGAGTTGGTGACGTCCCAGAAAACCGTTAAACGGGGAAAAACCCTCTTGTCCTTCAAGGACAGAGAGAAAGTTTGTTCCCCGAATTAGTGCATCCGGGACCGTCACTGCGAAGGACTGGTTAGTGACCTAGCCAGGGTTCTGGCAATCGTCACTTTTATGGCCAGTCCTTCAACTCGACCACCAAGGGTGCGTACTTGGGAAAGGAAAGGTTTCCGCGTCCGGAAAGTCCCTTCTTTCCCACGCACGACGTCCGCTACAAGTGCAAGTCATTTTGGTGAATATAGAGAATGTGAAGAATATATAAAAGGAGCTTTTCAATGCCAGTGCATAGTTGTCGCGCAACTGCAGCCGAAGAAGCTTGGGGTAGTGACGTAGGATATTTTCCTGTTTATGAAGTGCGATTGGTAATAATCAAGTAAGTATCTCTATGTATTACAAAACATTACCGTGTACATCATTTAATTAATAGAGTTACAGTGCACAAACTACGATTTGATTTATATGAAATTTCATTTCATTTGATCTGATTTGTATTAACACGCTGAGTGCCAAACCAGAACCCTAAAAAATTCCATGAAATCAAAGTAAGTTATTTAATGAAATAAAAATTGAAAATAATTATATGTGTGATATTGAGTAGTCTTCCAACATTTTTGCATTTTACAGATCCCAATCAAAGGTACAATGAATATATTAACGTAAAAATTCATTTTAAACCTGGACAAATAATTCCGTCACCCACATATGGGTGACATGGCGGTCAACGTGTTAATACTGAGTTTCTTATAACGCTGTACAAATCAATCGGGTTATAGGTGTGTTGACTGTATTTACAGTGTAAAATGACTCTTACTAATATTCGGACACCCTTAAAAAGATGATGACTTTTTTAGTATTGGTCCATACCACTTGTATTTTTTCGAGAAGTTATAACAATGTTTATGCTACATGTTTGCTATATATATAATTGATACAAAGTATATTTTTTAAACTATCAATATAGGCTAACATAAATAAGTTTTTAAAAAGTGCTGTTAAGTGCATATATTCAGAAAATTTCATGAAAATAGGTCAACGTTGTAATGAGCTATAAACGTTTAAATATGGTGAACATTGCTTCACATATTTTTGAATAAAGAATTAGTAAATATTGCTGGAATTTATAACAAATTGCTTAATTTATAAATTAGTAAAATTTAACTAATTCTGGAAAATGACATTTAATATATCTGTCTACAAAACATATAAAAAAGAAAAAGAAACACGCTAAAATTTGTAAATAGTTGCAATGAGTATAGTAAAATATACAGAATTTGTCACTACGTGAATGATAGTAAGAAATAATATGAGACTTTTATGTATTAAGTGCTCCAATTGCTATATTCCATATTGTACGTGTAGGGTACAACATATTAATAAATTGTGAAAAGTTGCGAACGTCACCACCACGTCGCACACTGCGTTGTGTATAAGAGGAATTCTGTTCAGGTAGTGGTTGGAATTACTAAAGATATACAAATATATTTACGTATTTAACACGATATGATACAGACAAACATAATCGATAGACATCTTTCTTGAATGAAACACTTACTTCTTTTATCCATGCACACTCACTTTTTATTTCATATATCCAAATTCATTTCATACACTTTTTGTATCACTCATTATGTTTCTTTCTCATTCTGACCACACGTATCCACACAAATTCAGGGGCAAAAATAAAATTTTGTCCTTTTACGACTTATTCAACATATTTTAATATACTATTAACTTGTTTTACGTATGTAGGTATATACTATATAGTAGCATTAAAATACGTAAATATAACGTAACATAATACAGGTAATGTAAATATATGTGCATATAATGAATATATTCATAATGTATTATTATTCTATGCTATTATTGTTATTATTATTCATAATATTCTTATCATTATTCTAAAATTTTATCTAATGAAAATATATACTTCGTAACGTTGTACTTTTTCGCTGCCTCGGAAAACGGACAATCGGACATGGATAATTTCGTGGTCGTAAATAAATGTTACAGTCGTTTCTTTGCACAACAGACTATTTATTAACACCATTTACAACTATGTAATCTCATCTGCCGAATTAACATTAGACGAGTCTTTGTTTCACGGAACAGTGAACTGGAGCGGTATGAACTTAGCGCGGTATGAACTTAGCGCGGTATGAACTTAGCGCGGTAGAGGCCTTTGTATATGCGCGTCTACGTTTAGTTGGAGGTTCAAGTTGACTAGTTGCCAGTTGGATTGATTCTACCTTGCTGCTCCGAGGTCAGTTCGTTCGTCACCTCGTGTGGGTGGTGAGAATTCGTGGGCATGGGCCCATGATGGGAGTAAAACTCTTCTGATTTGTTAATCAGCCTAAGGGAGAGGATCTTCTGGAACCTCCCTCTTTGGTGGTGGAAGAGGACGGGATGTCGCAGAAGGAGGCCGCCGAGCTGGCCCGGGAGCGTGACCCGGGCTCGGCTAGGAGAGTTTGGGCGCGGGGACGGCCCCCGCGCCGACGTGTACCCCCCACGAGGGGGGCGGTGAGGGAAGGGAGGGCGCGGGGGTCTCCCCCACGTCAACTGGTGCCCCCGAGAGTGGGGGGCAGAGTGGGCTGATGCGCCCCCGCCAATGGGGGCGGTGGATTTGGGGGCCCGGGGTGCGAGCTGACCCGGGCCCTCGGGGGGAGCATGACTCCCACCGTGAACGGACGACACCCCCCGGGTTAGTTTCCCGGTGTGGGGGGGTGTCGGTCCGTCCCTCCCCTTGGGGAGGGGGATTCGTGGGGGGTTGGGGTAGGAAGGGCCGGGACGTGCCGGATCACGTCTCCGACGGCCCTTCCTTCCGGTGGCGGCGTCTTCTTGCGTCGGCCGGGGCTGGTTCCTTCGGGATACCGGCCCCGAGCGGGGCACGAAGACTCCGGGAGCTATGGGTGGACCGAGCTGGGACTCGGGAAGCCCAATCCGATGGCTCCAGGGATGGGGACACCGGGCGGGACCCTCCGCCCGGGGTCTTATAGTGTAGGACACGGGAGATTGGTACACGCCCCTCTCCCAGGCATAGTATCACTTTACCGACCGCTAGCGGTTCAACAGCATACGCACATCCGACCGGCCGCTCAGGCGCAGATTCAAAATTAAATAAAAATGTGGGAGCTTACAACGCAATTGACGCAACTGAGCAACGTACCTCATTGTCAGTACTAAATAACAAAACACTGTTCATATAACGATAAAGATTGTTTATCGCGATTGTTTATCGATTGTTTATATTAGTAGGCTCTCGGTCGGTAAGCGTTGGCGACAAAAAGCCTATTAATAGGCTACCGGTCGGTAAGCGTTGGCGACAAAAAGCCTATTAATAGGCTAGCGGTCGGTAATGTGGTATGATAAGCTGGGAGGTGTCCTGTTGAGTACTCGCGTGATCCAGGCACCTCCCGCGTAGCTTAGGTGGGCGTGAGGTTTTAGTGGGTAGCACCCAGGGGGTTCACCTATATAGGCGGATCTCGCAGGTCGAAACAACGGAAAACCAAATAGGCTCTAACTGATCTTTATTATAAAACGGGTTTACAAGCCCGCGGCCACATGGCCGCACCCGAGAGCCCGCGCTCTTTATACAAGATTGCGAAAAGGTGGAGGGTTCGCAGCGCGTGGTTGTCCCTAAGTAAAATAATCCGCGCGCGTACGGTAGCTCGGTACAGTTCAAACGCCCGTCGGGGCGGGACTTCGCGGAACGCAGATGGACGGCGCAAATACAATAGGACTGTCGCGATACTTGCTCGCTAAACGATACGATGGTCGATTACAATTGGACTACGACTGCGGCTCCGCCGAGGAAGACTTTCCGAATTCTACAGGGACCGGAAAACTACAGAAAACTCAAAACGCCGTCGGCTCGGCGTGAACGAATTTGCTCGAGGCGATAGGCGCCTCGGCACACGAAATCTGGAGGACGCGAAATGACTCGAACCAACTCGGAATAGATCACCAAAAACGTCAGGAAGAACCACTGCGTGGACTTACCGTCTCGCTCGACACGGGGTTTCCAGGTCCGCTCTCTCTCTCCGTTTTCTGACGGAGACTCCACATTTTCTACTTCATACTTGCCGGAACCCCAACAAGGCCACTTGAGAGGCGCACGAGATGCTCGCAACAAAAGCTAAGACCCGCACACAGCGGGGGTTTTCTACCTAACACCCGAACAGTTTACTCCCCTCTACACCCCGGGGATGCCAATGAGCTGGGCCATCCGGTGTAGGCCATTCGGCATCCGATTTCCATCCGATTTCCATCCGATGCTGTCGTGGATCCGTCGTCGATCCGGCGCCGGACGCTGTCCACAGAGTTCGCATTGCGCCTTCCATTCTAGCAAACCGCCACAGTTGTTTATGAAATTATCCACATTTGTTACGAAGGGGATCATTCCATGTGTATTCGATCATTTCTTGGGGTCTACGTCTCGAATTTTTGAAATGTACTCGCAAGAGTGACCGATATCGCGTGAAATGACTCAATTACATAATAATTTCTAGAACAAAAAGAATTAATTCCACGTAAATTGCATCGTTTTATCTCACGACACGAAAAATTGTATATCTCCGTGGCAGAAATGCGATGGCGTATCTATATCTTGTCCAATGGGACGAGTCAGCAGACGTAAACATAGCTACTCGAGTGCGACAGAGTTGAAGTTACCATTATACAAGATAATTAGCAAAGAACGCACGCTGGTGCTTCGCTGCCTCGGTCTCGTTGGACGGACCATAGGCACGAATGCGAGGCCGATTGGATCATAGTGCAAGGGACAGGCCTCGTTTCACACGTATTTTCGGCTACAGTCGAAATATTGGCTACAGCGGTCACACATACTATGTGGAGTGTGACGTCGAAGCCAAAACACTGGGACTACGGGCGCGGCTGGGATGGGCATAGGCAGACCTAAGGATAGACTTCCCAAAAATGGTGGCACGGTACAAATGGCGAAATTAAAATGGTTTTATTTTTGTTTGGTTATTGTTGCATCTTGAGATCTTACGCACGAAATGACAAGCGCGCGACAAAGGCCAGGTATAAGAATCCCTATCGATAACGTACCGACCATGGGCGTCGTAAATCTAAAATCCTTCCGAATGTACCTGCCAATTTCGTAATTTTTAAGCCAACTAACAAGGGAACATATTCAGATGCGAATTTCCGATTTTGATGAAACTGTTACGTATGGAGATGTCTCCATCCAGATGTTTCGTTTACAAAACTCTAATCTCTTTTCCCAGAACGAAAGACGTCCCAACAGACCCCTTTTTAAAACAGTACGAAACTCGTTTATGAAACTCTTGATAACACTCCCTTCTGGCATCCGTTAATTATTTGGAAATAGCCCAGATAACCTTCCATTAACCCCTTTTAACGAAAAATCTAACTGAGGCCTGGTTTCGTTAGAACTGACAAAAAACATCTGTGCGACCCCACGTGACATTAAACATTAACAAGAGCACCCCTTTCATTTTCAAGGTATATAAACCCGCTCGTTTTCATCCTTTCGGTTCAGTCAAGTTTTAGAAACGTTAGACGACGGTTCAGTTTTACTTCAGAAACGTTAGACGACGGTTCATTCGAGTTTTAGAAACGTCTGGAGACGTTTCGGTTGATCTTACAAGTCGCGTACAGTAACGGTTCCGCAAGATTCAACGATCGTGCTATCACGTTAGAGTCACGTCGCGTTACACGTTCAAATTCAATTCTAGTGAGATCGGGTTAAAGTCCCTTTCGAATCAAACATAACTCTGACCCCGCATTGCCAGTGCGTCAAAACCGTGCAAAATAGGTAAAAACATACTCAAATTATAATCCTTAAACTCATTCGCGACAAAGACATTTGTAACAAAACTTATAACAGAATATATTTGTCTTGTTATCAAATCGTGAAATCTATAAACCATTAATTATTGCTTAATATCCTAATCTAGTAATTGAACGTTCGCACACGATACAATCTTACCGCTCGGATTGTATCAACTAAAATATATATATAAGTTACGAGGCTTACTAACAATCATAACCGTAAATCCAATAAGATTTCTCCAACCTAGTGGCTCCCCGATTTCGCATTGGGTTCGTCCACGAATATTATACCATCCTAACGGCTCCCCAGTTTCGCATTGGGTTCGTCCGTATGCTAGCAGCTCCCTGGTTTCGCACCAGGTTCGTCTGTGCTTTTTACCCATACTTGCTTACACAACCTCCTAGCAGCTCCCCGGTTTCGCACCGGGTTCGTCTGCGTGTCTCTCCTAGTGACTCCCCAATTTCGCATTGGGTTCGTTCACGAAGTTTCACCCTCCTGCAGCTCCCTGGTTTCGCACCAGGTTCGTCTGCGTTTGACTCCATACCTAGAGGCTCCCTGATTTCGCATCAGGTTCGTCCTCGACGTCGACTATCCTAGCGGCTCCCCAATTTCGCATTGGGTTCGTCCGCGTACCTCACTAACAAATTGAAACCATATTCCTGGGGTAATAAACCCCTCGCCGGCCTCTCGCGTTGCACGAAGCCCTGGCTCGTAACAAAACTTATGTGACATGTAGTTCTTTGAAAAATATTTGACACGTATTTTTTTTATCGGCAACCATCCACTTTGATGGGGTGAAAACAGCCCTCAAAGTTGGGGGTCAAAACCATATTTTTTGAGATATCTCGGAAACCAGAGGTTGAAAAAATTTGAATTTTTTTTTAAATTGTGTGTTTTTCAATGAGAAATGTAGTCGCGCAAGAAAATTTTAACAAAAGTTTTTTGTTTAAACAATATATTAAAAATTTGATTTTTTTTGCAGTTTCTCTTATTTGTTGTTAGTTCATTTTAATGTAAACTTGGGTGTGTGATCTTTGATCAAAAATAGGGGATACATGTTTCAGGATTTTCTTTTTTTTTTGCCATTTAACAATAATTATGCATAATGGAAGATAGTCTCGCATCTGTCGTGCGTAGGAAGGGATTGTGGCTTGTTTTATCGAAATATAAGTATTTAGTATAAACGTGTATAGTATTTTAAACAATACCACTGGGTTATGTGTCGTTTATTGTTTTATTAGTAGCTAAAGAAGGTGGCGCAGGTAGCAGCGTGACGCGATTCTAACTACCGCGGCGGAGTAAGGGTACCGACTTTTATAGCCAATTCGCCTGTGACTTTCTGCAATCGTTGGACCGTCGGTCAAAATATCCCTATTTTAATAAATTTTTGGTACACGACGTAGATTTGAGACGGTGGGCAATGAACGACAATTTATCAATTTTAGCAGGATTTCAGGCATCGTCCTTTTGGTTGTGGAAGTTTAAAGAGAATTATAATATAATATCAAGAAAAACGATGAAATACGTTACCCGCCATCATAGTAACCAGTTAACAGATTTGACCGCAGCAGCAGAAGATTTTGTGTGTCATGTGAAAGAGTATTTTGAAAATTATGGCGCAAGCAATATTTTCAATAGTAATCAAAGTGGGTTCCAGTTGGAATTGCACTCTGGTCGAACACTTTCACACAAAGGTGAAAAAGGAACGGGTGCTCTTGGCCAATATATATCGTCAACAACTCACAGCTACACTATCCAACCCACAATTTCAGCTGATGGACAGTTGCTATCGCCATTGTTTATTGTTTTGAAAGAAGTCAAAGGGCAGTTAGGACCTCGTGTACGAAGAAGTGTGTTCACGGCACCTAATGTCCATATTGAAGCTTCCACATCGGGAAAACTAACGAAAGAGTTATTTAGAACGTGGTTGACTGAAGTATTTCTCCCATCTGCTCCAGAAAATTCTATTTTACTCCTTGACTCGTGGAATGTATATAACGACGAGATCATACGTAACGCCCTGCTAGAAGACAAACAATTAGAGGTATTAACGATACCAAAAAATACGACGCCATTAATCCAACCACTTAAAATTTTCTTGCGCGACTACATTTCTCATTGAAAAACACACAATTTAAAAAAAAATTCAAATTTTTTCAACCTCTGGTTTCCGAGATATCTCAAAAAATATGGTTTTGACCCCCAACTTTGAGGGCTGTTTTCACCACTTCAAAGCGGATGGTTGACGATAAAAAAAATACGTGTCAAATATTTTTCAACGAACTATATGTCACATAAGTTTCATCAAAATCGGAAATTCGCATCTGAATATGTTCCCTTATAAGATCAACCGAACCGTCGACTGACGTTTCTGAATGTAGACTGAACCAAAGAGGATGAAAACGAGCGGGTTTATATACCTTGAGAATGAAAGGGATGCTCTGTTTAATGTTTAATGCCACGTAGGGTCACACGCACGTTTTTTATCATTTCTAGTGTGGGACCCTTGAATCGCGGGTCCTACGAACTGTAGATCCTAAGAATTGCGTGTCTGTGTTATCGCTATGAATGAGTTTGTGTGTGCGGCGAGATCTTTTTCGGGGACTGAGATGCAGGGCAGAGCGTTGTGAGTCTTGAGAGCGTGAGGAGTCGTGCGAGAGGTCGAGTGACGAGTTTAGAGAGAGACAGTTGGTTAAGAGTGAGAAAGCGGTCGAGCGAGTCTATGTTGCGTGATTTTATTTTCTTAATCTTCTATCTTATTTTATTAAATATCATTGCTTTCATTTTTGTTTTTGAAAGAAAACTCCCTATGCACCCAAAATCCCTACACTAGTGAAACCAGGCCTCAGTCAGATTTTCGTTAAAAGGGGTTAATGGAACGTTATCCGGGCTATTTCCAAATCAGAGTGTTAATTAACGGATGCCAGAAGGGAGTGTTCTCAAGAGTTTCATAAAAAGTCGTACTGTATTAAAAAGGGGGTCTGTTGGGACGTCTTTCGTTCTGAGAAAAGAGATTAGAGATTCTAAACGAAATGCACGTGGAGGAGACATCTCCATACGTAACACTATACTCATTTAAATCTGAATAAATGCTTTTTCAAATTATACAAATAAACTTTTATTTATTGATAGTAAACGAAATATTAGTAATTGTTGTTGAAAATTGAAATACCTATTTAGCGCTATTTTTATCTTGTATTTGATTCATATAAACAGTTGTTGGCTTCTTTGAACCTTTTGCTATCAAATACAATTTTCAAAACAGACGGAAAAATATTCAAGAGATTGTCAATAAAAATTTTAATGATAGTTGTTGTGCGAGGTTCCATATTCGTTACAAGTTGCAGCATGTCTATTATTATCGATAATAATTATCGATATTGTTATTATTAATAAGCAATTGTTTCAAAACTGATAGTAATAATGGTAAAAGATCAGCTAAATCTGAACTCCTGTATGCTTTTACGATATAACGATAAGTCAAATCAGCAGTAAACAGAATTTTATACAAATTTATTGTTTATAATTAATAAATTCTTGCACAATTTATGAAAATATTTGGAAAAAATAACTAATGATTCAATATGTAATGTCAATATATAATAATAGACACGTCTCAACTTGTAACGAATATGGAATCTCGCATAACAGCTGTCATTTAAATTTTTGTTGACAATCTTTTAAATATTTTTGCGTCCTTCTGTTTGTATTTCGCAGCAGAACGTTCAAAGAAGCCAACAACAGTTTACATGAATCAATTTCAAGATAAAAATAGCGCTAAATAGGTATTTCAATTTTCAACAACAATTATTATTATGTTTACTATTAATAAATAAAAGTTTATTTATATAAATTGAAAAAGCACTTATTCAGCTTTAAAATGAGTATAGAAACAGAAAGCATTGTATTTAAACAGAGATGAAATATTCAGGTTGAATTAATCATGTAATGGCTCGTTTGGTTTAGTTTTCCAGAATGCAACTTGTAACTTGGAAAGTAGCCGAAATGCGCGCTGTGCATTACACGGCAGTAACAGTAAATTGGCAACTATGCGACGAATATTCTCCGATGTGATTTGGCAACTACGCCTTCGATGCCTGTAATTCAATATAATTCCTAAACTCACCACTCTAAATCGTAGAGGGCATACCAAAACCTCTGATTTTTTGAAGAGTCGGTATTACAGAACGTGAGACACGAAGTCCCATAAGATGATAGGTCTATCCTATACCTCGTCGGTGCAAATACATTCACTCATTAGCGATATCGAATAATTCGTTCAATAAGCATGTGATTTAGCATAAATAACAATTATTATACTACAAATATAATACAATTATTAAATAACAATAAATACTTATATATTGCATTTATGGAAATAAAATATTAATCATAATCTAATGAAGATCATAATCTATCGATATTAGATATTTTTTTAAAAAGTTCATTAACATTTTGCCTTTATATTGCATTATTATTAAAAGATAAATAATAATTTATATACATTTTAAAATTATTGTTTATATTTATTTATTATTTATGTTGTGATTTTGACACAAAAATTTTTTAAATGCCAATAATAAATAGCTTACGGTAAGTGAAAATATTAGTAATTGTTAAAATAAAAAATTTGTTCACACCTTGTATTTTTGGAATTTAAATTATGGAATAAGAAATTTATAAAAATAATGGTGAATTCAGATTCCCCCCTGCACCACAGGGGTGATGCCCACTTGGACGCCGGGCCGATTGGATGCGTTCCTTTTGGACGCCAGGCCGATTGGACGCGTTCCTTTTGGACGCCGTGAATTGGACACATTTACAGAAATCGCTGTATCTCCTAAACCGTGCGCCCTAGACAAAAAATAACGAAATTTTTGAAAGACTTTACAGAAAGCATATCACCCCGGCACTACCTCTTAGGCCTATTCAAAAGTCGCTTCGTCACCCCTTTGCCCTCCCCAAATTCATTTTCGCCTCCTCTAAAAATCGCTGTATCTCCTAAACCGAGCGTCGTAGGAAGAAAATAACAAAATCTTGGGAGGCTTTACCGGGGGCATACCACCCTTACCTAACCCCGTAGTTCTACTCAAAAGTCGATTCACCCCCATCTACCCCCATTTTTTTTTTTTTTTTTTTTTTTTTTTTTTTCCGAGGAGGTAATCACTTTACGGATACCCGACCCCTCCCGGGGGGGAGTGGGCCGGGTTATGTGGGACTCCTCGGCTGGTGGGTGCAAGGCCGAGTATACCCACTAACTCCTCCCCGTCCGTCCCTAGGCTCCTGGGGGCACCCGTGTTCCGCGCGCGCATTTCAATCCGGTGTGCCCCCGCCTTAGCATTCCTCCCTGAGTGGAGGACGCGGCCTCCACCCGATCCTACTCTATCCGAAGGCGCCACGCAACGGACGACGTGACGCCTTCCCCCCCATTTAGGCCGCCCGATGGACATCCGGGCCCCCGCCCGATATGCCCGACGGCCTCCGGGGACGCCGTTGGCAGTCAAGCATAGGGGACCCGTTGGTCCCCCGCCTCATGACCGCCAAGGGCGCCCCCGCCCGCGTTAAGGACGCCGCAACGGAGGCACGCCCCCGGGGCGTGCCCTGCGTCTCCTTCTCCCACCCCTTCGGCCGGGATCGTGGTTTCGCTCACGATCCCGTTCCGCAGCCTCCTTCTGCAGCATTACCTGCTCACAGAACGAGGCGAACCCCTTCCATGCCCCCTCGCCGCCCGCTGCCGCCGAGACAACAGCCGGAAGCGAGAGGTCATGGCCCACCGCGCGCCGCAGAGCACGGCGCTCGCCCGCCCACGCCGGACACTCCTCTAGAGTGTGCTGCGCCGTGTCCCGCAGCTCGCCGCAATGGTGACACGCCTCCTCGGCCTCCCTCCCGATGCGGCACAGGTACACGCCGAAGCAACCGTGTCCGGTCATCACCTGCGCCACACGGTAGGAGACCCTGTGCCCCATCCATCCCCTGTTCCACCGGTCGAACACGGGGAGGATGGCCCGAACGGCCCGCCTCCCTCCTTCCTCCGTCCCGTGAAGGCTTTCGCGCCATTCCCGGGCGGCGGCCCGCCGAGCGCGGCCCCTGAACTCCGCCACATCAAGCGCCACCCGATCCGGAGCCATCCCCCTCCGCCGGAGGTCCCTGGCGTACCCGTGTACGTCCGACAAACCCCCATCTACCCCCAAGTGATTCCCTAACCCTAACCCTAACCCTAACTCTTTTTTTCGTGAGGAAATGTTTTATAACGCACATAACCCGAAATTAATCACGATTTGGCGAGGCGAAAATGAATTTGGGAAGGGCAAAGTGGTGGCGAATCGACTTTTGAATAGGCCTAAGGGGTAGTGCCGGGGTGATATGCTTTCTGTAAAGGCTTTCAAAAATTTCGTTATTTTTTGTCTAGGGCGCACGGTTTAGGAGATACGGCGATTTTAAAATTCTGTAAATGTGTCCAATTCACGGCGTCCAAAAGGAACGCGTCCAATCGGGACCGTCCAATCGGGACGCGTCCAAACGAACGACGTCCAAGTGGTACACCCCCCATCACAGTCTGGTATATTTACTCCAATTTACTCTTACTGTGCCTATAATACTCAGTGAGCAGTGCAGTACAGTGCTGTAAGAGTGAGTGAGAAATGAGATCTATACGTAGGCATAGACTATAGCCCGCAATCTAGACGTAACCACTAAAACGAAATTTCAGTCGACTAAAAACTATCGACTAAATATTCGATAGTATGTAGTAACTAAATAGTAATTAGTCGATAGTTGAATTTAGTCGATAATGCCCATCACTATGTTATGGTTTATTCTTTTCTTTATATACATAAAGATGGCGTTGAAGTGCCTTAGCTCTATCTGCCCAATACAAAAACGGTCCTTATGTAGTATAGTTGATTTAAATCTAATCTAATCTACTTACTTATATATTATAGCTGTAAATACATGTACTTTGTCTATTCTATAATCAATATTCAACACTTATCAACTGGGTATTAACATAACATATAAATAATATATATAAATGTATCAAATGTTCTGAACTAAAAATGAATAGTTAATACTTAATATTTAATACTTGTACTCTATTCTTCCTCTTCCTTCTCTAGAGGTTTGATTAGATTGCTCTGTCTATTTGTAATAAAAATATTGCTATAGCTCTCAAGATGGAATCATCTTTCTTTTTTAGTATATTAAGGACCTCCTCTTCCAGATCTATGTCCTTTTTAGCCAAGATTCTCATTAGCTTTCTTCTTTTTTCAGAGTATATAGGACAGCTCCATATGATGTGGTCAATGTCTTCGTTATCGTGGCCACATTCACATATTGTGTAATTTATATATTTTTTCCTAGCTAGAGAGCTTGCTAGGTTGTAATGATTAGCTCTGATCCTGCTCAGAGTGTTAATGGATCTTCTTCCTATGTTCTTTATGGAGTCAAACCAAGGCTTTCTTTTTCCTACGTTGGTATCTGTTGTTTCAAAATATTTTTTTCCTTTATATGTTCCTTCTCTTATATGACTCTAGTCTGATTTTTGCCACTTATTGTCTTTAGTATAGTTATAAATATCTTCTGTAGGGATTTTGAAATTGTCATCTGAATCATATCTGGTTCTTTCTTTTGCTAAGGTATCAGCTCTTTCATTCCCCTCAATTCCAACGTGTGCTGGGATCCAAGCAAATGTGATTCTTTTTTCTTTCTTTGCATTAATGTTATAGACTTGTTTAGCGATCCTTATGATCCATGGATTGACTACTTTGTCCGAAGAGATGCCTTGTAAGCCTCTCAGAGCACTTTCAGAGTCAGTTAGGATGATTATATTGCCCGTTGTATCTGTATATTTTTCTTCTGCCAAACTTAATGCCTTGCTTATGGCGATAGATTCTGTTGTGTAGATGGTTGCTATATTATTGATGCTAAAACCCTCCTCTTCCCAGTCCTTATCTTTTTTTAAAGCGATACCCACTCCGTTTGAATTGCTATCTTTCTTTTTGGATCCATCTGTATAAATTTGTATTGGGTTGGAGTCTGTGATATTGAGTTTGTCCTTAATCATGCTTACAAGGGTATCATCGTTAACGTAGTAGCATTTTCTTATTGAGCCTGTTTCAAAGTCTATTAAGTCTTTCCATTTTATTTTCCTCAAGTACTGTAGGTCGTTTTCTTCTTCCCAGATATTAGTTTTGTATATTATGCCTTCCATCTTCTTTGTTTCCAACCAGGCCTTGTTCAATATAATATTTTCTTCATACTGCGTATTCATTCCATCTGAGCTAATGATTTGGCTGTTCATGTGTTCCATGACTTTGCTAAAAGTTCTTGATCTATGTTTTAGAATATATTTTTCTGCTAGTAAGTTGACTCTCTCCTCAAATGATATTATACCTGCTTCTACTGCCATGACGTTGGTGGGAGTGGAATTCCTATAGCCCATGGCTATTCTGATTCCTTCGTTCTGGATTTTCTGATATCTTTCCATGGATTTGTTTAAAGGGCTGTAGTAGACTGGTATAGAATATTCCAGGACTGATCTTACAAGACTTTTGTACAGATGAATCATGATGTTTGGGGATGCCCCATTTTTTATATGTGCGATGTACCTTAGCATATTTAATCTTTTTTTAACTTTTTTTTCAGTTTCTTCTACGTGGTGGTTAAAATTCAATTTGTTGTCCAATGAAATGCTCAAAAATTTGGCTCTTTCCGATTCCTCTATTATAAAATCTCCCCTGTTTATTATCAATTTGTTTCTCCTGTGGGAAGGTCTTCTGTAGTATAGAATTTGAGTTTTGTCTTCAGCGATTTCCAGTTGAATTTCACTTAGCTTTTCGTTAAGAGTTTGCATAGATTTTGTTGTATAGTATTCCGCTTCCTTCATGTTATTGCAAGTGATTATTATCGCGATATCATCTGCATATTGTAAGATTTCATATTTTTCTTCTTCCATTCTGTGGCCTAGTTCCATAGTGTAAATATTGTATAAGATGGGACTAAGTATAGACCCCTGTGGTAATCCAATATAACAGTCCTCTATTCTATCTGGTTCAAACTCTCTAATGAAGTTGTTTTTTCTCTGTTTTAGCCATCTCTTGATATAATTATATATTCTTTCTGGGCATTTTATCTTTTTTAAAATGTTTAGTAGAATATCGTGGTCTACATTGTCGTATGCAGATTTAACATCTGCCAGAATTATCATAGTTTCCTTACTTGCTCTGCTGTTACGTCTAATTATCGAGATTAACGATGTTAAATTATCCATGGTACTTCTGCCTTTCCTAAATCCATTTTGTGATTCGTGTATTAATAATTTACTTTCCATCCAGTTGTTGAGTCTGTTTACAACAACCCTCTCGCATATTTTGCCCAGACAACTGGTCATTGATATTGGTCTGACAGCGTTTTTTCCTACTTTGTCTATAAATATGACCTTTGCTTCTCTCCATTGTTTGGGTAAATCTTCCTCACCGGACCATAAGTTTTGGAAGATTTCCAGTATTTCATATTTGGCGGGGATGGGTAAATTCCTTATTATTATATTGTTTAGATTGTCTAGACCCGGGGCTGATTTTAAATTGGCTTTTAGGATGCTGTGTTGCAGTTCATCTTGCGTGATATCCTGATTCCATATTTCATTTTCTTGAGAGGTATTGTCTTTGTATATTCTCTGTGACAGTACCGTTCTCTCTCCATCTAATGTGTGATAAGCTCTAGGAAAAGACTGGGTTATCTTATTTCTTGGAGTTCTAGTGAGATTATTTATCACTTTTTCTTCTAATTTGTTTCTAATTTCTGGGGTCTGTTTGTTCCCTCTCTGATTTACGAATCCATATTGTAGTCTTTTGATTTTGTTCCAAATTTCTCCTGTTGGAGTATTATTATTTATAGATTCGGCAAAATTTAACCAGGTTTTGTTTTTTTTTATTTTGAACAGTTCTTTTATTTCCCTTTCCTCTTTTTTTAATTCCTCCCAATTGTTTGGGATTGGGTATTTGTAAAACTTGGATGTAGCTTTTTTTAGGTTCTTCCTCTTTTCCCAACATTCTTTATCCCACCAAGGAGGACTTCTCTTGTTAATAAGAAGCTTCATGGAATTTTCAGTTCTTGTGTTCTGATGACGTTGACTAAGTTGACTAAGTTCATTGTTATTATTGGTACGACTGTTGAGGGATACTGTATTGGGATATACTTTGACATCTTGGGTTTCGATAATAGATTCATTTATTATAGTTTCGAGTCTATTGTATCTGTCCTGAATTGTTTGCGAGGATATTTCTTCTTTATTCCCTGTTTCGCCTGTTAAGTAATCTAGTTTCGACTCAATACTTTCCTTGAATTTGTCCCAGTTCATAGTGATATCATTATATATTTTCTTATTCCTTTTTCTCTTATTGCAATATATAATATTGTCAAAGAGTTTCATCTCGAGGATGAAATGATCAGATCCCCATTGTTCTTCAGTACTTCTATATTGACTTTTACCTATTATATTCATTGTTGTTATGAATAGGTCTAGGTTCGATGGGTTTGTCCTTTCATCTCCTATACGTGAAATTGTATCAAAGTTTCCTATAAACAGGTCAGATTCCATTATGACGTCCCCAATCGTGCAGCCATCCCTATTAGAGCTGACACAGTTCCATAAGGGATTTTTTGCATTATAGTCACCCATGAAAATGGTGTCAATGTTCTTTCTCCTACGATTGAAAAGGTTTAACCAGTTTTGTTTGTTCCACCTTAGTCCAGGTTTCCTGTATGATGCAACTATGTCCATTTCTTTCTCACAGTTATATATTGTGATGGAGATGGAATCTGTTTCCTTCATTTCCTGACCCCTTATGGTATTTACTCTATGTTTGATGTTATTTTTTATGAATAGACAGACGCCTCCGCCGTGAACGGATTCCTGTCTATCATTCCTGTATACATTATATCCTTTAATATTGATTCCATATTGTTTGTTCGATAGCCAGGTTTCGGTGATGCATACGATATCGAATTCCTCTGTTAGGATTCTTACTTGGTTGATCTTATTTTTTATGCTTCTTGCATTCCATAATCCTATTCTGATAAAGTTGTTTGGCATATTTGTTATGAGTGTAGGTTTTGTGTGTCTCTGATTACTTGTATTTGCTCACTTTCCTCTTCCACCTTGAAATTGCTGTAAAAGTTTTGTATTGTAGTAGTAAGGTGTTCCCAACTTCTTTCTTCATGATGATTTACTCCATAGTTATCCTTGTGTAAGTTATCCTTGACCTTTTCCCACTTTTATCAATTTCTTTATCCCTGTCAATTTTTCCTTTTGTTTTTTCCGGGGTTGATGTCCCGGGGGCTTGGTTGAGCCCTCTGATATTTTCTTCTTCTTCCCAGGTTTTATGATTCTTATAGAGAGAGAGAGACGTCTGTTTTGTCTGATCTTCTCCTCCACCCTGTCTTCCAGTTTTCTTTCTTGGATTAGACAAATTAACTGGTCTATCAGTTCCTCGTCCGTTTTTGATTGCATGAAATCTGTTTCCGTATTGTTTCTGCCATACCTTTTAGTCTTGTTTATTGTTATTTTATTCTTTTCGGCTGGTATCTCCTCATTGTAGCTTGATGAACTTTCGTGGAGGGGATCCAGTTGGAAGTTTATGTCTGAGACCATACTTTGGTGATAATTTGAATTTCCAGTTACTCCTCCCAGTAATTCAAACCTGTTACTGTAAGCATCCAAACGTTGGTGTTTGTCGATTTTTCTTCTACTGTTAGGTTTATTCGGATTATCGTTATTATTATTATTGTAAGGGACCGTCTGACGTTGTTTTTCTATAGCCTGCTTCGAGGTTATATCCGCCCAGGAATCCTTATTTTGTGTTGTTATTTGCTTTTTGTACTTGGAATCATATGTTTTGCTTGTTCTGTTATCCGGGTATGTTATTCTGTTTCTTCCAGAGTTGTCAGTACCTGCTTCTATTGGATTCGTAATTGACTCCCAGAAATCCACTCTATTTTGTTTCTTAAGAGATGGAAAATTCGGATGAAAATATCTGTTTCCTTTGTCATCCTTGTTCTCATAATTAAATTCATGTCGTTGGTAGTTGTTATCAATTTCACTATTTTCTGTAATAAGTGATGCATAAGAAGGATTGTTTGTGGCTCTTTCTTTAGCCACCTTGTAAGACACATTCTTATAAGCCATTATTTTTTTTGATCAGTCTTTCTTTTTGGTACAAAGTACACTCTCTAGAGGTAGTAATATGCTTTCCACCACAGTTGTAGCAGCTGGGTTCTTTGTTGCAGGACTCATGGAAATCATCACTGCATACAAAGCATCTTCTTTTCAGACTTCTACACTTGTTCTGTGTGTGTCCGAATCTCAAACATTTAAACATTGTTTGACTGATTCCACAAAGGGTTCCACTTTGACCCATACGTGTCCATATCCTATTAGTAATTTTGTGGGTAGCGAATCCCCATGGAATTTTATCAGGATAGTCTTACTGTCCTCCCATACAGTTTCGTTTCCCTGACGTTTCCTTCTCTTCAGTCTTTCCATTTCGAAATTGCCTTGATTAGGGGACAATTGGTCCTGTAATTCTTCTATTGACTCTTGCCAATCGGTGATACCACCTTTCCTATATTTAACTCTGAAGGGTATTAAAGTGTACATGGTACTTTCTCCAGGGGAGCCTTTCTTCAGTATTTTATTCGCATCAGTCTTATTTCTCGTTGACATTTCAGCTCTGGAGAACCCGACCATCTTAATTGATTCAGGGTTTACTCCTTCGCTCGTAATAAATCTATATATTTTTATCAGGTTAAATTTTTTTGATTTAGTTACGGCATGGTTTTTCAGTGAAATAGAAACGATGTAGTTTCCACTGATCGTATCAGCTTCGTATAGGTCTAACCTGTCTTTGATATTGCTGTTGTGGATATTACTAGCTAGGTTTTTATCACTATTATCCTCACTATTATTATACTTATTATTATTACCTTGTGTTTTGACTAGTGTATTAAGTAATTGTACTTTATTCTTTGGGTTTTGGTTGTTTAGGGTATCGTTAGAAGGATTGATTTCCCTATTTCTCTTGGGGATACGATCTGTGGCTTTAGTTTCATCTTTTTCGTTTATCTTTAAACCCGCTTTGAGTTTATCTATTACTCTTCCAAAACTAGAATTAATTTGCACTTCTTCCATTTTCACTATGGTACATTTCTGGTTAGTTTTTTGAATTCCAGATACCTGGTCTAGATCCATTGATTCCATTGGTTCCAATGTATTTTTGGATATTTGATTGGATGGACCTGCTTGTGGGTCCATCGTTGTTAAGACTTCTCCTTCAATCATATTCAAAATATACTTTCGTCCCGCCACCTGGCGGGACGATTTATCGACTAAGGCCGGGTCAGATATTGAGGTTATATCCTTTGCTATATTGAATTGTCTATAATTCTTGGCTCCTTTAGAGAGCCTCTTTACTAAATTTGATTACCTTGTAAGAACTTTCTCTTTTGGGATATTTTTGTTCTTATTCTACTTCCTTTTACTCTAATATCACAATAACAAACTCTAAGCTCAAAACTTTCGATTTTCACTTCCGCGTCCACCACCAGACCCCATCACTATGTTATGTAGTGATGGGCATTATCGACTAAATTCAACTATCGACTAATTACTATTTAGTTACTACATACTATCGAATATTTAGTCGATAGTTTTTAGTCGACTGAAATTTCGTTTTAGTGGTTACGTCTAGATTGCGGGCTATAGTCTATGCCTACGTATAGATCTCATTTCTCACTCACTCTTACAGCACTGTACTGCAGTGCTCACTCAGTATTATAGGCACAGTAAGAGTAAATTGGAGTAAATATACCAGACTGTGGTGCAGGAATCTGAATTCACCATTATTTTTATAAATTTCTTACTGCATAATTTAAATTCCAAAAATACAAGGTGTGAACAAATTTTTTATTTTAATAATTACTAATATTTTGACTTACCGTAAGCTATTTATTATTGGCATTTAAAAAATTTTTGTGTCAAAATCACAACATAAATGATAAATAAATATAAACAATAATTTAGAAATGTATATAAATTATTATTTATCCTTTAATAATAATGCAATATAAAGGCAAAATGTTAATGAACTTTTTAAAAAAATATCTAATATCGATAGATGTAATTATAAAATACTATTTTTTCATTAGGTTATGATTAATATTTTATTCCCATAAATGCAATATATAAGTATTTATTGTTATTTAATAATTGTATTATATTTGTAGTATAATAATTGTTATTTATGCTAAATCACATGCTCATTGAACGAATTATTCGATATTGCATATGAGTGAATGTATTTGATAGTAAATCTTATAAAATCTATTCAAAACTCCCGCCGTTAAAATTCAATCAATAGCTCGATAGTATAAGCGACTGATTTAGTAACTGAATTTAGTCGATAGTTTTCAGTCGACTGAATTGCTTTACTGGTTATTCTCGTATTTATTCTTATTCTCGATGTTGGCTAGTTAAATAAATAGTAGGACAGTACAGAGATAGTAAATTTCGTGATTGAATGATTTTGTCTGAATCTGTCTTTATTTAATAATAAATTCATACACTATGTTATAAATATACACAATTTATTTATATCACATATATAGTTTATATCGCATAAATAGCAATAAGATTTTAACATCTACTATGAATTAATGTATTGAAATATCTATTACATATTTCATTACTTGCATATTTGCACGTCCTGTCATAATCATGTATTTCTAACATTTTCGTTTCATCGTGCGACACTGACATTTGAAATTTCAAGATGGCGACGTGTAAAACAGTCGACTGAAAATAGTAACCCAACCACTACTAAATTCAGTCGATGGTTTAAAAAATCAGTCGACTGAAAATAGTAGTTGGCTACTATCGATTTAGTCGATAGTTTTTAGTCGATGGTGCCCATCACTAATGTTATGACGATACATGCATGAAAGTGCGCCTTAAGCTTGCTGGTAATAGCAAACAGGAAATGAGAGTGCTCACGCCCGGGGTTTTAGTGTCCTCACTTTTTCAGCATCATCTTTTAGCCTGGAACAGAACCTGCATCATCTTTTCGCCTGAAACAGAACCTACATTGTTTTTATCACCGATCAGAATTCGTCTGTGGCGCGAATCAGAACTACAGAGTGGAGCATTTAAATGGGAACACTTAAATATCTCGGTTAATATTAGTTGTACAAAAAATTTCCACAGAACAAAGTTGTACTGTTTCAATGGGCGAATTTGGTGATGGTAAAAATTTTTTCTCAAGGTCATTTTTTACAAGATTTCAAGGTCATCGATATTTTTTTTAATGGAATCATATATTTTTTTGTTCATATTCTTATGGAGAGTAAAATGACAAATTCAACAACCTATCATAATGTATGATTCGGCTCATCTGATCTCAAGATATTTACAGTTTACTTACGTGTTCCGAAATCTTATGTCGTCTTCAAAATGATAGCCATTGGCATTGATGCAGTCCTGAAGTCTCGTAATAAACGATCTGTATGCGTTTTCTATTTCCTGCGGCGTAAGTAAAACAAATGCACTGGTAATTTTTTGCCTCGTATCTTGTGGCGTCGTAGGTTTTTCCTGGTAAACAATGTTCTTCAATATCCCCCATAGATGGAAATCTAATAGAGTGAGATCCGGAGAACGAAGTGGCCACTCCACAGTTCCCCTGTAGAATTTAAGTTAGCCAGTGTTTCGTCTTTGTGTCCGTCATCCGTGCCGTGTTCGTATCTGTACATTAACACGTTGACTGCCATATCACCCATATGTGGGTGACGGAATTATTTGTCCAGATTTTAAAATAAATTTTCATGTTAATATATTCATTGCACCAAATTTGATTAGGATCAGTAAAATGTAAGAAAGTTGGAGGACTACTCAATATCATACATTTAATTTTTTCAATTTTTATTTCATTAAATAACTTGCTTTTAGTTTATGGAATTTTTGAGGTTTCTAGTTTGGCAGTCAAAGTGTTAATCAATGAACAACATTGTATACCACATATTCGTGGCATTTTTCTAATGAAGATGATACCAAATATTATGTAATTCCGATGATATTTACTTGTGAATGAATGATGAATGAGAAAAATAGTGTAAATATGATCAGAATTATATCGCGTTTGGTATTATTTTCCTTAGCCCCTTGCACTACGCGGAAATTCTGAAAAAGCCGTGCCAAACTCGGCCGCCGGAATGGTCGCGGGACGGGCCGAGCGGCTCGACGCAGTGGTGCAATTTGATACACGATACCTTACGACTGAGTTACAGAGTCCCGCGCTCGTATTTACTTCACGTGATGGAGATCTTTGGAAATTCAAATGAAATTGAATAAAAAACTTGTAAAAAATACTTTAATAATTACAAATCATAAGAAATAAATTTTAATATAATATAATAATAATAGGAAATAATAAAGACGGTAGTAATATTTTAAATGAAATCAATGCCATTATCATCAGATCTAAAAATTAAAAACAAAATATAAATAAACAATTAAATATCAACAAACAATTAAGTTAAAAATGTATGCGCCTCGTACAACGGAATGGTACAAACTGAAGTACGACTGAAACTTTCTGTTCGTCGCGCTGTGTGTCTATGTTTATTTAAGAGATGTTATCGGTATAGCGGAACGTAACACTATCCCTTAGGTAACACGTGGCCTACACAGGGACATATAATCCCATTCAAGATAACCATACTTGGTTCTGGCCCGAAATATTAGGACCACGAGTCAAACTCGGGATATTCATGTCTGGCGCGAAATGTCGATCACGAGTCAAACTCGTGATATTCATATTTGGCATCGAATGGTAGCAACGAGTCTGACTCGTGATATCCAATTTTGGCACAAAATTTTCATCACGAGTCAGACTCGTCAATGTAGTGCAAGGGGTTAGAAAACTTCCATGTTGGTGAAAATCCCATAAAAAAATAATTGATAATAAAAAAGTTTAATTTTTTATTTAAAGGCCTGAGCTCACGCCAGTCTTTTATCTTTCCCGAACGTTCGAGGTTCCGCGTCTCTCTTTTTCCCATACGCTCTCCTTCTTTGAGTCCAAAATTTTAATCGTTTATTAATTGTAAGTAATTATTATCGGAATCAAATCATTTTCGTTTTCATTTTAATAAGAAAAACGCCACGAACGTGTCGGTTAAAGTCCCACAAGAAAAGAATGAAAAATAAGGTAGTTTTCGAGCTTTGCTTTCCTTTTCTACGTCGGGCACTGCATCAAAGAATAGTGGGGTCTCGTCGACAGCATTTCCCTGCTGTGACTTTGGCATGTAACGTATAGGACACGAATGACATGTTTACGGGCCATGGCAGGTTGTAAAAGACGTCAGACTATCGCTGTCCTTTTCTACGTTCGGAACATCATCAAAGATTATGTAGTGGCCGAGCACGACAAGATCCGAGCTTCAGACATATAATGCGGATTCACTGTATTTGCATGTTGAGATAACTGTGATTTTCTATCGCAGTTAATCTGCTTATTGCACGCCTGGTAAATAACATTGTCTCCTTCGATTATAAAATTGACATCAACTATTTCACTTATACATTTGTTGATCATAGATTGCACTTTTGCTTTAGGAATTGTTCGAATATGAATAATCCCTTCTGACGATGAGTACTCCAAAGACGATGAACGTAAGCTAACATCTTACATTTGTATTGCTCTATAATGACCGTTACTGTTTACATTTTGTTGGAGGGATTACAGATACTGAATTCAAGTTATACTGAACAGGCTTGCATACAACTGATCAAACGACAGTTAAATGGAAAAATTTGGAATACACGTAAGAAATACATACGTAGCATATGCAGGAAATATATAGCATATTCAGTGATGTCTTATGAATAAAAAAAAAAAAAAAAATCTTACATTTCGTATTTAACATGCATTTATGTCACTCATGCAGTGACCCTGCAGTATAAATAACATTTCATGCCTCGTGTATGTAAAAGAGAAAAATTAAAATGTCATGCCTCGTGTATGTAAAAGATGCAAAACATATATAAATATGAAAAATATGTTGTTGCATAGAAATGCGCAGACTAATTATATACCTTGTAACGTAAAGGAGTGTGCAATGATAGGAATCGGAGTATCTGTAAAAGATTTAAATAAACTCCGCGATACCACCATCGGGCGTCCGGTTTATTTCAACCGTACTCTCCCTCTGGGGCACGATGACTCCATTTCGCTGGTTGTCTCATGTCCGTTCGGCGGCCGGCCTTCATGGCCGTCCTCTCCCATGTATCCAGAAGGGCGTCCAGGTGCATGTCACAAGAATGTCAGTCGGTCAAATATATATGGTGACCTTTCAAACACAAACAATTTTATACATCAATGAATTTTTAACCAATTATTCATTTTGTTATCTTCAGTCGTAGTAGTACAGGGTTCAACAGAATAAATTACATCAATGTAACGAATTTCAACCGAGCAACTTCCTCGTCGTGTACTTCAGATAGTACTAAAATCGAAGGCGTGCATACTTTAGCTGTTAACGACTAAACAACTGTTATGGAAAATATACAAGTAGGTAGGTGGTATAATGAAGTCGTCTCTGTGTAGATTAAAAAGAATGTAAAGCGCTACTTAAAAATGTGAATGTGGGCTTCACAGGAGTCTTCACAGTCATCTTAAGGTCAAATTTTGATTATTTTGATATGTATCCCACAATGTCATACAACTTCGATCTAAAATATTTTTTTCTATTTTTGCCACTTGGACGTAGTCTATAACTTGAAAATTCTGACGAAATTACTATATATTATTATTTATTATCGGATATTCCTTTAAAAAGTTCCACCAATTTGTTATTTTTATACTTTACAGAATCTTGTAGATCAGAGCTCGGGATTATAGACACGTGCAGCCGATTTTCAAAGGCTACGCCTGCTCTTAGGAATCTATTGATACGGTCGCCCTAACGCGCAAAGAATAGCGCTTATGGTACACGCCTGAGCTGGCTCGAGATCTGTGACCGCCACGGGAGCAGCACGCACGGCGTAGGCCTTCGAAATTCGGTCCACCATCTTCTCATCAACAACACCCATGTTGATTGGAAACCACATAGATATGGCCTTCGAGTTCCCTTGATCGAATGACTCTGACTCAAATCATTGCGATCCCTTCAGAAAATTGAAGAGGAGGCAATTTTCGAGAGAGAGTGAGAGTAAGAGAGAGATAGACAGAGAGAGAGAGAGAGAGAGAGAGAGAGAGAGAGAGACATATATGTACCTTAGAGTGACACATACGCGGGAAATCCGCGTGAAGTGAATAGGGTGCAGGTGAAATAAAGTGCCGCTAAGATGTAACCATTTTCGATTCTTAAACACAAAGTTCATTGGAATATCATACAGGGAATACAATACGGGTACGGAATCACAAAACTCGAAGTAGTAAGATAATGAAGAGGCGGTGTTGACCACACGGTGTTAGCAAAGTCAATGAAGCCCTTTGACGCATTCGGAGGGCTATTTGTTTCGTCCTCGACAAACTACAGCGTAAACTTCGCAAAAGATCGTCAGGCGAAACTGCGCCAGATGCGGAAATGTTTTGCGGAAAGTCTTTTAGTCGAAAATACCGGAAATAGCTGGGCTCGTCACTTACAGGTAGGACGGTACTGGACTGGGCGAGTTTGGTTGCCAGATGTGTTGCAGACCCATCAGAAAAATCCTAAAAGTAATTCCCGTTCTTTACAAGACAGGGTTTTCCCGGGACGTGGTAGCAATCGAGTCGCTATACGCGTGTTTCAAGAATGACCGTAGCAAGCAATAAACCAGAAAAGCGCCTCTACTCGAACAAAGCATGTGGATAATAAAAGCTTCTGGCAACCAAATGTGGACAATAAACCAAAGTTTGAAAACCCGAATAACCAACTTTCAAGTATTATTCATAATTCACACGACTTTTCAGACATTTCCGGTAGTGTGACAAGAAAATGTTTCGTACACAAAGTAATCAATACTCTACAAATACAAACTACTCTGTTCCCCTTTATTCTTGTCCTAACCCAGACCGTATCAAAATTTGTTTAAAATGACGGGACTCGCTGTAGTGGTACTTATAGTTGTTTGTGAATATCTGAAAAACGAAGATCAAGTGGCGGTAACATCCACAGGGAAAAGTTCTTCAGGATAATGACGTTGACAACATATTTCAGGGTCATCGAAAACGGCGAGGAATCGCTAAAGTAAATAATTACCGACAAATCTTCTGTGCTGGCATTAGAGAAATTTAATGTTGCGATAACAATTAGTGCAATGAACAGCCGGTCCAGAAGTACAGATAAGATATACTAGATACTATTAAAAAGAAATCAAAATGAATTTATAACAGTGTCATTAATCAATCATCTTATATTTTTCTTCGATCCCCTGCACTGACATAGCGATCCCTGTGGTTCTGTGAAAATTGAAATGCTTTTTGGAAATAATTTTCTAACAGAATTGCTTTGAAGCACATATTACGATATATACTAACACACTGGCAAGTCGAAGGGTGCTTCTTTGGTGGCCGAGTTGGTAACGTCCCAGAAAACCGTTAAACGGGGAAAAACCCTCTTGTCCTTCAAGGACAGAGAGAAAGTTTGTTCCCCGAATTAATGCGTCCGGGACCGTCACTGCGAAGGACTGGTTAGTGACCTAGCCAGGGTTCTGGCAATCATCACTTTTATGGCCTTCAACTCGACCACCAATGGTGCGTACTTGGGAAAGGCAAGGTTTCCGCGTCCGGAAAGTCCCTTCTTTCCCTCGCACGACGTCCGCTACAAGTGCAAGTCATTGTGGGGAATATAGAGAATTTTATGAATATATAAAAGGGGCTTTTCAATGCCAGTGCATAGTTGTCGCGCAACTGCAGCTGAGGAAGCTTGGGGTAGTGACGTAGGATATTTTCCTGTTTATGAAGTGCGATTGGTAATAATCAAGTAAGTATCTCTATGTATTACAAAACATTACCGTGTACATCATTTAATTAATAGAATTACAGTGCACAAACTACGATTTGATTTATATGCATTTCATTTGATCTGGTTTGTATTAACACGCTGAGTGCCAAACCAGAACCCTAAAAAATTCCATGAAATCAAAGTAAATTATTTAATGAAATAAAAATTGAAATAATTATATGTGTGATATTGAGTAGTCTTCCAACTTTCTTGCATTTTACACATCCCAATCGGTACAATGAATATATTAACGTAAAAATTCATTTTAAACCTGGACAAATAATTCCGGCACCCATATTTGGGTAACATGGCGGTCAACGTGTTAAGACTGAGTTTCTTATAACGCTGTACAAATCAATCGGGTTATAGGTGTGTTGACTGTATTTACAGTGTAAAATGACTCTTACTAATATTCGGACACTCTTAAAAAGATGATGACTTTTTTAGTATTGGTCCATACCACGTGTATTTTTTCGAGAAGTTATAACAATTTTTTTGCTACATGTTTGCTATATATATAATTGATACAAAGTATATTTTTTAAACTATCAATATAGGCTAACATAAATAAGTTTTAAAAAAGTGCTTTTAAGTGCTTATATTCAGAAAATTTCATGAAAATAGGTCAACGTTGTAATGAGCTATAAACGTTTAAATATGGTGAACATTGCTTCACATATTTTTGAATAAAGAATTAGTAAATATTGCTGGAATTTATAACAAATTGCTTAATTTATAAATTAGTAAAATTTAACTAATTCTGGAAAATGACATTTAATATATCTGTCTACAAAACATATAAAAAAGAAAAAGAAACACGCTAAAATTTGTAAATAGTTGCAATTAGTATAGTAAAATATACAGAATTTGTCACTACGTGAATGATAGTAAGAAATAATATGAAACTTTTATGTATTAAGTGCTCCAATTGCTATATTCCATATTGTACGTGTAGGGTACAACATATTAATAAATTGTGAAAAAAGTTGCGAACGTCACCACCACGTCGCACACTGCGTTGTGTATAAGAGGAATTCTGTTCAGGTAGTGGTTGGAATTACTAAAGATATACAAATATATTTACGTATTTAACACGGTATGATACAGACAAATATAATCGATAGACATCTTTCTTGAATGAAACACTTACTTCTTTTATCCATGCACACTCACTTTTTATTTCATAATTTCCAAATTAATTTCATACACTTTTTGTATCACTCATTATGTTTCTTTCTCATTCTGACCACACGTATCCACACAAATTCAGGGGCAAAAATGAAATTTTGTCCTTTTACGACTTATTCAACATATTTTAATATACTATTAACTTGTTTTACGTATGTAGGTATATACTATATAGTAGCATTAAAATAAGTAAATATAACGTAACATAATACAGGTAATGTAAATATATGTGCATATAATGAATATATTCATAATGTATTATTATTCTATGCTATTATTGTTATTATTATTCATAATATTCTTATCATTATTCTAAAATTTTATGTAATGAGAATATATACTTCGTAACGTTGTACTTTTTCGCTGCCTCGGAAAACGGGCAATCGGACATGGATAATTTCGTGGCCATAAATAAATGTTACAGTCGTTTCTTTGCACAACAGACTATTTATTAACACTATTTACAACTATGTAATCTCATCTGCCGAATTAACATTAGACGAGTCTTTGTTTCACGGAACAGTGAACTCGAGCGGTATGAACTTAGCGCGATTTCGGGTTTAACAAAGTGAGGCCTTTGTATATGCGCGTCTACGTTTAGTTGGAGGTTCAAGTTGCCTAGTTGCCAGTTGGATTGATTCTACCTTGCTGCTCCGAGGTCAGTTCGTTCGTCACCTCGTGTGGGTGGTGAGAATTCGTGGGCATGGGCCCATGATGGGAGTAAAACTCTTCTGATTTGTTAATCAGCCTAAGGGAGAGGATCTTCTGGAACCTCCCTCTTTGGTGGTGGAAGAAATCCCTACCTTAGGCCGATGTTCGGGAAATTCCCCAAAAAAGCGCGTTTATTGGTACCTCGGAGCAGCATGTATTTTCAGCCAAGTGGCTGGGTATTGTTGGGGCCCGAGTGGCCTACGTACGCCGTGCTAGCCAAGTGGCTAGCAGCTAATTTATTGCCCCTTGGCCGAGGTCCGGTGACGAAGACCAAGGGGCTGGGAAAACGTGCGTTTGCTGTCTCTGGTATTCGTCCGTTTGACGAAAACCAGAGACACGGTTCTTGGGGTTGTAGCGCAACCCGAGCATACCTCGCGTCGTGCGGAAGAGGATTTACGACCCCTTGGCCGCCGCGTGTAGTGGGCCATAAGGCCCGCTGTGTCCGAATCCGGGACTCTCAAGTACCTCGCGGACGGTACACGGAGTGAGGGTCGCACGGATTGACTTATGGCCACTTTTCCAATGCCATCAGCTCGAATCCTCAAGCGCCTCGCGTGCGGCAACTCAAGGATTAGCATTCTTCGTGATTAGTCGAAGGACGGACAAAAATCGGAAAAGGGCTCCTTGCGCAATGCGTTTTGGAACGAAAGAGCATGCTTCGCGCAGCTGTGGCATCCTCGATTGCCACACGGCCGGAAATACGCGGACCGTCTGCGACGAATCGGACAGAACAACTCCGGGATGTTATGCGCACTGAGATCGGGCCGCGCGCGGACTTGCGGGCGCGGTCCACACGGTACAAACGCGTCCTCGAAGGTTCGACATGGAAAAGAGAGTCTGCTGCTCGGGCACTGGGCACCGGAAGGGAGCCACACGAAACGCTAAGACTCTCGTCCTTGGACGAAGCGGAGGACGGAAGTCGTTCCTTCGAGTATCGCGTGACGTAACGAAGACGCAAACGGATTCAAGGTTCGGACGCGGGAAAAACGGGGACAGCCCTCACGGCAGGGCAGATAACGCAAGTAGAAAGAAAGATACACGATACATACCTCGTGTCGAAGTACCGCATGGGCGTGGCGATCTTTTATAATAACGACAACTACGCGTTGCGAAACGTCCACCTATTCGCTAATGTTGTATGAAGAGCGCGGGCTCTCGGGTGCGACCACGTGGCCCCGTATTTTGTAAAACCCTGACGAAGAATAAACAACTAGAGCCAATTCCGCAACTCGTTATTTCGACCAGCGAGTTCCGTCTTGTCGTGAGGGCTGTCTCCGTTAAGGTCAATGCATATCTCGCAGGTCCGGCCGTCCGGATCAACATTACAACCCTGGCTTTGGTCCTAGCGTTTACTAGCCGCCAACCGTGCCAGGCTTTGGAACCGAGTTTCTTCTCTGGCCTCTCGGGCCTTCCCAGATGGCCTTTCGAGAGCGCGTTGACAGTTCCCTGCTGTGCGTGGCACAAAAAAAATGTTTTTAGGGGCTCCACAGCTCCTTAGGTAAACTATCCGTATCTCTCCTTTACAACACCATGAAAATAGGAAACGTTCCTGGCACTTAGTGAAACAGCATCGAACATCCTTATATGTATTTTATCATACGTAAATTATACATATACAATTCTTCTTAAATAATTTATCATGTTATACGCAAATGTAATTTCTTAATGAAAATATATTAGGAACATCTTTGTTCTGCACATTCTCCGACCGGTTATAAAGTGTAAAAAAATTTTTTAAAATATGGTCGTATTCTACGATTCTTCCTGTTTGAAATTCCGTTTTTTAATTCGCGAAGCATCAAAAATTGCAAATATTGGGTACTTGAAATTGTTATAAAAATATATTAGGTTGGAGGGAAAGTTCTACCGTATTTTAAAGAAAACATTTGAACCAATTCATAAAAATACGTGTTTAATATTATTCAATGTTATAATTTCCATTACTTGTAAGGACTTGTTGCCATCTGTCAGGTAACCTGTGCATTCTTGTTTCCCAATGACTCAATAGCAACATGTGTTTTTGTTTACAAGAAAAATCACCTGCCTATTTAAAAAACGACAGAAGTTTCCCACAAATCCAACATAGGGTAGCTCGAACCGATAGCTCCGAAAGGGAGTACCGTATTATTAATTATTCTGGTAGATTTGGGACGGACAGCAATAATGCAGGTGGAAGGTGTTGAACCGTTCGCCCGTTAGCTCAGGCCCATCAATTTTACGATGGGCAAAGTCAGATGTTGGGGTAAACTGTAAAAATGAGGCTAGCGTAAAAATTAGTTTCTGCGACAAGTTTTAATTACTTATTGACCACCGTCCAACGAATACACGAAGGAAAACACACGGTCAACACGTGGTGGAAGGGACTCCCCCTCGTAATAAATCATAATATCGCACCTCATAGTCGGAAAACATAAGAATAGATACTATTTTTACTAAGAAATTCCCATGTGATTAACTCCATGATATTGGACGTAAGCTGTGGGTTATAGGAGTGGGCTAAGATATTAAACTGTTACCGCCCACTACTACACGATTGTAGGGGGTGACAAGACGCCATTTCGTATGGGTTCGAAGTGGTGACATTGTATTGATGCGAAGCTTATATAGAAGAAGGTTCCCCGGCAGGACTGCGGTGACGTATCTAGATACTAATGCGCGTCAGATTGGTTCAGAGTGGAAGAGGCAGGCCTCGTTTCACACGCATTTTCGGTTGAATTCGAAATATTGGCTGCAGCGGTAACACATACTGTGTAGCGTGACGGCCTTCGGTGTCAAGGCATTGGGCCAACAGCCGCGGCAGAGATAGTGATAGGCATACCTACGATAGACTCTCTTTGTTTAGGTACCGTCCCCCGGCGCTGCTCTGTATGGAGCGGTTTATGACAGATTATTACTATTGTGCTGGAAGTCGGCATAGTCGGACAACATCTGTTTACTGTAAAGTAATTTGTAGACCCCGACTTCTTCGGCGAATGTAAAAATGCTACACCCGAACAATTAAAAAAACGGTGACACTTCCAAAATGGCGAAATTAAAATTATTTTAAGGTATGCATGCGTCCTTGCATTCATGTGAATCGTTAGAAATGTCAGATTTGTAGTCCATCAATTTTATGACGGGCAAAGTCAGATGAGGCGAGCGTAAAAATTAGTTTCTGCGACGTGTTTTTTAATTACTTTATGATCACCGTCCGTCGAAATCATTACTATGTAAAGGTCAATGCATATCTCACAGGCCGGCGAGCCTGACGGTTTTTCACAGTTTACAGTCCGGGACAGCCACTTGAGAGGGTGGAACACAGAGGCACCGCGTGTCCTCTGCTACCAGAACCCCAGGGGTTCGCAGGCCATAGCTAGAGCCTGATGGCTAGCCTGCAACTATTCTCGACGAGAATATCCTCAGGCTAGCCGTCAGGCTCGTGGCGTGGCAGTACGAAGACAGAATGAACATGCTGTATTTATTTAAAAAGCTATCAACCAGAACTTTTCAGAGTTCCTCGTGTAGGAATCACGGGGACCAGCACTAAAGACACCGTACCTTAGAAAAAGACTTTATTCGTTTTACTTCAAACTCTCGTTCTCGCAACCATCCAAGCTCTGTCGCACATTCATACGCTCGCTCATCGTCTCACGCATCCCCTCTCTCTCTCTCTCACTCATCCTTGCCAATCATACAATCGCTTCCAAACATTACACCTGTCACGCTTCCTGATTCGCTCTTTCCAAACACTCGCCCATACGCACCTCGTTCACGCATCGTTCTCGCGGCTGGCGCGTAATTTAATGCCATACTCGTGGTAATAGATGGGGAATACCTTGTTAAGGAATTTAAACGTTGTAACAAACAATATAACAATTTATTACTATGCTAACAAACCTATCCCCACCTCAGCCGCGCCTGTAGGCCTGACTAGATCCAACTACGCAAACATAGTAATGATTTCGTCGGACGGTGATCATAAAGCAATTAAAAAACACGTCGCAGAAACTAATTTTTACGCTCGCCTCATCTGACTTTGCCCGTCATAAAATTGATAGACTACAAATCTGACATTTCTAACGATTTTAATTGCTCGGGTGTAGCATTTTTACATTCGCCGAAGAAGTCGGGGTCTACAAATTACTTTACAGTAAACAGATGTTGTCCGACTATGCCGACTTCCAGCTCAATAGTAATAATCTGTCATAAACCGCTCCATACAGAGCAGCGCCGGGGGACGGTACCTAAACAAAGAGAGTCTATCGTAGGTATGCCTATCACTATCTCTGCCGCGGCTGTTGGCCCAATGTCTTGACACCGAAGGCCGTCACGCTACACAGTATGTGTTACCGCTGCAGCCAATATTTCGAATTCAACCGAAAATGCGTGTGAAACGAGGCCTGCCTCTTCCACTCTGAACCAATCTGACGCGCATTAGTATCTAGATACGTCACCGCAGTCCTGTCGAGGAACCTTCTTCTAAGCTTCGTATCAATACAATGTCACCACTTCGAACCCATACGAAATGGCGTCTTGCCACCCCCTACAATCGTGTAGTAGTGGGCGGTAACAGTTTAATATCTTAGCCCACTCCTATAACCCACAGCTTACGTCCAATATCATGGAGTTAATCACACGGGAATTTCTTAGTAAAAATAGTATTGTTGTAATATTTTATTATTATTAATATTATTCGAGGTTTATACGTTTTAGTCCGTTCGCTTACGCGGCGTGTGACCGGCTCGCTCGCTTAATTACTTCTGCGCATCTCGTTTTACACACACACAATCACACAATCACTACAGTATCTATTCTTATGTTTTCCGACTATGAGGTGCGATATTATGATTTATTACGAGGGGGAGTCCCTTCCACCACGTGTTGACCGTGTGTTTTCCTTCGTGTATTCGTTGGACGGTGGTCAATAAGTAATTAAAACTTGTCGCAGAAACTAATTTTTACGCTAGCCTCATTTTTACAGTTTACCCCAACATCTGACTTTGCCCGTCGTAAAATTGATGGGCCTGAGCTAACGGGCGAACGGTTCAACACCTTCCACCTGCATTATTGCTGTCCGTCCCAAATCTTGCCGAGTGGAAAAAGCTACCAGAATAATTAATAATGCGGTACTCCCTTTCGGAGCTATCGGTTCGAGCTACCCTATGTTGGATTTGAGGGAAACTTCTGTCGTTTTTTAAATAGGCAGGTGATTTTTCTTGTAAATCAAAATCACATGTTGCTATTGAGTCATTGGGAAACAAGAATGCACAGGTTACCTGACAGATGGCAACAAGTCCTTACAAGTAATGGAAATTATATCATTGAATAATATTAAACACGTATTTTTATGAATTGGTTCAAATGTTTTCTTTAAAATACGGTAGAACTTTCCCTCCAACCTAATATATTTTTATAACAATTTCAAGTACCCAATATTTGCAATTTTTGATGCTTCGCGAATTAAAAAACGGAATTTCAAACAGGAAGAATCGTAGAATACGACCATATTTAAAAAAATTTTTTTACACTTTATAACCGATGGGAGAATGTGCAGAACAAAGATGTTTCTAATATATTTTCATTAAGAAATTACATTTGCGTATAACATGATAAATTATTTAAGAAGAATTGTATATGTATAATTTACGTATGATAAAATACATATAAGGATGTTCGATGCTGTTTCACTAAGTGCCAGGAACGTTTCCTATTTTCATGGTGTTGTAAAGGAGACGGATAGTTTACCTAAGGAGCTGTGGAGCCCCTAAAAACATTTTTTTTTTGTGCCACGCACAGCAGGGAACTGTCACCGCGCTCTCGAAAGGCCATCTAGGAAGGCCCGAGAGGCCAGAGAAGAAATTCGGTTCCAAAGCCTGGCACGGTTGCCGGCTAGTAAACGCTAGGACCAAAACCAGTTCTGTAATGTTGAGCCGGCCGCACTGGCCTGTGAGATATGCATTGACCTTTATTCCCGTGTCCGAACCTTGGACCCATTCGCATCTCCCTTCCGTTTCGCTGTTCTCGAAGGAACGACTTTCGTCCTCTACTTCGTCCGAGGATGAGAAGTCTTCGCGTTTCGCGTGGCACCCTTCCGGTGCCTGGTGCCCGAGCAGAAGTCTCTATTTTCGAATCGAACCTTTGTGAACTCGTCTGTACCGGGAGGACTGCGTACGTACTGGTTATCTGCGATCAATATACATTTACTACCAGAACGTAACGAGGGGTGCCGTGGCCATTTCATGGTGTGTGCTAAATGTACACATGGTACATGGTACATGGTACATGCTGGAATGTACTACTATGTATCATCAGCATGTACCCCCCTGCCCCCAATGCAATGGTATTGCAATATCTTGAGATCAGATGAGCCGTATCATACATGATGATAGGTTGTTGAATTTGTCATTTTATCCTCTATAAGAATATGAATAAAAAAATATATGATCTATTAAAAAGGATATCGATGACCTTGAAATCTTGTAAAAAAATGACCTTGAGAAAAAATTGTTACCATCATCAAATTCGCCCCTTGAAACAGTACAACCTTGTTCTGTGGAGATTTTTTCTACGACTAATAATAACCGAAATATTTATGTGTTCCCATTTAAATGCCCCACCCTGTATACCTTGCAGTAGAGGGGATAATTTTACGACACTTATCATCCAAGCCTCGGCGACATATATCGCAAATTCACTGTATTTGTCAAAAATATTACCACGTATTATACTAGAAAATAATTTAGGATCTTATTGTTCTCATTTCAGTGACCTTAAAATACGTTGTCATGGTCATTATATGCATAAAAAGCAATTAAGTAATAGAGGAATCTAGATCTAGATTTTATCGGTACTATTCGACTAGCCCACATACTCTTCCATACAGAAAATATAGTGACAAATCATTTAATGTTGCCAATAATAACAAGTACAATTTTTTTGTCGGTAAAATCTATTCATCTAAAAATTTTAGAATCTGGTTTCATTAGTTATGAACAGTCTTTGGTGTTAAAAACAAGAGGAACGATTTTTTACAGACAAATTTGACGTGAGCTATTGGCTAACCAGATAAAATTAATTTTTCAGGAGATTGCAGAACTTAATGTTTGACTGCTAGCTGCTGCATAGCGGGGACAATGGCGAGTTACTTGGAACTTTACTGCGGTGTGGTTGCTTTACTACTTATCGCTTTCTATTATTACCTGGTGACCAAATTTCGTTTCTGGAGAGAACGTGGCGTAGCTGGACCAAAACCTCACCCGATTTTCGGCAATCTCTTGGGTCTAATCCTTGCAAGAGTAGGTATAGTAGACGTAGTGACGGACATTCATAAGAAATACAAACATGAACCTGTGGTTGGAGTGTTCGGAGGACTATCACCTGTTCTCGTTCTACATGATCCAGATATTATAAAGAACGTCTTAATCAGGGACTTCTCCTCCTTTGCAGAACGTTCAGATTCGGTTCAGGAACGGGTATGTATAATACCAGAGGAGTGTAAATGTAATTTCATTCAATTCAATTCAATTGTTACATTCAATTTTAATCAGTTATTCGTTTCTCTTTCAAACACATGAAATTGTATCAATTGCTAAAAATATAACTTATAATAAATACATTGTACAATATAAATACATGAATCTACTTGTACCAGAAGCCCCGTCGTGAAAAGCACTGTCATACAAATTCTAACGTTTTTTTTTTGTGTTGTGGTAAACGAAAAGTGATTCCGAAACTGTTAATTCTAGTTTTAAAAATGCTGAACACGAATTAGAAGATCTCCATTTTTTCAACATCCTCACTTTTTAAGAAATTTGAATGACGATTAAATTATCACTTAGTAATGCTAATAAAAGGGAGAAACTACATTTACTATTGAATGAAATAGTATCGACTAAGATTATCACAAACGATTTAACACAAAATATTTAGAACAGTATCATTGAGTAGCTATTTTTACGACGGTTTAACTAAAGAATATTTACCTGATAAAATGCTGTCGTAAAATGTTTACAGACTGAACCCATGTCGCTGAATTTAGTTCACTTGGACGCAACCAGATGGCGAAAGCTAAGACCGAAAATAAGTCCAGTTTTTACATCAGGAAAACTAAGAGACATGTTCGCACTTGCAGTGGAATGTTTAAAGAACTTAGAAAAAAATGTAAATAAATTAGTTGCAACAGGGGAACCAATCGAAGTTAAATCAGTGTTCGCGCGCTATACGATGGACGTGATTGGCAGTTGTGCCTTTGGAATTGATATGAGCGGTGAGGGCGAACAGGAAGAGGAATTTCGTCGAATGGCCAAGCGTGTTTTCGAATCGTCCTTAGAAAACGCATTACGACTAAGAACAAGAGTGTTCTTCCCGGAATTGTACAATTTACTTGGATATGTTGTGCCTGAAAAGACGTTCTCCACTTTCTTCACGAAAACTGTCATGGACATGATTAAGTATAGGAAGGAGCACAACATCTCTAGACCTGATTTCCTTAACTTGCTCATAGAATTTAAAAACCATCCAGAACTGTTTGAAGGCATGGGTAAGTTACTTATTGTTCATAAAACTATGTTTACAAGATTAATCTACGATATACAGTAATGCACGGTTAAATGGTACAGTCAAGGGATGAGGTCGTAAAAAATGCCCTTGTCTTAAAATAAACGGCCTATGTAACATTCGATAGACCGGGAGAGTAGTTGTGGGGCAAATTCTAGGATAATGTTGGTCAGCTTGGCAGTCAGGACACACGCGATTTAAGAAACCCCTTTCCATGGCACCTCTACGCAATTAGTAACTGCCTAACGCAACAGTAACTGCCTCATTTCGGCGGCTCGGTAACCCGAAAGCGGAGCGTTCTCCACCATCCTCATCTTTTCACTTACACTAAACGCTATTTATTTTCATACTTTTTTCTCTGGTGCGCCGTAGTTAAAAATGATAAAAACCAATTTTCTCAACGTTTTTCAGATTTACTTATTGTTTTCTTAACACTTTAGGTAAATTATACCCTGGAAAATATTTGAACATTCAGAAAAGTACTATGAAGATTACTGACAAAAACATTAAAACTATCCTAAGATTACCTAACATTAAAACTATCCTAAGATTACCTCTATCCTAACTACCTTTATTATACATCCAGTCGCGACACCAACAGTTGTAACACACATTCAAATCAGAATATCTCTACGTAGTTAGGTAAACCGTACAATCTTTGAACCCTTAATTACTACCCAATATCCTAATCTAAAAATTAAACGTTCCCACACGATACAATCTTACCACTCGGATTATATCAATTAATATTGTTTGTACCCGTACCTAACAAACAAATTGAACCTATATTCCTGTAGTAATAACCCATCGCCAGCCGTTAATTGTAAGAGCAGTTAACCTACTTTATAACGGATCAATAATATTGAATTTTTATTTTCAGAGTTAACGGACACATTCCTTGCTGCTCAAGCTTTCGGTTTTTTCGCGGCCGGATTTGAGACATCTTCAGCTAGTATGGGCTGGACTCTTTATGAACTAGCTCAGAATCACGATGTACAAAACAAACTGTATGCTGAAATTAGGGCATATCATGCTAAGTACGGCGATACCTTCACGTTTGAGTCTCTCAAAGAGTTGAAATACTTGGACAAAGTATTCAAAGGTGAACACATAAGCATGTCACAGATCATTATATGTATACATATACAGTATGTCCGTTTGAAGTATCCTCATGTGATTGTTACGTTTTAACACCAGATTTTGCGAGTTTTTTAAATTTCGCAGGGAAAAGGAGATGAGCTTGTTGGGAAAGAAATATTAATCGATTAGTGGGTAAAAATATGTGTATTATAAAACTGTTTTATATTTACATAATAACCGCACCTACCGCACCTTCTAATAGTGAGTGGATGGCAGGAGGTGCTGGCAAGAACCGCACCTTCTGGAGGTCTGGAAAGGTCTGAGCGCGTGAGGTTTTTTTTTTACTTATCTATGGAGTATATGGTGGAAATAGGTCTAACAGTGTCAGTAAGCCTATCAGCTCGCTCGCTGTATACCCTCACCCTATGGAAGCTGCACCTGGGAGCCTTGGCTCTCTTATCAGCTAAGTTATTGGTTGTGGAGTTACCTATGGAAGTAAGAGGTTAGTCAAATTAGTATTGTTGTGGGAAATTTTCGAAAACCCACAGTATCGAAAGAACAAGCGGAATTGATGCGAGAACGGAGAAATTAGAAGGGTGCATGCAATATGTTGAATACAGTGGCTTGGTCTGCCCCGCTGTGCGAGGGGCTTGGTAGAGAGTAACCAACAAGTCCCGGGAGGGGGGAAGGGATAGGTCTCAGGTAATCCAACTGTTTTAACCCTTTGCACTCCGAACCATTCTGGCAGAAATTTACAAATCCTCGTATTATTTAGTATAATTTTGGAACCAAGTAACGTATTATGATATTGGACTTATATGAATTGGTTGACATCGAGGAATATATATTTGCAAAAAAATCAATATTTTATTTAAAGTTCCGATGGAATAAATTAATTCCCCGTAATCGCTAATAAACTTTAATGTCCCCTGAGAGGGGACAGCGGAGTGCAAAGGGTTAAGTGTTAGATGGCTGTTGAGACTAACTTGATAGTGGGAACGGGATTCTAGCTCGATACGGAAGTTTATCCCGGGTGTATTCTCCGGTTATACGGATCAGAGGATTCGAATGATTTTCTACGGAGAAGTTGGCAATCATGTTACAGATGAATTTGTCTAGTAGCGGGAGATTAGCAAGAGTGTGTAATTCCTTGGTGGGAAACCTAACCTCCTTGCCTGGGATGGACTTTAAGATTTTGGACTGGATCATTTGAACTTTCCGTTTGGAAGATTTAGGGAGAGTTCGCCACCATATGACCGAGCCATAAGTGAGGACAGGCCTGAGGCACATGAAATACGTTAAGATACGTAGTTGAAGAGGCAGATCAGACCTGGTAGAAATGAATGTAGATAACACATGGATGGCTCGGAGGGTATTTGTGATACGGTCGGTCAGAGCATGATTCCAGTTGAGTCTGGAGTCCAGAACAACGCCAAGGTACTTGACTCGTGTTGACCAGGCAACAGCCTCGCCATCAATTAAGAACTTGTTGCTATTCGTGAAGTGATTTAAGGCGGAGGATCTGGCTCTAGAGAAGAGAATGGCCTCGGTTTTTGAGGGGTTTGGTAACAGTTTCCAACTTTTAAAATATTCAATTATATAGTCTAGATATTTTTGAACTCTCTTGAATAGGACCATACGAGAGTGCCGTGTAGAGGTGGAATAAATGGCGGTGTCGTCTGCGTATAAGGCCAGTTCACAGGATTGCATGGAAGGAATGTCATTGATGTATAAAATGAATAGGAGGGGACCAAGGACGGATCCTTGAGGGACACCAGTTTGACAATTGTATATGACAGATTTGTGCGAATTGAACCAGACGTAGCACGTGCGTTCTAGTAAATAGGAGTTTAGGAGCCTTAATATCGTGTGGGGTAGACCCATTTTGTGTAGTTTATACAAAATGGCCCTATGCCAGACAGTATTAAAGGCTTTAGATAGGTCCAGGAGGACCATTATAGTGTCACGACGAGTGTTAAGCCCGTGAGCAATACGTTGAGTGATTCTTCCAACCTGGTGGATGGTGGAATGTCCTTCACGAAAGCCAAACTGCTGGTTGATGAGGGTGTTATTAGTTTTGGTGAATTCATCGATGTTATGATAAATCACCCGCTCGAGTAATTTACCGGGGATGGGTAAGAGGCTTATCGGGCGATAACTGAATGGTTTTGATGCGGGTTTACCCGACTTAATGACTTTAGCGACTTTCCATGCAACAGGAAAGTAGCAGAGTTGGAAAGAGAATTTAAAAATATAGTATAGTTGACAGAAGATTTTGTGCGATGCCTTCGTCAACATCGGCACGGTTATTTTATCCGGGCCTGAGGCCTTGGTGGACTTCATCTTGCAGACCATATCGAAGATCTCCTTGGGGGAGTACATCTTGTCAGGACCATCGCTCCCACCAAGAGACCATTCAAAATTATCGTAGAATGAGTTAACTATTTGTTCCTGCTTGGATACAATTCGAGAAGCTACATTGTGAACTTCGGCAAATGCGTTTGTTAGGGTATCGGCTTTGTCGTGAGAGTTGTAAAACTTGTTGCTGTTGACTTCCAGAACAGGAGTAGAAATTGCGCGATTTTTAACAATAGATTTGTAGGTTTTCCAGAAAGTGGGGTCAGGTTTATTAAAGCTCTGTAGCATATGAGCCCAGGCTCGTTGCCTTATTTTAGAGATGCGATATCGAATCTGTTTTGTGTATTCTTTTACTTGATAAGCAAAAAATTTATCATTAGAGATCTGATAGAATTTACGCATTCTTCTCCTGATCGGAAAGGTCTGAGCGCGTGAGGCTCTTTGCCACCCGTATTTATATGGGCATTTCCGCCATGTTTTTTCTATTTTAAGTTTTTCCGGGAATTCTTGTTGTCCACTTTGTGTATGTTTACGTTTACGGTGGCGAGCTCCTTCGCAGGGTGCCACCTCGCGACGAGGACGCTTCGTGGTGGGGGCAGCTCAGGCTAAACGCGAGCCGGGAGCGTCGCGTTCCCTTGCATAGGGATGTGACATGATTATTTCGGTAAATGGCAAAAATGCGAAAAAATGTTTCAGGTAATAATTGTTGGATATTAGGTTGTAAATATCATGATAATAGCCTTGAGATAAAGTTTCAAAGTCTAGTAAAACTCACACTCAAATTTTTAAAGAGATATTTTCTTAAACTACATTGAGACGAGTTAAATGCACTACTTACATGGAGCCGTTGTTGAATGGTTAAGTGTCAAAGTTAACGCGCCACCGACTTAAGCATTACGCGATGTACATCACAAGCAAGTTACTTCAACATCCTTGGCGTTTTTTCCAAACGAAAACAACTTGCTGCTTTTCATTTTATTTTAATCTTGAGATATAGTAAAGAAATTGTTCGGGAAAAATTACATAAAAGTAACAAAGTCCGACTGAGCAACCTTTTCGAGATGTACATGGAATAATAATAATGCCAACACTATGTAAATAATTCGTCTCAAAGGGGACTAAACATATAAGCAATAGAAAGTATCGGGTTCATTTTAAAAAGGAGGATGTTTATAAAAAACGTCAAATGGGTACCTCAGACACCAAAAAGGTTACAAAAAAATTTATTCTTCAGGTTCTACGATAATGCAAACCCACCGTTATTGCTTGGCAAATAAAACCTACAGTGGATACAAGAATTATTTAAACACTGCATTTCCGATTCTCGAAAAATTGTCGATATTTCAATTGTAATAATTTCGTAAATACAAATAGTACAACCACAAGTCTGAATCATTTTAAAGCGTCAAGTCTCTACTTACGGACAGCAGTGTTCACTTACATCTATGATATTTTTGCATGATGTAGCAAAAACTAAGAATGATGTAGGAAGTCTCCTACACAGCAACGAACAAAAAAGCGACTACAAAAAAATGTTCCGAAAAAATTCTGCAAATTCAAACGTCTCCGAAAACCTTCAAAAGATTTCTCGTAAATGAAACTGCCATACATTTGAAGATTGAAGCCTCTTTACATCGACTCCTTAAAAATTGATGTACGATTTGTTTTCACTGTTTCATTGAATAAAAATGAAGAACAAGTTCGGTCGTGTAAAGCCCTCATGGTGTAATTTATAGGTACGTCTGTAAGTTTGCGACACAAAAAATCGTGCACCAATTTTGAACGTATCGTAAAGAGTTAAAAACCTATGGTAGTTTCAGTCACGTTAAAAGGTTTCCCAAAATTTTCAAAAACATTTAAATGTATAGCAATATCAAGAAAAAAACACGTCTTCAGTTTCTTGGCTCGCTACATCAAGCAAAAATTCTTTAAAAATATGAAGGAAGTATGTATTATTAAACTAGAAGCTTCTAGCTTTAAAGCGAGTCCAAATATTGTCTCACGTTCGTAACACGCTTTTGTACGTTAGTATATTTTTTATCAAAAATAAGGATATTATAATCACAACTACTGTTTCGGTACATTAATGGAACAATAATATGGGTAAAATATTTTTTTACATAAAGACGATATTAATTTTGAAATCATAATATGCTCCACACTTTTAACCGGGAGTGTAAACTTACTAAATTATTAAGGTAAATTACCACATGGTGTGGTATTTACCACATGACTAAACTACGTATGCAAATATCAGCAGGGAATATGAATTGCATACAGTTTTCAACTTTTTTATTGGAATTTATATTCTTTTTCATTTCTATTTAACAAGCAAAGAACAATGAATATTAAGAATATTATCGGTACACGTGCTGAAAATACATTTAAACAATAAATATAGCATAATGCTGTTCAAGAGAATGTGATTATAAGTTCTAGTGATATTATTATATAAAACTAGTTTTATTAAACATATATTTAACTTATAGATCTTACTATAGAACTGAAATGTTTCTTATTTTTGTAGAAACATTAAGGAAATACCCTGTTGCGGCAATATTTCAGAGGAGAACAACGTCTGAATACACTTTTGATACACTGAAATTTACAATACCAAAAAAGACCCACGTATGGATTCCAATTTTTGCGTTACAACGAGATCCTGAAATTTACCCAGATCCTGAAAAATTCGATCCCGAAAGGTTTAATAAAGAAGCAGTACAAGCTCGACATCCTATGCACTACCTACCTTTTGGTGATGGACCAAGAAATTGCATTGGTATGTACTGGCATATTGCAACCATATTTATTAAAAACTATTCTTTTGTTTCTTCTGGCCTGCTGTAGAACAAGGCTGGATACGACTGGACAACCATTCTTTCATGCAGCGCACACCTTCTCTGCGTTCGCTGGTTTCACACATCCCTTCATTATCCCGCAATACGTACCCAGAGTCATCAGATGAAGGCTGCGTTAACATTGCGCGACTTCCGACATCGTACGATCGTTTCGTCTCTTTTTGCACGCTCGAAAAAAGAGACCGACGCGTCGCACGTGGTCCGAATCGTCTGATGTCGAACCCAGTGTGATCGCGGCCTAACACTTGTCTCCTCAATCTACCTTCCCCTTCCGCGATTCTATTTCGCCACGTTTCTGCCGCGGCCCGATCACGTGACGCATTTCGTGTTTGTCGTACATGTGTCACAATGCCACACAACTGATCCGGTACTGGCAGAAGGGGGGTAACTTTTCCCCCTCAATTCGAGTCAACTCCCCTGATCTGGCGACTCTGTACGTACATAGAGTGGCGTGCAAAAGTTCCCGGCCAGATGGTTTTTGCTATTTTTCTGCCAAAAAAAAGCGTTAAGAAATTTTTATTCGAATCATATATAAGGGCGTATTACATGAAAGGATATTACAAAAAAAAATCAACGCTAATTGATATTATCAATGCTATTGACATGTCAAAAAATTTCCGGCCAGTGTGTTTAACGAAAAAATTATGCTTGTTTTTCACTGTGTAACAATTTTGCAGTACATTATTTAACATGTTATAATTAATATTTCGTAGCCATGCCTTTTGCAGCAATAGCAGCAGCACAGCGACGAGGCATGGACGTAGATCTGGCCGGGAACTTTTGCACGCCACTGTACCTTCGTAGTCGAGCTGCTCGTATAAATTCTCGTATTCCCGTTTCCAGTGCGTGCAATAACTGATCGTTAGTTATCTTTATTAGATTTATATAATATAGTTATATTTTTTTTTATTAGAAATATCAGATGTTACTCGCGATATTACTATTCCTTTTTTATAAATGATTTAATTACAAAGTGCTCTTTGAAAGTAATGGTTCAAAATCTTTATAGATTGCAGAAGAATCGTATCATTATAAGAGCTACGAACATGCAGTCACAAAAAAAAAGTTATAATACGGATGGATATTAAGCATAAGCATAAGCATAAGCATAAGCATAAGCATACAGCAAGCAAAAAAAAATTAAAAGAAAACAGGTGATCTGATTGCAAATCGCTCAATTCCAATTGAAGCTCTGTCCTTTGATCTTCAATCGGAACAGATAGTGGATTTGTATATAATAAAATATCTGTTTCTAAACTTTGGCAATCTACAAGCTACTATTAAAATTATTCAAAATATCTAATAAGACTAAGCTTTGCCGAATTGCTGAAAAATTTACATCGAGAAATTCATCTTTAATTTCATGACAATATAATTATATAAGATTTCAGAAATTTCCACATTCTGGGTCCTTAAATTTGAATTATAAAGGATATCACTTCGTCATGTTGTCGTTGATGTCGGAATCGTTAACCGAGAACGACTGAATAACTAACAAATAAATATGACTATATTATGTAAATATAATAAGAAAACTAATGTCAACTTTTCCATACTAGTAACGGATATATAAGAGTTTATTCGTGGTCAGATAACAAAACGTACGCGTCTGCCACGCGTGCTACCTGGATAAATAGTCTTCTCTCGCGCGGAATCGAATCTATGAAATAATATATCATAACAATAACACGTACAATTTTTCAACCGAATTCGTACTTTTGAGCTCCATCGAAAATGTTTTGCCAAGGCCTGTGCATTATTAGTTTCACTATCACTAAATTGTCTTTCAGAAAGCGAATAGTTATTATTTAACTGTTTTTTACAGGTTACCGTTTCGCCGCACTGCAAGTCAAACTTGGACTGCTAAAAGTACTTCGAAATCACAAAGTGGACGTCTGCGAGCAAACTCCGATTCCGTGTGAATATGATAAAGCCGCAACCTTCTTGCAATCTAAGACCCCGATATACTTAAAGTTAACAAAAATTGAATAATGTTGCGTTCATATATTAATATAATATCTACTTCTTTAACTGCAATAACAAATTTGAAAGCTAAAATAGTTCAAGTACCAAAATGTCCTCCTGACTTTTACCCAGTCAGCCAAACGTGTCTCAGGCAGATTTAGCGGAACGTGCGTATCAAACTATTCGAGCGAAAGACCTATGTATTTGACACCAGATAGCGTTCGGAGCTGAGACTGCTCCCAATCTGTCTTGATTTGGTCACCCCGATCTGCCGGCAGATTCCTAATAGAATGCGGAAGCAGATGGACTCCAGATGGAAGGCAGAGTCGGTAGGCCAAAATACCGGGCCAAATCCAGCCGATCTGCCTTGTTATAGAGGGCAGGTCCGTCGCACTAAGAACGGACATAACGGACATCTTCTCTGCTATTAGAACAAGCTTATGTCAGAGAGGATTATCGGCGTTCCCGATATGGTGCTGACATGTGCTCAGTCTTAGCGTGGCATAGAACCCTTCGCTGGTTCTGTCTCTCTTGGATTAGAGATTCGTTTGTTGGCGAATTATTTATTCTAACATTTAAAACAGTACGGTCTGCGTTGAAAGTTCGTGAATTTACTGTGAAGCAATGAGGAGGTGGATTCGAAGGAAGGAAGGAAGGATTGAAGCAGAGAAGATGCCAGATAAGTTCATTAGTATATCCATTCCAAGAACAAAAGGGAGTATAATATATATATATTGTTACGAGTATCGATATGTCACGATAGAAAGACATCGCGCCGAATGGTCTTCGTTGCAGCGTCGTCTTAGTGACGACGATACAACGGAGACATGGGAGAGTCGGTTGACGGATGTCATTGAGAGAAGACACAAAGCTAAGTAGTCCTCCTCTGTTAAATAAAGATCTATTGGTATTTCATATCGTTTATTTACTAAAGATGCCCCGAACCCGTAACACTGGTGTCGGAAGTGGGATGTCTCTGGCGGCGAGCTGTGAGGGAACCGGCGACGTCCGGAGCCGACAGATTTTGAATTCGGAGGCTTGCATGGAGGAGCGGTTTCCCACCCTGGAACGGCAGGTCGAACGTCTGGCCGAGCGCTCGGAGGAGAGAATGGCGGAATACCAGGCCAGATTTGATCGATTTATAGATTCTTTTGAGACTTTTACTTCTCGCTTTTCTGGTCAGCGTGGGGGAATTGAAAATAATGGAAATAATGATGTTCGCGCGTATGACAGTGTAGGAGATTTTGGGACCGGTAATATCTGCGGTATGTCCTCTGTCCCCTATCGCGCTAAACCCGCGAAATTCAATGGGTCGTGTTCGTGGACACAGTACTTCACACAATTCGAGAGTTTGGCTATCAATAATTGGAACGAACGAACCAAAGTAATAGCTTTGTTGGATTCGCTCGAAGGGGAAGCTCTTTCGGTGCTGACATGTTTGGAAGAATCTCAACGGACTGATTTCCACGCGTTAGTTACTGGTCTAAATACTCGTTATGGCACTGAACACTTGGTCCAGTTAAATCGTTATAAATTTCATAATTATAAACAAGGGGCAGGAGAATCTCTTCAAGCTATGGCAGAACAGATCTGCCTTCTTTCTCGCTCTGTCTTCGCAGATTTATCTCTCGATTGTCAGGATAAACAAGCTCGAGAAAAATTTGTCGAAGCAATAAGAGATAATAATTTGAGGAAGGACGTCACCTTGGCTTCGTTTAATGCCACTTCGTTGGGGGCGGTGCTTGATGTAGCGTTGAAAACAGAAGCCCTGTATCATTCCATTTATGATAGAAATCGGTTTGAAACTGTTAGTTCGAGTAATCGTCGGGGTGAACCTTTTATTAAGGCACAGTCTGGTTTTCAATCTCGGCGCCAGGATTTTCAGAATGGCCACAATAATGGACCTCGGAACTACACTGTGGATCGCAGAAATAACGGGATAGTTTGTTGGAACTGCGGAAAACCCGGACATCTGTCTTATAATTATTCCAGTGCTAACTTAGTTTCAAATTCTGAAAGCCAACGGTTTCAAAATTTGCAGAGCAAAAATTTTAAAAAGGATAGAGTTCCTTTTTCGGGAAACGAAAGGGGGTCTGTGTAAAGGGGATTACGGAGACCACGGTTATGGAACATAAAGGAAATCCCCCGTTTTTGGTAAATTCTAACGGTATCTGCGTAGAAGGTTTTTTTAACGGAGTTGCACAGAAGTTTTTGATAGATACCGGGTCGGCGGTTTCGCTTGTGAGAGGTACGTCACAGAGTGACACAAAAGTAGTATCCGACATGAACTTGATCTCGGTTACGGGGGAATCTGTCCCAGTTTTCGGCGTCAAAGAAGCTGAAATCAGGATAGGAAAATTTTATACTAAACATGTATTCTATGTTGTCGACATTACGGACGATTGTATTTTAGGCCTGGATTTCTTGACGAAACATAATTGTTCGTTAGATTTGAGGCAGAATTGTTTTTCTTTTGATGGAAGAGAGAACGTTGATTTTGTGGGCTGTAGTTTCAGAAAACTGAAAGAAACGAGTATATCCGTAGTCGATTCTGCGGTTGTAAATGAGCACGTGATTCCTTTATTGAGTACGTTAGCAACGAATGTAGCGCTGTCAGAGAGGACAAAGAGATGAATGAGAAGGCTGAAGTAGCCAAGGTTGATGTCGTGGATGTAAGGGACAATTTTGTTAAGCCTGACGGATTAACTTCGGTTGGTAAAGGAGAACAGTCTGATTTACCTGTGAATTTGAATGAAGGGAATTGCAAGCGTTATACTGGTTTGGAAAAGAAAGAGGCGAGTCTTCGGAACGACATGATTCCTGTTTTTCGTACAGGATGTGATTTGTTTGATAAACAAGATTGGTTCGGTTCCCAGCAGAACGATCCCAATTTAGAATTGATTTTAAGAAGTAAGAGTAGTGGACAGAGACCTTCTAAAGAAACCTTGTCATCTTTTACGCCAGAAGCTAAGTTTTACTTTCTTATTTGGGATTGTATTCACATTAAGGATGGCCTGTTATTCAAAAAGTGGGAATCTGCGGATGGTCGTAAGATCATTTGGCAGTTAATTGTTCCAGAAAGTAAACGGGAGATGATTCTTCGAGAGGCTCATGATTCAGTCTCTGGTGGTCATTTTGGAATTAATAAGACATTGAGTAGGATCAGGAAAAGGTTTTACTGGTTTAATTGTATTAGGGATGTTGAGAAATGGTGTCGCTGTTGCGATGTTTGTGTATCGAGGAAAGGTCCACGTGATCTTGGTAAAGGGTTACTACAGATTTATAATGTGGGTTTTCCTTTCGAACGAGTGGCCATGGATATATTAGGACCTCTTCCTAAGTCTTCTGCTGGGAATCGTTTTATGTTGGTTGTTTCTGACTACTTTACACGTTGGCCAGAAGTCGTATGTTTGCCCAACTTTCAGTCAAGGACGGTTGCTGAGGCCTTTATTACACATATTGTGAGTCGTCACGGTGTCCCCCGAGAAGTCCATTCTGATCAGGGACGTACTTTCGAATCGAATGTTTTTAAGGAAATTTTAGCATTACTAGGTATAAAAAAGACGAGGACGACTCCACTACATCCTCAGTCGGATGGCTTAGTAGAAAAGATTCTTCAATATCTTTCAATGTTCGTTTCCGATCATCAAAGAGACTGGGACCAGTTAGTTCCGTTGTTCCTTTTAGCATATAGATCAGCAGAACACGAGACATTGAAACTGTCTCCTTCCACGATGTTATATGGACGAGAAATTTTATTACCCTTGGATTTGATTAGAGGAAGTCCTTTAGAAGGGGCTTGCGGTCTAGACGAGTTCTCAGCTAATCTTAAAGACAAAATGGATTCTATTCACAAATTTGTCCGCACACAGTTAGAGATCTCTTCACAAAAGATGAAACGACATCATGACTCCAGAATTGTAGAAAGATCTTTCCGAGAAGGGGAATCGGTATGGCTTTATCAACCATATAGGGTTAAAGGCAAATGTCCTAAATTGCAGCCCAGTTGGGAAGGTCCTTATGTTGTTAAAAAATTGAGTGAGGTAGTATATAGAATTGGAAAGAATTCTAAAAGTAAGTACAAAGTGGTGCATGTCGATCGCTTGGCTAAATACCACGAGAGGTGATGTTTCTGTTTACGTTAGATTCTGGGTTGACTGTGTTGCTTAGATCATTTTTTTTTAAATTGTATTATTTGCTTTGGATTTTGGGAAGATTGTGGTATGATTGTGGTCGAGAGAAAGAACAGTTAACTAAAAAAGATTACAGGTAGTCAGGATTCCCCGCTTCATTCGTACGCCAAGGTTTAGGGGTACCATGGAGTTAGGTGGAAATTTAGGCGAATGAATGCTGGTACACTTACTCCCCGCATCCTATCTGGGGTCATTGATGCTCCAGAGACGGAACGGCGAACGGGAGGAAGATCAGGGCAGTTTTTGTCTACGGTTCTTGCAAGTCGAGACCGATATTAGCGGACGCCTTGATCGAAGTGTACCGTGAATGTTACAATGCATAAATCGAATGAGAGAATATAATTTCGAATACTATTCAACTTCGATTTGGGCCACTTTGACGGAGGTAGGGGACAGACGAATTTTGATCATTCAGGGGAGATAGTGATGATGTGGAGCTAAGTCTAGAGTTGCTATACCGTGTATTTTCTGATACAGCTTACGTTACAGTGGTACTCGTGGCACTCGACCCCGAAATTTTGTTGGAACCGACAACTTCAAACGAAGGGGAAAGGAGGATGCTTATGCTTGATATCAAGATGCTTATGCTTGAGGACAAGAAGAGATTTACTGTTATACTGTTCTTTTAGCTGTTAATATTCTGTTAATGTTATCCTGCTTTGTGAGCCGCTAATTTCCCCAGGTTTTTAAACCGTGGTTTTCCCTGGGGCAAGAAGGGCTTCCTTCTGACGTCCTTTTTGGGTGAATGCCAAATTAGTCGTGGTGCCGACGGGTCCACGGTTTTCGTTTCTTTGTGTTTACTCCCGAGGTACCATTGGCCTTGTTGATTAAGAGTTTGTTCATTATTGTATTTACCTGTTGTTGAGGAGGAGGGGGGGAAGTGTTACGAGTATCGATATGTCACGATAGCGAGACATCGCGCCGAATGGTCTTCGTTGCAGCGTTTTCTTAGTGACGACGATACAACGGAGACATGGGAGAGTCGGTTGACGGATGTCATTGAGAGAAGACACAAAGCTAAGTAGTCCTCCTCTGTTAAATAAAGATCTATTGGTATTTCATATCGTTTATTTACTAAAGATGCCCCGAACCCGTAACAATATATACTGTGACGTTGCAACTTTTGCGACGAGCGTCGAAGGGACCGGGCTGCCCTTTTGGCGCCGACTTCGACCACAGGAAAGCGTGGGTGTTCCCCGAGGAAGCGAATGATCGATCCGATACCGATTAACGACGAGTTTTTCGCGTGCCGAGCGTGGCAAGTTACAGGAGAGGATGCAGACGGAGCATGCGACGAAATACGGCCAACCCGAATACAATAAGAGAAAATCCGGCGCCGGTACATTTGGTGGAAGGATGAGGCCACGCACTCAGGCCGGACAACCTGGAGGCGAGCGGCGAGACGGAAGCCCTGACGAACAACGGCGATCGGAAATGATCGCCCTAGATCTGCTGCCGCCTCACCTTAGAGTTGGAATATGGGCTTCAACTAAGGGGGTGCCTCCGTCTCATCGGGTCAGAGCGAGACTGACCGTTTGGTGTTTCCGCGATTTCGCAGAGAATATCGCGGGGGTCCGGGGCCCAGGGACCCGTCGAGAGCGCGCTCCTGCATTCCCGAAAACTTGCAACCCGCCCGCCCCATTAGGAGAAAATCGTTATTAGAGCGCGAGAGTGGGGATACGGATGTCCTCACGATCGCGCGACGAAAATCGAAGGACCACTGTCGTGCGAACGCTAAAACCGAAACATCGTGTCGTCCCGCGAATTATATCGCTGCCTTCTCGAGCTTCTCGAACATCGGTATCGTTCCTCGAGTCACCGCGAGAACAAGTATCGCGATCCGCGCCAAAGGAGTGCTCCTCCCGGAACAACGGGGATTATCGAGCCGACGGCCGCGGAGAGGACGTAGTAAGGCAGCCTGCGGAAAAGCGAGAGCCGTATCGTGAATACGGTAAGTCCACGCAGTGGTTCCTCCTTCATTCGATCACTCCCTTCTGGAGGAAAACTCGTACGTGTTGGTTCGGAGAGGTTTCGGAAAATTTAGTGGGAATTTCGTGGGAGAACGAGAGGGCTCACCTCGTCGAGGCGTAAGCAGCCCGTCGCGTTCTCCAACTTTGGTGGGCCGAGACGAAATTCGTCTCGAGCCGTTGTACTCCCGCCGAACCGTCGGCGTTGTGGACAGTTTCGGGAAATAGGGTAGAGAATCTTTCGGGAAGTCTTCCTCGGGGAAAACGCCGTCGAAGTCGTAGCGTGATCGACCGCCGATTGTATTCTCGGGATTTCGTCGTATTGTTTCGCACGATCATAACACCGTATCGCGACGTAGATTCCACGACAGTCACCGTATCGCGCCGTCCATCTGCGCCCCGCGGAATATCGCCCCGTCGGGGGCCCATATCGTACCGAGAAACTGTACGCGCGCGGAAAAATTATAATATCGACCGATACGCGCCGCGAGCGAACCACCTGCCGCAAAAGTGTATGAAGGGCGCGGGCTCTCGGGTGCGGCCACGTGGCCGCGCGCCTGTAATATCGTCCAAATAAAGACCATATCGAGCCAAATTGTTGATCCCGTTCTTCTGCCCTACGCGATCCGCCCTGCCGTGAGGGCTGTCCTCGATCCCCCTGTGTCCGAACCTTGGACCCGTTTCGTGCTTCGTTCGATCTCGGCTCCTCCGCGTATTTTGTGCGGCACCCGTCCGGTGCCTGGCCCCCGTACGTAAGACACCCGATTTCGTGAAAGTCGAGGTTGACCCTCGAGATCGCCTTTGTACCGGGAGGACCGCGCATTGTCACGGCCGTGCGCGGCCCGGCGTCAACGCTCGTAAATTCGCGGAATCGTCCCCGCTTCCCGCCTCGACAAGCGAGGAAAAAGGGACGGCGTTACAATACATATTTTTTTTTGATTAGTTAAATAAATTAAAGAACAATTTCTTTCTATAGTTTACAGGACAAAATGTATATGGAATTGGAGAGGAAATGAGAGTGCAGCAGAGTACATCATTAGCAGCGGATTCCTAATAATGTCGGAGTGTTAAAAGAGATCCAGCCCAAAAGATATGAATATTAAAAATATTAATATTAATTATAGTACTCTAAACTTTATATAGTACTCACAAATGTTTTTAATTATTTCAGATACCTATTTTTCCGCGAATGCTTTACTACCACGATTGGAAAGTAATTTGAAATAAACATCGAAACAGTAAGGATACAATGCCATAATCCTTGGCCAGCAGCTAAATTAAATCAGCTTTAATTACATGCCTATGCACATAATTTACTACACCTTATTTTCCATTCGAGAGTTTTATTTCTATTATTTTAAGATTTGAATATTTATTTTTTATTTTACGACAGCTTCGTCGAGATAATTGTTATGATAATTGTTATTTTATATCATTTTTATTTCCTACATGTAGCTTGTACAGTTCATGTTTAAAAATGTTATTGTCTTCGTATTCTTCCTTAAGAATGTAAATATAAGATAAAATAAAATATATGTAAAATAAAAATGTATTAGATTAAGATTTAAATAAATATATTTCTAAATTTAATTCAATTTTCCCTCTCGTCGTTTATTCCGATTTTTCCCAATATTCAATTTTTTTTTTTATCCGTTCTTAGTGCGACGGACCTGCCCTCTGTATGGCAGATCGGGGGCAGATCTCGGGCCCGATTCGGTCGGATTTGGCACGGTACTTCTGCCGGCAGACTACCAACGGTATTCCGTGCGAATAGCGGAAACAGATGGATAGGGTTTTGGTGTCGAATCTGCCTGGCAGATTCAAAGCATTTTGCTTACTGGGGTATTATATTATAGTTTCATATACTGTATTTTTGATTATGTTTTAGTTTATTATGGTGTATTCCACTATAGTATATTTATATTCTAGTATGTTGTACTATATCCACTGTAGCATATCTAGTATCGTGTATTCTGTATCTTTTCTCTTTAATATAAACTCACAACGGTTAAGAAATTCCTACGGCACTACATATTAAAATCTTCTCGATCAAATTCATGAGTTATCGCTAACGCAGAGCTCAACACAAAAATGTTGATGGAGCTGTAGAGCCCCACGAACGTGTAACAGAAAAATACATTGGGTTAATGTCTGCGTTTTTACGCACTTTTGTATGCTATACCTTTTCTGTTTGACAAAAATGTCAAGATCATATACCGGACCCATGATGCTTTGGTGCCGTTGGCCTCTGGTGAAGATCTGTTGCTGCAAGGGGGCCGGCACGAATTTGACCTTGACTGTCACGCCATCCTCGCGATGGTCCTCGAACGGCCAGTAGGGAAAACAGATTGTGGAATGGTTAAAATTTTCTGTGTGGAACTACGTCGCGTCTACGACGTATCGGTAAGAAGATTGAGTAGTAGCGGAAGAGAGAAACGAAAATTGAGAGAGAAAGCTAGCGACTAGACATGGTTGCCACATATCCTTCGCCTCACTGTTGCCATGTCATCAAACTCGTAAATGTACAAGCGTTTCGTGAAACTGATTCTGATTCTGATGAAGTGGGTGATGCCCACTTGGACACCGTTCGTTTGGACGCGTCCCGATTGGACGCGTTCCTTTTGGACGCCGGGCCGATTGGACACATTTACAGAATTTTAAAATCGCTGTATCTCCTAAACCGTGCGCCCTAGACAAAAAATAACGAAATTTTTGAAAGACTACAGAAAGCATATCACCCCGGCACTACCCCTTAGGCCTATTCAAAAGTCGCTTCGCCACCCCTTTGCCCTCCCCAAATTCATTTTCGCCTCTAAAAATCGCTGCATCTCCTAAACCGAGCGTCGTAGGAAGAAAATAACAAAATTTTGGGAGGCTCTACCGGAGGCATACCACCCTTACCTAACCCCGTAGTTCTACTCAAAAGTCGATTCACCCCCATCTACCCCCAAGTGTTTCCCTAACCCTAACCCTTTTTTTCGTGAGGAAATGTTTTATAACGCACATAAACCGAAATTAATCACGACTTGGCGAGGCGAAAATGAATTTGGGGAGGGCAAAGGGGTGGCGAATCGACTTTTGAATAGGCCTAAGGGGTAGTGCCGGGGTGATATGCTTTCTGTAAAGTCTTCCAAAAATTTCGTTATTTTTTGTCTAGGGCGCACGGTTTAGGAGATACGGCGATTTTAAAATTCTGTAAATGTGTCCAATTCACGGCGTCCAAAAGGAACGCGTCCAATTTACGGCGTCCAAAAGGAACGCGTCCAATCGGGACGCGTCCAAACGAACGGCGTCCAAGTGGGACACCCCCAGCCCGATTCAGCTGACCAACACATGCTAACACATACATTGCCACGGGCGCGTAGATATAGGCAGGACTCGTTGTCACATTACCCCTGCAGTTTTTCGCTAATATCTCTGAAATGAAACTCAAACGGCGGTCACGAGTATGCAAACGATGAGGAAATCGTTTGATTTATATTAAATTTAATCAGTTTATTCTTAACATTATAATGATTTTATACATATTACCAGGACTTCTTTTACAAGCCGAAATGCACTTCTTCTCAGAAAGAAAACTATATTCAAATACCATTTGAATGAAAAGCAGCTTTTTATATGCTACGAAGCGCATTAAAAATTAAACAAAATTTATCATATTTTTTTACTTTAGATCTCGAATCTGAAGTCAACAAACAAACAAATACAAGTGTACAACTAAAGACTAAATGTAAAATAAACTTGAATAATATCATATAATATTTAAATAAATGTTTATAGCGATTTCCAAAGTTTACCGAGAAGTTTTATATACGTATATAAACGTATATTTATATAGAACACAATCACAATAAAAATAATTAAATATTTGAACGCTTCAAGTTACACGCAGAGCATGAAACAATTCTAAAACAAGCAATGATAAAACATAATGAAATTAAAAAAAAAATGCATTTAGGTCGACAGGATTCGAACCCTGGTCGTCCGACAGTAAACTAGACTCGCTAGTGTCACGCCTTTTTTTTTAATAAACATGTTTATTGCAAAACTTAGTACAATTCGTTGGTTTGGTAACAACAAACATAGAAAAAATACCTGACGGCTATTGCGGATTTATATCTATTTGTACTCTAGTCACGCCAAACCGACTCTCCTGGTAAACTGGGAAAAATGCGGCATTACATAGAAAATAATGAAACTCGTCAATGTCTCGAAAACTATTGGCCATCTGCTCCTATAATGGTATATATTCGTGAACAGGAGAACGAGATCTATAAGTGTGCAAAGTTTCAACCGAATCGGTGACCCGAAGGGTCGAAAATATTTTATTTGGCAGAAAAAGAAAATTTTTCGATTTGAGTCGTTCGATACAAGCCTGACGTCACGCGATGTGTAGCGAAACGTGCAAGGGTCAGAAAGTTTTCAAACTGACGCTCCAATATTGCAATGAGCAGTTTGTAAATGGTCAATTGTCTTTCCCAAGGGTTCTAGCTTTGTCTGTGCAGACAAAATGCACATGCCCATTTGTCTGGGCCAAAATTCGAATTTCTGCCTTATAGTCGAGTAATTTGCAATATTCGTCAGCATACATATCGTACATACGTACACCTGTACCACCGACGAGATATATTTAAAGACAGCCAGCCCCCGTGTTAAACTGCGGGCCTAAAGTGGGTGCTGAGTGGGTGCTGGGAGCGGTCGGTAACGGCCCCAATCACCGACGAGATATATTGAAAGACTGCCAGCCTTACGGGAGAACGTGTCTCACGAAAAATACGGTGTCTTCTACCGCCCTCTAGAATAGATTTTGGCTGGAGTCAGAAACAGCAGGCCAACTACGGTATTTCGTCGGTGCAGAAGACGACTAAGGAAATTCTCGTCGGCGAGAAGGTGAATCATCACAGAACCATATCGCTTATTTATTACATTCTCCGACGAACGTATTCGAATTAAACAGATATTTTTTTAGTATTGCTTTTTAAGACGTAAAATATTAAAAGTAAAACCACCGACGAGGTATAGGATAGACCAATCACCCAATGTATTTTTCTGTCTCACGCTCGGGGGGCTCTAGAGCCCCCTTACCATTCCGTGTCACATCCTACCGTAACGGCCAGAAGCAGTATTGTGGAACCAATATTCTAGAACGGCGCTGTTGCTGATAGAAATTTAAATCTCATGTCGGAGATTCTATAAATGATGAATGAAACAAAGGAATGTTGTGTTCTTTTAATTTCGTTATGCCTGTAACGCGACTGCATCGAAGGAAACATTTCTACGTGTGAGAAAGGTTATATTCAAGTAAATCATGTGCATACATATACATGTATAATGTACATGTATGTATAGCGAGCATCAAGAAGCATAAATTCACACTCATTCGGAGGAATTCATATTAAAAACATTATTATGAATTTTTGCTAATATTTAAATATATCATCATTAATGTTACTTTTTTGGTAAATAATCAGCCTAATTATGTGTATTTATTTACACTTTATTCCTACACACTTCCTTAACTTCCTTTTCATTCTATTTATGGCGTGTTTGGACTCATTTTTACCAGAAAAATATTTACAATTTATTGTTCGTATTTTCATACCATAACAATAAATTATTGCAAAAATTAGATTTTCATTAGTAAGCAATGCTTATGAGCTTACATTGTTGTGTCCGGTAGCTGCTTGCCTGGCTGACAATAAGCCACTAAAAATTCTCAAGACCTCGATCGGAAGAGAGTACGAAAGGCAACATTGTAACGCATTGCCTATTAATAATGAACAACCAGAACCCAACTGTGTTATTATAAAAAATATCGTAATGAAAATCTTATCAGCCGATTCGAGATGTTTTTCTGATAAAAACGAATCTAAATTCGCTATAAATCGGAGAATAACGAAGAATAAATTAATATTAAAAACTCTTATGGAAAACGGTTTCGGTAGTGAATCTTGCCTGATCTTGCCTACTCTGGGACTGGACCATAATCGTGTGACGCCGTCCTACAGGGGAGGGGGGCTATCCCCTCCGCCGACTCGGCCCCCACTCTGACGTAACATCGTCTGAGCTGCCTGCTCGACTGTTCAAAGCGTTTCACCGATTAGCGCGATCGATTCCCGGTTCGGCGAAGCGCACATTTTGCAACAACATTTAAACTGAAGAAGATTTTTAAGATATAGCCGGATCAGATGATGAAAAGTGCCCCCAAACCTTTATATTTAGTTGCACCATGCTCAACAAAAAATTACAAAAAAATTCATGAGTATTCTATCTAATATCATTCACGACTGAGATTTTTTCATCATTTTTGGTCGCAAAATCGATTTTTAAACAAATTCGAAAGCATAAAATTGCCGATTTTATATCAAAGTTTTCAGTTCACCACATTTATGTTATTATGTTAGTTGTATCTCATCGTGATTATTAATGTAAATTTTTTACAGATCTTCCAGATTATGCAAAAATGTGTAAGAAAATTGATATGTCCAATCATTTGAAAAAACTGCACATTGAAAGTGCTACATTCTTACGTTCTACGTTCTACGTTCGAAAAAAAAATCATTTGATGCGGGATTCGATCCGGGACCAAAATATTCTCACATCCGAAGACGTTACCGCCTGCGCCAAACGAAACTGATAAAAGTGTTCAATATAACAAAATACACCTATAAAACTGTAGGAAGGTATTGAAACAATTGATTTCAATCTTTTTTTTTAACGACGATGCAATTAATAAAACTTTATAAAAAAATTAAGAACAATAGTTTCAATAACATCTAACTACTTAATTTTGGTAAAACTGGTATCTCTGAAACTTCAATTCGAAATGTGCACTTTCTTCAAATGATTGGGCACATTCAATTTTCTTAAACATGTTTGCATAATCTAGAAAATCTATAAAAAATTCATATTAATAATCACTATGAAACACAACTAACATAATAACGTAAACATGGTCAACTGGAAACTTCGACATAAAATCGGCAATTTTATGCTTTCGGATTTGTTTAGAAATCAATTTTGCAACCAAAAATTATGAAAAAAATCTCAGTCATGTATGATATTAGATAGAATATTCATGAATTTTTTCGTAATTTTTTGTTGAGCATGGTGCGATTAAAAATTAATTTGGTTTGCAGGCACTTTTGACCATCTTATCCGGCTTTATCTTAAAAATCGACAAAAAAAATTACTTAAAAAATATAGAACATTTCAGTATATGACATTGAACCCGATTTAAGAAAGAATTTCAGGTTCAAATTTCGCATTGATATCTCTTTTGGTTTAAAAGTTGTAGCAAACTGTGCGTTTGCGGTTCAGGCGCTTGAAATTTTGGTGACGTGATGAAGGTCTGAGTGGGGCCGTGCCGGCGGAGGAGTTCATCCCCCCACCCTAGCGCCACGTGGAACGGCGACCCATGATTCTTGCATCACGACTGTAGCCTGATCGAGCTCGATGAATGCGGTAGTGTTCGTACGTGTCGTACTATTGCGTTCGTCGTTTATTTTCTCACTACAAACACGCAAGAAAATAATACAACTACGGTCTGAGTCAGTAGTAAAATAGATTGACATATCGCAAAAACGATCAACTACATAATTATTGATTGATTAATTCTTAACTCTTTCGATTATCACAATTAATATTTATTGATATTTTGTAAGATACTTTAAAGGCAAAATTTATGTTGTTTAAATGAAACATACATGAAAATGTATAGTAAATTTCAATTTAATTCTTTTTTCAAATTCAGTTACAAAATACATTCAAAATGGATGCGTATTAATAGTGTTAAAAAATTATAGAAATGCGAATAATAATTATACGTATAAAGAAAATGTATAAAATAAATGTATGCGTAAAGATATTCATGTTCAAGATTTATGAAAATTGTTTTTCCATAATTGGAAAACGTGGTATCTACATTTATTAATATTGTATTGATAAAGATAATTGCAGATATATAACATAATGACATCAAATAAAAGAGTATATGTAATTTGAACATGTAGTCATAACATCAGATACATAACTCGTCAATAAGATTTGATCATTCTTGTAGATCTAGTTCCAGCATTTATCGTTCTACAGCGTAGAGGGCGTAAGAAAACCATTTGTTTACATGTGAGACAAGAAGCCCCATATGGTCAGAGTTGGGCAAATTTTATTTCGAATAACGAATAAGGAATAACGAATAAAGTCCCTGGATTTATTCGAGAATAACGAATAAGGATATCATTCGCCGAGAATTATTCGTAGCTTGCGAATAACGAATAAATCGTTATTCGTTATTCTCGAATAAATCCCGGGACTTTCATTCGTTATTCGTTATTCTAAATGACGAGAATAAATGCTGCGAATAAGCGCAGCCTTTATGGTTACGAGTAGGAACCGACACCCGACGCCAACACTCGAGTGACTCGAGGCCGAGGGCCGAGGCTCGAGATTCGAGGCTTTTCGAGACGAGATCTCGGTTGACGATTGATGACATATACAATAGATAACTAACAGTGACCGATCCTAGGTTCGGGACTGGGACCTTCGTTATCTTTACACACACATTTGTTGCCACGATTCTTCGCTTCACTCTCTAGCTGCACTCACACATTTATTCATACACATACACGTCGCTGGTGCGTGGCGTGCGTGCCGCGTGCGATGTCGATGACGCGATGTCATTCGACACCATTATTCGCTGGGCTATTCGAATAAATTTTTATTCGCTGGGCTTTTCCGAATAAATTTTTATTCGCTGGGCTTTTCCGAATAAATTTTTATTCGCTGGGTTATTCGAATAAAAATTCATTCGAATAAAAATTTATTTGAATAAAAATTCATTCGAATAAAAATTTATTCGAATAACCCAGCGAATAAAAATTTATTCGCAATTTTTATTCGCTGGTTATTCGAATGAAATTTCATTCGAATAACGCCCAACTCTGCATATGGTGATTGGTCTATCCTATCCCTCGTCTGTGGTAAAACTAATATCAAGGACAAAAAATTCCTAGAAATATTTTACGTAAGAAAGTATTAAAGCATAATTTAACGATAGCACAATTTGTAATTTAAAAATATTTCATAAACAAGCATTATTTCCTTACACTTTTTTTATAGTTAATTGTTCCAAGAATCGGTCCGTGGGAACAGAAATATGTTGAAAACCAGAATAACGTTCATTTGACATACTATTCTGAATAATAAAGAGTTTGAGAGAGAATCACACGGAAAAACTAATATAATATAAAATAATGTAATTGTAGGAGCAAAGATGGGCAAATTTTTGATGAAATAGACATTTAAAATAACGAATAAACCCTAGTAGCACAAAAATATTAGATAGATATTTTTTTCAAATATTGGAAAAATATTTCTTAAGCCACATTTTTTCATATGAGAAAAATATTGGATCTGAATATTGTATACATGTACAAGAAATATAAATTGAATTTTTAAAAAATATAAGCTAAATATCACTGTCCAACAAAATGAAACTTTTTTCGGTTTTTGCAATGTCTGTTGGGTGATTCTTATGCACCTTGTCGTTCTAAAACCGAATCTGCAAACAGAATTTCTCTATCACGCAACGTTTTCGAAAAAACTTGGTTTTTGTAAAAATGCATAATTTTGATACAAAATGACGTGTTACGCAAAAACTACACACGCGAGAGAGTTCAACTTTGAGTCAAAAGATAGAGGGGACTCTCCTCTACATATACATATAGTCAATTATATTTTTATGTACTTCCTAATAGTTGTGAATGGTTGTTAAAGTTTGAAAATGTGCCGACACGGGTACTTTTTACGCTCTATTTTTGTATATATGTGAAAAATCCTTTATCTAGCAGAAATTTACTATGCAGGAATGCATTCTACAGACATTTCTGATAAAGAAACCATTCACGAAAAGTATTTGGTTCCCTTAGTATACGAGAAGGTGAAGAAAATATTCATTGACAGCTTGTACGCGACGCGTTCGCGCCAGACGGCCATTGCGGCCTTTTCTCGACTCGCCAGGGCCGTCGCTATGCGTATTCGACGTTGATACCACTCTAATGTGCCTTTGCTTACTATGCTTAACTAAATAAATTTTTTTTTGTCTTTTTGGGTTCCAATCATTACACAAAATTATAAAAATACGAGTTATATTCACATTTCATTGTGGAAATGCTTAATAAAGATAATTTAATAGAAAAACTTACCTATTTCCGAAGCAAACAAATTTAAAAATGTTTCCGCCTTGCTTGACGCTTGTTCCTGGTATCCCGATTTTCAATTATAAGTGTCCAGCAGTAATCGGCAAGCATCGCACATAAGTCTTTTCCTTTATACCGTTTTTCCATTGTTGAAATGTCTTGATGAACGATTAATGCTGGAATTATATTCCTTGTTTTGACCGCAAAACAATTTCGTCATAAATATAACATAAACAGTCCGGTTGATTTATACACTTCCGCGACATTTTATCGATTTAATATGGAGCAATCTATGTCATAATTATGTACTTAAATCGATAAAAATAGTCCCATTTACATCGTGTTTGGACTTATTTTAATCGGAAGAATCTCGAACTCCCATTGGTATTACAATTATAAAGATTAGACAACAATAACTGAAAATAAAATTTTTCAGTCACCGCATTGCTGTCTTTCCTTACATTGTAATTACCCTAACAGCACAAAATATTGTATACACATTCATATAATATTAAAAAGAGATTCAATCTTTTTTTAATATTCGAATATACATACAATATTTATTTTATATTAAGTAAAAAATATTTCTTTTTAAATATTCATAAAATATGTATTTCATGTTACGAGAAAAATATTTTTTTCTAAATATTAAATAAATCTTTATTTCATATTAGAAGTAGAATATTTTTTCCTAATATACAAATAATATTTATTTAATATCATGCAAAAAATATTTTTTCTCATTATAAAATGAATCTTTGTGTAATATTAGAAATAGAATATTTTTTTAAGTATGCAGGAAATATTTTATGTTCACCATGGAAAAATAATTGTTCCCGAATATGATGCGATGTAAAATGTTTACTTTTAATTTACTTTGAATTCGTGTTTGTCACTTCATTGACATATATTCATATTATAATAACATTAATGCGACAAAGTTATTGCATGAAAAATAATCGCTTCGGAAATAGGTAAGTTTTTCTATTAAATTATCTTTATTAAGCATTTCCACAATGAAATGTGAATATAACTCGTATTTTTATAATTTTGTGTAATGATTGGCACCCAAAAAGACAAAAAAAAATTTATTTAGTTAAGCATAGTAAGCTAAGGCACATTAGAGTGGTACCAACGTCGAATACGCATAGCGACGGCCCTGGCGAGTCGAGAAAAGGCCGCAATGGCCGTCTGGCGCGAACGCGTCGCGCACAAGCTGTCAATGAATATTTTCTTCACCTTCTCGTATACTAAGGGAACCAAATACTTTTCGTGAATGGTTTCTTTATCAGAAATGTCTGTAGAATACATTCCTGTATAGTAAATTTCTGCTAGATAAAGGATTTTTCACATATATACAAAAATAGAGCGTAAAAAGTACCCGTGTCGGCACATTTTCAAACTTTAACAACCATCCACAACTATTAGGAAGTACATAAAAATATAATTGACTATATGTATATGTAGAGGAGAGTCCCCTCTATCTTTTGACTCAAAGTTGAACTCTCTCGCGTGTGTAGTTTTTGCGTAACACGTCATTTTGTATCAAAATTATGCATTTTTACAAAAACCAAGTTTTTTCGAAAACGTTGCGTGATAGAGAAATTCTGTTTGCAGATTCGGTTTTAGAACGACAAGGTGCATAAGAATCACCCAACAGACATTGCAAAAACTTTTTGGTGTTGGACAGTGTATTCAGAGCATATAAACTAGATATTTAAAAAATATAAAGTAAATATTAAAAAAATGTAAATTCAATATTTGAAAAATATAAATTCAATATTTAAAAAACATTCAATAAAATTTTCAAATTTAAGAAAATATAACAAAAATTAGAAACTATGAATATGTATTACTTTCTGCGCATTTCTTGTACATGTATACAATATTCAGATCCAATATTTTTCTCATATGAAAAAATGTGGCTTAAAAAATATTTTTCCAATATTTGAGAAAAATATCTATCTAATATTTTTGTGCTACTAGGGTATAATATTAACTACTTGCTCAACTTATTTTCATTGTAAGGAAATATTTGAAATACAAAATAAAAATATTTCATTTTATCTATCTGGTTATCAAAATAAAAATATTCGATTTAAAGTAGTATCTTATTTGAACCGCATTAAATTATACTATATACCAAATCATTAATGATCGTTAATATATGTTGCAAAATATGATAGAAAACCTTGTATCCAATGTTCCAGATACGAATACTAATCCTACATTATAAAATACTAACGTAAAGTGTACTTACTTCTGAATCTTCTTCCTCCGTCGGATCCACAGCACACAATTATTGACTCAGGGGAATAGACACACACGACACACACGCACGAACAACACACACCACACACCACACACGCACAACACAGTTTATAAAATCGTGACAACGAACGAGAAGATGTCACTCCGACCACGAACAAAATGATACTGCGATTTTAACAATGATCCCTTCCATGGGGGGGGGGTACGGTCAGGTTATCCTAGGCAGGTTAGACGCTGAGGGTCTATAAACACTAGATACAAAACCAAGGTAAACAAATTCTGACGGGGCGCCGACCCTATTTCCCGGAATTCCTTGTTTTCGTTTCAAACGTCCTTGGGTCCGAAGCGGTTAAAATCGCAGTATTATTTTTTTGTTCGTGGTTTTATTCGTGATCTTCTCGTCTGCTGTCACGATTTCGTTAAGTGTGTTGTGTGTGTGTGTTGTTTAGTGATTGTTGTTCAATTATTCGGACCTATTCTCGTGAGTGAATAATTGTGTGCTGTGGATCCGACGAGAAAAAATATTTTTCTTGTAACATGACATAGATATTTCCTGAATATTTAAAAAGAAATATTTGTTACGTAATATAAAATAAATATTGTATGTATATTTGAATATTAAAAAAAGATTGAATCTCTTTTTAATATTATATGAATGTGTATACAATATTTTGTGCTACTAGGGAAAGATAAAAAAATTATTTGTCACGCGGCAAATAAAAATAATTATGTTATCTCTATTCCACACGTAATAAGTTTATTCGACGAATAAACAAATAAATATTTAGTGTTGAATAAAAAAAAAAAGTGTTCATTTTCATCTGTGTCTTTATTCGGTGGTTTATTTGATTTCGAATAATTTTCGGAGCCGCGTTCAAATGCTCTGTAACGAGGTCAGAGCAGTCAAAGACCGACGCGAGCGTTACAATGTATGTATTTAGTTGCATCGCCCAATGACCAAAACAGGGATCGAATAAAACTTTAGACACTTATAAATCGCAGTTCTTTCCAAACCTTTCAAATTTTGAATCATTTCATTTTTGGTTTAATTTAAAAATAGGATCGATGTCCTTTTTCAATTTCTATAAAAGAACCTGCATTTGTGGAATTCTTACGTGTCTTTCATTTTTTATAAATATGATTTTCAACTGAAAAATCGACAGAAATCCTCAAATATGAATATAAATAACCGTAATTCGTCAGATTTTTTCTATACTTCTTCTACATGCAATTAATTGGGAAAAATTGACCGAAAATCGAATGGCGCAACGGCCGTTCAAATCTGTTGAAGGGAATTTTTGACTAAATTGTCCGGCGAAATATTCCAAATTGTAATATTCCAATATTTCAAGTGAGTTTCAATAACAAACTAGTTTAAATAGAAAATCAAAATTTGACAAAAAAAATAAGATTATTGTAGGCTCTGCACACTCGGGTCCGGTCAGAATTTAGCTTTCAAGAAATGATTTCTGGGATCCCTGCCGAACAGAGAAGAGGACAGTGAAGCTCGACTGCCTCTGTCGCCGAAGAGTGTAACATTATATGTCGTGTTGCATCGAAGATATCGGTGTGACATCACTACCAATCAAACAAAAGAACATGTTTATATTTCATTATTTCTTATGGCTTTTTCACAAGCAAATTTGTGACATTTTTGTAATGAAAATGATACCAAATATGATATAATTCCGATCATAATTACTTGTCTAATGAACGAATAAAGTTTCGAACGCAAAGAAGGACAACGTATGCGAAAGAAAGAGACGCGGCGAGTCGAAGCGTTCGGAAAAGATCAAAGACTGGCGTGAACTCAGGTCTTTAAATCAAAAAGTTAACTTTTTTATTATACATTATTTTTTTATGGGACTTCCACCAACATATTCGTAGAATTTTTTTATTGAAAACGATACTAAATATGATATGATTCCAATGATAATTACTTGTGTAATGAACGATTAAAGTTTCGGACGCAAAGAAGGACAGCGTATGCGAAAGAAAGAGAACCGGCGAGACCTTCTCGTCTCGAGTTCGACTGCTCAGTTTTCACGGCGTCGCACAGTGCGGACAAATAGCAATAATACTGTCTCCAATAAAAATACAGAAAAGGGTACATCACACCGATTTTGATGACTGAAGTATGTTGTCAAGGTCATTATTCTAATGCCGCTGCTCGGCATTAGCTTCTGAGATATTCTGTAATCTGGTGCTGCAGCTAGAACGGATTCTGCATACACTTCCTCGTAGTACAAAATGTCAAGGAGAACGTAGAATTCAAATAGGTTGGGATTAAAAATTCTTTAAGTATATTTCTATACAAAAATCTACATGTGAAATGTGAAACAATGACAGCGTAATCGTCTCCCTCCCCCCACCACACACGACCTAATCCCAACCAATTTTAATTATACCTTCTCCTTGAGATCTTGTATTGTTAATAAGAAAGTAACTTATATGTGTTAATCATGCCTTCTAATATGCAGAAGAGTGTGCAGAATCCATTCTAGTAGCAGTAACAGATTTTGAGAATATCTCAGAAACTAATGCCGAGCAGCGGCACCATATATAGGAAAAAGTTGTTCAGAATGTTGAGTTTTACAACATATTTAACTTTTACCAAAATCGGCGAGATGTAACCTTTTATGAACAATTACTGTAATTTTATATGATTTTATTTACGCGGACAGTCTGCGTACAATCCACGTACAGTCCGAATACTGCACATGTTGTCTGTGCATTAATTAGAATACTTTTACTTTTTGACTTTTCTTTTAGCAATTAAAAGCATTGATTTACTAAATGACGTGTAAAACAGATTTTCAAAAATTGCAATTGGTAAGAATTACATAAAAAATCAGAAAACGCTCTTTTTAAAACTTTTTTATTTGAATCCCAAATGAAAATTTAAAATATGTGTCTTGTACATCTATGGTACACATACTGAAAATTTCATCGAAATCGGTAAACGGAGAAAAAAACAACATGCATTGCGACATATAAGAATCTGTGTATCTGTGCGTTTGTACCAATAGCAATAATACTGTCTCCAAATAGCATTATACGGATAGGAGCCGTCAAAAATTAGTTTCATTACTGAACACTTTTACTTTGTTACTACCTCTACTTGAATAATGCAGAACAAATAAAAACAAATAATGCAAAAAATAAAAAAAATTAAAAAATAAAAAATTAATGCAAATAAATAAAAAAATAATGCAAATAATAAAAAAAAAATTAATTAATTTATTAATTAATTATGCAAATAATTCTGAACTAAATAATTCATTAAAATTCAATTTATTATAAAAATTTCTTTTCAAATAATTTTTAACTAGATAATTCATTAAAATTCAATTTATTATAAAAATTTCTTTTTAAATTCACCTCCATTAATTTAAAAATTTAATTTTAAATATTTCTTAAATAAATAATTCATTAAAATTCAATTTATTATAAAAATTTCTTTTTAAATTCACCTCCATTAATGTAATAATTTAATTTACTATAAAAATTTCTTTTGCAGTCAGTGCAATCGAGCATTAGAAGTGGTATTATCCGATAAATAAGTAAAAACATTAATTTTCTGTTTTTTACTACGGATCAAAATAAGAACGATTGAATTTTGTCATTACTTGTGTATGTATTTATTCTTTTTTTTATTCTGTAATTACTACAGAATATATTTTGTTGAATAATCATTATTTTATAAATATCGCAATAATTGCCAAATTAATTAATTACACCTATAAACTATCGATTATAAAACAATGATTACAATGGTGAACAATATGGAAAATAAGAAGGCAATAAGAGTGTAATGAAATTATATAACAAAAAATAATTATTTTCCAAGCAATTACAGAATGCATTATGTCAGCATTCTATGTTTATTTATTGCCTATGTCACTGACGTTTCTTTCGTATTTCAGGAGCAAATGTCGTATTTAGGTAGTGAGCGCGGCATGTTTAGCGATGTTGCTATTTGAGATCAGTGATAGTTCCACGTTCTTAGTTCCACAACCGATGAGAGTATCTCATTCCTCTCTGGTATTTCCAATTCTTTTTTTCCTTGGAATTTTAATTAACTGTTTCAAACATGATAATTTGATTTACGTTAATATCTTTCAAATAATGCCTCTGAATTAATATTTGTTTTATATTCTAGAAATGTTAAAGACGCAATAGTTCTTTTAAATGTTTTGATTTAATTTTCTATGAAAGTCTTTTTATAATTTCAATAATTATAAAATAAGAAACCTAAAATCGGTTATGACCGGCAGCGGTAGGTTCAGTATTAAGTTTAAATTTGTTAAATATAGGAGTTTTAAAAATACTACTAAGAATACTATCGTGAAACATACAAAAACCTTTATGCTGCCGGCATTTTCCAATAAAAATACCATATATTTTCTCGGAATATTTGTATACAAATCGATTTATTATATCGCGCAAAGAACTCCAGATTTTAACTGGCGAAAATTAGAAAATTTTGAAAAATGGTATTTCCTTCTTGTCAATATCGATATACAAATTCGAAAAGAAAGTGATTAGACCATGTTACTCGAGGTGACTCGGTAGCCTGGTGAGGATATTGTAGGGATCACAACGGTTAAGAATAAAGGGGAGAAATTTGTTTGAGTACATTTAGAACACTTGTTTAGTTATCAGAAGCAAATGATGTTTATTTTAATTACATGACAGAATTAAAGCCGGTTAATTGAATTCGGTGTCAGGTTACTGTTCTTGTAGTTTATTTCAATTGAGCCTTGATCCAGGGTAAGAAGGAAGATACTCTGGTGAAGACATCAGGGTATCCAATACCGCAGGGACGACCGAAGGAAACGATACCAACTTGGGTGCTACCGCTGACAAGAGGACCGCCGGAGGCACCCTAAAACGAGAAAAAGAAGTTCAATTAGAAAAGTATTCATATTTCATTCGTTATCTCTTCAACTCTTCAATCACGCGTATATCTCTTTGTGGACATTATTACATTGAAACATTTCGAAATTCGAGATTTAAAGAAATTGCTATATTGCAATCCATTATTATTGGTAATTTTTTGAATGAAAAGTAAGACTCACGTGGCAAGCTCCCTGTCCATATTTGGTGAAGGTGCAGATATGGCTGTCGATTATGTTGGAGTGCGTCCTCTTGCACTGCGATTGCGAGTAGACGTTCAAGTTGATTTCCTGGAGTTTTTCAGGAACCTGTCCTCCAGCCTGTAAGCAAAATAAACGGTGAGCAACTGTCTTTGTGTACGAGGCAAGTTTGTTTAGTCTCAGCAACCGTTGGTGTTAGAACGTATTGTAATCTGTACGGTGATTAGTTTAGGCTGACCGGAAGATTGTTACTAACCTTGGTGGTTCCCCATCCAGACAAGACAACTTGGGATCCCTCAGGAACATTGGAAGAAGCCAGATTGATCGCTTTAACCAGATTATTGAAAACGATATTCTGGTTAACACGAATCACGGCGACGTCATTGGTGATCAGGCGGGAGTTGTAGTTGGGGTGAGCTGTGATCTTTTCTACTCCGTAAACCGTTCCTCGGGCGCTCAGTTGGTTGGTTCCAACTTGGACAGTTATCGGTTTCACATCCCTGATTCTGTGGGAATATCTCTATGTAGAATTTCTGGTGGTCGCGACAAACATTATAGAAAGGTATCGAAACTATTTCTTTGCTATTCCATCGATACTATCCTGATTCGAACGAAGACTTTCTTCAACTTTGTACCAACTAAATGGTACACTATCTGCGATATGTCATTATTTATTCTTCGTTCGACAGATCCAATGTTTAAAATTATGTCTAATCTTTAAGTTTACTACATTGAGTGTACTGAATTAACACTTTGATCGCCAAACAAGAAAGCTAAAAAATTCCATGAAATCAAAGTAAGTTATTTAATAAAATAGAAATTGAAAAAAATTAAATGTATGATATTGTGTAGTTCTGCAACTTTCTTGCATTTTACAGATCCTAATTTTGGTACAATGAATATATTAACGTAAAAATTCATTTTAAAGCCTGAACAAATAATTCCGTCACCCATATATGGGTGACATGGCAGTCAACGTGTTAAAAGAACTTACCCGTCGACGCAGTGAGCTGCGGTGAGGATGTAGCGTGCGTTGATGATCGATCCACCACAGAAGTGTCTGCCGTTCTGCTTAAGAGACACTTGGTATGGGTACTTTCCAGGCGGTGCGTCGTGACCACCCACAATATGGCCCTCGGGGAAGGCTAAACCATAGAAATCAAGTTATACTCTCCGCAACCACGTTTCTTTCGAAATCATTGTTACGAGAATTCGTCAAAACACCGAAGCAAATAAGCCTGATCGAAGGCACGATCGAAAGTGCAAGTATAATTATCCGAGTATAATATCAAAGGTACTTGTCAAAAACTTTCATAAACCCAATCGGGCACATAGCGACAGAAATATTTTCTCCGATGTTCTCGAACGTTTGTAATACGGTTCTTCAATTCGTTCTATCGAGTCTTGATTTATTTACTGCAAGTTGTCTACTATATTTTTGCAACCGACTATGAATTATTTGTAAAGGACAGTGAATTCCTCGCTGAATTTGCAATTCTTTTTCACTTACCATAAGCGGAGGCCGCCAGGCAGAGCACAAGTATGGTTGGAGCGTACATCTTGACAAGATTCGCAATACTGTGGTTGACAACCGTGTCGATCAATTTATATACGATATCAGGGCATGAGTTGCGCCGATAAGGGTAAACAAAATGTAGGATTTTTATCAATGACGCGCACCGATTACAAAGAGTGGTGTTCCTGGCTTTTGAAAGTTCAGTAGCTTTGATTGCAAAGATAAGACGCAGTCCATTCGGTCGATGTGTATCAGATCTTTTATACACCATATTTATCTCGCCATCGCATTTCTGCCACGGAGATATACAATTTTTCGTGTCGTGAGATAAAACGATGCAATTTACGTAGAATTAATTCTTTTTGTTCTAGAAATTATTATGTAATTGAGTCATTCTACGCGATATCGGTCACTCTTGCGAGTATATTTCAAAAATTCGAGACGTAGACCCCAACAAATGATCGAATACACATGGAATGATCCCCTTCGTAACAAATGTGGATAATTTCATAAACAACTGTGGCGGTTTGCTAGAATGGAAGGCGCAATGCGATCTCTGTGGACAGCGTCCGGCGCCGGATCGACGACGGATCCACGACAGCATCGGATAGAAGTCGGATGGAAATAGCCCATCGGCTGTCCGAATGGCCTACACCGGATGGCCCAGCTCATTGGCATCCCCGGGTGTGTAGAGGGGAGTAAACTGTTCGGGTGTTAGGTAGAAAACCCCCGCTGTGTGCGGGTCTTAGCTTTTGTTGCGAGCATCTCGTGCGCCTCTCAAGTGGCCTTGTTGGGGTTCCGGCAAGTATGAAGTAGAAAATGTGGAGTCTCCGTCAGAAAACGGATGATCCGGCAAATATGAATAGACCCTTAATCGGACGCGAAACGAACGACTTGGGACAACCTGATAGCAAGGGGAACCATGGATTTCGCGAGTCGGGAACGCAGAAACGACGAAGAGATTGACGAAGAACACGGGCTCATGGCGGAAAGTCTTTCGGAAGCCATCAAGAGTCGGCTCGCTGTTTGTCCTCTCTTCCTATCGGGGGCGTCAACTCGATCGCTAGAAGATGAAACGAAGGGACGAGAGACGACGATAGTGCTCGAAGAAAGGGCCCCCCGCGGCACCCCGAACGATCCACAGACTTTCGCCGACGAAAACTAGGATCGGCAAAATTCGGAAAGCTTAGTTCCACGTTCTAGATCGGCAGGGAAACCAAGATCTTTGATCGTTGCTCGCGGTTGATCTACCACCGGCAATTGAGTTACTGTATAACGTTCCTTTGAGTACTCAAAAGCTGTCCCTTCCTCTCAGATCGATCCCCCATCCCGATTTCATTCGAGAAAGGAGGAACTTCTTGGATAAGCTAACGTTTCCTCGTTTCAGCGTCACGGAGTTTGCAAAATTAGACTTTCGAGAGGCAATCCTTCCGCAAACAAACGGTCTCTCCTTGATGGACGGTCTGTTTATAGGTAGATTAATTTTCATCCGGTTCGAACGCGATCCAGCACCCCGACGCCGTCGATCCCGCGATCAGGAAGTTGAAAAACTGGAAGAATGACGTCGGCTGGAACGTATCCAGGAGGTCTGTCTGTCTCTATTGATTTTTATTTCGTATCCTTCCGGCGTGTGCAGCGGGTATCGCCGCGAGCGGCCATCTTGCGTCGATACGGGCAGCCATCTTCGACTCCTCCGATCCCTTTGTTCGTTTAACTTTGACGTTTCCTCCTCTTCCGTGATCCTATTGTACGGACCGTAATACCGACAGCTTAATCCTCGAACGTACACTTGGAAAAGAATCCCAGCAATTCTGCAACATCTTCTCGTTCCTTGAATTACGTTGCTTCGATAGATTTTTGCCGATCTTGTACAGTCAATTTAAAATTTCTTTCGAACAAACGAAGAAGCTTGTTCTTCCGCTTTGTACAGCTTTTCCTCGTTGGCGAGTCGGTGTCGAGCAACGGTCACCGTTTCCTATTGGCCGAGGACTCGGTGACGCCTGCTGGGGCGGAGACAGGAAGGATGCGGGGCCGTAAGCGGGACGCTAACGAGGGAAAACCGCGTTGGAAACGTTCGGTGGATCGCGGCGGCGACTATTAACGGAATTCACGTGTCCGGGACTTTGAAAACGGTCCTCGGACACATCGAATCAGCGAATTAAAAGTATTAAGTAGACGCGAACCCCCTCGGGATCGACGCAGATTAGCCGGCAGAGGTTTCAGAACGATTTCCTAGAAGTCTGTACAAAGGACTCTAAACGATCCGACCACCGCGGCGCCAGGCGTCGCGATGAACTCGAGCGAACGAACAAAACGCTGCGCGAGATAGCAGAACCGAAAACGGTGGAACAGAAAGAAGACGAAAAAGAAAAAGAAGACACAGGAAGCGGAAGAAACCCGCCATCGGTGGACAGGGCTTTCGAACGCTGTACGCGATCGCGATAATTCGGTTCTCGAAACGATCACGAAAAACTTCCGTACGGATCGATTGTTTGTTACAAAATGGCTCCGGTGATCGGTAGCATTCATCCATCGCAGCAACGGTGCGTATTTTCTACGAAATCATTCTAGAAAAGGGAAACACATTTACGCATATCATTGACGTCTAACAAAAACGTCGAACTACATCTATTCGAGACAGTATGTACGATACATGGAACGTTGGATTTCTTGTTTACGATGTTTTCTTTTTTTTTTTCTTCATTGTAGATTGGTTGTTGCACACGAACTGTTGAATTTTAAACGGCAAGCGAACATTAGTTGTCTTTCTAAATAAATCGTGTTCGTTGAGGTAAACACCATTGCAACCAGCATGCTCTGCGTTATGGTAGCAATTGAATTTTCTGGTCTGGCCACTTCATTTTTTGAACTTTTTCTACCATTGAGGAATAGCGTGTTCATTTGCCACCGCACTTATTGTTTTGTAAAAAGCACACTCGACAATCGTATCGATTGGCATTGGAATAAACTTCGTTCGAAAGCGAAATCGAACATCTAAATGAAAACCATATGTATATAACAAATGGTGTACAATAAACCTGCAAAACGATTCAGAGCATTTGCATTCTAAGATCGGACATTTCATGTGCAACTAATGGCTACTGCGAAGTTAGGCTATAATAAGGTGACGTATACACTCTGAAGCGGGGAACCTAAGTCGAAATGGATGATAGGGGGAAATCTCGGTCTTCAAGGAACCGAGGTTCTTCGTGACCGTTCGGTCGGAACTTTTGTGTGACAGTTTTAAATACATATAGTTACGTTCGGAACCGTTTCAAGCCCTGTCGACAAGTTGCTTCTCGTTCGTCGGACCGCGAACAAAGAAATCGGACGCAACGAGAAAGAGAGAGAGAGAGAGAGAGAGAGAGAGAGAGAGAAACCCGCGATACTCACGGTATGACTATAACTGTGAGTCTATGTATGTAATTTAATGTACAATAATCGCAAACCGTCGGGACGTCGGTCCTCCGCGGCCCGCTGTTCAAGGTCTCCTCAAGGTCGTCACTCGAACGAAGATAAACCTGCGAGAAACGAGATTTCCAATCGTCGATCGCTCGACATGACGATTCTAACGCGAAAATCGTCATTATACCAGCTCTATCCCTGGCAGAAAACATTCGATCGAAATCACGAATAAGACTGTCGAAACGATTACTTGGTCATATATCCAAAAAGAGAAATTATAATATTATACATAGAGGAAAGTTGCCAATATCGTACCACTTAAGAAATTTTCGCTTTCTTGAAAGAAAAAAAAAGAAAAGTCTATATAGATCGAACGACAGGGTGTGATACCTAGCATCAACGTTCCAAGAAAACAATCAATTTGCAGTAACTTATTATTAAAATTCTGGAAACAAAAATAAAAGTCTCTCTTGCTCGGAGAAAGGAAAAATTAGCTTTTAACGGTGAGCCGATGATGTTAAATGTAGGCTTATGTGTAGGTATTCGAAATCTTGTGCAGTATTCGTCGAATCCGTGCTTTGAACCCGTGTAAATATCGTGCACCCCGAATACGTGTACATATCTCGTTTCAAGGAATCGCGTCGACGATTCGAAAACAGCGCGAAAAATCCGTGATCGAACGGTTTCCCCCGTAGCGTCGCGTCGGTCGCTCCGCTCTCCGTTCCTCATTGGCCGACGACTCAACGTTGCCTCGATACTGGTCGCGTCGCGAGAGGGTGGGGACAGACACATGACGCTCATGTTTTCCAAAATTTAACAGATAACCGGTTAACCGATCGTTGGACTACAGATTTTATACGTTCACAACGAAAACGGAAAGGTGGAAAGTGAGAAAGATCCGAAAAGTTTATTATAATACCGCGAATTTTCTATCTTTATGACAAAAAACGAGTCGGTGCAATTTAAGACAGAACAAACATTACTATTTAGGTGTCCCGATTCACTATTCTCAACCTTCTAATATCATTCAAGAAAGAAAGAATTTTTTATTTGGCTTCTGTTGTTAGTACTTGATGCAGACGATTAACAATTAATAAAAATAGTTGACCCTGAGTACGGCTCCTGGGATGAAAATTTATACGTTGTCTGTTGCAAGGAAATATCCGTATAGCGATCGAGTGTACGTATTTGTTTAAAACATAACATTATACGAATTTAACAATATCGACAAATCGGTCGAAAACTTTTGTCGAAGGTCCGTAGTCTACTGATCGCGAGGCTAATAGGAAAAATTATTGAACGTGACCGTCGAGGGGATCGCCGAAACGCGACGTTACGGAGAGAATACCGTCCAGCGATCTGAGACCCTCGGGAGCAGTGGGAAGCCGGATTTTTGTCTTCGTCGGATAGTAAAACACGACGTTGAGGGACGATCGTTGTACGCCGAAGGGAATTCCAAGAGTCACTGATCGCGACGACAAGAGGGGAGGGGGTAGAGACGCAAGAGGATCGTTGTTTTCTTTTCCTTTACTCCTTCGTCGAGGACGATAGAGATATATCTCGCCTTCTGTCAATGGGATTCACAGCGAGTCGCTGGAAAAGTAGCCCGCAGGCCTAAATACGCATTAATTAACTCCGAAGTGAAAGAATGAAGTACACAGAGAGAGTACTAATTAATTAATTATCATAGCCGAATAGCTGATCGAGTTGTTCGATACGACCACGTCTTCTACGGGGGGTGAGGTGGGTATCGACCGCGTTTCCCGGTTCCCTGTCGTATCGAGCAGCGATTCTCGGTGCAAGTCAGCCGTTGAACGACCGCCCGACATCGTCCCCCTTGTTCTCTACCCGCGGAATCGTTCCACGCGACGCCATTTTCCAACGAGGGAAAACACCGGCTCGCATGACATGGAGTCTACTAAGTTCATGAAAAATCGTGTGGCTCTTTTCTCTTTAAGTTGAAACATCAGAAACTCGTGAAAGCCACGCCGCGGACAGTGATTCTGGGATACAGGGGCGTCCAACCGCGGCGGCCGAAATAAAGATACATAACTACTTTCCAAACGGCAAATCGATTACCTTAATACTACCTATATAAATAAATAAATATATACATAAATATAAAATATAATGATTATATCAATATAATGATTATATGAATATAATGATAAATACCAGTATTGAATATTATTAATAATCGGTAGCTACGTACATATTATACAAACAAAAAAATTTACTGCTTGTATATAATGAGATTATCGTAATAAAAATAATGTACGAACGACAGATCCAACAAGTCTATTTTATTTTTCCTTCCATCGGATGACTTGTAGCCTGTAAGTACGCGGACAATCTATGTACTAATGCACGCGTCTTGTAAAAAAATAAAATCTCTTTCGATATGGCAAGAGCAGCATTGCACAATTATCGTAATATCTTGAAATTTACATTTTGAAAACACCGTGCTCGTTAGCTTCAATTATGAAGTTTTTCATCATCTCTTGAGTTAGCTCAGAGAAACTCGTAGATTTAATAACATCTGACATGTGTCGCACGGCGAATTTGATGCAGCGCCACTTTAAAACCTGAGAACGTACAATGCCGTTGAAATTTCAACTGTATGCAAAGTAACAGATTTTACCATATAACGCTGAAAATTTTCATATACCATGGCGTTGTATTGCACGGCTACGCTGTAGAGAAACGCCACGTTGTCTTTTGAAATATCTCCTACTAGTACGTTCTCGCAACTTTCTTTGAAATAATCGTCATTGCAAAAGTCCGCCAATTGAAGAAGTTCTAGAAAAATGAAAAACAGAATGTAAAAATCGTCATAAACAGGCTAAAAAAATGTCGACATCTTACCTACAGAGTTGTCTGCCGGTATATCAATTTTGCCGGTGTACAGAAACCTCAAGAATGCTCTGTATGCCGCGTAAGAGAAATTACATACCCGTATGACACTATAAAGGAAAGAAGCATCGATGAAATTGAGTGTTGGCGTAACAGCGTTACCACTGTCACATCCCTTCACGCGATAGTTAAATTTACCGGAAAGAAAGATATAAATCATGATGTATAAGAGGGAAATACTAAGTTGTGCGACTCACCTGTCGTTGTTCTCCTTCCAATCTCCTTGAAACATTCCTTTCAAGTACTCAGAACGTATCTTTAATATGGCTTTGTGAACGTAAATTGGCTTTCCCTGCACTTCTATAGTGAGGTCACTAGTATCCTTCAACACACAGAAAAATTCTTTACAAGCAGGGACTTAAAACCGTTATGATTTTGATATGTACCGGTGTTGCACTAATAAGGCTTTACCGAAACCGATATAATACCGAAATCGTTACAATATCTAAACCGATCTACTACCGAAATCTAAAAGGAAAACCGCGATATTTTTCGGTTTTTCTTTTGCCTCCAAATCCCTCCCCTGGTTACACGTGGAGAGCAGATACCTTATCATCAAATGCTGCCATTAGTTGATCCATTATATTCTTCCATTGTTTATGATCCATTGTTTCATTAATTTCTACGTCATCCTCTTCTTCCTTGTTAATAACAAATGGCTGATGCATACCCCTTGGCAATGCATAAAGTGCGAATGCATCATGTATGCTATCTACTGAGATTAATGTTGGGAGTTTGATTTTTCGTCCTAAACAGTTCCCCCACATAAAAATCTGCTGTTCCATTCCCAAAGCTACACTTATATCAGTGCTATGGGAAGCTGCCATATCTAATACTTTCGTCAAACTTGGTATCACCAACTAAAAAGCATCTATTAATTGAAACTCGTTAAGTCAATTGCATTGCATTGCTTTACCGGTTTCGAAGTATTATTTTTAGTGTGCAAGTTAACGCCTAGTTGTCCAAAACTGTTGTCACCCCAACTATAGAGCATTCCTTCATTGCTTAGTGCCAAAGTATGTGTGCAACCACAGACCACCTTCTCTACAAATACATATATACTTTGTTAATAATCCTTATAACTCTCATTTACTTTGAGAGATACTTAACACATATTAGAAAGGAGTCTTAATATTTCGTAACAATAAGTTGATACTACCTATTATAATTCCTGTAAGGTATGGAACTTTATAAGCTCTTTGATCAGTGTCAAAATCTTGATCAGTAAGAGATAATCCTAACTGGCCTCTTGAATTAGAACCCCAAGCATACACCTGTCCATCGCATGTAACTGCCATACTGTGATTGGCACCACAACTAATGTTACGAACTCTCGCATTTAATAGTACCTGCCCCGGTTTGGACCAACTAGTAGATGATGTATCAATTCTGCTTGTTTGACCATGTGTACACATTCCCCAAGCATATACCTGGACATAAGTAGAGGTTTATGTATTATTAAAAATAATGCTATTCTTTTAATTAGCTTTTTTTTACTGTTTGTTATACCATTCCATCGTCTGTTAGTGCCATAGAATGAAAATCTCCACAAGCAATGTCCACAACAAAGTTGTTGTCGTCTCCTGGTATTGGTACAATATTTGGTACTGAACAATTATGATTATGACCCAATTGGTTATACTTATTGGATCCCCATGAATACACCTATCAAATGATTTATTTCATATTCATAATTATTTCATAAATACATATTTCTGTAAACAAACTGAACGTACCTCTCCAGTTTCTGTTAATGCTAACACATGTTGCTTGCCATATGCAAAGGTTTTGATATTTTTTCCACATAGTACATCAATTCTCTTTGGATCAACCCCTGGTTCAAAACCTGGTTCAGAATTATTTCCTAAGGCATATACCAATCGATCCTTTGTTACAATTAGACAACATTGTCTCCTGTCACCTGTTTAAATAGATTTAATATCAAACTGTAAACATTTTACATACAACTGCAATGTAAATTGAGAATAACATTATACAATGTTTACCATATACTAGAACCATGCGAGTTTTCGACGTAAACTCCGGCTTTAAAAAACTGAGTATTGACCACTTTTTCAATATTGAAGTCATAGTTATGCATTCGTTTGTTGTAGCAGATCTACTATTACAAAGATCGGTTCTTCTTCTCTTACAAAGTAACGTCAGAGAGGAATGAGAGTGCTCACGCCCGGGGTTTTAGTGTCCCCACTTTTTCTGCATCATCTTTAGCCTGGAACAGAACCTGCATCATCTTTAGCATGAAACAGAACCTGCATCATCTTTAGCACCGATCAGAATCCGTTTAATTTTTGTTTAGCCTGTGGCGTGAATCAGAACTATATTGCAACCAAACCTTTATGCGACATTACCATGCATTACAAACTGCTTCGTGCGACATTTCCATCAACAAAAATCAGTTGAATTCTAAGAAAAATGTGAAATAAGTAGTTTTTATTTTTTGATCTTGCCAAAGTTGTATGCATAAAAGAATTATACAAATGATTATGATTACAATGACTTGAAATCCAATATACAGGGTGTTTCATTTATCTAAAAGAATTGAAATATCTCGTGAAAGACTACACCTGTCAAAAAAAGTTTAGAAATAACTTGTTTGATACGAAGGGGGACATAATACGGTGTACGTTATTTTTTTGCAGGGTAGGTTGTGCGGGAAAGTTTTAAGTCGATTTTAGTTTTTCAAATGCTACCCTATGTTTTCCTGCATTATGTCGTCATTTATCAAGACAAATCCAATGACCTACACCTACACTTCCTACGACCTGCACGTCCTGACTTTTTCTATTCTTCTCATGCTACTCAATTTAACGTTCGTAATGTTCAGAAACCTTGAAAACAAAAGCAGTTTATTCGGCAGATATTTTGACACCGAAAATGCATTGCACTCAGTGTAGTCAGGTCTAGTCTACGGGCGAGTAAACAACATTGTCACGGACGCGTTGTCTAGTGGCGCGACGCGACGACACGATAGCTGTTCACGAACGATAAGGAAGGCTAAAACAGACTAGTATATGAGAAAATAATTTTTTTATAGAAACAAATTTCTATACATTATAAAAATTTATTTATAACAATTTTTTATTTTTATAAATATTTAATTTATAAATATTTTTTATAACAATTGTTTTAACAATAAATTATTATTGAAATAATAATTCAAATAATGAATACAGAAACATTATAAAAATTTATTTATATAAAAATTGTTTAAATAATAAATAACAATAACTAACTACTTATAAATAATAAATATATAAGGCTGAACACAATCGCGGTTCTTTTTACTGCCTTCCATACGAGATCGAAGGTTCTCGCCGAGCGTCCCATTTGAAATACAATGTTGTACGGAGGTGCTGACAGCGAATCTCGAGAGCCGTCGCAGCTGAAGAGTGTAACATGACACTATCGGGTATATCGGTGTGAGACCAGAAGACTACCACTAATCCAATTACAAAACTTTTTTATTTTTCGTTATATTTTTATCAAACTTTTACCAACATATTCGTGGCATTTTTCTGATTAAAATGACACCAAATATGATATAATTCCGATGATATTTACTTGTGTAACAAGCGATAAAAGTTTCGGACACAGAGAAGGACAGCGTATGGGAAAGAAAGAGACGCGGCGAGTCGAAGCGTTCGGAAAAGATCAAAGACTGGCGTGAGCGCAGGCCTTTAAATGAAAAATGTAACTTCTTTATTATTAATTATTTTTTTATGAGACTTTCACCAATGTATTTGTGGCATTATTCTGATTAAAATGATACCAAACGCGATATAATTCGGATCACATTTACACTAATTTTCCGTTAATGTAATTGTTATGGGAAGCAACTTTCATCGTTTATTACACAGGTAAATATCATCGGAATTATATCGTATTTGGTATCATTTTAATGAGAAAAATGCCACAAATATGTTGGTAAAAGTTTCATAAGAATATAACGAAAAATAAAAAAGTTTTGTAATTGGATTAGTAGTGGTCTTCTAGTCTCACACCGATATAGCCGACAATGTTGTGGCCGCGACGCTCTCGAGTCCCATCGTCGACCGATTTTGTACCGGCGATGGCAGTTTTCTAAACGCAGGGTTTCTTGCGCTCGTAAAACCTAACCGTCCTCTTCACTCTCTTTTCTCTTTTCCTTTTTGCCTGTTCTCTCATATAACCGTCTTCCTACAAGACTTTAGCCCATCTTTGACATAGACGAAAATCAGACATCCTCGCCAGCGATCATCCCTTGTTTCATTTCCAACTTTCACTTTTCCTCCCGTACAATTGTCCTACCCTAAAGTGAGTCCGCTAGTTCAAAATAAAAACTTTTTATCAAACCACTAAAGTTGTTCTCCTTCCGGGATGACGACAATACGATTGAAACTCTATCGAGTTTGGCTTGATTTTAACCAGAAAAATCTCACAAATCTGTTGATGGAAATTACATACAAACAGAACTAAAAATTTAGAAATCATATTGTCTTGTTCATTAATTACTCTTAGAAAAGTTCCTACCACTCTCTGCCTCTCTTGCTTTTGGATTTGCCGTCCCCTTTCATGCCCGAAAATTGAATCGCTTATTCCACGAGAAATTATAATCGCAATTATATCGTGGTAGATGTTGTTTTAAACAGAAAAAAGAAACAAATACGATCGAAAAAGATTCATGAAAGAAATAAAAAATCATTAATTCGATCCACCGTGATCGTATCAGAGTGGAACAATATTTTTCAAGACAGCGCGACGTCGGATTTCTTACTATTTCCCACTTTTATTCTCTCATAAATATTCGTGTGTCGTTCATTTGCTTCCACCCGACGTAAGTTCTAATTAATCTCAAGCGGTTCCATTCAAGACTGCACACAGTCTAAAAATATTTTCATAAATCCTTTTGCAGGCTTTGATATCATTAAAGATATTGTAGGAAAATGTATATGATCGAAATTGTTGGTTAGCGAAGAGTTTTATTTAATGCTATTTAACATAATCTACTATTACAAAGATCGGTTCTTCTTCTCTTACAAACTAACATGATCTCAAGGTCTGCCTCACATTGAATATTAAATTATTATAATTTATATTATTACCGCAATTGTTGCAAAAGTTACATTAATTTGAGAGCAAAACGTGCTTTATAATCTTCGGAATTTTTTCTCTATTACATATTGGCAGCGGATGCCAAATAATGCCAACGTGGATGCTATTTCTATGTTAAAAAATGATGTAGGCTCTGATCCAACCTAACATGATGCAAGTTATGGCGCAGGCTAAAAAGATGATGCAGGTTCTGTTTCAGGCTAAAGATGATGCAGGTTCTGTTTCAGGCTAAAGATGATGCAGGTTCTGTTTCAGGCTAAAGATGATGCAGGTTCTGTTTCAGGCTAAAGATGATGCAGGTTCTGGTCGAGACTAAAAATTAGACTAGAGGGCAGTACTATACCGGGGACACTAAAACCCCGGGCGTGAGCACTCTCATCACAGACGAGGGATAGGATAGACCAATCACCATATGGGGCTTCTTGTCTCACATGTAAACAAATGGTTTTCTTACGCCCTCTACGCTGTAGAACGATAAATGCTGGAACTAGATCTACAAGAATGATCAAATCTTATTGACGAGTTATGTATCTGATGTTATGACTACATGTTCAAATTATACTTTTTTATTTGATGTCATTATGTTATATATCTGCAATTATCTTTGTCAATACAATATTAATAAATGGAGATACCACGTTTTCAAATTATAGAAAAACAATTTTCATAAATCTTGAACGTGAATATTTTTACGCATACATTTATTTTATACATTTTATTTATACGTATAATTATTAATCGCATTTCTATAATTTTTTAACACTATTAATACGCATCCATTTTGAATGTATTTTGTAACTGAATTTGAAAAAAGAATTAAATTGAAATTTACTATACATTTTCATGTATGTTTCATTTAAACAACATAAATTTTGCCTGTAAAGAATCTTGCAAAATATCAATAAATATTAATTGTGAAATTCGAAAGAGTTAAAAATTAATCAATCAATAATTATGTAGTTGATCGTTTTTTGCGATATGTCAATCTATTTTACTACTGACTCAGACCGTAGTTGTATTAATTTCTTGCGCGTTTGTAGTGAGAAAATAAACGATAAACGCAATAGTACGACACGTACGAACACATTCATCGAGCTCGATCAGGCTCCAGTCGTGATGCAAGAATCATGGGTTGCCGTCCTACGTGGCACGAAGGGGGGGGGGGGGTGAACTCCTCCGCCAGAACCCCAGAACTTGGCGCAGGCGGTAACGTCTTCGGCTGTGAGAATATTTTGGTCCCGGATCGAATCCCGCATCAAATGATTTTTTTTTCGTTAAACACTTTTTTCTTGTTCTTTCTACTACATCAGTCTTTTTCCTTGTGCAATTACAATTACAACAGTGTAATAACATAATAATTAGAAATTAAGTTAGTTCAATGTTAATCAAAAGTAAGAACGTAGCACTTTCAATGTGCATTTTTTTCAAATGATTGGACATATCCAATTTTCTTAAACATTTTTGCATAATCTGGAAGATCTGTAAAAAATTCACATTAATAATCACGATGAGATACAACTAACATAATAACATAAATGTGGTGAACTGAAAACTTTGATATAAAATCGGCAATTTTATGCTTTCGAATTTGTTTAAAAATCGATTTTACGACCAAAAATGATGAAAAAATCTCAGTCATCGTGAATGATATTAGATAGAATACTCATGAATTTTTTTGTAATTTTTTGTTGAGCATGGTGCAACTAAATATAAACGGTGGTTTGGGGGCACTTTTCATCATCTGATCCGGCTATACCTTAAAAATCTTCTTCAGTTTAAATGTTGTTGCAAAATGTGCGCTTCGCCGAACCGGGAATCGATCGCGCTAATCGGTGAAACGCTTTGAACAGTCGAGCAGGCAGCTCAGACGATGTTACGTCAGAGTGGGGGCCGAGTCGCCGGAGGGGATAGCCCCCCTCCCCTGTGGGACGGCGTCACACGATTATGGTCCAGTCCCAGAATAGGCAAGATTCGCTACGGAAACCGTTTTCCATAAGAGTTTTCAATATTAATTTGTTCTTCGTTATTCTCCGATTTATAGCGAATTTAGATTCGTTTTTATCAGAAAAACATCTCGAACCGGCTGATAATATTTTCATTACAATATTTTTGATAATAACACAGTTAGGTTCTGGTTGTTCATTATTAATAGGCAATGCGTTACAATGTTGCCTTTCGTACTCTCTTCCGATCGAGGTCTTGAGAATTTCAGTGGCTTATTGTCAGCCAGGCAAGCAGCTACCGGACACAACAATGTAAGCTCATAAGCATTGCTTACTAATGGAAATCTAATTTTTGCAATAATTTATTGTTATGGTATGAAAATACGAACAATAAATTGTAAATATTTTTCTGGTAAAAATGAGTCCAAACACGCCATAAATAGAATGAAAAGGAAGTTAAGGAAGTGTGTAGGAATAAAGTGTAAATAAATACACATACTTAGGCTGATTATTTACCAAAAAAGTAACATTAATGATGATATATTTAAATATTAGCAAAAATTCATAATAATGTTTTTAATATGAATTCCTCCGAATGAGTGTGAATTTATGCTTCTTGATGCTCGCTATACATACATGTACATTATACAAGTATATGTATGCACATGATTTACTTGAATATAACCTTTCTCACGTAGAAATGTTTCCTTCGATGCAGTCGCGTTACAGGCATAACGAAATTAAAAGAACACAACATTTAAATTTCTATCAGCAACAGCGCCGTTCTAGAATATTGGTTCCACAATACTGCTTCTGGCCGTTACGGTAGGATGTGACACGGAATGGTAAGGGGGCTCTAGAGCCCCCCGAGCGTGAGACAGAAAAATACATTGGGTGATTGGTCTATCCTATACCTCGTCGGTGCTCTCATTTCCTCTCTGGTAACGTGATCTCAAGGTCTGCCTCACATTGAATATTAAATTATTATAATTTATATTATTACCTCAATTGTTGCAAAAGTTACTTAAAATATAAATTAATTTGAGAGCAAAACGTGTTTTATAATCTTCGGAATTTTTTCTCTATTAGATATTGGCAGCGGATGCCAAATAATGCCAGCGTGGATGCTATTTCTATACTATATTCCCCGTGAGTTTGCCACCGTTTCGCGCAGCTTGACTGATCGCGAGAGGTGCTGCGAACCTCTCAAGACCCACTCCACCATCCACTCTCCACTGTGGGTTTCATATACGTGGTGTACAGTAATGAAACGAATTAGCATGAAATGCTAAATACTGAACACTAAATAGACAATACTGTGCGAACACTGGTTACGTGCATCATAGTTAAGGGGTCCACACGTTATACATGGGAGATGACCCTCCCTGGGTTACGTCAGGTTACGTGACCCCCGAAAAAGTGGCCACGAAAATACATTGGGTGATAGGTCCAGAGAGGAATGAGAGTGCTCACGCCCGGGTTTGTAGTGTCCCCGGTATAGTGCTGCCCCCTAGTATAATTTTTAGCCTGTACTACAACCTGCATCATCTTTTAGCCTGTACTAGAACCTGCATCATCTTTTAGCCCAGAACAGAACCTGCATCATATTTTAGCCTGGACCAGAACTTGCATCATCTTAGGCTGGATCAGAGCCTACATCATTTTTTAACATAGAAATAGCATCCACGCTGGCATTATTTGGCATCCGCAGCCAATATCTAATAGAGAAAAAATTCCGAAAATTATAAAGCACGTTTTACTCTCAAATTAATTTATATTTTAAGTAAATTTTGCAACAATTGAGGTAATAATATAAATTATAGTCATTTAATATTCATTGTGAGGCAGACTTTGAGATCATGTTCCTTTGTAAGAGAAGAAGAACCGTTCTTTGTAATAATAGATTATGTTAAATAGCATTAAATAAAACTATCTCTTCGTTGAACAACAATTTCGATCATATACATTTTCCTCAAAGCCTTCAAAAGGATTTATGAAAAGATAGACTGTGTGCAGTCTTGAATAGAACCGCTTGAGATTAATTATAACTTATGTGGGGTGGAAGCAAATGAAGGTAGTGGAGCAATCAGCTATAGAACGACACACGAATATTTACGAGAGAATAAAAGTGGGAAATACATAGTAAGAAATCCGACGTCGCGCTGTCTTGAAAATATTGTTCCATTCTGATACGATCATGGTATGTAAGAAAAATACCGAGATGGTGGATAACGCGATATGGTTAATTTAAATAAACGTGGGCGTATTGCAAAATACCAAGAGTCTTTATTCAAGACAACCGTACACGACGACAGTCAGGATAAGGATGTCCTGCTGTCCCAAAAATACTAAGCCGTGAGAACGCCTTCGACAGTATGCCTCTTTGTTTATGACACCTCCAACTTAAAGGACTTTCCCTTAGGGAGGGACAACGCGCTGACAAAAACCACAAGGCCTGCCTCGACCATTTGCTTATATCGACTTTTCTAACAGGTAGATCGAATTAATGATTTTTTATTTCTTCCATAACACTTTTTTCAGCGTATTTCTTTCTTTTTTCTGATTAAAACAACATGTACCACGATATGATTGCGATTATAATTTCTCGTGTAATAAGCGATTAAATTTTTGGGCATGAAAGAGGACGGCAAATGCAAAAGAAAGAGAGGCAGAGAGTGGCAGGAACTTTTCTAAGAGTGATTAATGAACAAGACAATGTGATTCCTAAATTTTTAGTTCTATTTGTAAGTAACTTCTATCAACAGATTTATGAGATTTTTCTGGTTAAAATCAAGCCAAACTCGATAGAGTTTCAATCGTATTGTCGTCATCCCGGAAGGAGAACAACTTTAGTGGTTTGATAAAAAGCCTTTATATTGAACTTGCGGACTCACTTTAGGGTAGGATAATTGTACGGAAGGAAAAGTGAAAGTTGGCAATGAAACAAGGGATGATCGCTGGCGAGGATGTCCGGTTTTCGTCTATGTCAAGGATGGACTAAAGTTTTGTAGGAAGACGGTTGTATGAGAGAACAGGCAAAAAGGAAGAGAGAAAAGAGAGTGGAAAGAACGGTTAGGTTTTACGAGCGCAAGAAACCCTGCGTTTAGAAAACTACCATCGCCGGTACAAAATCGGTCGACGATGGGTCTCGAGAGCCGTCGCGGCCACAACATTGTCGGCTGTATCGGTGTGAGACCAGAAGACCACTACTAATCCAATTACAAAACTTCTTTATTATTAATTATTTTTTTATGAAACTTTTACCAACATATTTGTAGCATTTTTCTGATTTAAAAGATACCAAATATGATATAATTCCGATGATATTTACCTGTGTAATGAACAATAAAAGTTGCTTCCCATAACAATTACATTAACGGAAAATTAGTGTAAATGTGATCCGAATTATATCGCGTTTGGTACCATTTTAATCAGAATAATGCCACAAATATATTGGTGAAAGTCTCATAAAAAAATAATTAATAATAAAGGAGTTAAATTTTTCATTTAAAGGCCTGCGCTCACGCGAGCTTTGATCTCTGCCGGCGGCCGCGACTCTCTGAGGCTCCTTCTTTCTCATACGCTGTCCTTCTCTGTGTTCGAAACTTTTATTGCTTGTTACACAAGTAAATAACATCGGAATTATATCATATTTGGTATCATTTTAATCAGAAAAATGCCACGAATATGTTGGTAAAAGTTTCATAAAAACATAATGAAAAATAAAGAAGTTTTGTAATTGGATTAGTAGTGGTCTTCTAGTCTCACACCGATATAGCCGACAATGTTGTGGCCGCGACGCGATGGTTTTCGAGTTTCGCTGTCAACACCTCCGTACAACATTGTATTTCAAATGGGACGCGCCGGCGAGAACCTCGGATCTGGTATCGAAGGCGGTGCTAAAGGATGATGCAGGTTCTGTTCAGGGCTAAAAGATGATGCAGGTTCTTTTCCAGGCTAAAAGATGATGCAGAAAAAGTGGGGACACTAAAACCCCGGGCGTGAGCACTCTCATTCCTCTCTGATAGGTCTATCCTATACCTCGTCGGTGCATCACGTCGGTGACCTGCATCACCGACGAGATATATTGAAAGACTGCCAGCACCGACGAGATATACTTAAAGACAGCCAGCCTTACGGGAGAACGTGTCTCACGAAAAATACGGTGTCTTCTACCGCCCTCTAGAATAGATTTTGGCTGGAGTAAGAAACAGCAGGCCAACTACGGTATTTCGTCGGTGCAGAAGACGACTAAGGAAATTCTCGTCGGCGAGAAGGTGAATCATCACGGAACCATATCGATTATTTATTACATTCTCCGACGAACGTATTCGAATTAAACAGATATTTTTTTAGTATTGCTTTTTAAGACGTAAAATATTAAAAGTAAAACTAATATCAAGGACAAAAAATTCCTAGAAATATTTTACGTAAGAAAGTATTAAAGTATAATTTAACGATAGCACAATTTGTAATTTAAAAATATTTCATAAACAAGCATTATTTCCTTACACTTTTTTTATAGTTAATTGTTCCAAGAATCGACCCGTGGGAACAGAAATATGTTGAAAACCGGGATAATGTTCATTTGACATACTATTCCGAATAATAAAGAGTTTGAGAGAGAATCACACGGAAAACTAATATAATATAAAATAATGTAATTGTAGGAGCAAAGATGGGCAAATTTTTGTTGAAATAGACATTTAAAATAACGAATAAAAGATAAAAAAATTATTTGTCACGCGGCAAATAAAAATAATTATGTTATCTCTATTCCACACGTAATAAGTTTATTCGACGAATAAACAAATAAATATTTAGTGTTGAATAAAAAAAAAAAAAAAAGTGTTCATTTTCATCTGTGTCTTTATTCGGTGGTTTATTTGATTTCGAATAATTTTCGGAGCCGCGTTCAAATGCTGTAACGAGGTCAGAGCAGTCAAAGACCGACGCGAGCGTTACAATGTATGTAGTTGCATCGCCCAATGACCAAAACAGGGATCGAATAAAACTTTAGACACTTATAAATCGCAGTTCTTTCCAAACCTTTTTGAATCATTTCATTTTTGGTTTAATTTAAAAATAGGATCGATGTCCTTTTTCAATTTCTATAAAAGAACCTGCATTTGTGGAATTCTTACGTGTCTTTCATTTTTTATAAATATGATTTTCAACTGAAAAATCGACAGAAATCCTCAAATATGAATATAAATAACCGTAATTCGTCAGATTTTTTCTATACTTCTTCTACATGCAATTAATTGGGAAAAATTGACCGAAAATCGAATGGCGCAACGGCCGTTCAAATCTGTTGAAGGGAATTTTTGACTAAATTGTCCGGCGAAATATTCCAAATTGTAATATTCCAATATTTCAATATCGTTTAAAATATTTCAAGTGAGTTTCAATAACAAACTAGTTTAAATAGAAAATCAAAATTTGACAAAAAAAATAAGATTATTGTAGGCTCTGCACACTCGGGTCCGGTCAGAATTTAGCTTTCAAGAAATGATTTCTGGGATCCCTGCCGAACAGAGAAGAGGACAGTGGAGCTCGACTGCCTCTGTCGCCGAAGAGTGTAACATTATATGTCGTGTTGCATTGAATATATCGGTGTGACATCACCACCAATCAAACAAAAGAACCTGTTTATTTTTCATTATTTCTTATGGCTTTTTCACAAGCAAATTTGTGACATTTTTGTAATGAAAATGATACCAAATATGATATAATTCCGATCATAATTACTTGTCTAATGAACGATTAAAGTTTCGGACGCAAAGAAGGACAGCGTATGCGACAGAAAGAGAACCGGCGAGTCGAAGCATTCGGAAAAGATGAAAGACTAGCTTGAGCTTCGGCCTTTAAATAAAAAAATAAACTTTTTTATTATTAATTATTTTTCTATAGAACTTTCACCAACACATTCGTGGGATTTTGCTAAGGAAAATGATACCAAATATGACATAATTCCGATGACATTTACTTGTCTAATGAACGAATAAAGTTTCGAACGCAAAGAAGGACAACGTATGCGAAAGAAAGAGACGCGGCGAGTCGAAGCGTTCGGAAAAGATCAAAGACTGGCGTGAACTCAGGTCTTTAAATCAAAAAGTTAACTTTTTTATTATACATTATTTTTTTATGGGACTTCCACCAACATATTCGTAGAATTTTTTTATTGAAAACGATACTAAATATGATATGATTCCAATGATAATTACTTGTGTAATGAACGATTAAAGTTTCGGACGCAAAGAAGGACAGCGTATACAAAAGAAAGAGACCCGGAGAGATCTTCTCGTCTCGAGTTCGACTGCTCAGTTTTCACGGCGTCGCACAGTGCGGACAAATAGCAATAATACTGTCTCCAATAAAAATACAGAAAAGGGTACATCACACCGATTTTGATGACTTTGAAGTATGTTGTCAAAGTCATTATTCTAATGCCGCTGCTCGGCATTAGCTTCTGAGATATTCTATAATCTGGTGCTGCAGCTAGAACGGATTCTGCATACACTTCTTCGTAGTACAAAATGTCAAGGAGAACGTACAATTCAAATAGGTTGGGATTAAAACTTCTTTAAGTATTTTTCTATGCAAAAATCCACATGTGAAATGTGAAACAATGTCAGCGTAATCGTCCCCCTCCCCCCACCACACACGACCTAATCCCAACCAATTTTAATTATACCTTCTCCTTGAGATCTTGTATGTGATTATACATATTCGTTAATAAGAAAGTAACTTATATGTGTTAATCATGCCTTCTAATATGCAGAAGAGTGTGCAGAATCCATTCTAGTAGCAGTAAGAGATTTTGAGAATATCTCAGAAACTAATGCCGAGCAGCGGCACCATATATAGGAAAAAGTTGTTCAGAATGTTGAGTTTTACAATATATTTAACTTTTACCAATGTCGCGTCGCAACACTTCGAAGTGTCAACAATCAATTGTAACACCAGAACGGGCCTAACAGCCAAATAAGGCGAAGATCGCGTACCGCCTACAACATATACATACATTCGTGCGAACAAGCATATGGTGAAGATCGCGTTCCACCTAGCTAATATAAATATTAATATAAACGATAAGGTGAAGATCGCGTTCCACCTAGCTAATATAAATATTAATATAAACGATAAGGTGAAGATCGCGTTCCACCTAGCTAATATAAATACTAATATAAACGATAAGGTGAAGATCACGTTCCACCTTCCGTGTGCACACGTATGCGAATTAGCGTCAGGTGAAGAACAAGTCCCGCCTGTAACGTCTAGAAACACCCGATTATACGAAATGTAAAAACAACGAGACTCGACCGCTTTCAGGCAATCAGAGACCCACCGTTACGGGTTTTCGGCAGTACATTGTAGCGTAATTTATGACCCCAAGGAAATATGCGTTCCTTCGAGTCATCGGACACCACTACGAGACCCCGCGAGCGAGCCCCTTTCCCGATTTCATACACAACGGGCCTCATGGCCCACTACGCGCAGCGACCGGGATCATAAATCCTTTCCGAGTTTGCTACAACCCGAAGTACCGTGTCTCTGGTTTTCGTCAAGCGGACGAAACGAGAGACAATAACGCATTCATGGGCCACTTAGGCCTTCGTCGCGTTGCTCCGGGGTCCCATAAAATCGCATCCTGGGAAAATTTTCCCTTCTTGACTTGAAGGTGGGAACTTCCTCCTCCACCGGAGAGGTCTGTTCGGAAGATCCTCCTCCCTCAAGTCAAGCAACGAATGGGGATGATTCTTCCCCCAAAAAACGGGCCCATGGCTAAAGATTCACGTCACCACCGAGGTGACGAGCAAGCGGACCTCGGAGCAAAACAGCAGAATCGTACAAACCATCGTTGAATACTCTGTAGAATACCACGATCGTCTCTAGCGATTATTTCGATAAATAAAGTTACATATTTCAAAAGGTGTTGTTTATTCGAACACGTACGCGAAACCACGGAGCGTGCGGGATCGCTCCGACGAGTAGTGATTCCTACAAGAACAACCAAAATCGGCGAGATGTAACCTTTTATGAACAATTACTGTAATTTTATATGATTTTATTTACGCGGACAGTCTGCGTACAATCCACGTACAGTCCGAATACTGCACATGTTGTCTGTGCATTAAATTAGAATACTTTTACTTTTTGACTTTTCTTTTAGCAATTAAAAGCATTGATTTACTAAATGACGTGTAAAACAGATTTTCAAAAATTGCAATTGGTAAGAATTACATAAAAAACCAGAAAACGCACTTTTTAAAACTTTTTTATTTGAATCCCAAATGAAAATTTAAAATATGTGTCTTGTACATCTATGGTACACATACTGAAAATTTCATCGAAATCGGTAAACGGAGAAAAAAACAACATGCATTGCAACATATAAGAATCTGTGTATCTGTGCGTTTGTACCAATAGCCATAATACTGTCTCCAAATAGCATTATACGGATAGGAGCCGTCAAAAATTAGTTTCATTACTGAACACTTTTACTTTGTTACTACCTCTACTTGAATAATTGCAGTCAGTGCAATCGAGCATTAGAAGTGGTATTATCGGATAAATAAGTAAAAACATTAATTTTCGGTTTTTACTACGGATCAAAATAAGAACGATTGAATTTTGTCATTACTTGTGTATGCATTTATTCTTTTTTTTATATTCTGTAATTACTACAGAATATATTTTGTTGAATAATCATTATTTTATAAATATCGCAATAATTTCCGAATTAATTAATTACACCTATAAACTATCGATTATAAAACAATGATTACAATGGTGAACAATATGGAAAATAAGAAGGCAATAAGAGTGTAATGAAATTATATAAGAAAAAATAATTATTTTCCAAGCAATTACAGAATGCATTATGTCAGCATTCTATGTTTACTTATTGCCTATGTCACTGACGTTTCTTTCGTACTTTACGAGCAAATGTCGTATTTAGGTAGTGAGCGCGGCATGTTTAGCGATGTTGGTATTTGAGATCAGTGATAGTTCCACGTTCTTAGTTCCACAACCGATGAGAGTATTTCGGCATTGGGGCCGTTACCGACCGCTCCCAGTACCCACTCAGGACCCACTTTGGGGCCCGCAGTTTAACACAGGGGCTGGCTGTCTTTAAGTATATCTCGTCGGTGCCCGCAGTTTAACACGGGGGCTGGCAGTCTTTCAATATATCTCGTCGGTGTGATAGGTCTATTCTATACCTCGTCGGTGGTAGAAGTGGGACCAAATTTTTTGTAACTGTCAAAGTATTCATTATAACGCCATACCTGTGTTAAAAAAAGACGTAGCTCAAAATTTGAAAAAGCATGTGGAAGTAGAGAGTTCAAGCATTCAAATAATTTTTTAATGATATCGATACAACGCCAAGTCGTGATTAATTTCGGGTTATGTGCGTTACGTTACATTTCCTCATAAAAAAGGTTTAGGGTTAGGGTTAGGGTTAGGATTAGGGAATCACTTGGGGGTAGAGGGGGGTAATAGTTTAAGTTGTTGCAATAAATAAGATTTGAATCACATAAGTAAGTCATTTTTTTATTACTATTATTTTCTTTTTTCATGTAGAATGTACTGTGTATTTTAAATTCTTGGTCATTCCTTTCCTATTCAAAAGTCGAATCGCCACCCCTTTGCCCTCCCCAAATTTATTTTCGCCTCCTCTAAAAATCGTTGCATCTCCTAAACCGAGCGTCGTAGGAAGAAAATAACAAAATTTTGGAAGGATTTACCAGGGGCATACCACCCTTACCTAATCCCGTAGTTCTACTCGAAAGTCGATTCACCCCCTTCTACTCCCAAGTGATTCCCTAATCCTAACCCTAACCCTAACCCTAAACCTTTTTTATGAGGAAATGTAACGTAACGCACATAACCCGAAATTAATAACGACTTGGCGTGACGTTTTATAGCGACTGAATTGCGGAGAAGAAAATATAAATCTCCAACATGTTCAACATTCACCATTAGTGCATGGTGTATGTCAACATTTACCGGTGTAAGTCAGAAATAAGGGTATTTAGCAAATATTTCGGACATACACCAAGTGACTATGTGAATGTTGACATTCACCGGTGAAAGTCGACATTCTCCAGATTTCGGTGTTTCACTGTAACATATATAATGAGATTATCGTAATAAAAATAATGTACGAACGACAGATCCAACGAGTCTATTTTATTTTTCCTTCCATCGGATGACTTGTAGCCTGTAAGCACGCGGACAATCTATGTACTAATGCACGCGTTTTGTAAAAAAAGAAAATCTTTTTCGATATGGTAAGGGCAGCGTTGCACAATTATCGTAATATCTTGAAATTTACATTTTGAAAATACCGTGCTCGTTAACTTCAATTATGAAGTTTTTCATCATCTCTTGAGTTAGCTCAGAGAAACTCGTAGATTTAATAACATCTGACATGTGGCGCACGGCGAATTTGATGCAACGCTTCTTTAAAACCTGAGAACGTACAATGCCGTTGAAATTTCAACTGTATGCAAAGCAACAGATTTTACCATATAACGCTGAAAATTTTCATATACCATGGCGTTGCATTGCACGGCTACGCTGTAGAGAAACGCCACGTTGCCTTTTGAAATATCTCCTACTAGTACGTCCTCGCAAATTGCTTTGAAATAATCGTCATTGCAAAAGTCCGCCAATTGAAGAAGTTCTAGAAAAATGAAAAACAGAATGTAAAAATCGTCATAAACAGGCTAAAAAAATGTCGACATCTTACCTACAGAGTTGTCTGCCGGTATATTAATTTTGCCGGTGTACAGAAACTTCAAGAATGCTCTGTATGCCGCGTAAGAGAAATTACATACCCGTATGACACTATAAAGGAAAGAAGCATCGATGAAATTGAGTGTTGGCGTAACAGTGTTACCACTGTCACATCCCTTCACGCGACAGTTAAATTTACCGGAAAGAAAGATATAAATCATGATGTAAGAGGGAAATACTAAGTTGTGCGACTCACCTGTCGTTGTTCTCCTTCCAATCTCCTTGAAACATTCCTTTAAAGTACTCAGAACGTATCTTTAATATGGCTTTGTGAACGTAAATTGGCTTTCCCTGCACTTCTATAGTGAGGTCACTAGTATCCTTCAACACACAGAAAAATTCTTTACAAGCAGGGACTTAAAACCGGTATGATTTTGATATGTACCGGTGTTGCACTAATAAGGCTTTACCGAAACCGATATAATACCGAAATCGTTACAATATCTAAACCGATCTACTACCGAAATCTAAAAAAAAACCGCGGTATTTTTCGGTTTTTCTTTTGCATCCAAATCCCTCCCCTGGTTACACGTGGAGAGCAGATACCTTATCATCAAATGCTGCCGTTAGTTGATCCATTATATTCTTCCATTGTTTCTCCTTCCTTTTCCTCATCGTTAATAACAAATGGCTGATGCATACCGCTTGGCGATGCATAAAGTGCGAATGCATCATGTATGCTATCTACTGAGATTAATGTTGGGAGTGTGATGCTTTGTTCTAAACAGTTCCCCCACATAAAAATCTGCTGTTCCATTCCCAAAGCTACACTTATATCAGTGCTATTGGAAGCTGCCATATCTAATACTTTCGTCAAACTTGGTATCACCAACTAAAAAGCATCTATTAATTGAAACTCGTTAAGTCAATTGCATTGCATTGCTTTACCGGTGTCGAACTATAATTGGTGTGAAAGTTAACGCCTAGTTGTCCGAAACTGTTGTCACCCCAACTATAGAGCATTCCTTCATTGCTTAGTGCCAAAGTATGTGTGCAACCACAGACCACCTTCTCTACAAATACATATATCAAAACATCAATATCTTTATTGTTCCCCCTTAGGGATTACAATCCTATACCATCTATACAGCTTTCTTACCACTAGCCTAAATCTACCGCACGCAAGAGAGAAAGAGAGAGTGATTCGTGACGTCAACCTTACAACTACAGAAAATACAACAATCGCATACATTATAACTTAAAAGAAACAAAAACGGTCGCATAGCATATAAAATACAAAAAAAATAAATATATAAAAAAGATATAATCCGCAATACAATTACTTAAACAATAGAAATAAAATAGAATTTAATATAAAACATAATAAGAAGCAACAGATAAAAATAACAATATCAGATGACCTACATCCTGCGGTCTACGCTCTTGTAATTAAAAAAGGAAGAACTAAAAAAAAAGAAAACAGAGCAAATAAAACCAAACAATTACAATTACACGAAAAATAAAAACATTCACGCTTTCTCACTCTCAAACACTCTCATTCCTTCATTCAAAAACCTCTCCTCCTTCCTCCCCTACCTCCCATAGGACTTCCTTTTCCTTTTTTCCACTTTTCTTTCCATTCACACCTTTCCCTCTCCCATCCTTTTTCTCCACTCTTCCACCCTCCTCATCCATTCCTCCTCTCCCCCATCATCATCCAGCACCTCACCCATGCTCTCCTGCCATCCTCTTTCCTCATCCACCCGCATACACTCCTCCCATACATGCTCCCAGCTCTCATCCCTCCAACCACACACTCTGCACTTCCTTTTTTCTTCCTCCATCCAATATTCCCCCCCCCTCATCTCACTTCCCAATCTAAACCTTGCTACCTCTGCCACCTGCTTTCCTCCCACCCTTTCATCAAATATCCCGGCACCCCCTCTCCCTTCCCCATTCCATACCATTTGTTATATCTAGAAGCACTCAACTTCTCTCTTCTTTCCCCTCTCTGCCTTTCTTTCTCTCTTTTCGCTAACTCTTCACTCATTCCCTCTCCCCCATTTTCTATCATCTTTTCCACCTCCTCAACTCCCCAACGCCTGCCCTCGAAAAATTCCCTTCTTTCCTTCTCCCACCCATCCACTTCTCCTCCTCTCCTATCTCTCTCCCGCATCTCTTCCCAACACACTCTAGCTAACTCCCCTCCTCTACCCTCCCCTAGCCTTTTCTCGAAACCCCATGCCCTCAACCCCGCCCTGCCCCTCAGTAGCTCCATTTGCACCTCCTCCCTCACCATGTATCCCGGTGTACATCCCTCCACCCCCAGCACCCACCTTAAAAACCTTTCCTGAACCCTCTCCAACCCTTCCCTCTGCTTCCATCCCCATATTTCCACTCCATAGCTCAATACAGGCCATACCAACCTGTCAAACATCCAAATTCTTCTTCCCCAGTCCTTCCCAAACCTCCTCTTTCCTATTCCCCACACTTGACCCATTATCGCCGCCCCCCTCCTCACCCTCTCCGCCACCTGCTCCTCTTGCCCTCCATCCCTCTTAATTATGTACCCCAAATATCTGTACTGTCCCACCTCCTCCACAGTCCTACCCTTCCACCTCCACGTCACCTTCTTCCATCTTCCCCCTCCCCTCCTGCACCTCATCACCTTAGATTTCTCAACATTCAACACCAGCCTCTTCTCCTCCAAATATCTCTCCAGCACCCTCATCATCCCTTTCATCCTCATTTCCTCCTCCGCCAGCATCGCAATATCGTCCGCGTAAGCCAGCGTGTACACTTTCTTCCCCCCCACCCTTACCCCTCCCCATCCCCCCTTTCCAAGACCGCGTCTATATCTGCCAGCAATAGGGTGAACAGGAGCGGGCTCAACGGACACCCCTGTCTCACCCCTCTTGTCGTCCAGAACTTTTCCCCTTCCTCCTCCCCCACCCTAACCCTACCCCTCGTCTCTCCTAGCACTTCCCCACACCTCCCCACCAAACCCTCTCTCACCCCCCTTTTCCTCATCGCCTCCAACAACACCTGCCTGTCCACCGAGTCAAATGCTGCTTTTAGGTCTACAAAAAATATCACTAACTTTTTCCCTTTCCTTCTCACTCGCCTGTTTATCAGATAGTTTAACACATATATATTATCTACACACCCTAACCCCTTCCTAAAACCCACTTGACTCGGCGGCAACATATCTTTCTCCTCCACCTCCTTCCTCAACCTCTCTGTCAACACTGCAGCATATATTTTATATGCCGTTTGTGTTAACGTCACACCCCTGTAATCCCCTACCTTTTTGCTATCCCTTTTTTTGGCCAATGGCACCACCACCCCCTCCGGCCAGTACAAATACATATATACTTTCTTAATAATCCTTATAACTCTCATTTACTTTGAGAGATGCTTAACACATATTAGAAAGGAGTCTTAATATTTCGTAACAATAAGTTGATACTACCTATTACTATTCCTGTAAGGTATTTAACTCTCGAAGCAATGGAAGTAGAAATACAGGAGTTAGATAATCCTAACTGGCCTTTTGAATTAGAACCCCAAGCATACACCTGTCCATTGCATGTAACTGCCATACTGTGATTGGCACCACAACTAATGTTACGAACTTCATCCTCGAATAAAACTTGCTCCTTTTCCGACAAACTAGTAGATGATTTACATCTGTACATAGATCCTGTTTGACCATATTCACACGATCCCCAAGAATATACCTGGACATAAGTAGAGGTCTATGTATTATTAAAAATAATACTATTCTTTTAATTAGCTTTTTTTTTACTGTTTGTTATACCATTCCATTGTTTGTTAGTGCCATAAAATGAAAATGTCCACAACAAAGTTGTTCTCGTCTCCTGGTATCTGTACATTATTTGGTACCATATCATAACCCAATTGTTCATTCTTATTGGATCCCCATGAATACACCTATCAAATGATTTATTTCATATTCATAATTATTTCATAAATACATATTTCTGCAAACAAACTGAACGTACCTCTCCAGTTTCTGTTAATGCTAACACATGTGGCCCCTTGCCATATGCAAAGGTTTTGATATTTTTTCCACATAGTACATCAATTCTCTTTGGATCATCACCTGTTCCAAAACCTTGTTCATAATTATTTCCTAAGGCATATACCAATCGATCCTTTGTTACAATTACACAACACTGTCTCAAATCACCTGTTTAAATAGATTTAATATCAAACTGTAAACATTTTGCATACTACCGCAATGTAAATTGAGAATAACATTATACAATGTTTACCATATACTAGAACCATGCGAGTTTTCGATGTAAACTCCGGCTTTAAAAAACTGAGTACATATTGACCACTTTTTAAATATTGAAGTCATAGTTATGCATTCGTTTGTTGTAGGTATGGGTCCGACCATGAAGAGAGGAACTCGATACGTGGTTGTATATAGTAGAGTTCTTTTTATTGCAACTGTCGTGTCGACAGATTCAGCTTGACTCGATTGTTTTCTGGTGAGGACGCCGAGAGTGTCTCGGGGGAAATCCCCTACAGCAACTCGAGCCCGAATAGTGTGCATTGGTACCTCTGGCGCCAACTGCGTCGCCTAGCGGATGTGCTAGGGAGTTAAACATGCTCCCTACGGGGGTGTCCCACTTGGACGCCGGGCCGATTGGACGCGTTCCTTTTGGACGCCAAGCCGATTGGACGCGTTCCTTTTGGACACCGTGAATTGGACACATTTACAGAATTTTAAAATCGCTGTATCTCCTAAACCGCGTGCCCTAGACAAAAAATAACAAAATTTTTGCCCTTTGCCCTCCCCAAATTCATTTTCGCCTCGCCAAGTCGTGATTAATTTCGTGAAAAAAAAGGGTTAGGGTTAGGGTTAGGAACCGCGTCCAAAAGGAACGCGTCCAATCGGCTCGGCGTCCAAAAGGAACGCGTCCAATCGGGACCGTCCAAACGAACGGCGTCCAAGTGGGCATCACCCGCTCCCTACAACGTACTTACAGAGAGGAAATCTGATACCACCGACGAGGTATAGGATAGACCTATCACCCAATGCATTTTCGTGGCCACTTTTTCGGGGGTCACGTAACCAGGGAGGGTCATCTCCCATGTATAATGTGTGTGTGGGGACGAGCCTTGATGGCGCGTGTGTGCGCGCGAATGCGCCTGCGCCAGCGTAGCGATCCCGGCAAGACACCGGTTGGAAAAGTTCGCTCGCTCTCTCGTCCTCCAGCTGCCAAATCGTGTAGACAGAGAGGAATGAGAGTGCTCACGCCCGGGGTTTTAGTGTCCCCACTTTTTCTGCATCATCTTTTAGCCTGGAACAGAACCTGCATCATCTTTTAGCCCGGAACAGAACCTGCATCATCTTTTAGCCTGAAACAAAACCTGCATCATCTTTTAGCACCGATCAGAATCCGTTTAATTTTTGTTTAGCCTGTGGCGTGAATCAGAACTATATTGCAACCAAACTTTCATGCGACATTACCATGTATTAGAAACTGCTTCGTGCGACATTTCCATAAACAAGAATCCATTGAATTCTATGGAAAACAAATACCAACGCAAAAAACGAACGCGTGCGAGGTTGCGACACATAGCATTGTATGCTTGCATACATTGTATTAGATCGTGTAATAAGAAGTGTCGTATTATTCAATGAAGAAGAAAAATTGATTTTTAAATTCAAACGTACTTTATCAAGACAAATATAAACAAAACTAGCAGTAACTTAGAGAACTGTTAGAACTTTAAACAGGCATAACAAAAATTATAACTTCTACACAAACGGCTTAACCACTTCAGCGATCAATTCGCAAAGAATAAGAAATTCGACATTTCATGTTACACGACCTAATATAAATTTAAATTAAATAATTTAATTATATTAATAATAAATTATTATAGATACAATAATTCAAATAGTGAATATAGAAACAAATGACTATACACTATAAAAATTTATTTGTTTAAACAATTGTTTAAATAATAAATTACCAGAACCGTAGCCGTAACCGATATAAGCTAAAAGTGATATTCTCATAACAGTTAATACATCATTTCGGTTCTTCATAACTGTTTCGAGAATCGGAACCGATATTATGTAGTTTTCAATTCCTGACTTAAAAATTGGACGTATTACAGAATGAATAATTTTATAAAAGCAAGTAAAGATCGAATAACATTTTAACATTTTCGTGCGGAGGAAGGAATTCTGGCTTATCTCTTTTTAGAACTACCATATGAAATGAGGAAAACTCCAGTTTCAATTATCTTAAGGATCCACAATTTAAAAAGGTTCCAGGCTTATTTATTTGGGTTTACCGCAGGCCTAATGATCGCTGAACTTGGCCGTCGTCGCCGCTCGTCTCTCTCTTCCCGCACACTTCGGTTGAACCAAGTAGTTCGAGGTGTGCGGTGAGGGGAAAGAGCCGCGACGATATACACAACAATCGGATGAGTCCCCGCTCTCTTTCTTCTAGGAATCGTAGTGACGGTGCGATAATGAAGAAGATCGCTCTGCTATTTACATTCGAATCGTTTCTAGGCATGTGCGGGCCGTCCGACATTCGGGTTCGGGTCGGTTCGCAGAAAGTCGGGCGGGCTCGATTCGGGTTCGCGATACTTCATGACAGAAAGGGCGGCCCGAGCGTTTCGGACTATGTAACCCGAGAGTTTCGGGCTGCCTGCTCGACTTCGTCGGGCAGGTTCGGAAAGAATCGGACAAGTTCGAGCGAGCGAGTTATCGCGATACCTGAGATTCAACTCTGCGTTCTTATGAAATACATAATGGTAATAATGATACTTCTTTCATAACTTAATTAACGCAATTTTTAATATACTTGGTTTTTTATAATTACCGTCGGTATATTTGGCAAACATACACATAATCTTTATTTGTATTAAATTTTGAAATAATGCACGTTACATGTGAAAAATTTAAGAGACCATATTTTTGGCATTCTGACGAATTTATTCCTCCGAATGAACTTGCATATATATCGACAATATTATTAAAATATCCTTACAAAGTTACATACACCTAGAAGGTATAAAAATAAGGTAAATCATGAAATTTTTTTACATTTTGTGCTGTTTATATTAACTGTGATATAACTTAGTTAATATCTTATTATAATATATAAACTTATTAATAATATACCTTATTAATTAACTATCTATAACCTAACAGAAATTCTTAAAGAATAATACATAATAAAATAACAAAATAGAAATTGTTGTACTCCGACCAAATGTGGTAAAAATAGCAGTTTTAAATATAATATATAATTTTTCACGTGTAACGTGCATTATTTCAAAATTTAATACAAATAATCATTATGCGTATGATTGCCAAATATGCCGACAGTAATTATAAAAAACCAAGTATATTTCTTAGTATCACTATTACCATTATGTATGTATTTCATAAGAACGCAGAGTTGAATCTCAGGTATCGCGATAACTCGATCGCTCGAACTTGTTCGATTCTTCCGAACCTGCCCGAAACTCTCGGACCGCCCGATGTGTCATGAAGGTATTTCGCGGTTCTTTTTACTGCCTTCGATACCAGATCGGAGGTTCTCGCCGGCGCGTCCCATTTGAAATACAATGTTGTACGGAGGTGCTGACAGCGAACTCGAGAACCATCGCGTCGCGGCCACAACATTGTCGGCTATATCGGTGTGAGACTAGAAGACCACTACTAATCCAATTACAAAACATCTTTATTTTTCATTATTTTTTTATGAAACTTTTACCAACATATTCGTGGCATTTTTCTGATTAAAATGATACCAAATATGATATAATTCCGATGTTATTTACTTGTGTAACAAGCAATAAAAGTTTCGAACACAGAGAAGGACAGCGTATGAGAAAGAAGGAGCCTCAGAGAGTCGCGGCCGCCGGCAGAGATCAAAGCTCGCGTGAGCGCAGGCCTTTAAATGAAAAATTTAACTCCTTTATTATTAATTATTTTTTTATGAGACTTTCACCAATATATTTGTGGCATTATTCTGATTAAAATGGTACCAAACGCGATATAATTCGGATCACATTTACACTAATTTTCCGTTAATGTAATTGTTATGGGAAGCAACTTTTATTGTTCATTACACAGGTAAATATCATCGGAATTATATCATATTTGGTATCTTTTAAATCAGAAAAATGCTACAAATATGTTGGTAAAAGTTTCATAAAAAAATAATTAATAATAAAGAAGTTTTGTAATTGGATTAGTAGTGGTCTTCTGGTCTCACACCGATACAGCCGACAATGTTGTGGCCGCGACGGCTCTCGAGACCCATCGTCGACCGATTTTGTACCGGCGATGGTAGTTTTCTAAACGCAGGGTTTCTTGCGCTCGTAAAACCTAACCGTTCTTTCCACTCTCTTTTCTCTCTTCCTTTTTGCCTGTTCTCTCATACAACCGTCTTCCTACAAAACTTTAGTCCATCCTTGACATAGACGAAAACCGGACATCCTCGCCAGCGATCATCCCTTGTTTCATTGCCAACTTTCACTTTTCCTTCCGTACAATTATCCTACCCTAAAGTGAGTCCGCAAGTTCAATATAAAGGCTTTTTATCAAACCACTAAAGTTGTTCTCCTTCCGGGATGACGACAATACGATTGAAACTCTATCGAGTTTGGCTTGATTTTAACCAGAAAAATCTCATAAATCTGTTGATAGAAGTTACTTACAAATAGAACTAAAAATTTAGGAATCACATTGTCTTGTTCATTAATCACTCTTAGAAAAGTTCCTGCCACTCTCTGCCTCTCTTTCTTTTGCATTTGCCGTCCTCTTTCATGCCCAAAAATTTAATCGCTTATTACACGAGAAATTATAATCGCAATCATATCGTGGTACATGTTGTTTTAATCAGAAAAAAGAAAGAAATACGCTGGAAAAAGTGTCATGGAAGAAATAAAAAATCATTAATTCGATGTACCTGTTAGAAAAGTCGAAATAAGCAAATGGTCGAGGCAGGCCATGTGGTTTTTGTCAGCGCGTTGTCCCTCCCTAAGGGAAAGTCCTTTAGGTTGGGGGTGTCATAAACAAAGAGGCATACTGTCGAAGGCGTTCTCACGGCTTAGGATTTTTGGGACAGCAGGACATTCTTATCCTGACTGTCGTCGTGTACGGTTGTCTTGAATAAAGACTCTTGGTATTTTGCAATACGCCCACGTTTATTTAAATTAACCATATCGCGTTATCCACCCTCTCGGTATTTTTCTTACATACCATGATCGTATCAGAATGGAACAATATTTTCAAGACACCGCGACGTCGGATTTCTTACTATGTATTTCCCACTTTTATTCTCTCGTAAATATTCGTGTGTCGTTCTATAGCTGACTGCTCCACTACCTTCATTTGCTTCCACCCGACATAAGTTATAATTAATCTCAAGCGGTTCTATTCAAAACTGCACACAGTCTAGAAATCTTTTCATAAATCCTTTTGAAGGCTTTGAGGAAAATGTATATGATCGAAATTGTTGTTCAACGAAGAAATAGTTTTATTTAATGCTATTTAACATAATCTATTATTGCAAAGAACGGTTTTTCTTCTCTTACAAAGGAACATGATCTCAAGGTCTGCCTCACAATGAATATTAAATGACTATAATTTATATTATTACCTCAATTGTTGCAAAAGTTACTTAAAATATAAATTAATTTGAGAGTAAAACGTGCTTTATAATCTTCGGAATTTTTTCTCTATTACATATTGGCTGCGGATGCCAAATAATGCCAGCGTGGATGCTTTTTCTATGTTAAAAAATGATGTAGGCTCTGATCCAGCCTAAGATGATGCAAGTTCTGGTCCAGGCTAAAAGATGATGCAGGTTCTGTTCTGGGCTAAAAGATGATGCAGGTTCTAGTACAGGCTAAAAGATGATGCAGGTTCTAGTACAGGCTAAAAGATGATGCAGGTTCTAGTACAGGCTAAAAATTATACTAGGGGGCAGCACTATACCGGGGACACTACAAACCCGGGCGTGAGCACTCTCATTCCTCTCTGGTGTAGACATATTTCTGCGTTGCGAGATTCTTTCGTCCTCCAGCTGCCAAATCGAATAGACGTATTTCGCGTTGCGAGACTCTCTCGTCCGCCAGCTGTCTTGTTATATAGACGTGTTCTGTAAATCGTCGACTAGCGCATATGCGCCATATTGTTTCGAGTATCGGTGTCTCGTGTTCGAGCACCCGCGAGCGTCCGTTCCTCTGACGTCGACCACGCAGTTTACTGTATACTGCGACAGTTAAATATACGAAGTTACTGTTAACAGACTTTGATTATTGACCTCACGCGTGGTGTGGAACACGCGTATGAGGTAACCTCTTCCCGTGCTCTTACACGTGGTGCGGCCATAGTGCACCGACCACGTGGAGACGGGTAACCTTGGTTCCTGTTCATTCTCCTCGTTCTAGGGAGAACCCGAGTGGCCATCGGCCACCACCACTTAAAATCTTTCCACATTGGTGACCCCATTCCCATATGTGTATGGGAATTGGTGATGCTCCATGTGGGTATTAGTGATCCAACATGTGGGATTTGGTTATCCACCACGTGGCCAAGGGCCACTCGTTCTCTCGCGCGAGGGAAATAAAATTACCGCAGTTGCACACCACGTGGCCGCACACCACGCGAGAGGTTAATAAGAATAGGACTGTTAACGGAACAAAGTATATTTAACTGTCGCAGTATACAGTAAACTGCGTGGTCGACGTCAGAGAAACGGAAGCTCGCGGGTGCTCGAACACGAGACACCGATACTCGAAACAATATGGCGCATATGCGCTAGTCGACGATTTACAGAACACGTCTACACGATTTGGCAGCTGGAGGACGAGAGAGTCTCGCAACGCGAAAACACGTGTATACGATTTGGCAGCTGGAGGACGAGAGAGCGAGCGAATTTATTCGACCGGCGTCTTGCCGGGATCGCTACGCTGGCGCAGGCGCATTCGCGCGCACACACGCGCCATTAAGGCTCGTCCCCACAGACTCCCCCCCTAGTGCATCCGCATATAATGGATGCACGAAACACGAAAACGCAATTTTTTAACAGTGAGAGGAGACGCATACCAAAGAAATACATTATCGTTCAAATGAGAACTTATAAACAAAAATGCTTAAAAACTACCGCTATACAACTATGTACACGCAATAAACTACCGCTCAATCATCCCGTTCGACGAGGGATGATACGGAGTCGACCGAATAGGATCGCACCCAACCAAAGGTGGGTGAGGCCTACCGAGGACGGTACCGTGGCGATGATGCTCTGAGGGCATGATCGCACCGTCCCTCGGGAGCAACAAATGCTCTAATGGGCAACGACAACGTCGCTACGCCCTGGACAACCGGCATAGGGAACAACATTAACTCCAAATTGCCGCGTCCTTGGCCCTGTCCGGACAAACATGAGGTTGCCGGAACCTACGCAAACTATCGCCCCAGGATGGGCGGGATCGCAACACGCGAATCACAAATACGGGCAAATAGCCTCGCTGCCTCCGTCCGGCTGCACCAAGGGGCCGGGACGTTACAGAAGAAGGCACTCACCGACCGCGTCACTCTAGCGACTGACATACTTTAAACAAAAGGCACGAACGGCTCAAGATCTGTCAAAAAGCGGCGAACACTCATCTCGCAGAACGATTCTACTGAAACGCGCTGAAGCGTCGCGCTGTCGCATAAAAAAAAGGAACGCGGCGCGTGAATTTAAAGTCGAACGTCGCAACGCGTCGATACGACAAACTACATATACACGCGCAAGGACGCTTAAAGCTACATCAAAACAACGCGATAGCTTTCGACTTCCCCGAGCAGGTCTTGCGACCCACCCCCACCGGGAAGCAACGCGTCATTACCGCGGCTCATCCTAACAAAAGAAAGGCAAGGATCGCGTCAAATATCAAAAACGCAATTAAATGATAAACGCACGGACAAACTTGGAAGCTATTCGCGGAGTTTCCGCGACGCACGAACGCTTTGACAAAGTTTCGGCGCGTGGAGGCGCACGTCTTAAAGTTTAACACTACACAGACACGCGCACTTGTCGGCCAAGCGAAGCCGCCACTTTTCACACAAGACACTTGTCTCCCTGGCCACAGGGACAGCGAGGCGAACTGCCTCACGGCGACTCCAACGGCAGCCGCTCTCGAGCACGGTCGACGAAGTCAGGCGCCGATGACGATGACTTGTAGCGTAGACCGCCGTTGTCCAGCCACGCCAGGAAAGCAAGGCGCCGTTGGCGATGATCTGCTCCACTCCGCCGCAACCCGGAACACGGCGTATTACACCATATCAATGGACGTTTTTCCGGGCACCGTCCAGCTGCCCACCGTTCTCTCCAACGAGATCGGGGTCACCAATGTGGAAAATTGGTGATCCTCCATGTGGGTATTAGTGATCCAACATGTGGGACTTGGTTATCCACCACGTGGCCAAGGGCCACTCGTTCTCTCGCGCGAGGGAAATAAAATTACCGCAGTTGCACACTACGTGGCCGCACACCACGCGAGAGGTTAATAAGTGATGCGTCGTCTCAATGCCCGACAGTATTAGCGGACCGTTGAGTATACGCGTCCCGAATAGGGATAAATAAATGACAGTTCTTTAGATCAAACAACTTGTAACTAAAACTTTATTAAAACTTAACCAACACTGAGGTAAACGGAAATGTGGTTTAATACTTTAAATATACCGGAACGACAAGGACTGTCTCCGTGTTGTGATTCTTATTAGTGAAATTTTTAAACAGCTACGATCGCAGTGTCCTTAGCCTATTTATATCCGAGGACCCTTGGTGGGCGTAAACATTTTTGACCAATGTGGTCCTGGAAAGCGCGTGGGCGGTTGCTTTCCCGACCAGGGAAAGGGTCTTTCCCGGGCCCGAGGGTCCCCTCGCGTTCGGAGTCGACAACAACTGATTCGCACGTGGAGGTTTATGACCCGTCAATTGCCGTTAAGCAAAGAGCCAGAACCCTGCAAAAGTCACGTTTTTCTCTACGAACGTATCCTAATAACTTAAATTGCCGGGCCTGACTCCGAGACTAATGCGAGGACGGCCGAAATTACCGCTTGTAAAACCTCCTTGAGCATAGCGGAAATCAACCGCTCGGGTCATAAACATCCCTTCTTTACAGATGGGTAAAATCCGCTTTCGCGGCATAACATCCCGCCGGCCTTGAACAGCCGTGTTCAAACAAACAGTAAGGACTTAATCTATATATACGTTTATTACATGGTCGTTAGAATTATGGAAGCCTTAATATCAGAAACGCAATAACTATGACGAACAACGAACACGTCATCAACGACTAAACTTAATTTAAGATATATACCATTAGACTACCAGTAACATAGCGATCACAAAATTAAAAAACATCAGTAATATATGAGTTATACATGTAAAGATTATATCAGTGTTATACATAAAGGACAAAAGAAGATAAAACTCAACTCTCTACTACGGAATCATCGCTCGGTAACGGAGATAGTTTTTTCACGCATCGTTTATAAACACCACTCGCGGTTCGAACAGTGACTACACGAACTATATCATCCTCGCCAGGATGTAACGCAACAATCCTACCCAGCCTCCAGTGCATGGGTGGTATATTTTCTTCTTGTATTGTCACTAATGTTCCAATTTTTATTGTAGGCGCACCTTTAACGTGCCATTTATTTCTCGTATGTAATTGATGTAGATACTCCTTATGCCATCTACTCCAAAAATGCTGTTTTAGCTTTTGTAAATGTTGCCATAGAGACAACCTATTCGAAGCAACTTCTGTTAAGTCGTACTCAGGTGAATTTGTAAGCATATCGCCTATTAGGAAGTGGCCAGGTGTTAAGGCAATGAGATCATTAGGATCGGAGGAAAGCGGTACTAAAGGACGTGAATTCAATATGGCTTCAATTTGTATGATAAACGTGTTAAACAGTTCATATGTGAATAGTGCATCGCCGATCGTCCTATATAAGTGTCTTTTGAAAGACTTTACGGCAGCCTCCCACAGGCCGCCAAAATGAGGAGACCTGGGAGGGGAGAAATGCCATTGTACATTTTCATTGGATAAAATCTGTTGGATATTTTTGTTAAACTTCTTGGACAATACTGAATCCTGCAGTTCTATCAATTCGTTTCGTGACCCTACAAAGTTTGTTGCATTGTCGGTGTAAATATTCCTTGACCTTCCTCTTCGCGCAAAAAATCGCCTTATTGCACCTAAACATGCTTCGGTTGTGAGATCTGTTACCAACTCTAAGTGTATTGCCTTCGTGACAAAGCACACGAATACAGCAACATATGCTTTAACCTTTACTCTATTGCGTTCCTTTTTCTCCTTTATGAGAAAAGGGCCACAATAGTCTATACCTACGTTCTCAAAGGGTCGTGCTTGGCTGACTCGACTAGTGGGTAAATTACCCATTAAATAGGTAGGCGGCTTCGGATTTGCCCTAAAGCATCGTATACATTTTTTCACAATGTGCTTAACTGCGACCTTACCATCTACTGGCCAATACGACTGCCGTACCGCGTTTAAAGTTGCTTGAACTCCGGCATGCCAATGACGTTCATGCTCGTGTTTGATTATCAAGTCTGTGATATAATGTAATCGCGGTAGTAAAATAGGATATTTTTGCGAAAAACTTATAGGGGCATTTTTTAATCTACCTCCCACTCGAAGTAAGCCAGTATCATCTATAAATGGGCTTAAATTGCGTATTTTACTTTGCTTCTTGAGTGGCCTATCTTTCTTTAATGTATTAATGTCATCGGAAAATACTTCGGCTTGAATTAAACCAACGATCTTAAAGTGTGCTCGCTGGATCTCATCTGTGGTCAGTGGTCCATTAATTTTGGTATTGCCTCGAACATTATTATAAAAACGGAAGATATAGGCCACAACCTTGTTTAATAATTTTAACGAAGAAAAACGTCTAAGTAATGTATTTTGTTCATTAAGTGCAACTAATGTCACAGTATTACGTTTTTCTGGTGTATCAATTATGGGTATTATACTGACTGGCCATAGCTCCTCATCCTTTGAAAGCCACTGTGGACCACTGAGCCACATACAGTTTGTTAAAAACAGCCTGGGAGACTGTCCACGCGAAATACAATCAGCTGGGTTATCGATGGTTGAAACATGCAACCAATCCTTCTCCTCTGTCAGTGATTGTATTTCGCTAACCCTATTGGCAACAAAAGTCTTTAATAAATGTGGCGACGTCTTTATCCAATGCAGCGCAATAGTTGAGTCAGACCAAAACCTAATTTTATGAAATTTCAGTTCAGACAACGCGTTTGAGGTATCGTTAAATAATCTTGCTAAGAGCACAGCGGCACATAATTCAAGACGTGGCAGAGATTGAGATTTTACTGGAGCGACGCGAGATTTAGCGCACAATAATGTGACGTGGTGCTGTCTAGACTTGTTAGTTACTCTGATAAAAATGCAGGCACCATATGCCAATTCACTGGCGTCGCAAAACCCATGTAATTGACATTCAATTGTATCCTCGACTAAAATTTTTCGACTAGCTGTGAAATTATTTAATAAAACTAGTTCTTCTCGAAATTGTTGCCAAGATTGATAAGTACACTGTGGAACTACGTCGTCCCACCCAATCTTTAACTTCCATAATTGTTGTATCAAGATTTTAGCCTTTATTACGACCGGTCCAAGTAAACCAAGAGGATTAAATAACTGAGCAATTTCAGATAAAATTGTTCGCTTCGTCACGTGTTTTCGCTGAACTGAATTGGCTATTTTATAAACAATATTATCATCCAGTGGATTCCAAAAAATGCCCAAAGTCTTTGTTGCGGATACTTCGCGACCGTTTCGCGATGACTCTCGCTGCGTATAGCACGTGATGTGCGCCGAGTTTCTTTCGAAGGACCACCCACACCGGATGTGGGAAAAACAATGTTGCCGGTTGGTGACCACAGAGTTTATTGAAATTGATCAACTGTACATCGGTTAATATTTTGCAAGTCCCTTGACTCCCGTTAGACCCCGTTGGTCTTGCGCTTATCGATGTTGGCTAGAGAAAACCCAGAGCTGTTCTGGTTTCTCAAACTGATTTCAAATGGCAGAAGGCCCGATTCTCCCTCCCTCGCACCATTATCTGCGTGAAGGGTGGGGGTAAGGAAGGTTTTCCCGTTCGCAGGGGGTGGATGGCAAGTTCGACAACCGTGCCGAGTGACGCCAGGTCAGAGGTCCGTCGGTATCCGTAAAACCATTACCTTCACCCTGGCCATCACCGGTCGAGGCTGCAATTTATGACACGTCGACAATTACCGGAAAAACCCTTAAAAAACGGTTACAAGATTTCCCAACATCTGCAAACCAACTGTCGACCGGTTCGACAGACCCAAAAGTAAATCCGCGTCCGTGTCATAAATGCTCCCTTATTGCTAGCCTCGACAGTCTTCTTAGTATCGGACACGTCCAAACAAAGAGATTTCTCATCTTTACCAAAATTTAAACCCTGAATCAGTTCCTGGTCGTTGGATAACCATTGGCGTAGATGAAATCCCCCTAATTTGGCTAAACCTATCAACTCATCGCGCAATTTCAAAGCTGAATCAAAATCGGAAGCTCCGGTCAAAATATCGTCCACATAGAAATCCTGTTTAAAGGCCTTGGCAGCTAGAGGGAATCTTTTACCCTCGTCCTCGGCAAGTTGTTGTAGACAACGAACTGCCAAAAATGGAGCAGCTGCTGTACCATAGGTCACCGTATTCAATTCATACGTTTTGACCGGTTGTTCACATGAATTTCGCCATAGAATTTTCTGATAACAAGTGTCTTCAGAATGCATGATAATTTGCCTAAACATTTTTTCAATGTCAGCAGTCAGGATAAATCTATGAGATCGAAATCTGAGCAGAGAAGTAAATAATGTATTTTGGATGGTTGGACCTGTTAAAAGCGCATCGTTCAAAGAGATGCCAGAAGAACCTTTGGCGGAGGCGTCGAAAACTACGCGCACCTTAGTGGTAGCGCTTGTTGATTTGACCACTGCGTGATGTGGCAAATAAAAACCCTTAGTATGATCATCAGAAGCTATCTCAGTCATGTGATTGAGTGATTCGTATTCATTTAAGAAATCTTTATACTGTCTATATAAATCTGGGTTTCTAATTAATTTTTGTTCTAGTGAATAAAAACGCTTCAAAGCTGAGCTGTAAGACCCACCTAATAATTGACGCCTCTCGTTAAAAGGAAGGCGGACCACGTAACGACCTGTATCGTCGCGTGTGGTATTTTGAACGAAATGTTCCTCGCAAGCCTTTTCTTCCGCAGAGAACATAGGTTCCCTTGCAATTTCTTCGATTTCCCAAAACCTTGATAATTGTTTATCCAACGACAAAAAACAAGTTGTAGATTTCTCTTTGATTGGCAATTGGAATTTTGTTTCACCAGTAACTAACCATCCTAATTTCGTCTTCTGCAATATAATTTTGCTATTATTTAGCCGAATTCGACCAACCGTTAATAATTCGTAAAAGAGTGAATTGCCTAATAACGCATCTATTGACCCGGGTTTGTGGAATTCTGGGTCAGCTAAATTAATATTTTGTGGTATTTCTAAACCACTACGATTAATTTGACAGGACGGCAACAATCCTGTAATTGTGGGTAATGCAATAAGTTTTAACTTGGACGAAAAGGTACTATTTTTTGACCGTATAGTGCTATTAACGCAATATTTTGCATGAGTAACAAGATTACTTAGTCCCGCGGTGCTAATATTGATACGCTGTTTGTCCAATTGTAAAATGTTTACTAGACGTTCCGTAATATAATTTGACTGTGACCCTCCATCAAGAAGCACACGACAATTATGAGGTGTATTATATTTATCTAGAATTATTATTTGCGCGGTACCAAGTAAAACTTCCGAATCTGCTCTAGCTATTAAGGTGGTTTTAACTATCTCAGGATCAGATGATGCCTGAGAAGCAGAGTCGACAGCTGCCGGAGCAGTTAAATTATTCTGTTTTGTAAAGTTAATGTGTAATAACGTATTGTGGTTGCGATTGCATTTTCGGCAATTACTCCACGTGCAATTGGTAGCACTGTGACCACCCTTTAGACAATTTAAACAGAGTCTTCCCTTCCGCGCAGCTGCTAATCGCTCACTAACGGACATTTGCAAAAATCGCGGACAAGAGAAAGCAAAATGAGCTTCGTGACAAATGATACAATTCTGAACTTTATTATTTGTTGCAACATAAGCATGACCCCGTTTAGGATTTTTGCCCCGTATTACTTGACCCTCCTGATAAAAACTTGAACGATCCGTGTCATCTTCACCGCGGGCTTGCTTTAGAATAAAATCTATGAATTCCTGAAATGTAGGCAATTCATCGTTTTCCAACGTTCGTTCCCAATATCTGCGAGTCTTTTGATCTAACTTCTTGAGCAGGAGATAAATTAAAATTGCATCCCAGGTGTCTGTTGGTTGTTTTAAAACCTTGAGAGCGTTAACATGAACTTGTGCGCTTTCAGCTAATTTCCTCAAATTAGTCGGGGTATCTTTAGTAATCTCTGGCAGTTCAAACAACAATTTCAAATGCGCCTGTATTAATTCTCGGGGTTTATTGCAACGCTTCTGCAGTAAATCCCATGCCACTAAATAATTCTCAGCCGAAGCACTGAGAGATGCAATAATAGACGCTACTTCTCCACGTAGGGAATTCTTTAAATAGTGAAATTTTTGAACTGCAGGTAAATCCTCATTTTCATGAACTAAGGATTTGAATGTATCGTAAAAACTATACCAATTGACTGGATTTCCGTCAAATGGGTGAATTCCAACCTTTGGTAAAATTGAATTTTGCTTCAACATAATTGTCGACTCTCCAGATTGACTTGAGGAAGCAGTGATTTGACTAAGACTACGGCGAGTCCTTAACTTTGTTTCTAATAGTGCGTCTGCCATATAGTACTGTTTTTCAAACGACTCGCGTTCTGCGTCATGATCGGAGGTCCCGTCTTCACATTCAATACTAAATTGTACTTTATCGTAAGAAGTAAATAATTCTCCTAATTTTCTACGACGAGCTTCTAACTCAACAGCATTTATCTGCGATGTTTCATTCGCATATGTAATAATACGTGTGAGTTGTCCCTTAATTACGGATCTTGCTCTCTTTAAATTTTTGATAACCTCCTCTGAGTTCGCCATATTGAATTCGAAATAAAACGGGAATTAAGGAATAGTAAGGAAGAAGCTGATTGCTACACTCACCGAGTGATGACCTTTATGAACTAATCGCGTAACCGCACGATGTATCTTCACCACTTGTAGATGAATCTGGATGAGTCCTATCCTGCACGACGTTGGCTGTATCCGTTCGGCAGGTTGATGTCGTCAACTAAATTGCTGCTGCAGGTCATCCACAAACTGTCGGCTGCTACCTCGAATCCTTAGATGCAGTGTGGATGTGTGGTCCTGCTGGCTGCTTCCGTCCTCAGGTTTAACGTATGATGGTACACTGTCAATCGGCTTGCTTCGTCCGAAGAGACAGGATCCTCGATATAATAATGTGGAATAACCACAAATAATAGTCCACACCAACACCAAATGTAGTCGATGATTGTCGATATGCAAGTGCCGATCCTGAACTGTTGAATGCCGTCTTCACAGGTGAAGGTATCCGGCTCGAAGGACCAAAATGATGCGTCGTCTCAATGCCCGACAGTATTAGCGGACCGTTGAGTATACGCGTCCCGAATAGGGATAAATAAATGACAGTTCTTTAGATCAAACAACTTGTAACTAAAACTTTATTAAAACTTAACCAACACTGAGGTAAACGGAAATGTGGTTTAATACTTTAAATATACCGGAACGACAAGGACTGTCTCCGTGTTGTGATTCTTATTAGTGAAATTTTTAAACAGCTACGATCGCAGTGTCCTTAGCCTATTTATATCCGAGGACCCTTGGTGGGCGTAAACATTTTTGACCAATGTGGTCCTGGAAAGCGCGTGGGCGGTTGCTTTCCCGACCAGGGAAAGGGTCTTTCCCGGGCCCGAGGGTCCCCTCGCGTTCGGAGTCGACAACAACTGATTCGCACGTGGAGGTTTATGACCCGTCAATTGCCGTTAAGCAAAGAGCCAGAACCCTGCAAAAGTCACGTTTTTCTCTACGAACGTATCCTAATAACTTAAATTGCCGGGCCTGACTCCGAGACTAATGCGAGGACGGCCGAAATTACCGCTTGTAAAACCTCCTTGAGCATAGCGGAAATCAACCGCTCGGGTCATAAACATCCCTTCTTTACAGATGGGTAAAATCCGCTTTCGCGGCATAACAATAAGAATAGGACTGTTAACGGAACAAAGTATATTTAACTGTCGCAGTATACAGTAAACTGCGTGGTCGACGTCAGAGGAACGGAAGCTCGCGGGTGCTCGAACACGAGACACCGATACTCAAAACAATATGGCGCATATGCGCTAGTCGACGATTTACAGAACACGTCTACACGATTTGGCAGCTGGAGGACGAGAGAGTCTCGCAACGCGAAAACACGTGTATACGATTTGGCAGCTGGAGGACGAGAGAGCGAGCGAATTTATTCGACCGGCGTCTTGCCGGGATCGCTACGCTGGCGCAGGCGCATTCGCGCGCACACACGCGCCATTAAGGCTCGTCCCCACATGTGGACCTTAGCAGTGCCATCTAGTGTAGCTCCCGCAACTAAAATCTATATATATAGCTATACAATTCTACACATATACATACACTAATATGCACATACACATATGCCTACTGTACTTTACATGAATGTACGATTACTTGAAACTTATTGTTAGAACGGAAGGATATAAAAAGGATAAAGGATATCATATATTTTATAACAATACTTTATTTTAACCATACTTTATTTTAAAACAATAATAAATAATTATACATGTAATACATAATTATGTTTTAAACGCAATACATAATGACAATGTCAAATTGATACATAATTATGATATACACGCATACATAATTTTAATATAAAAACGATATAATAATAATACCACGTCGATTCTTGGTCATCTTCTTAATTTTTCTTTTTTCGTGTGGATTTTCCAAACTTGTTGAAATACTACGACTCGTTGTCTTCTGACATGAAATGTCTTCTGAAATGAAAGGTTAATTTGCCCATGCAACATGTTCTCCATAGATTGGAACAGTCCTGTCTAGTCTTGTCTTGTCCTGTCCAATCACGTTTAATCACGTGATGCGTCGTGAACGTGGTGCCATCTAGTCTAGCTCCCGCAACTATGATTCAGCGGTCCAAGGTCATACATATGAGTGGACCCCCCCTGGCTCTAGAGCCCCCCGAGCGTGAGACAGAAAAATACATTGGGTGATTGGTCTATCCTATACCTCGTCGGTGCTGATACTAAGAGGAGGAGTACTCAGAATTGTGTCTTCCTTCTATTTTACTAATGCCAAAATCGTTGCGCATGCGCGAATAAAACAGTCCAATATCTCATTACTGAGCTCAGCGCGAGTCACTGTAACCGCGCTGTGATTGGTCTGTACTTTTCGTTAATAACTCCTTAACAATTCCGCGGAGAACAATTTTGCGAAGGAAACTGTTTCTTCAAATCGCCTCAGGAATCACCTCTTTTAAGGAAATGTAACATTTTTGGGGTACCCTATATAGCTTCCATTGGATAAATCGACTGAAAATAGTAACCCCCATCATTGCAAAATTCAGTCGATACTTCAGTAAAACCAGTCGACTGAAAATAGTAACAGCTACTATTGACAGATCGACTTAGTCGATAGTTTTTAGTCGATAGTGCCCATCACTAAATCGAGAACATAACCGCTAAAGCAATTTAGTCGACTGAAAATTGTCGACTAAATAGTCGATAGTATTTCGCGACTAGTGCCTATTAGTGATGGGCATTATCGACTAAATTCAACTATCGACTAATTACTATTTAGTTACTACATACTATCGAATATATAGTCGATAGTTTTTAGTCGACTGAAATTTCGCTTTAGTGGTTACGTCTAGATTGCGGGCTATAGTCTATGCCTACGTATAGATCTCATTTCTCACTCACTCTTACAGCACTGTACTGCAGTGCTCACTCAGTATTATAGGCACAGTAAGAGTAAATTGGAGTAAATATACCAGACTGTGGTGCAGGAATCTGAATTCACCATTATTTTTATAAATTCCTTACTCCATAATTTAAATTCCAAAAATACAAGGTGTGAACAAATTTTTTATTTTAACAATTACTAATATTTTGACTTACCGTAAGCTATTTATTATTGGCATTTAAAAAATTTTTGTGTCAAAATCACAACATAAATGATAAATAAATATAAACAATAATTTAAAAATGTATATAAATTATTATTTATCCTTTAATAATAATGCAATCTAAAGGCAAAATGTTAATGAACTTTTTAAAAAAATATCTAATATCGATAGATGTAATTATAAAATACTATTTTTTCATTAGGTTATGATTAATATTTTATTCCCATAAATGCAATATATAAGTATTTATTGTTATTTAATAATTGTATTATATTTGTAGTATAATAATTGTTATTTATGCTAAATCACATGCTTATTGAACGAATTATTCGATATTGCTAATGAGTGAATGTATTTGATAGTAAATCTTATAAAATCTATTCAAAACTCCCGCCGTTAAAATTCAACCAATAGCTCGATAGTTTAAGCGACTGATTCAGTAACTGAATTTAGTCGATAGTTTTCAGTCGACTGAATTGCTTTACTGGTTTTTTTTTTTTTTTTTTTTTGTTTAAGGGCGGTGGGTTACTGGTTAGGGATATTAAAAGGGATTTACTGGTTACTCTCGTATTTATTCTTATTCTCGATGTTGGCTAAAATAAGATTTTAACATCTAATATGAATTAAAGTATTGAAATATCTATTACATATTTCATTACTTGCATATTTGCACGTCCTGTCATAATCATGTATTTCTAACATTTTCGTTTCATCGTGCGACACTGACATTTGAAATTTCAAGATGGCGACGTGTAAAACAGTCGACTGAAAATAGCAACCCAACCACTACTAAATTCAGTCGATAGTTTAAAAAATCAGTCGACTGAAAATAGTAGTTGGCTACTATCGATTTAGTCGATAGTTTTTAGTCGATGGTGCCCATCACTAGTGCCTATCACTAATATGTTGGTTGGTTGGTTGGTTTATTCTTTACTCTATTATACATAGAGATGGCGTTGGAGAGCCGGAGCTCTATCTGCCCAAAACAAACTAGTCATACAATAGTTTATAACAGATTCTACTTATATGCTATTCAGTCGGTACTTATATACGATTTAATCTTACTTACTTACTAAAGTGTTAGTGTATAATATTATGTTGCTTTGATGATTTTAGCATCTAGTTTCTAATTTGAACTTTTAGCGAGGATTCTATTATTCTAGTTCGCTTATGTCGATTGGTGTTTAATTCTACATTGCACTCTGTAATTAACCTGACTATAATCCTATCAGTGGAAGACTGTAAAAATTTAATAAAACACTTTCTAAAACGGAGTAACTCTAGTGTAAAATATTATGTCGTATACCTAATTCGCGCAAAATCTTTGGTCTTGTGTTCAATTTGTACTTAGTTTGTACTTGTCGTTATGATTTCCTTATATTGATTTGTCAATTTGTGCCAAGAAGGCTGCTATTGACCTTAGGACGGAATCATCTTTTCTGTACAGTATCTTGTCTACTTCCTCTTCTAGATCAACGTTTTTCCTAGCCAAAAGTCTTATTAATTTTCTTCTTTTCCTGTCATAAATTGGACAGTTCCATATGATGTGGTTGATATCCTCCATTTCATGGCCACATTCACATTGTGTGTAATTAATATATTTTTTTCTGTAAAGTGAGGCTGCTAAGTTATAGTGGTTAGATCTGATTCTGCTTAGTGTGTTTATGGAGCTTCTTTCTATGTTTTTTATGGATTCGAACCATGGTGTTCTTTTGCCTATGTTATTATTATTGTTTTCAAAGTATTTTGTACCTTTATGTAGGCCTTCACTTTTGTGTTTCTGGTCTGATTTTTGCCATTTTCTGTCTTTTATGAAATTGATAACGTCATTTGCTGGGATTTTAATGTTTTCATCCTGATCATAGTTGGTTCTTTCCTTCGCTATTAGGTCTGCTCTCTCGTTGCCTTCAATTCCTACGTGTGCTGGTATCCATGCGAAGAATATTTTGTCGATTCCATTTGTGTTGATGTTATTTACTTGTTTAGCGATTTTTTTGATCCATGGGTTTATGGTCTTCTCTGTGGATATATTTTTAAGTCCAGTCAGAGCGCTCTCCGAGTCTGTTAGAATAATTATTTTATTATTGCCATTTATATATTTGTCTTCTACTATGTTGATTGCCTTGCTGATAGCTATACATTCAGTGGTAAATATGGTTGCGAGATTGTTAATGCTGAGCCCCTCCTCCTCCCATGTGTTACCCTTTTTGGTAACGATTCCAGCACCGTTTGAAGGGCTGTCTTTTTTTTTAGATCCGTCTGTAAATATTAGGATTGGGTTTTCTTCTGTGATCCTTAGTTTTTCCTTGATCATGTTGGTGAGTATTGAATCGCTGAAATTGTGAAGTTTCCTTACGTATCCTGATTCCAAATCTATTAGGTGTTTCCAGTCGATTTTCTTCAGTAATCTTAAGTCTTTTTCGTCTTCCCAAAAGTCTGCTTTCCATATAATATTTTCCATAGACTTTGTTTCCATCCATGCTTTATTTAGGGTAGTGTCTTCATGTACTGGTATGTCCATTCCTTCGTAATTAATTATTTGACTATTAATATGTTTCAAGGTATCATTGTTTTTTCTGGCTCTCAGTTTCAATATGAACCTCTCTGAAAGTAAATTTACTCTTTCTTCGAAGTGCATTATTCCCGCTTCAACTGCCATGACGTTGGTTGGAGTAGAGTTTCTATATCCCATAGCTATTCTAATTCCTTCGTTTTGTATTTTTTGGTACCTTTCTATAGCTCTATAGAGCTATAATATATGGTTATGGCATATTCTAGGACAGATCTTACTAAAGCTTTGTATAGGTGTATCATGATATTCGGGGATGCCCCTTTTTTGATGTGTGCTATATATCTAAGCATGCTTAGTCTTTTTCTCGCTTTTTTCTCCGTCTCGTTTACCTGTAGGTTGAATTTCAGTTTGTTGTCTATTGTTATACCAAGAAATTTGGCACTGTCGGTTTCTTCTATAATATCTCCTCCTATTCTAATTGTGAGCTTCTTGCCCCTGAGGGTGTTTTTCCTGAAGTATAGGATTTGGGTTTTGTCTTTGGACATTTCTAGTTGAATTTTTTCCAGTTTTATGGAGAGGGATTGTATTGCTTTTAGTGCTTTATGTTCGGCTTCGTCTATGTTATTGCACGTGATTGCTATTGCTATGTCATCTGCATATTGTAGAATTTCGTAATCATCTTCTTCGGTTCTCTGTCCTAGTTCTCGTGTGTACAGGTTGTATAGAATAGGGCTCAGAATGGCTCCTTGTGGTAGTCCGATCAGGCTATCTTCTGTCCTATTTGGTTCAAATTCTCTGGAGAAGATGATTCTCCTATTCATTAGCCATCTCCTGATATAGCTATAAACACGGTTCGGGCACTTGTTTGTTCTTAAGATGTCTATTAAAGTTTTGTGGTTTACATTATCATATGCTGCTTTTACGTCCACCAGAATTATTACCGTTTCCTTGCTTTCATTGTTATTTCGTCTTATTATCGAGGTCATGGAAGCCAGGTTGTCCATTGTGCCCCTGTTCTTCCTGAATCCATTCTGTGTTTCGTGAATTATGTTTCTATTTTCTAGCCAATCGTTGAGTCTGTTTGCAATTATTCTCTCACAGATTTTTCCCATACAGCTGGTCATAGCGATTGGCCTAACGGCGTTTTTCCCTACTTTGTCTATGAAAACTATCTTGGCAATTTTCCATTGTTGGGGTATTTCTTCCTCTTCAGACCATGTCTTTTGGAAGATTTCTAGCAGTTCCTGTTTAGCGTTGTCAGGGAGATTTTTAATGATGTTGTTATCCAGATTGTCTAGGCCTGGGGCTGATTTCTTGTTTGATCTTAGAATGCTACTTTGTAATTCGTCCTGTGTGATATTGCCGTTCCATGTTTCGTCTTCTTGTGGGGTATAGTCATCTCGCTGGCTTTGCAGTGATCCCTTGCTCAGGCTGGATGTAGAGTCTTGATTCATGGGGTGGGTTTGGGTATCTTCGTATCTTGGTATTTTGGTGAGATTCTTTATAGCCTTTTCCTCTAGTTGATTTCTAATTTCGGGGGTTTGTTTGTTACATCTCTGTTTAATAAAGCCATGTTGCAATCTTTTGATCTTGTTCCAGATTTCTCCTGTAGGGGTTCTATTGTTTATTGATTCTGCAAAGTTTAACCAGGTTTCGTTTTTCTTGGTTTTGATTAGTTTTTTAAATTCATTTTCTTCTTTTTTTAGATCCTCCCAGTTCTCTAAGGTTGGGTTTTTACAGAATCTATTTGCAGTTTTCTTCAGCTTTTTCCTCTTTTCCCAGCAGTTCTTGTCCCACCATGGGGGGCTTCTTTTGCTGGTGGTTACATTATTATTATTATTATTGACTTCCGTTTTTGAGGCTTGGTTATGGCTGTTGTTGTTGGAGTGTTGACGGGGACTCCCCTTGTTATGGTTACACTTTATTATACTATTTTTACCTTGGGATTCTGCGATAGCGTCATTTATTGTTGTTTCGAGTGTATTGTACCTTTCTTGGGCTGTTGGTTGGATCATTGTTTCATTGTTCCCTGTTTCCTTAACAACGTTTTTTCTTAGTTTTGTCTCTATTATCTGTCTAAATCTGTTCCAATCCATTGTGATGTCATTATATAATTTTCTGGTTGTTTTTTTTTTATTGCAGAGTCTAATGTTGTCAAAAAGTTTCATTTCGAGAATGAAATGGTCCGATCCCCATTGTTCTCCAGTGCTTTTAAATTGGCTTTTTCCTATCATGTTCATTGTGGTGATGAATAAGTCTATATTGGATGAGTTAGTTCGTTCATCCCCTAATCTTGAAATTGTGTCGATATTGCCGATAAACAGATCAGATTCCATTAAAACTTCTTCTAGGATACCGCCTTCTTTGTTTGTGTTGTTGCAGTTCCATAGACGGTTCCTCGCATTAAAGTCACCCATGAAGATGGTGTCGACTTCTCTTCTCCTGTAGTTAAGGAAGTTACTCCAGTTTTGTTTGATCCATTTTAGATCTGGTTTTTTGTACGACACGATTATGTCGATTTCCTTTTCTGCATTGTAAATTGTTATGGAGATGGATTCTGTCTCTTTCATTTCTTGGCATCTTATGACGTTTAGTTTATGTATAATCTTGTTATTGATTATTACACAAACACCTCCGCCCTGTTGGTTCTTTTCTCTGTCATTTCTGTATATATTATAACCGTTGATATTAAAGGAATTGTACTTGTTGTTTAGCCAAGTTTCAGTGATACATAGTATGTCAAATTCTTCTGTTAGGATTTTAATTTCGTTGAGCTTGTTCTTTAGGCTTCTCGCATTCCAGAGTCCTATTCTGATCGGGTTGTTCATCCTTTGTAGCACCTATGTGTTGTGTTTGCTAATAGGTGTGCTGTAACTCTTTACTGTTGGAATTCCAACGAGTCCTGGTTGAGGGACTCTGTCCTGGTCGAATTTCCTCCTACAACTTGGTTGGTTGTAGGTTTTATGTTTTCGTTTTGTGTGGAATTATGTTTTGGTGTCTCAAATTCATCATCTTCTATCATGAAGTTACTGTAGAAGGTTTGGAGAGATGTGGATGTGGATGTGGAAGGTTGGTTCTCCATCACATCTTCTTGTAGTCCTATCTTTGCATCTCCATTATAATATATGTCTCTAACCTTTTTCCTTATCATTTCTATTTCTTTCTCCCTGACAGATTTTCTTTTTGTTTTCTCAAGGGTTGTTGACATCGGTTCTTGGATGTATCTTCCGTTAGGGCCTATTTCGCGTTTATCGTTGTTTATGGGTTGGTGTCTTTTTTGTTTCATCCACTTTTCTACTTTTTCTTCAAGATTTCGTTCCTGAATGAGTAGGATTACCTGGTCGAGCAGTTCCTCATCTGACTGTGACCTCATTGTTTCCGTTACTACTTTATCTATATTTTTATGTCTATGTGTGTTTTGCGTTAGGTCTGCGCCGAGTTGTATTTTTCCTTTGTGGAGATTCCTTGCGTACATCGTCTTCATGTTGTTGATTCCGAGATTCCTTCTTGTGATTTCCGGTTCTTTATCTTCTTGATAGATTGTTTTTTCCTCGTTCTCTTTACGTAATGAATCAAACCTATTATTTGTATCTATAAACCATTTCTGTTCGTGTGACCTTCCTTTGATTGGGAGTTTTCTTATGTTGTCGTTATTGCGATTACTATTGATACCGGGATGTGCTGTTTTTTCCAGGGTTCGTTTGGAGGCCACCTCGGCCCAACTGTCCTTGTGAAGGTTAAGGTTTGGTCTTGCTGTTTGCTTATAGGTCTCGGGTTGTCTCGTGTTAGATGCATTGTAGTTGGGAAAGCCTTCTCTGGATATTTTTATGTTGCCGATGTCTGACTCTACTGGTCCAGCAATAGATTCCCAGTATTCCACCCTGTGTTTATTATTCAGGGGTGGGAATTTTGGGATGTGGTGGTTGCGGTGATTGACTCGTTTTTGTCCATATTCATATTCACTCTCTTCATTCTTTTCATAGGTGTCGTCAAATTGTAGTTGAAGTGTGTTGTCTCCTGTCTGGATGGTCTCATATACAGTACCTAAAGAAGCCCTTTCTTTGGCCACTTTGTATGGGATGTTTTTATATGCCATGATTTTTTTTATAAGTCTTTCTTTTTGGAATATTCTGCAGTCTCTCGAAATGCTGGTGTGTTCCTCCCCGCAGTTGAAGCATATTGGTTTATTATTGCAAGTACCATGGTACTCTTCAGAGCATACGAAGCATCTTTTACTTTGGTTTCTACATTTTATTTGAGTGTGACCAAATCTCAAACACTTATAACACTGCTTGACCGATTCAATGAATGGTTCGACTCTGATCCACACATGCCCGTATCCTATGAGTAGTTTGGTAGGTAATGAGTCTCCTTGGAATTTAATTAATATTGCCTTACTTTCCTCCCATGTGATCTGGTTATCTTTTTTCTTCCTTTTCTTTAGTCTTTCTAAAGAGAATTTACCCTGGTTGGGTGATAACTGTTCCCTTAATTCTTCTATTGAGCCCTCCCATTCGGTGATGACTCCTTTTCTATATTTTGTTCTATATGGAATAGTTGTGCGTATGTTGCCTTCTTCTGTGCTACCCTTTCTTAGTAATTTGTTTGCATCGCTTCTGTTTCTGGTGGTCATTTCTGCTCTAGAGAACCCTGTCATTTTAATTGAGACAGGGTTTATGCCTTCACAGGTGATGACTCTGTATATTTTTATAAGGTTGTATTTTTTAGATTTCGAGACTGCCTGATCTTTTAGGGAGACAGAAACGATGTAATTGCCGCTAACTGTCTCTGTTTCGTAAAAGTCAGAATTTTCATTAACATGGGATATGTTTAGCTTATCATTGTTATCATTTTTAAATTTATTTTCGTCTAGTTTTGAGCCTATTTTTTTCTGAGTAGACGTTTTATCTTCGGGCTTGTAATTATTGTTCATAATTACGTTTCTTTTTTCTTCTGTTACAGTTTTAAAATTTTCGCTTTCCTGCGTCTTTGTCTCTTGCGTTATCTCCATGTCCTGGTCATTCATTGGTGTCATTTTCTCCTCGTCTTTCTGGTTGGTCCACTTTCCCAGTGAATCCGTCATTGTAGATAATTACCCTCCAATCGCTAAGGGGAATCCAGGGGTATGTCCCGTTTGACTATCTTATATCCGTCCCGCCAGGTGGCGGGACGGTTTGCCGCCTTTTCTGAGAAAGGCCAATAGGTTATGTTTTTTTTCCTGGGCTATCAGCTTTACCACTCTTTCTTTATCCAAAACTTCGTTGTTGTGGTATATTCCCACGAAACACTTATTCGATTGTTGTCTTTTTTTCCTCTTAATCGTTATAATTACTAAGAAAACTGTCCAAAGGATCTTATGCTTCGCGATACCGATCTTGCGTCCTAGGGATGCCATCCCCTCCTCCCTCACTAATATGTTATGACGATACATGCATGAAAGTGCGCCTTAAGCTTGCTTGTAATAGAATAGTCAGCCATTGCTACTTTATCCGAAAGACGCGTCGCGTGTGAGCAATTAAATACGTTTCGTTTTCTGATTGACAAGATTGTTATTTTCCCTCTTATACATCTTGCAAAGTAGTTAATAATACAGAGTTCACAATGAGTGATAGACCAAGCAATGGTGAATATAAATATCAGCGGGATGAGAAACCCGACAATAAAACACGAGGTTCGTCGGACAATGAACGCGAGGAAAAGGAACATCAAGTTGATAAAGTCGGGGAATATGTTCGTGAACTTTTGCAAGAAAAAGTTGAATTGGATTCGCAAAAATGGCCAAACGCAACCAGATTAATCGATCAAGGTAAATACTACTTTTATACTTTTCATCAAATTTTTAGGATAGCTCGTCGTTCAGTATGTTTATGTTGACATTCTTCATGATACCTTTGAGTTTATTTCTCGAGCGTATCGGTAGCTTAATTTTTAACGAAACTTTGATTTCTTATAAGTGATTTACGTAAATTGATAGATATTCTGCTCTAAGATTAATATTTAAGGTTATAGAGCTGCGAGAAATAGAATAGAATAAGACCATCATATATGTTTTACAATCCTATTTCATCGTCTAGTTACACAAATGAAAGTCAGTCGGCTTTTAGCGTTTGATTACATTGGAAATGTGTTATTTTCTAAAGCACAATGTTCAAGCAACACTAATTATTGCAACCTGCAATAATGATATTAGATGTTTTTTTCTTAAATGTAGATTTAATTTACAACGCATATTTTCCGGTTTGAAAGATAGAACTAGTACCATTTTGGGCTATGTAATTAAAAATAATTATTTCATACAACAGAGATTCAGAAGACTCAAGCTATGGGAAAACCTATAAGGGATCCAAAATATGTGGACATTTATCGTGAAAAACAAATTCGTGTTTCTGTGAAAGTATTAGTACCTGTTCGAGAACATCCTAAGGTAATCATGTTTTATAATAACCATTTTGTACATTATTTACACAAAAATGATAAATACTTATACAGTTATATTATTTATAGTTCAATTTTGTTGGAAAATTATTGGGTCCTAAAGGCAATTCTATGAAACGTTTGCAAGAGGAGACTATGTGTAAAATGGCAGTACTAGGAAGAGGATCAATGAAGGATCGTCAAAAAGTAAATTTTAATTTTTCGCATTTAACATAATATAATAAGTGTTGAAATCATTTTCATTTGAAATGAATTTCCATTTTTACATAATCTGTTGTAATTTAATGTACGTATTGAGTAATGTCTGTAAAAGATAAGTTTTCGAAGCAATTATAGTTTTTTTTTATTAATAAATTCTAATGAATACATTCTATTTTAGGAAGCTGAGTGCCGAATGTCTCTCGACCCAAAATATGCACACCTGTCGGACGATCTACATGTTGAAATAACGGCTCTCGCGCCACCAGCAGAGGCTTATGCTCGCATTGCGTTCGCATTAGCCGAGGTTCGGAAATATCTAATCCCCGACAACAACGATAACATACGTCAGGAACAAATGCGGGAAATGGAGATGAACATGGCTGATGATCCTATAAACACCGATGAAAGGAGACCATCTGTGAGGGGAGTTCCAGCTGGAGGAGGCATATTGAGACCCACAGCTAGGCCGACATTACCACGATCATCGAGAAGTAAGTGGAAAACAACGCATTTTCCACTATAGCCAACCCTTCGCAGTCTAGAAATATTTTAACATCAGCTTGATAATCATAACAGTAGTTTACTGTTGACTGTTTACTGAGGTGAGAGTTGCGCATTTTCCAGTTTTAAGAAACTCTCCCCTACAACTTCTTATACTCTAAAATGTTAATTCATCTATAGATAGATCACCAAAATTAGGAAAAGTGCACCAGTGCAATTGAAATTTGTAATAGTTCGAAAGGGCATAGCTGACTTTTTTAATACAAAGGGTTGAAATATGATGTGAATACTATTAAAATTTTGTCGAAACGTTTAGCTGCAATACTTCCGCCGCCGTCGAGTAGAGGACCATTGTCTCGGCCAGTATCAGCGAAAAGTAAAGTGTTTTCTATTTTGGATCGCGCGAGAGCCGCTATGGATCAAAGTTATGGGTAAGTTTATCTACACTTGTAGTAGCACGAGTCATCGTTGGGTGAGTTCTGTTAAATATTTGCGGATTTCTATTCGCAGCTATGAGACCGCTACACCGCCACCGAGCAATCGTGTCGGGTCGCATCATGATTATGATTACCATGGTTCGACAAGCAGCAGCAGCCGATATGGAGATCGCCATTATAGTTCAGGGACGTCTGGGTAAGCGTAACAATCATTTTTAATCGAACGAATTCATAAGTATTAGTAAACCCTCACAGTTCGTTTTATTAGCTGTAGTTTCGAGAGAAATATTTTTTAGCATTTGCAGTTTGCAAATATATTTTTATTTCCAACAAATTTTGGAATAGTTTTAAGAGTGCAAATTTTTAGAGGGTGACATGAATCCTTGAATTTGAATTTCCAGCGATAAAAATTACATGTTTTTTATTTTTTGCTATTTTACTATTTTCTTAGCGCAGGACATTATCAATGAATTGATAAAAAAATGTTTTGGTGAATTTTTATCAGTGAAAATGGTGTTTTATCTCCACATTTTTTCTGCAAATATGTATTTAAGCAGAAGTGTGGTTTTGACATTCTATTTGTGTTTTAATGATTGTGTTATATTGCGAAAGAAAATCTTGTAGTTTTAATACAACGTTCTACCGCGTCATGTATTTTTATAAATCATCTTGAGATGATATGTGTATCCTTTCTTGAGGTACACAACATACGACTACGATGACGACTCCGTTCCGCACTCATCCCACGAGTACTATGAAACATCCGAGTATCCAGGTAATCTGTTCCTATTTATTCTTAATATAGTATATTCTCCCGAAAAACATTTCTAACTTATTAAGTAGAGTTCAACTGATCCGAATGCTTAGAATCGTAAATTTCTAAATAGAGATGCACACGACGTACACGATTAACATAATACATGCGACACATTACCAATTCTATCGACTTAAATCTCTTAATAATTTCACACAGATCCATGGAATTGTTGTTCTATAAAAAATAATTAAACTCTTTGAAATACAATCATCTAATATACATATAAACAAAAATTACTGGAGCACGAGCTATTTAACAACGTATTAATATTTAAAGTTCTAAAGTGAAAATTTAAATTTATCAGAATGTTTTATTGATAAAATGTTTTAATAAGACACAGCTCCAATAACTATCTCTTTAAAGTTTCCGAAATATTTCCAACAATTTGATATTCATGGTTAAATCTTGCCAAATTAAAATAAATAGTGAGACTGCTGATGATCTTTAAACATGCATAAATGCTTGACATTTCTCCAAATAACAGACACTTTAAAATGAATGACAAAATAGTTAGGAAACTTTCTGTATTGGCTACTTAAAACGATTAGAATGACTTCGCAAAGCGTACGGGTCCCAAAACTGTGTTGAAAAAATTAATTTTAATCATCGAAGGCTTTCGTATTGTATTCATAGATATCTGTATCAATCATTCATAACGTTCAATTCTATAACATTTATTTCTAAAAATCATTCACTACTTTCACTCGGTTCATACCGTAAATTATATAATTCCTACTCTATTTTTCTTTTTCTTTGGAGATGTTTGTAGAAATGTGTACATTGGATTGTAGTTTGATATAAATCGCTTTTAAACATGTTCAATCTGTTTAAGTAGTACAAAATAATAATGGAATAAATGTAAAATCACTTATATCGCTAAAAGGTTGATCTGTAGAATGGTAAACGAATTAAAAACTGTTTTATGTTCTGAGGAATATTAAAATGATCGTGTTTGGGCACCCGTACGCCACGATTTCGTTTCCTGCGTTGAATAGAGCATCTCGAGAAGCTTGTCCGTAATATCGAACGCTAAAATAGTCATGAATGGCTTCGCATAACAGTCCGAAGTGTTAACTCAGTAATCCGTCAACCGGTTTCTCTGGATATTGATTTAAATATGGTTAAAAATAAAGGGGGTGGGGGGAGCGGGAGAAAAACCGGAAACTCGATGTTAACACCTGCTTCGCGTAGTGTGTTATAAGATGGTTGTAAGTAATGCAAATAAATCACTGAATGACATTCGCAGAGGAATCATCGAGCCGCGCATGGAAATCGTACAAGACGACAACGACATCGGGCTCAAGTTCGCGCTACCGCAACGCTCCGTACTCACGACCTTCCAAGTAAAAATCCACAAACAATCATCCTATAAACTTTCTCTTGATCTTTTCTTTCGATTAGTCTGTCTCTGTCTCTATCTCAGTCTCACTCTCTTTCTCTCTGTCTCATTTGTGTTTTCCTAACTAACAAGAGGAACAATTCTTTTTTTTCTGACTTTATTATTTCATAGCCCTAAACCGTTGACGTGTAATCTTCCTAACGCACGACGACCTATGGTGCCTGCGATGCCAAAACCTTTAAACGACCGAGACCGTTTTTAAACGAACGGAGGCACGGAAGAGACTAACACACATACGGTAAACGACACGCAGGCAATTATTACAACTTTTCATCGTATTGCGACCAGTCAAAAGAGTAAACGTATCAAATCCGACTATTTTTCATTGCCAAATTTTACCGTTTTCTTAATGTTGTTCGATTCTTTCTACGTTCTTTTCGGCAATCGCGGCGTTCAAAGACGATTCGGATCTTGCAAGGCTAATTAAATCCAATGGTCAATGTTTGAGGTACAAGAAAAATATTAGTTTTACTGAGTAAACTAGTCCTAGTATTTTTACTAAACTTTGAAGCGTTGAGTGATATGATCCTCTAACACTAAATATCTTTTATTTAATTTGTCGGGTGCCATTTAAGGAAAATGTGGGTAACACGGAATATCCGGACATTTTTATAATCGTAATAGTTTATGACAATTATTTAAATTTTGTACCGAGGGTAAATTAAATAGTATGATATTTGTGTGATTGAAAATTAAACCCTGAATATTAAATTTTACCATTTAATACACAAAACGGTACGTACGAGCAAAAATTATTGTTTATTATATTGAAAGGATGATAGTGATGATGCAGAAGATGTTAAATTTACGTCAGTAACTACAGAAGTTTAATCAGACCATAAAGAATTCAGTGTTTTAGACACATTCGTGGGTTCAACGTGTAAGAAACACTGTAATGAATCCAAAAAAAAAAATAATAAAACGTTTATTTATTCATATTATCTATTCAAGGAACATTCACTCGTTGTGAACAAAAGTATTTTTATAGATTTTATTAGCCGTGTATTTTATTCAAATTATCAATTTCCGTTTCTTTCAGTATTTCAATTACAATTTCAAAACGTTTGAATTCTCTTTTTCACTGAACTATATACATAAATAGAATTACGTATAGGTTGTTTTATAGAGAGAGAGAGAGAGAGAGAGAGAGAGAGAGAGAGAGAGAGAGTTCCGCGTAGATTTCATTTAAGAAAATAAGTTCCGTGTTACCAGCATTTATTCTGCTCTGCAACAGCCGTACGATCGTTTTTTAACGCGCAATGTGTCCCGATTCGACAAAGATCTGTTTCGCATACTATGTATACTTATTTTCTATGCTTTCTGTTCTCTAAACTCCCAGTTGTGTGTAACGAAGCCGACATGCTTTTCAGATGAGTTTATTGTGGCCGTTGGATAAAGCCGGAACACACGTAATACAATGAAAACTGTAATGAAAAATGTCACGGCGCGTTTAGTGCCGTTTTTTCCCGCGTACGTACGATCACACGTGCTCATTCGACCCCAGACCAGAATCTGAGTTATGTCGTTGCGTTGATTGACCTCGTTTTTCTGATTCCCTACGAGGAAAGAAACAAAACGAACGAACGAAAAGAACAAAACAACAACAACAACAAACAAACACTATGCAATGTATTAGAAGAAAGTGACCCGCTCCTTGAAATCCCGTCCTGAAAAAAATTTAACACGTCAAAAGCGGGAGGATAGAAGACCAAGAGGATCAAAACGGAAAGAAAACAAGTAAAATTGTCGAATACGCCTGTGTCGCAACGCAACCTCTAAGCAAAAGAAAGTCAGAGCTGTGTCGGATTTATTTTCTTTCGTTTCACTTAGCGAATACGATTTTTTAATTTTCTTGTAGTATACGTAATATGCTTATATACGTATTACACATAATATGCTTATATACGGATTATACGTAGTTATGCTTTCTTTATTCCGATTGGCAACATGTCCTAGGTCCCACGAACAAACTGACATCATTCACAGAGCTTCTCTGTAAATATTTCGAAGATACGAATATTTTGGACCATGGAAATTTTACGTTTCGATTGATAGTGTGGACATTGATTTACGAACGAGGAGTACATAGCTCGGACAGTCGTGTGCGTTTTAAAGAATTATGATGAGTCTAGCAATACGTGTCTAAAATGGAAGAAAGTAAAATATTGTAAATGATATCCAGTGGCAAGTGAACAGATAAATGAATATTAAAAACCATGTCGCATATAACTATGCAAATTGTATCGTAACTCATATGATCATAATGTGTATTATGTTTACGTGGCAAAAGAAAAACAAACGTAATTAAAGCGACTTAGGAAGTTTAAACAAAAAAAAAACAAACATTAAATAAATGTTAACGAACACGTACGTGCAATAACATGCGCAAAAATACGAAGCGACGATTTGTGTAGTTTGTCTCCAAGGTATAGTTCTTACGACACTATAAAAAATGTAATCTTAACCTGTAACCAGTCAATATGAGTATACAAAAAGATCGTAAAAATAATTTATGCGTAAATATTTTTCTCGACTTTAAAGTAACTATCTGTTCTTTTTTTTCTTACACATGTAATTCTCGTAAATTGAAATAAATGAACAGAATAATGGCTCTATTGTAAGCATCGTTTGAAAAAAATTTCAATTAATAATCCTGATTAATCAACACCATTATAATCTGGGAAAATATAAATAAATATATCTAGATACAACCAGCGACATTAATATGTTCCACGATTTTATGACGGTCGTTTTGTCAACGATTTTTAAATTGATCAGCTTAACCGTGACACAGCTAAATGTTTTTAATTTTCTTTTTTAATTGAAGCGTCAATTAACAGTGAGATAAAATGTAGGACGACAATTTTGATCGAGTCTTTAAAGGTATAAACAATATGATATGTATTAAAGCTGATATGATTTATTGTTTAAATTCTCGACGACTTTAGTTTTCGGTTATATAATTGACTTTGATTTTTATTGAAGTTTTACTGGAGGCAACTGAGGTAGTTACTTCTAACATGTTTTTTCGTGTATCCTTCTTAGGTGTGTAGAAGCTTAAAGAAAATCGCGTGGGAACGCATTTTCGTGGATTGAAATATTTTAATCTTCTTCTATTTCTCTGCTCAGTGGAGATCGAAGAACCTTAGGATCACGTGAGTATGTTATACTAATCAATTTTCACATTTACAACTGACTTTCTTTTATTTCCTTCCAACAGTGTTTTAATCCTCACGCACTGTCGAAAAATTTGATTTAAACAATTTTACGTTCTTAAAACTTTTTTCGTATATGTAGTTAGGCATTATTTTACACTTGCATACCAACATATTCTGTGAACTAATTTTAATGTTATTTCACTATCGTAAGGCAGCCAATAAGTTACATTTAGAGGACTCTTTCATTTTACTTGCTATGATTTTAATTATTTTTGTATAATACTCGAATTTTTAAGTGACGTCATTGTTTATACAATTATGTTAGATACAATATAGGAAATTTCAGCGTTGTACATAGCTTTGGCTGTACCTAACAAGCTTGCAATCTTCATCTGTCGACAAGAGTGCTTATGAACAATTTCAAGATATAATTGACGCTATTAAAAATGGTGAATACTCGGAAGCTTTTTAAGACTTGCTAAAAGAATAAACTTTCCTGCATGCGTGAACACTTTATCATTCTGCTTTCCTTATTCCATGTCAAATTTTGAAAGATAGCAAGATGTTATGTTTTTCTGTTCTTAGGAAAATTTAGTATGTACAATATTACAATCATTTAAAAAGAATGTAATATTTCATTGCTACGCAATAAAGGGGTCATTCAATATTTACACGATCAGAAATTGCAGGGTTTTTATACTGTTGTTGATAAGAAAAATAAGTTTTTAATGATATCCGGAGGTTCACCTGCGATCTTGATCACTTCAGATGATCTTTATTTGTTTCAGCACATTTTAACGTGGTTCAATTCGTTTCAACCCGCTTCGATTTGCTCTAACTCACTATAATCCCCTCGCTCAAAACATCGTCAGACCACCTCGATTTATTCCCAAAATCATTCCGTTCCTTCTGTGAACTAACCTAAGAAAAAGTATTCATTTTTCACTCCCAGCAATTTTAATTAACATTATCATAGAACCTCATCGAACGTGTACGTTTTGTTCTATACCTAGTGTGTGTGTATGAATATATGTACATGTGTGTCAAGATCTGTGGTTGAAGACGGAAAATAAATAAATAAAATATACAAATCAACAGTATGTCCAATTATTATTTTCTAAAACACATTTGTTGTAGTCCTATAATTTTTGACAATGACGTATTATTTTTTTGTTGTACTCTGATCCTTAGACCGATCCTTTAAATATTTAATCTTTAATTATATTTTGTAAAAATTAAAATATATATTACGTCATTTAATTATTAAAAATATTATTCTATGGTAAAAAAGCAAATAAACTGCAACTAAAATTTTATTATAAATCAACTGAGTCAGTCGTTGCTAAGTTTCCTTATAGTTTATAGTTAGTTCAAGTTAGTAAAATGATTTTATGAAAATGTCACTAATGTTGTCTGGTCACAGACTGGTTATACTACTTCGTCGTTCACCGCTCACTCGAACACTATTTAGTATAAGGTGGAGTGGGGTAAGTGCACCCCAGTTTTTAGTAAGTTTGACTTTCAACCCAAATATCTTGAATTTGTTTTATAATAATTTAACATTTATTGATATCAACGAATACTTGAGTTAATACTCTTTAATTCACATTGGCAATAATGCTAATTCCACTTGTATATTTTAATTTTTTAAGAAAATTGTAAAAAATTGCAAGAACTGTGCACTTTCCCAGAAAATGGGGCAAGTGCACAATCGACAGTTAAAATCTATTTGATGCCTTATATTGTACACTACGAGGCAAGAGCATAACTATTCACCGCATTCAAATACACATGTTGTTTCGTTTTCGAGTAAAGCAAATAAATAATATAAATAAATGAATACAGAGGGATTAGTAAAATAAGATCAATATAAAAAGAATAAGAGTCCGTATAAGAGTCTCTTACATTAATAAGAGTCCGTTCATGCACTTACCCCACTTCACTTTACGAGTATTTAGCACATTCTTTTAGAATATTAGAACCTTAAGTAATTGAAGTTCGTATGATTTATTTCTTGTACTATTTGTTTAAAACATCTTCATATAGCGAGATGGATAGGATGCTGGATTGAATAGTGTTAGGAATTCACCTCGATGGCGTCCATCTTTAGAGGTCGAGCCCCGAGCACAAGTATGTAAATTACTTAGAAACAATATTCTTATTTATTTATCACACACCAATATACAAAAATGAAATGTATAATCAATATCAGAATATAATATACTACGAAATTCAAATATATTTAATAAAGATATATCTGAGTATCTTACAAGATTAGAATGATGCTTCAACGTGGAACAAAAAAAAAATTGTCTACAACATTCTTTGCAGTTGGCACAGAAATTCTGGTAGAAAACGTCTTTCTACGGCCGCTCTAAGGATTATAAATAAGTATTAATTTACGGAACCTTAGTCTAACGAGTTCGCCTAAGTAGTCGTGAGTGAAAATAACGTGTAATAAGATTTTCTGTTCTTTCTCTCCCAACTAGTCCGAAGAAAAACAAGTTGGTCTGAAACTTGGAATGTCTTCTCTGTGTTTTTTCTCTTGTTTTACCATTTTCCTCGTAGATAATCTTTAAGCGACGCGATCGAATCGCGGGAACAAAAATCCGAGAGCTAGAATGAAACGTTTAACATCGGTAAGGAAAATCTGTCGACGGAATGAAGGTCTGACTGGCGGCTTTGAACTTGTCGGAATGTACATTAATACGTCTAATTAAAACGGAGCGGTATCCGGCGCTCGGCACGACCACGCTAATACCTCACCTCTATGAAAAAACATGGAATGATAATAGTAATTTTTTTTTTTTTTGCCTTGTTATCGGTTTTACACCTTAGTAATATGTACGATTATATCACAAGAAAGATTCAAATACTCTGTACATAATATCCCGGAACGCGAGACGTTTGATCAGGTTTCTTAATCTTACATTTACATACGCCTAAGATTTAATTACAAAGTTAGATATGTCTCAGGTTCACCTGGTATTGTACTTCGACGCAATTTTGCTCATGTCTCCGCTCTACTTTCGCGTCTCTCTTTTCCCGTCGCGTCGTTCGCAGAGCGTTAACATGCGGCACGCGTTTCGGTCCAGACGAATTCGTAATTATTCTCGTCCGATCCGTTTGTCGAAACTCTCCGCTCCAAGGACACACATTTTCGCCCCTGAAGACCCTGAACGCATCGTTCGGTCGTTCGCTCTTACGTTTCTAAACTCGATATCGTTTAATTGGCACATCTGAAATGGCAACTTTCGCATTGGCACGATGAGTGGTCTTCGGAAGCGAGAGATACATATTTTCTTTTCTCGGGCCTCCGTCGAGACTCGTCGACGCACCGACGATCCTCGGAAACATGCTAGGGCCCCCGTTCCGTTTTTCCAAAATCGCTTTTGGCAATGGTGAGAGGAAACACAGACCGCGATCGATCGTCCGGATCGCTCGATCGTACGGTTTATCACGGCGCTCTGGTGTCTCGGCGAACGTCGCTACGAACGTAGAAGCGTTAAACAGCACCGGTGCAAATCGATTTGTTTGTTTTTCTTTTCTTTTTGCACGCGTCTACGCCTCGAGTTGGAAACAAACAGCCGATTCGGAACGCGTGCACCGTTCCACGATTCGATTCGACGTTTCTCTTGGAACAGCGGAATAAATATTTATAAGGGACAGACTACTCGAGCTGCTACTTGATGATAATAGGAGATGGAACGTATAATAAAGCATTGAGTAACGTCGGAAGACAAGTTGAGTAGATAAAAGTGCCTTTAAAGGTTCGACAAACGCCGCGCGTACAACGATACAGTTCTCGATCGAAGTTGTTCGATACGTTCTAATGAAACTTACAATTTAACTTGTTCGATGGATATTTTCGAGAACTAATACGAACCAATTTTCAGACCGATATCTAAAGCTTCCAACACGTTTTCTTACTCGCAGGAAAAAAGAAGAAACGTTCTACGAAACGGTGCATTCCGCATGGCAAGCATTTTAATAGTTCTTCTACAGAGAAATCGTGAATCAACTTTTCAACGAGAGAATATAATGCTTTATTATGTGGCTGCATCGTGAATATTAAATTTTTACTTAGACTGAAATGTTTCTTAATACGTATGTAAGTAGAATGATGCGGTTCGCATGATTACCTCTAATCGACTGTACAAAATCATCGGAACTGAAAGCATTGTTCGTCAAGAAACTGTACGAATAATTCGGCTATTCGTGTCCACGTGTTTTTGATTCGAATAGAACGTCGCCGCTGAAGCAATTAGATAATTCTAAAATAATCATTGTTAGCCTCGGACGGCCGTTGTGCGTTGTCGCCGCATTAATGTCTAACCGTTTGTTCATCGTGACATTTGTTAGCCTCGAGCAGGACGACGAACGTCCATTTTTTTTTTCGATTGCAAAATCTTGCGAATTACTTGCTGGAGAAAGTTGAGTGACGTGGAAAGTATACGGCGGTAGTAAAAAATGTCACGACTGAGTCCACAATATTTAGTTAATACAAATGGTCATTCAGGATCATTGCAACGAAATTGTCCCCATCACATTGTTTTATAACTCCTCCTCTTTATCTATAGTGATAAAGTGATAGACCATTTGATTTTAACTCGACTATAGTTTTGTTCGATTCGCAGTGACGCCTACAGATAAAAGGTAGAACATGCAAGCATAAGTCGAAGGTGTTCCAGAAAAATTAATTATCTAAAAGAGACAAGAATTGCTTTCCAATGTTTACATTACGTTCACGACTTCTTTAAAGAATCTACATCGCTTCGTTCACTGCCTAATAATAAGGACACTGCTGTATGCAAAAGAAAAATTGCCTGCTTTAATAAAAAATGGTAGACGAATAGAATGCCATTATTCCTTTAATAACTCGACTAAACTGAATTCGATTAAATTGCGTCGCTCGCAGGCCAAATTGATTAACAACGAGTTTTCTTATATTTTTTTTTTGTCAAAATCGACGCACCAAGTTTTCAATTTAAAATAAATTTTCTTAACAATTAAGCTCGATACTATTGAACCACAAAAATTGAAAGAACTGTTACAAATGAATGTACAATACATACACAGTTTCATCGATTTTTTCTACTCCTTATTTTCTGAAGTTAATCTATTTGGCAAGCGAGTGGCTCAAGAAACAGATCTACAGTCTCACTACCCATTTTCACGATGCCTAAACACAAACAATCCTCAGTCTAATAATAAGAAATCTTTTCAATTCTGATAAAACAGATTTAAGAATGTGACGAATAGACTGTAAAAGAATGATAAGTATGCATTCATGATGTAAACGAGTAGGTCAGGTCCAAACTGTGAAGCCATTAAAAGAATGCAAGAATGTTATTACATTATCGTCGACTTAATAAAGTTATCAGAAGAAGGAATTTCGCACTTTTTCATTTCACTAGTGTTCCCAGCAATTGGCTTGGACAGTTTCAATTTTCCATTAAAGATTTCAAAGTCTAAGTTAACCCCTTGCACTACGATCAGAAATTTTTTATAATTCGTAATTTTCTAAGGAAAGGAGAAAATTTATATCCATCGATTGTATGCCTATATGTTCTTCAATAGTTGTACGTTAAGAACGCGAAAATAGAATTTTATTTCGGTTCAAAGGAAACTAATAACTAGACTGCGGATCTTTATGCATTTATAGGTTCTGAAAATGTTCAAAAAATGTTATAATATAAAATTCCACAGAATTTAGTACGATTTTTACTTATTGCGGATCTACAAAGGCTACTACCACTAAAAATTAGATTTTATTCGTTTCCATTTTCCTAAAATTTACCTACAAACATTGAAAATTGGCATAAACATCCGCAGTCTACTAATATAACATACATGTTTATTAGATTCTGTTCAGAATCTTCATCACGAGTAATGACTCGGTATTGTAGGGCAAGGGGTTAAGTATATCTCCGAAAGCAAACTTGCAGCCCGAGAATTAATCATAATGGCGAATGCTACTCCGAGCGGGTTTTCGCATCGGGAATATCGAATTTCTAACGGGGCCTGAACAAGTTAATAAGAAAATCAACGAATGCACCGAAACGGTTGCGTCGAACGCGTGCTCGAGAACGTGTTTACAAGGAAATCTGTAACTTCAAAGGCTGCGACCGCCATGAATATTCAGTAGTCGTTGCATACTGAACGTTTCCACGTAAATGAGGGCCGAGAGTCGTTCTACGTAGTGGACTCAGCCGGACGATAAAAATTGTTCGTTGAACGCTCGCGGGCGGTTTTAGATTTGTGGCCGCTAAATTATAAGTTGTACGCCCGTGTACAGAGAGCAATGTATCACTATGCTGACAATATTAATGCTTACGTAACGGCGTCATAATAACGATACCCGCGCGTGTATGTCGGGCGCTCGTTAATGGGCAAAGAATAACGATGCTTGAGCAATATAAATAGTCGACCCAAAAATTATACCGTGGAACAAGGTTGTTGGAAATCGTTTCTTATTCGTCATACTGCGCTCCTGCGTCTGTATTCTGTATACATAGAAACATATACGTTCTCCAATTATCGATCGATTCGCAAGCAACAAGGACTCGGCAGTACCGCGAAACTACACGCAACGTGACTCGACGATCAAATCATTTTTTCTGTTTCTTTTTTTGTTTGTTTTCAATGCTCCTTTTTAACGAAGTTGAAGTTCGCCGACGAATCGATTCCAAGTGTTTCGTTTAGGGTGCTGCTCTACGGATGAGACTGCAGGGTCCTCGGGACACAGGGCGAGATAATAACGCGGCAAAGCGTTCACCGTAACCATTGCACAAATGTTTCGCTAAAATGTATCGCTACTCCTATCGCAAACGAGCCTAGAACCTCCGTTCGAGAGACTACGACGATTACGGTGTCTCGGATTGGTCGGAACGATCCCGAATCGATCGATATCGCCGGCCCTGTTATTAATCGGCAGGGTCTTCGCATGAACAGGCAGTGAAAGAACAAAGTTACCTCTATGGTCTGATAGACCGGATGCACACCGGATTGCCAGGTATCCAGGTGCACCTTTGACGCGGATCGGGAGCGTATTGGTTCGAGATCTTGCTCGAAACGAATAAATACATATCCTGACTCGCTTCGTTGAACGAAAGGAGAATCAATTAAGCACCTCGTGCACCAACGTTCGTTGACGGTTCGGCCCGGCCCGGCCCGAGATTCGGGCCGAGAGGTCCATCGAGGTATTCCCGTGACTCTCGTCGGAATCGACGACGACTGACATTATTTTCGGCGATTGCACATTTCTCGCGACCTCGTTTCATTGATTTTTACCTAGAACACTTTCGACCAGCCAACCTCGGCGTAACACGTCTGCCCGCAATAATCGTGATAGTCGCCCGGGCAAGCGAAACACCTGGCCCTTCGGACTTTCTGCGCGACCTAAACTCGGTTTCACTATAATACAAACGCTCGCAAGGTATATCGCGGACATACGTGGCGTTATCAGTGGTCCACCAGAAGCTGTTCTCGCGACGGGTCTATGCTTGACCCGCGGAGGCTCAGTTGTACGGCCACGAGTGCCTGATTGAAGTGACCACGTTCGAGGTAGGCGGGTCCTCCGGGCGTCACTTCTTCATGTCGTTCATCAACGTGCCGTCCTTGCTCTTGTTCGTGTCGAGGCTCGACTGCTGACTACTTGTCACGCCGCTACCGTTGCCCGGGTACATCTTCTCCAGATGGTTCAGGGACTCGCTTAGGAACTTCTGCAATCAGACACAGGGCAGGGTTCAGCATCCTTGTTCTCTTTGCACACATTCTTTCGAAATCTTTTATTCGAGAATGGTAAATCCAAACCAAAACACTTCGTGTAGAGGTTGACCAAGTTCCCCGGCCCATCCACTTCAGTGATATGAAGGATGGACCAAGTTCCTCTCGCCTATCAAAGTTGTGATATGAAGGATGGACCAAGTTCCTCTCGCCTATCAAAATTGTGATATGATGGATGGATCAAGTTCCTCTTTTCTATAAGGGCTGTGATATCGGGAAAGACCAATTCCCAGAGGCCAATGATTGTTGCACTTACCTAATTCAAACTTTACAACCTAGGGAACTTGGCGTCGGCTTATTTGTTATGTTAGTAATACTATCTATCCGGATATCAATTTTTCTCATGCAAGTCAAAATACTAGTGCCAGCGCCGACGCCAAGTTCCCTAGGTTGTTAAGTTTGAATTAGGTAAGTGCAACAATCATTGGCCTCTGGGAATTGGTCTTTCCCGATATCACAGCCCTTATAGAAAAGAGGAACTTGATCCATCCATCATATCACAATTTTGATAGGCGAGAGGAACTTGGTCCATCCTTCATATCACTGAAGTGGATGGGCCGGGGAACTTGGTCAACCTCTACACGAAGTGTTTTGGTTTGGATATCATGTTATTTTTGTAAGATGTATATGTATCTGTGTACGCCCCATAGGCCAGTAACTAATGGTGGTATGACTTTTTCTCCCAACTGTGCTGTGTTAGTTGGGCCTAATCCATTAAAAAAAAAAAAAATTTTAAATGGCTGTATCTCGGGAACGGTGCGTCCTACCGCAAAAATAACGAAATTTGCAAAAGGCTCAACCCAAAGTGTACGGGGTATACCCAACCACATGTCGTATGTAGTCTTTTTATTAAAAAAAAATATTTTTCGGGTTTTTCGATTTTTCCTGTTGGTTTCGATATAAAAGATAGCTGATTCCAAATTTTCAAGTTTCTAGCTTGTCTGGAAGTGGGTTAGAGTTAACATGATCCTATATATATTCCAAGAATTATGCGTTTTTGGCGTATTTATATCTCAAGTTCCAGGCTAGGTAGAAAGTTGCTTTTTACATGAGAGTTAGTTGATATTATATCTAGATCACATACAAATTTTGATTGTCCTCGGTTACCGGGGAGAGCGGCAGTGATGGTGCCAATATGGCTAAAACCAGGAACCGCTTAACTCTGGTTCGAGATATACTACTCGGCAGCTTAGTGGGAGCGATAACCCCTTAACTTGTACGTTCGAGTTAATTCGAGCGCGCCAAACTGGCCGAACTGTGCACACTCGGGATAATTCGAGCGGCGTTGTATTTTATGCTGCTATAATTTTTCACACTCGAATATAATCGAGAATTGAAAATAACAATGTGAAAGCAAAGAAAAAAAATCGTTTCATTGATATTTATGATTCACATGGGATTGTAAGATATAACACTTATTTATTCAAGAATAAAATATAGCCTTTTTCCATCGAACCATGGAACGGACCTCTTCCATTGATTTTTTTTGGCCGGTTAAAAAAAACTGCGTTAAGGGGTTAAATGTAATGTTTCAAAAATTGAAATAAAGGGGACAGTCGGACGAGGATACAATCTCGGACCACATTAAAAGGATAATGGTAGGGCATCAAGGAAAATCATGCTATGTAAAATTTTAACCCTATGTCTCAACCTGAAGTCTACGTCTACAACTCGATACAAAAGATTAGTTTTTGGACTATTTTCATTATTTAGTCATATGCGAAAATTCTACTGTAATTCTACTGTATAATCATATTATATGTACAATATAATATAATAAAATATACTAATTAATTCATATTTTTAAGTAAACATGTAGATTTTGCATTGAAATTTCAGAGCGACATCACTTATGTTTTTACAGTATTGGTATAATACTGTATATACTGTATAATCATATTATATGTACAAATATACTGTAATTAATTCAGATTTTTAAGCAAACACGTAGATTTTGCATTGAAATTTCAGAGCGACATCACTTATATTTTTACAGTATCGGTGTACAGGTATACGCATTGTTCATGAATTTTTTCATGAGATCAACTATGCGCACACAAACGTTTGAATAATTAAAAGTTGTACCTGTATTGCCGTAAGAGCGGCTACGATTGCAGGACTTCCGAATCCATGTGATATGAGAGAGAAATGCGTTAGGTGTCTCTGTATGCTTGGGTCGAGTATATGCTGAGGCCGTGTGTTGCAAAGTGGTGATCTATCCTGGTTCAGAAGATCCATCAGCTCTTTGGTGATTTGTCTGAAATCGAGCAACAAAGTCAACCGCGTTCTTCGAATAAAATAAACTGCCGAAAAGTCCAGTCCCACACTTCCAACCATATTGGTCGATCTTTTAATTCGTTCGCTCCTTTCGGAAGCTATAATTAACATACATAACACTCCGACCGCCGAAAGAAGCAGCTGAACGTTTTCATTTAAGTCTCCCCGAACAAATATTCAATGGCCCCGATAAATTTCATGCACCATTGTTAGCGGTGAGGATATAAATTCTTACTTGGTGGCATGAAGAAGTTCTTTTCTCCTGTAGGAATCTTGCGGTTCACAATGCTGCCGGCTGAGGTATTCGGCAACTTGTTTCGCAGGGAATTCGGTTTCGCAAACGTATCCGAAGTCTCTGGCAAGGTGAATGGCTTCTCCTGAAAAAGAAATAAAATACCCCGCTGTAGGAATGGAATTGCGTAACCGGTCTATGGAAATGTATGAATTTTTTGCGGGCCGTCTACCACTTAACGGAACGCGACGAAACGTTCTAGCTTCGGGCCCGAAAAACTTCATTATGCGTGCCCATCGGTACTTGTTGAGTCAATCGGAGGGCAATGGCTGTTTGAAAAGATGATTAAAAGAAATCACACGCAAATATTGATTCGAAGTGCACACGGTCCGTTTGATCTTATCAAACGAGTTAATTAGTGTTTAAAGATTCTTGTCTTGCTGCACGCACGCTGCAAACTTTCAATGAAATTGTCATAAGATTATCAGAATAAAAATTCTCGTCGATTGCAAGGTATTGGTACCGAACCGAAATTTCTTCTCTTTTAAATAACTTTCGCTTTGGTACCAATTTCTTGTAATGAATGACAATTTTTATTTTGCATAAATATCCGCAGTCTGATCATAAATCTGCTGTCTAGTTATGGTTCAGCGTGTGTTTAAGTTTTCAAGCGTTGATTCTCTTTTAAAATTGTTTCTAAACGACAAACCTCTCGGAACGATGAATTTAAAATTAGTAGAAAATTAGTGAAGTCAGGAGACTCCATCGATTAATCTTCAATTTATTGACACTGCTAAGGGGAGAAATACTATTTTGTTTCTGCAAATCAATTGTTTTACAGAGAATTCTACAGTCTAGTTGCAATTTCTTAGACTCCGTAGATTCGCGATAAGGTAGAGTTTACACGTTACCGATAAAAATAGGCGAAAAATGGTTTTAGGTGCCTCAACTTTTCGTCCTTATATGAGAATATTTTGTCGCTGGTAAAAGGCTCATTAGAAAGGGGAAGGTTCAATCTAGCGCGCGCTGGTCAGGAGCTGTCGAGATTATGCAGATATTTGGTAATATAAGCGTTGGAACTAGGCCAAAAATTGATGATAAGCATGCCGTGGAATCCAAGCATTTTTATGCCATTGCATGAGTTTTCTAGATGAAATCGAAAGTAGCGCGCGCTGGAAGATATCTTCAGCTACAAATTGAGCTATTTTGTCTTGATTCTCTACGAAATAAAACTAAAAAATTGAAGACGAATCTTAAGTCAGTCGATGAAGGCTGTGAACGGAAATTCTACAGCAGTTACCGACCTGCTGACTCTGCAAAAGTCACGTGACTACCCTTGGCTCTTAACACACTATCGGCGGGAAGGGTATCAATACCTTTTATGCAGAACGTACGCTAAGCGTCAGTAAAACACTTATCAATGCTTGTTTTTTTTTTCATTGTCACTAATTTTTGGGCAGGAATGATGTTTTTGGTTGTTTTTCGGAAAGCCTGACCAGTGTTTAGTCCTAAATTTATTAATTTTTAAGAAAAACTAATAATTTTATGAAATGACTAATGACTAGACATCGGATGTTTATGCAATTTCCAATTTTTATAGAAACATTTCAAGAAAGTGGAATGAAATAAAATTTTATTTTTAATGGGGACAGCCTTTGTAGATCCAAAGCAAATAAAAATCGTGTTAAATTCTCTCGAATTTTATATTATAGCATTTTTTTAACATTTCCATAAGCCATAAATGCATAAAGATCCGATGTCTACTAATGACTAATAATGACTTATTTTACTAACAATTTTACCATTTTTTTTTAAATTTCATCTACATCTTCGAAATACTATGTGATACCTATTTTCCAAATTTCATTGAAATCCTACTATTAGATGTGAAGATATTACATGTTTTCTAAGAAATGCACTTTTTTCATACTTCACTAATTTTCGTGTGAGTCAAGCTCATGGTGTTACCCGCCGATAGTGTGTTAAGAGAGTTTAGGGACGTCAATGTACTACTTTCGACTCGCTAAAATTGGTAAAGAAAGAACTTTTTCTACTTGACTACTGTTCGTCGCAATTAATGCACAAAGTTATTACGATAAACAGTGTTCCACGGGAAGTCGGAGAGACGATCGGCAGGGACAAACCGCGTAGATCGTTTCACACGTGCCAATTGAAAGATTGTTCGCCAACGTCAAAGAGGCGAGCCAATTTGCGATAATGATTGTATTCTTCCTCTCTTTCACTATTTCTCGCGCACGCTGTCTCTTCGGCAATTTTCTCTCGATGATAGCGGGTAATTAGGCAGCTACAAGTGAGGTCCGGTGCAAGATGGAAGCAGACCCGCTGGGCGCTATTATGGCAACCGGGTAATACCACCCGCAGGCCTGCCGGGTTTTGCCTACGCGGCCGAGAACACAGTACCACCTGCAGTCAAATTATCCAATTCCGAGGACCCGTTCTACCGTTTCCAGTTTTGTCGCGACAAAATCACGCGAAACTTTTGCTAACCGCTCGTTGCCCAATCACCGTTCATGATAGTTTCGCGAAATCGAAATCTCTAATCAAACACTGGAGAACAGTTGCTTATAATATGGGATTTTGTTAAATTGATTATGGGGTCTACAAAAATAGAAGAAAATTTGGAAATTTTGCGTTTATTGCTTCCAAATTGCGTAGGTGTTAGATGGACCAGTAATGTACAGTGATTTCTCTATATACGTCGCCAAGGCCTGGATGATAAATGTCGCGAAATTATCCCCACTACCGCGGGGTATACTCCGTGTAAACATAACACGACTTGGAGTATGTCACCTGAACGATACACGACGCTGGCAGGACCTGTGTTGCTGACATAATATGTACAGGGTGTCCCAGTTTTTTCCGGCCAAACTTTGCCAGTGTGTTCTACACGCAAAAGTAAGAAAAAAATGTTATATGAAAACATATGCTCTTAAATGTTTTATTAAGGAGTTATAACTAATAATACAAAATGATAATGAACTGGCATTTCGTCGACACAGCGTACGAACGTATTATGAATATCTCTGTTTGTGTTTACATAAAGTCTTATGTTTACTTGCTGAAGTAGTTGATATCGAAATTGATTTCTACTGAGCTAATAATGTTTAGTACGCTGTACGACTTCATATCGAGATGCCACGAGAATTTTCCAATCGTGAATACGCTGATATGCATTTTATTTATGGTTTTTGTAATGGAAGTGCCCGAGCACTAGTAATACGATAGGGTCAATTTTTGTTAGATGCCAATCCTGTATTCGTAATAACGGACGTCATTTTGAAATGTTAACTCGTTAATAAAACGTTAATAAAAAATGTCGATATCAACTACTTCAGCAAGTAAACATAAGACTTTATGTAAACACAAACAGAGATATTCATGATACGTTCGTACGCTGTGTCGACGAAATGCCAGTTCATTATCATTTTGTATTATTAGTTATAACTCCTTAATAAAACATTTAAGGGCATATGTTCATATAACATTTTTTTCTTTCTTTTGCATGTAGAACACGCTGGCAAAGTTTGGCCGGAAAAAACTGGGACACCCTGTATATCGAGAATTCACTGTATTTCCATTTTCTGTCATGCGATTTATTGAGCAGCTTGCATGTGATGGGTCATTAGAATGATAAATGCGTAATTGCAATGCTTCCTTAGAAGCGGGAATGACTCGATTAGAATAAAAAGTGTCTAACGAAAAATTGGAATAATCGTATCACATCTAGCGATGTAATTCCTTATCAAATGCGTGAACAAGAAAAGCTAGTTTATATTGATCACACCAAATGATTTGTAATAGCGATTACTATTTTTGCAGCAACGTAAAAAATGGAGATACGTTTACACGAAGGAACTAGTTGATTTTGTTTTGACATTTTAATACTGGAAAATACAGAGAACCATTTCACACCGTTGCAGTCCATCGCACACGTGCTCGCGTAGTTAAAAGTGTTAAGTAGTTTTTTCTCACGTGTCCCTGCTGTCTTGTTTCACGCAATTAATGATGCACGTTTTTGTAACCGTACTCGTAATATCAGTTGTCTTTGCTGTTCAGAGTAAATCGTAAGTGAGACCCGTAATTAATATTTAATGATCATGTTGTTAGCACCGTCGTCGACCGTCGTCGATTAACATTCTCGAATTAATGTTTTCGTTTACATTTTTCCTCTGAAAATGTTTCCCCGATCGTTCGATCCATTGTTCGGAAATAATCAATGCTTTCTGCTCACCCACATTTCGGAATTGTGAATCATCACGAATACGAATTTTCCGAAAAGTTTCATGCTTTTTTTGTCCAGATTAAAATTGTGCATGTTACCCCGTTTCATTCGTTTCATAGGACCGTTTTATTCATCTGTGACCGCTCTATATTTGCTCGAGACGCCTCATGATTTTATGACACACGCTGCGTGATGTTCATAAATGATGTCTATAACACGTGCCATTAAGAATAACGATCCACGATCGAATCATTAACAGAGGACGTGCAGGATTCTGCGACGCGCACGTACAAAGTGCAGCGGGTCGTTTCAGCCAGGTTTTAATAGTGATCTTGGAGCAGAGAACTCGGCTCCATCTCCTTCGTTGATTTGCATATACCCCTTGCAATGCGTATTTCTTAACTTCCTTTAATTTCCACGAGCCAAATCTGAATCTTCGTCACGTTCCGCCTCGAAACGCAATATATGCATTTGCGCACAGCTCGCGCATATAATCAGCCCGTGGCTATGGTACCTCAAAACAATGCAGTCGTTTAGTTTAACGGGTAAGAATTAGTATCTCAAAGTGTCACATTTCTGTGTCCACAAAACTATTAGGTTGGCAAGAAAGTAATTTTGGTATTTTTAGGTGAAATAAAATCTAATTTTTTTATCAAAATAATGAACTTTAATCAATGAAATATTTTCCATTTTGTTCTATGATCTCTTGCCATCTTTCTGGTAGCTTCGTAATTCCGTGCTCATAAAACTTCTGATCCTCTTCGATGAAAAACTGATCCAAGTGCGATTTCAGATCATCATCGTTAGTGAATGTTTCACCGTTCAAAGAGTTTTGTAAACTTCGGAATAAATGATAATCTGATGGTGCAATGCTATATGTGGATGTGACATCACTTTCCAACCAAGCTCCAATAACTTTTCACCTGTTACCAAAGATGTGTGTGGTCTAGTGTTATCATGGTGCAACACGATTCCTTTGCTATTTGCCAATTCTGGCCGTTTTTCTTTGATTGCTATGTCCAGTTTTGTTAGTTGTCGACAATGAACATCTGAATTGATGGTTTGGTTCCTTGGGAGCAGCTCAAAATACACAATACCCTTGTAATCCCACTAAATTGACAACACGATCTTCTTTTGATGCAATTCAGCTTTCGGTGTGGTTTGGGCTGATTTATCACGCTTGGACCATGATCGTTTTCGAGTTGTGTTATTGTAAACAACCCATTTCTCGTCACCAGTGATGATTCGCTTCAGAAAACGGTCGATTTCATTTCGTTTGAGATGCATATTGCATATGTTGACGCGTTGCGTTAAGTGAATTTCTTTCAATTCGTGTGGAACCCAAATATCGAGCTTCTTAACGATTCCGAGACTTTTTCAACGATATTCTATTTTTTTTTTTTTTTTTTTTTTTTTTTTTTAAACTCCTACGAACTCTACAATTTGTCCAGAGTGGACATTCGGTAGATTTCTCTAGCATGTTAAGTAAATTTAGCCCGTAGATATTTTCTCAGTAGAAAATATCTTTTCAGTGTTCACTACTTAAGTCGTGTGTAGAAGATCATTTGGGTGCTTCCTACGTAATCTTCTAGGCAGGTTTTCTGAATAGAGCTTCTTTGCAGGTTCGCTTGGATGATTTTCCAGTCTGGATTTGTATCTGTTGGATAGACGGTTGATTTCCTCTTCCACGGAGTTGATCTTGAGGTCCTTGCGTAATTGGTCATTTCTCATATACCACGGCGCGTTAACAATGGTTCTAAGGATAATGGATTGTAGTGCTTCAAGTTTGGTTATGTGGCTTTTTGCAGCAGTTCCCCATATTTCTATACCATATGTCCATATTGGTTTAATTATTGACTTATATATTAATAGTTTGTTGTTCATATTTAATCTTGAATTTTTGCATGTAAGCCAGTACATATCGCGTCTTTTTAGTCGGATTTGTTCTATCTTGGTTTTTATATGATGCTTCCAAGTCATTCTTGAGTCCAGATGCATGCCTAAGTATCTTACCGTTTTAGTTTGAGGGATAATGGTTCTATTTAGGGTAATAGAAGGAACACTGCCTTTTCTCAGGGTGAACGTGATGTGTTTGCACTTATCAGAATTTACTTTTATTTTCCATCTATTTAGCCACTGCTCGATTTTTAGAAGGTGTTGCTGCAGTATAGAGTGAGCTTTTGTAGGATCAGTGTGTACAGCTAATATGGCAGTATCGTCCGCGAAGGTAAATAACTTGTTTCTGATGTAGTAGGGATATCCGCGGTGAATAGCGTGTACAAAACAGGACCTAGAACACTGCCTTGCGGTACTCCTGCTTCGATGCTGCAGACTTCCGAGTATGATTCCTGGACTTTCACGAAAAATGTTCTATCTTCGAGATAAGATTTGAGTAGTTGGTAGTAGGGCAAAGGAAATAGTTCTTTGATTTTTGCCAGTAGGCCTTTGTGCCAAACTTTATCGAAGGCCTTCTCTACATCAAGAAAGAGAGCAGTACAGTATTCCTTTCTCTCTAGTGCTGCTGTAATTGAATTAGTCATTCTGTGTATTTGCTCTGTAGTAGCATATTTGTTTCTAAAGCCAAATTGGTGGGAAGGTATAAGGTTTTTTTCGCTAATTATTTTTTTCATCCTAATTAGGATTATTTTTTCTAGTAGCTTAGACATTGAGGGGAGGAGTTCTATAGTTGTATGCGAGACATTTAACCTGTCTGCAATCTCTCGGACAGTTATATGACGATCCGATTCAATAATGGTTTTCATTTGGTCATCATCAACTTCAGATGGTTGACCAGAAAGTTGGTCGTCTTCAAGAGAGAAATTTCCAGAACGGAATTTTTTAAAACAATTCTGGCCCGTGCGTTCTATTAAGCAATCTACACCATAAACTTCACACATATCTTTGTGAGCCTCGGCAGCTTTTTTACCTCTACGGAAATAAAAAAGCAATATGTGCCTATAATGTTCGTTTTTGCACTCTATGCTCAAATTGACACAGAACTAACAATTTTAATCAAAATTATGTGTAATTTGCTTCAAAAGTAACCTAAAAGATGCAGTTATAAAATCTCAGAAAGGAAACAAACAAAACATAACGCCAGGTATTAGTAAAAACCGAAATTACTTTCTTTCTAACCTAATATTTGTACCAGCCTCGAAGACATTGATTTCGTCGTTGAATTTTACGGTTCTGCGTGCTTTGTCTCCTGTCTCTCCTCGATGCAAGTCTACAGGCTTGATCGCAAGTCCGTTGTAGCAGAAAATCGCAATACTTGGGGAAAAGCTTGCACCGCGGTGCACCGATTAGTTCGAAAGGACGAATGCCGATCAGAACGATAATTTATGATACAGACGTGCGCAGAGACAACTCTATGCAACGAACAGAAGACACTCTGCTCGATGCAGATCAGGACCATAGATTGGCCGAAGGTGATTACAGATGCGGGCTACAGATTGGCGCGGGCAGCTATACGAGAACGAATCAGCAACGTGACTCGCGAATTAATGATCAGCTTTTTTACTTGATGACTTTACTACGGTCGTTGTTGGTCCTTCGACGTTCGATCGGAAATCTGATGAGTCCATTATAAAGCGGAGAGTAAATAAAAATGCGCCTGGACCCGTTACTCCGAGTAACGAGAACATAAATTGAAAGCAAGTTATGCCTGTATGCATTATTTTCTCGATAAACTAAAATATCGTTCGTACTCTAAGAAGCATTTTTGTCCGTTTAATCGAGTGACGTACAAATATTGAAAAAATATTTCCAATTTTCAGGTCTGTTCTAATTAGGTATTTAATTTCGAAAGTATTTCCAATTCTTTTAAAAGTATTTATCACTATGCCCGTCGTTTGCTCGACCACGTAATTTTCGTTGCAACGCTGAAGGAATGTGGGGCAAATGATAGTGCATTCGACTAGCGTTCGTGTATCTCTGGCAACAAGGTCGATCATTTTGATCGACCACAAATTGTGCACGGCTTCGATAATCGAGGTCTGAAAAAAGTTTTTGATGCAACTCTCTTCCGTGCGCTCTCGAACAGTCGTGAGCAGATTGTGCTTGCGGTTTCTGCCCTGTTGCGGCGACAAAATAGAGTAATATTGCTGAATGTGCAGTGCTACCTTGAAAATGGTAGGGGGAATATTTTGCGTTCTGTGCTGAGATAGATCAATGCCGTGGCTGCGGATCTTTATGCAACATAAACATTGTGTGCATTCACTGCAAAGGTACAAAAGAGTCAAATGTCTTTTCCCTCTTAATAATTTTAGTGGGACGGTAGAATTGTATTATCACTCTAAGACTCTAAGAGTTTTTTAAATCTTTCTGGTGTTTCAAATTACAGATTTTTGTCGTAAATGCGTAGAATCCGAAGTGCACTCGTTACTGAGGTGCATAAACTGTCAATGATCTACTCAGAATTGGATAACTAAATTAGCAAAGGGATTGTTGAACCTCGAATGTTAAATCCGAATAATAGCTCGGACAAGCACACTGTATGCAAAATTTTAAATGAAAAGAAAATAAAATAAAATAAACTTTCTTTGCTCATGTTAATAAATTGCCGATAACCATCGATCCTCGGAAATTCTTCGAGTCCTTCTGCTGTCTCAAATTTCGTCTAGTCACGTTTGTCATAAAAGCATAAAATCCGTTGATAGGAGATGATTTTTTGCGACCGTCCAGGTGATGCTAGGTCGAGCTTTTTTCCCGTCAACCAGACACGAATTTATGCACGAATCACGCACCTATGGCTGTAAATTATTCGCACGTGTCCGAAGTTGTATACACCTGGTGCGTTCGAGAGTAGATTCCCACACTTTCGCTGCACTCCGCGAACTCTGTCAATAGCTCGCTAGACGCAAGTGGATATTTCGAAATGTTCTATTGGTTATTTTGCTTTTCAGTTTTTGGGGGTTCACCACCTCCTAGCAATCCTTACAGTCCGAGGTATCATCAATCAATTCGAGGTCGAAATGATTTTAATTGCAGCGAACACGTTAGAATTTTGGCGTTGAAAATTCTTTTAGACATAATCGATTATTCAAATTGAATTGCTCTCACAAATCAGGCGAAATCTTTTACCACAATTATGCGGGCTCATACATCTGTTCGGCTAATGATTCCGCCAGCTTCTGTACGCCTATCGATGACGATTATTTCTGCGCAGAAAGACCAAAATTGTTGGACGAACGCGAAATAAAAATTGTCTTTATTGATCTCAAGATACAGCAGCTACATAGACAACCTTCCGTTCTTTCTGTTCAGAATTTTAATAAAATAAAATAAACTTCCAACTATTTCCTAGCCAAGTTTCTGCAGCTTTAAATAAATAAAAGCACTTGCGATTTAAAGCCAATGATTACACTGGCGTTACCTTATCTCGGAAAGATATTATTTTCATTCGAATTAGCAAATAGGCGCGAGAAAGACTGCCGCAGCTTTTCATTAGAGGGAATACAAGGGTGGCGCGAAGACGTCAAGGAAATCGCAATTAAAAGGTAAACGGTATCTCGACGAAACAAAGTAACGAACCACGGAATTTATGCAGTGCAACATAATCGGATCGCGTTCGGAGATATCGCTTCCGCGGATTTATTCCGCCGAACGGAGCATCGATACGACGCGACGATCATTGGAAAACTGTTCCGGACACGTGCACGCAAGAAAAAGAATATTGATGTGCGCCACGGCACAGTTGTTGCCGTTGAACATCCTCGGGATTAGCTTCTACTAAATGTCATCGAGGAATGGGGATTCTAAATAACGCGCGAAACGAGTTTGAAAACCAGTATGTTGCGCGACAGTTAATTAGAACTCCGAACGGAACGGGCTGATGGTAGCAATAGAAGTTATGAGTAATTAATTACGCAGAAGCGACTTTTCTGTCCTGAGCATAGTGGCATTAGATTGCAACACTAAATCAGCAACGAATCGATATTTCCACGAGCTATTATAGAATTACGATGCTCCGTGGAACTAGATTACGTTGCAAAATTGGTGGCGCAAATCATTTTCTTCCGGGAAATTCAATACTCCTGTTGCGCTCTTGCAAATTTCCTGTGATCTTAATTGCAATAGGTATGTGCGAAGTTTTCTTCAAATAAGAGAGTAATCGGGCTTTCCTATCTTGAATTATAACGAGTGCTCGATACACCTATATTTACCTGTTTACGAGCAGGTATAGAACGTTTCCTATTCCTGCTACCTGTGCTTGAATCTGCAGTAGTTAATGTATCTACCTGCTTGCAAAAAGCATGCAACCTACAATTTAACCGAAGTTCAATTCGATAAAGCCAACCAGCATTTGATACGTTCAGTACTGGAACATGTTGATAATAGCAAAGTCAGGATGATCGTGAATATTAACGATGTTGGTAAGAGCACATGTTGGTACGGCAAATTCTAGCAAAATTTATGCCCTTTGCGCTGCCGGTTTCAGTCCATAAAAATAAACCACTTGTTACTTATGAATCACTTGTTCAAAGATAAAAATAAACCACTTGTATTTTAAATTGTATACATTTTCATAAAATGATTAATATCAACGCGACTTAAACAGAAGCTTGTACAAGTTTTTAAGAGTCAAATATTTTCCATCTCAGTTGACCTTCAACGATCTTGAATGACCTTGAGTCGCAGGTCACTGTTACGCGTCTTAAAACGCCCTATTAGATGGTACATAGAAAAGTATATCATTCTAATTTAAGAAACGGAGTTGACCTTCACATGCCCTCGACGCGTCCAGCTAGACGACGAAGAAAATCCCACTTAATCCCACTTGTTTTCTATTCCCCTTAAAATGGGAATTCTCCGTTGTATGCTTAATATAATATAATTACAAAATAATAATATAATTGCTCCGAAGATTCATGCAACAACGGTTGCATCGAACTGCAGGATAACGAAGGAATCAATTACCTTTTTCTTTCGATTAACGTGCAACAATTATAATTGAACGTTCGCGAGAAGGAGGTACGAATATTATGCAAGATTCGCGGGGATCTAATATGCATTGCGATGACAAGTGCTTTTTGTTTGTCGCAACATATACATAGTGTGCGTCCAAGTATTAAAATCAGCATCGAGAAACACATGTACCGAAACGTAGAAAAGATAGTGTTTTATAATTTAGTGACATTTTGTTATAACTTTTGAACTATTAGAGATATTGCAATGAAATATTCACTAAAAATATTAAAAAAATACTCATTTTTTAATGGTCGATAATTAAATATGTTTTGCATTTGTTAAACAATAATTTTCAATTTATTTTCATTAATATTTTTGATCAAAAGAAAAATTGTTAATTTTTCAAACTATTTTGTACTTTTAAGTATGTATTGTATATTTATGTTCCATACATGTAATATTTTATGGCACACGTAGAATGTAAATTCGAGAAATCGTTTTGTATCTACCGTGTACAAATATGGAATATCTTAATTAAAGTAATCACAAATCAAAAATAATATTAAAATTAAGTTATAATAATAATGGATAGTATCAAATGCAAAGAAATACCTTTATTATTACGTTATTAAATTGGTAACATGTAAGTCTTCTAATCTAATCTAATCTAAGACTTTTAGACTGTTTGTACAAAAATGTGTACCACACACAAAAACATAAATGCAACAAAACGAAAAAAATAGAATATAAGTTTCCTTCTGTGTTCAATATTATTTTAAGTTTCCTTCTGTATTCAATATTATTTTTTAAATAGATTATTTACAGTAATCATTATTAAATGATATCATTTTCATCGCAAACGTCTGCTGTTCAATTAAAAAACAAAAAGCGAGAAAAACTATTAAATAGGATCGTCAGGGCATCGCATTAAAGAGAGGAAAATTTGTGGTGAAAAATACTGTTCTTAAAACGTCCAAGTTTCAATGTTTATTACAACTATAATATTGAAATTAAATTGTGCTAATTTCTTCATTTCCGAGATCCATGGACATTTAAGAAACAACGTTCATTGATTAGATATCGATACGAGGAAATTACATTTTGGATTAAATGTTGTCTAATTTTCCGATCCGCCCCACTGTGCGGCGGTGAGTTATAGATTATATGGAAATGTTCAAAAAATGCTATAATATAAAATTTGAGAGAGTTTAACACGATTTTTATTTGCTTTGGATCTAGAAAGGCTGTTCCCATTAAAAATAGGATTTTATTTCATTCCACTTTCTTAAAATTTTTCTACAAAAATTGGAAATTGCATAAACATCCGCTGTCTACTTATAATCAACGGTCTCGCAGCCGAGTCATTAAAGGCCCTTCGCGAAGAGAACAGTGTGATCCTCACATGTAAAATCGCGATGCGCACGAATGTTACGTGTGCACGTTATTAAAGAGCACGGTGCAGCAATGAATATTCCGTGGAACGATCTTGATTATCTTGGCCACTCTGTCTTACACCGGAGCCCCGAACGACGACAAAGACTTTTTACCGACGTTAAAGGCTGTTTAACGTCGTGTCGCTTATGCGAAATGATTTCATCGAAGTCATTCCGAAGTAGAACGAGCACCGGACTATATGCCATAAAGGCGCGTATCCGCCGTGCATATACTGATCGCAGTACGCGGCTTAATCACATACGAAGATAGAAATCTTTTTGAAACGCTATGCAGATTATTATATTAACAAGTCTCTCCCAAACGTATACTTCGACAGAAAGATACTTTCTATCGATAACCTTCTTCAACTATAAACGCTTTTTATCTCACCATTTTATTCATTTAGATTTTACTTACGATTCTCTTGTAACCTTTCTTCCTCTATTTTTCAACTATTACTACTGGATAAATTTTAATGGACATCGCTGTGGACGTGTACGTACATTAACATAAAGCAACTGATGAACATGTCATGACATTATGCATGTAAATGCGAATACCTAATAATATGATACATTAATCAGGTTTATAAATTATATATTCAAGCTCTGCGCATCCGAGTCTTCATTTTATGACTGATTAGCTTTGATCGATGAAAAGCGGATAAAAAGTTTATATGTATATCGCAAGATTGAAATCATATTGAAATCAACTCTTAGAATGTTTTAAAAAACTATTCTTCGTATGCACACGTGTTCCTCTTAAAAATTACGAAAAAGTCCTTTTTATTGATGCTTTCGTGTTATTTCCGCCAACGGCGTCTTAGAAGCAACGTCTAATGCTTACGAAATGTTTGACAAACTGTTTACGCATGCATAATTTGTTGGTTAGTGCAAATGTGTCTATAAATCTCCGTATTGCAGTAATATATTTGTTCCTTTCAAAAAATTCTTACATATCTCCAAGTTGAAATAAAAATTTCAACAGCAAAGTAAATATTACACAGCGAACGTTCGTGGCACTTCCAGCTTATGAAAATCTGCGGGGTTTTATTAAAATTCTATTGCAATTCATTAAAAATCGCAATACTTTATTTTCAATTCTATTGAAATCGTATACGAAGGAAACAGAATTTCATTAAATCCCAGTTTCCCGGGATCTGCCTTAAAAAATGTAAGTTTATGCAAACATATCCGCAGTATATATAGATGGAAAATAAATGAAAAGTAGAAACTTTTACATCGTTTGCTGGTCTAGAATATAAAAGCTCACCTTCCACTAGCGATGTCAAGAGCGTTACATTGGCGGCCTTCCTCCTTCCGGCTGGCAAGTTTAGTCCAATCTTTTCCAACTTTTCCCTCAGCAGACGACCGCCATTTTTGGATTTCGCTCTGAAAACAAAAGTACAATATAATGAGCAACAATTTGAGGAATGATTTGAGAATTTGAATTTGATAAATATTTGAAATGAATTTGGGAAAACAATTGATCACTGTACCTTCCGGAACCATAAGGCAAAACATTGAAACGTAAGAACATTAATAATATTGGTATTGCAATGGAACTTGATGGAAACAGTGTTGGATAGTTCTAGTTTGAACTTACATAAACATTTTCTATGCAGCGATCGTCGTTTATTTGTTATAAATAACGAAAAACGCCTCGCCCGTTGCAGGTATCGTCAAAAAATGAATGTCAGTCGAAAACGCAATATGCATTCACACAGAACTATTTGTGTAAAATCATTAATAATGAAGATGTTGCGACGAAACTTGGTGGAAACAGTGTTGGATTTGTTATAAATAAAATTGTTGTTCATTTGTTATAAATAACGAAAGATACCTCGCCCGTTGCAAGCATGGTCCAAATTAGTTGATTCGGATTTTGTGAGCGCAAGCTTGCAACCTCACAGAAATTTACAATAATCAGTAGCATTGGTCACAACGTTGTTAAAACAACGAGAAAGACCTTGCAGAGCAAGGATGTCCAGAATGCGACGCAAGATCGGTTACCGCAAGCTAGACATCAAGTTCATTTTTCTTGACACGAATGCAACTTTCCGACCACTCCTGACGCATTGCGGTGATGCAAAGGGAGACAAATGCATCCAGCCCGTACAAGTGCACAGTTTGCACCGAGTTGTGCAATCGGACGATTTCCATTGGAATGGATCTTTGTTTCTCGACTAATCCGATTGTTCATCCCATTTGCGCGCACCGATATTTCTCGGGTGCCGTGTGTCAAGCCATTGGCCCCGCGGGAATTTCGAAATGGGACTGCTTCATTAATCATTTTTGAAGTGAGAGAAAAGAAATCGACGAGAAAGAGAGAGAGAGAGAGAAACAGAGAGTCCGAGAAGAAAGGGAGGTGGCGGAACGGTGTAAGCAACGTCAGAGAAACTGGGCAATTAGCATAATCCGTGGCTACGCGTGTCATCCCGTCCACCATTGAGCAACACGACCGGTACCTAAGTCGATTGCTGAGACACTATCGAAGACATTGAACGCGAGCCTATCTCTTAAGCCGGTTACACTCTCATTAATTGTGACGGAGATTAAAATAGTAATCCGACCCCGTTACAGCCGATATGTAGCGCAATAGTGTGCATTATTCTGTCGTGGATGCTCTCAGACATTTTTAAATTCCTTCGAGAGCAACGTTACAAATTAAGCGGAATGTTGCCTTGCATCGCGTATAAAAAAACTTATCGAGTCACTGTCATCTTCCAAGAACTTTGATTACCAGTTCTACTCTTCGACTTAAAGGATTTCACCTCGAGGACATGTTGCACAGTACAATACAAATTTAGAGTATCAGCGATTTTACACAATATTCTTATTACATTTTCGTAACGTTCAATAGGTTGACTGTTAACCTCTTGAGCACGGCGCGTTTGTCCGCAACTCTGCCTCCCAGGGACGGTGCGCCTAGCCGCGGAAGGCAAAAAAGCCACTATAGTGGTTTGTGTGGTTCGAACTGATGCTTTCCACGGAAATCCACTATAGTGGCGTACAGGGCTTAAGAGGTTAAATTCCTCTAGGTCGAAGGAATTAGCTCAGTGATTTAAAACTGGAAGGTTAAAATTCACTTTGTGTCATAAAAAATATATAGAGTAAATGCATGAGAGCGGAAATTAATTTTTATATCTGTACATACTATATGTCGTCGTTTTATTTGTTCGATTGAGACGCTTAGTGGACGTAGAGAATAAAATCTTGTGTGACCTCCGACGTTTCGAACGCGTTTTTAAAATGAAAGTAGGAAGGTTCGAGCGAGAATACCGCTGCATTCGATCGAGGATTGAAACGATTTTAAAAAAGAACGAGGTGACAGCGATATTCCGACAGAAAGTCTATTAGAGAATACTTGAACGAACATTTCCGTGACGTGTAGCGCATATAATACTTCAACAAGTCAAGAATCCCGGCGACACGTGACGCTAACTGGTTCTGAAGTATGTCTTTTTGCGGAACACCATCGAGAATTCGATAGTGTTCCTCCACACGCCCTATTCATCCATCATTCAAGGACCAAGATAACGGTAACGTATATCGCCCACCTTTGTTCGGCTCGGGCAGCCGGTCAGTCCGGTAATCTTTCGGTTCGCTCGGTAATTAATACACTTTACCGCTATAACAATTTAATACGTCTGCCCTCGAATCTATGCTGTCCACTTCGTGTTTCTACCGTGTAATCTCGCAGCACCAGAAATTAACCGACCAGCACCATTTTTGTTTGCCCTTATTGTATCAGGTTGCTGCATACGGACAAACATAACTTTTTCCTAAATAAAACCTGTCGGTCGAAGCATGCGCTATTACAATTATATTGCGGACTACCTCATTCGCAAGAAAAAGGAGCCAAGTAGAAGTTTACTTCTAATGTAAATAATTTGATGTGTTCGAAAATAACATGTCCACATTATTATATTCTTCTAATATTTTTTATTATTTTATTTATTTCTATATGTTAAAATGAAATTAATTAGCTGATTCAATAACCATTGTTTAAACTAAAAGTTACATGTTATATATTTGAACGTACAACATCAGGAACATTAAATAAATTCAGGATTATTTGTTAGATACAGTGAATAATATTTTCCGCCAGAATTTATTATCATGCGATCATCATATGACGAAACACACCAAGCAAATATTAAAATCACGTCAAACTTAAATCACGTATTCCTTCAGTAATTGCAGATATCCGTATGCATATGTATGCACATATTCTTCTAATACATATTCACGTATTTTTCTATAAATAGTTCCTTAACGATCAGCATTTAATATGCAATTATTCCGTAGCCATTATGCACTCGTTATCATCCCAGAGCATTTAAGGAAATATTTTACACAAACTTTTTCAACGCGACGACTTATCTCCGATATTGACACATTGGGCGCGTCATCGGGAAAAAAATGGCTGGGTGATTTACTTTTTTCAGTTCTCCTTAGAAAAGAATAATTATATAAGGAAGTAGGCGTGCATTACAACCAGTAATCAGTACCTTCATATCATTACATCAGTACCTTCGTAAACCACGCGATAAATAACACACGAACAATTAATTAAAAATTCTCCCCTAAATTATTCTACTATTATACAACCTTACCAAGATGTTTAAAAATTTTGTTAAGTTTGAATCGGCAAGAAAATGTTTTAAGAGCAACAATTAGGCAATTTTCTTTTAACATTTTGGGAATTATTAGTTGAATCCCTTCACCACTAATTTCAGGGAGTGTTTTTAGCATAATGGACTTTCACGGAATGTTGTGAGGAACAAGTACAGGTTTCTAAAAATTTTTGAAAAATTATGGACTACAAAAATGGTTGTCTCGTGTATTCCAAAATGGCTTCCAACATAACTAGTCGTCTCGTCGTTTATATATGCAATAAGATATGTAAACTCACGCACACACAGCTTGTGTTTAATAAGTAGCGTTCCCATTTTTTGTCTAACCCCTACACACATTTATTTATTATCGACGTCATCGCAGCGAGTCCTATGAACGTGACGAGAGCAATTCTCTACTCATTATAGAGTCTTGTCCCGAGAAGGATTCTTGGCGAACAAGGTTCGTTCGTTCCCAGGATTTCTGCGATATTCTTCGCGCCCTTCGACTCGATCCACTACCCCATCGCTCGCAAGCAAATCCTAGGGCACCCTGCGCCCCTGATTACTCGAGACATCCTCGAATACTGGCATCGTTAATCGTCTGAGACCATGCCGTTTTGTATTACCGAACCGAAGGACCTCGTTCCGATCGAACGTGTCCTTGCCACTAACGATCCTCAATGGAACCCCGAGGAAGCGAGTGGGGTCCAGACGTAGGAAACCTATTAGGTCAATTTCTGAATCGAAAACTGTTAGAGTAGATGCGTGAATATAATATTAACAGAATGCGTCTAACGGTACAACGATGGAACGTCTAACGACGTTTATGCGTCTAACATAAAATGTTAATTTCTTAGTTAATTACGGCACTTGCACACGATTCACGAAGATTTACAAATGGTCTCTATGTAACATACACATTATGGTAAAATAACAACAATGATTGATCACGATAATTGTAATAATCGAACCCATATCGACACCTGCACGAACGTCTTCGAATCTTCACTTTCGTCGTCCAAATTCCGAGCAATAATAATTTCAACAAAATTTTTATCAACAACCTAGTGAACTGATTAGCATCTGAAAATATCTCAAGGTTGTTTGTTTCAATTTGAAAAAAGTTATTAGTTTCTGGAGGGGTTGCACTTAATTACCCTACTGTAGATGCAAAAAATCCGCAGTCTATGTATTACATTTGTCGATGGTGGGTAGACACAATGTTCTTTTTTTTCTATAAACAATAAGTACCATTTTGTGGCTGGTTATCATTAGACACCAATAAGCGTCGGACAGATTTTACAGCCGATCTGTGACACAAAAGATTAACTCGTACCGTTCACGAACTATTGGTTGCTGACTTTTTAACAATCCTCAATAACGGCGACGCCGGTACTAACTTCTTACTCGGTTTTGAGTTACGGCCGATTACGTCTCTGAAAAGCTATTCAGATTCCACGGTGTACCGTATAATGTCCGTGTAAACGTGTGTGTCGAAGCGTCGGCAAAAAAGAAGTTTACTCGCCGGGTCCGCGGCCGTGGAAGCGTAAACGCGGCGTTTTTCGCGTGGCAATCGTAAAAGGCAATTTGACCGTATGTTTTATTCATAATCCCATGTTTCATTTTCGTGGGCTGCGCGCCCGGTTCTTGCGATCGGTTAACGACTCCGAGGATTATCCCTGCGAGCGAAACAATTCGCAATTGCAATTTTTCCGTGTTTCTCGCGATACACCTTCGATAACGCGACACGCTAATTCCTGTATCGGCATTCCGGTTGGCAGCTGGATAGCTCCGAAACATAGCTCCCGTTCATTGCACAATAAATTTTCACGAATTTCATTTTTATGCCAATAACCTGGCACTCGAGCATCCACTTTCAATTCACGTTTTCAATGTTTTTCGCATTCTCGTTGGACAATCGCAAAAACGGTTTCTCGTCCTTCGGATAATTTTATATTAACACGTTGACTGCCATGTTACCAATATATGGGTGACGGAATTATTTGTCCAGATTTTAAAATAAATTTTCATGTTAATATATCCATTGTTCCAAATTTGGTTAGGATCAGTAAAATGTAAGAAAGTTGGAGGACTACTCAATATCATACATTTAATTTTTCCAATTTTTATTTCATTAAATAACTTGCTTTTATTTTATGGGATTTTTGAGGTTCTAGTTTGGCAGTCAAAGTGTTAATTCGAGTTTCTGGCACACACAACTACAGACACTTCGAATTTCATGAAAACGGTATGAAAAGGTTATTAGACAAATATTATTAACTCGCTGCATTACATATCCCCTCCATGGGGCGCATTGGATCGTTTATGTTCTATTTCTTTTTTGCGATTTTCGGCTTTCAAAAAATCAGAAAAAATCCCAAGATCTTAAGATCTTAATCAAGCCTCTATTTTAACCCTCCATTTCATCAAAGTTTTTCAAATTTGTGCTAACTTTTTTAAATACTTACTTTAGGTGCAAGTAAACACCCCATAGCACAATTTTCATTACAAGTCATCACCAAGGTCATTAGTTACATGGAACATTATTCGGGACTTCGAAGTCTCAACCATGAAATAGTATATAATTTTATAATATGAGCTCATAAAGATCGTAATATATCAAATTTTACGTTATATATAATTAATAGTAGTAACTAAAAATTATAACTTACCAAAATGAAAAACAAATAAGTATTTTATATATGCAAACACATGGAGCATTTCCAATCTTCTAGAATCCATCCTAGCATCTATCTTGCCCTTACATCATCTCATCTACTTGTTTCTAGCAAACTTCCAAAGAGAAGTAAGCTTGTGTTGCTATTCAATAGTTGAACGAAATTCATAGAAGTGGACTTGAAAGTTTTAATGGGTTTCAAAGCGTTTAAATTAATACAGTACCATGAGAAAACTGGCGGGACTTATAAGTCGCATCGTATATGTCGCCAAGAGTTGGATGATAAACGTCGCGGGATTATCCCCAGTACCGAGAGGCCTCCGACGCCGAGGAGTGTAAACGACGCTATCAAGATCCGTGGTGTTGACATATATCGAGAATTCATTCTGATACTATCGCCAGTAAAAAAGAAAAATTCGGAAAAATTAGAGCTCGCCCCCCTCCTTTCCCTTTGAAATGATTCAGAAGTGAAATTTTCGCCTAGACGTACCAGGTATGTAAATATGAAACCGTAATTTTTGTATTGAAATTACACGTTTATTGTATGACAATGATACAAAATATTTTATTCGAAGTATTGCCCATCGGTAGCTACACATTTTTCCCATCTCTCCGACAATTTGTGGATGCAACGCCAAAAAAACTGTTCCTCTTTTGAGGCAAACCAGTCATCGAGCCATTTTCGTACATTTTCGTAAGATGTGAAGCGCTGCTCAGCAAGTGCGTGTCCCATCGATGTAAATAAGTAATAATCGGATGGAGCCAAGTCTGGTGAGCAAGCCGCATGCGAAATTATTTCCCAACTAAACCCCTCAATCGTTTGCTTTATCGGTTTTTCTGTGTGTGATGGTGCATTATCATGAAGTAAAATCACTTTGTGTTGCCTTTTTTGATATTCCGGTCGTTTTTCACGCAAAGCTTGATTCAAATCGATCATTTGTTGTCGGTAGCGTTCAGTATTAACGGTTTCTCCAGGTTTTAGCAGCTCATAATAGATCACACCCTTCTGATCCCACCAAACACAGAGCATTGTCTTCCGTCCATAGCGATTTGGCCTTACAGTCGATTTCGATGGTTCGTCTGGAGTTACCCATGATCTCTTACGCTTAGGATTCTCGAAATATATCCACTTCTCATTGCCAGTCACAATTCGATAGAGAAATGACTATCTTTTGTACCTGGCGAGCAGCATTTCACAAGTGGGTTTTCGCTTTTCCTGCTGTCTTTCATTCAATTCATGTTGAACCCATTTTCCCATATTCTGAATCTTTCCCATGGCTTTTAAACGTATGGAGACGGCTTCTCGTGTCACATTTAATTGATCCGCGAATTGTTGTTGCGTTCCAACGCGTCATCCTCATCCAACAATGCTTGCAAATCGCAGTCTTCAAACTTTTTCGGTGGTTTTCCACGTTCTTCGTTTCTCACATAAAAATTGCTATTTTTGAATTTTCTAAACCACTCAAAGCACTATGATTTACCAAGAGCATGCTCACCGTAAGCTTCGACAAGCATTCGATGCGATTCTGCAGCAGTTTTCTTCGATTGGAAACAGAAAATCAATGCTGTCCACGAATCGTAGTTTCCAGGCACAAAATTCGACATGTTCAACGCTATTAAAAACTATGCTGTTGTATGAAACTTGTATGGTTATGAGTTGAAAATCTTTACCAGATGTCAAAACAAGAAAATGGCGTCAGTGACGCGGTTTTACGGTAACTACATTGACAGCTAGAGTCATCTATGGGCAAATTCCGGTTTCATATTTACAGACCTGGTAAATCAGTGTGTCCACGGAGAGTTGTTAAACGTCGGTTCGTAATTAATCTTTTGCATTCGATGATTCCGTAGAAGTATTCTTGTGGGGATCTTCGGGCTGGAATGATACCTTCTGAAGTTACATTCAATTGGTTTTATGCATTCCCCGAAGTGTTCAAGCGATACTCGATAACATCGTAAATTTCGTTTAATTTTCGCTTTCGTTCGACTATTTCTTCCTCCGGTCGCACTATGTTTATGTCGAAACGAGGTTTTACGATCGACAGTTATATCGTGCATTGCAAAAGATCGTCCGGATAGAATTGTTTCTGTCGGACAGACAACTCGAGAGCATCGTCGATTATTCGTAAAAAGATTAACGTTCATCTGCCAGTCGTATTACAGATCCTCCCCTCTCTTTCCGTCGCGATCCCCTGACCGCTGCGTTTGAACATCGTAACTACTGAAATTTACTGCCGGCGCAATAACCGAGGCGAAGTAAACGTGGAAAATTAAATAATAAGTAGTTGCAAAACCAGGAATTCTGGCTGGACGCAGGCCTCCGCGAGCCTGTCGTTGCACAACCGCGACCGACAAAAACTTGTTTGTCTATTGTGAGAAGAATATCGCAAGCGGCGTCGATAATTCAACACGTTATCCTGTATTGATCTGGAAACGACAAGCTAAATGTTCCTGTTTTGTGGAATTTTTACTTCTTGTTCTTTCAACATTCAGTTTACCCTGCATCGGTTTTCAATCGTTCGGAATCAATCTCATTATTTCTAATTTTGTATTCTAACTTGTCTCCGTTCTTTTTTTTTTCGACCTAGATCAGTATGTTCGTTGCGTGTATCGCGTACCTGCTTTAACGCTTTCTTATTTTGAGTATATTTGAGTATATAACTGCAATATAGGGATCAAGATTTTATTACAATCTCTTCTATTAAATCAAATTTTCGATACACAAATTTATAGTTTATTTTGGGTCTCTGTATATTCGAAAAATCAATGAGTACATTTTTATACATATTTGTTTCATTGTTCCTTACTCAGATTGAAGGGGTGAAAACAGCCCTTATAGTTGAGGGAGAAAAAATGTTTTCGGAATATCTCAGAAACTAGAGGGCGAGACAGTATAAATATAATATTTTCTCAAATTGTGTGTCTTCGAACGGAAAATTGAGTGAGAGTTGAATTCATATTCGTACGGAAATCAATTAAATTATAGCGTATAAGGTGAGAACTTGATTGTCAAGTAACTAACAATTGGACCGTTTATTTTGAAAGTGGTGCAAGTCCTTTTTTTAAAAAAATGAGATGTGACGCAATTTATGCTTAATTTAGTGTAAACTTTTTGTTTATAACTAGTTAGTATTTAATATCTTAAAAAATGCCAATGTTTTGTTGAATTTTTTTTTTTAATTGTCAGATCTGCTAACATTTAATTTTCTCGAAACAAAAGAAAACGGACTTGCACCACTTTAAAAATAAACGGTCCAATTGTTACAGGTATTGTTACTTTTACGAAGCAAATGAAACTTGTGTGTGAAATGAATTTGAATGCAAGGAAGCAGTCGACGTGCAAATATAAAATTGCGATGGTCGAGCCCATCGTACAACGAAGCCAGCTAAATAAACGATAAAAAGGTGACGAATGCAGCGAAATCACACGTTTCGAGTTTCGTCCATTCGGGCCGTCGATTTGCAACACAGTGCGGCGGGGGAGCGGTGTTTGCGAATCGAAAAGATCGAATTCCGCGATGCGGTCGTTGCAACGGTTAATAAAATATCAATGGCGGTCGGTGGCGAACAGTCGATAAACCAAGCTGCAATTTTAATTTCGCCGGAGCAACCGGCAATCGGGAAGAGGGGTTTGGCGACTCGGATCGTTCGCAGCACAGTAAACCCGTCGCTCGTAAACCTTAATTCATCGTGAAGGTAGAACACCGCGCGGCGGAAAAGGGTTGAAGGGTAGAGGGGAAGAAGGCCCGAGCGCCGAGAGACAAAAGAAAGGCAGATGGGCCACGGTAGGATCTATGGTGGCAAGAGGAGAGATCCGGCGCGTGTAATTATCAGCCGGATCGCTATTCGAATGGATGAATTATATCGTCGTGGTCTGCGGTGCGCGCGCGTCGAATGCACGCTGCCAGCCCGAGGGCCGCTCTTCGTACGAGGAATTGACACTCGGAGCTACGCAATTATTAATGTCTCATTTGCATTGGGAATAGATCGACCGCTTTATTGGCAGTTTATCCCGCGCTCCCTTTTAAGTCGTCCCTTTCGCTCTTGCTCGGGTATTCAAGTCCGATTGCGGCACTGGCCTAACCTGGCCTTCGACCGTGCCTCCTACGGACACTTAACCCCGTGTACTACACTCCCGGACAAAAAGATAGCACATGGGTAATATTTCCATATTTTGAATGGTATGTTCATAGTTTCCTAAATGTTATAGATTGAATATACACAGCACGTCTTCGGAACGTAGTAAACAAGGTCGAAGCTGGAAGTACAGTAAGGAACAAAACTGAACACACATACGACATTTTAACAAAAATAATTTTTTATCCAATATTTGCATGTAGAATACAAAAGAAACAAAATACTTAGTATTATCTACAATCTTCTGGCTTTTCAAAACAAATTTAACATTTGTGATATTATTATTATTTCGCTTCATACAATTTTTTTTCGTGTAGTCGGTTTTGCACCGCACCAAGATTCTCGGGATTAGGAACTGTAAACACAGATTTTGTAAACAACTTGGTAGTCCATCACGGTCAATGCCACGATCAGGAGTGCAGTAGTTATTAGTTTATCGTTGTTCATGCGTTAACACGCATCAATATAACATCATGAAGCCATTATCTAAAGATATGAAGAATAGTATCATTTTCCAATTAAAATCGGGTTTATCAACGCGAGTAATTGCTAGAAAATTTGTCGTCAGTCAGGCAGTTGTACATAAGATACGGGAAAAATACTGTAGTAAAGTCCCTGCATCTTTTGAAGGCCGTCCAAAATTATTATCTTGTCAGGAGAAGAGAAGATTGACGAAATACATTACTTCAGAAATTGCAACGACGACATCAATGGCTGCAATGTTATTAGAAAGCGATGTTGGAAAGAAAATTAGTAAGTGGACGGCTCGAAGGGCATTAAAAGAAGCCAATTTTACAGCAATTGAGAAGAAAAAAAAACCTGCTCTATCAAAAAAGAATGTCCGGGCCTGTCTGAGTTTTGCAAGAAAATATTTAAGCTGGCATATAGAGCAATGGAAAAAAGTAATTTTTTCCAACGAATCTAAAATCAATCGAATTTCATGGGGTGGACGTTCTTGGTGTTGGAAGAAGCAAGGCGAACCTCTTTTACCGCGTCATGTGAAGCAAACAATAAAATTTGGTGGTGGTTCCCTTATGGTGTGGGGGTGCACTACGGCGTACGGTGTAGGTACACTACATCGAATAGAAGGTATGGTGAACCAGTATACGTATAAGGATATTTTAGAAAAAAATTTACTGGAAACAATTGAAAATATGCCGGTACCAGAGTGTGATGTCGTATTCCAACATTGTGCGAAGAGCGTAAAGAATTGGCTGCAAACTCAACCATTTCAAACCATGGAATGACCTGCTCAAAGTCCAGACATAAACCCGATTGAAAATGTCTGGGCATACTTAAAAATGAAGTTACAGAATAACTATAGTGCTTCCCCAACAACGATAACTGATTTGTGGCAAAGAGTGCAGGAACAGTGGGATTCCATTACACCAGAATATTGCGAAAATGTAGTATTAAGTATGCCTAAACGTATTCAAGCAATTATCAAGGTTAAAGGTTCATGGACAAAATATTAAGCGTACGAAAATCTGAAATGTTTACTCAAAATTAGTAGCGGTGCAAAACCGACTACACGAAAAAAAATTGTATGAAACGAAATAATAATAATATCACAAATGTTAAGTTTGTTTTGAAAAGCTAAAAGATTGTAGATAATACTAAGTATTTTGTTTCTTCTGTATTCTACATGCAAATATTGAATAAAAAATGATTTTTGTTAAAATGTCGTATGTGTGTTCAGTTTTGCTCCTTACTGTATTTGTTTTTATTTCAGTTTCTCGGAATAAGCTATAAAAGAAGGTGGGCGAAAAGATAGCACACTTAGAATTTTCATAACAATTACTAGTATTTGTCAAACTTTCTGTGAGGCTAAACGCGTAAGTCAGTTTAATACACTTAAATCCCAAGTAGTTTAAAAGATTGAAGCATTTGGCAGTCATGGGACGAGGAAAGAGATTGAGTAAAGAAGAGATTAACACAATTCTTGTTTTAAAGGACCAAAACTTTTCTATCTCTACAATTGCCTCAGCTATCAAAAGAAGTCGGAAAGTAATTTACAATTTGATATAAAATGTGAAAAATTACGGACGGAAAAAAATTACTGGCCGGCCATCAGCATTAACGAAACGTGAGAAAAGAGCAATTCTTCGTACGGCATCGAATTCTTGCCTAACAGCGAGACAAATTGCTCATGAAACAGATGTCAAAACCAACGTTAGAAATGTACGTCGTGTCAAAAAAAAAAAAAAACCACCACTATAACAGTACGCCACAAAATAGATCGTTTAAACTTTGCAAAGGAACACGTTCAATGGAAGAAAAGATGGCAATATGTAATTTTTTCTGATGAAGAAAAATTTAATTTAGACGATCCAGATGGCTTTAATTACTATTTCCATGACATTAGAAAAGAGCAATTATCAAAAGTTCGTCGACAAATGGGCGGAGGCAGCACAATGGATGGGCCGGAATTGGGTACAACGGACGAACAGATACACAATTCATTGACTATCGAATGAATGCTGCAACGTATACAAAACTAATTGAAGAGAAACTTAAGAATCATGCAGTTGGCATCGGGGGACCAAGTTATGTGTTCCAACAGGACAACGTGTCCGTTTATGAAGCAGGAGTTGTGAAGGAATTTTTTGCGTTCGAAAATATGTCTGTTCTCCCTTGGCCTGCAAGGTCCCCTGACATTAATATTATAGAAAATTGTTGGGGAGAACTCTCCCGAGCTGTTTACAATTCGATACGATTCAAGATTTAAAGGAGTGCATTAGAAGAGAATGGAACAGACTTCCACAAAAAAAAATAAAAAATTTATACAAATCTTTACCGAGACGAATGGTGGAATTAATACAAAACGAAGGAGTTCGACACATTATTAAATTGATAAACAATGTCATTTTGTTTGTAAGAATTTCATTTGTTTTAAGAATTAGTTTAAGTGTGCTATCTTTTCGCCGGCCTGAAATATGATAATTATGTTAAGAAACTGGAAGGACTGTCATTATTTTCATTTGTCACTTTTGATATATTATTAAATGTTTATAGAACTTAAAATTAAATGTATAATTAAACATGTATAAAATTTATTGTTGTGCTATCTTTTTGTCCGGGAGTGTATCACAACGAGTCGCACTCGAGACGAAGATTTCGGACAGAATCTATCAGGTCTAGTAAGAATTAATGTCGTTTTCCAATACATTTTTAAAACTAATTTATTTAAACAAAACAAAACAATTTAATCAACGATATAGTCGCCGTTTCAACTACTTGTGCCCAACGCTCAGCTAGCATTTTAATCCCTCTATTGTAAAATTCTTGTGATTGTGATTCAAAAAATTCGGTCAAGGCGTTTTCGAGGCACCCTTCATTATTAAAATGTTTTCCAAGAAGAAAATTTTGCAAGGAACGAAACAAATGATAATCGGATGGGGCAATATCTGGAGAATATGCAGGTTGTGGAAGAACTTCCCATCCCAACTGGCGTAGTTTTTCCGCCGTGATTCTTGCAGTATGCGGTCGTGCGTTATCGTGATGAAGAATTACGCCCTTCCGATTAATCAGCGCGGGTTCTTTTTCTCTCAAAGCTCGGTCTAACCTTTCCAATTGCGCACTATACACTTCACTTGTAATGGTTTGGTTGGTTGGTAAGAGTTCATAATGAAGAATTCCTTTAAAATTCCACCAAACACACAACATCACTTTTTCGTGTTGGCTGCGGCGCTTCGCTTTTATCCAACCATTGTGGCCGTCTCTTCAAATTAACATAAAGCACCCATTTTTCGTCTCCGGTAACAATTTGCTCTAAAAACGGCAATCGGGTTTGACGAGAGAGGAGCGAACTGCAGATTGTGACTCTTTGATTGCATGCAATGCCGAATATGCTCTTCATCTGCCACCCTTTAACCCTAGTTTCGCAAAGTAAAACAGTTCGAACACAAACTTTTTGCAGCAAAGCTTGTTAATTACGCTTCACACTTTTTGTATGTACCATGCGGTTGTAGGTTATGTTGATGAAGTTAGCGGCAAGCAGGATTCTAAAGGAACACTAAAAAACGGCACTAATTATTACTAGACCCAATACTAAAACATACAGGGTGTCTCGGGTTTTAATGGACAAACTTGGGGAGCACATCTTACAAGTGGAAATAAGAAAAAAATGTTATTTGAAGTTTCCTCAGAAACGCTTTATTACAAAGTTACAAAGAAATAAAGTTAGAATTTATGGCGGTGGATTTTACTGTACCAAACATTGAAAGGTCGAACGTGTTTATCTTCTTTGTCTGTTCATGTCATGTTTACTATTTTGATATGGTTTGCTGTTAGTGTTAAATGACCAGTTAGTTCAAGAATACGTGGTGAAAATGCCTGGAGTGTTTTCAAATATGGAATACGCTGATATTCATTTCATCTACGGATTTTGTGACGGCAGATTTTCTAGAAGAAGAGTACCTCATCCCTCTGTGTTTATTAATACTCATCGGCAATTACGCAATTTGTGGTTCATTTAGAAGTAGGAATGAATATCATGATGTTCGGTCAGCCTTAGGACAGCGACGACGCACGGGAAGAATCTTTATTTGCTTATAACTTTGTAATAAAGCGTTTCTGAACAAACTTCAAATAACATTTTTTAGGATTTTTTTTTGTAGGATATGCTCCCCAAGATTGTCTATTCAAACCTGGGACACCCTGTATAGGGTAATTCCGGAAGAGATGCACCAGTTTTTATTGTGGCAATACTGGACGATTCTCAATTGTTTTTCTGTCATCATTTATAACATTTTAACATTTGTAAATAATCTCAAAACGAAGAACACGTGTATTATATTATTTACGTGTAACGGAAGTATAAAAACTTCTTAGTGTTACTTTCTGATGAAATATTTTTGTTAGTAGTCAGTACAAATGTTATTACCTTCTTATGGTATGGTTTTAACTATCGGTATCAACTTAAATAGAGATTTTTTTTGTACTAGTTCGTGTTTTTGTATAGGTGCGTCTCCCCCTCACAATTCACAATTTTTTGGACACCACATAAGAACCGTTATTTGTATCTAAAAAGTAAAAGAATCGATATTCTTTTAATTATTTTGTTCTTCGAATTTTTTCTCTACATTTTGTGTAGATTATCTTAAATTTCAATAATAATCAACTTTCCATTAACGATTTTTATCGTAGAACATTTTAGAATAACTATTATTTTTGGTCCCTGCATATTATAATGAGAATCGTACAAAGTTTCAGTAAATTCAATCTTCTTCTTTCTATGAGATGTTTTACTTTTATATTGGTAGGTTTAGTGTCAACACTTTGAACGCCAAACAAGAAAGCTAAAAAATTCCACGAAATCAAAGTAAGCTATTTGATAAAATAGAAATTGAAACAATTAAATGTATGGTATTGTGTGGTTCTCCAACTTTCTTGCATTTTACAGATCCTCATCAAATTTGGTACAATGAATAAGATGAATGATTTGCAGAAAAAAAAATAAAAAAAAACCTGAACGGATAAAATCCTGAAAACTAAAATCCTAAAATCCTGATCGGATTTTCGTGATTTTTTGCGATTTGATTTTTTTTTTAATGATTTGTATGTATTAACGTAAAAATTTATTTTAAAGCCTGAACAAATAATTCCGTCACCCATATATGGGTGACATGGCAGTCAACGTGTTAAAAAATCCTGGTAGTTTCCGAACGTGTTGCTTTCTCGAAGAAAACCACACCGATCCAGCGTGATCCTCGCTAGTGTGATCATCTCGTGGATCGGAAACAGCGGAGCTGGAAGAGATAGTTGTTAGGTGTATCGCGACAAAAAGAATCGCGAATCGCGCGCAGCCAGGAGTATCAAAGTTGCGTCGGTTTCGCGTGCGTGAGATATATTCGCCGGTTACCGCGGTGATTTATCCACGCCTTTGGTGATAAAGCATTGCGCAACGGATAGTGTTCTGGCCGAGTAAAATGGTGAATCAGATAAAGATGAGCGCTTCCCGCTCCCAGGAGAGGAACCCATAAATCAGCTGGCTGTCTGTGCTCGAGTATGAGCCGGCCGAATGAACGCGAACGCGCGTTTATTAATTAACTAGCTGGATAGAGTCGCGTAACGGTCCGTGGAATATCGGTATCTTGAGTTTCTAGCTGCCCTCTATCTCCGCGATTGTTCAAACCGATGATACAGCTCTGATTCTTCTGTGTAAACACAAATGTTCGGAAGGGTTGCCGACTGCATTTATTAATACTGTTTCTCATTAAAATGCTGCCTCCATCCTCTCGCTGTTGGATTGTCCGGCGAACAATTTTTCGACGCTCGATGAATAATATCTAACGGTCCGCGCTTTCCATTATCTGGCTGCACCTGCCAGCTTTGAACTAATGGGCGGAGAGTAAGGTTGTATTATAGTGTTCATCCTGGGAACTTTTGTATTCGTCTCCTCTCCAAGCTAGACGTACTGTTAATCTGTCTTGGCGAGTTTCTTCTTGCTGTAATCCTATTTTGTTTTTCTTTTTTTCGTGGAGTTATGATAAAGACTATGTTTAGGGACATGTTACGACAGGAAAAGAAGAACTGATTTCAGGGAGGCTATTTTATTTGAAAATTTGTCCCAGTAAAGAAGCTACTAAGTGTCATCTCTTTCCTTATTTTTACGAAATTTATGCTTTATACATTTTTATAACCGTTCATTAATTTCAGACACATCTTGAACACGTGTCTATTAAATAACAAGACCGTAGTAGATGCAAAGATCGATGTAGTGACACACAATTTAGTAGACATACAATTAACACTTTGAGTGCCAAACCAGAACCCTAAAAAATTCCATGAAACCAAAGTAAGTTATTTAATGAAATAAAAATTGAAAATAATTATATGTGTGATATTGAGTAGTCTTCCAACTTTCTTGCATTGTACAGATCCCAATAAAATTTGGTACAATGAATATATTAACGTAAAAATTCATTTTAAAATCTAGACAAATAATTCCGTCACCCATATCTGGGTGACATGGCGGTCAACGTGTTAAAGAAGTCAACTGTCTTTCGTCTTAACCAGTTAACTGTGATTGACGAGTATACTCGTCATGGAGAAGTGGCACGATTTTGTGTATTGACGAGTATACTCGTCATGCGTAAAATTTTAATTCTGGTGAAAACTAAATTATATTCGTAGAATTTTAATATGTTTAAAATGTTTAGAGGTCAAGACGAAATGAAAATTATAAATAATTTGAGTTGGATTTATAACTATAAATGTGACGACTATACCCGTCATCGCTTGATTATCGCGACACACACTGGTGGGCGTTTTGCAAAGAGATCGCCACAGTTAACTGGTTAAAATATTGAAACAAAAAATCTCTTCACAGACACAGAATAGTAGTGTCCGACCAAAGAATCCACTTAAAAGTCAAAACTTGATTTTCCCAAGAAATTCGCTTAAACGTTATCAGAATATCAATCTGGACGGTAAACGTGCGGTTTCTTCTTTTCATTAAGAAAACGTGATACAGAGATCTTCAAAAGAGCTATCTTCAAAGAGAGACTCTGAGATCCACTAGCAATTAATTTTAACAAGCGGAATGGCGCCGAGAAACGATATCATAACGTTAGTTATCTATCACATTTAGCAACGGATTAAATGGAAACCACGAGGCTACAAGAAACCGGAAGTACATAAACATTTCCTGCAGCTTAACCGCGCCGCGGCTCGGACGGTCAATAAATTTTTTGAGGAATTCCTGAAAATGACTGTTGCGCCGAATAACGGTGGAAGCGGAGATGGTAATTTTAATAGAAAAGCCATGGATTTAATGGGGGACGATATTTCGTTAGGTCGCGTCGCGCCATCAAGCAACGGCGTATCATTGCCCGACTATAGGAGAGTTAATCCCCTTATAAAATCGTATTATGCAAACGAAGCCGGAGCAGCGCAATGGGAGACGGAGCAAAGTTTCTTGGCCGATATCTTACCTTCGTAAGACTCCGCCGAGGAGACTCGCGTTTAAGCATTCCGGTGGCGATAGTCGTCTTTGTACCTCGGCTACCGTAACTTTGTACTTGCTGGTGCTGCTTAGTAACGATAATCGTCCTGGAACCGAACAGAACACGTCCGAAGGTTGCGCGTTCCCACTCAGCATCGCCTTCTCGCTCCTGTCGGATGGTTTCATGTCTGCAACAGCGAAAACACGTCGGCGTTTGTAGTCGGCAGTCGTTCGATCGATCGGAGATCAATTAACGCGTGTTAAACGGTGGCAAACTAACAGGCGAACGGCAATTTCATTAGCACCGACTGATTCAGGCGAATGCGAGAATTGTTTAACATTCCATTTCACAGTGATTTTATGGCTAATGACGCTTCCGTTGCTCAAAAGTGGAGAACACGAAACGGGCAAAGTTGCCTAATATGGGCAGATGTTAAAATTTGGCATAATGTTTTATAACGATAAAATCTCAAATAATAGGTTGGGGAAAAAGAAATCCATTATTTTTCCGGCGGATGGCTGTAGTGATCGATATCTCGTAAAGTATCGATCAAACAATTTCAGATTTATGCTCATTGGAAAGGTGACATTTCGCACTAAAAAAATTCGTTTCCTGTTTTTTGTTTGGTCCATTCAGTTGTGAGTTACAGGGTGTTAAAAATGGAAGTCAACAAAGAGAAAATTCGGTACATTTTACAGTTTTTCTTTGATAAAGGCGAAAATGCAAGCCAGGCGGCTGAAATTGTGAATGGTGAATGGTGTTTATGGTCCCGATACTGTAATAGCCAATTACGTGCAATTTTGAATTTTTTTTTTCAATTTTCAATTGAAATTTTCAATCAATGCGATTGACCAGAAACAGCCAGAATTGTCCAACAGGAGAGATGTTGTGTTTCATCAGGACAACGCCAGGCCACACACACGTCTATAGTGACTCGCCAGAAACACCGGGAGCTTGGTTGGGAAGTTTTGATGCATCCACCATATAGTCCGGACCTGGCACCAAGCGATTATCGTGTTTTTCTTGCATTGCAAAATTTCCTTAGTGATAAGAAATTGGCATAAAGAGAAGATTGTGAAAATCGATTACTAGAGTTTTTCGTCAATAGGGACCAAGACTTCTATGAGAGAGGCATTATGAAGCTACCTTTAAAATGGCAACAAATTATAGAACAAAACGGTGCATATTTGACCCAAATCGGACAATCCGAAATATGTTAAATAAAGTCTTGAAGTTCACGTAAAAATAATGGATTTCTTTTTCCCCAACCTAATATGATTTTCTTATTATTCTGTATTGGAAAAATTTGTGTATTTGATAGCATTCGTAGACATTCAGTGACAGCATCTAATTGTAAGTGACTCAATATTTTATAACCATCTCTTCAAACCAACAAGTTTATTTGAAAAATATGTTCTAAGAAATCGTGAATCGTTTGTGTAAACTTGACAATGGGTTTTTGCATAAATTGAACACAGATACGTGCCTGGAATGATAATGTACACATATTGTTGGTAATATTTCCTGTTAACAGCGAACAATATTTGACTTCAATGCGAGGAATTCGTAAGAAGATATACTCTTGAGAATTCATTTGAAAGTTTTCCAAGGTTGGTGTTAGGTTTCGAAAAATGTTTTCAGACTCGACAAAGTACAGAAATTTTATTGATTTTGATTCGGCATTCGACAAAAAATTCAATTTAGCACTTACTACGAGGAACAGTAAGTTATACAACCAGAACCGGTTATAAGTTTTTTGTATGAAAGTGCGAAGAGCAAGATCGAGCATAGAATTATACAGCCTATAAAATCTGTAGTTATCACTGACAGGTTACGCAATGACATTGTAGTATTCAGATCTTATGTTAATTGCAAATTAATATTTCGAAAAAAAAGAATCTAATTTGTATTAAGAATTCTGATTCAACGTAGTCACAATAGAACGGATCGAGTTAGATCAGTGTAAAGTTCTTATACATCAATTTCAAGCATCATAGCTTCTGTAATGGCTCCTTCATTCTCAATGTATTTGTTATAAAAGTATTTTACTCATAACAGAAAAACTTTATGAAGGTGCATTCCATCCTGTTTTACTGCGTTGTTTTTAGCTTAAAGCTATAATTGTTGCTGCAGTACGGTAATCCCGGGAGAGACGTACCATATTTTGTTTTCTGTTTCATAAAAATTTTACTGAAAGTACTAATATTATAATCGTCTGAAAGCTCTCTCTGAACCGTGCTATACCACCTTGACAGTTACGGCAGAGATCTTTCCGACAGTTACGGAGAGAATACTGTAATCTAAGTTGACCGCTCTGAGCATCGACAAGAACAAAACAAAATTTTATTTGGATTTCGAAGGAATTTACAAATAAAAATCATACTGGTACCGCACTGTCTACCGATGATTAGTTTATATTTTTCGAAAGTTGGCCCGTGGCTGAGGATTTTTAAATAGATTCTTTTTAATCACTTCGTTTGTGATTCTTAAAGTTCCTTTTGACAATTGTTGAAAATTCAATATGCTTCCGGTAGATAAGATAAGAACAAAGAAACGTTTCTAGACATTTAAAGCACTTTAGTTTAACAAACAATTTCATTTGCACCGTATTGAAAATTTTTGGGCGTACGCCTTTCACAGTAAACGGGATCACTAAACTAATTTTAACATTTTGTCTAACGGTAGCTTGTTAATAATATTTTCAATAATTATTCTGTACCAAAAGGAAGCTTAAAACTCACGTTCAACATAACAACTCCAAACGAAACGATTAGGTTACGTTACTGGTGGTGAATTGTTGGTGCCGAAATGTTATTGCCGACGAACGATCTATTAAGAAATCCTTGTCCAAGGACTTTAAAAAATCACGATATAATCGTGGATGCGTTCAGAAGAGAATCCGCGGGAAACGTGAATTGTTCGCAAGACGGTCTATAATTAATTCGATCCCGTTGATGAAAGGTATGCAATAATCCTCTTAAGATTAGTGTACACGATTCGCGCGAAAGGTCAAAGAGTACTTGAGGGACTGGCCAGGAAGGAACCGAAGGTTCTTCTGAAATTACGTTATTCCGGGTTCCGGGGATGTCTGTGTGGGTGCATAACCGTGACCAGAGAGCAATATCTTCGCGAAATATTTTAAATTCACCGTACCGTCCTGTTTTCATTTCTATGCACCGATAGTCCCGCATTATTGCATCGTCGGCTCTGGAATGCTTAATATAGGGCCGCAGGGCTCGGACAAAGCCGTGTTATTACAAGGCAAATCGATCGTCAACTTATAACATGAAACTCTTCATCGTCGGTCGGGTTCGATCATGAGGTACACCTATGGTTTATGGCCGTTTCGGAAGCGTGTACCGCGAGTTTCGAGCCGATAAGCTTTCGAAATTCTTCGATGAAAATATGCGGCAATACCGGCTGCAACCTGTGCTTCCTCCCCCCACCCCCACCCCCCACACGAAGCTTGATATCCTGGAGTTGCAGCGATGAATATTCACGCCCACAAACAAAAGTTCTGCCGGAGCTTTTCCTAGAATTTCGACTGTGCGTTACACCGCTGCTGCGACCGGGGGAATTCGTTCGATATTTGCGCCGCTCCGAGGAACTTTTCCGCCTGGAAATACCGAGGACTGAAAGTTCGTTGAAAAACTGGTCGCCCGTTTGCGGCCATCTATTATTAATTCGCGCGAAAGAAAATCCCCCGGCGGAATGCCACGATTCGGTTTTTCATCGGCGCAGAAACTGTCGCCGAGATTCGCGTCCATTACGCATACGGTACCTTTTTTTTTAACACGAAAGTGTTTTAGAGATGGGGGGGGGGGGTGATTTCAGAAAAGATGTAACGAAACATGCAACGCAAAATCGTCACGTCTATTACTTAAGTGTATGTACGCATGTGCACAATATTGAACGGGGGGTTTGCACAGCTGCTCAGAAGACACTTTCGTGTTTAGTACGTGTACAGGAGTACAGGTTTTTTAAATACGCAGATTACAATTTGTTAAAAAGGACAAAATATGAAGGCAGGCTGTAACATTGGGGCCAGCAAGAAACATTGTATCGACCAGATGCAGCTGGAATCCTAGCTTGAACAGATTTTCCAATAATAGTGTTCTTTGGGTGTCATAAAGATTACACTGTCAAAGGACATGATTGTGGATTTCACACTCGAAACCACATTTACACCTAGGGTCGTCAATAATGCCAACACGATCGAGAGAGCCAGCAAGATGGTAGCGATCAGCTCTGCTTCTGTTTAATGTGACAATAAACAGTCGAGATAATTTTTTATGGTTGAACCAAGTATGACGGTTATCCCTAAAGAAATGAAGAAAATAGGATTTACCCTTATACAAGCCTTGGTTTTTTATAATCGTAGAAGTATTATAAAAAGCTTTTTTCACGAACAGTTCGTATAGATCAGTAAAAGGAATTCTCGAAATACCTAAGGAACAAAAAGTGGTAGCGTTTTTGGCTAAATCATCGGTAACCTCGTTGCCCCAAATACCGGAATGGGAAGGTACCCGATAAAATTTAATAAAGTACTTGTGCTAATTGTTTCGTATAAATTGATTATGTTTCTTTTGAATGTTCAAAATATAGGAATTGGTTCTAATGTTAATTTTGACAGACTCCAGACTTTGAAGAACGCATACGGGACCAATACACGTCGCGCAAACCACTACGCCTCGCGATCGTACGCCGAGTTTGCTCGCGGGGCTACAACACCGTGTAAATTGAATATTATTGGTAAAACGAAACATTGTTTCTATTCTGTAATTGAAGGGCAGAGTTGTGCAGAATTACAATTGAATTACTCCAGGAATTGTAATTACAAAGTAATTGAATTACATTGTAATTCGATCATATTGTAATTTATAATTCAGATGTTCATTCAAATTAAATTACAATGTAATTCGTAATTGCAATGGAGTACAATTACAAAATACTTTGTAATTAAATTACATTAATTCCGAATTACGATGTCATTAAATTAAAATTGAAAATTAAAGAATAACAAAGTCATAGGTAATAAGAGGTTGAAAAATCCATGTGAAAGTTTCAAACAGAAGGAATTTATTATTCATAAATTTATATCTGAACAGAAATAACCTCTGCGTTACAAATTTTTTAAATTTCAAACATAAATATGAAAAGCAGAAGGGGCTATACATAATTTGGAGAGTTGTATTTCGATTATATTGTATTTCAGTTACATTGTATTTCAGTTACACATCTGATTAAAATATTTCAATTATGTTGTATTTCAATTACACATCCGGTAAAAATATTTCAATTATATTGTATTTCAATTACACATCTGATTAAAATATTTCAATTATATTGTATTTCAATTACACATTCGATCAAAATATTTCAATTATATTGTATTTTAATTACACATCCGATTAAAATAATTGTTAATTGACTGGTTTTAATTGTTTAATTCAATTATGACGTAGTTGAATTACAATATAACTGAAATACAATGTAATTCAAATATGCAATTGAATTACAACGTAACTGAAGTAGCACAACTCTGTTGAAGGGTTGGTTCTCTCCTTCGCATGTGTGTAAAGTTTGAAGAGAATTTACCAATTCATTATTGAGATATGGTAGCCATGAAAAGCTAAATAATTTAAATAATAACAGACAATTGATCATCGTCGACAGTTTCCAATATCATTGATTCTCGTCATATTCGTCGATAATGCGACAATTACAGTGTACGTAAGAACAATCGCAGCGTTCCTTAACCGTTCCGAACAGGTTAGCAGAGCTACCCGTGGAAATATAATTGAATTACATAATTTTGCAGCAAGTTCTGAAGTAAAAGAGAGAGAGAGAGAGAGAGAGAGAGAGAGAGAGAAAGAGAGAGAGAGAGAGACAGAGAGAGAGAAAAAAGAGAGAGAGAAGAGAGAGAGAGAGAGAAAACATTCGTATTCATGGAAACGCGAGCCGGAGAAACAGCTTCCTTGAGAGAGGGAGGAGGAAGAGAGTGCAAACAAGTTGTCAAGTGGAATCAATCCACATCGGAGCCTCGATCGGCCGGGTTAAACGGGTAATAAATTTCTACGCGAACCAAATAGGTCGACCGCGGGTTCGTTCCACGCTTATAAATTGTAATCTCGGCCGCGATGTTGCAGAAAATCGCATAACGGTAAGCCAGATGAAATTGCCGCGAAACAATCGGTCGATATCGAAGAATTTTGAATGCTACGCCTAGATCTACCAGGTTATTGCAACAGTTTTTGCAACGGGCAATGCTGAAATTGTATATTATCTACGATAAATTCTTGCAACCAGTAATGAGAAATTCTAAAAGCTTCATTGACGACGATCATGCCTCGTAAGAAGATCACGAGGATTCTTCCGCTAAGTGGTCTACTCCAACTTGCGTTGCGTTTCTTATACATTAAACGAGTTTATAGAATATTTTAAGCATTCGAAACATTCAATTTTGTGATATTTCCATGGTTAAGTGGAACTTTAAATAGAAGGGATATTTCAGTATTTTATTAAAGTAGATCGAAGACTAGTGCAAAAGCTAGGTAGGTTCATATTTTGAAAATTGTTTAATTCTTGCATCTACCAGAAACAATTCGACCGAATTATAACTACAGCGAATTATCGATATATGTCAACAACACGGCTCTTGGAGACATGCCCAAGCCGTGTTAGGTTTACATAACATAACGCGACGTTTATCATCCAGGTCTTGGCGACATACAGTCCCGGACAAAATGATAGCACACGCGTGCTATCTTTAATTTCTTGAAAATTACTTAGTATTTCTGAATGTAGCACATAATATCATAATTGTTGCGATCTGGAGAGACGAAGCATATTAGTAAATTAGGTTGACTTCGCTAGCTTTATAACAATTATGATATTATGTGTTACATACAAAAATTCTAAGGGATCTTCGAGGAATTAAAGATAGCACGCATTTTGTCTGGGACTGTATATAGAGAAATCACTGTAGTTCGTGGTCGAAGACGGAGAAAAATTATAAATGAAAATTTTGCATTGTTTAGCAATCTATATTCTCCTGCAGTGCAATTTTTTACGAAACTCCGTCGGGCGCGGTTGCAAAGTGTAATTTGATTCGTTGTTTGAGCATAACGATGTTTGTTGCAATAGAAAAAATAATAATCAATAAATGAATAAAATGCATTTCTTTGTTTACTATTTCTAGTATATTCAGAATAATATGCCAGCGTCCTTATATTGTTTCAGTTTCGTTACAGTTTTCTATTTCACCAATCTCCTTCATAAAAGTATAAAATTCGCAGTGTAGTTATGTGTAGTTATTGCGCGAAGATCGACAGTCCGTTGACGATAACAGCATTTTGTTATTCGCTTCTGCTGCTTCGAGCGCAATTGTTCTTTGACTGTTACACGATGCCTAGCGCATAGTTGGTCAAGATGAATCAGGATGTTTGCGCGGCCGGTAGAATCTGAAAATCATTTGTTTGGAAAGTTCATACGAAATATCAGAAGATGCCATTTTAGAAGCGAGGCGATGAAACCAGTGCTTCGGTTATTATCAAACGTTTCAAAGTTATCTGTCTTCGGCATCTGGAGTCGAGCAACGTCTAGTATACCATACTGGATATGGGTGCACTGACTTATTTCATGGAAATGCGCGACTGGCTCACGTTCGTCGTAACCGAGTAAAACGTGTAATTACCCAGAGTCGTTTTAACCTTTCGCCGTGCGAATTGTGAAACCGTCTCACTCATCGATGAGCTCGCTATCGGTCAATCGGGCGAGAGTTAATTACGAAGGCATGTATCCGTTAATTCAGCGGCACCGGCGCGCATGAAATAAACGTGACATTTTCAGGCGGAGAATGATTCCCAACGAAATTCCATATAGTATTACGGTGACCATATACAGATTGAAAATTTGTCATTTAATTGAATGCGATCCAGCATTGCGTACACGCGGATTGAAAAATTGGCATTTACATCGCGGATTAATACTCTCATTTAAGGCATAAAAGTGTGTAATGAAATTATAAAGTGCAATGGTGGATATCGTAGAAAATTTTGATTACCCTCAGCATGCTGCAATCAAATGCAGATTGGCGTAATTGCAAGTTTTATACTGTAGCATTGCAGAAAAAAAAAAGAAGAGAAGAAGAAATGGGGTGCGAATAAGCAGAAAGATCGAGTGTTTATCCGCCATGATTACGATTCAGGGCCGTAAATTCTGCGTACGTGTTCGAAATTTGTGGGCTAATGAGATTTCCAGTCATCCCTCACGTTCGCAGTAACGGGACCGTCTAAAGGCTTATGTATTCACGGCAACATCCACGGGCCCGGCATCCCGGGACCGCCGGCGTCTTGTCCAGGACGAGATAACGTCTAGGAAGTCGCCACTAGATAATTTGTCACCGGCAAAACCTGGATATATATTACCGGCGTCGTTGAAACAAAAGTGCCAACGGTCACGACTGCTGGAACCGTGAAAACGCGTCTTGTCCACGGCCAACCCGCTAATTACCGCGCGCGTGGCGAACCGATAATTAAGCACGGAGAGCTTGCAGTCACTGCGATTTCAATTACCCGATTTGATACTCATCATTCCGCGCTCCAAGAATTCCGCAGGCCCTTCGATATTCCGCTCTTATCTCCCAGAAATTTTATTCGTTCAAACGTTACGAATAGACTGCGGTAATTCAATAAATGTGCATCTGTAACGCGATTAATTCAGACAATTTTTATTTTGCACAAAAATCCACAGCCCAGTATATGAATATCAAGTATACATTATTTGTAACCCATTCAAATTATTAAGAAAAGAAATACATGTGTACGTAGCCCCTGTGTCTTGCAATTAATTCAGACAATTTTTATTTTGCATAAAAATCCGCAGTCTAGAATATGAATATCAAGTACACATTATTTCTGTAACCCATTCAAATTATTAAGAAAAGAAATACATGTGTACGTGGCCCCTGTGTCTTGCAATTAATTCAGACAATTTTTATTTTGCACAAAAATCCACAGCCCAGTGAATATCAAGTATACATTATTTGTAACCCATTCAAATTATTAAGAAAAGAAATACATGTGTACGTAGCCCCTGTGTCTTGCAATTAATTCAGACAATTTTTATTTTGCATAAAACTCCGCAGTCTAGAATATGAATATCAAGTACACATTATTTCTGTAACCCATTCAAATTATTAAGAAAAGAAATACATGTGTACGTGGCCCCTGTGTCTTGCAATTAATTCAGACAATTTTTATTTTGCACAAAAATCCACAGCCCAGTGAATATCAAGTATACACTATTTGTAACCCATTCAAATTATTAAGAAAAGAAGTACATGTGTACGTGGCCCCTGCGTCTTGTAATTAATTCAGACAATTTTTATTTTGCACAAAAATCTGCAGTCTAGAATATTAATATTAATTATGTGTTGTTTCTAACACATTAAAACCATTAAAAGAAGAAGTATGTGTGTGTGTGGCCCCTGTATCTTGCAATTCATTCAGAAAATGTGTATTTTGCATAAAAATCCGCAAGTATAATACAGGATTAGATTCAAATGCCAATTGCAAACCTGTCTAAGATTTCATAATGCGAGCAGAAGAATTTTCAACACCTCTTAAGAGCAGGTCGAACAATTTATTCGAATATCTGCGCATGAAATATAATTTGACGATCATTTAGCAGGATAGAAAAGTTGCAAAGTGTCGCATCCAGAGGCAAGATTGCGTGCGAATGCACACGAATCGATGATCAACTAGAATCGTTCCTTTTTACTGGTACCAAAATGAGATAAAAATGTGCTCGCCTCGCAACATAGTCGGCCGTCTCTAATTGCGGAAAAGCTTGGAAGACGGCTCTCTGGTTAAGCGTGTTACAAGATTGCGGCAAACCGATCGGTGTACACCTAATAATTTGCCCAGTGGACAGGAAGATAGACTTCACCTAATAATGATTTACACCGTCACGACGCGACGCGACGCGTCGGTTTTCGAGTCGCGGCGCGCGGCCGCGATGAAAGGCGGGAAATTGCGGCGGGAGAAAATATTGTAAGATCATCCGGTGTTCAACGTTCCACGAGCAGCAACGAGGAGCAACTATCAAACTGTCCGCTAGCTAATGCTACTTCGCCGTAACTTTCTCAGCATTGTAACATACTGTTCGAGCATGGAAAGCAAACTCGCCCACGTCGCGTCGTGGCGCGGCTCTTGCTACAGTCTACTTGTCGAACGGTCCCTGGGATCCATTGACGTCAATAAACCGCCGGTTTTTATTCGAGCTGACCGGTGCGGTGCCGCGGCCACCGAACAGCAGCGCCGATTTATCGTTATTCGAGGGTTTAATTGACTGCCCACGCTTTGCTGTAACACCGCCGCGATATCGCTTCCGCTTGCGCCTTTGACGAACGAGCGCCGATCGACGCTTAATTTAATGCCAACACGCAATATACCATACCATACCGAACTGATCGGCTCGAACTGTATTAACACGTCGCCTTTATGTTTCTTCGGAACATAAATCTGGTCGGAAACTTTAACGTTGCTTTGACGTCGGTAGACACAGACGACACCGTACGTGTAGGGGAAAGTTGTTAATGTTGAAATATTGAATACCGAATGTTGCCACTGTAGACATTTTCGGTTCACCGAGAAAATTAGCGGGATTTTTGAAAAAGGTACAGCAGGATTATCTAACCAGCTGAACTCGCAGCTGGGCTCCTACACTCCGCGACAAAAAGATGACACACCCGTAAATATTGCTATTCCTGAAAACTGTGATAAAATTTGATATGTTTCTCTCCGTGTATGTATTTCGGTGGAGCTTCGAGGCTACTTACACCGGCGGATTTAAGCGCAGGTTACAGATTCTGGTCTAAATGTAAACATCGGGGGTCACCGAAGCGACAAAATGATGGCACAGTCTTAAAATTCTTTCTCTGCAGTTGACACTAGACCGTCAGACTGTTTATATCGTATACTGTGTTACTGTGCATTAAATATTGTGTGTGTTTCTTATTATCCTCTATTGAAACTACACTATGGGTAGTGGAAAATCTTTATCCGATGCTGAAATAAAAACAATTTTGACATTGCGTAAAGAGAATTACTCAGTTTCGAAAATTGCACGTATTATACATCGGAGCAGAAAAGTGGTGTATAATTTATTAAAAAATCCCAAAATATACGGTACAAAAAAGAGTTCCGGTCGACCGAAAGCAGTAAGCAATCGCGGAAAACGTGCAATTTTAAAAGAAGCTTCGAATTCTTCGGGAACATCACGACAAATTGCTAAAGCAGCTGGCGTACACACAAATATGCGTAATGTGCAAAGGATAATAAAAGAATGTCCGCACTTAGTTCGAATGAAATTGAAAAAAAAACCACCTTTAACCGCTCAGCATAAATCAGAGCGTTTGAGATTTGCTCAAAAGCATATACATTGGAGAAAAAAGTGGCGTCGTGTTATTTTTAGTGATGAAAAAAGGTTTAATCTAGATAGGCCGGATGGTTTCGCACACTATTTTCACGACCTGCGGAAAGAAGAAAGGATATTAAGCCGCAGACTCATGGGTGGCGGAGGAGTAATGCTTTGGGCCGGAATTGGGTATCGAGGAGTGACCGTAGTAAAATTTATAAACAAAACTATGAATAGCAAAATTTATATAGATTTGATAGACGAACAATTAACTAAATTCGGACAGATAATTTCCGGGGAAAATTGTATATTTCAGCAGGATAATGCAAGTGTGCATACTGCGAAATGCGTTAAGCAGTACTTTGAGCAAAACAAAATTAGTGTCTTAACGTGGCCAGCGAGATCGCCAGATCTCAACATAATTGAAAATTGTTGGGCACAACTAGCAAGACATGTTTATGAAGGCGGAAGACAATTCCAAAGCCTTGTACATTTAAAAACATGCATAGAACAAAAATGGACAAAAATACGGCCAAAATATATTAAAAAACTTTTTAAGTCACTTCCGAAACGTATGTTGGCTGTTCTAGCAAATAAGGGAGGCCACACAAAATATTAAACATAATGTTATATATTTTATGTACGTAAATCACGTATTTTTTTGTATATGTGCCATCATTTTGTCGTACCAATTTTTTGTTATTTTTTGTTTCCATAAACAAACGGACATTTTCTTTAATTTTATTGTTTGTAATGTAGTTTATTTTGCAAAAAAAAATGTATAAGTACCAAAAAAGACTAGATTTATTATGTCCAAATGATGAAAACATTGAATTTTCGTGGTGTGCCATCTTTCTGTCGCGGAGTGTATTATGCGAACTCTGACTGCTCGCGAACCGTAACTCATAACTAGACTGCGGATTTTATATACCGATGACCAAACGACTACACGAAGTTTTCAGCATAAGTGGCAACTAACATAGATAAAAACACAAATAAAAACGTTTTCAAAAGTGCCTTCGTTCATGTAACTCCTACCAATTGTACTTTTTTCAAAATCTTTTTTGCATATCATTTGGCAAACCAATTCTTCTAATTGCTGTAACAAAGTCAGATTGTTTGGTCCGATTTTTAAAAAGTTATGCTGCTTTAAAGGGCGTTCGAACACTTTATATCGTTCATTCAGAAGAAAAGTGACATGAATGAAAAAAAGAAAGTCAACTTTACAGGAGAGCCACTTGAAAATTATACCCGAAGTTACCCAATTTATTAAATGTAAAATAATTTGTTGCTATTTGGATACTGAATTAATTGTCGCGTACATTAGTTATAAAGTGCACAACAAATTTATATATTTATTAATACAATTTCTGAGTTACATCGTTTTTCCTGCGAATAATTGTTGAAAGGTTGGATTAGAGTTCTGACGTTTTCACTGTGAAAGGTTAGAATGACTTCAAAACTGGGGAACCAATAATAATAATAATATACAAAATTTTCGAACTGTGTCACTGTATTTGTGAATGAACGATATCCAGTTATACGAGGATCAACACCTATTATACTAACGAAGAAACGATAGTGGAGTGTAGAGTTAACGGACACCTGTTAGCCGAACGATCCAGTAAAACACGCGAGAAGAAAACCAACATAGAGGAAGAGGGCGAGCAAAAGGTCAGGTGTAATGTATCGTCGTCGAACACGTACGAATCTGCAGATTGCCAGTAGCACCTTTGCACGCGTATCGGCGCGGCGGCTAATAGCGATCGTGGTTCGGGCAGGGGGTGTAATTTTCATTCCAGCGGAAACAGCCAACAGCCGAGGAGCCAACGGGAGCACAACGACCGGAACACGTTGCCCGTTAATGAAGCAACTACCGCCGCGCCGCTGCCGCTCCGGTCACACTGTCGGTAAAGGAGTGCTACATGTGGCACAGGTAAGCCGGCGTTGATTCCACTCCGAGGAACAGAAGGCAAATATCCGGTAAATTGCCGGGAATGCACGAACATACAGTAAGGAGCAAAACTGAACCAATAACCACAAGTTTTGTATAAATCATTATTTATTGTTAGGAATATAGAAGAATAACCAAAAATCAACATTATATTTGTTTTTGTCATAGTTAGAAGTAACTTGAGAATTTTTTTCAATAATTAATGTCTCCCCGTTTAGCAATGACAACAAAAATAGACTGATTCGGTTTTGCACCATGTCCAATACTGGGCAATATTTAATATATCATTATAAACATAAATAATTATAAACTACACAACGGCTTCTTCCAAGAATTTGAGAAATTTTTGCCACTGAATGATTTTCATTTCTCAAATTGTTGATAATTTTAATCTCCGTTTCATTTCATTGTTTTCCTCGTGGCATTTTGTATAAACACAAATATTGCAAGCTGATTACTATTTTTCAGGTTTTACTTAAATTATTTACTTTAATTACTGACACTTTAGAAGGATATTTCATTGACGATCTTTTCGCTTTCACTGCTTGCGAGCAACTGTCTTATAGATTTGTCGCGGCCAACAAGAGGCCAAGCTTGTGTAGCTTTCAAGTTCATAGAAATTCTAACGAAAACAATACGTGGAACGACGTCCCAAGAAGTAAATAATAACACTGCATGAGAGACGATGAAATGCTTTCATATACAGTAAGGAGCAAAACTGAACCAATAACCACAAGTTTTGTATAAATAGGTTTGGATTGGATCGGATTGGTTTGGTTTGGATTGGTTTGGTTTGGTTTGGTTTGGTTTTGTTTTGTTTTGTTTTAGTTTTGTATTGTTTTGTTTAACCAATAGTTTTGTATAGTTTTGCTTTTTTTTGTATAGTTTTGTATAGTTTTGTATTTATTGCTAGGAATATAGGATAATAACAAAAAATCAACATTATAATTGTTTTTGTCATAGTTAGAAGTAACTTGAGAATTTTTTTCAATAATTAATGTCTCCTCGATTAGCAATGACGACAAAAATAGATTGACTCGGTTTTGCACCATGTCCAATACTTGGCAATATTTAATATATCATTTATTTTTAATATTTCGTCCGCAACCCTTGTGCTTCTAAAACTGCACTAATTCGCTTTGGCATACTTTCTACTAATTTTTTGCAATAATGCGGAGATATTTGTTCCCACTGTTCTTGAATTCTATCATACAAATCTGTGATTGATGTTGGTTGGGAGTCATATGAATCACGAAGTCGTCTTTTTAGTTACAAATAACAGTTATTAACAGTTGTTACAGTCCAAAAATTATCGATGAAGAAAAACTGTTTCGAATGCTCAAAGCAGTCATAAAAATACCACATGTAATGAACATTTGTAATTCATCCATTGCATAGATTTTATTGCAGGTTTGTTTCTTTATTTTTTTTTTTGTATACTGTAGGTATATATAATTGCTACTATTTTAATTACGAGTAAACGTGTAAGGCTACAAATACTTCCAGACAGTAAACATTGTAAGCTATTTTGTATCATGAGCCAACCAATTGGAAGTTATCATGTCCATTCGTTTACATTACACAGTTTACTATAATCGTGTTAACACTTTGATCGCCAAACAAGAAAGCTCAAAAATTCCATGAAATCAAAGTAAGTTATTTAATAAAATAGAAATTGAAAAAAATTAAATGTATGATATTGTGTAGTTCTGCAACATTCTTGCATTTTACAGATCCTAATCTTTGGTACAATATTAACGTAAAAATTCATTTTAAAGCCTGAACAAATAATTCCGTCACCCATACATGGGTGACATGGCAGTCAACGTGTGAATGTGTAATTTGGATGTTCAGCTGTAAAATATTTCGTATTGAATACTGGCCACCGACTATATTCAAGAAATAGAAATTACCAAGTATAATGAATAAATTTTATGCATTAATAGATAGACTATTTACTTGAATTCAATAACAGATATATTGTATATTGTATATATGGATTAAATGGTAATTTAATTATGCGTTCAATCATTGGGTACAAACATAAATTCATTCCTTTAATATCTATTTGCACGATTTAGCAAACGGTTCCAAACGGATCGTCATCCTCTCAAAAAGACACATTGAACATGTTAGCATCATGTTAGTACCTTGATCACCTTGACTCCATGAAAAGTTTCTGTGTGCCCTTTCCTGGTTCAGTGCGAGCCCTTTCATCGTTGTTTTCACGTGTCCCGATGCGACATAGATCGAAACACCGTTCCCAACCGTGGCATGATAGATGTTGTTCAGATAACAGAAGATTAATTGGGAACAGCGTAGGCTTAGACGTGAAAGCAACCGGATTCACAGATGTACTCATTTTTCTCGAGCGTCTGCGATTTCGTAATCGCGTCTCGAGTATGGCCACCATTTCCGGTCGTTAGCGGTTAAAAACGATAATTGGTGGCTCATACGAAAGGTTCCGCCTCTCTGTTTTTGTCGGACCTTGAGAAACGCCGGACGTACGTAATAATTATAATCTATTTGCTTTTCCAATCGTCCGTATTATATTGAACGTGTCGCACCGAACGCGCGAGAGTTTCATTCGAAACGCGTTCAACACCGTGCGAGATTTATTCGTATTATTAATTTGCTGGCGAACTGATTCTAGTCTTTAAATAATTTTCTTTTTATCGGTTCCCGTACAGCTTCGATACTGTATGCAAGTTGGACGATTTCAATGTATGTACGTTGCAATAACGTGCGTTGATAACTTGAAATAATTTACACACGTGGCAACCATATAATTATATTCTTACTCGTGTTTACGCGCGCGGTGTGTGGCTCATTATTATTCAACGACTGGCACTTTACGCCGCTTTTGAAAGATAAATACTCCACACTATTGTAAACATTTTTTTTTTTATGAAAAACGGTTTGCGCTTTTAATTAGACTAGTTTTAAGCTTCAGCTACGAAGTTCGACTTTCAGTGAAACTTCGGGAAATCCGTTTGATAGTGAAAGCAAAATTATGCAAAACTTTGTAAAACAGGAATGACAAAATGCTATCAAGGATCATCAACGAATGAATTCGGCGATAGCCAGCACTTTTATAAAACAATAATCAAAGCAGAGGGACACTGATAAACATTGTGTGAAATAAAACTGGGAAATAATTACTTGAAAAGGTTAAATTTCAGTCTGTAAAATTGTAGTTTTCTATTTACACATTTGCCAAAAAAAAATTGCATTTTTCACGTGCAAAATTTTTTCTACTGAACATTCAAAGCAGTTGTGAATAATTATGAGCAGCACAGCATGTAAGAGTTACAAAGTTCTTGGAGCACCTAGTGATATGCTAATTCGCCTACCATTAAATAGTAACGTGTGTTAATAATCATATGCAGTTACCAAAGTACAAGCTGCAAGGAGAATCTGCTCTTGACAGCATGCTTGATGAAACGGGAAGGCGTTATGCGAAACCAATATTGTTTCCTGAATACCTATCATCGTTAAAAATGAAATTGACTCATTTAATAAATAATATTTTTAACCAGAAACAATCGTTTCTTTATGTTTCGAAATGTATATTAAAGTTAGGCTTAAAACCGAAAATCTAATGACAAAATATATGATATTGCATATTGTTAGATAGACACTATATTTAACTATTATTCGGTTCAAATTTCGTTTTGTTATCTTTCGCGATTTCAAAGCTATATCAAAAGTCGCTGAATCATTGACCTAGATCACTGTGCAGCGTCTTATTCGCCTAATTCAACCGAAATATCTCTGGTACCCTCAATTAGGACGCTGCTAAGTTCGGATAAATGTCGAAAATTATCTGGATGAAATAATAATATGAAATAAAACAGAAAATAAAATTGTAGAATTTTGTGCGTTTGGTGCATATAGCGAGCTTATACTTGCATGGAATTTATGACAATTTTATTGTATTTTTCATTCGCTGACATACATTTATTGAATTCCAGGTTAATTCCTGAACAGACAAAGAAACCTGGCGTAATCTCTACGCAACAAAATTGATGCTGCAGGAAATGAAAGTTTACTTGGCCGCGCGTTCTTCGAATTTGGTCACACAGGGATTTGCATAAAGATCCACGGTCCATTCATCAGAATGTTAATTTGCAGGAACTTCCGCAATCTACCGATGACAGACTCGCGTTGCAGAATTGTACGAAACGTACACACGTCAAGCGGAGAGTATCAAATCACTGTGGCGAGGCGTGCTTGTTAAACCAGCAAACGTAAATACCTGTAAAATGGCGTTAATTTATAAACAGCAAGAACCAAGACTTTCGGTAGCCGTGTGGACGGATATTAGCTTTCGAACGATAGAGTATTCGCGAGACGGTGTATCATCGGTGAGAATCGACGGGACGAACGGTGAGAAATTTTTGGCCAGCAGTGTACGTCAAGACGGATGGGAAACACATCTGTTAAAAGCGAAAACCTCCGGGCCCGGTTAAAAATGCCGGAATGTAATCTGTCCGTGAAACGTAGCTAGACGCGGACGCGGATGAAAAGTCAGCGAAGAAGAGACGATTAGTCTGGAGTGATACTCAATTTATCAATCGTCGCCCCTTTGGAAGAAACTGGCGAACGATGATGCGCGCCACGAGGATCCGCTATTATCTATAGCCCGGGGCTGTTTAGAGAAATCATTTCGATGTGTCCGATGCAACAGCGTGTCCATGATTTTAATGAGTCTACCGGCCCCGGCTTTACCGGCGTGTATTTATGATTTATGGGCCGATTACATAACGCGATTATTACACAGGTGTATTGATAAATTAATCCACCTGCGCGAGCGAGAAGGGAACGCGATATTGCTAACGCGAACCGCAAATTAATCGCGCCGCGCCGCCGCGGTTTCGTTACTTTGTAATTAAGACACTGACCAGAGCTGTTAATACACTTCGCCCGTTGATCCGATTTACGATAACCGATTTCGGAATATCCGCCGCGGCGTCCCGACGGGATCACCTGGTCCGCACAATTTTCAGCCCGTTATGAAACCACTTACACGATCATTTTCGCGGTTTTTCTCCTTTTGCCGAAATCAAATCGCGCCGCGGGAATAACGGCAGATAACGACGGCGATGTGTTGTGGAATTTTATCGGTCGTTTTCAGATTTTTCAATTCTTTCGGCAGGGCATTATCTTGTTCGTTTATCGAGTCGAAAATGCAATATTCTGTAGATTATTACAGGCTACGAAGTTCTCTTTTCTAGTGCTTCCGATATGCATTTTATTTTTAGTGAAAGTGTAATTCACTTGTCAACTATCGTGAGTCATACTTAACAGACATAAGGTAACAATATGTTTTATCATTGGTTCTGCATGACTGATTCATCGGAGTAATACTGAACGTCTACCATTCGCATGTATGTAATTCCTCAATGATTCAATCGGATTTGGAAACCATTTCCAAAGAAATTTTGTCGAGATTTATGGCGACGATCGTAAGTATTATCTGGTAGAAATGTATAGAAATATTTTGTATATTTAATGTACAAAAGTGTCTTTCGACACAAGTGTTTTTCATAAAATACATAAAATAAGAAACACACATTATCGAAGATGATATCGATGTTACAGAAAATGTTCGACCACATCGTACTTCGATACGTTTCATTTGGCAATAGACTCTTTTCAAAGCTAATTAATGAACGACTCAGTTCCACCGCACGTATGTAATTCCTCAATGATTCAATCAGATTTGGAAACCATTTCCAAAGAAATTTTGTCGAGATTTATGGCGACGATAGTAAGTATTATCTGGTAGAAATGTACAGAAATATTTCGTATATTTAATGTACAAAAGTGTCTTTCGAAACAAGTGTTTTTCATAAAATACATAAAATAAGAAACACACATTATCGAAGATGATATCGATGCTACAGAAACTGTTCGACCACATCGTACTTCGGTACGTTTCATTTGGCAATAGACTCTTTTCAAAGCTAATTAATGAACGACTCAGTTCCACCGGCGCACTATTAATAACCATTCTGAAATCTGTCTTCATGACACATCAATTTCGCGAATTAATCCGCTTCCACATACATCAAGTTTCGCTCGTCAGCGATCGGCCGTCTCTTCAAGGCTGAGCTCTAACGTTATGTAAATACGAATTAAACTTTCGTTGCATTGAATCGACAGATGTACTCCGAGATCGATCGGTTTGTTTCCCGAGGCTTGCTTTTAGATAATCTTTCACGGGATGCGCACGTTGTGCATGCGCTCGATGGATTAGCAGTAGTATCGTGTTTTAATTGCTTTCGCAAGCCGGCCATTCGTTTTCCGGTAGATTTTTTTGCGGATCTCTTTTGCACATTACGCGCGCTCGATTATCAATCATAACCGAAACGAGTTAAGTGATTATTAACTTAAGTGACTGTCGAGTTACTAGGAATGTTGTAGTCCACGTAAATTGTGCTTGGTTTTTGGATGTTTATGCAAAGTTTCTGCACCGATTCAAGGAACTGGAAGATAGTTTCGTTTGTTCTTTAACACTATTCCTACCACGGCCGGTCAAATTGATCTTTTGAAACTTCTGCGTACAATTTCGTACACGCAACATTATCACATCGCTATTTATCTTTACGACTTTCCTTATATTATGTTTACAATGTATATTTTTCAGTATTTATTTTTCGTTTTACTTATTTTTTTCCAAGAAATATATGTACCTTGTCGTTGAGATAATATGTTATTTACTCTTTTAAAGCTAAACAATCAGTATAAAAGAAAAGCTATTCTCAATGCGGCATGGCCAATTTAAAATGCATCCAAACAGCAAAGGTGGACGACACAGTACAATTTTGTAAATCGAGGAGAGAGCATCGCAGTATTTTTTATACAATTGCAATTATATGAAAGTAAATTTGTATCGTCATTTTATGGAAGTTGGTCATCTACTAATTCATTCAGCAACAAATTGACTATTATCCACATTTAATTATATTAAAAATAACTTTCTTTTAGGGCCGGTCATTTTGATCACGCACGGTAGGAATAGGTATACAAAAAGTGTCGGTAGGTTTAGTGATTGTAAGTTAATCATTTAGGTGTAGGTTAATCATTTTAATATGCTGAAAATAATCTGTACTGATGTTAAATTCTTTTACTACGGGTTCCGCTATTCTTCCGCCGCACAGTGGGGTATTTACACCGGAAAGTCGGAAAAAATTACTATTGCATGGAAACCATTTTCAAATGAAGCACAATATAATTGTAATGCAGAATATATATATATAAATAAATAAATAAATAAATAAAAAAAAAATAAATAACAAAAAAATAACTAAAAATAAAAACCAAAAAACCCTATAAATAAATAACATTTTAATAAGAAAATATATAAATAACATTTTTCAATTAATAGAATCAATTTTCTTCAGACAATGCGTTCGAAGTTTCTTCTTCAGATATTTCTTCTTTATCATATTCGGTGTCGCTTTCATCTGTAGAAGTGATAGGCTCAAAAGGGAAAAATAAATCCAAACTTTCTTTCAGGAACGCCATTGTTTTTTCTTCTTCGAGGTTGTCTTAAATTTGTTAAAAGGGGATCAGAAGTGAGTTAGAGCCTATTGATGACATCCAGATTACATGCCTTCCTGAACACTTTCTGGCATAACTCTGTCTATACTGGCGAAAATGTTTGTTTCTCGCCTCGGCTGCTTCTTCTCATAATTGTCCAATAGGCAAAATTGCATTTTCTATAACTTTTGGTCCGTGAATTAATATTTTGCGTGTTGTGGGTGACATGGGATACCACCCATATAATCGAACGTACATTTCTGCTGTCTCTGTGGTATACGTTGCAAATTTTGTAAAAAAAATTTTTTTTAATTATTTTTTTTAATTATCAAATTTTTTTAGCTTCTGTTTGTACTTTATAAACATTTAACGGAAACAGAAGAGTTGCATATTACAACACAAAAGCACCCGGCCGCGTACGCGGCTGCAGCAATGACGCGAGGCGGAGAGAGAAAAGGCGAAGTTCACTTCTATCTAAATTGTCTATAAAATCGAAAACTGGACGAATCTGGAATAAATCTTTATTGGATTTTAATCACAAACCTTCACGGAATAAAATGACACAAGAAAGAGTACCGGGACTCACCCTGAACCATAACAAAATGATTAATGAAGTCTTGAAATTAGAAAAATAATTCTTGATCTATTGAATATCATCAAATATTAATAACTATTAAAAAATATACGGAGAAGGAATCACAACTGTACTGAAGTGTAGTACATACTTTTCTCAAAATATAAGAAAAGTGAAAAATCAGACAAAGTTATTTCAAATGCTAGAAAATCTTTAGTAAGTAAATGATTCTTCAACGAATAGAAAGGAAATAAGCTGTTACCATAAAATCTTCTAACTTCTAACGAAGTACACTCGTTTGTGAGTGCATAAATGAAAAAACAGTTATGGTACGGTATTCTATACGTATTCCATTATCTTGTACAACAAAAATAATATGATTTACACTAAGTTTTAAAAAATGACTTTTTTCCGGTTTTTTGGTGCAAATACCCCACTGTGCGCCGGTTGGAAATTAATTTCGACATTAAATTCGAATACAGTATATTTGATTAGGATCTTTGGAACGCGAAAAGATTCAACTAGCGCTACGATAAATTTTATCTTCCAGTTTCGGTGGCGTATGAAACTTCATTTCTCTCGTTACAATAAGGTTGTAACACTCGAAAGTCCTCTTTAGCAAAGTCCTTGACATAAATGGTATAAAAATGGTAATAGGTACAAAACTATTTTAGGAACCCAAGACCGTACATTATTTTTTTCCCATTAAAATAATTAAATGAAGGAACATGCGATTTAATTCGTTGCACTCGAAACTGCTTTAACTCCAAAACAAAACATTTCTTCCGACCTAGAATATTTCCCTCCTATATATATATTGTTCATGTTATACATATGAAAATTATGGAATTTACTCGTACAATACTGAAATGTTTAGTAATTTATTAAATTCAAAAAAATTCAATAATCTAAAAAATATTTTGAACGAAGATATAGCAATTTTTATGTGGCCTTATAATCGTCATCCGAGTGTTAAGGGTTAACTCGTGTTGCTCATAGTCGACTGAATTTTTATTTTGCACAAAGATCCGTAGCTCAGCGACGAGACTAGTGTATTTTACAGGTTCAGCACGGAGTCATGCTTTCGTTCGAAAGACGGTAGACGGTATAGTTCTCTCTCACACACACACAAGCAAAATTTTCAATTAGCATACTCGGAAGTTTCCACACTCGCCTCGTACATCGGGCGGCAAAACAAATTATTCTTTCGTCTCTGTCTTCATCGACGAAAAAAGAAAAAGAAAAAAGATAACAATCCGAGAACGCAGGCGGATCAGTTTTCCGCATAGTCATCGCCATCGTCGATTCAGCTGGCAAATACACAGAGGGTTTGTCCAGTGTGACACGGCGAAACTTACAGTCTCGCACACGCACGCGTGAAAGCTCTCAATTTGCAAACGCGAATAGCCTTGTGCCGGTTCGGTGAAGTTCGCACGTGCAGAAAGAGAGAAAGAGAAGAGCGAGAGAGAGAGAGAGAGAGAGAGAGAGAGAGTCCGCGCACGCACAATTTCCTGGGCAATCAATGCCCCGGAAACTTAACCAATCGCCGCGTTAGGAACCAGTTCACTTATTTCTCGACCTTGATTGGTTACCACCGGCGAGCAAGGGTGTGACTTTTCGACCCTGCGACAGCACACCGGGGGTCTTTAGTACCCTAACGCCACGTTAGGGGATCCCACCTGGCCCCGAGGGCAACCCTGCAATGGTCCTCGCTAATTTCATTAGAGGCTGATTCTGGGAGGCTCGCAGCCCTTACAAAGATGGTGGTCGTTCTCCATCCGTAACGATTTCTCACCATTCGAACGGGACACTTGAAAAAACCACTTACAACTCCGTCGTTTCGATTGAAATTGATTTGCTGAAAAAGCCAACGCGCGCAGTTAGGAATTGTCCTTAACACTTTGGCTACCGGCCCTCGAACAACCCCATAAGGTCGAAGCAATTTATTTAACACGTTCCCTGTCGCACCATTTCCGCTACACGCTGTAACTCATTCGGATTGTCATAAAATTAGTGAATATCAATTTACTCGTTCTGAAGTGAACTTAAACTATGGCCAAATAACTAATAACTAGACTGGGGATTTTATGCATTTGTGAGAAAAATTAGCACGTGTAATTTTGAGTAGCAAAAATATTAGAAAAATTTAAACATACTATTATATTAGTTTCAATTTGCTAAACATAATAAGAGAAAAAAAAATCAATCTTTATTTCACTTGAGTTGGTTGCGATTCAGGTAAGAAATATTTATTTCGCAGAAAAATCCGCGGTCTATTAATAACGATTATTAAGAATTGTTGAATTTTCGTGTTGTCGATGTTATTGAAGAAATGGTTGACAATTTTCTTCGGCTCCTGTTTCTTAGAATCGATGCAGATCATTTTCATGTTGCATAAAGATCCAGAATTCAGCGAGGCGGTGAGTTACGATCATTGATCGGCAAGCGCCCAGGACGTCGATCGGCTGTCAATTAGGCTCGAGGAAAAATTTTACAATTTCACCGTATTAATCCGTCGATGCATTCATTAGCGGCACCGATACGCTTTACGATGCAGTTGCGACACGCCTAAACGTGAAAGTAGCCGGCAAATTTAAAGACCGGATAATTTCTTATTTACCGAACGCGCGCGCGTAAAAGAGAAAGAGGGAACGAGGGCCTGTGATCCATAGATCCCTGTGCCACGCCGCGAGCCGCCGCGCCGCGTAAGGAATGGAAACGAGTTTTTGCGGTTAATCAGTCGTCCTCCGGCAACGGCACGTCCGAAGGCCGATTATTCGAACCCCTAGTCGATATTACAGCTAATTAATCATTCGAACGAGGTCAACGGACGTCTTTTCTTCTACCCTGATCTTTTTTATTTCTCGAATTCGACAAACGGTTCATCGCCGAGTCCCTCTCGGCCGTGTTATTAGATCCGCTTTGAAATCACTAAATCAACTCTTCCACGTCTGTCACGCTGTTGAAGGAACTGCAAATGAAAGTTGCGTGGGCCATTTCCATTGTTTCGCTTCAAGACAGTCGTTACAGTCGGTTTATATCGAAGACAAAAGCGTAATTCACGGAAGTTCTTGCTACCAGCATTTTTTGGCGAGTTGTGGGTGTTTATGGCAGATAGATTTTCCCGAGACATTTTACCGAGACTTCTCGTTAAAGTGGAAAAATTCAGGACAAGGTAAAGATTGCATCAAAATGTCTTGAAAGTGTTGATTCTCTTCTGTTCTGAACGGTGTGTCCAATAAATTTACAAAGAAAGTGTGTTCATCGAAGCTGCATATTGGTAAAAATATTTATTCCCTTTTCACATGGCTACCAATTAGTTTTTCAGTCAAACGGACACAAATGAAGGGTTTTTGTTACGTTCTCTCCATATATTTCTTTATATTGATTACTAGATTGTAGACCTTTATGTGAAATGAAAATGATCTGCCTCAATTTCAAGAGACAGGGGTAAGATAAAAATGTCTTTTGTTTTTTATTCATTTTAATAGGCATAATGTGTATCGATGGTCGCAAACACTCTTTATCTTTTTACTATTATGAATTGAACATACTTTTACAATAACGGTATAAACTCTAAAATTTAAATCTACTAATAAATCAGTCGATCGATATTAGCAATATTAACACGTTGCCACAAATGACGGCTATAGCCGTCCGATCTGAAGAACAGATAATCGAAAAAAAGGTATAGCATGCCAGACAGCATATTAATTGTTCTTTTATGCGTTTTCTCATGCTTTACCGCTTCGGAAAAAAAATGTGTTTCTGAGCACGATCATCAAATTAAAAGTGTGCGGCAACGTGTTAATAACAGCTAATAGTGATTTTTTTTTACAAAAATGAGCAGATCGAATGCAAAACAGTGAAAACATTTAAAGAATTTACGAATAAAGTGTTTACTCTATACATGTCCCAAACGCATGGTCGACATAAGTTCCAGATCTATTTCCACTGCCGCGGGGTATTATTTTTCTATGTTCGGCGTGGATCGAAGAATAGTATCTCCTGGACGATATAGGGGAGAGTTGCCAAATGCGTACTGGTCACCTAAATCGTACCACCTCTTTTCTTTAAAAATTAATGCATTTTGATGCCTCTTGGTGGTAAAGATATGAACTTTTATTTATGTCGACAAAGTAGGACCAAAAAGTCATTCGCATGAAGTGTTGTTTTGTGAATGACAGAAGCACAAAGAAATCAGGCAAGTCTGATGTTAATTTTAAACGATTTTAATCGGCTGAATTAAATATAAATCTACAGTTTCCGAGGTAGTCTTATATATTTTTGAAAACTAGCTATGTTATATTATTTATTTCTATTTAGTTTATAAAACATGCTGATAATGTTTTAAAGGTTAGCTTCAATTATTTAGCGGGACGTCTTTTTCCTAAATCGTACCACAATGTGGTTTCCTAAATCGTACCAGTACGATTTAAGATACTGTTATTCAAATTTTACCGCGAAAATAAACGATTTACAATATTTCAAATTTTTTTAGCATGGGAAAGCGAAAATATTGTGAATGGACAGAAGAACAGATGAAATTAGCAATAGAGGCTTACAGAAATAAAAAATACGGATTCAACGAATGTTCTCGGCGGTATAAAATTCCAAAGCCAACGTTAAGAAGACACCTCCTTGGATTGATAAAAAGACAATATTTATTATTGTCCCAGTTGTATTTAAGTTAAGTAATGTAATATTCCATTTTATTTTTATGTTGTATTGTATATTAAACTGAAATTAAACATAAAATACAGTTTCTCCTATGATTTTTTTGTATCTTTTTAATCCAACACATGAGGTACGATTTTGGAAACCGGCTGGTACCATTTAGGATACCGGTTGCCTAAATCGTACTGTTTGCATGATCTTATAAAAGTGTTCATATCACAATGATCTATCAATAAATATTTAAAAAATCATATTAAATTGCAACTTCGATAGTTAATACATAGATGCAAAACATAATTTTTGCTCAAATTCCTACTAAAGAGTATATAAACTGCCTTCGAAATTAGGTGGTACGCATTCGGCAACTCTCCCCTATGTCCCTGGCTAGATCCGTGTTTTGGATATACAGGGTGAGTCACCAAACGTTACCACCTCAAATATCTTTGTTGTTTCTAAAGATACGTAAAATATGGTAAGGACAAAGTTGAATGGTACAATGGGGCTGACACGATGCAAAAAAAAAATTTTGTTTTTATGTCATTTTTTTGGAGATATCAAGGTCACCTTGACTTTTTTAAATGGAACCACCCTTTTTTAAACACCTACAATGATAGTCCCTTTCATTAGGAATTCAGTGACTATAATTAGTCCAAGGTCATTCAAGGTCAAGGACAGAAAAAACGTATAAAACTAAAATATGGAAGCAAAATACGTTTATCACGGTTGAGACGTTTATCGTAGTTGAAGTAAACATACTAAGGTCTCTCAATGTTATTCAGCATTCTTATTTACTATCAGTATGTTTCCAAACGCGATTCCGCTATGTTATATTCGATGACTGAAAAGTGTGATATGATCACGATTTTCTGTGAATGTAGAAAAAATGCAGTGCAGGCCTGACTACTTTATGAAGAAAGGTACCCCGAGCGAAACACTCCTTCTAGACGTACTTTCACTAATACGTACAGGTTGTTTCGAAGTACTGGAAGTGTACATGCAAGACAGTACAAACGGAAGAATCCCACGACTAATGAAGACAATGAAATTAATATTTTAGCAGCTATAGCTGTCAATCCTCACGTGAGTACGAGAAAAATTGCCCGGGAAGCAGGCATAAGTCAAAGTAGCGTAATACGAATTCTGGCCCGACATAAATTTCATCCGTTCCACATATCACTCCATCAAGAATTGCACGGGAATGATTTTCAAAATAGAATTAATTTTTGTCAATGGGGATTGCTTCAAAATCATTCATTTTTTTCTAATGTCTTGTTTACGGACGAAGCAACATTTACTAATCATGGCTCAATTAATCTACGGAACGCCCATTATTGGTCTGTGGATAATCCGCACTGGCTGCGAGAAATTGATCATCAAAGACAATGGAGCGTAAACGTGTGGTGTGGTATTTTGAACGACAAAGTAATTGGACCATATTTCGTTAACGGAATGATGACGGGACAGAAATACGCTCAATTTTTGCAAGAAGATCTGCCAATTTTGTTAGAAGATGTCCCTTTACAAAATCGCTACGATATGTGGTACCAACATGACGGTTGTCCTGCTCATTATGCACGAGTAGCAAGAGAAACGTTGGATTCTCGATATCCAAACCGATGGATTGGACGAGGCGGAACAGTTTCATGGCCAGCACGTTCGCCTGATTTAAATCCACTGGATTTCTTTTTATGGGGTCTGCTAAAAGAGACCGTGTACACGGATGCTCCAACAAAAGTTGAAGATATGCGTCAGCGTATCATCACAGCATGTACGAATATCACGTCGGATACACTTATCAGAGTTCAACATTCCTTCAGAGCTCGTTTATAACAATGTATCGACGCAGACGGCCATCATTTCGAACATTTATAAAATACAGGTATTCTGCTTCCATATTTTAGTTTTATACGTTTTTTCTGTCCTTGACCTTGAATGACCTTGGACTAATTATAGTCACTGAATTCCTAATGAAAGGGACTATCATTGTAGGTGTTTAAAAAAGGGTGGTTCCATTTAAAAAAGTCAAGGTGACCTTGATATCTCCAAAAAAATGACATAAAAACAAAATTTTTTTTTGCATCGTGTCAGCCCCATTGTACCATTCAACTTTGTCCTTACCATATTTTACGTATCTTTAGAAACAACAAAGATATTTGAGGTGGTAACGTTTGGTGACTCACCCTGTATATCGACTAAACACTGTACTGTTTCGGATATTCTCAGATCATTAAAACGATTAAGAAAAGAAATAAATGTCCGTGTGGGGCTGCTGTGTTTTGAAATGAACAAAATATATTTATTGGGCATAAAAATTCGCGGTCTAGTGAGAACGATTATTACAAAGTAACGTTGCTAGTGGACAAGCAACAACCGTTGCTAACTAATACGAATCGATTGACCGGCACCGCCGCGATTTCTCCAAAATAAGAAATGACGGTTTTCATTTTTTCCCCGAGATTCGTGATCGAAGAAAAATCGGTTCGCTCCAATACCTTCGAGCAACGGTTAAACTGGAGCACGTCGGGTAGTGACGAAGGAGCCAAGGTAAGCTGCAAGTAATTGTATAACCGGCTTCCGAGAAGCGGAACGTGTATGTCGTATCGGCGATCGCGATGTATGTATGTATGTATTTGTCGTTGCTGTTGCCGATCGGCTGAATATTCCAAGAGTGACGAGCCGATTCTGCGCGGCACTGTTGCGGCCGAGAAACGCATTCGAATTCGAGCTAGCACTTTTAACTCTCCGGAGACGAGAAACAATTACACTTGAAGTACTGAGGTTCTGGAAACAGGCTCTGGAATTCTTCATTTAACACTTTGCCTGGCAAACTAACAATCTCAAAACTTCCATAAAATCAAAGTAAGCTTTTTAATGAAATAAAAATTGAAAAAAGATAAATGTATGATACCGAGTAATTTCCCAACTTTCTTGCATTTTACAGATCCTAATAAAATTTGGTACGATGAATATATTAACGTAAAAATTCAAATTAAAACCTGGACAAATAATTTTGTCACCCACATATGAGTGACATGGCAGTCAACGTGTTAATCTAATACAAGAAAATGGTATTGTCTATCGCATGTAAATTAAGTGGTTGCAAAAATTGCAGTTTTTTCAAGCGTATTTTGATTTTGACGAGCAAAAATGTAAACACACTTCGTTAGTTTTACATAAAACGTGATAGTATAACCTATTTTTCAATTGAATGATAAGGCTTAGGTAATAATAATTATATGGTGAATGTGATAAACAAAACATAACGAAAAGAAATGCAAACCAGCTCTTTCAGACAAAAATATTAAACTACAAAAACAATTTGTTCGCACATACAAAGAGTGGACAACAGAACATTAGAAAAGAGTTATATGGTCTGACGCAACAAAAATTAATAAATTTGAATCTGATGAAAGGTCTTGGTACTGGACTTCATCCGAAAATAGTATTCAAGCAAGTAGCATAAAACGAAGTTCGGGGGTGACTCAATTATGTGTTGGGGTTGTTTTACTCATAAGGGTGTTGGTACCTCAGTTCGGATAGAAGGTATCATGTGCAAAAAGAGCATTATTTACAAATTTTGTAAAATAATTTACCTTCTGTTGTTAATTCTATTGAATTTGCTGAAAATGAAGTAGTATTTCAACAAGACGGGGATCCTAAGCATACTGCAAAGATAGTAAAAACCTGACTAGGAAATCAAAAGTTTTCTGTGATGAAGTGGTCAGCAGAAAGTCCAGATATGAACCAAATCGAAAATTTGTGGTCAATTGTGAAAATAAGGCTAGCAAAATATGACAATCCACCTTCAGGTTTTCATGAATTGTGTAAAAGGACAGAACAAGAATTATACAACATTGAGCTGGATATTATTAAAAATTTAATAGATAGTATGCCATGCAGGCTAGAAGCAGTATAAAAAAAGTAAAGGAAATTTGACAGAATATTAATTTAAAGCTTTATTTCGACGAGCACAATTAAAGTGCAAAACTGTAAAAATTGTTTTCATTCCCTATTTTCGATAAATATTCCGTGTATTGTTAATATTAACGAAAAATAACCTGCTGTGTTTTGTTTATCCTGTTCACTTTGTAATTATTAGTACCTAATCTTTATCATTTATTGTATTACCACGTTTTATGTAAAACGAGCGAAGTGTGTTTACACTTTTGCTCGTCACTCTAGACAATAATTGATACAGATCTACAAAATGCATTTCAATATAAGCCCACATTAAAAAGCTGTAGAATACAAGTTCTAGTATGTCCTCTGAAATTTTGCTGTAAAAGTTATCGTCTTTTTAAAAGTGTAGGAATATTAATGGGAGTCACTGTATGTTTCCTTCTGCTTACATCTGTAAGTATATCGACACGATATCGAGAATCGAATGGGGTGTGTTATAATTTTGTCCGCCAGTGTACATTCCCGTTCATAAGTCACCGGACACTTACTCGCTTTCGTCGTATTGTACCGAACACCTCAAATTTCGACTCATCGGTCCACAACACCTTTTCCCAATCTTCAGCAGTGTAATCTTTATATAATTTTGCCTACTGCAGTCTTTTTTTCTTATTTTGAGTCCTTAATAACGGTTTTTTAACTGCAACACACCCGCGAAGCCCTGCTTGCAAAACACGTCGCTTAACTGTTGTTGTACCAATTGGATCCTCTCGAACTTTGTTAACTTCTGTCGCAATTTCTGTTGCTGTCATCCTCCTGTTTCGTTTACTTAACGTTTGAATATAGCGTCTTCATTTTCTGTTGTGTTTTTGGGCCGCCCAGTTCTTTTTTTATATTCAAAAGTATTAGTATCTGTTAACTTTTTCACTGTATCATGCACTGTTGATTTCGGAATTTTAGTTTTCATCGCAATTTCCCGCACAGAATAGCTTTCTTTAGCAAGAGTAATAATACTCGAACGCTTTTGAACGGATAATTCTTTTCTAAAACTGCTCATACTGATCAAATGCACTGTCAAACTTGAAATGAAGAAGAAACAGCGACTTCGCTTTCGCAGCTCCACGCTTATCTCTATTTAGTTTAAAACTCCTCTTACAGTGTTTATAAACTCTTTATAATGTTCCAAATATAGTCCTCTGATGATTTTGAACGTCCAAAGCGAACAATATATCCCAACATGTACCGAATGGAAACCTAACGAAATGAGTGTTTACGCATGCAGTTCCTTTTTTAAACGTTTATTTAAATAACTAATATTTATTTCTATTTTTACATACCGAAATTATCGTAAAATAGCTAAATATTATGAAATCAACAATAAAATCAAGCTAGATAGTTGTATCTGTGTTTTAATCATTCTTTTGCTGAAAACGAGTAAGTGTCCAGTGACTTATGGACACGATATCGAGAATCGAATGGTGCGTGTTATAATTTTGTCCGCCAGTGTACAGTAAGGAGCAAAACTGAACACACATACGACATTTTAACAAAAATAATTTTTTATTCAATATTTGCATGTAGAATACAGAAGAAACAAAATACTTAGTATTATCTACAATCTTTTAGCTTTTCAAAACAAACTTAACATTTGTGATATTATTATTATTTCGTTTCATACAATTTTTTTTCGTGTAGTCGGTTTTGCACCGCAACTAATTTTGAGTAAACATTTCAGATTTTCGTACGCTTAATATTTTGTCCATGAATCTTTAACCTTGATAATTGCCTGAATACGTTTAGGCATACTTAATACTACATTTTCACAATATTCTGGTGTAATAGAATACCACTGTTCCTGAACTCTTTGCCACAAATCAGTTATCGTTGTTGGGGGAGCACCATAGTTATTCTGTAACTTCATTTTTAAGTATGTCCAGATATCTTCAATCGGGTTTATGTCTGGATTTTGAGCAGGCCATTCCATGGTTTGAAATGGTTGAGTTTGCAGACAATTCTTTACGCTCTTCGCACAATGCCCAGGAGCGTTGTCATGTTGGAATACGACATCACACTCTGGTACCGGCATATTTTCAATTGTTTCCAGTAAATTTTTTTCTAAAATATCCTTATACGTATACTGGTTCACCATAGCTTCTATTCGATGTAGTGAACCTACACCGTACGCCGTAATGCACCCCCACACCATAAGTGAACCACCACCAAATTTTATTGTTTGCTTCACATGACGCGGTAAAAGAGGTTCGCCTTGCTTCTTCCAACTCCAAGAACGTCTATCCGATGAAATTCGATTGATTTTAGAGTCGTCGGAAAAAGTCACTTTTTTCCATTGCTCTATATTCCAGCTTAAATATTTTCTTGCAAAACTCAGACGGGCCTTGACATTCTTTTTTGATAGAGCAGGTTTTTTTTTCTTCTCAATTGCTGTAAAATTGGCTTCTTTTAATGCCCTTCGAGCCGTCCATTTACTAATTTTCTTTCCAACATCGCTGTCTAATAACGTTGCAGCCATTGATGCCGCCGTTGCAATTTCTGAAGTAATGTATTTCAGTTCAGTTTTGCTCCTTACTGTATATTAGGGTAGTATTTTCGATGAGTATATATTAATTGAAAAAACACCCAGCGACGAAGTGTTAACGTTAAAGCGTCAACGGGAGAAGGGTGTTATCCAGACAGCGTCGGGAAACCGTTCGCGTTTAAGTGAACGCCTATCTGATTCGGTGTTCGAAATCCGACGATACAATGTCGCGGCCGTCCCCCGAAACAAAAAGGGGACAAAGGAGCACCGTAGAAACCTAGAAAGGAGAGGGCGAAAAACTGGCCAAATAAGCCGTCAGAGGGCACGTAACGAGGCATATAATAACCCACAGTGACATTCGAACAAACAGCCATCTGTAGGTAATGCCCCTGTGGTGTGTAACGCCCCGAAAACTGCGCCCCGCCAAGAAATTACAATGACAATGAACGAAATCCGATCCGCCCGCGGGCATTCCACTCCAGTTTGATTTCTTTTTTTCTTTCTTCCTTTTTCGTTCGCACCTCCGGCCCTCGCGGAACCGTATTTAGAGCTTTCGTATCACGACCGGTACCATTTCTGCCATTGTGTCGGCCATTCAGAGGAGCCAGGAATTACCGGGCGTGTTGCGAGGGGGGGCCTCTCTTTTATAATTGGAGACTCGATAAACACTGACTAAAACGTCGTCGTTTCGAAAAACTTGACTGTTATTCGCTGTGCGTTATCTTCGGACGCCGATAACAAACACTGCGGAACACTGCGAATAATTTATTGGGATGTTGTAAATTGGTTATTGAACGAGTTACTCGATGTTACGGCACAACGACAATGTGGCAAACCTCTCTGTTTTACGATGTGTGTTTATCAATTACTACTTGCACATTGTCCAAGATAAAAAGATAGGCCACTCGATATATCGCATATTATATAGAGTGATTCTGGGAACTGGGACATGTTCCTGTTCTTTTTTTAACACTAGGTTTACGGGGTAGTAAGAGTGACCGTTTTACATTACTTTATAAATATAACAATAATGCGTCTATCCGAATTATTCGTCGTTTTCTAAATAATGTATACCCACAGAAATAAAGTTTAAATTTCGATGACCTTGGGTCAGCACTTTCATACGCAGTATAATAAAAGGATCTGGACTAGTTTAACAAAAAAATCTGGGTTCCATTAAAGGATAAGGTGCAATTGCACCTGGTGGGTGCATCGGTGCATCTACATAAAAAATAAGATTTAAGAAAAATAAGAAAAAATAAGAACGAGGCACAAAAATTTTCCGCTCTCTTTGCACGGACGGAAATGCATTTTAAATCGTCGGAAACTGGCCGTAGCGGTGGTAGGTTCGGTACTATTAGGTTGGTGCACATGAAATGTCGGACTTTTTTTTACATGCGAACGTTTGTCTCCCTGTTTTCGTTATACTTTTGTTTTTGGCATAACCCCGTTTATAGTCGTACTGTCCATTCCCAGAGTCACATTTCAACAAAGGAGATTTTCTCGAAAGTGTTCCCTTTTGTTATTTGTTTTGAATTTTGTACCGATATTAATTCTACCGGTATTCGTGTAATTTTTTTGTACGAGTATAAACTTGGTAATAATGCTGCAAAAGCTGCACGCAACATAAGCCAAGCGTTTGGGGAGAATACTGTTAACGATCGAAAAGTGCAGCGTTGGTTTGAAAAATTTCGATCTGCTGATTTTTCACTACAAAATGATCCGCGTGGAAGACCCAAAACGTCTGTGAAAAATGATGATCTGAAGGCATTGGTGGAAGCGAATCCAACTGTATCCACGAGGGAACTTCCTACCAGGATGAAAGTTGACCATACAACAATATTGCAATATTGAAAAATTGAAAATTATACGCCCATCACCTGTTAATCGGCATGGCCACTACTTCTCCATGACAATGCTCGGCCGCATACATCGCACAAAAGAATTGCGAAATTAAATGAATTGAAATATGAAGTTTTGTTGCACCCAGCCTATTCACCGGATCTCTCGCCAACCGACTTTCATTTTTTTTTAAACATTTAGAACTGTTTTTACTGGCTAAACAGTATGAAAATGAAGACAGTTTGAAAAATTCGATATCAGAGTTTATTGATTCTAAAGATCAGAATTTTTTTAAGACAGGCATCTATGCTTTAAAGTCTCGTTGGGAAAAGTGTATTGAAGGGAATGGAGCATATTTTGATTGAATAAATAGCTTCTGAAAAAAGATATGCAGTTTTATATATTCACTTAAAAATCCGACATTTCATACGCATCAACCTAATAAAACGAGTGCAGGTTTTCTGAAATTCTATCAATTTATGTACGGACAATTCTCCGAGAATTTCGTGGGCAGCCTATTTCCAGGGGCCGATTTAGTTCTGACGTCATCGATCCGCATCACTCTTCTCGAAAGTAGAGTCGCGCTCGAGATTCCACGGTTTCTCGGTGCGCAGAGAGTCTAGAAGGAAAAGCACCTGGGGGTAAAATCCGTCTACCGTGGTTAGGACGGGCCAACTAACATAAGCGCGCGCGGCTGTGACACTTTCGCAACGCGAAAACGCGCGCTAGGCGCGTGCGCGATACGAGGATCTAGCGGATCGCAGAAGTTCCCTTCGAACGAATCGCGATCCGCAATACATCCTTCCCGCTGAACCGCTGGATAATTGGTTCGCCGTTACGCAACCGTTATTGGCCAGTCCACGTGTATGTACGTCCTCTACACGCCATCTACGCATCTACACCGAAAAACCACCTGCATTCTCTTCGCAACTGTCGAGGAGACCTCTACCGTAACTGTCAACATTTTTATCCACGTCACTTGGCGGATCCCTAATGCGGTAATCACGCTCGACGACCGAGCCTACGAGGGATTAGTGTCGGCGTGCACTGTAGTGCACTGTACTACAGTATTATCTCCGTAACTTTCGCAAAGGTCTCTACGGTAATATTGTCAACATTTAATCTCCACCACTGGGGGATCCCTTTTCGAACTAAAAGTAATACCAGAATTTCATTCATCACCCCAAACACCCCTGAAACCCTATATTCCCTATATTTACGGATTCTGAAACGTTTAATTTACGATTACAGAGATTGTGGAGATGCATCCCCGAGGAATCATGCAACAGATTTATTTATTTCTGGATACATAAAGTCTTGTCGTTTTTATGTGGTAACCCCGGTCTTCGTAGATTCGCGATAAGGTAGAGTGACTATGTTACCGTTAAAAAATGGTTTCACATGCCTCAAGTTTTCGTCCTTGTATAAGAATATTTTGTCCCTGGTAAAGGGCTCATTCGAAAGAGGAAGGTTCAATCTAGTGCCCGCTGGTCAGGAGCTGCCGAGATTATGCGGATATTTAGTAGTTGACAATGTGCATGCCGTGGAATCCAAGCACTTTTATGCCATTGGATGAGTTTTCTGGATGAAATCGAGAGAAAATATATCCGGCTACAAATTGAGCTATACTTTGTCTTGATTCATAATATCGATAATACAGAGTAAAAAATGTGACAAGTTTCGTCGCAGACTTTAAGACCCGTCGGATCAAGACCAAGGCGGATCTTGAGTCTGTGTCTGAAGGTTGTGAATGGAAATTATTAATTAAAAAGTCACGTGACACTATCCCGGGTTGTTAACCGTTTGAGTTCCAAGCAGCCCGATCGCGCTGTTGAGATTTTATGTCGAGAAACATTTTGAGCACATTTCGAGCATTGTGGACGTTACCGATTACGTTACCCAAGTACATCACACAGCTCCTTTTAATGTAAATAGTACATTGTACAATAGGTAAAATAATACTATAACAATGCAATAATACATTACAAGATAAAAATTCTCATTTAGAGAATTTGACAGTGTTTTTTCTATACCCCCTGGGACTGAAACGGTTAATATCGTATATTAGGTTGGCAAGAAAGTAATTTCGGTATTTTTAGGTGAAATAAAATCTAACTTTTTTACCAAAGCAATGAACTATGATCAATAAAATATTTTCCATTTTGTTCTATGACCTTTGCCATCTTTCTGGTAGCTTCATAATTCCGCGCTCATAAAACTTCTGATCCTTTTCGGTGAAAACCTGATCCAAGTGCGATTTCAGATCATCATCGTTAGTGAATGTTTTGCCATTCAAAGAGTTTTATAAACTTCGGAATAAATGATAATCTGATGGTGCAATGTCGTGAGTGTGACCTAGCGTCATCATGGTGGAACACGATTCCTTTGCTATTTGCTATGTCCAGTTTTGTTAGTTGTCGACAATAAACATCTGAATTGATGGTTCGATTCCTTGGGAGCAGCTCAAAATACACAATACCTTTGTAATCCCACCAAATTGACAACACGATTTTCTTTTGGTGCAATTCAGCTTTCGGTGTGGTTTGGGCTGATTCATCACACTTGGACCATGATCGTTTTCGAGTTGTGTTATTGTAAACAACCCATTTATCATCACCAGTGATGATTCGCATCAGAAAACAGTCGATTTCATTTCGTTTCAGATGCATATCGCATATGTTGATGCGTTGCGTTAAGTGAATTTCTTTCGATTCGTTTGGAACCCAAATATCGAGCTTCTTAACGATTCCGAGACTTTTTAAACGACATTCTATAGTTGTATGCGTCTGCAATCTCTGGAACAGTTATATGACGATCCGAATCAATAATGGCTTTCATTTGGTCATCATCAACTTCAGATGGTCGACCAGAACGTTGATCGTCTTCAAGAGAGAAATTTCCAGAACGGAATTTTTTAAAACAATTCTGGCACGTGCGTTCTGTTAAGCAATCCACACCATAAACTTCACATAAATCTTCACGAGCCTCGGCAGCTTTTGTACCTCTAAGGAAATAAAAAAGCAACTTGTGCCTATAATGTTCGTTTTTGCACTCCATGTTCAAATTGACACAGAACTAACAATTTTAATCAAAATTACGTGTAATTTGCTTCAAAGGTAACCTAGAAGATGCAGTTATGAAATGTCAAAAAGGAAACAAATGCAACGTCAATAGAAGTCAATCAAACAACACATAACGACAGGTATTAGTGAAAACCGAAATTACTTTCTTGCCAACCTAATGCATCACACCGGTCCTTTTAGTGTAAATGCTACATTGTACAATAGGTAAAATAATACTATAACAATGCAATAATACATTACAAAATAAAAATTCTCATTTAGAGAAAGCGCTGTTGCGCTGTTTGGGATCCTTCGACAGTGGTTTTTCAATACCCCCTGGGACTCAAACGGTTAGTATCGTATAATTAACGGAGGCATGAATTTTGCCGAGCTTTCTGCGATTCTGGCAGAGTGTGGCGGCGCGTGGAATCGCGAGTGTTTTAGAGCCGCGTTGAGAGCGTTTCACGGCGTTGCAGCACGAAGGCCATCCGCCTTTTTACCTTTCCGACGCGCCGGTTAAAATTCAAGCCCCGTTCGCGGACGAGCAGCCGATACGACGTAGAGGGAGATAAATTCTAATTAAGAGCGACAAGTTGCCGGCGTGGCTACTTTATATTTCCGGTCGTGCGGCGGACATTTTACGCGCGAACCAGACCGACGCGCGACGCGACGGGATTATGGCGATAGTTCGCGCCCGTTTATCCCCTGAATGTTGCGTTTTGCGCGGCGCAAATCCGCTCGGTATACGGGATAAATATCTAACGTTCGCGAGAGATATCCGACGCGACGTAGCGGTTCGACTTGCACCGATAGTAACTCGGAGTTTACGAATCGAGCAGAACCGCTTCCAATTGAGCGAGAACTCGGAGGATGCGACCGCGCCGGGAAATTGCAAGCGCAGATAAACTGCAGAGTTTAAGCCGAGCTTCCGGTTATGCACGCTAACCTACGGCGAACAGGTGGGACGATAGCGAAACCAGCAACAACGATCTGTAATCGCCATGACTCGGTGTTTCTCCGTACGTTCGTTCCTGCACGAGAAAACATGCTATTTTCTCCTCGGCTCTTTTGTCACGTTCGCTACCATTGTCACGTGACGTTTACCATTTTGCAATTTACCCGGAGATAACCCTTATGTGGGCAACCAAACTTTTCACGGTTGTTGGGCAACCGGGGTACCCGGGTACCCCGAGCGTTCGGTGCCGATATATAAAAAATAAAGTGACAATTTTACTTTCATGCTTTCCCATAACTTTTAGTTTTTTTGTCTATGATATACTAAGTATTGTTATAAACAGTTTAAGTGAAGCAACTGCTTCAAAAAATAGTATAACTCAATGCTAAGATCAAACTTTTATGCTATTCGTATGTGGACGTACGGTATTTGACTCTTCGACTTACACAACAGTACAACAGTATTCAACTTTATTTGGTCACAACCAAAATGTTACAATATATTCATATGTGCCAAAAATAAAGAAAAGTTTGTTGTGTTACTATCCACAATGCACAATGATAATGTTGTTTCTGGGCCAAAGAGGAAACCAGAAATAGTCCACTTCTATAAGAAAACAAAATCTGGTGTCGACATGATGGATCAAATTTTGAGACGATACAGTATACAAAGACGTACTAACAGATGGCCATTAGCATTTTTTTTTTACATAATTGACATTGCTGCTCTTGCCTCATACATCATATATATTTCTAATAACGATATGTTGCCTAACAAATCCAATAATCGCCGAATATTTTTACGCCAAGTGAGAGAGGAACTTTGTCTTCCAATAATTAGAAGTCGATCAACCAATGTTCAAGTGATGAGACATTTCTCTTGTAAATTAGCAATAGAAAGCATGCTGCATAAGTCACCAACAATGACCGACGTTCCTTCAACTTCAGGCACTGTACAACAACGAGAAAAACTGGACGAAAAAGAGTTGTAGGCTCATCTTATATATACCAAGCTGACCCTGATAGAAAACGTAGAAAGACACGAAAATATTGTCAAAACTGTATAAAACCAGTTTTCCGACGAACACGCAAGTACTCTGACAGTTTGTAAAAATTGTCCTATTATTGGTTAATAATAGTAACTATACTAATAATAAAATAATACCAATTGAAAAAATTTGTGTGTTGTAAAACTTCCCTTCATAAGCATCCAACTACAACTTCCTGTGTATGGGTACCCGGGTACCCGGTTACCCAACAACCGTATAAATAAGATTGAAGCCTTATTATTTAATATGTTTTGCATCAATTTTAATTCTGTAACCATAAATCGACAGAGAACCTTCTAAATAATGGGGATACAGGGCGGTTTTGCGATATCTTCATAAAAACATAACAAATTATTAGAGCAAACATAGAAAGGGGTACCCGGGTACCCGGTTGCCCACATAAGGGATAATTACTAATTAATTCTAGACACTTTGCTATTTGAAATGATAATATTCGCTCGGCGACTTTCCTCTGTTAAATGGATTTAATCCTTTGCACTCGATGCTAATTGAACCCCAAAACGAAACATTTTTTCCGACCTAGAATATTTCCCTTCTATATATTTGTTTTCATGTTACACATACGAAAATGGTGCAATTTACTTTTACGATACTGAAGTGTGTAGCAATTTATCAAATTTAAACAAATTTAATAATGCAAAAAATATTTTTAATAATGGTACACCAATTTTTAGTGGCGCCTAACAGTCGCCATTCGAGTGGTAAGGGTTAATATTTCGCGAAGAAACGGCAAAAGTGTTAATTATGTTTGTATTTTTATTAACCCTTAGCACTCGACTGGCGACTGTAAAGCGCCACTAATAATTGCAGTATCATTGTTCAAAGTATTGTTTACATTATTCTATTTGTTTGTATTTCATAAATTACTAAACTCTTCAGTATCGTACGCGTAAACCGCACCATTTTCGAATGTACAACATGAAAAAAAATATATAGGAGGAAAATATCTCTAGGTCGGAAGAAATGTTTCGTTTTGGAGTTAAAATAGCTTCGAGTGCGAAGAGTTAATAGGGAATCATTTATAATTGCGACGATTCTTGCCAAGCCTCATGGCGGATTTCGAATTTTATTATTTTGAAAACCTGCATAACTATTGATTTTTTAACGATTTTGGTATTTCTGCCTTGCCCAGAATGAAGAGACTCGTGAAGCACTGATTAATAAACTGCGGATTTTATGCATTTATGACAAAGAATAGCTTGGCAAAATTTAAAAAAATGGAAAGATTGAAAGAGTGTAAGAACATCCGTTATTTTGAACGAACTGAAATTATTAAAGGAAGAAGGAAATTTCTATATGATTCCAGTGGCTTGATGAAGAAAGTTTGTATGTCGAATAAAGATCTGCAGCCTACTAATTAAGTATACATTTTATTGGCAGACAAGGATCGTGGTCGTTAAAATCCGATTGAAGGAAGATTGTAGCTACTTTAGACATAATTGCGCAATTATTTCAACTGAAGGACGATTTAATTGCACATTCGGATACCAATTGTTAACTGTTAGTACTATGAGTTTTACGATTATTTGAAATAGCGTGTTTTAGTTATTGAAAAATAAGTGATTTCACAGGACGCGATCAGCGAGAATTACTAATACAAGGTGGTACTAAGAATAACGAATAAATGAAGGAAAAAGTTGACTTACTTTTTAAAAGAGGCAGGTCGTTCATGAAGCCTCCGTCGTCTACATTTGTGTTCTGAAAAGAAAGGAGATGGTGAAAATATTAATATTCTATCTATTGTATCAGGATGATATGATCCTTAAAAAATGTCGACCTTTTGCAAATAGCTTGAATGAAAACTTCTACAGACATCTGTTAAAAGTCTCTAATAATACGTTACATTTGAACAGTACGAATGAAGGGATACATTTGAGCAAATATTGGATTACAAAGTTAGAGACGCGTAACAACAAACGTTTTCCAATACTTCCACAACAAGGACCAATAGACTATAAAATCAATTGAATGTGACCTAATCAAATTTCACATTCCTCGAAAGCAATCTTACTTTTCTTTTGGAATCATTGGTATGACGAAGACGTATCCATAGAAAATCGTTAACAAAGTTCGATCGCGTATTACACTGTCCAACAAAATAAAACTTTTTTCGGTTTTTGCAATGTCTGTTGGGTGATTCTTATACACCTTGTCATTCTAAGTCCGAATCCGCAAACAGAATTGCTCTATCACGCAACGTTTTTGAAAAAACTTGGTTTTTGTAAAAATGCATAATTTTGATAAAAAAAATGACGTGTTACGCAAAAACTAAACACGCGAGAAAGTTCAAGTTTGAGTCAAGAGATAGAGGGGACTCTCCTCTACATATACATATAGTCAATTATATTTTTATGTACTTCCTAATAGTTGTAAATGGTTCTTAAAGTTTGAAAATGTGCCGACGCGGGTACTTTTTTCGCTCTATTTTTGTATTTATGTGAAAAATCCTTTATCTAGCAGAAATTTACTATACAGGAATGCATTCTACAGACATTTCTGGTAAAGAAACCATTCACGAAAAGTATTTGGTTCCCTTAGTGTACGAGAAGGTTAAGAAAATATTCATTGACATCTTGTGCGCGACGCGTTCGCGCCAGACGGCCATTGCGGCCTTTTCTCGACTCGCCAGGGCCGTCGCTATGCGTTTTCGACGTTGTTACCACTCTAATGTGTCTTTGCTTACTATACTTAATTAAATTAATTTTTTTCGTCTTTTTGGCTGCCAAGCATTACACAAAATTATAAAAATACGAGTTGTATTCACATTTCATTGTGGAAATGCTTAACCCCTTGCCCTACAATAACGAGCTAGACTCGTGATGAAGATTCTGAATAGAGTCTAATAAATGTGAACGTTATTAATTTCCTTTAAATCGAAATAAAAATCTAGTTTTTTGTAGTTGATATATATCCTTTGAGGAAAACGTAGACATACGATAAATATAAACTATCTTTTTTGTCTATGAAATTTTGAACGATGAAGAATTTCCAATCATTATAATCACAAAATAAATAGTAGTGCAAGGGGTTAATAAAGAAAATTGAATAGAAGAACTTACCTATTTCCGAAGAAGAATCTCGAATGTCCATTGGTATTACAATTATAAAGATAAGACAACAATTACTGACAATAAAATTTTCCAGTCACCGCATTGCTGTCTCTCCTTACATTGTAACTATTTTGTAGTCGGTAGGCTCTAGTTTGTAAGAACATTTCATATGTCAGAGCTTAGTTTCGGTTTGAAATTTGTCGAAGTCAGTCGTGTTAAGCATTTTAAATCTGCATTTCTACGCGATAAAATATCATAAAAACCTTTATAGTTATTTAAAATATTTTTAAATTCATTTACATCGGAAATAGGTAAGTTTTTCTATTCAATTATCTTTATTAAGCATTTCCACAATGAAATGTGAATATAACTCGTATTTTTATAATTTTGTGTAATGATTGGCACCCAAAAAGACAAAAAAAAAATTGATTTAGCTCAGCATAGTAAGCAGACACATTAGTGGTACCAACGTCGAATACGCATAGCGACGGTCCTGGCGAGTCGAGAAAAGGCCGCAATGGCCGTCTGGCGCGAACGCGTCGCGCACAGTTGTCAATGAATATTTTCTTAACCTTCTCGTACACTAAGGGAACCAAATACTTTTCGTGAATGGTTTCTTTACCAGAAATGTCTGTAGAATGCATTCCTGTATAGTAAATTTCTGCTAGATAAAGGATTTTTCACATAAATACAAAAATAGAGCGTAAAAAGTACCCGCGTCGGCACATTTTCAAACTTTAACAACCATTTACAACTATTAGGAAGTACATAAAAATATAATTGACTATATGTGTATGTAGAGGAGAGTCCCCTCTATCTCTTGACTCAAACTTGAACTTTCTCGCGTGTTTAGTTTTTGCGTAACACGTCATTTTTCATCAAAATTATGCATTTTTACAAAAACCAAGTTTTTTCGAAAACGTTGCGTGATGGAGAAATTCTGTTTGCGGATTCGGTTTTAGAATGACAAAGTGTATAAGAATCACCCAACAGGTATTGCAAAAACTTGTTGGTGTTGGACAGCGTTATTACAGAAATAGCGAACAATCTAAGGAAATTCAATGTTACCATTTCTACAAGGCAACACGCGTCAGTCACGTTTAGTGCTCGGTACGTTTAGCGTTGAACGTTAAACAAATTCTCGTCCGCAAAGGATTACCATTATCACTGTGAAACATTGCGGATAAATTGATTCGAAGTCCTCTGGAAAGAATCCTGTTATTTATAGGACGAGCTGAGGCAACGGAAATTCTTCACGGAGATTCTCATGAGTCAGGGTAGCATTTTGCTGCGCGATGCGATTCGATTATAGCGACGCGACGCGGCGCAGCGGTAGAATGGTAATAGAGAAAATGCTTTGCGATTACGTACATCGTCGCTCACCTGGGGGTCGTCTACGAGGCTGCTGTGGAGAACGAGGTCGGTCTGGTCGAGGCCCGGGGGTGGTAGGAGGGCGTCGGGACGCCGTACGGCGCCATATTCGACGCCCCTTCCGCCACCACCGCCGCCGCCGCCTCCTCCGCCGCCGCCACCGCCTCCTCCACTACTGCGTCCACCATCGTATGGAAACGACGTGTGCATATTCGTCTGAAATTGAGTAAAAACACACCTCATTAATCATCTCTGATCTCTCTAATCTTCGGATCATATTCACCTTTCTGCGAACCAAATTTACCAAATCAAACTCACTCTTTTTTAATTCAAGTTTTTCGACAAATTTGCTTTTCTAAAACCAACAACTGGACTGGAATATAAAAATTGTCTGCAGTAATTTCGAGCTACAGGAGCCACATTACACGTGCAATTGTTTTCTCAATGATCGTAGTAAGCTGGAAATAATATTTTTAATTTACGAATATTGAGATTGTAAAGATGTGCCCACGAGAAAATATTAAAAAATTTATTTCTTTAGGTATATATTATTTAACAGATGGCTACAAGTTAGGATAAACACATTCTTGTTATTTTTAGAGAGTAATGTAAAATAGTCACTTTTCAGAGCTATTTTAATCCGTTTTGATCCCACAGCTGTGGAAACTTGTTTGATCGTAGACTGTGACACACAGGATAGTCGGGGGATACTATGACACACAGAAACTCAATCATGTTATTTAACAATGTCCTATACATTACTCCCATAATCAGTGGTAACAGGTGTTCATAAAGCTTTCATTCGTCTCAATCGCATGACTTGCAAAATTATTTGAACTTAGCAGTCGACGTGTTTGAAGTAATCATGGTATAATTACTTTCCCAGTAAATTCAAGTCGCAATGGCAGATGGGTGAAGTCATCTTGGCTGTTTGACTAGTCAGCGTTTCTAGTATGTGCTCGATACTGATGCAGTGGTAACCTAAATTGCCGTATTTAGATATTAAATGGAATGTGAATACTAAGTGCACAATAATTTCGTTTCGTTTCGAAAAACATTATGATTCATTAATCTCTGCGACATTTATGGCCGATTAATGACATTGAGGAACATCGTTATCGAAAATAAAATTTTTCGAAATTAAGTCAACTTGAATGCGCTTATTTCTTGTATCGGTACATGTTTGAACAATTAAGAACATCATTTGTGTGCAGCATAATTTCCATTGGAGAAACTAAAGTTTGTACAGGATATAATGTATAATTAACATTAATTGTTCAATTACACGTGACTGGGTCATAATGTGTACGCAATAAAAATAAAAACTGTACAAACCGGTTTCATTTTATATTTTATTTTATATTCTGTATCATTATCATTTAATCGTCATCTGGGCCATACGTTAGATACGAGTACTATTTCGTTATCCCATTACTAGACTGCCGATTTTTATGCAAAATATCTACATTAATTGCAAGATACAGGAGCTATATAGACATTTATTTGTTTTTAAATTACTTTTATTCAGTTGCCAATAACACAATTTAATTTCTCTAAATATGTTTACTGTTTTCTATTTTGTCATAAGTCCATAAAATACTAATTTTTGCCACAAGTGCATAAAAATCGCAGTTTACTCATTACTATACTTACATTTTCCTCTGATCATCAACATAAAGAATATCGCAACAACGTTATAAAAAAAATTGTTCGAAAGTGGCGAATCGAAAGGGGACCCAGTTCTCACGTGTACGACGATGACACTCGATGACTCGACGATAGCACGACCCGCGTCGGTACAATGAAGCACGTAATGCAATAACGTCGCAGTCGGATAGGAAGACGAAAGATTTTCTCTGACAGTCGGCTAGATTCTCGTTATCTAAAAGTTTCTGAAACGCATTAAGCTACGTCCACACGGGAGCAACAGCGAGCAACGTTTTTCGCTCAGATTGCCTTCTTTGATTCGGTAAAAGCGGCGAATTTTTGCAAGCTACCAATTTGTCAGTATTCCGGATCGAAGAATTTAGGGACATTTGGCCAAAAAGTCGACTTTTCGAAATTGAAAAATAGACGCTTACTTAAATCAATTTAAGTAAGCGTCTATAGACTTCGAAAATGAAGAAATCAATGAAATTGAATAAATATTTTAGTTACTATGATCATTTAAAGTTGACCGTTTTGAAAGTAGCATATTTCACCAGGCAAAATTGTTTAAGTTCTTTGCGATGTGCTCATCGTTTCGTCCCATATTTTCTATTATTTATTTATTTTTTGTATGATATAGAGCATCCCTCCTCAATAAGAAATCATATATTTTTTTATAGTAATGACTAATAATAATATATTTAAAAAATAATGTTGAATGATACATGACACAGTTTAAAGAGAAAATGGGTTTATTAGTTGGCCTTGTCAAACAAGGCTGGGATTCATTAAATGACGGAAATACCGCAAGACAATTTTTTTTCAACCCAGAGCTTTCCTCAAAATAACAGGAGTTGTATTCATAAAAAAATTTCATGTAATACTTCAAACAATTTCCTCGCCTTATGAAACAGACACGGATAAATTTGAACAATACGCACAAAGCATAGCAAAATATTTTATTGATCACTACCGGCGGTATTATATCCCAGCCTCCATTCATAAATTATTAATTCATGGAAAGGAAATAATATAGCACGCATTACTTCCGATTATCTGAAGAGGCTCAAGAAACAAGACATAAAGATTTAAAAAAAATTAAGACCAAAAATACTCGGAAAATTTCTAGAATCGCTACACATGAACATACATTTCACAAATTGTTATTAACATCGGACCCACATATTTCATCCACGAGAATAAGATCTTACGAGAAGAAAATCAAACAATTAAGTCCAGAGACCGGCATCGGCACGGTACCCCCAAATCGATTTCCTCAATTAACCATAAATTTGTCGGACGACGTCGGGTTAATTCCTCTGTGGTACAAGCGGAGGTATCAATTTTCATAAATAAACAGTTTTATCTGGGGGATAAAAGTTTCCAAATTAACGTCAGAAATCAGTACCAATTAAAAACTCGGTAAGTCCGGGATCGCCGGTGATTACGTAAATCATTTCGTGTGCACCGGCCGAGAAGCAAGCGTCCGTTCACGAGGCCCGTGAAAAATTGATTTTATAATTCGTAAGACCGATCTGCATCATTAATGCGCGGCGGAGCGGTAAACGGCTGACATATTGTTCATAAATGCTTGATTATTGACCGGGAACACGTTTATTACTCCCCTGCTATAATAGAGCGTATATCGTGTCAGTATAAATTATTATAATCTGAATTAAGATCGAACAATCGGGACACAAAACAATACCGAGAGAAGGCAATGCGGTCGCGACGATACACAGTTCATTGTAAGTTCGCGATATTGTTTCGATGTAATTAAAGGCTCTCAAGTATTCATAACGATTCGATTTGGATGGAATATTTTATTTGAGTCCTAACATGCTTCAAATTTCAATAGCTCAATCTAAACAATTCGAAATAATTGCTCAATGGAGCAATAAGTAATAATTGCTCAATGTGGCAATAATAATATTTCGTATAATGATACGAAAACTAAGTTTCAATGTACATACATGTATCCAAAATTACATGAGAAAGGGAAAGTGCGGTCATACTCCGAAGATACGTTCTAATTGGTTCCAAAAAAACGGAAAAAATACTGAAGCTGGGATACAACATGTGTACAAGAAATATGCTATGTATTATACTGTATTATATATACAGGGTGTCCCAAAAATGGAAGCTGTGATTCCTGAGGTCATTTTAAGTAACTTTTTCCTTTGCGAAAATGCTCTCCGCGGCTTTGCTACGGAGTTAATGACGAAAAACACGGACCAATCGGAGCGCGGCTAGAGCGGACGAATTCCGGCTCGGCCAATACCAACGCCGGGCTCAACGGGACCTGTCGCCGTGCCAGAATCCGTCCGCTGTAGTCGCGCTCTAATTGGTCCATGTTCCTCATTAATAGCTACTAAGCAGAGCCTCGGAGAAGATTTTCGCAAAGAAAAAAGTTACTTGAAATACCCTGAGGAATCATCCTTTTCAAGGAACTATCGCTGGAAGTATGCTCATTGCACATATGTTGTATACACACATGGGTTACTAATATTCTCATTTTAATTACAATCACCTTAGTTCTGAATAAATCGTTTGGTTCAAAGCAATGATAAATAGATAAGTATGACCTTAGTTACGCCTTTAAGGGTGTAACGAATAAACTATTATTTCTTGGCATCGTAGAAGCGTTTTTCACTGCAGTAGTTGGAACCGGCACGACAGCAGCAAAAATATAAGTTGTTCGCCGAGTCTCTAGGATCGATTATTAATCGTTCGCCAACGCGAACGTATCGTTTTAATGAACGATACGATTATCACGAGGATTTATAGACAGCGTCCATGTCGACCTTATGTAAGAGATTTTCTATCTGCGCGCGGATAGAAAAAGAGGCAAGACTGATTCCGAGAATTGAAACACAAGGTAGACATACGTTTGGAATCTTAATCACTCCACCGAGGAAAAACCGGAGATTTTATCCCAGACTGCGGGTCTGGTTGTGCCACAAATACGGTTACACTACGAGCCCTTGTCATTATCGTCATAATACATATACATATACATAATAACATCTGTCCGAAACGATCCACGAGAGGTCGCCGCATCGAGAACAGATCTTCGCGCACGTTTCTCCGATTCGAGAGATTGTTTGCTCTATCGTAATCGTCTCTCCTCTGCCACGAGTGTTCGAGACTGCTGTCATACTCCTGGCAATTTACAGTAACGAGTAAAACTGAACCAATAACCACAAGTTTTGAATAAATCATTATTTATTGCTAGCAATATATGAGAATAACAAAAAATAAATATTACAATTATTTTTATCACAGTTAGAAGTAACTTGAGAATTTTTTTTCAATAATTAATATCTCCTCGTTTAGCAATGACGACAAAAATGGTTTGACTAGGTTTTGCACCGGTCCCTACAAGAAATGTTTACGTGGGATGTTCTAGTACTATGTTTACATCTAGCACTTTGGTATGTTTACAAACTATTAGTCTACGTCTTAACACTCAGTTCTTCGCATTCTGTCGAACGGAAAAGCACGCAAGTGAAGTAAGAATAAATATGAAGTCAATTGCTCCAAATTGTGTAAAAAAAGTCTTTTCTCTTTTGAATGACGGCTTGTCAACGCGTAAGACGGCGAAAACCTGCAGTGTTAGTCAATCGACAGTGCATAGAATAAGAATAAATACGGTAAAAGTATATTATTAAATGTTGGAGGAAGACCAAAAATATTATCACCGCAGGATGAACGAAGGATTATACGGTTTGTCATATCTGGTGAAGCTTCAAGTTCCATTATGGCTGCAAAATTATTAAAAGAAGATACGGATATACAAATAAGTCAGTGGACAGCACGAAGAACCCTCAAAGGAGCTGAGTTTAGAAGCATTAAGAAAAAAAGAAGCCAATGTTATCGAAAAAAAATATTAAACGTCGTTTGGAATTTGCTACAAAATATCAAAATTAGACAATTATTGACTGGGAACGGGTTATTTGGTCAGACGAGACCAAAAATAACAGAATTTGTTTAAATGGCATGTCTTAGTACTGGATTCGTAAAAATAAAAGGCTTAAACCACGACATGTGAAACAAACGTTAAAGCATGGAGGCGGATCCCTAATGTTCTGGGGGTGCCTAACAGCATTTGGTGTTGGATCACTGGACCGAATTAATGGCATCATGAATCAGTACATGTACAAGGATATTTTACAAGATCATCTCAAAGATGCTGTTGAAAATATGCCCTTTGAAGAAAAGAATGTAATCACACTGCTAAAAGAGTAAAAAATTGGCTCTGTACTAAAAAATTTTCTGTTCTGGATTTGCCTGCACAGAACTCTGACCTCAACCTCATAGAGAATCTATGGGGTTTACTAAAAAGACGACTTCAGGAGTCATATGACTCCCAACCAACATCAATCACAGATTTGTATGATAGAATTCAAGAAAAGTGGGAACAAATATCTCCGGATTATTGCAAAAAATTAGTAGAAAGTATGCCAAAGCGAATTAGTGCAGTTTTAGAAGCACAAGGGTTGTGGACGAAATATTAAAAATAAATGATATATTAAATATTGCCAAGTATTGGACATGGTGCAAAACAGAGTCAGTCTATATTTGTTGCCATTGCTAAACGAGGAGACATTAATTATTGAAAAAAATTCTTAAGTTACTTCTAACTATGATACAAATAATTATAATGTTGATTTTTTGTTATTCTTCTATATTCCTAGCAATAAATAATGATTCATACAAAACTTGTGGTTATTGGTTCAGTTTTGCTCCTTACTGTACCTTGAAATCTGTTCCACAATTTCAGATACTCCGAAGCTTTAAACAATTCTAACGAACGTGATCGAGGAAAAATATTTTCTTTTTTCGAGGGTTTTCGCGCTCGAGATACGTTTCAGGGCAGCGACTTTCACGCGGCCAAAGAAATGGAAACGGCGCTAATTAACGGCGCGGCAGCTAACCGGAGTCTATCGTCGGGGCTGTGTGTTAGTTATAAATTGATGTAACCGTGCCGGCCGACTAATGAGATGAAATGTGATCGCCTTTCTCTTGTTAAACGGTGTGCCGGAGTAAAGTCACGTCGGTCGGCGCGTATCGATACCGATAAATGGCTTATGGGACCACGCCGGATATATCGCGGCGGGTCCTCTAGATCGACAATAACGAGTCCTGCCGGTGTTTCCTCTTGCGCAACCATCACCCTACTGTTTGTAATCGTAATCATTCTGGTTGCGCAACCTTTTTGCGAGAAACCCGCTACGCTCGAACATTTCGAATTTTCCCGAGAAATGAAAAAGCTGAGAAATAGAGCTGGGACATTATGTATGTCGTGGTCTATTCGCGGTGGACCCGAAAGTAATGTCGTTTTTTAGATTAAACAAATAAATTTTGAACAAGTTTTCATTTCTAATCAATGATGTGATTAGCCTCGTTATCAACAACCTTTTACCATCTAGTGTGTCAATTTTCAAAATCAATTGGTTTTTTAGCAAAATATCTGGAGAGGGCATTTTGGGTATCGTGAAAATTTTCAAATTTTTTGTCACATAGAAAGTGTTGTAGCGGTCGGAATAAATGGAAATCCGATGGTGCAATGTCGGGCGAGTATGGTGGGTGAAACAGTACCTCTCACCCCGGTTCATTATTTTTTTTCAGGGTTCTGTCTAATTCACTTGAATAAACATCGCAAATGCTTTTGGAAGCAACTGTATTGTCACTACCCTTGTAAAACTCAAAAAGCATACAATACCGGATATGTGCCTCTTCTGGTGTTTCGCCAGCGGTTTTACCCAAAATTGAAAAAAAATTTAAGATTTAATTATTTACAAGTAAACAAGTCACTTTAAACTTAAATGTATTTGTCGCGACTTTGAAGTACACAGTACTGAAACTTCTGATCAGAAATGACTCCGGCATAGGCCTTCGCCATAGCAGATTTTGATCACGATTTGTTTTTCTAGATAGAATCTGAGAATATTAAATTGCCTTTTTCAAGTCTAATTATGTAGACTCTCTTGGTCGAACGATTTGGCAAGTCCAAAGAGTTTAACACTAAATCTACCACGGTCAAATGACCGCTTTTCTATTTCACAATTATTGAAATTATAAAAACGTATTTATAGGAAATTACTGAATTGACTTCTTTTTTCAAGCATATGTTATTCTTCTCCCTTCTATAAGACGTTTCACTTTTATATGTTTTGTGCTTGGTAGGTTTACTGTTAACGACGTCTAATTGAGCATACAAGCACGTTCATGACATTTGTATTTAGTTTTCGTATTAACAAAAAAGACCTTCGTCCGATTGCCTAAAATGTCATAACCAACTTCCTAGAAACGTTATGGCAGTAGATAAGCGAAACCTGTTCTACTAGCTTGTCAAGTGTACATTTCATACGTGTAATACATTCTATGAATGTCCAATTAACGCTTTAATAAGAGGATATGAAATTTATGATTACAAAATTCTGTTTCGCTCGATGTGAAAATCTGACGTTTAGGGGAGAATTGCCAAATGCGTACTGGTCATCTAAATCGTACCACCTCTTTTATTGAAAAATTAATGCATTTTGATGCCTCTTGGTGGTAAAGATATGAACTTTTATTTATGTCGATAAAGTAGGACCAAAAAGTCATTCGCATGAAGTGTTGTTTTGTGAATGACAGAAGCACAAAGAAATCAGGCAAGTCTGATGTCAATTTTAAACGATTTTAATCGGCTGAATTAAATATATAAATCTACAGTTTCTGAGGTAGTCTTATATATTTTTGAAAACTAGCTATGTTATATTATTTATTTCTATTTAGTTTATAAAACATGCTGATAATGTTTTAAAGGTTAGCTTCAATTATTTAGCGGGACGTCTTTTTCCTAAATCGTACCACACTGTGGTTTCCTAAATCGTACCAGTACGATTTAAGATACTGTTATTCAAATTTTACCGCGAAAATAAACGATTTACAATATTTCAAATTTTTTTAGCATGGGAAAGTAGCTTACAGTAGCCCCTATAAAAAGGAATTAGTTGCAATGAAAACAAAACAAATGAAACAATGAAAAATTGATTTCACGCCTTCAACCAGCACCGCTGCTCCAGTTCTCGTAGAAGTGGAGAATGAAAACGATTGGTTCTGTTTTCTTTGCAATAATTCTTATTTAGAAGACATGATCCAATGCTTAAAGTGCCAAAAGTGGGTACATGAAGCTTGTGGAGGAGTTTTGAAAAAAGACAATATTTATTATTGTCCTACTTGTATTTAAGTTAAGTAATGTAATATTTCATCTTATTTTTATGTTGTATTGTATATTAAACTGAAATTAAACACAAAATACAGTTTCTCTTATGATTTTTTTTGTATCTTTTTAATCCAACACATGAGGTACAATTTTGGATACCGGCTGGTACCATTTAGGATACCGGTTGCCTAAATCGTACTGTTTGCATGATCTTATAAAAGTGTTCATATCACAATGATGTATCAATAAATATTTAAAAAATCATATTAAATTGCAACTTCGATAGATGCAAAACATAATTTTTGCTCAAATTCCTACTAAAGAATATATAAACTGCCTTCGAAATTAAGTGGTACGCATTCGGCAACTCTCCCCTACATTCTTTCGTCGATTTCTAAAACGTATCTTTTTACATTACGCACTAAACCAATGAATGCAGCTAAACAACTTCCCACCCTTGAAAATATGAACCACGTTGGTAAATGAAAGATCGCATCCAGATTGCCTGCCTCCACCCTTCGATTGTCGGCTTTCAACTCCTGTCCGTTAAGAATGGCAACAATGACGCCGACTTTGTGAATCTAAGATCCCCTAGCGAAGAGGCTGTCACAAATTGTCCTCTCTCGAGCATAAATGTGGGATCATGAAGGGAACCCCCGAGCCAGACGAGACACACTATAATTCCGTATAAAACGCGTAGGGGTAGGGTACGAGGAGGCACGAGCCTCTCCTCGTTCTCAAGGATGAAGCTATTGGGAATCGGTCGATCCACTTGGCTGATTATTGGCATTGTCGTCTCTCTTCCAGAACGGTATCTTCTCTTGCTTCTTCGCGGGTCGCTTTGTGCAGATTCGTGAAACCCCGCGAGAGCACGCGCGATTCCGTTTATCGATACGTTGATTGCAAACATCTATTCGCATTGTGCTAGAACGAGGTACTCGATAATGTCGGGGACACGAAAAAGATTTATAGGTCTAATAAATATGTATGTTATTAATTTCCATTAAACCGAAATGAAATTGTATTTTTGCGTTCTCGATGTGCAGCTATTGAAGAACGTATAGGCATACAGTAGATATAAATTTTCTCATCTTTTTTAGGACATTACGAATTGCAAAAAAGTTGTAATCACTGAACCGTAAAATAAATCGTGCAAGGGGTTAATAAGGAGTCTGCTGTTTATTTTATGTGTACTGATAAGGAAGCTGTTATTATTTCGTAAATTAAATTCGGCTAATCATTGGGTTACTTTTAGTTATTGTTATTAGTAGTTTTACATTGTGCTTACGAATAATGTGAACTTTTATCGTTCTCGTATTATATTTACAGTAAATATATCATTTTGTTGGAAGGCTAGTATTGAAATACAGTGTCGCGTCGCAACACTTCGAAGTGTCAACAATCAATTGTAACACCAGAACGGGCCTAACAGCCAAATAAGGCGAAGATCGCGTACCGCCTACAACATACACGTACATTCGTGCGAACAAAGATAAGGTGAAGATCACGTTCCACCTAGCTAATATAAATACTAATATAAACGATAAGGTGAAGATCACGTTCCACCTAGCTAATACAAACACTAATATAAACGATAAGGTGAAGATCACGTTCCACCTTCCGTGTGCACACGTATGCGAATTAGCGTCAGGTGAAGAACAAGTCCCGCCTGTAACGTCTAGAAACACCCGATTATACGAATTAGCGTCAGGTGAAGAACAAGTCCCGCCTGTAACGTCTAGAAACACACGTATGCGAATTAGCGTCAGGTGAAGAACAAGTCCCGCCTGTAACGTCTAGAAACACCCGATTATACGAATTAGCGTCAGGTGAAGAACAAGTCCCGCCTGTAACGTCTAGAAACACACGTATGCGAATTAGCGTCAGGTGAAGAACAAGTCCCGCCTGTAACGTCTAGAAACACCCGATTATACGAAATGTAAAAACAACGAGACTCGACCGCTTTCAGGCAATCGGAGACCCACCGTTACGGGTTCTCGGCAGTACATTGTAGCGTAGTTTATGACCCCAAGGAGATATGCGTTCTTTCGAGTCATCGGACACCACTACGAGACCCCGCGAGCGAGCCCCGTTTCCGATTTCATATACAACGGGCCTCATGGCCCACCACGCGCAGCGACCGGGATCATAAATCCTTTCCGAGTTTGCTTACCCGAAGTACCGTGTCTCTGGTTTTCGTCACGCGGACGAAACGAGAGACAATAACGCATTCATGGGCCACTTAGGCCTTCGTCGCGTGGCTCCGGGGTCCCATAAAATCGCATCCTGGGAAAACTTTCCCTTCTTGACTTGAAGGTGGGAACTTCCTCCTCCACCGGAGAGGTCTGTTCGGAAGATCCTCCTCCCTCAAGTCAAGCAACGAATGGGGATGATTCTTCCCCCAGAAAACGGGCCCATGGCCAAGGATTCACGTCACCACCGAGGTGACGAGCAAGCGGACCTCGGAGCAAACCAGCAGAATCGTACAAACCATCGTTGAATACTCTGTAAAATACCACGATCGTCTCTAGCGATTATTCCGGTAAATAAAGTTACATATTTCAAAAGGTGTTGTTTATTCGAACACGTACGCGAAACCACGGAGCGTGCGGGATCGCTCCGACGAGTAGTGATTCCTACATGAACATTTTGGTGCCTCCTGTGAGGTGTCTACATCTCACGGAAAACAACAGTTCGAGCCACTGAGAGGACGACCACGTGCCACAAAGCAGATAGCTGATTGCCCTGCCACGATCAAGGAGTACAGTAGCCGCCTGCATCAGGTCACGTGAGTCGTTCGTTCATCACATTATCCTACCATCATGTCCGACAATATAAAATTATTAATCCAAAAGCGTTCAGCCCTCAAAACGCAAATTACAATCGTCGACAATCTCGTAGAAAAGGGAAAATTAGATAACGCGACGCTAAGATTACGCGTCACCCGGTTGACGGATTTATTTCACGCGGCCGAGGATGCTAACAACGAGATCGCGTTGCTAGAGCCGGACAACGGTCACGACGACATTTTCGCGGAGATTACGACCCGTTTCTACGATCTCGCGAGCCGGGCCGAGAACATTCTAAATCGCCCAGACATCTCGCGCGCAGATACCGACACTGCAAATGATAGCAGAAGCACCGACAGTGCGAAAGGTCGCCCCGTTAAATTGCCCGATGCCTCATTACCGACTTTCGACGGTCGTTCTGAAAGGTGGTTGTCTTTTAAAAACGCGTTTAACAGTATGATCGGTTCGCGCAGTGAACTAGACGACGTGGCGAAATTACAGTACCTCCGGTCCGCGTTAGTACAGGAAGCGGCAAACAAAATTCGGCTCTTCGACGTCGACGGAATCAATTACGCGAAAGCATGGGATATTTTAGAAAGAGCATATGAAAATAAACGCGTTCTGGTATCGCGACACATGTCCATGCTGTTCGACCTGCCGACGCTAGATAAAGAGTCCACGAGCGGCCTGACGCGGTTAGCCGACGACGCGCAACAGCACTTCGCGTCTCTACACGCGCTGGGAGCACCGGTGTGCACCCAGACCGTCGTACACTTGCTCGAGAGCAAATTGCCAAAAATTACGTATGAGAAGTGGCAGGCAGGCTTAAACCGACAAGAATATCCGAGCTTAGACGAAATGCTGGAATTCTTATACAAAACCGCGGTTTGCGTATCGCGCACGGATAAGATGCGATCTGGCGATCGGGAGTCGCGTGGGACGAATCCGTCCCGCAGTCCATTCATTCGGAATGGACACAGTTCACGCAGCAATTAGAATTACTCCGAGCAGTTTCATTCCACCGAAGAGTTTTAACGGAGCAACCGCAAAATATCGAATTACACGGGTTTTGCGACGCGAGCGCCATTGGATATGGTGCATGTTTGTACGTGCGGTCGACCGGGAAGGACGGCATTGTCAAATGTCATCTATTGTGCGCTAAATCGCGAGTTGCGCCGCTCAAGACGGTGACCATTCCCCGATTAGAATTATGCGGCGCGTTATTGTTGACGCGACTATACCGCGAGGCGAGCGACGCGCTTAATATCTCACCTGATAAGGTGGTGTTTTGGTCCGACTCGACCGTGGTTCTACATTGGATTCAGACGGCACCGCATCGGCTAAAAATGTATGCGGCCACGCGAGTCGCGGAAATTCAATCGATCACCGGTGATCATACCTGGCGACACGTCCGCTCGGAGTACAATCCGGCAGACGCATTATCCCGAGGCCAATTACCGCACGCGTTTCTGCAGAATCGTGCATGGTTCGTCGGTCCGTCGTGGCTGACTAAAAACTCGGACGAATGGCCTAACGAAGTGCTGCAGAACATCGAGATTCCCGAACTCAAGGCGGTCACTTGTTTCGTCGTGAACACGAGCACGGACGATTTATTCACGCGTTACTCTTCCTATACCACGTTACGTAGGGTAATCGCATATTGTTTACGGTTCCGGCCATGTGGCCCGCGCGGCGGTTCGCTGAGCGCCCGAGAAATTCAGATGGCCGAGATTCGAATTATCCGAAACGTGCAGGCATCGCAATTCGAAAACGACATTAAGTGCCTAAAGGCCAAAAATACGACGTCGAAAAGCCGAATCGCGAGCCTCAATCCTTTTCTGGACGACGACACTGTGCTACGGGTCGGTGGGCGCCTGCAAAAATCAGATCTGCCCTACGACCAAAAACATCCGATGTTGCTACCGAGTCGACATCGGCTAACTGACCTAATCATCCGGGAAACGCACGAGAAATACCATCACACGGGCATACAAACCACCTTACATATACTCCGACAAAGATTTTGGTTGCTTGACGGACGTAACCAAGTACGTCAGGTAATACGTTCGTGCACACGGTGTTTCCGTTTCAACGCGATTAATACCGAATATAGAATGGGCAATTTACCGGCGGTTCGAGTACGCGAGGCGACACCTTTCGAAAACATCGGCATAGATTTCTGCGGGCCCTTTTTCATAAAAGAACGCAAGCACCGAAACAGAACGCGAATCAAAACGTACGTGTGCGTGTTTGTGTGTATGGCCGTGAAGGCGGTACATCTAGAAGTCGTTAGCGACCTGTCAACCGAGGGGTTCCTCGCAGCTTTACGACGGTTCGCGTCGCGACGGGGTGTACCGGCTCATATATTCTCCGATAACGGCACAAATTTGTAGGCGCGAGTAATCAACTAAAAGAATTATACGCGTTGCTCCAATCAGACACGCACCGAGAACGCGTTCAAAGATTTGCCAGTGACCATCGGATCACGTGGCATTTCAATCCACCAGCGGCCCCCCATTTCGGCGGGTTGTGGGAGTCAATGGTGAAACTGTTCAAACATCACCTTCGACGGGTTGTCGGCGATTCGCTTTTTACTTTCGAAGAGCTCAATACGCTCTGTATAGAGATTGAGGGCATCCTGAATTCCCGACCCATAACACCACTATCCTCCGACCCGAACGATTTGAACGCACTTACGCCAGCGCATTTTTTAATTGGGAAACCATTGACCACCCTTCCCGAAGATAACTTGGTACAAGTTCCAGCACACCGCCTATCCAATTGGCAGCACATTACGAGGGTTCGCCAAGACTTCTGGGCACGCTGGAACAAAGAATATTTGAACGAGCTCCAAAAACGGCAGAAATGGACTAAGGACAGCCCAAACATCGAGGTCGGTGCCGTCGTGCTGCTCAAGGACAAAAATCAACCCTGTTCGCAGTGGGCGCTAGGCAGAATCACGGCCCTACATCCTGGTGAGGACGGAGTAGCGCGAGCAGCCACGGTAAAAACCGCAAACGGGGAATTCAAACGGACCACACAAATCATGTGTCCATTACCGTCCGAATAAACTCTTCACAAGCGTTTCGTAAACCGCAATCGTTAGCAGATTATCGACTTATGCATAACATATACCGCCGACTCCATATAAACATTGTACATTTCTGAGTCACGTCTAAAGGCGCAATAGTTGATCGTACCCTCTCAACGGGGGGAGTATGTCGCGTCGCAACACTTCGAAGTGTCAACAATCAATTGTAACACCAGAACGGGCCTAACAGCCAAATAAGGCGAAGATCGCGTACCGCCTACAACATACACGTACATTCGTGCGAACAAAGATAAGGTGAAGATCACGTTCCACCTAGCTAATATAAATACTAATATAAACGATAAGGTGAAGATCACGTTCCACCTAGCTAATACAAACACTAATATAAACGATAAGGTGAAGATCACGTTCCACCTTCCGTGTGCACACGTATGCGAATTAGCGTCAGGTGAAGAACAAGTCCCGCCTGTAACGTCTAGAAACACCCGATTATACGAATTAGCGTCAGGTGAAGAACAAGTCCCGCCTGTAACGTCTAGAAACACACGTATGCGAATTAGCGTCAGGTGAAGAACAAGTCCCGCCTGTAACGTCTAGAAACACCCGATTATACGAATTAGCGTCAGGTGAAGAACAAGTCCCGCCTGTAACGTCTAGAAACACACGTATGCGAATTAGCGTCAGGTGAAGAACAAGTCCCGCCTGTAACGTCTAGAAACACCCGATTATACGAAATGTAAAAACAACGAGACTCGACCGCTTTCAGGCAATCGGAGACCCACCGTTACGGGTTCTCGGCAGTACATTGTAGCGTAGTTTATGACCCCAAGGAGATATGCGTTCTTTCGAGTCATCGGACACCACTACGAGACCCCGCGAGCGAGCCCCGTTTCCGATTTCATATACAACGGGCCTCATGGCCCACCACGCGCAGCGACCGGGATCATAAATCCTTTCCGAGTTTGCTTACCCGAAGTACCGTGTCTCTGGTTTTCGTCACGCGGACGAAACGAGAGACAATAACGCATTCATGGGCCACTTAGGCCTTCGTCGCGTGGCTCCGGGGTCCCATAAAATCGCATCCTGGGAAAACTTTCCCTTCTTGACTTGAAGGTGGGAACTTCCTCCTCCACCGGAGAGGTCTGTTCGGAAGATCCTCCTCCCTCAAGTCAAGCAACGAATGGGGATGATTCTTCCCCCAGAAAACGGGCCCATGGCCAAGGATTCACGTCACCACCGAGGTGACGAGCAAGCGGACCTCGGAGCAAACCAGCAGAATCGTACAAACCATCGTTGAATACTCTGTAAAATACCACGATCGTCTCTAGCGATTATTCCGGTAAATAAAGTTACATATTTCAAAAGGTGTTGTTTATTCGAACACGTACGCGAAACCACGGAGCGTGCGGGATCGCTCCGACGAGTAGTGATTCCTACAAGAACATACAGTGTCGGAAGAATAATCGACTAACGTTGTTCGTTGTCAGAATTTTATTTTACTATTTTTACGCATTTTAAGATTTTCTCGGTAAGTTTGATTAATTTCTGTTCTCTTCTGTGAGAAGTATGCTCGTCGAACAGGTGTAATATTTTGAATCGGCAGAGCATGTGAAACGTGCGAAGAAATTTTTAAATAGTTTAGATTGGCACGGCGATATCGAGAAGGAATTGTGAATATGGAATCTTGTTCCAGGCGAATATGGAGTCACATGGAACGAGCAATGTGTAAAGTACGGAGGAGAAACCGTTTACCCCTTTTACATATCTCTAGCACAGTCTTAAGGATTGCAGAGCTTAGCATATTTCCTTCAAAGTAAACGTGCCCGGTATTCTCTCCGAGGGAATGCCAAAGGTCAGCCGAAAATTTAATAAGTAAATTACTTGAGGGAGAGCAGTGAACGAGGCACCAAGGGGATAGCTTATTTCGAGAAGCATTCGATCGAATTTAATGCTCACTGTAAAAACGAGCTCGGCAACAAAATAATTCCGGTCCAAGCAATGAAACAATGAATTGTAAAATAAATATATTGCTCACATTGATTATCCTACACTTCAAAAACTAATAATATTACCATTCTTGCTGACACTCTAACGTACATTGTTCTATCGTTATCCTAAACATCAAAACTTATGACTCACGATTTTTTAACACGTTGACTGCCATGTCACCCATGTATGGGTGACGGAATTATTTATTCAGTCTTTAAAAAGGAATTTTTACGTTAATATATTGATTGTACCAAATTTGATTAAGATCTGTAAAATGCAAGAAAGTCGAAGAACTACACAATATAATACATTTAATTTTTTTCACTTCTATGTTATTAAATAACTTACTTTGATTTCATGGAATTTTTGAGCTTTCTTGTTTGGCGATGAAAGTGTTAAACAGTAGGATCATCACCATCACCGTAAGAAATTATTGTTTATTAGGACATTAAATCTCACTAACGCTTGGTAAGTCTTGCAGAGAATTAATAGGGGGCTTCTTATCAACTCTTTGGGGATGGAATGGCTCGACAAAGAATTTCTGCAACGTTGACTTTCAACTTTAGGAACGATCCTGACACAATACCGTTCTCGAACGACGTATCTCCTTCAAGCGAGCAAACTATCTCCCGAGTCGTTTTTCTCGATATTTGCTGCATAGACACCCGGCCGAAAATTCTAAGGGCGGTAAGAGTTAACGTATAGCTGTAGAGCGGCGCAAGTTTCCTAACTATGATCAACTATGTAAGACGCCATTGCTGCGTATAGTTCTGGTACGGGGCTCAAGACTTCCTGTCCCGCGTCTAACTATTCTGTCTTCTGGTAGGCCGAAGGACCCGTCAAACCTCGGTAACTACGCAGAAACTTCGGCTGCTTTGAGCAAATTTTTAATCACTTTTTCACACCACGTTAATCTTGCTGGCTTCGACTATCGCTACAATATTTTATTTCTATTTTATTAGGCACGCACTAGATTCGAAGAAATTAACAAGGAATTCTGTGCCAAACACAAAATACAACAATATTGAGCAAATTGGCGAAATTTTTAATTACTTTTCCACACCACGTTAATCTTGCTGGCTTCGAATATCGCTACAATATTTTATTTTTATTTTATTAGGCACGCACTATATTCGAAGAAATTAACAAGGAATTTTGTGCCAAACACAAAATACAACAATATTGAGCAAATTGGCGTTTTTAATTAATTTTTCACACCTCGTTAATCTTGCTGGCTTCGACTATCGCTACAATATTTTATTTCTATTTTATTAGGCACGCACTAGATTCGAAGAAATTAACGAGGAATTCTGTGCCAAACACAAAATACAACAATATTGAGCAAATTGGCGAAATTTTTAATTACTTTTCCACACCACGTTAATCTTGCTGGCTTCGACTATCGCTACAATATTTTATTTTTATTTTATTAGGCACGCACTAGATTCGAAGAAATTAACGAGGAATTCTGTGCCAAACACAAAATACAACAATATTGAGCAAATTGACGAAATTTTTAATCACTTTTTCACACCACGTTAATCTTGCTGGCTTCGACTATCGCTACAATATTTTATTTCTATTTTATTAGGCACGCACTAGATTCGAAGAAATTAACGAGGAATTCTGTGCCAAACACAAAATACAACAATATTGAGCAAATTGGCGAAATTTTTAATTACTTTTCCACACCACGTTAATCTTGCTGGCTTCGACTATCGCTACAATATTTTATTTTTATTTTATTGGGCAAGGCGCTAAATTAAATGAAATTAACGAAGAGTCGTGCATGTATCACGAGCAAAATACAATATTCTTTGTTCGAATGTTAGAACGATAGGAAATGATGTATATTAATGAAACTTAAATATCCATTTGATTAATTTGTTAACTGACTCTGCTTGTTCATATTCTTTTTTAATTCCCTCGCTGTATTCGAATAGATTCTTGTTTGGATTTACAATTGGTTGCATTGTAATATCAGTGTGAATTAGATTGCAATCACGTTCGCTATACGTCAAACGCATGTGCATTACACGTATTTCATTTGAATAATACCATAGTAATTTGCATGGAAAATCACCTAACTCATAGTAGAATTGAATTGAAACAACAGTTTATGGAATTATTAGTCAAATAATTATAATAAATTCGTAATAGCGAATTAGTACGCGCCGTAGAGATAATGTCAATGTTCGTGTACCTTTTTAAAATTTTATTCAAATACCAGTGCCTGAAATTTCAACAACTACAGGAGTATCGGTAAAATGTATTAATTTCGAGTTTAATACGCGAAGGTTAGGTACAGTATTGTTGCACGAGAATGTCAGGGTGTTTCGATAGCGAACGACGAAAGTATTCGCGGGATTCGTTCGATATTTCATAAACCAAGCGGTGGTATCAGTGTAAGATTTCATTGAGAACGAGGTCGGCCACCCTTCTTTGAAGAATGCGCTTTGGCCAGATAGGGTATGAGGGGTTGTGCTGCTTGAAATAATCGATATCGCAATCTCGTAAGATTCTAGAATATTTTAAAGCTGATCTCACCGTGATTTGTAATTTGTGAACGCGTATATGTATTCATAAAAGACTTTACACATGAACGTGGTTCTAAGACTTTCGTGTCAACGTAACACGGACCACTAATGATCGCATATTGTTCTATAAAGAATCATGAAGGGAACCAAGGCAATTTTGCAGTTGAAAATGCAGTCTGAAAAATAAATTAACAATACTTTTGCCTCGACTTGTGAGTGAATAAAATTTTGTGTTGTCGCATGTATTAATATTAATATCATTGACACTAGATTTACGAGACCCGTCAAAATAACGGACTCGAACTTCTTTAATTTACAATTATTAAGAGTGTAAGGACGCACTTGTAAAGAATTGTTCAATAGATTTATTTTCTTCAGCTTATATTACAATAAAGGTGGCTGAAAATCTAAATAACTACAATTTTGTTATTTTTACAACGCAGTGTAAAATAGTCACTTTTAGTGCTCCGTAAACCTAATGCTAATATTCATGTTCGTAACTGAGATTCATCTGAACTACTAAATCACTGTTTTCTATACAACCGTAGAAATTCTTCGACCACCAAAAATTTGAAATATCTAAATTTCAATTGTTTCATTTTCATTTATTAATCCCTAGGTTCGTGGCAATCGTCAGAAAAATCGTACTTTTTCTCACCGCTCTCCGGATGCAATTCACGGCCACGTTTCACAAATAAAAACAACTTTCGATGCGGGTACGGTTCGCAACACGAAACTGCATATGGCGCAGACAGATGCTTTAAATCGAACCCCGTGCTTTAGTCCTTCTCTGACCAGTTTTGGGGCAGCGCGAAACCAGAACGCATTCTTCGTGTACGCGTGTCGAGTTACGCGAAGCCGAATCTTTTTTTGTCAAACGTCACACGACACCTTTTGGAACCGCCCCGAAAACATAATCCACAATGCGGTGGGCGCGTGTCACGCCGCTGTAATTAGGCTGATATTCCCATAAAAGATGTCGGAGTAAGGTGGACCGCAAATACCATTACCGTACGCGTTATTCGAGGTCTAAACTTGCCCTCGTGAATATCATGGTTTTGTGTGACTGCAATGCGAACCGTGATTCAATGAAACATCGGCAAACGTTTATTTCGCATGCAAAGCTCTTTGGATAGAATAATACTCCTTTTTGTGACTAGGTTCCCATTGAACTGTGTTCCGGCAACGGATACTGTGATCAATGATTTCGTGAACGGTCGGAGAAGTTTATAAAAATGTCTCGGAAATGGAGAAATAATTGCAAGATGCGTATCTTATATACACGAAGATTGCATTCAGAGTTTATCTAAAAAGTGCTTCGTTGTGTGATTTTAATGTTTGAAAGAACAGCTTCGACGTTACTGAATAAATAGATAAATAATAAATACTGCAATAAAAACAATATACTGTGATAAAACAATATACTGCAATATAAATATTTCAATGATTGGAAAGTTCCGATTACAGTGATTTCTCTATATATGTCGCCAGGGCTTGAATGATAAACGTCGCGGAATTATCCCCACTACCGCGGAGTACACCCGGTGAGGGACACCGAGGAGTGTAAACATAACACGGCTCGGGTGTCTATATATGTGCCCATAATTATGAAAGTGGTCTAAGTCAAAATTTAAAAAAAAATGAATTTATCACTTATTTCACACATGATTTTAAACTAAAATTCAATGTAAAAAAATGAAAGAAATATATGACTTAGACCACCTTCATAATTATGGGCACATATACAGGGTGGTCCACGCAATTGTTTCAAGTCATAACTCCGTTATTATTGCATTTACGAAAAAATGCCAAAGGAGAAAGATAAATGGTTCGAAGAGCACTACATCTGTAGGCCTTTAAATTTTTTTTAGATGCAGCAGTGCATGTGCAATTAACAATTGCATCATTCCTTTAAATAGAAATGCATATTTTTTTTTACATAGATCGATTCTTCTGTTCATTCTATGTAAAAAGTGATGAGGGTACCATGGCAAAAAAATTATTAGATCTCGAGATATTTAAAAAAAATGTGTTTATTGAAGAAGATACTCAAACACTTCATGACTATGCTGTAAAGGTAAACACCCTTTCGACGTTGTTATCATAACAGAAACTGATTTGTACGAGTAAGCATTTCATCATTCAGTAGCAATTCACGTATCGTAACTCGAGTACGAAAATTAAGAATTTGAAAAAGTGTAACTGTATTTCACTAAATACAAGAAAATGTATTTTACTAACAGTGAGAAACAAGATATGTACGACACTTTTGTGTTGTGTGACAAAAATACGAATGCCGCCGCAAGACATTTTTTGAAAATATCTCGAGATCTAATAATTCTTTTGCCATGGTACCCTCATCATTTTTTACGTAGAATGAGCAGAAGAATCGATCTGTGTAAAAGAAAATATGCATTTTTATTTAAAGAAATGATGCAATTGTTAATTGCACATGCACTGCTGCATCTAAAAAAAATTTAAAGGCCTACAGATGTAGTGCTCTTCAAACCATTTATCTTTCTCCTTTGGCATTTTTTTGTAAATGCAATAATAACGGAGTTATGACTTGAAACAATTGCGTGGACCACTCTGTATATATTGAGAATTCACTGTATAACGTAAAAGTTCTCGGTGAAAATAACTTTAACAATTTCTAATAGATAGATAACTCGACCAGATAATAGTAGTACATACGCGAAGTAATTGCAAAGACGTACAATTAGAAATTCGAGATAATGTTGAAAATAGAGAAATCAGAATTCACATTTTTCTAAAAGTCTCGTCTCTTCGCCGACTTGCAACACATTCTGTCATCCGTCTACGATTGTCAACGCCTCCCACCGAGCACGACTGAATCTCGTTCACTTAAATACCACGTGTTAAACCGTTGTTAGATCTCCGTACAGGTAAAATAATATTTTCTCAAATACGTTCCGCAGTATAAACGAATAATCCACGGCATGCAGCCGCGAAGCGAAGCGTCCCTTTCCTGTTCGTGAAGCAACACTAAGATCGACGCTCTTTCGCGTGCTATTCCCACTTAGAGCAAACAATCGGCTTGCACCTCGACAAACAAAAAGACCGCTCCGGGTACTTAAACGAGGTTCCGTCTTCCACGTATTCAACCGTACCTGCGTCTACCCACCCTGTGACCAGGTAATCCCGGGACAGAAAAGAACGTGGCGCGAGCAAGAAACTGTGATCCGTTCCGGGTGCAACAGAAAAATCGATCTCGAAACAAGGGAGGACAAAACGTCCTCGGTTCATCTACGACTTCCTTCCTGGCCTTCTCCAGTTCTTCGGCGTCGTTGGTTTTCTTCGGCCCGCGTTAAAGAGGGAAACTTCGAACGGGGCGTAAAACGAAGCACAGAACGCTGAAAACAATGGCGTAAAACGAAGTAAGCCGATTTTTGAGATTTTTTCTCAGAGAAACTATGAAGCGATTCTTCTTAAAACTTTCACGATAATTTACCTCATATCCGAGGAATATCTACGAATTTTTTCGTTGAAAAATGTGACGTAGAAATAAATATACAGGGCGACTCATTTCACACGTTTTCCATAGAGGAGAAGTTAGTGTTGGAGGTAAGGTGACCATCTAGATATTTTTTTAATGAGAAGTATGAAACAATTCTTTTTGTAACTTTCAGGATAATTAACCTCATATTCCTGGAATATCTATGAATTTTTTCGTTGAAAAATGTGGCGTAGAAATAAATATAAGGGCGAGTCATTTCACACGTTCCATAGAGGAGAAGTTAGAGTGTTGGAGGTAAGGTGACCATCTAGATATTTTTTTAATGAAAAGTATGAAACAATTCTTTTTGTAACTTTCAGGATAATTAACCTCATATTCGTGGAATATCTATGAATTTTTTCGTTGAAAAATGTGACGTAGAAATAAATATACAGGGTGACTCATTTGACACGTTCTATAGAGGAGAAGTTCGAATGTTGGAGGTAAGGTGACCTTTCACATTTTTTTTAATGGAAAGTACGAAGCGATCCTTTTTGAAACTTTCAGGATAATTTACCTCATATCCGAGGAATATCTACGAATTTTTTCGTTCAAAAATGTGACGTAGAAATAAATATACAAGGCGACTCATTTGACACGTTCCATAGAGGAGAAGTTAGAGTGTTGGAGGTAAGGTGACCACCTAGATATTTTTTTAATGAAAAGTATGAAACAATTCTTTTTGTAACTTTCAGGATAATTAACCTCATATTCCTGGAATATCTATGAATTTTTTCGTTGAAAAATGTGGCGTAGAAATAAATATAAGGGCGAGTCATTTCACACGTTCCATAGAGGAGAAGTTAGTGTTGGAGGCAAGGTGACCATCTAGATATTTTCTAAATGGAAAGTACGAAGCGATTCTTTTTAAAGCTTTCAGGATAATTTACCTCATATTCGAGGAATATCTACGAATTTTTTGGTTGAAAAATGTGACGTAGAAATAAATATACAGGGCGACTCATTTGACACGTTCCATAGAGGGGAAGCTAGACTGCTGGATGTAACGTTGTAATTTGATTTTTTTTTAAGTGTGAAGGGAGTCTTTTCGAAACGGGAACGGGGTCTTCCAAAGCTGCAGGAAGAAAGATCGATTTTTCAAAGTTGGCGAACCAAGCTCCCCACTTAAATGGGAAGAGAGGCCCAGGGGCGTGCACAGACAGCCCTCTTATTAGACGGGGACAGGTACGCGGAGCCGTGGCAAATGCAAATGTCGCGCGCATCGCCGGCCAGCCGGCTCGCGTGCTCTCCCGAGGGATCAACGATCGCAATCACCGATGTCACGGGCGGGACTTATTGGCCGTGATACGTCTAATAGATCGATACCACCCATTATTACGTTTCCCCCTGCTGTTGCCGAGCGGTGCGTCCTACAAATAACACGCCGCGCGCGCTTTTCTAATGAGGTAGCCAGGCCTGCACGTGACCGGATCTCCGCGCGCTTCGATTTTACGCGCGCACCTGAGACGATAAGAGACGGCCGATCACCGTGTTTCCGCGACCACCGTGCGACGATTGTCGCTCTGTTTTGCGACCTCCGCGGACGCCTTTTGCAAGTTCAATGTCTCCCGTTGTAATTAAAAGTTCCGTTTACAAAGGTTGAAAATTTATCTTGCGTATTTGGATGTTATATAAGTTGGCACTGCCGTAGTAAATACTTAGATGTAAAAATTCAATTGCAAAGGGTAAAAGAGCAGAATGGAAAATATGCTGTCGAATAAATCTATGAATAAATAAATTTTATCTTTGAATTTCAATTTAAAAACGCTACGAACTTTCGTTCCATCCCAACACAGTGAATTCTCGATATACGTCGACAACACTCCCGCTCATAAGTCTTAGGACACCTCTGGTTTTTAGTAAAACTCTGGTATTTCGTATAGAAATCATCGATGATAACAAAAATAAAGATGTAGATAAGAAAAACTTAATCAAAACTATAAATGAAACACATCCTCACTGATTTCTGTTTAGTTTTATTGTATTTTATTTTGTTAGTTTTGTATATCTTTCAGTGTATATATATTTTAGTTTAAGACTTCTCTCTCTCTCTCTCTCACTCTCTCTCTGCGCGGGTATTGATAAGTTAGATGTAAGATAGGTTAAGGTTAGGGAGTAAGATGTAAAGGATTGTAATCCCTGAGGGGAACAATAAAGAATTGATTAATTGGTATTTCGTGCAGATTATGAACCTTTAACAGTATTAACTACATAATATAAATATCCTGATATGCTCAGCAATAATTACAACTTCAATGTAATAATTCATTAGAAATTATGAAATAGCCACACCAATCACCAGATTTTAACCCCATAGAAAAAATAAGGGATAAACTGGACAGAAGGGTACGGAACTTTTGCCTGCTTCGAAAACACATTTATGAAATATTTTGGAACGAGAATGGAATAATATAACAACAGAATGTATGAAAAAATTAATCACGCGGATGTCAAGAATAGTGGACATTGTAATAAAGAAACGTGGCGGATTCTTCGATGAAAAGAAAATATATCTTTTTACTTTTTAGTAAGATTTTGGTATATGAGGGTAGCATCCTTTCTTTGACATGTAAGGTAAAGCCACCAGTAGTTGACCATTTTATAGAAAAACATAAAAATTAAGGTTTGAAATGTTCTTATTGTTTTGAAATTTAACCAACAGACGGCATGGTATCCGAGGTTCACTTTCATCAAAAGTGCATTTATAAGTGCGCTTATAAAAACCTTATTTTTTATGTTTTTCTATAAAATGGTCAACTACTAGTGCCTTTACCTTAAACCTTTAAATGAGAAAAAATTTGTTCGCATCCTTCAACGATTATTTACAAAGTTGACATTTACATTTCCTTTTTCATTTTTAAAAAGTTGAATACGAATATGATCACTGTCCTAAGACTTATGAGCGGCAGTGTATATGTATAGAGAAATTACAGTGCATATTTCGGACGGCTTTATCGATCGATTATAATTCTCCATTTATACTGAACGAATATGGTGGATGAAACGAAAGTGACCAAACAAATTTCTCAAACTCGTGTCCATCGATCTTCTGAAAGGCAGGTTCAGCTAAATTTTTATGACAAATTTGATGGTTGATTTTTGATTTAGCGCTAACCGGCCGGTAGCTGGGCCGTCAGGTAATTGATCGTAGTAATTACTCACCACGTGGATTCCCTCGGTGTCCCTTCTGAGGTCGCCGCCCCTCTGGCCAGCCGTGACGGCGGCGCTCAGGTGATTGTAATGATGTTGATGTAACGTGTTCAACGTTTGCGTGTACGGATCGCCGACGAGGTAATCGAGATGTTGAGGCTGGCCGAGACTCGGATGTTGAGGACTCGCCGGCGCATGGTGGTGCGATGGGAACGGGGGCGGGAAGTATGGGGGTTGAAAGTCCGAGGCGGTGGGCAACGAGGCACCTCCGTGATGGGGCATCCCGCTGCCGTTCCCGTTGCCCCTGTGACCATGGTGGTGGGCACCGGAATACGGCGAGGAGTTCCCACCGCCCAGCGAGGATATACCCCCATGGCCAGTTAAACGGTCCTGCGAACAGACAAATATTCATAGAATTAATATCTTCAATTTTTCATCCAGTTCTTCGATTGTTTCATTCAATTGCACTTTTGGAACCATCCGACAACGTTCCTCAGCATTAGCAACATTTTCAACCCCTTGCTGAATTGCCACCCCTGATCTTTGGGCCGAGCTGCGTGTCCGTGGGTTTCTACTTATGGATTTCTAAGTTATTGTATGTAGCTCACGCTGTGATTGGGCAAGAGACTTCTCGAATCCACCAATTAGAAAATAGTGTTTCATAACGTTCGGAATATTGGACAAAAATTATTTTCAGTTCAAGTTATGTGTATTAGTCTCTAATAAACGCGAGAAGAAGATTATATACGACCAATAACGTTTCGTATCGCCTAGTAATGTTGAAAAAGAAGTTTATAGTGCAATAAGTTGCGTTAATGTCCAAAATTAGGATCGTCACTTCGTTTCCCTGGACACCGGTGTACAACGTTTTAAAAAATATTAATTCACAGAGCAGCATTTTTATTGCTTCACCGCGGTTCGCATCACTAATTAATGAGTTTCGTTATACAAGCGCTGTAACGTCTACTTTTTTTTTTTTTTTTTTTGGTTCGGCGTATTCCTTTAATTCATTTCTTCGTTCCTCGAAACACGGTACCGTGGGCTCTCGGATCATCCATAATCTATTTCCACCTCAATTGTCCGTAATCGTATCCGTCGAAAGGCCGCACGCATCGACCTGAACGTGTACGGCGAACGTGGAGAGAGAGAGAGAAAGAGAGAGAGAGAGAGAGAGAGAGAGAAAGAAAATAAAAAGTAAACAACGTGGATAAAAAAAGAGACATAATAACATGCGCAGGGGAGGGAGGAGACACACATTCATCGATATACATACGAGCGTCGAGCGAAACTTTCGCCGCTATTAAAAAATCAGTGGTCGGCGTAATTGCAGTGACTAATGTCTGTCGTTCGCCGGGGAAAAAATCGTGTCAGCCGAGCTGGAGGTCCGCCATTACTATAAACGACGAGTATATGGAACAGTACCGCTTATCTCCCGAAGGTGGTGAACATAAACGCGGATAAATGCTATGCAAATCTTACGGCGAACAGAACACCGCAAATAGCTTACGGGCAGAATGTAGGTGTGCCCCACGATCTTTGTCAAGAAAACTGTATTAGATGTTAGCTGCCGTTTGAGCAACAAAAAAAAAAAAAGAAAAGAAAAGAAAAATCGCAAATGCGATAAGATACTGGTTGTGGACCATTCGGAAATCGCTATTTTCACTGCTGACAGTCGTTTATCATCGATTTTACTATTGTCAGATATACCAGCCGCGTTTTAACGCCGGCTAATAAATTAACGTTTTTGTTGCACTTCGTCTGGCGCCTTCTATTGTCCATTAAATCGCCTGCGACCACGTGTAGTCGAACCTGCAGAACATTAACCGCACGACGAGAAGTTTATAAATTTTTCAACGAATGCAATGCACTGTTAACACTAACCCTAACGACACTTCTTGTATACCTGTCCCTACCGTGCCTGGTCAAAGTGACCGGTCCCTAAAAAAAGTTATTGTTAATACATTAAACGTAGATAATAGTTAATTTGTTGTTGAATCAATTAGTAAATGAGCAACTTTCATAAAATGACGATACAAATTTATTTTCATATAATTTCAATTATACAAAAAATACTGCGATGCTCCCTCCTCGATTTATAAAATTGAACTGTGTTGTCCACCTTTGCGGTTTGGATGCATTTGCTATGAAAAAGTATTGTCAACCAGGCACGTCCGTAACTTGATAGGGTCTCATTCAATAAGGCGGCTCATTTATTTTGAGTTGACCATGCCACATCGAGGATAGCCATTGAGTATAGTTTTATACTGATTGTTTAGGTTTACAAGAGTAAATAAAATATTATCTCGTGCGGTCAAATTGACCGGTCGCGGTAGGTAGGACAAGATACATATATTTCTTGGGAAAAAGAAAATAAAACAAGAAATAAATACTGAAAAATACATTGTATACGTACTTTAAGAAAAATCGTAAAGATAAATAGCGATGAGATAATGTCGTATGTACGAAAAAGTACGCAGAAGTTTGAAAAGGTCAATTTGACAGGCCGTGGTAGGTTTAGAGGTAAAAAATTAAGACTCGGTTTGGTATTTATACTGTATAATAAATTGAGTTGTTCAGTGAAATAGGTAGTATTTTATTTTGATACCAAAAAATGGTATTAAAATTAAAATATCAGGAATAATACTTGTAACGTAAATAGAAGTTTTCGTGGAAATACATTTCTTGTAAATTGTTTACTTTTTCGGTAAGGTATTAACGGTAATTTATTTATAATTGTAGCAAAAGCATTTGAAAGAACCTCGATAATTCCCATGGATCCACTTACTCGTGACTTTTTTTATAACAATGAATGATTCTGAACTTTTTAAGCGATCGTGTTCCGAACGCTGCTTCAGACCTCTGACATCGCATCACTCAAAACGAGGTATAATTATAGCAGAGTATCTAACGGTGCAATTAAGCGGCACAAAAAATCTGACTAACTATTCCATTTAGGTACCTACAAAGAATAAATTCTATATCCTGTTTTTTCAAGGCGAATGGTACTTTGATCTCACTCGTTGGCCACTCCGTGCTTTTACCATAATAACACCTTCAGAAGAATAATATCTTTCTCGAAATTAGGGTACCCGAAACAGTGAGGTAACATCGAAATTAGAACGCCAGGGAGACAAGCTTCCGGTCCCGTCGGAAGAAGAAGATTATAGTTTTCGAAAGAGCCTGGGAACTTTTTTATAATTATTCTACAAGTTAAGTGTTCAGAATATTTACAAAAAGAGGAGGAACGCGATTGATCTAAAATCTCATAAATTGTGATACATGAAACGTAATTGTTAATTCTTTACCAACTTGATTTCACATTGCAATCAAGTATAAACGTAATTTCATTAATATCTTAATAATATTTTAATTAATATCTTTAAATAATTCTTAACTGATTCTTTTTTGACCTTCTCGTCATTTTTTGCAAATTTTTTATCTTAACTCATGATGAATCCTTTTAATTTTTTTTTTGTATATTACAAAAAGTGCTATACACGTGTTGTACAGTTGTGGTCATAGAATTATTGTTTATGACTTAAAACTAACTCAGACTGATGATCAATTTATATTTAACATCATCATCTTCCTAAATTAATGTAATTGGATAATTAATCGTTAGAACCATTACAGTCCTATGACTTATGAACGATAGTGCATGTACGAGTATATTTATGTTTCCGTTTCTCTTTCGGTGCTGTAAAATGTATAATAGGTCAGTATTATACAACGCAGACTTCGCCATTTTTATAATCGTTTATATCCAGCCATTAATTCGCGATTGTTTTAAGCATTGCGTTACGCATTGTTCTTTGTTCCGTTCGAGAAAGCCTCGACCAGTGACTGTTGCTCAACCGTGCGGTAAAGTTCAGATGAGAATCTCTGTGTAAAACGCTGATTACATCGGAGTCTACGCGAACCATTGATCGTATGAAATATCGGTCACAAATCGCAAGATCATCAAAGCAAATTGCTGAAGTGTGATCAAGCATATTTTCGTTGGAAAATCCAGCGAAGTGTACGTAGAAGTTCAGGTTCGTGTTGCAAATGAGGCTACAGAGAATACGTTGTTAACAGAAAAAGGAAAAAAAGTAGGAGTTAACAATGTCATAATTGTGCCACGATGGAATGGCGCCGCGATGGGTGCTCCCTACTCGAATCCTTTGATCGAAAGGTCTGCAGCACACAATATTCATCAAACATATTTTTTAATACTGTGAAATCAAGAACATATCAAAAAATTTTACAAATGAATTCATACATTTGATATTATATAAAATTTTTTATTATTTTTAATATTCTGCAAAATTATGATTTTTGCATAAAAATTGTGGGGCATATGCATAAAACAAATAATAAGATACATAATAGAATATTTTTAGAAAAAATTACTTTTGTTCTGCAGATTTTACACAATCCTCTGCAGAAAATTTTTTAACTTTGATTCAATTATGAAACACTTATTAGCGAAAAGAGAATGTACATTTTTGCAATTGTTCAATTTATAAGAGACGTTCCAATCGACGGTCGGTGCAATTTTAGAGCTTTCAGAAGTTGGATAAAAATTTAAACATTGACATAAGCAGACATGAAGTGAATATATATTGTTTTTTTCTCGCAGGAAGCAATTTTAAAGTGGGCAAAGTCTATAATTATTGTACAACTGTGAAAGGAATGGGATTACAAATTTTCTGATTCCGTTCGAGTTTCAGAACTTTTTCTACATCGGCAAAAAACACCTCGTAAGACCTAATCGATGGGAACCTTCGATGCCACGAATATGTAGCATCGTTCGAACAGATACTATCGGCAGTGATTTATTTGAATAACAGCGAAAGGCTTTGTATCGACACTATACCGGCGTGAGCCTTAGGTCTTTGGCTCTCGTGATACGATCTCGAACATCTCTATAACCCGTGAAAGGGCCAACATGTGCTTTTTCTTCGTTCATACAACTTTCTACGCGTGAATGGCACGTGAAGATTCCACCTGCGAGCAGCTATTTAAATTCTACAGTCCGCGACAATACTATAAGATATCATTTAAAGCGAAATAATCATGTATTATATGAAAAAATTTCATCCTCTTTCAAGCAGAGTGTTATTATTTACGTCTGGGGACGTCGTTCCACGCACTGTTTTCGTTAGAATTTTTATGAACTTGAAAGCTACACAAGCTTGACTTCTCGTTGGCCGCGACAAATCTATAAGACAGTTGCTCGCAAACAGTGAAAACGAAAAGATCGTCAATGAAAGATCCTTCTAAAGTGTCAGTAATTGAAGCAAATAATTTAAGTAAAACCTGAAAAATAGTAATCAACTTGCAATATTTGTGTTTATACAAAATGCCACGAGGAAAAAAATTAAATGAAACACAGATTAAAATTATCAATAATTTGCGAAACAAAAATCATTCAGTGGCAAAAATTTCTGAAATTCTTGGAAGAAGCCGTTGTGTAGATTATAATTATTTAAAAAATACTGAAAACTATGGTAAAAAGAATCCAGGAGGCCGTCCAAAGTTGACAGCTGCACAAGACAGACGGAATATTTTACGAACATGCATCGAACTCTACATTAACAAATTGCGACAGAAACTGGCGTAAAGATAAGTGTCAGGACAGTACAACGAATAATAAAGGCTTCAAATAATTTAAAAAGCCTTAATATTTTGAAAAGACCGCCCGTAACTAACCGTCATAAAGAATCCAGATTAGAGTTTGCAGAATAACGCATGCATTGACGTAAGAAATGGAGGAAAGTAATTTTTTCTAACGAGAAACGGTTTACTTTAGATGGCGCTGATAATCTAAATTATTATTTTCACGATTTAAGAAAGGAGGAATTGACACTACAAAGGCGACAAATGGGTGGAGGAAGAATAATGCTTTGGGCGGCTGTAGGATATCATGGAAGAACTGAAATTGAATTTATTTCTACAAAAATAAACAGCAGGAAATACATAGATGTTACTGATAAGCAATTTTCAAAACCTGCTCAGTCCATAGCCAAACAAAAATATATTTTCCAACAAGACAATGCAGCTGTGCATTCGGCAAAAATAGTACAGGACTACTTTAAAAATAAGGAAATAGACGTTTTACCATAGCTAGCGAGATCTCCTGACTTAAATATTATTGTAAACCTTTGGGGAATACTAGCCAGGGAGGTTTATTCTAAAGGAAACCAGTTTAGTACTGTAGAACACTTGAAAAACTGCGTTGAAATGGTATGGAAGAAAAATAAGCAAAAAACGATTAAAAAATTGTATAAATCTATTCCAAAAAGAATGTTACATGTCAGAAAAAATAAAGGTGGCAACAAAAAATATTAATAACCGATAAAAATAAGCTGTACGTGTTAATTTTTTACAAAAACATTACCTGTCTTATAGTTTTGTCGCAGTTAACAAAAGGTAAGTTGTTGGTGTTACTTTCAAATTGTTAGAAACACTAACGAAAACACTGCGTTGAACGACGTCTACAGAAGTAACTAATAACAACTCTGTATGAAAGACGGTGAAGTTCTTCCATACAACATATACTTATTTCGTTTTAAGTGATGTCTTATAGCTTTGTCGCGGACTGTACCTTTATCGCTGAATGAACTCGTGACGCGACACTCACCGCAAATGGCAAAAACGTTTTCGACAATGTGTAGGAAGAACAAAATTTTCGTCGCAATCAAGTTTTCTGTTCGCAACTTGAAAAATTAGACGTACACTTCGTCTTGGAAGAGGTGATATTTTTGCCAAAAATATTCTTTAACACTTTCACTGCCAAACTTGAAACCTCAAAAATTCCATAAAATCAAAGTTAGTTATCTAATGAGATCAAAATGGAACAAAATTAAATGTATGATATTGAGTAGTCCCTCAACTTTCTTGCATGTTACAGATCCTAATCAAATTTGGAACAATGAATATGTTAACGTAAAAATTCATTTTAAAACTTGGACAAATAATTCCGTCACCCACATATGGGTGACATGGCAGTCAACGTGTTAACGTCACAAAAACTTACGAATCTTACGTACCTAAAATTCGCGAGTAGAATGATTCGACAATTAGGAACTGGAGTGCAGGGTTTCTGGTTAAGGCGTGCAGGAAGAGGAATTCGATATAGGGGAGAGTTGCCAAATGCGTACTGGTCACCTAAATCGTACCAGCTCTTTTCTTTAAAAATTAATGCATTTTGATGCCTCTTGGTGGTAAAGATATGAACTTTTATTTATGTCGATAAAGTAGGACCAAAAAATCATTCGTATGAAGTGTTGTTTTGTGAATGACAGAAGCACAAAGAAATCAGGCAAGTCTGATGTTAATGTAACGATTTTAATCAGCTGAATTAAATATAAATCTACAGCTTCTGAGGTAGTCTTATATATTTTTGAAAACTAGCTATGTTATATTATTTATTTCTATTTAGTTTATAAAACATGCTGATAATGTTTTAAAGGTTAGCTTCAATTATTTAGCGGGACGTCTTTTTCCTAAATCGTACCACACTGTGGTTTCCTAAATCGTACCAGTACGACTTAAGATACTGTTATTCAAATTTTACCGCGAAAATAAACGATTTACAATATTTCAAATTTTTTTAGCATGGGAAAGCGAAAATATTGTGAATGGACAGAAGAACAGATGAAATTAGCAATAGAGGCTTACAGAAATAAAAAATACGGATTCAACGAATGTTCTCGGCGGTATAAAATTCCAAAGCCAACGTTAAGAAGACACCTCCTTGGATTGATAAAAAGACCTACTTCTGCATTAAAAAAGTTTGGAGGAGTTTTGAAAGAAGACAATATTTATTATTGTCCCAGTTGTATTTAAGTTAAGTAATGTAATATTCCATTTTATTTTTATGTTGTATTGTATATTAAACTGAAATTAAACGCAAAATACAGTTTCTCCTATGATTTTTTTGTATCTTTTTAATCCAACACATGAGGTACGATTTTGGAAACCGGCTGGTACCATTTAGGATACCGGTTGCCTAAATCGTACTGTTTGCATGATCTTATAAAAGTGTTCATATCACAATGATCTATCAATAAATATTAAAAAAATCATATTAAATTGCAACTTCGATAGTTAATACATAGATACAAAACATAATTTTCGCTCAAATTCCTACTAAAGAATATATAAACTGCCTTCGAAATTAAGTGGTACGCATTCGGCAACTCTCCCCTAGTCGAAAGGCAGCTTGTAACGGCATTTAACGTCGTTCGAAAACTGAACGGGAAGGTCCGTTATACAAGGGATCTTTCTCGCTTGACCAAACACGTGACTGCCTAATCTCGCCGATACTGGCAAACGAGCAAACGAGCCAAAAATTCATCGTGCTTTCGAAATCGTATTTCCAAATGGTCCTTTCGAAATTGTATATACATATTTGCGTGACGACGAACCGCGTTGCAACCGGCGACTTCCGCACGTAAATATTGGTCACTTAACGATAGGCGTCGTTACCATCGGAGGAAGAAGTACCGTTCCTTTCGACGCCGCAGGAAAAGTCATTAAGAACTCTTCAATTTGCAGTTATATTCGTTATTCGATCATTATATGGGCCTGACTTTCACGTACCCGTGGTCGACGAAACCGTGTGTTCGATATTCGTGTTATACACGGTGTCCACGAACCGACGACATGGCCCTGTAGTTTTTACTCAAAACTGTATGCTGTCGCGTAACAATATCTCGGTATACATAGTTTTGTTAGTGTCATTAAAATGTCCGACACGCGTGGCCTATTTTCATACATTTTTGCCACTTTAGAAATATTATTACGTTGGCCAGATTTGGTAGACTCGATATGCTTTTGATTTTGTATTACAAAACGTAAAGGGTTTGCTTTATTTAAAATCTCCAGTAAAAATCACAGTAAAATGAAGAAGTGAGAAGAAAAATTTTGTCCCTATTTTTCTTTCTACGTTTCAAAGTTTATTATAATGATCGAATTGGTGTCAAATTAATTTTCAACGCGACGCATTACCGGCGATTTCATTTCTATATTTCGACAACAGAGATTTCTTGCTAAGTTGTTCTTTATTTTTATAAAATTGAATAGGTAAAATATAGAGTTGCGAGGGCATTGGGAAGAGTTACAATTACTCAAAGAAAACGATTAAAATACTTGTAATGTACGTGTCTAGGGGTCTCCTTTTTAAAATGCTTTTTACTAACGTTCTCGTTATACGCTGTACTCTGTATTACTCTGTAACAATACGTTATGTTCTAGTAAATCTCATAAGGGATTTCCTAATATAAAAAAAAATGATTGAAAATTTTCCAAATTATTCAAAAAGAGCGTTCATTTTTATTTTCTCACGATCGACTTAGAATATTCGAACTTTGCGTGAAAATCCGCGGTCCGAAATCCGTATTATTCTTACGAAATGATCGAGCAATTTGGTAGGAGGTTCTTTTTATTTTGTTTTATCATTCGGTAGTTGATCGTCTACATTCCCCGATGACATACGGTCCCAAGATTGATCGGAGGGAGGAAAGTAATTTAAAGAATCAGCAACGGCGTGGTGGATCGCAGTTTGAAAAGAAGGCCAGCGATCGTTTAATAGCCAGTTCGATCGGAACGATCTGTCACTGTGTACCTACACGCATAAAATTTCGAGCGGCCAACAACCTGCAAACGGTCGGTCCATTTCACAAGGCGCATAGCCGAACTTTCGAGCCGAGATCGCTATTGATAACGCAGGAGAAATCGTCCCTCTTACCACGCATGACAAGTAGACAATTAATAACCAATAAGTCGAGCCGTGTCGAAATCGAGAGATCGTAGATTAAGGACAAATGACTAGGAAAGAAAATGTGGACCTCCGGTGTTCGGAGCTTTAAATACACGGGGTGATTCACCTAAATCAACGACCTCGAATCACTCGTTAACTGCTCGTTACTCACGAAAATAATTACGCTCCACTGTTTAATGACGACTAGCCTTCTCTTGCAACAAGCTAAGCTTGAAAATCATCGATCACGACTATTTTCTTAATAATATTTCGTGTGGTGAAATCTTATTGTTTGTAATGTGCTAATAACATTAAATCTACCACGGTCAAAATGACCGGTTATCTATTTCACGATTATTGAAATTATAAAAATGTTTTCATAGTGAATTACTGAATTGACTTGTTTATTTAAGCACATATTGTCATAAAAATTGTTCTCCCTTCTATAAGACGTTTCACTTTTATATGTTTTGTCCTTGGTGGGTTTAGTGTTAAATTAATATTATTTTTAATATGTGGAAATTCTTTCTAAAAATGTTTGCTTAGAAAAATGGTAAAGCTGCCTATGTTCTGTGAGATTTTGATTCTGATTTCTAGATTGCTGGATCATTTAAAAATAAGAGGATCCCCTAAAATTGAATGTTAACATTAAACCTACCACGGTCAAAATGGCCGATTTTATATTTTACAATTATTGAAACTATAGAAATTCATTTATGGAAAATAGTGGAATAAATTTCCTTGTCCAAGCATTTATTATATTAGTAATTTAAACTTTATTATGAAATTACGGACAATCTTAATAAATTTACGGTTCCTACTTTTATAAGGCAATTTTTGCCAGATATTGTTAATGCTTGGTAGGTTTAGTGTTAAACACAATTTTGTGGATATAAGAATTTGACTGTTTTTTCAACATCGTGAAAATACGAAATTAAGTTGAAGACAGACTTTAATTGTTTTATTCGTACCTAATTAACCATCATATTTATTCGACCTGATTCAGAAATAATTTATGTATATTCTTCCACCATCCATGCAATGGAAATTGTAGGAAAACTGAATTTCAACTTAATTCTTGTCATTAGAGATTATTCGTCGAACTTTCACGAACAAGTTCATAATCTACCCTCTGCGATAAATGGTTCTTCTGACAATGAAGAAGAAACGATCGAACGGAAAACACTTTCGTTACTGTGTCCGAAGTTGAATTAGATTTCCATATATTAGAGACGAATACCAATTCGAACGTAATCATGAAATGAGCAATGTTTCGAAGAAATGTGGTTCAAGGATTCTCCAGCGCTTCGAGGAACGATAATTCATCGGTGAACACGTCAATGTAAAACCGTCGTAAACCTTACAAAAACTTGTACGCACGTAAAGAAGTGATTAATTGTAGATTCAATAATCTCAACAATGTCGTTTCTACAAGCGATCCTCTGTAATTATAAAACTATTTATTCGCTATTTCATACCGACCCACGGTTTCTTAAACTTTGGGATTAATTGAAGATCATGACACATAGAGACTGATTTACGGGAGAATAAAAGACGATGACATTTCTATGAACGGTTCGTGTGCTTGATAAATATTTTGACCATTTTTCTCTAACGTATCTTAGCTATATAATTGTTTTTTTTTCAGAAAATCTTCTATTTAGACGATCAAATATTTGCGGCCCTTTAGCACAGGCGTTTATCGTACCCATTAATATTTGACGATGTTTCTTAAATCATGTAAAAATGCCGGTAACTTTGCAACAACATCTAAATCTTTGTAAATTAAATTATCATGAGGTTTCTTAAAATTTAGCGTGAATTGTGGATGGCAATGTCGAACTGTTCGAGTGACACTTTAATTGTAAAATATCGAGAAGATCATTTATAAACTTCAGGTAATTCATAGCAAAACTGTTGTAGGAATATTATGATCACTTTACTTGAAAATATTAAGAAGATCATTTGGCCTAGACGAGTGAACGAAACTATGCCTATAATCATTAAAGATTAATTCAGTCTTCCATCGCACGTAGTACAGCTTCACGACGTTTTATAACACATTATCTACCGACGATTATTAAATAATTTTTGGAAGTATATGGCCCATGGCTGAAGATGTTTTAAAAGATCCTTGAACGACAAACTTCGACAATAAACAAACTACTCACCCTCAATAACGTAATTCTAATAATTTCGTTTGGGATTATTGAGTGAAAGAAAGTTTTAAGCTTATTGAGAAGCCTATAATAGGCTTCAGGTAGACAAAGTGCTAACACTAAACCTGACATGGTCAAATGACCGGTTTTTTATTTCTCAATTATTGGAATTATAAAAACGCTTCCATAGGAAACGACTGAATTTATTTAACACTAGATTTACGGGACCCGTCAAAATCACGGATTCTAGTACTTTTCATTTAGTAGTATTGAGATTGTAAAGATGCATTCACGAGGAATTATTTGTGCCCATAATTATGAAAGTGGTCTGTCAAAATTAAAAAAAAAAAAAATGAATTTATCACTTATTTCACACGACATGATTTTAAACTAAATTTATTCAATGTAACTTTTTTTTTTATGACAGACCACTTTCATAATTATGGGCACATTTAACAAATTGATTTCTTGAGTATATTTGATAGATGCATTCATGTCATTTTTATAATGTAATGTAAAATATTCTATTTCTAGTAACCCGTGAACCTAGTGTTAAGAACACATATTGAAAACCGTACGGATTATAATTAAATTCAATCTCTTCACTTTTATATGTTTTCCGCACGCTGGGTTTAGTGTTAAATCCTGTACAAAAATTCGAAACTTTTTGCAACGGCGTCTCATTCATCTACGGTGACTCCCATTAATATTCGGACGCTTTCAAAAATCGTATAACTTTGTTAACATTGAATCATACGACTTGGATTTTCTTGAGAAGTTAGCATAATCGGTCTGTTACATAAAGAGAAAAAAATTTTTACAAAAATTGCAATTGGTCGAAATTGCACAGAAAATACTAAAAGTTGTATTTTGCAACCTTTTTATGTGGACTTACATGGAAAATTTAGGAAGAACGATTTGTAGATCTATATGAATTATATATATTCTGACAATTTCATCAAAATTGGTCAACGTTGCAATCAGCTACAGATGTTCCAAAATGAACACATAAGGGCAAAATTCCCTGACAAGGCCAAAATTCTGCGACTTTCACCGTTAAGTTTTCATCGTTAAACGTCTGTAGCTTATTGCAACGTTGACCGATTTAGATGAAATATTCAGAATACGTATCATCGATATAGATGTATAAAACGTACTTTTTCAATTTTTGATGTAAGCCCGTATACAAAATGTTGCAAAATGCAACTTTTGGTACTTTCTCTGTAATTTTAATCAAACATTTTTCTCACGTTATGTAGCGAACCAATTGTTGTAACTTCTCAAAAAAAAAAAAAAATTCAAGTAGTATACTCCAATATTGACAAAGTTATGCGATTTTTAACACTTTGAGTGCCAAACCAGAACCCTAAAAAATTCTACGAAATCAAAGTGTTATTTAATGAAATAAAAATTGAAAATAATTATATGTGTGATATTGAGTAGTCTTCCAACTTTCTTGCATTTTACAGATCCCAATCAAATTTGGTACAATGAATGTATTAACGTAAAAATTCATTTTAAACCTGGGCAAATAATTCCGTCACCCACATATGGGTGACATGGCGGTCAACGTGTTAAGAGCGTCCGAATATTAGTTGGAGTCACCGTAAATGTTTTTCGCTCGCTAGGTTTAGTGTTCAACCCCGTACAAAAAGTCGAAACTTTTTGGCAACGGCGTCTCGTTCACCTACAGCGACTCCAACTAATATTCGTACACTCTTAAAAATCGCATAACTTTGTCAATGTTGGACTATACTACTTGAATTTTTTTGAGAAATTAGAACAATTGGAGCATTACATAACGTGAGAAAAATGTTCGATTAAAATTGCAATTGGTCGAAATTACAGAGAAAGTACTTAACACTAGATTTACGGGACCCATCAAAATGACGGGTTCTGGTACCTCTTAATTCACAATTATCGAAGTTGTAAGGATGCATGAAGAAGATATTATTCAACAAATTGGTTTCTTTGGGTATATATTGTAAAAGAAACGGCTATAAATTTGGATACATACATTTTTGTTATTTTTATAAAGTAATGTAGAGTAGGCACATTTAGTGCCCCGTAAACCTAGTGTTAAAGTTGTATTTTACAACTTTTTAATGCGAGCTTACACTAAAAATTTAAAAAGTATGTTTTGTACGTCTGTATCAATTATACATACTCTGAATATTTCATCTAAATCGGTCAACGTTGCACTGAGCTACAAACGTTTAACGATAAAAATTTATAGAAGAAAGTCGCACAATTTTGGCCTTTTGACAGGGAATTTCGCCCTTATGTAATCATTTTCTAACATCTGTAGCTGATTGCAACGTTGACCGATTTTGATGAAATTCTCAGAATATGTATAATTGATGCAGATCTACAAATCGTTCTTCCTAAATTTTCAATGCAAGTCCACATAAAAAAGTTGCAAAATACAACTTTTAGTATTTTCTCTGCAATTTCACCCAATTGCAATTTTTGTAAAAAAATTTTTTCCAATTATTCTGACTTCTCAAAAAAGAATTCAAGTAGTGTAGTCCAATATTGACAAAGTTTCGCGATATTTAAGAGTGTACGAATATTAGTTGGAGTCACTGTACATTACCAGCATCGTCTTTCCACTCGGACAGAACTCGTCAGCCACCGAAATCTCTAAACTCCGAAAGCTGTCGATCCGTTATTCGAAGCGGCACGGGGTAAACGCTTGGATCTCGTAACATAACATGATTTCGAACGATCACACACCTCGACCTCGATCACCGTGGTCATGTCAACGTGCGGCGCGTAACAGAGCGCCAGCTTGTCCGCTGTCGGCGCTTCCGTGCGCGGCGGGAACATCCCTAAGATCTCCAGCTTGCCGGCTTCGCTCGGCGTATCCGTCACGGTCACCGTTCGATCCCGTTCCCGCGTGAACCACTATGCCGCCGCACTATATTCCCCCGCACATCACACGCGCACGGTGTCAATCTCGGCACCAGAGCTCTCGACTGCGAATCGTTAATCACACGGATCGAGGCACACTGCACACTGTGTTGATCACTTCCGGTCTCCGAGCCTGGGGAACCGCCAACGCGACTGAAAAGTACACTGGTAGAGCTTCGGCAAGGGGTTACGATCGTGAACGGTGCCGCGGAGGATCGCGTATCCTCCGAGCACTCTGGTCACAAAGAGTTAGGGAACTAGGTGAACTAGACGAGCAAAGTGACTCCTGGCGAGCAGAGCGTCATCGATCGAGGGGTGCGAGGATGCTCCGAGGAAGCGTGGCCCGTCGCTTGTGCGACGAGCGATGATCGGTCTCGCGGTGACTCGAACATGTTCGCCGGTTGATGATCGCGCATCAAAGTGCCGCGGCGGGTGGGTGGCATCGATGCATCCGGCGCGGCGCGACGATCGGCCAACCAACCGACTTCGAGAACGAATCGGCTCGCGAGAATGAACAGACCGGACTGTGACTCTCTTCGGCGGAGACTCGCACGGCGAGATCGAGTCCGCGAGCCGGTGCGCGCAAAACAGGAGAGGAACAGCTGATCGGCTGATTGAGCGGTGTGTTGCGGCCGACCGACTGAACCACGGGGACGACGCCGGACCGTACGAAAGTATAGCTAACAGCTCGTGTCTCGTGTGCCAGCACGCCGAGGACGAAATGGGAGGTGGCACTCGGTGTGTGCTCTTACCGAGAGCTACTACTACCACTACTAGGAAGCTACTACTACTACTACTACTACTACTGCCACCACCATCCGAGACCGGCGGGGAACGACGACGCCGCCAGCTGCACCACCACCATCACCACCATCCACCACCACCGTCACCATTCGCCACCACCACCTTGAAGAGAGTTCCTACCCTACTACCATCCTGCGACGGAGAGGATAGGAGAACGGAGAGGTACCGTACACTCCTCTCCTGTACACGCGTACGGACCACCGAAATTTCGCCCGAGGATAACACAGCCACCACGTGCAACTGCTCCTAGAGACGCTCCCCCACCATGCGACCATGGAGGATCAGAGCCACGAGGGGACGATCCACGACCCAGCGAATCGGAGAGATACCCCACGTCGCGACGCACGCCGACGCGACGGTGCCCGATGCAGATCCTGCGACGCCAGGCGTCGTGACGGATGACGGATCGCTCGGTGCAGCCTCTGGTCTTTCGGGTCTTGGGAAAATCGTGCAGAAAATCAGTGAGATGAAAATTTAATGGATTAACCTTCCGAGGACAAAGTTACCCGTACTTACTTAAAATATCATCGATACGTCATCTCAAAGTTCCTGTCATCGGTAGCGTCTGTATACAGGGTGTTGAAATTTAACCCTTTGCACTCGAAGCTATTTTGACTCCAAAACGAAACGTTTCTTCCGACTTAGAATATTTCCCTTCCATATATATATTTTTCATACTATACATACGAAAATCGTGCGATTTACTCGTACAGTACCGAAATGTTTAGTAATTTACTAAATACAAACAAATTTAATAATGTAAAAAATATTTTTGATAATGATACAGCAATTTTTAGTGGCGCCTTGCAGTCGCCATTCGGGTGCTAAGGGTTAAACATTAAATATTTGTACGGTGCATAGGATATAATGTACCGAGTGACAAAAATCCTGAACCTGCAGGTCAAAAAGTTAACCGTTTCTGAGATGCGAACATTGTTGTATATTAGCATCAAGATCGACTCGCTTCCATCGCATGCGATTACCTCAGCGTTTATAAAACGCGTTCTGAATGTCATTGAATGGTTCTCAAGGAGACCCAGACACGGACTTCGTTTTATGGGGATATTTGAAAAGCAAAGTGTATTTCTTCGCCGACAGATGACTTGCATAGAAGAATTGCGTAATCAATGCTTGTCAAATAATTCGACAGAGATATGAAATTTTTGAGAAAGTTTGCGACCCTGTAATAAGAAGATCCAGTAGTAAGTCGATCATGATCCAGAAAAATGTTTATATCTCAGAAACAGTTCACCTTTCGACCTATGTTTACTAAGGCTTTTTTACTCGGTACAATGTGTCCTATGTACCATAAAAATATTGAATGGTTAATAATAGAGATAACAGTAGATAAACTACAGTTTAAGTAGGTCTTCCAATTATTATAACACTAGGTTTGCGGGGCACTAAATGTGCCTACTCTACATTACTTTATAAAAATAACAAAAATGTATGTATCCAAATTTATAGCCGTTTCTTTTACAATATATACCCAAAGAAACCAATTTGTTGAATAATATCTTCTTCAAGCATCCTTACAATTTCGATAATTGTGAATTAAGAGGTACCAGAACCCGTCATTTTGACGGGTCCCGTAAATCTAGTGTTAAAATATCAACAGTGACAAATCAGGCAATATATCTAGGGGAAAATTTCTTTTACGACACAGTAAAGTCTAATCATGGTATCATGTAAATAGTTATAGCTATCGCTGTAATTTGCGATTTATTAAAAATTATTGGAAAGGCAATTTATAAAATTTCTGGTTTCATTAAATATTTATGATTGCTCGTACAAATCATTAAGCAGGATTAAACGTTTTTGCAGCTCATTTTAATCGCAGCTAATAATCGACAGTAATAAGCTCTCAAAATAAACATTATAATTTACATGAAGTGGAGAGACACAACAAACTAGAATTCTCGAATCGATAGGTGGATCAAACGATTATTAATTTGTATTATGAAATTCAGGTTACGTGTAATGTACGGGATGCTATTCGCTCGCAAAAGAACAAGCGCTGTCCTACCGTATAATCTCGAGCAATACAGTCCGTTAGGCACTATATGCGTTTGTGATATCTAATTAAGTTAATTTCCCAACCAATGAAATATGTTCACATAACTGGTATAATGTTAATTTCCCAACCAAGGAAATATGTTCACATAACTGGTATAATGACCGCATCAAATTTCTGATCTTTTTGTCTGTAAACAGGGAGGTGTGTCGAAGTCAATAACTTTGAAGTAATCGTTACTAGAGCTGAAAGTACGGTGATCCATTCCATGTCATGCGTTTGCATCATTTAACTTTCGTTCACACGAATTAAGAATACCAAGATTTTTACCACAGAGACATAAATCGTTTAGATCGTGAGAATACAGAAATCTTCTAATGCGCTCACTTAATTCTACACGTTATGACATCTTAAAGTAAACTAGACAATCGTGATTAAACAACATTTTGTAAATCAGAATACTTTCGATATTTTAATTTAATATTTATGGGTATTAATTATTTTGTCAGTCCTTTTATATTTCATCGTTCATAAGCAAATTCGGCACACTACCTGTCACCGCAAGGCTTGGAGAAATGGCGATCAACGTGTTAATACGAAACATGGATACAGGAAAACAAGCGTAAAAAATCTCTCGGATAATTTGTTCAACTTACATATGTAGGAGTATAAATTATTAATTAAACACTAAACCTACCGAGCCTTAAAAGTAACTAGTTAACTTATAAAAATGACAAGATTGATTTTATTAAGACTTTTTATACTTATTATATTTATACAATCGTTTCTTATGAAACAACTTTTAATATTTCAATAATTCTAAAATAAAAAATCTGGAACCGGTCATTTTGACCGGTGATGGTAGGTTTAGCGTTGAAAGAAGCAGACAGCGCATTCAGTACGGCCAAGCTTCTCCGCCATCTTTAAATCGGAACCCATGTCGTTATCATTAAAAAAAAAAAAAAAATACTGGATTAGAGACAGGACATTTTCCAATGTCAGTCAACTGTTGTCGCGTATTTTGGAACGAGTATTAACTCGGCAAAAAATCGGAAAGTCGACGCGTCCGCGGCTTATTCATTCCAGTTCTCGGGACGATCAGGTAGCTCGTACGTTAACAATATTTATCGCTCGTCCCGCGGTATGAGATTAGATCGTGACACCCGATAACACTCTGGCATCGTTATCGGATTCGGGATACGTTTCGCGGCGGGAGGCGCGCGAGCGAGACGGCGACGTATTAATTAAACACCGCGCCGCCAGAAACGCGTCCCGAGTATTCCGAACTGCTTTTCCGTCAGCGTTCATTCATGCCGCGAGCCGCCATTAATTTCCAGGATGAAAACGGGCCGGCAAAGCGACGCTATAGGTCGTCGGCATACGCGGGGCGTAATTTATGCCGATGTAAATTCTGCCGCGTAATTACGCCTCGGAACGCCATTCACGGCTCGCAACCAGTCGGCGACGACGCGACAGTGTGAAAAGACGCGCGCGACAAAATCAGGATTCATCTTGTCTGAATCGATACGGTAATCCACGGTAAAGTGTCGCTGAAATCCGCTCGGATAACCCTGAGGAATAGAAGTTCTCCATTGAACAATACGAACGCACACTTCTTTTTGTATACAGCGTGGGTCACCACATTTTGCCATTTAGATTTACGTAATTATTAACGCAGCGCAGCGAGTGAACGAGCGAAGCTCTTCTTTACGCTACTCTTGCATTTCGTTGACATTCTTCTCCTCCTAAACCGCTCGACCGATTTCAATGAAATTTTGCACACATATGCATGTGTCCTCCGAGAAGGGTTTAAAAAAATAAAATCGAAAATCGGACAAGTCATTATGTAAATAAAGAAGAAAAACGAAGGCTCCCATAGAGAATAATGGAAAACATTAAAGCGCGCAAAAATAGAATTTTTTTTCAAAGTTCTATTTTTAAATTAAAATGCAAGCACAAAAACGTTCTGTTTTCGCTCAGTGCCGCGAAGCGCTACGCAATTTTTCCTGCGCACACAACCTTTTTAGGACCGGTTTTCTCGAGTTCTAGGACATATTTTTTGAACCATTTTGCATAAACTTGATAAAGAGAGTAAGGGCTTCAATTTAAAGTACGATTTTTCGGTAGAGCTCTATTAGTTTTATAGAAAATAACGATGTTTTCTTCTCCATAGACTTAACATTCAAAAAACTCGTAAGACAATTTGGAAGTTCTTCAGTTGCAACACACGACCGTTATAAACTCGGCTGATAGAGGTGCGAAACGATTCACAAGAGTGTCTTACATCAATTAAGCGACCGCCGTTAGTGTACACACTCTTTCGCACCCCCAACGAGCAAAATTACTAGCCTGAGCGAATACTTTAAACGTTGGTTTTCCGGGACCTCAGAAGCTCTGCTATAACCTGTAGGTCAGCGAATAGTATGCGTTTACTGATTGAGTGTTAGAACTCCAATCGGATTTTTCATTGCGAAAGGCATATCACGCTGCGCTCTTAAGTCTACATAACCACCCGGGCAAGTATGTACACCTAGTTATTACGCATAGCAAACAATGTTTTAGATGAAATTGAATGGTTTTGAGAAGGGCACATTCTGATGGTACATTTTTTTTGTAGATGAACGTGTAAAGGATATATGAAGGTCATTAATGTTTTTTTAAATGGAATCATATATTTTTTATTGCATCAGCTGATGCTCCTTCATATTCTTTACAAAAACGTATTAATCTATTTGTGTAAAAAAATCATTAATGACTTTCAAAAAAACATGAATGACCTTCATATGTCCTTTACACGTCCACCTACAAAAAAAATGTACCATCAGAATGTGCCCCTCTCAAAACCATTCAACTTCATCTAAAACATTGTTTGCTATGCGTAATAATAATGAGTTAAATCTAGATGGCAAAATGTGGTGACCCAACCTGTATATTTGTCTTCACGAAAATTGTTTCTTACTGTACACGGTGAATAAACAATAATGGTTATCCGTCCTAGGGGTGAATCTACATCTCTGGATCGATCGACATTTGTCAAAGAAACTTGCCGCAAAATTGTTTACAACAAAGAAAATTGTTGTCAAGATTTTTTTTTACATCAACACCAAAAAGTTTGAAAGTAACCGTATGTCGCAAACAAATAGTTAAACTCACAATTTGTTAAACAAGGACAAACAAGTTAAAGTTTTTGCAAAATTTGGTTGTGTGGAGATATACGTATAGACAAAAGCCTCCTACTAAAGTCCACACACTACAGTGTGTGTGCCTCGAGACAAACGAAATTTAGGTCCGCAACAAATCATTGTCACCCTGCCCTTCAGATATTTTGCTAAAAAAACAAATTGATTTTTCTCGATTCGGCATTGAGAATTGACACGCTGGATGGTAAAAGGTTATCAATAACGAGGGTGATCACATCATTGATTAAGAATGAAAACTTGTTAAACATTTATTTGTATGAAATTTAATCTGAAAAACGACATTACTTTCGGGGCCACCTAATACAATAAAAATGAGAAAATAGAGTGGAAACGTTTGAAGGATTCAAGAATGTGTAAAGTATTTTGAAACTAATAGGGAACATTTTCATTTTAGAAATTTTTTAATGGTGCAGCGTAGACTTCAATCGTGTTCGTTCCACGAACGTCATCTGTGAAAACCAGCTTCTTGATTAATGACACGACATGATCCGTTCGCAGGAAAGACGATAATCTCGCGACAAGATTCGGTCCTGTGTCGAACATGATTCAAGAAGTAGAGTTCGGAGAGTAGAGATTCGGATCCGTTTTCGTTTTGGGATCGATGATCGAATCGATGGCGACTAGCTTTCGAACGGTTGATTAATTTCGCCTTTCCATTCCTCGTTGATTTCGAGCTGCGCCGGTCGCGGACAAAAAGGTAGAAAAATACGTAAGATAAAGAGGAGAAACGGAGAAAAAGGGAGAGGAACAGGGGGTGGGGGATATCATGATGGCCAGTGAAACGGAATAATGTTGAGCCTTCTGGCGCGAGCACGCCTCGGGCTACCGATCACGCGTCGTGTTGTCATCGGATGCAACAAGAATTTACTGGGGCAATTGGAACTAGTTCGTTCGACCAAGTTTTCTATCGGTGATTTTTACGGTTTCGTACGGCGCCGTCCATCAGGGTGAACGGCGATCCGAGAAATCGGCAAATCCGAACGGAATCGTAAAGTCTGAGCGTCGACAGGGAATTAGCTACGACGCAGAGCGCGGCAATTATTCGATCGTTTTAAATGCTTTACGGTCCCGTTTACGGACTCCTGACGTACACTGCCGTTCAACAGTGCACCCAACAACCTGTACGCGCGCGTGTGCTGTCCGTGTGTGCGGATTCGCAAAGAAGCAGGTGGAATGAGATGAAAAATAACCGATGCAGTTTTATCATCTCCGAATCGCCACGCCCTTAACGGTAGTCGTTTAATCTTGTTATTTAAAATTCGCGTTCGACCACACTGTGGCAAAGTGACAAATTCTTCTCAAGCATTAAAAGGCAGTATGCTCTGCACACCAATTTATCAATACACCTGACCGCATACGTAAAAGCTTAACTTTTATTGACGATAATCTCCTTTGAATCTCGGATCATTTATTTCTCCATTTAGCAGACTTTTTTTCTTATCGTTACGTTGATTTTCTGCCGAGAAACAAATTGAAGTACAACGATTATAATAGTGTAACAACATATACACTACATGCCATAATTTGTACAATAACCACTTTTGTTATGTACCTATAAATTAACATGGATCTTTAAGCACTGACGACCCGAATATTGTAACATTTGTTTCTCATAAAAGTGCTGCAACTGCAACACCCTTTAACATGAAATTAATTATAAAGACACATTTTTTTCAAGCTCAAGCAAACTTCCTGCCAGTTGTAATTCCGCTTCTTCTGTATCAGCTGTTAATCATGCGCGGCAACCGGAACATTTCGCTTGTTTTTACCGCGTTTTATGAAGGGTCTTGGGAAAATCTATCGAGGAATGAGTTCGTGCGTCTCTAATTGCTACTTCCTGTGTCGGGAAAGATCTATAGGTAGATCGTCTGTAATGATCGCAATACATAAATACATCTAAATTAATGAGCAGAATTACGAACACTTATTAGAAAAATGTTTTCACAAATTTTTTAGCATTCGCAGCTTTGAAAGTTACCAAAAAGAAACATCAGAACTGTACATGCAATATGCACGTCGCACATTGTACGTCAACATTGTTCGATTAAAGATAAAATGTGGAGAATTTCTTCGAAGCTTCTCACGTTTTCGCACATTTTTTGTCAATCAGTGTGATTAGCAATTGCGCAGCTGGAAGTCGTCAGATACAAAAAAAAATTTTTTTATTAACGACTACATCGCATTCAACCCGACGTTCACCGCACTCCGACTAAAAGCGGACTGTCTAGACTTTCTCGTCGCTTCTACCGGGGCTCCGAACGACAAAAAAGATTTGTTTAACAACCGTTTGGAAGATTTTCATCCGACGCATCTATTTGTATAATTTTAATAAACCGGTTATCAATTGGTGAGACGAATGGACACCTGCTTCTGCTGCAGATTAGAAAGTGATTTAAACCTGTCGACTCGATTCCTTGTACGGAACAACCAGCGGTACTCATTTCAAAATTTAGAAAGTCGTCAAATTCGTCGCAGCCGCCTCTTCGAATAATGCTATTTGCTGTGCCCGGAGTTTTTAATAACTTCGTGGACGTCATTCCGATGCTTCCATTTCGTGTGCCACTTATTAATATCCGCCGTCCGCATTCTAATTTAGGTCGCAGCTCCATCGATTTTTATTTATCGATCGACGTGTCTTCTAGTCTCTCAAAAATGAAGTGAACGAAAATCATTTTCATCTTGCCGGACGATGAGTGATTCCTTTCTCGCAGATGAAGTCGAGGGGTCCCCTTAGTTTGAATTTCTGATTAGGCAATTTTTCGGAATTTTTTTAAAGGAATATGCTGGACCATTAAAATTCCAAATTCAGCTAGTTCATTAACATCTGGAGGATACACTAAAATTTTTTCATCCAATAACAATCATTTTCTCCAAAGTTAGGCAATAGAGACGTCGCATATCTCACTGCACGAGTATATCGCGATATTATTAATCGCTTAACAATAATTTTTATGCATAAATATTATTAAATTTCTTTTTAATTTACTAATTTTATTGTTAAATTTCATTTTTTGTGAATAATTACCATTGAATGTACATTATAGTAACCAAAAGATTTTGGTACAAAATTATGCCATGGCCGTACTCTCTAGAGTGCGAAAAATCAAAAAATATTACATTAGTTGTAAACGAGTGTTGCAATAATAATTCTGTATAATGGAAAGTGCTTACCAAGCTATATATGCATTCTTTTTACATTCTTATATGTATTCTTTTTAAATTTTTGCAGCCTATAAGCATCTGCGAAGCTTCGAGTGATTTGGCTCGTGTGTCCTCGTTCCTAAGAAAATCTTCCACCTACTGTCCCCCTGCATTCTTTGAAATGTTGGCGGTGTCTGTGTATGAATCGCCGTTTCTACTTATAACGCATATTGGTAAAGGTCGGATGCTTTCTACGTCCCATAAACTAAATTACTTTCTAATCACCTGTACCATCGAACCAACTGTTTCGCAAAAACGAGTAGTATCAATGACTATAATTGAATCATATACAGGGTGGTCTACGAAACGTAATATCCAATCGCATCAACCATTCAACGAAAATATATAACCAACGATTCTCGAACGTGGTTGTAATACTTTCGGAATATGTTCGTGAGATACTAAACTGTACGAAAATTTAATAAAACGATGTTAACAGGTCGTCGAACCAGGAGAATCCTTTATCCCAAGAGATTGCTATACGATGAATCAATTTATAACTGTACCGATATTAACCCATGACTCCCGTTGCAAATATATTCCCCCGTTATTTATTACAGTGTCGGTTGGTTTCCAGTGGCACGAACGCGAGACGAGTATCATAGAATTCGAAAAATATGAATTTTTGATGCACAGCCAGTGAGTAGGTGCGCTATGGGAAGGAACAGCGTGAGAGTAAACTGTCGATAAAGGAATAGCCGAGGTGGTAATCATCGGTAATCTTCAGTCCGTTACTTGTGTAAGAGCAGTAATTGCCACTGTTACGCCGCGGATTAGGTCGAAATGGTTACAGCTGGTTGGCTCAAGGAACGTGTTATTTAGTCGTTCATTTAGGAACGATGTTCGATGGTTCGCCACTCCGCGGCTCAATCGACCCCGACGAAATAGTTTCCTGCTGCCCCCGAGTTTCCCGACACGCTGCAGCTTCTTACTGTGCCTTACAGAAGCGGAACCATTTCTGAGATGTTCTTCTTGCTGAAGAAGCAATGCAAACAGTTTTGTTGCACATCGCGAACGAAAAGTAAAATTAAATTGCCAAATCTTGCTTCCAGATTTTTACTTTTCTCAGATTTGTCTAATTTGCCTCATTCTTGTAATTTCGTCTCGGACAGAGTTGTGCGGAATTACAATTGAATTACTCCAGGAATTATAATTACAAAGTAATTGACTTACATTTAATTGAATTACATTGTAATTTATAATTCAGATCTTCATTCAAATTAAGTTACAATGTAATTCGTAATTGCAATAGAGTACAATTACAAATATTTTGTAATTAAATTACATTAATTGCGAATTACGATGAAATTAAATTAAAATTCAAAATTGAAGAATAATAAGGGAACGTTTTTAGTTTACCACTAACCAATAACAGGACCACTTTGATTAATTATAAGTATTATGAACAAGGACGAGGAAATTTTTCAAAGATCCGAGCTATACATAATTTGGACAGCTGTATTTCAATTATATTGTATTTCAATTACACATCCGATTAAAATATTTCAATTATATTATATTTCAATTACACATCCGATTAAAATATTTCAATTATATTGTATTTCAATTACACATCCGATTAAAATATTTCAATTACATTATATTTCAATTACATTATATTTCAATTATATTGTATTTCAATTACACATCCGATAAAAATATTTCAATTATATTGTATTTCAATTGCACATCCGATTAAAATAATTATTAATTGAATTAACTGAAAGGTTTGAATTATTTAATTCAATTATGACATAGTTGAATTACAATATAATTGAAATACAATGTAATTCAAATACGTAATTGAATTACAATATAATTGAAATACAATGTAATTCAAATACGTAATTGAATTACAACGTAACGGAATTAGCACAACTCTGGTCTTTGAAGTATACAATCTAAATAATAACATTCATTGCTCACACAGGCTCACGAAAGTATTCGAACCCCCTTTAGAACAGTGTAACTTTCTTTAAATTGGATCAAACGATGTGACTTTTTTTAGCAACTTCGAGAATTTTTTTCCAAATGATGTGTAAAAAAGAGTTTGAAACAATTGCAAACGCTTCCGTAAATATTCTCCTATTGCTCCCCAGAACAACGTAGGTTACAATCGAAAATTGTACATTAGGCTCATTCTGTGTGAAATCCAGCCAGAAAAATCTGTTTGATATTCGTATGCTACCGAACAGGAATTGATTGGCCTGTTCACGGTTGTCTGTTTCTACTGCCCTGTAAAAGTGACATTTAGTATCATTCTCAAACTGCGAATTTTCATGTATGCACAAATATTTATACATCAACTTACAGACGTTATGAAAATAAAAGCTTCATTAAAAAGTAAAATTAAGTACATTTCTAAATCAGTGTGTCAATTGTATAATTTGAGAATGCTATCCAAGATGTATTCAGAAATTGAATGGACTATAAACTTCATTATAACGGAATCGAGTAAGTTTAAATAAAAAGAAGAAACTCTGTCTCCGATATGGTTTCAGTCTTAAAATAAAATCCTTTGCATCGGTTGGGAAAAACAGCAGTCAAATATAAAGTTCTCTACGTCACCCAGATGTGGATGACGGAATTATTTGTCCAGGTTTTAAATTGGATCTTTACGTTAATATATTCATTGTACCAAATTTGATTGGGATCTGTAAAATGCAAGAAAGTTGGAAGACTACTCAATATCACACATATAATTATTTTCAGTTTTTGTTTCATTAAATAATTTACTTTGGTTTCATGGAATTTTTTAGGATTCTGGTTTGCCACTGAAAGTGTTAATCATTTCAACAAATCGAAAATGATACACGGACGTTCCAAAATTTTCATAATATTTTTACCGTTCTAAATTATATTTTTATAATGAATGCGTGAAATCCGCAGTCTAACGACTAGCAAAACGGGCCAGGTAAGTTACATTGATCGACGGTTGATGCTAGTACAGCTGATACTATGATTGCTAGATCGAAACGGGTGTTTAGTTATTGGTGAAAATCTGGCGGTTCTGGATCGAGGGTAGCAACGAACGATCTATCCGCGATTACAATCGACGGCTGCGGAGATACGCGCCGGTGTGCTCGGGTATGAAAGGCACGTGCAAGTCGAACGAGGAGAGGACGAGCCCGAGGGAAGTTGAAGAAAGAGCTCTGGATAAAGATGGTGGGAGAGGGAAGTCGCTGAACGACATTCCAAGCGGACCATCCAGCGCCACCCAACGGTAACCAACGCATGACGCCCTTATCTTACCTCGTGTTACCGCACCTTTCCTTACGTTACCTTACGTTACCTTAACGGATCGGCCACGGTCAAGGAGAACGATCATTTCGGGCCCCCAATTTACCTACACTTCCAATTCCTAAACCCTCGATCGCAATCTTAACCCTTTGCACTCGAAGCCATTTTAACTCTAAAACGAAACGTTTCTTGAAACCTAGAATATTTCCCTTCTATATATATTTTTTCATGCTACACATACGAAAATGGTGCAATTTACTCGTACAGTACTGAAATGCTTAGTAATTTATTAAATACAAACAAATTTAATAATGTAAAAAATGTTTTAAATAATGATAAAACAATTTTTGGTGCTGCCTTATAGGCACCATTCGAGTGCTAAAAGCCTGTCTGCCATACAAACTTTGAATTTTAAAGTATCACTGATCAATTACTCGATATATCAGAATGAGGGAAACGTTAAAAATCTTCGTATTGTCAGACCGATGACATTTATGCATACAATACATGTATAAAGGATCAACGTGGATTAAAATCAACCATTATAAGCCGTTTTCATTTTACTCAAACAATCCCCGGTGGATTTACCAAAAATTCAATTAAAATCGTTCGAAAATATTGAGAGCACGTTTGTTTATGGTCTTTTTAATGTACGTCCTTACTTCTCAAGTGCTAAGCGTGCGTCGACATTCGAGTGCTAAGGGTTAACACTAGGCTTACGTCAAAATGACGGGTTCTGATATTTCTTATTTACAAATATTGAGATTGTAAAGACGCATCCGTGAGCAATCGTTCACCAAATATATTTCTTTGGGTATATATTATTTAAAAATGTATCACTTGTGTAAAATTTTCTATAAAAGTTTCGTCGATTTTGTAATAGGATCGGATCCAAATAAAACAGATTTATTTTTGTGTATTTCAAAATAGCTTTAAAATCAAGCTGAATCGAACCCTGTCTCGTAAATATACATGCTGTCTTATAATAATGACGAGGTTCAATTTATTTAGATTTTTATTATTTTAATCATTAGATATAAATATATTTATTTAATCATTTCCCACGAAAGTACCTTTATAATTTCAGTAATTGTAAAATGAAAAATTAGGAACCGGTGATTTTGACCAGCGATGCTAGATTTAGTGTTAAAACCTTCATAAAAATGATCAGAGATAGGAGGGCGAACAAAAGTGTACCACAGAAACAATTCCATCTTTAAAATTTTGTAGAAAATTCTACAAACTCTTAAATACGGCGTAACCATATGCCTCGCATAAATAACAAGTCTCGTTCAATTATTACGGTGTCCGAAAGCGTTCGCTTGTCCATGCAACGATTTATAATCCCGTAGCAGATAAAAATAAAAGTTCGCCTAACAGCACTCGGAAGAATGCAAAGTAACATAAAGTTTGCGGCAGCCGCCGGGATTCTTCGTCGGCAACGCCAGCTTCGTGTTTTCGAACGAGTTCGATAGAAACTGTATAAGCAATTAATTTAAACTAGCGTGTAGCTATGTACTCAACTTAAGAATCCCATATATCGTAATTCTCCGTTGCAATATAATTTGATGCCCGACCCGGTGTAGGAAGTAGCACCGACGTGTACGTGGGAAGAAGGTCAACTCCGCGAAGTTGAAGCCACTTCTTCGCGGACCGGCTCTACACGACGCGGTTGAATTAGGCTTTTTGTCGAGGGTGGTGGAGGGCAGCAGCATGATTTGTAGAAATGCCTCCTCTTGCCACGGATTGATTTTCAGTTACCCCATCGAGCTCTTTCTTTTCGTACGTAACTGTATTATACGCGAAAGAAAATTGATAGCAGACGTAATCGCTTATTGCGACCGCAAGATCGATTCTATTTTGTTCGTTGCTATCCCTATGGAAAATGCTCGCGCCGATTTTCTGGCATGCCGTGAAACGTCGAACCGTGACACACTTCTTACGACCTCTTTCGAGACTACCTTATCTTGACAGAATTTTTGAAACAGAATCATATTAAACACGTTGACTGCCATGTCACCCAAATGTGGGTGACGGAATTATTTGTCCAGGTTTTAAAATGAATTTTTACGTTAATATATTAATTGTTTCAAATTTTATTAGGATCTGTAACATGCAAGAAAGTTGACGGACTATTCGATATCATACATTTGATTTTTTTCAATTTTATTTCATTAGATAACTTACTTTGATTTTATGGAATTTTTGAGGTTTTAAGTTTGGCAGTGAAAGTGTTAAATAAATACAGCGTGTTAATTCTGCCTTCGTGCACGCCAGGAGCCTGTGCCGGGCTCGCGGAAAACATTCTCGTCGAGAAGGATTCTTTATTTCACAATTACTAAAACAGTATGCTTTCGTGGGAAATGATTAACACGTTGACCGCCATGTCACCCAAATGTGGGTGACGAAATTATTTGTCCAGGTTTTAAAATGCATTTTTACGTTAATATATTCATTGTACGAAATTTGATTAGGATCTGTAAACTGCAAGAAAGTTGGAAGACTACTCAATATCGCGCATATAATTATTTTCAATTTTTATTTCATTAAATACCTTACTTTGGTTTCATGGAATTTTTTAGGATTCTGGTTTGGCACTCAAAGTGTTAATATCTTTTTTTCTATTATTTCCTGAAAGTCCATGGTCCATAGACGAAGATCTTTCAGTTCGGTCAAAAGTATAAATTTTTTCTAAAAAAACACTCGGACGTTTTCTTAGGTATTGTTGCTACATTGTATAATACTGGTAGCAGTGAAACGAGAATTCGTTTCACGATAAATTCAAGAGCATTGAAACAGTACGATCCGTGCACCCTAATCTAATCGTTTGGGATTATTACTAGTCGGCGGATCTTTAATTAAATAAAAATGTTGTGCATCTGCATGACCATTTATTTCTTCTTTTAACAAATTTGATTAAATTGCTGGTACGAGATTCTCAGAATGATATCTTCGTTATTTTATGTTTCATCCGTTTTATCATATGCACGCATAAAATCCGCAGTTTAATCGTTACAAAATAAATTTCTAAGCTTCTTGGTACGGCATTATCGAAAAGAGGTTAACGTTGAAGTGACACGGATATACTCGGCAGGAGGAAGTAAAATTGGATATTTTTGAATAAATAATGAATGTTGCTGGCGAGTTTAGTGACCCGAATCATAACAATAAAAGTTCCGACTTTCTTTCCCGCAGTTGGCAACACGGATGTTCCACTTGGACGCTTTTAACACCTGCGCGTTTAATATTGTGTTCTACGTATTCGGAGATAGTCGAACTTTTTGCAGATGAAATTGCAGCTTGTTTGCTGTTTCACATTGCTCACCTATTAACATCTTTGCTGGATTTGTGCGGCTCCGATGGGCCCGGTGAATGTAAGTGCGTTCTGCGCGCTTCAAGTGTTTACACTCGCGTCTATGAGTACTTAACCCATTCACATATACACAGCATGCCAATTTCTCTGCTGGATCGACGAGCATCGCTTTGGTACAGGTTTGATCGACCACTTGATGTAAAATACTGAGCGAGTTCACCGGTTCGGTATTTTCAACCATCGAGCAAAGAATAATAAAAATTTCAAGCAAACGAAGAAAAGTCACGTTGAACCTTGCGCCTTTTAAATAAGACTAAAATTTTCAAGAATTTTCTCCATACACGTATTGTATGTTACTTCACAGATTTCTCTTTCACGCATTATGGTATTCAATGATTAGAACTCTTGATTTAAAGTAATGAATAAACGGAAAATGACCGGTAGTAAATTTATGGAGAAATCAAGTTGTTGGTTCTTTTTTTATTCGATCAAACGTGAAAGTTAACTTTATTGTTATCTTTTTCGTTTTGATGAACGCAGTTTCTTGCTTGGCCATCGTCTAAGGTGTTAGTGGTCGGCCAATCAAGATTTACAGCACGTCCAATTACAGTGGTTGCGCAATCAAAAGAATGTTAATTATATCTACGGGGAGTAATTTATGCTAACAATACGAGGACATTGATACTCACCGTACGAAAGGAAGTAAAGTATAAAATGTCAGTCGGTTGAATTATTATGGGCGGTGCTGCTCATAGCACGCCTTCCCTCCCACCTATTAATTGAGTTAATGATTTGCTATGACATTTATAGTATCTGCACCGCGACGGCGATCATCTTCGATAAATAAGCATCGATAGTTTCCTTTCGGTAAGTGTGATTGAAAATTACTCGTCCCGGAACGAATGATTTCGTAAGGGCCGAGGACACGGTCGAGTTTTTAATAATCGAGCATCGATAATTCCCGTTCTCTTTCTATATTTAATCGCGAGCCAAATACATTTTAATATCCGGTACGAAACTTTCGAGACTGTTTCGTTCGTACGTAAATTACGAGGAAGTGTAACGCTAAATTAGTATGCACGCTTTTTATATTCGGAATAATCGAGCACGACACGGCCGAACCATGCGGAACCGAGTGGACCGTTGCCAATCGGTAATAAAGAAGCGTGAGCAACAATGAGCAACAACATTGGCAGCGGTTTTATGAATGCCGGCCGTGCTACTCGAACTCGAGAAGTGCGCTCGAATGCACTTCGAGCCCGCCCATTTTTTTCGATCGGCCGGCCTTTATTTATGAAATTTTTGCACGGTTTTTTTTTACAGAAATGTTTGATTAACCGAAATATACTGCGATTCCTCGAAGCTCATTTTTTTGTCTTTTTACGGGAAAGTAAATCGACGTTTTTGTACGAGATTGTTCAAAGAAAACCGCATCGACCGGTAATGAGTCGAGACTCGTTAAACCGAACAAAAAATATACTTTCAATTAAACCCGACGAGGCATGCAGGCAATTAATTTCGTTTATTACCACGGACAATGGTAAACGAGGAATTATGCATGTTCCATGTATGTTTCCGTAATAAACATATTTATCTGAATCATAAGGAAGCGTTTGTGTTGTTAGAACAGTAGGTAGTCTATTTTCTAAAAAAATTGTTTTCTTTTTTTATTATTCTACTAGGAAGATGTCCGTGATGTTATCTGCATAATTGATCATCGATCTTCCCGACAACGCGAACACCTTTGTCTTCGTAGAACCAATAGATTGAGTCACTATACGAGCTCGTACGTCGTCCGCATTTCAGAATTCCCAATCCGCGTCAGTTAATAATTTTCTGCGGTTCATTATGTAATGTTGTGTACACCATCGATGGCGTGTAGGTTAAACTAATTACGTTAATTGGAACACGGTTACGCGGGATGAAATTCCCGAGCGGTTAATCTGCAGATAGGCTGTTCTGAACCGCTTTAAGCTGTTTATCGAATCTGAACCTCTCTCCCAGATATCCGTTTCATTAAGAAACTCCAATTTATTACTGGGAACACGTCGCGCGTACCCCATCCGATCAGTATCATAAAAGTCCATATACAAACCATCTTTTTTTTTTCTCTCGGAAACAAGAAACCGTATTCATTCACGTCTCATGACTCTACCAACCGCAGTCGAGATTATTTTGTTTAACACTAAACCTACCACGGCCGGTCAAACTGACCTTTTCAAAGTTCTGCGTGCAATTTCGTACATACAACATTATCTCATCGCTATTTATCTTTACGACTTTTCTTAAGGGGTTATATACAGTTAGAATTTTCAAAAAATCGATTTTTTTTTAATTTCATTTTCGTAATGTACACATATTTAAGTATGCGCACAAAAATTTCAAGTCAATCCGGCGATTATTTTCGAAGTTACACGCATATTTGTAAAGACGTGTCAGAGCGTTTGAGAGCGTCAGAGCATTTCAACGCGATCTTTCGACGCGTTTTTCTCGAAACTGTGTTTTCAAAGTCGGTGACCAAGATTTCTCGGAAACGGCTGAATCGATCACTCTCAAATTTTAACACAAGGTTCTTAAGTATATTTTTTAGTAATTAATCGAAGCTTTTTTCTCTCCGATGAATATTTTTTTTTTTATAAACAATTTAAGGCCAAAATTTTGGTGAAAAATCGATTTTTTTCTTTGAAAAGCTGCCATTTTGTCACAAAATTTTATTTTGCTTATTCCTTCGATTAATTACTAGATTATACATTTCTTTAACGAAATCAGTTTGGTTTTTTCATTTTTGATGATCCAGTCCAGAGATATAGTGGTCACCGCAAAGCGCCTTTTTTTTAGAGGAGCTCCAGGAGATCAGCTATAGCAGGTTTCAAAATTATTATTTTTACAAATAAAAAATGTTAAAATACAGTTAAAAGTTAACATGATATGTGTACAAATTTTTACATTAATAGATGTAAAGGTCTTCTCAGGAAAAATTCTTAAAAAATTGCTTTTTTTGGGCCTCTTAACTGTATATAACCCCTTAAAGTATGTATACAATGTATTTTTCAGTATTTATTTCTCGTTTCATTTTTTTTTCTTTTCAAGAAACATATGTATCTTGTCCTATCTATCGCGGCCGATCAATTTGACCGCACGAGATAATATGGTATTTACTCTTCTAAACCTAAACAATTAGTATAAAAGTATCATTCTTATTGAATGAGATGCTATCATGTTACGCGCGTGCCCGCAAACCGCAAAGGTGGACGACACAGTACAATTTTATAAATCGAGGAGTGAGCATCGCAGTATTTTTTATATGATCGTAATTATATGAAAATAAATTTATATCCTTAATTTAAGGAAGTTGTTTTTCTACCGATTCATTCAGCAACAAATTGACTATTGTCTACGTTTAATTATATTGACAATAACTTTTTCTAAGGACCGGTCATTTCGAAGAAGTGTCGGTAGGTTTAGTGTTAATATGCAAAAGTGTTGCGGCATTTCTGCAAGTTCGTTGTAATTAGACTGCGGATTGTTAAGCAAAATAAAAATGGCCTGCATCAACGGCAAAGATACTGGAATCAAATAAAAATTTCTTTCTTCGAAGAAATGAAAAAAATTCTGGATTAATAAGCTTCGCTATCGTGGGCAGGAAAGCAAAAGAAAAAGTCTAAAAGTAATAATAAAAAGTAATGGTTCTAGATTTCTTAGGAATTAATTTTGCTTTTGCTAGAGCGAGAACGATGAAGATGTATGCACTTGATATACGCATATGTAATTTCCAGGTAATCAGTCACCTATCATGTCATCCTGTAAGTAATGCGAATTTCATTTCATAAAATCGAAAGTGAAATACAAAAACATAACTACAACCATTAAACTTTGATATATCATCGTACAGATTGTAGAAAATAAGGGAAAGTGTGTAGCAGATTAATGATCGTGATCATTAGACCGCGAATTTTATGCAGATACCATAAAAAATGAGTAGGCGCAACTGAAAATAGCAGAGAAATGATAGTAATTCCGGGAGAGCCGCACCACACACACAGACGCACATTTTGTTTTCTGTTTAGTAAAAATTTTATCGAAAAAATTGGTAGGCATAGTCATAGTGTAAGATGTTAACAACTAGCGTGGCAAAGAACAAGTTTCATGTTTAATTTATCACTTTTTAACCCTTTGCACTCGAAGCTATTTTAACTCCACAACGAAACATTTCTTTCGACCTAGAATATTTCCCTTCTGTAGATATTTTTTCATGTTATAAATTCGCAAATGGTGCAATTTACACATACAGTACTGAAGTTTCTAGTAGTTTATTATATACAAACAAACTTAACCAGTTAAGCGTATTTGACGTGTATACACGTCAATCCAAAACTCTATTGCGGTGCCGTTAACGTTAATGGATTGTTAATTTCTTATCGAATAAAAATGTAATTTTTGAACCCTTGCCCTGCCCCCCCCCCTTTGAACCTTTTTTTTTATTTTCTTTTTCGTGTATATTCCGCATTGCATGATTTTAATTCCGAGCCGTGGGGGATTTCTGAAATAGAGCTCCACAGTTAACTGGTTAATAACGTAAAAAATATTTTGAATAGTGATACAGCAATTTTTAGTGGTATTAAAAGCGGTATTAAAAAATACCCATTTTTTATAAAAGCGACTGCCTAGTACATTTACATACATTAACCAGTTCAGCGCGTTTGACGTGTATACACGTCGGACGAAATCTCTATCGCGGTGCGGTTAACGTTAATGAATAGTTTAATTTCTTATCGAATAAAAATGTGCTTCTTTCTCTCTTTGCTTTACTTTTTTCGTAAAATTTATAATAGCGGCATTTGGCCTGCGTTCGACGTGTATATTCGTCATTGTTTGATTTTAATTCCGTGCCGCGAGGGATTTTTAAAATTAAATTCCACAGCTAACTGGTTAATGCTGCGTTTCTCCCGGAATTGCCTAATCGAAGAACAAAGACGTAGTATTTCCAAAGCGTTAAAATGTCGATATTTTGAAGAGTAGAACGCGTTTCGGTGAGTTTGTTTGTATACCGAATCGATCATTTCGAAAACAACCACAGGCAGAAGGCTTCTCGATCACGAAGAAACTCTCGGTAGAATTGATCGTCGAATCGAAGAGCCGAGCTAGACGAAGCCCAATTTTTCAGCTAAACCCGACCACCGTACCGGGAACAAGGCACCAATCCCTCGGACCGTACGTCAAACGCAACGAGCTGTTCGCGCGATCAATCACGCTCGCCTAAATCGGCCGGGGCCTCGATCTCGCCTGTGATCTGACAATCAGGCAGGCGGGTACTTTCTCGCTTGTTCCCGAAAAACCGTCGATGACCGCATTTCACCTGCGGAAGGGTTCGCAGAATTCGAACTGCGCGGGTCCGGGGCCCGTCCGATCGCGGTTCTCTAATTACGAGCCTCTCGAAGATAAACGATTTCCTCCTCGATCCGGCGTCGCTAATGGCTCCGGGACCTTCGGCAAATAAAAGCGGCGATGAAAAAGCACGGCGTTGCTCGGGTGGGGAGGACCATGAACAAGGCGAGACGATGGGAGGGAGGGGGAGGAAAGAGAGAGAGAGAGATCGGTGAAGATCGTTCGACAACAATGATGTTCACCGTTAATTTGAGTGGACGAGTGAATCGGCCGTTTATCGTTTTGCCGGTGTGAAGGCCGTGAACACGGTGGAACGCACGCGTGTGTGTACAGGACACGTAGCCGTCGTGGCAAGAGGCGAGAGAGTCCGGTCCAGAGGGTTCAAGCTAACGGGACCGAAAAGCCGATCGTAAGCAAGGCTGTGCGAGCAGCGCGTTTCGCACACCCGCGCGAAACACCTATACACACAGGTACGTAGACACACCGTGCAGGTACGCGCCCGCGCAACCTGGAGAAAAAAAGTTTTTACAGTCCTGGAACGTGTCCGCGACCAGCGTCACGGTGATACACGATACATGTATGTATACGAACTACCGTGCTCGAGAGCGGACCCGCGGCAAACGAAGCTCGAGCGGTGATTTCAATGCTCGGCCAGGCGACGCGCTACGATCTAAGAACCGCGAGTGCAAAATTCGATTTCTCAAGTTTAACCCTTAGCACTCGAATGGCGACTATGAGGCGCCACTAAAAATTGCTGTATCGTTATTGAAAATATTTTTTAGATGATTAAAATTTGTATGTAATAAATTTCTAGACACTTCAGTATTGTACGAGTAAGTTGCACCATTTTCATGAAATTGTATAGCATAAAAAATATATATACAAGGGAAACATTCTAGGTCATAAGAAATGTTTCGTTTTGGAGTTAACCCTTTGCACTCCGCTGTCCCCTCTCATGGGACATTAAAGTTTATTAGCGATTACGGGGAATTAATTTATTCCAGCGCCACTTTAAATAAAATATTGATTTTTTTACAAATATATATTCCTCGATGTCAGCCGGCGAGTGGTGGCTCGTCCGGTGGTGTTGTGGGATGGTGATCGTGGAGGTTAAGCGACATTGGTTTGGGGCCCGTCGAAAGATGGGTGAACGCATAGGTTAGGTGTGAACCTATAGCAAGGATTGTAACCCTGAGGGGAACAATAATAAAAAAAAAAAAAAAAAATATTCCTCGATGTCAACCAATTCATATAAGTCCCATATCATTATAATACGTTACTTGGTTCCAAAATTATACTAAATAATACGAGGATTTGTACATTTCTGCCAGAATGGTTCGGAGTGCAAAGGGTTAAAATAGATTCGAGTACAAAGGGTTAATATTGGGCCTGGGAAAAAGTTCGTGGCGTTTTCTTAGTAAAATACAGCTGGTTTTCCTTATAGCGTGAAAATGAATATATTTAAACCGAATATGCTCCATTATTATCAACAATGTTTCGCCATTTTTCGGATAGAGCCATCGGAAGCCATCGGTGAAGAACTTCTGTGGTTTCTGGTTGACAAACTGAATCATGTGGTTTTCACAGGCTTCTTTTGAAAGCAACTTCATTCCATTGAGAGAGTTCTGCAGAGATCGGAACAAGTGATAGTCAGAGGGTGCTATGTCTGGACTGTACGGTGGATGCATTAAAACTTCCCAACCAAGCTCTCGCGATTTTTGACGGGTCATTAACCCCTTAACGTGCAGTTTTTTTTTTAAACCGGCCAAAAAAATCAATGGAAAAGGTCCGTTCCATGGTTCCATGGAAAAAGGTTATATTTTATTCTTGAATGAATAAGTGTTATAGCTTACAATCCCATGTAAATGATAAATATCAATAAAACGATTTGTTTTCTTTGCTTTCACATTGTTATTTTCAATTCTCGATTATGTTCGAGTGTGAAAAATTATAGCTGCATAAAATAGAACGCCGCTCGAATTATCTCGAATGTGCACAGTTTGGCCTGTTTAGCACGCTCGAATTAACTCGAACGTACAAGTTTTTTTTTTTATTTTTGAAATCTCATATGAGATTTATTACAACATAATTCTTAGTACAGAGTATTACAAGTATATTGTATGGTATAACAAAAATGTTAGTTACAATATAAAAATCGAAAATCCTTAGGCACGTAGGTTACAGGTATATAAAAAGGCTATCATATATACGCAAGCAATGATATTAGGTTCAGCTATTAAGCAACCTATGTCCAATGGCAATTGAAAACCTGCTCTAGTAAGGTTTTGGATAAATTTGATCCTCTCTCTGATCATTATACAGGGTGGGGCACCACATTTTGCCATCTAGATTTACGTCATTATTATTACGCATAGCAAACAATTTTTTAGGTGAAGTTGAGTGGTTTTGAGAGGGGCACATTCTGATGGTACATTTTTTTTGTAGGTGGACGTGTAAAGGACATATGAAGGTCATTCATGTTTTTTTAAATGGAATCATATATTTTTTATTGCATCAGCTGATGCTCCTTCATATTACTCCAGGAATTATATTTACAAAGTAACTGAATTACATTTTAATTCAATCGTATTGTAATTTCTAGATCTTTGTTCAATTAAATTACAATGTAATTCGTAATGACAATGGAGTACAATTACAAAATACTTTGTACTGGGTAATTAAATTACATTAATTGCGAGTTACGATGTCATTAAATTAAAATTGAAAATTAAAGAATAATAAAGTCATGGGTAATAAGAGGTTGAAAAATCCATGTGAAGGTTTCAAATAGAAGGAATTTATTATTTATAATTTTATAATATCTGAATAGAAATAACTTCTGCGTTACAAATTTTTTAAATTTCGAACATACATATAAAAAGAGAGCTCTATTTGAATTATATTGTATTTCAATTACACATCTGATTAAAATATTTCAATTATATTGTATTTCAATTACACATTCGATCAAAATAATTAGTAATCGAATTAATTGAAAGGTTTGAATTATTTAATTCAATTATGACGTAGTTGAATCACAATGCAACTGAAATACAATGTAATTCAAATATGCAATTAAATTACAACGTAATCGAATTAGCAGAACTCTGACCGTAACCCTTTAACGCTAGGAAATCGAAAATATTAATAATTTTAGACGTAAACCCTTTGAAGCTAGTCATTTATCATCAACCAGTCATCAGTTAAAACTAATCGAAAATATTGTTTCTTCTCAGCTCTAAAAAGATACGATGTTAACAGCCTGTGAAAATGTACACTTCGAACAATTACTCATGATAATTTTGTGAAATGAGGTTCGGGAATGCGAATAGCAGCGATTTATTTGAATGAGGAAGAGGGAACGTATACATTTAAAGAATGTATATTGAAATTAATAATCTGGCGAAGAACAGTGAAAAATAACTTGTCCCTAACATTAAGTCACTCTAACGAAATATTCACCGCCGGTCAGATTCTTTATTTCACAATTACTAAAACAGTAAAGATGTCACCCAGATATGGGTGACGGAATTATTTGTCCAGGTTTTAAAATGAATTTTTACGTTAATATATTCATTGTACCAAATTTGATTCGGATCTGTAAAATGCAAGAAAGTTAGAAGACAACTCAATGTCACGCATATAAATATTTTCAATTTTTATTTCATTAAATAACTTACTTTGGTTTCATGGAATTTTTTAGGGTTCTGGTTTGGCACTCAAAGTGTTAAACAAATCTATTTAAGAGGGCGTGTATTATAATACGAACCGCAGAAAATCCAAATAAATTGAATCTCGTCATTTTCATAAGACAACATGTATTAGTCAGTTTTAAGGCTCGGTAGGTTTAGTGTTAATGATTTTCCATGAATTTGGAACGCTTCAATAATTTTAAAAAATTTCGTGAACACTGTAGAAATATATCCCTATCGTATCGATCCGCATCGGTTTTTATCCTCCGCCGACTCTGGAAGCATCGTTCCGTCGAGTCGTCCCGTCATCGTTTATTAATCGCAGCATGTGCATTGTAAATGAAAATGTCGCGCGAAGTTGAAGGGTCCCGACGCGATTCCCTCACGAAGATCGGATCTCTATTAGTCGCGGGAAATGTCAGCCTGGACGTTTTCATAGTTCGCGCACGTGTGCGAGCGATCTATTGCGCACGGGGCGGGATCGCGAGGTCGCGAGAGTGTGCGTCCGCGGCACAATGTTGAACGGCATAGTGTGACTCGGGGTTCAGTTTCGAATTTATCAGTCGGACGTCCCGTAACGCAATACAAATGGTACTTCCCTGATTCGTCGCTACGTAAACGCCGTAATTAACGTTTCATGACCGTCAGAACGGGCATTAATTATATGGTGGAAACGCTATTGCTTTATTATTCTCTCCATCGCGCATCGGGTTGTTAATACGAACCGCCGTGGCGGGGCGCGGTGCGGCATTCATATTTTTTTTTCTCATTCCCGATCAAAGACAGGCTAACAAGCAAAACCCTTAAATCCCTAGCGACAGGTGTATAATTACAGCCTGCGAACAGACCGTTTACTAAACTAATTTAAAATTATCATTGAAGCTTATGCAAATGTTTGACGATACATCAAAAGATTATCCTTCGGGACGCGCCACGTGTTCCAGCATTTCAGAAACACTCTCCGAGCCGTCTCTATCGATTTTGACTAATAGCAAACATCTTTTTCTTTGCTCCTTTCTCTTCTTGCACAGTTATTCGTTGCTGTAATCTCGCTACGTAGATTCCGACGTCATTATCACAAGCCTATTAATATCAGAATTTCTTTTTACTCTCTTAGAGTAAGTATGTTGTCTCACAAAAAAAAAAGGTTTATATTCGATATTCTTCGTCAACGTTATCACGATGAAAATAGACTTTTCCATTATGAAAGTTTTATTTTCACCAAGTTGAAATTGCTTTTTCAACGCTTAAAAAGAAAAAAAAAACAATGCAAGGCATCGATTTCTGAGGAGTCCATCAATCGAATCTTTTTTGCCCGGCTCGCAGGTCAACAGCCAGCTGATGAATCGCTTCTGTTGATTAAAACACGGGCACACGGGATGTTAATTTGCCGCCGAGGGGCACCGTTTATGCGCATAATAATTATTAAACGGGAAACCAGATGAAATATACGCGGTCGCGTTGTATCTCTATTGGATTGCAGTGACCGGTGGTACGCTGGACGCGATTTATTCCACGCTCAATGACCAACGATCTACAAGGAGGACCGTCTTATTCCAACAATTCCTTCTTTACAATTTCGATTAGCTACAGATTAGGAAGTGACTATCGTGGCTGTGTTCGCCTTCGATCAAGAATGACGTCTCGAGACCAACGATTTCCCGTACCGATCGTTTATTATATCGTCCGGTTAAATTGTCTAACGGGATTTTCCTCTCGGTAACAATAAATTTCAACATTTTTACGAACGGTTTTACTGTTCCAACGACAGATTCTACACCGGCGGCTTATTACAATTGTAAAAGAACGAACAGGGATATCTGTAGAATGAAAATATTTGTTAGCTTCCTGTGCGCGAGTTCTGTTCGATAAAGCGTAATTTATCGCGATTGTTTTAAACGCTACGAGCACGTGGTCTCGGGAAAAAATAAAAGCGAAGTTGTTTAACCGTCGCGTCGTCGAACGAAGAGGAATGCTTGAACATTTTTTTCGTCCGGCTGAAATAATTGTCAGTGGATAATTGCGTAACGGGCCAGAGAAATTTTGTACAGACTCCGGTCGAGGGGGATTGAAAATTATTATTAACTTGATTGATAGCGTAACATGCATTTTACGCGTTCCTCGAGTCACCTAAATTAATTCAACCTCGATATCCTTCTGCACGTCGATGTTTTCCATCGTCTCAGCGATTCGTTCTCGGTAACCGTGCTTCAGGAACACCGTAAAATATTATCCTTTTGACAGAGGCGTACAAGTGAGGGCTAATAAATCAATCCAATTAATGACTACGGGCATTGCATCATCCCGCGTTGCTCTCTTCGAGCCTGTTGATCAAAAAGATAGATCTATGCGTCTAGCAAACAGTGCGCCTATGGATATTTATTACGGTACATCGACGTCGCGGGTTGACTAACAAAAATCTTGTGGATGATAAAAACCGCGGGGAAACAATGATTGAGAGGATCCGAACGGTACGTTGGCACTGTCACGAGCTACGCAATCCTTTCGAGCGAGTGTTCAATATAATTCGATAAAACACAAACAATATTTTATTTACCTCGTTGATACCTTAGCACTGATCTACATTCACATTTTGAAAATCACATTGGACCACAGTTGACAATGAATTTTACAGGAAAATGTACCTTTTTCACTCGTCTCCAACGTACTGCGGTGTTTCATCAGTTCATACACTGGGTGTACAAATTATTTCGTAGCGAAGTGGTGGATGATTTATAAACAATCAACGGATGTGACGGAATTATTTTTCCAGGTTTTAAAATGAATTTTTACGTCAATATATTCACTGTACCAAATTTGATTAGGATCTGTAAAATGCAAGAAAGTTGGAGGACTACTCAATATCATACATGTAATTGTTTTCAATTTTTATTTCATTAAATAACTTACTTTGATTTTACGGAATTTTTGAGGTTTCTAGTTTGGCAGTCAGTGTTAAAATACCATATACTTTGAAACAGAATCTCTATCACTTTCTAGGAAGTTAGTAACTTATGAATAGACTGCGGGACTTTATGCAAAATAAAAATATTCCGCGTTTGGTATTAGATATAGGAGCCTCTTAAGAACGTTTTCTTTCTTCAATATTTTTTGCTAAGTTTACAATTCTTCCCATCTTTACACTGTGTCAAGTTGCAGCTATTTTTGTCGTAAATACGTAGAATCCGTAGTCTTCTTATGAACGTTCAGTATGATGGTCGAAAGTCTTCGAAAAATATTTAAATTGATTCTAGAGGAATTTAATTTGTGCGCCTAATATTCCACAAATGGAAAATTACAAGTAAGAACAATATTATAGCGTATCTGTAACGGACAAGAACAATAAAAAATTTCTAAAATTCTAAAATTATTTAAAATCGTGATTAGTTGCCACGACGTTGAACTCGCGCGAGATTATTTTGTAGTAAAACGTGAGAAAATTGTTTTTTACTGTGAAAAATATCAAGGGCTACGTGTTGGGAAAGTGTCTGTGTTTTAACTCACGGTAACTGTGTATTTGGTAGTAATACGTGTAAAAATTGTTTTTTAGTGTGAAGAATAATCAAGTGATGCGTGTTGGACAATTGCCGGTGTTTGTGGTCATTTTAACTCACGGTGACTGTGTGTTTGGTAGTAATACGTGGCAAAATTGTTTTTTACTGCGAAGAATAATCAAGTGATGCGTGTTGGACAATTGCCGGTGTTTGTGGTCATTTTAACTCACGGTGACTGTGTGTTTGGTAGTAATACGTGGCAAAATTGTTTTTTACTGTGAAAAATATCAAGTGCTACGTGTTGGGAAAGTGTCGGTGTTTGTGGTCATTTTAACTCACGGTGACTGTGTGTTTGGTAGTAATACGTGGCAAAATTGTTTTTTACTGCGAAGAATAATCAAGTGATGCGTGTTGGACAATTGCCGGTGTTTGTGGTCATTTTAACTCACGGTGACTGTGTGTTTGGTAGTAATACGTGGCAAAATTGTTTTTTACTGTGAAAAATATCAAGTGCTACGTGTTGGGAAAGTGTCGGTGTTTGTGGTCATTTTAACTCACGGTGACTGTGTGTTTGGTAGTAATACGTGTCAAAATTGTTTTTTACTGTGAAGAATAATCAAGTGATGCGTGTTGGACAATTGTCGGTGTTTGTGGTCATTTTAACTCACGGTGACTGTGTATTTGGTAGTAATACGTGGCAAAATTGTTTTTTACTGTGAAGAATAAACAAGTGATGCGTGTTGGACAATTGTCGGTGTTTGTGACTATTTGAATTCGCAGTGGCCTGGGTTGATCGCGTTAATCTGATACGAAGTGAATTTTCTAGACACCTGAACAATATGCACGTTCGAGCGCACGTGGAGCTTAATGCATGATCTAGGACCAAACATTCGCGGTGGCGAGAGGCGAAGGTGCATAACGCGGCCGGCATCAATTAGATCGTGTTATGCTAATGTAGTTCGCGTGTATGGTTCGAAATACGCGGCGGAGCACCAATCATCTCGGTACCCACAGGATCGGAACCTTGTAGGCGGTCGACAAGGCTCTGTGCACGCAGGTTCAAAGCGAACGGCAGGTGCAACTGGATACGTGAACTTGTTATGCGGAAGAACGGGAACTGCTACGAACATAATTGCCCTGCCACGCAATTTGCAGGTAGCCCCCACATTGTTACGAACATCTAAACTCAAGTTTTAAGGGGGGAACCTTGTGTAAAATGAAATTTTTCAGCACTTCTTTTTTTGTTTAAATCGATAGGAAATTTCCTCAGGAACACGATAAAAGAAGTTAGAAAGTGATCAGTAGACAGCGGATCTTTATGCAAAATTAATATGTAAAATATGCAAAAATATATGCGAGATGTATGCAAAGTATATACGAAATATATGCACGGCATATGCAAAAACATATGCAAAATATATGCAGAATAATGAAACCAATTGTACATTCTATACATATTTTCATTTATTGTTTGTTGTAATTTGCATTACAAAATGTAACTATGAACAACGGTAAATTGATGTCTTTTCTCGCTAAAGATTAATTTGTATGCTGAAAATGTTCTTTTAACATCACAGGACGTAATTGGTGCATATTTGTACTTTTTCCAATATCTTGATTAATAGATCCACATTAATAAATGATACCTCAAATTTTAAATCAACTACGCATTAAATTTTTAACAAATAACTGTTGAAAAACAGGCCATTCACATGAGGTTCCTTCCTTAACGTTACACCTGCCAAACATAAAACATATAAAAGTGAAACGCCTTGAAGCGGAAAAATTGGATTTACTTAAACTTTCATTTCATTATATGTTCTGGGACATTTATCGGCTAGACATTTGGGACATATATAGAGTGAACATTGCATACTGTTAAACAGCGCACAATCCACTAAGGAGCATTAAAACTGATAAATTTATACTAATTTATTATAAAAATAACAAGAATGAACTCGCATTGGCCTTATTAATAATACTGTGCGGAAGACACAATGACTTTTAAGTTTTGGTACTGAAAAGCGATTTTGTTCACGAGCGTACCGAACAATTAGAAACGAGTGTCCATACAAGGAATCTCGGATCTATCTATCATTGAGGACCTTCAACAGTTTCATCTTCGAAGGAGTATCGAGCGAATGAAAAATGGAGGGTTCCAATCCAGTGAAGATTGTGGTTGAACGAACATGATCGTATGGAAGAAGTATTCAAGCTTTTTCCTAGAAATGAAAGTCTAACCCGTCGAGTCATCCTCCGTCGGTTCTTCCATCATGGAATCGTCCCTTGGCCAATAATATCAGGAATTACAGCACACTCGGCAAGATACTCTATAATTTCAAACGATCGATTACGAATGTGTCTCTGCTCGTTCGACGGCTTTTGTGCGGGAATTAGCATTTAAACGACGAAACAGACACGTTTTATAATTGCAACGACGTGTTGTCGGCTTACCAGTTGTCACGGCGGAACGAGCAGTTTCGACGAAGAAGCGAGCTCGTATCAGACAAAGAGAAAAGGTTATCTGAAGCTCTGTAGCCGAGTTTATTAACTCGATTCTTGAACCGTCGTCATCGCGGGAGCGCCATTCACGAACGACACGATGAATATCGGAGGAGTGGGACGAGCAAAAGTTCATGGTTAACACTTTTTCTTTTGATCGTGATAACACGATCGCCGCGCCGCCGCCGCGAAATGCCAATAAAGACCGTTAATAACGAGCCCCGTTACTGTATTAGGGGGACTCGTCGATTGAGCGGGCTTATTAATCCCGTCCAACGTTAATCGATTAATTGATCGATGTTTATTAATCCTCCGTGCGCCGGTATCTTGCTAATTAATTGCTTAGCCGAGATTCCTAGCTTTCCCGGCTTGAATGATGACTCCTTCGCTTCGATGAAGGGGATAAGTGTTTGACGACAAGGGTTTCGCATCTTTCATATTTTCAATTCACACCTTTTAATTGCCTGTTTACCGTTAATCTGTGAATTTTCGTAAAAATTGAATCACAGAACTTCGGCAATGTAATCGGACAATTTAATGCAAGAGTTTTTTTTTCATAATTAACCCTACATTCGGTAACGTGATGATCGAAACCGAACGGCATGGACAAAAAATGTTTTAAATAACTATTATCGATAGTTTTCCGACGATGGAAATGAAACGAAAATCGTTCTAAACATACGATTATTCCGTCGTATCTCGCACCGTCACGTTCGAACGCATGAAATCTGCATTCTAATGACAAACAACCAACCAAAACGATATGGTAACGTAAAAACCTGTTTGTACGATTTACCGTACGTCACGCCTTGACTTTACAGAGTTACGACTAATTTCGTGCCGAACGAACCCGGCCAGTCCGGCAGCAACAATTGAAAGTAGTTATACTTAGAAATGAGGCATTCCAACCGGCCGACAATAACAGCGATGATAACATCGTCACGGTCGACAGACCGCGGGGTTTAAAATACATGTCGCGAAGATAGTTGCGCGACAAGGGATCCCTTGTAACGATACGTCACAAGTCGGCCCACCTTGTTGCGCCGATAGAAAAATATCTCGGCCAATAAACACGGCCAACGTATCGCCGTATGATTTGTAGATCGCGTTAAAACGACGCGTGCGTGCTGTACGATCGTGTATTAATCCCTTCCTTAACTCTTAGCCGCCCCTTCCCCCACCCTCTATAACCCTTAGGACCCCCTAAGCAAGAAGTTGAGGTTCGCGTGACGACGAGAATCAAGTACCCACGCAATTTTTCCCTCGCTCGACAAATCGTCGCACGGTCGTCTTTAGCGACCTTGGATCGCTTTTTGCATCCGTTTTCTATTAGCGCCGCTTTCGAGGCACTGGCACGCGATCCTGTTGACACGGAAATGCGGACGACACATCGGTTCTACTAATTGAAACACTCATTCGTGAACGGAACAGCTCGCGAATTTTCTACGATAAATATCAATAATAAAAAGTCGATTGTTATTGAAATTTAAGGGGTTATATACAGTTATGAGGCCCAAAAAAGCGATTTTTTAAGAATTTTTCCTGAGAAGACCTTTACATCTATTAATGTAAAAATTTGTACACATATTATGGTAACTTTTAACTGTATTTTAACATTTTTTATTTGTAAAAATAATAATTTTGAAACCTGCTATAGCTGATCTCCTGGAGCTCCTCTAAAAAAAGGCGCTTTGCGGTGACCACTATATCTCTGGACTGGATCATCAAAAATGAAAAAAACCAAACTGATGTCGTTAAAGAAATGTATAATCTAGTAATTAATCGAAGGAATAAGCAAAATAAAATTTTGTGACAAAATGGCGGCTTTTCAAAGAAAAAAATCGATTTTTCACCAAAATTATGGCCTTAAATTGTTTATAAAAACAAAATATTCATCGGAGAGAAAAAAGCTTCGATTAATTACTAAAAAATATACTTAAGAAGCTTGTGTTAAAATTTGAGATTGATCGGTTCAGCCGTTTCCGAGGAATATTGGTCACCGACTTTGAAAACACAGTTTCGAGAAAAACGCGTCGAAAGATCGCGTTGAAATGCTCTGACGCTCTCAAACGCTCTGACACGTCTTTACAAATATGCGTGTAACTTCGAAAATAATCGCCGGTTTGACTTGAAATTTTTTGTGCGTATACTTAAATATATGTACATTACGAAAATGAAATTAAGAAAAAATCGATTTTTTGAAAATGATAACTGTATATAACCCCTTAAGATAATCTACACAAACTATGATTAAAAAATGTCGATTTTTATACTTTTTGGTTAGAAGCAACAGTTATTAAGAGCGCAGCGAGTGAACGAAGTGAACGAGCGAAGCTCTTCTTTACGCTACTCTTACATTTCGTGGACATTCTTCTCCTCCTAAACCGCTCGACCGATTTCAATGAAATTTTGCACACATATGCATGTGTCCTCCGAGAAGGTTTTAAAAAAATAAAATCGAAAATCGGACAAGTCATTATGTAAATAAAGAAGAAAAACGATAAATAAAACATAAAATGTTAATGTTCTCTCTCTCTCTCTCTCTCTCTCTCTCTCTCTCTCTCTCGAACGAGGAGTCCCTTCTCGAAAGATTTTTCTTCTTTTTGCCCGTCCGTTTACCTTTACCTTTATGTTCACCTTTTTTTTTCTCTACTCGCTTTATGACTCTGTCGATCATCAGTACCAGGTAACGGATTACTAGGGTTAGGGAATTTGACCTGGGACGATTATCGTCGCGTGACGCATTTCCGTCCCGTATTTCCGTTCCATATTTGGTGTTAGAACACCAATCGGATTTTTCATTGCGGAAGGCATATCACGCTGCGCTCTTAAGTCTACATAACCACCCGGGCAAGTACACCTAGTTACTAGACATCGGATGTTTATGCAATTTCTAATTTTTATAGAAACATTTTAAGACAGTGGAATTAAATAAAATCCTATTTTTAATGGGGACAGCCTTTGTAGATCCAAAGCAAATAAAAATCGTGTTAAATTCTCTCGAATTTTATATTATAGCATTTTTTGAACATTTCCAGAAGCCATAAATGCATAAAGATCCGCTGTCTAGTTATTACTAACACCTTACTGCTTTTGTACTAATAACAGCTGCTCATTTGCTGTTGCTAATAGCTTATTAGTGTCCAAAAAATTGAATTAATAATTGAAATAAGCACTTGTCAAAACATGCTCAGTCCATAGCCAACCAAAAATACATTTTCTAAAAAGGCAATGCGATCTCGAACATCTCTATAACCCGTGAAAGGGCCAACGTGTGCTTTTTCTTCGTTCATACAACTTTCTACGCGTGAATGGCACGTGAAGATTCCACCTGCGATGAGCTATTTAAATTCTACAGTCCGCGACAATACTATAAGATATCACTTAAAGCGAAATAATCATGTACTATATGAAAAAATTTCATCCTCTTTCATGCAGAGTGTTATTATTTACGTCTGGGGACGTCGTTCCACGCACTGTTTTCGTTAGAATTTTTATGAACTTGAAAGCTACACAAGCTTGACTTCTTGTTGGCCGCGACAAATCTATAAGACAGTTGCTCGCAAACAGTGAAAACGAAAAGATCGTCAATGAAATATCCTTCTAAAGTGTCAGTAATTGAAGCAAATAATTTAAGTAAAACCTGAAAAACAGTAATCAACTTGCAATATTTGTGTTTATACAAAATGCCACGAAGAAAAAAATTAAATGACACAGAGATTAAAATTATCAATAATTTGCGAAACGAAAATCATTCAGTGGCAAAGATTTCTGAAATTCTTGGAAGAAGCCGTTGTGTAGTTTATAATTATTTAAAAAATACTGAAAACTATGGTAAAAAGAATCCAGGAGGCCGTCCAAAATTGACAACTGCACAAGACAGACGGAATATTTTACGAACATGCATCGAACTCTACATTAACAAATTGCGACAGAAACTGGCGTAAAGATAAGAGTCAGGACATTACAACGAATAATAAAGGCTTCAAATAATTTAAAAAGCCGTAAAATTTTGAAAAGACCGCCGCTGACTAACCGTCATAAAGAATCCAGATTAGAGTTTGCAAAACAACGCATGCATCGGCGTAAGAAATGGAGGAAAGTAATTTTTTCTAACGAGAAACGGTTTACTTTAGATGGCGCTGATAATCTAAATTATTATTTTCACGATTTAAGAAAAGAGGAATTGAAACTGCAAAGGCGACAAATGGGTGGAGGAAGAATAATGCTTTGGGCGGCTGTAGGATATCATGGAAGAACTGAAATTGAATTTATTTCCACGAAAATAAACAGCAGGAAATACATAGATGTTGCTGATAAGCAATTTTCAAAACATGCTCAATCCATAGCCAACCAAAAATACATTTTCCAACAAGACAATGCAGCTGTGCATTCGACAAACATAGTACAGGACTACTTTAAAAATAAGGAAATTGACGTTTTACCACAGCCAGCGAGATCTCCTGACTTAAATATTATTGTAAACCTTTGGGGAATACTAGCCAGGGAGGTTTATTCTAAAGGAAACCAGTTTAGTACTGCAGAACAATTGAAAAACTGCATTGAAATGGTATGGAAGAAAATTAAGCAAAAAACGATTAAAAACTTGTATAAATCTATTCCAAAAAGCATGTTACATGTCAGAAAAAATAAAGGTGGCAACACAAAGTATTAATAACCGATGAAAATAAGCTGTACGTGTTAATTTTTTACAAAAACATTACCGGTCTTGTAGTGTTGTCGCAGTTAATAAAATGTAAGTTGGTGTTACTTTGAAATTCTTAGAAACACTAACGAAAACACTGCGTTAAACGATGTCTCCAGAAGTAACTAATAACACTCTGTATGAAAGACGACGAAGTTCTTTCATGTAATACATAATTATTTCGTTTTAAGTGATGTCTTATAGTATTGTCGCGGACTGTAACAGTGGATGGTCGCTGATTTCGACCGAGAATCGAAAAGGAACAGTCCGCGTCTCAATGCCAGAATCAGGTACAGGTACCGCCCACGCGACTCGAAACAATGTCTCAAAGTGTCACCGCGGTGGTAGAGATCTCGTTCGATCCGTGGACCGAGCCGAATCCGCCTACTTGAACCGGTAACAGGTTCCACGCCCTGTCGTGCAGCGGCGCGGCGTACCTGTGGATTACATTATATTCGACCCGTGGATTATATGTTAGTGTGCTGAGTGTGTTGGTGCGCGCGCGCACAGAGTCCGGGGGCGTGCACGTGGACCGAATCGACGCGACGGGAGGAATAGAGTTCATGTTTAAATAAATGCGGTGAAACGTAGGCAGCCACTTTGCGTAACATGCCGACGGGTATAGGCCGACATGCGCAGGTGCCTTTGGGCTGCCACGAGCATTCAATTCACCGTGATACCGCTGCGACCGATCACCTATCAGGAAGAACTGCTTCCATGCGATTTATCCATCGAGTCGCAATTAACGAGGAAGTTCCGCAAATAAAGAACATTTTACACTTTCCACAATAACGGAAGAAATCTTTTTCTGCTGGAAAATGGTTCTCACCGTGCGAACACACTTCCAAGTACGGTGTCATGGTCCAATTATTAGAGCCACTGTGTTTCAGCCATTATTTACTAATGAATAGAAGTAAAAAAAAAATACGCTATGGTAATAATTAGATTGCGAGTTTTATACAATGATAAAAATGGATTGGTTAACCCATTTGCATCATTAGGAAATGTGAAAAGAAGGCCTTTATCGCCAAACTTTTGCTTTTATTATTATATTTAAGTACAAAAATTACTGCAAGTAAAAGAACTTCATATTTCAGCATTATAAGAAAAAATCAGAATTCTTTCATCTCCAACAACACCCTCCATTTCTATTCTTTAGCTGACGAATAATGACAGTGACCAGGAAAATTGAGCGCATATATACGCTAATGATGCAAATGGGTTAAATACAAAAGTGTGAAAACATTAGAACGATGGAATGATGTTATATTATCCTCAACTCATTGAAATTATTAACAGAGAAAATGCATGGACATGCATCCGACTTCTCTGTTTTTACGTTTGATTTGAACAAGTTTTATTTCAATATTCGCAGTCTAGTAATGGTTCCTTGACTGATGGATGCGTAGAGGAGATAAAAATATCAATTTTAATTTTCTAAACGAAATATTTCTGTAGTGTATGTACTTTCTTGATTTTTCATTTTGTACTGAATTTTTCCAGTTTCACTCGCATTCAATGACGCTTCAGCGAACGAGGTTCTAGAGCCAATCATGTACCTATTAGCATGCCGCAAAATATTTATAGGACGCGCGCAGAATGTAATGACTAATTCAGTGGTTGATGGTGGATTTTATGCGTTTACGGTAAATGCGAAGATATAACATGCAACATGCGAATCTTTTGATTTAAGAAAGTATGAAAAGAAAATTGATAAATTAATTATAGAGCATCCAGGTAGATTGTATACTTCTGTATGAGCATATGTGACGACGCTTGTATTGTTTGCACTCTATATATAACTAGAATTGTATTTATAGAACATAGGTGGACGTTATTCTGTTTGCATTTGCAGCTAAGGATTTATAGAGCATTATCGACTTGCAAGGTCTTCACCTTGAACTGGTAAAACACGTAAGAAGAACGTAGTGTTGCGTCACTGTATTCTTAACATATTTTGTCCGTGAAGACACACGTTGCGTTGCGTTGGCAATGTGACGCTGGACTAACACTTGCGTGTAGTAACAATTATCAGAGACATACATGTCATCGTTGTGATAAAGACATATCATCGTGAAATCTAACAAGCACTTTTACCAATTTACTAATTGGAAATAATGGTAATGCTCATTCTTCCGAAATCATTCGACCTTAACTTACAAGGAATGTCAGTTTTAACCCTTTCACTCGAAGCTACTTTAACAACAAACCGAAACATTTCTTCCGTCCTAGAATATTTCCCTCCTATACATTTTTTTCCATGTTACACATACGAAAATGGCGCGATTTAGTCGTACGATACTGAAATGTTTATCAATAAATTTAATAATGTAAAAAGTATTTCGAATAATGATACAGCAATTTTTAGTGACGCCTTACAGTCGGCATTCGAGTGCTAAGGGTTAACACATAAATGCAATAACCGTACGATTTTTTAACACTGAACGCCAAACAAGAAAGCTCAAAAATTCCACGAAATCAAAGTAAGTTATATGATAAAATAGAAATTTTGAAAAAATTAAATGTATGCTATTGTGTGGTTCTCCAACTTTCTTGCATTTTACAGATCCTAATCAAATTTGGTACAATGAATATAGGTATTAACGTAAAAATTCATTTTAAAGCCTGAACAAATAATTCCGTCACCCATATATGGGTGACATGGCAGTCAACGTGTTAATGAGTCGAAAAAGTAAAAAAGTGACGACTGTTTAAAGAATTCAATCTTTCTATCCAAAGAGTGATTAAGTTAAAATATTTAAAAAACAGTCCTACAAATTAAGATATCGATGCTGCCTCAGCGTGGACGTAGCTTAATAACGACAAATAAGAAAATTCACAGTGTTTCCTCGCGAAACAAAGTAGCAGAAAAATGTATGCAGCCACAGGACACACCGTCGGGCCTCGAATTTGCGAACAGCCTGGTGCGCAAGTGTTAACGAGCTGCCTCGCCGCTTCGGCAATTTACATCGCTCGGAGCCTCACCTGCAGCAAGCCGTGCGATTCATATTTCATATTTCTCGCGGGGATCTATGAGTCATGTTCCAGCGTACACATCCCCGATGGAAGCGGCGAGATCGAAGTAGGACGGCAAAAGGTTAACGGTTGTATCCGCGTGTATGAAGCCTCGGGAGCATCGATACACAAGGATCGTAAAGCCTGAAACAATGCCAGGCATTCGAGGCTAATCAAAATAATCAGGCTAAAGCGAAACCATCCTGTCATGCCACTGTTTCCTTTTACTTGTATCGTACAGTTAGAAATTGTCTTTTAAAAAACTCGACAAAAATAAAAATGATTAAAAAATCTTACGAACAAATCCTCGGAACCAGTAAAGAGGTTCAATCAATGGAAAATTTAAGATGAAAATCATTAGAGAAAGATATAAATTCCTTTTGACTTTTATAATTGACGCAGCAAATTTTAATTTTAAACGAACGTCTGCAGTATACTAAAAAAAGTCTTCAAGTACAAAATTTTAAACCAAACTAAATTTATTTACGAATCTGTATGTATTGTCAATTATTCGCAGAAAATGAAATATAATAATGCAGCTAATAAGTTTAAAAAGAAATTAACAAATTTTCCGCAATAGATCCTAACGAAAAGGCATGTGCACTGGTTAAAAAGTTTATAAAATTCAGAGTAGCAGTTAGTTGCAAACAAAACTATAAAATTCTTAAACTATAACAAGTAACACAGACGAATATGTAAGAATCTCAGGATATATTTTACCGTTTTTGTTATATGTTAATTTGAAGTTTTATACGCAAATAATAAATAAGACCACCGTTTAAAATTCACACAAAAAATAAATATACTTTATTAAACGTAAAAAGACTGTATATACCTTGGTGAGCACTTTCCATTATACATAATTATTAGTGCAACACTCGTCTACAATTAATGTAATATTTTTCGGTTTTTGACGCTAGAGAGTGCGGCCATGGCAAAATTTTGTACAAAAATCTAAATTTGATTACATGTAATGGTAATTGTCCACAAAAACTGAAATTTAACAATAAAATTAATAAATCTCAAAAAATCAACAATATTTGTGCATAAAAATGATTGTTAACTGATTAATAATATCAATTTCCTCCTAATATACAGTTTTGCCAAAGGAATTTGTCACAGATCGTGATATACACGTGTACATAGTGAGATATGCTCCGCTTGTCTGCACTGTGCGGTGCACAGGCGTCTCTGAAGGATTTTAATCCTTGCGAAAAGGCAGCTAGAATTGATTCTGCTACGTCATAATTTGGAACGACCGTGCATTATGTCGTTCCATGGGCAACAATGGCGAACAACAAGCGGAAAGGTGAAGTCGCAATCGTCCGTCGACGCTCTCCAGAGAAAGGGACACCATCGTGACCGTGTCCCGGCCATGGGGTAAGTCCTGGGGTCATTACGGGGGCCGGTTAAACGCGCGTCGCGATCTACCGATCGTTTGATAACGTGCTGGAAACGATGCATGGAATCTCGTAATAATGCCCACGGCCGATTGGGCCCCGCGACTTCTGCCTCCGGGGCCCGTTCGCGCGGAACCATTTCGACGGAGGAAGAAACGCGCGAATATTTTGCATTCCTCCGGCTGTGATCGGATTTCTGATCGAGCGTTCCTCGGTGAATTTAGTTGACAAAGCTCGCGCGGCGAGTCTGAATTTATTCGACGCGGAAACCGTGGGTCACGTGCCATTCTTTCTGCTTCCATTTCGATCCCACGCGTTGCTCGCAATTTACAGACGCGCTTATGAAATGCTTAAAGTTGTTTACAAGCGCGGTTCAAAAGTTAAATATTGACCTAGGACAGATTGTTCTTCGAGGACGCGAACAGTGGACTGCGGATTTTATGGATTTATTTAAGAGCCACGACTCTGCAGATTCGCGAACAAAACTGAACCAATAACCACAAGTTTTGTATCAATCATTATTTATTGCTAGGAATATAGAAGAATAACGAAAAATCAACACTATAATTGTTTTTGTCATAGTTAGAAGTAACTTAAGAAATTTTTTTCAATAATTAATGTCTCCTCGATTAGCAATGACGAAAAAAATAAACTGACTCGGTTTTGCACCGGTCCCTACAAGAAATGTTTACGTGGGATGTTCTAGTAGTATGATTACATACAGCACTTTGGTATGTTTACAAATTATTAATCTACGTCTTACAACTCAGTTCTTTGCAAACTTTGCAAGTGAAGTAAGAATAAATATGAAGTCAATTGCTCCAAATTGTGTAAAAAAAGTCATTACTCTTTTGAATGACGGCTTGTCAACGCGTAACACGGCGAAAACCTGCAGTGTTAGTCAATCGACAGTGCAGAGAATAAGAAAAAAATACTGTAAAAGTATACTATTAAATGTTCGAGAAAGACCAAAAATATTATCACCGCAGGATGAACGAAGGATAATACGGTTTCTCATATCTGGTGAAGCTTCAAGTTCCATTGTGGCTGCAAAATTATTAAAAGAAGATACGAATACACAAATAAGTCAGTGGACAGCACGAAGAACCCTCAAAGGAGCTGAGTTTAGAAGCATTAAGAAAAAAAAAGAAGCAAATGTTATCGAAAAAGAAATATTAAACGTGGTTTGGAATTTGCTACAAAATATCAAAACTGGACAACTACTGACTGGGAACGGATTATTTGGTCAGACGAGACCAAAATTAACAGAATTTGTTCAGATGGCATGTCTTGGTGCTGGGTTCGTAAAAATGAAAGGCTTAAACCACATGTGAAACAAACGTTAAGGTATGGATGCGGATCTCTAATGTTCTGGGGGTGCCTAACAGCATTTGGTGTTGGATCATTGCACCTAATTAATGGCATCATGAATCTTTTATTTTACAAGATCATCTCATAGATGCTGTTGAAGACATGCCTTTTGAAGAAAAGAATGTAATTTTCATGCATGACCGAGACTAAGTACACTGCTAAAAGTGTAAAAAATTGGCTCTGTACTAAAAAATTTTCTGTTCTGGATTGGTCTGCACAGAGCCCAGATCTCAACCCCATAGAAAATCTATGGGGTTTACTAAACAAGACGACTTCGGGATTCATATGACTCCCAATCAACATCAATCAAGATAGAATTCAAGAACGGTGGGAACAAATATCTCCGGATTATTGCAAAAAATTAGTAGAACGTATGCCAAAACGAATTAGTGCAGTTTTACAAGCACAAGGGTTGTGGACGAAATATTAAAAATAAATGATATTAAATATTGCCAAGTATTGGACATGGTGCAAAACCGAGTCAGTCTATTTTTGTCGTCATCGCTAATCAAGGAGACATTAATTATTGAAAAAAATTCTTAAGTTACTTCTAACTATGATAAAAATAATTATAATGTTGATTGTTTGTTATTCTTCTATATTCCTAGTAATAAATAATGATTTATACAAAACTTGTGGTAATTGGTTCAGTTTTGCTCCTTACTGTATAAGGGAGGTTCAATATAGTACGCGCTGGTCATGAACTGACTAGATTACGCAGATGTTTGGTAATATAACATAAGCGTTAGAAATAGGCCAAAAATTAGATGTGACATTTTTATGCCATTCGATGAATTTCCTGGACGAAATCGAGAGTAGCGCGCGCTAGAAAATATCTTCAGCTACAAATTGAGCTATATTTTGTCTCGATTCTCTGCGAAATAAAGCTAAAAAGTTGAAGCACGTTTCTGGCGTCAGAACTCATGATATCGATAATGCAAAGCGAAAAATGTGACAAGTTTAGTCACAGACTTAAGACCAAGACGGATCTTAAGTCAGTGACTGAAGGCTGTAAAGACTGTGCTGACTCTGCAAAAGTCACGTGACTACCGTTGGCTCTTAGAGCATAAGATTCCAGGACATCGGTGTATCAGTTTCATAAGATAATTGGAAGGAGAAAAATTTGTTTGGCTCCCGTTTCTTTTTTAGCACTCAGTGCTGAACATTTCTTATGTCGCGTAAAGATCGGCAGTCGAGTTATCAACGAAGAGTAAGAATCTTTTTCGCGCTGGATCCCGATACTTGATTTTCGAAGCTGCACGATGCAACTTCGTTCGCGAGACTGTGCGGCGGCGTTCATTAACGGTGTCTAACGTGCCGGGCGTTTCCTTTGTCGGGCCAGGCGATTTGCAAGGAAATTAGACAAGTCGTTTCGCCGGAAACCGATCGCCACCGGCAACTCGTTACCCTTTCTACCCCCGAGGTCCGAAGCGGATTGAGCGACGCATTCCAGTAAACGGCCGATTTTCTTCGGCGTTTCTTTCGGTACCGTTTGCATACTTATTATTCGGATGCGTTGTCGGCTGCTCGTCGACTCTTTGACGGCTCCGGCCGGAGAGAGGTAATTTGGGAGCAGAAAACTTAGTAATTACTATGTAAATCGGCCCGGAGATTATTAAGGTCGTAATGTATGCGTCTTATTCCGTGCTCGTTACCCGTTGCAACTACGTGCACGCCGGCTACGACGACGACGACGTGTCCCGCGAAATTGTTTCCAACGCGCCGCGCCGCAATTTTCGACTTATCGGAGAGAGGACCCGTTTCGGGAACTATAGCATAGTGAGATTCGGACAGGCCGGCCACTCCTCGTATTCAGCTTGTCCGATTTAACGTGTCCCGCTAAGCGATCACGATCTTGTGCGTGTCCCGTTCGCTGCCGCGTGCTAATATGGCTGATGCAAAATTCGAGTAGGTGCGAATATTCGAACTCTGTTCGCTGTGTCTGGAATCTGTGGAAGATTTACAGGCTACGCATACCGTGGTCTTCCGCCACTAAATTTCAAAATTACCGCGGGCTAGAGATTAATCGATCGGAAGTCTTATGTAATTGTCGCTGCGAACGAACCCGTGTTGTTGACGTATATCAAGAATTCACTGTATTTGCAGTTACAGTCAAGCATTCGATGCAGTCAGAAGTGAATATTCATTCTGAGAGAAGAGAATTATATGTATTTTCTATTTTGTAAATATACATCTACAGTGACTCGCAATAATATTCGGACGCTTTTAAAAATCGTATCACTTTGTTAATATTGAACCATACGACTTGGATTTTTTTTTTAAGTGAGCACAATTGATTTGGCATATAAAATTAAAAGAATTTTTTACAAAAATTGCAGAGAAAATACTAAAAGTTGTATTTTTCAACTTTTTTATGCGTGCTTATATTAAAAATTTAAAAAGTACGTTTTGTACATCTGTACCAATTATACATATTCTAAATATTTCATCTAAATCGATCAACGTTGCACTGAGCTACAAACGTTTAACGATGAAAACTTAAGGGCGAAAGTCGCAGAATTTTGGCCTTGTCAGGGAATTTCGCCCTTATGTGATCATTTTGGAACATCTGCAGCTCATTGCAACGTTGACCGATTTTGATGAAATTCTCAGAATATGTATAATTTATACAGATCTACAAATCGTACTTTCTAAATTTTCAATGTAAGTACACATTAAAAGGTTGAAAAATACAACTTTTAGTATTTTCTCTGCAATTTCGACCAATTGCAATTTTTGTAAAAAATTCTTTTCATTTTATATGCCAAATCAATTGTGCTCACTTAAAAAAAAATCCACGTCGTATGATTCAATATTAACAAAGTTATACGATTTTTAAAAGCGTCCGAATATTATTGCGGGTCACTGTTATTGCAACGTAAAACGTTCATAGAGTATCGCACGCTTAAGTATTACAAACCTTTTTCTAAAATGCAATTTTTTTAAGAGAAATGAATGAAAAAGAGTATGGGTTTGAGGCTTGGGAGTGCTAGGGTTAGTATCACCGAAACTCAATTAATCCAAATCCAATTATATAATCCAATTAATTCAGTCCTCCAAATCTACATTTTCAAGGGTGCTGTGTGCTTTATTGTGAAAGTAAGCTTTTGATCATCTGTGAGCTGAATTCCTGCTGTGTATTTACAGAATCGATCGCAAAGTTCCTACAGTGAAGAAATATAATAATGTATACTGAATCGTGAAAACGAATTACTACAATTTGCTCATTCAATGAAAAATTGAAAAGTATAAATTTTTATGTCATAAAAGAAGAAATGAAAATGTAATCCTTTGAAACGATTCTTGATATAAAATATTTAATCAAATCATATATTAGTAAAGATAATTATCACTCTGGTAATTTTAGAAATGGAATGTTCACAAATTGTATTTTGCTATCGGTAGAAGTGTACTTATTCTAATGTGTGTACGGTGAATGTTGATAAAATAAAGGAATACGGGCCCTGAAGAATCTTAACGGTAGACATCACTAACGGGATGTACTGAAATGTTAATCGACGAAGATAAGAGTATATTTCGATTATCGTAACGAATTTTTGTAAGGGTCAATTTTATTCTTGAAATTTACATTTTATTATGACATTACCACTTAATTTCCAGTCTCTGATTCTTGCTATCTCTGCATTTTACTCGAATTTCCGGTCGATCGCTCTGAATGCATTTCGACATAATGCAGGTTGCATCGGATACATGTTCGATTTAATCTTAAATACGTTTAAGCAGAATTTATTCTCTTCGGATCTTGTAAATTATGTACCTGAGTACCGAAACTCTTTTTCTTCACACAAAATGAAAAGAAAATCGTTTAATATGTAACCAAATAGTCCCACACATTTAATGTTAGTGTACCGATTAATTAAAGGTCTTAGGCATAATCTGCCCATATACCTGTGTACAAAAATAAATACAATGTAATGCAGCTAATTGGCAACAATACTAATACCAAAACTAACACTAATACTAATAGTAGGGATCATATACCTATGATTTCACAATATACAAATATAATAGTAAATGCTTACAAATTAAAGTCTTTGAAATCGTTAAATTTGTACTTTTCAAGAAACTACATGATGTGGTTAATTTCTTGGAGGTATGGTATTACTGTTACTATGATAGTTTTACTACAAGTACTAATTAGACTGCGGATGTTCATACAACTTGCAATTTTTGTAGGTGAATCTTAAGAAAGCGAACTCAAATAAAATTCTATTTTCAGCGGTAGCAGCCTTTGTAGAAGCCATAACTGCATAAAGACTCGCAGTGCAGTATCAATTCAGTCGAAGACATGCGTTTTGTCCTTATTCTGATTTGGAAATGATTTATAAAAATAAAAAAATTTATTCACATACCGAATAACAATTGCAACATGTTATTCAGTCTTTTACGTACTCGAGAAGCACTATAAAATTGATGTAAACATTACTTAAATAGCTATGAAGAACTGTGATTTGTAGGAATGGAAAATTTAAGTGACCAAGTAGCATGCAAGAAACTAAATAGATGCAATGGCTACCGTCAGTCCCGGATGGCGAAGACACGGACACCAGGAGAAACTTTTATGACACTGTTACTAGCGTTTATTATCTTCCGCTTGTAAACACCGTGCATAGTTCAGCGGTTGGAGACGTATTCAGCCTGCGATCACTATGCAGCTGTTATTCGTGGTAGAATGCGATTTATGGGTGAGAAACTATCAAGTGCAAGAGCGTATCTGATGCGTAGGACTTGTCATCAACAATTTCAATTCGCCTTTTCAGTCGATAGAGCCGAAACTTCTCCTATCAAAGAAAGAAATTAATGAATTCCACATGAACCATTACATTTGGATTGTTCATACTATACACCAAGAAAGCGTGTGTGATACAAAAATCTTATGCGACCCATAAAACACTTGAAACCTTAAACCCATCACAATTAGACTACTGTATACAGGATGTCCCAAAAATTTAATTCGTCGAAGAGGGTGATTCCTGAGATCATTTTAAGTAGTTTTTTCCTTTGCGAAAATGTTCTCCGCAGCTTTGTTAACACTAGAACCACCGGAGAGTCAAAATGACTTGCTCTTAATTTTTTCTTTTAGAAATATTGAAATTATAAATGTGTTTCCGTGAGAAAAGTTTCTAATAAACTTCTCTGTCGAAGTGGATGTTCAAAGAAAACCGACACGAAATCTAAAGAAATGCAATTTTGTTGTTATTATAAGGCAATGTATGCCAGTTGCATTTAGTGCTCGGTAGTTCTAGTGTTAAGGAGTTATCAACGAAATACACGTACCAATCAGAGCGCAGATAAAGGAAAAAGTTACTTAACACTAATCGTACCGAGGAAAAATGTGACTGGTATGCGTTGTTTCATAAAATTACAAGACTGTATTTATTTAGAATTGACCTAATTTCTTTATAACAGCATGTGCGCGAATGAAGAAAATTATTTATTATTTTCTAACGGAAAAATCTTTATAATTTCAATAATTATGAAAATATGGAATGTGCAACCGGTCACGTGACCGGTCCTGGTACGGTTAGTGTTAAAATGATCCCAGGAATCACCTCTTTCAAGGAATTACATCATTTTTGGAACGCCCTGTATAAATTAATTCAGTAAAAATATTTTAAATATTCTAATTGATGAAGGACGTATCGTAGACTATGATGCGTACATAAAGAGCAAACGATCAGAGGTTCGCATCGGAAGAATAATATTTTTGTGTATTGATGAAAAAGAAAATGAGAGAGTATCATCAGCCAAGCCTAAGAGACACGCTATAAAGCGATGCGATTAAATTTTTAAATAATTTAGACAGTAAAATGATTAATTTCATCATTCTTATCATGTAACTGTTATTGAACATATGAGGATATTTATATTATGTAGTTAATGCAGTTAACGGTTCATAATCTACAGGGTGTCCCACATAAATGGGAACACCTAAATATCTTTCGTATTTACAGTCCTATCAGAAAACTTCACCGGACAAAGTGACACTATTTTCAATATAATGGTGAAGTAAACAATTTTTTATATCGTGTTTTTTAATGAAATTTCAAGGTCACCGATGTTCTTTTAAATGGAATAGTATATTTTTTCACGATAGCATAATAGACAATAAAAAACTGAATTTTGTGTATACGAAATACCAGAGTGTTATTAAAAACCGGAGGTGTCCTAAGACTTATGAGCGGGAGTGTACTTCTGATTCGTACGACATTTATCGACATTTCCACCGTGCAATGCTGCCAAGGAAAAATGTTGGACATACTGATCCACGAGTCCGATGGAAATATCGCCCACGATCACAAACAGCCGCCACGAAAATTGAATTACACGCGTAAATACACGGCAGGCGAAATGAATTCGCTTTTAAACTCGCAACCGCTTATCCGTTCCCAGTCCGTGGAATCGAGGATGTACGGTTTGAATAAACCCCAGTGGAAGATGCTCAGGATATCCTGTCGATAAATTCCCCTAGCAGCTTACGCTGTCATCCAGCGGCAACGGTTGTAACGCGCTAGGGGAAAACGGATCCTCGTAAAGAGAGGCTCGCCGTCACATAAGTCGGCAAATCCTTCCGTCACGGAGGAAAGTCGCCGGGATCTCGGAAAAATTTCGCAACCACCTGAGAAACGGAGGATTCTTCGAGGAGGCTCTACGCACCAGTGCACTCCTACTGTCCGATCAGAGACCTTGTGGGAGGCAATAAAGATCTGGATTAAACCTGGCTAGCGCAGCGCAGCGTGTAAACGCATAAACATCCGAACGATCCGCGGTGGTTCGCTGGGAAAAATTCAATAAACCGCCATGGGACCGAACAAATCATTTCGATGTAGCTATAGCTTTCACAGTAAATTTATCGTAAGTACAATAATTCCAGAAAATAATTTGACATGGGATAGTGAAATAACTCGCTGAGGTACAACGAATCAGAAAGGGCGAAGGCGTTTCATGTTGCAGGCGAATAGATAGAAGAATTTATCACTAGCTTTACGGAGCAGTGAACTATTTGTGACTATTTTGCGTTACTTTATAAAAATAACTAGAATTCGTGTATTCAAATTTTTATCAAATGCCCGAATAAATAAATGTTTTGAATGATTCCTCGCGGATGCATTTTTAACAATCTCAATAATCGTAAATTACAAATTACGTGAGCGTGTAAAGCAAGCGCTAAACATTTCAATATTTGATTCTTACCCACGGTTTTAATTATAATTAATACATGAGCCGTTCGCAGGCCAAATCGATTTACTCCACTTTTTTAAATATTTTAAATTTAAGTGTCAAAACACTTGGTTCAGTCGCAACTTTTTTTTATTTATAATAAATTTTTGAAATAATAGAGATCAACAGCATTAAGCAACAAAATGTTTCTGGTCGCCGAATACTAAATAATTTACTTCAGAACCCATTTCAGAACACCAAGGCTATTCTTTATAGTACAATGTATAGTGCATGGTACAATGTTTATTTCAATTTTTATTTTCAAGAGAAATTTAAAAATCAATGTACATATATTATCTCATAACTTTTCTCCACTATCTGTTTTATGGGGTTAATCGATTTGGCAAGTGAGCGGTTCGTATACAGTAAGGAGCAAAACTGAACACACATACGACATTTTAACAAAAATAATTTTTTATTCAATATTTGCATGTAGAATACAAAAGAAACAAAATTCCTAGTATTATCTACAATCTTCTGGCTTTTCAAAACTAATTTAACATTTGTGATATCATTATTATTTCGCGTCATACAATTTTTTTTCGTGTAGTCGGTTTTGCACCGCACTAAGATTCTCGGGATTAGGAACTGTAAACACAGATTTTATAAACAACTTGGTAGTCCATCACGGTCAATGCCACGACCAGGAGTGCAGTGGTTATTAGTTTATTGTTGTTCATGCGTTATCTCGCATCAATGTAACATCATGAAGCCATTATCTAAAGATATGAAGAATAATATCATTTTCCAATTAAAATCGGGTTTATCAACGCGAGTAATTACTAGAAAAGTTGTCGTCAGTCAGGGAGTTGTACATAAGATACGGAAAAAATACTGTAGTAAAGGCCCTGCATCTTTTGGAGGCCGTCCAAAATTATTATCTTGTCAGGAGAAGAGAAGATTGGCGAAATGCATTACTTCAGAAATTACAACGACGGCATCAATGGCTGCAAAGTTATTAGAAAGCGATGTTGGAAAGAAAATTAGTAAGTGGACGGCTCGAAGGGCATTAAAAGAAGCCAATTTTGCAGCAATTGAGAAGAAAAAAAAACTTGCTCTATCAAAAAAGAATGTCAGGGCCCGTCTCAGTTTTGCAAGAAAATATTTAAGCTGGAATATAGAGTAATGGAAAAAAGTAATTTTTTCCGACGAATCTAAAATCAATCGAATTTCATCGGATGGACGTTCTTGGTGTTGGAAGAAGCAAGGCGAACCTCTTTTACCGCGTCATGTGAAGCAAACAATAAAATTTGGTGGTGGTTCGCTTATGGTGTGGGGGTGCACTACGGCGTACGGTGTAGGTTCACTACATCGAATAGAAGGTATGGTGAGCCAGTATACGTATAAGGATATTTTAGAAAAAAATTTACTGGAAACAATTGAAAATATGCCGGTACCAGAGTGTGACGTCGTATTCCAACATGACAACGCTCCTGGGCATTGTGCGAAGAAGAAGAAGAAGAAGAAGAAGAATTGGCTGCAAACTCAACCATTTCAAACCATGGAATGGCCTGCTCAAAGTCAGATATAAACCCGATCGAAAATGTCTGGGCATACTTAAAAATGAAGTTACAGAATAACTATAGTGCTCCCCCAACAACGATAACTGATTTGTGGCAAAGAGTGCAGGAACAGTGGTATTCTATTACACCAGAATATTGCGAAAATGTAGTATTAAGTATGCCTAAACGTATTCAGGCAATTATCAAGGTTGAAGGTTCATGGACGAAATATTAAGTGTACGAAAATCTGAAATGTATACACAAAATTAGTTGCGGTGCAAAACCGACTACACGAAAAAAAATTGTATGAAGCGAAATAACAATAATATCACAAATATTTTGTTTGTTTTGAAAAGCCAGAAGATTGTAGATAATACTAAAAGTATTTTGTTTCTTTTTTATTCTACATGCAAATATTGAATAAAAAATTATTTTTGTTAAAATGTCGTATGTGTGTTCAGTTTTGCTCCTTACTGTAAAGGCTTCGCGCTGTCTTGAAATAATTTTTAAACGCAATCCAGAATATCTGGGACAACTAATGCACGTTTCCTGATCTGATCCACTGAAAAATCGGTTTTCACAAAAATGGTGAACAGCAAACCAAAAGAAGAATCGCTTGTACGGGTGCAGGTAAGCGAAACTCGAAGAAAATTGTCGTCCGCGAAGAATGTTGCGATTTACCGCAAACGGAATTTGCGTAAACGCATAAACATACAAGCGAGCAAAGCCGATTCGCGGTACGACTATGGTTGCCTGGAAGGAACTCGATAAACGGCCGCGGGGCCGGCAAATTTATCCGTGTAACAGCTGTTTTACTCAGCCGGCTGTATATTATTACATCGAGCCGCGCTAGCCGGTGGTTCTGCTACCTTCTGCTTATCCGCTACTCTTCTCCACTCCCGCGGAAGCTGGCAACGACAGATAAGGGAGCACGGGGTGGAGTTCCGTTGGATTAGAAACAGGTTCGAGAGCTGTTCGGTATTTCGCGGCTTCGACCGACGCGATTTTTTTCGAATCGCGCGCTTTGAATGGCGCGCCGCGATGCGCTATCGAGCGCACTGGATGCACCGGACGTCGGGGTCGCTGATTCAGATCGCGCTTCTGCTTTCGCTTTGGAATTGCTGCGCGGGAAACCGCCCGCAACACCTGGACGCCGTTTATGCGTAACTTATTTTATCCGCGATTCGAAGCGCGGTTCATTTCATTTATTTTTATTAGGTTGGTGCACATGAAATGTCGGATTTTTGAAGTGAAACTTCTTTGCTGAGGGTTACGATTTTCTGATGTGACGGAAACGATGTTACGGAAGTCGAAAGGAGTGGCGCGAAATTTAAACGGAGATTTAACGGAGAAAAACAAGTTCTTTACCCCGACGGGATTCCAACTTGGCAGTCCAACTCCTCAACCGTTTGGACAACCAACGATATTAGAATATTATAGAGCATTTTTGGTATATATCGCAATGAATAAAATGCTGCAGCGATAGGATTTTAGTAAAAATTACGGTAGTAGGATCAAACGAAAAGGGTAGAAATACTTGCTTATGTTATGACAGCACATGCATCTATTTACATACGTTTCCACTAATTTTATGTGATTCCATACTTCTTGAACATTATTGATTATTGTGGCATATACAACGGGTTGCAGATATCTCCAAAGATAAAAAAAAATAAACGCGTGAAAAACCACGCGCGACGGAAGTGAAACTACTTGCAGTCTAGTAATGTTTAGAAGTAAATTAAGATTGGAAATGGTATATGAAGTGAAACCAAGATCAGGAACAACTAATACAAAAAAACAAGATCAGGAACAACTAATACAAAAAAATTATGAAGTGAAAACAAGATCAAGAACAACTAATACAAAAAAAATCATAGAAAAAGTTTCATTTCAAAAATAATGAACGATCAAAATTTGTGACACAAAGAAGGAGAGCGTATGGGAAATGCTATGAGAACTATGTCTCTTTCTTTCACCATAAAAATGGTGCAGGAATAAATTCGATCTTGTAATTTTTAGAAAGCAGTATGCACCATTCGCTTTTGATCCTTGTTAGGTTTAATGTGAAAAGATGTGTTTAATCGTCCGAGCGCGAGTGGCATAAATGAACGACGCATCATGGGCGGGTAAGATTTTAAGAAATTTGTCCCGTATTCGGAAAAGAAAAATTCTCGGTCTTGTCGGGATTTGCAATTCAAAAATGCGGAAACGTTAATCGTTGTCGTGCCCGTTAACAACTCGTTTTGTCACCTACACGCTCGTTATTGCTATAGAATAAAGAATAAAAATCCGCTCATTTCTGGTAAATTGGACGCCCGTTGGGAACGTGGCCACGTTACCTGTAATCATCATAATCGCTTGTAATTTACACGCCGTCGAACGATCGCTCACGAGAACACTTTGCCGTACAATTCGCGCGAATAGTTTAACGCCGCTTCGACAGTTTATCATCAATTTCATTGTTGCAATATTTCTACGACATCGTAAACCGGCTCGAGGTGGGATTATCTAATGACTCAATTTTCGCGACGGCAGGATGAGACGTTGTCGACCCGTGCTCTTTTCGTATGCGAAAAGATTGCTGTTTAGCTGGCCGATCGTATTAAAAAGAAAACTGCACGGATCGTTAATGGTAGCAGTCGTAAATCAACGAATTTAACTGCTATCTGGTGCAGCTTCTGATTCTACATGATTTGATTTTCCCCCAGGCTGTAAAAAGCACAATTATTATTGTATTTGGTGTTGATATATCGATTGTCTGCAAATTGGTGGTACAATTCGCAAGGAAGTGAATCAATGTGAAAAAGTAAGTAGATATTTTAGAATAGTATTTATTCGTAACTCTTTTCATGCTTGAAAAATGATTGCAAATTTTGCGCGGGTTATTTCGTAGACTTTGCTGTACGGTCTGGCTATTAATTGCTGTTTCTACTTAACGCGACCGCGGACACGGCAAGCAAGTTTTTGGCAGATTCAAAAAGTAGAAAATTACTCAATGAAACCCAATGTTTCTTACATTATTAAATTTGTTTTTATTTAATAAATTACTAAACACTTCAATATTGTAAGTTCCACCATATTAGTATGTATAACATGAAAAAAAAAATATATATACATATATATATATAGAAGACAAGTATTTTAGGTAGCAAGAAATGTTTCGTTTTAGTGTTAAAATACCTTCGAGTGCAAAGCGCCAATTCTGTCCTCTAGATTTACGCTATCTCGCTCGTTTAATTATTTATCGTGCCATCTGCATATACAAGAATTATTATAGTTGCTATATTTATCGCTGGTTTGATGAAGTACATTTCTTAACACTAGGTTTACGTCAAAATGACGAGTTCTAATATTGTTAATTGAAAATTATTGAGTTTCTAAGGATGCATCGACAAGAAATTATTTAGCAAATTTACTTCTTTGAGTATATACTATTTTATGATTGCTAAAAATGTGGGTAGCACGTTCTTGTTATTTTTATGAATTAATGCAAAATAGTCACTTTTAGTGTTCCGCGAACCTAGTGTTAAAAATCAAATCTCGGCAAGAAACAGGTATGCGATCTACGTTACCAGGAACGGGTAGTAGCGAGGGATGTTATTTTATATTGTAATGCATTTAACCGCGAGATAATCATCCGTGACGGAACGCTACACCTTCGAAATCGATCTGGAGATATCGATGTTGAAAGTCAACGTTTAAGCCGCTGCGCTGGAAGGTTCCCATTTCTCGGATATACTAAACGCAGTTTCAAGCGCGATCCTCGGTAACGATCGACGCGAATCAGCGAAACGGTCCACTCTTCCGGTGCAATTCAGTTTTTTCCAGCGAAAGAGATCGTCGGTTTCAAGTTTCCTGGTCGGGCAGGACGGGGTTATTAGCGACAATAAAAAGTAACCGCTCGAAATGATCGTGCCAACGCTAACGAAGCGGCCGTGGAAACGTGCGATTTCTGTGATCGATGATATTACATTGACGACGTTATCGTCACGATAACCACGGCTGCCTCGACGCGGTCCGGAAACCAACGACCGAGCTGGATTATCATTCACCAAGAATTTTAACCGCTACCTTCGGGAGCTACCAAACAATATATCAACCGTCGCGGACAACGCGTACGCGAATAACGCGCATGCCTATCATTATCCAAGGTGCCATGGCTGATTTATATCCGGCCTTTCGACTACCGCGACTCGCGACTGGAATTTTCCCGCGAAAATCCTCCGCATCAGCGGAGAAACCCGTCCGATCCGACGAAATACCGACTGCTAAGAAAATGGAGTCACCAAACCACTAGGCGATCCAGGCACGGATCAAATTCGGTGGAAGCAAACACAAATTAGAAGGCTGAGAATCATTCAGCGCTGTAAGTTACGTAAGTCAGTTTCATAATTGACGGCGTGTACTTTAAATCACAACCTTTTTATAAGTCGAACAAACGACGTCAGTTTTTCTGACAAGCTACATGGATTAGTTTACTAGATATGTAATAAACATTTTGGAAAAATTGCGTTTACTCGAAATTACGAAAAAAAGAAAGAAAAATAGTAAAAATTGATTGCTTTCAGCTTTCTCACTTGTAACAAAAATTTAACAATAAACGTAACACTATAAATGTAACAGGTGCATGTTGCCTTATGAAAATGACAAGGTTTTATTTTAGTTAGACTTTGCGCGGTTTTTATTTGCAATGCCTGCTCTACTGAAGATATTTATTGAATCATTGCTCGTGAAAGCATCTTTATAATTTCACATTTGAACTTCCCGTCTTTGTAGTTTACTATTTCCATGACAAATAGCGTTGGAGTTGTACAATATGAAAAGTGCATATCTCGTGCATGAATGCGTGTGTACAAGTTTATTGATGTTGTATAATGCACGGATTCAAAATCAATTTTCGTTCGAAGAATCTCTTATTACCTATGACTTTATTATTATTTAATTTTCAATTTTAATTTAATGACATCGTGATTCGCAATTAATGTAATTTAATTACAAAGTACGAGGTATTTTGTAATTGTACTCCATTGCAATTACGAATTACATAGTAATTCAACCGAATGAAAAGATCTCAATTATAAATTGCAATATGATTGAAATTTATAAGTCGCACAAACGACGTCAGTTTTTCTGACAAGCTACATGGATTAGTTTACTAGATATGTAATGAACATTTTGGAAAAATTGCGCTTACTCAAAAGTACGAAAAAAAAAGATAGAAACATGGTAAAAGTTGATTGCTTTCAGCTTTTTCACTTGTAACCAAAATTTAACAATAAACGTACCACTATAAATGTAACAGGTACATGTTGCCTTATGAAAATGACAAGGTTTTATTTTAGTTAGACTTTGCGCGGTTTTTATTTGCAATGCCTGCTCTACTGAAGATATTTATTGAATCATTGCTCGTGAAAGCATCTTTACAATTTCAAAAATTGTCAAATAAAAAATCTAGAACCGGTCGTTTGATCGAAATTGATCAGGTTTCTCAGCTATAAACGATTAGAAATGGTGAAAAATATTGTTTTTCGCGATTTTCAGCCTATATATATTTTGGCATTCGAAATCGCTTGTCACTCGGTAAACTAATTGACCAATTTCGATTTCAGTTGCGTTTCTTTAACACGTTGACCCATTCGAGACGACGATTTTTTTCGAACACGGTCCCCAGGAGGGAAATTTTTTTTTTCTTTATATTGTTCATTTTTAATAAAAAAACATGTTTACTACGGAAATCATCCAACTCGTAAGTGAATTCACATAAATAAGATCATTGCACACCGGATAATTTTTAGATTTTTTGGTACACAGTAAAACCAATGCCAAATTTTGTTTTCCTGTACTTTACAGATTTCATTAGTTCCAGAAAAATCTTATTTCGACGACTAGTTTACTCGGAATAAATGAGAATTGCACATTACTGTTATTGCACACACGGTGTCCAGGCCGTCTTATAGCCTCGGAAATCCATTGCACACACGGTGTGCAATCGATCTCGAATGAGTTAACTGCCGCATCAGTCAGATATGACTGACAGTGATTTTTGAGTAGGTTTAGAAATTAATTTTTCTTGTGACATATCCAGATAAACCGAACTTTATTAGGATCTTTAGAATTCAGAGGGGTTAAGCATCCCCTATAATACATTTTAAATTTCTAGTTTTGGTTTGATCAATTAAATTACACTAATTTTGTGAGAATCTCTGAGATTGATTTTTGGCACTTAACGCGTTAACGCTGAACCTACCAAGCGTTAACAGTGTCTGGTAAATATTGCCTTATAAACACATGGCAACCCTAAATTCATTGAGATCGTTCGTAATTGTCAGCATAATAAATGCTTGGACAAGGAAATTTATTCTACTATTTTCCATAAATGAATTTTTATAGTTTCAATCGTTGCAAACCGGTAATTTTGTAGGTTCGGTGTTATGATTTGTGAGCTACGCTCTAAGGAACGACTGCGTATCCGATTTAACGAAAACGAAATTTCGTTCGTCGCCCGTAATGATTTCCCGCTATTTATTGCAACAATAAAGAACACTCGAGGCGCTGTACGAACGATTTGTACGGGCGCATGATTTATTTCAAATTGCAAGATCTCGTTGGTCGTCCGATTGGCTATTCGCCGCGTAAAATCACGAAATCCATTGGAAAGCAATTTTCTGGTTAAATGAGTTTTCGGAAGAAGCGGCGCGGCGTCTAACTGTAAACAGAAGTGTGTAGATCGTTGGAGGTGTGGGATAGACCGAGTATATTTAGACTTCTTACTTGACAGGGGATAACAGTTCCGTGGAGAGGAATAATTAAAACTAACAACAACGCGTACCTCCTCCGTCGAGTCGAGAATGGGAGAGTCAGGAATGAAGACCACGTGTTCCGGTGCTGGCCAACCAACGGACAACCATCTTTACCTGTGCCACGTGAAAGGCACGCTAGCCTCACCTTTAACTGTTCGTATAACTTTATAACGGCGATTACCGGCGAGTGTTAAAACTGTCGACCGGGCATCTCTCGGATGATCAAACCTCGAGTTTACTGCCCCTTAAACAAGGGTACGTTATCGTTAGAAGTACAACGAGCGCTGTTAATGCCGATGACGCCGGCGCGTCGATCAATTTGAATTTGTTGGCGGAAGCAAGGAGACTCTCGATAGAAGAAGCGTTCACGAAAGTTTATGTTGTTACGAGACTCGTCGACGTTGTTGCGTGAAACGAGCCTTCCACCGAGAACATTATAGCATCCGTTACCAACCCCCTGCGTTGAGATTTATTTTATTGAACAATACGGATCGAGATGCGAGAGGACTCCAAGAGGAATTGCTGTAACGAACATCTTTCTAGCATTAGTTTGAAGCCACTTGTTCCTGACAATGACGATTGACTTTCTTAGTACCGGACGCTTGTCAAATATGTATGTCTCTCTTCGATCACACGAGATCGGTAACGGTTGAGCGAAAGAAGTCGCAAGTAAATTGCTGCGATTTTCCGGAACGTTTATAATTACTGGCTTGCCAGATTATGACTCGTAAATTGTTTCAAGTACTCGGTTTTATTGCGCATAAATATAACTCGATAAAGCAAAGGATCCTCCGAGAGACGATTAATACACTGAATTACATGTTCAAAAATCGTGTGTTCATGGTTAACGGTACCGGAAGAAAATAATTGTGACGTAAACGTAGATCTCGGACGTAATTCCTGAAGGATGGTAGGCTGGCTCGTCAGCGAAAACGAGGAAGGAATAAAAGCTGTCCTCCACGGTGCACGGATTGTCGCTGACGCTTTCTAAAGTACTAAATTTCGAAAGCGAGACGCACACACTTCGAACCCGAGGAGGAGGAAATCGCGCGCCGATGGCGAACGGTAAATTCGAGGATACATTTGCGCGCAAAGAATCGTGCCAGGAACGGTCGGTAGATGATTTTTACGCGCGCGTCGACTGGAAATACGGCTAATGGAATCCCCGATGCTATTCCACGGCTCCTGGAATCGGCATTGACGTTAACGTTTAACCGGCAACCGAGCCAGCACACGGAATCGCGACGTTTCCAGGGGACTTTGCGCAAAGAAATTGTCTGTTCGTGGCTTTCCTCGAAGGAAATTCTTCGGTGTCCACGAGACAAACGTTGTACTCAACGCTTCGTACAATCATTGGTAAGTAGATCGCGGATTTTAGGCATTTGATGGAAAAATTAATTGGTCTAATACAACACTATACAGAAATTCAAAGAACGATGTTGTCGCATTCATCGATCGTAGAAAAACCATGAAAATGGATTTTCCGAATAGTTGAACGCGAATCCCTTTCAACTATCTCTTTTAAACCTGAATCTTTAATAGCTGCTGGCTTATGATCACGAAGCTCATTTTCTAGATTTTTATCACCGAAATGAAATTTTTCAAACCAACGCCTTATGGTCCGATCACTTGCTATAGCTTCACCAATAGCAGCATTCATGTTTTTCGCTGCTTCAGACGCAGTATGTCCAAGTTTAAACTCGTACAAGTAAATTATGTGAACGAAAATCGATTTTGAATCACGTATGTACACTGTACAATATCGGTAAACTTATACACGCAAATTCATGTACGAGATATGTACTTTTCATATTGTACAATTTTCGACGCGATCGTGTCGTGGAAAAACTAAACTACAAAGATGGGAAGTTTCAAATGCGAAGAACGCTCATTTCAATTGCAACAACTTGATAGAAATATTAGGTTGGCAAGAAAGTAATTTCGGTATTTTTAGGTGGAATAAAATCTATTTTTTTTATCAAAGCAATGAACTTTAATCAATAAAATATTTTCCATTTTATTCTATGATCTTTTGTCATCTTTCTGGTAGCTTCGTAATTCCTCGCTCATAAAACTTCTCATCCTTTTCGGTGAAAAACTAATCCAAGTGCGATTTCAGATCATCATCATTAGTTTTACCATTCAAAGAGTTTTGTAAACTTTGGAATAAATGATAATCTGATGGTGCAATGTCAGGGCTATATGGTGGATGTGCCATCACTTCCCAACCAAGCTCCAATAATTTTTCACCTGTTACCAAAGATGTGTGTGGCCTAGCGTTATCATGGTTGAACACGATTCCTTTGCGATTTGCCAATTCTGGCCGTTTTTCTTTTATTGCTATGTCCAGTTTTGTTAGATGTCGACAATAAACATCTAAATTGATGGTTTGGTTCCTTGGGAGCAGCTCAAAATACACAATACCTTTGTAATCCCACCAAATTGAAAACGAGATCTTCTTTTGGTGCAATTCAGCTTTCGGTGTGGTTTGGGCTGATTCGTCACGCTTGGACCATGATCGTTTTCGAGTTGTGTTATTGTAAACAACCCATTTCTCGTCACCAGTGATGATTCGCTTGAGAAAAGGGTCGATTTCATTTCGTTTGAGATGCATATCGCATATGTTGATGCGTTGCGTTAAGTAAATTTCTTTCGATTCGTGTGGAATCCACATATCGAGCTTCTTAACGATTCCGAGACTTTTTAAACGATATTCTATAGTTGTATGCGAGACATTTAACCTGTCTGCAATCTCTCGGACATTTATATGACGATCCGATTCAATAATGGTTTTCATTTGGTCATCATCAACTTTAGATGGTCGACCAGAACGTTGGTCGTCTTCAAGTGAGAAATTTCCAGAACGGAATTTTTTAAAACAATTCTGGCACGTGCGTTCTGTTAAGCAATCCACACCATAAACTTCACATATATCTTTGTGAGCCTCGGCAGCTTTTTTACCTCCACGGAAATAAAAAAGCAATATGTGCCTAGAATGTTCGTTTTTGCACCCCATGTTCAAATTGACACGGAACTAACAATCTTAATCAAAATTACGTGTAATTTGCTTCAAAAGTAACCTAAAGGATGCAGTTATGAAATGTTAGAAGGAAAACAAACGCAACGTTAACAGAAGTCAATCGAACAAAATACAACGCCGGGTATTAGTGAAAACCGAAATTACTTTCTTGCCAACCTAATAAATCGTCCCAAAAATTTGTCCCCGGTTCCGCCACATTGGCGTGCCAAATGAAAGGATCTCTACATTTTCGTTAAATAATTTCCCATGTTCGAACTGTTGTACCTTTGTGAAAAAACATCATTCTACTTCGAAATCCATTGTTCGTTTTGTTGAACATTTTCTACACTATGCAACGGGCGAGAAAGCGAATATATTTGTTCGTTTCGAAAATTCTGCAAATTCAAACGTTCGTACAGACGTTGAACAATTTTTTTGTTAACGAACGAAACCAACGTAGATTTCAAGATTCGAGTCTCACCTTTAAAATGACTCCTGCATCTAGAAGGTTAACAGAAGTCAATCAAACAAAACATAACGCCAGGTATTAGTGAAAACCGAAATTACTTTCTTGCCAACCTAATATTTGATTTTGCATTGTCGAACTATCAGTTCCGTCAGATTTCGATGCCGCAGTTAAAGCATTCAGAGGAAATCTGCATGGTTCAGCAAGCGCGATAATAATACCCTGCAAGGAGCATCCGTCCCTTTCCCACGAACCGGCTAATTATATATTAATTACACGGACGCGTCTTATCAGTCGCATTCCGTGGAGGGACGCATCCCACCAGTTTCTCCGGAAAGATCGTCGATCCGACTGTGAAAGACTGGCGTAGATCAGCGAGACACGAGTTTTCGTCCGAGGAAACGCGGTTAATGGAATCTCTAATGGTATTCGACGGATCGTGAGGATCGGCGGTGGTCAGGAGATGCAGGATAGCGTGTCGTCGGATCTCAGGATCGCGCGACGATTTTTCCTGAAACCCGTTCCGTGACCTCGTGCGAGTATCCTACGACAACCCTGCCTACGCTTCTCATCTCGTCTCGTCTTGTCTCGTCTTGCTGGACAGTGTCCTCATTTTCGAGTGGACTCTCGTCGATCCGATCGTAAAAAGTCCAGGTGCTAGAGCCGCAACGCCCCGACTATTCACGTTGCTCTGAATCATGTTTCTGTCGGGTCGGTGTAGAAATAATTGCAGTTCTTCTTGAATTTCAAAAATACACAGCGAGTCCCGAAAACGGTGTACCTTCTTGATAGAGGCGATTCCTGAAGTCATTTGAAGTAACCTTTTCCTTTACGTGAATGTTCTCCGCGGCTTCGATAAGGAATTATCATCGAAAAACACGTATCGATCATTCATTCGATCGGTCATTGGTTGATCCAGAAGGCGTTCGTTGTAGCCGTGCTCCGATTGGTCCGTGTTTTTCGTCGATAACTCCTTAATCCATTGACTGCCAACTACGAGATATCTCGTAGTGGGTGCTGCAAGTTTAGATTGGCTACAAATGGCTATTTGAGTTAGGAGCTATTAGAAAGGATGAATGAAAAATGTATATAGTGTAGAGAACATATTGATTATCAATTTTTATTATGAAAACTATTAAAATTATAACTTAGACATTTTTTGTAAAACTTTATGTTTTCTTTAAAACAAAACCGTGGCACCCAGGGCAAGACGCGCTAAATTTGTGTGGCAGTCAATGGGTTAACGATGCCACGGAGAACGATTTCGTAAAGGAAAAAGTTCTTTCAAATGACCTTAGGAATCCGACCTTCTGAGGACAGCATGTTTGAGACACCCAGTGTATCTAGGAGGTGTGATCAAAAAGATACCGGTCTCCGCCAGTCAACCTGTGCATCTCACAATTGATTTAGACAATGAGAGATCCACAGTCTACCGATAACGCTTAATGTTTCGAAAATGATCGTGTTTATTGTCCTAAAAAAATTGTCAACGGTGGAAACCTCTTTTTAGGATCGCTTTTGCGCTAGAAATACGTTTCAGATCGCCGCGTGACACGGCGATCACGTTCCCGCGATCGCGGAGACGTTTCTTGCGGCAATTAGGCCGTCCATGCCGCGCCGGTTATCCGATCGAGATAATAAATTCTCGATCATCGTTTCGCATGCGCGAGCCAGCTGAGCGAGCTCGATCCCGCCAGCTGATTGGTCGTGTCACGGTTGTATTTTCTCTACGCGCATTCGTTGCTCTCGGTTGATCGTCACGGCGACGAACGATCGAGAACGCTCTCGAGCCAACGATCGCTGGAACCGTCAAGGGAGCCCAAGGATTTTATGGGCACCGTGAACTGCTCTGCGAATGTGTTACGGCTTTGAGGTACACGCGCTCCGGGAATGAAAATGGAATTCTAGAGGAGCCGAGAATTTACCGGCTTGTCTCCGACAGCTGTTAACCCTTACGTTATTATCCTGAATTTTCCATGTAAACTTTTTCATCATTTAGACACAGACTTCGATGAAATCGTTAATACGGATCATAATAATTATCTTTGACCCTCCGCGAAACAGGTGAGGCAAAAGTCACATCCTGAACGACGTGGGCTTAATTTTACCCACGTCATTATCCATCTACAATTATATTAGGTTATTGCAATTTAAATGACTGTTTTTCACATTTGAAACTTCCCGTCTTTGTAGTTTACTTTTTCCATGACAAATAGCGTTGGAGTTGTACAATATGAGAAGTGCATGTCTCGTGCATGAATGCGTGTGTACAAGTTTATTGATGTTGTACAATGCACGGATTTAAAATCAATTTCCGTTCACCATGGAAGAATCTCTTATTACCTATGACTTTATTATTTTTTAATTTTCAATTTTCATTTAATGACATCGTAATTCGCAATTAATGTAATTTAATTACAAAGTACGAAGTATTTTGTAACTGTACACCATTGCAATTACGAATTAAATTGTAATTTAATCGAATGTAGTTGTCAATTATATATTGAAATATGATTGAATTACAATGTAATTTAATTACAAAGTATTTTGTAATTGTACTCCATTGCAATTACGAATTACATTGTAATTTAATCGAATGAAAAGATCTCAATTATAAATTGCAATATGATTGAATTACAATGTAATTTTATTACAAAGTATTTTGTAATTGTACTCCATTGCAATTACGAATTACATTATAATTTAATTAAATGAAGATCTCAATTATAATTTTGCAATATGATTGAAATAAAAAGTAATTCAATTACTTTGTAATTATAATTCCTGGAGTAATTCAATTGTAATTCTGCACAGCTCTGATGGAAATGATTCCGATTAATGGAATACCAATAAAGTTCGTACAAGAAAAGTTTATGTTACAGATTCAAAAACGGCCATTTCATTTACAACAACCTAATACTGCATTTGAACACAAACGTGGTTGGTCATTGTAGAAGAAGAAGAAGAAAAGGACCTCCTAATTAAATTACGGTATGGTTACCGTAAGTATAAAAGAGTTTTATGAAAGCTGAAAAGAACCACTTAGGCGAAAGTGTGAACATCGTGGCTCCCGTTATAGGATAAACAAAGCGATACACACGTATGTAGATAGCTGCGAGCGCGGTAAAGCGTAGAAATTCGCAAATTGATATTACTTCTGGGTCACCGGCAAATGCATGTTATCGGGACGGCTGAACGGTGTCCTAACGATAAGTTAACGCTCTTAGACGGTGATTTGTTCCGCCAGGTTATTCCAATTCGCTTCCCGGAGCAATTTGAAATGATGCGAAAGTTGAATATCGAATGCCACGAGGCGAAGGCGAAACTTGAGAAGCCACCACCGGCGTGGCAGCGTTTCAGTGACATTTATCCTCTTTTAAAGCGTACTCCATAACCCTCTTCGGCGGACGGGTCTCAAACTACATTGCGTAGAAACTAAATTCTCACGTGGCAAGTGAAAGAGCAGCTGTCGGTTGAAGTGTCCGCCCACGCACCGGGTACACGGCGGGTATCGCTGTGTCGTTGAACGTATCCGACACTGACACACGACAACAAATCAGGTGCTGTTTCGATCCAGGACCATAATAAAACGAAGCTATTAGCGCGTCACCTTTAAGGCCCAGGAAGCCCTGCGAACGGGCTTTCCCTGGTTCTGCCTATCTTTCCGTTGATTTCGACGAACCTAACCGCACGATCGACGATCGATAGGCATCTCCGCAGTTAGAAATCTCGTTCTAGGAACGTTCCGCGGACCATGGAGGTGATTACAGCTACGATTTTCTATTCTAATGAGCTTTCAGCTATTTTTTTTTGTCTCCTGTCTCGATAAACTGGTCTCAGAGTTTAATGTTGAAATCTCGTTAGGAACTAGGCTACTGGATTAAGAAGACGTAATCACACTTGTTTTAATCCTAACCGATACGTGTACAGACATTATCACGTTTTCAGTCGGTGTACTGAATTTTTCTACAATTTCATCTTAATACAGTACAAAATTGCGTCGAAATTACGTTCAGTCTCGAATAAATTTTATATCCTCCCATTTCGTCGCTAATGTGCAAGCAACCTGGAGTTCAGTCATTTATTGTAACGCGTTCTATGCGAGAGAAGTGCTGAATTTTGGATACACTGTTTGTCATGGCTCTTGTGGGCCCACCACGATTGTGCGGGTCGTGATATTAACACTAGGTTTACGTCAAAATGACGGATTAAGATTCTAAAGCTACATCATCCCTGAGGAATTATTCAACAAATTTATTTCTTTGGCTATACGTTATTGAAAAAAAAAGAAAAAAAATGAATAAAAATTTGGGCAGTAAATTCTTGTTATTTTTATAAAGTAATGTAAAATAAGATAAAGGCACTAGTAGTTGACCATTTGATAGAAAAACATAAAAAATAAGGTTTTTATAAGCGCACTTATAAGTGCACTTTTGATGAAAGTGTACCTCGGATGCCATGCTGTCTGTTGTTTAAATTTCAAAACAATAAGAACATTTCAAACCTTATTTTTTGTTTTTCTATAAAATGGTCAACTACTGGTACATGGTGGTCAACTACTGGTGCCTTTACCTTAGTCACCTTTAGTGCTCCGAAAAATAAATTTTCCTTCTAATTGTATTTGGTGTACAGATTGATTCGTGGTTTCCACAACAAAGACAATTGTAACATTCTCTTAGATTCCATTTTTTACTTCCAACAGGAAGTCTATGAAGTCAAGGTCACAAATTAATTTCTACACCTAATAGTCGTCCTATTATTTTTGACGTTTTGTTATGCTTATAAATCAGTTTTATGTCTCACATTGCTACCCGATTTTCTGCCGGGTCGGATTTAACCCCTTAACGCACAGTTAAAAAAAAACCGGCCAAAAAAAATCAATGGAAAAGGTTCGTTCCATGGTTCCATGGAAAAAGGCTATATTTTATTCTTGAATAAATAAGTGTTATAGCTTACAATCCCATGTAAATGATAAATATCAATAAAACGATTTTTTTTTCTTTGCTTTCACTTTGTTATTTTCAATTCTCGATTATATTCGAGTGTGAAAAATTATAACAGCATAAAATACAACGCTGCTCGAATTATCTCGAGTGTGCACAGTTTGGCCTGTTTAGCGCTCGAATTAACTCGACAACAAGTTACAGGGTTAATCTTTACTTTCAAAAAGGTCTGATGGAAAATCAAAGGTCCGTAAGATTCAAAATACTTGTGCAGTTTCATACGAAATTAATTAAATTTCTACGTTCGATTTTTCCGTTTATATTTATTCCGAGAATTTCTAGATTAGAAACCAAAATTGGTATGTTGCGTTCCTACGCTCTGTACGATTCCTCCAAGCGGACAAACTGGAACTGTCCAGCAATGTCGAGAAATTTCGTGGTCTCGGCAAATGATCGAAAATGCTAAAAAAATCGTACAGCTCCGCATTGCGTTCACGTGACTTTGTATAAGCAGGTCTCAAAATCTTTCAACAACTTCTTTCTTCTACTGCCTTCGAAGATTTTAATTCGGCTCTGCAGTTAGACATACAGTAAGGAACAAAACTGAACCAATAACCACAAGTTTTGTATAAATCATTATTTATTGCTAGGAATAACAAAAGAGAAGAAGAAGAATAACAAAAAATCAACATTACAATTGTTTTTGTCATAATTAGAAGTAACTCAAGAAATTTTTTTCAATAATTAATGTCTCCTCGATTAGCGATGACGACAAAAATAGATTGACTCGGGTTTGCACCGGTCCCAACAAGAAATGTTTACGTGGGATGTTCTAGTAGTATGTTTACATCTAGCACTTTTCTATGTTTACAAACTATTAGTCTACGTCTTAACACTCAGTTCTTCGCAATCAGTCGAACGGAAAAGCACGCAAGTGAAGTAAGAATATATATGAAGTCAATTGCTCCAAATTGTGTAAAAAAATTCATTTCTCTTTTGAATGACGGCTCGTCAACGCGTAACACGGCGAAAACCTGCAGTGTTAGTCAATCGACAGTGCAGAGAATAAGAAAAAAATACTGTAAAATTATATTGTTAAATGTTGGAGGAAGACCAAAAATATTATCACCGCAAGATGAACGAAGGATAATACGGTTTCTCATATCTGGTGAAGCTTCAAGTTCCATTATGGCTGCAAAATTATTAAAAGAAGATACGGATACACAAATAAGTCAGTGGACAGCACGAAGAACCCTCAAAGGAGCTGAGTTTAGAAGCATTAAGAAAAAAAAAGAAGCAAAAGTTATCGAAAAAAAATATTAAACGTCGTTTGGAATTTGCTACAAAATATCAAAACTGGACAATTATTGACTGGGAACGGGTTATTTGGCCAGACGAGACCAAAATTAACAGAATTTGTTCAGATTATATGTCTTGGTGCTGGATTCGTGAAATTTAAAAGCTTAAACCACGACATGTAAAACAAACGTTAAAGCATGGAGGCGGGTCCCTAATGTTCTGGGGGTGCCTAACAGCATTTGGTGTTGGATCACTGCACCGAATTAATAGCATCATGAATCAGTACATGTACAAGGATATTTTACAAGATCATCTCATAGATGCTGTTGAAAATATGCCTTCTGAAGGAAAGAATGTAATTTTCATGCATGACCGAGATCCTAAGCACACTGCTAAAAGTGTAAAAAATTGGCTCTGTACTAACAAATTTTCTGTTCTGAATTGACCTGCACAGATCCCCGATCACAACCCCATAGAGAACCTATGGAGTTTACTAAAAAGACGACTTCGGTATTCATATGACTCCCAACCAACATCAATCACAGATTTGTATGATAGAATTCAAGAACAGTGGGAACAAATATCTCCGGATTATTGCAAAAAATTAGTAGAAAGTATGCCAAAGCGAATTAGTGCAGTTTTAGAAGCACAAGGGTTGTGGACGAAATATAAAAAATAAATGATATATTAAATATTGCCATGTATTGGACATGGTGCAAAACCGAGTCAGTCTATATTTGTTGCCATTGCTAAACGAGGAGGCATTAATTATTGAAAAAAATTCTTAAGTTACTTCAAACTATGATAAAAATAATTATAATGTTGATTTTTTGTTATTCTTCTATATTCCTAGTAATAAATAATGATTTATACAAAACTTGTGGTAATTGGTTCAGTTTTGCTCCTTACTGTACGAGGAGGCAACAAAGTCGGAAATCATTTCGATGAATTGGAGAAAAAGTGGGGCCGGACTTACGTCATCCCTATCCTCGTGTAGCTCGTCATCGGCGCTCTCCTCGAGCACGAACCCTACATCGTTGTTGTTCCTCGTCAGTGACGGCAGTTTCCTGGGTGTCAGCTCCTCGCCGTCCGTGTCTCTCTTACGCTTGCCGTCCCTGTGCTCGTTCAGCGTGGTCTCGTGCTCGTCCAACATGTCGGTGACCATCAGTTCCGACTCGACGCTCGTCGGGGACACGACTTCGTCGAGAGGAGACATTGCGGTCCTCTCGGCTTCACCGGCTTCGAGCACGGACATGATGAGCCACTTTTACCGGGGCAGATGCTGACTCGTTCGGGATCGCCAGAATTCGCGGAGAATCGACGGTTCTCGGGACTTTGCGTATCGGCTGCAAACACCTTCTCTGTTCAAGTGAGTACGGACAGAGGCTCATAGAGTCTTCCTACGTTCCTCGATACGCGTCTGTCTGAGTACCCTATACTTAATTAATCACTTTCTCTGTCCAGCTTCCAACCGTGTGACATAAGAGTCCCCGTCAAAGTCTAGCTGTCACGGTACGCGTCCTCCGCGCGAGCATAGAACAACGGATAAATCACCTGTCCCCGATAACGATCCCCTTCATTGTCAGCTACACCAAACTATCTCCGATTTCCCGAAACGAGCCCAACCCTTTTCCTTTTCAATTCAAATCGACTGCCGAGAGAGAACGACTCGAACACCTGTCGCCGAGCACACACGTGCAGCCCGGAGAGGAACTCGCCGATCACTCGAGACACGATGCTTTCAGGTTCGCCGAGTGTATTCCCGTTGACAAGTTGTCGTCTGGAAGTGCAATCGAAGTGTCGTGGCCAGATGAGGTTAGTGCGGCAGCGTTTGACGAGCTGGCCAGGGGTTTCTCATCGATCCTCCCAGGCTCCGAAATTCCTGGCTGGGATAGTTCTTTCTCACGCCTCCGGAACGATCCTCGATCGCGTCACCACGGGCATCGAAGTCTCCGGTGCGCGCGCTGATCGATGGGACCAAGCAGGAACCTCGTTGGATTCTCGGCTTGTGTAATTGAACCTCGCGGAAATTGCACGTGGGTCGTTCAGTTACCAGGCAACGATCGGCAGCGTCGTCTTCGGGGCGAGCCCGATCGATGGGATCACGTGGAGCGTGCGTCGCGATCGATAACCGTAATCGCGTGACGCGCGTGCCATTAGAAGCACAATTTTTGACGGTGACGCAACGCGCGACCTCTCTCTCTCTCTCTCTCTTTCTCTCTCTCTCTCGACGAGGGGAAACGTCGGCTAACAGTTTCAAACACTCTCGAGGAATCCTACAGGCTCCGATCGGCTGGGATCGCGGCGGATCGACGAAACGGTGATCGCGCAGGAGGCGAGGTCCAGCAGCGGCGCAAAAACCGAGCCGGTTGCGAACAGTCACGTGGCGAGCTCGTTTGTAACGTACGCTGGTTGCCGGCTACCGTTCTCACATTCAACTCGGCCTGATTTCACCGTGGAATCGAGTCCCGGACAGCTATCGTTAACGAGACCGCGCCGATCGGCTCGCGTACACTTCCTGTCGGCTCGACGACTCGCGATCCTGCCGCTCGGCAACTCGGCTCGGTCATTCTGCCTTCCGGTTGAATCATCATCGGCGAAACGATCGACTCTTGTCCCCGTGTTAACGGTGTCCGATAATCGCATTCTACACGCCGGATCGGTTAGCCCCTCGCTTCCGGGAGCGAGACGGTAGCCGTGACACTCGGGACCCGTCACTGTCTATCGTTTCCTTGATCGGCTACTTGGTCATATCACGTTGTTACACAGGTTATTTATTGTTTCACCGATCTTGCTCCTCTTCTAAGACATCTGAAATCGTCTATCTCTTTCGAGCACACTACCGGACGGTGACGTTTCTCGGTAATTCCCAGGGTTACGCAACGAGTCGTTCACAGAGCAGAGACGTTCCGTTCGTTCGTGGAATCTCAGCTTCCAGCGTGGATCCAAAACATCCGGTGAACCGAGATCGTCTGGCTCGGTCTGTTATGCTCTCTCAGACGTTTCCCGGTAATTCCCCCAGGGTTACGCAACAAGATGATCGACGTTGGAGACGTCCCCCGGGCGAGGATGCCGATGGACGGACACCGGTGGTGGGACCCTCGGGGCTGTGCGACGGTCGTTGACGTTCCGCAACCAAAGATCCGTGGTCGGTCGTAGTCACGTGGTTGACCGATGTCACGTGGGGGCGGAGGGGAAGGTCGGGGCAAGGTCGCCCCGGATGGTCGTGAGTGGGGAAGAGAGGGGTAGAGGGGAAGATGCGACGGGTAGGCCAGGCGAACGCGATGATGCCGGCGCGAAGCTTCGCGTTTCGGAAATGTCACCGGTAGAAAATCTGCTCGAGGCACGGTATCGAAGCGCGTATTGGTCGAAGGTCGAGGAGGACCGATCGCGCGACACCGCGTTGCCGCGCGCGCCTCTCGAGAATGGCCTAGAGGCGAAAAGAGGAAAGGATCTGTTCGAGTGGCGCCGCCCGCGGCAGGAGGGGGCAAATCTCTCTCTGCGAGGAGAGCAAGTGTTGGGGCCCGCGCGGTATGGGGCCTGCTGGACCACCACCACCACCACCACCACGATCATCCGGCATCCTCTACTTGACCACCACCATGGCCATCATCGGCCACCACCATCACCACCACCACCGGCGCTACCACGGCCGATGCCATCGGTATCACCATCACCGCAGCTCTTCGTCCACCTTCACGAGTACGCCGTCGCCGATACCAGCTGTCCTCTCGCCTCGTCTCTCTTTCTCCATTCCTTCTACCGTGATCCTCCACCTCTTCTTCTTCTTCTTCTTCGTCGCGTCTTCTTCTTCCTCCTTAGAACTGTCCACTTCACAATCCCACTCCAAGCGATCCAGCGACAACGTTGTCTCCGTTCGAACGGAGACCCTGGCCGAACGGACCGCTTGCCGCCTCTTTGTCTCAGTATCCACCGCTGTCTCACGTTCGCGGACGTAACGATGATGATATCCAGCCTGTCCTATGCTGCGGTACGCTATCGTGATCCGTGATCCACCGCTTCACTTTCCGCTATTCTGCGCCGACGATCTTTCTTTCAGGATCTACGTATGTATCTTCGTTATTGCAGTAAGGGTTTGATAATTTTCGAGAATGTCGATACTCGCTAAAATTTTGAAGGTATTTGTTGTGTTTAGCTCCCCTGTTTCGTACAATCGACGAAGGAACAGTTTATTTCGCATACCGATAAGAATACCATGAACTTTCGGACACCCAGTGTGCATGCATATATGAATGAACTGTTTGTTCATTGGGCGTACCGGACCGGTGTATAATCACCGAACTCGCAGCACTTCCGCTATTTACTGGTTCATCATCGTAAATCCGTGCGTGCATTTAACAATTACTTTGTTCAACGGGTCGGGCCCCGGTGTTATTAAACCGTCGGTCCAATTACGGAGAATCTATTAGGACCCGAGCAGAAAATACTGGATCCGTATTAATATATCGCATATAGGCGACTGGAATCTCTACATCGTATCAGCTGGCGCGACAGCAAATCCTATTCGAAACGAATTTTCCAATTAGTATGACCGGTATTTATTAGATGGTGGCTGGGCTGGCGTGGTCGTGCGGTATGATAGGCCGCAGGAATCATTAGCCGTGCTCCGAACAGGCATCGACACCTCGATTATCCTTCCCGGATCGTTAGCCGAAGTCGCCTGGGCAGCCACGTTGGATCGCGACGTGGTCTCTGACCGTTCGCGACGATTCGATCAACTGGTAGATCGCGGCTGGACCGGTCTACCATTCTCTCCTGCTTGTACAACATTGCCGTCTCTGTCCTCTTACCCGGGCTACCTTCGTTTGCTGGCTGCTCTTCCAATTAGCATCCCGTAAGTAGAGCTCCGCGCACGAGTTCCAGCTCCTCGTCGGCTCGGATTACGCCGTGCTCGCGATCCACGATCGATTAATCGATCCGATCCATTGTCTCCGAAGGGGACACGAGTATACGATGGCCCGGATGGCGAATTTTCATATTATTAGGTTGGCAAGAAAGTAATTTCGGTATTTTTAGGTGGAATAAAATCTAATTTTTTCTAATAAAATCGATCTAACACAAATTGAATTGGTCTAATACAAAACTATACAGACATTAAAAGAATGATGTTGTAGCATTCATTGATCGTAGAAAAACCATGAAAATGGATTTTCCGAATAGTTGGATCCCTTTCAACTATCTCTTTTAAACATGAATCTTTAATAACTGCTGGCTTATGATCACGAAGCTCAATTTCTAGATTTTTATCACCGGAATGAAATTTTTCAAACCAACGCCTTATGGTCCGATCACTTGCTATAGCTTCACCAATAGCAGCATTCATGTTTTTCGCTGCTTCAGACGCAGTATGTCCAAGTTTAAACTCGTACAAGTAAATTATGTGAACGAAAATCGATTTTGAATCACGTACACTGTACAATATCGGTAAACTTGTACACGCAAATTCATGTACGAGATATGTACTTTTCATATTGTACAATTTCGACGCGATCGTGTCGTGGAAAAACTAAACTACAAAGATGGGAAGTTTCAAATGCGAAGAACGCTCATTTCAATTGCAACAACTTGATAGAAATGTTAGGTTGGCAAGAAAGTAATTTCGGTATTTTTAGGTGGAATAAAATCTAATTTTTTTATCAAAGCAATGAACTTTAATCAATAAAATATTTTCCATTTTATTCTATGATCTTTTGCCATCTTTCTGGTAGCTTCATAATTCCACGCTCGTAAAACTTCTGATCCTTTTCGGAGAAAAACTGATCCAAGTGCGATTTCAGATCATCATTAGTTTTACCATTCAAAGAGTTTTGTAAACTTCGGAATAAATGATAATCTGATGGTGCAATGTCAGGGCTATATGGTGGACGTGACATCACTTCCCAACCAAGCTCCAATAACTTTTCACGTGTTACCAAAGATGTGCGTGGCCTAGCGTTATCATGGTGGAACACGATTCCTTTGCGATTTGCCAATTCTGGCCGTTTTTCTTTGATTGCTATGTCCAGTTTTGTTAGTTGTCGACAATGAACATCTGAATTGATGGTTTGGTTCCTCAGGAGAAGCTCAAAATACGCAATACCTTTGTAATCCAACCAAATTGACAACGTGATCTTCTTTTGGTGCAATTCAGCTTTCGGTGTGGTTTGGGCTGATTCATTACGCTTGGACATTGATCGTCTTCGAGTTGTGTTATTGTAAACAACCCATTTCTCATCACCAGTGATGATTCGCTTCAGAAAAGGGTCGATTTCATTTCGTTTCAGATGCATATCGCGTATGTTGATGCGTTGCGTTAACTGAATTTCTTTCAATTCGTGTGGAACCCAAATATCGAGTTTCTTAACGATTCCGAGACTTTTTAAACGATATTCTATAGTTGTATGCGAGACATTTAACCTGTCTGCAATCTCTCGGACAGTTATATGACGATCCGATTCATTAATGGCTTTCATTTGGTCATCATCAACTTTAGATGGTCGACCAGAACGTTGGTCGTCTTCAAGTGAGAAATTTCCAGAACGGAATTTTTTAAAACAATTCTGGCACGTGCGTTCTATTAAGCAATCCACACCATAAACTTCACATATATCTTTGTGAGCCTCGGCAGCTTTTTTACCTCTACGGAAATAAAAAAGCAATATGTGCCTATAATGTTTGTTTTTGCACTCCATGTTCAAATTGACACAGAACTAACAATTTTAATCAAAATTACGTGTAATTTGCTTCAAAAGTAACCTAAAGGATGCAGTTATGAAATGTTAGAAGAAAACAAACGCAACGTTACCAGAAGTCAATCAAACAAAACATAACGTCAGGTATTAGTGAAAACCGAAATTACTTTCTTGCCAACCTAATAAATCGTCCCAAACGTTTGTCCCCAGTTCCGTCACATTGGCGTGCCAAGTGAAAGGATCGCTACATTTTCGTTAAATAATTGCCCATGTTCGAACTGTTGTACCTTGGTGAAAAAACATCATTCTACTTCGAAATCCTTGGTTCGTTTTGTTGAATATTTTCTACACTATGCAACGGACGAGAAAGCGAATATATTTTTTCGTTTCGAAAATTTTGCAAATTCAAACGTTCGTACAGACGTTGAACAATTTTTTTGTTAGCGAACGAAACCAACGTAGATTTCAAGATTCGAGTCTCACCTTTAAAATGACTCCTGCATCGAGAACCAGAAAAATGAACCACCTCGTTCGTTATGCTTGCTCTGAATACTCGTTCAACGTCGTTTCCAGTCGTTTCTCTTTTCTTTTTTTAGATAGAGGCTGGCTAGTTGGGTATAAAAAATTCATTAGAAATAGCTCGTAAACCGCAAACATATTATGCATTGCCGTTTTAACGAGGCACTATCGACTCGATGAATAACTTAAAATTACATTTAGACGTTTGGCGATACCATAATGACCGTAAAAACTTCGCGACACATGATCCAGCGATTCGTTAATTTCGTGGATGATAAAATTGGTGATTGGAAGCAGGCATTAATCGGTATTTCGCGATAATCGGCATCTGGTATAATCGGCATTTATGGCTAAAACTGTACCCCCGTGGTCGTAGTTAATTAACTCTTTGCACTCTCGAAGCTATATTAACTCCAAAACCAAGCATTTCTTCCAACCTAGAATATTTCCTTTCTATATATTTTTGTCATGTTATACATACAAAAATGGCACAATTTACTCGTACAATAATGCAATGTTCAGTAATACGTTAAATACAAACAAATTTAATAATGTAAAAAATATTTTATGGTGCCTTACAGACATCATTCGAGTGCCAAGGATTAATATTAGAATACGAGGGTCAGACGTATAAATCTTCGTCTAGATCGTATAAACCTTTTTCTGACGTTTAATTACAGCAAAATTTTCTGAAAACACCAGTTATTTTTCTGCGTTCAACTATAATCTCCACGCTTTTGCCACCCAGTTGGCAATTTTTTAATTCGAACGATTCTCATCAATTCTCCAGCGTCTCGTTACGATTCAATCGATAACCGCTCATTGTCTGAGTGATTTTTCAGTGTTACAAAAATACGGTCTATACTCGACAGACCCTCGCATTATCCCGGACATTCGATACTTTTCAGAACAACGCGCGAACAGCTAGGAAAAAATGCCGATGGTGTCCTGTGACAAGATCGCGTACAAGGGAACATTCCTCCATGCGTTAACCCAAATATGAGCACCGGCGAACGTGAAATGAGCCGCTCATTAAGAAAGAATTTACTGGAACGGTTCGCGGCGGTGTATAATTTAAACCGCAGTAAAACTCGCTTAGAGCACACTCTCGTTGCATTACTTCATATTCCGCGCTGTTACCGTGATTAATATGCCTGCAAAAACCAACAAACGAAACGACGGTAACCGTTTCCACGGGCAGATTTATGAGAGAATAATTGATCTGTAATCGATCCCGGATTATACGGTGCTCGACACTATTAGGTCGAACAACTTGCAACGATTCGATCTGTCGACGGTGTCCTTTTCTGAAACGCCTATTGTTCTCTGCTTCAGACGATGCACATTCAGAAATCTACTTATTATTAAAACTCGAGCGAGTTAGTATCTGCCAGGGCTACTCCGAGCCATTAAGATTTACAACTGTGTTCAAAGTTGAATTTTTATCGGCTGATTCGAGATATTGGGAGGGAGAAATTTATTTTTGCTAATCTCATCAGCTTAATTATTTCAGATTATTGGGATTGCTCAGACGGTCTGCAGAGGCGAACAGGAGTTTCTAAATAGGATGTCAGCGTTATCGGAGGAATCGATATCAGCACGCGAGGAAAAATATTCGGGTCAGATGAATAGCAACTGGCAACAGCGGGCCTCGGAACTGAGGCTTCCAAAGGAGGCTGGCCCCTCCGGCATACCAAGACAGATCGCCTCTTTTTTCCCCTTCCCTCCCTCCATTTTACGCGCACCTGTCCAGCCGGGACGGATAATATTCTGATCTCGCTTCCTACGAAAGGATTTGCTGTTCCTTTTTCCAAAATCGAACGTCCGAGTGATTCAAAAACTGTCCTCGGTGCGAGCACAATTTTCCTGCTTCATTTTTCTCGCTTTACATCCGAAAACGGAGTTTCATACATACGCGGTGTCCATAAGTTGAGAACCAATCTTTTTCATTTAACGCGTCATAATAATTCTGTTAAAATTAATTTAAACTTGAAATTTCCCTAAAATTAAATACTAAATATAACAATTTGTCTGTTTACGACCAACTGATTCCACTTACAAATGCTGAAAAATATTTATTCCGCATTCTTGATTTATTTTCCCACGTGGCGTAATCAGTTCTAAATTGTTTTGGTATCATACAAATTTTAATAGGAGCAGAAATTATTAGGTTGTTGCTATTGAAATGACCGTTTTTCATATTTGAAACTTGCCGTCGTTGTAGTTTAGTTTTTCCACGACAGATGGTGTCAAAGTTGTACACTATGAAAAGTACATATCTTGTACACCAATTTGCGTGATAAGTTTATTGATTTTCGTTCACAAATATTATTGGTTTACATATTCTAATATTCAGCATACCAGAACGGGGATAAATACTCGATCAATTCTTAATTAGGTTTTTATTTTAGTGTTCTTCACATACTCATTTCTGTTGTATGAGGGTCAACCCTGTATCTGAGAATAGATGGTGATTGATGTAGTAGGTGAAATACTAATAAGGAAGTTGATAAATAATTGTGCTATTAAACTGTGGCTATGTGTGCATAGTAATATCTTTATTATAGGCTCTTTCACAAGGGTTAAAGTAAAATGTCAACTCTATCGAATGTTCTGTTCCCTGAAAGGAAATGTACAATTACGTTAATCCTTGACAGAGTACCCATTTTTGCTTTTCGAAATTATGAATTGTGAAAAAGAGATTTAACATTATGTCATTCTTAGTTCTTCTCGCTGGTACATACGTATTTCAAGAAATTGCGTTTATTTATCTGTGAGCTATGCAGCCTGACTTTTAATATGTGTACCCACGTTGTGTCACAAAAAGCAAACATTTCATCGATCCCATTGTGTACAATTTTTTTAAACCGAGTTTCCTGATTCCTTGTTTATTCTCTTCATTTCTTGTACCTCAAAATATTCGAAAATGTCCGAAACATGCGAATACGTCCTAGTTCTCACAAAAATTTTCACTTAAATAACAAATGGTACTTTTTCACGTGACGGATATCCTTGTCGTAATAGAGTAAACCATTTCTTCACGACAAACATTTTCGTCGCAGACAGATAACAATTTACATTAAATTATAAGTCAAAATTGATGGCTGTATTATTTTCAAAGAGAAAAGAACCTTCTATTCCACTTCAGTTTGTCGCAATTTAGGTAGAGTGTTTTTCTACCGATTACCAAAAATGGTAAATTAAGAGTTTAAGAACTAACACTGCGCAACATTTTAGCCCTTTGCACTCGGGCCTTTCTCTTCCGTCTTGCAATATTTTCATTTTATTCATACGAAACTGATCCGATTTCCACGTATAATATTTAAATGAGTAATCTGTTAAATATTAATATTCTTTGTAATTTCTTTGAAATAATGCCACAACGATTTCTAATGGTGCTTCAGAGTCGCCACTCGAGTGCAAAGGGTTAAGTCAAATGACGGGTTTTATATTTTAGAATTGTATTAAAATTATAGAAATTCATTTATAGAAAACAATGGAATTCAGCATTACATTGAAACTTACGGCCAAATTCATCAGTTCAGGGTTGTCATTTTTGTAAGGCAATATTTACCAGATGCTTTAACTGCTTGGTAGGTATAGTGTTAACGAAAAAGGTATTTCGGGAGGTTTAGGTCCACGGATCAACACAGAGGCAAAGGGTGAAATGTAACCGGTTGATGCATACGATGGATTAATTTGGTCCCAGGGCCCTAAATCGCAAGACGAGCACCAACCAGCCGACGTCGACGTTAAACGACGAGACCGCTCGGCTCGCGAGAAAATCGAGCGGAGATAAGCGGATACAGGTACACCGGGGCGTAGGGGACGCTGCCATTTGTACAACAATATATTATCCGGGCCAGTATTGCGTCGTATCGTGCAGGCTGTATGGCCTTTACCATCAGGGATATTGTGCGGCACCCATACGTGGCCACATATTGTACGACACGGCCGCCGCTATCTGCATCCGGCAGAGACACCCTTACAAGAGACGTGAAAATATGTTCAAAGATTTCTCCGGGGAACGTCAATGCATCTCGCTCCCGTCGACGTATTCACCAGATGCCCCGCATTATCGAGCAATCCTCCCCTAATCTGAAAAATGTATCTTTCGCGCGTTTATTCGCGGCCGCGGCGCAAACGCGTCGATCCTTAGACGAGTATCCTTCTTCGCTGCTTCCTTTGATTTTTCCTTTCGAACCAAACCAGAGTAGCGAGCAAAACTCTATCTTTTCTTAAAAAGTCTTTTCAGTCAAATGATCGAAAATGCCAAAAAATCGTACAGCTCCGCATTGCGTTCAAGTGACTTCGTATAAGCAGGTCTCAAAATCTTTCAACTATTTCTTTCTTCTACTGCATTCGAAGATTTTAATCCGGCTCTGCAGTTAGACATACAGTAAGGAGCAAAACTGAACCAATAACCACAAGTTTTGTATAAATCATTATTTATTATTAGGAATATAGAAGAATAATAAAAAATCAACATTATAATTGTTTTTGTCATAGTTAGAAGTAACTTAAGAAATGTCTTTCAATAATTAATGTCTCCTCATTTAGCAATGACGACAAAAATAGTGTCACGTCCGGTGGTTCGACCGTCAATGATTAATCAATCTAATAAAGAACTATCACAAAATCCGATAATGTCACGAGAGAGGTAAGCTCAGAAATAGAACAATAAAATAACCAGCGTTAAATAAATAAATGTTAACCGTCAAATAGATACATACATAATTATACACATATATAATGTAAAGAACTATGTTAACTGCGCAATACCGTGACGCAGTAACGAGACGCCAAATCAACAACTCAGCCTTCTGCGAAACGCGCTAATGAAGATCGGTTTGCACCCTGAGAACCAATAGGAGAGACATCAGATGATGAGGAGAAGATTAAATGATGCAAGGTGAGGACTCCTGAGCCAGCATCTTCAAGAAACAAAGAATTGGCTATCCTATAAATAAGGGAATCAACTCCTCAAGAACCAGTCCAGTTCAGTACATAGTTGCAACCACTTCAGATAATAAACTCAGTAAAGACTTTAATCAAGTACCATCATATCGCTAAAAATGAATTCGTCCGAAACCGCGTGGTTCAGCGAGTAAACCTCTGGACACCTTAATTTGTGAAAAAGTGTAATCAAAGGATCCCCGAGGTTCCACGAGCCGTCCTCTGGATACCAATTACGTACACCTCGAGAAAATTGTATTTCGGTAATATTATATTATATTTTCTATTTTTGTAATCGCGCTAATTGCACTCATATACAGGGTGGGGCACCACATTTTGCCATCTAGATTTACATCATTATTATTACGCATAGCAAACAATTTTTTAGGTGAAGTTGAATGGTTTTGAGAGGGGCACATTCTGATGGTACATTTTTTTTGTAGGTGGACGTGTAAAGGACATATGAAGGTCATTCATGTTTTTTTAAACGGAATCATATATTTTTTATTGTATCAGCTGATGCTCCTTCATATTCTTTACAAAAAAGTATGAATCTATTTGTGTAAAAAAATCATTAGTTTAGGAGATATTTTAATTCTAATTTGTTAGGAAACCTCGACTTTCTGGTCAATATTATGCATTCAATGTGATAATGTAGTAGGAGAGCAAGAATTACCAATGTAAATATTTACATTTTCTGTGTTGACAATTCTTGCTCTCCTACTTATTGTGAAATTTAGTCTCTTTTACGTCTCTGATACGGTGACTACTGCGATACAGTGAATCACTTCATAATGAAGTATTCTAAAGAAGAAAAGATAGACATGTTATCAATTTATTTTGAAGCTGGGAAAAGTGCTACACATGCAGAATGATTATACGCCAATAGATTTCCTCAACGAAATCATCCATCACGCCGTGCCTTTGATTATGTTTTTGAAAAATTTCACCAGACGGGGCAATTATTACGTAAAAAGGCAATTCGTAATAAAACAATAACAAATGAAGCAAACGAAATTGTAGTGTTAGCCGCAATTACGTTAAATCCATCCGTTAGCTCTCGCGAAATCGAAAGACAAGCTGGAATTAGCCGCAAAAGCATTTTTTACGCATACTCAAAAGGCACAAATATCTCCTATTGTTGAGCTAAACATCTCCTAAACTAATGATTTTTCTACACAAATAGATTAATACTTTTTTGTAAAGAATATGAAGGAGCATCAGCTGATGCAATAAAAAATATATGATTCCATTTAAAAAAACATGAATGACCTTCATATGTCCTTTACACGTCCACCTACAAGTAAAAAATGTACCATCAGAATGTGCCCCTCTCAAAACCATTCAACTTCACCTAAAAAATTGTTTGCTATGCGTAATAATAATGACGTAAATCTATATGGCAAAATGTGGTGCCCCACCCTGTATATCCGCTTTATAAATAATATCTGTAAACTCTAATATCTGATTCAGCATCCTATTTTGAATAAATAAGTCAGTTGTTATCGATAAAAGGGTACAACCTTTATTTAAACAATCCTCAATTTCCCGAACCGTAGCCGGTGAATGCAGGTAGGTTCGAAACTGCATACTATCCCCTTAAAATCATAATTCAGCCACTTGGGACGTAACAATAGATTGACTCGGTTTTGCACCGGTCCCTACAAGAAATGTTTACGTGGGATGTTCTAGTAGTATGATTACATCTAGCACTTCAGTATGTTTACTAACTATTAGTCTACATCTTACAACTCAGTTCTTTTCAATCAGTCGAACGGGAAAGCACGCAAGTGAAATAAGAATAAATATGAAGTGAATTGCTCCAAATTGTGTAAAAAAAGTCATTTCTCTTTTGAATGACGACTTGTCAACGCGTAAGACGGCGAAAACGTGCAGTGTTAGTCAATCGACAGTGCAGAGAATAAGAAAAAAGTACAGTAAAAGTATATTATTAAATGTTGGAGGAAGACCAAAAATATTATCACCGCAGGATGAACGAAGGATCATACGGTTTGTCACACCTGGTGAAGCTTCAAGTTCCATCGTGCCTGCACAATTATTAAAAGAAGATACGAATACACAAATAAGTCAGTGGACAGCACGAAAAACCCTCAAAGGAGCTGAGTTTAGAAGCATTAAGAAAAAAAAGAAGCCAATGTTATCGAAGAAAAAATATTAAACATCGTTTGGAATTTGCTACAAAATATCAAAACTGGACAATTATTGACTGAGAACGGGTTATTTGGCCAGACGAGACCAAAATTAACAGAATTTGTTCAGATTATATGTCTTGGTGCTGCATTCGTGAAATTTAAAAGCTTAAACCACGACATGTAAAACAAACGTTAAAGTATGGGGGCGGATCTCTAATGTTATGCGGGTGCCTAACAGCATTTGGTATTGGATCACTGCACCGAATTAATAGCATCATGAATCAGTACATGTACAAGGATATTTTACAACATCATCTCATAGATGCTGTTGCAAATATGCCTTTTGAAGAAAAGAATGTAATTTTCATGCATGGCCGAGACCCTAAGCATACTGCTAAAAGTGTAAAAAATTGGCTCTGTACTACAAAATTTTCTGTTCTGGATTGGCCTGCACAGAGCCCCAATCTCAACCCCATAGAAAATCTATGGGGTTTACTAAAAAGACGACTTCGGTATTCATATGACTCCCAACCAACATCAATCACAGATTTGTATGATAGAATTCAAAAACAGTGGGAACAAATATCTCCGGATTATTGCAAAAAATTAGTAGAAAGTATGCCAAAGCGAATTAGTGCAGTTTTACAAGCACAAGGGTTGTGGACGAAATATAAAAAATAAATGATATATTAAATATTGCCTTGTATTGGACATGGTGCAAAACCGAGTCAGTCTATATTTGTTGCCATTGCTAAACGAGGAGGCATTAATTATTGAAAAAAATTCTTAAGTTACTTCAAACTATGATAAAAATAATTATAATGTTGATTTTTTGTTATTCTTCTATATTCTTAGTTATATATAATGATTCATATAAAACTTGTGGTTATTGGTTCAGTTTTGCTCCTTACCGTATTATACTAACAATAAGTACTAATCCGTTGAGAAGTATTCGGCTAATTCTTCTACTGTTTTAAATGGCACCAATCTACTCGTTTTATCACAAGAGCATCAAATCTGCAGTGTAGATGTCTTTCAGCTCGTCATGTTTTTGTTTCGGAAGAAGCATTGCAAGTTTCGCATCGCAGTGAAACTGCACATTGGCATTATTTTTAGTTCGAACGAGATCTATCGTAATTGGTCGGTTCGATTCCAGTGACCATTCGCCGGTAGTAAATCAGAACGCGCGACTCGTTCCACTTCCAATAGAATTTCGAGCGCGTCTTTCCTACTGCTCGAAATTCTCTCTCTTACGTCACGATATAGCGAACAGCGTTCTTGTAACACGCGTGACGTATCTCCCCTTGTATCTTGCCACGGGAATGCGTTGAACCAGTTCGTTAACCATTTTTCTTTTTGCTCGTTCCGCTTCCCTTTCTTTCCTATTGGTCACGGACCGGTAGTTGTTTTCGGCAGTGATCTCATAATTACGAACGATTCCTTCGCACCGCGTTCGTGCTTTCACGCCGTCGATCCGGATCCAGGATTTATTATCCATCGACTCTTCGAAAATCGAGGATGCTTTAAACATTTTCCTTTACTTACGAATTTCCATCTCAGGGAGTCCAACTTCGTCAAAGGAGTTCCATTCTTTCGAAATCACGAAAATGGAATCCATCAATTTCAAAAGTCTTCTTATTTGTTTTAAGGGGGAACCTTGAGTAAAATGAAAAATTTTTTTTTTGTTAAAATCGATAGGAAATTTCCTCAGGAATACGATAAAAAAAAGTTAGTCGAATTTAAACACATTTTTCTCGAAACGCAAAATTTCGCACGCCGTGTAACATAGCGCAAAAATTGATTACTCGATGTTTATGAAACTTGGTATATATATCTTCTATAAATAATTGGCCAGAACATGACCAGTCCCGATTATTTAATTTTTTATGTGAAACATTGTTATTAACAACTGTTCATAACAGAAAATCCATTTCTATTCAAAACTCCGCCATTTGTGTAATTTTGCAAAATTGAATAAAAGAAGAATGTCATGCTGTGCGTTTTTGCATAAACTAACGATTTCATTTTCATGTTTTTGTTTCCGATCACTTTTGTGCATTTTACGCTGCACGGCACATTTACAGGATGCCGTTCTCAAATTCTAACAATTAAAATTTATAAAAAATATTTGTGTTTACATTACAACATTAATAAATGATACCTCAAATTTTAAATCAATCTACGAATTAGATTAAAAAAAAAAAAATTCTTGAAAAGCAGGCCATTTACACAATGTAGCAAATCAAGATCAAACGCCGAGTTCAATGTTAAAAACAAAATGCAGGTTGTCTCAACAGAAACATTTTATGCAACAGAGAACGAACGAATAGGTGAATAAGAATAGCTGTGTTTTCAATAAAATTGCAACAAATTCCACGGTTGGCGAACGAAATATTCTTTATGTTTCGAAACGGATCACAGTGAGGACCTGAAACAGTGTTATTTCTTGGGCATACGTTAATTACCATTTACGCGTTTATTTATTTATATTTTCTTTTATTATTTAAATTGTCGCCTAATATTCGTGAATTGGTGAACCGATGAGTTTTTCCTTTGATAGTTGTAGAGAGATTAACGCAGCGACGAATATCCGTCTAATTAGCTTTCGGTAACCTACTTTTACCATTAAAAAGGCTCTACGGTGTTTTGTAGCCGCGGCAACGATCGAGCGAAAACGAAAGAAACGCGAAGAGCTATTAATCAACTATCTATATTTAAAAGTACGTTCTCGCGGGATGCACGATGAAACTTAGAAAATATTAATCAATCCGTATCGATGATTTAATGGCTTCGCGCGTAGACAGTCGGTTAATTGTATACGGCCCGATATTGTGTTGAAAATCGTGGAACGCCGGCCGATCGTTCGCGATAATTGTTAATCAACGGATCCTATTTCATACGGGTCATCTAATTACGGCAATGGAGCCGCGACTTACATCACCGCCGAGACGATTAATCACCGGCTAAAATAAATAAACACAGCGATTAACGCTGCGAATTAATGTGCTTTCCGGGAAACATCACGAGCTTCGGATCGCGTCTCGTTTATCACTTATTAATCTTCGATTATTCATATCGCGCCGGGGAACGGAAAAATCGTTATTAATTACGACAGTTAGCGAGTCGCTTATGTAACAATAGGAACGCGAACGCGTTTCGCGTTAGCAAATTGTTAGTTGTGCTTTTTTTCTTTTTCTTTCTATTACGGCCGATCGGTTGGCGCAATCGCGCGACCGGTAAACATTATCACCGGGGGACTTCTAAATGGCCGCGTTTAGAAAACGATCGCGAACGAGACCGGTAAGCCGACAGGAAACAATTTAGACGAGCAACAGCAGAAACGAACACGCGCAACGATTATCAGAAATTACTCGAGCCAATTGCGTGTCGCTGGATGCAACGTTACGAGTGCAATCGGGCCAGCCGGGCCCGACCATTTCTGCCTCGCTCCTTATCCGTAGCTCGGCCATTGATAATGGCACCATAGGCGTGGCCACTACCGAGATTTGTTATTACAATCACGTCTTCGACCACGCGATTAGACTCGAATTCCCTGAGTCCCGTCGAAGCCGGCCACGATTCTTGCGGAATCGAGCCGATTGGCCGAACCGATTCCAAAGCCGTTCATTGTTACCGTTTTGCTTTGCCGAAGGAAAATTCTTTCATCTCTTTCTTGGAAACACCGTAATAGTTAGCCATATCGATACGTTCTACTTGGTAGTAGGCACTGAACAGTGAGTGTATTTCCGACACAAGAAATTTTCTTGTAGATTTTCAATTTATTATTTTCATTTTATTCATTATTCTATTTATTTTTATTCACTATTTTATTTATTTTCATTTTATTTAGCATATGAAGATGCATCGTTGGCTTCTTTGTATCAATTACATAATTAACTGCTTAAGAGCCAAGACTCCGTAATTCACGATCAGGTAGAGTGACTATGTTACCGACAAAATTAAACGGAAAATGGTTTTACGTGCCTCAACTTTTCGTCCTTGTATGCGAATATTTTTCACTGGGAAAGGGCTCGTTCGAAAGAGGAAGGTTCAATCTAGCGGGCGCTGGTCATGAGCTGACGAGATTATGCAGATGTTTGGTAATATAAGCGTTAGAAGTAGGTAAAACATTGACGATGTGCATGCCGTGGAATCCAAGCATTTTTATGCTATTGGGATGAGTTTTCTGAATGACAACGAGAGTAGCGTACGCTACAGAAATATCTCGAGCTACAAATTGAGCTATATTTTGTCTTGATTCTATGCGAAATAATATTCATAATATCGATAATACAGAGTAAAAAATTTGACAAGTTTAGTCACAGACTTGAGACTCGTCGGATTAAGATCAAGACGGATCTTAAGTCAGTGTCTGAAGGCTGGGAACAGAAATTATACAGCAGTTACCGATCTGTTGACTCTACAAAAGTCACGTGACTACCCTTGGCCCTTAAGGGTCGAAACAAACAAGACGGGCAACACGCCAAAGGCGTATGGTACTATACGCCTTCGGCGTGTTGCTCGTCTTGTTGGTTTCGACCTTAGACTATACAGGGTGGTCCACGCAATTGTTTCAAGTCATAACTCCGTTATTATTGCATTTACGAAAAAATGCCAAAGGAGAAAGATAAATGGTTCGAAGAGCACTACATCTGTAGGCCTTTAAAATTTTTTTAGATGCAGCAGTGCATGTGCAATTAACAATTGCATCATTTCTTTAAATAGAAATGCATATTTTTTTTACACAGATCGATTCTTCTGTTCATTCTACGTAAAAAATGATTAGGGTGCCATGGCAAAGGAATTATTAGATCTCGAGATATTTTCAAAAAATGTGTTTATTGAAGAAGATACTCAAACACTTCATGACTATGTTGTAAAGGTAAACACCTTTTCGACGTTGTTATCATAACAGAAACTGATTTGTACGAGTAAGCATTTCATCATTCAGTAGCAATTCACGTATCGTAACTCGAGTACGAAAACTAAGAATTTGAAAAAGTGTGACTGTATTTCACTAAATACAAGAAAATGTATTTTACTGACAGTGAGAAACAAGATATGTACGACACTTTTGTGTTGTGTGAGAAAAATACGAATGCCGCAATATTTTTTGAAAATATCTCGAGATCTAATAATTCTTTTGCCATGGTAATCATTTTTTACGTATAATGAACAGAAGAATCGATCTGTGTAAAAAAACTATGCATTTCTATTTCAAGAAATGATGCAATTGTTAATTGCATATGCACTGCTGTATCTAAAAAAAAATTTAAAGGCCTACAGATATAGTGCTCTTCGAACCATTTATCTTTCTCCTTTGGCATTTTTTCGTAAATGCAATAATAACGGAGTTATGACTTGAAACAATTGCGTGGACCACCCTGTATAAACCTATAGACACGGCACAGATAGTTTCGCTTAAATAAAAAATAACTGAATTTGATAACCGAAGACACAGCTTTGAGAGATGTATAAGTTATGCTCATTCACCCATGGACCATAAGCACAGTGCGACCTACGCTTGGCTTATGGGCTGGGGAGAGAATTTTGCAATTTGTCATGAAATAATCAATATATAAAGTATATTTAAGATACAAATATTTATTCTATATGTTTTATTAAGGTATTACAATGAAATATGAAGTAATAATAACTATTTTAGGAATCGATACTTGATTCTGAAGATTACCAACTTTCGCATGTTATGCAGGTTATGGAATGTTTTTTACATATAAATCGATCACATTTGCAACATTTTAAGGTGTACTGCTATTTTTACATAATTTATACCTACCTCGCTTGTGATTAGTTATTATTAGGCTGCGGATCGTTATGAGAAATTGTTGAAAAATTTTTTTAATTGAAGATCAATATACAATTTCTCCTCTGTTATAATCATTAAGGGAAGAAATAACATTCGATTTAGTTTCCATTTCTTGCGATCGACAATGTGTAGTGGCGTGGCGGTGTAGCCATTTTGAAATTATCTTAAGAATTATCGTGTGACGTCACAAATTCAACGATCCTTGTTTCACTGAACCCTCGGCTTTCCTATACGCATACTATACCTATGCTGGGTCTATAAGTATACATGGTCTAAGCTTTCGACCCTAAGCAGTAAGACTACAGACATCATCGAAGCTGTCGAGAGAGATTAGAACTGCTTCACGATTTTTCTTGTTTCGTTAGTTTCGTCTTATTAACTTCCTTCGAACAGAAATAAAATTCGAGTTTCCTTGTACCATTAGAGAAATCGTAGAGTAAACGATTAAGTTGAAGTTAAGTTTATGCCATTAAGATTTAGCACAAAGAATATTGCGCGAAGGAAAAAAAACAAATCCGTAAAAATTGAAAATCAAATCCGAGAAATCAGTCAAATCAGTCAAATCAGTAAAAATTGAAATCGGATTTCTAAAACTATCGCCAACACTCCATCTCGTGTGACATGAATTGCTTCACACGTTGGTTACCATAGTAATCGCTAGACTGTGAATTTTACGCACTTGAACGAAAAGTTCAGACACGAAGGCGTTCGAAGAATTCAAAAATACTGCCTTCAATTATTCTCAACACGCGAAATTTATTCGCAGAAGACACACATTCGTCTTCCGTTTCTTACTACAGTGAATTCTCTATATATGTCGCCAAGCCCTGGATGGTAAACGTCGCGGAATTATCCCCGCTACTGCGGGGTACCCTGTGAGAGGCCTCGAACGCCGAGGAATGTAAACATAGCACGAGTATGTCTCTTGGGCGATACACGACGTTGGCAAAAATTCACTGCACTGACACAGACAATTTTCACTTTGCCAAAAATCCTCAAAAACGAGCGCCACATGCCGCAAATTATCTGTCAACGTTATTCAAGCAGCGTAAAGTAAAGTCGGCGCGATGAAGCGATTAAAAAACATTATTAATAATAGCGTATAAAAATTTCGCCAGACGAGCAGAGTACTTTTAATCTTGCCCCGCGAAACGTCGGTTCCTTTTCTCGCTTAAGTGAATCCCGTGTCCGTAATTACAATCCGTCTGTCGATTTTACGATCGTCACACTTTAAAGTTTTAGTAGCCGCGTGCCTGCCTGTACTCGTGCGATTGGATTTTATCGAATCGCTTTAACGATTCGAGAGATTCGATCTTCGCCATTCAGCTAATCGATAGGCTTGCGGATCGTCGACGGATGGATATGAAACAGGTATGGGGCGGCTACAACAACCTGCGGCGTGTTCCGTTATGTCCATTCTTTCTTCCTTTTCTCGCGCGTGTGCTCATAATAGGATACAGTTTATGGCTTATAAATTGGACACACAGGCGATAATAACGGTTGGTACCTTTTTTTTTTTTTTTTTTTTGTTATCCACGGTGGTCCGTTCCGCGATGATCGGCATTGTTTCGGGACTCGGATCTCAAAAGCACCGACTGTTGAGTGCATCTGGCAATATATCGCTGAACCCCTGACAATCTATCGGGGACGAACGCTTCCGGGGATCGACGACGGTGACGGGTGACGACCCGGTTCGGTTGAAACGTCGAACCGCCATGAGTTTACGACACAAGGTTTCTTATTTGCAGCGGAACGTGTGGTAAAAGCGTTGGACGTTGTTGCGTGGATCGCAATTTAGAATTTTAGCCCATTAAGATGATGCGAAACTGGTGGAGTTTCGGTCGTTAAGAGTGTTAATGGAAAGAAGTAATCAAGACCACACGATGGTCGCAGTTTTGCGAAGAACAATATCAGTAATATACAAAGTCTCTGACACGAAAAGCAGATGACGATCCTCTTGAAAGTTTCGATTCTATTCGACTTTGTAACTTTATGCTTGTACATGTTCTTTGATCAACCATTTAGGATGGGAATTAAACAACGAGTACGAGAGCATCACATTATTTTAATTTTCGATTTTTAGACAAAATATCGTGCCATTATGTTTTAGTGAAAAAAAAACTGAAGGTGGCCCTCATACCTCGATGAAGAAGTGAAGCAAGAAAAAGCAGACACCGTATGCCCCCTCTGGAAACCGTGCAACGTTCGTTTGAAAAATTTCGTTCGTACAACAAATAAGGAGTTATTTGAGGTCGTCGTGTAACGAGACTCGCCCCATTGTATACCCTGCAAACGATCGCATTTTCCCTTTGTTCGGCTATAAGCAATAAGAGAAACCATCTTCGCGGCGATCGATGAGAAAGAAACGAGAGGATCGATGCGGTGTGTGGCGCGGGACGAGGAGCGCATTCGATTCTACTCGGCCATTAGGGCACACACAGCGCACGAGCATCCTTCCAAGGGCCCATTCCGCGGAGGTTCACTTGCGGTTTCGCGATCGAGCAGCGGTAGGTGGATCAACCGTGCCGTGGATCAACAGCCTCGTTGCCACGATATCGTATTCACGGTTACGTATCTGCCCCGGGTCCACGGTTGTTATAAATTATACGACCCGCGCTTGAAATTGTAATCTCCCTGTAGCCGGTACTGTGGACCAAAGTGGATCCCGCAGCCACGAGGCCGAACTTTCCGATCGATAGATCACGCGGGGACGATCCGGGAACGTTCGATCCGCGGCCTCGTGATCCTCCGCGCCGTTATGGCAGCCCCGTGTATCACTCGCAAGGGCTGATTTAAAGACGCACCGGCCGAACGATGTCTTTAATAGAGAACGGGCTTGTTACTCCGCCGAGTTATGGGGTCGCGTTCTTACGCCAGAGACACCAGAGATATCGCCATGGGAATGGGCTATCCTGATACGCGGAATGCCGGGGAATCCTCCAGCTAAAGCTCGGACCTTGTCGATTCACGACCACGGAGGAACAATCCTTTTCATCTTTAGATATTTCAATTCACGATTCGAAAATCATTTCTCTGCGGATTTTCTTAAAAGACTCGTCACTGGCGATGAGAAGCGAGACTCCGTCATTCATGATAAAGTAGAGTGACTACGTTATCCACAAAATTAGGCGAAAAATGGTTTTACGCACACTCCCGTCCACAAGTCAACGGACACTTACTCGCTTTCGTCGTTTTGTACCAAACACCTCAAATTTCGACTCATCGTTCCACAACACCTTTTCCCAATCTTCAGCAGTGTAATCTTTATATAATTTTGCCTACTGCAGTCTTTTTTTTTTCTTATTTTGAGTCCTTAATAACGGTTTAATGACTGCAACACACCCGCGAAGCCTTGCTTGCAAAAGACGTCGCTTAACTGTTGTTGTACCAATTGGATCCTCTCGGACTTTGTTAACTTCTGCCGCAATTTCTGTTGCTGTCATCCTCCTGTTTCGTTTACTTAACGTTTGTATATAGTGGTCTTCATTTTCTGTTGTTTTTTTTGGGCCTTCCAGTTCATTTTTTATATTCAAAAGTATTAGTATCTGTTAACTTTTTCACTGTATCATGCACCGTTGATTTCGGAATTTTAGTTTTTATCGCAATTTCCCGCACAGAATAGCCTTCTTTTACAAGAGTAATAATACTCGAACGCTTTTGAACGGATAATTTTTTTCTAGAACTGCTCATACTAATCACATGCACTGTCAAACTTGAAATGAAGAAGAAACAGCGACTTCACCTTCGCAGCTCCATACTTATCTCTATTTAGCCTGAAACTCCTCTTAGTGTTGATAAACTCTTTATAATGTTCCAAATATAGTCCTCTGTTTTGAACGTCCAAAGCAAACAATATATCGCAACATGTACCGAATGGAAACCTTACGAAATGAGTGTTTACGCATGCGGTTCCTTTTTTAAACATTTATTTAAATAACTAATATTTATTTCTATTTTTACATACCGATTTATCCTACCCGATAATATTTATCATACCCGAATTATCGGAAAATAGCTAAATATTACAAGATCAACAATAAAATCAAGCTAGAGAGTTGTATCTGTGTTTTAATCATCCTTTTGCTGAAAACGAGTAAGTGTCCGGTGACTTATGGACGGGAGTGTACCTCAACTTTTCGTCTTCGTTTGTTATAGCATAAATCACAGCGTTAGCGAATAAAAGGAACTTTAATATAAAACTATTAACTGAGAACTTGTTACAATATGTACCAGATATGTCCTGCCCAAACCGACTCTTATGTCGAACTTGACTAAACCGATTCTTTTTTCGAACTGAACCTGAGCGGACGTGCAACTAACGTCTGCCACACTCTCATCTCATGCCGATCGTCATTTTATTTTCCCGATCGTCATTTCGAATTATGACGCACACTCCGTATGGCTTTTTCGAGTTGTTACATTGTAACAGCCAAAGCGACGCACAATGGGCAAAATCGGCATTTTCGGATTCAAAATCAAAGAACTTTCGATAGGAATGAGGTAGAACGATGAAATTTTTTTTAAATGAAAGCTGCAACCTTGTAGAATATGAGAAAAATAGGGAGATTACGGTACGAACGTTTTTTAACCTTGAGAAAATTCGTTAAAGGTGCACAATTTCAAGAAAATTTTAGTTTTTCCACTACCATCTTTCATCAAGAAATACGTAACAAATACGTGACAAATACGTAAGTTAAAAAGATTAAATACTTACCTTACTACTCGTGTAAATGAAAATATAATTATGAACAATAGATATCTAATTTATACTACATTACAGCCACACACAGCTTGCAGAAAGTGCCAGTAGCAATGGCAGCGATACGTCAAGTGATGACGAGATGTGAAGTGTTTCATGTTTCGTGAACTGAAAAGTTCAAATACGTCATTATTATTATTTCTATTTTGTTTTACATATGATAATACGATATACCTTCAAACTAGTGTGTTATCAAATCATTTAAAAAAAAATCTATTTTTTGCAAAAACAAGAGGTCGTAGACAAATTTTGAAAACAGATTTGAAATCAGCGTGAAAAAATCTACAGGAAACGATATATAGCATGTTAAAAAAAATTTTTTCCGCGCGTGGTAGTGGAAAAACTATTATATTTTCATTTTCTTGAAATTGTGCACCTTTAACGAATTTTCTCAACGTTAAAAAATGTTCGTACTGTAATCTCCCTATTTTTCCCATATTCTACAAGGTTGCAGCTTTCATTAAAAAAAAATTTCATCGCTCTACCTCATTCCTATCGAAAGTTCTTTGATTTTGAATCGAAAAAGGCCGTTTTTGCCCACTGTGCGCCGCGCCGAGTATATGAGACAGTTTTTATTATTGTTACATGAAATAGTTGATAGTAGATTTTCTTAATGTTTGCAGAGCAATTCGCGTTTAGTATTTTTCTACAAAAACAAACGTATTTAATTTTTAACTAATTCATCGTTTATCATATTTATTATTTCATACAAAAATATGAATTAAGCGAATACTCGAATAAAGTGTACGGGGCGGCTCGGCGGCTGAGGAAATAAAAGCTCTTGTAACCAGACGTGAGACCTCGTGTGATACTACCCGTACCCTGGCACTCGGCTATCTCATGAGACACCCGGGTACCCAGAAAGCACGCGACGTCTTAGAGACGTCTGTTTTACGTCCATTTTTGGTCTGAACGTCTTACGTCCTAAAAAGACGTCTTTAAGACGTCTTAAAGACGTCTCGTAAAAGACGTTGTTTTTACGTCCGAAATAAGACGTCTTTAAGACGTACAGTTTTTTCACAAATACGTTCCAGAGACGTTCAGAAGCCGTTCGGAAGACGTTCGTAGGACATTCAAGACGTCTATAAGACGTCTTAAAGACGTCTTTAACACGTTGACTGCCGGACGGATTTTCCATGATTTGTCCCAGGCGCCAACATGTTCTTTTCATTATGCGATGCATATTATGATGAAATATAGTTCCCAGCAAATAATATGAGTTATAAAATCATGTTTGAAGCATTTTTTTTTTGGTGGGGGTCACCGGTGCCCCCCACTGCGCTGTAGGCAAGTATTACTTTTTTTTTTTATTTAAACAATCGTGCTTCGGTTGCTAAGTGATTACTCTCAGTGTTTCGAAAAAAAAAACTTATTTTGTATGTTCTATATTGCATTAATTTCTTCAAACCATTATAGTAACAATGGTATTATTGAAAAATTGATCAGTATCCATATTTACTATAAATATGTATTTTTAGTATTGACCACGCCGCCGGTCACCGGTGGCCCCCACGGCGCTGTAGCAAAGTCGAGTGCCGGTCACCGGTGACCCCCACGGCAGTTAACGTGTTAAGACGTCTTTGTGCTATCTGGGTAGTTTTGCTCTACCCGGGTTTCTCATTGGTACTAGGGTACAGGCACTAGCTTTAGTAGGCACAACTGGACTTCATCTCGAGAAAGAGAAAACCGGACGAATTTGTATTGCAACGTGATACCTGACGCGTTTTCTTCGCGCACTTTTCCATCCGGCGCGTTTCATTAACCTCCACCGGGTACGGTAACAGTTTCCGGCTAATGATGGAACGCGGCGTTTAAACGGTTCGCCGGCAAAAAGCGTGGCTGGACAGAGATATCAGAGCCAGCATTATCGGGTTTTATGGCCGTGTAAATTACGGTTCTCGTGTTTTCGCGTACCCCGGCGCGGCGCACCGTATAAAAAGTAAAAACGTCTGTTTCGTCGGCTTTCGACGCGTTCGCGTTTCTGGGCCGCGGGCTCGCGACAATACACAAGCATGGCCGTTCCGTAATACAAGTAACTCGTGTTACATACCTCGAGTTTGTTCACTTTCGATGGCCGCGCGAACTGGAGCGTGCCCGCTTAAAGATGAGATGAAGTGCATGATAAGTAGGTTCGAACTTTACGGGACAAGTGGCAGTTAACACTTGCTTGTAGAGCAGCTTAAACGTCGCTCAACTCCGGATACAAATTGCTTGCATTCGTAATTACAGCCTGGGACGTTCGCTAATACCGCAAAAATTCAACTACCTTCAAGCCACAGGATAGCACGCAGAGAGTGGCAGAGATGAAAGTTCGTCTTGTCTCGTATTTATCAGCTTCTCAGGAATTTTGTAATTAATGGCAGCCGAGTTCTGCGAATCTTTACGCGAAATGGAAATTTTGCGCAAAAGTTATTTCCTTCTTTAACACTAGGTTCACGGGATTCGCGTCATTTTGACGAGTTCTAATATTTCTAATTTACAATTATTCAGATTCTACAGATACATCCACGAGGAATTATTCAATAAATGTATTTCTTTGAGAATATGTTATTAAAAAAAAAGGCACATTTTTGTAATTTTTACAAAGTACTGTGAAATAGTCACTTTTAGTGTTCCGTAAACCTGGTGTTAACCCCCTGCCCTACAATATCGAGTTATACTCGTGATGAAGATTCTGAACAGAATCTAATAAATATGTACACTACCGGCCATAAGTGTTTATCCACCCACATAATTTTTAACATTGTAGTCCACGGTTCTACGGTTCACCTTCAATAACTTTGCTATTTCTCTGTTACTTTTTCCGATGCTATGATGGGACACTATTAGAGCGCGCGTTTCAATCGATAATTCTTTTCTCCCTGACATTATTTGAAATTTTCGCAAAATTCTTTAGGCACGTGAAAATCAACTGTTTACTGTATGAAAGCTTAATGCAGTATGAAATTTGAGAAGACTAAGATACCTGTATTACCTGCGTTCATATTCCCTACTGACCGTTATAAAAATTTCAGAAAAATGGGTTTCTTTACCTGAACTCCAAAATTGTCGTTTTTCATAAAAAGCTGTAAACTCATTTACAGTACCTGATTGTGTATGTACAGAATATTTTGGATGTTTTTTATTAGCCTTATAATTAGGATTTAATGCTACGGACATTTTCATAACAATAAAATACCTATTATTTGAATAGTAACGAAATTTGAAGGTGGGTAAACACTTATGGCCGGTAGTGTATGTTATTAATTTCCTTTAAACCGAATTAAAATTCTATTTGGGTGTTATTAATGTACAGCTATTGAAAAACATATAGGCATACAATAAATATAAATTTTCTCCTTTTTCTAGGAAATTACGAATTACAAAAAAGTTCTAGTCACCGAAACCGTAAAATAAATCGTAGTGATAGGGGTTAACCGTTAGACAGCGGAGATTTATACAGAATAAAAATTGCAAGAAGTTCGAACCACTTGGAAAATGTTTTTCTTCTTCAATAACTTCGAAAAGCAGGAGTTTTTGCCAGAACTGCACAAAATCCGCAGTCCTTTAATCATTTTAATAAGCTGGCGATTGTACGTCGATGCCTCCAAATGCTTTCCTCGTTTGTATCGTCTTAAGCTACACATTTTTTCCACAAATGCATTAAATCTGCATCAGACAAAAGACGGATTTTACGATTTTGTTTTGCAGGAAGCTGCAGGAGTTCGAGCATCGAATTTCTCGATTGTAATTCAGTGTTTTCGGAAATTTCAAAGAATTTGTTTTGCCTTTTAGTTATGTACCGATCGCTGAAGAGGAAACACGTATTCTTTTACAGTTTTCGGTAAAGCAGCCTGTGTTCAAAATATTCACTTTGAGTCATATTTTGCTTCACGAACCCTGGATTTCTATAAGAGGGGGATTGAAAATTTGCAGGAAAGATGGCAAACTGTTCTTGATAATCCTGGAGATTGTATAATAAATTAAGAAATAAAAACTTGAATTTACTACCTAGTTTGTTTTAGATTTCAAAATAATTAATTACTTATAGGTCCCTCTAATATAAACGTTGTGTTTCTCGATCGCATCGATCTACGAAACGGGCACGTTCGCGCATCCAACGTCATTGATCACGCGCAACGTAATCCCACGTGGATAACCGTACACGGGAAAAGAAGAAAAGAAGAGAGAACGCTCGGCGGGTGCAGGCCACGCTTTCTTCGATAATGTAATTCCGCAAGTATTGTATTGTTACGTGGCGATCATTAAGTAAAACGATACGACCCCGTAAGTTCGGGGATTAATGGCAACGAATCGGCAAAAAGAGAACCGGTGAAAAAGAGTCGGGTCAATGGCAGGTGTACCGAATCCGGATTTGATTTCAGGTTACCGTTGCGCCGCGTTTTGAGCCTTTTCATTTTAATTAATCGATAAGAACCGTTTTACTTCGAGGAAACTCGATCGGGAACGGCGAAAGAATGGCACGAAATTAAACGAGGAGCAACGACATCCTCGGGGGATAAGAGAACGAGTACGGGAAGGCAAGTCTTTTTTTTTCCTATCCTTCTGTAATTCTTTCTCTTCGTTTCTCTTCCGTTGCCCATCCTCCCTTTTCTCTCTGAGACAATCGAAAAGTTTTTGTTCCGCGTGTGTGTGATCCCGTGTCCGAATATTATGTCGGTGCAAAAAATAACTCTGACGATTTGACCAGAAAGGTTTTAAAAAATCAAGTCGAAGAAAAATATCGGGTCGGGAACACGAAATTCTTTCGCGGATTGGGAGGGGTATCCGAAAATTTCGAAATTCTCGAAAGATTCGAGATTCTGCCTTCATATAACAAGAACTTACGGAAGTGCCTACATTACTATTTCAAACTGCCTTCAACCACAGAATCTCTGTACCATTGACAACGTGAATGGAACTGCTGGTTGTAAATGAAATGTCTTTTAACGGGGGACATAGAGAAAAGGATTATGATAGAAAACGATCAGAGAAAAATTCACAATAGGGTAAGAATGGTAAGAAATGTGGTAAGTAATATGGTAGGAAAAACTAAAAAACATGTTGGCATTGAAGGGAACGAACAGGCGGACGAAACAGCAAAATTGGCCACTTCCAGTAAATCCGAACCCATCACAAAATTTACTTTCCATCAAGACCTCCAAAAATATTTGAATAAAGCGGTTATGAAAGCATGGGACGAAGAATGGATAAACTCGAAGACCACAAAGTTACATAATATTCGAAATAGTATTAAGGACACCAACCCTGCCTTACTGCTGAACAGAAGAGACCAAATCATAATAACACGGATTAGAATAGGCCACACTAACTGGACTCATTTCCACCTTATCACCAAAATTGAAGCAAGCTCTTGTGATACCTGTAATGTTAAAAATTCCATAGAACATATCTTAGTTACCTGCCCAAAATTCAATGCCAAGAGAGTACAACATAACGTGCGAGGATCGTTAAACATTTTACAAGCTGAGGACTCTTGTAAAAGAATCCTTAACTATCTAAAGGATATCGGATTATACCATTTAATATAAACATTTTCCAAATCTTCGACATATCCACAGGGGTCACTAATAACCGTAGTTAGGTTCATGTGACATTAAACACGCAAAAAAAAAAACTAAAAAAGATCAAATAAAAATTGACAGTGCATCAACATGTAATTACTAATATCTATGTACCAAAAATTCTCTAGTATTATTTAAAACTCTCCTCAACGATAGACTGTCTATACTTATCGACATTGTACAATAGAGATTCTCTGGAGGTGCAAGGATCGATAGACGAATTAGCTTTCGTCCGTTCCCTAACCGAAAGCATAAGTATCTTAACCCTTAGCACTCGAATGGCGACTGTCAGGCGCCATTAAAATTTGGTGTATCATTATTCCGAATGTTTTTTGCATTATTAAATTTATTTGTATTTGATAAATTACTAAACACTTCAATATTGTAAATGTAAATTGCACCATTTTCGTATGTGCAACATGAAAACAAATATATAGAAGAGAAATATTCTAGGTCGGAAGAAATTTTTCGTTTTGGAGTTAAAGTAGCTTCGAGTGCAAAGAGTTAACACTGGGCCTTTACGAGACCCGTAAAAATGACTAGATTTAATATTTTTAATTACAAATTATTAAGATGCTAAGGATGCATAGATGAGAAATTATTTAGCAAGTGTATTTCTTTGGGAATATATTACTTTTAAAATATTAGGGAAAAATGTGGGTAGCACGTTCGAGTTACTTTTATAAAGTAATGCAAGATAGTCAGTTTTAGTGCTCCGTAAACCTAGTGTTAAATCTGGAGTTACGCGGCGACAGTGGACGTTTATCAGAATAATAGAGGGCACAATTACGAGGCCAGATAAGGATCGCGGAATGCCGAGACACGCCGGCGACATGCACGAGAGAGAGAGAGGGGGGGGGGCAGAAGAACAATTCGAAAAAACGGGCTGTTTCGCCTCTCGTCCTCTTCGAGGCGAGATTCCGCTCGGCTCGCGCTCGTTTGGTCCAGCCAGGTCAACGCCCTAGTGACCAACGCACCTTGTTCCTCCGTTCATAACGCGTACCTTCGGTCTCCGGGTGCGTGCCTGCATGTGTGTGCGCGCGCGCGCGTGTGCGTGTGTGTGTGTCTGCGTGAAAGCACGAGCGAGCGGAGCCGAGCCGAGCGAGCACACGCTCTCGGACATCTCCTCGCCGCGTGTGTCGGCGCGTAAACGCGCGATCTAGGGCAAACGGGTTCGAGCATTAAAGTCACGACTTTTTCCCAGTCTGCGCCCGACGAGATCGACGCGATCGAAAAAATCCACGGGGAAAAGAACGGGAGAGCCGTGACGAGGCACGCCGAGCGAACGACAACGCCCAGAACACGTGAAAGTTGCGACCCGTTGCTCGACGAGGACCGGGTCGTGGGCGGCTGGAAATTTTCGGCACGCAGGTGACGTGGGAACCAGCCGAAACGTCTCCGGCACGATCCGATCATGCTCGAAAATTCTGAAGCTGCTACACTCTTAATCCCCGTGCAACAAGATCGAGAATCTGCTCGAAAAGATCCAACACGTGTGATCGTTTTCACGCAATTTTATGCGTCACCAAATAGAAGAGTCTCGAACCAATTGATTTGCAAAGAAACGTAGTCTCATCATAATTTTCAAAACCAGGGACCATAACTGTTTTAACCAGGCAGCGGATCTTTATGCAAAATAACAATTTTCTACCTAGATTCCAACAAATTGGAGTGAGATAAAATTCATTTACCTCCTCAATATGTTTAGTAAGTTGAAAATAATATAACACTCTTAATCCCCGTGCAACAAGATCGAGAATCTGCTCGAAAAGATCCAACACGTGTGATCGTTTTCACGCAGTTGATGCGTCACCAAATAGAAGAGTCTCGAACCAATTGATTTGCAAAGAAACGTAGTCTCATCATAATTTTCAAAACCAGGGACCATAACTGTTTTAACCAGACAGCAGATCTTTATGCATTATAAAAATTTTCTACCTGGATTCCAACAAATTGGAGTGAGATAAAAATTCATTTACCTTCTCAATATGTTTAGTAAGTTGAAAATAATATAACACTGTTAATCCTCGTGCAACAAGATCGAGAATGTGCTCGAAAAGATCCTACACGTGCGATCGTTTTCGCGCAATTGATGCGTCACCAAATAGAAGAGTCTCGAACCAATTGATTTGCAAAGAAATGTAGTCTCATCGTAATTTTCAAAACCAGGGACCATAACTGTTTTAACCAGACAGCGGATCTTTATGCAAAATAAAAATTTTCTACCTGGATTCCAACAAATTGGAGTGAGATAAAAATTCATTTACCTTCTCAATACCAGAGTATTACAATACAAGAGTATTTTTAAATTCTTCTAATAGTTTCGCTGTTTCAAATTACACCTACTCATTTTTGTCATAAATGCATAAAGGTCCGCTGTCTAGTTATAACCAAAAAGGAAAAGAGCCATCGAATAACAAGTATTTCGACTAAAATCGTATCGATTACAAATAAGGATTCCAAGTAACTGAAAATTTTTTCTTTGTTGGTAAATGTTATCATTGAGTTATCACTTATAACAGTTATCAATGAGATACATTTATTTCGACCGCTTATAACAGTTATTGATGAAGGAAATTTGTGATAGTTATTATTAAATAGTACAACTTTCAAGTGGCAGACACTCAATTATTTAATACATTTTTTATTTGTAAAATTAATTGCTACAATCAAACTTTAATGTGACAAATACGAGTCTTTCCAAATTTTCTCATGACAAATTACATCGCAAACCCTTCTATGTATTTTTTTCATGCTATGCATACGAAAATGGTGCGATTGACTCATACAATGCTGACATGTTTAGTAATTTATTAAATCCAAACAAATTTAATAATGTAGAAAATATTTTGAATAATGATAGAGAAATTTTTAGTGGCGCCTTACTAACGCCTTACTTACTAACGCCTTGACTAACTATATTTTCGACAGATCTTTCAACAGTAATAGATCCAAGTCTGTCGCGCTTATGTACGCTGAAAGTTTCATGTAACATGTCGGCCGATGTTAGGAGTAATCGAAAATCATTGAAATGTTTTATGATGTAGTCTGTAGAATTATTGCAGTTCCAGGCTCAAAGTGATCAGAAACTACGATTTTCGGATAATTATGCTGTGTGTATTGCCATTGCCAACTTGGTGCGTTAACAAGTAGCAACAACGTTTAATTAAATGTAACGTATCCCCTTAGTAAAATACGAAAAGAATTTGTGAAAGAAATGTTGTAAAGTGCAGCACAGAATGTAGCATAGATAGCCAATAGAATGTAGCGAATGTGCTGAAGTACAATTCCAAGCGATTGGTTACTACCTAGCGCTGCGTTAACTACACTTTAATTAGTCTCGTTTCTACCGAACTTGTTGAAATTATATGGAAATAGCTTCAAATAATTATTCGAACCTGCATTTGCAAGAAAATGTTCCACGACTGTAGCATTACTGCAATAACATCGTACAGAGAACACTAAAGATCGTTAGAAAAAAATTAAAGAAAAGTTAAAAAAAAAATGGAAAAATTTTCAATTAAAAATGATTAGACCGAGAGTACAGCAGTTGGAAGTGTAGAGCTTGTTCATGTCACGAATCAATGTAATAATTACGGGTGTGCTTCAAAGAAATATTGCAGTGAATAACAGCAATATTTGCAATGAATAACAAGAAGCGAAGAATAATACTAGCGAGAAGCGAATTGCAGTCGCAGATTATATAACTGAGTCAATAGAATTCTGCACTTTGTTCATAAATCAATAAATACGTCGAATATAATAGAACTCAGGCACTTGTGTTACGAACGAATACGATAATTACAGGTGTGCTTCAAAGCAATATAGCAGTGTTTAGATGGAACATTAATATAGGATTGTGTGCGCGCGCGTCAAATCGTTATCAATTGACTGCGTGTTCTCGCCGGGCACCTAGGACAATTGAAAAGGTACACGGGCGAAGGTATCAAATTCCATCCGAAGTTTAGCGTGGAATTGTTCTTATGACACGCACGCGTACGTAGGCCTCGTCCCCTCATTTCACTCATTTCAACCCCTATTATTTCACTTTGCGGCCGTGTACCCCATCGTCCGATCGAGTTGCTCGTGCTGCCGTGCCTTGCAAAAAATGAGTAAATCGGTAATTGGCACGATCGTGCGAGACGATCGTTGACGGAACGTGCGTACACGCGATGCAAACGTTTCTTCGGCTCATCCGTCTTCGCCTTCGTGGATTATCGACTCGACGTCGCGCTGCACAAAAATCCTCCCTTTTATCCATAGTTAAAGAACGTAATAAACTTGCTATAATTTTCCTCCGTACCTCCTTGCACTACGAATTATGTCACAGTTACTCTGATCAGATCTTGGTTTGTCGTTCATCGTTTCTTCGACGAATAAGAAAGTATACATATATTTATTGCATAATTGCATCATTGCAACGTAGAACTGCCAGATCGATCACAGACTTTTAGAAGAGTCAATAAATTTTTATTCTCCGAAATGTTTGAAATACCAATACTACTGAAATAGAACTAGTTCGACGACTACTAATATTTTTTCCAATATACATTATAAACGAAGAGGTCGTTTGAAATGTGATAAGTAGAATGCGGTTATATTATTTTCGACTTATTTATACTGTTAGTATACTGTTCATACTGTTTCGTATGATTGACTTAGACCAATTGTTATTTTGCATAAATATCCGGAGCGTAGTGATACGATGCGAACGAAACGAGTGAGGAATAAGTTTTCGATTATTGTAAAATGATTTCGTTACGAAAAGCTGTATTACATTCTGCGGGTTGTCGATTGATACTGTTATCGAATAATTATCGATACTAATGGCAACGGTTATTCGAAAATGGTGGTCAATAATAGCGAACCGACCGTGTAGTTGTGCAGTCCCTGCAGCGCAGCCTCGAGCCGACTTGCACGGCCGACGTTTCTCGTACATTAGTCAATTTTAAGGTCGGTCAGGCACGTAGATAATCGTTCAGAATTTACCGTGCATTACCTGACGACGATGATCAGGGTTGCTCGCGTCAATGACACGGGACACGTGAGCAAATTACGCTGTTTCGTGCCCCGCGCGAATCTCGTTCCTCCAAGGCTTTTAATTTCAACCGGATGCCGCCATTTTTCTCATCCGCGATTATTCCTTTTTCCATCGACAAGACATATCAAACGGAAATTCCAATCTGAAAGCTCTGTATTCATGCAAATTGTACGTTCGATTGAAGTGAACTCATTCGTCCACTTCAATCAGTTCCAATAAAACGCTTAATTAACGAAAACAAAACAAAAAAATCTTCTGTGTATAATCGTCTACGTGTCTTCACTTTTGAATTAACTTTTGAATGTGCAAATTAAACGTTGCCACGATCCGAAAGTACTAAGGTCGCTAGAGCAATTCTTTTCAGGTACGATCGTATTGTATTGTTTCGGGTATTTAAAATAACAGAGAGCCAATCTGACTTTGCGCGTTTTTAACAAAATCGTAATGCTTCGTCAAAAAACATTATTCCATATTTTATTCGCGAATCTGAAAATTTATAGTTCGAACTTTACTCACTCATAGAACAGGGTAAAAGTGTGCGCGTAAAAAGTGAGCGATAAATTTTAATAACTCGATAGATAATCACGGCAGAAATTTTATGCGTCTGTTACGAAGTTGCCCGTGATATGAATTTCAGATCGAGTAGAACGAGCCGAAGATAGAACGATAGGCGTTCAGTTGTAGATCACGAACTCGGTTTGTCCGAATCGTTATTCCTCCGGAGTTATTTGTTATACGACCGGAGCCGTGCACTCATTGATGTCGAATAACGTTGTTAAAGAATCGCGCAAGTAGACAATGATTAATGCATGAGAAAGATTTTTTGAGGATCGAACTAGCTGACTTTCTAACTGGCTGACACGGAACGCGAGATATTTGATCGGCTATACCTACTCCTTTTCAGATCGTCGCTCGACGACAGAAGTGACAACGCGAAAAGAGATCGGTACCATGGCGAGGCGACAGGATTAATTTATCCTGCCGTTGCTTTTCTTGACTTCTTCCGATGCCGTCTGCTCGTCGTTTGTGAGATCGAGTTGTATTAATTATAATCCAATCCTTCGAAGACTGTAATCTAATTTTTATTTACAACGTACACTGGCTCACGAAAGCATTCGAACGCCCTTTAACACTTTGATCGCCAAACAAGAAAGCTAAAAAATTCCATGAAATCAAAGTAAGTTATTTGATAAAATGGTAATTGAAAAAAATTAAATGCATGATATTGTGTGGTTCTCCAACTTTCTTGCATTTTACAGGTCCTAATCTTTGGTACAATGAATATACACTTATCGAAAAAAGTTAAGAAACAAAATAGTCGTTTGGGAATTAGTCCTGTATTAGGTACATGTCCGAATTAAAAATGACGAGATTACGTATCATACATGAACATACAATAAGTTTTTTTGGGATTATACTTGTATAAGCACTACAATTAATATTGGGTCAAGGAAACAAAATAAATACTTGTGACAAAAGTTAAGAAACATGAAGACTTCTTGCAAGAAGTAGAGTAAACAATGTAAACATACATGTTCGAAGGAGTCTAGTCTCTTTTCTGACATCGTCGAGTGTGGTTTGTATTATTAGCTGCAGCAAATATGGCAAGAAGGCAACATTTAACTGAAAGTGAGAAACAAAGAATAGTTGAAATGTTTAAAAAAGGGCAGAGGAAAACTGACATTGCAAAAGTGTTTGGTGTAAATCGTTGTGTTGTCACGAAGATTATAAAACGTTTTCAAGACAATGGAACTGTTAAAGTGGCACCACGAACCGGCAGACCACGAAAAACAAGTAAAAAGCTGGATCGTCGAATTGCAAAGCTGTCTAAATGCAATCCATTTTGCACAGCTGTCAAAATTAAAAGTCAGTTGGACCTCGGGAACATTAGCAGTAGGACAGTTAGCCGTCGTTTAGATGAAAATAATCTTTTCTCACGGAAAGCATGTAAGAAACCATTTGTTTCTAAGAAGAATATTAAAGCTCGGTTGAAGTTCGCTAAAGAGCACATTAACTGGTCTGTTGCCGAGTGGTCAAAAATTCTATGGAGTGACGAAAGTAAGTTCAACTTATTCGGAAATGACTCCAGAAGTAACGCACGACGTCCTATTGGACAGCGATTTAATGTCAAGTATTTGAAACCAACAGTAAAATTTGGTGGTGGTAATGTGATGGTGTGGAGCTGTTTCTCACATAACGGTCCTGGTCCGTTAATACAAATAAAGGAGTCTATGGATAGATTTGTGTATCGCGATATTTTGCAAAATCATATGTTGCCATTTGCTAAGGAGAAAATGTCAATGGAGTGGTCATTTCAACATGACAATGATCCAAAACATTCTTCTAAATTAATTAAGAGACTTGAACCCAATTGAACATTTGTGGGATTACGTTGGACGTCATTTTGGGAGTCATTCATTTACTAATAAAGCGGAGTTAATGCGAGAAATTACGAAAATATGGTCTAAAATATCACCCAAGCATTGTGTTCGATTAATCGAATCAATGCCATGCAGTCATCAAATCCAAGGGTTATCAAACATCTTATTAGATCATCATAAAAAGTATAAACAGCTGCACATTGTTGTTTTTTGTTAAAAGTGATTACATGATAACAAGCACAGTATGTTTCTTAAATTTTGTCACAAACTTTTCTTTCGTTTCCTTGACTCAATATTAATTGTAGTGCTTATACAAGTATAATCGAAAAAAAACTTATTGTATGTTCATGTATGATATGTAATTTGTTCATGTTATTTTTAATTCCGACATATGTATTTCAGGACATTAAAAATATACACTAATTCCCAAACGACTATATTGTTTCTTAACTTTTGTCAGTAAGTGTATTAACGTAAAAATTCATTTTAAAGCCTGAACAAATAATTCCGTCACCCATATATGGGTGACATAACAGTCAACGTGTTAAAACAGTATAACTTTTTTTTTTAACTGAATCAAATGACCTGACTTTTCTTTTAGCAATTAGAGGAATCGATTTACCGAATGACGCGCAAAAAAGATTTTGAAAAAATTGCAATTGCTAGGAATTATAAGAGCAAATGAAAACGGGCACTTTTCAAAACTTTTTTATTTGAGTCTGTAATGAAAATTTAAAATATGCGTTTTTTCGACCTGTGTTAGTTATACACATACTGAAAATTTCATCGAAATCAGTTGACGCAGGTAAAAACGACGCACATCGAAAGATGTCAGAATCTGTGGATTTTAAGCAGAAACTGACCAAAAGTCGTGAACAACTACGATTTTTCACCACTTTTAACTATTTATAGCTCGTGCGTATGTTAATCGATTTGAAAGAAATTTTTAGCTTGTGTATAAATAACATAGATCTACAAAATACATATTTTAAGTTTTCGCTACAGGCTTCGATCGTGTTTATCAAGCAGAAGTGTACGATTATAACGTTTGTTCGAGTATCAATTTTTTAAAATTTAATTCGTTAAATTTGCACGGAACTTTTGGATTAAATGTTTGTTTTATCATTTCTGCTAATTATTTCAAAGTCGATGAGAAATATTTAGTATCGAATTCTTCTATTCTACATTTTAAGTACATACTGAACTGACTGCGAGCGCTTTCAACCAATTTTAAATATATGGTAAAGCCCGTGACTAGACATTTATAGTTATTAATGATTAATAGATTTAATGATTAATAGAGAGTCGTTGATAAACGAGTATTTTAAAAATGAACGTTCCAAAATCACCAATTCATCGTATTCCGAAAGTAAAATGTCATGCGACGATTTCTACAAAATAATAGAACTTAACCTACTTTTCGTAACAAAGGTGAAGGGAAAAAAAAACGAACGAGGTAATAGGAGCAACGTCTTTCTCAGCGAAATTATATCTTCCATCGCTCAATCAAGTATTCAAACTGCGAGCACAATACGAAACAGACTGGAGCCGTTATTCCGCTTATATAAAAAATAATTGCTAGGGGAAACCCTAAGTGAAAGTAATCGATGGGATTCCGATTAATTAAAAGCGAACCCCGTTTCAAGATCTTATCTCGTTGCCACGGTCTTGACGAGAGAGAGAGAGGGGGGATTTCTTATCTTTTCAAAACCTTAAACGGTTCGCTAATCTCGGTACACTTTCATTCAAATCATTCGTTCAGAAGTATCACTCAAATATAATTTATATTTATCACTAGCATCCACCTTTATTAATCGCTCGTGTGATTCACATAAGATTGTTGGTAAAATGTTTCTAAAACCGGTAATTCGAAAGATGTTTCTCTTAAGCTTTAATAAACTAGTAACGCTAATTTTTGTATTACCTTTCCTGCGTCATCTAACGTGTTCGCGTTCAACAAAAATCGATAATACATAAACATGAAGGTGATTAATCGTTAATGATCTCCGAGCTTCCGAGAAAAAATTACGATTATAAAAGAACCAGATTGTTACTTACGACCTAATAAAAGTTTTACGTCGCTCGGAAATGCATATCACATATTTTATTATTCTATTGCGTAACGAAGGCAGTCGCTGCATAATAAACCGACTGCAAATCTTTGTGCAAAATAACAATTTTCTGCGTCAACTGCTAGCAACACGAATCATAAAAAAAGTTGTATATTTAATCATTCTAGTATCGTTGAAAATAACATATCGATATTCACAAACTTTTTTAACATTTCAACAATTTTTTAACTCTTTGCACTCGAATGGCGACTCTGAGTCGTCACTAAAAATTGCTGTATTATTATTAAAAATATTTTTTACATTATCAAATATATGTTTGTATTTTATGAATAGCTAAACATTTAAGTAAATTATTTAATTAATAAAATGAAGAAAATCGCATAGAGTGAAAATATTCTGGGCCGGAAGAAATGTTTGGTTTTGAGTCGAAATAGTTTTTCGCATACTCATTTTTGTCTTGAACCCGTAACATTCGTAGCCTAATAATAGACATGTTGACGGAACATCCGCAGACGATCAGCCGAATCAGGAACAGCATGATCGAAAGTTTGCTATTGTGATGCCGAGGTGAAAGCTGCTGAAAATAAAGAGAGGCGAACCTAGAGCATTTCGTGTCGTCGATCGCAATTAAAAGCTGCGCAAGGATCTCCCGGCGTTTCGCGCTTGACGACGCCGTGCCGGCTCATAATTACTCGACAAGATTTAATCGGTGCGCTCCGGGCTAATTAAAAATTCTTCGCCCCTCACGGGTTCTATCAATAAAGAGATAGTATCGGGGATAACGGTAAGAAAATGTCTTCAGCCGTTTCTTCGTTCCGCGAAAGAAAAGGGACGGCCGGTATCTTCGCGCGAATCTCAAAAGCTATCCGTCACAAGATAGCCGCCGACAATTGGCCGTTCTACGGTGAGCTTGCATATTCGCGACACGCGATTCGATGCAATTCGACGGACAATTCGGGACGTCCAACCCCGGCCCGAGTAATTGCATCCTTTGTCAGCGTCGATGCTTCTTGGAAAAAACCAGTCGCCCCGAAGAAAAGCAGATCGAGATTAATCTGTAATTCATTGTATTTCTGTTAATTGGTACCGGCCGATATGTTAACCCTTTGCACTCGATGCTATTTTAATTTCAAAACGAAAAATTTCTTCCGACCTAGAATATTCCCTATATAGGGGAGAGTTGCCAAATGCGTACTGGTCACCTAAATCGTACCAGCTCTTTTCTTTAAAAATTAATGCATTTTGATGCCTCTTGGTGGTAAAGATATGAACTTTTATTTATGTCGATAAAGTAGGACCAAAAAGTCATTCGCATGAAGTGTTGTTTTGTGAATGACAGAAGCACAAAGAAATCAGGCAAGTCTGATGTTAATTTTAAACGATTTTAATCGGCTGAATTAAATATAAATCTACAGTTTCTGAGGTAGTCTTATATATTTTTGAAAATTAGCTATGTTATATTATTTCTTTCTATTTAGTTTATAAAACATGCTGATAATGTTTTAAAGGTTAGCTTCAATTATCTAGCGGGACGCCTTTTTCCTAAATCGTACCACACTGTGGTTTCCTAAATCGTACCAGTACGATTTAAGATACTGTTATTCAAATTTTACCGCGAAAATAAACGATTTACAATATTTCAAATTTTTTTTAGCATGGGAAAGCGAAAATATTGTGAATGGACAGAAGAACAGATGAAATTAGCAATAGAGGCTTACAGAAATAAAAAATACGAATTCAACGAATGTTCTCGGCGGTATAAAATTTCAAAGCCAACGTTAAGAAGACACCTCCTTGAATTGATAAAAAGACCTACTTCTGCATTAAAAAAGGTTGGAGGAGTTTTGAAAGAAGACAATATTTATTATTGTCCTAGTTGTATTTAAGTTAAGTAATGTAATATTCCATTTTATTTTTATGTTGTATTGTATATTAAACTGAAATTAAACGCAAAATACAGTTTCTCTTATGATTTTTTTGTATCTTTTTAATCCAACACATGAGGTACGATTTTGGAAACCGGCTGGTACCATTTAGGATACCGGTTGCCTAAATCGTACTGTTTGCATGATCTCATAAAAGTGTTCATATCACAATGATCTATCAATAAATATTTAAAAAATCATATTAAATTGCAACTTCGATAGTTAATACATAGATACAAAACACAATTTTTGCTCAAATTCCTACTAAAGAATATATAAACTGCCTTCGAAATTAAGTGGTACGCATTCGGCAACTCTTCCCTATTTGTTTTCATATTATACATACGAAAATGGTGCAATTTACTCGTACTATACTAAAATCTTTAGTAATTTATTCAGTACAAATAAATTTAATAATGTAAAAAAGTATTTTGAATATTGAGACAGCAATTTTTAGCAATTTTTCGCCTTACAGTCGCCATTCGAGTGCTAAGGGTTAATCGAAATCTTGTAATCCCCATACGTTCTTCAAAATTAGTTGCATAAATCCTAGCATATACGGTGTTTACTCGATAAATGTCCAAAACACGGGTCCGGCCAGGGACATTTAGAAAATACTAATCTTTGATCCACTGCTGAACGTAAAAATAACCATACCCCCCGGTAGTGGGGATAGATCTCGAACAATTATCGGCCAGATATTTGGGACATTTATCCGAGTAGATACTGTACCCATTTTTGTTTTATAGATTAAATCGATATGAAAAAGGAAATAGGTGAATTTTACCCCGAGGAGTGTACACTCAAGGGTTGATAACGTACCCACGAAATCAAATCAATTTTAAGAATCAATTTCCATTTATTAAGATTTGTGTACAGATCTGTCGATATTAAACAGCGTTAAGTTATGAGTAGATTTTATGTGAATATATATATTAACTACTTATTGAAACGTTTATTAGAATTATTTGATATTTTTAGCAGCTTCCCGAGGAAGCATGCGATATTGAATTCATCCTAGGCAAATTTATATTTGCAGAATTTATTGAATGAATTGAGCATGTCTTGAATAAATAACTCTTTCACGATTAATATAAAATTTTAGATTTAATTTCATTTGTGCGTGATTTAAGTCAGTTTATAAAGTAAACGAAAGATGTTATTTTGTATAATTATTTACTACCTAATAATGAAAAACGATTGTTTGAATTTTTAAATACAGATCACGGCTATACACGCTAGAACCATCTGCCGAGGAAGTCTAGAATAAAATTGCTCCCTTAACTATATCTACAGATATCTTGCTTACCGACTCCATTACCGACTTCTACGATTGTATCCAGGGAGCTCCTGTATCCGTATTTTATAGATCTCTGCTGTTACCTACGATTCCTGAATTATCTTGGGAGCATCGTTACAAATTACAATTTTGCTGAGGTTCCAATATTCAAACTGAATGAAATTTTTTGCATTCATTTTTTGTGGGTTAACCCCTTTTAATACCAAAAATATTGTCGCGTTTAAAAATACATATTAAATAAAGACAATCCGAAAATAAGATTTTACAGTCCCATTTAATTTTCGTTTTCGCCAAGTCGAGCAAATTATTGAACAATCAAACCTCTCAGTTAGACATAACACTGCAACGAATAAACCGCGAATTTGCATTTATTTAGACAAATTCAGTAAGATTGAGACTTCCTCTATCAGTGGCTGCAATAAACTACAATTTTCATGTTACGATCGTTCAACAATTTTATTTACATTTTTAAGGTGAGAGGCGCTCTAGCGTTCAACGTATCCACAACAAATTTTGCATAGACGTTTTACAACAGCCTGGAAAAACTACTGCGGGGTGTTCGCCGCCAAAGAACACTTTTAAATGTTTAAATAAATTTAATGCAGCTAACACGCTACCAAAGCATAAAGTACTGCACTTGAATTCGAACGATTTTTCCTCCTATGTATTCTAAAATAATCTTTTCTCTCTGGGATCGTCCTCGCACCCCGTTCGTAGCCGACTGTCCACTCTGGGAAAACGATTAGGTTCTAAACGAAAATTCATATCCCCATGGAAACCGGTCCCGGCCATCGTCATACGTTTAGTCGACTAATTGCTTGATCGAAAGGGGGTGGTCACCTGGGGTGGGGAGAGGGGTGCGTATCCGCCTAGATGATGGTAATAAATAACCGGCTCCCTCCTCCCACTGTTAAAACCTAACTGATTCAGGACATTCTGTAATGATCGGTTTAAGTGTATGATTTAAGACCGTTCCCGTTAAGTTCCACGGAAAAACCGGCCGCGTCCTATCGATATCGTGCGAGCGAGCTTCCACTTTAATGCGCGATCGTTGCTCGATCGCAAACAGCTTGTAGCCCGGCCGATGTTTACGGCATTAAACGTAGAGAGGCCACTTACCGTGATTACAAGCCGACATATTGGTTTAGAAAAATTCTGTTCAACGGTGACGAGCCTCAGGACGCCCTCTGACTCTCTAACCAGAGAATTTCCTTTTCTTTTCAACAAAAACGTCAAGCCCTCCAGTCCTGTTCCTGTTGTATTTATTTAAAAACACATGTGGTCTAGGACCCTGTATGAAATTGTTTCAATGGCGGTTTATATGATACCTCTATCTCCGCTACATTTAACTTAAAATATCAGGTTCTATTTTATAATATATAATTGTTATTCTCGCTACCGAATCTCTGCTGGAATTTAACCCCTTAACGCACAGTTTTCGAAGAAAAGCGTGCTACGCGCTCGAATTAACTCGAGCGTACAAGTTAAGGGGTCAAGGAACAAATCGCTGCTATTGATCGACGCAAAAAGAAAGTGGATTGTTTAAATTTCTCCTTGCTCGCAAGGTTACACGAGGTGCCACGCGTTCTCGCTAAAATTCATAGAATCCGTCCGGACACGAACCCGGTCCGATAGCCTGTAATTTGCAGTTATTAAGCGAAATGAATCAGTCGACGGTCCTGTGAACGGGTCGCCACGGGATTTTTGCTAATGGCGATCGTGCGTCCTCCAGACGAAGGGCTCTAATGCGCAACCAACTTCTGAACGTTCGTTACGTGCTCACGTAATTACCGATCTCGCGTGCTGGTTTGTCGACGTGTTTAAGAGAGAAAGGGTGTCGGATGAGGTTTAGAGAGGTCACGGAGATAAGTGGATGCGGTTCGTGTGACGTCATGGATTTGATGAGGATCGACCTGTTAGGCGGGCACCCCTGGAACCGGGATATTCGATACCGTTTTGCAAGTGTTGCAATTTATTAGCAGTATTCCCTCCCGAACATACTTTTTTTCTTTTTTCTTTCGATGCTTTCTTCGAAGCTTTTTCTTTCAATTTCGTCCACGTTCTCGAACAAACGAACCACAGTGCGTCGGTGGTGGGTTACGTGAATTTTGCGGGGACCGACAGTCGGCGGCGACATAACGGGCTGAATGGAGAGGGTAAAAGAAAAAAGATGGTCGAAAAGAAAAGGGGTTGAAAGACGGTCTCTTGTTCGGCAGACAGTCGTAAAATCCGGGCGGCTCGTCTCGATTCGAGGCACGCTCGGAATTTGCGAGCACCTTTAATGAGGCAGTTTTATATCGGCGTCGGCAACACACCGAGGGGAGGTTGAGAACCCGAAGGTGGCTCGTGCTCGATGATGACCTCTGACCGCGAAGTCCGAAGAGTGAGACGACGAGGCCATGCCTGGGCACGCGAGGCCCAAGACTTCGCCCCGAGGCACGCGCACCATTCCCCTCTTTCTTCTCTTTCTTTCTTTTTTTTTCTTTTTGTTCGTCTCCCTTTCTCTTTCCCTGGCCGTAACCACAACCACGACCACGGACCACGGACCACGACCACAACCGTCGCCGCAGCCACCCTCTCTTCGACGCGTTCCCTCTTCCTCGCTCTCGCCTCTATTTCACTCCACCCCGTCTCCCCACCCCCCCCCCCATCGGCCGTTCCTCTTTTTTCCCCGGTTTCCCTCGGCCTCTTCACGTAATTTTGCGCGATTGGCCGGTGTCATGCCGTGCAAAAACACTGCCCATAGAACTCCATGATGCGGCGCGGCAAGTGGCCGACAAGGAGAGAGAAACGGTGGTTGTTTTGCATGTGCGCCGTGTCCCCCCATTCTCCTCTTCGTCCTCTTCTTCATCCTCCCTGCTTCTCCACCCTCCTTCTCTTTACCGTCTGCCTTCTTCGTGGATCGAGATCCATTCCGAGATCCTTTGACCAGAGACCGGGGCGTGATCGGCGTTCAGATCGTCGGCATTTCTGTACCAGCTATCTCCAGATTGGAATATTTTGATAGGCCCTCGCGGATGGGGCTCGATAGAATCTTCGTTGCGAAGTTCCGCTTCGAGATGGGGTAAGCAGCGCTGCGGCTGTCAGGTTCACCGGGTTCTGAACGCGTGGTGTCCTGTATCTCGTACTTGGTGCCGAGGATGTTCGGGGGTAATCCCTTTGTTGCGTGCACTTTGCGCATTTTGTTCGCCGACTGAGTGAGCCGCAGACGATTAGAACCGTTGGTTGCAATACATGGGCCAATTACCTCCCGAAGGTACTACCTCGATCTTTGTCGTTGGTTTCAGTCGTTATCATTAGTCGCAACGAGACAAGTTTCGATGGAACTGGAATCGTTCCGAGGGCTGCATATTTTGCTCGGCGAATTTGAAACTACACCGTTCAAACGTACCGATGGCAAGACGTTTGTGTTTTCGAAAATAAATCGTTTCTGAAATTCTTTGTTACGAGATTCGTCGGTAAGACGAGTTAATCTGTGCACAAATTCCCCTACATGATTCCTCTACATGATAGTTATTAGTCGCAACGAGACAAGTTTCGATGGAACTGGAATCGTTCCGAGGGCTGCATATTTTGCTCGGCGAATTTGAAACTACACCGTTCAAACGTACCGATGGCAAGACGTTTGTGTTTTCGAAAATAAATCGTTTCTGAAATTCTTTGTTACGAGATTCGTCGGTAGGACGAGATAATCTGTGCACAAATTCCCCTACATGATAGTTATTAGTTGCAACGAGACAAGTTTCGATGGAACTGGAATCGTTCCGAGGGCTGCATATTTTGATATTTTTGTTTAACCCTCCGCGAACCAAGTGGAATGAAATTAGCCAGGGTGAATTTTAAACTACACCGTTCAAACATACCGATGGAAAGACGTTTGTGTTTTTGAAAATAAATCGTTTCTGAAATTCTTTGTTACGGGATTCGTCGGTAGGTCGAGTTAACCCCTTAACTTGTACGCTCGAATTAATTCGAGCGCGTTAAACAGGCCAAACTGTGCACACTCGAGATAATTCGAGCGGCGTTGTATTTGATGCTGCTATAATTTTTACACTCGAATATAATCGAGAATTGAAAATAACAATGTGAAAGCAAAGGAAAAGAAAATCGTTTTATTGACATTTATCGTTTACATGGGATTGTAAGCTACAACACTTATTTATTCAAGAATAAAATATAGCCTTTTTTCATGGGACCATGGAACGGACCTAGTCCATTGATTTTTTTTTTGGTCGGTTTAAAAAAAAAAAAACTGTGCGTTAAGGGGTTAATCTGTACACAAATTCCCCTACATGATTCCCCTACACGATAGTTATTAGTCGCAACGAGACAAGTTTCGATGGAACTGGAATCGTTCCGAGGGCTGCATATTTTGCTCGGCGAATTTGAAACTACACCGTTCAAACGTACCGATGGCAAGACGTTTGTGTTTTCGAAAATAAATCGTTTCTGAAATTCTTTGTTACGAGATTCGTCGGTAAGACGAGATAATCTGTGCACAAATTCCCCTACATGATAGTTATTAGTTGCAACGAGACAAGTTTCGATGGAACTGGAATCGTTCCGAGGGCTGCATATTTTGATATTTTTGTTTAACCCTCCGCGAACCAAGTGGAATGAAATTAGCCAGGGTGAATTTTAAACTACACCGTTCAAACATACCGATGGAAAGACGTTTGTGTTTTTGAAAATAAATCGTTTCTGAAATTCTTTGTTACGGGATTCGTCGGTAGGTCGAGTTAACCCCTTAACTTGTACGCTCGAATTAATTCGAGCGCGTTAAACAGGCCAAACTGTGCACACTCGAGATAATTCGAGCGGCGTTGTATTTGATGCTGCTATAATTTTTACACTCGAATATAATCGAGAATTGAAAATAACAATGTGAAAGCAAAGGAAAAGAAAATGGTTTTATTGATATTTATCGTTTACATGGGATTGTAAGCTACAACACTTATTTATTCAAGAATAAAACATAGCCTTTTTCCATGGGACCATGGAACGGACCTAGTCCATTGATTTTTTTTGGCCGAATTAAAAAAAAATAAAAAACTGTGCGTTAAAGGGTTAATCTGTACACAAATTCCCCTACATGATAGTTATTAGTTGCAACGAGACAAGTTTCGGTGGAACTGGAATCGTTCCGAGGGCTGCATATTTTGATATTTTTTTTAACCCTCCGTGGACCAGGTGGAATGAAATTAGCCTCGGCGAATTTGAAACTACACCGTTCAAACGTACCGATGGAAAGACGTTTGTGTTTTCGAAAATAAATCGTTTCTGAAATTCTTTGTTACGGGATTCGTCGGTTAATCTGTACACAAATTCCCCTACATGTTGTTACCAAATCCTTTCTATTCTACCGTAAGGGTTACCAGCGAACCCTGTCGCCCGAAATGTCACCGAAAAGCTACACAACTTTATGGTATAGCCAGTAACACAAAGCAAAACCGTGTGCAAGAAATAAACCGGTCCTTGGTCGATGTATCGAGGCGGGTCCCGAGCGACCCGGCACCGGCGGGCCTCGGGTCTCGACGATAACAAAAACATCTGCCTTCTGCGCTCGGTTCCAGCAGGCGGGTCGGAATGATCCGGTACTCGTCGAGCGGAGGGTTAAATCCACAGGTTTGCTCGTCGTTCATCATCCGTTCGAAAGAAGAAAGTTTCCAGGCGAGCAACACGGATCAACACATAGGAATATAACGCACAGGGAGAGAGAGAGAGAGAGAGAGAGAGAGAGAAAGAAAGAGGAGGAACAGGGCACGGCGCCGCCATCGGAGTCGCTCGCCGGATATCAAGACGAAGGATACGCGGGCCAGGTATATCCGCGGCAAAGTTCCGAAGGGGGCGGTGTGAAGGGCGTAGCCCGCTAATTATAATTATACTACGCCGGTATTAGCAGCGTGAAATGCAACGTAAATTCTGATGAAATACTCACCGCCCCTCGGGGTCCTGGCGCGGAGCAGCGTGCAGCTCGTTTGCCAAGCAGCGCGCGCTTTGTTTCGCGGCCGCGCGAGTCGTAGATCGACCTCCGCATTGTCGTACATTACCGCGTGGAAATAAATGAGTTCGTTACGCGAGAAAAACGAGAGACACGCTAACGACACACGGCCGGCCGACTGGCTTGGTGGTTCGCTTGGTTGGTTGGTTGGCTTGGTTGGCTTGGTTGGTTCGCTTGGTTGGCTGGCTCGGCTCGCTCTGTCTGGCTGGTTGGTCGGCTCTCTCGCTGGCTGACTAGTAAGCGACCTCGTCATTGCTCCGCGCGGCGATTCGCCGCCATTCCTACCTTCCCCGTTGTTATGCTGTTTTAATTACGTCGCATTAATTACCCGGCGATAATTCGAAGTGAAACGTCGATGGCGCTTCCCTTCGCGCGGACTTTTAACCGGCTCGATCAATTCCGCGACGCGACGCGATGCACAGCGGGCCAAGCTTATTGGACCGTTCGACAAAACGATGCAAGTTTTTGGGATAGTGTTTAACCCTTTCAGCTGCTTAGACCGTACGTCATGCGGATAAGTAGCCTCGCTGTTTAGCACGTGAAGAGTGCCGCTCTGTTTGTACCGTACAAAGAGAAATGTTAGATAAACAATAGTACACTAGATCGCGCCTTAGTCGGCGTTACCAAATAGCCATTAACGAGCCGATGCATACAATGAGGATGACACCGGAATTCGTAACGATATTAGAGCAATCTACGTATGAGCTCCAAAGGCGAACAATATATGCGGTGCGTGCTATACACAAGCAAAGTAAATGTAAAGACGAACACAACAATTGTGAAATATATACCAGTTGTTCCGTTAATAAATAAGTGTCTTTTTCAATACATAACAAGAAATTATTGACATATTACCACGGCTAGAAATTCTTCTGAAATACAGTTTTTTATTCTCTCCAACGCAAGTATTATTGAAATAGAACAGCTAATTTGACAATAAAGCTCAAATCCAGGAGTGTTGGGGTGTCACTACCACTGCTACGATAAAGCGATTTGAGAAAAGCCCAGGAAGCGGTAATTTTTCTTTTTTTTTTTGATGTTGAGTTTAAGGGAGAGTGGTGAAATAATGTAGTTAGATTGTAAACAAAACTCACATCCGGCAATGTCGGCGCGGCGTCGCTTTGGCTGTTACAATGTAACAACGCGAAAAAGCCATATGGAGTGTGCGGTATAAATCGAAATGACGATCGGGAAGATAAAATGACGATCGGCATGAGACGAGAATGGGGAAGACGTTAGTTGCACGTCCGTTAGGCAAGTTCGACATAAGAGTCGGTTTAGGCAGGACATACCTGGTACATATTATAATAAGTTCCCAGTGAAAAACTTTTATATTAAAGTTCCTTTTATTCGCTAACGCTGTGCTTTATGATAAGAACAATACCATTCCTATCATACAGGGTGTTTGGTAACTGGTGGCACAAGCGAAAAGGGGATGATTCTACGTGAAAGAATAAGTCGAAATTATAGAATACAATTTTTTCATCCGAAGTTTCGTTATCGAGAACATCAAGTTTGAAATGCAGCGAATACGCATGCTATTCGATAGGAATTGTCTGACGCGTCTGATCATGACCAACCAAATCTACTTCCTGCATATACTAAAGCACACGAACCTGACAGATCTTCAAAGTCGATTTTCTCGAAAACAAAGCCTCAAACGAAAAATGTTTATTCCATATTTTCGACTTATTCTTTCATGTAGAATCCACCCTCTTTTCGCATATACCACCAGTTACCAAACACCCTGTATATCCTCAACAAATATCGCTAAATAACGACGGTTTTTCGTTACTTTTAAGCTTCACGGTATCGAGGGACAAGTATAGCGATTTACTTTTTATTTGTTAGGCGACTTTAAGGTCATTTGAAGGCCAACTTGATTTTTTTCAAATGAAAAATACGTATTTTCCAAAAGATTCTTATTCTACGAGGAAAATGGAGACGAAGGAAATTGATACCACGCATATAGTCATTGTCGTTAACCTCCCAATGATGGGAAAGCGATATCAGTCTTTTTGTCGACACTTAAGTGCAGCAAAGAAAACGCTGTCGTAAAACGTTGTAGCTTAGCAACTGTTCGGTATCTTTTCTTCCAGTTCACTGTTTGATGAGCAAGCACCGTCTTCGGATCGAGAAAAACAAGATCGTTTACAAAGGGTAAGGCTCTCGCCACCGAGAAGAAGAATAACAATCCTGAGATTTACAAGGAGAAGCTTCCAGCGTTGTAATCTCGCAACAAGCATTTTAATGCCAAGCGAGACGCGTAATTATCGTGTTTAAGTTACCCTGGTTACTTTCGAGATTGTAATTAACGTTAATAACCCTGATCGGAATGATGTCCGTATAGATTTACGGTCAACGATCAGTGGTAAGATATCGATACGTTCATTATTTTATATATTAAAATAAACTTCTCTGTTTGTACGAGAGAACGAGAAATGCGAAAATACTCGATTCTTATTTAAGTCACATTTTACGAACAAAAAGAAAAGTAAATGTACAAATAATGATTAATGAAAGCAGTTTCTGCACTTGATCACATTTGCGAGTAAACATAACCACTTTTCTTAATATTAAAGTAGCTAAGTTTTAAACGACATGATAGAGGGAATACGACTGCGCTGAGTTTCTGTGTCTGGCAACGAATGGCTGAATCTACTGCGAAATCATGCTCGTCGAAGTCTCCATTCGATTCGGATGGACACTGAAGACCAACGTCACTGAATCACTGAACATCTTTTTGACAACATAAGCAACAAGTAACAGTGTTTAGCGATATCAACACATTATGCGGTAGAATATTAACCCTTTGTACTCGATTTATTTTCAAAGTTGTTGCGTGTCAACTTGTAATTATTTTTAGCTAAATGAATTAAAGTAATTTACAGTGGTAGGATTCAACGTATTATATTTATTTCATTAATTATTAATATAAAATGTTTTATTTTTTGTAATCTTTTACAGTGTGATACATTTTAAAACAATTTCCAACATGCAGAAAAGGATGTCTTTCGCATGTTTCGCAGAAATAAACAGTTGTCTTCCTTTCGCCCTTAGCTTTTCTGTTAGAACAGACCATACAGTCGTTATGTTTTTTTCAGGATGAGGTACTAAAATGTGGTTTTCCATCAAGTCGATTCTCTACATCTGATGTTGATGGTCGCCCGCGTTTTTTTAGCTCTTTGTCTGAAATCTCCCACCAAGGAAAGAACTAACTTACGTATGAAACGTAAATGAGTTAATTCTTATTACATGAAACTTTATACAAAATGTATGAATTAATGGCACTTGTCTCTAAACCCCAGAAAAAAAGTTTTCGCCACCATTTAATAGATTTTCACCGGCTTTGTTTTCTTGTTTTTTTTTTGGTTGTCACCTCCAATGTGACATACGAGTTGTAGAGTAAATTAGCATTGTCACCTCCAGTGTGACATACGAGTGCAAAGGGTTAAACTACCAAAAATCAAAGTGATTCAATTAATAAAACCGGGGCTAGAAAGTTCTAGTTTAAAAATGAATTTCGAAAGTGCTAATAAAATTCGAAGAGTTAATCAAAATGGCTCGATAACGTAAGGAACTGTATGATGGGCGTCGAGCAAACACCATACTAATAAGCAATTAATAATGGTCAGAAATAAAATTGATGTCCGCCGCGCGTAAAGCAAACATTCCATAAATCAACGTGTTAGATCTCAAAACTAATTACAGTCGAAGTGAAAACCTGTGGACAGAGTGTGCCTGCATCCGCCGAAAACTACCTTCCCACGATTCGCTGGACTACTTTCCCCGCATTAGCAACAGGCAGCCATTAACGGTTTCAAAAATTGGAAAATAAATACAATCCTTCACCCGCGAACACCATATGGTACACGAATCGCAGCGCGTTTAACGCCCTCGCAGCAGAGAGGAAAAAAAGGGCAGTCGCAAAAATGTCTTTAATAACAGCCGATCGATCAAAGTTTATCGGAAAACACCGAGGGAAAGGAGACACGCGGTTTCAGGTACGGCCTGTTCTAGAAGCGAGGATTATCGCTCTCGCGGAACCCTGCATTCCTAATTCATAAATCTGCCCTCCCGTTCGCTAATTGATAATAGTAATTACACCTGCGTGTCGCTCAAACGGCCATACAGCAGATTGTACGTGCGCGTGTACCCGCCACGTCGTTATTTATCATCGTCGACTCGAGAGACTGGGCACGAGGATTGAGTCCCTCCGCTCGGCTCCGCTCCGCTCGGCTCTGCTCGGCGCCGAACCGCGCGGCGCGCCGTTCACCGTACAGGAAGGCGGGCGTTTTCTCCTAGTGCACTAATAACATAGTGGCGACCTGATAATTAATAATGAAACAGCACGGGGGCTGGCTACAAGGGGGAAAAGTGGGGAAGAACGTGCCGTGCCGGCCCTGTTACGCTCCGCGAGCGTCGATGCACCGCCTTTCCGCGTAATTGCAAGGTGCAGCGGGCTACGTGCGATTCGTCGACGGAATCCGACAACTAGGAACACGGGATGGACCCCCGGTGCATCCTCCGACTCGAGAAAACCAACGCGAAACGACCGCACCAAAAGATCTACAGGCTGATTCAGCTAACGTACAATGCTGATCAATCGATGGTAAAAATCGTAAAATCGCACAGATTTTGTTTTTGCATAAATTCATATTAGATGGATCATCGATGCATCCTCCATTTCGAGAAAACAAACGCGAAACGGCCGTTTGAAAAAATCTACATTTTGTTTTTGTATAGATTTATGTTGAACGCATCATCGGTGCTTCCTCCGACTCGAGAAAACCAACGCGAAACGACCGCACCAAAAGATCTACAGGCTGATTCAGCTAACAGGCAATGTTGATCAATCGATGGTAAAAATAGTACAATCGCACAGTTTTTGTTTTTGCATAAATTCATATTAGATGGATCATCGATGCATCCTCCATTTCGAGAAAACAAACGCGAAACGGCCGTTCGAAAAAATCTACAGGCTGATTCATCTAACAGGCAACGCTGCTCAATCGATGGTAAAAATGGTAAAATCTCAGATTTTGTTTTTGTATAGATTTATGTTGAACGCATCATCGGTGCATCCTCTCATTCGGGAAAACCAACGTGAAACGACCACTACCAAAAATCTATAGGCTGATTCAGTTAACAGGCAACGCTGCTCAATCGATGGTAAAAATGGTAATATCTCATAGATTTTGCTTCTGCATAGATTCGAATTGGACGGATCATCGGTGCATCCTCCATTTCGAGAAAACAAACGCGAAACGGCCGTTCGAAAAAATCTACAGGCTGATTCATTTAACACACTATCGGCGGGAAGGTATTAATACCTTTTCCACAGACTGGCGCTTATCGGCGGGTCGGGTATTAATACCTTTTATGCAGAACGTACGCTAAGTGTTAGTGAAACACTTACGAATGCATGTTTTTTTTCATTGTCACTAATTTTTGGGCAGGAATGATGTTTTGGTTGTTTTTTGTAAAGTCTGACCAGTGTTTAGTCCTAAATTTATTCATTTTTAAGAAAAACTAATAATTATATGAAATGTGCTATTTTGACACAATGCTATTTTGAGTCAATAAAATTACTATACACGGTGTTTGGTAACTGGTGGTACAAACGAAAAACGGGTGATTCTACATAAAAGAATAAGTCGAAAATATAGAATAAAATTTTTTCATCCGAAGTTTCGTTATTAAGAAAATTGAGTGTGAAATGCAGCGAATACGCATGCTATTCGATAGGAATTGTCTGACGCAACTGTCTGATCATGACCAACCAAATCTACTTCCTGCATATACTAAAGCACAGAAACCTGACAGATCTTCAAAGTCTATTTTCTCGAAAACAAAGCCTCAAACGAAAAATGTTTATTCTACATTTTCGACTTATTCTTCCATGTAGAATCACCCCCTTTTCGCTTGAACCACCAGTTACCAAACACCCTGTATAAGAAACTGAATAATAAAATATTCCTAAACATTATTACGCTTTTCTCTTACTACATAAACTTTTAAAACTTTCAAAAATTAACAATTATTGTTTGGTCCATGTCATACATTAAATGAAGTAATAGAAAACTAAATTAAAAATTGAATTTTTTTTTAAGTTTCATCTACATCTTCGAAATACTATGTGATACCTATTTTCCAAATTTCAATGAAATCATACTATTAGATGCGAATATTACATGTTTTCTAATAAGTGCACTTTTTTCATACTTTACTAATTTTCGTCCGCTATACGTGTGAGTCAAGCTCATGATGTTACCCGCCGATAGTGTGTTAACAGGCAACGCTGCTCAATCGATGGTAAAAATGATAAAATCTCACAGATTTTGTTTTTGTATAGATTTATGTTGAACGTATCATCGGTGCATCCTCCCATTCGGGAAAACCAACGTGAAACGACCGCTCCCAAAAATCTATAGGCTGATTCAGCTAACAGGCAATGCAGCTCAATCGATGGTAAAAATGGTAAAATTGCAACAACTTGGTATTAACCCTTTGCGGTCTTATTAAGTTTATACATAGATGTTATGCTGGTGGGAATTAATTTTCGTTGAACGAACAGTAACGCATAATATGTAAGATTATGAAGGAAAAACAAAATTTACTAATCCTTTTTTAAACTTTATGTAATACAATAATATGTTTTTAATTTTATGTAAAATTTATATTTTTCTATCAGAATTACTAGTATAAATATTTTCATATAATATAACATCACTATGGTTCTTTGCTGTGGTGGTTGAGAGTAGACATACGATCGCAAAGGATTAATTTTGTAAGTAATCATTGGGTGATAAAATTGAATAAAATGTAGAGCTATAAAATCAGAAATTTCTGCCAGGATATTAATTTGTCAAAGGATCATGGATCGGTAAAATTGCGATTTGCATAGAGGGTCCTCGAAGGCGCGGCAGCATCGCAAATGCAAATTGAAAGAACAACGACGACAGACAGCAGCCAGAATAAAAATTGTATTATTCAAGGTTTTCGCTAACCCTCGCCGACCCTCGTTCTCCTTTTTATTCACACCGTCGGATATCGTTTCGCCGCGGTTTTCCTCGGCTCCACCGTGGTTTTTCTATCAAGAACTCGGACTTCGTCTCGCGGTCTAAGGCAAGACTCACCGCAAATAAGATAATCTCCATTATAAACTCGGGGGTGAGGTGAATAAACGACGGGGAGTTATTTACTCGTCTTGGAAAGAGGGGAGAAAGGAAACAAAGTAATAACAACGGAACGGGAATAAGAAGGCAGGTTTGAATTCTTAGCCAGTGCCGCAAAGGTCTTGGTCGCGCAGCCGCCTTAAGACGGATTCCCATCGCATTATTTCGCGGTAAAGGGCTTCCTCGCAACCTCGTTTACCGTGCAATTCCGCGAACGCTGAGCTTTCACTGACCTGCGATAACCACTCGACACTTTATTCTGATCAGACCACCGGATTATTCGCGAAAATTCGTCTTTGATCTCATCTTCCGCGTCTCCTTCTTTGCACAATCCAGAATCAGACAACATTTCAAAGGAAAAGCTGTTTTGCAAATTTCCTAGACGATTCTTATTTACGGGCAACAATGCCTCGGCAGACAAATTAATTTTTCTTAATTTCACAAAGCACAGAAACTTGCAGTTTGGGTGCCCGAAGAAGTTATTATTAATCGTTTCGGTCCTAGATATTCTTATTTGCAGACAACAATGCTTAGGCTCAGAATTTAATTTTTCTTAATTTTACAAAGCACTGAAACTTGCAGTTTGGGTGCCCGAAAAATTTATTATTAGTACACGATTCGGTACTAGACATTCTTATTTACAGGCAACAATGCCTAGGCTCACAATTCCATTTTTCTTAATTTTACAAAGCACTGAAACTTGCAGCTTGGTTGCCCGAAGAATTTGTTATTATTAAACGCTTCGGTTCTAGATATTCTTATTTGCAGGCAACAATGCTTAGGCTCAGAATTTAATTTTTCTTAATTTTACAAAGCACTGAAACTTGCAGTTTGGGCGGCCGAAGAAGTTGTTATTATTAAACGCTTCGGTCCTAGATATTCTTATTTGCAGGCAACAATGCTTAGGCTCAGAATTTAATTTTTCTTAATTTTACAAAGCACTGAAACTTGCAGTTTGGGTGCCCGAAGAATTTGTTATTATTAAACGCTTCGGTCCTAGATATTCTTATTTGCAGGCAACAATGCTTAGGCTCAGAATTTAATTTTTCTTAATTTCACAAAGCACTGAAACTTGCAGTTTGGATGCCCGAAGAATTTGTTATTAAACGCTTCGGTCCTAGATATTCTTATTTGCAGGCAACAATGCTTAGGCTCAGAATTTAATTTTTCTTAATTTTACAAAGCACTGAAACTTGCAGTTTAGTTGCCCGAAAAATTTGTTATTACTACACGATTCGTTCGTCGATATACTTATTTGCAGGCAACAATGCGTAGGATCACAACTTAATTTTTCTTAATTTCACAAAGCACTGAAACTTGCAGTTTGGGTGCCCGAAGAATTTGTTATTATTAACACATTCGCGACCGGCACATTTTTCCGTTTCTAATACTGAGTACCGGTGAAAATAATGAAATTCTGAAGCTGGTTGCCGCAAACTTGTATCGCTAAAGCAAAGATAAAAATGATAAAATTTGTGTTGCAATTATGTGTTGTTTAAAATAAAACGTCAGATTCACGTCAGCGGCAATCAGGGATAGAATTTAAAATGACGTGAATTCACGTCAGCGGTCGCAAATGTGTTAAACGCTTCGTTCCTTGATATTTCTTAACGACTGCAGCTTGTCATCACGTACCTATTTACCTTAGAAAGCTCATGACTGCGGATTTTACGCATTCATCGCAAGACTATGCAGATCAGATGCAAGACAGTGAAAGATTTAAAGAATTTAGAAATACTGTTGCATTATTTGCAATCGGTTAAAGCGATTGAGAAAGAAAATTAATTAATTGTTCGTCTGTCTGGTAATGAATGCAGACCATTTTTATTTTCCATGAAAATCCGCAGTCTACGTATGACATTCGTCAGTTGAGTAGGAGAAAAGCAGAGCAACTAATTCCGAGTAATCTAGTTTAGTGTAACCGTAATATTTTGTACTAAAATGTAGAATTGGACGTGCAGGATGGTAACGTTTGCAGGAACCTCGTTCTGCCGGCAAGAAATTCAAAAAATGTTCTTCGTAGTTTTCCTTCCTTTCCGTTCTACAAACCTTCCTTTCTAATTCGTAATTTTTCATTCGCGAAAGAATTTTCGAGCGTCTGAAAAATTAACGAAAATAATACAGAGGGGAAATGTAACGGCAATTGAAACAGGATACGTTGATTTATGCACCGGCCGGTGTGCTACTTAATTTTATCGACGCCTTGCAACGTTTCCGACATTGTTACGGTTCCGCGTAAAAAGTAAACAACTATACGGACAAAAGGAACGATCCATCTTTAATTGAACCTCTCATGGCGGGAGCTACCGTTTCCTACGCAGGTTAAATTCGTTGAATTAGTAATCCCGCATGTTGGCAAATAATGGAGGAGAATCACGGTTTGTTTCCGCTCGGAGAACCGCGCCGCGCGGCTCGGCGGTTTTAATTTCAACGTGGGGTTTTTTTTAACTCGCGTGCCATTGTAAAATCCGCTGTTCTTATCTGCTTGGTCCACCTCTCCTTCTTTTTTAAATAAACAACATTGGCAAACTGAATTTTAAGTTTTCCCGCCATCCGTGAATTTGTAAATTTCTTCCTTTTTTTTTGGTAAGGTAAATTTTTTAATGGTAAGGTAAGATTCAATTGTTGATTCTTCTGGACTTGAAGAGGCAATTGCGAAAATGCGAAGCGCCAGCGTTACCACGATCATTAGCGTTTATCCGAGTGACTTCAATGCTGTGTGTCGCAATATTCATACGTGTGTCGGTAATCTGTATTTAATGACCGGAAGCTTCAAGCGTGTGATATCTTAATCGAAGATCACTAGTACGCAACTGTGACTGCATTTATGAGCACCTAATCGTTCGCGCAGACCTACCTGCTCGGTCGAACAAGCAGCGTTAGGTTGAAACATAAATAAATTCGATTGCAAGTATAAACACTATAGACATTCATCGCGCCGTTCAAAAATATACTATTACTCGAATAATTTGATCACCACTGTACTACCGAATGCAAATTTTATTCATATGTACAGAGTGTCCCAAAAATGTTCGTTGATTCCAACCATTTAAAATATTCGAAGAAATTTTCGTTACAGAAAAATTTCCTTCAAATGACTTCAGGAAACACGCCTTTCAAGATTATCCGACATTTTCAGGACACCCTGTATAGTGTATAGAATTATGGAGAATAGAATATAGAATAAGATAACAGAAGTATAGATAATAAAAGTATGGAAAGTATAATTGTATAGGTATACTGTGAATTCTCGATATACACTCGCTGACAAAAGTTAAGAAACAAAGTAATCGTTTGGGAATTAGTGTATATTTTTAATCTCCTGAAATACATATGTCCGAATTAAAAATAAGATGACGAGATTACGTATCATACATGAACATACAATAAGTTTTTTTTCGATTATACTTGTATAAGCACTACAATTAATATTGAGTCAAGGAAACAAAATAAATACTCGTGACACAAGTTAAGAAACATGAAGACTTCTTGCAAGAAGTAGAGTAAGCAATGTAAACAAACATGTTCGAAGGACTCTAGTCTCTTTTCTGACATCGTCGAGTGTGGTTTGTATTATTATCTGCAGTAAATATGGCAATATTTAACTGAAAGCGAGAAACAAAGAATAGTTGGAATGTTTAAGGAAGGGCAGAGAAAAATTGACATTGCAAAAGTGTTTGGTGTAAATCGTTGTGTTATCACGAAGATTATAAAACGTTTTCAAGACAATGGAACTGTTAAAGTGGCACCAAGAACCGGCAGACCACGAAAAACAAGTAAAAAGCTGGATCGTCGAATTGCAAGGCTGTCTAAATGCAATCCATTTTGCACAGCTGTCGAAATTAAAAATCAGTTGGACCTCAGAAACATTAGCAGTAGGACAGTTAGCCGTCGTTTAGATGAAAATAATCTTTTTTCACGGAAAGCATGTAAGAAACCATTTGTTTCTAAGAAGAATCGTAAAGCTCGGTTGGAGTTCGCTAAAGAGCACATTAACTGGTCTGTTGCTGAGTGGTTAAAAATTCTATGGAGTGTCGAAAGTAAGTTCAACTTATTCGTAAATGACTCCAGAAGTAACATACGACGTCCTATTGGACAGCGATGTAATGTCAAGTATCTGAAACCAACAGTAAAATTTGGTGGTGGTAATGTGATGGTGTGGGGCTGTTTCTCACGTAACGATCCTGGTCCGTTAATACAAATAAAGGAGACTATGGATAGATTTGTGTATCGCGATATTTTGCAAAATCATATGTTGCCATTTGCTAAGGAGAAAATGTCAATGGAGTGGTCATTTCAACATGAGAATGACCCAAAACATTCTTCTAAATTAATTAAGGCATTTCTCATGGAGCAAAATGTTAATGTAATTAAGTGGCCAAGTCAATCTCCAGACTTGAACCCAATTGAACATTTGTGGGATTACGTTGGACGTCAATTGGGGAGTCATTCATTTACTAATAAAGCGGAGTTAATGCAAGAAATTACGAAAATATGGTCTAAAATATCACCCGAGCATTGTGTTCGATTAATCGAATCAATGCCACGCAGATGCCATGCAGTCATCAAATCCAAGGGTTATCAGACATCTTATTAGATCATCATAAAAAGTATAAACAGCTGCACATTGTTGTTTTTTGTTGAAAGTGATTACATGATTCAAACACAGTATGTTTCTTAACTTTTGTCACAAACTTTTCTTTCGTTTCCTTGACTCAATATTAATTGTAGTGCTTATACAAGTATAATCGAAAAAAAACTTATTGTATGTTCATGTATGATACGTAATCTCGTCATGTTATTTTTAATTCGGACATATGTATTTCAGGAGATTAAAAATATACACCAATTCCCAAACGACTACTTTGTTTCTTAACTTTTGTCAGTAAGTGTATGTCGCCCAGAGAAATCACTGTATACAATATATTTCGTTATTGCTCGATAATGCGAACGCGATTTGAAATGCTGATTTCAACCGAAGTCCCTCGAACAGTCGGAAGTAGGTCAAGTAAGTAACAGTCGTTTAACACTTTGACTGTCAAACTAGAAACCTCAAAAATTCCATAAAATCAAAGTGAGTTATTTAACGAAATAGAAATTGAAAAAAATTAAATGTATGATATTGTGTAGTTCTCCAACTTTTTTGCATTTTACAGGTCCTAATCAAATTTGGTACAATGAATATATTAACGTAAAAACTCATTTTAAAGCCTGAACAAATAATTCCGTCACCCATATATGGGTAACATGGCAGTCAACGTGTTAAGGGAACCTCGCGTGATCTCTCAATTACGTCGAGGTTCGTAGGCTCGCGTTCACCCTAATTTCTGGAAACTGCGGCCGGAAAACGTGTTAGTAAACCAGATGGACTTAACGTGCCGTGTCGAAAGATGTACTCGCGAGATATGTAAACGACTGGATATAAAACGCGACTAGGTCCGATCAATTCTTTTGGTCGATGCCTCGCGAGATAACGCGGCCGTAATTATCAGTAATTAGCAAATTTCTGCATTCTTAACGGTTCTCGCTTATTCAGCTGTCAGGGCGATTAACTCGACAACTCCTTAGCCTCGTTGGTGTAAAGACCATACTCGCGGAAAGGTATCATTATGCGAACACATTTTGTGGAACGATTGTGCAAATATCCTTCTTTGAGTTTCTCAAACAAGAACGTTTATTGATTGTTCTTTACTGTTTTACTATCTAGCCGTGTGTGTGTGTGGGTGTGTTTTTTTTTTGTATTATTGCATACTTTACTCTTTCTTTTTATTGCATGTTTGTTTCAAATATGGTTGAAGGATTTAGGCAGGTGTTAGGTCCTTGCATATGGAATAACCGATTTCAGAATGCAAATTTTATGAAGAGTAAATGTAACAGATACATATTGCCTTATAAAAATTACAAGATTTAATTTATTTAGTCTTTGCGCGGTTCTTATTGCAATACGTGCTCTACTAAAGATATTTATTGAATCATTGCTCATGAAAGCATCTTTATAATTTCAAATATTGTCAAATAAGAAATCTATAACCGGTCATTTGGCCGGTGGTGGTACGTTTAGTGTTAATCAAGAAATACTATTATAATCTACAGATTTATTATGTATTTCATTTAGAGGTGCAAACCTAATCTTTCAAGTCCTAGCTTCGGTTTCTATCTGTATCTCCAACTTTACTATTAAATGAAATTTATTTCAACATCGGTCAATGTGATCAACCTGTATTCTGTTTATATGAACGAAAAAATAGACGTATTGACGACAACATTATGCAATCGTTGGTCAAAATGTGGTAGTAAATAAACTCACTTGTAGTCAGCGATAGAAAAAGCTCAAAAATATGGATGCTAGTCTAATAAACGTGGAAGGTGAACAACCAAGAAATTCAATATTTACCATAGTATAATCGAAAAACTCGTCATTTTTACCACGTTTTTATTAACTCGCTTTCCTGTCTGCCTGTTCGGTACAAATTTTGCAATTGATTTTAAACAAACTTCCCGATGAGCTAGACACTTGAAACTTTAAACATGGCTCAGAACTGGAAAAGCAGAAAATAATTATTTAACTAAAAAAGAAATGTTTAATATACCACGTTTTTAAGACGGACTAAAAAGTATAAAATAATTTTTCTAACCTCATACAGATAGTCCAGAAAATTTGTGATTGTGAATATTTAATAGCTATGAAAATACTTGTAAGATTTATACTTTTTAGTCCGTCTTAAAAACGTGGTATATTAAACATTTCTTTATTTAAATAATTATTTGACAGAGTATGACAATTACAATGATGCTTACTTTAATCAATAAGTTTTAATTAGAGAAAATTAGGTTCGTTTAAAGTTACTGTTACGAATCGGACGTTTCATATGCAATAACCTAATAATTCCATTTCATGTGATTTGAAGAGCGACAAGATAATAAAGAATTGTGCAACCGTGAGTCGCAAAGTGTTATTGGTTAATTATAAATTTGTTAGAGTCGCATTTGAGCCGATAAGTTACGAGTTTCGAGGAAGGGTGATCACAAAGTACGGATTCGTGTCACGTACACAGTGAATTTTACGATTGCAACAATCCAGTTGCGTAAGAAACGACGCACTTACCCAAGACGCACTGCAGTCACTGCCTCCGAGTGTCTGAAAGGCCGGCATGCATCTGAACGTCATTCTGAGCCTTACCACCGAAATTACTATCCAAACGTTCACCGCGGTTCTCCGGTCACAACTTACCTAGAACAAAGCGAAACACTTACTTAGCGATCGATTGAACTGAGTAACAAATTGGAAAACGTCGAATTACTCTACAAATAACGAACCTATTGTTGAAAACACTTTGACAGAAAGTTAGACAGAGCTTCTATTACACTGACGAAGTCGTATTTTAAGTGGAAGTAAATCAATTTACTATCATGCTCCACTTAGTCATCCCTCAGCTAATACCAAATGATTTTTCATTTAGATTTATGCTTGTACTTAAATCCTCGGTGCACCGTCAATAAATATACTTCGTTCTATTCTTAGAACGGAAGTTCGTAGCGTTTCCAAATTAAAATTCAAAGATAAAATTAATTTATTCATAGTTCATTCAAAAAGTGGTAGAACAAAACTTTTAATTTTATTTTGAGTTTTAATTAAAATTTTGAAATATAATAATAAATATCGATATTTAGTAAGTTTCGAGATTCACTATTCGCTATTCAACTCTGTTCTATTTGGGGAACAGAGATCGCCCTAAAAATGTCCAAGGAATATAAACTATACAAGTTGAAGACTTCTACTTGGCCGAGTCTTCTCTAAGAGCAAACACTCGATCAATTAATTTTCGACGTCACATTTTATCACACGCAGTGTTTGCCCGTCGAAAGCGTTCGAGGGCATTTACAAGCGCATAATTTTTCATAATTGGACGTCCACGACGTTTGTGTACGCGGGTTAATATAGATGTGTCCGAGTGTTTTATATTTGACGCGGGCCTGCCTATTTCTCCTACAAACATGTGTTTTACGGTGCGGCGTCGTACAACACGATTTGCATAACAGAGGGCAAGCGAACTTTTTCTCGGACGTTAATTACGATCCGCTCGGCTCGGATCGCGGGAACACGAAACGCAACATTTCAGGAAAAATTCTGTCACGAAATCCTGCGGCGAGAGGATCGAACACCTGCTTCGCAGTTGCCCTTCGCGGTTACCTGCGGCGCATTAATGCAGATGTAAGTAGATCACCGCGGGTGTTCCTACGAGGAGCTGCCTCCTCCGCTTCCCTTTTATTCCCTTCTTCTGCCCTCGGTCCTCCTCTTTCTTTCGCGATCGTGTTTAATGCGTGTAATCTCGTGTAAAACACGCGTCATCGCCGGTTACCCATATGCTAGTCATTTGTTAGAAAGCGTAATTAGTACGACCGCTTCTCTCTGCCCCCCTTTGCTCTCCTTTTCTTGCCCAAGCCATGTGTCGTGCTGATTTTCATTAATCAGTTGCCTCGCTATTTAATTCATAGATTTCAGATTAAGAGACCGGGCAAGCTAATACGTTCCCAACTATTACTAGAATTAACACTTTGACTGCCAAACTCGAAACCTCAAAAATTCCATAAAATCAAAGTAAGTTATTTAACGAAATAAAAATTGAAAAAAAGAGACATAGTTCATAGCATTTCCTATACGCTCTCCTTCATTGTATCACAAATTTTGATCGTTCATTATTTTTGAAATGAAACTTTTTCTATGATTTTTTTTTTGTATTAGTTGTTCTTGATCTTGTTGTCGCTTCATATACCATTTCCAATCTTAATTTACTTCTAAACATTACTAGACTGCAAGTAGTTTCACTTCTGTCGCGCGTGGTTTTTCACGCGTTTATTATTTTTTATCTTTGGAGATATCTGCAACCCGTTGTATATGCCACAATAATCAATAATGTTCAAGAAGTCTGGAATCACATAAAATTAGTGGAAACGTATGTAAATAGATGCATGTGCTGTCATAACATAAGCAAGTATTTCTAACCTTTTCGTTTGATCCTACTACCGTAATTTTTACTAAAATCCTATCGCTGCAGCATTTTATTCATTGCTATATATACCAAAAATGTTCTATAATATTCTAATATCGTTGGTTGTCCAAACGGTTGAGGAGTTGGACTACCAAGCGGTAGACCGGGGTTCGAATCTCCGTTTAAAATTTCGCGCCACTTTCCGACTTCCGTAACATCGTTTCCGTCACATCAGAAAATCGTAACCCTCAGCAAAGAAGTTTCACTTCAAAATGATATGTATGATATTGAGTAGTCCTCCAACTTTCTTGCATTTTACAGATCCTAATTAAATTTTGGTACAATGAATATATTAACGTAAAAATTCATTTTAAAACCTGGACAAATATTTCCGTCACCCACAAATGGGTGACTTGTTGGTGAACATGTTCCCTGTATCTTCCTCTTTATTTATCGTAAGTGAAACTGTTAGAAAAAATACGTACAAAATGAGCTGTAAAATATTTATTTGATTAATGCTAAGTGTATCGACTGTCCTGCTGTGAAGCATATTAGTGTGGTCCATATGTACAGTGATTTCTCGATATATGTCGCCAGAGCCTGGATGATAAACGTCACGGAATTATCTCCACTACCGAACTAAATATTGTTATATTTATTTTTACCCCTCATATTTCAGCTGCATTGGATACATAAGGATACTTGTTGTTTGGACACTTCATCTTTGAATTGAATATCTATTTTCATTCAAAGAACAACACAGAGTGAAAACCTAATTAACATTAATTCTACAACAGCGCTGATAGCAATGACACGTTTCGGCATAAAGTGTTTAACCAATGGTGCGCAAGTGAACAGTTATCAACACTGACGAATGCAACAGGCAAAAGAACGTTCATAAAATATTTAATATCTCTCGCGATTATGAACATTTCCAGTTTAGTTTACAATTGTCTTGTCGCTCGGTGCCATACAATGGAACTTCCACCCGAAGACACCGTCGCACAGTTGCAACACTGTTTGTCTTTGCAAATTCCGCGACGCGGCAGCGATGTTGACGCGGGACCACCGCCATTTTGCCGCAATGGCACACACAGTTGCAGTCAAAATAGCAATTCCATGAGTCGCTTGTTCTCGCGACGTCGAAACACAATGTATAATATCCACCGTTGCGAACCCTTTGTAATCGCGAAGAACGTTCGCAAGTACCTAGGATCGCAAGTATAAAATTTCTCTGGATGAGAGCGAACAACAAATCGACAATTTCTCGAAATTTTGTCCACATTTTGCAAATTTACTCCGACTTGTGAAACTTTAAGTGGCTACGAGGCTAAAACTGAGACTGCATAATGTTGATGTATCGGTGCGATAGAGGGTAAACAATGACCAGCCGGGAGGAGAGGAGTAGACTAATCCAAACCAAAACACTTCGTGTAGAGGTTGACCAAGTTCCCCGGCCCATCCACTTCAGTGATATGAAAGATGGACCAAGTTCCTCTCGCCTATCAAAGTTGTGATATGAAGGATGGACCAAGTTCCTCTCGCCTATCAAAATTGTGATATGATGGATGGATCAAGTTCCTCTTTTCTATAAGGGCTGTGATATCGGGAAGGACCAATTCCCAGAGGCCAATGATTGTTGCACTTACCTAATTCAAACTGTACAACCTAGGGAACTTGGCGTCGGCGCTGGCACTAGTATTTTTACTTGCATGACAAAAATTTATATCCGGATAGATAGTATTACTAACATAACAAATAATCCGACGCCAAGTTCCCTAGGTTGTAAAGTTTGAATTAGGTAAGTGCAACAATCATTGACCTCTGGGAATTGGTCCTTCCCGATATTACAGCCCTTATAGAAAAGAGGAACTTGATCCATCCATCATATCACAATTTTGATAGGCGAGAGGAACTTGGTCCATCCTTCACATCACTGAAGTGGATGGGTCGGGGAACTTGGTCAACCTCTACACGAAGTGTTTTGGTTTGGATATCATGTTATTTTTGTAAGACATATATGTATCTGTGTACGCCCCATAGGCCAGTAACTAATGGTGGTATGACTTTTTCTCCTAACTGTGCTGTGTTAGTTAGGCCTAATCCATTAAAAAAAAAAAAAAAATTTTAATGGCTGTATCTCGGGAACGGTGCGTCCTACCGCAAAAATAACGAAATTTGCAAAAGGCTCAAACCAAAGTGTATGGGGTATACCCAACCACATGTCGTATGTAGGCTTTTGATTTAGAAAAAAAAAAAAATTTTTAATGGCTGTATCTCGGGAACGGTGCGTCCTACCGCAAAAATAACGAAATTTGCAAAAGGCTCAAACTAAAGTGTATGCGGTATACCCAACCACATGTCGTATGTAGTCTTTTGATTAATAAAAAAAGAAAAAAATATTTTTCGGGTTTTTCGATTTTTCCTGTTGGTTTCGATATAAAAGACAGCCGATTCCAAATTTTCAAGTTTCTAGCTTTTCTGGAAGTGGGTTAGAATTAACATGATCCTATATATATTCCAAGAATTATGCGTTTTTGGCGTATTTATATCTCAAGTTCCAGGCTAGGTAGAAAGTTGCTTTTTACATGAGAGTTAGTTGATATTATATCTAGATCACATACAAATTTTGGTTGTCCTCGGTTACCGGAGAGAGCGGCAGTGATGGTGCCAATATGGCTAAAAACCGCTTAACTCTGGTTCGAGATATACTACTCGGCAGCTTAGTGGAAGCGGGAGGGGAACTTGGTTCGCGCGCTCTGCCGCGCGCGTTGATTTTCGAAAACTCCGTTGGCGGACACGAGACCGGTGTCGACTTCGCTTATTCAGGAATTCGAAAAATTCGACCACGGGTTTCTCTGTTGCGTAAGCGATGCCCCTTCCTCGGGCCGTTTCGGGCTGATTACTGGGCCGAACGGAGCGCATTCTTCCCGCCAGCGAATAAAACCACGAGGAACAGGGGCCACAGGAATAGGGGAGGGGTCCAGAAGCAGAGGATCCTGAAGAGGAACGCGACGACGCAAAAGAAGCACGCGAACTCCGCGAGGAGGATCCTATGACGAAGCGTCGGAGAAGCGTCGTTCGAATAAAACTGTGAAGCTCAACGATCTGTCTCTCGCTCTCGTTCCCCCTTTGCCCCCTCTTCATCATTCGTTACTCTCTTTACGTTCGACTATTCTCCGCACACGCGGTTTTGTCTGGATACGAACCGGTTGTTACCGGCATCCTTTATTTTCTAAGATTGGACTGAAATTGAGAGACCATCGTCTTCGTGCAGTACGAACACGACAGTTTTACCCCCTGTGTTCTGAGTCCTGTCGCTTTCTGTTTTATCTGCTAACTTTCTGGGAACACGACACATTATGTACACTACCGGCCATAAGTGTTTACCCACCCACATATTTTTTAACATTGTAGTCCACGGTTCTACGGTTCAGCTTCAATAACTTTGCTATTTCTCTGTTACTTTTTCCGTTGCTATGATGGGACACTATTAGAGCGCGCGTTTCAATCGATAATTCTTTTCTCCCTGACATTATTTGAAATTTTCGCAAAATTCTTTAGGCACGTGAAAATCAACTGTTTACTGTATGAAAGCTTAATGCAGTATGAAATGCAGTATGAAATTTGAGAAGACTAAGATATCTGTATTACCTGCGTTCATATTCCCTACTGACCGTTATAAAAATTTCAGAAAAATGGGTTTCTTTACCTGAACTCCAAAATTGTCGTTTTTCATAAAAAGCTGTAAACTCATTTACAGTACCTGATTGTGTATGTACAGAATATTTTGGATGTTTTTTATTAGCCTTATAATTAGGATTTAATGCTACGGACATTTTCATAACAATAAAATACCTATTATTTGAATAGTAACGAAATTTGAAGGTGGGTAAACACTTATGGCCGGTAGTGTACGTGTTGAGGCTTAAATGCTCACAGTACTGTAGCAAAAATTAGATTTCAAGTAGAAGCTTTTACAGACTGTCTAAGCGAAAATGCTACTGTAACATGATTTCAGCTAAGTTGAATTGAGAAAAATTAAGTTTGACCTTGAATTTCAAGGTCAAAGGTCAACGATTTCTTTTTATCGCGTCTTATTCTACTCATCACAAGGATAAAAAGTGCGAAGAAACCATCGGTCAAAACTCAACCGTTCTTTGAACAAATTATTAGGGGTACCCATAAGTAATCAATTATTTTGAAATCTAAAACAAACTTTGTAGTAAATTCAAGTTTTTATTCCTTAAATTATTATATAATTTCCATCATTGTCAAGGGCAGTTTGCCATCTTTTCTACAAATTTTCAATCCCCATCTTGTAGAAATCCAGGGTTCGCTTTATTTCGACGATGAAATTAACATAGTTAGGATTATTCGATTTAGATAAAATATGCGCCGTTTTGTTCGATAACTTTTGTCCATTTTGATGGCAATTTCATAATTTCATAATATGACTCAAGGTGCCTCCTTACATCTTCTACGGAAAGATGGCAAACTCTCCTTGATAATGATGGAAATTATATAATAAATTAAGAAATAAAAACTTGAATTTACTACAAAGTTTGTATTCGATATCAAAATAATTCATTACTTATGGGCCCCCCTAATATGATAAAGTTTTTCATTGATTTTATTATATTTTAATAAAGGAAATAATTTCGAACTTCATCGATAGCACACTATTCATACAAACTCCATCTGTCCGAGAAATGAGTATATAATATAAATCGGTTTGATAATGAAGGAATTTTACCATAATTTTTAAGAGTACGATTGAGTTTTGACCGATGGTTGCTGTTGCACTTTTTATCCTTGCGACGAATAAAATACGATGCAATAAAAAAAGTTAATTTTGCAGCACCTTTCTCGCATGAATTTCCACCGAACCGAGGGTGTAGAATCGCGCTACGATAATCGCGGAATATAATTTCTACACACCCTGTACAGGGACAAAATCAGAAAAATCGATTTCTAAGCTATGATTCTCGGTTTCATGTTGCCTGCCCTAAGTTTTTACCCTCTCCATACGGATTTCCACTGATCCGCACTAACTCTTCCTGTGATCCGTCTCTCTCCACTTCTGGTTCTACCGTACACTGCACGAAATTTCTATAAAGCCACCTACATTTTGATGTATTTTTAAAAAATATAGAGAAATTTGTTACTTTTCAAATATCTACAACATTGTATACTGACTACTAAGTAGAGATATATACGCCACTTTCTCACAAATGTTTACGTTTTGAATCTGTTTACATTTTCGTCGAAGGTCGTGGAACGGGAGTGCGAAATTTCTATAAAGCCACTTAGTTTGTGCTTAAATTTTGTGTGAATAACACGTGAGTCTCAGCTAAGGAACTTTAACTGTAATTGAGATGTGCGTATTTATACTAAAATTGATTTTTAAATTCATAAAAATTGTATATATATTATATTTGTATTTATTTTTATTAGAATGCCACGAGGCAAGTTGTTCACCATTGAAGAGAAGGTATCCATTGATGCTTATAAAGATATGGGGTGTTCTAATCGATCAATTGCGAAAAAAGTTAATAGATCGCGTACTTTAATAGATAATTATATAAATTTGGGCGAAGAGTATGGTAAGAAACACCCTGCAGGTGGAAATAAAAAATTGACAAGAAGACAGTATTCATTATTGATGAGGCTGGCAGCAAGGGAAACAAAAAGTGCAGCACAACTTCGAACTGAACTACAACTACCAATAACAACGAGGCGTGTGCAGCAAATTTTAAAAAGTTCAGGGCGATTTAAATGGAAAAAGATGCTCCAGAAACCAGCACTCAAAGAACGACACAAACAAGCTCGTCTCGAATTTGCACAAAGACATATGTCCTGGACAGAAGAATGGAACAATATAATTTTCTCCGATGAGAAAAAATTTAACTTAGATGGGCCAGATGGCCACAAGTACTACTGGCACGATTTAAAAAAAGAACCTAACGTAGCAATGAGCCGTAACTTCGGTGGAGGCTCATTAATGATTTGGGCTGCATTCAGAGCCAATAAAAAAACCCCAATCTGTCGAATTAACCACAAAATGAATTCGTCGCAATACACGGAGCTGTTGGAGATAGTTTTAATACCATTTACTGAAGAAATTGAAACTGACAATTTCATTTTTCAACAGGATAACGCATCAGTTCATGTATCAAGAGAAACAAAGGAGTGGTTAGACAGCAGAAATATCACGGTTTTGACATGGCCAGCTTGTTCACCAGATTTAAACCCAATTGAGAACCTTTGGGGAATACTTGCAAGAAAAGTATATGGCAATTGTAAACAATACAATTCTGTTTCTGAGTTATGGACTGCAGTGAACGAAGCGTGGACATCGATCGAAGCAGAAACTCTTCGTGCTTTGATTGCATCAATGCCTAATCGACTTTTCGACATTATTCGAAAAAATGGCAATTATACTAAGTATTAATTTAGAAATTTAGAAGAAATTTTCATTAATATTGATGTTATCTACTTAAAAAACGTTTGGCTTTATGGAAATTTCGCAGTCCGATTTTTGGTAAACTATATAATTTTACGTTTTTTTTATAAATAAAGAATATATCTATGACTGCAAACATGTAAACGGTTTCTTTTATTAATCCAAACATGCCATGATGCATCAGCTGCCCATTACTATGTCATAATTTTAAGATTTCACCAAAAATCAGGCGGCTTTATGGAAATTTCGGGCAGTGTATAACCCGTTCTCCGTCTAGCTGGAGTCGACGATCCTGCTCGCCGGAAAACGCAACTAGCGATCGCGCTCCGGTGCTGCCGCACGAATGAATAATGGATTCGAACGCGGCCATGTCGGCTACCCGGTTGAATATTCATAGTGCTTTTCTACGCCATGTGCCGCTGATACACCGACGCGAGGCGACGCGACGCGACGCGACGGGATCGGGCATCGTTCCATGTCCAGCCTGGTGAACGTCGAACCTTCCTCCACGGGAATGAACACACGCGAACACACCGCTGGCGTCGTTTCTGGACCAGCAACAGCAACGCTGTTCGTCGCGCGTTCGTCCCGCGATGCTAATTCCCATAGCTTGTCCAGCAACACCTATAGGCCAACCGGTCGGCGCATGAGCTTCGGCCGGCAAGCATACTTTCCGCTGGCTCCAGACATCCCCTAATGACGCTATCTCATCGCAGAATGGCCTCGCTTTAATCTGCTTATTCAATTGCATCGCTGGAATTTGTCCGGATTTTCTGGATCGTCGAGTTTAGAAGATCCGCGGGATAACTAATTTTTCAGTCGAGTAAAATGAAGTAAAACGAAAACGGGTAAGAGTGAAACACAAAAAAAGCAACGTCCGATGAATTTCATGTTGCTGGCACATTATTTTTCCAGCCTATTACGTAAAGCATAAAGCAGGACATGAATGTGGTATTATTCTCCTTTATGAGGAGTGTATGAGGTCTTGAACGGTAGTTCTCTGGGCATCCCACCAGACATCCAAAACGAATTTTGCTAGCAGAATGAGATGACATTATAGTTCGGAACTTTTTCAAAGGGATCGTTTGCATTTTGGTTTAAAATTCACGGTCGATTGGCATCAAACTTTCCTTGGTCGCAGTCTCGTTCTGCGTTCCTGTTTCACATCGGTTCTTTTGTCCCCCGGGTTTCTTTGTGCAGTGACTTTCGACTTTAAACGTCTGCGAACCATTGAAAATTCTCTTTTCGTTCGGACTACCAGTCCAAGTGGCGTTTAAAGTCGTCTAACAATGTTGATGTTCCTGCAGCGTTTTCTCAAGCTCCTTTCATTTCGTCTTCTTCGCTGACGAGAAAAACTATTATCATGAAACTTCCCCACGTTAAAATTAACGTAATAATTTTTTTTTTTCCATACCGATTCAGAACGGTTCACCCAAATGGTCTGTACAATATCGCTAATTACTATGATACTTGGCCAATTCTATTCGCCAAGTGAAAGTCTAATTGCACGTCTGCGAAGGAGGATACTTAGGACTGGTCTTACTATAATTTCAGTGAATCACGTGATGTAATATCACGCGTTAGCCGTGCATGTTCAGAATTCTTTGCGCAATGCTAACTCTCGTCGATAGGGAACGCAAATGCTAATAGTAGTCCCGATTACTGCTGTTGTCTGTCGGCGCGTTTTTGACCCTTAACCTGAGAAATAGTTACCCAATTGTTCCACAGTGTTGAATCGCGTGCGTTCACTGTGCCGTATGCCACAGCACATTGCAGTTTCCACTGCTACGAAAATATCTGTATGAATCTTCCGTAAGATTGTAACCGCGATATCTATTGGCAGTTATTATATTCTAATTAGCATGCTACTCTACGTAGAGAGCATGCACACTATGAGACATCACTCAAAACGAAATAATTATGTGTTATATGAAAGAACTTCGTCGTCTTTCATGCAAAGTGTTATTAGTAGACATCGGATCTTTATGCATTTATGGCTTATGGAAATGTTAAAAAAATGATATAATATAAAATTCGAGAGAATTTAACACGATTTTTATTTGCTTTGGATCTACAAAGGCTGTCCCCATTAAAAATAAAATTTTATTTCATTCCACTTTCTTAAAATGTTTCTATAAAAATTGGAAATTGCATAAACATCCGATGTCTAGTTATTAGTTACTTCTGGAGACGTCGTTTAACGCAGTGTTTTCGTTAGTTTTCTAAGAATTTGAAAGTAACACCAACCTTACCTTTTATTAACTGCGACAAAACTATAAGACAGATAATGTTTTCGTAAAAAATTAACACGTACAGCTTATTTTTATCGGTTATTAATATTTTGTGTTGCCACTATCATTTTTTCTGACACGTAACATTCTTTTTGGAATAGATTTATACAAGTTTTTAATCGTTTTTTGCTTAATTTTCTTCCATACCATTTCAACGCAGTTTTTCAGTTGTTCTACAGTACTATACTGGTTTCCTTAGGATAAACCTCCCTGGCTAGTGTTCCCCAAAGGTTTTCAATGATATTTAAGTCAGGAGATCTCGCTGGCCATGGTGAAACGTCAATTTCCTTATTTTTAAAGTAGGCGTGTACTATCTTTGCCGAATGCACAGCTGCATTGTCTAGTTGGAAAATGTATTTTTGGTTGGCTATGGACTGAGCATATTTTGAAAATTGCTTATCAGTAACATCTATGTATTTCCTGCTGTTTATTTTTGTGGAAATAAATTCAATTTCAGTTCTTCCATGATATCCTATAGCCGCCCAAATCATTATTCCTCCTCCACCCATTTGTCGCCTTTGTAGTGTCAATTCCTCTTTTCTTAAATCGTGAAAATAATAATTTAGATTATCATCGCCATCTAAAGTAAACCGTTTCTCGTTAGAAAAAATTACTTTCCTCCATTTCTTACGTCAATGCATGCGTTTTTCTGCAAACTCTAATCTGGATTCTTTATGACGGTTAGTTAGCGGCGGTCTTTTATAAATTTTACGGCTTTTTAAATTATTTGAAGCCTTTATTATTCGTTGTACTGTCCTGACACTTGTCTTTACGCCAGTTTCTGTTGCAATTTGTTAATGTAGAGTTCGATGCATGTCGTAAAATATTCCGTCTGTCTTGTGCAGTTGTCAACTTTGGACGGCCTCCTGGATTCTTTTTACCATAGTTTTCAGTATTTCTTAAATAATTATAAACAACACCACGGCTTCTTCCAAGAATTTCAGAAATCTTTGCCACTGAATGATTTTCATTTCACAAATTATTGATAATTTTAATCTCTGTTTCATTGAATTTTTTTCCTCGTGGCATTTTGTATAAACACAAATACTGCAAGTTGATTAATATTTTTCTGGTTTTACTTCAATTATTTGCTTCAATTACTGACACTTTAGAAGAATATTTCGTTGACGATCTTTTCGCTTTCAATGTTTGCGAACAACTGTGTTATAAATTTGTCGCGGCTAACAAGAGGTCAAAAGCTTGTGTAGTTTTCAAGTTCATAGAAATTCTAACGAAAACAGTGCGTGGAACGACGTCCCCAGAAGTAAATAATAACACTCTGCATGAAAGCCGATGGGATTCTTTCATGTAATACATAATTATTTCGTTTTAAGTGATGTCTTATAGTATTGTCGCGCTCTGTATCCTGCGACCTATTGCTTTCCACCGAATCGAGCAGACTCAAACAAGGTTAGTGATAAATATGGAACCCGAATTACTCCGGTGACATCTCCGTGCACCGGGCCAGTACCCTAATTGCCTCACGCACTCTGCACCCGTCGCGGAATCCCCGGGATTTACACCGTCGAACGATCAGTGGTCGAACAGTTCGGATTTTGCGGCAACGATTATCGACTTCATCATCGTCCGAAGGTATCGCCACGGTCCGCGGAACTTGAACCGGATACGGGGGAACCGGTAAGGTACAATAACACGTTTTGTCTCGGTCCCATCCTTCTTCGTCCCGAGAGCGGAGGCCATAACGATTCTCAGTATCCCGAATTCCCGGGTGTACTCATCTCTCTCTCTCTTTCCCTCTGGTTTTCTTTCTTTTATTTATTTTTCTTTCTTTTTTCTTTTTTTTTTGCCATGGTCACTAGGCAGAGCGTCGCCGGGTATACGACTGCTAACGACACGCCATTAAATCGAGTTAACGAGGGGAGCCGCGTTACTTATTTACCGAGCCATTTCCTAGCCGAGTGATCGTTTCGCTCCGCCATCGGTAAACCGCAAAACGGCGATGCCTTTCATGGAAACGCGACCGAACACCGCAGTTTCAGCGTACACTGTCGCGACAGAGATATCCGCCGCGCCGCGCTGGTTTGCCAGTCCGTTCCGCAACGAGATCGTTCCCGTGATTTTTCAGCCGATTGCCTCACCGACGACGACGCGATGGGATCTAGACCGTTTCGCTATCGATCGTCTTTTGTCCCCGTCGTTTCTTGCCCCGTATTCCCTGGAATTTTACTCGCCGACGATTAACAACCACCGATCGAATGGCCGGTTGCGGCTCCGTGGCACTCGGTGCTCCATTTCGCTTGCAATTTGTCCGGCTATTTGCAAATCTCGCGCAAACGGCCCGACCAAACTCACTTCTTGCTTTACGATCGTTGAAATCGGAGAGCGACGTTTGCGTGGGAAGTTATTCTATGAAAATGCCGTGTTTAGGCTCAGTTGACGGTATGTAGGGGAGAGTTGCCAAATGCGCACTGGTCACCTAAATCGTAACAGCTCTTTTCTTTAAAAATTAATGCATTTTGATGCCTCCAGGTGGTAAAGATATGAACTTTTATTTATATCGATAAAGTAGGACCAAAAAGTCATTCGCGTGATGTGTTGTTTTGTGAATGACAGAAGCACAAAGAAATCAGGCAAGTCTGATGTTAATTTTAAACGATTTTAATCGGCTGAATTAAATATAAATCTACAGTTTCTGAGGCAGTCTTATATATTTTTGAAAACTAGCTATGTTATATTATTTATTTCTATTTAGTTTATAAAACATGCTGATAAAGTTTTAAAGGTTAGCTTCAATTATTTAGCGGGATGTCTTTTTCCTAAATCGTACCACACTGTGGTTTCCTAAATCGTACCAGTACGATTTAAGATACTGTTATTCAAATTTTACCGCGAAAATAAACGATTTACAATATTTCAAATTTTTTTAGCATGGGAAAGCGAAAATATTGTGAATGGACAGAAGAACAGAAGAAATTAGCAATAGAGGCTTACAGAAATAAAAAATACGGATTCAACGAATGTTCTCGGTGGTATAAAATTCCAAAGCCAACGTTAAGAAGACACCTCCTTGGATTGATAAAAAGACCTACTTCTGCATTAAAAAAGGTTGGAGGAGTTTTGAAAGAAGGCAATATTTATTATTGTCCTAGTTGTATTTAAGTTAAGTAATGTAATATTCCATTTTATTTTTATGTTGTATCGTATATTAAACTGAAATTAAACGCAAAATACAGTTTCTCTTATGATTTTTTTGTATCTTTTTAATCCAACACATGAGGTACGATTTTGGAAACCGACTGGTACCATTTAGGACACCGGTTGCCTAAATCGTACTGTTTGCATGATCTTATAAAAGTGTTCATATCACAATGATCTATCAATAAATATTTAAAAAATCATATTAAACTGCAACTTCGATAGTTAATACATAGATACAAAACATAATTTTTGCTCAAATTCCTACTAAAGAATATATAAACTGCCTTCGAAATTAAGTGGTACGCATTCGGCAACTCTCCCCTAAGTAAAATCGAATTAATTTCGCACGTATCGTCGCTTGAAATAAACAGCACGGTACACGGAAAATTTATAACTATTCTGTGTCAATATGATTGGACACAAATTATTTGCTTGTTATCGCTAGACTGCCGGTGGTCTTTGTGTAAAATAAAAATGTTCCGCATAGATTGTGGGAAGCAGGAGTAAAATAAAAATTGATTTGGTTGCGTTAAAAACAGCATCAAAATATTTTTGAATTTTTCGAATCTTTTACTGTTACGTATTTCACCCCGCCAATTTCATTATAAAAATCCGCAGTACAGTTATCCCCAAATTAATGCACTGAGAAATACTATTATAAAATAAAAACTAATATACTAATATGAAAGTGACATAAAATTTTGAAATAAAATATACGACGAGAACACTTTTATTAAATATTTGGGATAGGGACCCGATACAGACCTATTACTGTGCCTGTATTAATTATGCTTATTGTTAGAGGACAGCGAATATTGAAAGAGATGTTAAATTTTTTTCATTAAAATCAGTTAATACGTATATGTTACATATCTCCTGCTTTAAAAGTAATTATAATTGATATAGACACAGTAATGGTACCCTCACAGTAATTGGGTCCTTTACCCTAGTCCATCTCATCTTTTAATTACATCATACGATTAAATGTTCGTTGTGTATGTAGTTTCGTTCAAAGCGGAACGCGATACGATTACAAGGCGACCAACATTTGTCGAAGACACGAAACAACGTGTATAACAATGCATGAAAATATGAGATTCGATTACAATTTCCCGTGTTTTACGGCGCAAAGTGTTTAAATTCCTTTATATTGTATTAAACGTGATATTACGTTTTTCATTAATATCGAATGTTTCTGCTACATATTACGTTACGTTTGCCTACACACAGTGATAAATTGACGGTTCAATAGCAACGAATTCAAGCATCAAGTTCATCAGAGTAATAAAAAACCTAATAACTCGGCCTTTCATCGCCGGTGCCGCCGCGTTCGAACCGTATAAATATTTCCCAGCGTTTTTGCATCGATTTTTGATCTATTGTGTTCTCTCCTTTGCGAATTACGCGATGAAGATTACCACGCTCCATTATTAACGTCGATTATTGCGTATCCGCATGTAAATTCAGTTGTGCAAACTGTTTGATTGCGTTGAAATTGTGGCTGTTCGTGTAATGTTTACTCGCGGCAGACCATGTTAATTTATTTACACTTCCAGAGCGCGTTGGCCCGAACGTATCGTTCGGCCAGAACGATACCAGCAGAACATGCTATATATACATATATATTTTTTTTTTTAAATCTCTTGCCACCACTGTAATCCCGACCGAAATGTGCATACTGTTATCTAGAATGCAAACTTCAGCAGTACTTGCTTCGAATCATTCAGCAGAACGAACGATTCTAAATAATAAACACAACAAAATTTTTGGTAATTATTTACATTAGGGGCTTCCTCACCGATTTTGATGACCTTGAAATATCTTATAAAGGTCATCATTCTGAATAACTTTTTTCTATACATGTTACCGCTGCTCAGTTTCAACATCTCAAAATGTGATCGGAGTAGGTGTGGGCTAGATTTAAAATTGTGGCCGCTGATAAGGCGGCCTCGGTCACAACTTAAAACGACTTCAATCAGTTGAGACACACTGTCTTGTCTGTTTATGTTCACAGGTCATATACGGACATACATATTTCGGGTCATATTTCAAGGTCATCAAAATCGGTGAGGAAGCCCCTAATGTAAATAATTACCGAAAACCTTGCATTCAATATTCTACATACAAATAATAATCCTACATTAGAAAATACTAATGTAACGTGTACAGTGTGTGAGATGGAACATAATCGTGTGCGTGCCTCAAGACAAACGAAATTTGACAATAGGTTCACGGGGCCTGTCAAAATGACGGGATCTAATATTTATAATTTACAATTATTGATATTGTGAAGGCGTATCCATGGGAAATTATTCAACAAAATTATTTTTTTGGATATATATTATTTAAAAAATTGATACAAATGTGGATAGACACGTTCTTGCTATTTTTGTAAAATAATGTTAAGTAGTCAGTTTTAGTGCTTTATAAATCTAGTGTTAAAGGGACATTGAAATAGCAAAAAAAGAAAGAAAACCTTACATCCAATATTCTACATACGAATAATAAAATATAATAGTTATGTACTACTAACTACATTATAATAAACTAATGTAAAGTGTACTTACTTTTGAATCTTCTGTACCCCCGTCGGATCCACAGCACACAATTATTGACTCACGAGAATAGGTCCGAATAATTGAACAACAATCACTAAACAACACACACAACATATTTTATAAAATCGTGACAACGAACGAGAAGATGTCACTCCGACCACGAATAAAATAATACTGCGATTTTAACCGCTTCGGACCCAAGGACGTGTGATACGAAAACAGGGAATTCCGGGAAATAGGGTCGGCGCCCCGCCATAATTTGTTTACCTTGGTTTTGTATCTAGTGTTTATAGACCCTCAGCGTCTAACCTGCCTAGGATAACCTGACCGTACCACCTCCGTGGAAGGGATCATTGTTAAAATCGCAGTATTATTTTGTTCGTGGTCGGAGTGACATCTTCTCGTTCGTTGTCACGATTTTATAAAATGTGTTGTGTGTGTGTGTGTGTGTGTGTGTGTGTGTGTGTGTGTGTGTGTGTGTGTGTTGTGTTGTGTGTGTTGTTTAGTGATTGTTGTTCCATTATTCGGACCTATTTTCGTGAGTGAATAATTGTGTGCTGTGGATCCGACGGAGGTACAGAAGATTCAGAAGTAAGTACACTTTACATTAGTATTTTATAATGTAGGATTAGTATTCGTATGTGGAACATTGATTACAAGATTTTCTATCATATTTTGCAACGTATATTAACGATCATTAATGATTTGGTATATAGTTTAATTTAATGTGGTTCAAATAAGATACTACTTTAAATCAAATATTTTTATTTTGATAACCAGATAGATAAAATGAAATATTTTTATTTTGTATTTCAAATATTTCCTTAGAATGAAAATAAGTTGAGCAAGTAGTTAATATTATAAATTATAATTTTTAACATGAGAAGCTATAATAGTTAGCAAAGTATTATTTGTAGTTTAATTACGAATATGTAACATGTTGATAAACAGACTACAATATCGTAATAACATTACAGGCAACAAAATATCATAAAAATATAAGTTAATGTCAACTATTTGAAATACTAGTTTACACAGTCCTACTTTCTTAAAGAATATCTCGGAAACTAAAGCTGAGCGGCGGTAACATGTATAGGAAAAAGTTGTTCAGAATTATGACCTTGACAACATATTTCAAGGTCATCAAAATTGGTGAGGGAGCCCCTAATGTAAATAATTACCAAATGTTTCTACTGATAACGCCCTTGAACTTATAGCTGTCTAGATTAGAATTCATTGCTGCTGACAAGTCATGAAATGCAGCATTAACCCTTAGCACTCGAATAGGGACGGTAAGGTGTCACTAAAAATTGCTGTATCCTCATTTAAAATATTTTGTTTTTATTTAATTAACTACTAAACATTTCAGTATTGTACGCGTAAAGTGCACCATCTCCGTATGCATAACATGGAAAAAAAATTTACAGAAGGGAAATATTCTAGGTCAAAAGAAATGTTTCGTTTTGCAGTTAATATAGCTTCGAGTGCAAAGGGTTAAAATAAATATTCTCATCAATCAGCAAATTTAAATGATACGCTTAGTACATTAGAAGTAAATCTTATTTGAGATTTAAAATGCTTAATAAAGAAAAAAAGGAATTTAATAAGTTTAACATATGCTCAAGAAGTCAGAACAACGTTCAACTTACAAAATATGCTCTCTAGACTTCAATTAGGAAAAACACAACAGATGCTCGATCGAAATTTCAGGGATAAAACTAATTGATCGCTACAAAAATCACCGGATCGTTAATTAGTACACCTGTACACATCGTGTAGGTAATTTCCCGCTATTATTCAAACACCACGACTCGCAGGCGATGTAACCTGTCGTTAAAGTTCTCGAAAGCGCAGCCATGATTTTCCTTCGGTTCAGGAATCTGTCACGAAGCCTCGCAAAAAGTTCGCACGATCAAGATCAATTAGGAATTTGAACAGTTCGGAAAATATTGATCGTCCGACATCAGCCTCTTCCTCGAACGCGTGTAATATTAAAACCGCATGAACACCGCAATCACGTATACTCATGCTGTCTTCCGTGCACGGATACTTTATGGTCACAATTTAGTGCTATTAGCGGCACTGATGTCTCTCTACGTGCATCCTATGCAGCAAACCTGCGTCGGGTTTTCTGTCTCACGTCGCGCAACTTCGAATTTTTAATGAGCTGAACCTGCCGGACAAAATGCCGATATAATTGCCAAAGAAAAACCTGGGAAAACGACTCATTTTACTCGTGCCTCGAAGATCATGCATTTCTCTTTGTTCTCCGCTCTATACGCGCACTTTCTGATCCGATAGAAAATATATTTTATGCCTGCCATCAACTGACTGGACTACAGACTTCTACGCAGAAATTTCGTGTATTGAAAAATTGTTCTAATTCCTCTATATACGTCGCCAAGACATGGATGATAAATGTCGAGAGACCTTTAGAGAGGATGATAAATGTCGAGGCCTGTTTTGTTGACATATATCGAGAATTCACTGTAATACATGTTACTTTAATATTTGATGTACGGGTCGAAATATTTGATATTTCTGCCATATTTCAGAGTTTCAGATCAAATCTGTAGAGTTCGCAGCTGATCGTGACAGATGTAACAATATGTATTACAAATAAAATAATTGTTTATTTAATGTAAGGTTCGAAATTCTTGATTCGCTGTTAGATTTGGAAGAATCTGAATACCGAAAGTTTTTAGAATGCACAACGAACCAGGATATCTTCCCAAATCGTGTGGATCATTAACAAGCTAATTCCGAATTTATTTCATGACCAGACCTCGTTCGAATCATTGAAACAGCTTTTAATCTTTCGCCGACACGTTGATAGACCCATCAAGCTTGACTGCACACGCCTAAGCGCGGAAGATTAAAAAGTATCGACGCCGAAACAACTTCCTCGATTAGTATCGCATGCGGTCCATCCGTCCAGTCGTTTTAATCGCTATGATTAAACCAGGAAACGCTTATTCAGGCGACCGGCAATTCTGAGCAATGAAAAACGCGGACTCGCGCGAACCAGCACGTGAACTCTACAATTTAATCGGGAACGCGTGGAACAGATTTAGTCGGCAAGACTGGAACGCGATTGATCCAGCGGAAAACGCGAATCCAGTTTTTCCTTCGAAAGCCGCGTTTCCATGATTTCTCCTCGGCGCGTTACGAGGCAAAAAGCGACGCGATGAAGCCGCAACGCGCGTTGCAATTCCTTTTAATTGCCGCACGATTCCCTTGATGCCTTCCGACTGCCGGTTGCCGTTAAGACATCCTAATTTCCCCGTTTCCCTGTTTTACGACTTCAGTTTCAAGTGGCAGATGATCGGCGAAGGGAAAGAGACTGCTAGACTGAATCTCATTTATAAATCATTAATTAATCTATTAATTTTCGCTTGAAATTATGTTTCGCGGTTAACCCGTGTCGCCAATGAGATTCTAAAGACGTCCAATTGATAATTTACGGTTAATTAGCGTCACTAATAACCAGACTACGGTTATTTTCAGCGAATGTACCGAAGAAATTTATTTTTCCTCGCAGTCGACGCATGAGCAGTTTATTTTGCAAAGATTGAAAATGTACACGCAGTAAAATAAATTTATGGAACAAAAATTTCTCCCGAATAGTGACATTCGCAAAAAACCGGCATAGTCGAGGTACGTAAAGTTCTTATTTTCGTAGACGCTAACGGGAAGACTATTAAGCTTGATACGTAATCAATAGTTTCGCGCGAAGGCAGCTCAGTAATTTTAGTAATTACGAAAGAAAAATCTGACGTGTGATCGATCTTGTAGCCGCAGCGATGAGAAAGCAATTGCACCGAATTATATTTATCGAAACAATGAAACTATCTCGACCACCGACGCTACCGTTCCTCGTAATTCTCCGGCAGTCTGTCCTAAGCGCCCATCATCAAATCTAAGGGCCAAAAAATCGAGATACCCTAGCCACGACCCGTAATTTAAAGAAACCCATTGGAAGGTTCCGATCGGAAGGAACCGTAACGGAAAATTAGTGTAAATATGATCCGAATTGTATCGTGTTTGGCATCATTTTAATCAGAAAAATTTTTAGTCTATTGGTGAAAGTCCCATAAAAAAATAATGAAAAATGACGAAATTCTCGAGCTTCGCAGTCCTTTTCTACGTTCGGCACTTCAGTAAAGAATAAGCGCTGATGACATATTATATCGCGGATTCACTGTAATTCGAAATGGTAGCTAGTAATGGGCAGCGTCGAATGCTTTTGCAATTGAACTACGTTTACCGAATATATCGAACACGCACAGTGACTCACATTAACACTTGGACACTCTCGAAAGACGATAACTTTTTTCAATATTGAACCATACGACTTGGATTTTCTTTGAGAAGTTAACAATTAGTTTGTCTACTACATGTTGTGAGAAAAAGGTTTATCGAAAATTGCAATTTGTCGGAATTGCAGAGAAAATACCTACTGAAAGTTATATTTCACAACTTTTTAATCTGAGCTATACTATGAGCCTATACTGAAAATTTAAGACATACGTAATAATTTAAAACTGCTCTAATATTAATGCGATTCACTGTATATTAGTTGACGAATGTTTTGGCATCTTGTATTTAATCTTGTCGTGGAATGTGATAATTAGACACGGTTAGTGATAATTAGAAAGAGTCAAAATTTTAGAGCAATTAACGAACACTGTTCGGTTATTTTCGGATTATTAGAATTATTAGCAAAGGCAATACATGTTTACTGCAACTAATAAACACTGTACGCTTATTTTCGACTTATTCAAATAGTTAGAAGAAGAAATACATGTTTACTGGTATTCTGCAATTAACGAACACTGTTCGTTCATTTTCGACTTATTAAAGTTCTTAGGGGAGGAAATGTTTTGACTTCTTCCAGATAGCACGGAGACGTCTTAAAGATGTCTGTCGATGGACATTCAGACGTCTTATAGACGTCTTGAATGTCCTACGAACGTCTTCCGAACGGCTTCTGAACGTCTCTGGAACGTCTTTGTGAAAAAATTGTACGTCTTAAAGACGTCTCGAAATAGACGTCTTCAAGACGTCCCGAAACAGATCCCTAGTAGCACAAAAATATTAGATAGATATGTTTGTCAAATGTTGGAAAAATATTTTTTAAGCTACATTTTTTCTTATGAGAAAAATATTGAATCTGAATATTGTATATATGTACAAGAAATATAAATTGAATGTTTAAGTTATAACAAAAAAAATTATTTATTGCTAAATTATTGCTAAATTCTATTACGAATATGTGTACATATGTAATTTATCCTAATAGTGCTAAATGAACAATTTAGTTATTCAATTTTCCTAAATAAATTTCCTAAATAAAGTCTATCCGATGGGTGGAAAACTGCGTTACATTGCGTTGTGTGTATACAGTTTGTAAAGCTTTTCTCTAGCAGTTTACAATGACTGTAACGTCAAGAAATGAAACGTTTTAAAGGCGACTTGTAAAAGACGTCTTAAAGACGTCTAAAATGAAACGTCTTAAAGACGACTCGTAAAAGACGTCTTAAAGACGTCTAAAATGAAACGTCTTAAAGACGTCTTATTTCGGACGTAAAAACGACGTCTCAAGAAAGACGTCTTTTCAGGACGTAAGACAGTATTGTTTGTTATCTGGGTGTGTTATCTGGGCTGTCCCTCAGAATTGTTGTAGACAATTTTGCATGAAGATCCAAATAGTCCGAACTGTCCAAATTCATTTCACGTTCGAAAACAAATAAATTACAAAATTGATAATGTATTTTTCATTCGGATATATTTATTTTAAATGCGTTTCGCCGAGGAGGATCGAACGGTCTCCTAGCTGCAGACTGGTTTCATAAAGAATTCTGGCCATGCCGGGCAAAGAGTCGTTCATTCAGGGCTAGAATAAGACCCGGCTAATCACTCTGATGGAATCGAACCTACGCTGGCCTGCGATAATGGCGGTGGCGCGAATCGACGAGCAAAACGAGCGCATGAAGATGCGAAATTGGCCGGGGCCGGCGTCTCAAACCCTTAAAGAGCAACGCACAACATTCCGATCCGTTACAATTACCGAATAATTCCAATGTTGGCCCACATTTGGCCAAAGGAACCTGAAATTAGGGAGATTAGAGGCTACCGTTCGTAAGGATCGCCACTACCGGAATTTAACCGGTTATTATATAGATACCGAGAGCTCAGAGGCTCAACCAGCCAGCCAGAACCCTGTTCTGGTGCATCACGGGACATCGTGAACAACTCTGCTTTTACCGATTAGGCTGTTCTTTATGCTGAAACTGTGAGCTTTCGTATATTTGCGTCAAGCACAAATTCCTGAAATATTATAGAATACAAGGCACTATTTTTTCGTTTCGGTGAAAAACAAACTTCTGACTGGCCAGTAAGCGAAAGAAATTTTATTTTTACTTATTGGTTCGTTTCTTCATTTTGATCTTATCTATTTTCTAACAATTTCTTTCATTTATACCGAAACTAAGAGAAATATATCAACACTTTGACTGCCAAACTAGAAACCTCAAAAATTCCATCAAGTCAATGTAAGTTATTTAATGAAATAGAAATTGAAAAAAATTATATGTATGATATTGAGTAGTCGTCCAACTTTTTGGCATTTTACAGATCCTAATAAAATTTGGTACGATTAATACATTAGCGTAAAAATTCATTTTTAAACTTGGACAAATAATTCCGTCACCCACATATGGGTGACATGGCAGTCAACGTGTTAATTCTGAAAGAACCGAAGACACGTTTTGAGCACGTTCTACATTCAATAAAATATGTATACGCAATGTCAAAATGAAGTTATGACGTTTCACATTCTTCAAATTATTCTGGAATTTTTACTGCAGAAAGAAACGTTCGAACAACGTATAAATAAATGATTATACATTTCTTCTTCCGAGTGTGCGAATTTTAACGAGTCCTTTAAAAATAATATTTCGATTTAACAAAGCAAACAGAGAAGGTGTTTGAGAAATTTGTTTAATAACAAATCCCGGGGCGTGAAAATAGGATCCGACGGAATATTTACGAGCTAGAAACCTGTCATCGGCACAAGCCTGGTTTCCTGAGTCATCGGCTTAGAACGATTATTTGCATTGTATAATGTATTAAGGCTGCATTCGTTGCATTCAGGAAAGAGAGTTGCATTCGTATTCGCTTGCGCGCGTAATCGGCTCGAAAAGCTCGTTCGCAAAGTTTCACGAAGCGAAAAAAGTTAATTTTACGGTGCCCGGTTCCCACAATCAGATAATTCCCACGCATACCGCTTAATTATATCGATGGGAGCGTGTTATGCACTTGTCTTACCCGACTAATCGTTCGATCGATCACAGGTGCACCGATGCGTGCCGGCAGTTTTGACAATATTACGCAATCTGTCATTTACCTCTACAAACAGACTATAATTACTCATTAAGCGATAAGGAACGGCGTGCCCCAAGACTCTATGTCCGACATAATTCGCGTAGATAGCATCTGCGTGTCTCTGCCTCGATTTCTTTCCACTTTCATCGGTTTGTTCATGATTGAAAAAAATTGATGGCGTGATAAGACTAATGAAATTAGCATAGATTCACTATTTCTCTTGTATAGTCTAGCTTACATAGTCCGACTCCGAAACATTATTTTGTGATTCAGATATATACATGTGTTTTTTTTTTATTGCACAATTGTAACCTCCAATAAGAGGTTATTCTGCAGTTTGTGTCACATACATAATATTAAAGTAATAACCTTATACTAATGTGAAGGTAACGTAATAGGGACATATCAGTTGGAGTCGCTTAACACTTTGACTGCCAAACTAGAAACCTAAAAAATTCGATGAAATCAAAGTAACTTATTTAATGAAATAAAAATTGAAATTAATTAAATGTATGATAGTGAGTAGTCCTCCAACTTTCTTGAATTTTACGGATTCTAATCGAATGTGGTACAATGAATATATTGTAAAAATTCATTTTAAAACCTGGACAAATAATTGCGTCAACTACATATGGGTGACATGGCAGTCAACGTGTTAATTGGTAATGGACGTGATAGTGAAAGTGTTTGTAGGTCTGTGAAGTAGTACATTACACGACATGGGTAGAAAAAAACCCCGTAATCTCAGGTTATATATAAATTTCAATCTGTGAGTGTCATGTAGAGGACATTGCCATAAGTTATTTACCAGATTGATTTTAGCTAGAGAGAAGTTAAGACTATAATGACCAGATCTAATTCTGTTAATGGTCACAATGATTTCTCGAGATAAATTTTTCCCCGCGTATCAGGGTTTTCTTCTTTCGTCGTGAAATTGTTGAAAATAATTTCTGCCCTTGAGTCGGCCTTCAGTGACTATATATTCATTGATGTTATGGAAAGCACGTGATTTAGAGATCTCCTTTAGATCAGTATACGGTATTTTGAGAGATCTATCTGGATCAGCACTGTTCCTGGCAATATTGGCTAATTCATCGGAATTTTCATTACCATAAATACCCAGATGAGACGATATCCAGTAAAATTGAATTTCATTAGAGTTAGGATATTTTGTGCGGTGTTCATAAATTTTATTCTTGATAGTAGTACGTAAGGGTGAAGGCTAATATTAGTGGAGGGATATCTAAGGGATGCCAGACAGCTTAACCCCTTGCACTACTACTTATTTTGTGATTATAACGATTAGCAATTCTTCGTCGTTTAGAATTTCATAGAAAAACAAGATAGTTTATATTTATTGTATGTCTATGTTTTCTCCAAAGGATATATATCAACTGCAACTAAATAGAATTTTAATTTGGTTTAAAGGAAATTAATAACATACATATTTATTAGACTTCGTTCAGAATCTTCGTCACGAGTGTGACTCGATATTGTAGGGCAAGGGGTTAAGGAATCAGGAAATATTAATATAATAAAACGTTGATCTTTGTTATTGAGGGCAACGTCCACAGCATCCATAATTGCGGTATACTCAGCTTGTGATTCGGATAATTCGACGACGAATTGATTTTTATTTCGCGTAAGTTCGTAACGGTGAATATGAAGGTCAGTAGAAAATATTTGTGCGGAACAAAAAAGAAATTGAACAAAGTGAGACAGGGTGTAACGAATCAATACGTGTATTAGTAGAAAATTCGTATGCGAGACAAAGAAGATTGAATAAGACATTGGAAGAAACGTGTTCGCAGTAGTTTCGAGAACTTGGTGCACTATTGACGGCATCTCGAGATAGGAGCGTTTTATGGCACAAGGAATTAGAGGAAGATCTTCGACCAGCTAATGCGTGCAGGAACATAAAACATATCTTCGAGTGAGAACAGTCACCATAAATTCGAACGTCGTCGCTTAAAGAACCGAAGTCAAAACTTCATCAAACCGTAGGAAGTTCGGCTGCTAATAGCTACCTACACTAAAAAAAAAAACACACACACACACAGCAGTGTCTTCTACCTCTCGAAGAAGAACACGAGAAAATCGATTAAAATTATTTTCCAACGAACGGTCCACGACTTCCAAATGAACAGTGCAAAGGAACAAAAAATTCGTTAAGCAGAAAATGTGATCGTTGCTTGGCTAACAGAATTTTGGGAACATTTTTCTCAGAAATCAAAGATGCTGACAAAAATGTGTTCTCCTGCTACGCGAGCAGGTAAATAATTTGCAAGTTCATCGGCAGGATAAACTCGAAGGGTTGAAAGGATTCGAGCACTCTGGAGAAAGATCTTGGGATGATTTTTTCGGTTTCGAGAAAGATGCAAACAGACGGATCGGAAGCTCGAAAAGTAGTATTTCTCCGGCATTTCGGTGCGTTATTAATAACCGTGTTGAATGTAATTTAATTAAGGCTAATACATTTATAGCGTTCGCTTGAATTATGATACGCCGGGTGATAAATCGTTCGTTTTAATGGCTACCATCTCCGAGCAATTATTATTGCGCAAGAGACGCTGGCTTCGAGACGATGCTTGTCTGCCCACGCAGATGACAACGCATGATCGGAAACACGTTTGCAAGGATAAGCGGCCATTAAGTTGGTATGACAAGTATCCGTGTCGTAATAGTGGCGAGCCGGGGCTTCGTTAGTTGGATGGACGCCGCTTCCTAGCCGGTGGTTTTCATAAAACTTCGCCCTTTACCGGGACTTTTCTTCAATTTCGACGTAAATTTCATTTTACTGCTCGTAACGGTACGCTTTATTATTACTTAGCTCGGTGTAGAGTGCTTAAAGGACCTTCTCGAAAAATGCTTCGGTTACGAGTGCACCGTAGCATGTGCCCCGTCCACTAATTTGTTAACTGTTTAAACGAGCTGCTCGAATGTTACAAAACTGAAGAAATATTGCGAGTTCTCTTATGCGCGTATTAGTACTGCTCAAATTGGAGAGAACAACTCGTGTCAACTCGCGAGCTTTGCAAATTGACAGGTAAACCGAAGAATTAAACTTTCTTTGTGTTCAATATTACGGTTCTTTACACAATCTTTAGATTGCAAGTGCTCACGGTAAAACGTTCTCAGAAATTCCTAAATTTCAAGAGAAGCCGAACATATGTTTCGTCGCAAAGTCAGATCAAAATGACTATCCAACGTCGAGCTTAAACACGACAATAAATCCAGTTTTCGAAAATATTCTATACAACGTAAATGACACATTTCTAATGCTTCATAGCAACCAGATTTAGGACTGAAAGTCTAGAAATAAATATTTAAACATATTGTTGCCAAAATGCAAAAATTATAAATTAGTAGCCTGCGGATCTTTATGCATAATACTGATTGTACTGGTTGCAAGACGTAACAACAAAGTAGGAATTGATTTCTCTTTTTTAGTGGGTTTATTATTTGATCCTTACACTGCTTGAAATTACACTCACTCTCTTTAGCTATGAATGCATGAAATATAAGATGAATAATTCCCCATGGATGGGTCTTCGCAATTTCAATAATCGTGGAACTATTAGAACGTATCCCGTGAACCTGCTATTTAACCCTTTGCACTCGAAGCTATTTTAACCCCAAAACAAAACATTTCTTATGATCAAGAATATTTGCCTTGTACATATTTTTTTTTTTTGTCATACGTATAAAAATGGCGCAATTTACTCGTACAATACTGAAATGTTTAGTAGTTAATTAAATAGAAACAAAATATTTTAAAAGCGGATACAGCAATTTTAGTGCGCCTTGTAGTCGCCATTCGAGTGCTAAGGGTTAATAAAATCCATTGTCTATCACGAATGTATGTACATTGCAATTTTTTCCTATAAAATTGAATAATGGATCATCCGGAAGATCCAGTAACACTTTAATTCAAATTCACTTGGTGAATAGGGGACTGGTGATTGTCCAAAAATTTGTTGAAATTCGACAGGGATGAGCATGGATGAATGTGTCAGGATAGTGGACGGTCGAACAGGCGTTTCCGCCCACGCGGTTATGACGTTGCCCGCGAATTCTTTAATACCGAAATAGGATTGAAACCGTTTCGTTTCAGAGGTTAACCAGGGTCCCTCGAAGTACTTGTCTGGCAGTTCTGCCGTTTGAATGGCTAGTTAGCGCGAAGATTGGTTTTCTTCGCATTATTGGTCCCTTCTTCGGCCGGCGTTATTGGGATCACCCAAACACACGGCAGTAAAATCAGCTAAGCTGGCGGTTATTTATTGCTCGCGGTGGCACAGGTGAAAGAAACAGGCCTCACTCACTCCCCTCGTTCGCCCACCGTATCCCCCCACCACCTACGTCCTCTTTCGTTTTCTAGCTTCTTTTTTCATTGTTTTCTATCAACTGCCAGTCCGTTTTAATCGTATAGTCTCTGACGGCGGGTTCTGGCTAGGTCTCGCTCTCAAATAAGAGGGTAGCCCCGGCCTTCAACAAAAAGAACACGGATCGGCCAGTGATATTTTGTTTCGATATTACTGCAATTAGCGCAACCGTTTGATTCATTGAAATTTTTGCTGCAACCTCTGCCAAAAATCGAGCTCGCTATCGATAATGTAATTTAACACTAGAACCACCGGACGAGTCAAAATGACTTGCTCTTAATTTTTTCTTTTAGAAATATTGAAATGATAAATATGTTTCCGTGAGAAAAGTTTTTAATAAATTTCTCTGTCGAACTAGATATTCAAACAAAACCGACACGAAATCTAAAGAAATGCAATTTTGTTGTTATTCTAAGGCAATGTAGTTCTAGTGTTAAGTAGTCGTGTAAATGCGAGTGTCGCGCTATTACATCTAACTTTCGCATCCCAAATTTTAATGTTTTACTCTTAAATTATTTTAGTTTGGGCAATCGGCAAATAATGGTTAAGTAAACTCAAATGTCATATTGTAATAAAAAATACCTTTCCATTGATAATTTTAATGACATCGGTTAATCTGATCACAAAATTCGGATATAAAATTTTATTTAGTAATTCCGAAGATTCACGGAAAAATAGAGAATAGAAATGTGGCTAATTTTCTTTCGAAAAGAATAAGAAAACGTTTACGTTAAATGGATGTTCGTCACACCGAAATAATTTCATTAATTCATCTTCGTTTCCCTCGGAAATATGTTCAGCTTTCAATTTCACAATTGTATTTTTACGCAATTAATTAGTAGACGGATCTTTATGTAAAATTGGACTGGAGCAAGACGATTCATTCTTACATTAATAATGTTAACAAGCTGAGAATAACAGATTGACGGTCTTAAATTATTTTAAGCTTTCTTCTGTTTTAATTGCCGTAAGCATTGTTGCCATAAATGCATAAAATCAGCAGTCTATTACTAATGTACGGTGAACGTGTAGGAAGATCGACTTCGCAGACCCAAAGTGAATAATAATAGTTGGCGTTTAGATTGAAATATGCGAGACAGATCACACATAAAAACATCTAACGCTCCAAACGCATGAATAACGATCGGTCATTCATTTCCCACCAACTTAGCATTAATTTTTTCTTTTTTCTCTTTTTTTTGCTCGGACAAACTCAGTTTCACTGACGTGCGCCTCCGCCCTGACCAGACTCATTTATCCCGACCAGTTACGAATCGATCACTCGAAACTATTTATCTTAATACTATCCGCAACCGGTATCGCTTTTCCATCGAGCGGCCATTCAATTTTCTGATTTTCTTCGGCGGAGCTGAACTCTCTACTAAATCTTTTAGCACCATTGCCAGTCTGTTGCTTTGCAACATTATATTATTAACCTCGGTGCAAGCATTACACACCTGAATAGACATTATCATTGATCGATCCTTTAGACACGAAATGAAACACTACTCTTTAAATTTTTCTAAAACCTAGAACAAAAAATTAGACGTAGACATAAACTATCCAGTACGTGGACGGAGAGTTGATTAAAAATAAAACATTGCATACGTGGTCCTGTGCTTGCAAACAAAAACTTGTTTGTCAAGCCAACAAATTCCTAGCAGTTGCGGAGTTCAACAGCGGTGTTCGATGACTTATTTGTTTTCTATAGTTTTCGGGTATACACTGGTATTCGGCGTTAAAAAATTACGATTTTTGCTTCGCTTTTTTTTGTGCTACATTCAGACTTCATCGATTTGCACAATAAATAGTCCTGCGTATGGATCACCTTGCATCTTGATCTCTGTTGCGTTTTTAAATAAAAATTCAAAGAAAAATTTAAGATTTATAGATTTATTCGATAACTTTTTTCCCGTTCTGTTCTATCACAGTTTACCATTTGTGCCATCTTAATTTTATCCTTGAATTTTGATTTAGAAACGCCACGAACCTTCGTTCCAACTCAATATTTTACATTGACGCGTAGCAGGATCAGAGTTGTGCTAATTCAATTACATTGTATTGCAATTATATAGCAATTCAAATGCGTCGTAACTGAATTACATAATTCAAACCTTTCAATCGGTTCAATTACCAATTATTTTAATCAGATGTGTAATTGAAATACGATATAATTAAAATACAGCTCTCCAAATTACTCCAAAATAGTTATTTGTCAACAACACGGGTCTTGCCAGCGTCATGTATCGTCCAGGAGACCCCTTCTCACTTACCCCTCACAGGGTATACCCTGCGGTAGTGGGGATAATTCCACGACGTTTATCAACCAGGCCTTGGCGACATATATAGAGAAATCACTGTATATATTTATGTTTTTCTTTCATATATTTGTTTCTTGTCCATGCGACGTATTTTCTATTCCTCATCCTAGTTCATAATACGTATCGTTATATTATTTAATTTAATTACAAAATGTTTTATAATTGTACTCCAATTGTAATTACGAATTAAATCGTAATTTAATTGTACGAAGATCCGAATTATGAATTACAAGACGGCTGAATTACAATGTAATACAATTACTTTATAATTATAATTCCTGGAGTAATTCAATTGTAATTCAACTCTGATTAGGCTACTGGAGACCTCAGATGTCGAGGGTTCGGATAACCGAGGTCTATATATACAGGGTGGGGCACCACATTTTGCCATCTAGATTTACGTCATTATTATTACGCATAGCAAACAATTTTTTAGGTGAAGTTGTGGACGTGTAAAGGACGTATGAAGGTCATTCATGTTTTTTTAAATGGAATCATATATTTTTTATTGCATCAGCTGATGCTCCTTCATAATCCTTAGAAAAAAGTATTAATCTATTTGTGTAAAAAAATCATTAGTTTAGGAGATATTTTAATTCTAATTTGTTAGGAAATCTCCACTTTCTGGTCAATATTATGAACTCAATGTGATAATGTAGTAGGAGAGCAAGAATTGCCAATGTAAATATTTACATTTTCTGTGTTGATAATTCTTGCTCTCCTACTAATTGTGAAATTTAGTCTCTGTTACGTCTCTGATACGGTGAATACGGCGATACGGTGAATCACTTCATAATGAAGTATTCTAAAGAAGAAAAGACAGACATGTTATCAATTTATTTTGAAGCTGGGAAAAGTGCTACACGTGAAGAATCATTATACGCCAATAGATTTCCTCAACGAAATCATCCATCACGTCGTACCTTTGATTATGTTTTTAAAAAATTTCACCAGACGGGGCAATTATTACGCAAAAAGGCAATTCGTAATAAAACAATAACAAATGACGCAGACGAAATTGTAGTGTTAGCCGCAATTACGTTAAATCCATCCGTTAGCTCTCGCGAAATCGAAAGACAAGCTGGAACTAGCCGCTAATGCATTTTACGCATACTCAAAAGGCACAAATATCTCCTATTTTTTAGCTAAATATCTCCTAAACTAATGATTTTTATACACAAATAGATTAATATATTGTAAAGAATATGAAGGAGCATCAGCTGATGCAATAAAAAATATATGATTCCATTTAAAAAAACATGAATGACCTTCATATGTCCTTTACACGTCCACCTACAAAAAAAAAAATGTACCATCAGAATGTGCCCCTCTCAAAACCATTCAACTTCGCCTAAAAAATTGTTTGCTATGCGTAATAATACTGACGTAAATCTAGATGGCAAAATGTGGTGCCCCACCCTGTATACCGTGGCTTAGCCGATATCCAATAAAACGAGCTGTGCTCGGATTGATTCGAAAGGTGCCGTAAAAAGTCGTGTACGTGTTGTTGAACGGGGAATGTGTGAGGAGGACACGTTGAAGAGGATGATCTCTAGCGTACACGCGATGAGGAAGAGGTTCCACATAAATAGGGGCCGTTGAAATCGAAACAATCCGAGAAGCTTGAGCGCGCTTGTTCTCGAGAAACGCCAATTACTCGGCTCGATTTTCAGTTCCTCCAATACAGGTTCGGAACCTGTGCCGAGCGCGTGCAGCTTTCCGTGCGCGGACCAAAGTAATTGGCGATCGTAAAGCATCGAAGGCGTTAACAGCAACAACAGAATTGTTAGAGCGGCCACGTCCGCCTCCCCGAATGCCCGGCGCGGCGCAACCCGCGACGATTAACAGCCTACTAATAACCGTTCGGTCTCTCTGTTTAAAGTTGTTAACTTCCACGATCGGGCCCGCCACGCGATTTCTTTTCGCGCGTCGCGTCGCCTTTTTACCGTCGACGCTTCGTCGGTCGTCGTCGTCGGTCGTCGTCGTTGTGTTCCTTGCGCGGCCCCGGACAAGTAATTAGCGCTATCTATCATTCCCAGTTATCATTACCGGCCGCCATTGTAATTATTTTCCCTCGTTTGCCAGGATTGTTGACATTAGCATAATTATCGTTCCCTCCATCAACCAGCCACCCAAAGCAGCCTCAATTATATAGGCAGTATTTGCCGCCGACGTCGACTTCTGTCGATCCTCCGCAAACTCTCGACGAGTGTGATGATTAGTTTCTTACTTTGTACTCTTCCTTCGTTCCTTCTCTGTCCGGGATTTGTGTTAATTGCTTCTTTTTTATCGAGCGAGCTCAGGGAATTTTAATGGGAGACAGTTACTGCGGATTTTTCTGCGAAATTAAATTCTCTTGGCACATCTATCGCGAGGAACTGCAGTCAATCAGAGCTTCATTCGTTTTTACACAATCTCTGTAAGTTGGAGATAATACAACTGAAGAGGTACGCGATTACAGATTCTTGTGCAAATTCAATTTTTCTGGATACAGTGTTTACTCCGTATATGTCCCAAATGCTTAGCCGATAAAGGTCCCAAGGTATATCTCGTGGGGAGTGTAGGGTCAAAGAATAGTATCCCCTGGCCGATGTATGTCCATGGCCAGACCCGTGTTTCGGACATGTATCGAGTAAACGCTGTACATCGATCGCGAGGAACTGTGGTCAATCAGAGCTTCATTCTTATTTGCGCAATTTGTGTAAGTTGGGGATAATGAAACTGAAAATATGAGATAGCAGATTTTTCTGTGAAATAAAATGTTCTGGGTACATACAGGATTTGTAGTCAATCAGAGCTTGATTCTTTTTTGCACAATTCGAGTAAGTTGGGGATAATGAATTTTTGTGCGAAAATTGTCTGCATCAAGAGACAGGGATTCGTGAGAAACTCATTTCTTCTCTTCACAACTGCATGAGTCGAAACTAGTATAACAATATTTCTCTAAATTGCAAATTCTGCAGTCTATTAGGAACCAGTTAAAATGACTGGTTCCTAATTTTCCCTTTCACAATTACTGAAATTATAAAAATGTTTTCCTCAGAATTTTTTGAACGAACTTTTTCATTGAAGCTCATGTTCGAATAAAAATGGTATTAGGTTTGAATAGACGTAGTCTTGTCATTATTACAAAGCAATATTCATCGGTTATTACTTGGTAATTCTAGTGTTAAAATAGAGTATTACTTTTTGCGCTAGATGTTTTCCCAGGTCGGTCATATTGACAAGGAAAGTGTCAAAGAAGAAACAGTTTCGAAAATTTCAAGTTCAAGGTTGACGACGCTAACGAACCGTAGCCAATGAACTTGTGACTCAGACGGACGACGAAGGCCTCGCAATAGAGGCACCGATCCCCAAGAATGATTCCATTGTGGCAAGATTTTACGAGTCGCTGTTAAAGCCTGTCATTACAGAGAGGTTTGCGGTTGCCGAAGAGCATCGGTCGGTCGCGGGCGAGCGCGCGCGCGCGCGTTCACGAGCGCACGAGCGCAAATATGCGCGGTGTTGCGAAGAAATTCCCGATGATTTACCGCTCAATTTTATGAACTTATATTCCATAAGAATGACGTATCTATTTCACTTAAACGCGTCCCCGGGGCGCATGACGAATTGTGAGTCGTAACGCCATTGTAGCGGTTTATTACCTGCGGCCAGGTGTACGTTTCAGATACGAGATAGCAGGAAATGAATGGACGATGCGTTCCACCGGCCCATCCGATTTCCTTCTAGCTATCGCAGCGCAACGGCGGCGGCGCGACGCGTCGCGACGGCTTCTCAATCGCGCATCAATTTCGAAACAGACCAGTTTCTTGTTCGGGGCCCCCTGAATAAAGACAAATTTAACCCTTTGAGCGCTATGAACGCATAGGGGAGAGTTGCCAAATGCGTACTGGTCACCTAAATCGTACCACCTCTTTTATTTAAAAATTAATGCACTTTGATGTCTCTTGGTGGTAAAGATATGAACTTTTATTTATGTCGATAAAGTAGGACCAAAAAGTCATTCGCATGAAGTGTTGTTTTGTGAATGACAGAAGCACAAAAAAATCAGGCAATTCTGATGTTAATTTTAAACGATTTTAATCGGCTGAATTAAATATAAATCTAGTTTCTGAGGTAGTGTTATATATTTTTGAAAACTAGCTGTGTTATATTATTTATTTCTATTTAGTTTATAAAACATGCTGATAATGTTTTAAAGGTTAGCTTCAATTATTTAGCTGGACGTCTTTTTTCTAAATCGCACCACACTGTGGTTTCCTAAATCGTACCAGTACGATTTAAGATACTGTTATTCAAATTTTACCGTGAAAATAAACGATTTACAATATTTCAAATTTTTTTAGCATGGGAAAGCGAAAATATTGTGAATGGACAAAAGAACAGATGAAATTAGCAATAGAGGCTTACAGAAATAAAAATACGGATTCAACGAATGTTCTCGGCGGTATAAAATTCCAAAGCCAACGTTAAGAAGACACCTCCTTGGATTGATAAAAATACCTACTTCTGCATTAAAAAAGGTTGGAGGAGTTTTGAAAGAAGGCAATATTTATTATTGTCCTAGTTGTATTTAAGTTAAGTAATGTAATATTTCATTTTATTTTTATGTTGTATTGTATATTATACTGAAATTAAACGCAAAATACAGTTTCTCTTATGATTTTTTTGTATCTTTTTAATCCAACACATGAGGTACAATTTTGGAAACCGGCTGGTACCATTTAGGATACCGGTTGCCTAAATCGTACTGTTTGCATGGTCTTATAAAAGTGTTCATATCACAATGATCTATCAATAAATATTTAAAAAATCATATTAAATTGCAACTTCGATAGTTAATACATAGATGCAAAACATAATTTCTGCTCAAATTCCTACTAAAGAATATATAAACTGCCTTCGAAATTAAGTGGTACGCATTCGGCAACTCTCCCCTATTTACTTGGTGATTATAATGATTAGAAATTCTTCGTCGTTCAGGATTTCATAGGACCAAAAAATAGTTTATACTTATTATGTGCCTATGTTTTCTGCGAAGGATATATATACAACTACAACAAAATACAATTTTATTTCGGTTTAAAGGAAATTAGTAATATACATATTTATTAGGCTTTGTTCAGAATTTTCATCATGAGTCTGACTCGATATTGTAGGGCAAGGGGTTAACTTCGCACAACTCAGCGCTCAAAGGGTTAAGCTTTCTCATTTTATATGGAAAAACTATCAAACTAACGCCTGTGTTTTCAAGAAATAAGATTTTTAACACTAAACCTACCACTGCCGGTCAAAATGACCGTTCCAGATTTTTTATTTTATAATTATTGAAATTGTAAAGATACTTTCGTGGGAAATGATTAACCACTTAACTTGTACGCTCGAGTTAATTCGAGCGCGCTAAACAGGCCAAACTGTGCACACTCGAGATAATTCGAGCGGCGTTGTATTTTATGCTGCTATCATTTTTCACACTCGAATATAATCGAGAATTGAAAATAACAATGTGAAAGCAAAGAAAAAAAATTGTTCTATTGATCTTTATCATTTACATGGGATTGTAAGCTATAACACTTATTTATTCAAGAATAAAATATAGCTTTTTTCCATGGAACCATGAAACGGACTTTTTCCATTGATTTTTTTGGCCGGTTTAAAAAAAAAAAAACTGTGCGTTAAGGGGTTAAATAAGTATATTTCGGAAGACATTCCATCTCGTCATTTTTATGAGACAACATGTATCAGTTACTTTTAAACGCGAGTATCTTTTAATTTTCGTCCGGTTCACTTCGATACGATGTTCCTTTTGGACGTAAACTGAAGAAGCATGGTTTTTTGCTGAATATTTAAATTTCCTACGTTTTCATGATTTTTTCGCTGAAAAATGAAACTTTTTATTCGAAAATGTTCAATTTCCACAAAAATCAGCATTCGTTAAAAATCCCATGTACTTCCCTCGTGAACGTTATGTGGAAACAGAAAACATTTGGTTTTATTTTCTTCTCTTGTTTTATTGTCTTGTAATAAGACAAATATGAACTTTTATTGCACAAAAATGAAGTCTACTGGGTTATTTTCATCAAACAGGATCTACACCTGGGATTATGTTTACTTTTACGTGTATTATTTATACAAAAATATCAGTACAGCATAACACGTAAATATCACATTACTTATTCAAAGTTCAAGTAGTGTCACGTATGAACCTAACTCGGATCTAAACTCTCCGATTATTAATGAACAACTCATCTTTAATTACCTTTAGAAAGTTCTTCGTGCATAATGTTAACTGCATTGCATAATCGCAGTAGTATGCACCAGAGACGATTCGATATGACAGATAAACTGCGTACACTATACGAACAAAGATAAGTAAAGGATTTATTTAAAGGCTAGGTTTATTAGAAAATATTACTTTTAAGAAGTGTCAGCACTTTCCAAAAAGTATATCATTCTCTCGTTGATTAATAGAAGCTGACAAAGTGTAATGTAGGTTTGGAACACTGAAATTCTGTGTAGTGTTCAATTAGTTTATAACGGACTAATATTTTTGTTGTCTTCATGCTGAGAAAGAGAAACTCACGAAGCAGGAACAGATGCATGCAGACGTGCAGAAGATACGTTTATCTGATAAACGATTTTATTTGCAACGACTGGAAAGTTTAGTCACGCTTTAAGGTGTGTCCTCGGAGAATTCGCGAGTATTCAGCATTCGCCGTCACTCAGATCTCAACGGGTTGAGAAAGTGCTATCGGTTGATGAAAAAGGGAGTATCTTCCCCGTCATTCTAACCGTACTTACATTTCGACGTCACGAACAAAAATGGTGGAAACGACAACGAGCTATAAATCCTAACAGCTCAGAACTAGACGCTCGACAACGTTGTTAAAACTTCCGTGATTTTAACGCTTTCTGTTCCTTACCCTCCCATACAAGACACTGTCAAGATCCAAGTTTCATTTCTAAATTCGACAATTTGAAAATTGCCTTTGGTCCCTCGAAAAATATCTTATGTCTCAACTATTTTATTTGACAGAGAAGATCGTTTTGCTAGTGGCCGGTCAGTGGAATAATGTAAAAAAATCATTAACTTTTTAATTAAATCGTCTACGTACTCGAAGCTGTGTATTGCAATAAAATAAGTTGATTGATGACGAAAGTTAGATTCAGTTATTTCTATGTATATTTATTTTTATATTTAAAACTCTGTCACAGATGAAGAAGCATTTACAGGATTTTAGTTTTCAAGCAAACACCATTTAACATTTCGTTGTTAATAGTGCAAAAGTATCCTAAAAAATCGAGTAATCACGCGAAAAATGCTTTTATTTGCAAACAATAAAACCTGATGGTGCAAGCCAATATATATTTGTCAAATTTTCGAGATTTTTAACAATCTTGTGATTAGGTCGCTCTCAAATCAATACGTATTGTTAATACTGTCAATAAATGTATAGACAAACTGAAATTTCACAGAATGAAATCGACACAGAATGTCGATTTTTCAGTGTTTTTCTTCCCACGGTTTTACAAACACGTACATAGAACTTTTGTTTAAAGCAAACGATTTTTCATCAAATCCTCGCCAATATTCGAAGAATTGATACGTCAATCTATGCCGTGGATATTCAATAATATTCTCAACACGTATCGATTGTATTTACGTGCTAAAGTGTTAACGGTTAACCAACAATTGAGAAACGATGCCAAACGTTTGATCAGTAGCGTACGGAGACTTATTCGGTAATAAGAAATAATAAAAAAATAAAACAGTTTAGCTAACCAACTATTGTCAACTAATTTCAACTGAATTGTTCACTGCGCCGATCGATAACATTCTCAACTCAATCGTGCGAGATGTATCGTTGGGATCTCGGGAGTTGGCAACGGAGTTGATACAAAATTGTGGACAATTTTTACATAACTGATATCTACTGATTTTTAGTCTAAATTAGATCATTTTGTACCCTTAGATGCAAGTTTAAAATTCATAGGATTTCCCAGGATTTGTTTTCTGAACTGAACGTAAAAGTTCACTTCTCTTGCAATGTTAGCACGTTCATATCAGCTTGTACCACCGGTGTTAGAACCATAGTAATTGCCACGAAATTTGGAAATGAAACATAGCTGGCGCGTGATCAGCTGAGAATCAAAATATGATCGTATGCTCATCAATACTGTATTATTCACATCTGCGGAAAGCCTCTGAATAGGATTTCCAATAATTATGCTGTACCAAATTCATTGCATTACAGAAAGCGGGTTGTTGGTTTACGATTGGAATCATTATTGCTGCTGAAGGATCTACATAAGAAATCGTCAGTCATAGACCATGGACTTAAAAAAATGATGAAACAATCACTGCTGAATAATGTGACAAAGATTTAACCCTCATCCGTGCCTCGTGTCAATTTGACACATTTTTCGCGTAAAGGATGACGTCATCATGCCATTTCTAGAACAACCGATCGGAAACTTTCAAACTTATTTGATTCTTTTGAACGGGAAATATGATTTAGCAAAAACTGGTTCCATTTCGTTCGATGTTTTACGATCGCGTCGATTCGACAAACGAAGGATACATTAAGTTGCGAAAAATGAGCAACGGCTTAGCGTTAAACAAACATCTACGACCAACGACTGTGCCAACAGCCTCGCTCCCAACGATATCTTGAAAAGAGTTTACCATTTGATGCATCCTCGCGGTGTTGTAGTAGTCTAGGTTCGGCATCCGGTCTCTCGAGGAACAAACCTAACAGGGACGAACAGACACTTCTCCTGATCAAAGAGGGCAACCTGGACGACTGTTCTGGACGCGAGCCGATTTACATGGGCGCGGTCATCGCGGATATATAACGATCGTCCAGAATATTCACTCGCCACTGTGTTCGCGCACCACTGCCGAAAAATCGGAAAGGTCCGACCGACAGGTCCCCGATCAGGCCCACCTACAGGTTCACCGAGGAGGTTCGAGGACCTCTGTGTTCACTGTCACCAGACGCTGCGACGCTGTATCCGTTCTGGAGGTGCACGCGGCTCGGGGCCTCACCGGTAAACGTCACTGGGCCCGAACACTGGCCGCTAGACACGCGTTCACGTACTGCGGGGCTTGTGTAAATTTCGCGTGATTGCTGTGCCGGCTACCAGTCTCTGCGGGGCCAGTTTCCGGCGAAAGAGAGGACAATGTCTGGTCCGGCGGGACAGAGAGGCGACAGGGTGGGTCTGGTCTGAGCGATGGGTCCAGAGAAGAAGAAGACGAAGAAGTAGGAGATCAGAAAAAGAGGGAGAGATCCGGAGTAGAAGAGAGTGGAGAGAGAAAGAGAGAAGCGAAAGGAAGGCGCAAGGAGCCGAGATCTATCGAGTTACCGGCACGGAGGATATTGTTTTCCGATATCTCGAGCTTTGTGTATGAGTGTTCGCCTCAAAACGTCGTACACGCAGGAAGACTCGAGGGTTACTGCGCCCGCGGGGCCTTAGCTACCAGATAGACGCCGCTCGCCGGCGAAACTCGTCAGGGTGGGAACTGGGACGGGCCTTGGGGCCCAGCATCAGCGGCCCGGCGCGATCCTATTGGCCGACGCGGGCCCGTACCGGCCCAATCCCCACTCTCCGAGGAGAGATCGGCGCGTAATCGTGGAACGCCCCGCTCGCAGCCGATTGGTCGTCCCACACCCGAGCCAGCCTGCACGCTTACGCCGCGGATAAGGCCCCGGATAATGTCGTGAGGATTTTATTTTCTGAATAAAGGATGACTCTTTATCTCTTACTCCTCTCCAACCCCCTCCCTCCGGTCGAGCGCCGATCTCGCCGAACGATATCGGCTTCAAAAGACCCGGCCGAACTTCCAGAGTCGCGATTCTAGATGCGGTTCGATTGATGGATGCTCTGCCGGCGTTCCTATCTCTTAAAAGTGTTGTCTTCATGCTCCCTTTTTACGTTTCGTCGCTGATGGGATCCGATGTATTTTGTTTCTCGAATGGAGAAAGGGCCCCGCCGTTTTCCACGGTGGTTGCCGGGATTTCGGGGATCGGACACGTTTCGCCGGCTGAAACAGCTTTTAGAGTACTTACAGTGCCGCGATTTTGTTTGCAATCCGTGGAGGATGCGCGAAGCATGTTTCTCAATACTTTGTGCGCGACGTACGGTTCAAAGTGTTTGGAGGTTCGCAGAGTGAAGTATTGTATTTTGTGACGAATGTTTAAAGTATAGCGATCTTTGTAAATTGATATACGAATTTACCCGTCGCCGCGAGTTTTTCTGAAACGGTGCGGATCTTTTCGAGTGTTTCTGGTTGAGTTCCTAACGTTTCCGAGTACATTAACCGAAGTACTAGCACAGATAAACAGTTTATCGTTAACAATCCTCCATGGCTCCGGAAGAAGATCAACTTCGGGGATCTCTGCTTCATTAAAACTCGAAAGTCTAGAAACACGATGTCTACCTTTTCCTGGAGGCTATATTCTTGCTATTTTTTTTTTTACGAAATATATTTCGGGCATTCTTGCTATTTTTTACAAAATATGTCTTCTCGTTGTTCATCTCAAAGCAATCAAAAAATTTAATTTCTAATGTTCCGTAAATCGAATGTTGAAGATGAACGGTCCCAAGCCGCGTATTACAAAGGTGGCGGGGAACGCGTTAAATTTTGTTCCGTTTTGTCAGCTCCTGTAAATGACGGCCCCGTTTTATCGAGCAGGTCGCGCCAATCATAATCATGTTATTTTCACGGGGAACGGTTGATCGTACGACTACACGGTTCCGATCTTTGCTGACCACGCGGACGCATTCAATGCCTCCAGTTCCATCGTTCTGGTCGACGACCCAATTTAACCTGGGGGCAAGTCCAGAGGGTAGATTTCTGATCGGCTACCTGAGCAATGAACGAATGAATGAAATTCCTTCGACCGTTTCGTAGAACGTTACTATCCCCTCGCTCTTTATTGCTACTACAAACTACACGCCTCTTGTATCAACAGTTGATGAGATTTACTTCATTTCAATTCATGAATATCCACCCTGCCTGCCTCGCGGACACGATTCCGACCAAACGTAGCGTTTCGCCTTTCCGTGCCCATCAGAATATATCCTACTGTATCTGAAAAAGTGCGATACATCCAAGACGCGGATGTTACAAAATTTCTGGAACGGACTATTCCGTGCAACGAGTTCCAATCCGATGACTTGCAGTGCTGCATGGAACAAAGAATTGTTTTTATGTCTTGTAAATTTCAAAAAATGCAACGGCCTTTTACTAGACCTAGACCAGAGTGTTTGAACTGATAGATTATTTAATCGATTGACAATTTTGTAACTCATCGTCCAGGATCGTGCAAATTCTGGCATTGTCACGGTACAAACACATGTACCATTCATGCAAAAATCAATACCAATGCTGAGAACAAATTCATTTTAGCAAAGAATGAGTTGAAAATTTTTGCTTCTATTTTCGCAACGTTACATTGTTTCACTGAGAAAATTAACACCAGTCGGATTTTGTATATGGTAAACAATCTGCAGGCCTTTACGCTATTTATTTTATACATAACCTCCAAACAAGGATGCGAATGAAGGAAAAAGAAATTCTAGTAGTTGCTCATAATTGCTGCATATTTTTCCTTACTCCTTATTACTACAATTTTAACAATTCAATTTGCTGCCCTTTTACACGATCTCCACATTTTAACGCTTCTCCGTGTCCGCGATACTCGTTACAGTAGATTACTATAAAAATACGCACAAGTTCAAGAAATTCCGCTCAGTGGTCGCGACCGTATGTTTGGAGAAGCTTAATCCAGAAGAAACTGGTTTACATCTCATTGCAGTTGATATTTCTCATAAAACTCCGAGGCTTGCATAGCGATCGACCATAAGAGACAGCCTCGAGGAATTCTGTTGAGCCGCGGCTAGGCTACGAGCGGTTTGCTAGCCGAAATTAAGATGCTTTCTTGCAAATGAATAGCTTTCGGTGTACGGAACGTATGCGTACGGTCGAAACAGGAATTCCAAAGATGAAATTACCTTACGAGGAATTCCTGAATCGGTTGTACGAACGCGGCAGTTAGGTCCGAATCGTGACAGCCCAGGGCGTGCACGCGAGCGTGCAAGAAAATTTCAGATCGAGCTGGCGAAATTGGAAGGGAGGCCTTTTAACGAGATGCGGTCATCACTGTGCCCGAAACTCTACGCTCATCTTTTTTACGGTGGTCTCTGTTCCACGCGTGCACCTTTACTTCTTCTTTTTCTTTTCTTTTTCTTTCTTCCACCCCCACTTTTCCCTTTCCATTTCCACTATCTCCTTTTTCTTCATCGGCAAAACAACGGTAATTATATTTCTGATAGTTTGCACACCATTTTCGTCACGAATGGTCATTTCACGCGGAGCTATCGTACGAATATCAGTCACGCACTGTACTACCGATTTTATTATTTTCGTTGTTGACGTTGGATTCCGAGCACGTTTCACTCGGCCGCGCAACAGCCTATTATTTCGCGAAATCATGCCAATGACAAAACAAGTCTCGCGTTCCAACTTGTCAATAACTAGACAGCGGATCTTTACGCGAAATATTTGCTGCGTCAATTGCAACGAACAGGATGCAAATGGAGTTTCCTTTTTCTGCCTTTAATCATTGTAACACGTTCCGAATAATATGTTCGCGTTGTTAAAACCTTTTATTCTTTCCTCTGATTTCTCTCTCATCTTGCCAGTCAAACTGGGCAGACTATTAATAACTAAAATATCTTCCACGTTCAATGTGCGAATACATGCAACGATAAATGTTTGATTTCTTATGGTAATTTGTGTAGTTCACCGCACAGGCCGTTATTTCACTAAATCATGGCCAAGTTTTACCGTTGCGTTCTATCTTGCCAATAACAAAAATATTTTCTAAATGTACGAACAACGACAAACGCTTGTATACGAAGGATAGTGATTCGACTAAGTCCACCGCCTTTAATCATTGTAACACGTTCCGAATAATATGTTGACGTTGTTAAAACCTTTTATTCTTTCCACTGTTTTCTCTATCTCATCTTGTCTGTCAAACTGCGTATACTATTAACCCTTAGCACTCGAATGGTGACTGTAAGGCGCCACTAAAAATTGCTGTATCATTATTCAAAATATTTTTATTGTTTGTAATTAATAAATTACTACTAAAAACTTAAGTATGAGTAAGTTGCACCATTTTCGTATGTATAATATAAAAAGAATCATTTAGTAGGGAAATTTTTTAGGTCGGAAGAAATGTTTCGTTTTGGAGTTAAAATAGCTTCGAGTGTAAAAGGTTAATAACTAAAATATCTTCCACGTTCAATGTGCGAATACATGCAAGGATAAATGTTAGATTTCTTATGGTAATTCGTGTAGTTCACCGCACAGCCCGTTATTTCACTAAATCATGGCCAAATTTTATCGTTGAGTTCTACCTTGCCAATAAGAAAAATATTTTCCAAATGTACGGACAACGGCAAACGCTTGTATTCTTTGCCCGAATACTTTTGACCAAGGATAGCGATTCGACTAAGTCCACCGCGCAACAGCTTATTATTTCGTGAAATCATGACAAGACGACACGGCATCCCGGCGAGTCTCCATTTGCACAATATTTTCTAACACTTCGCCGGCCGGGCAAAGTTTCATCACAGCCCATTGAGACACACTCGAGAAGATGGTTTCCCCTGGAGTTCTCGAAGGTACAAAAGGATGCTGGCGCTCTATACACGCTCTCTATCTCTATCTCCCTTTCTCTTCCCCCCCCTCTCTCTCTCGCTCTCTCTCTCTCTTTCTCTCTCGGTACCTACGTATTGCAAATTTAAACCGGCGTATATCTCAGGGCGTAACCAAAGAGGTAGGTAGGTTGGTTGGTAGGTATAAGGGATCTTATTGATCTGGTAGCCCGGGGCGTGTCATCCTGGGCTGTTGGCCGCAGGGAGGACCGCGGCTAACCCTAAAGCAAAGGGGGATCCCCGTGGCTGGCGCATGCGCCCGCGAGACCGTTTTCTCTGCCCAGAGGGCTAACTTACACCAATCACCAGGAGCTAGAAACCCTTTTCGCCGAGGGGTTTCGCCAAGAACTTCCCTCTCCGAGGGAGAGAACAGCTATACATATATCGCGGCGCGATCGTCCGTCTGCTCTGCCCTCTGCTCGCCGAAATCACCTCTATTCGTCTCCGAATGTTTCCCTCGTGGCCTCCCGGCCAGCCAACATTCTTATTACCGCCATTATTACGGTGCTCCCTGTTAACGAGTGCCATTTCCTGTTTCACCTGACCCGGCCACCCCCTCTTTTTATCCTCTCGAAACGGTTCCTCGAAGGGGAAACGATTTCTCACAAGCCGGCCCGTGAAATTAAAGGAAAAATTGACCCCCAACTTCGAAAATATTCTGTCCTCAATGATCTCGAACCCGGAAATTCGAAAAATTATTCAACTTCAGGGATACAGAGTGCTATGTATATCGCGTGATTTTATTTTGCTACCCAAATTCACATTAAACGGGTGAGATCGCACATTGTACATCAGATTATTTTTCGATTTTTTGTTTGTTTTATAAATCTTTTACCAGACGACAGTTCTCGTTAAACAGATCAACTTTCTTTCTGAAAATCTTTCCCCTATGCCTTATTGTTTGCGAGTTACAACGCAAAATCGAAAATAGCTGAATTTTCATTTTATTATTCGTTACATACACAGGCTATCAAAAGTATTCGCACGCCCTTTAAAACAGTACAACTCTTTCACAATTGAATCAAACGACCTGACTTTTTTGAGCAATTAGAAGAATCGGGTTTCCAAATAATGTGCAAGAAAGATTTTGAAAAAATTTTAATTGGTAAGAATTACATGAGAAAATAAAAGTGGCACTTTTTACAATTTTTTTATTTGAGCATGTAATGAAAATTTAAAATATGCGTTTTGTAGGTCGATGTTAGTTGTACACATGCTGAAAATTTCATCGAAATCGATTAATATACACAGTCAGTTTCTGCTTAAAATCCACAAATTCTGACATCTTTCGATGCGTCCCTTTTTTATCTGCGTCAACCGACATCGATGAAATTTTCAGTTTAATTTTTCTATAACTAACACGGATCTACAAAATGTATATTTTAAATTTTCATTACAGGCTTAAATAAGAAAGTTTTGGAAACTGACTTTTTTATTTGCTCTTATAACTCCCAGCAACTGCAATTTTCTCAAAAATTTTTTCGCACGTCACTCGGTAAACCAATTCTTCTAATTGCTCAAGAAAAGTCTGGTCGTTTGGTCCAATTTCAAATAAGTTAGACTGTTTTAAAGGGTGTTCGAATAATTTCGTGAGCTTGTGTATATAAATATACCCAAAGTTTCATAATTTTTTCCGGGCTCGGATTCCTTGCTAGTTCCTCCCAGAATTCCTGCCGTTTTTATAAAATGGACGGAGAAACTCCAGTTGCTTTTGAAATGCAGCAGCACACTTTTCATTTAAGATACCATAAAACTGCCAGAAAAAATCGCAGAGCAACTTTTGCGAGGTTATTTTAAAAGGGAAATTTTCCTTCATAAGAATACGTTAAAAGGATTGTTGGAGAAATTTTTCAAGCTTCGTGCAGGCGCTTCAATTTGCAAAACTTCTGAAAAGCTTCTTTTCACTGCTATGTAGAAAAATTTTGAAAGAGATAGAAACAAAGGTGTGCGTGTAAAAATTCCGTTCCGATTATTATACTCGATTGCGTCAGGTAACGATATCCACTTTTAAATATTATCTTTATGCAAAATTAAGATTAAAACGGGAGCTGAATGGAAATTTCTTTCTTCTTTTAATAATTTGAATATCTGCCAAATACTGTAACAATATACTTCAACCCATTTCATGTTCTCACCGATTTCTGCTACATGCTCCCTTTCCCAAAAATGCATAAAATCTACAGTCGCAATATCACGAATGTACAATACACTGTACACAAATAATTAAAAAATTTGTTGGATTAGTTGTCAATTTAGAGATTGAATGTAATAACCTCTTGCGCCAAGTCGTATGAATATTTTTGCAACACGTAGTAAAGGTATTATTATTATCATTTATTTATTGCTTTGAACCAAATAAGGTTCAGTAATGTATTTGATAAGTTTCGTAACCGTTGCGACAAACTAAAAATTGTGCATACCACCGGAGGATTAAATAACGATTGGCCGTAAATGATTGAAAATACCGCGCCGATCGCTGGAAATTGCGTAAACATTCGCGGACTAATAATCGGATTGATCGATTCAGCGCGATCACTTTTTGCGTAGCCGCGGGAAAAGTGAATCATGCAGTATTTCCAGGAGCAATCGAATTATTCATACATACGGGGGCGCGACCATATCGCGAGCGTAAACAAATTACGTTCGTGTTGTTTTGGTAAAATATTATTCCGCGGCTTATAATTTGCCCGTCTCGTTCATCTTGCATAGAATTCGCAAACGGCAACGGGGCAAATGAAACGAGGGTTCCTTGATCACCGCGCGACGCGACGCGACGCGACGCGACACGACGCGACGCGGCAAATACACCGTGATCTGCTATTAGTTTTGCCGTCGTAAAGCAGTTAAACATACGGCACGACGATCTATACAGCTTCTAAACCAGTTTCTGACATCGGCATGAGTTATCAAGACACAACACTTCTGACGCTGTAATTACAACAGTCCACCGGTCGTAATGTTTCCGCGCGCGATTTCTTCGTTTAAAAAACGCCGGAACGGTTGTTGCGCATGGAGATCGGACCGTGCTAAAATAAAATAAAAAAAAACCGATGAAAAAGTACCGGCGTGATTGCAGTAGTTTATTTGTTGCAACCTCTCACAGGTTGATCGAAATATTACGCCATGTTTGCGTCGCGTATTAACATGTACAAACACGAATCCTGACTGGTTCCACCCTTTCGGAAAAGACCGCGCGTGGAATTGATTTAATAATTTGCGCTTGGACTTTTTCGGCCATTTCTGTCGCATTTCTGTCGAAAATAAAGAATTCCCTTTCGAAATAAATGGATAAACTATTCGTCTTTCAATTTTAAAGCCTTCGCGCGAAGTACATTTTCTTTCATACGATTTCCAGTAGCGGTAAAAACAAGTTTTAGCTTTTGGTCTCGTCTGGACACTGGAATTCGTATCTGGTAAAAAATCAAAGATAATTCTTAGTCTAGAATGTCTCGAATGTTTCACGACAGTGCAAAAAAAAGAATTTATTTACTATACGAAGTGTCAAATACGCTTTGGGGCATACGACACCAGTGAATTAAAAATAATTCTCACTGATCTGATCTTTCTTGGTCTGGAATAAGCGTCGCAAAAATTTTAAAGAATTTCGAAAACGAGCAGCGTGTAACCTTAAATATTCGTTGCACGGGCAACGGCAGGGTTAAGCCATGGGTCAAAAGTGCATCAGCATCGACAAGAGGAGGGTTGGGAACGCGGCATCTCGTTATCGAACGGCACGGAAATTCAAGAGGACAGCGAGGGCAGCATTGTCGGCGGTTCAAGGATCAAGAACGCAATTGAGGAGGGGTCGCGAGCGTCGATCTTTAACGAGCACGCTAACTATTGGTGCTTATCCGCCACGGTGTTTACACGCACCGTGTTATGGACTTCTTTCACGGACTGTCCCTGTCGTTTCGCCTCGGAGCGGCTTCGGGCTGGTTGGTTCGCGCGCGGCAGTCGTAAATCACCATGAAAGTCATCGTCGCGCTTCTACGACCTCGTAGGAGGCCGTAGAGAAGCGAGGACGAGTCGAGGAGGACACCTAGAGACACTCGAGAGGACACCTAACCCAGGCCGGAGATTAAACGGCGGTCAACGCGGGAACGAGACTCTGTCGGACACTGCTTTCTCCGATTTCGAACACTTTCCTACCGGCACAGGCCGCGTCGGCAAGATTTCAACCCTTTGCTCTGCAAATATACCTTCTGGGCACGAGTCTAACGTTTCGCTTGCGAATAGTCTTGACTCGCGGGCGCACGCGCACTGGCCGAGGGGTCTCGTGTTGGTTTTATTTATCTGCAAAGCGGCGTATCAATCTGTCTGCGATGCTGATTCTTTAATCCTTCGGGGACCCATCCTTTTCTTTAATACGAGATTTACGGAACACTAAAAGCGACTATTTTGCATTATTTTATGTAAATAACGAGAACGCGCTGCCCACATTTTTAGCAATATTTTAAAAATAATATATACCCGAAGAAATCAATTTGCTAAATAATTTCTCGTGTATGCATCATTAGAATCTTAACCCTTTGCACTCGAAGCCATTTTAACTCCAAAACGAAACATTTTTTCCAACCTAGAATATTTCCCTTCTATATGGACCGTTTATTTTGAGTGGTGTGTCCTTTTTTTAAAAAAATGAGATATGACGTAATTTATGCTTAATTTAGTGTAAACTTTTTGTTTATAACTAGTTTATAACTAGTATTTAATATCTTAAAAAATGCCAATGCTTTGTTCAATTTTTTTTTTGCTTTTTTTTAATTGTCAGATCTGCTAACATTTAATTTTCTCGAAACAAAAGAAAATGGACTTGCACCACTTTCAAAATAAACGGTCCATATATACCTACTTTTTCATGCTATACATACGAAAATGGTGCAATTTACCCGTACAGTACAAACAGTAAATATAATAAATACAGTAATACAGTAAATACAAACAAATTCAATAGTATAACAAATATTTTGAATAATGATACAGGAATTTTTAGTGGCGCTTCACAGTCGCCGTTCGAGTGCTAAGGGTTAATAATTTTCAGTTAAAAATACTAGAACCTGTCATTTTGACGGGCCCCGCAAGCCTAGCTTTAAACATGGTTTAAAGATTGAGCGAAAAATGGAATCGGACTTGAATCATGCCGATAGTCAATATGTGTTTTCTTGAAGACCATTTCAATGTTCAATATCATTCCATCTTTACAATCATCAATAAACTGCAGATCTTTATGCAGAATAAAAATTGTCTGTATTAGTTGCAAGACACCGAACCCAGATAGCACTGGACGGCTTAAAGACGTCTGTTTTACGTCCATTTTTGGTCTGAACGTCTTACGTCCTGAAAAGACGTCTTTAAGACGTCTTAAAGACGTCTCGTAAAAGACGTCGTTTTTACGTCTCATTTCAGACGTCTTTAAGACGTCTTTTACGAGTCGTCTTTAAGACGTTTCATTTCTTGACGTTTCAGTCATTCTAAACTGCTAGAGAAAAGCTTTACAAACTGTACACACGCAACACAATATAACGCAGTTTTCCATCCTTCGAATAGACGTTTATTTATTTAGGAAAGTTAAATAACTAAATTGTTAGTTTAGTACTATTATAATATATTACATATATATTCGCAATAGAATTTAGCAATAAATATTGTTTAATAATAAAACTATACATTATATATCACAAATCCAAAATCCAAAATAATATATCAAAATAAATAGATAAATAAATAAATAAGTTAAATAAATAAATAAAGCATAAAATGTTAATGTTCGCGGATATGCTGAAAAACATTCTTTTAATTTATTTTTTTTATTTATAAATAAATAAATAAATTAATTAATTAATTAAATAAATAAATAAAGCATAAAATGTTAATGTTCGCAGATATGCTGAAAAACATTCTTTTAATTTATTTTTTTTATTTATAAATAAATAAATAAATAAATAAAGCATAAAATGTTAATGTGCGCGGATATGCTGAAAAACATTCTTTTAATTTATTTTTTTTTATTTATTTAATTTTTTTGTTATATCAAACATTCAATTTATATTTCTTGTACATGTATACAATATTCAAATTCAATATTTTTCTCATAAGAAAAAATGTGGCTTAAAAAATATTTTTCCAATATTTGACAAACATATCTATCTAATATTTTTGTGGTACTAGGGGTCTGTTTCGGGACGTCTTGAATACGTCTGTTCGAGACGTCTTAAAGACGTCTAACGGACGTCTTAAAGACGTCTTTAAGACGTACAGTTTTTTCACAAAGACGTTCCAGAGACGTTCAGAAGCCGTTCGGAAGCCGTTCGTAGGACATTCAGACGTCTAATAGACGTCTGAACGTCTTTGACAGACGTCTTAAAGACGTCTTTAAGACGTCTCTGTGCTATCTGGGAAGTTATGTCGAAATTTCTTTCTTTTTGAAATCATTTTAGTAGGTTGGAAACAACCCAATAGTATTTTTAAATTACTATTTTACGTTAGATCATTTTTATCATAAATACATAAAATGTGCAGTCTAATGATCAAAATTTTAGTAAATTATTGCTGGAGTCATTTGTATGGATAAAGTTATCAGAGATATTAACATTAAATACGTTTATTAACAAATGTCCTGGTATTATGTATTTCTAACAGTTCTTTGGTATAAGAAATAATTATAGACAGCCGAATACGACAGCAAAGTTGTATATTAATCTTCGTTAAATTGTTCTTCCCAAAGATATGCTATATTTTCCAAGATAATTTCTCTTGTAGAGTTTATTCAAAAATATAAATTACAATATCCTAGAAATTATTAACCTACGAGTACCAAATAAATATTTCAGTGTAACATAGTTTCAAAAAAGTCTAAGAACAACATAAAATGTGCAAGTGAACGTTTTCATAAAGAAACTGTTTCAACTACAATTGCAACAGTATATAGAAAAATCATGAAGAACGATGTAAATTTATAATTTGCTACAACAACGAATCAATTAATTTTGAAGAATAAACGCTGCTGCGAATGTACATATACACGAATTAGAAGAGTTTACGATGTTTGGCAGTAGAGTAATTAGGGTCGAAACCTCAAAGGATCAGGTTGTTGATAGTACTATAGTCTCCGGGAAAGTTTCTACCCGACCTGCGGGAAGAATTTCTTCTTCTTGTTTCTCTCGTGCTCGCTGCTGTGTTGCATTTTATTCTCTCACTCGGAAGCAGTTTTATGAGGTCTTCAAACACGGTGTACAGGAAAAATGTAATAAACTGCGTACCATCTAGCTGTATACCTAATAAAAAACATCTTCGTGGATTCTTTTATAAGACTTTTACTTCCTCGAAAAGTGCATTATCGTGTACAGGACGTTCTACTAAAAAAGTTAATTTCCGTCTATTAATCTTGTCATCTTATACAACTTCCATCTAAACACAGATTCGCAGACTAATTCAATCATCAATGAGTACACCTCGAGAAACATATCCGTTTGATCGTTGCACGATCATCGATGATTCTAGCGTCAATCACGAATTCGTCCAAACGCGTAGAAAAATAAATATGCAAATAAATATAAATCTCTGTTTCAGATTGCGCGTTAAATACTCGAATCGTTCCAGAGTCAACCACGAATTCATCCGAAAACGTAGAAAAATAAATGTGTAATAATTAATTTGGGCCATCGAACTGCTTCGGCGATAATTTAATTTGTCAATTCGTCGAACCGATTCCGACAAAAATTCCGCTGTTTCCGTACGTCTCGTCGTAATATCTGATCCGTGTTTCAGATTGTGCGTTAAATACGTGTTAAAGCTGCGATTCGCCAGGCGCCGCGATACACCGCGTTTAATATTGATTTTTAAATATTTGTTCATAACACCTGCCGATGTATTATCAATTAATCGTTACAAATATGTTAATAAGATGCGTACCCGGGCGTAATTTGATCGAAATGTCGCTCGTCGCTCCGCGTATTCTCTGTAAGCATCGAAACTGGTTTCGATGTAAACTCGCCGAATACGATTTCGGTAAATACCCGCCTCGCCGCTGATAGTTGCGCTGTGTTCACAACTAGTTCCGGTAAACACGCGCCGGTTGATTAACCGAAAATTGACGATATCAATGTCCATTGTGAATATCGAATTTCTTGCGCAGTTCGTACGTGTTTATCGCGGTGATCAGAATTATCTTGCAATTTATTAATGCGCTCCGATCCTTTACTTTCTCCTTGCACAATACTGCATTTATCACTTCTATGACTGAACACTTGTAAAATTTCTATTACGGTTCTGACATCTCACAAAAATATACCGTCAAATTCTTCTACGAAAATCAACTAACTCACTGTTATCTCGATTCGGTACAGATTATATTATGAAAAATATATTAGTTCGTTTCGTTTTCAAGTGCACAATGTGAATTTAGAAAACTTGGGAACTGCTAGAATAGCTGGTGACACTAGTGAAAATACAATCACGTCGTTTGAACATTACGGAAAGTAACGAGCTAATATTTATAATTAATTTTGACTCTTTATAAAAAAGTATTATATACATTTTTCTGCGTCTTTTTCTGTACCATTTTCGATTATTTCAACGGTTCCCAACAAAGGTTTCTCCATTCTGAACAATTCAGCAAGCATTTTATTTTTGTTATATTGGTCCGCAGATTTTTTAAATGATTCTATTTTCTATTTTTCTATTTTCTTGATTCTATTTTCACGAATCGTTTCTACGTTATCGACGCCTCTGAATCTTGGTGGACTGTTTATCGTGTTTCTTGGTTTCGAAAGTACGATGAACCGCGCGGATAACCCGATGTGATGTAATTTATTTCGGTGCAGGATGAAAGTGGAAAAATATTCAAGAAATGAATTTATATCCAAGTTTTCGTTCGAAATACACGTGCACGATGAGAAATCCGCAATATTGCCAGCGGCGTTTCAAACTCTACTCCGTGATAGTTATCGTGTTCCGATAAATCGAGTGCGTGTTATCCTTAGACGCTGGTGAGACACGGGAAAGCGAGAAACATCATGCTCGCGCATTATAACAAAAGAGTGTATGAAATTTCAACTAACAACAGTAATAGACATACTATATTATTTTGTTGGTATTCTCGTGTATTAGGAAACTGTAATTGGTATGCGTTTGATTCGTGGAATTGAATAAACATTTCCTGAATATATAGAGTTCACGGGATATACTGTTTAAAAGTGAAGAAAACACGACAATATTCTTTTTACGAACGAATTAGTAACAATAATTGTTGAGAATAATCTACCGTTTCTAACACTCTCCATTTTCACATATTTTAGCATTAGGCTACACTTTAATAGGCTATACGCAACGTTCACTGTTTAGACTTTTCTTCTACCATTTTTCTGAGCTTTAATACAATAACAATTCTTCTTCGGGATCACTTATGTTCAATGGGTTCATCTTCGCGAAACCTTAAAGACTGGTACTGTGCTATTACCATAACTCGACCACGAACCAAAGAAAGATTGTTCCGAGCATCTTTTATCGCTGCGATCAGCGCTCTTACAGCATCTATCGCAGCTCTAACGTAAACGTACCCTAATGAACACACATAGATACACACACGGGAGATCCAGGCTATCGATCCGAGTACTCTGAGAACAGTGTTCAATGAGCTACGCGAGCTCTGTATGGTACCGTCTGTCCGCCATTGCGTAGACGAGTTTTGCTTTGGCAGGGAGATACAGAAGATGCATTGAACATTATTGAATTTTGTAATGCTGACTAATCTTAGCATTCCTCTTTGCTTTTACTTCTATAAATTACTAGGGTCACGGCACGATAAATACATTTAACCCTTTGCACTCGAAGCTATTTTAATTCCAAGACAAAATACTTCTTCCGACCTAGAATATTTCCCTTTCTCTTTTTTCATGTTATACATACGAGAATGGTGCAATTCACTTGTACAATATTGAAATAACAAGTAACTGTGTAACTGTGTTAGTAACTTATTCAATACAAACAAATTTAATAATGTAAAAAATATTTTGAATAACGGATACAGCAATTTTTACTAGTACCTTACAGTCACCATTCGAGTACTAAGGGTTAACATTCAACGAGCAGTTATGCCTATGCAGGCTCTCCCAAAAATGTTCTTCCTTGCAAGGGGCGATTCCTGAGGTTAATTGAAGTAACTTTTTCCTTTGCGAAAATGTTCTGCACGGCTTTGTTAACGAGTTATTGACGAAAAACACTGACCAATCAAAGAAAAATTTATTAAATAATTGATTGTTTATCATTTGAAAGTTGTACTATTTAATAATAACTATTACAAATTTCCTTCATCAATAACTGTTATGAACCATCGAAATGAACATGTCTCATTGATAACTGTTATGAACGGTCGAAATCAATTTCTGTCATTGACAACTGTTATGAGCGACCGAAATGAACTTCTTCCATCGATAACTGTTATTAACGATCGAAATAAAGTTCTGTCAACGATAACGTTTACCAACAAGAGAAAACATCTTCGGTTATTTATAATTCTTATTTGTACTATTTTAATACTATTGGGTTGGCAAGAAAGTAATTTCGGTTTTCACTAATACTTGGCGTTATGTTTTGTTTGATTGACTTCTGGTAACGTTGCGTTTGTTTTCTTTCTGACATTTCATAACTGCATCTTTTAGGTTACTTTTGAAGCAAATTAAATTGTTAGAATTCAAATTGTTAGTTCTGTGTTAATTTGGAACATGGAGTGCAAAAACGAACATTACAGGCACATATTGCTTTTTTATTACCGTAGAGGTAAAAAAGCTGCCGAGAATGCACGTGCCAGAATTGTTTTAAAAAATTCCGTTCTGGAAATTTCTTACTTGAAGACGACCAACGTTCTGGTCGACCATCTAAAGTTGATGATGACCAAATGAAAGCCATTATTGAACCGGATTGCAGACAGGTTAAATGTCTCGCATACAACTATAGAATATTGTTTAAACAGTCTCGGAATCGTTAAGAAGCTCGATATTTGGGTTCCACACGAATTGAAAGATAATCACTTAACGCAACGCATCAATATATGCGATATGCATCTGAAACGAAATGAAATCGACCCTTTTCTGGAGCGAATCATCAGTGGTGATGAGAAATGGGTTGTTTACAATATCACAACTCGAAAACGATCATGGTCCAAGCGTGATGAATCAGCCCAAACCACACCAAAAGCTGGATTGCACCAAAAGAAGATCATGTTGTCAATTTGGTGGGATTACAAAAGTATCGTGCATTTTGAGCTGCTCCCAAGGAACCAAAGCATCAATTCAGATGTTCATTGTCGACATCTAACAAAACTGGAAATAGCAATCAAGGAAAAACGGCCAGAATTGGCAAATCGCAAAGGAATCGTGTTGCACCATGACAACGCTAGGCCACACACATCTTTGGTAACAGGTGAAAAGTTATTGGAGCTTGGTTGGGAAGTGATGTCACATCCACCATATAGCCCTGACGTTGCACCATCAGATTCTCTTTCACAACCGAAAATCTAAACCGTGGTATAGTCACACAAATTTTCATCGTGAGATTGTCACAACGATAAACAGATGCAGATCAGGACACTCTCTCTACAATCTTGCCAGCTCTCTTGCTCGAATTGGCATTGTAAATGATCCACAATGTCAGTGCGGTTATGAGAATCAGGATATCGACCACGTGCTATGGCAGTGTCCCACGTTTGATGAACGGAGGCTGAAATTTATTAGACAACTACATCTACTCGTTTCTGAATGCCTGTGAGTTAAATATCTGAGAAAATTGTACAGTTTATAATAATGTATAATGTATAGAAAAATAATGTATGGCAAAATAATCTCTACTTTGAGATTCTAATTGCATTAAATAAAAAAAAAAAAACCATCAGATTCTCATGTATTCCGAAGTTTACAAAACTCTTTGAATGGTAAAACATTCGCTAATGATGATGATCTGAAATCGCACTTGGATCAATTTTTCACCGAAAAGGGACAGAAGTTTTATGAGCGCGGAATTATGAAGCTACCAGAAAGATGGCAAAAGATCATAGAACAAAATGGAAAATATTTTATTGATTATAGTTCATTGCTTTGATAAAAAAATTGGATTTTATTTCACCTAAAAGTACCGAAATTACTTTCTTGCCAACCTAATATTTTAGTAGATGAAATATTTGTTATTCCATGACTTTTTTCTTTTTGGTTATAACAGTATTCAGTTTGGTTATAACGGTCCCTGTGTTCGATAGAAGTCTCCGATTTATCGAAACCGTTCGAACAGTTTGATCGGCAGCTGCAAGTAGACCGCGCAACGTTGTTGGTCCGATCAGCGAGAAATCAGTGAAATATGGAGACCCGTGGTCGTCCGGAGGAAAGCGGCGCGGCGCGGAGAGCGAGAGTTTATACGCGTCGAGGGCAACTGAAATTTATAATGCCGGGTAATCGTAGCAGGGCGTGCACGCACCTGGGTACTAGGGTACCGGCACGTTATTATGATTAGCTACTTTCGGTCCGGTCCAAGGGAGTGCTGGAGATTCCGATCGGATACGCGATACGCGACGCACACCTCGGATTACGGCCGGAGAAGATGATCTTCCTGCGGACGCCCGGGGCCGTCGTCAGGTACCTACACCCTACCCACCTCCTACCAAGACATACTTCATTTATTATGACTGTGATCATCGATTATGCACCGACGTCTAACCCCCTCCCCTTTCAACCCGCACCTTCACCCCATAGAGGGTCCTGTTTTACCTTTCCCTCTCGCCCTCTCGGGAGGAGACGAGAGAAAGAGAGTCTTCGTCTCTATCTATCGTCCCGAGTCTTCCTGTTCCTCCTCGTCGCTCCGTCTTCTTTCGACTTCGGTCTTACCGCGTGCTCCGTCTCGCCCTCGTCGTTCTTCTTTTCTGTCTCTCGATCGCATCACCCGGACTCTTTCCTTCGCGATGCACTCCGCCCGATCAGCCGCGAGCACGCATTATCTGCGGCTAGAGGATATACGAAGCGGATTACGCCGCGGATGGGGAAGAGGGAGGAGGGGGAGCGATGGATGTGGGCCGACCCCTCTCCATCCCTGATGAGGGTGTCCGCTAAGGTCCGTGGCGAATTTTCGAGAGTTGCCCCTCTCGAGGATCTTCCTCTCTTCTCGGGTACAAATGCCTCTTCGCTCCGGAGATCCGCGAGTCGATTGCGCGAGATCTAACGAGACGCCGTGACCGATCCTCGAATGCTTACAAGGTCGCTTCGAAGAGTGTAGGATCAGGACCCCCGGACCAAACACGATGATTAGGAAAGGTAAAAAATGATTAGAAAGGTGATCGTTGAGGTTAAGCGATGTTGGTTGGGGCTCATCGAAAGATGGGTGACCGCATAGGTGTAAACCTATAGAGGATCGTAACCCTGAGGGGAACAATAATAAAGAATTGATTAGAAAGGGTCCCGTGAGTTTGCTCAGGAATTGAGTTTGCGAAATTCGGTGAAGCTGGTTTTTGGAACGCTGCAAGCATAAACTCGATTTTTCGTTCCGTTCGATTGCCAGTAAGGTTTGTTACCTCGCTACGTCGCCGGAAGTGGAAATGGTCAGCAATGATCAGACACCGCGATGCCGGAATGCTGGCAATCACATCTCTCTCGGTCTGTGTTCTCGATTTTATTTATCCTGTAGAAGTTATTGTTTCTAATATGTCTGGACACTCTCTCCGGTTTCGAATCGGTGTAGAAACCGTTAGCACGGACGAAGACAAGGATTTCTTCCCGCTGGCCGTTCCGAAAACGAATCATTCGCACAGAAGCAAAGTGAAAGCCCGCAGCGAAAATACCGAAACAGCTTCGGCACACAAACTCGTAACACAGTGCACTCGATGGAAGGTTGAAAATCAGCTTTGAGAAATACTCGATTCTCGTTTCCCTTTACAACGTTACAATGTAAATGTAACTAGAACTGGCTGTACAGTACATCCGTATAACGGCGCGCGAGTTTCGTGCAAAGGGAGGCGTTCCACAACGCTCGTATTACAGTACGCAAACAAATAAATGAACCGTGTACTCCACAATCCTACATCCACTATCTCAGAAATTTCGAAAACGGGACGCAAACCCTCCCCACCCTCGAAAACGATTTTCCAAGAATCATCCCTCTAGGCATACAGAAAGTGGAAAGAAACGTATCGCAGATTTCCATGACCCTTCTTCTCTTCCTATTCAAATACATTTTCATTCTTGTGTTACATTAACACTTTGAATGCCAAACCGGAACCCTAAAAAATTCCATGAAATCAAAGTAAATTATTTAATGAAATAAAAATTGAAAATAATTATACGTGTGGTATGGAGTAGTCTTCCAACTTTCTTGCATTTTACAGATCCCGATCAAATTTGGTACAATGAATATATTAACGTAAAAATTCATTTTAATTGTCACCCACATCGGGGTGACATGGCGGTCAACGTGTTAAGCAATAATTCGTCCGAGTGTCTTCAGTGATTAGTAGACTGCGGATGTTTATGTAATTTTCAATTTTTGTCGAGGAATTTTAGGAAAGTGGAAACAAATAAATTCTAATTTTCAGTAGCAGTGACCTTTTGTAGATCTGAAATAAATAAAAATCGTACTCAATTCTGTGGAATTTCATGTTGTAGCATTTTTTGAACATTTTCAGAAGCGATAAATACATATAGATCCGCAGTCTAGTGATTGGTGACTACAATTACACAATTAAGTGTAACTTCTGATGAAGATTATCGATAGGACAGTTCACAGTGAGGAACTAAAAATGATCAAGTATGTAATGATTGGACAACGGATCCTTATACAAAATAAAAATTGAAAGTACCCGGAGCGAAGTAGAAAAGTGTTTCTTTCTTCAATCGCTTCAACACATTGGAAATGATATATTGTAAATTTTCATAATCTTTTCACAGTATGTTGAATTTTATTGTTTCTAGAATAGAATTGACTTTTATAGAATATGTCGGTACCAGAAAGATTATCGAGAAAGACAAGTTCACGGAACGCTTTGTTGCAATCGTAAGATTCTGAGAATTGGGACCACCACGTATTCAATAATTTCCCCACGAAGGCGTCCCTATAATTTTTCACTAACGCTAAAACAAAGAATTCAGAACGTGCCATTTTGACTCGAACTCGACATTTGCACCGACGCGACGGGGTTACTTCCGTTATCGATTCACGACAATATTCGGCAACAATGTCGTGATGCAGAAGAACAACAACACATTACCTCCCAATCGTTCTAAACAGCTTTCGAGTAGATAAAGTTGCACAATGGAATAAAAATCGGATCACACGACGTTGTAAAAGGTTCCAGAACGAAACAACGTTTCGACGGTGTGCCTTAAAATGGTAAACGCTGCTACGCAGTAGTCGATGTATCGTCAAACCTATTTTCCATCATCGAAAATGTTGATTTTTCGTGACTCGTCTGTTGATCGACTACGGAGTGGTTCTGTCGCAAATTTTCCGCGGCCGGTTCGCGCCATAAATCTCCGATTGCATCGTTTAATACTTTTTCACGCGAGCTGTAATAGACGAGGGGGTGGTCGCGCGCGAAATGTACACGGCCGGTACGGCGGAGGGTTGCGGGGTGCGATGGGGTGGGTTTGGTAGCTGGAGAAAGACGGCGAAGCGTATATCCCTTGTCGGGGGACAGAGGCGACAGGATTCCGGGGGAAGAAGGAGAAAAAGCGAGATGACTAGACAGGGGAAAAGGTAGATACTGTGCAGTCGGGGTGGAGGGGGAGAGAGAGAGAGAGAGGAGAGGGATGAAAGAGAGAGGCACCGAAGTTGGAATTGATCGGAGGAGGAAGGATTGGAGGGACGGAACGGAGGGTTGCCTGCAGCGCAAGCGCCCCTCAGGCGACGTCACATTGATTCCTCCGGGAAGAGCTTACAAAATGGCCGCCGGCGTTCCATTCCTTCCTTGCTATTCGTACGGGGTAGGCTTCCGTCTATCTAGGTCTCTTTGTCTGAGGTATATGCGAATATGGGCGGCTGCCGTGGCGCTAGACCCTCTCTTTCACCCCCTCTCTCCTCTCTCTCTCTCTCTTCGTTCCTCTTTCCCCGTTCGAGGAAATCGATGCACCTTAGGGAAAGGAATCGCGTAGCTCTCTATATGCTCGCTAGTATAATCTAGCTAGAGCTTACCGGCTCGGTGGATGGTCGTGTTCGGCTCGATGGATCGCGGGGCGAAGGAGAGTTGCCAGCGCGGAAGGAATTGAATTATCCGGCGAGGCGGAAGGTGCAACCTCTAAGGATGAACTGGAACCGCCTAAAGTGAATCTTAATCTGATACCGGGCGACGGAGCCGTTTATCGGGGACTAACCGGTGAACAAGATTGTTTTCGGACGGCCCAACCCCCCTGCACCCGGGGGTGAGACTTCGCCGGGGAACCGTCCAGGAAGCCAACCCCTTCCGGTCCCCGAGATCGCAGACGGGGCAAGCTTCTCGCGCGAAATGAAACGTTCGCGTTTTAATAGCACGCTTCAGCCGTCGAACGATTGCGGTAATTATACACGGGATCGGAAAGTATAGTGCTCCGCGGCCGTGTTGATCTGCTAGGAGCGGAGAGGACTTTGAGCGAATGGCTCGCGTCCACGCGGAAATTATTTCATTGAGACTGCACGGTTTTTTTGCCCGAGCGATGCTAAACGGCGCTGAACAGTCGCAGTTGCTGAGCGAGAGCCTGATCGAGAATGGTTTTCAATTATTTCTGTCGAAGAAATGATTTGAAAAGTTTTGTTAGAAATGCAGAAGTTTTTCAAAATAACTCATCATTATTTTACGCTGAACATATCAGTTGCTATAGAGTAATTTAAAGAGTACCGGTCTACCGAGATTGTATCGATTATTTGGAACAGGTTTTCACCCAGCGCACGTTACTCGCTGTAAAAATGCATACATGTTCTGGTTCCTAGGCATCGTAAAATTCTACTTCAGCTTATAAAATGTTGTACAACGTATCTCTTTAAAACCTACACGATGAGACGTGAATGCTACTTACAATTGGTGAGTGTAATTAAAACAGCGTTCGATTAGAATCTAAAGTAACCGGGCACTCTTGTACCAATGATATCCGACATGAAAGTATAAATAGAATAGAACGTGCCGATTTAACACTAGATTTACCGGCTATTTAAGTATATTTATTTCTACCAAGACCAGTCAGAATGACTAGTTTTTAGAAAAAGCGCTTTGTGGTGTTTTCAGTCTTTATTTACTTTTAAAAAATGACAAAAAAGTTGAATAATCTTAATTGTAATACAAAAATAGATTTATAGACATTATCAATTAATCAAAAGCTTAATTGTTTGTAGTTCATCGATCACAATCCCGAGTATCGAGTTCGCACTTACAGATAGCCAAGTGTCCGGGACCCAAAACCCTGAGTAAATATACAATTCCAAGGGCCGCTAGCATACTACATCAGAATCATGATTTTCCCGGAATCATATATTCTGTCCCGAAAAAAACGTTGCAGTACTTATCAATTGTTGTAGCTGCCCCAATGTCATTTCATCATGTAGAAACATGCACCAGTCATTTTGACTGGTACTGGTATAAGTGTCAATAATAAAAAATATATTTGTTACGAATACATATAAAATAATATAAAGTTCATAAAATTGATTCTTTAGTTATGGCTACAAAAGTCATGATATCATTTCGGAAAGAAAATGTTACATGCAGTAGGAATTTTGAATTGAAATTGCAAAACCAGTAATTTTGACTCTGGTCTGGTAAGTCTAGTGTTAACCCTTTGCACTCCGAACCATTCTGGCAGAAATTTACAAATCCTCGTATTATTTAGTATAATTTTGGAACCAAGTAACGTATTATAATGATATTGGACTTATATGAATTGGTTGACATCGAGGAATATATATTTGCAAAAAAATCAATATTTTATTTAAAGTTGCGCTGGAATAAATTAATTCCCCGTAATCGCTAATAAACTTTAATGTCCCATGAGAGGGGACAGCGGAGTGCAAAGGGTTAAAGTGTACAGCACAGTCTGAAGTATAATTCTCGGGCCCTCCGTGCAACAATATCGGAGGAGCGAACGAGGGTTCGTTATTTATTTATTCCGGCGTCGAGGCTGGCAACAGCTCCGGTTGTTGAACAAAGCTCGTTGCCTCAGCTGGCGAATCGTCGGTAAAGGGGAAACGATTATCCTCGAACAATCGAATTATTATGCAACGCGCGAGCCGGATGAATTATGGGCCGTACATGGTATCTGCGTTCTTTTATCGTGAGGAACCTCTGACCGCGGCATTCAGCGTGGAGGATTAATCCGGGGACCTGTAATTGCGCGACGCGTGCAACGGTGTGCCCGTGGCCCCGTGTGCACACGGTGCATCTGCCTGATTGCATTATTGCAACGTCATTAAAGTGACAGGCCTAGAGTGTATCTCGTTCGAGCCTCGAAATTTCAAGCGACAAACGACGCCGCGGAATTAATGGTGTCACGCAACCGGTAATGAGCCTTCGGACGAGTTCATTAGGATTTGCATAATTGAAGCAGTTGACGTGCGAGAGGAGGCAACACCGGCAATCGATGAAATTGATATTTTTCGGTTAAATAGTCGCGCGAGCCGACACACCACTGTGTCTCCACTCTTTCGAACGATACTTCTCGCGAAATTTCCGTGTCACGCGTTTCGAGGGACGAGGAATTTCGCTGGTCGGAAATATTTTATAGTAATTATGTTTTTCTTGTTGCCGGCGATCCGAGTAATGCGACAATATTGTATATTTACTGATATCGGACCATTAATCAAAGCTACAATACCGCGGCCCTGTTGTAAGCCGCGCGTATCGATCTAACGATAAACGGCAAATGACAATTAAACAACCCTCTCTCCCTAATGCATACCGTCCACAATGTTGCGCGGCTACATACAACGAAACTTTGCATGCGATTACACCAAGTTGATTGAAATTAAACCGGTCCCTCGAATCTCTGAACCCCTCGGCCAGACTGAAGAATATTTCACAGAATTAAATATTGATCTCCATTCTTTCGTACAACGGTTCGAAAACACTGGAAAATTGAGCTTCGCATAACGACGCGAAATGAAACATCCTTTTAGGAGGCTTCAAACCAACATAAACGATCCGAATGAAATTTCTGCAACTGGAATCAGGTTTCTTGTGCCGATATTCGTCGAGAAGACATTAATAAATTGAAACATACGAAAACTCGGCCAATTCTTCTGCATTACATGATTTTCAAGTGAACTCCGAGTAAATAATCGTGTACCTTCCTCGAGGATTGCAAACTAGCTTCAACACCAGGCTTACGAAGTGACTATTGCGTTACTTTATAAAGATAACGAAAAAGTGCTTACCCACATTTCTAGCAATATTTTAAAAATAATATATACGCAAAGAAATAGATTTGTTAAATAGTTTCTCGTGTATGCATCCTTAGAATAGTAATAATATTCAATTAAAAAAAAAAGAACCCGTCATTTCGACGGTTCTCGTAAACCTAGCGTCAACAAGTGAATGTAAGTTCTAAGCATGTGCACGGTTTTGTAAACTCGGGCTTTGAATAAAATATCAAATGTTTTCATATGTAAAAAAGAAATACGAACCACGAATTTCTAAATAGATATTACTGGACTACGGATTGTATGCATTTACGATAAATATTAGTAGATGTAATTTTAAGTAGCAGAAATATTAGAAAATACTATTATATTATTTTCAATGTGCTAAACATAATAAGAAAGAAAATAAATTTCTATTTGACTTCAGTTCGTTGCAATTCGGGTAAAAAAAATTTATTTTTCATCAAGATCCGCAGTCTAGATATTACCCGTAGAAAGTGTAAAGTGTTATCCAACAGGATAACTGTTTTATGGAGAATTAATAACTATCGCATCTTCCTGCTTTAAATCATTTTAAACGAACAGAAATCTGCTTAACGATCCCCATTATATTGACCATGCTCGTAACAACCTAGTCATTATTCCCAGCAGAATATAGAGACAGTCTTTTAAAAAACAAGAAACAATGCAATTTGTTTTTGAACTTGAATGAAAGGACAGGTATTTTACGCGAGATGGCTTAATATTTTCTACCGACGTGGCACGGATATGCATTAATGATAATCATCCACGCGCGAATAACAGACGACAACACTTTACGACGGTTTAATGCACGATACACTTTTCCTGAAAGTGTACGCGCATCGGCCCGAGCAATGCGTTTATGCAAATTTGCACGGGTAGTTGTACACGTGCGTAAGTACACACCGAGTGCGGCGCGATCCAATGTTCCCGTTTCGCCAGGGGTAACTACTCTTGTGCAAATGGGAGCCACGATCTACGGTGACCATGAAATGCCGCGTGAATATATCACGTTGCCGAGTACGCTCTGTCCGATTCCCATTAAATTTCCTATCGTATGTCAGGAAACAATAATGCGATTTTATACGACCTATTAGGTTTCGGTCGCTTTGAAACACGAATTCGGAATTCCCGTGGCCGGGGCTCGTTTAAATTTATATCTTTATTAATTAGTATACGTGGAACGGTGAAATTATGACTGAATCGCTCGTCAACTATCAAGCGGGTTTATTAAAAAATTAAACATTTCACACGTCGAATGATTCGATCGAAATCGGTTCTCTACTCGAATCTTTCTGTAGCACAAATATGCAGAACAGTTTCGATGCACTCGTTTTTAGTTCTTGTCTCGTTCACCCAAAAGCAGACGTTTGCTTCTTTTTGTCGCAGTATATAAATTAATTCGACATCAATAGTTTATATACATTGCACGCGAGTTGAAAATGTTCGACACACAAGAATGTCGACTAGGGTAAGAGACCCAATTACTGTGCCTATATTAATTATACTTATTTTTAAAACATAATAAATATTAAAAAAGAGATATTAAATTTTTTTTATTAAAATCAGTTAATATAGGTGTTATATACCTCTTTTTTAATATTCATTATGCTTTAACACTAGAACTACCAAGCACTAAATGCAACTGGCATACTGGTATATTGCCTTATAATAACAACAAAATTGCATTTGTTTAGATTTCGTATCAGTTTTGTTTAAATATCTACTTCGATAACCATGTTCATTAAAAAATTTTCTCATGGAAACACATTTATAACTTCAATATTTCTAAAAGGAAAAATTAGGAACATGTCATTTTTGTCAACAAAATAAGTTTAGTTAATATAGGCACGGTAATTGGTAGCCCCACAGTAATTGGCTCCCTTGCCCTACAATATCGAGTCAGACTCGTGATGAAGATCCTGAACAGTGTCTAATAAATATGTATGCTATGAATTTCCTTTAAACCGAAATAAAATTCTATTTTGTTGTAGTTGAAAAGCATAGGCATACAAGAAATATAAACTACCTCTTTGTTTCTATGAAATTCTGAATGATCAAGAATTTCTAATCATTATAATCACAAAATAAATGGTAGTGCAAGGGGTTAAATGCCTTCGAGCCGAAATAAAATTCTATTATGTTGTTGCCAATGTACAGCGATTGGAGAACATACAGGCATGCAGTATAAACCAATTATACAGGGTGTCCCAGCATCGGTGGTACAACCGAGAAGGAGGTGATTTTACATGAAAAAACAAATCGAAAATAAGGAATAAAATTTTTTCATTTGAGGTTTCGTTCTCGAGAAAATCGGTTTTTTTATGTTAATAATGCGGAATTACCGCTCATACATTTTCCGATCAGACTTTTGTTTATGTTTCCACTTCTGTACATTCCTGTTGACATGACGTTCTGAGCACTTCTCACAGTTTCATTCGTTGCCTTAGTATGTTATTATCTTCGGTTTTGACTAACAGTTTCTATCAATCCAAAACGTACCTCTAGCTATTAGACAAAATCTCATTTTCCAACATGATGGTGCCCCACCACATTTTTGTCGAGAAGTTAAGAATTTATTAAATGAACTACACGAAGTTTGGATTGGCCGTGGTGGTCCAATAAACTGGCCACCAATATCCCCAGATTTTACACCCCTTGATTTCTATCTACAGGGTCATGTTAAATCAAAAGTGTAGGAGGAGGAGATTACAAGCCTTCCTCAACTAATAGCGAGGATCGTTTTAGTATTTGAAGAGTTAAAGGTACAGAATACATTAGAATGCGTTCAGACGAATTTAATTCGGCGAGTACAGTTGTGTACGCAGAACAATGGGCAGCATTTCCAACGATTTTTGCATGAATAAAGTAAGTTAGTAACTAAATTACATGTCTTATTTTCATTTAAATTCACTCTAAACCCATAGGCAGAAATGAGTAATACAGCACATGATCTTGATACTAATGATATTAGTACTACTTATAAGTGACATATCACTTGTGTCGGGATCCATCCATCTAAACCATAGTTACACTACCGGCCATAAATGTTTACCCACCCTCAACATTGTAGTCCACGGTTCTACGGTTCAGCTTCAATAACTTTGCTATTTCTCCGTTATTTTTTCCGATGCTATGATGGGACACTATTAGAGCGCGCGTTTCAATCGATAATTCTTTTCTCCCTGACATTATTTGAAATTTTCGCAAAATTCTTCAGGCACGTGAAAATCAACTGTTTACTGTATGAAAGCTTAATGCAGTATGAAATGCAGTATGAAATTTGAGAAGACTAAGATACCTGTATTACCTACGTTCATATTCCCTACTGACCGTTATAAAAATATCAGAAAAAATGGGTTTCTTTACCTGAACTCCAAAATTGTCGTTTTTCATAAAAAGCTGTAAACTCATTTACAGTACCTGATTGTGTATGTACAGAATATTTTGGATGTTTTTTATTAGCCTTATAATTAGGATTTAATGCTACGGACATTTTCATAAGAATAAAATATCTATTATTTGAATAGTAACGAAATTTGAAGGTGGGTAAACACTTATGGCCGGTAGTGTACGTGTACGCGTACTCGCTGAATATTCAAAACCGATTTTCTCGAGAACGAAACCTCAGATGAAAAAATTTTATTCTTTATTTTCGATTTGTTTTTTTTATGTAGAATCACTCCCACCTTGGTTGTACCACCGATGCTGCGACACCCTGTATACGCCATTGTGTTACGTATAAAAAACAGTACTACTTTTTCCTCTTCCATTTCTTTCTAATATTTACTATTTACAAGAAAAACGCTGGCTAGTAATAGCGTGAACACCCTGTATATCAATTTTCTTCTCTTTCTAGGAAATTATGAACCAGAAAAGAGTTCTAGTCACCGGAACCGTAAAATAAATCGTAGTGCAATGAGTTAAACGAATTCGGGCCGCTCTGAATGGCTTAAACATCGCTAACGGAAGAAAGATATTATAAATTTGCCTAAACAATTTTTTGTCAAACATTTTTTACTCCACAGTGCATTCGCGCAGCAAGTTCGGGGCCGGGTGCTCGGTGGTCCCCAGCTCGCCGTACGATTTCGCGTCTAAGCGGGGAGGTTCGGTCTGCGGTGATCATGAAATGAAGCTTCAATATGCATGCGGTACACCGCTCTTTCACCCTTTCTCTGTGCCCGCTGCATCCACCTACGCGTACGCGATGCCCCGCTCCCGTCCCGGTCCGCTCTCCCTGCTTGTCCCGAATGGAATCCTTTCCCTGTGCCTGCTCTCTGTCTCTGTTCCCCGTCAGACACACTCTCGATGGGGGTGGTTGCTGGTAGTGCCAGCTGGATCATTATCCGCTCTCTTTCCCTCCCCTCGCTGGCAACCTGTCTCCCTTGCTCCGCGATGCGAGCCGACCTCTCCGCACCGTTTCCTCTTCCTCCTCGTCCTGGTCCTCTTGCTCGAGCGGCCGCCTGGCGCGGTCTTGCTCCCGCTTGCGACTACGTTTCCCATCCAGCCACCCGGCTGCACGTCTCCATCGGCTCCAACCCCTGCGCTATCACTCTCCCCAGCTATCCTACTCTCGCCCGTTGTATATCGGCGCGGCGCGGCGGCTGAGAGAAGCAGCCGCTTCCCGGCAATCGTGATTTTCCGTCCCCGCACCGAGGACGGACCAACGTAAACCTGGAACTGCCGCCGCATGAGAGCAGGCCAGATGTGACTACACACGTCCCGCTTTGTGTCCCGCGGGTTATTGAAATTCTCGCGTGCAGACGAGCCCCACCGCCACGCCACACCGCGTCGCCCCGACGCGACGACGACGTCGCGGTGCACATATTTTCTCTGCCGCCCACGGTGGCCTCGAGAAATTTCGTGAGATTTTTGCACAAGAACGAATCGAATTTCTCTCGTCGATGTGTAATCCGTAGCGGATTTTAGCAGTTTTCGATCGATTCGTAGGCCCGAGACACGCGTCTACCTTTTGCTAGAACGTTTTCTTTCTTATTTATTTCTTTTTTTTTTTCTTTTTTTTTCTTTTCTTTTCTTTTCTTTTCTTTTGTGTCCCGAGCAGCGAGGACGAGAGCCCTCCACAGATCGTGAGCGTTCCGTGAGTTCGGGGAAATAGGTTGCCGAGATAAACGGGCGAATTATAATTTTAAATTAGATCCGCGGCGGCACCTCCCCCGCGCGCACCGTGCTTTCCCTCCCGATCCCGTACACGCGAGTTCCCGGATAACCGCTGATTTTAGGGTAGATCCTGCGTGTTACCGTCGAGTGTCCTCTCTCCGGTCGAGGGCTGGGCTGAGGCAGAGCTGAAGTGCCTAGCTGATGAGCGCGATATACAGGGTGGCTCGAGAAACGCGCGAGAAACCTCGACTCGACTCGGCACCTCCAGCCTTTATTTTAATTTTACACTAATCAGCGGCCGGAAAACTTCGGTGTAACGAAAGCAACTTATTCGATAAAACCAAAATTGAGAAGTTTGCAAGATTGAGAACTTTTCGGAGATCTTTATTGAGAAACTACTGAAATTTTTCCATTGAAACTTTGCACACGTAGGGGAGAGTTGCCAAATGCGTACTGGTCACCTAAATCGTACCAGCTCTTTTCTTTAAAAATTAATGCATTTTGATGCCTCTTGGTGGTAAAGATATGAACTTTTATTTATGTCGATAAAGTAGGACCAAAAAGTCATTCGCATAAAGTGTTGTTTTGTGAATGACAGAAGCACAAAGAAATCAGGCAAGTCTGATGTTAATTTTAAACGATTTTAATCGGCTGAATTAAATACCCAGATAGCACAGAGACGTCTTAAAGACGTCTTTAAGACGTCCGTTAGACGTCTTCAAGACGTCTCGAAACAGACGTATTCATGACATCCCGAAACAGACCCCTAGTAGCACAAAAATATTAGATAGATATGTTTGTCAATATTGGAAAAATATTTTTTAAGCCACATTTTTTCTTATGAGAAAAATATTGAATTTGAATATTGTATACATGTACAAGAAATATAAATTGGATTTTTGCTATAACAAAAAAACTAAATAAATAAAAAAAAATAAATTAAAAGAATGTTTTTCAGCATATACGCGAACATTAACATTTTATGCTTTATTTATTTATTTATTTATAGATAAAAAAATAAATTAAAAGAATGTTTTTCAGCATATCCGCGAACATTAACATTTTATGCTTTATTTATTTATTTATCTATTTATTTTGATATATTATTTTGGATTTTGGATTTGTGATATATAATGTATATTTTTATTGTTAAACAATATTTATTGCTAAATTCTATTGCGAATATATACGTAATATATTCTAATAGTACTAAATTAACAATTTAGTTATTTAACTATCCTAAATAAATAAACGTATATTCGAAGGATGGAAAACTGCGTTATATTGTGTTGCGTGTGTACAGTTTGTAAAGCTTTTCTCTAGCAGTTTAGAATGACTGAAACGTCAAGAAATGAAACGTCTTAAAGACGTCTTTTCAGGACGTAAGACGTTCAGACCAAAAATGGACGTAAAACAGACGTCTTTAAGACGTCGCGTGCTATCTGGGTATAAATCTACAGTTTCTGTAGATTTAGAAAAAAGGTTGGAGGAGTTTTGAAAGAAGACAATATTTATTATTGTCCTAGTTGTATTTAAGTTAAGTAATGTAATATTCCATTTTATTTTTATGTTGTATTGTATATTAAGCTGAAATTAAACGCAAAATACAGTTTCTCTTATGATTTTTTTGTATCTTTTTAATCCAACACATGAGGTACGATTTTGGAAACCGACTGGTACCATTTAAGACACCGGTTGCCTAAATCGTACTGTTTGCATGATCTTATAAAAGTGTTCATATCACAATGATCTATCAATAAATATTTAAAAAATCATATTAAATTGCAACTTCGATAGTTAATACATAGATACAAAACATAATTTTTGCTCAAATTCCTACTAAAGAATATATAAATTGCCTTCGAAATTAAGTGGTACGCATTCGGCAACTCTCCCCTATATACTGCTATTTGAGGAATATGTGTGATTCGTTTAATGTTAAAAATCACGTAATTTATACATTGCTTTTATGGAGCATGTTTTCTACTAATCGGAAACAAAGAAAGGAGTTATTATGAAGTAGTTATGGGCCGAACCAAAAGAAAAATCGGTGATCTTGATTATTTAAAAAATTGCGACATAATTTGAAGTCAAATCACGAATTTTTTTTTTACTTTTTCGGCCTTTGGCAGGATTAAACATTGATCGGATATCTAGGTACTCTTCACGATTCTGTTTTAACTATTTTGATAACGTTCCGCCAGAAATTCATTTTAGAATGAATGGGGAAATTGGAATGCAGAATTAATATGAATCACGATCGGAAGTTTAATTATATTTATTGGTAGATTTCGTTTTCCGGCAAGATGTGCGCGCATGACGTTAATCAGCCGAGCCGTGCTTCGATATTACGCTGCTGCCAATGCGAATGAATTTGCCGCATAAACAATGGGGTAAAGTATGCTCTGGTTACCGGAGAATCGACATTAACCCCCGCTACGTCTGTCGGGGCTATAAATTTCAAAGCGATAATAATGCGGCTCGTAAGTCAAACTATTAACTAAATTAGATACTGCGTTTGATAGAACTGTTATGCATTTTATTGAAACAATAAATGCGTCAGAAAAATTAATGACACATTTTTTTTTTAAAGAATTATCTTATTAAAAAGTACATATACTGTACGTCCCGAAGTAATTTTTCTACTGCAAAATCGTAGAAAATGTCCAAGCAACATAGTCAGTTCTAGAAGATATTTCGTGCAATTATTTTGCATAAATATCCGCAACCCACTGATAATAGAGGTAAATGATAAAATATTACCTACTCTAACAACATGTAAACTAAACCGCAACAAAAAAAAAAAACGGTTGTAGGCTGTGTAATCACTAGACTGTGGATTTTCATGCAAAATAAAAATTGTTTGCATCAATTCCAAAGGACCGTTTGAAATTGCACTTGCTCATTTTTCCCATAAATGCATAAAATCCTTGGCCTACTAACAATAGAAATAAATAACCTAAACTATAAAAGTATAATCTAAACCGCACGAAAAAAAATTTTTCTAGACCTATGCAATCGCTAGACTGCTTTATTTTTACTTTAATCATTTGAACAAGCCGAGAATCAGAGTTGTGCTAATTTAATTACATTGTAATTCAATATCACAATTGAATAACATTGTATTTCAATTACATAGTAATTCAACTGCGCCGTAACTGAATTACACAATTCAAACCATTCAATGAATTCAATTTCTGATTATTTTAATCAGATGTATAATTGAAATACTGTACGATTAGAATACAGCTCTTCACAAATTATTGCTCAGAATTTTGAAGAAGCGCAATATATTTTTATGTTTATCTTTCATATAATAGCTTGCTATCTATGCGGCGTATTTTCCATTCCTGGTTCTCGTTCAAAATACGTAACGCTATTTTATGTAATTAAAGTATTTTATAAGTGTACTCCAATCGGAACGACGAATTACATTGCAATTTAACACATTGACTGCGATGTCACCCATATATGGGTGACGGAATTATTTGTTCAGGTTTTAAAATGAATTTTTACGTTAATATATTCATTACACCAAATTTGATCGGGATCTGTAAAATGCAAGAAAGTGAACTACACAATATCATACATTTAATTTTTTTCAATTTCTATTTCATTAAATAACTTACTTTGATTTCATGGAATTTTTGAGATTTCTTGTTTGGCAATCAAAGTGTTAATTGAATGATGTCGGAATTGTGGATTACCATATGACTGAAATACAATGTGATTCAATTACCTTGTAATTATAATTGCTGGAGTAATTCGATCGTAATTCTGCACAACGCTGCCGAGAATAATAGATTGGCAATCTGAAATATCATTTCTGCTTTCGATCAGGAACGAGATCAGGCTTCGAGTTTCGGAAGAATGTTGCGCCGATGATTGAGGCAAGAGGGATATCAAGGAACAAGCACGGTTCCCCCGGAGCGTGGTGAGAGTTTGCGTACACGTCGATGTCCTCGATCAAGACGCTGGCCAAGCAAACATATTTACCAGAGCAAATTGCACGTCCCTAGTCACGTATGCATATTAACGGCCACGTGCCGAAAGGCCAGTGTACACGTCCACTTCCGCCGCGGCCCGGTGCATCCATCGAAATCCCGCGTGTTAGCGCCGCGCCGGCCCGGTAAGATTGATGTGGCCGGTGTCAGCAACATAATTGAATGAGTAGCCTGGTACCTGTGTCGGCGCTCATAGTGAACGCCGCCGCTGTCCTCGCTCTTAATTCTGCCGCTCGCGGGTACGAGCTCGGAGGGGCCAGAACCTAAACCTTCGATTAATTACCGGTGAACACCTGGGATGTACAACTGGCCTCGGTGCTGGGATTGGCCTTGAGCATTCCACCATCGATTCGGTGCACATCCTTCCTCTGACCGTCACCTTCTATTTGCCATACTCTGCCTGCCTCGTCTCGATGGATGACGCTGACCATTCACAGGACGGCAATTATCGATTCCGGGAATCGACGATATCGATCGTTTACGATTCGAACGATCATCCGTGGGTGCTACGTCCTACTACAGTGAATACTCAGTTTAAGGCAGTGCCAACCTCTCATGCTAAAGGCAGTGGAAAACCTGACACCAACGCTGTGAGTGGCCGAAACTCGAGAGCCGTCGCGGCCACAACATTGACAACGAAGACCACTACTAATCCAATTACAAAACTTCTTTATTTTTCATTATTTTTCTATGAAACTTTTACCAACATATTCGTGACATTTTTCTGATTAAAATGATATCAAATATGATATAATTACAATGATATTTACCTGTGTAATGAAGGATGAAAGTTACTTCCCATAACAATTACATTAACGGAAAATTAGTGTAAATGTGATCCGAATTATATCGCGTTTGGTATCATTATAACACGTTGACCGCCATGTCACCCATATGTGGCTGAGGGAATTATTTGTCCAGGTTTTAAAATGAATTTTTACATTAATATATTCATTGTACGAAATTTGATTGGGATCTGTAAAATGCAAGAAAATTGGAAGACTACTCAATATCACACATATAATTATTTTCAATTTTTATTTCATTAAATAACACTTTGATTTCATGGAATTTTTTAGGGTTCTGGTTTGGCACTCAAAATGTTACTCAGAATAATGCCACGAATATGTTGGTAAAAGTTTCATAAAAAAAATAATGAAAAATAAAGAATTTTTGTAATTGGTTTAGTAATGGTCTTCTAGTCTCACACCGATATACATAGCCGACAATGTTGTGGCCGCGACAGTACGGTTCTCGAGTGGTGTGAGGTTTTCCACTGCCTTAAGCAGGGAAGGTTTTCACTGCCTTAAATCGAATATTTATTGTATACACGTCGGACCAAATCTCTATCGCGGTGCGGTTTCTTATCGAATAAAAATGTACTTCTTTCTCACTTTGCTTTACTTTTTTTGTAAAATTTCAAATAGCGGCATTTGGCCTGAGTTCGACGTATATATTCGTGATTGTTTGATTTGAATTCCGTGCCGCGAAGGATTTCTAAAATTAAATTCCACAGTTAACTGGTTATCTACGCGTCCGTCGAATCCTAAATCTCGAAACGGACGAGTAAGAGAAATTTTAATCTTCGGAGGTTTCATTTTTGCCGCGACTCCTTTGAAAACCCGCTTATCGCCGAATGCCGGGCGCACGCAACGCAACGGCCTCACTCTGAGCCAACAGATTTCGGGACGCCTAGTTTTTTCAGCATCGTGAAAGAACCATTCAACGCGGCGAAGTTGTGGTTCCCGGTCCACTTTACCGAAATCAAAAGCATCCTAGCGCGGTTTCAATGAGGCAGGACAGCGTCGAATTCCTCGGATGGCTGAAGGTTTCACGGACACCTTGTGTGCGCGCGGAACAGTTTGTCGAGATTCAAAAAGGGACGGAGAGAATCGTTTAGGAAGTGTACACGATCCCTCCATTTTACAAGCGTCCGTAATACGGCATCGCCGGGGAAAGAAGAGAGCCAGAGAGAGAGGGGGGAAGACATTTTCTTTGATGCGGCTCGTGACCTACAATCTTAGAACGGAGCCTATTTTTAGAGCAAAGAACACGGTGTCTTGTCCGCGGACCTGTTTCAAACACATCGTCGTCCGCGGCTCGTTTCGCACGCCTATTAAACATTCTTCCGTTTTTAATGAGCAGTCCTATAACCGCGATGGAATATTCCGCGACCAACCGGAAATCTTCCTGTTAGGAGGCGCCACGGACATATACAGGGTGAGTCACCAAACGTTAGCACCTCAAATATCTTTGTTGTTTCTAAAGATACGTAAAATATGGTAAGGACAAAGTTGAATGTTACAATGGGGCTGACAAGATGCAAAAAAAAAATTTTGTTTTTATGTCATTTTTTGGAGATATCAAGGTCACCTTGACTTTTTTAAATGGAACCACCCTTTTTTAAACACCTACAATAATAGTCCCTTTCATTAGGAATTCAGTGACTATAATTAGTCCAAGGTCATTCAAGGTCAAGGACAGAAAAAACGTATAAAACTAAAATATGGAAGCAGAATACGTTTATCACGGTTGAGACTTGTAGGAAATAGTAAACATACTATGGTCGTAGTTAAAGTAAACATACTAAGGTCCTTCAACGTTATTCAGCATTCTTATTTACTATCAGTATGTTTCCAAACTCGATTCCGCTATGTTATATTCGATGACTGAAAAGTGTGATATGATCACGATTTACTGTGAATGTAGAAAAAATGCAGTGCAGGCCCGACTACTTTATGAAGAAAGGTACCCCGAGCGAAACACTCCTTCTAGACATACTTTCACTAATACGTACAGGTTGTTTCGAAGTATTGGAAGTGTACATGCAAGACAGTACAAACGGAAGAATCCCACGATTAATGAAGACAATGAAATTAATATTTTAGCAACTATAGCTGTCAAACCTCACGTGAATACGAGGAAAATTGCCCGGGAAACAGGCATAAGTCAAAGTAGCGTAATACGAATTCTGGCCCGACATAAATTTCATCCGTTCCACATATCGCTCCATCAAGAATTGTATGGGAATGATTTTCAAAATAGAATTAACTTTTGTCAATGGGGATTGCTTCAAAATCATTCATTTTTTTCTAATGTCTTGTTTACGGACGAACCCACATTTACTAATCATGGCTCAATTAATCTACGGAACGCCCATTATTGGTCTGTGGATAATCCGCACTGGCTGCGAGAAATTGATCATCAAAGACAATGGAGCGTAAACGTGTGGTGTGGTATTTTGAACGGCAAAGTAATTGGACCATATTTCGTTAACGGAATGATGACGGGACAGAAATACGCTCAATTTTTGCAAGAAGATCTGCCAATTTTGTTAGAAGATGTCCCTTTACAAAATTGCTACGATATGTGGTACCAACATGACGGTTGTCCTGCTCATTATGCACGAGTAGCAAGAGAAACGTTGGATTCTCGATATCCAAACCGATGGATTGGACGAGGCGGAACAGCAGTTTCATGGCCAGCACGTTCGCCTGATTTAAATCTACTGGATTTCTTTTTATGGGGTCTGCTAAAAGAGACCGTCTACACGGATGCTCCAACAACAGTTGAAGATATGCGTCAGCGTATCATCACAGCATGTACGAATATCACGTCGGATACACTTATCAGAGTTCAACATTCCTTCAGAGCTCGTTTACAACAATGTATCGACGCAGACGGCCATCATTTCGAACATTTATAAAATACAGGTATTATGCTCCCATATTTTAGTTTTATTACGTTTTTTCTGTCCTTGACCTTGAATGACCTTGGACTAATTATAGTCACTGAATTCCTAATGAAAGGGACTATCATTGTAGGTGTTTAAAAAAGGGTGGTTCCATTTAAAAAAGTCAAGGTGACCTTGATATCTCCAAAAAAATGACATAAAAACAAAATTTTTTTTTGCATCCTGTCAGCCCCATTGTACCATTCAGCTTTGTCCTTACCATATTTTACGTATCTTTAGAAACAACAAAGATATTTGAGGTGCTAACGTTTGGTGACTCACCCTGTATAGAGGGAAGCCCTGAGAAACCGGGAGGAGCGTCAGCCATATTCGATCAGCCGTTGCGCAACGCAAGAAGATAACAGGGCATTTTCAACGAAGCTTAAGTTGTAGCCAAGACCAATTTTCCTAAACAGGGACACGGGCAACCACTTGAACCCAGAGTCGATTTAAGGTCGGCCCAAACAAGACGGGCAAGACGGTTAAGATGTTTGGACGCTTACATTTAAGAACACGGGTCAGAAATTTGCCGGTCGGAAAATGGACCTCGAGTTGGAAATTTTTCCCGACGGCGTTGGGGCCATAAATTTGAACGTCCTATTGCTTCTAGATGGCCCTTCGAGTGTACGGTGACTGTTCCCTGCTGTGCATGGCACAAAAGAAAATGTTTTTAGGGGCTTCACAGTTCCTTTAGGTAAACTATCGGTCTCTCTTTTCTACAACATCATGGGGATAGGAATCGTACCTGCCTCTTGGTGAAACAGCATCACCCATTCTTATATTGTTACACGTCAATTACACACATATTGTAAAAATAAGAATGGTAGTTATTTTTTTTTAAGGAAATATGCAAATTAGGAAAGGGGTGATTCCATGTGAATTAAATCATTTTTTGTGACTACGTTTCGAATTTGGATGAAACTGAAATATTTTGTAGCCCGAGCGACAATTGGGGGGGGGGGGTGGGGGTTGAGCTATCATTTTATAATCTTCGAAATTGTTTAAAAGATACAGACCAGAAAAGTTTGCTATTTTGGATGAGTTTTACGAAAACCGCCTACACAACACTTTTTATACCACAGTTATTATTAAAGATAAAACCATTTCCTTTCTTTAATCGTCATCGCAAAAAACTTTAAGAAATCACATTCGAATATAAAATGATAAATTATTTAAGAAGAAAAAGGTTTTTGCGATGACGATAAATAATCATATAATAATCATTTCTATGCACAATACAATTTTGCAATAATTATATGTCAATCATTTTTATTTATTCCTAATTTGCTTTTACTATATGTTTTATTATATACCTATCCGAAAAGTAATATGAATGTGAAGATAGATCGAGATTGTTTGCAATAGCGTGAATGGGGATCACATTCAAAGTACTGAGAATGACTCGGAAAGCGAAATAACATTCAGTTATTATTAATTTCGTTTTGGATTTGTTAGTTTTTAGAAATAAATTTTTTAAAACACCACGGGGGTTAGCTACCAGAATTGCAGAACCGTCCACTCCCCTCTAGATGGGAGATGCCTATGCTGGGCACAGACGGCCAACAGACAGGCAAACAGGCAAGAGACGACGGGCAAGAGACGACGGGCAACAGACGACGGGCAACAGACGACAGGCAACAGACGACGGGCAACAGACGACGGGCAACAGACGACGGGCAAGCCACCGACAAAATGACTCTGGATTCTGCCGGTACGGACGCAGTCACGGTGCGGAATTTACTGAAAAAATTCAATATTCGTGTATATCACGATATGAAATACATTTCTTTTGCATAGAATGCGTATGAGGATTAATTTTATATGTCAATCATTTTTATTTATTCCTGATTTGCTTTTACTATATGTTTTATTATATACCTATCCGAAAAGTAATATGAATGTGAAGATAGATCGAGATTGTTTGCAAAAGCGTGAATGGGGATCACATTCAAAGTACTGAGACGAAGGGTGCGGCGCTCAGCGATTCAGGTAGCAAATTGCAAGTGCACCGACTGATCGACCGCTATTGACCGGCAGGTTTGAACAAACCAATGTTCTTTGTACTATTATGGATGGCATTACCTTTACTGTACACTTGGAGTGCACAACACGCTAACAACAGTTTAGGTAAAATATGTAAATGAATAATTTTCATTTCGCCATTTCTTGAGGGTCACCATTTTTGGGGAGTCTATCGTTAGCGCCAGAGTGCCACCTCAGCCGCACCCGTAGTCCCAATGTTTGGGTTTTGACGTCACACGCTACAGAGTATGTGTGACGGCTGTAGCCAATATTTCGACTGTAGCCGGAAATGCGTGTGAAACGAGGCCTGCCTCTTCCACACTGATCCAATCAGCCACGCATTTGTATCTACACTCTGCCCAACCAGACGAGGCAGTGAAGTACTAGCACATGTCCTTTGCTAATTAACTTGGAAGCGTAACATCAACTCTGTCGCACTCGAGTGGCTATGTTTACGTCTACTGCATCGTCTCGTTGGACAAGGTATAGATACGTCACCGCATTCCCACCAGGGAACATTCTTCGCGGCCTCGCACCAATACTGTGTCACCGCCTCGCATCCATACAAAATGGTGCCTTTTCATTCAGACAACATATTCAAATTTTTACAAAATCCAACAGACTATGCAGAAAAATGTCCGATTTCGCGTGGAATGACCCTGACACTTGCTAATTGCAAGTGCACCGACTGATCGACCGCTATTCATCGGCAGGCTGGGAAAAACCAATGTCCTTTGTACTAGGGATGGCATTAACCTTTACTGTATACTCGGAGTGCACAACACCCTAACAACAGTTCAGGTAAAATATGTGAATGACCTTCCCCGTGTTCTTTTTTTTTACTGCGTGAAAATTTTTATTTTAGGACAGACGGTGTCGACCCTCGCATCAGTATGCCTATAAAGAATATCCAGCAATTTTATGTACCCAAAATAATAAATAGTTCAACAAATAGTTTTGAGGCTCCGCGAATTAAAAAACGGAATTTCAAACAGGAAGAATCGTAAAATGTGGCCATATTTTTCCAAATTTTTTAACTCTTGAACCGTTGGTAAAATTTGAAAAACAAATATGTTAGTAATATGTTTGCATTAAGAAATCACATTCGAATATAAAATGATAAATTATTTACGAAGAAAACATAATACATTAATGCAAACATATTACTAACAGCTTTGTTTTGCAAATCTTACCATCGATTCATCTGTTAGAAAATTTGAAAAAATATGGCCACATTTTACGATTTTTCTTGTTTGAAATTCTGTTTTATAATTCACGGAGCCTCAAAACTGTTTATTGAAAAATTTAATTATTATTTTGGGTACATAAAATTGCTGGATATTCTTTAGACATTCTGAAGTGAGGGTCGACAGCGTTTGTCCTAAAATTGAAATTTTTACGTAATGAAAAAAAGAACGCGGGGATCGCATTTACATATTTTACCTAAACTGTTGTTAGCGTGTTGTGCACTCCAAGTGTATAGTAAAGGTAATGCCATCCATAGTACAAAGGACATTGGTTTGTTCAAACCTGCCGGTCAATAGCGGTCGATCAGTCGGTGCACTTGCAATTTGCTACCTGAATCGCTGAGCGCCGCACCCTTCGTCTCAGTACTTTGAATGTGATCCCCATTCACGCTTTTGCAAACAATCTCGATCTATCTTCACATTCATATTACTTTTCGGATAGGTATATAATAAAACATATAGTAAAAGCAAATCAGGAATAAATAAAAATGATTGACATATAAAATTAATCCTCATACGCATTCTATGCAAAAGAAATGTATTTCATATCGTGATATACACGAATATTGAATTTTTTCAGTAAATTCCGCACCGTGACTGCGTCCGTACCGGCAGAATCCAGAGTCATTTTGTCGGTGGCTTGCCCGTCGTCTGTTGCCCGTCGTCTGTTGCCCGTCGTCTGTTGCCTGTCGTCTGTTGCCCGTCGTCTGTTGCCCGTCGTCTCTTGCCCGTCGTCTCTTGCCTGTTTGCCTGTCTGTTGGCCGTCTGTGCCCAGCATAGGCATCTCCCATCTAGAGGGGAGTGGGCGGTTCTGCAATTCTGGTAGCTAACCCCCGTGGTGCGTGTCATTGGCCTTTGTTGCGAGCACCCCGAGCGACCGTCAAGCGGCCGACGGACCCGACGGGTCCCTATAAACGACGATTTTGGGCGTTCAAACATCTTAACCGTCTTGCCCGTCTTGTTTGGGCCGACCTTTAAACGTGTCTCCCCACTCTACCTTCCCCTTCTACCATGCTATTCCCCCACGCTTCCGCCACGGCCCGGTCACGTGAAACGTTTCGCGTCTGTCGCGCATGTGTCAGAATATTATGTGACTTTGCTTGAACCCAGTCTGCAGCATAGTCGCCAGACGAGGGGAGGGAGCATGAATCGAGGGGAAAAAGTTACCCCCTCTCTGCCAGTTCCGTGACAGGTTAGTCACGTGACATTGTGACACAGAATCGACAGGGATGGCACGCGTCACGTGACCGGCCCGTGGCAGAAGCGTGGGAGAATAGCACGGTAGAAGGGGAAACTAGAGTGGGGGAACAAGGCTTGATCTGGCGACTATGGTCTGACGCTAGCTCCCTCAGCTTTCTAAATGTCCAGCTGACCAATTGAAAATCTCCATCGGTAACCAACGCTCCGGAACATGAGCAACTATATTGTATTGGCGAATCGTCAAGGCCACACAGCAGGTCGCTTCTGCGATGATATCGTAGCAATGCTTGCGGAACGTGTTGGGAAAATAATTCCTTCAGGACACGGTATACGTTCGACAGTAAGTACTTTGAACGCACTGTGAAAGCCTCGAATCTCTGGCCAGGTTGTTTCTTGATTTCCGCGAGACGCGTCCGGCCACGTTCGATCGCATTTCCGTTAATTTTACAACCAACGCGAGGACAATTATCGCCACGTTTGTTTAGCAAACACAGGACCGGCTGCGCCTGCCGGCTCGCTGTAGGCAGAAGCATTACTTCCGTCCGCATTTAGTTAGGCTGTTTCTGTTTGGACGAGGGCTAGGTCCTTCCCGATAGGCAAACTGCGAAAACGCGCCCTCCAGTCACCGCACCGTCAAATAATAACAAGCTGCGACGACCACCGAACGGAACTGTGATTTCGTGTTTGCCTTGGATCCAGAAAATTCCGAAGGAATCGGAGCTTTGTCGACCACCAGGTCCTTCGTCAACGTGTTACCGATCAACCTCGAACGGCGACACTGAAACGCGTCCATTTGCAAATTACCCATTGTCCGACGTAGTTTTCATATTAGCGAATCTGTTGATCAATAACCGAGTACCCGTTTTTAGCGTCTTTTTAAAAATTTGTTAACCCTATCACTCCCAAGCCTCGAGCCGTCAAGCGGATTCCCAGGGGGGGGGGGGGCTCCTCGAACCAATACTCATTTTCACTCATTTCTCCTAAAAAAATTGTTTTTTTTTAAGAAACCTTTATAATATCTAAGCGTGTGATACTTTATAAACATTTTACCTTGCATTTAAATGTATACAGTTGGTGGTCCGTTTAAGTAAGGTTACCTAAACAGGTAATTGTAAACTTCAGGTTATTGTGATGCAAAAAATATTTGTTACTCAATGTGCATGGTGTCAATGGACCAAATATCAGGTAAGAATATTTTTGTATTTCGATTCCTAGTTCTGGGATTATTTTCGTTAGTCTTTGGAGATGAAAGGAGCGTTGGGGGCTGCTTCTCTTCATTGAGTTGTCTGATTTTTCCCTTCTATGCACTGTAATTTGTTTTCCTATAGCAACGGAACTTCGGAATGTTAAACTTAAATGTACAAACGACAATAAATAATTTTTTGAGAATCTTTCACCCAAGAATAATAGTTCTAATTTAACACGTTGGCTGCCATGTCACCCATATGTGGGTGACGGAATTATTTGTCCAGGTTTTAAAATAAACTTTTGCGTTAATATATTCACTGTACCATATTTGATTACGATCTGTGAAATGAAAGAAAGTTGGAGAACTATTCAATATCATACATATAATATTTTCAATTTTTATTTCATTAAACAACTTGCTTTTATTTTATGGAATTTTTGAGTCCCCCTCGACCCCACCATCTCTACGAGTGCTAAGGTTAATATTTTTATTGGCCAGTAGCTAGATTATTACAGATTTTATAGATTTATGGTAAAAATGAACAGATGAAACATCAAATGAATTTAATATTACTGATACATTATTTGCAACCAATCGAAACTGTTAACATTACTTTTCTTGTAACTGGAGCAGACGATTTTTATTTTGCCGAAAGATCCGCAGTCTAAGTTGTAAGAAAGGAAAAATTATTTTATTTCATGCATTCCGTTCCTTTGTAAAGTAAGATGTTTTTGTTGTTAAATAGAAAGCTTTCAGTTGTCTGGGGAGAAGCATCCAATTCTGATTTTATTGGATAAATTGCTTTAGTATCACGAGGCTTTTCAGATCGTAGAATCGGAAATGAGAGTGTAAATTAAAGAAATCGCAGAAAGAAGAGATTCGGGCAAACGAATCGCGTGCTCGGGAGGCATAAATCGCGAATTGATCGGATATCGATCAAGAAGTCAAGGTTATCCGGTGCGGAATTATTCGAAAGGCGGACGGTTATAATTTGACCGGTGATAAATCAGGAATTCAGCGCGCACTGGTACGCGAATTTGTTCCTTTGTTTTTGCGGCTGCCTGTGTACCTACATCGGCGAGTCGGATCGACCTCCGACCCCCCAAAACCTTCTTCTTCCCGTTTCGTTCGTGCCGAGGAGTAAAAGGTACAAGAGGAGCATCGAAGGGGGCGTACGGTGCGCCACGTCGTAAACATATTTTTATTAAATAATTAGAGATTAGGGCTGCCCTTAATGGGTGGTTAGCCCACTCGTGCCCTCCATTCCGCGCATTCCATCGCGGCGTACGTGAGATTCCCACACTACGTATCTCTTTAAACTTCCTTGCTTTGGCTGCGCTGCACCAGATCGGCAAAATCGCGGTCTTTAAATGCTTCGGGCACGTAACACGACCATAGTTAACACACCGAGTGCCACAACCGGCGCTCATAAAAGTCACGCAAAATCACAACTTATTTAATGATACACAACAAAGTTTGTCGCAACGACGATGCCCGTTACATTCTTACAACTCGTGGGGCCTAATAAATAGAGTTGTTACGAAGAATTGAAACTTTCTGCATCGAACAAAACAGGAGTTGAATAAATACTCGTTCTCTTAACACGTTGACTGCGATGTTACACATATGTGGATGACGGAATTATTTGTCCAAGTTTTAAAATTAATTTTCACGTTAAATACATTCGTTGTACCAAATTTGATTAGGATCTGTAAATCGCAAGAAAGTTGGAGAACTACACAATATCATACATTTAATTTTTTTCAATTTTTCTATTTTATTAAATAACTTACTTTGATTTCATAAAATTTTTTAGCTTTCTTGTTTGGTGATCAAAAAGTGTTAATAGATTCAGTAAATTGTGATCAACCAAACAATTCCCGTAAATTTTCATTTTCTCAGAACGATTATTATCGAATAGTCTGAATTCTTTTAGACACGTTAATAATTCGTTGCTTTCTGGGTCTTCCAAATTTGTGAGTAGTCTTAATTATTTTCTGGCATTTTTCAGTTTCCCATTTTCACCATACATGCATAAAATCCGTCTACTAGTATCGACTTGGTAGATTGTAGTAAAAATTGATGTTCAAGTTAAAAAATTGTTACTTTAATAAGGCTACAAAAATGTGAAAGCCTCGTACGAGAAATATTCTACAGAATTTTAAGTTATTAAGCTTGCAAAATGCACAAAACCCTCGATCCTAGTAATTGCTGTGGTAAATCTTGACTTGTCAGTTTTTGAGTCATTAAATAAATTGCCCTGATTTCGTAGGATTTTTATGGGTGCTAGCAAGGCAGTCAACGTGTCAAGAAGAAGCGCGGAAATTGACTGCGATACTACAAATTATGTAGCGTCAAGTGCTGAATTACTCCAGCCCCTTGTTGTATAATATCAAGACATATATAGTGAACATTTTAAATTGAATTTCAAAGAGAGGCGATTCACGGATCATGAATATTTAACCCTTTTCCATCAAATTTAGAAAACCAGGGAACAAGTGAAACAACATGAATGTTATAATTAGACTGCAGAACTTGCAAATTCACATTTTCATAGGAAAATTCGAACGGCTGAAATGAAATGAAATCTTACTTCCTCCATGAATGGTATCAGCAAATGAAAAATACAATGAACCTCTGTGAAATGCCTCGAAACATCAAATATTATAATTAGACCGTGAAATGTTCTGCAAATGCAGGTTTTTACAGAAACAATTGCGAACCGGTAAAATTTCATTTTCCCTGGTATAGATTTCAGTCAGTGCGCTAAGAACGAAATAAAACTGTCCCAATTTCTATGGAACCGTATTTATTTATCCTTCGTCCATATTTAGATCAATGGATGCATAAAGATATTGATCAAATGCCACGTATCTCACTCTTTCATCTAAAACTTGTATTTCCAATCGAAGGACCATCGAGTTGCTGTATAAATCCTGTTGCTTATGTGTTGAGCGTATTTTTAAAAATAAATGATTGTTATATAAGAATGCGTGTTATGTGATTATACGTTTTTTAAATTGAATTAAAAATTTCTTTTCAAGTCGGAAACAATAGAGTGTCAATATGGAGGTAAAAGAAACTTCTCCACTTCATCTTTAATGGAATAAATTAAACAGGGTTTAAGGAGCGCTAAAAAAGTGACTATTTTACATTACTTTGTAAAAGTAACAAGATTGCCCAAATTTTTAGCCATTTTTTTTAAATAACATATACCCAAAGAAATAAATTTGTTGAATAAAATCTTTAGAATTTAAATAATTGTGAATTAAGAATATTAGAACCCGTTAAATTAGAAGAATGGCCAAAAAGGAACATTTTGAGTGACAGCACAGACATCTTCAGCTGTTTTAGCTTCAACACACCAACTTGACATTGCACGGTTCTCAACTGAAAGGACAGAAACTAACTCTTAGCCAAATTAGGAAATTCAGAACACGTTCGAAAGAGACACTGAAAATATGTAGGGGAGAGTTGCCGAATGCGTACCACTTAATTTCGAAGGCAGTTTATATATTCTTTAGCAGGAATTTGAGCAAAAATTATGTTTTGTATCTATGTATTAACTATCGAAGTTGCAATTTAATATGATTTTTTAAATATTTATTGATAGATCATTGTGATATGAACACTTTTATAACCGGTATCCTAAATGGTACCAGCCGGTTTTCAAAATCGCACCTCATGTGTTGGATTAAAAAAATACAAAAAAATCATAAGAGAAACTGTATTTTGCGTTTAATTTCAGCTTAATATACAATACAACATAAAAATAAAATGGAATATTACCTTACTTAACTTAAATACAACTAGGACAATAATAAATATTGTCTTCTTTCAAAACTCCTCCAACCTTTTTTAATGCAGAAGTAGGTTTTTTTATCAATCCAAGGAGGTGTCTTCTTAACGTTGGCTTTGGAATTTTATACCGCCGAGAACATTCGTTGAATCCGTATTTTTTATTTCTGTAAGCCCCTATTGCTAATTTCATCTGTTCTTCTGTCCATTCACAATATTTTTGCTTTCCCATGCTTAAAAAATTTGAAATATTGTAAATCGTTTATTTTCGCGGTAAAATTTGAATAACAGTTTCTTAAATCGTACTGGTACGATTTAGGAAACCACAGTGTGGTACGATTTAGGAAAAAGGCGTCCCGCTAAATAATTGAAGCTAACCTTTAAAACATTATCAGCATGTTTTATAAACTAAATAGAAATAAATAATATAGCATAGCTGGTTTTCAAAAATATATAAGACTACCTCAGAAACTGTAGATTTATATTTAATTCAGCCGATTAAAATTGTTTAAAATTGACATCAGACTTGCCTGATTTCTTTGTGCTTCTGTCATTCACAAAACAACTCTTCAAGCGAATGACTTTTTGGTCCTACTTTATCGACATAAATAAAAGTTCATATCTTTACCACTTGGAGGCATCAAAATGCATTAATTTTTAAAGAAAAGAGCTGGTACGATTTAGGTGACCAGTACGCATTTGGCAACTCTCTCCTAAGACAAGGTTGCGCTCGATGCATGAGCGACAGGGCTGGTCGAACATTGGAGCCTGCAAACCATATTCACGTTCTGTACTGTCCCTTCGGGAGGTTTTCATGGAAACGGGATCGCAGGGAAGCGTCACGGACGAATTTGTTCGATCGCGGATCGCCGCGCAGCCGAATTGTGCCGCTCTGTTTAAACACACGAAGGTGCCGTGGGTACACTGATTCCGTCTGGCGGGTAGCCTTCGTGTGCGCACCCGTTGATCGCGTACGGGTCTAATATCGGGCCGGTGCTTTGTACCGTCTGTTTGCTTTGGCCCCGGCCTTGTCGGTATCGATCACGTCTACGAGGGCAGTCTTCAAAATCCACTCGAGACCGTCTAATTCTAGGTGTAGCACCGACCACCGGAATCCGCAACCTTGCGACCCGCATCGATCCGAGCAAACATCGGACAACGAATTGGTTTGATTCGGTGATCCGATGGTAAATTCGACACGCCAGCCGATCCCCTTCCGGCACAATGGACCAGCGTCTTGAGACTGAACGCCGTGCAGCCGGGACAAGTGAATTTATCGTGGAAATCGACAAAAACGTCTGCACAATGCTTGGCAAAATACTGGCTCATGGTTTTCTGTGTTTTTTGAAAGTGGTGAAAGACATTGCCCGGAGCAGCTGAATTTCAACCGACTGGTGACTGACAGAGTGAAATTACAGATACGCGTTAGAGAATAAAATTTCGGTCTTCGAAAAACAATTTAAAAATCACACGGTCATTAACACTAGAACTACCGGATGGGTCAAAATGACTTTCTCCTAATTTTTTCTTTTAGAGATATTCCATGAGAAAATTTTTTAATAAACTTCTCTATCGAAGTAGATATTTAAACAAAACTAATACGAAATCTAAACAAATCTTATTTTGTTGTTATTATAAGGCAATGTATGCCAGTTGCATTTAGTGCTTGGTCGTTCTAGTGTTAACGACCATACCTGGCTTCCAGTAAATAATTTATTAAATCAATTTTTTCCCACCGATAGAGAAACATATCAACGATTCCGATAACAGTGAAATATAAAATTTGAAAACGGTTATTTGATCTAGAACTGAACATTAACCAGTTAACTGTGGCGATCTCTTTGCAAAGCGGCCCCCAGTGTGTGTCGCGATAATCAAGCGACAGGAGTGGAGTTAGCTCTCAGGAAGTTATAAATCCAACTAAAATTATTTATAATTTTCATTTGTTTGTTTCATTTCGTCTTGACCTCTGAACATTTTAAACATATTAAAATTTACGAATATAATTTAGTTTTCGGCAGAATTACAATTTAAATATCAAATTGTAACAAAATTTTACGCATGACGGATATAGTCGTCATGACACAAAATTCTGCCACATCTTCGTGACGGATATAGTCGTCAAACACACTTAACTGGTTAAAGACCCCGCCACAACTCTCAGATCGTACATAAATAAATCCGAAGGCAATTTCCGGAAGCAGGCTCGAGCTCGTTCCGTTAAATTAGGTTTAATTTTTCATTCTAAATTCATGCTGTGCGGAATCTTATCCGGCGCTCTATCGGTGATATATCTACGCATTAAAGAGACGGGAAACTTTTAAATGGCCCTTTTTCGCGGACGTTACCTTAATGCCCGGCGGACATAATACTCAAACTTTCACCTTCGCCTGTGTTTCGCGGTGGCCTATGGTCCACCCCCCCCCCCCCCCCGCCCCCTCCGGTTGCGTTCCGTTTGTTCGCCAGTTTGGTTTTCTCCCACAGTGGAAGTATAGAGCAGAATCCGAGGGAATCGCGGGTACCGAAAAAGCGAGGGAGTGAATATACGTATGTGTACGGCACCGAGCGAAGGAACAAGAGGAAGAGGGTGGAGGAGGAGAAGAAGAAGCGGGTTTGCCTAGCCGAACAGAACCGAAAACTGTGGTTATGCTCTTCAAGAGCCACTAAAAGGGCGCCTACCTGCCAGAACCATTGATTACCGAAACTCTTCTTCCCACACAGTCTCACAGTCGGAACAGCAAGTCAAACTACGCTAAAAAGCGCTAACGGAGCTCACGGGCCACGGTAAGTATACTATCCTCACGCCACTTAGAGACCACTGTAATTTCCATTAGGGACTTTGTGTAATCGCTTAGGTGTCTATGCAAGGCCTTTCTGGGGAACTCGCTGGAATCCGCCTTTATGACGAATCGCAGATTCGGAATGGATACCCTCGACTCCTGGAATCTCCCAGGCCTGACCAGACCTACCGATTTTTTAGAATTTCTTCCCAATTTTACAGTCAATTTATTTTTTCCATTATCCCGTGTGTCCCTGTTTACGAATATTCTAAATGTTTTACCTTCGTTCGCTGTTTTCGTGTCACCCTGCGAGAAAAGGTGAGGTTCTACTTGCAGCGTTTTGCACACGGCAAAAATATATGTTTTTTCAAAGATTTACCTGTGCGTGATCTCCGGACCAGGCGAAACGGGGGAATTTAATTGCCACGTTTACACAGTTCCTGTGAAACTGTATTCGATGAAAGGATATAATTGGAATATTTATCAATCGTTCGCACTTTCACGTTCGGCTTGAAATGCACAATTTCAAGGTTCGACGATTGTTTCAGCTTCTTGTCGACAGATTGTGAGAACTACAAGTAGAAGTTCCAATCGACGGTTACCAATTTTTTGTTAGAAACGACGACGTATCATTATGTTAGTTACGGAGTACCGTAAGGTAGCGTGTACCTTTATGTAGGTTACGCGATGGAAATGGATCCTTGGTCGAGGCAGAAAATTATGAAGGAAAGAAAATCAGCTACGGGCAATCGCAGGTGAATGTGGGTGCAGTACTATAAATAGAGATTATACGACATTGTGGCCGCGAAGTAAGTGGAAAAACCATTGCAAATTCATGCGACTGCGACTGTTCAATTACGTGGGTGATGAATGAGGAAATTCCTGTGCGTGTTGCATAAACTGGAATTACAGTCAGAAGTTATACAATGTCTTTCGAATATCAGTTACCAAAGCGGGGACTATGACAACATTATTATAATTTTTGGTTCTTCGATAAAATTATTTACTTTTTGTAGCCAAAAACACCCTTGTTCTTTGAAATTTTTAGAAAGTATAGTGCACTATGTACTATGCGCCGATGTTCAATTTCAAAACGGCAAGATGGTCATTGTGGAAAAAGAAAGTAAATCTAAAGGACAGAACAGTGAAACAAAGGACTGTCCTCCTAAACTAATTACGTATAGTCGTAATGAATCTTTATACTGTAATAATTTGACTGCGGATTTTATGCATTTGTAGTGAAAACGGTGCAATTTAACACTTGGTTTACGAGGTACTAGGAGTGACCGTTTTACACTACTTTATAAATATAACAAGAATGTGTCTATCCGAATTATTAGTCGTTTCTTAAATAATATATACTCAAACAAATTTTGTTGAATAATTCCTCATGGATGCATCATTACAATCTCAATAATTTTAATTTAAAAATGGTAGAATAATGATTAGAAATTCTTCATCATTCAGAATTTCATAGGAAAAAAAAATAATTTTATTTCGGTTTAAAGGAAATTAATAACATACATGTTTATTGGACTCTCTTTCAAAATTTTCATCACGAGTCTATATGGTAAGTCAAGGGTCTCAATTTATTAAGATCATTAAATGAAAAAAGAAATGAAATGTTAATCTGTCCGGCGCCCCATGCAATAAGTCCAAACAATCATTTTGCCCAAACATCCGCAGGTTGAGAATTGCAATTTTAACCCTTAGCACTCGAACATTATTCAAAATATTTTTTAGATTATTCAATTTGTTTGTATTTAATAAATTACTAAACACCTTAGTATTGTACGAGTAAATTGCACGATTTTCGTATGTATACCATGAAAAAATATACTAGGTGTTCATGCTATTACTAGCCAGCGTTTTTCTTGCAAAAAGTAAATATTAGGAAAAAATGAAAGAGGAAAAAGTAGTACTGTTTTTTATACGCAACACAATGGCGTATGTAATTTTGTCATGTTTATACTATTTTGTTAGATATGAAGGTGACCTTCAATTATTTAAATGGAATGCTGTATATTTTTTTATATCGCTTGAAATCGTGTGTCTAGACGAATTCATCCGTATACTGCACAGTGACCTTCAAGGTCATGCAAGGTCAGAAATGGAAGAAACATTTTGAATATTTCATAGCAATGTAAGGCTACTTTTCGTATTGAAATTTTTGGATTTTCTTCAAAATGTAAGATAACTTCCAACTTTTTATCCTCAGAAAGAAGACATTTCCGATTATGACAGTTATTCTGGAAAGACCCTGTTTCCTTCAAACGCTTTGCACACAAAACAAACTGATTTTCATTTGGTTGCAGTCTTTCCGGATATTCTTCTAGGTATTTCAATTTACTTCGTCTTTTATTTCCTTTGCACTGCTAATAAATGCGTACCATGTCCATCTTCCCGTCCACCAAATAACGACACATTCGGAAGTAATACTGAAATTGTTAGGTCATAGTAGAAACTAGAAGTAAACACTCTGAATGTGAATGACAACATCATCTGATTCGTACAAATAAGGAACACTTGTAAACACATTCGTATGAAATATTCTAAATGTTTCTTCCATTTCTGGCCTTGCATCACCTCGGAGGTCACCGTGCAGTATACGGATGAATTTGTCTAGACACACGCTTTCGTGTGATATACAAAAATATACAGCATTCCATTTAAAAAATTGAAGGTCACCTTCATATCTAACGAAATAGTATAAACACAACAAAATTACATACGCGTTTTTATACGTGTTGCGTATAAAAAACAGTACTACTTTTTCCTCTTTAATTTCTTTCTAATATTTACTATTTACAAGATAAATGCTGGCTAGTAATAGCGTGACCACGAAGAAGGGAAATATCGGAAGAAATGTTTCGTTTTGAAGTTAAAATTTTTTCGAGCGCAAACGGTTAATATCGGCCGTCTCGCGTGCAACAGCCTGGTAGGGGAGAGTTGCCAAATGCGTACTGGTCACCTAAATCGTACCACCTCTTTTATTTAAAAATTAATGCATTTTAATGTCTCTTGGTGGTAAAGATATGAACTTTTATTTATGTCGATAAAGTAGGACCAAAAAGTCATTCGCATGAAGTGTTGTTTTGTAAATGACAGAAGCACAAAGAAATCAGGCAAGTCTGATGTCAATTTTAAACGATTTTAATCGGCTGAATTAAATATAAATCTACAGTTTCTGAGGTAGTCTTATATATTTTTGAAAACTAGCTATGTTATATTATTTCTTTCTATTTAGTTTATAAAACATGCTGATAATGTTTTAAAGGTTACCTTCAATTATTTAGCGGGATGTCTTTTTTCTAAATCGTACCACACTGTGGTTTCCTAAATCGTACCAGTACGATTTAAGATACTGTTATTCAAATTTTACCGCGAAAATAAACGATTTACAATATTTCAAATTTTTTTAGCATGGGAAAGCGAAAATATTATGAATGGATAGAAGAACAGATGAAATTAGCAACAGAGGCTTACAGAAATAAAAAATACGGATTCAACGAATGTTCTCGGCGGTATAAAATTTCAAAGCCAACGTTAAGAAGACACCTCTTTGGATTGATATAAAAGACCTACTTCTGCATTAAAAAAGGTTGGAGGAGTTTTGAAAGAAGACAATATTTATTATTGTCCTAGTTGTATTTAAGTTAAGCAATGTAATATTCCATTTTATTTTTATGTTGTATTGTATATTAAACTGAAATTAAACGCAAAATACAGTTTCTCTTATGATTTTTCTGTATCTTTTTAATCCAACACATGAGGTACGATTTTGGAAACCGGCTGGTACCATTTAGGATAGCGGTTGCTTAAATCGTACTGTTTGCATGATCTTATAAAAGTGTTCATATCACAATGATCTATCAATAAATATTTAAAAAATCATATTAAATTGCAACTTCGATAGTTAATACATAGATAGAAAACATAATTTTTGCTGAAATTCCTACTAAAGAATATATAAACTGCCTTCGAAATTAAGTGGTACGCATTCGGCAACTCTCCCCTACATAGAAAGACTCAGGTTCCCGCAGGAACTGCACCGCGTCAAGGTTAGGGTGGCCGTTTTGCGAAATTCTGGTTTCTCCCGAAATTCGATGTTGTCTACGTGGGAGGTGTCGGGGCGTCGCGGTTGTTTCCTTCACCGAAACGGGTAGTATTTCGCGGAAACACCGAGACTGGACGGAAGGATTCTCATGAACCAGATCGCATCCTCTGCTTTCGGAAAGGTCTCGTTTAGCGAGCATAGTTCGCAGCGGGGAGAGGACGCTTAGGGCCGAGGAACCAGCTCTAGAGCTAGAGAAGGAGGCGCCAGGGCGTTCTGGCCGGGGTCAACTAACCTTTTCATTAGGTAACCCCGTGTGTAGGCCGCATCAACCGCGGCCTATAAAGTCCTGAAGCATTGACGCAACAACAGAGCATAGCGAGGCATCGGGAGAGCCCCTACGAGGAACCAACAACACCGGGCCCCGCGTTTCTTCCGACTATATAATTATATCAGCGTGCCGAAGATAAGCCTAATAATTTGGTGGCGCCACGGAACACTTTGCTGCTTGGAGACACGCGAACGGTAATTATCACCCGCACCAGATCGACGCGGCCGGTTCCTCGTTTCGGACCCTCGTTCTTCATTGAGCCCCGCCGGATCTACCTACGGATCTTTAATCGATCCGAGATCGATCCGAAGCCGCGTGGGCGGGACACCTTGTCCCTTCGAATCCGCCAGATATCTATCAATATCGGTACCCCGCTTTCTAATTAATTTATTGAACCTGTATTGAATCCTCGCGATTCCTAGACTCTCCAAGTTAATTATTGCTCTCGTAACCACACGGCTAACGATAAACTGTCTCGACTGCAAAAACCGATCGACAAAATATCAATGTTACAGCTGGTGAACGAATTGTTGCAGACAATTGCACAATTTCACGATTTTATTACGAGGGGCCCATAAGTAATCCATTGCTTTGCAATCTAAAACAAAGTTTTAATTTATTATATAATCTCCATCATTATCAACGACAGTTTGCCATCTTTCCTGCAAATGTGTAAGGTGCCTCCCTACATTTTCTACAAAAGTGAATGTTTTATGTTTTATTACCCACGGTATGTAGGGTAATTACAGGAGACACCCACCATAGGGTGTAATATCTTACACTTTAATTGATTAAAATTAATTAATTAATATTTATTGCTCTGTAATTAGTAGACTGCGGATCTTTATGCAAAATAATAAGTATCCATCTGAATTTCAACAAGCTTGGGTGAAATAAAAATTTTCTTAATTATGTTTCTTAATGTGGTTACTGTTCTAAGTTATACCTACTCATTTTTGTCACAAATGCATAAAATCCGAAGTCTAGTAATTATGTAATTAAAAAGGAGATGCTTAATTTTTGACAAAAACGACTGGTTAGTAGATTCTTATAATTATTGTATCGAATGTTTACAAGTTATTATTTAACCACATCTAAAATAGATTCGATTTCTTGTTTAGAACTCCTCAAATGGCTCCATGAAACATGTACAGTGATTTTTCTATATATGTCGCCAAGGCCTGGACGATAAACGTCGTGAAATTACCCCCACTACCGCGGAGTATACTCCGTGAGGGGCCTCGAACCTCGAGAGGCTTCGAATGCCGGATATATGTATACATAACACGGCTCGGGTATGTCTCTTGGACGATAAAAGACGCTGCCAAGACTCGCGTTGTTGACTTATATCGAGAATTCTCCTTTGTGTAACATGAGGTAGAGAAAGAAAAAGAATACAAAAGTAGGGAGAAGAAGGTATAAACGAAAGGAGTGCGTCTATCCCCTAATCAGGAGTGCATATAACCCCAGGCTCTAGGGAGAGATGCATTTTTTCGAACTTTTTTTTTAACACTAAACCTACCAAGCAGTAACAATATCTGATAAATATTGCCTTACAAAAGTGACGACCCTAAGCTTATTGAGATTGTCTGTAATTTTCAATATAATAAATGCTTGGACAAGGATGACATTTATTCCACTATTTTCGATAAATGAATTTTCGTAGTTTCAATAATTGTAAAATATAAAACCGGTCATTTTGATCGTGGTAGGTTTAGCGTTAATGTATTACAATAAGAGTTTCACTGATTTAACTTTATGTGTTATTAGAGAGATTTAAGTAAATGATTAAACCATGCCTGCCTATCTTTTCAATTATTTTCAACTAAATTTTGATAAACAGGGGTCGAAATGTGGTGTGCATCTCTCCCAGAATTACCCTATAGTCGATAGGAGTTACGGCAAGCGAAGAACGAACTTTCCTCGTGTCAGCGTGCAGATTCGTTCCGGTGGAGCGCGATACATCTTTCGTAAAAGATGTCAAGGCACCGGGGGCCGGTTAATTGACAGTTTTGCGACTTGACCGGTGCGCCTGTTCACCGCGTCGCTTTGTAATTAGAGGGGGCCGAGGAATATCATCAGCAATCTCGTACAGTCACGGGTTAGCGAGCCGTTAGAGATCATTAAATCACCGGGCGGCGCGCACCGTATGAAATTATCAAGTCAACGAGTCGATCGGGGGCAAATATACAATTCAACGACACGCGATCACGGGGTTCCCGTTCAACGAACACTTGATATTCATAACGGGCATTGTCGCAGATCGCCGGATGCGCATAATGACGACGAAAAACAGATAGAAATCTTTCGCGAGAGATAAGTGTCCCGTAACGAGGGCCGGTCGCGTGGGTGGAAAACGAGATATACGTTCGACGGTTCGTGGATAGAAACCAACAGGGATGGGGGGAAAGGGGGAGAGAGAGAGAGAGAGGAAGAGAGAGGGGGTGGGTGAGAGGACGTGGCGGAGAAGGAAAAATATAATTTAAAAAAAACGCGATAAAAGTGAATCGGTCCGTGAAACTGGTCCATCTGGCGCGAGTGATAATTACCTTCCGCGTGGTTTCCGAGCGTATTCGCGTAGCACTAGTAAATTGTTAAGCATATCGAGCGGTAATATATCTTGCGCACGATAAAATCGTAATGAATCCCGCGCAGAACAACCTCGGAAATAATCGGCGGCCGGTTGACCACACGCTATGATATAGGGGAATCCAATTTGTTATTATAATATAGTGTGCTGTTAACGCGGGACAGTTACTCAAGGGAAACTTATGGCTCGCCGCGCGGTGCGTTCGTTTGCGCGTATCGGACCAGGTGCGATGAATAGAGGCTGCCGATTGTCTAGTTAAGGATTACCATCCGAAGGTGTCGCCGCGGACTTACTATAAATTACTTGTTTAAACAAGCTCATCGTTTTTCCGTCGCGACCGCTCCCGAAGAAAGAGACATATACAAGACACCACTCGTTATTTAAACGTTCGCCACGCGTTCCAGCCTTGACGACTCTATCTCGAACAACTTTGTATATAACGACATGGTAAAACAACAATCTGTGTGAAAGCAATGAAATACGAGGGCGATCGAAGCGCTCAATTTTTCAACGCGGAGTTTAATCGCGCGTGAGATTATTCAGTGGTTTCAATAAAGTCTCGGTGCTGATTCAAATGTACAAAATTTATGAGTTATCGTTTTATGTTACGATTTACGTAAAATCATAAAGTATTTATTCTCTTCAAAGACAAAATTATGAAACGACAGCTAGGACGGGTCAATGGGAACGAAGTACAGCGATTTCTCTTAACAGGGTGGTCCACCTAAGTAAGGCCACCTAAATATCTCCTCTAATTGTGGGGTTACAAAAAATATTTTGAATGCTATTTGAATGGTTTGAAAAAGCCATTCTATTGCAAAAAATTTTTTTTTCTTGGCTAATTTTTTTCGGAGTTTACAAGGTTATCAATGTTTTTTTGCGTATAATTGTATAATTTTTTTATTGCATCGTTTAGCTGATGTAAAAATACGTTCAGTTATGTACATTAAATGACCTTGAAATGACCTTTGAGTTCAAAAACTAAACGGAAACGATAAATTTTCTATCGAGACTTTAGAGACAAAGATGTTGTTTGGGAATCTGTAAGTGTTAATACACATGTTTACTATCACACTACGAATGACTTCTAACACCGCAGAAGCCTGATCATTTTCAAACAGTTCGTCAGTTTATCGATATTATCATTCGCGATGAGTTACTCAAAGCAAGAGAAAATTAATATGATTCTGATTTATGGCAAAAGTGATCAGTGTTTGAGACAAACTGTTCGCTTGTACCGAGCGAAATTTCCTGAACACAACTGTCCATCGCGTAGTAGTACGTATGAAAAAAGTGGTTAAACATTTTTTTGAAAGTGACAGTGTCAATACGAAGAAGCGTCCGCGAACCCATAATGTTACAAACCAATGAAATACGAGATTTATTATGGAAAAAGTTGACGAAAATCCGCATGTTAGTACACAACAATTGGAACGAGTAACCAGTATTTCAAAAACAAACATAGTACGAATACTTTATGAACAAAAATTTCATCCGTATCATGTGTCTCTCCATCAAATTCTTGGATTGGACGTACTGGACGTGTAGCGTGGCCACCGCGGTCACCAGATCTCACGCCTATAGATTATTTCTTATGGGGACATTTGAAAGAAGTTGTTTATTGTGAACAACCAACAACGCCAGACAACATGAAAGACACAATAATAACAGCTTGTGCTGCAATTAATCCGACAACATTTGAAAGGGCCAGAGAGTCTCTTATTCTACGCTTCAAAAAATGTATCGATGTGGAGGGGCACCATTTCGAGCATCTATTACAATGACAGTTCGAAAAATACGTTCGTAAAAAAGTATTACAAATTTCATAATGGGGTTTCGTGATAGTGAACATGTTTATTTACTCTTACAGATTCCCGAACGACGTCTTTGTCTCTAAAGCCTCGATAGAAAATTTTTCGTTTCCATTTAATTTTTGAACTCAAAGGTCATTTCAAGGTCATGTAATGTACATAACTGAACGTATTTTTACATCAGCTACACGATGCAATAGAAAAAGTTATACAGTTATACGCAAAAAAACATTGATAACCTTGTAAACTCCCAAAAAAATTAGCCAAGAAAAAAAAATTTTTGCAATAGAATGGTTTTTTCAAACCATTCAAATAGCATTCAAAATATTTTTTGTAACCCCACAATTAGAGGAGATATTTAGGTGGCCTTACTTAGGTGGACCACCCTGTATATGTCGCTAAGGCCTGGAAGAATTGTTGTTGTTGACATACATCGAGAATTCACTGTATTGGGTTGAAACGAAAGTTCGTAGCGTTTTTAAATTGAAATTCGAAGATAAAATTAACGTATTTATTCATAGATTTATTCGATGCTCTTTTACCATTTGCCATTTAATTTTTACACTTAATCTGTATCTACATAAATATTTCTTTTGGAATTCCATATAAACGTCAGGCTATTTAACAGGGTACACAAGCATGTCATAGATAAATCTTCTAATGTTAAATACAATCTATTTGTCTGTGTCACGGTGAACCTGAAATCGGGCAGGGAATGAATATAGAGAACGTCGAGTAACATCGACTAATTGTAAAATGCACGATCGGATTTAACCCCTTAACTTGTACGCTCGAGTTAATTCGAGCGGCGTTGTATTTTATGCTGCTATAATTTTTCACACTCAAATATAATCGAGAATCGAAACTAACAATGTGAAAGCAAAGAAAAGAAATCGTTTTATTGATGTTTATCATTTACATGGGATTGTAAGCTATAACACCGAATAAAAAAATAACAAAGAATAAAATATAGCCTTTTTCCATGGAACCATTTTTTGGCCGGTTTTTTTTTTTTAACTGTGCGTTAAGTGGTTGAAGAATAAAATTGACTTTCGAGGGTCCTCGACGCGTCCACCATAAAGAGAAAACCATCAACAATCAAGGTGGGTAATTTCAGGATTGCACGGGGTGCCTCGCGTGCACAAGTGATTTCGCTGGATCGATAAACAAAATCTTCGGTGCGCAAGGCAACGTGTCAAAAATCCAAACATGGCCGCGTAAAAATCTCGTTGTCCGGACACTTTTGACAAAAGCTAGCGCTGCGCTCGATTAAACTGTCGAAAAAAGGCGACGTGATCGAAAGGGTGGGGGGGGGGGGGACAAAGGTTCGGGCCGTTCGATTACGAATGATCAATTGCGCCCGGCTCGCTGACGGAACGGTGAAAAATATAAAAAGCTGCGTGGACAGATGATGGCGGACGTGAAATCGTCGAGCGACGCGCGGATCTCGCAAAAGTTGCCGGATGAAAGGCCGAAATCGGGCGCTCGCATGGCGTGCCGGTCCGATCGTAACAAACAATTATTATTAAGCGGCGCGGTATCCGTTCGGTTCGTGTGACATGAACGCAACTAGACGGACAGGCAGACAGACAAGCTTTCAGCCCGAGGGAATCCGAGACACAGAAAATCGACTATCTACTAGATTCAATGGATCGCCGCAGCCCCGGGTACATGCCGCAGACATTCCTACTGAAATTCGATTTACATAAGAGACGCTACGGCTTGTAATACGTACCCCAGGATTTTACTTTCAACCGAGGGATTGCTTTTCCGTATTTTCCTCGGAACCAGAAATTCGATTTGATCTCCCGTGGCAACGCATAAGGGATGGCACACTCACCGTTCGCGGCACTCTTCGATTACAAAAGAAGGACCGTGCACACGGACTGTGTACACCGCGGAACAATGGATGCGTGCCCGTCAAATTGGAAATCCCGACGTGTTCCGCGGACTTTGTTTTTCTACTGCCGCGATTCGCCAAATTATGGTTTCCGAATTTTAGGCTGAAACACTTACGGGGTTTTTAGGTATAAAATTGTGTTTCATTAAAAAATCAATATGCGTATTTTTCGTTTGTACGTTGTTCGAGCATTTGTTAAAAATTTCCAAAACCATTTTGGGAAAACACCGACTCTCTCCATATTTAATTCTACTTTATTTTTAGAAGAATGCTTGTCGATGATGATTTTAAAATCAATTTGTTTCTTCTAATCTCGGCTATTTGAATTTGACCGTGGAATTTTTTACTTCAATTTACAACTGCTTTCGGTAGTGCCGCAGCGAAGAATTCAGGAGTGACAAAATTAGTTAAGTAAATTAATGCAAAGTTTTGTACAAGTCCAACTATAACTAACTCGGATATCTCTGGCATCAACTTGAAAAGATAATTCTATTTCTAAAAAAATTAGCTACACTCAAGCATTTGAACATTTTTAGGGGTTTGTAAGGATGAAAGATGGAGGAATTTTTTTCATAAATAAAAGAGAGTTCCGGGGCATGTTTCCACTGGAAATTATGAGCACAGGTAACTGTTCGCCGGACTTTTTCGTTTTGTGCGCCTAATTGCTCGACGCTCATGTATATCGGTAATTATAGTAATACAGTTATCGCCGCAATTTGTCGGTTAGAAGTTTAGAACTTTGGTAAGCATCGAAAGGTGAGGTTGCGTCGTGGCGATCGTGAGCCCTAGGCATTTTTATATTCGACCCATAATTCTCACTGACGATCGTATGTTTCGTTGTGTTCATAAACCCCACAATTTTGCGCTCTAGATAATCTCCTGTTCAATGTTTCCATTCATCGTTTTTGTACATTACGAGCTAAACAATCTCTAGTTTCTAATTGTTGAACATTTTTTATCGATCCTGTTTTCGAGAGAGTAGGCGAAACTCGAAATAACAAATTTCTGCATTCACTGACATTCTTCTTTTCCAGTGAATTCTCGATATATGTCGTCAACACGGGTCTTGTCAGCGTCATGTATCGCCCAGGAAACATACCCGAGCCGTATTATATTTAGAGGTAGTATTCCGCGACGTTTACCATCCAGGCCTTGGCGACATATATAGAGAAATCGCTGTATTGCAGACACTGAACCTGATATCCTACTGGATCGGATGGTCAGCTTAGTTGAAATTACTCCTTTTTCAAAAATGACACTCCAAAACATACACGTTTAATACTAGGTTTATAGGGATCCGTCAAAATGACGGCTAAAAACTTGGGCATCACATTCTTGTTATTTTTATGAAGTAATGTAAAATAGTCACTTTCAGTGCTCCGTAAATTTAGTGTTAATTCGAACATCCAGCTAATGCAAGTATTTATAGTCGGCTAGCTCAGGCTGCGGACTTGTATACAATAGCAAACATTAACACTTTGACTGCCAAACTAGAACCCTCAAAAATTCCATGAAATCAAAGTAAGTTATTTAATGAAATAAAAATTGGAAACAATTAAATGTATGATACCGAGTAGTCCTCCACCTTTCTTGAATTTTAACCCTTTGCACTCCGAGCCATCGATTCTAGGTTCAAAATGTCCCCTGAGACGGGACATCGGAGTGCAAAGTGTTAAGGATTCTAATCGAATTTGGTACAATGAGTATAGTAATGTAAAAATTCATTTTAAAACCTGGACAAATAATTCCGTCACCCACATATGGGTGACATGGCAGTCAACGTGTTAATAACGTGTTTCGTTTATTCCTATGGTAAGAAATCTTTCAGTCGACGAAATGAGTTTGCTTTTCCATTACTGCTTTCATAAAGTGATAAGAAAACCGCAGGAAACACGAATCTGTATCGAAGGAATCGTTTTTCGCGAGACGCGGTTAACCAGTTCGCGTCGACCGTTGTGATTTGCAAACGAAGAACGCTTCTGCGGATCGAAGGAAACGATTCGATTCGCGTATCACGGAAAAATTTCGCCGAATCGAATCGCGCAGCGATTGTTTCAGGCCGAGGAGGCTTAGAAAGATGTGGTTCGGTCAGGCGGAACTATACTTAAGCGAGTTCCGCTAAAGATATTCATTAGCAAGCGACGCGGATCCCGCCGAAAAGTTGGTGGTCATCACGATCATCGGGCATCATCATCATCATTACGCCGGGGAACCGTATCTAAAAATCAAGATGCTTATCTCGGTCGGCGGGGTTTGGAATTTGCTGCGTTAAAATTCCTTCTGATTTTCTCGAAACGAAGCAAAACCAAGCTGATTTGAATATACCGCCGCCAGTTTAACGTGTATGCGCGGATCCGTACAAATTGCCGGATCCTGCACAAACACAAGCACAAGGAACAGCAACAGCACCGGCAGGCCCCAGGGATATGCATAAGGAATGCGCGTTCTGGGCTTTCTTGCCCGAGAGTAGCGGCAAAGGACGAGGAGCAGATAGATGGACGGATGGACGAGCCGACGCGGAGGAACGAATGAACAGAATGCGCGTGCGTGGGCGGAACTACGGCTTACACGTGTTTCCACGTAGAACCCCAAGGTTGGTGAACGTACACCAACCCGTTCAGGATAACACGGCGAACCGAGGATGCGAGCGTACTTTCGCGATCCCCGAGATTCTGTTAACGTTTCGTACCCTCCACAGCCTGGTCCCCGCTTCTACATCAAGATCGGAGCATGATCTGCAAGCGAAAATATTGGGTCATCTGAAAACTCTTGATACCAGTTTAATCATACCGAAGTTATCAAATGGTTCATACGGATCTTTTTTAAATCCTTGGTCCACGAGATTTTGCACAAGGTTCGCAATTTCTTTCTGTTCAGCAATCTTTACGCGACAACTTTGCGCAAAATGTTTTACGCAAAACATTGTTAAATATAACAGAGAATATCACAAGCAACGTGTCTATCGTCATCCCAGCTGTTTTAACACTGAGTGCCAAACCAGAACCCTAAAAAATTCCATGAATACAAAGTAACTTATTCAATGTAATAAAAATTGAAAATAATTATATGTGTGATAGTAGTCTTCCAACTTTCTTGCATTTTACAGATCCCAATCAAATTTGGTACAATGAATATATTAACGTAAAAATTCATTTTAAAACCTGAACAAATAACTCCGTCACCCACATCTGGCCCTACAATATCGAGTCAGACTCGTGATGAAAATTTTGAACAGAGTCCAGTAAATGTGTATGTTATTAATTTCCTTTAAAGCGAAATAAAATTCCACTTCGTTGTAGTTGATATGCAGGGTGTCCCAGGTTTTAATGTTCAAACTTTGTCAATATATTCTATGGCATTAAATGATAAGTAAATATAAGTCACATAAAACTTTATTAAAAAGTTATAACAAAAATACGAAATACAAGTAATATGGGAATACTAACCGACTGTTATTGCGAGCATTAGCTTACCAGATTAACATGTAACGAAAATTTTGGAAAAATTCCGTTTAGTCTGGATTACGGAAAAAGTAGTGGATGTTGCTTTTCATAACTTTTCTATTTGGGTTTGTAGCAACAATTTACAAGATAGATTTGCGGAAAATCTCATATAGACCGCGCCAAGTGGTCTATAAATTATGGGAAGAAATTATTTATTGCGGTATGATTGAAAATTTTGGAAAAAATGGTTGCGGGTTTCTAATGCTTTACAACCTCCCCTTTTAGTCGCCTCTTACGACAAGCAGGGGATACTGTTGGTGAATTCTGTTCCCCACCAACTGGGACGTGGTCTATAAATTATAAACGATTACAAAATTGTGAAAATACCAGTTTTTCATGATTTTCAGTCCATTCTTGTCATTGTATACCATTATTCAGCGATTTTCATCATTTTTAATCGCTCATAACCTTTTCTTCTCTTCAAAATAAAATATCTTTTTTCAAATTAAACGTTATCGTTTCATATCAAACTAGTTCAATTTTTTTAGAAATTCAAGTAATTAATTGTCTACATAACGTGAAAAAGAAATTTGAAAAAATTGCTGGAACTAGCGGGCGAAAAACTTCGTATAACTTTATTACGTGGACCTGTGTTGAAAATTTTGAAAATATGTCTCATGAATACGTGTCGGTCGTATTCTGAAAATTTCATTAGGCAATGTTCACTTTCTCCTTGTTCGCCTCCCTATTTTATACGGCGTTTTACTGACAGCTATCATTAACTTTGTGACGACGGCAAACGCGTAATGAAAAGGCGACTGTTCTCTGCATAAGTTAATACGACTATGCACGTGATTACAATATTTATGTAATTAAAATTCATATAAAGGAAAATTACATATACCTTAGATTGTATCGGTGCAGGAATGGTATAAGTATAGTTCTTTGGGTCTGCATCTTTTTATTAGCGACGTGAAAAACGCACTGCCCCTATGAGATATCGACGTGATGAAGTAGCCGATAATCTACAGTCTATAAATAAAATGTTTACAAAGAAATCGGTCGAAAATATTCTAAAATGATATCTGTAAATCTATCTTAATCTAATAGACATGGTATTTCTCGTTTTGAACTTCCTTTTATATTTCTGAAAAGTATTGTATAAACATATAATCGCAACTTTCATATATCAATCTGTAAAGTCGTAGAGGTTTAACCCTCCGAAAACGGGGCCTGGGTCTACTTTGACCCATAATATCAAAATCGAAGAACCTACCCTAAACAAAACGTCTGAATAAATTAAAAAACTGCAAACCCTTATTAAAACCCTGTAAGGGTTAATTACAACATAAATTTCGTGCGACCTTATGAAATTAAATATAGAAAATACAAATAGTCGGCACCAATTGCAACAAACACCATCCATGTAGACCTCAATGTTTCAGTTTAGCAATCTTTAGTTTAAGAATCTGTAGATGATAAATTGTATTACATTGTTTCTTGCAATTGATGCCAACAATTTCTATTAACACTAAACCTACCACGGTCAAAATGACCGGTTTTATATCTTACAGTTTTTGAAACTATAGAAATTTATTTATAGAAAACAATGGAATAAATTTTCTTGTCCAAGCATTTATTATATTGAAAATTACGGACAATCTTGATAAGTTTAGGGTTGCTGTTTTTCTAAGACAATGTTTACCAGGTACTGGTAATACTTGGTCGGTTTAGTGTTAAGAAGTTGAAGACAATATAGGGGAGAGTTGCCGAATGCGTACCACTTAATTTCGAAGGCAGTTTATATATTCTTTAGTAGGAATTTGAGCAGAAATTATGTTTTGCATCTATGTATTAACTATCGAAGTTGCAATTTAATATGATTTTTTAAATATCTATTGATAGATCATTGTGATATGAACACTTTTATAAGATCATGCAAACAGTACGATTTAGGCAACCGGTATCCTAAATGGTACCAGCCGGTTTCCAAAATTGTACCTCATGTGTTGGATTAAAAAGATACAAAAAAATCATAAGAGAAACTGTATTTTGCGTTTAATTTCAGTTTAATATACAATACAACATAAAAATAAAATGAAATATTACATTACTTAACTTAAATACAACTAGGACAATAATAAATATTGTCTTTTTTCAAAACTCCTCCACAAGCTTCATGTACCCACTTTTGGCACTTTAAGCATTGGATCATGTCTTCTAAATAAGAATTATTGCAAAGAAAACAGAACCAATCGTTTTCATTCTCCACTTCTACGAGAACTGGGGCAGCGGTGCTGGTTGAAGGCGTGAAATCAATTTTTCTTTGTTTCATTTGTTTTATTTTCATTGCAACTAATTCCTTTTTATAGGGGCTACTGTAAGCTACTTTCCCATGCTAAAAAAATTTGAAATATTGTAAATCGTTTATTTTCGCGGTAAAATTTGAATAACAGTATCTTAAATCGTTCTGGTACGATTTAGGAAACCACAGTGTGGTACGATTTAGGAAAAAGACGTCCCGCTAAATAATTGAAGCTAACCTTTAAAACATTATCAGTATGTTTTATAAACTAAATAGAAATAAATAATATAACATAGCTAGTTTTCAAAAATATATAAGACTACCTCAGAAACTGTAGATTTATATTTAATTCAGCCGATTAAAATCGTTTAAAATTAACATCAGACTTGCCTGATTTCTTTGTGCTTCTGTCATTCACAAAACAACACTTCATGCGAATGACTTTTTGGTCCTACTTTATCGACATAAATAAAAGTTCATATCTTTACCACCTGGAGGCATCAAAATGCATTAATTTTTAAAGAAAAGAGCTGGTACGATTTAGGTGACCAGTACGCATTTGGCAACTCTCCCCTACTGACGTTAAATTCTCTCGATGTTTCTCACGTTTCAAAATGCTCCACCTGGTTTCTATCATGAATGCATAAAATCCGCAGCGAACGAATTAGTAACAGCGATGAATTTCCTAAGTTGCAATTCTGTGTCGATAAACAACCTGTCCCGCCCTCGTTTCAGACGTCTCTCTTTTCCGCACAAAACATTCCGCACTTTTGCTCGAGCGACCCGGCCTTTTGAATGATTTATACACCACTCAAAACCAAAGAGGAAGAAGAAGAAGAAGAAGAAGAAGAAGAAGACGACGAAGAAAAGGTAATACCTAACAAAAGAGCAAAGTGGAAGATTAGAGGCGATTATCGTGGATCAGGTGCGCGCACATTCGGCCGTAACTCAGCCGGCCGGACGCGTGGGTGGCTTACCTGTGTCCGGACGATGAAGGAGGCACTTCCTTGTACGTGCACCGACAAAGAATTCCCCGTCTGTTTCAACACATTCCCGTAATCGACCTTGGGATTGTTACACGCGAGACCCGATCGAACAGACAATTACGAGGAAGCGAGATAATTGCGGACAAAAGGCAATTTTAATTGGCCCCGGTCATTAGTCCCGATCTGTCCGAAGGAACTAGTCCTGTGTCTACTTAACCCTCGACGTGGGTCCATTCTGACCCAGAACCGAAAACGTTCCATGGAAACTCGAATTTTCTACCAGCCAGCTTAAACCGTCGGCTACTTGTATTATGTCCATTCAAGAGATCAACGTTGATCTCAACAAAAAATATACTGAAGAATAAGAAACAAATTTATTCTATATTTTTTACTTACTTTCTCATTCCCCCTCTACATTCATACCATTTTGGCACACCCGGTTTTGAGACTTTTGTTCCCCGCGTTGACTATCGTGCCATGCGAAAGACGAAAATTTGACCTTGAAAGAAAAGGGGCGGGGGGCAATTTGGCGGTCGATTTTTTAAATGCAATTATTTTAGATGCAATTATAGAATACCGTTATGGTAGTGGTGACGTAATTTTACAGAGCCTTTACTAAACGTGGATCTAGCGTTAAGCAGGCGGGCGGAAGATTGTGAGTTTGCGAGATCAGGCGGGAACCGTCTGGGAATCGGGCATTAACGAAAAGGACATAATCGCCGGGCCTCGGAGCAGGTATAACCCTGGGAACGCGGGAGAGCTGATATCACGGTGGATCTAAAGCAATCGGATTAGAATTACGAAATTACGCACTGCGACCGTGCGCGAATGCCTGCGAAAAAAAGGGGGTCGTCGTGGGCCCGGGCCCGGGCCAGGGCTAGGGCCCCGCGTTCGTATACGTATACCGGGGTCCCGTGCGCTCCTCGCCGAAATCTGCCCCCGCCCCGTCCGAAAGGGGGCAAGGGCTGTATCATTTGCTGGATTAGCATAATCACCGGGAACTTTTATTGCGCGCGCGGGATCGCAGAAACGCCGCGCTGGTAGCAAATGCGCCGAATGAAATAATGAATAGCACAGTTTCTGGTATTCGATGATTATACGCATCGCGAGCCACGAAATTATAGATTTGCGGTTTCGGCGGTGGCATCCCGGGCTTCTCGTATCGAAGGAACGAACGAGAACCGGCGAAAGGACAAAAAGGGAAGCGGAGGCGGAGGCACACCGGACGGGGGAAGAACGAGACGGAATAGATACAGACGGAGAAAAGACGGAGAGCCTAGAAAACAAAAAACAAAAGAAAATCGACGCGAAAACGGCCGCGATGAGATGTATACTTGGAGGGGGTGGAACGGAACGTTTTTGCCCTGGAAATTGCAGACCGAATACCCGCCCGGCCGTGGCCGGATTTTACGCGTCTAAATCGGCCAAGAATTTCACGAAATTTTATATGTTCCCGGCGCTGTGAATTATACACTTCGAGCAGGATCTTTTCCATTGTATGCACGGTTCTCGAACGATTCTCTATTATTGTGTACTTTCACAGTAATTTAATGATTCGCTGGACCCACGAACCTGGACCTGGAATCGAAACGAGTGAAACCGTTGAAGCAAACGTGTATCATTACTGCGGATTTTATGCATTCATAGCAAAAATTAGCAGGCAGGAACAGTGTAAACAGAAGAATTTAAGAGTACCGATACAGTCAACTTATTAGAATTAGTTGATATCAATTTTTATTTAACTCCTGTTTGTTGCAATCGATACAAGATTTTATGCATTCATAGCAAAAATTAGCAGGCAGGAACAGTGTAAACGGAAGAATTTAAGAATACTGATACAGTCAACTTATTAGAATTAGTTGCAATCAATTTTTATTTAACTCCTGTTTGTTGCAATCGATACAAGATTTTTATTTTGCAATTTTTTTTTTTTTTGTTTAATGATCAGCAGTCTTGTTATTATAATAGTTCTGCAATAATTTTCTGGTTTCTGTCATAGACAAATTAAGAAGTTTTTGAGATTTTTTGTAGGTATTAGTCTTTTTACAACGTACATTTGTTGCCGAGGGAGGAAAGTATAATTTACAGAGAATTTACGATCTTGGAAATTTGTGTCTTCTTTATAACTTAAAAAGATTTTTAATGATGAATATAAACACTCTAATAAATGAGACATGTGCATATACACGTGTACAGTTTGCGTGTGCATGTTTTCTAAATTTTAGATATTGTATCTAGCTATACAGGGTGGGGCACCACATTTTTCCATCTAGATTTACATCATTATTATTACGCATAGCAAACAATTTTTTAGGTGAAGTTGAATGGTTTTGAGAGGGGCACATTCTGATGGTACATTTTTTTTTTGTAGGTGGACGTGTAAAGGACATATGAAGGTCATTCATGTTTTTTTTAAATGGAATCATATATTTTTTATTGCATCAGCTGATGCTCCTTCATATTCTTTACAAAAAAGTATTAATTAAGCTATACGTAATAATAATGACGTAAATCTAGATGGCAAAATGTGGTGAACCACCCTGTATATGCTTTAATTGTGCATTCGCTAAAATACTTATGCGCAACGAACATTTCCGCAACACAGAATCTGATAACAATTCTTCGAGAAGTTTCTTATCTTTTTAAGGACATCTAACGCCGTCGATGATAAAGTTCCTCCAGGAAATCAGCAATCATGAATGCAAATAGCATGTTGCGAGCAGAGCTATAGTTTCTGAACTGTGACACTTACGCACTGGAATAAGATTCTATAAAGTAGAATGTTCCCAAGAATTTAAATAAAAGAAAAAGGTTCATTTGCATTTGTGCCTTTGGGTGCTCATTAAGTGACTTCCGCAGTTTGCGACCGTGTACTCCGCATGTTAAGAACAATTTCTACAAATATAACATGCAAAACAAACCATTGGAATACGTTCCTAGAACCGGATAGATGGTGTAGATAAAAATGGCGGAAATGTAACGGAAGAAAGAAATTTTCCGACAAAGTAGGTTTATGCGCAAAACGTATAGCAATCGATGTGCGAACACATAAAGTGCTACAGGCGTTAGACCACCTACCAATCGCTAATTATTAATAACGCTGCGTTAATTCGATGAGAGAGAACTAGATTTATCTTTTATTTCCCACTGTTTTAAACATTCAAATTGGAACATGAAAAGTATAAGCTATAAGCAGACTGCGGATCTGATACATTTATTACAATAAATGGGTAAGCACAATTTGAAAAAGTACATATTAAAAGGATTCAGCTTAATAAAATAATTAAAAGAAGAAAGAAATTTTTATTTCCCTCCTGTGTCTTGTGATCAAAATGCAAATATTTCTTATTTTGCATAAAGATCCGCAGTCTAGTTGTAAGAAATGACCAGCGTATAAAATAATGCATCGAAGCTACATATACTAATTTCGTAGTCACTCAGAGTCTCGTTTAAACGAACGGACACAGTTGTTAACTGTTTAGAAGCGTGATGAGCTACGAGAAGTGGACAAAAAAACTTACGAAACACACTAGACGAAAAAGATACAAAAATGAGAAAACGAGGCAAGGATACAAAAGTACCAGGTATTAAGCGTACGCCTGAGAAAATGAGTGTTTATGGTCCTTACACCGCAATTATTATCGAATAAAGCGTCGTTTATGAGGCCTGCCCGCAAATGACACTCGTAAAACTTCGTAACCTCTAATTCTGGGATCGTTGCGATCGCGCGTCCTTCACAATTCGGAAACTTTTTACTTTTTTGCGACACTGTTTCATAATGATACAGTTTTTTTTCGACATACTCCCTCAAACTCTCGTATCATTTTCAACAATTATCGAAAAGAAACTCGGCAAGAAGTACTTGGCTCTAACCCTCTTCTTTATTGCACCTCTAGACAACTATAAATTTTTGTCCGTGGAAAGTAGCTGAAATATTATGATCTTTTTACTGGTAAAGCGAGCCAGATTTCATGCTGTGAATTTACAAGCTAAAAATTGCTATTGATTTCAAGTCGATGCGTGTTCGATTCGAGTTAATCGATCACAGAATGCAAAGTGTACGTTAACAAAATCAGAGAACAGAATCACCCGCTGACGGGATTTAACGAAATCGTAAATAATGGAACCTGGAGTTCGTAACGATCACGCGACCAGTTTCGAAATTGCTCCGTAGCGCCAGTCCCGACACCCTTAAGATAAGGGTGAGCCCGTCAAAGGAGAATTACCCGGGAAATGAAATTGGGAAATCACACTCACGAGTGGACTGGGAAATCATTTCCTCGGACGATGTCTGGTGGCGTTTCGTAATAGTTCGAAACTGAAACGATACAGCATGGATTTAACTAACTCCTGGGAACAGGTGGGTTTAGTCTAGCCCAATTATACACCCGGTCATTATAAACTTCGAGGAACGGAAACATTGTTACCCACGAATTTCTTTCCCCTTAATCGTTACTCGACGAGAGATCGAATGCTACAAACAGGTATAGACTTAAGGTAAAGGCACCAGTAGTTGACCATTTTATAGAAAAACATAAAAAATAATGTTTGAAATGTTGCTATGGCATCCGAGGTTCACTTTCATCAAAAGTGCACAGCTTATAAAAACCTTATTTTTGATGTTTTTCTATAAAATGGTCAACTACTGGTGCCTTTACCTTAATCAGATATTTTATGATCGACGATCGTGGTGATTCAAGACAAAATGACAAATCATCGTCGACGATGCGCGTGTTCTGGTTGCTGATAATACGATAAAGTTATTTCACCGTGAGGTGGCAGTCGGTTGAATTATGTAAGCGAAAAAATTCTCGTGACGTTTTTCACGGAATAAAATAGATTCGTTGCGATACGGTGACTCTACTATTAAGATCGCTATCTTCCACGCGGGCAATTATGCGAATCAATCTTGCACGACTGAAATAACCGTCGGCGAGATCCCGCCGATTCTAATCGAAACCGGGAAACGAGATAATTCAGAGACTTTCTTGACAGATTTTCGTCGTAGCTAGCTTTCGCGAAATCCGCTGTTGACGTGCAGAACGGTTAAATGGTTAGCGAGATGCCTTCGCGTCCGTGCGAATCGCTGCCGAGAAGTCTTAAGAAACCTATGCATTATGTCTACAACTTTTTCCGTTCATCGGAAACGCTGATTTGCTGTGGGAATTCGAAGGATACTCCCAACGTCGTGTTCGAGGTTCCATCGCAGCGGGATGAGATCTCTCGCCGCGATTCAATTGGCGGATGCCAATGATCATGAGCGACCATTTTCTTCGGCCGAAGCCGGAATGCTTTTTGCGCGAACGCCTCGTCTCGCCTCGCCTCGCCTCGCCTCGCCTCGTTTCGTCGTGCCATGCCGTTGCGAGATTTACTCCGATCCGGAAAAATGATCGCGCTTATTGCTTAGCAATCTGAGCCAACCTTGACGATACCGAGAACCAATCGCTGTGCGTGCATTTGTACCACGTTTGCCGACCACTTACCAGCCGCCTATTGCCGAGCAATGGCTCACAAAATGGTGCTGCAAGCCGCGCAAATACATTCCCCGAAACCGCTCCATTTGTAAATGAACGGTTTTTCAAACGTGCGCGAATCTTTTCCAAACGTACATAAAAAAAAAGAAAAAACGAAATGAGCACCACGGCTGCTAGAACCGTCGTTCGCAAAAAGACAGGCAGAATCAAAATAATTTAACCTGTTGCCGTTCAAAGTGTTCCCACTGTTTTATTTTAAAAGTTGCTGCGACATAGTTTTTCAAGTTTTCTTATACTTTTCAGCCGAATCGTCTGATCGGCGTTTAAATAAATTTCATACATAATTCGGTTTTTTATCAACTTCTCTACCTTTTAAATTGTGGAAGTTGTATTCTCAAAAAATGTATGTTCATATTTCTACACAAATACAATGCTCTAAATGCGAACAAATCGTAAAGGAAAGAGTCAGTTACGTATAAAAATTATCTCACAAATACAAACAAACTGTGACAAACAAAGAGGAAAGAATCGAAAGAATTTTGTCCGAATTGTCCAAGAATTGCAATAATGAAACCGATCCACAGCAACGTCTCCTTTCACGACGGATCTTAAAACTTGAGGAGGCAGATCGCGGATTTCGGTGGCATGGAAGAGAAATCGGCGAATCGCCTAAACGCGGGCGGAAGCGTATCGCTGATGCAGTCCGTAGGAACGCGGTGCAACAAGAAAAAGATACCGGTTGGGCCCGCGGAGGAGTCGGCTGAGCGAGTGCAGCAGTGATCGAGAAGTTGACTGCGCGGGCGGTGGTGTGCATCGCGGTCGAAGAAAGCGCGTGGTGGCCGGGGCAGAGGGAGCGCAAACGGTTGAAAAAGAGTAGAGGGAGCATGAAGGGGCCCGATCGAGCGCCAGGCCGCGAGGAGGAGAAGGAGGATAGGGGGGGAGGGGGAAGGGGGCCCGGCAGGGTGGTGTGTAAGAGGGGCCTGACACGCGATGCCTGCCTCGGGGAAGCAATCACGCGGCGGGCGGCGGGGGCGGGCCACGAGAGGGGTCCAGGGACCACGTTGCCTCTTCCTCCGATTCCCCCCGTGCCTTTCCGTGCCCCCACCTCCTTCATTTGTACACCCAAGTCCCCCTCCGGCGGCGTCGAGCCGCCTCGACGACTCAACCTGCCAGCCAGCGCCTCGGAACTCGGTCCCCGTATCCCTCCTCCTCCTCCTCCACCTCCTTCGGGGCCCGCTCTTCCTCCCCCACGAATCTCCACCTCCACCTCCCCTCCCCTCCCCCCCGAAGCGTACCAGCGAGCGCATGTGCTCCCCTTCCGTTTCACCGAGATGGTCCCAAGAAAAAAAATAATCCCCCGCTCTGTGTGCACGCCGTAGCAACCCCAAGATGACTCTCTGCTCGGTCTCTTCTGCCTTCGCTCTCTCTCTCTTCTTCTTCTTCTTCTTCTTCAGTTCTTTTCCTTCGTCTTCTTCGTCTTCTCTCCTCCGCCTGCCCTGCCCTTGTGGATTGCTCTTCGGGCTCGACGCGCACTGCTACGGGGCACTGTGATTACGCCGCATAGAGGTACGACCACCGCCGACAAAACGAAACGCGATCGGAGCGCGAAACAGCCGGTAAGGCTCGTCCGTTCGCGTAATGAGTATCGCCTAGGTATTCTTTCGAGCGCGGCGCGCCCGGTTCAGCCCGTCGTCCGGACCGAGGATTTGTTGCGTAGGCTCCGGGGGATCGAGTGCATCCTGTCTTTCGATCGACGCCAGCCTGCACTTTGATTCCCTTCCTGCCGCTCGTTAACGGCCCCGGCCGTGCCTCGAACCCCCAGCGATCACTCGAAATGCTCGCGAGATCGCCGAGATACAGAGAATTCACTTTAACACACCCGATCCCCGGTATAATAACCGAATGTCCGCTCTTCTTTGCCTGTCGCGTCGTTATGCGTCGGGGGAGATGCTCCTACACGAGGTTTTCGCTTCGCGAACATCGACAACTGTTCCCTAGTGGAAGTCTAAATCGGTCGCGTTAGGACCGACCGGAGAACGAAGTTGCCATTCATCGGTCATTAACAGACGACTTCTTCTTCGTTTTCACTGAACAGTAAATTTGTGGTGGAACTTGATTCTTTACTTCTTTGGCAAAATATAAACGGATTATGAGATTGATATTTATTATGTTCAATTCATTAAAAATGTGAAAGATAGAAAGAAATTATATGGTTCTGTCTTGCGACCGGCGGGGAACATTTCTATTTTGCATAAACATTCGCAGTCTGTTGATTACTTGTCCCCTGTCGGATCGATGTTTCGCTACCGAGTAAATTTCACAAATGAGGGGATAAATTCTTGATAGGGAAAACGAATTCCCGTTTCACGACGACGTTCGGAATGCAGTGATTTCTCTATACAGGGTGGGTCACCACATTTTTCCAACTAGATTTACGTCATTATTATTACGTATAGCAAACAATGTTTTAGACGAAGTTGAATGGTCTTGAGAGGGGCACATTCTGATGGTACATTTCCTTTTTTTTTTGGTGAACGTGTAAAGGACATATGAAGGTCATTAATGTCTTTTTAAAATGGAATCATATATTTTTTATTACATCAGCTGATGCTCCTTCATATTCTTTACGAAAAAGTATTAACACTTTACCGACCGCTAGCGGTTCAACAGCATACGCACATCCGACCGGCCGCTCAGGCGCAGATTCAAAATTAAATAAAAATGTGGAAGCTTACAACGCAATTGACGCAACTGAGCAACGTACCTCATTGTCAGTACTAAATAACAAAACACTGTTCATATAACGATAAAGATTGTTTATCGCGATTGTTTATCGATTGTTTATATTAATAGGCTCTCGGTCGGTAAGCGTTGGCGACAAAAAGCCTATTAATAGGCTACCGGTCGGTAATGTGTTAATTAAGCTATACGTAATAATAATGACGTAAATCTAGATGGAAAACCCATGGTGACCCTCCCTGTATATGTCGCCGAGGATTGGATGGTAAACGTCGCGGAATTATTCCCACCACGAAGCTCGAGAGGCTCGGGTATATCTCTGCTGGCAAGACCCGTGTTTGTGACATATATATCGAGAATTCACTGTGTTAGAAAAATGTGACGCGGTCTAGTCGTTAATGCAAGTCCGAATTCTATTGTTCCTGGGCCGCCGACAGCCAGGTGTTCGTGGCTCCCTGGGCAACTGGCCCCTTATCTTCCGCAGCCGATTGAAATATTCCAAGGGAAGTAATGAATAGCGCAATCGGTTATCGGCGGGCTTTCGTTACGCGTCTTGACTACGGGATACAGGCGAAGCAGGATTCAGTCGGCACGCACAATCGTAGTAGCGGTTGTAATGAGCATCGGCAGCCCTGCGGGAGCGCGTGATTCGTAGCCGGACTCTTATCATCCCGGCCGAGTTCCTGCAATCGATTAAAACATTCGATTTGGTCGGAATATTTATCGTCGCGTTATTAAGCTATTTCACCGAGTGTTGTGCCCGACGGGGGTAGAGGGAGGTTTCTTCCTGGCGATAAATCAGTAGTAACATAATTACAGAAGTAGAACCTTGGCGATGATAAAACGGGGGGCTACGGGAACACGAAGCGCTCGATGCAACTGCCTCTAAGAACGCGATCGAGTCTATTCGAGCGCACCGTTAACTCGGCCCTCTACCGAGGTCGAGACTTTACTTGACATCTCGTTTCAGAGTGATCCAATTACTTGCACCACTTCCACAGACTCTATTATTACTAGATTGCTGATCTTTATGCAATAATAAAAATCGTATTCATAAATTGCAACACATACGAACCAAATAGGAATTTCTTTCTTTAACCCCTTCTCCTACAACAACGAGCGAGACTCGTGGTAAGACCTTAAGCCAAAAACAATAAGCACGAGCCTGACCCGTGGTAGCTCGTTCGGACCAAACGTAAACAACACGAGTCAGACCCGTGCTTCAGTTGTTCTCGATATTTTCTTACTTTCATTGCACCAAAATGTAGGGTAAGGGACCAATTACTGTGCCTATAATAATTATACTTACTTTCAGAACATAATGAATATGGAGAAAGAGATGTATAACATATTTATTAGGTGATTTTAATGAAAAAAATTTAGTATCTCTTTATTAGTATCCATTACGCTATAAAAATAAGTATAATTAATATAAGCACAATAACTGGTACTGCCACAGTAAATGGGTCCCTCAACCTACATGTTATAAATCGCTTACATTTTCCGCAAGTTCCTTCGAGGACCGACTTTCTTGTTTATTATGGTTCGAGCAATCAGGAGTTAGCGAGTAGGACAAGGGGTTGATGGTTGTATTGAGCTGTAAGAAATGTATCGACATCTTCATACTATTGTAATCTTTGTGTTTGAAATTACACCCACCCATTTTTCCCATGAATGCACATAATCCACAGTCTAATTACGACCATCGCGCTGGAATGACGTGTCACGTACGTCGAAAGCTTTTTGTCCCAGAATTGGAAATGACAATTTCTTTATTTCTCCATTTGCATTATCACTAAACCCACCACGGTCAAAATGGTCGGTTTTCTATTTCACAATTATTGAAATTGTAAAAACGTTTTTATATGACACTACTGAATTGACTTCTCTATTTAAGCATATATTATAATGAATGAATATATTATAATGCATATATTATTATTGACTTCTCTATTTAAGCATATATTATAATGAATGAACATATTATAATGCATATATTATTATTGACTTCTCTATTTAAGCATATATATTATAATGAAGATCGTACGAAGTTTAAATAAATTCAGTCTTCTCCCTTCTATAAGACGTTTCACCTTTATATGTTTTGTTCTTGATAGGTTTCGTTGTCAAAATTTTTTTAGATGGACGCATCTTTACAGTTTCAATAAACATAAATTAACCCTTCGCACTCGAAGCTATTTTGACTCCAAAACGAAACATTTCTTCCTACCTAGAATATTGTCCTCCTATATATGTATATTTTTTCATGTTATACATACGAAAATGGTGCAATTCACTCGTACAACACTAAAATGTTTAGTAATTTATATTTTGTAAAAAATATTTTGAATAAAGTGCCTCACAGTCACCATTCGAGCGCTAAGGGTTAAAAATATAGTTGACTCCTGAATTGTTGAAATTGCGATGAAGGAAACGGCAGAAGTCGCTAATACGGTGGACTAAAGGCGTCGCTTGCACGTGTCCGGTTCCCTGGTTGATTGATTGAAAGTTTCCACGCGACAGGTCGATTAGAAACCCGGGGACAAAACGTGTGCCGAGTATGGCGAAGAAAATGATCGTCGGCGAAGCTCGATCGCGTTTCAAGGAAGCCGACACGCGAGCTTCGTGTACACGGGGTTACAACGAGATTGTCGTTGCGGGCCGATTGTCGGCAGAAAGTTTCGTGGGGTGGAACGAGGGATGAGCGAGAGAAAGACGGAAAGAGAGAGAGAGAGAAAGAGAGAGAGAGAAAGAGAGAGGAGCACGAGGATGAGGAGAAAGAGGGTCCGCGGAGCGGAATCAAGGCTGCAGTGGTAGGGAAAAGGATGAAGAAGAGGGCATCTGCAGCTCCGGGGCTAACTATGTAAATGAGAACGGAGAACGGATCGTCTCGGTTCAATAGACCTTCGACCCTTGGGTCCGGATAATTTGTTTATGAGCAACGCACGCGGCTATCCTGCCGTATCCGCCGCGGGGTAAGAAGCTGCACGGTCCATCTCGCTGCAGATTCTATACGGGGCCTCCTTCATCCAGGCGGTCGCGCGACCAGGACGGGAGAGATCTGCTATACGATTTACATACGATTACCGGGCAAAGTGAAGGCACGCACACCCACGCCACGCAAACGAAAAGAAGGGAGCCGGGAGGATCGTACCGGCAGTCGAAAAGGGAGGGTAGAGAGACTTCGGGCCCCGGGGTGGGAGAAGACGCTACGCTGGAACGAGGACAGACGCGCCGCCGTGGAAGACAGAGGGTGTGGGGTGGCGTGGGGTGGGGTGGAGAGGGAGGACGAAGAAGACGAGAGAAGAACGAACGAACGAACCAGAGGGGACCGATGAAGACGATCGCTCCGGTGGAGAAGAAGGCGGACGAGGAGGACCGAGGAGAAAAGGAAGAGAAGACAACGTTGAAGAAGCACGAAGAACGGGGCCCGCGCACGGCCCAGGATCGCGGAGGAGAGCTGTTCTGGATTTGAGTCCCGGGGCTGTCGGGATGTCGATGAGCGGCAGTCGGCGTGGGCCGCTCAGTAGGACGCCAGCAACCTGAAGAAGCCCGCACCCTACGGGCGAACTCACTCGGAAACAATGCCTACATCCTGCGGGACACTGCGCGCCTCCCTCCCGACGTCTACTTTTACTTCCGTTGCGAATGCCGCCTCGAGGACAGGGTCGAAGGTGACGACCGTTCTAACCATTTCGTTTCGACGCTTCTTATTTCGGTAAGGGGACCATATTCGATCGGACAACCCCTACCACCGGGAACACGTGATCGACAGGGTTCCCGCGGAATTTTTTAGTAGACTCGTGATTTACTGGCCCGTAGGGGCCGCGTTCTTTTGGGGTATGCTCGATTTAATCGTAGACTATACTCAACGTACCTCGTACTCTGTACGAGGACTGTACTCGATAAAACACTCCGAACATCTAACAGCTCCAAAACCGATCAAGAGATTGTTCCTGAGGAATGTTTTCAAGTAGATCAAAAGATTCTTCTTGAGGAATTTTTTCGAGTAGATTGAACCATGATTTATACGATTGTGAATACGTATTTTTGGATAATGTTTGCTTCAATCATTATAGACATTCCTGGACTGAAGGATCATACTCGATAAGACAACCCGAGCATCCAACTAGCGCCAAGAACGATGAAGAGATTGGCATTCATCTTCAGAAATTTTTTCCAGTAGATTGATCCATGATTTATATGATTGTGGATACGTATTTTTGGATAATGTTTGCTTCAATCATTATAGGCATTCGTAGACTGAAGGATTGTACTTGATAAGACAAGCCGAACATCCAACCAGCTCCAAGAACGATGAAGAGATTGTCATTGTTCTTGAGGAATTTTTTCCAGTAGATTGATCCATGATTTATATGATTGTGGATACGTATTTTTGGATAATGTTTGCTTCAATCATTATAGGCATTCGTAGACTGAAGGATTGTACTTGATAAGACAAGCCGAGCATCCAACTAGCTCCAAGAACGATGAAGAGACTGTCATTGTTCTTGAGGAATTTTTTCCAGAAAATTGATCCATGATTTATATGATTGTGGATACGTATTTTTGGATAATGCTTGTTTCAATCATTATAGACATTCGTGGACTGAAGGATCATACTCGATAAGACAAGCCGAACATCCAACCAGCTCTAAGAACGATGAAGAAATTGTCATTGTTCTTGAGGAATTTTTTCCAGTACATTGATCCATGATTTATATGATTGGGGATACGTATTTTTGGATAATGCTTGCTTCAATCATTATAGGCATTCGTGGACTGAAGGATCATACTCGATAAGACAAGCCGAGCATCCAACTAGCTCCAAGAACGATGAAGAGATTGTCATTGTTCTTGAGGAATTTTTTCCAGAAAATTGATCTGTGATTTATATGATTGGGGATACGTATTTTTGGATAACGCTTGTTTCAATCATTGTAAAGAACAAGAACTAACCTCATCATGTGGCGTATTACAGTAAAGTAATTACTAAGTAATTACAGTAAAGTAATTGACTAAAAGCTGTTTTGCTGCGACACTCGATTGAACGATTGATGGACAAAATGAATTTCGAACTTGAAATATAAACTTGAATTTTGAAATATATTATTTTTCTATGATTATTACACGAGCGACGAGCGAGTTTCCACAGTGCATTTTCTGTCGTCTCATTTTGCAGAAAATCTGCCGAATATACGTTCATACATATGCATACATGCATATACATTCCTATTAGAACACTCTCGTCTCATCACTATTCATTCGGATGCGTATTCGGCTGTTCCTGTATAAAAGCTACATACTGTATTTTCAACTTCATCGAAATATTATCTACCGTGAATATTGGTAAACATGCTCGACTTGCAACGTAGAAAATTTGCCTTAAACCGACGCATAGTAGGTCAACACAACTTCGAATTATTGTATGTTACAAGCACGTAATATGTAAATTTTGTATGAACAAATTATTCCGCGGCGTAGAAATTTCGTTGCGGAAGTCAAAGAGACCCTGAATCCGATACTTTCTACAAGTAACAGCAGGGAATGATAATTATTATGACTAGTTAGAACGAATTCGATGCTGACAGCACGTCGGGATGACGGGCGATCGTTCGGATGTAACTTGAGAACGGAATGATAGTTTTAGAAAGAGATTTTCAGCAGGTATCGGGAGAGTTTCCTGGTTTCTAATGAAATCGTGAGAAATTAGCGGACGCCTCAAGTTTATTCCAGTTTCGCTGAGACGAGACCGCCAGAGTTCTGAGAATACTGGACCGACTGCATACTTTCACTCGACGGTTCACAAAAGTTCAAATGTCAGGAACAGAATGGTAACATTTAAACTCTATTGCCCGGATCATTACTTCCCTTGCTTTCTTGCTCAATTACGATACGACGTGTTACAAACGCTTTATCTGTTCGCAAATAACCAATGAGTTTATGCGCAATAACGCTCGGCTTTCTTATTCGTAACAGCATAATCACCGTGCAGCTAAAATGAACTCATCAAGACTAGACTCTTTAAGACTACCGTCACCGTGAACATTAAGTTAATCAAAATCCAAGGCGGTCTACCCTCAACTCCAATAAAAATTGTACATCAGCTTAAAATGAATTTATTATTCATTCACAGAAATATCGTTACATTTTTAATCCTCGTGTTCCATTATACTGCTAATGATTTCGTTACAATTTTTAAGTTAATTTCGAATTCCCTGTCCAAAGCAGGTGATGATTTTGATATAATTATTTTCATCCTTTCCACGGCTGTATCATTGTAAATGTTTGTCAACCAAATAACGTTGAAACTACCGCAACGGTTAAAAATCCGAGCGAAAACCTCCACGCCGAAGAAACAAGTGCTACCCGAATTATTTCAGCAAGATTTTCAATTAAAACGCGAAAAGAATACAGTATTACACTACTGTTGTCGAACAAGTAATGTTTTTCGAAGCTGCGTTCCCTATTTTTTCTATTCTAAGACCTAGAACGACAGGAGAAGATGAAAATTTTGAACAGTTTCATGATTCGATAAAAACCTATCAGACATATATTTACAAGCATTTTTTAAATTATTTTTTAAGTACTTTATATTATTATATTAAGTACTTTAGTATTTTTTAAGTACTTTACATTTTTGTATCCAATGAACCAAACGTGTCAATTCAAAGCCAATTCTTGCTGAATAGAATAGAGAGCTATCAGACATATTTTTCCAAGCATTTTTAAAATTATTTTTTAATTACTTCACATTTTTGTATCCAATCAACGAACCGTGTCAATTCAAAGCGCATTCTTGCTGGATAGAATAGAGAGCTATCAGACATATTTTTACAAGCATTTTTTAAATTATTTTTTAATTACTTCACATTTTTGTATCCAATCAACCAAACGTGTCAATTCAAAGCCAATTCTTGCTGAATAGAATAGAGAGCTATCAGACATATTTTTCCAAGCATTTTCAAAATTATTTTTTAATTACTTCACATTTTTGTATCCAATCAACCAAACGTGTCAATTCAAAGCCAATTCTTGCTGAATAGAATAGAGAACTATCAGACATATTTTTCCAAGCATTTTTACATTATTTTTTAAGTACTTCACATTTTTGTATCCAATCAACGAATCGTGTCAATTCAAAGCCAATTCTTGCTGAATAGAATAGAGAGCTATCAGACATATTTTTCCAAGCATTTTTAAAATTATTTTTTAATTACATCACCTTTTTGTATCCAATCAACGAATCGTGTCAATTCAAAGCCAATTCTTGCTGAATAGAATAGAGAGCTTCAGACATATTTTTCCAAGCATTTTTAAAATTATTTTTTATTTACTTCACATTTTTGTATCCAACCAACGAATCGTGTCAATTCAAAGCGAAGTCTTGCTGGATAGGATAGAAAGCTATCAGGCATATTTTTCCAAGCATTTTTAAAATTATTTTTTAATTACATCACATTTTTGTATCCAATCAACGAATCGTGTCAATTCAAAGCCAATTCTTGCTGGATAGGATAGAGAGCGATTATACTTGGACGACGAACACGACTATTTTGCCAACTGCGACGGAACATTTTTATGTAGCTAAATCGGCGCGAGAGTGGAAAATTTTCCAGCAACGTCATCGTTTGTGTCGAGATCTCTGGCACCGCCATTTACAAGACATCTCGTTTTCCTTGTTCCTCGTATTTCCCGGGCAAGGCACGCACGGTTAGCAGAAACAGTTGCGGCGATCTCCCTCGCGTGCTGCGGAAGGGCGAGTATATCTCGTGGATGTACGAAGGGAGGCAGGGACGCCGTTCGCGGGGCGCAGGTTCTTCAGACGCCATGTAGCCGCGTCCGCCATCTTGTAATTAGGGGATCAAGAAGGCATCGCTTTAATGAGCTGCAAGGCTCGTACACGCCGGGGCACCGAGCGATAAAACGGGGAAAAAGGCCGGGTAGAAAGGCGGGCACGACGGACGAGAATGAACAAGAGGGAAAAGGGGGGAGGAGGGAGGGGGAGCGCGGGGGGTCGTCGGGGGCCGATGGTTAACAGCGAAACTTGTAATATAAAGGCGCATAGTCAACCGCCGCGGCGGCGGCGGTTGCGGGGGCAAAGGGAGCAAAAAGGGTCGCTGCAGGAAAATATTTCATACGAGGCGTCGGAGACAAGGGCAATGCGAAAGGGGGCAACGGAGGAAGAGGGAAAGGAGAGAGAGAGAGAGAAAGGGAGGACAAGACGAGCAGTCGGAGGGCAGAAGGAGCGACGTTGAACGTTCCGAGGCGCAGAAGTGGAGAACTGGATGGAGAGGGTAACGGGAGGTCTATAAAAGAGAGTAAAAAGGAAAACAGTAGTTGTAGTAGTAGTAGACGACGCGGTCGTAAGAAGATTACCGAGAAGAAGACGAGGAGGAGGAGGAAGAAGAAGAAGAAGAAGAAGAAGAAGAAGAAGAAGAAGAAGAAGGAGAAAAGGGAGGAAACAGAGGAATCGGAGAGGTGCGGATAAAGGCGAGGATGATGTAGCAACGAGTGGAGCACGCGAAAAGGATGTGGGAGATCGAGCGAGGGGGAGGAGAGGAAAAAACGAGCGAACACTCGGAGAGCTGGAAGCGAGATAAAGGTAGACGGAGCCGGCAAAGCAGCCGGGGGTTGGGGGATTCAATTGCAATAAAAGCACCGTGCCCGTAATCTTAGACGGCGAAGGCGTAGGAGAAGGAGAAAGAGGTCTGGTAGGTCGAGCCACTGCACGAGTTACGTATGAGGAATCCGCCACGGGCGTGGCCACATCAACGAGTGCGCGAGGCAAAAGCTTCTTCGCGCGATTTTTTCGCCGAGGAAGCATGATGTGCGCGTGTGCTGGGTGCTGGGTGCTGGGTGCTGGGTGCTGGTGGCCTGGGCTCCTCCGCTGATGTTGCCGTTCCCGGTGCACGCAGGGACACGTCGCGTCGTGGCCTGCTAACGTTCCATAGCACCCTGGCATTCGGACCCGGCCGTAATGAAAGGTCCAACTGGCGGTTTTTAATACCTTCCAGCAACCCGATGTATTCACGATCCGCGTAATCCCCCGACCCTGACGGCCTCTATCGAATCGATTTCGCCTCGAGTTACCGCGTCCCCCTTGCCGATTCCTTGGCATTCGACTCGGAATCGCCCACCAAGCTAGACGTTCCGGCGAGGTTTTGCGGTTTACCGTGTAGACAGTAGTCTAATGTCACCCGGTGTGCCAGAAAGGTATACAGAGGCTACGAAAATCGTTCAAATAATTCCTGATTTAGTTACAGTATTTTAGAACAGTCTCGCGCAACGGTAAACCTGAATTCGTTTTATAGATCGAAGTCTCGAAAACGTTTCTAGAAACATTGGCAAAATTCATTCAGGGACATAGTACGACACAGTACACCTTTCGTTAAAATCTCCACATCTTGCACTCGAAGACATTTCTTCTGACTTAGAATTGTACATGATTTATGTCAAATTTTATTTTAAAGATAAACAAATTTTCGAGATTTGTGTCATATTCTATTTTCTTTTACATAATTACCATCCAAGACTAAATATTTGTCTCTGTCTTAACGCACAGATGTACTGTATTGTATTGTATTTATTATTTATATCCACCTATCCTAGAAAATTACCAAGAAGTACCCCCTTTCTAAAAAGCACAGATTTACTCTATTTTATTATATTTATTATTCGCATTCAGCTATCCTAGAAAATGACCAAGAAGTACCCCCTTTCTAAAGCACAGATTTACTCTATTTTATTATATTTATTATTCGCATTCAGCTATCCTAGAAAATGACCAAGAAGTACCCCCTTTCTAAAGCACAGATTTACTCTATTTTATTATATTTATTATTCGCATTCAGCTATCCTAGAAAATGACCAAGAAGTACCCCCTTTCTAAAGCACAGATTTACTCTATTTTATTATATTTATTATTCGCATTCAGCTACCCTAGAAAATGACCAAAAATAATTTCTTTCTTAACGCACAGATTTACTCTATTTTATTATATTTATTATTCGCATTCAGCTACCCTAGAAAATGACCAAAAATAATTTCTTTCTTAACGCACAGATTTACTCTATTTTATTATATTTATTATTTGCATTGAGCTACCCTAGAGAATGACCAAAAATAATTTCTTTTTCTTAACGCACAGATTTACTGTACTTTAACCCTTAGCACTCGAATGGCGACTGCAAGGCGCCACTAAAAATTGTCATACCACTTTTCAAAATATGTTTTACATTATTAAATTTGTTTGCATTCAATAAATAACTAAACGCTTCAGTATTGTACGAGTCAATTGTACCATTTTCATATGTATAACATGAAAAGAAAATATACAGAAGGGAAATATTCTAGGTTAGAAGAAATGTTTCGTTTAGGGGGTTAAAATAGCTTCGAGTGCAAATGGTTAATGTATTTATTATTCGCATTCAGCTATCGATGGACGCAAAGGACAAGGTGTGGGACAGATGAACAAAATATGCCGATAAAAGGAAGGAAGTTTGGCAAGTCGTGGTGCGAAGGTTGAACTTATGCTCGCATCGTTCAAGTTCGAACAAAGCGCAGCTTGCACCGGCTAACAGATATATCCTATCGCAATCGTTCCCGCTATAAAATACAGCCGAGCGCAACGTGTTCGCCAATCAGTCGGCGCCGCGGATAAGAGCGCGACCGTTCGGCGTACGAGGGCCCGAGTAAAATATAACCAATAAACGACAAAGGGTAAGTGTGCAACTTGCACGCGCACCTTTCGACGAGACGCACGTGGGAGCACACGGCTACTTTTGCCTCGGCTTCGGAACGCTCCTCTCTTTTTATTCCCTTTCTTGGCGTGCTGACAACGTCGTTAAAATATTGGCAGATCTGTGTCGGATAACACCACGCGGAGGAGGACATTGTTAACCGGCTAATACGCATAATTGCATCACTGCGAGCTCATTATTTTTTCAGCTCGAGTGTCACGGAAACGACTATCGGCCGAGCGAATCGGCAAACGGCAGCTCCGAGCCGCTGAATTTAATCGGACGATTAACATCCCATTGCTGACCCATCCGACGTTTTCGCACGCAAAAGTCCTTCCGTCAACGATTCCTGTCTTACTGGAGTGCGATTCTTCTGCTCAGGCAGCACTAAGAGTTTTGCAGGTTTGAAGCGCAGGTAGGTCCATCTTGGATGCCGTGATCGTTAACTGGACAAAAGTTTTCTTAGTAGCGTGCTCAAGGTCATTGTCTTATTGAAAGACAAATTCGTCGTCGCAACCCATTTTTTCCACTTCATTTAGTATATTAATATATTCGTCTGCATTCATAATTCCGTCGATTTGGACTAACGTACCAATTCCGTTTGGCGAGAAGCACCCCCGCAACATTAATGATTCACCGTTTTTAACCCCTTGCACTACTATTTATTTTGTGATTATAACGATTAGAAATTCTTCATCGTTCAGGCTTTCATAGAAAAGAAAAGATAGTTTATATTTATTGTATGCCCATGTTTTTTCCATGGGATATACAGGGTCATCCGTTTTTAAACGGCCAAACGTCAACCAGCTATAGAGGACCCCAAATGAAACAACTTTCACCCCTAACACTTTTTTTGATTTGATCTTGATTTTTAGATAATTGCAAAAACCCGTCAAATATTGCCCCTAAATATTCAAGGAATGTAACGGGACTCAAGTTTTAAGAATGATTTTAAATACATCTTTTGGGTACGTATTGTTTAAAATATTTTCGAGAAATGAAGGCCGAATAAAAAAAAGTGTTAGGGGTGAAAGTTGGTTCATTTGAGGCCCTCTATAGCTGGTTGACGTTTGGCCGTTTAAAAACGGATGACCCTGTATATCAACTACAACGAAATAAAATTTTATTTCGCTTTAAAGGGAATTAGTAACATACATATTGATTAGACTCTGTTCAAAATCTTCATCACGAGTCTGACTCGATATTGTAGGGCAAGGGGTTAACTGTGGGTGTAATAAATGCTCTCTTACACGCTTCATGTTTTTTTTTCTCCAGACTTTGTGCTTCTTTTTTAAATGCCGCAAGTCAAATTCACTTTCGTCGCTTCAAATTATATTTTTCCAGAATGCTAGTGACATATTCACATATTTTTTTGCAAACGCTAAACATTTTTTCATATTTCTTGTAATAATATGTGGCTTACGTCTAGCCTTGCAGCATCTTAAACCAGCTTAGTGTAGTCTTCGTTTTATTATTTTGTTGAAACGTTTACTTCCACTATTTCTGCAATACTTCTTGCTACAATCGTTCGATCTTTTCGACTTGTACGAAAAATTCGACGATATTCTTCTATGGTGGTACATGCAGCGTTTGCGTCCACGACCTCTTAAATTTTTCACGGTCTTATATACTAGACATTTATTATAAATTTTTCCTATTGCACTTTTAACACTAAACCTACCACGGTCAAATGACCGCTTTTCTATTTCATAATTATTGAAGTTATAAAAACGTATTTATAGGAAATTACTGAATTGACTTCTTTATTGAAGCATATATTATAATGAAAATCGTACAAAGTTTAAATAAATTCAGTCTTCTGCCTTCTATAAGTCGTTTCACCTTTGTATATTTTGTGCTTGGTAGGTTTAGTGTTAAATACGTTCCATATCCGAGTTATTACGCGGTGACTTAATTTCTTACAGCAGTCCGATACAATTAAGTGGCGAATTTGATATGAAATTTCTTTCGTTTCTGGCATTCTGCAATTATTGGATAAATGTTCTTACTTGTACGAAGCTTGAATTGGTACTAATAAGTTTGATGGTGATCACTGCATGTAAGCGTGACCTGTGCCTAATGTTTGTGCACATTTCTTACCTCGCAATAACTGGAGCTAAAGTTCTCATGAATATCTTCTAATGAAACTAGTCATTGAACTCTGAAGAAAGAAATGCCTTCATAACACTGACTTCATTGGGATTTTCGTGGCGTAGAGTTCGTCGGAAAGTGCATCCACTGCAGCCTAATTGTGTCGGTGCAACGTTGTTATTTTAACACGACAGTGTTTTAGAGATGGGGGGTGATTTGAGAAAAGATGTAACCAAATATGCAACGGAAATACGGGACGGAAATGCGTCACGCGACGATAATCGTCCCAGGTAAAATTCCCTAACCCTAGTAATCCGTTACCTGGTACTGATGATCGACAGAGTCATAAAGCGAGTAGAGAAAAAAAAAGGTGAACATAAAGGTAAAGGTAAACGGACGGGCAAAAAGTACAAAAATGTTTCGAGAAGGGACTCCTCGTTCGAGAGAGAGAGAAGTGTTGTACAGATGGGGGTGATTTCATAAAATATGTAACGAAACATGCAACGCAAAATCGTCACGCCTATTACTTCCCAGATAGCACAGAGACGTCTTAAAGACGTCTTAAATAAATTAAAAGAATGTTTTTCAGCATATCCGCGAACATTAACATTTTATGCTTTATTTATTTATTTATTTATCTATTTATTTTGATGTATTACTTTTCTGTGCACTTCTTTGTTGATGGAATGCAGTTGATAATCCAGCAGTTTGATAATCAATTACAGTTTGTAAAGCTTTTCTCTAGCAGTTTAGAATTACTGAAACGTCAAAAAATGAAACGTCTTAAAGACGACTCGTAAAAGACGTCTTAAAGACGTCTGAAATGAGACGTCTTAAAGACGTCTTTTCAGGACGTAAGACGTTCAGACCAAAAATGGACGTAAAACAGACGTCTTGAAGACGTCGCGTGCTATCTGGGTTAAGTGTATGTACAGAGCGCACACTATTGAACGGGGGGTTTGCACAGCTGCTCAGAAAACACTTTCGTGTTTAGAACGTGTACAGGAGTACAGCTTTTCTACCGAGGCGTCACGGAAACGACTATCGAACGAGGAAATCAGCAAATGGCTCGAACCGGTGAATTTAATCGTACGATTAACATCCCATTGCCGGGGCACTGGGTCAGCCGACCTTTTCTCGCGCGAATGTTATTCTGTCACGGGTTCATGCCTTCGAGTGGTGCAACTCTGCGGACCGGCAGCACGCACAAAGAATTTTGCAGCTTCTGCGGGGCACAACAAAGGGACCCGGCGTAATTGGGTGGCACGCAGGTGACGGTGTCACGAGTCCCTTTCGAATTCGCGCGGAACGCAAAAGCTTCGCAGAGACGGCCCCGTGCGACTGATACGATCGGTGTAATTGTTGCCGCTCTTCCGTCGCGTGTCTTCATTGTTATCGAGGCGAAATTCCGTGAGCGGTATTGCGAAAGCAATGAACGGATATGGGAGAATTCGGTTTCGAGGCGGAGGCAATGTCATTACGGTTCGATTGTAGACTCCTACACGTATTCAAAGTTTTATGGACTAATTTGCTAAAACTACAGTTGAATAGCAACTTGCTCCTCTTTTAATGATTCATAATACCTGTAAATCTTCACGCATGTTGAGATTGTGCTGAGCTGTTTCAGGGAAACTCAAGTCGAAGAAGAATGTTTAAACTATTAGAGGTTACCTCATATTGCGAAGAAGATGAACGTATTACTAAATCTTCCTAACACTAGAACTACCGGATGGGTCAAAATGACTTCCTCCTAATTTGTTCCTTTAGAGATATTGAAATTATAAATATCTTTCCATAAGAAAATTTTTTAATAAACTTCTCTATCAAAGTGGATATTTAAACAAAACTTGATGCGAAATCTAAACAAATCTCATTTTGTTGTTATTATAAGGCAATGTATGCCAGTTGCATTTAGTGCTTGGTAGTTCTAGTGTTAATCCCTACGCACACGAATTAAGTACAGGGACCAAAAGTAACAGTTACTCTCAAATTTTCTACGATCGAAATCATTGGTAAAAAGTTGAATATTGTAGAAATGTAAGATAATCTGCACAAAGTATAAGGAAAAAAATTATTCTCAAATTTTCTACGATCAAGATCATTAGTAAAAAGTTGAATATTGTAGAAATGCAAGATAATCTGCACAAAGTATAAGGAAAAAAGTTATTCGAAAATATCGATTTTTATACTTCTTGGTTATAAATAACAGTTATTAGTGTCCAAAAAATTTGATCCTCTTCGATAACTATTATCGATGAGAGAAGTTCATTTCGATCGCGCATAACAGTTATCAATGGGAGAAGTTCGTTTCGATCACTCATAACAGTTATCAATAAGAGAAATCCACTTCGATCACTCATAACAGTTATCGATGATCGAATTTCTTTTCACTTGTTCATAATGGTTATTGATGAGAAAATTCATTTCAGTTGCTTATTTAATTATTGAGTTGTTGTCTAGTTTTTCGGATAAAGCAAGCCTATGAAATTCATTGAGTAGGTTTCGTACCACAAGATGAATCAACAGACCATAAGAACAACACAAAATCAGAAAAGTTTCAAAATTTTTTCAACTGGGAAAATCAGAAATATAGACTGCCGTATTTATCAAAACTAGCGTGCATAATTCACGCTATGCCCGCAACTCAGTTTAGCGTTGAACGAACCTTTTCTGCTCTAAAATTAACGTTAGATGATTAGCGGTGTAATTTGTCAGGAGAAAATGTGGAAAAACTCATGTTTATCACATTAAATTTTGATTGTAGCAATTAATTTTATGAATGAAAAATTTATAAAATTATTGATTGTCTACCATTTGAAAGTTGTACTTAATAATAACTATTACAAATCTCCTTCATTAGTAGCAGTTATGAGCAACCGATATAAACTTCTCCATCGATTGAAATGAATATCTTTCATTGATAACTGTCATAAGTGATCGAAATGTAATTCTCTAAACGATAACATTTACCAACAAGAGAAAAAATTTTCGGTTACTTATAATCCTTGTTTGTGACCAATACGATTTTAGTCGATGAAATACTTGTTATTCTATGACTTTTTTCTTTTTGGTTATAATAGTTATGGTCCGTGATTAAATGAAATTCAACGTGACCGAAGATATAATTCATGTTTTACCATTTGTATTTCATGTGTATAAAGTAGGTATGTAGGTAGATATAGATAAATAGACAGATAAAGAGAGAAGGAGAGAAAAGTTCTTCGTTCGTTTCATGTGTATAAAAATTCCCTTGCTCTACTATTTATTTTGTGATTATAATGATTAGAAATTCTTCATCGTTCAGGATTTCATAGACAAAAAGATAGTTTATATTTATTGTATGCTTATGTCTTCTCCACAGGATATACAGTGTGTCCCAGGTTTTAGCGTTCAAACTTTGTCAGTATATTCTATGGCACTAAATAAAAGAAAAAAAAATGTTATGTAAACATAGGTCACATAGAGCTTTATTAAAAGTTATAACAAAAATACAGAATAGAAGTAATATAGGAATAGTAACCGACTTGCTGTTACTGCAAGCATTGGCTCAAATAGATCAGCAATATTTACATTCAGTGTGTTTATGTAAGCTGTGTTAATTAACTGTGGAAGTGACGATGTCAAGTAGTAAATACATTAATCTATTCGAACTAATGCTCGCAATAACGGTCGGTTAGTATTCCCATATTACTTGTATTTCGTATTTTTGTTATAACTTTTTAATAAAGCTCTATGCAACTTATATTTACCTAACATTTTTTTCTTATTTAGTGCCATAGAATATATTGACAAAGTTTGAACATTAAAACCTGGGACACCCTGTACATCAACTACAACGAAGTGGAATTTTATTACGCTTTAAAGGAAATTAATAACGTACACATTTATTAGACTCTGTTCAAAATCTTCATCACGAGTCTGACTCGATGTTGTAGGGCAAGGGTTTAAAACAGCTGGAATGACGATAGACACGTTGCTTGTGATATTTTCTGTTACATTTAACAATGTTTTACTCCCACTAAATACTTTACTAAATGCAGAAAATCCGCTGTCTACATACGACTGACGAAGTTGACGCGCAAAGAATGCTGAGCAGAAAGAAATTGCAGACCATCTGCAAAATATCATGCACCAATGATTAAAACAACATCCGTATGTACCATTCGACAACTTTGATTTTACTCCATATTCGCGAACCGAACCGAATCCAGTAACTCGCGGACAGGAGTGCCGATGGATCTAAACGGGCGAATATTTATTGATCTACGATAGATCGCCGTGTCTCGCAGGTCTGTGTCCAGAGATATACTTTCGGCATGACCGAAAAAGTTACTCCGTTTACGCCAGCTTCACCTTGTGAATCAGATACAGGTATCTGCAGCATAATATATCACACAAGAACGTTTGGCGTTGGCCCTCGGGACATGCGGGTGTATAATCTTTGGCCGGTCGAGCGGAGCTAAGAGTTTGGGCCCAATTACAGGGCCAGTACCACCGAACGAACGAACGAACGAACGAACGAACGAACGGATGGACGGACCGACCGACCGACGGACGGACGGACGGACGAACGAAAGAAGGAAGGAACGACGCACGCCTCCACCTTCGAGAGATTTTCGAGCATCGCGATCATCGTGGCGGCACCGTGTGCGTGCTCTTGTGTGCTGTGTGCCTGTACGTTTCGTGATCCTCGAGAGCCAAGGACGTACAGGAATTTGTAAAGACTCGCTACGCCGGAAGGGGATAAATGATAATGGCCTCGAACGAAACTCGAAGATTCTGCTAATCTCTCTCCTCCTCTCTCTCTCTCTCTCTCTCCCCACCATTCCTTCTCGCTCCACCGACGCTCGTGATGTCTCCCGATGCATACGGCTAATAGTAGAGACAGTATTTCACGTTTATTATTTCACGTGTATTAGAGTTACCTGTATTTACTCACCCGTGCATTAATATTATAACCTTATTTTAATTACGATGTATTCGTGTGTGACGAAATACATGCGAAATAGTACACTTGTGTCTTCAAATATACACATATTTTTCTACCGAAACATTTTTCTGTTACTTTTGTGGAGGTTTAGGCTCCTTTTTAGTGATTTCTCTTTTCCCGGTTGCAATCGGTGCGCAATTTTTATGGGTGTGTCTGTTGAAAAAACAAACACTTTATCTCTTTTCTCTGGTCTTTTGTTGTGCAGCTACTCTTGGGCATGGTCTATGCTTGTTACCAAAATGGTTCCAAATTGAAAAATGATTTGTGTGTTATTTTAAAGTGATTTCGAGGTTACAAATCTTGAATCGATAAACACCGGTAGACGATACAAGATCCGAATTCATAGTACGTTGCAAATAATTAACACAATTAATTAACACAATTAACATAATGAAATCAGAGTGAGTTATTTAATGAAATAGAAATTGAAAAAAATTAAATGGATGATATTGTGTGGTTCTCCAACTTTCTTGCATTTTACGGATCCTAATCAAAGGGTATAGCCGGATAAGATAGTCAAAAATGCCCTTGAACCGAATTTTATCGACGATGTGTCATTCGATAGAGCACCAAGAAAAAACATACTGTGCAAAATTTCAACCCTGTATCTCGATCGGGAGGGCAGTTATGGGGTAAAATCGAAAAATCAGTTTTTGGCCTATTTTCCCTAGTTAATGACGTTTAGAAATTCTGAGAAAAATCTGACGCATGTCAAGAACCCTAACACATACTTTGCAATTGGTTTCAGATTTTGAAAGCGAAAATCCTGCTTGTAAAAAATCAAAAACCTCAAAAAAATCGAAAAAATGCAGATTTCACATGGAAGTTCTAGAGTGACAACAATTATATTTTTACAGTAGCGGTCTATTGTCATAAGTATGGTTCATGAATTTTTTCAGATTTTTTGGTTTGGTGTGCCGTTGTTAAAAAAAATAAAAACTGATTTTTTCGACGTTTTTTCCGCGAAGAACTAAGCTAACCTTAAAATTATTACGTTCTATTTATTCTGTAAGTCTATCAGTGCCTGATCAGGCACCATAACTACCCTCCCGATCGAGATACAGGGCTGAAATTTTGCGCAGTATGTTTTTTCTTGGTGCTCCATCGAATGGCACATCGTCGATAAAAATCGGTTCAAGGGCATTTTTGACTATCTTATCCGGCTATACCCTTTGGTACGATGAATATATTAACGTAAAAATTCATTTTTAAACCTAAACAAATAATTCCGTCACCCATATATGAGTGACATGCCAGTCAACGTGTTAACGACGAGTCCGTACTTCACTTTGCATTCGACAACATAATGATCTCGCGTTTCGCATTAATTTTAATTAAAATTTTGATTACAGCGGCATTATCTTTACATTCATCCTTTTGCTTCTATTTAATAAATTGCTAAAAATTCAAATGTACGAGCGAATTTGCTCGGTACCTCGTGTGTACAGAATGGAAAACAATCATACAGAATGTAAATTGTATTTCCGAAAGAAACATTATTTTTGGGGATTAAAATAGGTTCGAGTTGAAAGAGTTAGGATAATTTTATGTTTACATTCACCCTTTTGCTTCTATTTAATAAATACCTAAAAATTCAAATGTACGAACGAATTTGCTCGGTACCTCGTGTGTACAGAATGGAAAACAATCATACAGAATGTAAATTGTATTTCCGAAAGAAACATTATTTTTGGGGATTAAAATAGGTTCGAGTTGAAAGTGTTAGGATAATTTTATCTTTACATTCACCCTTTTGCTTCTATTTAATAAATACCTAAAAATTCAAATGTACGAGCGAATTTGCTCGGTACCTCGTGTGTACAGAATGGAAAACAATCATACAGAATGTAAATTGTATTTCCGAAAGAAACATTATTTTTGGGGATTAAAATAGGTTCGAGTTGAAAGTGTTAGGATAATTTTATGTTTACATTCATCCTTTTGCTTCTATTTAATAAATTGCTAAAAATTCAAATGTACGAACGAATTTGCTCGGTACCTCGTGTGTACAGAATGGAAAACAATCATACAGAATGTGAATTGTATTTCCGAAAGAAACATTATTTTTGGGGATTAAAATAGGTTCGAGTTGAAAGAGTTAGGATAATTTTATCCTATACCATTTAATCGTGCACGCGACAACAGGCGCGTTCGTCGTTTCCCCGTCTCGAGCGAAGAAAAAAAAAATGAATAGCATAAGCTCCGATTAGAATTAAGTCTGTCGGTACACGACGGAAGAATTGCGAAAGCGTTGGCCCGCGCATAGTCACCGGGACGCATTACGGAAAACGGGAGAAACGAAGCAGTGGAAGGATGCGACGAACGAGAGGAGAATTGTTTGAGCAGTCTGATAACTCTAATATTTGAGTTGCCTCGTTACACATCGTAATCTTCGAAATTGTCTTACTGCAATGAACTACGATAATAAATGTACACGTTCTCACACTCTATTTGCAGAGCCAAAAATCACGCTGCTAGCTACCAAGCAACCAAACAATCCCATCCAAATGAAACATTAACACGTTGATTGCCATGTCACCCATATGTGGGTGACGGAATTATTTGTCCAAATTTTAGAAATGAATTTTTACGCTAATATATTAATTGTATCAAATTTTTTAAGAATCTGTAAAATGCCAGAAAGTTGGAGGACTACTCAATATCATACATATAATTTTTTTCAATTTTTATTTCATTAAATGACACATTAATTTCATGGAATTTTTTAGGTTTCTAGCTTGGCAGTCAAAGTGTTAAAATTACTGAAACGGTAAAACAGTGGTTTTTACCATTCTCATAAAATACATTAACACTGCAACTACAAATTCTTTTATTCACTCCGTAAGAAGATTGTAAAGATACATTCACAGGCAATTATTCAACAATTTTATTTCTTTGGACACTTATCACAATGAAATTATGCATCTCTAGACAAAATAAAAATTTACTTCGTCAATTGCAACAATTATAGTGAGTTGATGTTGGAGGGGTTGACGATTCTACATGAGAAAATAAGTCGAAAATATGGAACGAATTTTTTTTTCTGACCTGTCTGATCATAACGTACTGATTCTACTTCTCATTAGTACTAGGCACGCAAACCCGGATGGATCTTCAAAGTCGATTTTCTCGAAGACCAAGCCACAAACAAACAAAATGTTGTGTCAATACTGGGACACCCTGTATGCATAGATTCTTTTAAAATTCTATAATCTTTTGCGGTCCATGTTTCACTTACACATTTTTACCGCGAATTCATGAAATCCGCAGTCCGGTAAAGTTGCTAGAATAAACACATTCTTGTTGCTTTCATAAAATAATTTAACCCTTTGCACCCGAATGGTGATTGTAAGGCACCACTAAAAATTGCTGTAACATTATTCAAAATATTTTTTAAATTATTAAATTTGTTTGTATTCAATAAATTACAAAGCACTTCGGTATCGCATGAGTAAGTTGCATCATTTTTGTATGCATAACATGAAAAAATATATATATATAGAAGGAAAATATTCTAGGTCGGAAGGAATGTTTGGTTTTGGAGTTTAAATAGCTTCGAGTGCAAAGAGTTAATACAGTCACTTTTTTAGTGCTCTGTATGTCCAGTAATTATGCAGCATTAGCTCATTTCAGAACGAATTTTAATTGATTTATACGATGCCGCCGCCGATCGGAACGTTTAAAAACCAACTGCCACGACTGTCTGGAAATGTGGATTTTAGCGTGCACCGGAAACTATAGTTCTTAAGTAATACCTGGACATTACTGTCAATGGGTGGTCGCCCGCGATGTCGACGCCGAAGAAAGAATGCAAGCAAAGGGTTCTCTTCCTGGCCGAACGTAAGCAGGACTTCTCGGGCACGTAATTAGCCGACATCTATCAGCCCGGAGCTATCAGCCCGGTATCTGGTCTGGAACTGCCCTCGAATCCGCATTGTATACGGCATTTTTTATTATCGTATAGCGTCGGACCTTTTTTTTCATTTTTTACGTTTCGAAACACTTACGCGTTGACAAGCAATTCCGAGGAACCGTTGCTCTCGTTCTCTCCAGGCTCCGGTTTAACGATCGCGCTGCGGGTCATTTTTGACCCAGGCATTGAATTTTCGCCAATAACCGAGGATTTTTTTAAATTCTAAATACGCTATGAAATTTATATGTAGAGATCTTGGAGGTTTCGAGTTATATAAATTCTTCCGTACTCGCCGTAAAAATGTATCTTGCAGGAAATCAATACTCCTTTGGCTTTTTTTTTAAATAGAAACTGTTGTGCTAACTGATCCATGTGTAAAAAAGATCCCACGTGTTATAACCAGACAGCGGGTTTTGTACATTTATGACAAAAATGAACAAGCGAAATATGAAACTTGTTCAAATTACTAAAAGAAACAATACATCTTTGTTTGGCTCCTGTTCCTGAGCGAGGAATTTTTGCATAAAGATCCGCAGTCTAGTTACAACAAAAACAGAAAGAAGTTCTGGTGGAACGCACCTGGGCCGAAAGGTACAAAAAAAAGTTTTTCCAAATGTAAATAAGGTTTTTGATATGCGTGGATGGTAACAATCGACTCGCCGAATATTTTCAGTATCACTCTTCCATGCTTGTAGAAGCCGTAAAAAAAAAAAAGAAACTCTCACATTGTATCGCGGTCGTTTGTCAGAAATTTAATTAACAAAGTAGCAATTTCCGTCGTCCACGCGACCGTCGTCGTTCGCATTAAAAAGGAGCGGGATCGATCGATCGATCGATCGTAATTCATCCGACTTTCACGTTTGCGCAGGTTGAATTACGAGCGTCCACCGTTTTCTGGATTATTTACGGCGAGATGCATAAATTCGCGAGACACTCGGCCGAACGATAAAAATTCAAGTGTCTAATTCCCCGGCGAACGAGGCGCGGGTTTCCAGCCTGGAGGGAAATTTCGGCTGCGCGAGAGCGTTCATAACACGTCCATTGACAGGTGGATGGAACGCAATTTTTGAGCTATTCCGATACACCCGATTTCGAGCAGAGCGGATCCTCTACCATTCGCGGGGCCGAGCCTTGGAAACTAATTATTTTGTCAGCTGCGCTTCGACAAGCCGGAACGGAGCCCCGCGAATCGACAGTTGAACGTCCACCTCCTCCTACGTCAAACGATTTGTCTCTCGAAATATTGAATTCGTCGTTTACCGAGAGCTTCCCTCGCGTTACGGATATTAATTCTCGTCTATCGGCTGTCACCGGAAACGGATAGACCGTTCCCGCGTCCCGGAAAACTTGCACGATCATCCGACACGGCTCCATTACAAATGTTTATACGTTCATGAGTTTCGTTGCGCCGGAAACTGTGTGCGAAAACATTCGCTCTACAATTGGGTCGTTTACACTACCGCTCAAAAGTGTATCCGGACAATTGCGCAATATCGTTATCAGCATTGCATCAAAATTAATTCAGTGCCTAAAATAGTGACCAAAATCGATTTTTATTAGTTTCTTGTGTAATATCTTACATAGCTATGAAATGTCCAAAATGTTTCTTCCATTTCTGACCTTGCATGACCTTGAAGGTCACTGTGCAGTATACGAATGAATTCTTCTAGAAACACGCTTTCATGCGATATAAAAAAATATACAGCATTCAATTTAAAAAATTGAAGGTCATCTTCATATCTAACAAAATAGTATAAACACAACAAAATTACATACGCCATTGTGTTTCGTATAAAAAACAGTACTACTTTTTCCTCTTTCATTTTTTTCTAATATTTACTATTTGCAAGAAAAACGCTGGCTAGTAATAGCACGAACACCCTGTATAATAAATTAAGAAGTAAAAACTTGAATTTACTACAAAGTTTGTTTTAGATTTCAAAATAATTGATTACCTATGGGTCCCCAAATAGTGTCATAATACGGTATCACAATAACAAAATACTAATTCCCATTTTTTTTTTTAATGCTGATGTCCCCGCCCCTTTTGCTTTCAAAAATTATCCCAAAGTATGGAATATAACGTTTCCACCTCAAATATCTTTGTTGTTTCTAAAGATACGTAAAGTATGTTAAGGACAAAGTTGAATGGTACAATGGGACTGACACGATGCTATAAAAAATTTTGTTTTTATGTCATTTTTTTAGAGATATCAAGGTCACCTTGACTTTTTATAAATGGAACCACCCTTTTTTAAACACCTACAATGACAGTCCTTTTCATTAGGAATTCAGTGACAATAATTACTCCAAGGTAATTCAAAATTTTTTTATAGCATCGTGTCAGCCCCATTGTACCATTCAACTTTGTCCGTAAGATATTTTACGTATCTTTAGAAACAACAAAGATATTTGAGTTTATAAGTGTCCGGATACTTTTGAGCGGTAGTGTATATCGCGTACGGACGCCGTACAGTTCGGGTAATTTACGTACGGGACAAAATTCAAAAAATGTACACAGGCTTAAAACATCTAGAATGCTTATTTCAGTGCAGGTGCCATAACTCTGTTATAAGCAAAAAGAAAAAAGTTATGGAATAACAAGCACAAATAAGGATTATAAGTAAACGATAATTTTTTCTCTTGTTGGCAAATGTTATCGTCGAGAGAAATTCATTTCGATCGCCAATAACAGTTACCGAAGGGAAAAGTTTATTTCTTCCCTTATATCTGTTCACTCTTATTAATTCCGTACCTCGATGTAAATCGTTGCTGATAAATCAATAACAAATAATAATATATTGTAATTAAAATAAAATTTTTCAGAAAATGTAAAACAATGTACTTTTTCTGCGATAAAAAGTATAATTTGAGGACTGATTTTTATGTCATTACTTTTTTTTCACTTGTCAAATCGGTTAAGTCCCTTAGTCATCCGAAAGTAGTGATATTAACACTAAACCTACCACCGCCGGTCAAAATGACCGTTCCAGATTTTTTATTTTACGATTACTGAAATTTTAAAGGTGCTTACGTGGGAAATAATGAAATAAATATATATAGGAGAGCATTTATTATAATACGAATCGCACAAAATCCGAACTAAATCAGTCTCGTCATTTTTATAAGACTGAGTTGTATTAGTCACTTTTAAGGCTCGGTAGGTTTAGTGTTAATAAAGATTACACCAAGGCTATTCTATCTTATTCGTTCTACATGTGTTTATATGAAAGCTGCATCTGTATTTATGTGTTATTTCAATTTTGATGTCAAAGGGAACTTTGAAAAACAATGTATATCATTTCACCACATTTCTCCACTTTTTGTTTTATGGAGATAATCGATTCGGCAGGGTAGCGGCTCAATAATAATACTATTCGTCGGTTCATTCGAAACAGAAGCTCGAACATCCGCGACGACAGCATGCCCCGTGGAAAATAAATCATAGATTTCGATCTACGATGTGTAATCACGATTCGCGTGTCGCAGATTAACCGTTCCGCGGTCAGGACAACTATTAGACCGTTCAGATTGAAAATCCCCTTAATCTTCTTTCATAAAGAGACGCGCGTAACTCTTACGACAAAATGTCAGTCCGGGCCCGGGCCTCGTACTTCCTCGATAACGACGATCAATATATTTATCCGGCTCGCCTCGATTATTATATTTACTCGAGGCTGCATCCCTGCCGCGCCGGGGCCCGCGTCCCCGCGGCTGTTCGAAAGTTATTGCCAAATAATAATAACGAGCGCGGAACGCGGTATCTGCGCGGCGAATCTAAGGACGGTTGTCCGAGTAAACGGCACCGTTCTCCCCTTTGTTGGCCAGGAAATCGTAACGTTCCGACGCGACGCGGGATCGCGGTAAATCGATAACGCGGCCGATAATCGGAGCCGGACAACATTGTCCGGTATCTGATCGACGATCGTCACGACGACTTCCTCGAAGCGATCGAACTTTCACATCGACCACGGTGGCACCTGCGCCGCACAGTGGGCAAAAACGGCCTTTTTCGATTCAAAATCAAAGAACTTTCGATAGGAATGAGGTAGAGCGATGAAATTTTTTTTAAATGAAACCTCAAACTTTATAGAATATGGGAAAAATAGGGAGATTACGGTACGAACGTTTTTTAACCTTGAGAAAATTCGTTAAAGTTGCACAATTTCAAGAAAGTGTCAGTAGTAATGACAGCGATACGTCAAGTGATGACGAGATGCGAAGTGGCTTCATGTTTCGTAAGTAACTCAAAACGTTAAAATACTTCATTATTATTATTTTTATTGTGTTTTGTATATGAGAATACGATATACTTTCAAACTACCCTAGTAGCACAAACATATTAGATAGATATTTTTTTCAAATATTGGAAAAATATTTTTTAAGCCACATTTTTTCATATGAGAAAAATATTGGATCTGAATATTGTATACATGTACAAGAAATATAAATTGAATGTTTAAAAAATATAAGCTAAATACTCGGAGGATGTAAACTAGATATTTAAAAAATATAAAGTAAATATTAAAAAAATGTGAATTCAATATTTGAAAAATATAAATTCAATATTTAAAAAACATTCAATAAAATTTTCAAATTTAAGAAGTTTCAAATTATAACAAAAATTAGAAACTATGAATATGTATTACTTTCTGCGCACTGCTTGTTGAGGGAATATTATTTGTATTTGGAAAAAATATTGGTAATTATTTACATTAGGAGCTTCCTCACCGATTTTGATGACCTTGAAATATGTTGTCAAGGTCATCATTCTGAACAACTTCTTCCTATACATGTTACCGCCGCTCAGCTTTAGTTTCCGAGATATTCGCAAAAAAGTTTCAACATCTCAAAAAGTGATCGGAGTAGATGTGTGTAGGACTGTGTAAAATAGTATTTCAAATAGTTGACAGTAACTTATATTTTTATGATATTTTGTTGCCTGTAATGTTATTACGATATTGTAGTCTGTTTATCAACATGTTACATATTCGTAATTAAACTACATATAATACTTTGCTAACTATTATAGCTTCTCATGTTAAAAATTATAATTTATAATATTAACTACTTCCTCAACTTATTTTCATTGCAAGGAAATATTTGAAATACAAAATAAAAATATTTCATTGTATGTATATATCTGGTTATCAAAATAAAAATATTTGATTTAAAGTAGTATCTTATTTGAACCACATTAAATTATACTATATACCAAATCATTAATGATCGTTAATATACGTTGCAACATATGATAGAAAACCTTGTATCCAATGTTCCACATACGAATACTAATCCTACATTATAAAATACTAATGTAAAGTGTACTTACTTCTGAATCTTCTGTACCTCCGTCGGATCCACAGCACAGAATTATTCGCTCACGAGAATAGGTCCGAATAATTGAACAACAATCACTAAACAATACACACAACACACACACGACACATTTTATAAAATCGTGACAACGAACGAGAAGATGTCACTCCGACCACGAACAAAATAATACTGCGATTTTAACAATGATCCCTTCCACGGAGGTGACACGGTCAGGTTATCCTAGGCAGGTTAGACGCTGAGGGTCTATAAAAACTAGATACAAAACCAATGTAAACAAATTATGACGGGGCGCCGACCCTATTTCCCGGAATTCCCTGTTTTCGTATCACGCGTCCGTGGGTCCGAAGCGGTTAAAATCGCAGTATTATTTTATTCATGGTCGGAGTAACATGTTCTTGTCTGCTGTCACGATTTCGTTAAGTGTGTTGTGTGTGTTGTTTAGTGATTGTTGTGCAATTATTCGGACCTATTCTCGTGAGTCAATAATTGTGTGCTGTGGATCCGACGGAGGTACAGAAGATTCAGAAGTAAGTACACTTTACATTAGTATTTTATAATGTAGTTTTTAGTACATTAGTATTATATTTTATTATTCGTATGTAGAATATTGGATGCAAGGTTTTCTTTCTTATTTTGCAACTTCAATTCTAACCCATACCTACTCCGATCACTTTCTGAGATGTTGAAATTTTTTTGCGAATATCTTGGAAACTAAAGTTGAGCGGCGGTAACATGTATAGGAAAAAGTTGTTCATAATGATGACCTTGACAACATATTTCAAGGTCATCAAAATCGGTGAGGAAGCCCCTAATGTAAATAATTACCAAAATATTCTACTTCCAATATGAAATAGATTCATTTAATATTTAGAAAAAAATATTTTTCTCGTAACATGACATAGATATTTACTGAATATTTAAAAAGAAATATTTGTTACGTAATATAAAATAAATATTGTATGTATATTTGAATATTAAAAAAAGATTGAATCTCTTTTTAATATTATATGAATGTGTATACAATATTTTGTGCTACTAGGGTAGTGTGTTATCAAGTCATTTTAACGAAAAAATTTCATTAATTTGTGTCACAAAAATCTATTTTTTTCAAAAACCAGAGGTCGTAGACAAATTTTGAAAACAGATTTGAAATCAGCGTGAAAAAATCTATGGGAAACGATATATAGCATGTTAAAAAAAAATTTTCCGCGCGTATTAGCGGCAAAAACAACATTTTCTTGAAATTGTGCAACTTTAACGAATTTTCTCAAGGTTAAAAAACGTTCGTACCGTAATCTCCCTATTTTTCCCATATTCTACAAAGTTTCAGGTTTCATTTAAAAAAAAGTTCATCGCTCTACCTCATTCCTATCGAAAGTTCTTTGATTTTGAATCGAAAAAGGCCGTTTTAGATCGTTTTTATAGATCCGCGAAGATCGCCGCACCGGGAACGTTCGTGCCGCATGCGACCGAACCGATCGACCGATTTCTAAAGCAATCACGCAGGCCCGCCGGTTTTCGCGAATTGCCCCTTTCTCCTGAATCGATCCTACACGAATCGCCGATCTAACTGGACAACGCTTTCCTGACCATCTTACACTCAACTGCTTCCTGCAACTTCTCGGGAAAACATCTGCGCGACGGGGACTAGAAATTCATACAAATAAATAATAAAAATTACCCGTTTAAAACCTCCTAACCATCAACCCTCTTTTTCGCAACTAAAGGAAGTTCCTGGTCTACAGGATAAAAAAGAATCAAATTTTGCTTTAATCAAAAATAGTAATAAAAATTACTCGTTTAAATCCTCGTGGAAATGTGCATCGTTAAAATGATCTTTAGCACCTCCGTACCTCCAAAATACAATACACAAGAAGCTTGATCTTGATTCTTTCTTCCTTAACACTTTGATCGCCAAACAAGAAAGCTCAAAAATTCCATGAAATCAAAGTAAGTTATTGAATGAAATAGAAATTGAAAAATATTAAATGTATGATATTGTGTAGTTCTCCAACTTTCTTGCATTTTACAGTTCCTAATGAAATTTGGTACAATGAATATATTAACGTAAAAATTCATTATAAAGCCTGAACAAATAATTCTGTCACCCATATATGGGTGGCATGGCAGTCAACGTGTTAAAAATGGTGTGTACTATCATGAAAAATCTAACGGGGTGCGTACTGATACTCTAATTGACATTTTATGGCTGATTCGTCATCTACAGAGTGTACTATATTTTCGGAATATTTCATTTGAAATGAAACTGATTTTCGTTTTTATTTGTCGTTATATAGAACGGTATTTTTGTGTCTATATTCGGCGGTGCACGCGCAGCGGTGAAAATTGCGCACGCGATTTCCGCAATTACGCGTAACCCGAATCGGAGTTACAATTATGCAATTAGAACGAAATTGCAATGGCTAATAGGCCGCGCGAAGCAATTTCGCGGGAAAAGCTTGGCGAAGAAGTTGGCTACGGCTAACCTGAGAATAAGCCGGTGAAATAATAGGAAAACTATTCAATTTAGTTTGAAAAATTTAATTATTCATTCCCGGGTGTCTAGATGTTGCGTACATGCGGCATGATCCAGTTGACATTTACAGGGCGCGGAAGGCACCTGCAGGCAGGTTACATGCACAAATGCACGGGGGAACATTTATGCCGCTGGGCAAATGTAAATATCTCGGTGTGCGTACGCTTATTCTGTAATAGCCGTAATTACGAGTCACGGATTTTGTGCTGTGTTGACAAATTGCCAGACCTAGTTCCTTTCAAATTCATTACAACTTCAAGTGCTTTCGCTGATAATAATTGCAAATCTGCCTGAAAGTGTGTCGCCGAGACTATGGGCAAAAATTTCCCATGGGAACAGCGTGGTTCTTGTTCGCGGCTCGATCAAATTTATTTTCCACGAAACAAATGATAGTTGATAACTCGGTGAGTGGAGAAAAACGCAGTATCAATTTAACATATTAACTCTGACGTATATTGTCAATAATCGATTAATCATTTCTTATGTTCCATATAATTTACACATTCCTTCTTCAATCATTTCTTAGATTCCAAGCATTACACGTCATCGAAGCTTTATCGACAGAAAAATGTTTAAATGATTGGAATAAATGACGCTTAATCCGCAGCTGAACGACCACGTAAATGTGATGAATGTCGTAAATTCTCAATCGCAACTATCCATTTTTCTTAAAGATATCTTCTACGTGTGTGTAATTGAACAGTATCCCTATGGAGCGAGATTCCTTTTCAACTGGCTAATGATGATCACTTTTCCAGTTGAATCGCATTTATTATACATCAAAGTCTTTATACCTACCAATTACCACATTTTCCGATCGTTACAACATTTTCTTAGCCTCGGCAAAATTCAACGACAGCACACTAAGATATCGAATAAATATTTAACTTCGAAATGGCGATGGTTCATGGAAGAGTGTTTTAGTTAGAAAATGACGTAGACTAATTACCAGACAGCAAATTATATGCTTGTATGACACGGTCGAATTAAAGAATGCATCATTTTCAATCGGCTAAAATGTTTAAGGTAAGAATGATTTTTGTACTCTGCTTTTATTTCTTTTTGCAATCGATGTTGCCAACTGTCATTCGAAGAATCGTCAATTTGTCTTGTACCTTTTCGGAATTTGTTTAGGTTCATCAACTTAAGAATATAGGAATTTTTCAATATCTATTTTCTCATGTAATTCTTAACCAGTTAAGCGTGTTTGACGTGTATACACGTCAATCCAAAACTCTATTGCTATGCCGTTAACGTTAATGAATTGTTAATTTCTTATCGAATAAAAATGTAATTTTTGAACCCTTGCCCTGTCCCCCCCCCCGCCCTTGGAACCTTTTTTTTAATTTTTTTTTCGTGTATATTCCGCATTGCATGATTTTAATTCCGCGCCGTGGAGGATTTCTGAAATTGAGCTCCACAGTTAACTGGTCAATAATTGCTACATTTTCTAAATCTTTTTCACGCGTCGTTTAGTGAATCGATTCTTCTAATCGGTAAAAAAAAAGTAAAGTCGTTCAGTCCAATTGGAAGAAATTTATCCGGCCACGTATCTTTCAACGAAAAAAAATTGTTGCAAATCCCTGAAATACGAGACACACGATCCTGAACGTTTCGGAAATCGTCTTATTTCTCGGGCGCTAAACTCGAAGCTCCGGTTAATATTTCCTACCGAAAATTAGCGTCAAAGAGTATTACGCGTCGAACCGTTTGATGCTTATCGAGAAAATACTGGCTACCGAATCACAGGGGAAGAAAGTCGAATCGATTTCTCCGGTTTCGGTCGAACCACCTGCGAGCCGCGAGACGGTGCGGTGTTGCGCAAAAATGTGCAATGAAATATTCGCGCCCCGGGGCGTGTTCGGGGGCTCTATGCTCGGGCTGCCTTCAAATACGCGACTCCCACGGATGATCCCTTTCAGTCGGTCCGCTGGTGTTTACCATAATTCATATTAATTGTCCGGAGCACACGCGCAGCTGTCCCAAATCCCACGGGCCGTTTACCGGACTGCATTTCGCTGCGGGACAAGCGTTTCGCATAGTTTCGCGAGCCTCTACTTAGCCGGTTTCGGTGTTCCGATGCCACGAACGAATCATCATCGTTTCAATACATCAACGAATCGTCCCCCTTCGGTTTAGGGATGGGGCCAAGTTCAACATGTAGGTACATGCCGTATGCAAAAGTTTCACTCTTTTTGAATCGTTCATCACCATTCGTCTGGTTACAATTGAGTCCCTTAGTTGACAAGTGGCATAAATCCAAAATTACGAAAAATGGGGTTTTTACAGAAATAGTAAGTATTAAGAATACTTGTTTTATTGAACACATTCATTTGTGTATACTTTGTTTTATGCTAATAAAAATTAAGATTCAATTTTACATCCTAAATAAAGTGACTGTAACAATATCTTGAATAATGGCATAAGTCCAATCTCTTGGACTTACACCGTTATTCCACGGAACATATGGACTTACTCTACTGTTACATTCGATTAAAGGAAACTGGTATATGTATACGCGACAATCGTTTCGTATTTACTAAAACCGACGAGGGTCATTCATATTTACATGAACTTCTAGAACTGTTTAGTATCTTATTAGCTTCCGTATCAGTAACATTGTGATATATTATATTTGCTCGAAATGATTAACGTTAACGCAAATCGTACAAAAAGTCGGAAAAGAGTAAGAAATAGTGATGGCTGGGCTAGGAATGTTGCAAAACGACTTCGTAATTCGGGTGCAGAATACGTAAACCGGAACAATAATATAGTTCCTGCGAAAAAGTTTGAAAACAAAGACTGTGGATGCCAGAAAAAATGTAGGGGAGAGTTGCCAAATGCGTACTGGTCACCTAAATCGTACCACCTCTTTTATTTAAAAAGTAATGCATTTTGATGCCTCTTGGTGGTAAAGATATGAACTTTTATTTATGTCGATAAAGTAGGACCAAAAAGTCATTCGCATGAAGTGTTGTTTTGTGAATGACAGAAGCACAAAGAAATCAGGCAAGTCTGATGTTAATTTTAAACGATTTTAATCGGCTGAATTAAATATAAATCTACAGTTTCTGAGGTAGTCTTATATATTTTTGAAAACTAGCTATGTTATATTATTTATTTCTATTTAGTTTATAAAACATGCTGATAATGTTTCAACGGTTAGCTTCAATTATTTAGCGGGACGTCTTTTTCCTAAATCGTACCACACTGTGGTTTCCTAAATCGTACCAGTACGATTTAAGATACTGTTATTCAAATTTTACCGCGAAAATAAACGATTCACAATATTTCAAATTTTTTTAGCATGGGAAAGTAGCTTACAGTAGCCCCTATAAAAAGGAATTAGTTGTAATGAAAACAAAACAAATGAAACAAAGAAAAATTGATTTCACGCCTTCAACCAGCACCGCTGCTCCAGTTCTCGTAGAAGTGGAGAATGAAAACGATTGGTTCTGTTTTCTTTGCAATAATTCTTATTTAGAAGACATGATCCAATGCTTAAAGTGCCAAAAGTGGGTACATGAAGCTTGTGGAGGAGTTTTGAAAAAAGACAATATTTATTATTGTCGTAGTTGTATTTAAGTTAAGTAATATAATATTTCATTTTATTTTTATGTTGTATTGTATATTAAACTGAAATTAAACGCAAAATACAGTTTCTCTTATGATTTTTTTGTATCTTTTTAATCCAACACATGAGGTATAATTTTGGAAACCGGCTGGTATCATTTAGGATATCGGTTGCCTAAATCGTACTGTTTGCATGATCTTATAAAAGTGTTCATATCACAATGATCTATCAATAAATATTTAAAAAATCATATTAAATTGCAACTTCGATAGTTAATACATAGATGCAAAACATAATTTTTGCTCAAATTCCTACTAAAGAATATATAAACTGCCTTCGAAATTAAGTGGTACGCATTCGGCAACTCTCGCCTACTTAAAGCTAGTCAAAAATCACTGTCAGTCCCAGATAGCACAGAGACGTCTTAAAGACGTCTGTCGAAGACGTTCAGACGTCTATTAGACGTCTGAATGTCCTACGAACTGCTTCCGAACGGCTTCTGAACGTCTCTGGAACGTCTTTGTGAAAAAACTGTACGTCTTAAAGACGTCTTTAAGACGTCTCGAAACAGACGTATTCAAGACGTCCCGAAACAGACCCCTAGTACCACAAAAATATTAGATAGATATGTTTGTCAAATATTGGAAAAATATTTTTTAAGCCACATTTTTTCTTGTGAGAAAAATATTGAATTTCAATATTGTATACATGTACAAGAAATATAAATTGAATGTTTGTTATAACAAAAAAACTAAATAAATAAAAAAAAATAAATTAAAAGAATGTTTTCAAGCATATCCGTGAACATTAAAATTTTATGCTTTATTTATTTATTTATTTTATTTATTTATTTATTTATTTATAAATAAAAAAAATAAATTAAAAGAATGTTTTTCAGCATATCCGCGAACATTAACATTTTATGCTTTATTTATTTATTTATCTATTTATTTTGATATATTATTTTGGATTTGTGATATATAATGTATAGTTTCATTATTAAACAATATTTATTGCTAAATTCTATTGCGAATATATATGTAATATATTATAATAGTACTAAATTAACAATTTAGTTATTTAACTTTCCTAAATAAATAAACGTCTATTCGAAGGATGGAAAACTGCGTTACTGTGTGTACAGTTTGTAAAGCTTTTCTCTAGCAGTTTAGAATGACTGAAACGTCAAGAAATGAAACGTCTTAAAGACGTCTTTTCAGGACGTAAGACGTTCAGACCAAAAATGGACGTCAAACAGACGTCTTTAAGACGTCGAGTGCTATCTGGGGTCATATGTGACCGACGTGGCAGTTAACGTGTTAATTCTGGAACTTGAAAGTACCGTTATCGTTTTCCGAAATACTTCTACAGAATCCAAACTAAACTACTTGCAAGGTGCTCGACTCCATCGCTAGCATTTGCACGGCATCGGCAGTGTCGCTGGATGAGGGAAGGGCTCTCTGTCATGCTCGTGTCATAACGTCACGTGACTAATCCGGTAACGACAGAGAGAGGGTGTAACTGTGTTCCTCTGAACTTTCTGAACGGGAATAATTTTGCGCCGAGACGAATGCCGAATTTCGTCGCCCCGGGAAATCGGACGAGCCGATGTGTATAATGACACGACTGGTAATGCCATAGGAATTGGGAGCACCGCCGATGGATGTGTAATTTCTGCCCGGAAAGAGGCGGTTAATGGCGAGCATCATTGTATCACATTGAAAGCGGCCGCGGACTCGCGTGTACAGTTTCGTAATTTCTCGAATCAAGAGGAAGCGGTTGTTAACTTACGCGCAGGGGATAATTAGCTACTTTTCGATGATCGATTTCTCCTGCTCGAAGAGCGCGTACGCAATCGAACGAGTCATTCGCTGCGCCGAATGTCAGTGGTTAGAGAACAGACCCGGATTCGTACTTTCTGCGCCATAACGATCGAATTTGGACACTGCCAATTAACGAATCATTGCCGTAAGAAAGCATATTGCGGCGCGGACTGTGTACCTGCGAGGCGATTAGGCTTCCGGTGCCTCCACTGGAAACCGAAACACAAATATGGCGCTGCAATCCTTTGGTTACTTTAGAATCCAAAAAAGCTTCGAGTTTTTAGTTATGCCGTAGTGGTTAAGTAGACTATAGTAGTTGTCCTGTAGAACTATTTATGCATTTATAGTACTAGATTACCTATTGTGTAGTAAAAATATACTATATATTATACCTATTGTGTAGATTCCTGTTTGTAGTAGAAATTTATGCATTTATGGTAAAAGTGAGTAAGTGAAAATAGAAGAAACAACGAATGAATTTAATAGTACCATTATTTACAGCATATAAAAATTATTAAGAGAAGAAAATGATTTTTATGTAATTCACCTTTCGTATAATCGATCCAGACAATTTTTATTTTGCATAAAAATCCTCAGTCTACCGATGTATATTGCTTTAGATTAATGTTTATCATTATAATATACTATATTAATCTAATAACGGAGTAAAGAAACGGTGTTGTAATTTTAACATTGATTAGAATTCAATGTGTAATACCATTTTTGTTCCATCGTTGCTACATGAAATATTCTGCTCGATATCACTTTGAACATCATGTATGAAAACCGTGAATTTGCATAAACGTTCGTTGGCTGCCTGTAAGGATAGCACCAGACCATTTGAGGGGGCACCATAAAAGTCACTGTGCTTGTCAAGCAGATCGTATCGGCTGACAATTCAAAGTGTTTAAGCAGGTCGAATTAAAACGAAATGAATGTGCAACTCTCTTTAATTATGGGGTGGAAAATGGTTTCCAAGGTGGCTCCGGCGAGTATCGTCGTTCGATTAGCGACCTTGATGCACCTTTTGATAATTATGAAGACACTTAGTCCTCGATCGCGCCGGCAACTGGTTTGCGTCACCTTGCAACTGCCTCTTTCGCTTGCTCTTTACAAGTTGAAGGTGAGAGTCATTACAGGACCTTGGTATTTCCTTGCCGGCGACTCTCGCAAGGGTCGCTACGCGTCAATGCTCCTATAAAGTGGCAATCAGACCAGTGTCTTTCGAACGCGCGAAAAAATTTCAAGAATCCCACTGTAACACCTTCGGTAGTTGTAGATTTCCAACTTTCATTTCCTGGGCGAAATCGTTTTCGCGTAATCGGCAAGGCACGAGCTCCAGAAAATATTAAAGAACACGTACATTAACACTAAATCTACCACAGTCAAAATGACCGGGAATTTCAGAATTATTTAAATTATAAGAACCAATTTAATAGAAAATTACTGAATTGACTTCTTTATTTAAGCACATTTTATAATGATAATCGTATAAAGTTTAAGTAAAAATTCCATCTTCTCTCTTCTACAAGACGTTCCATTATTATCATTATTATATGTTAAACCTACTAAGGTTTAAATTAAAAACTAAATTAATATTATTTATGAATATTATCTTTAATATGTGCAAATTATTATTATTGTAAGAATGTTTCTGTCACCGTTTGTATTACTCATATGTTTACCTGTTCTTGTTTTATACTGTTATATATAATTTTATTGATTTATGCGTTGCGTTAGCATTTTGTTAAATTGATGTTACCATGAGTTTCAGTTAAATAAACAGTTTCCTCTGAGTGAGCAAAGGACATTGACGTGTCAAGCCTCCTTACATTATTTTTAATATGTGTAGTCTTTCTGAAAATGCTTATTATAATTGTAATATCTAGTTTACTTGATCATATCAAAATAAGAGGTTTAGATCTGGCTAGAAAAGACAGTCTACTCGTAACAATTTGCTAGTAAATTACAATGTTACAGTGATTAGAATTTTTTTGTCGTTCATAACTCTTAGAGAAAAGAAAATACGAAGATTCGTCTACGATGCGTTGATGTATTTTCCAATAATTAAATATCGACGCGACGACAAAATGGAATTTTATTTCGGTTTAACACGTTGACTGCCATGTCACCCATATATGAGTGACGGAATTATTTGTTCAGGCTTTAAAATGAATTTTTACGTTAATATATTCATTGTACCAAAGAATAGGATCTGTAAAATGCAAGAAAGTTGGAGAACCACACAATATCATACATTTAATTTTTTCAACTTCTATTTTATCAAATAACTTACTTTGATTTCGTGGAATTTTTTAGCTTTCTTGTTAGGCGTTCAAAGTGTTAAAGAAATGAAGACTTATCGTCACGAATCTGACTGATCTAAATAGAAGGTGTTAATGAGACATTTACATTCTTGAATCTGCAACGCACCAACCAAACCTCACTGACGGCCGATGTTGCCGAAGCGAGTAATACAAATCGCAAATAGGAAAAATCATTTTTGAAGTGAAACTTCTTTGCTGAGGGTTACGATTTTCTGATGTGACGGAAACGATGTTACGGAAGTCGGAAAGTGGCGCGAAATTTTAAACGGAGATTCGAACCCCGGTCTACCGCTTGGTAGTCCAACTCCTCAACCGTTTGGACAACCAACGATATTAGAATATTATAGAACATTTTTGGTATATATCGCAATGAATAAAATGCTGCAGCGATAGGATTTTAGTAAAAATTACGGTAATAGGATCAAACGAAAAGGTTAGAAATACTTGCTTATGTTATGACAGCACATGCATCTATTTACATACGTTTCCACTAATTTTATGTGATTCCAGACTTCTTGAACATTATTGATTATTGTGGCATATACAACGGGTTGCAGATATCTCCAAAGATAAAAAAAAATAAACGCGTGTGAAAAAACCACGCGCGACAGAAATGAAACTACTTGCAGTCTAGTAATGTTTAGAAGTAAATTAAGATTGGAAATGGTATATGAAGCGACAACAAGATCAGGAACAACTAATACAAAAAAAAATTATGAAGTGAAAACAAGATCAAGAACAACTAATACAAAAAAAAATCATAGAAAAAGTTTCATTTCAAAAATAATGAACGATCAAAATTTGTGACACAAAGAAGGAGAGCGTATGAGAAATGCTATGAACTATGTCTCTTTCTTTCACATACGCTCTCCTTCTTTGTGTCACAAATTTTGATCGTTCATTATTTTTGAAATGAAACTTTTTCTATGATTTTTTTTTTTGTATTAGTTGTTCTTGATCTTGTTGTCGCTTCATATACCATTTCCAATCTTAATTTTCTTATAAACATTACTAGACTGCAAGTAGTTTCACTTCTGTCGCGCGTGGTTTTTTGTTTAGAGGCGCACGGTTCGACGGGCTAGAAATCTCGAGATTCCTGCGGGGATTCTAATCGTTCAATTCTCTCGATCGGTGACAATGCGCGGAACTCGTGCCCCCGCTCTGATTCCAATTTGTCCGCGCGAACGTTTTTCAAAGCGTTCTTTTTTTTTCGACAAGCTCGCGCGGGAATGAAATCAGCAGACGCGCGCGCTGCACGGTGTCATTGTTCCCGATCTCTCGCACTCGCGGGATGATAATGGACTACCGGTGTTCCCGAAACACTCTGCGTGCGTCTTTTCAGTCGGACGAGAGGCATTCACCGGTATATATCGGTAACACTAACCCGGGCCCCAGCGCAAAACCGAGCTGAGCCGAGCCGGTTGCTCGTTTCCTCTTCAAGGGTGCGGCGAGGATCGGCGCGGGCCACGTGCCGGCGCGTGCCGCAAACTAAAAAAGGACCCTTCGTGCTCTCCAGTCCAAGTTCAGTTTGCGGGACGAATATAATTAACCATCAGTTTTAGGTTTCTTCGGAGGAACAACACCCCGGTGCGCATACCCGTTGTTCCATGGGGCACCACGGAGAGCGAGAGCGAGAGAGAGAGAGAGAGAGAAAGTGTGTGTGTGTGTGTGAGCTCAAACGAGATGCACAATTCTGTGGGGTAAGTCGAAGAGATGCATATTTTTTAACACTAGAACTACCGGATGGGTCAAAATGACTTGCTCCTAGTTTTTTCCTTTAGAGATATTGAAATTATAAATATGTTTCCATGAGAAAATTTTTTCATAAACTTCTCTATCAAAGTGGATATTTAAACAAAACTGATGCGAAATCTAAACAAATCTCATTTTGTTGTTATTGTAAGGCAATGTATGCCAATTGCATTTAGTGCTTGGTAGTTCTAGTGTTAAGAACCTCGGTACAAGTACGATTGAATCAATACAGAAATGTATTAGGTGTTTACATTATTCACCATTGAAAAGTATTTTAACGAAAAACCGCAGAAATTCTATAATGACGGTATGGTGTCTTTGCCAAAAAGGTCAGAAGAGGTTGAAGGGTGATTACTAGACTGCGGCTGTTTATGCAATTTCCAAATTTTATAGAAAAATTTTAAGAAAGTGGATTGAAATAAAATCCTATTTTTAATGGGAACAGCCTTTGTAGATCCAAAGCAAATAAAAATCGTGTTAAATTCTCACGAATTTTATATTATAGCATTTTTTGAACATTTCCATAAGCCATAAATGCATAAAGATCCGCTGTCTAGCGATTACATATTTTATTTTCAGAATTTAAATGGTACAAGAGTAAACGGCACGAACTTGTGAGACGACCTAATATCTGTGCGAATGCTTGTGAAAATAACGAAAGTTTGATTGGAACAGAAATCGATTCAACTGGAAGCACAAAAGCGTTTTAATTCCATGGATTCGGTTCTGATTCATTATATTGGGTTGGAACATAAGTACGTAGCGTTTTTATATATATTTACTGAATATATTTAACCCTTAGCACTCGAATGGTGCCTGCAAGACACCACTAAAAATTGCTGTATCATTATGGAAAATAATAAATTTAATAAACTACTAAACATTTCGGTGTAGTACGAGTAAGTTGCACCATTTTCGTATGTATAACATGAAAAAAAAATATGTAGAAGTGCAATATTCTAGATCGGAAGAAATGTTTTGGAGTTAAAATAGCTTTGAGTGCAAAGGGTTAAATATTTATTCATTAAGGAAAGATTTTAAAATAAATGGTGCACAGTGTAAAATGGGATGAGCGGAGATTAAATGTTGAGGAAGATCAAGGGCGCCTATGCAGGGACGAATTTGTTGTTCCGGTTCGAAATCAGTGTCTTTTTAAACTATTCGAGCCAATATATTTAACCCTCAGCACTCGAATGGTGCCTGTAAGGCATCACTAAAAATTGCTGTATCATTATGGAAAATAATGAATTTAATAAACTACTAAATATTTCGGTGTAGTACGAGTAAGTTGCACCATTTTCGTATGTATAACATGAAAAAAAATATGTAGAAGTGCAATATTCTAGATCGGAAGAAACGTTTTGGAGTTAAAATAGCTTTGAGTGCAAAGGGTTAAATATTTATTCATTAAGGAAAGATTTTAAAATAAATGGTGCACAGTGTAAAATGGGATGAGCGGAGATTAAATGTTGAGGAAGATCAAGAGCGCCTATGCAGGGACGAATTTGTTGTTCCGGTTTGAAATCAGTGTCTTTTTAAACTATTCGAGCCAATTCTTCATCGCGTGTCGTCGGTCGAACTAACATCTGCGGTGGAAGCGATCGTGATTTAATTAGCAAAGTAATTGCAGGGTCGGACCTTTCGATATAGCTCAAGGGGACGTTGACGGGCTTGATTGAAACGTTGCTGGAAAAAAATAATCCAATTTGACCAAGGCGGTCGTTATAGCGTTAATTACGTATAATCTTAAACCGCAGAGCAGCAACCCTCGTAGCAGATAATAGTTGCAAAACCGCTGAACCGCGCGAACTTCGATCATACTAAGGTTCTCCGATAAGCGTTAAGGGTTGTCTTTCCTTCGAGGAGGATATCGGAGCTGTTCGATCATTCCGACCGGGATACCATACCTTCATAGTCAAAACGATTCTCCACCAAACAGAGGAATTATTTACAGTTTCATTGGACATGGTACCTATTCATTTTTCGTGAAACATTTCAAACAAATGGTCGTAATTAAATTCGACTGTACCGTAAACGTTTCTCTTTAAAGTGCAGACATACATACATCGAATAAATTATACGATTTTCATTATTGTTCATAACAGTTTTACCAGCAATTCATTATTTTCGCAGTGACTCGCATTTTAAGTCGTTATAACCAGCGCAAATATTTATATCTGTAATCGGATGAAATAAACGACAATTGTACCTCAATCATTTAACACATTGGGTATAGAAAGATCATCCCCAAAAATTCCACAAAATCAAAGTAATTTAATCATTGCCATCCAAACTGCAGAATTAAAGCTTATCATAAAGATTGTTTCTTGAACTCTACCAGATCGTACATAACCTAATGAAGTTCAGTTCAAGCAACCCTTCCCTAGCAACGCGGCCCCTCACGGGGTATACCCCACGGTAGTGGGGATAATTTCGCGACGTTTATCATCCAGGCCTTGGCGACATGTATGGAGAAATCACTGTAATATTAGGAAAATTACTTTTTCAATGTAAACGAAGAATTGTGTCACCCAAATGATAGTCAACATGTGAAAGGATGCAACTGGACTTAATTTAAAATTAAGTAAGGATAAGTAAGCTAAAGGCACCAGTACTTGACCACCATGTACCAGTAGTTGACCATTTTATAGAAAAACAAATAATAAGGTTTGAAATGTTCTTATTGTTTTGAAATTTAAACAACAGGGCATGGCATCTGAGGTTCACTTTCATCAAAAGTGCACTTATAAAAACCTTATTTTTTATGTTTTTCTATAAAATGGTCAACTACTGGTGCCTTTACCTTAAATAGCGTACAGAGAATCATTAAAAAAAAGGTTGAATAGCTAGCAAGGGAATCTGATGATTTCGAAGATAAAAAGCGAGATTTGGAAGTAAAGTTTGTCGGAATCGATGAACGAAACAATGGGGGCGGTTACAGACTCTAACGAGAGGCGAGGGCGCTGCTTATTCATTGTTACGGCCGATTAATTAATCAAAAGGCCGGGCTCGCTGACAGCGGGCGATACTTCTCGTTGAAAAATCGACGGGCACACGTGGTGGTGGCCACTCGAACTCGAAAGTGCGCTTAATGGCGCCGTCTAATAAACAACGGGTGCTCTAGTACACTTCGCTTAGCAAACAAAACAGGCCTCGTTGGACACGTGCGAAGCTAAAATCATGATACTGTAAGCTACACTTTTGTTACTGCTGACCCTCTTCGGAAAGTACACCGCCTCGAGTAGGTAGGCTAACACTGGAGCGAAGCTGTGATCCAATTTGCGTTAGGTGATTCCGTTCAGCATAGATAATGCATTTTATTAGCGAAAGCTTCGTTGCGCCGGTATTGATCGCTTATCGGCTCATACCGGGGCCAAGAAAATAATAGCACGGCGGATCGCATATGCATGAAAACCGATAAGCAGAATTACGAACGACGTTAGTGTTCCAGAAAATGCCACGCTAAAAATCACTTCGCTCTTCGTCGAACTTGCACTGTTGCATCGAGTCAGGCTCGCGATGAAAATTTCGAACAGAATCTAGGATTAGGTTGTTGCATACGAAACGTTCGATTTTGACGAAACGCGTTTTGATCAAGAAACGCTATTACAAGTTCGTTGTACGCGGTACAAAGTTGATCATTCCAGTCTTACCAGAAATTTCTATTTAGATATACGATTTTACTTTCAAATAATACAAAATTGATCATTACAGTCTTACCAGAAATTTCTATTTAGATATACGATTTTACTTTCAAATAATACAAAGTTGATCATTACAGTCTTACCAGAAATTTCTATTTAGATATACGATTTTACCTTCAAATAATACAAAGTTGATCATTACAGTCTTACCAGAAATTTCTATTTAGGTATACGATTTTACCTTCAAATAATACAAAGCTGATCATTACAGTCTTACCAGAAATTTCTATTTAGATATACGATTTTACCTTCAAATAATACAAAGCTGATCATTACAGTCTTACCAGAAATTTCTATTTAGATATACGATTTTACCTTCAAATAATACAAAGCTGATCATTACAGTCTTACCAGAAATTTCTATTTAGATATACGATTTTACTTTCAAATAATACAAAGTTGATCATTACAGTCTTACCAGAAATTTCTATTTAGATATACGATTTTACCTTCAAATAATACAAAGTTGATCATTACAGTCTTACCAGAAATTTCTATTTAGGTATACGATTTTACCTTCAAATAATACAAAGCTGATCATTACAGTCTTACCAGAAATTTCTATTTAGATATACGATTTTACCTTCAAATAATACAAAGCTGATCATTACAGTCTTACCAGAAATTTCTATTTAGATATACGATTTTACCTTCAAATAATACAAAGTTGATCATTACAGTCTTACCAGAAATTTCTATTTAGATATACGATTTTACCTTCAAATAATACAAAGCTGATCATTACAGTCTTACCAGAAATTTCTATTTAAATATACGATTTTACTTTCAAATAAAGTAAAACGAAATAAAAACGTTCTGTCTCAATTGCAATTAACAGGAGCCAGATAATCTGTTTCAATTTTTGATGAATTTTCGTAAATCGAATGTGATTTATCGGCATTCGGAAATTCTTTCAATTTTTTGCCTGTTTATAAACCACAGTTCTGGAGAAATGAAACGAAATGAAGTTTATCGGTCGCTTTAACGAATCAACAAAATATTTCCACATTGGTATACACACGCCCGGAAAATGTTACGGCCCCGCAAAATGGAGGCTCGTTGAGACCGAGGTCTCCCGTAATGAGCAACAATGCACGCACCCGCGGAACAAATGAAACACACCGGCTACCCCGCGACGCATTTACAGCGGATTTGCGTAGTTTAATGAAACGTAAACACGATATAAAAGCCGATCGCATTCGCACGGAACAGTCGTGAGGGGGCGAGGAAATGGAGGGGGGAGAACTCTCGTGTTACCTGTTTGAAAAAGATCGAATTTGATTGCATGAATTACAAATGCGTCTAGAAAATATGCGCTTGAAGCGTCAATGCGAAATTTAAAGTATTAACCGAGACGCAGTTCTGACAAGAAATTATATTTTTATGCTTCTCGACACTAAATTGAATTCGAAAGGATTGGTGTGTCCTTTCAATTTTTTGGATCTTTAAAGAACGTTACTTTTTGTGGAAATTGTAGAAATTAGCGTTTTGTTGCTGAAGTCGTCCAAAACGATGCTATTAACCCTTTGCACTCGAGTGGCGACTCTGAAGCGGCGTTAAATTCGTTGGGTCATTATTTCAAAGAAATTACAGAAAATATTACAAAATATTTGTCACATTACCAAATTTGTATGCAATAGATTACTAAACATTTAAATATTATATGTAGAAATCGGATCAGTTTCGTACGAATAAAATTAAAATACTCTAAGACGGAGGAAAAATTTAGTTTCAGAATTAAAATAGCACCGAGTGCAAAGGGTTAACACTAGAACTGTCGGATGAGTCAAATATTTCTTTTAGAAATATTGAGATTATAAATATGTTTCCGTGAGAAAATTTTTTAATAAACTCGTCTATCGAAGTAGATATTTAAACAAAACTGCTACGAAATCTAACAAAATGCAATTTTATTGTTACTATAAGGCAATGTATGTCAGTTGCATTTAGTGCTTGGTTGTTGTCCAAATGAAACATTGCATTTAAAACCGGAGAACGATTCTTTGGAATCTTCGGGGTGGCCCAGTACCTTGATAGAAAATATAGTTTTGAATGCAGGAAAATGAAGCATCACGATTCGCATTTCACGATGAAATTCGATGGACATATGAAGCCTGCTCATGGTGTTAAGTGTCAGCGGGACGATGTTTTTCTTTCTCCGTGACCGATCGTCTCCACTTCCGACTTCCGGTTACATAGCATGCTGGCCGGAGGCGGCGACCGCCTCGGGCCAAGCCGGCCCAAAAATAACCAATAAGTGACCAATAAAAGTAGACCGTTAAACCGGCAGGAGTAGGTACGCTCTCGCGCGAGTAAAAGAGCTACCGGTTAATTACAGGCCTAACCCCGTACCACGGCCCAACAGCTCGAGCCCTTAATAGAGATCCGTCTTTCGGCCTGTACACGCTCGCTGATTTCTCGCTTTCATCGCACGCTAGGTGGGAACGACGCGACAAGCCGTATAGTACCCACCGAGATGAGTAAAAAATGTCTAATTAACATAGGTCCTAAAAGCAATCCGTTCTCCGTAAAATCAACTTTTATTATTTATTAACGTTCCATACATCATCGTCATAGTATTTCGCTTCCGACAAAGAGATGTTGGAAGTGTCAGTTCATGGTTGTAAACACAAGAGGTACACGCATGGTCGTAGTATACAGGGTGGGGCACCACATTTTGCCATCTAGATTTACGTCATTATTATTACGCATAGCAAACAATTTTTTAGGTGAAGTTGAATGGTTTTGAGAGGGGCACATTCTGATGGTACATTTTTTTTTTAGGTGGACGTGTAAAGGACATATGAAGGTCATTCATGTTTTTTTAAATGGAATCATATATTTTTTATTACATCAGCTGATGCTCCTCCATATTGTTTAGAAAAAAAGTATTAATCTATTTGTGTACAAAAATCATTAGTTTAGGAGATATTTAGCTAAAAAATAGGAGATATTTGTTCCTTTTGAGTATGCAGTAAAATGCTTTTGCGGCTATAATTCCAGCTTGTCTTTCGATTTCGCGAGAGCTAACGGATGGATATAATGTAATTGCGGCTAACACTACAATTTCGTTTGCTTCATTTGTTATTGTTTTATTACGAATTGCCTTTTTAAGTAATAATTGCCCCGTCTGGTGAAATTTTTTAAAAACATAATCAAAGGCACGGCGTGATGGATGATTTCGTTGAGGAAATCTATTGACGTATAATCATTCTGCATGTGTAGCACTTTGCCCAGCTTCAAAATAAATTGATAACATGTCTATCTTTTCTTCTTTAGAATACTTCATTATGAAGTGATTCACTGTATCGCCGTATTTACCGTATCAGAGACGTAAAAGAGACTAAATTTCACAATAAGTAGGAGAGCAAGAATTGTCAACACAGAAAATGTAAATATTTACATTGGTAATTCTTGCTCTCTTACTACATTATCACATTGAATGCATAATATTGACCAGAAAGTCGAGGTTTCCTAACAAATTAGAATTAAAATATCTCCTAAACTAATGATTTTTTTACACAAATAAATTAATACTTTTTTGTAAAGAATATGAAGGAGAATCAGCTGATGCAATAAAAAATATTTGATTCCATTTAAAAAAACATGAATGACCTTCATATGTCCTTTACACGTCCACCTACAAAAAAAAATGTACCATCAGAACGTGCCCCTCTCAAAACCATTCAACTTCACCTAAAAAATTGTTTGCTATGCGTGATAATAATGACGTAAATCTAGATGGCAAAATGTGGTGCCCCACCCTGTATACAAATCTTTTGTCGCGTCAATGAAGCGTATTCAATGCAGGGACCAAAAGTAACAGTTATTCTAAAATTTTGATTATTATTCGTATTTAAGACAACCTACGCAAAATATAAAGAAACAAAATTCGGAGAATAAACTGATTAAAGAATATCGATTTTTATATTTTTTGGTTACAAATAAAAGTTATTAGTGTCCAAAAAATTGAATCCTCCTCGAAAACTGTTATCGATGAAGAAAAACTGTTCGAATTTCTCGAAGCAGCTAGGTTTATTTCGATCAGTCATAACTAGACTAGAATATTAAATTTTCAAAAATTGTTATAATATGAAATTCCACAGAATTTAGTACGACTTTTATTTATTCCAGATCTACAAAGGCAGCTGCCGCTGAAAATTCGATTTTATTTGTTTCCACTTTCATAAAACTTGCCTAGAAAAATTGAAAATTGCATGAACATCCGCAGTTTACTCATAACAGTTATCAATGAGAGAAGTTCATTCCGATCACTCATAACAGTTATCAATGAGAAAAATTTATTTGGATCGCTCATAACAGCGCTGTATATCTTCATAGAACCTTAACACTATTTCTACCGGAGGCGTCGAAAGACGCATTTTAGAAACGCGAAATAAAAATTAATTGAGACTGCATAGGATGCATTAAAGGAAAATTATTCGATAAACCTATTTCTTTGAATATACAGGATGATCGGTAACTCGTGGTACAACCCAAAAGCGGATGATTCTACATAAAAAAAAACATAAGTCGAAATAGGTCACAAATAGGTTAGAAATAGTGCTGAAGATCAGATTTCTACGTAATTGGCATATCTGTTGAATATTCGCCACTTCTACCAGTCAAAAAAATGAATAATTGTACCTGTCTCTGTTCGTACCGGAAAAGTTGAAATTAAACTGCCAACGTTTGAAAAATAATTAACTTATCGATCGAGTTTTAATTGAGGCTAGATATCCAATCGACCGTTCGATGATTTATCATGCACACTCGGCTCCGATATGGTGTGCCATTCGCCAAACAATAATCGGAATCCAGGTGTAAGGTACTTACAGAATGTACACGGTCGGCGCGGTTTAATCAGTTCACACGTGTTAATGTAAACATAAATCAGTCACGCTGATAATTGCGATTACTCAAAATAGACAATAATTACCGATCCGTCTGATTTATTGCAATCAATTCGCGTTATCTGCGATCTTAATAGTTCGGTTTCCAGCGGGTCCGCGACGGTGAACGAAGAAATTTCATTGCGAACAATGCGGACCGGTAAACGTTGCTTCCATCAAGCCGCGAGCTATTTTCCAAGAGAAACGCGCCTCTAAATGAATATCAATACCATTGTCTCTCTCTCCCTCTCTCTCTCGGCCATAATAAAAGGTTTCTCAACCCTTGCTGGATTGAATGTTTATCGTGCATTCAATATAAAGTTCGAACTTCAAAGACACACCTGCGTGCTACGGTTCCCCATTATGTCTTCATAACAATGTTATATTATACCTTAAATGAAGCTAAAATATCTACCATAGTCAGTCTATCGGTGCGTCCCCTCTTGACTGTTAAATGTTGTAACGAGTCCGCGGCATTTGTAGTTTGTAAAGAAAAGCGAAAAACAAAGTAATGTGGAAACAATTGTAAAAGTGTATTTATTCGTACCGAGAAAACAATTTTATTCAATTTTGCATTTCCTTAGATAAAATCTGACTGTTCCGCGAGAAAATCCGAAATTTTCAAACCGTTATTTGCACATTAGCCACCTGTCAGCCTAGGGGTGGCCTACAATGGCCACTCCAAAGGTGGAGGTTATCAATCGAACAAGTTGAAAACAGGATCTGAAACAGTCTGAACCAGTAAACACGATCCGCGTAAACAGATCATACAAATATCGTCAACCGGAGCCGTGCCGGCTACAAAACTGGCCCGTTGTTATTTCGGTGTTTCGACAAACCGTTTACAGCGCTTCTGTTTCGAAAATACTTGTTTAACACGGCAGCCTTCGTGAGAAAAACTTCGATCACCGTATATGTATATATTTCAAGATTTACTGACAAATCAAATGCACGGTACGCGGCGCGCACTCCAGCGGTGCGAAACCAGAAATTCGATCGGACGTTAATTGGAAAAAGCAATTACCGTGTTTTTTTTTCGAAAATGTGTTGATTAAAACAAAAAGTGTCAACTTGTCCGAGCGAATGTTCATCCGCGAGCAGGACACGGGCCTCCCGACTCGGCCGGAAGCGATGTACATATATATATCGGCGGCCAATAATGGTCGTAATCTATAATCTCGTTCCGAGGGGCATTCTTCATCAATTTCGGCCACCGACTGCAGAAGAAACGGTCGACAGGTTGACTTGGTTGGACGAGCAGGCGCGATTCCCAAACGGAGGCTCTTTCGGGAGTCGTGTGTTCACCACGGGGGTCGTATCCCGCAGGGCTTCAGCACCGACACCTTCCTCAGCTTCCCTTTCTCCTCATCACCACCCTCGTGCCTCTCGTCTTGTACTTCCTCGTATTTCTATTTATGTATAACACGCCGCGAAACTGCTCGTTCCCGTTCGCCTCGTTAGAAATTTTCTCGGTGATCGACCGAACTCCTTCATGGCCTCTAATTCTCCTCCTCTTCGTGGCGCTAACAAGTGCTCAGCGAGTACCATTGGACCATTACAAAAGTCGGTTTATCTTTAACTTGCTCTTCATTGGGAAAAATGTCGGGTAAGTAGTTTTCTGTTACTCTTTGCCAATATTCTGGTAGCACTTGTATGACTTTTTTTTTTTTTTTTTTTTAACAATGGCCAAGAAACAGTTGGAGAAACAATTGACGTGATTTCTCAAAGCTTCTAAAGAAGGAAAATCGTGTCCATTTAAACTGTTTTGTAAAGAGCGAAAGAGGTAGAAATCTGATGCATTATATACGCGGTGTCCCGAAAGTGTTATAATTCCTTGGAAGCGGTGATTCTTGAGGTCATCCGAAGTAACTTTTTCCTTTGCGAAAATGTTCTCCGTGGCTTTGTTAAGTTTTTCGCTATTAGTTATATAAAAAAAACTGTTCAACGAATTATGTAGCATTTTATGGGACGCAACGAACGAGTTCAATTTCATTTTTCTCGAAATATTATATTATATTCTCAAGTTGACCTTGGAAAAACCTTTAAACAATCTTAAGGTCATATTGAGATCCTGAGAGATCTTAAGGTCACATTGAGAGAAAAAATGAGATACAAAAATCTCACTGTACTGTCATCAGCGGTGACAAATCAGGTTTTCAATCACGTTTTAAATCACTGTATTATTAGCAAAATTACTTTTTCAATATGAACGAAGAATTGTGTTACCCAAGTGACAGTCAAAATGATGAAGGATGCAATTATTTGCTACTGGACTTAATTTAAAATTAAATAGGGTTAAGTAAATGGCGTACAGAAAATCATTTTAAAAATGGTTGAACAGCTAACAAAGGAATCGAATGATTTTGAAGATAAAAAGCGAGATTTGGAAGTAAAGTTTGTAACTTGAATTATCCGAAAGCGGTAATGGGGATAATTCCGCGACGCGATCATCCAGACGTAGGCGACATATACAGGGTGACCCCACTTTTGTGTCAGAAAATTTGGGAGGTGGTAGAAAAAGTCATTCTAAACATGGTTTACTTTTTTGTGTTTTTCCCATTTCGGCCCCATTTTCGAGTTACAACGAAAAACCCGATTTTTTTTTTAATCCGGGCTTCGGAATATACTTTCTCCTTTAAAAACCCCGAAAGAAGGTATTCCATTTTTGTTGCAATTTGGGGCTTTTTTCGCTGTCTCGCGACACCATAAACCATGTTTAGAATGACTTTTTCTACCATCTCCCAAATTTTCTGGCACAAAAGTGGGGTCACTAAAAAAACTCGGGTTTTTCGTTGTAACTCGAAAAGGGGGCCGAAATTGGAAAAACACAAAAAAGTAAACTATGTTTAGAATGACTTTTTCTACCACCTCCCAAATTTTCTGGCAGAAAAGTGGGGTCACCCTGTATAGAGAATTACTGTAACTACAATTTTAATATTTTTACAACGCAATGTAAAATAGTCACTTTTAGTGGTCCGTAAACCTAGGGTAAAGAAAACGTTTTTCAGAAGTTGAGTGAACAAATAATGACCGAACAGTCGATCGCATAATTCCGCCCATTTGCTCGTGCCCGTGTGCTCCGCGTTCATTACGATTCGCGAACAAAGTTCTTTCCAATCGGAGTTCACGTTTCCTTCGTTCGCACGCGCGCGCGCGCAAAAAAAAAGAGTTTTCGGTTTCGTAATAACCCGACCGCATTGAAACTTTAAACAGCGAGTAATTAGTTCTCCATTATTGCTTCGTAAAAACAGCCAATCAGTATGTCGAATACACTCGTTCGGCAAAGCAACCGTTGGAATCGAATCCATTTAAGCGACACGGGGGAAATGTCCAATATTGAAATAAATTAAAAGAAACATTACAGGGTCCGATTGTCGTCGTTTAATTCCCGATTAATTCTGTTCGGTTTAATTGATGTTATTTTTCCGTTGGCCGTTTCTTGCACGCGTCCACCGATAAACGAATAAATAATCAATTCTCCACAGCTGCGGGAGAACGAGAGAGAGAGAGAGAGAGAGAGAGAGAAGCGTTACTGGATACGAGAAACGAATTGGCTGTTCTAATTTACTGTCGTTATTGCATTCCACTCGACGAAAGACATTCGCCGGGCGTTCGTTATTAGATGCATCGAAATTAATTGAATGCGTCGAGATGATTTGCGTCGGACGATGACGGAGCCGATGAAAATGTAAGTCGACCGAATATTCGAACGGTTTCGAGAGCGGTAGCGAGCCGGAGTGGAAAGGTTATCCGAGCGCAGCGTTAATGAATTGATTAAAAAACAAAATGAATCACGGACGGTGAAACCCGCCACTAAAAACTCATTAAGCAACGGATTCTCTTGGTGATTTATCGTAGATTATATTCGCTGCCTGCACTACGGGCATAATATTAAACTACGCGAGCCGTAATTCATCGCCGGCGACGACGACGCTGTCTCGCAGAAAAAATTTCCAAATTTTCTTTTATCCCGTCTTCAATTCTTGGCCACTTTAACCCTTTGCACTCGAAGCTATTTTAACTCCAAAACGAAACATTTCTTCCGACCTAGAATATTTCCCTTCACTCTCTCTATATATGTATATATATATTTTTTTCATTTTATATAATGTATTAAATACCATCAAATTTACAATAAAAAATATTTTTAATAATGATAAAGCAATTTTTAGTGACGCCTTACAGTTGCCATTCGAGTGCTAAGGCTTACAAAAGTGAGGTAAACAAAATAGATATTTTATCGATTCTTTTAAATAGTTTGTTCCGTTCTTGTATATCAAAATATTCGAAAATAAAAATTACGGATGTGCTCTGGTTTTCGTAAAGGTTACTCCTGTCAAAATATATTAATGTTCTTCGTGACGAGTAGACGATATGTTTAAAGAAGAATTATAATACACGTAGGATTGTTACTAAAGGATTGGTACGTTGATAAAAATCGATATTAGAACTTGAATTGAAGTATAAGCGGGAATATATTAAAAGTAAATATTTAGGTACCGACGAACGACAAGTAAAACAACACATTTGTTTATTACGGATTTTTAATTTCTATCACGACAAAATTGTGGAACGAATGTAGTCGGTAGCGATTCAAAAAGAACGTCGTGAAATATTCCGATAATTTATTCAAAACATAATATTAACACGGTCGTGCGTCAACTCTGATGAAGATAGAATTTGATAAAACCAAGTTGAATTCGGATTTTTAGCAAAAGTTCAATATAGGCAGGGTAAATATTGGTAATATGGAACACCTGGTTTCAAAGGTTTGCCAGTAGCAGAGGTATCTGCTTTTATAGAATTAAATTTAAAATAAACGTTTCGAAGTCATATGTTAACAAACTAGTAGAATAGAAAAAAAAAACGGAGTCTGATATGGAACGCTTAAAAATTGAAAACCTAGCGAATATTATCTTGCTCTGCAGAATTTTTCAGAGGTTATACGAAGCTTCTAAGAACGCAGGTTGCGCGTTAAACGATCGAAAATAAAAATGGAAAATCCAGTTCGTATCATTTTGCACGGTTGCTGACCCATCATCGGGAACAGCGAAGCTGCGCCAGGTATATCCGCTAAACGACTCGTTAATTGTATTTTTAGGGGCTTCCTGCGAGAGGTCTCAGTTCCTAATTTACCGACTCGCCGGTTTAGTTTATAGGCGCTCCGATGTACCGTTTATAGTATAACCGACACCACACCTCGTTAAATCAAAGGACCGGAATATGCTTATAGCTATACGTCCTCTAAGAATTATAACCAACCGAGGAGAAGCATCTTCTGGTTCGATCGAGCCGGCCCGGTCGACACGAGCATGGAACGCAATTTCTATTTCCGTTTCGTTTATCAGCGGTCACGATCGGCCCAAAGCAACCGCTATTATTCTACGCGAGAACAATGCTGATAGACTCGACTGTGACTTCCGCTTCAATATTTTTTCCCTTCGATATTACATTTTCTGTTTCCATGAAATAGATTTCCGAAGTGCCTATTTTGCGGTTGGACACTTTGAACGTAGCACGTGTCGGTTGCGTGGAGATATGTGAGCGCATTTTTCCGTCTTTTATAGAGCTATTACGAACGAGAATAGTTAGGCTAGTGCTTCACTTGCTCCATGGAAGCAATCGTAAATAATGTTGGCGCCAAACTAGCTGTAATTTATGGCAGTTGAACTTCTCCGCCTCGTGAAATACGCTGGTACGATGAAGAATCCTTCTCGTCCTGGCTCTCTACCCTAACCGTCTGAATGTCTTCGTTCACGCTTAAACCATCCAACAGTGTACCTCCTGGAATCGTGATTAGATGATTTTATGCATTTGTCGCATTCGCTGATGTACGACGCACAACGGGATGATAGATTCGATCAGAGCCTGAAATAGTTTCCAATGAAATTCTCCAAGAAGATAAGATTCAACTTTATAGAAATAAATATTCGACAAAGCGACGACTGGAGTTTTTCCGAAAAAATAAAAAGTTCGTTGCACAACGCGTGAAAGACATTTTGAAACGATCGCAACAGGGTTGGAATCACGGGTGGATCTTCGGGGCCCGCACCGGCAGCAAACAATTTCGCAGGTTGCCGGTGCGGTGGTCGGTTCCGCGGTTTATTAGGTCACCCTGTACAGAAGTTCGCGGACGGGCGAGGTGGAGAAGAAATGGAGTAAAAGCAAAAGGAGAAAAAGTCGCCGGTGTCGGTCGAACGAGCGGTAGGGGGGAGGTGAAGGAGGAGGAGGAGAAGGAGGAGAGACAAAGGTTGGACCCGGTGCTCGGTGAAAGAGAGAGAGAGAGAGAGAGAGAGAGAGAGAGAGAGAGAGAGAGAGAGACGGAGGATCAGCCATATGGACTTATCCAGCAACGTAGCCCGAAAATAATAAATCTCTGAACGTGCTGCGGGATTATTAAAAGAGTCCCTAGCTCGTTCCCCTTCGGGAGAGAGGAGAGCGTAGAAGAGAAACAAAACGCATTACCGTTTCTTAATGAAGCTGAGGGATACGAACGAGCCGAGGCAACGAACGAGAGAGGTACGCAGGAACGCGAACGGCAACCAACACGGAGCCGACGGACAGGACCGAGGAATGGATGGACAGACACGGGGATAGACGGGATGGACAATCGGACGGTCCGACGGTTCAGAACTAATTGGAGCCACGAGATATTAAGAGAGCCAAAAGGAGACGAAAGGGAGAAGAGACAGGAGGAAGTGGCTGGGAGGAAGTGGCCCGATATGCGTACGGTAAAAAAAAGGCTCTAGCAGCCGATCCGGGGGAGCCTGGTTCCGAGGTGTTTGAAGGCATCATTAGATGGGTGTGTGCTGATCGAACGGAGGATGATCGCATTAACAGCTAGTTCGCCTGTGTTACGAGTTTGTTTAACGATATTACGTCCAAGTGTTCCCGAAGATTTCGGACCTGGCGCATGACTCCGGACACCGAAACCGCCCGAGTCTGCTCTTCGTGGATTCAAGCTGCACCGCTTCAAGGTTCCAGGTAGCAACCAGGACATACAGTCGCTCACAGTAATTGTTGGAATTTATTTCACAAATGTAGAGCAAAATTAACACGTTGACTGCCCTGTCACCCATATGTGGGTGACGGGATTATTTGTCCAAGTTTTAAAATGAATTTTTACGCTGATATATTAATCGCGCCAAATTTTATTAGGATCTGTAAAATGCCAGAAAGTTGGAGGACTACTCAGTATCACACATTTAATTTTTTCCAATTTTTATTTCATTAAATAACTTACTTTAATTTCATGGAATTTTTGGGGTTTCTAGTTTGGCAGTCAAAGTGTTAATCTGTTACATCTTTAGAAGGAAGGATCTTTTGAATAGACTCTTGGCCTGTGGATGCATACATAGTATCTACAGTCAATATAGGGGAGAGTTGCCAAATGCGTACTGGTCACCTAAATCGTACCACCTCTTTTATTTAAAAATTAATGCATTTTGATGCCTCTTGGTGGTAAAGATATGAACTTTTATTTATGTCGATAAAGTAGGACCAAAAAGTCATTCGCATGAAGTGTTGTTTTGTGAATGACAGAAGCACAAAGAAATCAGGCAAGTCTGATGTTAATTTTAAACGATTTTAATCGGCTGAATTAAATATAAATCTATACAGTTTCTGAGGTAGTCTTATATATTTTTGAAAACTAGCTATGTTATATTATTTATTTCTATTTAGTTTATAAAACATGCTGATAATGTTTTAAAGGTTAGCTTCAATTATTTAGCGGGACGTCTTTTTCCTAAATCGTACCACACTGTGGTTTCCTAACTCGTACCAGTACGATTTAAGATACTCTTATTCAAATTTTACCGCGAAAATAAACGATTTACAATATTTCAAATTTTTTTAGCATGGGAAAGCGAAAATATTGTGAATGGACAGAAGAATAGATGAAATTATCAATAGAGGCTTACAGAAATAAAAAATACGGATTCAACGAATGTTCTCGGCGGTATAACATTCCAAAGCCAACGTTAAGAAGACACCTCCTTGGATTGATAAAAAGACCTACTTCTGCATTAAAAAAGGTTGGAGGAGTTTTGAAAGAAGACAATATTTATTATTGTCCTAGTTGTATTTAAGTTAAGTAATGTAATATTCCATTTTATTTTTATATTGTATTGTATATTAAACTGAAATTAAACGCAAAGTACAGTTTCTCTTATGATTTTTTTGTATCTTTTTAATCCAACACATGAGGTACGATTTTGGAAACCGGCTAGCACCATTTAGGATACCGGTTGCCTAAATCGTACTGTTTGCATGATCTTATAAAAGTGTCATATCACAATTATCTATCAATAAATATTTAAAAAATCATATTAAATTGCAACTTCGATAGTTAATACATAGATACAAAACATAATTTTTGCTCAAATTCCTACTAAAGAATATATAAACTGCCTTCGAATTTAAGTGGTACGCATTCGGCAACTCTCCTCTACATTGTACGTTGTCCCCGCGCATGGGACCCTCGATCCTCGGTTGTTCATATTGAACTGTTGCTCCTCTGTTTCTGGATCTCTTATGTTTCATTCGTGGCGTTTCTTTCGAAGAGTAAAGACGTGTCTCGCAACGTGCTTCTAGAGAAGATATTGAAATATAACTTCTATTTTATATTTTATTATAGAGTGTGGTTTCTTAGTATACCCATATTCCAACAGTAATATATTCGGACACTGTTGAAAAGACTTCGTAAACATTGAACCAAAACGTCTTGGATTCTTTCGAGACGTTGGAAGGACTAGCTTACCAGCTGAGGGGGAAAAAATTTTTTTTTTAAATTGCAACTGGTCAGAACCCTATACTCTATAGTCCCGGGCAAAATGATAGGAAGATCGATGCATATTTCATATAACATAATATGGTACATTTTACACACCCTATATATTAGATAAATCCTCCAAAGTTAGCATATAGAATTGCAATGTAAACATGGGCTGACCTTACTCGTTCAGAATGATAGGACCCGTGTCATATTTTCCATTGTTATGTACTCTGGCACTAGTTTGTCAACAGTGACTAGAAGTGGACGTGTAAATTTCTCATTTATCTAGAACATTTGTGCGATTAATGTGAAAATGGGTCGAGGAAAACAATGAAATAAAAACGAAATCCACCGAATCTTGTTGTTGCAAGAACTTGCAATTCTTATGCATATTTTGTAGGACACGTTTAATATGTAGAGTGAATAAAATGTATACATATCCTATTATGTTATATGAAATATACAAATACTTTCAACGCTTTCTCATTTTTGTAATAAATGCCCTGAAATCCACAATCTGCTAATTACAAGTTGTCCAGCAAGCTCCTTTTGAGTTCGATTCAATTCCACTTTATATATGCGCACAAATAGCTTATTTTTTAAAGTAGATTTGTTTTTTAGTTGACATGTAAACAGAATACAGTGATATATTGCTTATCGGACAACATCGTGAACAATAGTGCTTGTCAAAGCAATGTACAGTTACGTGTTTTTTTTTTTTATTTAGAGTGTCAACACTGTCAATAGCCGATGTCGCGAATACACAGAAACTACAAAATTGAAGAAAACGAACGTCGAGATTTTATTTTGCGATCGGAATTACGTTACGGGAAAATCGATTGCATCGTTCCTGAGGAACCTTTCGATGGACCATTCATTGACGAAACGACGGTGAACAATAAATCGAGTTGCGACGCTTTATGTAGGGCAATCACGATCCGCAAGCTCGGTTTTCGATGCGAGGCGTTCTAGACGCGTTGGAAACGCATTTTAAGTATCATGGTAAGTAGTTAACGAATAAGGAGACGGTTCTAAGCATGCTCTGCCAACCTACTTGCACGTCATTATTATCTCATCAATCTTTATGGTACTCGCGCCCGATTTAAATCTCGCTGCCGCGACGAGCAACGCGGCTTCAACAAATTAAGTACGTAAATTAAACCCTCGAAGATAATTAGCGATCTATACCGAAGTTGTAGATTTTTCTATTCTATTAAGTTGTTGCTACTGAAATTACCGTTTCTCACATTTGAAACTTCCCGTCTTTGTGGTGTTGAGATTGCGTTGAAGTTGTACAATATGAAAAGTAGAATTCAAAGAAGAATTTGCTGTAAAAACTGCATTTGCTGCATTTGTTTTATTGCCTCACGTTTATTAGATTTCTACCAGAAAGGCATTGAGGTACTTGTATCACGATGGAAGAAGTGCATCGATGTCGATGGAAATTATTTCGATTAATGTTATATGAACAAACTTTGTAAAATCAACGTTTACGTTAAAGATAACAACCTAATACTTTTTTTCCTACCAGGAATTTGCTAAAAATGGGGTTAAAACGTTCCGCGAATGACTCTCGCGATAATTACATGATAATTACCGACGAGACGGGCGAGAAAATGTTCGAATCCCGTGCGATCACGAAGTGTGAGTTGACAAAAGAGAACTAGGACGCCGTGCGCCGCTCGCCAAAATGAAGGAGATCTATGATGATAGTTTAATCTATATCTTTAAGTCCTCGGAGATTATAGGCATCAACGGTTACGACAAAAGCGAAATTAGCATGCTTTCACGATAAAATCTATGCTCTCGTATCATTATCAAATTATGCCTCGCTGAAGATCGTAATCAAACCGAGATGATTCGCCTAGAAAAACGGCCGCGTCTCGTGACGGTCGCGTTCCTTTTATTTTCCTATTTAGAATGCGTCCAATAGAATGCCTTGAATATCAAATGAGACGCAGGGCAAAATAAAGGACCAATCGGGAACGTTTAACGTTACTATAATTAGCGTGATGAAAGAATCTGTTATTGTGCATTATAATATCATAACCGACGCAAAAGAAATCGATCCTTTCAGGAAAATCGTTGCGATTCGAAACGGTGACTTCGCGCTGCGAGTATATTTATTTTGTTATTATTAACACATTGAGTGCCATGTCACCCATATGTGGATGACGGGATTATTTGTCCAGGTTTTAAAATGAATTTTTATATCAATATATTCATTGTACCAAAGATTAGGATCTGTAAAATGCAAGAAAGTTGGAAGACTACTCAATATCGCACATAATTATTTTCAGTTTTTGTTTCATTAAATAAGTTACTTTGATTTCATCGAATTTTTGAGGTTTCTAGTTTGGAAGTCAAAGTGTTAACTGACTCCAACTGATATGTACCTATTACGTTACCTTCACATTAGTATAAGGTTATTATTGTAATATTATGTATGTGATACAAACTGCAGAATAACCTCTTATTGGAGGTTACAATTGTGCAATAAAAAAAAATATATGTATATATCTGAATCACAAAATAATGTTTCGGAGTCGGTCTAGACTATAAAGTTGGAGAACTACACAATATCATACATTTAATTTTTTTCAATTTCTATTTTATTAAATTACTTACTTCGATTTCATGGAATTTTGGAGCTTTCTAGTTTGGCAGTCAAAGTGTTAATGGGAAATGTTTTCCGTCGGTTAAGGGACGAATCGTTTCCAGATCAAAGTTCCAATCGGTCACAAGGTCTTCAAGTTGAGCACTTTAAAAGTGTATTCCTTCAATTTTCCAGTCGAGCAAGCGTCGGTTGAAGGGCTCTTGTGCGTCTGGCAAAGCGTGCACTATCCTGTTACGCGATCTCTCCCAGTCCGCAATCAAAATTCAAATCACACTTTTACAGCCGAACATAAAATCAATATTCGCCCTTTGGACGCGTCCCTAAATTCCATGGAAAACAAATCAATGCGTGTCCTGCGTTTCAAGATAGAAAATACACAACGCACGCCGAAATTTTATTGAAAAACGTCTTGTGTTCTTCAGCGTACAAAACAGTCTGTATAACGAATATACACAAGCTACTGAAAAATATGAAGTTCCTTTGAACTAATCGAAACGATTCTTCGCAAGCATATAATAAACAACAAATAGGACATTTTTCCAGTCTTCCTTACGATGCGAATGGGTAATACCGACAGTTTTTATTTTGCATAAAAATCCGCACGGTACAAGCTCGATTATAAATAGTGGAACAGTGAGAAAGAAAGTATCTTTGGTGAAGGTAGGAATTCGCGTTTCCGAGTAAAATTAGGAGATTCAACACGTTGACTGCCATGTCACCCATATATGGGTGACGGAATTATTTGTTCAGGCTTTAAAATGAATTTTTACGTTAATATATTCATTGTACCAAATTTGATTTGGATCTGTAAAATGCAAGAAAGTTGGAAGACTGCTCAATATCACATATATAATTATTTTCAATTTTTTGTTTCATTAAATAACTTACTTTGATTTGGCACTCAAAGTGTTAATAATAATATCAAATGATTTCTACTATTTTTCGTTACACCTAATATTTTCAACAACATTTTTCGCACCATAAAGACCAAGCGAGTTCTTTAGCGTAGCTGTGTGCAAAAATTCTCGGAACTTGTATTTATACACAATATTGCCAGCCGACAATGAAGTTGGTTGTTTAGAGACTAAAGAGAGTAGGAATTTGAGCAAAAATTATGTTTTGCATCTATGTATTAACTATCGAAGTTGCAATTTAATATGATTTTTTAAATATTTATTGATAGATCATTGTGATATGAACACTTTTATAAGATCATGCAAACAGTACGATTTAGGCAACCGGTATCCTAAATGGTACCAGCCGGTATCCAAAATTGTACCTCATGTGTTGGATTAAAAAGATACAAAAAAATCATAAGAGAAACTGTATTCTGCGTTTAATTTCAGTTTAATATGCAATACAACATAAAAATAAAATGAAATGTTACATTACTTAACTTAAATACAACTAGGACAATAATAAATATTGTCTTTTTTCAAAACTCCTCCACAAACTTCATGTACCCACTTTTGGCACTTTAAGCATTGGATCATGTCTTCTAAATAAGAATTATTGCAAAGAAAACAGAACCAATCGTTTTCATTCTCCACTTCTACGAGAACTGGAGCAGCGGTGCTGGTTGAAGGCGTGAAATCAATTTTTCCTTGTTTCATTTGTTTTGTTTTCATTGCAACTAATTCCTTTTTATAGGGCCTACTGTAAGCTACTTTCCCATGCTAAAAAAATTTGAAATATTGTAAATCGTTTATTTTCGTGGTAAAATTTGAATAACAGTTTCTTAAATCGTACTGGTACGATTTAGGAAACCACAGTGTGGTACGATTTAGGAAAAAGACGTCCCGCTAAATAATTGAAGCTAACCGTTAAAACATTATCAGCATGTTTTATAAACTAAATAGAAAGAAATAATATAACATAGCTAGTTTTCAAAAATATATAAGACTGCCTCAGAAACTGTAGATTTATATTTAATTCAGCCGATTAAAATCGTTTAAAATTGACATCAGACTTGCCTGATTTCGGAGAACCAAACAATATCATACATTTAATTTTTCCAAAATTTCTATTTTATCAAATAACTTACTTTGATTTCGTGGAATTTTTGAGATTTCTTGTTTGGCGTCCAAAGTGTTAAAGGGTTAAATATGATCGTCGGAGCTGGTCGTGAAGGTGAGGAGCAGGTACGATAATTTTCTTAAATCTATATCGAAATGTTTAAGCTTCCGCGAACCGAGGATAATTTACGGACAACATAATTAACGGGTTTATTACGATTTTAGAGTGCCAGTTAAAGCTCGCATGAGACGACAATCAACGATGTCTCCAATAATTTCACAGTCGATCGGTCGCAGGGATTCGTAAAAAGCACAGGACAGATCCATGGATCGTAGGTGCCGGGTATAATATGATAATGCGTTCATTAAGATTTCACCGTGTCCGAGATCATTAAGCCCCGGCTTTAATGTAAGTAGAATTACCTAAGCGAGCTGCCGCGGGTCCGTTGCAAAACCAACTGAACGAACACGGGGCCGGGGCCTATCGCTGTGTGTACGCGGTGGTTCTTGCGTATACCTGTCAACACGAAAAAATAGATGCCCTGATGGCTGCGAAGTCGAAAGTGTAGCAAAACGAAAAGAAGAATCTTAGGCATCCGGAATAGTGCCCTTATAAATGGTTTTTCTATATTGCCTCGTGTCTGGGCTCACGTTGGACATGGACATGGGTTACCAGTTCATTTAAATAAGTTAAGGGTCTCGCTTAGTGCCTTAGCGGGTCCATTACAGCTGGGCAAAAGCGGCTAATTACCTGCCTGACGTGAGTTATAAACCCCTCTCCGGCCATCGCTCCCACCTTTGAATATTTTTAACCGGATCTCTCGATTTTTACAATGAAAACCGTCCTCCGCCTATGCGGACCCGGGCTTTTACAACGTTCCCGGTTTAGTATCGCTACAGGGATTACTAGAGGTACGTATTATACGTACATACCTCGCGTACCCGCGTATAACCTACGTTGCCAACGGTAATAGGTTCCAGTTACGTCAAAGCATCGACAACGGGTGCCGACGTTAATTAAAATTATTAGGGGCGCAGGTACAGAACGCTGAATACCCTTCGCGGCCAAATGATTTAATGCTGACACAGATCGTATATTCGAGGAGCTTTCTTATTTATTGTTATCGCGTTAGGATTTCCTGTACGGCCATTTACCAGTGACAGAACACGCACACCGGGGGTCTTGCTTTTACCTTACTCTGTACCGCAATTTTCGACAAAATTAGAAATACACAAGCTCGCGAATTTGTATTCGAACGCCCTTCAAAACGGTATAACTTTTTTTTAATCGGACCAAACGATCTGACTGTTTTTGAGAAATTGGAAGAATTGGTTTACCGAATGACGTGCGAAAAAGATTTTGAAAAAATTGCAGTTGATGGGAACTATAAGAACAAATGGAAAAGGCACTTTTCAAAACTTTTTCATTTGAGCCTGTAATGAAAATTTAAAATACGTGTTTTGTAGATGTATGTTAGTTGTACGTAAAAATTCTTGTAGGATTTCTATTCACTGTTTTGTGGAACAAAAGCGAGGACCAAATTCAGTGGTGTAAATCCCTCATGGTGTACAGTCTTTACTCGATATATGTCGCAAATATCTAGCCGATAAAAGTCCCAGAACTATCCCCACTGCCGCGGGGTATACCCTGTGAGGGGCCAAGAAACTTTGCTGTTCTTTTCTACGTTCGGCAGTGTATCAAAGAATAGTATCTTCAAATATTGTACCTCGTGTCACGTGAAATTGCAAAGACACTTCCATTGGAGATTGAATTGAATTTTTAATTCAAGTAAATTCTTAAGCGAATTAAAAGAGTTCCAAAAAAGTTATTTATAGGGCAATACACTCATAGGGCTAGTTACTCTTACGTTTAGTGTTAACAAATTCTGTATTAATAATGATTTCATACAAAGAAATCTGTACATCCCGAAATACAGATTTAAATAATTACACGTACCGTTTATTTATTTTCAGTTAAACTAGTCTGCGAAGAAAGCGTGCGAAACTCGTTCCAATAATATTCAATTGAAATATGAACATTCATTGGTTTACATGTCGAGGTGGAAAGGCTTTCACGAATCAATACCTTTTATTCGAAATTACATTTCCGAAATATTGCAATTAAATTGATATCTGAACGTGACGAATCAAACTCGTTTTTACGCCTATCGTGAAATTCCATAAAGTGTTGATTAAAGAAAGTAAAGCCACCGTGATTTTGTTGGTAATAATTAACGATAAATATTTCGAATTCCTTTCTGTCTGAAATTATGATGGAAATTTGCTTTGTTGGACGGAAGTATTGGCTCGGTTATAGCAACAAACATAATAATATCCTTCTTTAAATGAAGAGCAAGGGACACAAAAGGAACGTACGCACGCAAAGAAAGCAAGAGAAAGAAACGGCCGGTAATAAAGGGGAGACAAATATATGTACAAATATAAATCAGGCATTTCGTATACCGTATTTCACGAGTAATTGGTTATCATTTGTTTTACAATTATCTTCTATTGGATTACTTCGGAAAAATATGATACTTATTGAAACAAACAAAACGATTGAATGGTAAACGTTTGCTTTTGTTTAAAACACGTAATTCCGGGATGAAAATTATCGTCGTGAAACGCGGGGCCAGAAATTCGCGCCGGGTTTTCATATGCGAGCCGTGTTGAAATAAAACAATCGCGTGCAACGACAAATACTCGACTCGGTTCGCGGAAAAAAAAACAAAAAAAAAAAACCGTTACAAACAAAGAGAAGAACGAGCTGTTTCGAACAGTGCATACAATTTTTAATGCGCGATCGGTTGAACGCTGGTTTTTTGCGTTAACTACGAGTCGCGGGACCAGAGAGAGAGAGCCGAGGACGGTCGAGCAATTTCTGACAGTTGAAATTTCGTAACAAACGATCGGGAAGGCGGTCCCTTTTGGACAGAAAATTAATCTAGTTTGTCATAACGTGGGCGGGTTAGTTCAAAGTGCCGCTAATGAGAAAAAGGCCGACCCGCGTCCTTCTTATTTGTCAATGGGATCATCGTGCCCATGAATCAAGCCGGGAGAGATGCCTCTCGCTTCGGTTACTGAACCGCCTAGGTACCATTTTTTTCCGTCGCAAAATTGTCTCGATAAAGCATCCTCGTACTTTTGCAAGAAACCGCCGATGCTTAATAGGAAATTAATCGCAAGCAACTGCGAAAGTTAAGCTATCATAATTATTTAACGATCATAAAGCACTATTCGTTTCTGCTTCAACTGCACGACAACGTCACGTAGGGGAGAGTTGCCAATTGCGTACTGGTCACCTAAATCGTACCAGCACTTTTCTTTAAAAATTAATGCATTTTGATGCCTTTTGGTGGTAAAGATATGAACTTTTATTTATGTCGATAAAGTAGGACCAAAAAGTCATTCGCATGAAGTGTTGTTTTGTGAATGACAGAAGCACAAAGAAATCAGGCAAGTCTGATGTTAATTTTAAACGATTTTAATCGGCTGAATTAAATATAAATCTACAGTTTCTGAGATAGTCTTATATATTTTTGAAAACTAGCTATGTTATATTATTTCTTTCTATTTAGTTTATAAAACATGCTGATAATGTTTTAAAGGTTAGCTTCAATTATTTAGCGGGACGTCTTTTTCCTAAATCGTACCACACTGTGGTTTCCTAAATGGTACCAGTACGATTTAAGATACTGTTATTCAAATTTTACCGCGAAAATAAACGATTTACAATATTTTAAATTTTTTTAGCATGGGAAACCGAAAATATTGTGAATGGACAGAAGAACAGATGAAATTAGCAATAAAGGCTTACAGAAATAAAAAATACGGATTCAACGAATGTTCTTGGCGGTATAAAATTCCAAAGCCAACGTTAAGAAGACACCTCTTTGGATTGATAAAAAGACCTACTTCTGCATTAAAAAAGGTTGGAGGAATTTTGAAAAAAGACAATATTTATTATTGTCCTAGTTGTATTTAAGTTAAGTAATGTAATATTCCATTTTATTTTTATGTTGTATTGTATATTAAACTGAAATTAAACGCAAAATACAGTTTCTCTTATGATTTTTTTGTATCTTTTTAATCCAACACATCTGTACTGTTTGCATGATCTTATAAAACTGTTCATATCACAATGATCTATCAATAAATATTTAAAAAATCATATTAAGTTGCAACTTCGATAGTTAATACATAGATACAAAACATAATTTTTGCTCAAATTCCTACTAAAGAATATATAAACTGCCTTCGAAATTAAGTGGTACGCATTCGGCAACTCTCCCCTAATTGATGGCACACACTGTAAATCGGAATAATTTTTTGTAAATGAACCAAACGTCTTCAGTTGCTCGATCAACAAGGATTGGCATAACTCATATGACTCTACATAACACATTTTTGAAATTTTCGATCGGACAAACGAATTGTCAAAAGCAACTTTCACTATCTTTTTTGTAATTCCAACTAATCGCAATTTTTTCCAAAATATCTATTACACGCCATCGGATAAGCTATTAGGTTGTTGCAATTGAAACGACCGTTTTTCACATTTGAAACTTCCCGTCTTTCTAGTTTAATTTTTCCACGGCAGACTGCGTTGAAGCTGTACAATATGAAAAGTGCATATCTTGTACATGAATTTGGGTGTATAAGTTTATTTGTTATTTTACAGTGTACGTGATCCAAAATCGATTTTCGTTCACCATGGAAAAAAAGGAAATTCGTATAATTTACTTGTACGAGTTCAAACTCGGACATACCGCGTCTGAAGCAGTGAAAAACATAAATGCTGCTTTTGGTGAAGGTATAGCAAGTGATTGGACCATAAGGCGTTGGCTTGAAAAACTTCGTTCCGGTGATACAAATCTGGAAAATGAGCCTCGTGGTCATAAGCCAGCAGATATATTAAAGATTCAGGTTTAAAAGAGATAGTTGAAAGGGATTCACGTCCAACTGTTCGGGAAATACACTATTCGAGACATTGGTGTCTGTATGGTGGTCAGCAAAGGGTGTTGTACATTGCTCATTTTTAAAAGAAGGTGAAACCATAAATACTGATAAATACTGTGAGGAAATTGATATAATGTACGAAAAACTGCGTGTTCAGCAGCCGGCGTTAGTCAATAGACGTGGTGTATTATTGCTTCACGATAATGCTCGGCCACATATTGCGAAACAAACTGTAAAAAAACTACCCAAGTTGAAGTTCTCCCTCACCCTCCTTATTCGCCAGACTTGCCACTTACTAATCTCCATTTTGTCAAAAGCACCTAGATGGCTTTTTGAATGGAAAAATATTCAAAGAAGAATGTGCTGTAAAAACTGCATTTGATGAATTTATCGCCTCACATTTATTAGATTTCTATCCGGAAGGCATTGAGGTACTTGTATCACGATGGAAGAAGTGCATTGATGTCGATGGAAATTATTTCGATTAACACTTTGACTGCCAAACCAGAAACCTCAAAAATTCCATAAAATAAAAGCAAGTTGTTGAATGAAATAAAAATTGAAAAAATTAAATGTATGATATTGAGTAGTCCTCCAACTTTCTTACATTTTACTGATCCTAATCAAATTTGGTGCAATGAATATATTAACATGAAAATTTATTTTAAAATCTGGACAAATAATTCCGTCACCCACGTATGGGTGACATGGCAGTCAACGTGTTAACGAATAAAGTTTGTAAAATAATAGTTTACGTTAAAGATTAAAAAACGGCCCTTTCATTTGCAACAACCTAATAATTCCTCTTGATTACAGCGACTAAATTTTTAGCCCTTTTAGATCTCGCGAATGGCGACACTGTGATAAACAAATGTGGATCGGTGTCGCTGTTAAAAAAAAAAAAAAAGAAAGAAGATGAAAACGTTGATCATCCAAGACTCCGAGGAACAACCACGGGGGAACAGTGTCCACGTTTTCTTTAGATCTGATAGTTCAATTTTGCGTGCAGTGGCCCTAAAAAGCCCTGCGGGACTGGTTAGCTTTGGTTAGTGGTCGTGGAGCGATGCGAACGACACGAGCGGCTGACGAGATAGACAGACACTAGGGCGGAGGGAGTCTATTTCATGGTTAATTTGGCTAACTCGATTTCACCACCACCATCGCGACCAGCAACTACCACCCTCGAAAAACCGGGACCACTAAACTAGATATAGAGTGGATCCGATGGTCACCCTTCTCCTAACGCATAGTTTGCCAGTTCATGCTTGCACGAGATGGGAAAATCTCGCTTCGTGCGTCATGCGAAAAATGTTAATATTCATCGCACTGCGACGCAAACTTTGCAACACAGTAACACCGTTCAACGATGCTTCGTGTGCGAACCGACGAGAACCTTTCTTCCGCATGGACATTAAAAGAAACCATTCGATGATGAAAACTGGTCCTCCCTAACCCTCCGTCAGCGGAGGGTCTGGGTCTATTGCGACCCCAAGTAGTAACCCTTTGCACTCGAAGCTATTTTAACTCCAAAGTGAAACATTTTCTCCGACCTAGAATATTTCCCTTTTCTCTCTCTATATATATATTTTTTTTTCATTTTATATAATGTATTAAATACAATCAAATTTACAGTAAAAAATATTTTTAATAATGATACAGCAAGTATCAAAATTTAGTGACGCCTTACAGTTGCCATTCGAGTGCTAAGGCTTACAAAAACAAGGTAAACGAAATAGATATTTTATCGATTCTTTTAAATATTTTGTTTCGTTCTTGTATATCGAAATATTCTAAAATAAAAATTACGGATGTGCTCTGGTTTTCGTAAAGGTGACTCCTGTCAAAATATATTAATGTTCTTCGTGACGAGTAGACGATTTGTTTAAAGAAGACTTATAATACACGTAGGATTGTTACTAAAGGATTGGTACGTTGATAAAAATCGATATTAGAACTTGAATTGAAGTATAAGAGGGAACATATTAAAAGTAAATATTTAGGTACCGATGAACGACAAGTAAAACAACACATTTGTTTATTACGTGTTTTTTAATCAATTCGAATCGAAAACCTAGAATATTGCCCTTCTGTGTATTTTTTTCATGTTATATGTCCGAAAATGGTGCAACTTACTCGTACAGTACCGAAATGATTAGTAATTTATTAAATACAAACAAATTTAGTAATGTAAAAAATATTTTGAACAATGATACAGCAATTGTTAGTGGTGCCTAGCAGGCACCATTAGAGTGCTAAGGGTTAAAATCGTCGTTCGATTACTCCATTTCTTGATTCAATTAAATGAACAATTGTAACCGTATTTGCATTGCAGCCTAACAGCTCACAAGATCCCGAAGGATCCTCGCGATTTCTTTTAATCTCGAAAATTTCGCGTCCAACGAACACGTCGAGGGTACGAGGTTCAGCAAATCGTGGGGGAGGGCGCGAAGTGTGCTTTGTCCGGAAGGCCGAAAGACAGAGTGAAGCTAAAACGGAAGCGAATGTTAACAAAAAAAAAAAAAGAAAAAAAGAAAAGAGTCGCGTACAGTACGTGGTGTCTGTTAGATATGCAAAAGGAAGTCCTTTGTGCCGCGGTACATAAGACGACAACAGACGATGTGGCACTAGCCGTCTTAAGCCTTGCTTTTCTGCCTTGTCGCGTAGAGATATCCACCCCCGCGCGTCGGTCAGAGCGAAGCGGATCCGAGTAGAGCGGAGCATAGCGAAGCGGTGGATAGCAGAGCACTTTTTCTGACAAGCCGAACCGGGCCAGCGTCGTCAACGTCGTGTCTACCGGCTCTCAGGAATGACAAAGGGAAGCATTCTCGGAGAAAAAATCTCGGGAAAAGTTGGAAGCAAATATTAGTTGAACACTGGACTAGTCATTATTTCTCTTTGTGCTTGCAAATGCTACTCGCTACGGTGTCTTCCGCAAAAGGGCAGAACAAAGGAGCATGTCATCGTACAGCCAACCTACTCTACCTCCCTCCAACGCCGCTCTGCCTCGACGTTCACCTTCTCCCTTTACGTTCGTCTCTCTCCTTCTTTCTCTTCGACGCCCCCACCTTTATATCTCCGACCACCGTACACCACCTACTACCCACCCGTTCGTTCTTCTATTTCTGATCTTTCTCCTCTCTTCTCCTCCTCCACCCCCCCCACCCCACCGACTACGTTTCTCTCCTCACCCTTTCCTTCCTTCCTTCCTTCCTTCCTTCCTTCCTTCTTTCTCTACCGTTCTCGCTCCCTCGGCCGGCCCACCTCTATCGCCGTCCCTCTTTTTTATGCTGGAGTCTTAATTACTGGAAGCAGAACGGGTTAAAGACTAAAACACAAGCCGACATCGCTTGACTGATCACGGCGCGTCGCGTCTGACGTCCGTGCCAAATGAAACGGTCTAGAAAAATTATTACTGCGGAAACCACGGGACACCTGCTCGATCCCCGGGTCTTTCGGATTTTCTTTGCCGATTCGCCGTCGAGGAGACCTGCTTCGATCGATCAACGATCTTTCGCGTCTCGCGTCTCTGCAGCCAACTCCTCGTTGCTAGACAATTCTCTGCGCAAGATGGCGGAACTCCGACATCAGGGAGCATAGATTTTATTCTTTCACCTCTCGTCGGACCATTAACACCTTGCACTGCGATTTAGTTTACGCAATGATCAGAATTTCTTTTTTTTTTTTGCGTGTTTAATGTCACATGAACCTAACTACGGTTATTAGTGACCCCTGTGAATCTGTCGAAGATTTGGAAAATGTTTATATTAAATGGTATAATCCGATATCCTTTAGATAGTTAAGGATTCTTTTACAAGAGTCCTCAGCTTGTAAAATGTTTAACGATCCACGCACGTTATGTTGTACTCTCTTGGCATTGAATTTTGGGCAGGTAACTAAGATATGTTCTATGGAGTTTTTAACATTACAGGTATCACAAGAGCTTGCTTCAGTTTTGGTGATAAGGTGGGAATGAGTCCAGTTAGTATGGCCTATTCTAATCTGTGTTATTATGACGTAGTTTCTTACGAAAAGAAAGTAGTTTATCGTATGCCTATATTGCCTCCATGTACATTGACAACAGTAAAATAAAATTTTGTTTCGGTTTAAAGGAGATTAATAACACTTAATGGGAGTTGTGCAGAATTACAATTGAATCACTCTAGGAATTGTAATTACAAAGCAATTGAATCACATTGTCATGCAGTCGTGATTTATCATTCAGATCTTCGTTCAATTAAATTACAATGTAATTCGTAATCGCAACTGGAGTACGATTATAAAACACTTTGTAATTACATTACATATAAAAGAGCGTTACGTATTATGAACGAGCACGAGGCATAGAAAGTACGCCGCATAGACAGCAAACAAGTATATGAAAGTATACAAGTATATGAGAGAAGAAGTTTTACATTGTAATACATAAAAATATATTGCGCTTCTTCGAAGTTCTAGGCTTTAATTTGGAGAGCTGTGTTTTAATTGTATTGTATTTCGATTACACATCTGATTCAAATAATTTTAGTAATTGAATTAATTGAATTAATTGATTTACTATATAATTGAAATACAATGTAATTCAATTGTGTAATTGAATTAGCACAACTCTGCACTTAATACAACTTGAAGTACTGTGCAGGGTGTGTGTGTAAAGAAATTATAGGTTGTGACTATCATGGCATGATTCTGTACGCTCAGTTTGGTGGAAATTGATGTAAGATATTTATCGCAAGGATAAAAAATGTAAAAGGAAACGGATCGCATCGATCAAGATTCAAAAATCATGATAAAATACGTTGCTGTACCTTTCTCACATCAATTTCCCCCAAGCCGAGGGTGTAGAGCCTCGCAATGATTTAGCACTCGAATGGCGACTCTAAGGCACTACTAAAAATTCCTGCATCATTATTCAAAATATTTTTTACATTATTAAATTTGTTTGTATATAATAAATTACTAGAAACTTCAGTACTGTACGAGTAAATTGCACCATTTTCGTATGTATAACATGAACAAAAAAAACCAATTGGTAAGTGCCTGATAAAAATGGCAATCCCGAATTTACTGGATCGTAGCATGTTATTTTCAATACCTTCTTTTCATTTATTAAGAAAAAGAATCACAGTCAATCGATTATTAAATCGTTGACTCTAAGTAGTTTAATTTAATCGTAATCTAAATTTGCAACGTGTCTCGACAAATTATTTGAAATTGGAATTTATTTTCAGCACGAATTCTAGCTCCGTATTTGTATAATTTCGATCATTTTTAAGTAACAAAATCAATGATAGAACCGTGGTAAGCCTAATAGAACCCTCACCCTACAATATCGAGTCATACTCGTGATGAAGATTCTGAACAGGGTCTAATAAAAATGTATGTTATTAAGTAAACCGAAATAAAATTCTTTTTTGGCGTTGTTAATGTACAGCTATTGAAGAACGTATAGGCATACAATACATATCAATTCTCTCCTATTTTTTTTTTTTTAGGAAATTACGAATTACAAAAAAGTTCTAGTCACTGAAACCGCAAAATAAATCGTAGTGCAAGATGGTTAAGTCCTCAAAAGACTCATGCACGATTCGATCAATTAGAAATGGTGATCGTTCCACGGGGCGAGTCGCAGTATTTTTGCGCGTTCAGGCCGAAAGTCATGAAAGTTATCTTCCATGGCGGAACTGCAGTGTTCCAGAACGCGTGCAAGTGAATTTGCCTTCTGCATTATACAGGAATGTGTCTCGTGACATGCTCGGTGTACATAAGCGGGCACAGAGACAAAGTGCCACGGCCCTTTGTACCCAATGGGGGTGACAATGGACCTCGCTCTCCGCATTGTCACTGGGTTAACCAACGTTTTCAGGGGATATCGCGGATGTTTGGCATCGCCGTGGCTCGGCCAACATCAGCTCATCATCTTTTATTCAACCCTTTGCGTGCGGCATGCTGCGAACGTGACTCGCCTCTGGAACTGTAATTACTGAACATCAACCACCTATGTTTTAGAGCATTCCCCCCACCCCGCGTTTCGCTCTGCGTCGAAGTTTGAACGTTAACAAAGCCACCTTAGTACGCAATGTGTCTCTTCTGTTGCGTGGAGTTTCTGTAAATTAAATAAATGCTGCCTCTATGCCGTTTACCCCCGCGGATTGCTGCTATAAACACCACCGTGTTCCACTGTATAGCTTCCCGAATTGCGTTCTGATGGAAAATGTGACGATTCTAATTTTCAAGCAGCTTTCGCGAAGAACGAGAAAAGTCGTATCAAATTGCCACACAAATGAATTCGAATTTGAACAGTTATTTTTATAAAGTACTGTAAAACTTGGCAAAATTAGTCTTAGCTATTAACCCCTTGCCCTATAATATCGAGTTAGACTGGTGATGAAGATTCTGAACAGAGTCTAATAAATATATATGTTATTAATTTCCTTTAAACCGAAATAAAATTCCATTTAGGAAAATCCCATAGAGGCATACAATAAATATAAAGTATCTTTTTTATCTACGAAATTCTGAACAATGATGAACTAATGATTAGTAATAGTTAGACTGCGGATTTTTATACAATTTTCAATTCTTCTGGACAAATTTTAAGAAAGTGATGCCAAATCAAATCCTATTTTCATTGGTAGTAGCATCTGTAGATCCAAAATGAATAAAAATCGTACTCAATTTCGTCGAATTCGATGCTCCAGCACTTTTTGAAAATTTCCACGAGCCATAAATACATACAGATCCGCAGTCTAGTAATAGTAGTACAACTATCTTAGAAAATTGTTACAGAACTTGATGACAGTGTAACAATGGAACAGTTTCTAGTCTCGTTCGATGCAAGGGTTAATCTAAAAATCTGTAGCATTGAACAACGAGCATAAGCATTTGTAGATCCAAAATAAATAAAGATCGTACTAAATTTCTTCGAATTCGATGCTCCAGCACTTTTTGAAAATTTCCACGAGCCATAAATGCTTAATGATCCGTAGTCTAGTAATAGTAGTACAACTATCTTACAAAATTGTTACAGAACTTGATGACAGTGTAACAGTGTAACAGTTCCTAGTCTCATTCGATGCAAGGGTTAATCTAAAAATCTGTAGCATTGAACAACGAGCATAAGCATTTGTAGATCCAAAATAAATAAAAATCGTACTAAATTTCTTCGAATTCGATGCTCCAGTACTTTTTGAAAATTTCCACGAGCCATAAATGCATAAAGATCCGCAGTCTAGTAATAGTAGTACAACTATCTTAGAAAATTGTTACAGAACTTGATAACAATGTAACAATGGAACAGTTCTTAGTCTCATTCGATGCAACGGTTAATCTAAAAATCTGCAGCATTGAACAACGAGCATAAGCATTTGTAGATCCAAAATAAATAAAAATCGTACTCAATTTCTTCGAATTCGATGCTCCAGCACTTTTTGAAAATTTCCACGAGCCATAAATGCATAAAGATCCGCAGTCTACTAATAGTAGTACAACTATCTTAGAAAATTGTTACAGAACTTGATGACAGTGTAACAGTGTAACAGTTCCTAGTCTCATTCGATGCAAGGGTTAATCTAAAAATCTGCAGCATTGAACAACGAGCATAAGCATTTGTAGATCCAAAATAAATAAAAATCGTACTAAATTTCGTCGAATTCGATGCTCCAGCACTTTTTAAACATTTCCACCAGCCATAAATGCTTAATGATCCGTAGTCTAGTAATAGTAGTACAACTATCTTAGAAAATTGTTACAGAACGTGATGAAGGTCCCAGTGTAACAGTTCCTAGTCTCATTCGATGCAACGGTTAATCTAAAAATCTGTAGCATTGAACAACGAGCATAAGCATTTGTAGATCCAAAATAAATAAAAATCGTACTAAATTTCTTCGTATTCGATGCTCCAGCACTTTTTAAAAATTTCCACGAACCATAAATGCATAAAGATCCGCAGTCTACTAATAGTAGTACAACTATCTTAGAAAATTGTTACAGAACTTGATGACGGTGTAACAGTGTAACAGTTCCTAGTCTCATTCGATGCAAGGGTTAATCTAAAAATCTGCAGCATTGAACAACGAGCATAAGCATTTGTAGATCCAAAATAAATAAAAATCGTACTAAATTTCGTCGAATTCGATGCTCCAGCACTTTTTGAAAATTTCCACGAGCCATAAATGCTTAATGATCCGTAGTCTAGTAATAGTAGTACAACTATCTTAGAAAATTGTTACAGAACTTGATGAAGGTCCCAGTGTAACAGTTCTTAGTCTCATTCGATGCAACGGTTAATCTAAAAATCTGCAGCATTGAACAACGAGCATAAAATTGGAAATCTTTCTGCTACGCGTTTTCAATAGAAGATTTCGCGTATAAGATCGTGTTGGGAAGAGATTCGACAGCGATGGTGCAATCTAGAAATCTCCAAAGCGCACCGGCAAACGTCGAACGGCAGAATGAAATCGAAATTGAATTTCTGCTCCCCCGTGATACCCCTTCGGTGCGCGAAGATCTCCCTCGTGAAACCATCACACGATTACGCTAATTCGGGTATCATTTATTTTTCGTTCACCCTTCCTCCTCTTCCTTACCCTCGATTACTCCGCTCGCTGCGCAAACGAATCTCCTACCCGCCACGGCCAACCCTCTCCTATACGATGTGGACGGTACCTTGTGAACTGCTGCTCCACAAGGATCGGCCGACTTTGAAGTGCGCGGGGTTTTTGATGTAGCCACCAACTGTTCCAGCCTCGTTCACCATGCAAAGCAGTGAATCACGCATTAGGCTAAGATGAAGCGACAAATCAACGAAGTAATCGACCGGTGTACACCCAAGACAAACGTTCCCATTACCCACTCGTTAAGCTCGATAAGTGTATTTGCTCTTTCGGATTAGCCCTCCGAGAGTGCTTGGGTCTATTTTGACCCGGTTGAAATTCTCATTTATTCAAAATCGGTTCGAAACGTTAGCTATCATTAGCAGAACTGATTTTATTTTAACAGAAATTACCGAGCTATTGCTAATTACTATTGATAATTACTAGAGCTATTGCTCGAACACATATTATAATACAACGAAAATCGAACGAAATATAATAACAAAAGTTCCTTTAAAAAGTGTTGTCTTTTTAGTCTTTGCTATTTTTTTCATAATTACTAGGTATACACGTGAACTCGTTGCGTTTACATCCAATCGACAGTAGCTTTATTTTAGAAGATTCAATAACTGTTTATAAGATCGGTTAACTACACAGAAAGTAGGTTATTATCAACGTTCGAATATATTTTGATTGTTTGCAAATAATCCACACAGGTTCCATAAGAAGGGGCTACGAATTAAGTCGTACACCTGATACACTCGTCAAAGATTTTTCTTGGGAAGAAATGAAATGCAACTTCCATTTCGCCCAGAGGAAACCCACGCGTGTAACGGAAAAATGGCGTTAAAAAAATAACAATTGTTCTGAGAAATAATTTCCGCGATGAAAAGTTTCCTTCGGAACACCGGGCAAATGGAACGCGATCCCGGCCGCGTTCCCCGAAGTCTGGACGAAAAATGGAGGACCGTAGCGGATCGCAAATAACTCGATCGATCACAATGCCGGGGACAATTTATGTGGAGGTGGTGACACCGTCAAAGGGATTCTAGGGAAATCGTAAAACTCGGTCCGGGCGCCGTTGTTCACTCAATCGAACCCGAAGCACGCATCCTCGCCCCGTGCCGCGATTCGGCCGTTTTAACGCGCGAACACGAGCGCGAAAGTCGAGTGGATGCCGAAGACAAATATGCGGGGAACACGAGACCGTGGTCGAGAGTCTTAACTCTTCTGAATCCGGGCAGCAGCGTGTGTGCGGACGAGCGCGCACGTGCGTGCACGCGGTATCGTACACGCCGATGAAATATCGACGGCGGTGGCGGCGCCGCGCCGTTGTGGTTTTTGCGGTTTTCCTATCGTTTACGGCTATTGAATCGCGAAGGACGAAGCAAGACGAGCGCCGAAGAGGAGGATCGAACCGACGAGGACGGGAATAATCGGCGACGAGGGCCGGAGAAAGAGAAAATGACAAATCCGTCACGTGAGAGCAAAGTATTAATTCTGCGGACGGTGCACCCCTGTTATTTCAAGCAAGGACACGACCCGCCACTCGCCTACGCCACGCGCCCGCATGCCACTTTATTGGAAAATGTGCAAACATTCTCTTTCTTCCTCTCTCTCCGTTTCTCTCTCTCCCTCTTGTTTCCTGCATCCTGCACCATGTTTTTGCACATTTTTTCCGCCCCGTCTGGCCAACGTTCTGCCCATTTGCAAGAACAGCCCAAACGAAATAGCACACCACGCGTACCTCCGATTTATTACATGATCCGTGGACATAAGAAACACCAGAGAAACGCTCGTTTTTAATCGTCCGGCAGAAAATCCGCCGGCGTAAGAATTTCTCGTATTCTCTTCTTTAAGAGACTGGAGATTTACAGTGATTTCTCTATGTACAGTGGGGGACAAAAGTATTCGTACACTTGGAACATAGAAATAAAAGCAACAATATCTTTTATGTTATTACTTCTATTTAAACATATGTAGCTTTATATTGTATACAACACTTATAACAACAAATGAGCAAAAACAGAACTTAATTACATTATTTCGTAACTTACAATGGGAAAAATGTCACAAAACTGCAGGGACAAAAATATTCGTACATTTCATTATTACAAGTGTTGCAATTAATTTAACGGGAATTTCCTAGATTAATACTTAGTAGGATAGCCCTTCTGACGAATTACTTCGTGTAATCTATTGGGCATCGATAATACTAAACTTTTAATGAAGTCAGGTTCTAAATTACACCATTCTCTTTTTAATATTTCTTTTAAATATTCTTTCGATGTTGTGTCCTATTTTCGTACATTTTTTTCAAGTTTCGCCCATACATGTTCGATGGGATTTAAATCAGGTGATTGCGGAAGAGTTACTAACATGTGGTGAGTATTATATAACAACCACTGACGCGCTATATGGGCTATATGTTTCGGATCACAGTCTTGTTGAAAGTAAAATGTTCTCCCAATACCTAATTTATCAGCACTTTCGTGTAAATTTTCTTTTAAAATATTTCAATATAAATGTTTATCCATTATTCTATCTATCGTTACTAATTTTCCGACTCCAGAAGCAGCAATACATCCCCACTCCATTACACTTCCACCTCCGTGTTTCGTCGTCGGTTGCATATTTTTGGGATCCAATTCAGTATTAGCTCTCCGCCACACTTTTTTATGACCATCCGACTCAAAAATATTAAATTTCGACTCATCGGAAAATATTACATTCTTCCAGAAGTCGTCGCTAGCGTTTACGTATTCTTCTGCAAATTCTAATCTCCTTTTTTTATTTACTTTGCTGATTAGTGGTTTCCTCCTCGCAACTCTGCTGTTATATCCTCCCCGATATAGCACTCTTCGTACTGTTTTCGGATGAACTTCCTTGTGCATATATTCTTGAAGGTATTTAACGATTTCCGATGCACTGGTATCTGGTTTTTTTTTAAATAATTCGGACAATTTTACGCTCCTCTCTCACATTTAGCTTCCGGGGTCTGCCGGTTCTTTCTTTATTCTGCAATGTTCTCTCTTTTTTATATTCACTTATTATACTCTGTATAGTTGATCGACTTCTTTTTAGTATTTCTGATATATTTCTATATGATTTGCCCTCTTCGTATAACTGTATAATAATTTTTCGTTCTTCCAACGTAGTTTCATTGCGTTTTCCCCCCATATTTCAAATATTCACTAATAACGTGTACTCGCCACGACTAGAATTAATGAAACTAACATGATATCTTCTAAAGTAATGTTTACATTGATCGGAATGTTGTGATTCCCTCGTAACTGCTGTGTTTATCAACAGAAATGGTGGTGTACGAATACTTTTGTCCTGGCAATTTCTTACAGTAGTATGAATTTTGAATTCATTTCAAGTTACTTAGTGATGTTATTGTCTTTGTTTTTTGCTCATTTGTTGTTAGAAGTGTAATGTATAATATACAGTTACGTATATTTGAATATACTTAATAATATTGAAAACATTGTTGTTTTTATTCCTATATTCCAAGTGTACGAACACTTTTGTCCCCCACTGTATGTCGCCAAGGTCTCGATGATAAACGTCATCACTACCGCGGGCTATACTCCGTGAGGGCACCCGAAGCTCGAGAGGCATCGGGTCCGGATCGCAGAACTTAGGGACATTCGACCAAAAAGTCGACCTTTCGAAATTGAAAGCTAATCAATTTGTATTGCTTTGTAAATGTCTACAGACCTCGAAAATGAAGAAATTAATGAAATTGAATACATATTTTAGTTCCTATGATCATTTAAAGTTGACCGTTTTGAAAGTAGCATATTTTCACCAGGAAAAATTGCTCAAGTTCTTTGCGATGTCCTCATCGTCTCGTCCCATATTGTCTCTTAATTTTTTTTGCATGACATAGAGCATCCCTTTCCAATAAGAAACCATATATTTTTTTAGTAATAACTAATAATAATATATTTAAAAAATAATGCTGAATGATACATGACAGATTAAAAAAATTTTATATGTTTGTCAAAGGAGATCTTTTTTATCCCAAAAGAACCCGGGCTCTAACAAACAGGAATATGTTCGGCACACCTTCCTCTAAATAATCACAAAAGAATTAATTCCCCCCTTGTCCCACTGCTCAAATTATTATTGTTTAAAGCTATTAATGTTGGGCGCGGTATCGCACGAATTGATGAAACTCTACAAGGAGGAGAGTTTTTTTCGTTTGTTTTTTTTTATCGTTTTTTGTCTGTTTTTTCGACAAAAAAAATTTTTTATCAAATTTAAAAATTTTATTTTATTTTTTATAAATTACAAAAAATGCGTTGTTTCCAATAGGGCAACTTTCAGAGCAGGCCCAAGAAACGCGTCATAAAGATTTCAAACGCATACGACGTAGAAACACGCGAAAAAATTCAAGATTATGCACAAACGAAGACATATTGAATCGATTACTTTTAACACTTGATCCATATATATCTAGCATTAGAACAAAATCATACAGGAAAAAAGTCAGGCTATTAGAAGCAGAAGCTTTAGATTTAATAAATATTTAACATAAAAAGTGTAATAAAAATAATAGTAACAGTAACAACAACAACAACAACAACAACAACAACAATTGTGATACAATTCTTAGGTTAGCAATTGAACGTTATCTGGTTCAAGTTGCACGTTAATATCACATACGGTTTAAAAGTTATACAAAAATGTCACGATTTTCCAATCTGAACCACTGTGGGGCGCCGAGTGTAAATTTAATACGGATCGAATAATAGTGTCTCCTGGCCGATATATGTCGCTGGCAAGACCCTTGTTGTTGACATATATCGTGAATTCACTGTACTTCCCGGCGTAGCACTCCGAGACATACAGTGGCCCACGAAGGTGTTCCGACACTCTTTAAATCAGAATCACTTTTTTAAAATTCGACCGAACGACTCGACTTTTTCTAAAACATTGGAAAAATGAGAATAGAATTGAAAAAATTGCGGTTAGTAAGAATTCCAAGAAAATAGGGTTAATATAGGGCGCTTTGTAAAACTTTCATTTGAACCTGAAAAATATGTGTCTTTTCCAGATCTGCGTAAGGTATCGTGGACATTGAAAAAGAAACTTTGCAGAACAATCTTCTAATTTATTCTTTATATTGACTTCGTACACGCGTGAAGTTATGCTTTTGTGACGAATAAATCCCGCAAAGGGTATTCGAAGGTTACCATATTCTACATAACTGAGTTCGTATTTTTCTTACACCAATTCCACAAACAAATTAATTTCGTTCGGCAATCAAAATGAGAAGCTCGTCAGCAACGTTCAGCGTGCTACTACGAAAAGCAGAAAATTGTGGAATTCGTTTAAGGAGCTGTTAGCCGGGAATTACTATGAATCCGTGTGCGTCGGTGAAAGATTCGAGGAGCTGGTTATTTGAAAATAATTCACGGAATTTCCACGCGCGAGTAACGTATACCCTGACGGGTTTATGAATTGAAGCGTAACATCAAAAGATGAACTCTAACTCTGCACAGAGTCTCCGGAGCCGGAAGGGGCGGTTACAACGCCAAAACTACCGTCTTTTAGGTAACCTAGGCAAAGCTAGCGAACTTCTCTAACAGCATAATTCGATATGGGCCGAGTCTGCCTAAGCTTGTTTCCGTTATCCGCCATGGTTCAGGTCTTACATTTCCTGCCGTCACTATGTGATTTCCGTGGGCTACCGTAGGGGAATCTTGATACGCGGCATACTGTGTCGAATACGTCTCGGCGATTACCGGTGTTTTTCATCGCGGGAATGATCGTTTTTTCACAGACCATTCGGCCGCGACCGTATTAACGTTTTTGCCGGGGACACGGCGAGTTTCTGTCGCGTGAAATCTGGCGTGTGCGATCAATTTTTGAGGACCACCTCTGATTTATTTACTCGGCAAACTGCGAACGGCCGCGACTAAAATTACAGCACGTCGGTAACCTCTTTTATTTCATTGTTAATATACGCTGCACTGGGTGAACCGATCGTGCAAATCGTTGCCCGACAAACCCATTATTTTCTACACCCACCTTCTACAGGCGAGTTAACCAAGTGTCAAATGTCCCATGAAAGAAATCTATTTTGATCTTAGCCTGCGATGACAATTTTAAACATACTCCGGTATGAAAATTTCATCGAAATTGGGCAACCGATTGTAAACTGTTGGAAATAATGTACATTCAACCTGTAACTACGATAAAACTTTCTATAAAACAATTTTCTGTAAATGTACAGGTGAAAAGCAATTTTTGTTATTATTTTCGCGCGATTCTGATTAGATACGATCTTTTCGAAAAATTAAGTACAGTGTCCCGAAAATGTTGTACTTCCTGCGGTCGTTTGAAGTACATTTTTCCTTTGCGAAAATGTTCTCCGAGGCTTTGTTAAGGAGCTATTAACGAAAGACTATTTTCGCAAAGGAAAAGGTGACTTCGTATGAGCTCAGAAATCATCCTTTTCCAGGAAGTGCAACATTTTTGGGACACCCTGCATACACCGGCTGGTCAACCGATCTTGCTAAGCTGAAAATGTTTGAACCCAATCTGACAAAAAATTGATTATGTACTTAAAGGTGTAAAGAGCTTGTACGCGACTGTAAGCTTGTGAGGTCTGAAGATCGTGACCCGAGGGATTGCGAGCCGGGAATTACTTGGGTCGCTCTCACCTTGGTTTTTTGGAAATTACGCGATCCCGATCTGGATCCGTTGGTCGCGTACGGAATGTCGGGAGACAAATCGAGCGTTGCTAATTTGCACCGATAATGACTGCTGAAACCACGGGCGAGAATTAAACGGCAAAAAGTTCTGCGAACGAGAAGGATTCTCTCTTGGTGATCGTCGCGCGATCACGGGAGATTAATCTGTCCTCGGTGATCTATGACGTTTATTAGAAATGCCATCGGGTGAGAGGCTGCGCCGGTTTGTTTCGTCTGGCTGCGTGTATAACCGCGACTACGGGTTTTCTATGGTAATCCTGTCAAATTGAGGCACGCGACTGACGATTTTAGAAACGTCGCCCTGAGCGATCCCCCATAATACGCAGCTTTTACTCCAAACAAACCAGAACAAACCGGTCGTAGCTTTTTCGGCCGGTCCTCCCTTGACATTACTATTAAACCTGAGCCAGATTCGTTGGGCAAGCGATTATTCAATAAATATTTTACAATACAATAGTACACGATGCGAGTATAAACGATATTTACACAACAGTTTTCTCGTAGGAAGAACTTTCTAAACCCACGTGTAACACGCTGTAAAAAAAAAGTAAACCAACCCCCATTGAAATCCACCCCAGTCGAAAATTTTATTATTTTTTTTTTTATTCCGTTGCTAGCGAATGTGTGGATTCGTTTATCAATATTTATTTGTGGATGGAACAAAATCACAACTTACGTCGGCGGATTAGCTCACCGGATAATTTATCAGAATTTATAGCATAATTTGAGAAGATTGGATATGTATTACCAGTTCCTTGAAATTCTATCGCGACGGCAACACGTTATACAAACCTCGTTCAGCTCTCTTATCGGAGCTACTTAATGGACTATCTAAATTGCACACCGCATGATCTGAATATTACATTCAAAATGTGTTCCCGCGCTGGATGTTTTTATGTATATTGCTACACGCTTTGTGGACGCACAAGCGATTCCAATGTAACGCTGAAATCAACCTAGACCGTTCGGTGCTGTTTGAAAGCAGCCTATCCGTTAATAAACATTCGTATTCTGAATCACAGGACTTTACGCAAGCCAGATACTCAAATGATACGTGAATATTTAATTCTGAAAATGAATCGTTTCAGTTTGTTGCGGATCTCTGTGCAAATATCAATTTTCATAAAGTAGTCCGCAAGGATCGGCATAGAAAGGATAAAATAGTTAGTTAAATCTCATCATATTTGACATGTCTGTACACGCATACAGATCCGCAAATTAACTCCAACTATAAACTACACTAAATTTGTGGAATTACCTAAATAAAAGGCGTACAACATTAAGGGTAAGTAGAATTCTCCTAATAGAATCGACTGAGCGAAGAAAAATTAAACACCGGTTGAAAAATAAACAATTCAGAGATTATAAATTACTTTTCGGTTTGGCTAAAACGATATACAGCGTGCTGCACGCCTTATTTATGAATGAACAAAATAGACATTACGCCAGAAAGTTCAAAGTTCGAACAGGGAGTAAAATTTTCGAGATATCGAACATCTCAAAAAATGTTAGAGGTACACAGACCAAGAAATTGTAAAAAAAAATTGTATTCACGTGAACTTTCCAAAACACGTTTGTCAAGTCTCGTTTCCTCTCCGTAACTAAAGTTATTTACCCTCAAAGTTCTGAACCGCATTTTTTAGAAAAACAATTACGCATTTTCTTCCGTACACGGAGTTGTATAAAAGTATAATATAGTCCATTCTATGCACACAACATTGTGCACGTAGGTGGACGATAATTTTGATCGTTTGTGAATGTTTTAGAAAAACAATTACGCATTTTCTTCCGTACACGGAGTCGTATAAAAGTATAATATTCCATTATATGCACACAACATTGTACACGTAGGTGGACGATAATTCTGATCGTTTGTGAATGTTTTAGATAAACAATTACGCATTTTCTTCCGTACACGGAGTTGTATAAAAGTATAATATTCCATTATATGCACACTATATTGTGCGCGTAGGTGGACGATAATTTTGATCGTTTGTGAATGTTTTAGAAAAACAATTACGTATTTTCTTCCATACACGGAGTTGTATAAAAGTATAATATAGTCCATTCTATGCACACAACATTGTACACGTAGGTGGACGATAATTTCGACCATTTGTGAATGTTTTAGAAAAACAATTACGCATTTTCTTCCGTACACGGAGTTGTATAAAAGTATAATATTCCATTATATGCACACAACATTGTACACATAGGTGGACGATAATTTCGATCATTTGTGAATGCTTTAGATAAACAATTACGCATTTTCTTCCGTACACGGAGTTGTATAAAAGTATAATATTCCATTATATGCACACAACATTGTGCACGTAGGTGGACGATAATTTCGATCGTTTGTGAATGTTTTAGAAAGCTATGGGGATTTTATTGCGGCCGTGTTTCCAGTTTGACAGCCGGCCGGAAATGCCTGCGGGATCTGATTTAACACTTACCTGCCACGCATTCGAGTCCAGGGCAAGGTAAGACATGTTGTCAGTGTCCTCCGTGGTTGTGGAAGTGTTGCAGACCCTCAAAACCTGTCGCTGGTCAGCGGTTGATCGATTCGCGACCTCTCACTCACGTGCCGAGACGATCGGATGGCGGCATCTTCCGTCGGTGGCTTCGACGGCGCGTGGAACGTTCTGAAATATTTGTTCGCAGCGCTTTAAAATCGCTAAACAAATTCGACGAACTCGATCATCGTCGAACCACACTAGAATCCAATCGACAATACCATGTGAATTACGATAAACGCGATATTACGCGATATAAAAGCGAACAAACTGACGCGCCATTGTACGATTTCGTCTAACGGAGGATTCGAACAATAATGTGAACGAACGAGACCGTAAACAATCAGCTGAATGATAAAATCGGAAATCAATATATTCTGTTCGCCGATTTTTCATGTTAACCGTGCCTCTGTGTATCTTCGTTGAATCGCACGAATCCAAAAGTGAACATTTATAACACGTTAAATTGATCAAATAGAACACTTTTCCTTTTACGGTCGAATTTAGCGGGACACGCACTTGGACGAATCGCGAAACCGCAGGTTTAACGGTTTCCATACTTTCTCGACCAATTTCCGCGATATTAAACAAAGCTTCGCCATAACCGCGAATCGGATGGCAAATATTTCGATATTTAAATCCGCGAAGCGTTCGGTGCGCGAAAATTCCAGAACGGAAACGAAAGTTGCAAAACAACGAACGTTCGCGAAGAGAGCAAACAGTTTGTTGAAAACAGCGATAACATCCAAGGGAAATAGGAAAAAAGCCCGGGACGAACGAGAGCCGGGGGTCCGAGGAAAAAATACGAATTACACTCTGGTCGTTTCCAAGTCCTCCGGCGTTCCGTCAACGGATCGAGAACTTAGTTAAGCAAAGTTAAATACGGCTCCCCGAGGTGGCACGGCCGCTTTTTAATTGCACTTTCACGAAACGAAAAGATAATTCGGGTCCTACGGAGGGCGACGATTCGAAACACGTCGCGAGCCTGTTATTCGTTGAAATATGCTATTATTTCACGGGGGATGATGATGCACACGACCCGTAGAAACGTCAATTTTTATTTTATTTACATACGTAACGCTATTTCTTTATGAACAACTATCACAATTCAGGTTCTACGGTGATGCGACGATTCGAAATTCGTCACGATGCTGCTACGTCGTTGAACTATACCATTATTTAAAATACGACGCGACGGATAATGGACAGAATCCGATACCATACCAAATTTTTAAATATCCCAACTATTTTCACCGCAATAAACGTGCAGACATAATTGTTTTAAATTTCTTTAGCTTATCTCGGAACTCTAGAATGAATTCTTGTTTCGCTAGAAGTAGCTTCGTGCAACGTAGCAAGAATTGCATTGCGAAAAATTCTGAGTGTCTGGAAGAAATGTAAACGAGAAAAATGGGTTTTGATCCGTGCACTGGAGGGTTAATGCAGAACTATAAACTCCCTTACACCCTGGGCCATACGAAACACCACGAAGTTGAAAATGGATGCACACGGTAGAGTAAATATTCTGTGGCGCGGAATAGATAAAATATGAGGATTACAATGTGATAAGGTAAATATTGAAAGTCGAGCATAAGGCGAGTCGCTGGTTACGCAACAGGGAACCGAGAATCAACGACATAGTGTCACGCGGCGAAACGTACTCACCACCGGCGTGTTCGAGCGATCGGTTCGTCCTTTCACATTCCAACGCACTTCGAGATCGGTTCAAGATCACAATGTCACAACTGCTCGTGGCCGTGGAGGCGTCCTTCGATCGCGCAAAACCGGAGCACACGCAAGGAGAGTCGATCGTCGAACAGACCCCCGAAGAGAGACGCACTGGGTGTCCGTTTCGGTGACCGGTGTGCGGGGTACGACTCCCGTCTAGGACCGCGTAAACACGACTGGAAAATTACGACTCGGTTCGCCTCTCACTCGTACCCTCGCGAGGATCCACCTCGTCGACGACTCGCGAAACACAAGGGACGCGCGCGCGTCGCGACGCCGCGGCTCGTGGTCGCCGTGGGTTGCGGTTGCCGTGCAGCGTTTTCGGGATTTCGTGAGGATTTGCCGAGCACCGGCGAAAAGGGCCGCGCGGACAACAGGTGACACGAAACGAGTCGAATCCTGTCGCGAGAAAAGGTTGCCCGTGATTCAGGTTTCTGTGCGCCGGTACTCGCTCGCACTCGTTCGCGTGCACCTCGAACGGGTATTGGTACCGATAACCTAATCCACGGGCAGATTAGCGGGGGGACAATTCGGAATGCAAACCGGCGTCCTTCCTCTTCCTCTCTTCGACTTCTCGGTCCCGTTTCTTGCCCTCTCTTTCGCTCGCCTCTCCCCTCTCCCTTCGCCCTTTCTCGCGCGATATCGCCCTCTCTTTCGGGGCCCCCCTTCTTTCTGCCTCCTTCAGTCTGTCTATCGCACACACCCTCGCGGCGGCTACTTAGGAGACATCGACGCGTAATCGGTCGCTGGACATCGAATTTTTCGCGCACCTTCGGGACGGGACCAGGGTGCAGCGCGCACGGTAGGACGATGATAAACGGCCGCCAGCACGAGAACGAGGATGACAACGGCACGGCACGGCGTACGCCACGATACACGACGGGAAGGAAGAAAGTGATTTTTGTGCGTTCTCTACCTCCCCCGGTGTGTGTTGCCACCGCACGTGGCACGTCGCGACGTCGCACTGCGCTCGAGGCGAGAGAGGCGCCGCGGCGCCCCCCTGCTCCACTCGTCAGCCACCCTTCGTAAACCATGCTCCCTACCTCCTCATCCTCCCTTTCGCTTTGTCAGCCCGCCCTCCCCCGTCCGCACCCGCGGCGCGTCCACCACCGACCTCCCCTCCCCCTACTACCGTTGCACCCCCCACGGGGGTGTGGTGCCTCCGCCTCCAGTCACATGACGGACTCTGCGCGGCCTCCCTGCTGTACGCGGACGCCGGCGGGGATGATTTAACCTAACCTATCCTATCCTATACGCCGCCGCGATAGAGCTTACACGAGCGCGCCTCGTTTAACGCGCCAGCCACCGCGGAGCCAACAACCTACCCGGCGCACAGCATCGCCTTGCTCGAAAGCAACCCCTTTCGTCGTCTATGTCTTCCTCGACAAGGACTGGAACGCACGCAAGCCTGCTGAGAACCTAACCGCCGATACAAACCGTGTACGCATCAATGGAATCGGTGGCATACGAGCCCGGGCGGTGGGGTCGAAAGAGACCGAAAGTAGAAATGAAAGTGGAAGGTCGGACACGCATATTCATGGTTGCGCGTAGTCCGCGCGCGACCGAAGAGAACGAAGGGCCGAGTCCCCGGCTCACCACACCCTCCGCACCCCTAATCGCGCCGCGAACCGTACAACAGTATGCCGCCAATACGTTTGCGCGCCGTTACATGCCAAGCACGGTCCTCGCCGCCTGTCTGCGCATGACCGATCGATGCCCCTTCTTTCGCTACCGCTACCCCTCCTGACGAGCCGACTACCACGTCACTACTGTACGTAGCCCGAGTTCGCACAGCCCCCACTCCGACCCCCCAGTGAACTAGGGCTACCACGATGCAGCCCCTTTCTTCGTACGCCCCTGCTGTCGCTACCTCCGCCGCCCATCCCACCAACGGCGCCGCTTTAACCCCTGTTCGAACGGCAGAAAGATCACAGGGAAGGGGGTGAACCAGCGAAGGAGGAGAAACGGTCCGGAGGTGGAGTGATGAAGAAGAAGAAGAAGAAGAAGTAGAAGAAGAAGCTCCCTACGAGGACGCCAAGACGCAGCTTCTGTTTTCCCCTCTGGAGTATTTCGGCAGGTTTTCACGCCGTCGCTGTTCTCTTTCTTCCCGTTTCCTTCGCCCTCTGTCTTTCCCCGTTTCGCCCCTCCCAGCACCGATGGTGGCGGCGGCGGCCTTTTTTGCCGTTACCGTACGCGCCCCCCGTTCTATTCCGCTTCCTTTGCCCCTTTTTCCTTGTCAGGGACACCATAAATCGCGGATTCGATAGACCCTCCCGCTCGCGACGGCTCCGTTTCCCTGCTCCTCTGCGGCAGACCGTTCTCCTCTCCGACCCTGAGGTGACTCGTTTAAACGATTGTTTGGTACCTGAGCTAATTGATTTCACCGATTCGTCCGAAAGATTTATACAGCGTTGTCGTGTCTTTTTCTTTTCTTTTGTTTTTTTACCAGCAATGCAGGAAACGATCGGTTCGACGGAGAAAGGCGTACGGAGAGGTTGCGCAACGTGGGGCTAGCTTCCGTGATCGAACTCTAAACCCGCCGGAGAGGTCAAACCGTCCATCTTCTTGCTGTAGAGATCGCTGCACCACGCCTATGTAAAGTCGTGACTGGATCGAGGAGGAAGGAATACCAGTGTTATATTAGCGCCCAGGAACAACCTGATGCGATCCTCCCGGCTATCCGTGTTGGTTCGTGAAGCGCCCACGGAGAAAGGAGCCAAGGAACGCCGAGGATCGAGAATACAACACCGGGCCGGCGCGGCGTTGCGCAATTAACAAGATCAGCCGATTGGACGAGAACGGGGACTATGGGCCGGGTAGATCGACCGGGTCAAATGGAGTCGACCGATATGTCGAGTCGTCGTTGGTTTAGCCACGGTATCAGAGATATCCCATAGCTCGTGGCGGTCGCGCGATGAGAACGGCGTTAGCATTATGCCAGACGGAACACGCCGAGATTCGACGTGCCGACACTTTCGAACGGGGGACGGGCTTTCGGAAGAAACGGGATTAAAGTTCTCGTCGTCGTTGCCCGGGCACCTGTCATTGGCCGCCTGTTGCCCAACCTCTTCGACGCTCGACACTATCAATTAACGAGACACGCGCGCGGAATGTCGTGCGAGCCTCGATTATTTATTGCACCACTTGGCTCCGCGACAATCGACGAGTAACGCTCTTCAACCTACACCGAGTGTAAAAAGTATTCGTACACCTCTTGCAGGCTTAAAAACCCATTTATTTCTCCATGTAATTGCACACATGTTTATAAAACGAAACAATTGTAATTGTTATACAGGGTGGGTCGCCACATTTTGCCATCTAGATTTACGTCATTATGATTACGAATAGCAAACAATTTTTCAGATGAAGTCGAATGGTTTTGAGAGGGGCACATTCTGATGGAACATTTTTTTTGTAGGTGAACGTGTAAAGGACATATGAAGGTCATTTATGTTTTTTTAAATGGTATCATATATTTTTTATTGCATCAGCTGATGCTCCTTCTAAAAAAATCATTAGTTTAGGAGATATTTTAATTCTAATTTGTTAGGAAACCTCGAATTTCTGGTCAATATTATGAATTCAATGTGATAATGTAGTAGGAGAGCAAGAATTATCAATGTAAATATTTACATTTTATGTGTTCATAATTCTTGCTTTCCTACTTATTGTGAAATTTAGTCTCTTTTACGTCTCTGATACGGTGAATACGGCGATACGGTGAATCACTTCATAATAAAATATTCTAAAGAAGAAAAGATAGACATCTTATCAATTTATTTTGAAGCTGGGAAAAGTGCTACACATGCAGAATGATTATACGCCAATAGATTTCCTCAACGAAATCATCCATCACGCCGTACCTTTGATTATGTTTTTAAAAAATTTCACCAGACGGGGCAATTATTATGCAAAAAGGCAATTCGTAATAAAACAATAACAAATGAAGCAAACGAAATTGTAGTGTTAGCCGCAATTACGTTAAATCCATCATCCGTTAGCTCTCGCGAAATCGAAAGACAAGCTGGAATTAGCTGCAAAAGCATTTTACGCTTACTCAAAAGGCACAAATATTTCCTATTTTTTAGCTAAATATCTCCTACACTAATGATTTTTTTACACAAATAGATTAATACTTTTTTGTAAAGAATATGAAGGAGCATCAGCTGATGCAATAAAAAATATATGATTCCATTTAAAAAAAACATTAATGACCTTCATATGTCCTTTACACGTTCACCTACAAAAAAAAATGTACCATCAGAATGTGCGTCTCTCAAAACCATTCAATTTCGTCTGAAACATTGTTTGCTATGCGTAATAATAGTGACGTAAATCTAGATGGCAAAATGTGGCAAACCCACCCTGTATATTTTAACTACATACTGTCATATAAATGTACTTGAAAAAGTTTTACGTTAACCGTTTGAGTCCCAAGCACTGTCCGCGATCGCACTGTTAAAATTTTATGTCGAGAAAACCCAGCACATTTCGAGCATTGCGGACAACTGACGGTGCGTCACCAATTGTTGAAGTCGCGCGCTCAGATTTACTGACGCAAGTACATCACACAGCTCCTAATAATGTAAATAGAACATTTTACAATAGATAGAATGATACTATAATAATGCAATAATACATTACAAAATAAAAATTCTCATTTCGAGTAAGCGCGGTTGCGCTGTTTGGGATTCTTCGACAGTGTTTTTTCAATACCCCCTGGGACACAAACGGTTAACGAGAAAAATTAGAAAGTACGAGAAGTGTCTCTAAATTAGCGCGCAAAAAGTATTCGTACAGGTACTAGAATGTACTTGAAAGGCGTCCGATTGTTTATATTATGGTTTAGCGGGACCCGACAGACACCGGACATTAATCCGATCGAAAATTTATGGGATCTGCTTGATAAAAAGATCCGAACCCCGCATATTTCAAGTAAAGTACAATTAAAACTTGCTCTTCAAGAGGAATAGTGCAATATTACACACGAAATCGCATTCAATTTAGTGGATTCAATGCCAAGAAGACTGGATGCAATTATACAGTCGAAAGGCTATCCAACGAAATATTAATTTAATTTATTTTCGCAAATTATAACACGTTTATTGCTAAATTTGTTACGTGTACGAATACTTTTTGCGTGCTAATTTTGAGAGACTTCAGACTGTTTTTAATATATCTCATTAACGTTAACTTTTGGTTAATTTATTTATGTTACACTTTGTAGTTGAAACATATAATAATCTTAATTGTGTTTTTGTTTTATAAAAAATGTACAATTACATAAAAAAATATATGGTCTCCTAAAACTATAAGAAGTGTACGAATTCTTTTTAGTTCATCTCGGAACGATAAACAGATCGGGACTCGGGACTAATAATATTATGACCTCGGTTTCATTTATTTATGGAAAAAATGAATAGACGAAATGTAAAACACTAGAAAGTTAACAAGTATTTAAGAGTATCAATAATGGAAGAAAGAAATTTTAATGTAGTTCCAGTACCTTGAAATTGAACATTTTTATTTTGCATAAAGAACCGCAGTCTAATTATGACAATCGTTCTTAACACCAGGTTTACGGAGCACTAAATATGCCTATTCTACATTACTATATAAAAATAACGAAAATGTGTCTGTCCAAATTTTTAGCCATTTCTTTTACAATATATACCCAAAGAAATAAATTTGTTGAATAATTCGTGCGACTTTACAATTTCGATAATTATGAATTAAGAATACTGGAACCCGTCACTGTGACGGGACTCATAAATAGTCAACATGTCAGATATCGTACATACAGTTAATTTTGTAGGCGCCACTTTCCAATATTCTTTTGCGAACACGTGCTTCGTTCACACATACCGCGCGTGATTGCATGTCAGGAGTTTCCAAAAATCTTTATTAAATTACAAACTTGCAAAATCAATTCGTCTCCGATCGAATTCCCCTTTTTCTGTGATTCTTACCAGGCGCAAGCTGTCAAAGAAAGTAATTCGTTTAGTCGGTCGGTTAGCAGCGATCAAAGACAAAATCCTTCCTGTGACGAGACTTCGGCAGCTAACCGAGAAGTTGCACCCTAAGAAATCTACTGTAATCCACTTTGTTCCAGAGCACATCATATTATAACGCCGTAACTCGCTCGTGTGATGCAATTTAACTACCACATCATTACTCCCAAAGTTAAGCCGGTGTAAGTTGGAAATTACTAGTTAAATGGCATATATCCATGCAAGAGCCGAGAGCGCTGTGTAATCTGCCCATGTGTTTATCTATCGGTAGGTAGTCGGGCATATACCGTGGCCCCTCCATCATCGAGATGGCCGCGGAGACCATCTTACCCTAATTACCTAATAATCCGAAGCGATGACCTAACTTTGGCTGTCTCTAAGTGGTTTCCGCGTCGCAGCAACTTGAATGATGTGCCTAGAACTACGGGTAAATTCTGATGCACCTGCCCGGAACGCGGGCAAATTTCGGTCCCCGTGTAACACTGTTCCCGTACGTAAAACAAGCTCGATGACCGATCTTCGATCGCTCGATCAAACTGATCGTTAACCCTTCCTTTCATCACGTTTCACCAAAAATGGTTGCACGATCCGCTCGAAATTTTCACCCGTTTCCGCCTGAATTCGACCAATTCATTGTCTTTTAAACAATTCGTCGAAGCGTAACAAGATCGTAGAAATAATTATTTAAATAAAAAAATTGGTAATTATTTACATTAACGGCTTCCTCGCCGATTTTGATGACCTTGAAATATGTTGTCAAGGTCATCATTCTGAACAAAATTTTCCTATATATGTTACCGCCGCTCAGCTTTAGTTTCCGAGATATTCGCAAAAAAGTTTCGTCAATATTTACATTAGAGGCTTCCTCACCGATTTTGATGACCTTGAAATATTTTGTCAAGGTCATCATTCTGAACAACTTTTTCATATACATGTTACCGCTTCTCAGCTTTAGTTTCCGAGATATTCGCAAAAAAGTTTCATCTCAAAAAGTGATCGGAGTAGGTGTGTGTAGGACTGTGTAAAATAGTATTTCAAATAGTTGACAGTAACTTATATTTTTATGATATTTTGTTGTCTGTAATGTTATTACGATATTGTAGTCTATTTATCAACATGTTACATATTCGTAATTAAACTACAAATAATACTTTGCTAACTATTATAGCTTCTCATGTTAAAAATTATAATTTATAATATTAACTACTTGCTCAACTTATTTTCATTGTAAGGAAATATTTGAAATACAAAATAAAAATATTTCATTTTATTTATCTGGTTATCAAAATAAAAATATTTGATTTAAAGTAGTATCTTATTTGAACCACATTAAATTATACTATATACCAAATCATTAATGATAGTTAATATACGTTGCAAAATATGATAGAAAACCTTGTATCCAATGTTCCACATACGAATACTAATCCTACATTATAAAATACTAATGTAAAGTGTACTTACTTCTGAATCTTCTGTACCTCCGTCGGATCCACAGCACACAATTATTGACTCACGAGAATAGGTCCGAATAATTGAACAACAATCACTAAACAATACACACAATACACACACACACAACACATTTTATAAAATCGTGACAACGAACGAGAAGATGTCACTCCGACCACGAACAAAATAATACTGCGATTTTAACAATGATCCCTTCCACGGAGGTGATACGGTCAGGTTATCCTAGGCAGGTTAGACGCTGAGGGTCTATAAAAACTAGATACAAAACCAGTGTAAACAAATTATGACGGGGCGCCGACCCTATTTCCCGGAATTCTCTGTTTTCGTATCACACGTCCGTGGGTCCGAAGCGGTTAAAATCGCAGTATTATTTTATTCATGGTCGGAGTAACATCTTCTCGTCTGCTGTCACGATTTCGTTAAGTGTGTTCTGTGTGTTGTTTAGTGATTGTTGTGCAATTATTCGGATCTATTCTCGTGAGTCAATAATTGTGTCCTGTGGATCCGACGGAGGTACAGAAGATTCAGAAGTAAGTACACTTTACATTAGTATTTTATAATGTAGTTTTTAGTACATTAGTATTATATTTTATTATTCGTATGTAGAATATTGGATGCAAGGTTTTCTTTCATATTTTGCAACTTCAATGACCCTTTAACACTAGATTTACAGAGCACTGAAACTGACTACTTTACATTATTTGGTAATTATTTACGTTAAGGGTTTCCTCACCGATTTTGATGACCTTGAAATATGTTGTCAAGGTCATCATTCTGAACAACTTTTTCCTATACATGTTACTGCTTCTCAGCTATAGTTTCCGAGATATTTGCAAAAAAGTTTCAACATCTCAAAAAGTGATCGGAGTAGGTGTGGGTTAGATTTGAAATTGTGGCCGCTGATAAGGCGGCCACGGTCACAACTTAAAACGACTTCAATTAGTTGAGACACACTGTCTTGTCAATTTATGTTGACAGGTCATATACGGACATATTTCGGGTCATATTTCAAGGTCATCAAAATCGGTGAGGAAGCCCCTAATGTAAATATTTACCTTCAAATCTAACCCACACCTACTCCGATCACTTTTTGAGATGTTGAAACTTTTTTGCGAATATCTCGGAAACTAAAGCTGAGCGGCGGTAACATGTATAGGAAAAAGTTCTTGACAGCATATTTCAAGGTCATCAAAATCGGTGAGGAAGCCCCTAATGTAAATAATTATCCAAATTTTTTTATATACCACTTTTTTAAGACGGACTAAAAAGTATAAGTACTAAGTCACAAACAATTTTATTGCATTGCTAATGGTATGAACTGTTCTGTGAGTTTTCTCAACAGCAGCTACTCTCTCTCTCTACACTCCTTGCTATTAGGGGTACCCATAAGTAACCAATTATTTGCAAAGAATTTGTTTTGCCTTTAGTTCTGTACCGATCGTTGAAGAGGAAACACGTATTCTTTTACAGTTTTTGGTAAAGCAGCCTGTGTTCAAAATATTCACTTTGAGTCATTTTTTTTTTTTTTTTGCTGCACGAACACAGGATTTTGTATAAGAGAGGGATTGAAAATTTGCAGGAAAGATGGAAAATTGTCCTTGATACTGACGGAAATTATATAACGACTTAAAAAAAAAAACTTGAATTTACTACAAAATTTGTTTTAGACTTCAAAATACTTGATTACTTGTGGGTCTTCCTAATATTATCTTGTGCCCCACATTTTTCGTTTTAAATCTTACAAGTATTTTCGTAGCTATTCAAAACTCACAATCACAAATTTTCAGGACTATCTGTATGGAGTTAGGAATCTGTATGGGGCTATGAAAAATTATTTTATGTTTTTTAGGCCGTCTTAAAGGCGTGGTATATTAAATTTTTTTTGTTTAAATAGTTACTTTCTGCTTTTTAGTCTTGTGTGTGTGTTGTCATCCAATTCTGAGCTATGTTTAAAGTTTCAAGTCATCGAGAAATTAGTTTAAAATCAATTGCAAAATTTGTACCGAACAGTCAAGCAGACAGACATAAAAGCGAGTTGACAAAAACGTGGTAACATAAAAATTTTGTTGGCATTTTCTAAGACAGAAGATGAATTTTGATAACTAACTTCGAGTTTACTAAAATTTTGGCAGGTTTGTATAATAGTTTAATCAATGTGATTATCAAAGTATTCATATCAATTTGTCGTCGATAAAACTTACAATTAGTTAGCCTAGTTCGACTCAAGGAATGTTTTGCAGTAAAGAAATGCTGTTTGTAATGATCTAAACAAACAGCCATCGCTATACTGCGGAATTTATACATTTACAAGCTCGAATACGGTAAAAACAAAGTCATTTGACCTTGGCAGGTTTAGAGTTAAGAACAGCGTACGTCGTATCTTCTTCAGGGCTGTGTTCACGAAGAATAGATCACAGATCGATCGGAATCGCAACTTGAACATTTTCACACACGGTATTACGCGTAAATCAGCGTGACAAACCGAACCCGACGTGGCAGTCTTTTGATCGATACTTGCGGCCCGTCCCGATAACAATTTTTTCACGTAAGCAGCCCGACACGTGAAAGGGCGAACCCGATCGACGAAACGACAGAATCAATAGATCCCGGGATGATCCTTTCGCTGCCGTAAACAGATCTTTGTCGGATCGATACGGATCCCTATTGATCGGCAGGACCGCAAACGCGACGCGTCCCCCGCATATCTTTTCACGTTTCACGAACAGCTCGAGGCTGTCAGGTGCTACCGCCGCTGGAGACCCGTAAAAATGCGCGTATCTGGAGCTGATTTTTCTGAAAACATTCGTGCATCTTGAAAGCCCGTTGAATAACCTTCCAACCGGTCTTTTTTCCCTCCGCGGGCGGTGAAGAGCTTGTTGACTTAAGCGCGTGGCAAATTTGGTCCTTTCAAACGTTCCTCCTCCGCGAATACGGACCCACTCTAGCCTGCTCCGAGGATTACGCTCAAGATGCTGCCCCGTATTGTTACCTCGGACCCCCTTTTTTTTTCTCTCCCCAACAGTTACCAGTCTTTCTTCCGACGCGAGATGTCTTTCTCGACCCGAAAAGTGAACGAGTGCATCGAGACCTCATCTTCCAGCGTGCGCAATTGTATTAGCTTGGCAAGAAAGTTATTTCGGTTTTCACTAATACCAGGCGTTATGTTTTGTTTGATTGACATCTGTTAACGCTGCGTTTGTTTTCTTTCTGACTATTTCATAACTGCATCTTTTAGGTTACTTTTGAAGCAAATTACACGCAATTTTGATTAAAATTGTTGGTTCTGTGTTAATTTGAACATGGAGTGCAAAAACGAACATTATAGGCACATATTGCTTTTTTATTTCCATAGAGGTAAAAAAACTGCCGAGGCTCACAAAGATATATGTGAAGTTTATGGTGTGGATTGCTTAACAGAACGCACGTGCCAGAATTGTTTTAAAAAATTCCATTCTGGAAATTTCTCACTTGAAAACGACCAACGTTCTGGTCGACCATCTGAAGTTGATGACGACCAAATGAAAGTCATTATTGAATCGGATCGTAATATAACTGTCCGAGAGATTGCAGACACGTTAAATGTCTCGCATACAACTATAGAATATCGTGTAAAAAGTCGCGGAATCGTTAAGAAGCTCGATATTTGGGTTCCACACGAATCGAAAGAAATTCACTTAACCCATTGACTGCCACGCAAAAGCGCGTCTTGCCCTGGGTGCCATGGTTCGTATATATACAGTGAACACATTGGTACGCAATATTCAAATTGTTTCTTCCATTTCTTCCATTTCTGACCTTGCATGACCTTGAAGGTAATTGTGTAGTAGATGGATGAATTCGTCTTGACACACGTTTTCATACGACATAAAAAAATGTATAGCATTCCATTTAAAAAATTGAAGGTCACCTTCATTTCTATCAAAATAATGTAAATAAATAAAATTTATTTATTTTAGTTGCGCATAAAAAACAGTACTACTTTTTCCTCTATCATTTTTTTTCTAATATTTACTATTTACAAAAAAATGCTGGCTAGTAATAGCCTGAACTGAACACCCTGTATATATATTTAATTATGATGTTATGATCTAATCGTCTAAGTTATAATTTTAATAGTTTTAATAATAATTTTAATAATAAAAATTGGTAATCAATGTGTTCTCTACACTATATACATTTTTCATTCATCCCTTCTAATAGTTCCTAACTCAAATAGCCATTTGTAGCCAATCTAAGCTTGCAGCACCCACTACGAGATATCTTGTGGCTAGCAGTTTTGGTACAGACGCTTACTACGAGATATCTCGTTGTTGGCAGTCAATGGGTTAACGCAACGCGTCCACATATGCGATATGCATCTGAAACGAAATGAAATCGACCCTTTTCTGAAGCGGATCATCACTGGTGATGAGAAATGGGTTGTTTACAATAGCACAACTCGAAAACGTTCATGGTCCAAGCGTGATGAATCAGCCCAAATCACACCGACAGCTGAATTGCACCAAAAGAAGATCATGTTGTCAATTTGGTGGGATTACAAAGGTATTGTGTATTTTGAGCTGCTCCCAAGGAACCAAAGTATCGATTCAGATGTTTATTGTCGACAACTAACAAAGCTGGACATAGCAATCAAAGAAAAACGGCCATAATTGGCAAATCGCAAAGGAATCGTGTTCCACCATGATAACGCTGGGCCACACACATCTTTGGTAACACGTGAAAAGTTATTGGAGCTTGGTTGCGAAGTGATGTCACGTCCACCATATAGCCCTGACATTGCACCATCAGATTAACATTTATTCCAAAGTTTACAAAACTCTTTGAATGGTAAAACTAATGATGATGATCTGAAATCGCACTTGGATCAGTTTTTCACCGAAAAGGATCAGAAGTTTTATGAGCGCGGAATTATGTATCTACCAGAAAGGTGGCAAAAGATCATAGAACAAAATGGAAAATATTTTATTGATTAAAGTTCATTGCTTTGATAAAAAGATTAGGTTTTATTTCGCCTAAAAATACCGAAATTACTTTCTTGCCAACCTAATACAACGCAACGCACGCCGGCCACTGCTAAAACACACTGTTAACACTAGGTCTACGGAGCACTAAAAGTGCCTACTTACATTACTTCATAAAAATAACAATCTACTGCCCAAATTTGTTGAATAATTCCTCATGGGTGTATCTTTAGAATCTTAATAACTGTAAATTAAAAATATGACATGTCACTTTGACGGGTCCCGTAAACCTAATATAAACACTAAACCTACCGTCACTTCTTGTATACCTATTCCTACCAAGCGGTCGAAATGACCGGTCCTTATAAAAAGTTATTGTTAATATAATTAAACGAAGATAATAGTCAATTGTTGTTAAATGAATTAGTAGATAAACAACTTCCATATAATAACAATATGGAACTATCACTGATCTCAAATACCAAAACACCGCTAAACGTGCCGCGATCGCACTCGATTGTCACAGCCATTAGCTCGATGTGATGGTCGATTTTTAATATTTTATAGAGCAATTGGTATAATCATTGCTCAACAAAATATTCCAAATCGAGAATCACACCGATTGTCCGGGTCTCACCACGTGGAGGTTGCTGTGAGGGAGACCCAACTTCCATATAATAACGATACTATATAATTTCAATTATATAAAAAATAATGCGATGCTCTCTCCTCAATTTACAAAATTATACTGTGTCGTCCACCTTTGCGGTTTTGATGCATTTGTCATGAAACGTGCGTAACTTGATAGCGTCTCATTCATTTTGAGTTGACCATGCCACATTGAGAATAGCCTTTCTTTTGCACTGATTGTTTAGGTTTTGAAGATTGTAGATCCGACGGAGGAACAAAGAAAACGGATTCTGAAAAATTTCTAAGTGTACTTTACATTAGTATTTTATAATATAGGCTTATAATAATACATAATATTCGTATGCATAACATTGGATACAAGGTTTTCTCTCATATTTTGTAACTTCAAATTTATGATCCGAAAGGGCAGGGTGACAATGATTTTTGATGCGAGCCTAGCGACGAATGTCCCTTTAAATTTCGTTTGTCTCGAGACACGCACAAGATTATGTTCCGTCTCATCGACGCAGTCAGGTGCACTGTGGTAGTAGGTTGTTCACGAAACGTAGGAGTATATTTTATTCTTGAATAAATAGGGGAGAGTTGCCAAATGCCTACTGGTCACCTAAATCGTACCAGCTCTTTTCTTTAAAAATTAATGCATTTTGATGCCTCTTGGTGGTAAGGATATGAACTTTTATTTATGTCGATAAAGTAGGACCAAAAAGTCATTCGCATGAAGTGTTGTTTTGTGAATGACAGAAGCACAAAGAAATCACGCAAGTCTGATGTTAATTTTAAACGATTTTAATCGGCTGAATTAAATATAAATCTACAGTTTCTGAGGTAGTCTTATATATTTTTGAGAACTAGCTATGTTATATTATTTATTTCTATTTAGTTTATAAAACATGCTGATAATGTTTTAAAGGTTAGCTTCAATTATTTAGCGGGACGTCTTTTTCCTAAATCGTACCACACTGTGCTTTCCTAAATCGTACCAGTACGATTTAAGATACTGTTATTCAAATTTTACCGCGAAAATAAACGATTTACAATATTACACATTTTTTTAGCATGGGAAAGCGAAAATATTGTGAATGGACAGAAGAACAGATGAAATTAGCAATAGAGGCTTACAGAAATAAAAAATACGGATTCAACGAATGTTCTCGGCGGTATAAAATTCCAAAGCCAACGTTAAGAAGACACCTCCTTGGATTGATAAAAAGACCTACTTCTGCATTAAAAAAGGTTGGAGGAGTTTTGAAAGAAGGCAATATTTATTATTGTCCTAGTTGTATTTAAGTTAAGTAATGTAATACACCCCGTGGCAGAATTTTTCCGATCGGAGGCATTGAAACGAATTTTAGAGAAAACATTCACAATTTAGAAGTATAAAATATTACTTTACGGGGTTAAAACTGATGGGAAATGAAAAGGGGCTTATTAACGAATGAAAAACAACAAAATAACATAAGCTTACATTTATTATGGCAAAGAAACGAACAAACAAACAAATTGTTACTCGGAAAAAAGTTTCCGATTAATACAACTGCTGGAAGAAAGTTTCCGATTTCGATGTATTAACATAAATTATTTTGTGTGTTAGTATTTTGTTGCATCCCCACGTTTACGTATGACTTCTTTAATACGTTGCGGCATGGATTCGATTAGGTCTTTAAAATTTGTAGGTGAGATTTCTTCCAATGATTGTCGTATAGCGTGTCGAAGGTCTTCTTTATTAGTTGGCTTTTTTTCGTTGATAAGTAGTTTTACTTTGGCCATAAATTTTCTATGGGATTGAGATCTGGACTGTTGGCTGACCAGTGCATTGTTTTAATGCCGTTATGCCGTAAATAATCTTTTACTGCCTTGCTACGATGACAACTGGCATTATCGTCTTGGAAAATGAAGTTTGGGGAATCTTCAAACCATTCTTCAATGCTGGGAATCAAGAAATTTTCAAGAATATGGATGTATGATTCTGAATTGACATTCTGATAAAGAATGCATAATTTTCCCACTCCTTTCTCAGTCATACAACTCCAAATCATGTATGACTCTGTATATTTCTTTTTATTTAAGCAATCTTTATCGAATTTTTCATTAGGTCTTCGCCACACGAATGTTCCTGCATCATCACCGGTTCCAACACATATACGTGACTCATCACTGAATATTACTTTGTACCAGTCCGTCACTGTCCAATTTGCATGGTCCCTACACCACTATAACCGTTCCCTCTTATGCCTTTTTGTTAGGAAAGATTTTATTTTAGCTTTTCGGAATGCAAAACCCACCTCATTTAGACGATTTCGAACAGTACGATTCGAAATATTTTGTGCTCATATTATATTTATCTGTTTCGAAGTCAATCGCCTCGTATTTTTAACAATATTACGTAATTTCCTATCGTCTCGTTTACACGTTGCACGAGGACGGCCACCTTTCTTCCTGTTTATTACACTTCCCGTTTCTTCATACTTCTTCTTTAAATCACTGATAGTGCTTTGGCTGCATCCTATCATATTTGCCACCTTTTTTTGAGCGTTACCCTCCTTGAGAAGCTCAATTATTCTCAACTTTATATCGTTTGAATACAGCTGGCGTGATGGCATACTACGGACTTTTAATTTACGTCTGTACTGAACGGAATAGTACTACGAACTGATATTTCAGACATGATTACCTTGTACTTACGTTTCTGTGATGTCCTCTTATGTTTACATTTACATTCTACGATTCTAACATTCAAGGAGTTTCCACACTTTTACTGATTCTAGTCGTGATCGGAAACTTTCTTCCAGCAGTTGTATTAATCGGAAACTTTTTTCCGAGTAACAATTTGTTTATTTATTCGTTTCTTTGCCATAATAAATGTAAGCTTATGTTATTTTGTTGTTTTTCATTCGTTAATAAGCCCCTTTTCATTTCCCATCATTTTTGAACCCCGTAAAGTAATATTTTATACTTCTAAATTGTGAATGTTTACTCTAAAATCCGTTTCAATGCCTCTGATCGGAAACATTCTGCCACGGGGTGTATTCCATTTTATTTTTATGTTGTATTGTATATTAAACTGAAATTAAACGCAAAATACAGTTTCTCTTATGATTTTTTTGTATCTTTTTAATCCAACACATGAGGTACGATTTTGGAAACCGGCTGGTACCATTTAGGATACCGGTTGCCTAAATCGTACTGTTTGCATGATCTTATAAAAGTGTTCATATCACAATGATCTATGAATAAATATTTGAAAAATCATATTAAATTGCAACTTCAATAGTTAATACATAGATAGAAAACATAATTTTTACTCAAATTCCTACTAAAGAATATATAAACTGCCTTCGAAATTAAGTGGAAAATTCGGCAACTCTCCCCTATAACTCCACACAATCAAATTTTGCAAAAACTTTAACGGCTTATATATCGATAACTATTTCTTTTAACTACTTCTTTTCTCGATGTGTATACACTCGATGTTATACACAATTTTGCGGCAAGTTTCTTTGACAAATATCCACCGATCCAGAGGTGTAGATTCACCCCTAGGACGGATGACCATTACTTTTTATACACCCTGTACTAACAGATTTTGTAGTAAAATCTCCTTGTACGTCTCTACGTAAGTTTTTCTTGCGTTAATCGACTTTTTGTTTCCGTTTCCTGAGAGAACAAATGCGCTAAACAAGGGTTTTTTCCATCCACGGTGGCTTTCGTGGATCCCGCGGTGGACAAAGACCGGGGATAAGAGCTGGTAGTCAAACTTTCGTAATTACAATAAACAAGCCCCGGTTGCCGCGGTAAAATGCCCCGCTATGAGCCACAAACGCCTCGCAGTAATAACATGCAAATTGTCGACTTACCTAACGTCTGGACTCCGTGGGTTCTTTTGAAATGTGATTTCTTACTACTTTGAATCCGATCCGGGGCTCTCGCCGCCCTTTGATGCTTCAGAATGTTTTTACGAGAGAGGGGTCCGCCGTTGCACCGACGGAATATCGAGCAGTACTCATTGCTTGCAGATTTATATCACAGCCACAGATATTGCATTCTATAACGCATGATTTACGCGTGCCGCGATTTCTTTACGGCTGATATAAATCTCGTCGGGCCGGACAGCGTTTTTATTTATTTAAATATTTATTATACCGATACCGACGATTCGTAAATATTTGCATCTGCCCACCAAAGATCAATACCACGCACAAATATTTGTAGCCGCGGCTAACTCGTTTTATTTCCTATTCCCTAATTGAAAAAATAATTAAACGCCTCGAAGAATCGTTTTATTATTCTGATGCAGTGTTAGTTATTTTCTAGCGAGATTGAATATTTTATGAAACGTGAAATATGATCGAGACTGCAAATTACAGCAGTTTATTCGTGCCAGTGGAAACTGAAGGAAATAAGAAAGAATTGAACGAAGCAGTTAATGCTAAGCCTCGTATAACCGGGCCACTATTATACAAACTACAGCCCAGAGTATAGTTACAGTCCCAATAAAATTCTGACACTACTAAAAAAACGATAAGTTTTTTAGTATTGGTCCATGCAACTTGGATTTTTTTTTAAGAAGTTAGAACAATTAGCTTATAATGACAGGAAAAAGAAGTTTTGAAAAATTTCCCGTTGGTCGAAATTGTAGGGAAAATACTAAAACCGTTTAGAACTTTTTCACGTGGGCCTGTATAGGAAATTAAAAAAAAAACACGTTATACAGAATTGTGGCAATTATATTCTGAAAATACGTCGACATTTCTGAATTCCCGTAATATTTTTACTGCTGCAAATTACAGTTACCAATGTTTAACACGTTCACGACGGGGCCGTATTTTGACCATTATATTTGTACCACCGGTGGTACATCTCGTCGTGAACGTGTTAACACTAGAACGACCAAACACTAAATGCAACTGGCTTACATTGCCTTGTAATAACAACAAAATAAGATTTGTTTAGATTTCGTATTAGTTTTGTTTAAATATCTACTTCGATAGAGAAGTTTATTAAAAAATTTTCTGATGGAAACATATTTATAATTTCAATATCTCTAAAAGAAAAAATTAGGAGGAAGTCATTTTGACCCATCCGGTAGTTCTAGTGTTAAACAAACGCATAATATCCGCAGTTTTGTAATAAATCTAATGATTAGACATCGGATGTTTATGCAATTTCCAATTTTTATAGAAACATTTTAAGAAAGTGGAATGAAATAAAATTTTATTTTTAACGGGGACAGCCTTTGTAGATCCAAAGCAAATAAAAATCGTGTTAAATTCTCTCGATTTTTATATTATAGCATTTTTTTAACATTTCCATGAGCCATAAATGCATAAAGATCCGATGTCTACTAATGATTCTCAATCGTAATACATGTAATAATTGACACATATCTGCAAATCGTATTTTTTACATTATCAATATAGACTCACATAAAAGGTTGCAAAAAACTATTAGTATTTTCTCTGCAATTCCGATCAATTGCAATTTTTCCAAAAATTGTTTCAACTTCCCAAAGAAAACTCCAATTCATATGTTCCAATCATCAAGAAGTCAAAGTCTGTTTAAAAGTGTCCGGACATTATCACGAGTATACGACCTCGATTTCCGTTATCGGAACAAATAAGAGCCGGAGGTGGGAGTAGTTAGCGAGCCTCGAACAGAACTTGGTTAGCTATTAAATTTATAGGCTTCTTTTTTTTAGTGAATATTCGCGTGCCAGTCTCACAGTCGGCCCAATCGTCTCCATTACTCTGAACTCTGCTACCGGCAGCGACGTTCATCATCGCGAAACCACAGGTCAAAGCTTAATTGCAGCTAACTAGGAGTCCTCGTTGTTCATAGAAAGACTGATGAAAAAGTCTTGGGCAGCGGGTGCTCGTTAAGTCATTCCCCCGGCGGATCTGTGCCAAATTAAATCGAACGAACCGGACGTCTAAATAATACACATCGTCCGTGGCTCGATCCATCCACCGTGGTACGTATCCCAAGGAGATGTTTGTACCGGGCCGCAATGATTCGTCCCTGCGCAAGGGGGAACTTTCACGTAACGTCTCGATCCTCGATGGATCGGAACGTTTCGGAATTAGCATCTAGCAAAGTGGACCGCGGAAAGACGCGCAAACGGCCTAGGAACAGGGTACCCACGCCTTCCTACCGTTACCGCGGTTCTAATAACAGTATGCCAAGGCTTTCGTTCCAGTATGAGCGACGTTCTACCTGTTCCCGTGGCTGGTCCAGCGTTGCCCGCAGCAGCGTGGCGTGATCCGGTAGCATTTGAAAACGGCACACGACTGCGCCGGCACCACCGATCGTGTTCTTTATGTTACGCGAAAACCGAAGCCACGCTGGGTACATGTTCCGAGGCATTCGGTTCTAATAAGCGCGTGTCAATTCCTCCTTCGATACCAATGGGCCCGCGAAACCATGTGTTACGCCTGTGGCACGCAAGTAGCGTGATCGCGTTCGAGAGTGAACGGCTAAGGTCGACGCATCCTCCACGAATTCCAGCACCGTCGAAACGTGCGGCGGGCTTGATAGCCGCCTGGTCCACGGGCGAACAGCTCTTAATTCGCGATAAAACATTGGTTCCGTCCCTATTCAGCGTTCGCCGGTGCACCCATGGCGCGAACACGATCCGGACATCCTCTCTTTCCCTCTCCCCCTACGGCTTGGAATTTCTATGATGCATACACGACCTGCATGCTAAAAGCTTGTTCGGGTTCGTTCCGTGCGCAAGCAACCAGAAGGACCTGCCGCCCTCCGCTAGTATGCGCAAGACCCTGACTATCCAGGCCAACGTCGAACGAGTATTGCTCGCTCTGTATGCTATGGAGCTTCCGCGTTTAACACGTTCAAAGTGGAAAAACAAGGCTGAATTTTGAAGAATGGATAAACTCGAAGACCACGAAGTTACATGACGTTCGAAACAGTATTAAGGACACCAACCCTGCCTTACTGCTGAACAGAAGAGACCAAGTTATAGTAACACGGATTAGAATAGGCCACACTAACTGGACTCATTCCCACCTTATCACCAAAACTGAAGCAAGCTCTTGTGATACCTGTAATGTTAAAAACTCCATCGAACACATCTTAGTTACCTGTCCAAAATTCAATGCCAAGAGAGTACAACATAACGTGCGAGGATCGCTGAACATTCTACAAGCTGAGGACTCCTGTAAAAGAATCCTTAACTACCTAAAGGATATCGGATTATACCATTTAATATAAACATTTTCCAAATCTTCGACATATCCACAGGGGTCACTAATAACCGTAGTTAGGTTCATCTGACATTAAACACGGAAAAAAAAGGCTGAATTTTTCGACAAATTTTCTTATCTTGTTATATCAGGGGGACCCATAAGTAATCAATTGTTTGGAAATCTGAAACAAATTTTGTCGTAAATTCAGGTTTTTATTCTGTTGGAACGCAACGCAATGCGAGACCTACGAAAGTGTCTCTCGAATTACACGGAGTTCTAAACCCTTCGACCCCCAACTAGAGGCAATAAATTAGCCTAAGACTCATCCTATTCTTTCCACATTTCCGGCGCCATAAATAATCTAAGACAGCGTCTGGATCTAAGACATCGTCTACCACTACCATTCACCACCTCCAACCCAGTCTTCAGTCTACATTCAATTCATTCAGTCTTCAGTTAACCTTCATCCAGTCCTCATCTAGTCCTCGTATACATACATTTTGGTCCTTCGAGAGTTTTCAGTTAGTTTTCATTCCGTTAACACGTTAACTGCCACGTCAGTCACATACGACTGACAGTGATTTTTGACTGGGTTTAGAAATTCATTTTTATTATGTTATACCCAGATAAATTGAATTCTATTGGAATCTTTCGAATTGAAAAGGGCTAAGACAACGTCCCCTATAATACATTTTTAGTTTTTGATTTCGTTAATTAGACTACTCTGATTCTATAAGAGTCTCTGTGCTCGATGTTTGGCGCTTAACATGTTAACATTTAGTCCTCGTTTACACGTTTTGTACAGTTGCCATTATTATTAAAGTCATTGTTATTGACAAGTCGTTCAAACATCTCTAATACTCAAAACACCTCACCCTTTATAAAGAATAACCGAGCGAGATTTTAAGTAATCGAGCCGGAGTGACAGATGTGAGGAAAGTCAAGGTCACCGATCTTCCCCATCTACGCACGAACACGTACATTTTGGTCCTTCGAGCCGGATAACGTACATATTCATTAATTTATTATACAGGGTAGCCCACATAACTCTTAACAGCTCAATATCTCGAAAACTATACCATCGATTTCAAAGTTCTTGGTCTTAAATTGCATGGATCTGAAGGGCCTTTCTAATTACACAAGCGTGAAGTGGCGCCCCCCTTTCCCTTTGAAGGGGGCCGGGGTACCTTTATAATTTTTAATGGAACCCCCTATAAAACGTTACATATTTAGATTACACAGGAAAAAACAAGTAAATTTTGTCTGAAACATTTTTTTGTAAAAATTCACAATCACAAATTTTCAGGACTATCCGTATGGAGTTAGTAATTTGTATGGGGCAAGAAAAAATTATTTTATATTTCTTAGATCGTCTTAAAAACTTGGTATATTAAAATTTTTGTTATTCAAGTAGTTAGTTTCTGCTTGTTAGTCTTGTGTGTGTTGTTGTCCAATTCTGAGCTATGTTTAAAGTTTCAAGTCTCTAGCTCAAGGGGAAGTGTTTCCTCCTCAACGATCGATACAGAACTAAAGGAAAAACAAATTCTTTGCAAATAATTGTATACTTTTATGGGTACCCCTAATACCTGTCTACGCGATGGAACAATTTGTTCGACGCATTCGCATCCGAAACAGAATCATCTGACACAAACAAGATCGCACGTGTCAGCATGATTGCATCTACGCGGAAGCGACTTTTCCGCGTCGTAGCTTCCGCAGGCATTTCACGGTAAAACGAAGAGTCGCCTCGCCTCCAGGAGCAGTTAATACCAGCATTATTCCCGACGCCGCACATTCATTTCGCTTCCGATACAATTAGCCGCGAGGGTGTAGGTGTATCATCACATCGCGATGCGAAGTCGTCCCATCGATAATGCTCGTTGTTCAGCTCCAATTAGATGATCGCTGTTATGCACGTACTCCTCGGGAACGCAAGGTGAGAATCTTGAAGAAAAATTCCCCTAGAATGCTATCGTTACCGATGATCTAGAATACTATATTTATCGAATTATAGCACATCCGCACGGGATGTGCGCGTACGCGTGTTCTTACTTCGTTTTCACGATTATTCGAACTTCTGTGCTAAAATAAATTGACAAAACGTCACAAATGGTCCAATTTCTCTTCGGATACGTTGTAGTTTATCGATGATCTGTTTATGGAATTCTAGCACATCCGCACAGGTTGACGCACATGCGTCTTCCTGCTTCGTTTTCACGATTATTCGAACTTCTGTGCTAAAATAAATGGACAAAACGTCACAAATGGTCCAATTTCTCTTCGGATACGTTGTAGTTTATCGATGATCTGTTTATGGAAATCTAGCACATCCGCACAGATTGACGCACATGCGTCTTCCTGCTTCGTTTTCACGATTATTCGCACTTCTGTGCTAAAATAAATGGACAAAACGCCACAAATGGTCCAATTTCTCTTCGGATACGTTGTAGTTTATCGATGATCTGTTTATGGAATTCTAGCACATCCGCACAGGTTGAGGCATATGCGTCTTCCTGCTTCGTTTTCACGATTATTCGAACTTCTGTGTTAAAATAAATGGACAAAACGTCACAAATGGTTCAATTTCTCTTCGGATACGTTGTATCTTATCGATGATCTATTTATGGAATTCTAGCACATCCGCACGGGATGTGCGCGTACGCGTGTTCTTACTTCGTTTTCACGATTATTCGCACTTCTGTGCTAAAATAAATGGACAAAATGTTACAAATGGTTCAATTTCTCTTCGGGTACATTGTAATAGATGCTTCAGGAGTTGGACGCAATCATTCCCGACACAAGTGCCGCAAATTTGTCCGACACCTGCAACAGAAATGACTCGGTGCGAAGTGCGTCGAGATAAATTCGCCTGACCTAACACGGGATAGAAAGCTTTCAGTAGATCCCCGTACAACTGTTGTCGTTACATCTGGTGTTAAGAGTTGGAAAGAAAATCAAAAATCTTTTTTTTTGTAGCCCCTATTCACTTTAAGGGGGTGAAATCGGCCCTTGAAAACTCGGCTATTTTCAATGTTTTTTCTAATTATATAAACAATTGATAAATATTTTGTTCGACGATAGTCCTCGTTAAAAGCAATATTTTTTCTATGGAAACTTTTGTCCTATATCTTGCGAGTTATAAAACGAAATCGAAAAATAGCCGGAATTTCAAGGACCGATTTCACCTACCTAGTACCTTGCACTACGTGTTCCCAAAGTTTCATCATTCTTTAAATTACCGAGTTTGAGATCGTTCCTCGTAAGTGGTTCCTGTTTCTTGAAACAGATGCAGACAACTTTTATTTTCTACAGAGATTATACAATTAGGATACTGCCTTTACAAAGCCATCTGCACGATAGAGTTAGACTTTCCTCGGAACAGAAGTTAGAGGGTGTAGCTAATGTATTGAGTGATCTTGATAGACTTGATCATCCAGCAAGCTCGTTTCGGCCACTGTGTTCTATGTTGGCGGAGCTTCCCGAAAGCAGGCAGGAGACCCGGAGGAGAAGAAAAGATTCGGACACCGTTCTGGTACGGAGAACTACGCGCGAGCTCCGGAGACTTTATCATCGCAGTCGCTCGCCTCTCTCATTAGTTGGCTGGCACGCCGCCCCCGGGGGCCGGCCTGTGCGTGAGTTTAATCTGTGCGTTGCAGCGGGCCCGTATGTATGCGTGAATTCGCCGCACGGTCCTCGGTAACGCGTGTCTGTCCGTCGTTGCCGCGCATTGCTCGCAAACCGAGGACCGCCTTCTGCCTCGCTCTTCTTCGCTTGCCTGACTCTCTCCTTACCGTTCCTTGACTCTATCCTTGCAGGGCTTGACCGTTCCCTGGCCGCGGGGGTACGTGCGCCTACAGTAACCAGCAAACCTGAATGACGTCTCAACACAAACGCAGGATTTTTCACGGAAACGAGGGAGTCCGACATAAGAACGCGAACCCGTGATTTGCGAACGATCTCTTGTAGTTGGAATATCGGTACAATGATTTCTCTATATATGTCGCCAAGGCCACGATGATAAACGTCGCGGAATTATCCCTACTACCGCGGGTTATACTCCGTGAGTGGCCTCGGACGCCAAGAAATGTAAACAGACAGTAAGGAGCAAAACTGAACCAATAACCACAAGTTTTGTATAAATCATTATTTATTACTAGGAATATAGAAGAATAACACAAAATCAACTTTATAATTATTTTTACCATAGTTAGAAGTAACTTAAGAATTTTTTTTCAATAATTAATGTCTCCTCGTTTAGCAATGGCAACAAATATACTGACTCGGTTTTGCACCATGTCCAATACTTGGCAATATTTAATATATCATTTATTTTTTATATTTCGTCCACAACCCTTGTGCTTTGTAAAACTGCACTAATTCGCTTTGGCATACTTTCTACTAATTTTTTGCAATAATCCGGAGATATTTGTTCCCACTGTTTTTGAATTCTATCATACAAATCTGTGATTGATGTTGGTTGGGAGTCATACGAATCCCGAAGTCGTCTTTTTAGTAAACCCCATAGATTCTCTACGGGGTTGAGGTCGGGGCTCTGTGCAGGCCAATCCAGAACAGAAAATTTTTTAGTACCGAGCCAATTTTTTACACTTTTAGCAGTGTGCTTAGGGGCTCGGTCATGCATGAAAATTACATTCTTTTCTTCAAAAGGCATATTTTCAACAGCATCTTTGAGATGATCTTGTAAAATATCCTTGAACATGTACAGACTCATGATGCCATTAATTCGGTGCAGTGATACAACACCAAATGCTGTTGGGCACCCCCAGAACATTAGGGATCCGCCTCCATGCTTTAACGTTCGTTTCACATGTCGTGGTTTAAGCCTTTCATTTTTACGAATCCAGCACCAAGACATGCCATCTGAAAAAATTCTGTTAATTTTGGTGTCGTCTGACCAAATAACCCGTTCTCAGTCAGTAGTTGTCCAGTTTTGATATTTTGTAGCAAATTCCAAACAACGTTTAATATTTTTTTTTCGATAACATTGGCTTCTTTTTTTTTCCTTAATGCTTCTAAACTCAGCTCCTTTGAGGGTTCTTCGTGCTGTCCACTGACTTATTTGTATATTCGTATCTTCTTTAAATAATTTTGCAGCCACAATGTAACTTGAAGCTTCCCCAGATGTGACAAACCGTATAATCCTTCGTTCATCCTGCTGTGATAATATTTTTGATCTTCTTCCAACATTTAATAATATACTTTTACAGTACTTTTTTCTTATTCTCTGCACTGTCGATTGACTAACACTGCAGGTTTTCGCCGTCTTACGCTTTGACAAGCCGTCATTCAAAAGAGAAATGACTTTTTTTCCACAATTTGGAGCAATTGACTTCATATTTGTAAGGAATGGCCGGGATAAAAGCAAACAGTTTATTATTTAATTATACGTCCTTCTCTGGTGTCGGACCTGACGAGACTGCTCGTCCTTGTTTCATTCCGTTCCTTTCTTTTTTCAACACATTCGTTTGTCCGATCGCTTATCGGACATAGAACATATTTGTTAACAACATGAACAATACATACAGTGACGGATCCGTTACAGCTTATCTTACATATTTATTGTTACTTCACTTGCGTGCTTTTCCGTTCGACTGATTGCGAAGAACTGAGTGTTAAGACGTAGACTAATAGTTTGTAAACATACCAAAGTGCAAGATGTAAACATACTACTAGAATATCCCACGTAAACATTTCTTGTACGGACCGGTGCAAAACCGAGTAAATCTATTTTTGTCGTCATTGCTAATCGAGGAGACATTAACACTACACTTACCAGACCAGTCAAAATGACTGCTGTTGCAATTTCAATTCAAAATTCCTGCTGCATGTAAGCAGGAATCAGTTTTATGAACTTTATATTATTTTATATGTATTCGTAAAAAATATATTTTTTGTTATTGACACTTATACCAGTACCAGTAAAAATGACTGGTGCATGTTTCTATGTGATGAAATGCTATTGGGGCAGCTACAACAATTGATAAGTACTGCAACGTTTTTTCGGGACAGAATATATGATTCCGAGAAAATCATGATTCTGATGCAGTACGCTAGCGGCCCTTGGAATTGTATATTTACTCAGGGTTTTGGGCCGCACGTAAGGTTCTCCTTGGGTCCCGGACACTTGGCTATCTGTAAGTGCGAACTCGATACTCGGGGTTGAGATCGATGAACTACAAACAATTAAGCTTTTGGTTAATTGAAAATGTCTATAAATCTATTTTTGTATTACAATTAATATTTTTAACTTTTTTTGTCATTTTTTAAATGTAAATAAGGACTGGAAACACCACTAAGCACTTTTTCTAAATACCAGTCATTCTGACTGGTTTGGTAGAAATAGATATACTTAACCCATTCGAGACGACGATTTTTTTCGAACACGGTCCCCAGGAGCGAAATTTTTTTTTTTTTTCTTTATATTGTTCATTTTTAATAAAAAAACATGTTTACTACGGAAATCACCCAATTCCTAAGTGAATTCACATAATTCACATAATAATAATAATTTCTCATAATAATGATAATTTTTAGATTTTTTTGGTACACAGTAAAACCAATGCCAAATTTTGTTTTCCTGTACTTTACAGATTTCATTAGTTCCAGAAAAATCTTATTTCGACGACTAGTTTACTCAGAATAACTGATAATTGCACATTACTGTTATTGCACACACGGTGTGCAGGCCGTCTTATAGCCTCGGAAATCCATTGCACACACGGTGTGCAATCGGTCTCGAATGGGTTAAATAGCCGGTAAATCTAGTGTTAATTATTGAAAAAAATTTCTTAAGTTACTTCTAACTATGATAAAAATAATTATAATGTTGATTTTTCGTTATCCTTCTATATTCCTAGCAATAAATAATGATTTATACAAAACTTGTGGATATTGGTTCAGTTTTGCTCCTTACTGTAGCACGAGTATGTCTCCTGGACGATACACGACGCTGGTAAGACCCGTGTTGTTGATATATATCGAGAATTTACTGTATTTAGTGGAGGAGGAACACTGAGAATAAAAAGAAAGGGAGCATTTCGTCCTAGCTCCGCCACGGGACTTGTCAGTGAGGCTGTCTAGCGGACCTAATGGAGATTCGCAGGTGAGAACTCCCGATGACGGGAAAGCGATATCGGTCCGTTCACCGACACTTAAGCGTAGCCGGGAAAAAACGCGTTTCCTTGTGCTGTTTTAGTGGCGACACTTTGAGACGTGTTACGTCCCAAGTGGACTGAATTATAGTTTTGAGGGGATAGTACGCAGTTTTGAACCTACCTGCATTCACCGGCTACGGTTCGGGAAATTGAGGATCGTTTAAATAAAGATTGTACCCTTTTATAGATAACAACTGATTTATTTATTCAAAATAGGAAACTGAATCAGATGTTAGAGGTTACAGATATTAATTATAAAGCAGATATACATGAGTGCAAATAGCGCGATTACAAAATTAGAAAATATAATGTAATATAATATTACCGAGATACAATTTTCCTTGGGATTAACACAATGTAATGTCCTGGGGGTAAAGTCCTGGAGTATCCTGGAGGAACTCCGGGGTTTCGCACCTTTTCAACTTTTGGGTTTCGCACTTTAACTTTGATTTCTCGCACAATTTAAACGCACGATTTTTATTAGGGCGATACGAGAACTACAGTGTTGCTCGCGACAAAACTAAAGACTGACAAACTGACTGAAAACTGACTGACAACTGGTCTCTTGAGGCGTTGGTTCCCTTATTTATAGGATAGCCAATTCTTTGTTTCTTGAAGCTGCTGGCTCAGGAGTTCCCACCTTGCATCCTTTAATCTTCTCCTAGCTGCTCGACTCCATGTCGCCAGGATCCTTTTTCTATGGAGTCAGCGTCATACCACGTCGTTTGGCATCATCTGATGTCACTTCTATTGCGCAGTTTGGATTATCGTAGTTCTCTCTCATGGTATTATCTGATGTCTTTCCTATTTGTTCTCAGGGTGCAAACCGATCTTCATTCATGCGTTTCGCAGAAGGCTGAGTTGTTGATTTGGCGCCTCGTTACCGCGTCACGGTATTGCGCAGTTCGAGTTAACATAGTTCTTTATATTATATATGTGTATAATTACGTATGTATATATTTGAGGGTCAACATTTATTTATTTAACGCTGGTTATTTTATTGTTTTATTTCTAAGCTTACCTCTCTCGTGGCATTATCGGATTTTGTGATAGTTCTTTATTAGATTGATTAATCATCGATGGTCGAATCACCGGACGTGACAACCGCTACCCGGTGAATCACTCTGTATAAGAAGACCAGGTACACCTCGGCGCGCAAGCATCGCGCAAAAGACGAGGATGCAGCGTGGGCGGCGCGGACTGGAGCCGAGCAGAGCGGAGCGCACGCTACGGCATTCCGAAGCGGGTCCGTATGGATCCTCACCGGCACGAAACCGCGTAATATGGGAATGCGAGGAGGCTTGATTTTAAGTGGAGAGAACAAATATCCCTCCTTATGCGCCGTCCGGACCTCAATTATCATGGAATCCCGACGGAGGGCGCCGAATAAATTCGGGGTTAGAACCGGAGACCTGCCAGAAATCCGACGATCGGACACTGGGAAAGGAGCCTTAGTAGGATACGCCAGAAAGGTTTAGGTGTTCGTTAGGCTCCTCGGAGCCCGCTACGGTGCTTGGGTGGTACCTACTCGGATCGCTTTATCCAGAGGATCGATCATTTTCTGACCCAATTTGTCGATGATTCATTGCCCCTTTCTCGTCGACTAGCAGTTCCACCTTTGCGGAGCACGATAGCGATGTGTTTATATTTCTCTATGGTGCGACGGTGAGAAACTGGCTGCTCGAAGCTTTCACCACCCACGATTTACGTGTTGAAGATGCGAAATCTCTCGTGCAACGACGTTGCTCCGTTTTGTTTCACTTTCCGTGATATCGAATGTCACAGGATCGGAAAACGTAGAGTTACAATTAAGATGGCCACGTTACACACAGAGGAAATTATAATACACAGTCAGTAAAGACTACTATCTAAAATAGCTCGGTATTTATTGGTTGTATCAAAAAGCTTTTTAATGAATTTCGTAGCATTTTAAGGGACGCATCGAATGAGTACGATTTGATTTTTGTCTGTGTCATTTTTTCCGAAATGTCAAGGCGAGCTTGAGTTTTTCCAAAGATAATGCACCTTTTTTTAATCCCGCGTTGTTGCTGGTGAAGGCAGGAATTCAACAACCTGTGACCTGTGTCCTTGAGTTCACCTTGAAAAACATTAGAAAAGACTCAAAGTACATGCACAAGGTCTCATAAAAATCGACTAAGATTGCTGCAAGCAATAGATAGAAATGGCAAATATTGCGTGAACGCACGAATTCAACGACCCGTAACAAGGACGCTCTTGAATTGACCTTGAAAAACTTTTGAAGAGACTCAAAATACATGCACAAAATTTCAACAAAATCGAGTAAGGTTGCTACGAGCTATAGATAATTAAAACTGGCAAATAAAGTGAATTCTCGATATATGTCAACAACCCGATATACGTTCAATCCCTATTTTCGATAAATATTCCGTGTATTGTTAATATTAACGAAAATAACCTGTTTTGTTTTGTTTATGCTATTCACTTTGTAATTATTACTACTTAATCTCGATCATTCAATTGAAAAATAGGTTGTATTATCACATTTCATGTAATATTATCCAAGTGTGTTTACACTTTTGCTCGTCACTGTATATAACTGACTTAGATTTACAAAAGATATATTTTAAATTTCCATTATAGGCACAGATTAAATGTTAGCAATCGCAACCTTCACTTTATTCTTCGAAATTCTGAACAATAGCAATTTAAACAATTTTCTTTACACATTCCTAGTAAACTAATCCTAAAGAAGTTTTCAAAGATTGTTCCTTGCACCGTCTGTACCGTGAAATCGTGGCGTCATTGATGAACGCGCTATAAATCAGCAAGATAACTGATGTAAACATTAATGTCGACATAGGACCGGAAAGAAACAAAGAAGTCTAACCGTTGTTTAACCCCTTAACTTGTACGCTCCAGTTAATTCGAGCGGCGTTGTATTTTATGCTGCTATAATGTTTCACACTCGAATATAATCGAGAATTGAAAATAACAATGTGAAAGCAAAGAAAAAAAATCGTTTTATTGATATTTATCATTTACATGGGATTGTAAGCTATAACACTTAGGGGAGAATTGCCGAATGCGTACCACTTAATTTCGAAGGCAGTTTATATATTCTTTAGTAGGAATTTGAGCAAAAATTATGTTTTGTATCTATGTATTAACTATCGAAGTTGCAATTTAATATGATTTTTCAAATATTTATTGATAGATAATTGTGATATGAACACTTTTATAAGATCATGCAAACAGTACGATTTAAGCAACCGGTATCCTAAATGGTACCAGCCGGTTTCCAAAATCATACCTCATGTGTTGGATTAAAAAGATACAGAAAAATCATAAGAGAAACTGTATTTTGCGTTTAATTTCAGTTTAATATACAATACAACATAAAAATAAAATGGAATATTACATTACTTAACTTAAATACAACTGGGACAATAATAAATATTGTCTTCTTTCAAAACTCTTCCAACCTTTTTTAATGCAGAAGTAGGTCTTTTTATCAATTCAAAGAGGTGTCTTCTTAACGTTGGCTTTGGAATTTTATACAGCCGAGAACATTCGTTGAATCCGTATTTTTTATTTCTGTAAGCCTCTATTGCTAATTTCATCTGTTCTTCTGTCCATTCACAATATTTTTACTTTCCCATGCTAAAAAAATTTGAAATATTGTAAATCGTTTATTTTCGCGGTAAAATTTGAATAACAGTATCTTAAATCGTACTGGTACGATTTAGGAAACCACAGTGTGGTACGATTTAGGAAAAAGACGTCCCGCTAAATAATCGAAGCTAACCTTTAAAACATTATCAGCATGTTTTATAAACTAAATAGAAATAAATAATATAACATAGCTAGTTTTCAAAAATATATAAGACTACTTCAGAAACTGTAGATTTATATTTAATTCAGTCGATTAAAATCGTTTAAAATTAACATCAGACTTGCCTGATTTCTTTGTGCTTTTGTCATTCACAAAACAACACTTCATGCGAATGACTTTTTGGTCCTACTTTATCGACATAAATAAAAGTTCATATCTTTACCACCAAGAGGCATCAAAATGCATTAATTTTTAAAGAAAAGAGCTGGTACGATTTAGGTGACCAGTACGCATTTGGCAACTCTCCCCTATTTATTCAAGAATAAAATATAGCCTTTTTCCATGGAACCATGGAACGGACCTTTTCCATTGATTTTTTTTTTTTTGCCGGTTTAAAAAAAAACTGTGCGTTAAGGGGTTAAGAAACGTAGGAATCTTGTGTTTTATCGTTGTGACGCGAGGTGTATGCACGATGCAGGAGTCGTTTTCGATAGTGATTCCCGAATCGGGTTCGAGCATCGAGCACCGAGGACGCGTTAGGGTGGTCCGTGACTACTTAAGACAGGAAATCGTCGTCCCCCGGTTCGTCGCGTACGATTCTGTCGCGCAGGGATTCCCCGTCGCGTCGTCGCGACGCGGGAAGAATGCGCTCGTCATTACGCGGCTACGTGACGATCAAAAGGAGGCCTGCGGTATTTACAGGGAGCAAGAGAGGGGCACACGATCGCGGATTACTCCGATCGATCGTTCGGCACCGTCGTCGCAGGGACCCCAACAGCGCCGAGCAATTCTCGTTCTTCAAACAACGCCAATATGTTGGTTCGTGGGTCACTGCTTTGGCACGAAACACGTACACACATGGTCGCGGCGCGCGGTGAGAGAAGAAACGGAGGGAAAGTGGAATGAGTCTCTCGGCTGGGGCGCCGCGTGACGGTGGAGGGGGACGAGGGAACAGAGAGAGAGAGAGAGAGAGAGAGAGAGAGAGAGAGAGAGAGAGAGAGAGAGGGGGAGCGAAGGGTAGCCGTCGTCTGCCGGGTATAGGGTGAAATTTAGTGCGGAATATAAGGGACCCTCCCGAGCTTGGCCTAAGGCGGGGTTTACAGCCCTCCTTGTGAATCTGGCCGTGTGCGCATACATTTTCAAAACTCACTTCGATCCACCAGGTTGGAAGGGATCGCATTGTCGCAGACAATTCTCTATCTTCCCCCACCCATTCCTTCGGACGCTTCTTCCTTTTCACACGAGGCCGGGCCACGCGTCCGGGGATACGTCCACCAGCTTTCACCGGAACTTGCCCCCTTTTTTCCGTTACACACCCGAAGATAGGGGCGCATCAACTCCTCCCAATTTTCTGGCTCTTTGCTCGACCAATTGCACGGCTACGGCTTCCCGTCAACAGAAACCATAATCGTTTCGTGCATAAGGTACGATTGGGAATGTCGTTCAATCCTTGTGACGAAGTAACGGATATCGTACCTAGAGACAGAATACAAAATACAGGGTGGGCCAAAAGTTACGAAGGGATTATAACGTGTTAATCACTACTGTGTGATTTTTTTTCTCTTTTTTACAGATTTATTGAACATTGAATGAAAAGTACGCCGTCGGCATGTTTAACACGTTGAGTGCCATGTCACCCATATGTGGGCGACGGAAATATTTGTCCAGGTTTTAAAATGAATTTTTACGTTAATATATTCATTGTACCAAATTTAATTGGGATCTGTAAAATAATTTTTTTCAATTTTTATTTCGTTAAATAACTTGCTTTGATTTTATGGAATTTTTGAGGTTTCTAGTTTGGCAGTCAAAGTGTTAAATATTTGACAGTATGTTGTATCTGCTTGTACTTTATAGATCACTGTGTGAACCTGCATGTATCGACTTGAAAATGGTACAACGAGCTTGAAAGATTAAAATGTACATACAACGTAACGCATAAGCAATATTATTTAAAAATGAATGGTAGAGGAACACGTGAAATACTCGACACGGTTTAAATCGATAAAATTCATTTCCGAGGATAACGCAACGAGTTAATGTGCACACTTTTTATGGAAAACGATAGAAATTATTTAAGTGATTAATTAAGTGGTTGACGAAGAAAATGAGTCATTGTGAAAAAATTAATTGTCTCATTTACCGTTTCATGAAATTATTGAAAAGGCTGATCAATAACGGTATAATTAACAGGCGATTTTTGGCTCGACGAGGTACCACGAAAATTGCAAAGCCAAACAAGAGAAAAATGTTGAAACTACCGCTATCGAAAGTTATTTAACGTTAATTGCTTGGTCCTGTTATTTTCGAGAGAAATAACGGTTAATATAAGTTCAGTAGGTAATGTATTGAATTCCCCGTTGATATTCGACGAATAAGTGAAAATTCATGAGTAATCGTCGCCGCGGGCCAGTGATTTTTTATCATTGCGAACAAACTGATTGCGAGCGCCCTTATAAATGGTGGTCTTTAAGCTTCGTGTCATTGTTCAAATATTATACACACTAATATTGTCTGGATCGTTCATAAATTTGTGCGATTTAATAAATTCAGCGAAAATGTCTTGTTGCGTTTACCTTTGCCGAGAATATTAAACACAAAAAGATTGAACCGAATGCTGTTTGCTCGGTACCTACCACGAAAATTTCCACACAACATTGCTAGTATTAACGAGTTATCGATGGCCAAACAAACCAAACATTACGTTTAGCTTACGTTTCATTTGTAATACAGACGTTTTTCATTCTACTTTTTCGAATTCGTACATTTTAAAGTTTCAACAATTCATGAATCCACTTTTACATTCTACACAATAGGTAAAACACGTCAAGTTCACCATCTACGTGTTGGACAAGATGTGGATCGAAATGATTACACTTTCTCATTCTGAGAGTGTGCCTCAAAGATTGATCCAAACAGCAGAAATTATAGGACGACCAGGTACAGTGATTTCTCTATATACACTTGCTGACAAAAGTTAAGAAACATAGTAATCGTTTGGGAATTAGTGTATATTTTTAATCTCCTGAAATACATATGTCCGAATTAAAAATGACATGACGAGATTACGTATCATACATGAACATACAATAAGCTTTTTTCGATTATACTTGTATAAGGACTACAATTAATATTGAGTCAAGGAAACAAAATAAATACTCGTGACACAAGTTAAGAAACATGAAGACTTCTTGCAAGAAGTAGAGTAAGCAATGTAAACAAACATGTTCGAAGGAGTCTAGTCTCTTTTCTGACATCGTCGAGTGTGGTTTGTATTATTATCTGCAGTAAATATGGCAAGAAGGCAACACTTAACTGAAAGCGAGAAACAAAGAATAGTTGAAATGTTTAAAAAAGGGCAGAGAAAAATTGACATTGCAAAAGTGTTTGGTGTAAATTTTTGTGTTATCACGAAGATTATAAAACGTTTTCAAGACAATGGAACTGTTTAAGTGGCACCACGAACCGGCAGACCACGAAAAACAAGTAAAAAGCTGGATCGTCGAATTGCAAGGCTGTCTAAATGGAATCCCTTTTGCACAGCTGTCGAAATTAAAAGTCAGTTGGACCTCAGAAACATTAGCAGTAGGACAGTTAGCCGTCGTTTAGATGAAAATAATCTTTTTTCACGGAAAGCATGTAAGAAACCATTTGTTTCTAAGAAGAATCGTAAAGCTCGGTTGGAGTTCGCTAAAGAGCACATTAACTGGTCTGTTGCTGAGTGGTTAAAAATTCTATGGAGTGACGAAAGTAAGTTCAACTTATTCGTAAATGACTCCAGAAGTGACATACGACGTCCTATTGGACAGAAATTTAATGTCAAGTATCTGAAACCAACAGTAAAATTTGGTGGTGGTAATGTGATGGTGTGGGGCTGTTTCTCACGTAACGCGGTCCTGGTCCGTTAATACAAATAAAGGAGTCTATGGATAGATTTGTGTATCGCGATATTTTGCAAAATCATATGTTGCCATTATCTAAGGAGAAAATGCCAATGGAGTGGTCATTTCAACATGACAATGACCCAAAACATTCTCCTAAATTAATTAAGGCATTTCTCATGCATCAAAATGTTAATGTAATTAAGTGGCCAAGACCTGAGCCCAATTGAACATTTGTGGGATTACGTTGGTCGTCAATTGGGGAGTAATTCATTTACCAATAAAGCGAAGTTAATGCAAGAAATTATGAAAATATGGTCTAAAATACCACCCGAGCATTGTGTTCAATTAATCGAATCAATGCCACGCAGATGCCATGCAGTCATCAAATCCAAGGGTTATCCAGCATCTTATTAGATCATCATAAAAAGTATAAACACCAGCACATTGTTGTTTTTTGTTAATAGTGATTACATGATTCAAGCACAGTATGTTTCTTAACTTTTGTCACAAACTTTTCTTTCGTTTCCTTGACTCAATATTAATTGTAGTGCTTATACAAGTATAATCGAAAAAAAACTTATTGTATGTTTATGTATGATACGTAATCTCGTCATGTTATTTTTAATTCGGACATATGTATTTCAGGAGATTAAAAATATACACCAATTCCCAAACGACTACTTTGTTTCTTAACTTTTGTCAGTAAGTGTATGTGAGTGTCATGTAGAGGACCTTGCCATAAGACGTGATTGATATTCTGTCTCATGACCACATGAACAGCCAGGGTTATTTACCAGATTGATTTTAGCTAGAGAGAAGTTAAGACTATAAGGACCAGATCTAATTCTGTTAACGGTCACAATGATTTCTCTTCAATGACTTCCTTCTTTCCGAGACTCGTTGAGACCACTCTACAAAGTTGAGATGCAACCCTCTTGTGCGTGCAAGATTCCGGTATCTCTGGTATCAACGGGTCCATGGTACCGCGTTTATCGGTTGTCCTACCCGACGTGACGTCGTTCCGGCTCGGTCGCACGAAAGGAAAAGTTACGAGCCGAAAGAAAAATTACGGTAGGCACGAAGCACACCCAGCGCGATCACGCTTGCACGTGGCCGCATACGCACGAGTTAAATTCCGTTGCACCCCGTGGCACCCTCTTCCACATCCAGCCCGTCTCCTCGTCATTCATCCGGTCCATCTTCTGTTTCCTTTTCCAGCTTCCCCGAATGCATATTTCACCGTTCCCTTTTCGGTTCAAGAAGCGTCTCACCTGTGCGTGCGCGAGCATCCCCCTTGTCCCCCTACAGATACACATATACAGGGTGTCTCCAAATGTCTGCCGTTGCCGAATCAATGCCAAACGCACCCAGACTTGATCAAGACCCTGCGCCAGAAGTGGTCGACGCGTGTTGCTTCATGGAAACGATTTCGTATTGTTTAAACTTTTCCGCGATTTTCATTGTACAGGATGCATATCTTTTATCTGGTACGACATGGTTCAAACAGATCTTTAAAAAATTATATAGGTCCTTAATGAACCAACAACTAACGCTCAAAAACGTGGTGCAGTAATGTCGTTTGGCATTATTGTGTGTAACAAGATTTTTAAGCTTATTTTTGGTACAGCATAATTAGTCAAAAGATTATTAACACGTTGCCGCAAATGACAGCTATAGCCGTCCGATCTGAAGAACAGGCACTAACTCATACACGCGTGTACTAACGCATACACTTGTTAATTATTGAGTAATACATCGAAAAAAAGGTATAGCATGCCAGACAGCATATCAATTGTTCTTTTATGCGTTTTCTCATGCTTTACCGCTTCGGAAAAAAGAAATATGTTTCTGAGCACGATCGTCAAATTAAAAGTGTGCGGCAACGTGTTAATTGTCTTCCGGTAGATAAAGTGTTAACAAAAGAAGTAACACACGGAATTCAATACGATTTAAAGCAGGGAACAGATTAATCCTTTACGCTCGGCGCTATTTTAATTCGAAAACTAAATTTTTCATCTGTCTTAGAATATTTTCATTTTATTCATACGAAACTGATCCGATTTCCACATGTAATATTTAAATGTTTAGCGATGTAACATATATTTTGTACTATTTCTTGTAATTTCTTTGAAATAATGCCACAACAATTTTTAGTGGCGCTTCAAGGTCTCACCACTCTAGTGCAAAGGGTTAAAAAAATTCAAGGGCTCCAATTTTACAAGTCCCAGCTGATTAAAATGATTAACGGAGCAATGGAATTTCTACTTGGTGATGATAAACGTGATCGATATCGATATGCAAACAAAGCTCGTTTTGCATAAACATCCGCAAACTCATAAGAAGAACTTCTTCTCTTCTCATGATCTTCTTCGCCAACTTCGATCGTCTTTCCTCGGAGACGTATTCGTGAACAATTAGGTCCGCCTGACTCGCGTTCTCCGCGTATCTGAAACATTTTTGAAGCCAGCTATAGTTTGCGAAGTAATTGCGTGCGAGACACGAAACGAGACACCCTGTACGGTGACTTATATATATATTTTAGCGACGCTCGAGCGCCCCCGCGGGCGGTCCCCGAAAGTTTGCCGATTTAAGGATCCGCAGGAACATAAATTGAAAGTAATGGCTCGGTGTGTACGTGTCAGGTCGGATGTCGACGTGCATCGAGAGGCCGGGTTGACCGGCTCCGAGTCTCTCTCTCGCAGCGGCGGTTCTGACCCGTTGCGTCGCGACGACGGTGCAAACGTTGTCCTATCACGAAACCCCCGGACCCTTTTTCCTTCGGTGCCGAGGGTATGCGAAAAAGATTGAGAGAGAGAGAGAGAGAGAGAGAGAGAGAGGAAGAGAGCCGGGGTATGTGTACTAATCCGACTGCGCGTGCTACGATCGCTACGCACGGCAGCTTGTAAAACAAGATCGTACTTCGGCCGTGCGTCGAACGGATCTTCGGGGAACGAGGATAAAGAGGATGGAAGCGGCCGAGGAAGAAAAAGGAGTAGCATCCCCGTGGACGAGAAATAAAATGAAAAGTAGCGGAAGCCAGAGAGCAGAAGAGAGGAAGAGAGAGAGAGAGAGGGAGAGGGAGAGAGAGAGAGAAACGTCCGTAGCCGTGGGCGCGATAAGGTGTCTCGAGCCCCGGGTGATGGCCAACCACCTACTGGGAGTTAAGAACTCTAAATTACGCGTGGACATGGGTTTATGTCTTCATCGGTTACAACCAACGACCGGTCTCCGAGGAACTGACGTTCCGGTTATTCCCGGTGCTTTATTATTCTATATTTCTCGCTTTTACCCCCATCGGCCGGCGAATAAATTGTCGGCGAGCAACGAAAAGAAAGAAAATGCCGGGGCTCGTGGTCCTGGACACCGGAGGAGGATACCCGGCCGAACGTTCAACGAGAAATTAACCGTTCCCCGTTCTGTGCGCCGCTTTTTAGCCTGTTGCTAATTAACAGGCATCGCGAGCCACGGGTTAATTAATTATTATCGAAGACGGCCGGTCATGCACGCGGCCCGGCCCTTCCCGAATCTCACTTTCGTTCCGCGCGACACGACGCGACGCCTAATCGATGAATCACGTAGCAAGATCGTGACGGCCGCTACTTTTTCGATCCGATCGATGATCGCGGGGCTGGGCGTCACGGGATATACGTGTTTAATTAACAATTCTGATTAATGGATCGGCAACGCGTCGCGCGCTTTCCGCTGGATCGCTGCCGACACCCTCTGCAACCCAATTAAAAATGTATCGTGTGACTGGTGATGAAAAAGTTGCAAAATTGCGATACAACTACAGCGTTTTCTCGATATACAGGGTGGGGCATCACATTTTGCCATCAAGATTTACGTCATTATTATTACGCATAGCAAACAATTTTTTAGGTGAAGTTGAATGGTTTCGAGAGGGGCACATTCTGATGGTACATTTTTTTTGTAGGTGGACGTGTAAAGGACATATGAAGATCATTCATGTTTTTTTAAATGGAATCATATATTTTTTATTGCATCAGTTGATGCTCCTTCATATTCTTTACAAAAAAGTAATAATCTATTTGTGTAAAAAAATTATTAGTTTAGGAGATATTTTAATTTTAATTTGTTAGGAAATCTCGATTCTTTCTGGTCAATATTATGAATTCAATGTGATAATATAGTAGGAGAGCAAGAATTATCAATGTAAATATTTACATTTTCTGTGTTGACAATTCTTGCTCTCCTACTTATTGTGAAATTTAGTCTCTTTTACGTCTCTGATACGGCGAATACGGCGATACGGTGAATTATCACTTCATAATGAAGTATTCTAAAGAAGAAAAGATAGACATGTTATCAATTTATTTTGAAGTTGGGAAAAGTGCTACACATGCAGAATGATTATACGCCAATAGATTTCCTCAACGAAATCATCCATCACGCCGTAGCTTTGATTATGTTTCTAAAAAATTTCACCAGACGGGGAAATTATTACGCAAAAAGGCAATTCGTAATAAAACAATAACAAATGAAGCAAACGAAATTGTAGTGTTAGCCGCAATTATGTTAAATCCATCCGTTAGCTCTCGCGAAATCGAAAGACAAGCTGGAATTAGCCGCAAAAGCATTTTACGCATACTCAAAAGGCACAAATATCTCCTATTTTTTAGCTAAATATCTCCTAAACTAATGATTTTTTACACAAATAGATTAATACTTTTTTGTAAAGAATATGAAGGAGCATCAGCTGATGCAATAAAAAATATATGATTCCATTTAAAAAAACATGAATGACCTTCATATGTCCTTTACACGTCCACCTACAAAAAAAATGTACCATCGGAATGTGCCCCTCTCAAAACCATTCAGCTTCACCTAAAAAATTGTTTGCTATGCGTAATAATAATGACGTAAATCTAGATGGCAAAATGTGGTGCCCCACCCTGTATAGCAACAACACGGGTCTTATGCCTGCGACATATATCGTCCAGTATTACAGTACCGGACAAAATGCTAGCACATGCGTGGTATCTTTAATTTCTTGGCAATTTATATATCGAGAAATGACTGTATACGAACCTGTCGGGAGACACGTCGATTCACATAATCGGGTGGTTGATGTGATAGGAATCCTATTAACCCATTTGCATCATTAGCGTACATATGCGCTCATTTTTCCTGGTTACTATCATTATTCGTTAGCTAAAAAATAGAAATGGAGAGTGTTGTTGAAGATGAAAGTAGTAATTCTGATTTTCTCTTGTAATGCTGAAATATGAAGTTCTTTTACTTGTCATTTTTGTACTTAAATGTAATAATAAAAAAAGTTTGGTGATAAAGGCCTTCTTTTCATATTTCCTTATGATGCAAATGGGTTAAAGGATTTCGCTCAGCTAGGGTTCGGTTAACCAGGCATTCAATTTAGTTCATATAAACAAAGTTCCACTGTGCTATAGAAGTGATGGGACAATAGAATGGCGCATTATTATCCTAACGGACTCAATCGATAGAAATCTTTGATCAATGCATGATATTAATACTAAACCCTACCACGGTCAAAATGGCCGGGTTTCTATTTCAAAATTATTGAAAGTATAAAAACATTTTCATAGAAAATTACTGAATTGACTTCTTTATCTAAGCACATTTTGTAATGAAAATCGTACGAACTTTAAATAAGTTCAATCTTCTCCCTTCTATAAGACATTTCACTTTTGTGCTTGGTAGGTTTAGTGTTAAAAGTGCATTCACATGCATATTTTCGAAACCGACTTGTTAAGTCTTAGATATTTGAAGTTAACAGAGTATTTGGATAGAAATGGAGTGATGGGCTTAAAAACTCTAGTAAATTAGAACGCTCTATGCTCGTTGTCGCGCGCTGTCCATTCTATTAACCTTTTCTGCATTTTCTTTGAACAAAGTAAAAACCGTGTTGTTATGGAACTTCAGCTTTAAGCTCTCGAGACGATGCGCAATGGTCATTTTACGTCAGGAAGAAAGGATTAAATGAGAAAAGCCTCGAGGAAAATTTTCTGTGAATTTGCAGTGTGTTGTTGAAAAATAATTTCACGTTCTAGAAGAAAGTAGTGGTTTGATAAAAATTTCAAGTGACGTGTCCGCTCGTTCGTAATAGTAAACGATGATGTTACATAAGGTGAGGCAATGTGGAAAGCTGCGTCAGGGACAGGTCGACGAAAACTACCCAACTTTCTTACGGGGAAACGCCTTTAACATAACGTAATATCCTAACGCGGTTCCGTCATTTCCTGGTGGCCATATAGCCGTCCCTAAAGCGACTCCCTGGGGAGAATTTTGTCAAAGGATCTTTATTCTATGTGGACGTATAATACACTATTGCGCCTCGAGCAAAAGGGAAACGTGATACGGTGAGTGTCACACCGCAAAAATTTCGATTACGCACGGACGCATTCAGAACGATCGTCGACGAGACACACGTTACTGTTGCAATATTTCTACCACCAGCTATTACAGTAGTAAATTTGAAAGCATCGCGCAACATTCACTTTAAAGAAATTGACAAATTGATACGTGGGACACGTATCTATAAACGATTGAAAATATTATGCATGTTTCGACAAAGTATTCGTCACCGTGGACCCTTGAGTCTGCAAAAAAATGATTTTAACAGCCATTTCTTTCTAATATAGCAAACCATTCGTAAGACTTGATTAAATTTTTTCGGATGACCAACTTCTTAAATAAGTATAAATTCTTATACCTTAATTTTTCTAAATAAAAGAAAATTTATTCTTTATTTTATAACTTCAACCAACCGAAAATAGTGCACAGGTATTCTGAAATTTTTTTAATCTTTCCGTTGCTTCAAGTTTTATCCGCCAATTTCTGTTATAAATGCATTTAATCTGCAGTTTAATTTCTGCGTTGTTGAATGCGAACTATTTTCAGAACGGCGTGTCAAAAACTATTGTTAATCAAGGAGATTATACAACTACGGTTTTATTTACCTCGCGCGAGAGACTGAAAACTGCCGCCGTAGCGTCTCGCGTTCCTTAATCAATCCCAGCTTTTTTGCGGTTTGCAATTTTATGGATGAGACCGCGTACACAGTCGCCGTCGCGCGCGCGCGCCCGCGCCCGATTGGTTGATTGCGCGCGAGAGATCGAATAGAATTCGAGGCCAGTTTTAAATATTGAAAACGTCAGAGCTTTGAAGCACCGGCGGACTGACTGCCGCGGACAGAAGCTTCGCGTTTTGTTTGACGTTGAGCGTATTTTCAGAAATTTCAACATCGTACATCGCCCGAAAATCCATTCCGGCGTCATTCGATGGAATCACGGCCAGAAACATGGCATCCGTCCGATACTGCATTTCCAATCGCGCCGAGGACTTCAAAACGACCCGATTGCCATTTAATAACGAGCTCTGGGAAAAGTTCGACACCGTTTTGTCGTCGCATAGTACTCCAAATCAACGTTCTAGCTGTTCCAGAGTTCAATTTGCACGCAGAAAACGTTCGAACGGAATTAATTTAAACGCAAATGGCTTTTCAGATGTTATGGAACCAACTACATTTTTTACGCTTACTGCGGATGCTGATGCAACAACATTGTCTTTTATTTTTCTGTTTGTATTGTAGATTGTACTCCCCGAAACTTATGGATAAATTTTATATAAAATTTATATAAATGAAATTTTATATAAATGAAACACAATTTCTTGAGTGCAAGTATGAAACATAATTCGGTAATTTTTTGTGCAGTTCATAAAACATACTTCTTTTTCTTAATATAAAATATATTTCTTCATAAAATATGTATGTATTTATAAAATATATTTCTTCATAAAATATGTATGTATATATAAAATATATTTCGTTCATAAAATATGTATCTATATATAAAATATATTTCGTTCATAAAATATGTATGTATATATAAAATATATTTCGTTCATAAAATATAGTTATTTTACCTTTTCATCTTTTATTCATTTTTTCTTTTTTATCTTTAAGTATTATGTTGTCCACTTTTATGCAGTTCATGAAGCATATTTCTTTTACCTTTTTATCTTTTATTCGTTTCTTGTAAATTCTAGTTGGGTTGTATGTGAACATGCGTCTTGGATAATACGATAATTAGACTACCGACCATCACATAATAATCACTTTCTTGGAACAACAAAGTTCAACGTCAAATATTAGATCGTGTTCCGTATGAAAAAGTTAATAACGTGTTAGTATAAAGTGGAGTTGCTAATAATTGTAATACGTAATTACAGAATAATTTCTTTTTCTAAAAGTAGCAAACAATTTAATATTTTTCATAATTGAATGACTGTCTACAACAATATCAGAATCGTAATTGAAAAATCTCCTCGAATAGTACAACTTTCTTGAAACGCATGAGTGATGGAACTGTATTGAGACAATATCGACTCGAGCACGCCAATTGACATTGATTTTCATATAAAAATAGTTTGCGTCGACTGCAAGAAAGAGGAGCCAAGTAGAAAATCTTTTCTTCGTTTAATGATTGTAATAAGCTGAAACTAGTATAATAATATTTCTAAGCATTCTTACTCTGTTTACTACTTTAAATTGCACCTATTCACCTTTGCTATAAATGTATAAAATCCACAGTCTACTAATTGAAATTTCAAGTAACTTTCCTATTAAAACAAAACTGCAGAAAGTTCCTCGGCCATAAAATAGGGTTACCGATGATTGTAATTAGACTGCGGATCTTATGCATTAACGCAAAAACTGAGTAAGGTGTAATTTCAATCAGAAAGATTACAATCAAATTCTTACAACTTAATAAAACCACTGAAGCGAAATAAATTCCTATGTCTTGCGATTAACCCTTTGCACTCAAAGCTATTTTAACTCCGAAACGAAACACTTCTTCCGACCCAGAATATTTCCCTTCTATATATATATATAATTAAAATATAATTAAAATTGCTGTGTCATTATTCAAAATATTTTTTGCATCATTAAATTAGTTTGTATTCAATAAATTTCTAAACACTTCAGTATTGTCCGAGTAAATTGCACTAGCCTAAAAAAAAAAAAAAAATATATATATATATATATATATATATATATATATATATATATGTAAATATGTATATATATATGTAAAAAAAGAAAATATATATATTTTTTTTACACACGGACAATACTGAAGTGTTTAGAAATTTATTGAATACAAACTAATTTAATGATGCAAAAAATATTTTGGATAATGACGCAGCAATTTTTACTGGCGCCTTACAGTCGCCATTCGAGTGCTAAGGGTTAATACTTAAAATTTTTATTTTGTATGAAGATCCGAAGTCTACTGATAATCATGTTCACCGCGTTACAGAACAATTTCTTCTCCTGAGGGTAAGAAATAATTCTCCCTTTCTTCCCGAATGAACGATACCGTAAAAGTGTAGTAATTGAAAAATTGAGAAGAAAAATAAATCGTTGGAAATTATGAGCGACGCTAATTGAACCGTCGGGTAACTTTCCACGTGCTCGAAACTGCGGAAAGTCCGTCGACTTGCACACATTCGCACAATAGACGAAAGAAACCGAGCCACGCGAGGGGAGGTGATTTGCGATTTACTTACAACGAGGAGAAGGAAAATGTAAAATCAGGATTTTCGACAGATGGCCGGAATCTCAGACCTCGGGCCGTGAATACGCGGATAGTAAAGGGAGAGCCAGACCTCACGATTTTATGCCCCCGGGCGGACCGCCGATGGAAAAGTTGCGCTCTGAGTGCTACGACTCGCTTTTTTGCTCCGAGACGCTCGTACCAGCTCGAAATTTTCGAAACATTTCCGTCGACGTTTTGTCTACAGTGCTTTACCTCCATTGCGACCGTGCCGTGTCTCTTGTTAATACGAAATTACAACGTCGAGCCGATTCAACAACGATCGTCATCCCGGTCCGTTACACACGCGGGAAAAAACATCTCGCGCAATTACAAAGATCAACTGGAATTTATTATTCCGTGAAACACCATAATCTTCAAGTGCTGACATTTTAATAATTAATATGCGCGAGTGCCGTGCAATTAGTAACACTACATTCCTCGTCAAAAAGATAGCCCAGGTGTGCTATCTTTAATTTCTCAATGACGCAAGTAAAGTTTTACGTTTGTAACGTATAATCTCAAAACATTATAAGCTCAGAATATGCGGTTCGTTGAAAATAATTAAAAATATTATAAGGTTTAGTGTGTAACAAAAGAAATTGTTTTATTTTAAGAACGAAATGATAGCACATGTACAATAAGAAAATAATAATGAACATGAATTTTAACTAACAATAATTACTTATCAAACATATATACTTGTTTAATAATGGGTACATCCTCCTTTATTTTCTATTACTTCTTTTGTACGATTTACTATCGATTTATATAGTTTTTGGATATAACTTTGACTTAACGTATCCCATTTGCGTACAATTGCATTTTTTAATTCTTTTATGTGTTGATACTGCTTTCCAAATTGCCCAGCAATTTTCAATAATATAAAACAGATATATTATTTTCATTAAAATATGATTGGACCAATCTTGATGTGTGTAAAGATGCATTATCTTGTTGAAAGGAATCAGGTCCGGAAATGCGTTCAGCATGATTATTTATTTGTTCTTTGATTAAATTTATGTATTGGACACTATTTATACTCCCATTGATGAACTTGATACTTGTCTTGCCGAAATAACCAATAATAAATAATACAAAACAATTACGCTGCCTCCTCCCATTTGTCGTCGAATTGCTGACATTGTCTCTTTTCTTATGTCATGAAAATAATATTGGAATCCATCAGGACAATCCAGGTTAAATTTTTTTTCGTTCGAAAATAGTAGCCTTCTCCATTTCTTTTTCCAATGCACTCTTTCTTTTGCAAAGCGTAAACGTTCTGCTTTGTGTTTCGTTGTTAACGGAGGTTTCTTTTTCAATTTTAGCCTCTTAATATTTTTGCAGGATAGTAGAACTCGACGAACAATTGAAACACTGGCACTAACACTAGATTTTCCATTATTTGCTTCGTTGTTAACTGCGAGTTGGAAGCTACGCGCAAAATTGCTCGCTTATCACGATCAGATAACGATGACGGCCGACCAGTACTTTTCTTTTTGCCATAATCTTCAACATTTTTTAAGAAATTGTGTATTGCTTCACGACTTCTTTTTATTACTTTCGATATTTTCACTACTGATAAGTGTTGCTGTTTTAGTTCAAGAATTTGCTTTTTTTCAGACTCGCTTAAATTGTTTCCGCGTCCCATACTTACAAATTTATATAATATTGTACTGTAACCTTTACTCGTTGATAGATCATGAAATACTGAGCAATTTCTAAACATATTAACAGAGTGTGCTATCATTTCGACCTTAGTATGGAACAGTTTTTCTTTGTTGTATACAAACATCTACAACATTGTGACTTATTTCCAGCAAGCCGCATATTCTGAGCTCATAATGTTTCGATATTATTCGTTGTAGACGAAAAATTTTACATGCGTCATTGAGAAATTAAAGATAGCACACCTGGGCTATCGAAGCACGTGCTTAGGGCAACGGGAAAAGAAGGGTACCGTAGAAATTTTAATTTCACATCTGTTACGTAGTAATAATATTTCCAAGTGTTTAATTGCATCTGCGTGCGAGTGGAAAGATGAAAATCAGTAACTTCTATTAAAAACACTTTTTAGATATAAAAAATAATTATTCCAGCATACCTGTTCCTACATTGTGACGAACGTTCTTACACGTGATGAATTTTTAGAGCTCCATTCTTCATAATTGCTTTCGCCTAGAATTCGGAAATATAAACCTTCACTGATTTCATTAACAATAACTCTTTAATTATACAGTTTGGTGGGTATGTATGTATAACATTATTTGTCTGAAATTATGTTTTAAATCGATTAGAGAATTTTCGATTTAATCGGATAAAACACCCCCCGTAAGGGTAGCTTTATAAGAGTAGTTTTTTGTACTAGCAAAAAAATTATATCAGATTCGGATTCTACGAATAGAAAACCCCCCAAGACTGCCCCTTCTGCATAATAAATATTGCATGGTTGAAAGAGATATGAATTTTGTCCACCTATTTTACTTTTCTGAAATATTTTTTACGTTATTAAATTTGTTTGTATGTAGTAAATTACCAAACACTTCAGTATTGTACGAGTAAATTGCGGCATTTTTATATGTATGACATAAAAAAAAAATACGTACAAGGCAAATATTCTTGGTCATAAGAAATGTTTTGTTTTGGAGTTAAAATAGCTTCGAGTGCAAAGGGTTAACTGATTTTAATGAGAAAAATGAATATCTCTTTTTTAATATTCATTATGCTTTAACAAGTAAGTATGACACAGTAATTGGGTCCCTTGCCATTCGCAATATCTACATGAAACCGAAACGACCCTTGTCCGTTCTACAAAGTAAGATGGTGCCAGTCCAAGGTTAATTGGACAAAATTTTAACTGCGTATCAGGCGAGAGGAATTAATTCTAAATACAGGTGGCTTAGGGATTTGCATTCCCGGCAGGTAATTAACAAATACGGTACGCTGTCCGACGGGCCATCACAGATCTGTTAACATTTAATGCCCGGATTCGGTGATCCCTGGATATTAGCTCGAAGATAATTTTGAGACGGAACGTGATTCGAACGCGATACGCGAAATTACCTTTGCGCAGCGCCGCACAGTGGGCAAAAACGACCTTTTTCGATTCAAAATCAAAGAACTTTCGATAGGAATGAGGTAGAGCGATGAAATTTTTTTTAAATGAAAGCTGAAACTTTGTAGAATATAGGAAAAATAGGGAGATTACGGTACGAACGTTTTTTAACCTTGAGAAAATTCGTTAAAGTTGCACAATTTCAAGAAAGCGCCAGTAGTAATGACAGCGATACGTCAAGTGATGACGAGATGCGAAGTGCTTCATGTTTCGTAAGTAACTCAAAACGTTAAAATACTTCATTGTTATTATTTTTATTGTGTTTTATATATGAGAATACGATACACTTTCAAACTAGTGTGTTATCAAGACATTTTAACGAAAAAATTTCATTAATTTGTGTCACAAAAATCTATTTTTTTCAAAAACCAGAGGTCGTAGACAAATTTTGAAAACAGATTTGAAATCAGCGTGAAAAAATCTATGGGAAACGATATATAGCATGTTAAAAAAAAATTTTCCGCGCGTATTAGCCACAAAAACAAAATTTTTTTGAAATTGTGCAACTTTAACGAATTTTCTCAAGGTTAAAAAACGTTCGTACCGTAATCTCCCCATTTTTCCCATATTCTACAAAGTTTCAGCTTTCGTTTAAAAAAAATTTCATCGCTCTACCTCATTCCTATCGAAAGTTCTTTGATTTTGAATCGAAAAAGGCCGTTTTTGCCCACTGTGCGGCGTCGAGAAAACAGGAAAGAAAAATGAATCAAATGGTGGGTCCTCGATGATGTAAACTAATTGAAGCGTGTCTTTGATAATGTTATCAGCTTCTCCGGGGAACCCGGCAGGGTATCGGCCACAAATTTTCGTTGAATTAATCCAGTAAAAGGGTCGTCAATTACCGGGAAAGTTTCACAGATCCCAACCCCAGCAAATACAAAAGACGGCACTCGGCTCTCCTCGGCGTATTTATCTGGAATTAAAAGAAAAGCATTTTCCTTACGCTCCCGCAGTTTAAAACTTCTTCTTTTCAAGCCCCTGACGCTCTTCCCGGTGCCGGCGAACGAATAAAAAAAGCAACGGGGCCGAGCCGCAAGAGACAGAGACAGAGACAGAGAGAGAGAGAGAGAGAGAGAGAGAGAGAGAGAGGGAGAGAAAAGCGTTTCAAAGAAACCCTTCAAACGACGGCGAATAATGTTTTTATAATATAATTGCTAGAGCCTCGTCTAGAAATCTGCGATCCGCCGGAGTCGAATTTCTGCGCGTCCCGTTTCGGATGAACTTTGCAAGCCGAAGGACGATGATCGCAAGTTGCGAACAATTATTCGAATTAATCACGCGCGCGTTCCTTTGAACGTGACCGCCTCTGTGACGGCCGAAAAGTTCAATTATTTATTACAACTATGTTCGATAACGCGATTACCGTCCACTTTATTCCTAAATTGGTCTTTATAATCTACTGCGAGCGTGCTAGCACTACACTGTAACGCACCGTTAAGTGACAAAGGACTAACCGAATTCATCGTGCTCTCAACAACGGTACCCCTGCTGAATTCGCGGATGCGTTGCGTTTCTTTGTTATGTTCGTCGAAACATAGCAACCGGGAGAATCGTAACAAAAGAACTGACAATAATCGTCGGAGGTAATTTTGTAATTAGTAGACTGCGGATATTTACGCGAAATAAAAATTGTTCGTATTAATCGCCTTGCGCTGTAACATCCAGTCAGTCTCGCGATAAATAATTAATTAATCATTTCTTTTTTTCAACCGAAATAGAGAATATGTTGGCGTGCAATAAATACAAAGTTTATTCTTCGTCTAAGAAATTGTGAACAATAAATAAGTTTTAAATCACTGGAACCGTAAAATTGATCGTAGTGCAAGGGGTTCATTGCAGGACACGGAAACCGAATTTTATTCCTATCTTTTTTGAGTATAAATAAAATTGAGCATAAATAAAATAAATAACAGCATTAAATCCGTTTCTAGAGTCGATTTTGCTAACAGAAAACGAGTGTGTCGCACGCAATGCTATTTTGCGTAGAGTGCACGAGATAAATATTTAACTGTATTTGTTATAGAAACAGCAGGTCTAGCAATAATCTAGAATATAATACCAAACTCATCTAGATTGCTATCTTGCTCCCTGTGTAGTTTGACCCCCGAAATACAGTATTGTACACCCTCTTTAAATATAGCTCGGTGTTTATGAGCTGAGCAAGATTTGAGGGGTGTAGAGAAGTTTGCGATTGGGTTCACATCACGACGAAAATTGACGCATGTCAACGCATGTGGCGAACCGAGCCCGTTCATTTCAATTGCCATTGACTATGAACGTTCTATTGGCATTATTCCGTGTATAGCCGCGGGCTGCGTAGAAAACTAAATTCATGGTTTTAGGCGGTAAACGAATAAGAAGAGAGAAATGTCAGCTGCGTTATCGACCGCGGTAGAAGTCGAAAGCATTCGGAGCAAATAATTGCAAACAATACATATCGCAAAGAAATTTGTGATTTTTCGTAATCGTCGCGGTCTAACAACTATTCGCAATTAATTTCGAACAATGAAACTTTACTATTCGTTGCTCGAATTACTCGTACATGTACGCAGAAGTTGCAACGACAACAGAAAATTGTAGAATTCATTAGGATTTAAATATTTTCACTGTAACGCTTTCTTTAATTGCTTCGTATTTATTAAGAACTGCTAGTAATGACCTGATATTAAAATAAGCCTTAGCTCAATAGTCATGAACATTGTAAACATTCATCCAGGGACCAAAAATGACAGTTACTCTGAAATTTTCTATGATAATCATTAACAAAAAATTTAAAATAATCTACGCAAAATACAAAGAAAAAATACGAAGAACAAAATGATAAAAAAATTTGATTAGTGTCCAAACAATTGGGTGCTCATCGATAACTGTTATCGACGAAAAAAAACTGTTCCGACAATATTTACCAACAAGAGAAAAAATGTTCGGTTACTTATAATCCTTATTTGTAACCAATACGATTTTATTCGATGAAATACTTGTTATTCCATGACTTTTTTCTTTTAGCTTATAACAGTTATAGTCCCTGCCAAACCATTTTTTAACACTGGGTTTACAGAACACTAACGGTGACTGCTCTACATTACCGTGTAAAAATAATAAAAATATGTCTGTCCAAATTGAGACCCATTTTTGTATAATATACGCCTAAAGAAATAAATTTGTTGAATAATATCTCACGAATGCACCTTCTTTTTAAGGAACACAATGTTCACGATCAATTTCAAGAAATAAAACTTTAAAATCGATTTATTTGCAAAGCTACGCAAATGAATACAGAAAAATGTCGTCAGAATGGGAAGAATTGCAATAATATCCACGGTAACGCCTACTCCCAGTTTGTTTATGCGTATGGATCGTACCTCGTGGTACCGCAACGATCAGATTGAATTGCTAATAATGGCCGAACGTTGCATCGCTAACGAGACACCTTGTGGCGCGTGTATCTCGCGATTCTTTTCCAAAGCAACAATGAGTAAGCGCCTAGCAGAATCGCTTGCCGTTAACTGCGTATCACACCGCTGCCCCCCCCCCTCCCCTGTATAACTATACAAGATGCGTGCAGAAAGAACGAGAGCCGTAAACAATGCAAGTATCTAGCGGCAGAAGGGGTTTGAGCACTTGGCACGTAGGGCTCCCTGCAAGCCAACGTCCAATTACCAGCTGGGCGCGTATCTTCATGGGGGGTCCTACACGCAATTGTTGTATTTCGGCATTGTTCCGCAGCGTGATTGAGCCCATTGTTTTTCCTTCTTGTAATTATCAGGAAAAAAAAGAGAGAGAGACCCCGAAAGGACACGGAAACTCGACTATACGTGCTGCCAGCCTCGAAACGGGAATCATCAGAGCCGATACCTTCGGATACGTTCTTTTCATTACTCGCGAAAAGAATATCCAAAAATGGTACAAACAAGTTCCATGAGAACACAGTCTTTAGGTAATCCTATAATATGAAATATATTTTAAGTGATATTTCTTATTTCAAAATTGAAATTAAATGATATTTACAATTGACTAATTATGAAAGTGGTGTAAGTCCATTTGCAGCCTGGAAATATATATTATTTTAATTAAATTCGCCTAAAAGAAATTTATATAATTTAATTACATATTGATAAATTAGTACAAACATTCCCAGACTTCACATAATTAACCTATATTGTTTAATTGTCAGATCTGCTAACATTCAATTTTCTCGAAACAAAAGAAAATGGACTTGCACCACTTTCAAAATAAACGGTCCAATAATCATATTATGATTATATACAGTGGCTCTTATTAATATTCGGACACCAGAGTGTTCTATCCATTATTACTCTCTATATTTAACCAGAATTAAATTAACAGATTTTTTGTTTATTATTATGATAAACTACAGTCTCTTTTCAATGAAAACATAAATTTTATTTATTTAAATTAATTTGTTTACCGCATAACTAATAATATGTATAGAAATGTGTTATTCGTACGTCGCAAAAATATGCGGACACTTAATTGGATACAATGATTTTACATAAAAATTACATTTATATTATGCAATTTTCAAAATCGTGGGATAGCCGTGTTACGAGCCAGGGCTTCGTGCAACGCGAGAGGCCGGCGAGGGGTTTATTACCCCAGGAATATGATTTCAATTTGTTAGTGAGGTACGCGGACGAACCCAATGCGAAATTGGGGAGCCGCTAGGATAGTCGACGTCGAGGACGAACCTGATGCGAAATCAGGGAGCCTCTAGGTATGGAGTCAAATGCAGACGAACCCGGTGCGAAACCAGGGAGCTGCAGGAGGGTGAAACTTCGTGAACGAACCCAATGCGAAATCGGGGAGTCACTGGGAGAGACACGCAGACGAACCCGGTGCGAAACCGGGGAGCTGCTAGGAGGTTGTGTAAGCAAGTATGGGTAAAAAGCACAGACGAACCTGGTGCGAAACCAGGGAGCTGCTAGGATACGGACGAACCCAATGCGAAACTGGGGAGCCGTTAGGATGGTATAATATTCGTGGACGAACCCAATGCGAAATCGGGGAGCCACTAGGTTGGAGAAATCTTATTGGATTTACGGTTATGATTGTTAGTAAGCCTCGTAACTTTATATATATTTTTTAATTGATACAATCCGAGCGGTAAGATTGTATCGTGTGGGAACGTTCAATTACTAGATTAGGATATTAGGCAATAATTAAGGGTTTATAGATTTCACGATTTGATATCAAAACAAATATATTCTGTTATAAGCTTTTGTTACAAATGTCTGTGTCGCGAATGAGTTTAAGGATTATAATTTGAGTATGTTTTTACCTATTTTGCACGGTTTTGACGCACTGGCAATGCGGGGTCAGAGTTATGTTTGATTCGAAAGGGACTTTAACCCGATCTCACTAGAATTGAACTTGAGCGTGTAACGCGACGTGACTCTAACGTGATAGCACGATCGTTGAATCTTGCGGAACCGTTACTGTACGCAACTAAGATCAACCGAAACGTCGTCTAACGTTTCTGAAGTAAAACTGAACCGAAGAGGATGAAAACGAGCGGGTTTATATACCTTGAGAATGAAAGGGGTGCTCTGTTTAAAGTTTAATGTCACGTGGGGTCACACAGATGTTTTTTGTCAGTTCTAAACGAAACCAGGCCTCGGTTAGATTTTTCGTTAACAAAGGGGCTGATGGACATCTGGGCTATTTCCAAATAATTAACGGATGCCAGAAGGGAGTGTTATCAAGAGTTTCATAAACAGTCGTACTGTTTTAAAAAGGGGTCTGTTGGGACGTCTTTCGTTCTGGGAAAAGAGATTAGAGTTTTGTAAACGAAACATCTGGATGGAGACATCTCCATACGTAACAGCCGTTTTGTTTAATTACATGTTGTAATCGATTGGGTATGTTAGTTATAATTTTTTGTAAATAATTTTGTGAGATACGTTTCCATTCTTCTAATATTCTTTGTTTTAGTTCTTCTTTTGACCTGTTGGTGTTTGTCGAATTTTTTTGTCCAGGTGATCCTATAAATTTTCAATCGGGTTTAAATCCGGTGACTGTGGTGGTGGATGTAACACGTGGGGGCAATTATATAGTAAGTATTCCTGAACTATTCGGGATTTATGTTTTGGATGATTGTCTTGGTAAAATTTAAATGTTGTTTCAATATCCATTGCAGTTACACTTTTTTTTTAGATTTTGCTTCAAAATAATCAAATACTTATTTTTATCCATGATTCCATCAATAAGGACCAATTTTCCAACTCCTTTTGACGATATACAACCTCAAACCATGATACCTGCACCTCCGTGTTTAACTGTTGGATTTAGATTTTTAAAATTAAGATCTTGATTCCGCTTACGCCACACTATTTTTCGTCCATCGGATCCATATAAGTTTTTGCTTCCATCGGCGAAGACAACATCATTCCACCACGATTGTTCTTTGCTAATAAATTGTTTTGCAAAGTTTAATATTTTCTTACGATTCGCCTCATTTATATAAGACATTTTGCGTGCAGGAAATACTAAGTTTTTGAAAATTGAATATTATTAATTTTGAATATTATTAGTTATGCGGTAAACAAATTAATTTAAATAAATAAAATTTATGTTTTCATTGAAAAGAGACTATAGTTTATCATAATAATAAACAAAAAATCTGTTAATTTAATTCTGGTTAAATATGGAGAGTAATAATGGATAGAACACTCTGGTGTCCGAATGTTAATAAGAGCCACTGTATATAATCATAATATGATTATTGGACCGTTTATTTTGAAAGTGGTGCAAGTCCATTTTCTTTTGTTTCGAGAAAATTAAATGTTAGCAGATCTGACAATTAAAAAATATAGGTTAATTATATGAAGTCTGGGAATGTTTGTACTAATTTATCAATATGTAATTGATTATATAAATTTCTTTTAGGCGAATTTAACTAAAATAATATATATTATATTTCCAGGCTGCAAATGGACTTACACCACTTTCATAATTAGTCAATTGTAAATGTCATTTAATTTTCAATTTTGAAATAACAAATATCACTTAAAATATATTTCATATTAATCCAATTTTGTTTATAAATAATAACAAGAAATAAAATAGAATTAGTATTTTTTATTTTGAACGTTAATTATACTTATATATTGTTAAATTTAACACAAGATATTGGTATTATTAATTAATTATGCTCTTCATGTGGCAGTGTTTTGAAATATTCATGATGCACAGGAGGTATATAAGGTATTAGCTGCTGCATATCCTTATATTTTTCGTATGTAATAGACCTCGCATCGTGATACAAAGGCGCCAGGGAGATTTTTTCAAATTTTGGCGGTTTTCCCCGAAATGTAGGTGATAAATTTAGTCTTAAATTCTGTGTCCTCCATTGATGTTTTATATAAAATAGTATACGGTGCACTTTTGCAAAATCTCATCCAACATATTTGCAACCAATTTACTTTTTCTCCATTAGTGTTTCTTCTTATCTGTTTTTCAATTGCGTTTTGTAGAATTTTTGTTGAAACGAAATTCTCTCGTTTCATTTCGTGTAAAATAAATTTATTGTGTTGTCTACATTGGTTTATAACGTCATAATAATCCTGTGGTGTGTACAGGAATTCTTTTTTCGTAATGTCATTTCCATGATACCAAAATCGTTTGGAAGATACGAATGTCCGGAGAGTAAAAATTTATGATCAATTACCTCAATGTTATTTGGACTAACACCACTTTCATAATCAATGGTTACGCAATTTCTTTTACCGGCCAATTTTAAATTGAACAAAGCATTGGCATTTTTTAAGATATTAAATACTAACTAGTTGTAAACAAAAAGTTTACACTAAATTTAGCATAAATTACGTCATATCTAATTTTTTTTAAAAAAGGACACACCACTTTCAAAATAAACGGTCCATATCACAGGACTATCGGACTAAATAAATTAATGTAGTGGCGAGTAGGATACAAAAACAATTTGATCTCTATAGCGCGACATCTGTGAATTTGCAATAAATTTCAAGGTGAAGAGAGCATCGTAAATTTCATTTTTTCATTTAATACAAATTATGTTAATTTACTGGGAGGAGTTTTAAGATTCCAATCTCAGAGACGGTTCAATTGGGGGAAAAAAGCATTGATTTTTAGTGGAGAAGTTCGAGCTGCAAATTTATGAAATCGACAATCGGGAGTTGCCTAACCATTAGCGAATGGTCAGAAATTAGGGAGATCTTTGTGCGTGCGAGTATAATGAAAGCCATGAACAGCGATAGAAACCGACATGACCGCTAAAGTGAATAGTAGCCACGGAAATCTCTGAAGCGCTATAGCCGCCGAACTTCGGTAATCATACAGTCCGGTGCACCGCAAAGCAAATCTACGCACCGTGATCTCCTCCTCGAGGAAAACCATTATTTAATAATTTGAAACAACGAATTAAAGGCTTTTTCAAAGTGTATCTCGCGCTTGCTATTAAAACAGTTCGAACACCTATCGCGGCTGCAAACAGGCTGCAGTTTTTCTCAAAGTGTTGGACTAATATGCATCGAGTTAACGATTAATTGAGGCAATTTGTAATAGATAGAAGTCAAACAAAAACTTCTTTCTACGATCATTTGAATGCATCCAAAATAATGTTTATATTGACATTCTCAAATTAATCTTCTTACTATTTTCAATTTTACTTGCTCAATATTGTCATAAATGCATATAATTCTGTTTATAATATATATTATTCAAGCTCTGATCAATGTTGGATAAGATTAACTAAATAGTACACTGCTATGAGGTAGACAAAATAAATTCAAATACACGTGATGTTCTACGCTTCGAAACGTGTACAAAAATTCGTGTAAATTTGGATCGGCGTGCAATTCGGTTTGGCTTCAGCACATTTGAATCGTCGTCAATGTTGTGAGTTTGTTTATTTTTCTTTTTTTTTCGATGCTTTTTGAACCGATTGTTTTGTTGACGCACAGCTTTCACTTGCTTTTTTATCATTCGTTTCGTATACAATTTCATGCATTCGGCCGAGACACGCGTTAATCTGTAAATATTCGTTTCGCTTCCGTTGGTAAATGGATTCGACGTTCTGGACTACGAAAATAAGTTAGAAAGTGAATAATTATTGACGTTCCAAGCGTGCGCATTTTGTGCCGATCAATATTCATGCGACACAATCGTTCAGTAGATATGATTGCAGAACTTAATGCAAAATGAAAACTGTATAAATTGCAAGGAACAAAAGCCAAATAGAAATTGCCTTCCGGAGTTGAAAACAATATATCGATGCACTTAAATTCGTTTAATCTCTCGAGTGTTTTAAATGTCAACCATTCGTTTCTGTCGCAAACGCATAAAATCTGCAGGCTAATGACATTCACGTTGTGCCGTCGCTTAATTGAAATCAAGAGCCTACTGTCAGAGTCGATGTCAATAAGATACGAGAAATAAATCTATTCGTCTTAAACAAATGTAGATGGGAAGCAGCGAGGACTTCCGGAAGATGTCAAGATCGCTGCAACCACAATCACTCAGAATGTCTTCCTCGGTTACAGCTTTCATACGTCCCATGAGAAACCCCTTTTCCTCTCACCACCCTCGGTAGATTATTGGTAGATATAGATATATATATATATATATATATATATATATATATATATATATATATCGTGACGTAATTGATTAATACTTGGGATATAGAACGCGTGCGAAGGCGTGTACAACTTTGCAAAATGGGTACGGCTGCAAATCTTTACGACCTTCGTAAAAATATGTTTCTCCTGTCAAACTTTGTGTCACACAATTTTAGACGCTTTCAATTCTATTTGTGCAAAGTTACTTCTAAAATTGTGTAACGCACAGTTCGAAAAGAGAAACATATTTTTATGGAGGTCGCAAAGATTGGCAAGTGTGTAGAAGTTGTACAAAACTGTTTTACTCAAACAAATGTTACATTAAATTCAGAACATTTAGTAAAGCAAAGTGAATAAAATGAATAAAGAAATTCATGTAAACGTATCCTGTTTCGAAATGTGAATAAGCGTTTAATATGAATTGTAGTGATTTACGTTGCATTAAACTAGAGGGCAATTGGGTTTACGGTGCACTAAAAATTACTATTTTACATAGTTTATAAAAATTATACTATGTATTGTACATTAGTATTATTATACATTAGTATTATTATACATTAGTACATTAGACTATTATACAGTAGTTTATAAAAATAACACGAATGTATCTATCCAAATTTGTGGCCATTTTTTCAATAATATATTCCCAAAGAAATGCTTTGCAATCTTAATACTCGTAAATTAAAAACATCACGTCTAGTGTTAATAGCGCAAGATAAATGAATAGAAAAGTTCATTCAAAGACATTTTGCTTTGCACAAGTGTCTAATATACAGGGTTGTCCTTTTAAGTAAGGCCACCTAAATATCTCTTCAGGTTATTGTGACAATAAATAAAAAATATTTGTTACGTAATGTGCATGGTGTCAATGTATCAAATATCTGGCAAGAATATATTTTTCCAAAAGTCTTTTTTCCGGAGTTATCAAGGTCTTCGGTGTTATTTGATACATAACTACATGTTTTTATTGCATCCTGTAACTGGTCGAAAAATAAATTCAGATATGTATAATAACGACCTTGAAGTCACCTGTAGATTGTAGTAATTTATATTGCTTTGCAACAATGGAAGAAACGTGGTACGATTTTGTGTTAGAATAAACAAGAATCACCGGAAATTAATATTGTGCTAATTTCTCGGGTTTGCAGATTTTAAGATTAACCACACCATTTCCTCGAAGTTGTCTCTAACAAGTCTGACAAGTGCGTCGAGAGGCCAATATAAAGATGCTTTCAAAGATTGCTAAAGAGCTTCCAATGATACGAGAAAGCGAACAGGAATGTGTGACACAGCGAAACGCACTCGACACACTGGAAAGCGTATCAGATGGTCTGAAGTTCAATAGGAAGTTATTACTGATATCGAAGACTGTGCTCGATTTACTCTATTCGATTCATCGTCACAAGACCGAGAATTATTATTACTAGTATTTACATTCTACAATCAACTTTCCATTAACAACATTAGGACATTCCCTACAAGATTCTGCTCAAGAGATACGTCGGTTTGCATTCTTTTACGCAAAAGAAAAATCAAAATTTGAAAAATTGAAAAACATTGAAACTCATTTAGCTTCTTGAGAATATTAACAAATGTATACAGAGTGGAATAACAACTAGAAATGTTGGTGAGAATGTTCACCGGTTACGTGAGCATGAAACTTGATAAAAACGTGTTGCTGTACAGTCAGAACAGTTCGAAGGCTGTCGAAGTAAACAAATAAACGCAGCGTCGTTATCGGTACTCGAATAAGTTAACGTCCGGTGAAATCCCAATTCTTATCTGCCGGTCCAGAAGCACGTTACGAAATTTCGGTGTTGTATCACGATACTGTTTCACGTTTATCGGGAGACGATATCGATCGTGCTGTACACAGCTTGGTCATCGTGTCGGACAACACTATGTCGGTACACTTTCGTTAGAGCCGGACGGGTCCGCGCGGTACGTATTAACGGTTAATATCAGCCCAGCCGCATTTAACGAGAAACGTACATTAAATGCGTCAAAATATCATGACTCCGGCTGGCACGGAGTTCGGTGGGTTTAACCGGCTTTGATCTTCGCGCGTAACGGTGCTCAAAGTCTGCTACAACGATGAATAATACCCTCCAACTCCTGTCACTTAACAACAAAGCGTCCTGTTTCGTTTGCTATACGTTTCCTCCCTCCCCTCCCTCCCTCCCTCTCTTTCTCTCCCACTTTCTCCCATGCTCCTCTTTCTCGTTGTCCAGCATCCTGTGAGTTTCTATCGTCCCTTTACGCTTCGCCCGGGAAAAAGCTGAAAAACGAGTTAATGTCTAGCAACCGGGTCTAAAGAGGACTCGGTGCTTTACGCCATTTGCCGCGGCTAGAACCGCCGTACGGTAGATAATGGCGACGCGATCGATTAATGCGTTCCGCGGATTTAATCGCGCGCTTCGCCTCGGGTTTCGCAAATGGCTGCGCCGCGACAGATCACGAAACGCAAATTCTTTCGCTTTTCCGTCGAATTAACCACTCGGCGATGATCACAAAAAAAAAAAAACAGTTGTCGATCGTACGAGAAAGAGCGAACGAAAAATTCCTTGACGGAATAGATTTTCTTTTCTGGAGATCACACATTTTCAAGGTCATCGTCGTTCTTCGAACGAGACGACGTCCCAGATAGCACAGAGACGTCTGTCGAAGACGTTCAGACGTCTATTAGACGTCTGAATGTCCTACGAACGTCTTCCGAACGGCTTCTGAACGTCTCTGGAACGTCTTTGTGAAAAAACTGTACGTCTTAAAGACGTCTTTAAGACGTCCGTTCGAAGTCTTTAAGACGTCTCGAACAGACATCTTTAAGACGTCACGAAACAGACGCATTCAAGACGTCCCGAAACAGACCCCTAGTAGCACAAAAATATTAGATAGATATGATTGTCAAATATTGAAAAATATTTTTGAAGCCACATTTTTTCTTATGAGAAAAATATTGAATTTGAATATTGTATACATGTACAAGATATATAAATTGAATGTTTGTTATAACAAAAAAACTAAATAAATAAAAAAAAATAAATTAAAAGAACGTTTTTCAGCATATCCGCGAACATTAACATTTTATGCTTTATTTATTTATTTATAAATAAAAAAAATAAATTAAAAGAATGTTTTTCAGCATATCCGCGAACATTAGCATTTTATGCTTTATTTATTTATTTAACTTATTTATTTATTTATCTATTTATTTTGATGTATTACTTTTCTGTGCACTTTTTTGTTGATGGAATATTCAGTTTGATAATCAATTACAGTTTGTAAAGGTTTTCTCTAGCAGTTTAGAATGACTGAAACGTCAAGAAATGAAACGTCTTAAAGACGATTCGTAAAAGACGTCTTAAAGACGTCTGAAATGAGACGTAAAAACGACGTCTTTTACGAGACGTCTTTAAGACGTCTTAAAGACGTCTTTTCTGGACGTAAGACGTTCAGACCAAAAATGGACGTAAAACAGACGTCTTTAAGACGTCGAGTGATATCTGGGGTGTTTCGATTCGATTCGAATTTCCGTTAACAGGGGGACCGATTCAACAGGGGGATCATCGTTCGTTTCAGTTAAGGGGTTATATACAGTTATGAGGCCCAAAAAAAGCGATTTTTTAAGAATTTTTCCTGAGAAGACCTTTACATCTATTAATGTAAAAATTTGTACACATATTATGGTAACTTTTAACTGTATTTTAACATTTTTTATTTGTCTAAATAATAATTTTGAAACCTGCTATAGCTGATTTCCTGAAGCTCCACTAAAAAAAGGCGCTTTGCGGTGACCACTACCCAGATAGCACAGAGACGTCTTAAAGACGTCTGTCGAAGACGTTCAGACGTCTATAAGACGTCTGAATGTCCTACGAACGTCTTCCGAACGGCTTCTGAACGTCTCTGAAAAAAAACTGTACGTCTTAAAGACGTCTTTAAGACGTCTCGAAACAGACGAATTCAAGACGTCCCGAAACAGACCCCTAGTAGCACAAAAATATTAGATAGATATATGTTTGTCAAATATTGGAAAAATATTTTTTAAGCCACATTTTTTCTTATGAGAAAATATTGAATTTGAATATTGTATACATGTACAAGAAATATAAATTGAATGTTTGTTACAACAAAAAAACTAAATAAATAAAAAAAAATAAATTAAAAGAATGTTTTTCAGCATATCCGCGAACATTAACATTTTATGCTTTATTTATTTATTTAACTTATTTATTTATTTATCTATTTATTTTGATATATTATTTTTCTGTGCACTTCTTTGTTGATGGAACATTCAGTTTGATAATCAATTACAGTTTAAAGCTTAAAGGTTAAAGCTTTCCTCTAGCAGTTTAGAATGACTGAAACGTCAAGAAATGAAACGTCTTAAAGACGACTCGTAAAAGACGTCTTAAAGACGTCTGAAATGAGACGTCTTAGAGACGTCTCGTAAAATACGTCTTAAAGACGTCTTTAAGACGTCGCGTGCTATCTGGGTATATCTCTGGACTGGATCATCAAAAATGAAAAAAACCAAACTGATTTCGTTAAAGAAATGTATAATCTAGTACTTAATCGAAGGAATAAGCAAAATAAAATTTTGTGACAAAATGGCGGCTTTTCAAAGAAAAAAATCGATTTTTCACCAAAATTTTGGCCTTACATTGTTTGTAAAAAAAAATATTCATCGTAGAGAAAAAAGCTTCGATTAAGTACTAAAAAATATACTTAAGAAGCTTGTGTTAAAATTTGAGATTGATCGGTTCAGCCGTTTCCGAGGAATATTGGTCACCGACTTTGAAAACATAGTTTCGAGAAAAACGCGTCGAAAGATCGCGTTGAAATGCTCTGACGCTGTCAAACGCTCTGACACGTCTTTACAAATATGAGCGTGTAACTTCGAAAATAATCGCCGAATTGACTTGAAATTTTTTGTGCGTATACTTAAATATATGTAGATTACGAAAATGAAATAAAAAAAATCGATTTTTTGAAAATGATAACTGTATATAACCCCTTAATGGGATGACCAAATACATCGTCTATTGACCTTCCAAGGACCTTCGGAGGAAGGGAAAAATTGTTTCCGTGATGTTTCGGGAAAATGTTTTTACAATTCCAGTAACTGTGGAGGGGGGGAGTCGGAAACAACATGTCTGGCAACGAGTTACTTTGATCCGTTGTGAACGGTTTCGACGGTGAACTTTTACACGATTGTGCAGGTATACGTTACGATTGCTGGAAAAAGCGTGTAGTTCGAATGGGAATTTTTGCAAACGGGCGATCGAGGATTGCCGAACGGCTGCGAAATTCGCGAAGGTTCCGCAGACGTCCCCGACGAAATTTTCGACCGGTCGGCATAGGTCCACCCTCGCTTCTAACCACACATAAACGGTAAGGATAACCTAGCATTTTATACGCAAGATCTATAGAGCCTAGGCAATAACGTTTAGCGATAATTCTAGGGTGCCCCGGCCACGAGGCCCCTCGGGCCTTACGGATGACTTATGCTCGCTAAAGTTATTTCAACTCCTCGGTGCATCCGATGGCACCGTCAGTCGTCCCCGACAACGCGACGTCTTTGTGATGCGCTCTGCAAATGTTAGCACACAAGATGCACGCGAATACCGAATTCCATTGTGTCGTGAATACCGCGGCAGATATTCCCGAGTGATATTGAACGCGAACCTACGCAATCCCGACGTCAAAGGTAGTCGGTTACCTTATTATCCGTCGTCCTGCTATCGAGTGGTCGCCGAGAGAAGAAACTCCTCTTTATCGATTAGGCGATTACCCCCTTCTACCAGTTAACCGAGAAGGACCAGGCAAATCGTCATTTCTATTCGGTTTTGTCTTTGTATTCATAGAGTTCATTAACACTTTGAGTGCCACAAACTGGAATCCTCGAAAATTTCATAAAATTAAAGTAAGTTAAATTTAAAGTCCTCCAACTTTCTTACATTTTACAGTTCCTAATCAAATTTGGTACAATGAATATATTTTAACGTAAAAATTTATTATAAATCCTGGACAAATAATTCCGTCACCCACATATGGGTGACATGGCAGTCAACGTGTTAAATATCTGGATTTTTACAACTCTCTTTTTACACGATTTCGAAATACACTGATTTCTCTATACATGTCGCCAAGGCCTGGATAATAAACGTCGAGGGGCACCGAACGACGGCAAGGCCCGTGTTGTTGACATAGGTACACTCCCGCTCAAAAGTCTTAGGACACCTCTGGTACTCCGTATAGATTATGAACCTTTAACTGTATCAACTACATAATATAAATATCCTGATATGTTCAGCAATAATTACAACTTCACTAGAATAATTCATTAAAAATTATGAAATAGCCACACCCCAATCACCAGATTTGAACCCCACAGAAAAATTAAGGCATAAACTGGGCAGAAGGGTACGGAACTTTTGCCCTGCTTCGAAAACACATTTATGGAATATTTTGGAACGAGAATGGAATAATATACCAACAGAAAGTTTGAAAAAATTAATCACGCGGATGTCAAGAATAGTGGACAATAGAAATGGTGGATATATTTTTTTACTTCTTAGTAAGATTTTTGATATACGAGAGCAGCATCCTTTTTTGACGTGTAAAACTTTCAATAAGAAAAAATTTGTTCACCTCCTTCAACGATTATTTCATTTTTACAAAGTTGAATACGAAAATATGATCATTGTCCTGAGACTTATGAGCGGGAGTGTACATCGAGAATTCACTGTAACACGGTCCAAAAAGTATTCGAACAACAAATTTCTCAGTCTCGACTTTCATTGGAACAAATTGATGGTATAATAGGTGGTCGTGGCTAGACTTGGGTACAGAGAGGTTGGGTAGATACCTGTGGACAGACTAGGACTCATTTGGACTCCGTAGAGTCGAATCGAGGCCAACTCGGGCCGTCTTGGGCCGACTCGGGCCATTTGAGTTCTCGCGAAAGGATTCGACTCGAACGAGCAACTATGGAGATTTGGGTCCAATAAAGCTGAGTGACAGATTAGGACCCGTTCGAACCACCCAAAGGACAACAGCGTAGAGGACAATTAATCTGTCCATCGTCCATCAACCAAAGCTGCGACAGTCGAATCGCTTAGCGCTTTTTTGTGATCGAGTCGCAGTGCCTTTGACCGGTCGCAATGGCCACCGGAGCACGTGAATGAAAATGCGAGAAACTACGCGGGGGTTGCGCGCAATTAAGATAATTGTGGTTTAATCCGAGCGCTGTGGGGCAGAAGGGGAGAAAATACGAGGAAGTCGAGCAATCTGTCGCGCGTTTTCGAGAAGAAGAGCAGTCGACGATGAAGCAACCGACAAGGTGGTGCGTACGCAGAAACGCAGGAACGCAGAGGCGAGCTGCGATGCGCGTGGCAAACGGAGGAGAAACGTTCCGGAGGATTTCGGGGGTAGGAGAGGGAAAGTGAACGAAAAATCGTAGAAAGGTGGTGGGCGAGGAATCACGTGCACGACGACGATGTGGATGCGGAGGGACGCCGAAAGGGGACAGAGACGCTTCGAGAGAAAAGGAGAGAAAAGGGAAAGAGGGAGAGAGAGAGAGAGAGAGTTGGAGCGTGGGCTGGGAAACAGAGAATCCGTTGGGATCCCCAGCCTCCTGGCGTAATTTTGCTGGATGACAAGACGGGGGTTAGAGGACAGGTGCTACTGACGCCTTTGATCTCTTCCGCATTACACGCTGCGGAGTATCGCGCACAAAAAAGGGAATTATCAAAATATCCTGGCTGGTTGCGCTCGTTCCTGCGGAAAGAACGGCGATCGATACCCGCTTAGGGTCATATCATCCTGCGACGTTCTCTTTGTTCTTTCTGTTCCTCGTATCGAATCGCTCGACGGTCTTCTTTTTAAATATTCCACCTGTGTTGCCGGCGCACGTAGCTATCTTCGATGCAACGAGACACAACCGAGTCGAACAACCTTAACACTAGAACCACCGGATGAGTCAAAACGACTTGCTCTTAATTTTTTCTTTTAGAAATATTGGAATTAAAGTCGGGGACAATATTAAGTGGACACTTTTAAAAATTGCATAACTTTTTAAAAATTGATCCAAATGACTTGATTTTTTTTTAAGATGTTACACTGATTAGTTTGCTAGACAATGAGTAAACAAAAATTTCTTTAGATTGCAATTGGTTCGAATGATAAAAAAATTAAAAATTGATGATTTTTTCACTTTTTTATGTAAACCTATAATGATAATTTAAGAAATGCGTTTTGTAGATTCTGGTAACGTATATGCATACTGAAAATTTCATTGAAATCGGTGAACGTTGTAATGAGGTACAAACGTTTAAAGATGATCACATAAGGGCGAAATTCCCTGGAAAGGTCGAAAATCTGCGACTTTCACCCTTAAACTCTAATATTAAAAAGTTTGTAGCTCGTTGCAACGTTGACCGATTTCGATGAAATTTTCAGTACGCATATACGTTACCGGAATCTACAAATCGCATTTCTTAAATTATCATTATAGGTTTACATAAAAAAGTTAAAAAATCATCATTTTTTCATTTTTTTATGATTCGAACCAATTGCAATCTAAAGAAATTTTTGTTTACTCATTGTCTAGCAAACTAATCAGTGTAACATCTTAAAAAAAAATCAAGTCATTTGGATCAATTTTAAAAAAGTTATGCAATTTTTAAAAGTGTCCACTTAATATTGTCCCCGACTGTATAAACGTGTTTCCGTGAGACATTTTTTTAATAAACTTCTCTATTCAAGTAGATATTTAAACAAAACTGACACGAAATCTAAAGAAATTCAATTTTGTTGTTATTATAAGGCAATGTATGCCAGTTGCATTTAGTACTCGGTAGTTCTAATGTTAATACGTTGAGCGCCACGCTGATTTTTAAGGAAGTTCCCGTCAGGCCACAAATTATAGTAGACTACAACAGACAAAAGGCAGCTGTCGACTTATCCGACCAAATGAATGCCTACAACAATCCGTTACGCAGAACCATAAAATGGTATAGAAAACTAGCCTTCGAATTGTTATTAAATACTACGGTTGTAAATAGTTACATTCTATACAAAGATATTACGAAGCAGAAAATTAACATTACTGAATTACGAAAAAAATTAGTAGTATACTTTACAAGTTGTGAAAAAGAAGACATTCCACCGAACAGAATTGCAAGAAGATCTAAAAAACAACAACACAAAATCCAAAGAAAACCGGGAAAAGTCTCTGAAGTATGAAAATATTGTAAATTATGTTATGATAAAAATGTAACAAAAGATGGTAGAGTAGTGGCCAGGAAAAAGACTAAGCGAGTTGTCACATTTTGTAATATCTGTAAAGGAGAACCGTTTTTATGCTTACCGTGTTTTAATGAAATCCACTAATCCTGTAATGACTCAAAATTAAGTAAATTTTAAATAAATTTTCTGTAATTCCATAAAACAGTGTAAATTTTATAGTTCTATATCATGTTACACGCTGTCAGCCACCAGTGTTGTCTTTAAGACGTCCGTTAGACGTCTTTTAGACGTCTTTAAGACGTCTCGAACAGACGTCTTTGAAAGAAAAAATTAAATTATATATTTATATTTATTTATTTGTATGTATTACGTTCTGTGCACTTCTTTGTTGAGGGAATATTCCACTTTCCCTTCGAAAAAACCTTAAATTACATTTAAGAAATTTTTAGACAGTTGGCGGGATTCGAACTCAGGACTTACCGTTTACTAGATATGTAATGTGTTTCCCTACTTTGTTACACTCAGTACTTGTTAGACTTATAGAGGCTCAAATCGTATCAAATCATATAATTATTAGAAGAGATAAACTTCTGTTTAAAAAATTGTTTAGAAAAAATCAAACTACTTTTTTTTAATGAAGCATATTATTAATAGTATAGTAACGACAAACAGATATACAATATTTATTACTAAATTCTATTACGAGTATATGTATATATGTAATTTATTCTAATAGTGCTAAATGAACAATGTAGTTATTTAATTTTCCTAAATAAATTTCCTACATAAAGTCTATTCGATGGGTGGAAAACTGCGTTATGTTGCGTTGCGTGTGTACAGTTTGTAAGGCTTTTCTCTAGCAGTTTAGAATGACAGAAACGTCAAGAAATGAAACGTCTTAAAGACGACTCGTAAAAGACGTCTTACAGACGTCTGAAATGAAACGTCTTAAAGACGTCTTATTTCGGACGTAAAAACGACGTCTCAAGAAAGACGTCTACAAGACCTCTTAAAGACGTCTTTTTAGGACGTAAGACGTTCAGACCAAAAATGGACGTAAAACAGACGTCTTTAAGACGTCGCGTGCTATCTGGGATAACTAGACTGGGTTCTCTGCGTTTATTACAAAAATGAGTAGCAGTAATTTAACGACAATGAGCGCTAATACACTACGGTAGAACACCATTTAACCGAACTCGACTTATTGGAACCAACGACGGCAAAACCAGTCACGTAAAATTATTAACACTGATTTGATAAGACCATACAGATATTTGATAATATAAGCGTTAGAATCGAAGCATTTTTGTGCCATTGCAAATATCTCTAGCTACAAAGTGAGCTATCTTTTGTCTTGATTCTCTGAGAAATAAAGCCAACAAGTTTTTTCCAAAGTTTCGTCAAAATTCACGATATCGATAATATATACACTCCCGCTCATAAGTCTTAGGACAGTGATCATATTCGTATTCAACTTTGTAAAAATGTAAAATAATCGTTGAAAGACGCGAACAAATTTCTTCTTTAAAAGGTTACACGTTAAAGAAGAATGCTGCTCTCATATATCAAAAATCTTACTAAGAAGTAAAAAAATATATTTTCTTTTCATCGAAGAATCCGCCACGTTTCTTTATTACAATGTCCATATTCTTGGCATCCGCGTGATTGATTTTTTTGTACTTTCTGTTGTCATATTACTTCATTCTCGTTCCAAAATATTCCATAAATGTGTTTTCGAAGCAGATCAAAAGTTCCGTACCCTTCTGTCCAGTTTATGCCTTATTTTTTCTGTGGGGTTCAAATCTGGTGATTGGTGTGGCTATTTCATAATTGTTAATGAATTATTACATTGAAGTTGTAATTATTGCCGAACATATCAGGATATTTATATTATGTAGTTAATACAGTTAAAGGTTCATAATCTGTATATGAAATACCAGAGTTTTACTAAAAACTAGAGGTGTCCTAAGACTGTGTTTGAAGTCTGTGAACGGGAACTGTTGACTCTGAAAAAATCACGTGACTACCCTTGGCCCTTAAGTGGCTCCTGCATCTTGTAACAAATGCAGAAAATTTTTATTTTGCATATGGATCCGCAGTCCAGCGATAACCTATAGATAAAAGAAATATTTGCACTCTTCAAGCCTGCGCCTGGCAGACTTATCGTTAGATCGCTTATTGTTAGAGCAACGCGAAACACCGAAAGCAAGCGAACGAAGAGATTTATGGCGTCGTTGCGTGTCGCGTGATGGATCCTATTAATTGAATATCAGTCATCATTGACAACCAGCGTGTGTTGCGAGCCTCCATGCAGGTACCAAGGATTGTGCGCGATAAAATGGCCGAAAACACCGGCTATTAGCGGTAACATTGTGGCCATCGATACGCGAACGTGCCAATTACGCGGGAATACGCGGCGCTGGAGCCGCTGCAAGAAACGAATTATCGATACTTTAAAAGGAAAGGGTTCGAGGCGATGGAGCGCCGCAGGTCCCGAACCTCTGCCGATGATAATCAGCACATGTCGTTCCCGCGCCGCGGCTGCCGGACAGAAACTAAGCATCCAGCTTCCCAATGGACTACCGAAAGCTGTTGACGACAAATCGAGGGTTAAAATACTATCGGTAAATAGTGGACTGGGACCAGGGGGAGTGAGACTAGGCGTATCAGATGGCAAGGGGGGATTATAACCCTAATTTCGGCTATCCGCGTGACACTCTAAATGAAGTAGCCCCGGCCGGCTCCCAGACCCCGGCGTTCCTCGGCCCCTCTCTTGCAAACGCGTACGATTCACGCCGGTTATCGGATTGACATTGAATTCCTCCGATTGCTCGATCGCGGTTTCGAGATCCGCACGGAACGCGACGAAACGATACCGATCGTCGCAGATAAAATAGTGCGTCGTTTCTTTCAACGGCGTTTCTGCATTCGTGGATGACGTTCGCCGCTACTCGAGATTAAACGGTAGGTACTCCAATTTTCTTCGCGGGTGGCTTCGGTGAAAACGAAACGGCCACCGATTGTCGAAGCTCTATCCGAAAGCTTTTGCAAATGCAGAACATTTTCTGAGCTACGGAATTCATTTCGATTGTATACGATTGATGGTTTATTCGAAACTGTAAGAAATCAATGCTTTTTGCAAAGGCTCGAAGCACATGTTTCTATTAATTTAACCGAAACGCTTCTGAAGTACTGTGACCAACAAAGAACTGAAAATTACATAAAATATACAATGTTAAATTCGCCTGATATACACTACCGGCCATAAGTGTTTACCCACCTTCAAATTTCGTTACTATTCAAATAATAGATATTTTATTGTTATGAAAATGTCCGTAGCATTAAATCCTAATTATAAGGCTAATAAAAAACATCCAAAATATTCTGTACATACACAATCAGGTACTGTAAATGAGTTTACAGCTTTTTATGAAAAACGACAATTTTGGAGTTCAGGTAAAGAAACCCATTTTTCGGAAATTTTTATAACGGTCAGTAGGGAATATGAACGCAGGTAATACAGGGATCTTAGTCTTCTCAAATTTCATACTGCATTAAGCTTTCATACAGTAAACAGTTGATTTTCACGTGCCTAAAGAATTTTGCGAAAATTTCAAATAATGTCAGGGAGAAAAGAATTATCGATTGAAACGCGCGCTCTAATAGTGTCCCATCATAGCATCGGTAAAAGTAACAGAGAAATAGCAAAGTTATTGAAGCTGAACCGTAGAACCGTGGACTACAATGTCAAAAAATATGTGGGTGGGTAAACACTTATGGCCGGTAGTGTATAAAAGTGTCATATTTTAGGTAATATAATATGATATCGCGAGTTATACGTGGATTAATTGACTTTACCAGGCAGTTTATTAATTAACCCTGTATTATCTGATTTAGAGTTTTATTAGATCCAATTTTCTTCGCGGGTGGCTTCGGTGAAAACGGAACGGCCACCGATTGTCGAAGCTCTATCCGAAAGCTTTTGCAAATGCAGAACATTTTCTGAGCTACGGAATTCATTTCGATTGTATACGATCGATGGTTTATTCGAAACTGTAAGAAATCAATGCTTTTTGCAAAGGCTCGAAGCACATGTTTCTATTAATTTAACCGAAACGCTTCTGAAGTACTGTGACCAACAAAGAACTGAAAATTACATAAAAGATACAATGTTAAATACGCCTGATATATAAACCTGTCATATTTTCGGTAATATAATATGATATCGCGAGTTATACGTGGATTAATTGACTTTACCAGGCAGTTTATTAATTAACCCTGTATTATCTGATTTAGAGTTTTATAAGATCCAGTGTATCGATCATTCGGTATCTAAGAAACCATTCTACAGTTTAATTAAACTTTTTATGATTCGATGGTCTCGCACTGATTAATATTGTTGAATTATTTATTTTTATATGTTACCAACACCGTTTACATCGTAAACAGAAACATTGTTTGGCAGGGTGTCACAAGAGAATGTGTTGAAACATTCAAATTAGCATCGTTGATAAGAGATAAAGCTAATGCGGCGATACGTGTGCAATTCCTTCAACCATTTAACGCATACCGGTTTTTAGATTGCATTATCTTGTACTTTAGATAGAGATTGTCGCAGCGAATTAAGCAAAAGTTGCTCGATCATCAGGGAAATCTCTTCGTTAGACAGGCTTTGTTATTCCCCGGCTGATAATCCGCGCCATTTCCATTAATCTGTGCTAATAACATACTACCGATTAGATAAAATCACCGTGACCACGATCCTGACGAGACAGCGGCTTAAGTTACTTCCACCGTGACCTTCTATCATAAATCACGTTTCGCAGACGTTCACAATTCGTCTGGAATCTCGCAAAATGTTTCCAGAGGAACCATCTCTGTCTAGTTGCAACCCTCCTCACCCTACCATGGTGGTGCATTCCTCCGAAATGATCCCCAGTGCCTTGACATGCATAGAACCCTCAATTCTGTTAGGTCCTGTTCCATACTTTTACCTGGGAATACCCGTTCCCCTCTCAAATCGAACTTTTTACACGAATGTTATACATAAGTAGCACCCGATAACATTATTTATTTACGAGATTACTTACAAAACTCGAAGATAATCTGTAGAATGGTGTTCTCTATAAATGTACAATTTATAAAAATTTTCAAAAAGAGACAGACTCAAAGTTCTCGATAAAAGATTGTCTACAAAATTATTTATTTAACTTTGTACAGGGTGTACTAACTGAAATGTTTCAAGCTCAACCTCACTTTTTTTTTTAATTAAATGGTTAAGGCGGAGGCAATATTTTAGCATATATTCAATTTTTTGGGATAATTTTTTAGAGCAAAAGGGGGGCGGGGGCCACAGCATTTAAAAAAAGTGGGAAGTAGTATTTTGTTATTGTGATACCGTATTATGATACTATTGGGGTACCCATAGGTAATCAATTATTTTGAAATCTAAAACACACTTTGTAGTAAATTCAAGTTTTTACTTCTTAATTTATTATATAATCTCTATCATTATCAAGGACAGATTGCCATTTTCCTGCAAATTTTCAATCCCCCTTTTATAGAAATCCAGGGTTCGTGAAGCGAACTCAAGGTGTCTCCTTACATCTTCGCTACCCGCACTTACACCTTCGCACATTTGCCACTAATATTAATCAATAGACAGCGGATCTTTATGCAAAATATGCAAAAATATATGCAAGATATATGCAAAATATATACGAAGTATATGCACGGCATATGCAAAAACATATGCAAAATAATGAAACCAATTGTACATTGTATACATATTTTCATTTATTGTTTGTTGTAATTTGCATTACAATATGTAACTATGATTTTTTCCATATCGTCAACGGTAAGTTGGTCTTTTCTCGCTAAAGATTAATTTGTATGCTGAAAATGTCCTTTCAACGTCACAGGACGTAATTGGTGCATATTTGTACCTTTTCCAATATCTTGCATTAATTTCGTCTGGTCCTTCAGTATTGGATACATATAGAGTATTATTAAGTTTTAATAAAGGATCAAATCCTGGATTTTTTGTTAAGATCTTCTTCCATTTATTTTGAATTATTTCTCCACAAGCACCGGATACTCGTTCCAGCTCTTCAGTAATATCAGTAATTAATTTTACTGATTCGTGCAATAGGAGTCCTTTTGTTTCTAATTTTGTTATGGCAACTGGCAATCTCCAGAAATTAGTTGCACTATACTTTAAGTCATCAAATAATGTTTCATTTTTCATCACCCCTTGGGGGCTAATCTAACGCAACTTTCATTTCTGTCATCGAATGACTCAATAACCTGGAAATAAATGACAACCTGAATGTCTTATTTTGTTTAATTATTGCAAAACAATACTGACTTCTCTTATACTGTGCACATGCTCTGCATAAAATATTGCCGCTTCTAGCCATGTCCCCCATCTTGTTAGAATAGGTTCCGGTGGCAATGGATCATTTGGTAGCTTTTCTTTATAGCATTCGATACGATGCAGTGCCTTCAACAATACTTGTTTTATTAATTGGTTAACTACTGAAAAGTGCAATCGTATTTCCTTTGCAAGCCATGTGCTAAACATGTTACATGTAATTCGTATCACGTAACGGTTCTTTACCATTATATATACAAGCACACGTATACATATGTAGCATTAAATGCAAAATATGTCAAAAATATGCAATATAGAGTGAAAAATATGCAGAATGTGCAGAATAAAAACTATATTTTTAAAATCCTCTACAAACAACGTAAATTTCTGTATGGGTCCAATAAGTTTACTCACTTTCTATCGAAATATGCATTTGCATAAACATCCGCTGTCTGTTAATCAGTGTTGTACTTAAACGCGTACGACAGCACAAGGAGCGGAGAACGTATCAGAGCCGCGTTTGCACGTGAAGGGGTTAACGTCGAGGAACTCTGCCGACTTACGTTAAAATTGCGAGGCGAATAATTATAGTAATTTCTCGAGTATAGACCGATTAAGTATAGCTACGGGGAACCGACGTAGCCTGGTCATGCAGCTCACCAAAAATCGTTCTTCTCCGAAGCGACAAAGTTTCGGGGCGTATCGTGTTCACGGGTAATCCGGCGGAACTCCATCTCCCCCGCAAAAAGAAAGTATCGAGAAGGATTTCTCACCTCCTCCACGCCATGGCACGGCACGGCCGTGGATCCTTCCGTGACCAAGTAGGCTAGACGACAGACACGGTTGATCGTGGGAGAGAGAGGAAAAAATGAACGACTCTGCCGAGGTTTTTTCTGATGTGTACCGACTGCGCTGCTGCATACCGCATAGCCCAGAAAAGATAATTATAGTTTGCTCGATCGACGTACAAAATTTCCGAGATTTCTGCGCCGCGCCGCGCCGGAGAGAGCCTAGCCACTTTGTGCGCCGCAGAAAAGTATCGTTATGGGGCCCCACGAGTGTGGGTGAGACGGCTGCCCCCGTAGAAAGAGCCGATGCCTCCGGAGGAGAAGGAGGAGAAGGAGGAGGAGGAGGAGGACGAGGAGGACGAGACGGAGGGGATGGTTTCGGGGCCAAAGTGAAGGGTTCGCCGAAGAAAGATTAGCGGACTGGGCCCGAGAGACTTTCGTGTTTCTCAGATCCACGAACCCGTAGATCATGATAATTGTGAGAACAATTCATCAGGTAAATTTCACGCTAAGCGGTCCCCGATTCGTCGGCGCGTACACCGACGATCTACCGGGCAGTCCATTAATCACGATCTCCGATTGTCGGCTCGGATACCTTCCGACCAATCAACGTGTGCAAACTATACCCCTCGATCGACCAGATATCGATCCTGCTACGTGTCATTACGTAATATCGACAGGTCCGCGGAAACAATCGTACGCGGGCACCCCTTTAACTCTGGATCACTAAACTAATTCGATCGTTTCAAAAGAGCGTGTCCGATGTGAAAATAAAGCGCAAGCGGTTGCACTTTGAAATGACAGTTTATAATTTCTTAAAAGAAGAACGCTCATTATTCGTTGTATGCAAATATGCTCTACATTTGATTTCGGTTCAAACGAATTTAACCCATTGCACTGGAACACGAGTCAGAGTCGTGATGAAGATTCTAAACAGATTCTAATCTATACGTGTGTTATTAATAGAATGCGGATCTTTATGCATTTATGGCTCGTGGAAATTTTCAAAAAGTGCTGGAGTATCGAATTCGACGAGTACGATTTTTATTTATTTTGGATCTACAAATGCTACTACCAATGAAAATAGGACTTGATTTGGCATCACTTTCTTAACCGTTTGAGTGCGGAAGAATTTTCTTATGTATATGCTAAAAGTGCGGAATGAAATGCGTAGTAATTTTTTTGGAAAACAATAAAAATAGTTATAATTAACACTAATTATTATAATAACAAGTAGTTTTGATCAACAAAAATATTTTTTATTCTCCCTTATTACAAGAATGTTTTGCTGCACAAATTCCATGAATACCTTTTTTACATATAGCGCAAATTAAGCTGAATCGTTTAATTCCATTACCATTTTTATTACTACATACATCACACTGTCATAAGTTTCGCCCAGGCAATTTTTCTAAAGAAAATTTTTTACTTATTGGTAGTCTTCCTGTAGCATTTTTGCTTGCTAATCATATATATCTTATATTATCAAAAACCACAATTGAGTGAAATGAATAACAACTGAACTTGATATAAATACAACTGATCTCAATAGATGCGAAAATTATACTAACCAACAGTAGCCCCATCGCATTCTCGGTACAAAACAAGTGAAGCGCGATAGCGCTTCGCCGCCCTCAAACGGTTAAAATTTGTCCAGAAAAATTGAAAACTGCATAAAAATCCGCAGTCTAGTTATTAACCCTTAACACTCGAATGGCGACTGTAAGGCGCCACTAAAAATTGCTAATTCAAAATATTTTTTACATTATTAGATTTGTTTGTATGTAATAAATTACTAAACACTTCACTATTGTACGAGTAAATCATTAAAAAATATATATACAAGGGAAATATTCTAGGTCATAAGAAACGTTTCGTTTTGGAGTTAAAATAGCTTCGAGTGCAAAGGGTTGATTTCCTTTAGACATAAATAAAATTTTATTTTGATCTCAACGGATGAATGAAATTCGTAAAATGAATCTTGCTAATTCCGCAAAAAGATTTTCCTGGAAAAATGATTCCTGGCATTTTTAATTACTGCGACTAAGGACCTAATGTAATTACGGAGGTTCTCAAAGTGGAGCGGAGGGATAAAGAAAATTGTGTAATAGATGTTTTCGAGGATCGACTGTATCGGCGGTAATCTTTATTTGAAACGTAGCCGGCGCTGACGACGACGAACGTAAATCTTCGATTGTCAAAACGGAGCGGCACGCACCGGAACAGGCAAATAATATTAAACAAACAGCCGGCGGATCGCCTCGATAATTCATAATTCGAGGTCTGCGGGGCCGAGGCTGCGGCATAAACGTAGGTAAACGAATTGGCGGTTGTTTGTCGAATGGGCCGGTAAGGGAACTAATATACCCGAAAGTGATCTTTGAATTCCTGTAACGCGAGAGGCTGTTCGCGCGTTGACGTCTTCTTTGCGTTCAAGTGCTCAATTTGCCGGCACTTTCTACGGGTGCCCGTGGTTGAAATCACTTACCAGCCATAAACGGAGAACAACCGGACGGTAATACGTGTTTGCACTAATAATAGGTCCTTCGTAAACACAGGGTACCGTCTACGCGAGTAATTATTATGGTATTCCACGTAAGTATACTCGAGTATGCTATACGACGTGCCCGATACCACCGATGCTCATCGATGAACGTCGGTCCGCACGATCACGGAATCACAGCGACGATAACAGACCCGGTTTTGTCATTGTTATCAACCGGAATCTCGATGCTGAAGTTCTCGCGCGATCTATTTTTATTCCGATCGATCTTTCTGTACGGCCTTTTACTCAGAATAAAACGTGAACGAGTGGCGTTGCCTGCGATCCAAACAATTTCCACAAGATTTTAACAACTCGAATTACACACCTGTGTCACAGCAATTTTTTAATAAATCTCTTTAGTCCACTACGTATTGTGATACAAATCGTACGAAGTCTGAATAATTTTTCTCGTTTGATCATTGTATTCTGGATTGTAAACGAGATTATTGCGCATAGATGTAACGAGATTTATAGATTTTTCTGTTGCAAAATTCTTAAATGTGATCTTACGTTTTAACGAAGCAATTTACGCTTAAATATAATGTCAAACAAAAGACTGATAATGTTCTAAATATACAGGGTCATCCGTTTTTAAACGGCCAAACGTCAACCAGCTATAGAGGGCCCCAAATGGAACAACTTTCACCCCTAAAACTTTCTTTGATTCGGCCTTGTTTATGTTAATTTTTAATTTCTTGAAAAATCGCAAAATTTTGAAATTTTTCCAATAATTTTGTGTTAATTTTTGTCTTGAATTAAGCAATTTATTATGCATGAATCCGAATTTTTCGAAGTTATTTCATTCAGTCTCCACGGCGTGCCCCATGTCAAAAAAAAACCAAGATCCGAAGGTCATACAAAAAAGTTGACTGAATAAAAAAGATGCCCCTATTTATTTTAAACCAAACAAAGGAAAAATCATCAAGATACATAATTGCAGTCCTAATATATTTAATCTTAAGTGAACGCAAAAAAATGACGGGTTTTTGCAATTATCTAAAAATCAAGACCGAATCAAAAAAAAGTGTTAGGGGTGAAAGTTGTTTCATTTGGGGTCCTCTATAGCTGGTTGACGTTTGGCCGTTTAAAAACAGATGACCCAGTATATTTTTGGAATTGATCATACAAAATATTGTACGTGTTAGGGGAAGCATGTTTTAATCAAATATATTATAGTTAAACGTATAGTTTCAAGAAAATCGGGTTTGAAGTTACGTACTGACAATGCTACTGCGAGGCGTCGTTCCGGCATCGTCCTGCAATTCGCCATAACTATGTCGTTCCAGTGAATTTCAGCATAAAATTTCGAGAAGTATTCTTAAGAATCTATACATTTAAAAAATCCGAAAAATCGATTCTTTTAGAAACTCATCATTTTAACAGCAGTCACAGTACAGTTGCAGTACAGCGGAAAGAGAAAAGTTTGAAGGGCCCCGAAAGCAATACTTGCCCCATAATTCATGCCGAAGGCACCCCCGCCACCTGACGCTCTTCAATGTGAAATATCGCTCGCAATAAAACATGAAGCACGAACGCAAGAAAGAGAGAGTAGAGAGAAACAGAGAGGGAAATAGCGGGCAAACAGTCAGTCGGTGCAAAAAATTCGTCGAAAGTGGGGACTTTCGAACTCCCACGAAAAAAAGGGTAGCACTGGTGGTTGCAAGAGCAATATGATAGCGTTTCCTCGGCAGCGGAGGCGCCGAAGGACGCGCGGGGAGTCGGTCCCTGCAGGATCGTGGGAGAAACACGTGCGAAAACGCGGCCGGGCCGATTCTGGCTGGTTCTAAATGTAACCCTAAAACTTCGAGGCAACGGCCAGAAAAATGTATAATTACGAGGCATAAAAATAACCATCGCCCACTCGAGAAAGAGCCCCGGTGCTCGTGGCCGTTGTGTGTAAACGACGTTGTGTTCCCCGGGTTCTCTTTTCACGGGTTCGTCGCACCCACAACTCAAAGCGGATTCCCATCGATCTCTCAGGACGGTACGCAGACACGAGTGCCCAGGACCAGAAGATGTTCGGCAATTTTTCGACAGTGATTACCAGGAGCGCCCTGGCCCGGGCTCGCGCTGTAAAATCGCTGCTGGTAAGTAGAAGGCGGAGAGTCGAACGGCTCTCGAGCTTTGGTGGACAACGAGCAAGTCGAAGAAACTCCCGCGCGTCCATTCCGTTTCGAGGAATTCGGTCGCGAGTCGGGGGTGAAAGGGATCACGAGGCGTATACTCGGCCCGGCAATCTTCGGCGTGGTTCTTCTGCGTGACGCTCGCGGGCGTCTTTTGCACCTTTTTCCACCGATAAACGGGAATACATTTCCCCAAGCAAGGTAATTCCCTTCCCAGAAACACGGAAGTGCTTGCGAGACCAAGCTGCGACGCGCCACACAGTGGGCAAAAACGGCCTTTTTCGATTCAAAATCAAAGAACTTTCAATAGGAATGAGGTAGAGCGATGAAATTTTTTTTAATTGAAAGCTGAAACTTTGTAGAATATGGGAAAAATAGGGAGATTACGGTACGAACGCTTTTTAACCTTGAGAAAATTCGTTAAAGTTGTACAATTTGAAGAAAATTTTGTTTTTGCCGCTAATACGCGCGGAATTTTTTTTTAACATGCTATATATCGTTTCCCATAGATTTTTTCACGCTGATTTCAAACCTGTTTTCAAAATTTGTCTACGACCTCTGGTTTTTGAAAAAAATAGATTTTTGTGACACAAATTAATGAAATTTTTTCGTTAAAATGACTTGATAACACACTAGTTTGAAAGTATATCGTATTCTCATATATAAAACACAATAAAAATAATAATAATGAAGTATTTTAACGTTTTGAGTTACTTACGAAACATGAAGCACTTCGCATCTCGTCATCACTTGACGTATCGCTGTCATTACTACTGGCGCTTTCTTGAAATTGTGCAACTTTAACGAATTTTCTCAAGGTTAAAAAACGTTCGTACCGTAATCTCCCTATTTTTCCCATATTCTACAAAGTTTCAGCTTTCATTTAAAAAAAATTTCATCGCTCTACCTCATTCCTATCGAAAGTTCTTTGATTTTGAATCGAAAAAGGCCGTTTTTGCCCAATGTGCGACGCGCCGCGCACCGGGGGCGAGAATGTTTAACGATAGGTTTGCGGAGCACTAAGAATCACTATATTATATTGCTTAATCAAAATAATAAGAATCTATCTAGCTATCCAAATTTTTGGACATTTTTTTAATAATATTAGGGGGACCTATAAGTAATCAATTATTTTGAAATCTAAAACAAACTTTGTAGCAAATTCAGGTTTTTATTTCTTAATTTATTATTAGACAGCGGATGTTTATGCAAATGCATATTTCGATAGAAAGTAAGTAAAGTTATTGGACCCAGACAGAAATTTACATTGTTTATAGAGGATTTTTAAAATATAGTTTTTATTCTGCACATTCTGCATATAGCATATATTTTACATATTGCATATTTTTCGCATATATTGCATATTTTTGACATATTTTACATTTAATGCTACATATGTATATGTGTGCATATATACAGAGTCATCCGTTTTTAAACGGCCAAACGTCAACCAGCTATAGAGGACCCCAAATGAAACAACTTTTACCCTTAACACTTTTTTTGATTCGGTCTTGATTTTTAGATAATTGCAAAAACCTGTCATTAAACGCTCGTCTAAATATTCAAGGAATGTAACGGGACTCAAGTTTTAAGAATGATTTTAAATACATCTTTTGTGGGTACGTATTGTTTAAAATATTTTCAAGAAATCAAGGCCGAATCAAAAAAAAGTGTTAGGGATAAAAGTTGTTCATTAACAATCTCAAGAGAGTGAATATAAATAAATAACAATAAAATCTAATATAAATAACAATCTCAAGAAAGTGTCTCCTTAGAGTGTTCGAAATTCTCGTACAATTAAAAAGTAGTATTTTGAACTTTTTTTGTAGTGAGAAATTATTTAGGTACGGTCGGTAGCTATTTTAAAGCAACTAATACAAATAGCAATCATATGCTGGGATGTTAATAAATTCTATATGATTTATTTAGGTCTTAACACTAAACCTACCAAGCACGAAACATATAAAAGTGAAACGTCTTAAACGTCGATTGAATTTACTTAAACTTTGTATAATTTTCATTATATTATTATATTAATAATTATATAATATTCATTATATTAATAATATGTGCTTAAATAAAGAAATCAATTCAGTAATTTTCTATGAAAACTAACTTTCTATGAAATCAAAAAAAAGTGTTAGGGGTGAAAGTTGTTCCATTTGGGGCCCTCTATAGCTGGTTGACGTTTGGCCGTTTAAAAACAGATGACCCTGTATATGATGGTAAAGAACCGTTGGTAAAGAACATGATATGAATTACATGTAACATGTTTAGCACATGGCTTGCACTGGGTAGCAGAGGAAATACGATTGCACTTTCCAGTAGTTAACCAATTAATAGCTTCCACAAAACAAGTATTGTTGAAGGCACCGGATCGTATTGAATGCTATAAAGAAAAGCTATCAAATGTTCCATTGCCACCGAAACCTATTCTAACAAGATGGGGGACATGGCTAGAAGCGGCAATATTTTATGCAGAGCATGTGCACAGTATAAGAGAACTCAGTATTGTTTTGCAATAATTAAACAAAATAAGACATTCAGGTTGTCATTTATTTCCAGGTTATTGAGTCATTCGATGACAGAAATGTAAGTTGCGTTAGATTAGCCCCTAAGGGGTGATAAAAAATGAAACAATATTTGATGACTTAAAGTATAGTGCAACTAATTTCTGGAGATTGCCAATTACCATAACAAAATTAGAAACAAAAGGACTCCAATTGCACGAATCAGTAAAATTAATTACTGATATTACTGAAAAGCTGGAACGAGTATCCGGTGTTTGTGGAGAAATAATTTGAAATAAATGGAAGAAGATCTTAACAAAAAATCCAGGATTTAATAATACTCTATATGTATCCACCACTGAAGGACCAGACGAAATTAATGCAAGGTATTGCAAAAGTACAAATATGAACTAATTACGTCCTGTGATGTTCAAAGGACATTTTCAGCATACAATTGACAATATGGAAAAATTATAGTTACATATTGTAATGCAAATTACAACAAACAATAAATGAAGATATGTATACAATGTACAATTGGTTTCATTATTTTGCATATGTTTTTGCACATGCCGTGCATATATTTCGTATATACTTTGCATATATCTTGCATATATTTTTGAATATCTTGCATATATTTTTGCATATTTTGCATATTAATTCTGCATAAAGATCCGCTGTCTATTTATTATATAATCTCCATCATTATCAAGGACAGTTTACCTCTTTCCTGAAAATTTTCAATCCCCCTCTTATAGAAATCCAGGATTCGTGAAGCAAATTCAAGGTGTCTCCTTACATCTTCTACAGAAGTGAATGTTTTATTTCTTAAATAATGCTCCATTGATCTGGAAAGATTAAAAGAAATCTGAACAATAGGGCTTCTGTTTTCACTGCGGAATGTATCGCTTTAAATGATGCTATAGATATTGCTGTTAAAAATATGGATCGTAAATTCGCAATTTTTTGTTATTAGTACTAACAACTGTATTAAAAAGTTTCACGCTTCCGAAGAGGAAATACAACTATCCTATTAATGTTTTATTGATTGAGCTTCTTTAAGGTTATTTGAAGGTCAACTTGACTTTTTCAAATAAAAAATGTATAGTTTCTTATACATTCTTATTCTACGAGATAAATGGAAAAACTTTTATATGGATTTTTTTTATCAAACTTGATGTTAAAAAGGAATTTAATAAAATAAAAAATAATTTCAGTTTTGCTACTCGGTAAGTAGAGAATGGAAATTTTTTCAAATTTTCTCGTCACATTGTATGATAAGATAAAATCAACAACAATTCCACTTCAACGAGCTATTTTTATTACACCAAGAAACCGCAACTTGTATTTACTAATTTATGTTGCCAGCACGTTTGTATTTTTTCCCCAATTTTTGCAGTCTTTTAAAGACAAAAACAAGTCGAAAAATTGAAAGTTTAAAGTGACGCCACTTTTTTAATTTTCAATATTTTTCTTTCTTTTTATTGCCGACCGTAGTCAGAAGCATATTAAATAGGAATCGACTGGATTTTTTTATTTTGAATAAACAAAATGACTCTTTATTTGCATTACCACGCGAAAAATTATGAAATTAGTATGCAAAATGATGGTCGGGTGCTATCAATAATTTGGACGGGTTTTGACGTATCGGTTAATTTTCTCCTAGCAGAAATTCGACCTAATTGCTGGTCTATGAAGACCGGAAACGCATCGATGGAACGACGATAGAGAGCCGGCAAAATCGCTCGGATCACCATCTGTCATAGCCGGATTGTTAACTCGGTTATGGCGCACGCATATCAAATCGTCCACGACGTACCTTAGCACGAAATAGGCAGCGCAGTAATGCGATTTGGATATATGGAGAGTCCTGTGGGATATCACCAGCACAGAGCTTCCTCCCCTGTGATACGACAAATGATATGCATATGTAAATACGGTGACCGAGCATTACGAATCGGCCTAACGCCGGGAAATCTGATTAGCAAGCCGTTCTACGGATATTCTCTTACTCATAGCTTCTCGAGTCCTCTTTCATATTTTACCGTGAGAATCTAACAGACTATTTTCATACGGTATTACAAAATCACCAAAAAATTCTGTGTCCAGGCCAACACATTTTACCCCCATAAAATTATATTTACTTAGCTGATGTTACGTTAGAATTTTGCCCAGAGAAAAAAAAAGACTTTTTAATCCACAAGATATGATTCGTTTATTAATGGAAATAATTTTAATTGAAATGTTCGAACATTTCTTTATTTTGTTAAAGCTATAACATGTTCTGCTATGTTATGTTCTACTTCTTCTAAAATCAATACAATTAATTTCTATTTTTTTTTTTTTGTAATAGAAACAAATTAGCTATTTACTTTTTTTTACTGGTCTTGTACATGTACACGTTAAAAATCCATCTGATTGTTTTCATTAAAGGAAATAGAGAAGCGAGTAAATTTATATAATAGCGTAGAATTAGGTGATGATCATTAAACAAGTTCATGAACTTGTCTTTTATTTACTACGTACGAGAACTTGTTTCTTTGCATGCTAAAATTTGTTAATCAAATTTCTAAGAACGCACTGCTAAGGCCAAATAAATTACATTCAATTGACGACTTTGTGGTCCAAACAAAATGTAAATAAAAAATGTAGTCTTTCGTAGTGAACAGCCCATTTACATTTTGTACATATTGTAAAACGAGATGCATTTCTTTAGAATATGATATTATAAATGTTATTTGTTGATTTAAATATGAAACAAACAGTGGATAAGGTATATATTATCCAAGGATCTTCAGTTACTTTGTAATTATAATTCCTGGAGTAATTCAATTGTAATTCTGCGCATCTCTGGTGCATATGAGGCAATGTTGAAATGGTTTTATTAACGCCTCAGAGTCGCCATTCGAGTGCAAAGAGTTAATAACGTACATATTTAGTAGATTCTGTTCTATGATAAGCTATGATAAACATTACAGCACAAGGGGTTAAAAGGCTTCAACGAAATGAAGCTGTATGCGCGAAGACGCGGAGCTGTCTTGAAATATTACTGGCAGTAAAAGCATGTTTATAAGACGGAACAAAAGGAGTGTGAAAGCATCGGTCAGAGAGAGAGAGAGAGAGAGAGAGAGAGAGAGAGAGAGAGAAAGAGAAAAATACAGTTCCCTGTGGATTGATCCAGTGACCTCGAAACAACAGCCAGGGAGAAGTCCAAGGGAGTTTAGTTTTATCTCACGGTCTTTGGTTCTATCGTTGGTGCTCGCATGATCCCGTTAACAGGATCAAGAACTCGTGGCAGACGAAGGGTTCTTGTTATTCGCAATCGCCTTCTCCTCTGATCCTTAGGGAGGCGAAATCCCCCCGGATGCTCGGAGAATTGCCAGGAACGCCGGGATATATTCATTTGCAGAATACACAATGAACGAAATTACTTGCCACCGCAATTCTTATTAGTCCTTCCACGACGAGCCAGACTGTTGATGTTAGATATTACGTGTCCCTTAAACCTACCACCGCCCGAGTTACTCTCTACTGCTCGTACTCGCGTCCGAAACGATCTACGCGATTCCGCGAGCTGCGAATTCATTATCGATCGACAGCGCACAGTGGGCAAAAACGGCCTTTTTCGATTCAAAATCAAAGAACTTTCGATAGGAATGAGGTAGAGCGATGAAATTTTTTTTAAATGAAAGCTGAAACTTTGTAGAATATAGGAAAAATAGGGAGATTACGGTACGAACGTTTTTTAACCTTGAGAAAATTCGTTAAAGTTGCACAATTTCAAGAAAGTGCCAGTAGTAATGACAGCGATACGTCAAGTGATGACGAGATGTGAAGTGCTTCATGCTTCGTAACTAACTCAAAACGTTAAAATACTTCATTATTATTATTTTTATTATGTTTTGTATATGAGAATACGATATACTTTCAAACTAGTGTGTTATCTTCGTGTGTAACTGGCAATCTCCAGAAATTAGTTGCACTATACTTTAAGTCATCAAATAATGTTTCATTTTTCATCACCCCTTGGGGGCCAATCTAACGCAACTTACATTTCTGTCATCGAATGACTCAATAACCTGGAAATAAATGACAACCTGAATGTCTTATTTTGTTTAATTATTGCAAAACAATACTGACTTCTCTTATACTGTGCACATGCTCTGCATAAAATATTGCCGCTCCTAGCCATGTCCCCCATCTTGTTAGAATAGGTTTCGGTGGCAATGGAACATTTGGTAGCTTTTCTTTATAGCATTCAATACGATGCGGTGCCTTCAACAATACTTGTTTTGTGGAAGCTATTAATTGGTTAATTACTGGAAAGTGCAATCGCATTTCCTCTGCTACCCAGTGTAAGCCATGTGCTAAACATGTTACATGTAATTCATATCACGTAACGGTTCTTTACCATCATATATACACGCACACATATACGTATGTAGCATTAAATGCAAAATATGTCAAAAATATGCAATATATGCGAAAAATATGCAATATGTAAAATATATGCTATATGCAGAATGTGCAGAATAAAAACTATATTTTTAAAATTCTCTATAAACAACGTAAACTTCTGTATGGGTCCAATAAGTTTACTTACTTTCTATCGAAATATGCATTTGCATAAACATCCGCTGTCTAATAATAAATTAAGAAATAAAAACCTGAATTTGCTACAAAGTTTGTTTTAGATTTCAAAATAATTGATTACTTATGGGTCCCCCTAATATTATTAAAAAAATGTCCAAAAATTTGGATAGCTAGATAGACTTGTTATTTTGACTAAGCAATATAATATAGTGATTCTTAGTGCTCCGTAAACCTATCGTTAAAGATTCTCGCCCCCGGTGCGCGGCGCCGCGCACAGTGGGCAAAAACGGCCTTTTTCGATTCAAAATCAAAGAACTTTCGATAGGAATGAGGTAGAGCGATGAAATTTTTTTTAAATGAAAGCTGAAACTTTGTAGAATATGGGAAAAATAGGGAGATTACGGTACGAACGTTTTTTAACCTTGAGAAAATTCGTTAAAGTTGCACAATTTCAAGAAAGCGCCAGTAGTAATGACAGCGATACGTCAAGTGATGACGAGATGCGAAGTGCTTCATGTTTCGTAAGTAACTCAAAACGTTAAAATACTTCATTATTATTATTTTTATTGTGTTTTATATATGAGAATACGATATACTTTCAAACTAGTGTGTTATCAAGTCATTTTAACGAAAAAATTTCATTAATTTGTGTCACAAAAATCTATTTTTTCAAAAACCAGAGGTCGTAGACAAATTTTGAAAACAGATTTGAAATCAGCGTGAAAAAATCTATGGGAAACGATATATAGCATGTTAAAAAAAAATTTCCGCGCGTATTAGCGGCAAAAACAAAATTTTCTTGAAATTGTGCAACTTTAACGAATTTTCTCAAGGTTAAAAAACGTTCGTACCGTAATCTCCCTATTTTTTCCCATATTCTACAAAGTTTCAGCTTTCATTTAAAAAAAATTTCATCGCTCTACCTCATTCCTATCGAAAGTTCTTTGATTTTGAATCGAAAAAGGCCGTTTTTGCCCACTGTGCGGCGCTGCGCAAAGGTAATTTCGCGTATCGCGTTCGAATCACGTTCCGTCTCAAAATTATCTTCGAGCTAATATCCAGGGATCACCGAATCCGGGCATTAAATGTTAACAGATCTGTGATGGCCCGTCGGACAGCGTACCGTATTTGTTAATTACCTGTCGGGAATGCAAATCCCTGAGCCACCTGTATTTAGAATTAATTCCTCTCGCCTGATACGCAGTTAAAATTTTGTCCAATTAACCTTGGACTGGCACCATCTTACTTTGTAGAACGGACAAGGGTCGTTTCGGTTTCATGTAGATATTGCGAATGGCAAGGGACCCAATTACTGTGTCATACTTACTTGTTAAAGCATAATGAATATTAAAAAAGAGATATTCATTTTTCTCATTAAAATCAGTTAACCCTTTGCACTCGAAGCTATTTTAACTTCAAAACAAAACATTTCTTATGACCAAGAATATTTGCCTTGTACGTATCTTTTTTTTTTATGTCATACATATAAAAATGGCGCAATTTACTCGTACAATACTGAAGTGTTTGGTAATTTACTACATACAAACAAATTTAATAACGTAAAAAATATTTTGAATAACGATACAGCAATTCTTAGTGGCGCCTTACAGTTGCCATTCGAGTGCTAAAGGTTAACAAATCTCTATTTTAATATTCATTATACTTAAAAGTGAGTATAATTAATGTATAGGCACAGTAATTGGTACCCCCACAGTAATTTTATCCCTTGTCCTGTATTATAAAAAATATTTCTGACGAAAGGCCCTTTTTATCCTGAATCTATAAAATATAATTTTTGAGAAGCCTGGGAAACCTCGTTTCTCAATTTTTTCGAATAAAAAATATAGCATATTTTATGCGTGCTGAATTTAACAAAAATATTGATAATAACGGTGACTGTGTAATTGACTAGCACTGTCTCTATTTGACGCATGATTGCTATAAGAAAAAAGCGTTCACTCTCCTACAGATGGTAATTTCGGGAATCTAAGCGAAGAATCACTATCATCAGAGGCGTCGATAGCCACAAGAGTCTGTAGGCACGTTTTCGCACTTGAATTGAATCTATGACGGATATTTCATTAAATTGATCGATACGATTTATAAGATATGATTTACAAAGATTGGCACGAGACATTTAATAGGAGATTAGAATCGAATGATTCATGTTCTGTATTGAAACCTAATTAATTAGCCTAGACAAGTTGATAACGATTCTATTGAACTTTTACTCGAATACGCCATGAACAGGATTTTCATTGTCTTCGTCCCATTGTGAATGTATACCGGTATGCGAAATAACGTTCGAACATTCTACTCTTTTTCCACCGTTGCAAAACTGATAATCGTTAAACAAGAATAATTACTTTCTGATGAAATAGACCGGTAAAGTGATTAAAGATCTTTCCTTGATTTGCAAGCGTAGAGGAAATTGATTAATTACCGCGGCATCTTACAACAACGGATGATGGATTTAGGGCAAACAATAAGGATGCTCGTGTGAAAGATATTGATTGAGCAAGATGACTCTTCATGGTATCAGTAAATGACTTGGCGCAATCTCTAGTTAAGTTCTATTACGAAAAAGTCTGTCGTCGATAAAATGTATCGATAAATCGACGTGATTCAAAATCAGTCTCCATTGCTCGTACATGACCAACGTCGAAAGAAGATAACATTTCTCCATTGCGCATCTATTCTTCGCGCGTCCAGTAACTAGAGGAACCGTTTTTTCTTGATATATGTCATTATTAATATCCATTAACCGATGCATATCGCATTAATATGTTCACACAATAAAATAAAAATAAACACGTTCACAAAATAAAATCGCTCTACTATGTAGAAATTGAATTGCACAACCTATCAGGTAAAACTTAGAGTACTCAAAAATTGTTCAATTAAAAGGTAATATCTCCAACTTTTTCTGTAACGCAAAAACATTTATGTGAATTTGGTAACTCTTTCAACGCACCTAATATAAATAACAATCTCAAGAAAGTGTCTCCTTAGAGTGTTCGAAATTCTCGGACAATTAAAAAGTAGTATTTTGAACTTTTTTTGTAGTGAGAAATTATTTATGTACGGTCGGCAGCTATTTTAAAGCAACTAATACAAATAGCAATCATATGCTGGGATGTTAATAAATTCTATATGATTTATTTAGGTCTTAACACTAAACCTACCAAGCACGAAGCATATAAAAGTGAAACGTCTGATAGAAGGGAAAAGATTGAATTTACTTAAACTTTGTACAATTTTTATTATAATATGTGCTTAAATAAAGAAATCGTGAAATAGAAAACCGGTAAAAATGACCGGTGGTAGGTTTAGTGTTAAATATATGAGGAAATTTGTTGATATGCACAGCCTGAAAGTCTTCTAAGCAATTAAAAGTAATTTTAAGCGTTCATTTCGTACACTTAAATATTGCTGAACTATGAAGGTTTTTTTAAGAACAATGAAGTTGAGCAAGTAGAAGGTTGTCGAACGGATGTTCCACTTCGCAGTGCACCTGCGTGACAGGCCACGAACTTTCAGCCCTCATCTCGGAGCTGGACTGTCACACTAACGATTTGCAAATACCGTCCCAGTGCTTGTCCCTCTCATTACAAACTTTTTCCTCGTCTTGTTGTTCGCGAGCAAACTCGACATCTTCCAGAGCCTGATGAAATAAAGCCGAACGATTACATCTTCCAACACCTTCGATAATGTCGGATCGACTGACCTTGCAAGCGTTGCGCTCGAAACACGTATATGCATTTTTTTCGAAAAGGTTGGAATTACTCGAATCGATTTATCAAAAATACGAGTGAGCGAAATTCGTTTAAAAGCACGTAAGAAGTTGGCACGGAAGTTGGGGCTAAACGTTAAACATTTTAACACGAAACATATAATAATAACTGAAGATTCTAAATATATTTACATACTATAAGATTTGTATATATATATTTACCTAAACGTTTATACAAACATTTTTACAAACAAAACCACATTTTTCGTGCGAAATTCGCTTAAACGCACATGCAAAGAAAACAATTTAAAATTGAAAATATATAGATATTACAAATTTAATATTTAACCCTTAGCACTCGAACGGCGACTGTAAGGCGCCACTAAAAATTGATGTATAATTTTTCAAAATATTTTTTACATTATTAAGTTTGTTTGAATTTAATAAATTAGTAAACACTTCAGTATTGTACGAGTAAATTGCATCATTTTCGTATTTACAACATAAAAAATATATATATAGAAGGGAAATATTCTAGGTCGGCAGAAATGTTTCGTTTTGGAATTAAAATAGCTTCGAGTGCAAAGGGTTAATATAGCCGCCATTACTTCGGATTAAAGCGAAAATTCGATTTGTCATTGAATTTTTAAGACTGTTTATGACAGCATTAGAAATTTCTTTCCAGCAGCGTTTAATTTCTCCTTTTTAACTGTCACTATTGGCTAATTGACGGCCAATGGCAAATACTTTCCTTACCAGTGTGCCACATAAGTTTTCCATGGGGTTCATATAAGGGCTACATGATGGCCATTCCATCACAGGAATGATCCGTACTTGAAAGCATTCACAGGAATATTTTGAAACATGAATCGCTGCGTACAAATCTTATAATATATAAATATATTTATAATCCTCAGTTATTGTTACGTGCTTCTTGGTAGAATTTTGAACCTTTAGCCCTGAAATCCTTATTTTCTTACGTACGTTTAATCGAATTTCGCTCACTGTATCTTTTCTTTCTGGAGACCGGCGTGTCTCGAAATCAAAGGAAAATATCGAGGTCGACTACACGTGAAAACCAGCCAATCCAAATAATAGTCCTACAGAAAAACGGAAACTACTGTGGATATCGTTTTTCTAATCTAAGACATTTTACGTCTTCGATCGTATGCCCTCCAGTATCTTGATTAAACAGTTGATAGGAACAGTTTCACAAGTGGCTATAATTAAAAGATTGTATTATCGAATTTGGATTGATCGCCACGCACCTATTATCAATTTAAAATTGTCGCGCACGTCGACCATTAAAAAGTATACATACTCGTTATCGGACTAATTGCTTCCTCTGTCTAAAAAAAAAAGAAAATAAAAGATCTGATACACATCGACCGAATAGACTCCGTCTTATCTTTGCAATCAAAGCTACTGAACTTTCAAAAGCCAGGAACACCACTCTTTGTAATCGGTGCGCGTCATTGATAAAAATCCTACATTTTGTTTACCCTTATCGGCGCAACTCATGCCCTGGAATCGTATATAAATTGATCGACTCGGTTGTCAACCACAGTATTGCGAATCGTCAAGATGTACGCTCCAACCATACTTGTGCTCTGCCTGGCGGCCTCCGCTTATGGTAAGTGAAAAAGAATTGCAAATTCAGCGAGGAATTCACTGTCCTTTACAAATAATTCATAGTCGGTTGCAAAAATATAGTAGACAACTTGCAGTAAATAAATCAAGACTCGATAGAACGAATTAAAGAACGGTATTACAAACGTTCGAGAACATCAGAGAAAATATTTCTGTCGCTATGTGCCCGATCGGGTTTATGAAAGTTTTTGACAAGTACCTTTGATATTATACTCGGATAATTATACTTGCACTTTCGATCGTGCCTTCGATCAGGCTTATTTGCTTCGGTGTTTTGACGAATTCTCGTAACAATGATTTCGAAAGAAACGTGTTTGCGGAGAGTATAACTTGATTTCTATGGTTTAGCCTTCCCCGAGGGACATATTGTGGGTGGTCACGACGCACCGCCTGGAAAGTACCCATACCAAGTGTCTCTTAAGCAGAACGGCAGACACTTCTGTGGTGGATCGATCATCAACGCACGCTACATCCTCACCGCAGCTCACTGCGTCGACGGGTAAGTTCTTTTAACATGTTGACTGCCATGTCACCCATATATGGGTGACGGAATTATTTGTTCAGGCTTTAAAATGAATTTTTACGTTAATATATTCATTGTACCAAATTTGATTGGGATCTGTAAAATGCAAGAAAGTTGGAGAACTAAACAATATCATACATTTAATTTTTTTCAATTTCTATTTTATTAAATAACTTACTTTGATTTCATGGAATTTTTTAGCTTTCTTGTTTGGCGATCAAAGTGTTAATTCAGTACACTCAATATAGTAAACTTAAAGATTAGACATAATTTTAAACATTGGATCAGTCGAACGAAGAATGAATAACGACATATCACAGATAGTGTACCATTCAGTTGGTACAAAATTGAAGAAAGTCTTCGTTCGAATCAGGATAGTATCGATGGAATAGCAAAGAAATAGTTTCGATACCTTTCTATAATGTTTGCCGCGACCACCAGAAATTCTACATAGAGATATTCCCACAGAATCAGGGATGTGAAACCGATAACTGTCCAAGTTGGAACCAACCAACTGAGCGCCCGAGGAACGGTTTACGGAGTAGAAAAGATCACAGCTCACCCCAACTACAACTCCCGCCTGATCACCAATGACGTCGCCGTGATTCGTGTTAACCAGAATATCGTTTTCAATAATCTGGTTAAAGCGATCAATCTGGCTTCTTCCAATGTTCCTGAGGGATCCCAAGTTGTCTTGACTGGATGGGGAACCACCAAGGTTAGTAACAATCTTCCGGTCAGCCTAAACTAATCACCGTACAGATTACAATACGTTCTAACACCAACGGTTGCTGAGACTAAACAAACTTGCCTCCTACACAAAGACAGTTGCTCACCGTTTATTTTGCTTACAGGCTGGAGGACAGGTCCCTGACAAACTCCAGGAAATCAACTTGAACGTCTACTCGCAATCGCAGTGCAAGAGGACGCACTCCAACATAATCGACAGCCATATCTGCACCTTCACCAAATATGGACAAGGAGCTTGCCACGTGAGTCTTACTTTTCATTAAAAAAATTACCAATAATAATGGATTGCAATATAGCAATTTCTTTAAATCTCGAATTTCGAAATGTTTCAATGTAATAATGTCCACAAAGAGATATACGCGTGATTGAAGAGTTGAAGAGATAACGAATGAAATATGAATACTTTTCTAATTGAACTTCTTTTTCTCGTTTTAGGGTGACTCCGGCGGTCCTCTTGTCAGCGGTAGCACCCAAGTTGGTATCGTTTCCTTCGGTCGTCCCTGCGGTATTGGATACCCTGATGTCTTCACCAGAGTATCTTCCTTCTTACCCTGGATCAAGGCTCAATTGAAATAAACTACAAGAACAGTAACCTGACACCGAATGCGAATTAAATTAACCGGCTGTATTTCTGTCATGTAATTAAAATAAACATCATTTGCTTCTGATAACTAAACACGTGTTCTAAATGTACTCAAACAAATTTCTCCCCTTTATTCTTAACCGTTGTGATCCCTACAATATCCTCACCAAGCTACCGAGTCACCTCGAGTAACATGGTCGAATCACTTTCTTTTCGAATTTGTATATCGATATTGACAAGAAAGAAATACCATTTTTCAACATTTTCTAATTTTCGCAAGCTAAAATCTGGAGTTCTTTGCGCGATATAATAAACCGATTTGTATACAAATATTCCGAGAAAATATATGGTATTTTTATTGGAAAATGCCGGCAGTTTAAAGGTTTTTGTATGTTTCACGATAGTATTCTTAGTAGTATTTTTTAAACTCCTATATTTAACAAATTTAAACTTAATACTGAACCTACCACTGCCGGTCATAACCGATTTTAGGTTTCTTATTTTATAATTATTGAAATTATAAAAAGACTTTCATAGAAAATTAAATCAAAACATTTAAAAGAACTATTGCGTCTTTAACATTTCTAGAATATAAAACAAATATTAATTCAGAGGCATTATTTGAAAGATATTAACGTAAATCAAATTATCATGTTTGAAACAGTTAATTAAAATTCCAAGGAAAAAAAGAATTGGAAATACATACAAAATCGTGCTACATATATAGTAAGATATCGTAGGTGACATCTACTGCAAAGATAGAGAACCATTGTGTCGTCGGAATATATCGACACAAGAAATTGCAGTTTCACATTCGGCAAAAAAATTTCTGAATTACCAACTCTGTAGAAAGTACCACCGACGAGGTATAGGATAGACCTATCATCTTAAATTCTAGGAATTTTTTGTCCTTAATATTAGTATTACTTTTAATGTTTTAAATTTTAAAAAGCAACACTAAAAAAAAAGAATATCTGTTCTGCACTGACGAGATACCGTCCGTTGGCCTTTTGTTTCTTACTCCAGCCAAAATATATCCTAGACGGCGATAGAAAACACCGCATTTTTCGAACGACACATTTTCCCGTAAGGCTGGCAGCACCGGAGCTGGCAATCTTTAACAGTACCGGTGCCTGCATCATTAGCAGCGGATTCCAAATAAAGCTAGAGTGAATGCTACTTCTATGTTAAAAAATGTTGTAGGCTCTGATTCAGCCTAAAAGATGATGCAGATTCTAATACAATCTAAAAAGATGATGCAGGTTCTGGTCCAAGCTAAAAGATAATGCAGGTTGTGGTCTAGGCTAAAAATATGATGCAGGTCACCGACGAGATATAAGTATATCTCGTCTGTGTGCAGGTTCTGTTCCAGATTACAAAGGTGATGCAGAAAAGTGGGGAAACTAAAACCACCGACGAGGTATAGGATAGACCTATCATCTTATGGGACTTCGTGTCTCACGTTCTGAAATACCGACTCTTCAAAAAATCAGAGGTTTTGGTATGCCCTCTACGATTTAGAGTGGTGAGTTTAGGAATTATATTGAATTACAGGCATCGAAGGCGTAGTTGCCAAATCACATCGGAGAATATTCGTCGCATAGTTGCGAATTTACTGTTACTGACGTGTAATGCACAGCGCGTATTTCAGCTACTTTCCAAGTTACAGTCGCATTCTGGAAAACTAAACCAAACGAGCCATTACATGATTAATTCAACCTAAATATTTCATCTCTGTTTAAATACAATGCTTTTTGTTTCTATACTCATTTTAAAGCTGAATAAGTGCTTTTTCAATTTACATAAATAAATTTTTATTTATCGATAGTAAACATAATAATAATTGTTGTTGAAAATTGAAATACCTATTTAGCGCTATTTTTACCTTGAAATTGATTCATATAAACTGTTGTTGGCTTCTTTGAACGTTCTGCTACGAAATTGTAAAAATATTTAAAAGATTGTCAACAAAAATCTAAATGACAGTTGTTATGCGAGATTCCATATTCGTTACAAGTTGCGACGTGTCTATTATTATATATTGACATTACATATTGAATCATTAGTTATTTTCTCCAAATATTTTCATAAATTGTGCAAGAATTTATTAATTATAAACAATAAATTTGTATAAAATTCTGTTTACTGCTAACTTGACTTATCGTTATATCGTAAAAGCATACAGGAGTTCAGATTTAGCTGATCTTTTACCATTATTGCTATCAGTTTTGAAACAATTGCTTATCAATAATAACAATATCGATAATAATAGACATGCTGCAACTTGTAACGAATATGGAACCTCGCACAACAGTCATTAAAATTTTTGTTGACAATCTTTTGAATATTTTTCCGTCTGTTTTGAAAATTGTATTTGATAGCAAAAGGTTCAAAGAAGCCAAGAACTGTTTATATGAATCAAATAAAAGATAAAAATAGCGCTAAATAGGTATTTCAATTTCCAACAACAATTACTAATATTTTGTTTACTATCAATAAATAAAAGCTTATTTATATAAATTGAAAAAGCATTTATTCTGTTTATTAAACAGAAAGCATTGTATTTAAACGGAGGAATTTTAATACATTGTATTTAATTCCACAAAATAATACAGTGATTATTAATAATCACATTTTTATTAATTGTCTGCAATTAGAATATCAGTACCTAATATGAAACACAGGATGTAATAAATAGTACCATTTTATGTATTTAATAAATTAATTAAAAAGTCATACGTAATACATGTAGGATTCAGAATGTAGACAGTCTCAAGGAAAGAAATGATATATTGATACACATTATATGTGTACATCGGTCTGTTCGTTCTCACTTGTCCCTCGCAATTATAGATTAATTATTTTTTGATAGGGACTGAAAATGTTCTGCAAATAGCTGTTTAAACTGTTACATATATAACAGTTCTGACTGAAACAGTTATTGGGGATCTCATTTACATATTTTACCTAAACTGTTGTTAGGGTGTTGTGCACTCCGAGTGTACAGTAAAGGTAATGCAATCCATAGTACAAAGGACATTGGTTCTTCCAAGCCTGCCGGTGAATAGGGGTCGATCAGTCGGTGCACTTGCAATTAGCTACCTGAATCGCCGAACGCCGCATCCTTCGCCGGTCTTACCTGACCGCAATTTTTTAGGCTCCGCAAAATTAAAAAACGAAATTTCGAAGGGGAAGTATCGAAGTAACACTTTTTAACAATTATTGAAAAAACTATTATATATAACTATAACATTCAGTTATTATTCGCTATCCGACTCATTCTCAGTGTTTTCAATGTGATCCCCATTCACGTTCTTGGAAGAACAATCTCGATCTATCTTTACATTCATATTACTTTTCGAATAGGTATAAAACATATAGTAAAAGCAAATTGGGAATAAATAAAAATGATTGACATATAATTATTGCAAAATTGTATTATGCATGGAAATGATTATTATATAATTATTAATAACAATTTCCATCCTCATACGCATTCTATGGAAAAGGAATGTATTTCATATCGTGATATACACGAATATTGAATTTTTTCATTAAATTCTGCACCGTGACTGCGTCCGTGTTGGCAGAGATTTCTAACTTTTGTCTGTGGCCTGTTACCTGCCCGTGGCCGACACGCTCCAGCATTGGCATCTTAGGGGTGTAGAGGGGAGTGGACGGTTCTGGGGTTCTGTTAGCAAATGAGACGATTTTCGGCACTTGGCCTTTGTTGCGAGCACATCGAGTACCTCTCAAGCGACCAACGGATACGCTCAGCCCTTATGGGTGACGATTTTGGGCACCCAAACAACTTCGGCATCTTGCCTGTCTTGTCTGGGGCGACCCTAAATCTTTGGATAACTTTTGTCAGCTCGACGACACGGCCGACAACACCCGTTGGGTGCCGAACGTCGGAGACCCAGAGACTGACAAACAGCCTACAATGTAAACAGATGGAGAATCGAGCATTATTGGCAATTTGAACTTTTATATTTTTAATCAAAATAATATTGTTAATACGAATAAGTTGTAGAACTTATCCGGATGAAAATGAGTCCAAACACGACATCGTTTGGACCGTCTTCAATAAGATAGTAATTTTTATCGTAACATTACGTATCAATGCAAATAATTTTTTATCTAAATAATGCACAGCTCTGTTGGGCCTATCATCAGCGACCCAAAAGAAGGCATCTACGGATGTTTTAAAAATTTCGGATAATCTGGTGGGAAAATGTTTTTAACAACAGTTAATCGATACTCAGTCATCTATAAATTCCAATAGAAAAAAATTACAAAATATTTTGTTTTAATAAAAAATTATGGTCATCTTAATTTTTTAAATAAATATAGAACTAAGTATTTTTTATTACATATTGTTGTAGTTGATGTTAAGACGAATCTTTTATTTATTGTTAACATATATAGTAATAATTGGTGTTCAAATTTCAAATATAAATATAAAGCTTGGCTTACTTAGTAGTTTTTAGTAAGTTATTAAAACATTCGTTTTCTAATGTTCATGAAAATTTTCATAATAACCACATGCTATATAATGCACATATGATTTATATAACAACACTCTTATTTATTTCTTTTCTTATTGTTCAAAGCAATGAAGATAATTAATAATAGGAACAAAATTATGTCACCCTATAACATGAAATTTATAAAGTACATATTAATATTTGGCTGTTTACAACATTTCGAATTTTGCAGTTAAACATATTCTTTATTGTACGTACAGCTTCATTCATTTGTTATTTATACCCAACATAAAGTTTAGCTAATCATAATCGAAATTAGTATTTGAAATCGTTGAAGCGTTTTAGAAAACAATATTCTATTGTATTCGCGAGACTGTAGTGACTATATATATAGCCAGAGAGGAATGAGAGTGCTCACGCCCGGGGTTTTAGTGTCCCCACTTTTTCTGCATCATCTTTAGCCTGGAACAGAACCTGCATCATCTTTAGCATGAAACAGAACCTGCATCATCTTTAGCACCGATCAGAATCCGTTTAATTTTTGTTTAGCCTGTGGCGTGAATCAGAACTATATTGCAACCAAACCTTTATGCGACATTACCATGCATTACAAACTGCTTCGTGCGACATTTCCATCAACAAAAATCAGTTGAATTCTAAGAAAAATGTGAAATAAGTAGTTTTTATTTTTTGATCTTGCCAAAGTTGTATGCATAAAAGAATTATACAAATTATTATGATTACAATTACTTGAAATCCAATATACAGGGTGTTTCATTTATCTAAAAGAATTGAAATATCTCGTGAAAGACTACACCTGTCAAAAAAAGTTTAGAAATAACTTGTTTGATACGAAGGGGGACATAAATACGGTGTACGTTATTTTTTTGCAGGGTAGGTTGTGCGGGAAAGTTTTAAGTCGATTTTAGTTTTTCAAATGCTACCCTATGTTTTCCTGCATTATGTCGTCATTTATCAAGACAAATCCAATGACCTACACCTACACTTCCTACGACCTGCACGTCCTGACTTTTTCTATTCTTCTCATGCTACCCAATTTAACGTTCGTAATGTTCAGAAACCTTGAAAACAAAAGCAGTTTATTCGGCAGATATTTTGACACCGAAAATGCATTGCACTCAGTGTAGTCAGGTCTAGTCTACGGGCGAGTAAACAACATTGTCACGGACGCGTTGTCTAGTGGCGCGACGCGACGGCACGATAGCTGTTCACGAACGATAAGGCTAAAACAGACTAGTATATGAGAAAATAATTTTTTTATAGAAACAAATTTCTATACATTATAAAAATTTATTTATAACAATTTTTTATTTTTATAAATATTTAATTTATAAATAGTTTTTATAACAATTGTTTTAACAATAAATTATTATTGAAATAATAATTCAAATAATGAATACAGAAACATTATAAAAATTTATTTATATAAAAATTGTTTAAATAATAAATAACAATAACTAACTACTTATAAATAATAAATATATAAGGCTGAACACAATCGCGGTTCTTTTTACTGCCTTCCATACGAGCTCGAAGGTTCTCGCCGAGCGTCCCATTTGAAATACAATGTTGTACGGAGGTGCTGACAGCGAATCTCGAGAGCCGTCGCAGCTGAAGAGTGTAACATGACACTATCGGGTATATCGGTGTGAGACCAGAAGACTACCACTAATCCAATTACAAAACTTTTTTATTTTTCGTTATATTTTTATCAAACTTTTACCAACATATTCGTGGCATTTTTCTGATTAAAATGACACCAAATATGATATAATTCCGATGATATTTACTTGTGTAACAAGCGATAAAAGTTTCGAACACAGAGAAGGACAGCGTATGGGAAAGAAAGAGACGCGGCGAGTCGAAGCGTTCGGAAAAGATCAAAGACTGGCGTGAGCGCAGGCCTTTAAATGAAAAATGTAACTTCTTTATTATTAATTATTTTTTTATGAGACTTTCACCAATGTATTTGTGGCATTATTCTGATTAAAATGATACCAAACGCGATATAATTCGGATCACATTTACACTAATTTTCCGTTAATGTAATTGTTATGGGAAGCAACTTTCATCGTTTATTACACAGGTAAATATCATCGGAATTATATCGTATTTGGTATCATTTTAATGAGAAAAATGCCACAAATATGTTGGTAAAAGTTTCATAAGAATATAACGAAAAATAAAAAAGTTTTGTAATTGGATTAGTAGTGGTCTTCTAGTCTCACACCGATATAGCCGACAATGTTGTGGCCGCGACTGATATTCGGGTTCGGGTCGGGTCGCAGAAAGTCGGCCGAGCTCGATTTGGATGCGCGATACTTTATGACACATCGGGCGGCCCGAACGTTTTGGGCTACCCAAGAGTTTCGGGCTACCTGCTCGACTTCGTCGGGCAGGTTCGGAAAGAATCTCGGACAAGTTCGAGCGAGCAAGTTATCGCGATACCTGAGATTCAACTCTGCGTTGTTATGAAATACATAATGGTAATAATGATACTTCTTTCATAACTTAATTAACGTAATTTTTAATATACTTGGATTTTTATAATTACCGTCGGTATATTTGGCAAACATACGCATAATCTTTATTTGTATTAAATTTTGAAATAATGCACGTTACATGTGAGAAAGTTAAGAGACAATATTTCTAGCATTCTGACGAATTTGTTGCTCCGAATGAACTTGCATATGTATCGATAATATTATTAAAATATCCTTACAAAGTTACATACACTTAGAAGGTATAAAAATAAGGTAAATTATGAAATTTTTTTACATTTTTTGCTGTTTTTATTAACTGTGATATAACTTAGTTAATATCTTATTATTATATATAAACTTATTAATAATATAACTTATTAATTAACTATCATTAACCTAACAGAAATTCTTAAATAATAATACATAATAAAATAACAAAATAGAAATTGTTGTACCCCGACTAAATATGGTAATAAAATAGCAGTTTTAAATATAATATATAATTTTTCACGTGTAACGTGCATTATTTCAAAATTTAATGCAAATAAAGATTATGCGTATGTTTGCCAAATATACCGACAGTAATTATAAAAAACCAAGTATATTTCTTAGTATCATTATTACCATTACGTATTTCATAAGAACGCAGAGTTTTGAATCTCAGGTATCGCGATAACTTGCTCGCTCGAACTTGTCCGAAATTCTTTCCGAACCTGCCCGACGAAGTCGAGCAGGTAGCCCGAAACGCTCAGGCCGCCAGATGTGTCATGACTCATGAAGTATCGAGCACCCAAATCGAGCCCGCCCGACTTTCTGCGACCCGACCCGAACCCGAATATCGTGCGGCCCGCACATGCCTAATCGTTTCTTAATTTATTCCGATCGCAAGTTCAAGTTTCCACGTAGCAGAAACTAACGAAGATCAAAAACAATAAATAAGAGAAACTAAACACAAAACCAAATTTTTAATATATTGTTTAAAAAAACAACTTTTGTTTAGAAATTTTTTGGGCGACTACATTTCACATTAGACAACACAATTTAAAAAAAATTTAATTTTTTCGACCGCTGGTTTCCAAGATATCTCAAAGAGAAGCGGACAGCGAATCTCGAGAGCCGTCGCAGCCGAAGAGTGTAACATGACACGTGAAGATTCGACTTATGATACTCCCGACGTTCCCTGCTTATGACACTGGGACACCTCAAACCACTCGAGAACCGTCGCGTCGCGGCCACAACATTGTCGGCTATATCGGTGTGAGACTAGAAGACCACTACTAATCCAATTACAAAACTTCTTTATTTTTCATTATTTTTTTATGAAACTTTTACCAACATATTCGTGGCATTTTTCGGATCAAAATGATACCAAATACGATATAATTCCGATGATATTTACCTGTATAATGAACGATGAAAGTTACTTCCCATAACAATTACATTGACGCAAAATTAGTGTAAATGTGATCCGAATTATATAGCGTTTGGTATCATTTTAATCAGAATAATGCCACAAATACATTGGTGAAAGTCTCATAAAAAAATAAGTAATAATAATGAAGTTACATTTTTCATTTAAAGGCCTGCGCTCACGCCAATCTTTGATCTTTTCCGAACGCTTCGACTCGCCGCGTCTCTTTCTTTCCCATACGCTGTCCTTCTCTGTGTTCGAAACTTTTATCGCTTGTTACACAAGTAAATATCATCGGAATTATATCATATTTGGTGTCATTTTAATCAGAAAAATGCCACGAATATGTTGGTAAAAGTTTGATAAAAATATAACGAAAAATAAAAAAGTTTTGTAATTGGATTAGTGGTGGTCTTCTAGTCTCACACCGATATAGCCGACAATGTTGTGGCCGCGACACTCTCGAGTCCCATCGTCGACCGATTTTGTACCGGCGATGGCAGTTTTCTAAACGCAGGGTTTCTTGCGCTCGTAAAACCTAACCGTCCTCTTCACTCTCTTTTCTCTTTTCCTTTTTGCCTGTTCTCTCATATAACCGTCTTCCTACAAGACTTTAGCCCATCCTTGACATGGACGAAAATCAGACATCCTCGCCAGCGATCATCCCTTGTTTCATTGCCAACTTTCACTTTTCCTCCCGTACAATTGTCCTACCCTAAAGTGAGTCCGCTAGTTCAAAAGAAAGACTTTTTATCAAACCACTAAAGTTGTTCTCCTTCCGGGATGACGACAATACGATTGAAACTCTATCGAGTTTGGCTTGATTTTAACCAGAAAAATCTCACAAATCTGTTGATGGAAATTACATAAAAATAGAACTAAAAATTTAGAAATCATATTGTCTTGTTCATTAATCACTCTTAGAAAAGTTCCTGCCACTCTCTGCCTCCCTTGCTTTTGCATTTGCCGTCCCCTTTCATGCCCGAAAATGGAATCGCTTATTACACGAGAAATTATAATCGCAATTATATCGTGGTAGATGTTGTTTTAAACAGAAAAAAGAAACAAATACGATCGAAAAATATTCTTGAAAGAAATAAAAAATCATTAATTCGATCCACCGTGATCGTATCAGAGTGGAACAATATTTTTCAAGACAGCGCAACGTCGGATTTCTTACTATTTCCCACTTTTATTCTCTCATAAATATTCGTGTGTCGTTCATTTGCTTCCACCCGACGTAAGTTCTAATTAATCTCAAGCGGTTCCATTCAAGACTGCACACAGTCTAAAAATATTTTCATAAATCCTTTTTTAGGTTTTGACATCATTAAAGATATTGTAGGAAAATGTATATGATCGAAATTGTTGGTTAGCGAAGAGTTTTATTTAATGCTATTTAACTTAATCTACTATTACAAAGATCGGTTCTTCTTCTCTTACAAACTAACATGATCTCAAGGTCTGCCTCACATTGAATATTAAATTATTATAATTTGTATTATTACCGCAATTGTTGCAAAAGCTACATTAATTTGAGAGCAAAACGTGCTTTATAATATTCGGAATTTTTTCTCTATTACATATTGGCAGCGGATGCCAAATAATGCCAGCGTGGATGCTATTTCTATGTTAAAAAATGATGTAGGCTCTGATCCAACCTAAGATGATGCAAGTTATGGTGCAGGCTAAAAAGATGATGCAGGTTCTGTTTCAGGCTAAAGATGATGCAGGTTCTGTTTCAGGCTAAAGATGATGCAGGTTCTGTTTCAGGCTAAAGATGATGCAGGTTCTGTTTCAGGCTAAAGATGATGCAGGTTCTGTTTCAGGCTAAAGATGATGCAGGTTCTGGTCGAGACTAAAAATTAGACTAGAGGGCAGTACTATACCGGGGACACTAAAACCCCGGGCGTGAGCACTCTCATTTCCTCTCTGATATAGCTATATATATAGCTATTTTTAATTTCAATTTCTACCACTAAGGACGCTGTCAGCAAATTTTAGTTCCAGTTGGTAATACAGGATGTGACACGGAAATGGTAAGGGGGTTACGTCACCGACGAGGTATAGGATAGACCAATCACCCAATGTATTTTTCTGTCTCACGCTCGGGGGGCTCTAGAGCCCCCTTACCATTCCGTGTCACATCCTACCGTAACGGCCAGAAGCAGTATTGTGGAACCAATATTCTAGAACGGCGCTGTTGCTGATAGAAATTTAAATCTCATGTCGGAGATTCTATAAATGATGAATGAAACAAAGGAATGTTGTGTTCTTTTAATTTCGTTATGCCTGTAACGCGACTGCATCGAAGGAAACATTTCTACGTGAGAAAGGTTATATTCAAGTAAATCATGTGCATACATATACTTGTATAATGTACATGTATGTATAGCGAGCATCAAGAAGCATAAATTCACACTCATTCGGAGGAATTCATATTAAAAACATTATTATGAATTTTTGCTAATATTTAAATATATCATCATTAATGTTACTTTTTTGGTAAATAATAAGCTTAATTATGTGTATTTATTTACACTTTATTCCTACACACTTCCTTAACTTCTTTTTCATTCTATTTATGACGTGTTTGGACTCATTTTTACCAGAAAAATATTTACAATTTATTGTTCGTATTTTCATACCATAACAATAAATTATTGCAAAAATTAGATTTTCATTAGTAAGCAATGCTTATGAGCTTACATTGTTGTGTCCGGCAGCTGCTTGCCTGGCTGACAATAAGCCATTGAAATTCTCAAGACCTCGATCGGAAGAGAGTACGAAAGGCAACATTGTAACGCATTGCCTATTAATAATGAACAACCAGAACCCAACTGTGTTATTATAAAAAATATCGTATTGAAAATCTTATCAGCCGATTCGAGATGTTTTTCTGATAAAAACGAATCTAAATTCGCTATAAATCGGAGAATAACGAAGAATAAATTAATATTGAAAACTCTTATGGAAAACAGTTCGGTAGTGAATCTTGCCTACTCTGGGACTGGACCATAATCGTGTGACGCCGTCCCACAGGGGAGGGGGGCTATCCCCTCCGCCGACTCGGCCCCCACTCTGACGTAACATCGTCTGAGCTCCCTGCTCGACTGTTCAAAGCGTTTCACCGATTAGCGCGATCGATTCTCGGTTCGGCGAAGCGCACATTTTGCAACAACATTTAAACTGAAGAAGATTTTTAAGATATAGCCGGATCAGATGATGAAAAGTGCCCCCAAACCTTTATATTTAGTTGCACCATGCTCAACAAAAAATTACAAAAAAATTCATGAGTATTCTATCTAATATCATTCACGACTGAGATTTTTTCATCATTTTTTGTCGCAAAATCGATTTTTAAACAAATTCGAAAGCATAAAATTGCCGATTTTATATCAAAGTTTTCAGTTCACCACATTTATGTTATTATGTTAGTTGTATCTCATCGTGATTATTAATGTGAATTTTTTACAGATCTTCCAGATTATGCAAAAATGTTTAAGAAAATTGGATTAATGATGATATATTTAAATATTAGCAAAAATTCATAATAATGTTTTTAATATGAATTCCCCTCCGAATGAGTGTGAATTTATGCTTCTTGATGCTCGCTATACATACATGTACATTATGCAAGTATATGTATGCACATGATTTACTTGAATATAAGCTTTCTCACGTAGAAATGTTTCCTTCGATGCAGTCGCGTTACAGGCATAACGAAATTAAAAGAACACAACATTCCTTTGTTTCATTCATCATTTATAGAATATCCGACATGAGATTTAAATTTCTATCAGCAACAGCGCTGTTCTAGAATATTGGTTCCACAGATCTTCCAGATTATGCAAAAATGTGTAAGAAAATTGAATATGTCCAATCATTTGAAAAAAATGCACATTGAAAGTGCTACATTCTTACGTTCTACGTTCTACGTTCGAAAAAAAAAATCATTTGATGCGGGATTCGATCCGGGACCAAAATATTCTCACAGCCGAAGACGTTACCGCCTGCGCCAAACGAAACTGATAAAAGTGTTCAATATAACAAAATACACCTATAAAACTGTAGGAAGGTATTGAAACAATTGATTTCAATCTTTTTTTTTAACGACGATGCAATTAATAAAACTTTATAAAAAAATTAAGAACAATAGTTTCAATAACATCTAACTACTTAATTTTGGTAAAACTGGTATCTCTGAAACTTCAATTCGAAATGTGCACTTTCTTCAAATGATTGGGCACATTCAATTTTCTTAAACATGTTTGCATAATCTAGAAAATCTATAAAAAATTCATATTAATAATCACTATGAAACACAACTAACATAATAACGTAAACATGGTCAACTGGAAACTTCGACATAAAATCGGCAATTTTATGCTTTCGGATTTGTTTAGAAATCAATTTTGCAACCAAAAATTATGAAAAAAATCTCAGTCATGTATGATATTAGATAGAATATTCATGAATTTTTTCGTAATTTTTTGTTGAGCATGGTGCGATTAAAAATTAATTTGGTTCGCAGGCACTTTTGACCATCTTATCCGGCTTTATCTTAAAAATCGACAAAAAAAAATTACTTAAAAAATATAGAACATATTTCAGTATATGACATTGAACCCGATTTAAAAAAGAATTTCAGGTTCAAATTTCGTATTGATATCTCTTTTGGTTTAAAAGTTGTAGCAAACTGTGCGTTTGCGGTTCAGGCGCTTGAAATTTTGGTAACGTGATGAAGGTCTGAGTGGGGCCGTGCCGGCGGAGGAGTTCATCCCCCCACCCTAGCGCCACGTGGAACGGCGACCCATGATTCTTGCATCACGACTGTAGCCTGATCGAGCTCGATGAATGCGGTAGTGTTCGTACGTGTCGTACTATTGCGTTCGTCGTTTATTTTCTCACTACAAACACGCAAGAAATTAATACAACTACGATCCGAGTCAGTAGTAAAATAGATTGACATATCGCAAAAAACGATCAACTACATAATTATTGATTGATTAATTTTTAACTCTTTCGAATTTCACAATTTATATTTATTGATATTTTGCAAGATTCTTTAAAGGCAAAATTTATGTTGTTTAAATGAAACATACATGAAAATGTATAGTAAATTTCAATTTAATTCTTTTTTCAAATTCAGTTACAAAATACATTCAAAATGGATGCGTATTAATAGTGTTAAAAAATTATAGAAATGCGAATAATAATTATACGTATAAAGAAAATGTATAAAATAAATGTATGCGTAAAGATATTCATGTTCAAGATTTATGAAAATTGTTTTTCCATAATTGGAAAACGTGGTATCTACATTTATTAATATTGTATTGATAAAGATAATTGCAGATATATAACATAATGACATCAAATAAAAGAGTATAATTTGAACATGTAGTCATAACATCAGATACATAACTCGTCAATAAGATTTGATCATTCTTGTAGATCTAGTTCCAGCATTTATCGTTCTACAGCGTAGAGGGCGTAAGAAAACCATTTGTTTACATGTGAGACAAGAAGCCCCATATGGTGATTGGTCTATCCTATCCCTCGTCTGTGGTTACGTGACCCCCGAAAACGTGGCCACGAAAATGCATTGGGTGATAGGTCTATCCTATACCTCGTCGGTGCTAAAACCACAGACGAGGGATAGAAGTAGACCAATCACCATATGGGGTTTCTTGTCTCACATGTAAACAAATGGTTTTCTTACGCCCTCTACGCTGACGAACGATAAATGCTGGAACTAGATCTACAAGAATGATCAAATCTGATTGACAGTGCTGCCGAAACTGCTAAATTTGAACGTGTTTTCCAGTGGGGGTGTCCCACTTGGACGCCGTTCGTTTGGACGCGTTCCTTTTGGACGCCGGGCCGATTGGACGCCGGGCCGATTGGACGCGTTCCTTTTGAACGTCGTGAATTGGACACATTTACAGAATTTTAAAATCGCTGTATCTCCTAAACCGTGTGCCCTAGACAAAAAATAACGTAATTTTTGCCCTTTGCCCTCCCCAAATTCATTTTCGCCTCGCCAAGTCGTGATTAATTTCGTGAAAAAAAGGGTTAGGGTTAGGGTTAGGAACCGCGTCCAAAAGGAACGAGTCCAATAGGCCCGGCGTCCAATCGGGACGCGTCCAAACGAACGGCGTCCAAGTGGGCATCACTCTGATTGGTCTATCCTATCCCTCGTCTGTGATTGTAGGGAGCATGTGTGACTCCCTATCACATTCGCTAGGCGACGCAGTTGGCGCCAGAGGTGCCAACGCACACAATTCGGGCGCGAGTTGCTGTAGGGTATTTCCCCCGAGACACTCTCGGCGTCCTCACCAAAAAACAATCGAGTCAAGTCGACACGACAGTTGCAATAAAAAGACCTCTACCATATACAACCACGTGTCGAGTTCCTCTCTTCACGGTCGGACGCATACCTACAACATAAACGAATACATAACTATGACTTCAATATTTACAAAGTGGTCAATACTCAGTATTTTAAAGCCGGAGTTTACATCGAAAACTCGCATGGTTCTAGTATATGGTAAACATTGTATAATGTTATTCTCAATTTACATTGCGGTAGTATGCAAAATGTTTACAGTTTGATTTTAAATCTATTTAAACAGGTGATTTGAGACAGTGTTGTGTAATTGTAACAAAGGATCGATTGGTATATGCCTTAGGAAATAATTCTGAACGTTGTCTCGGAACAGGTGATGATCTAAGTACTATTTGTCCAAAGAGAATTGATGTACTATGTGGAAAAAATATCAAAACCTTTGCATATGGCAAGGGGCCACATGTGTTAGCATTAACAGAAACTGGAGAGGTATGTTCAGTTTGTTTGCAGAAATATGTATTTATGAAATAATTGTGAATATGAAATAAATCATTTGATAGGTGTATTCATGGGGATCCAATAAGTATAACCAATTGGGTCATAATCATAATTGTTCAGTACCAAATATTGTACCAGTACCAGGAAACAAGAACAACTTTGTTGTGGACATTGCTTGTGGAGATTTTCATTCTGTGGCACTAACAAACAATGGAATGGTATAACAAACAGTAAAAAAAAAGCTAATTAAAAGAATAGCATTATTTTTAATAATACATAGACCTCTACTTATGTCCAGGTATATGCTTGGGGTCGATATGGTCAAATAGGCAGTAGAATTGATCGTACATCATCTACTAGTTGGTCCAAACTGGAGCAGGTACTAATAGAGGAGACAGTTTGTAACATTAGTTGTGGTGCCAATCACAGTATGGCAGTTACATGCGATGGACAGGTGTATGCTTGGGGTGCTAATTCAAAAGGCCAGTTAGGATTATCTCATTTCGAGAATCAATGTAACATGGCTCGTAAAGTCCACCTTACAGGAATTATAATAGGTAGTATCAACTTATTGTGAGAAATATTAAGACTCCATTCTAATATATGGTAGCCCTATGTTAAGCATCTCTCAAAGTAAACAAGTTATATAGATTATTAACAGAGTATATATGTATTTGTAGAGAAGGTGGTCTGTGGTTGCAGTCATACTTTGGCACTAACCAATGAAGGAATCCTCTATAGTTGGGGTGACAACAGTTTTGGACAACTAGGCTTTTACTTGGACACTGGAGATTATAGTTCGATACCGGTAAAGCAATGCAATGCAATTGACTTAACGAGTTTCAATTAATAGATGCTTTTTAGTTGGTGATACCAAGTTTGACGAAAGTATTAGATATGGCAGCTTCCAGTAGCACTGATATCAGTGTAGCTTTGGGAATGGAACAGCAGATTTTTATGTGGGGGAACTGTTTAGGACAAAGCATCACACTCCCAACATTAATCTCAGTAGATAGCATACATGATGCATTCGCACTTTATGCATCACCAAGCGGTATGCATCAGCCATTTGTTATTAACGAAGAAGATGTTGACGTAGAAATTAATGAAACAATGGTTCATAAACAATGGAAGAATATAATCGATCAACTAATGGCAGCATTTGATGATAAGGTATCTGCTCTCCACGTGTAACCAGGGGAGGGATTTGAAGGCAAAAGAAAAACCGAAAAATACCGCGGTTTTCTTTTTAGATTTCGGTAGTAGATCGGTTTAGATATTGTAACGATTTCGGTATTATATCGGTTTCGGTAAAGCCTTATCAGTGCAACACCGGTACATATCAAAATCATACCGGTTTTAAGTCCCTGCTTGTAAAGAATTTTTCTGTGTTGAAGGATACTAGTGACCTCACTATAGAAATGCAGGGAAAGCCAATTTACGTTCACAAAGCCATATTAAAGATACGTTCTGAGTACTTTAAAGGAATGTTTCAAGGAGATTGGAAGGAGAACAACGACAGGTGAGTCGCACAACTTAGTATTTTCCTCTTACATCATGATTTATATCTTTCTTTCCGGTAAATTTAACTGTCGCGTGAAGGGATGTGACAGTGGTAACGCTGTTACGCCAACACTCAATTTCATCGATGCTTCTTTCCTTTATAGTGTCATACGGGAATGTAATTTCTCTTACGCGGCATACAGAGCATTCTTGAAGTTTCTGTACACCGGAAAAATTGATATACCGGCAGACAACTCTGTAGGTAAGTTGTCGACATTTTTTTAGCCTGTTTATCACGATTTTTACATTCTGCTTTTCACTTTTCTAGAACTAATTCAATTGGCGGACTTTTGCAATGACGATTATTTCAAAGAAAGTTGCGAGAACGTACTAGTAGGAGATATTTCAAAAGACAACGTGGCTTTTCTCTACAGCGTAGCCGTGCAATACAACGCCATGGTATATGAAAATTTTCAGCGTTATATGGTAAAATCTGTTGCTTTGCATACAGTTGAAATTTCAACGGCATTGTACGTTCTCAGGTTTTAAAGAAGCGCTGCATCAAATTCGCCGTGCAAAACATGTCAGATGTTATTAAATCTACGAGTTTCTCTGAGCTAACCCAAGAGATGATGACAAACTTCATAATTGAAGCTGACAAGCACTGTGTTTACAGAATGTAAATTTCAAGATATTACGATAATTGTGCAACGCTGCCCTTGCCATATCGAAAGAGATTTTATTTTTTTTTGCAAAACGCGTGCATTAGTACATAGATTGTCCGCGTACTTACAGGCTACAAGACATCCGATGGAAGGAAAAATAAATTAGACTCGTTGGATTTGTCGTTCGTACATTATTTTTATTACGATAATCTCAATATATACAAGCAGTAAATATTTTGTTTGTATAATATGTACGTAGCTACCGATTTTTAATAATATTCAATATTGGTATTTAATAAATAAGCATTATATTTTATATTTATATATATATTTATTTATTTATATAGGTAATATTAAGGTAATCGATTTTCCGCTATGAAAGTAGTTATAGTACCTTTATTTCGGTCGCCGCGGTTGGACGCCCCTGTACCTCACTGTCCGCGGCGTGGCTTTCACGAGTTTCTGATGTTTCAACTTGAAGAGAAAAGAGCCACACGATTTTTCATGAACTTAGTAGACTCCATGTCATGCGAGCCGGTGTTTTCCCTCGTTGGAAAATGGCGTCGCGTGGAACGATTCCGCGGGTAGAGAACAAGGGGGACGATGTCGGGCGGTCGTTCAACGGCTGACTTGCACCGAGAATCGCTGCTCGATACGACAGGGAACCGGGAAACGCGGTCGATGCCCACCTCACCCCCCGTAGAAGACGTGGTCGTATCGAACAACTCGATCAGCTATTCGGCTATGATAATTAATTAATTAGTACTCTCTCTGTGTACTTTATTCTTTCACTTCGGAGTTAATTAAAGCGCATTTAGGCCTGCGGGCTATTTTTCCAGCGACTCGCTGTGAATCCCATTGACAGAAGGCGAGATATATCTCTATCGTCCTCGACGAAGGAGTAAAGGAAAAGAAAACAACGATCCTCTTGCGTCTCTACCCCCTTCCCACTTGTCGTCGCGATCAGTGACTCTTGGAATTCCCTTCGGCGTACAACGATCGTCCCTCAACGTCGCGTTTCAGCGATCCCCTCGACGGTCACGTTCAATAATTTTTCCTATTAGCCTCGCGATCAGTAGACTACGGACCTTCGTTCGACAAAAGTTTTCGACCGATTTGTCGATATTGTTTTCTATTCGTATAATCTTATGTTTTAAACAAATACGTACACTCGATCGCTATACGGATATTTCCTTGCAACAGACAACGTATAAATTTTCATCCCAGGAGCGGTACTCAGGGTCAACTATTTTTATTAATTGTTAATCTTCTGCATCAAGTACTAACAACAGAAGCCAAATAAAAAATTCTTTCTTTCTTGAATGATATTAGAAGGTTGAGAATAGTGAATCGGGACACCTAAATACTAATGTTTGTTCTGTCTTAAATTGCACCAACTCGTTTTTTGTCATAAAGATGGAAAATTCGCGGTATTATAATAAACTTTTCGGATCTTTCTCACTTTCCACCTTTCCGTTTTCGTTGTGAACGTATAAAATCTGTAGTCCAACGATCGGTTAACCGAAATTTTGGAAAACATGAGCGTCATGTGTCTGTCCCCACCCTCTCGCGGCGCGACCAGTATCGAGGCAACGTTGAGTCGTCGGCCAATGAGGAACAGAGAGCGGAGCGATCGACGCGACGCTACGGGGGAAAATCGATCACGGATTTTTCGCGCTGTTTTCCAATCGCCGACGCGATTCCTTGAAACGAGATATGTACACGTATTCGGGGTGCACGACATTTACACGGGTTCAAAGCACGGATTCGACGAATACTGCACAAGATTTCGAATACCTACACATAAGCCTACATTTAACATCATCGGCTCACCGTTAAAAGCTAATTTTTCCTCTCTCCGAGCAAGAGAGACTTTTATTTTTGTTTCCAGAATTTTAATAATAAATTACTGCAAATTGATTGTTTTCTTGGAACGTTGATGCTAGGTATCAATCGCCGATGCTGTCGTTCAATCTATATAGACTTTTCTTTTTTTTTTCTTTCAAGAAAGCGAAAATTTCTTAAGTGGTACGATATTGGCAACTTTCCTCTATGTACAATATTATAATTTCTCTTTTTAGAATCGTTTCGACAGTCTTATTCGTGATTACGATCGAATGTTTTCTGCCAGGGATAGAGCTGGTATAATGACGATTTTCGCGTTAGAATCGTCATGTCGAGCGATCGACGATTGGAAATCTCGTTTCTCGCAGGTTTATCTTCGTTCGAGTGACGACCTTGAGGAGACCTTGAACAGCGGGCCGCGGAGGATCGACGTCCCGACAGTTTGCGATTATTGTACATTAAATTACATACATAGAGCCACAGTTGTAGTCATACCGTGAGTATCGCGGGTTTCTCTCTCTCTCTCTCGCTCTCTCTCTCTCTCTCTCTCTCTCTTTCTCGTTGCGTCTGATTTCTTTGTTCGCGGTCCGACGAACGAGAAGCAACTCGTCGACAGGGCTTGAAACGGCTCCGAACGTAACTATATGTATTTAAAACTGTCACACAAAAGTTCCGACCGAAACGGTCACGAAGAACCTCGGTTCCTTGAAGACCGAGATTTCCGCCTATCATCCATTTCGACTTAGGTTCCCCGCTTCAGCGTGTATACGTCACCTTATTATAGCCTAACTTCGCAATAGCCATTAGTTGCACATGAAATGTCCGATCTTAGAATGCAAATGCTCTGAATCGTTTTGCAGGTTTATTGTACACCATTTGTTATATACATATGGTTTTCATTTAGAAGTTCGATTTCGCTTTCGAACGAAGTTTATTCCAATGCCAATCGATACGCTTGTCGAGTGTGCTTTTTACAATAAGTGCGGTGGCAAATGAACACGCTATTCCTCAATGGTAGAAAAAGTTCAAAAAATGAAGTGGCCAGACCAGAAAATTCAATTGCTACCATAACACAGAGCATGCTGGTTGCAATGGTGTTTACCTTAACGAACACGATTTATTTAGAAAGACAACTAACGTTCGCTTGCCGTTTAAAATTCGACAGTTCGTGTGCAACAACCAATCTACAATGAAGAAAAAAAAAGAAAAATCGTAAACAAGAAATCCAACGTTCCATGTATCGTACATACTGTCTCGAATAGATGTAGTTCGACGTTTTTGTTAGACGTCAATGATATGCGTAAATGTGTTTCCCTTTTCTAGAATGATTTCGTAGAAAATACGCACCGTTGCTGCGATGGATGAATGCTACCGATCACCGGAGCCATTTTGTAACAAACAATCGATCCGTACGGAAGTTTTTCGTGATCGTTTCGAGAACCGAATTATCGCGATCGCGTACAGCGTTCGAAAGCCCTGTCTACCGATAGCGGGTTTCTTCCGCTTTCTGTGTCTTCTTTTTCTTCTTCGTCTTCTTTCTGTTCCACCGTTTTCGGTTCTGCTATCTCGCGCAGCGTTTTGTTCGTTCGCTCGAGTTCATCGCGACGCCTGTCGCCGCGGTGGTCGGATCGTTTAGAGTCCTCTGTACAGACTTCTAGGAAATCGTTCTGAAACCTCTGCCGGCTAATCTGCGTCGATCCCGAGGAGGTTCGCGTCTACTTAATACTTTTAATTCGCTGATTCGATGTGTCCGAGGACCGTTCTCAAAGTCCCGGACACGTGAATTTCGTTAATAGTCGCCGCCGCGATCCACCGAACGTTTCCAACGCGGTTTTCCCTCGTTAGCGTCCCGCTTACGGCCTCGCCTCCTTCCTGCCTCCGCCCCACCAGGCGTCACCGAGTCCTTGGCCAATAGGAAACGGTGACCGTTGCTCGACACCGACTCGCCAACGAGGAAAAGCTGTACAAAGCGGAAGAACAAGCTTCTTCGTTTGTTTGAAAGAATTTTTAAATTGACTGTACAAGATCGGCAAAAATCTATCGAAGCAACGTAATTCAAGGGACGAGAATATGTTGCAGAATTGCTGGGATTCTTTTCCAAGTGTACGTTCGAGGACTAAGCCGTCGGTATTACAGTCCGTACAATAGGATCACGGAAAAGGAGGAAACGTCAAAGTTAAACGAACAAAGGGATCGGAGGAGTCGAAGATGGCTGCCCGTATCGACGCAAGATGGCCGCTCGCGGCGATACCCGCTGCACACGCCGGAAGGATACGAAATAAAAATCAATAGAGACAGACAGACCTCCTGGATACGTTCCAGCCGACGTCATTCTTCCAGTTTTTCAACTTTCTGATCGCGGGATCGACGTTCGAATCGGATGAAAATTAATCTACCTATAAACAGACCGTCGATCAAGGAGAGACCGTTTGTTTGCGGAAGGATTGCCTCTCGATAGTCTAATTTTGCAAACTCCGTGACGCTGAAACGAGGAAACGTTAGCTTTTCCAAGAAGTTCCTCCTTTCTCGAATGAAATCGGGATGGGGGATCGATCCGAGAGGAAGGCACAGCTTTTGGGTACTCAAAGGAACGTTATACAGTAACTCAATTGCCGGTGGGAGATCAACCGCGAGCAACGATCAAAGATCTTGGTTTCCCTGCCGATCTAGAACGTGGAACTAAGCTTTCCGAATTTTGCCGATTCCAGTTTTCGTCGGCGAAAGTCTGTGGATCGTTCGGGGTGCCGCGGGGGGCCCTTTCTTCGAGCACTATCGTCGTCTCTCGTCCCTTCGTTTCATCTTCTAGCGATCGAGTTGACGCCCCCGATAGGAAGAGAGGACAAACAGCGAGCCGACTCTTGATGGCTTCCGAAAGACTTTCCGCCACGAGCCCGTGTTCTTCGTCAATCTCTTCGTCGTTTCTGCGTTCCCGACTCGCGAAATCCATGGTTCCCCTTGCTATCAGGTTGTCCCAAGTCGTTCGTTTCGCGTCCGATTAAGGGTCTATTCATATTTGCCGGATCATCCGTTTTCTGACGGAGACTCCACATTTTCTACTTCATACTTGCCGGAACCCCAACAAGGCCACTTGAGAGGCGCACGAGATGCTCGCAACAAAAGCTAAGACCCGCACACAGCGGGGGTTTTCTACCTAACACCCGAACAGTTTACTCCCCACTACACCCCGGGGATGCCAATGAGCTGGGCCATCCGCAGTAGGCCATTCGGACAGCCGATGGGCATCCGATTTCCATCCGATGCTGTCGTGGCATCCGCAGCCGGACGCTCTCCACAGAGTTCGCATTGCTTCTTCCATTCTAGCAAAGCACCACAATTGTTTATGATGAAGGTTTTTTTTTTAAGAAATTATCCACATTTGTTACGAAGAGAATCATTCCATGTGTATTCGATCATTTGTTGGGGTCTACGTCTCGAATTTTAACGACATTGAAATATATTGTGGTCCGAGCGAAAGCGGAAGAAATCCTAAACAATAATGTAGGATAACAAAAAATATTATATACCAAAGCGTAGAGATTTTAACACAATGCGAGGAGATACGCACAACAAATCACAGAATTTGCATGAAGAAAGACAGAAGCACAGATATTATTTAACAGTGCTAAAATTAATTTGTGCAGCCGAGTATTTTTTTTTATTCTTTTATTTTTTTTGTTTGTTCCGTCTCGTGTGAACCGTCATTTTGTAACATTGCAACTCGGATGAACAATCATCTTGTCTACACTCCGAAAACGGAGATTCTGTTCGGATGCTGTCGTGGCATCCGCAGCCGGACGCTCCTCACAGAGTTCGCATTGCGCCTTCCATTCTAGCAAACCGCCACAGTTGTTTATGAAATTATCCACATTTATTACGAAGGGGATCATTCCATGTGTATTCGATCATTTGTTGGGGTCTACGTCTCGAATTTTTGAAATATACTCGCAAGAGTGACCGATATCGCGTAGAATGACTCAATTACATAATAATTTCTAGAACAAAAAGAATTAATTCCACGTAAATTGCATCGTTTTATCTCACGACACGAAAAATTGTATATCTCCGTGGCAGAAATGCGATGGCGAGATAAATATGTATAAAAGATCTGATACAGATCGACCGAATGGACTGCGTCTTATCTTTGCAATCAAAGCTACTGAACTTTCAAAAGCCAGGAACACCACTCTTTGTAATCGGTGCGCGTCATTGATAAAAATCCTACATTTTGTTTACCCTTATCGGCGCAACTCATGCCCTGATATCGTATATAAATTGATCGACACGGTTGTCAACCACAGTATTGCGAATCTTGTCAAGATGTACGCTCCAACCATACTTGTGCTCTGCCTGGCGGCCTCCGCTTATGGTAAGTGAAAAAGAATTGCAAATTCAGCGAGGAATTCACTGTCCTTTACAAATAATTCATAGTCGGTTGCAAAAATATAGTAGACAACTTGCAGTAAATAAATCAAGACTCGATAGAACGAATTGAAGAACCGTATTACAAACGTTCGAGAACATCGGAGAAAATATTTCTGTCGCTATGTGCCCGATTGGGTTAATGAAAGTTTTTGACAAGTACCTTTGATATTATACTCGGATAATTATACTTGCACTTTCGATCGTGCCTTCGATCAGGCTTATTTGCTTCGGTGTTTTGACGAATTCTCGTAACAATGATTTCGAAAGAAACGTGTTTGCGGAGAGTATAACTTGATTTCTATGGTTTAGCCTTCCCCGAGGGACATATTGTGGGTGGTCACGACGCACCGCCTGGAAAGTACCCATACCAAGTGTCTCTTAAGCAGAACGGCAGACACTTCTGTGGTGGATCGATCATCAACGCACGCTACATCCTCACCGCAGCTCACTGCGTCGACGGGTAAGTTCTTTTAACACGTTGACTGCCATGTCACCCATATATGGGTGACGGAATTATTTGTTCAGGCTTTAAAATGAATTTTTACGTTAATATATTCATTGTACCAAATTAGGATCTGTAAAATGCAAGAAAGTTGGAGAACTACACAATATCATACATTTAATTTTTTTCAATTTCTATTTTATTAAATAACTTACTTTGATTTCATGGAATTTTTTATCTTTCTTGTTTGGCGATCATAGTGTTAATTCAGTACACTCAATGTAGTAAACTTAAAGATTAGACATAATTTTAAACATTGGATCTGTCGAACGAAGAATGAATAATGACATATCGCAGATAGTGTACCATTTAGTTGGTACAAAGTTGAAGAAAGTCTTCGTTCGAATCAGGATAGTATCGATGGAATAGCAAAGAAATAGTTTCGATACCTTTCTATAATATTTGCCGCGACCACCAGAAATTCTACATAGAGATATTCCCACAGAATCAAGGATGTGAAACCGATAACTGTCCAAGTTGGAACCAACCAACTGAGCGCCCGAGGAACGGTTTACGGAGTAGAAAAGATCACAGCTCACCCCAACTACAACTCCCGCCTGATCACCAATGACGTCGCCGTGATTCGTGTTAACAAGAATATCGTTTTCAATAATCTGGTTAAAGCGATCAATCTGGCTTCTTCCAATGTTCCTGAGGGATCCCAAGTTGTCTTGTCTGGATGGGGAACCACCAAGGTTAGTAACAATCTTCCGGTCAGCCTAAACTAATCACCGTAATGATTACAATACGTTCTAACACAAACGGTTGCTGAGACTAAACAAACTTGCCTCCTACACAAAGACAGTTGCTCACCGTTTATTTTGCTTACAGGCTGGAGGACAGGTCCCTGACAAACTCCAGGAAATCAACTTGAACGTCTACTCGCAATCGCAGTGCAAGAGGAAGCACATCATCATAATCGACAGCCATATCTGCACCTTCACCAAATATGGACAGGGAGCTTGCCACGTGAGTCTTACTTTTCATTCAAAAAATTACCAATAATAATGGATTGCAATATAGCAATTTCTTTAAATCTCGAATTTCGGAATGTTTCAATGTAATAATGTCCACAAAGAGATATACGCGTGATTGAAGAGTTGAAGAGATAACGAATGAAATATGAATACTTTTCTAATTGAACTTCTTTTTCTCATTTTAGGGTGACTCCGGCGGTCCTCTTGTCAGCGGTGGAACCCAAGTTGGTATCGTTTCCTTCGGCCGTCCCTGCGGTGTTGGATACCCTGATGTCTTCACCAGAGTATCTTCCTTCTTACCCTGGATCAAGGCTCAATTGAAATAAACTACCAGAACAGTAACCTGACACCGAATGCGAATTAAATTAACCGGCTTTATTTCTGTCATGTAATTAAAATATACATCATTTGCTTCTGATAACTAAACACGTGTTCTAAATGTACTCAAACAAATTTCTCCCCTTTATTCTTAACCGTTGTGATCCCTACAATATCCTCACCAAGCTACCGAGTCACCTCGAGTAACATGGTCTAATCACTTTCTTTTCGAATTTGTATATCGATATTGACAAGAAGGAAATACCATTTTTCAAAATTTTCTAATTTTCGCCAGCTAAAATCTGGAGTTCTTTGCGCGATATAATAAATCGATTTGTATACAAATATTCCGAGAAAATATATGGTATTTTTATTGGAAAATGCCGGCAGTATAAAGGTTTTTGTATGTTTCACGATAGTATTCTTAGTAGTATTTTTAAAACTCCTATATTTAACAAATTTAAACTTAATACTGAACCTACCGCTGCCGGTCATAACCGATTTTAAGTTTCTTATTTTATAATTATTGAAATTATAAAAAGACTTTCATAGAAAATTAAATCAAAACATTTAAAAGAACTATTGCGTCTTTAACATTTCTAGAATATAAAACAAATATTAATTCAGAGGCATTATTTGAAAAATATTAACGTAAGTCAAATTATCATGTTTGAAACAGTTAATTAAAATTCCAAGGAAAAAAGAATTGGAAATACAAAATCGTGCTACATATTTTTTTTATTATTTTATTGCTATTAATATTAATAACAATAATATAAAGACTTGAGTCCACTCGGACCCATTAGCCACATATACATGCATCACTTATATCTATTATCAAATTTATCTATAACTTATCTATTATATCTAAATTTATATAACGATTTTACTTATGTATTATGTTGCACATTTTCCTATATATATGTATATATATATTTTTTTCCTATACTGTAATATCGTTAATATCACAAAATTCCTTAAGTATTTTTAACAGTCTAGTCTTTGGTTTGCTTAAAAAATAACTTACATCTACCGGTGGTTCTATGTCGACTTTTCTCAATTTTACACAAAGTTCTTGTCTACCCTTTTCGTATTTTGGACAGTCCCATAAAATATGGTTCATACTCTCTATAGGACTTCCGCAATCACATTCCGTACTTTCCAATATACCTTTTCTGACTAGCGATTCTTTAGTATTATAATGATTAGATCTTAATCTGCAAACTCTAACAATTACATCCCTCGGCATTCCTCTTTTGTGAAACCATGGTTTTCTTCCTGTTCTATAATATTTTTCATAGTAAAGTATACCTTTTGTAATAAATTGGTGGCTGAGATTATCTTGAAATTCCTTCCACATTTGTTCCTTATATATTTGCCTAAAGTCTGTATGGGGTATTTTAATTTGTTCATTGTATTCGGTTATTGTCGCTGCTTTTGCTAGCCGATCCACAGCCTCATTTCCTATTATACCTTGATGTGAAGGAATCCACATAAATTCTATTTTGCTTTCATTTGTACTTTTCTCTTTGAACTGTTTGAGCTTATTCTTACTTTCTAAAATATAATTGTTAGTTTTAACATTGAAGGTTGTATTAATTAAACTTTGTAAGGCACTAAGAGAGTCTGTGATTACAACATAAGACTTTTCAGCATCCTCCAAGCACAAATCCAGAGCCATTGTGATGGCATAGCACTCTGCTGTGAAAACTGACGCTGCTTTATTTATGCTGCTCGTCTGGCTAATGCCCTTATTAGGACAATAGATAGCTGCTCCTGTGGATATTTCCTTTGTACCTTTTGATCCGTCCGAGTAAATGCAGATGCTTTCCCTGTACTTTTCATCTAAAATGATGTTAAAATCATAGTTCACTGCGTCAGATTCCTGTAACTGTTTTCCACTGGCTATGTTGCTTTCTACTTCCGTCAATATTGAACTGTAGTCTGTTACAAAGCATGAATAGTTATCTTTCTTGAAATACATGTATTCCACTTCCTTGACTTCCTTTATACATTTGTTTATTATAGTGTATTTGTACTTTTCTTTTACGTTGTTAGGTGAGTTGATTACGTGTCTGAATTCGTTGATGTATTTGATGGTATTGTGTTGAGTATTCGATAAGACTTTGCTTAAGTATAATTTACATAAAAAGGATGCTCTATCCTGCAGATATGGAATACATGCCTCTGCTAGAACTACATTTGATGGTGTACTCGTACGAAGTCCTAATGCCATTTTTACCGCCATTGTTTGAATGGATTCAATTCTCTTTTTTTGGTATTCTACTTCTGGGTAGTAAATGAAAGAGGCGTAGTCCGTTCTAGATCTTATATATGTCTTATATATTATTAACAGCGTTTCTGGGTCTGCTCCCCACCATACTCCTCTGAGAAACCTTATAATGTTTCATGCTTTTAGACATTGTTTCCTCATGTTATCTATGTGACTATTAAATGTTAAATTACTATCTAAGATCATACCTAAAAATTTTACTTGACCTATATTATACTTAATATCTTGTTCTACTTTTACGGGTATAGTATTCAGTCTCAGATTTCTGTTATTAAAAATTACTATTTCCGTTTTCTTTGAGGATAAACCTAACCCAATTTGCTTTAGATTATAATTAACAATTTCTATTGCTTGTTCAATTTGTACTCTGGCTTTATCTAAGGAACTATCTCTAACGTATATAGCAATGTCATCTGCATATTGTGATATTTGGAGATCCCTTGCTATACCTTTAAAAATTTATGACACATATACCGTATATAACCATGGACTTAATACACCCCCTTGTGGTACTCCTTTATAAATTTTTCTGTTATGGTTGCCATTTACAATATTTACAGATCTACAGTGCATCCAATTAGCTATAAAACTAAGAGTATTTATCGGAACTGATATTTCAGCCAGTTTCTTCAACAGAATGTTACATTGAACGTTGTCAAAGGCTGCACTTACATCTAAAAAGGCTGCTACGGTATATTGCTTATTTACAAAACCTGATTTGACATACGTGGTCAGATTGAAGAGATTGTCTACGCAGGACCTTCCTTTTCTGAATCCTGATTGAGAAGGCGGCACGATTCCTTGCTGCTCAGACCACCATTGAAGTCTATTATTCAGCATTCTCTCAAACAGCTTGCACATACATGAGGATAATGTTATGGGTCTGTAGCTATTCCCATCTTGTTTCTTGATGAATATGATCTGGCAATTTTTCCATTCTTCTGGTATGGTTTGGGATGTATAAATTTCATTGAATATGTCCAGAAGCAGAAGTTTGCATTTTATTGGCATCTTTCTAATCATTTTGTAGTCTATGCCATCCGATCCCGGAGAAGAGTCTTGGTTTGTTTTTTCAGTTGCATAGTTAAATTCTACGAAATTAAAAGCGGCATTTAAAAATTCATTTTCTTGTATGTCCAGTTCTAGCTCGGGTTTGTTTTCAACCCATGGTGGACAAATTTTCTCTATAGCTGTTTCTATTTCTTTGTTATATTTTTCTGCTGATACCTGGTTTGTATTTTTAACGTTTACCCACTTGGATTTCAGGATTTTGACCTTGTTCCATAAATATGTTGGTGAGATTCTATGATTTAAATTGGAAGCCCAGATCCTGAATCCTTCTTTTTTTTTCTTCTTAGAACTTTTTTTGTTGTTTCTACCTGTTTTTTATATATTAACCAGTTCTCAAAATTAGAATTACTTCTCCACTTTTTAAAGGCTGCCTTTCTTAGTCGTATTGCTTTATTGCATTCTTCGTCCCACCAAGAAACAGGGTTTCTGTGTATGTAATTAGGCATATCTTTCTTTTCAGGCGTACTTCTTTTAATACTATATATCATTTGATCTACAAGTGTCTTATATTTTTCTAGAGTGGTTAGATTTAAAGTGGAAATTGTTAAAGGCTCACAAGCATCATCCAACAGATTGTGATACAAGTCCCAGTTTGTTCTTTTGGAGGATAATCGGTTGCTTTTTTTCTGTATATACATTTCTCTATGGAAATAGATGTAAGTAAAGGAAAGTGATCTGATCCTAAAGGATTATCGTATTGCGTAACTTCTGTGATACTTGTTAAGTTTCCTGATGTTATAATGAGGTCCAGGTTGTTAAATTTACCATTTCTTGAATCTAAATATGAGTATGTGTCTGTATTGATAATGTCTAAATTAGCATTTTCGATTATATTTTGAAATTTTATACCATTATTGTCAGAGTAATCACAATTCCATGACATGTGATGAACATTAAAATCTCCTGTAATGATATATGTTCCAAATTTCTTTAAATCGTCTATAAACTCTTCCCACTCATTTGAGTTTAAAGTTTGACCTGGTTTTCTATAACATGCAATGATTGATATGGGTTTCTTTAAATTGGTTACTTGTATGCTACATAATTCTGTGTTTGTATCTTTAATATTTACATTATTTAATGTTATGAAGTTAAGGTATTTGGCTATGAGTATTATTATGCCTCCATGTGTTTTATTCATTCTATCTTTTCTAACTTGATTGTAACCTGCTACTTCAAAATTATCTCGTTCTTGGAGCCATGTTTCTGTACAGACAATGATGTCTGCCTTATTGCATAATTCCTCTATTTCTGTTCTTTTATTTTTAATACTTCTGCAATTCCAAGTTATTATTTTGAGTGACTGTATATCTATTCTATTTGTCTGATTATTCATCATGTAAACTATAATAGTGTTCGATTAAATTCTTCTGCTGTCTATCTTTGATAATTGATCAGAAGTGTTGTACTTTCCGTTGATGTCTAAGTCCATTTCCCCCTCTAGCTCAGCATTAATGGGGAGGAATGTTTTAGCGTAATTATGTTGCTTGGATATGATTTGAAAACTAGTTGGTGGTTCTGATTCTGTTTCTTTATGTGTTTCTTTTTTACTATCCTGCTGTTTTAATGCAATGCCAAATTCCTTTTTGCTGATTTCAAATTCATTGTTCTGAAAAATGATATCTTTTGCAATTTTAAGTGTCTTTATATTTTCCTTATCTTTGCTACTTGTTTGCACATTTGTTTTTAACTGAGTTGTTTCCTTTGATTTTTCTATGTTCAATCGTTTGATGTCACTATATGTTTTAACACTGTTTTTCCATGTATTCGTGTTTTCTTTGAGAGGAGTCCAAGAGCCACCAATTCTTTTCATTTCAAATTCTTTTTCTTTACTTACTTTTTTGAGCATGGGGAAACATTCTTTTGTGACTGTAATGTCTACAGGTTTACTCTTTTCTGCTTTCCCTATATTATATTTCTCTTTTAAATGTTGTATCGCCTGATATAAACTTGTATTATTTTGTGATTTGTAGCTTTGAATCTCTTTTTGGTAATGGTATTCTTTACATTCTGAGCTAAAAGTTTTATGATGTCCATCACAGTGTGTGCATATATTAGTTGAAATTGATGAACATGATGAGGTTTCATGAGCTTCTCCACAATTCCTACATTTAGCTGACCTCTTGCACCAATGTTTCGTATGTCCATATGATAGACAATTAAATCACATTTTGATCGGTTCTATGTATACTTCTACTTTCATATTATATAGTCCAAATAATTGTATGCAGTTTGGCAGTACATCACCTTCAAATATGATCACTATATTCTCACTAGGAACCCATTGAACTTCATTATTTTCCTTATTATATAATTTTTTGTCCAATCTTTTAGCATTCAAAATTTTACATGGAGATTTTGAATATTTTATAATTTCCTCAGTATCATATTCTAAAGGAAATCCTTGATTCCCCTTTCCTTTCTGTTTTGTACTTTGGTACGTACACTATTAGGCCTGTAGCATTAGTGTTGTTTTTAATAACAAAGGAATTTGCTTCTTCCTTATTTTTAAAGGATATCTCTGCCTTATTAAAACCTCTTTCAGTGAGGTCAAATGCAGCCTTTGTTTGTTTTGATATTTTTCTGGAAATTTCCATTAAATTTTTTCTTTTCCTGTCCTTCATGTTTGCCGAATCAAGTTTTATTTCTAGTGATGCTGGTCCCTTATGGTTTTCAGGATATAGCCTGATTGGAATTTTTTTGATTTTATTTTTATTTTCTTTGTCAGTTTCCATTTCCATATTGTTTAAAGATAATCGTTTGAATATTTTATGTGAAATCTCGTTGTCTCCATCACCTGTCTTCCTTTTTAGAGGACAATCCTTATGAATTTCTCCCTCCTCTTCTTCCATTCTCCGCCGGATTCTTACTCCACATGAACTCTTTTGTGCTTCCGCGCTTTATATAATTCCTTTTCTGTTTATTTATTTATTAATTTATGTTAATTATAAGCTGTTACAAGTCCGCCTGGCCAGTGCTAAGTGAGAGTCAGCTCCTGGTCAGCTCTCTCGTGCTACATATATAGTAAGATATCGTAGGTGACATCTACTGCGAAGATAGAGAACCATTGTGTCGTCGGAATATATCGACCCAAGAAATTGCAGTTTCACATTCGGCAAAAAAATTTCTGAATTACCAACTCTGTAGAAAGTACCACCGACGAGGTATTCTTTTGGACGCCAGGCCGATTGGACGCGTTCCTTTTGGACGCCGTGAATTGGACACATTTACAGAATTTTAAAATCGCTGTATCTCCTAAACCGTGTGCCCTAGACAAAAAATAACGAAATTTTTGCCCTTTGCCCTCCCCAAATTCATTTTCGCCTCGCCAAGTCGTGATTAATTTCGTGAAAAAAAGGGTTAGGGTTAGGGTTAGGAACCGCGTCCAAAAGGAACGAGTCCAATAGGCCCGGCGTCCAAAAGGAACGCGTCCAATCGGGACGCGTCCAAACGAACGGCGTCCAAGTGGGCATCACTCTGATTGGTCTATCCTATCCCTCGTCTGTGATTGTAGGGAGCATGTGTAACTCCCTAGCACATTCCTAGGCGACGCAGTTGGCGCCAGAGGTGCCAACGCACACAATTCGGGCGCGAGTTGCTGTAGGGTATTTCCCCCGAGACACTCTCGGCGTCCTCACCAAAAAACAATCGAGTCAAGTCGACACGACAGTTGCAATAAAAAGACCTCTACCATATACAACCACGTGTCGAGTTCCTCTCTTCACGGTCGGACGCATACCTACAACATAAACGAATACATAACTATGACTTCAATATTTACAAAGTGGTCAATACTCAGTATTTTAAAGCCGGAGTTTACATCGAAAACTCGCATGGTTCTAGTATATGGTAAACATTGTATAATGTTATTCTCAATTTACATTGCGGTAGTATGCAAAATGTTTACAGTTTGATTTTAAATCTATTTAAACAGGTGATTTGAGACAGTGTTGTGTAATTGTAACAAAGGATCGATTGGTATATGCCTTAGGAAATAATTCTGAACGTTGTCTCGGAACAGGTGATGATCTAAGTACTATTTGTCCAAAGAGAATTGATGTACTATGTGGAAAAAATATCAAAACCTTTGCATATGGCAAGGGGCCACATGTGTTAGCATTAACAGAAACTGGAGAGGTACGTTCAGTTTGTTTGCAGAGATATGTATTTATGAAATAATTGTGAATATGAAATAAATCATTTGATAGGTGTATTCATGGGGATCCAATAAGTATAAACAATTGGGTTATGATAATTGTTTAGTACCAAATAATGTACAGATACCAGGAGTCAAGAACGACTTTGTTGTGGAGATTGCTTGTGGAGATTTTCATTCTATGGCACTAACAAACAATGGAATGGTATAACAAACAGTAAAAAAAAAAGCTAATTAAAAGAATAGTATTATTTTTAATAATACATAGACCTCTACTTATGTCCAGGTATATGCTTGGGGATCGTCTGGACATGGTCAAACAGGCTCTTTTTTCAAATATGTATCATGTACTAGTTTGTCGGAACTGGAGCAAGTTTTATTAGAAGATAAAGTTCGTACCATTAGTTGTGGTGCCAATCACAGTATGGCAGTTACATGCAATGGACAGGTGTATGCTTGGGGTTCTAATTCAAACGGCCAGTTAGGATTTTGTACTACCTATACTTCTAATTACAGTGCTTCGAGAGTTAAATATCTTACAGGAATAGTAATAGGTAGTATCAACTTATTGTTACGAAATATTAAGACTCCTTTCTAATAAATGTTAAGCATCTCTCAAAGTAAACGAGAGTTATATGGATTATTAACAAAGTATATATGTATTTGTAGAGAAGGTGGTCTGTGGTCGCGCACATACTTTGGCACTAAGCAATAAAGGAATGCTCTATAGTTGGGGTGACAACAGTTTTGGACAACTAGGCTTTTACTTGGACACTGGAGATTATAGTTCGATACCGGTAAAGCAATGCAATGCAATTGACTTAACGAGTTTCAATTAATAGATGCTTTTTAGTTGGTGATACCAAGTTTGACGAATGTATTAGATATGGCAGCTTCCAATAGGACTGATTTAAATGTAGCTTTGGGAATGGAACAGCAGATTTTTATATGGGGGAACTGTTCAGGACAATTTATCGGACTCCCAATATTAATCTTAGTAGATAGCATACATGATGCATTCACACTTTATGCATCACCAAGCGGTATGCATCAGCCATTTGTTATTAACGATGAGGAAAAGGAAGAAGAGGATGACGTAGAAATTAATGAAACAATGGATCATAAACAATGGAAGAATATAATGGATCAACTAATGGCAGCATTTGATGATAAGGTATCTGCTCTCCACGTGTAACCAGGGGAGGGATTTGGAGGCAAAAGAAAAACCGAAAAATACTGCGGTTTTCTTTTTAGATTTCGGTAGTAGATCGGTTTAGATATTGTAACGATTTCGGTATTATATCGGTTTCGGTAAAGCCTTATTAGTGCAACACCGGTACATATCAAAATCATACCGGTTTTAAGTCCCTGCTTGTAAAGAATTTTTCTGTGTGTTGAAGGATACTAGTGACCTCACTATAGAAGTGCAGGGAAAGCCAATTTACGTTCATAAAGCCATATTAAAGATACGTTCTGAGTACTTTAAAGGAATGTTTCAACGAGATTGGAAGGAGAACAACGACAGGTGAGTCGCACAACTTAGTATTTCCCTCTTACATCATGATTTATATCTTTCTTTCCGGTAAATTTAACTATCGCGTGAAGGGATGTGACATTGGTAACGCTGTTACGCCAACACTCAATTTCATCGATGCTTCTTTCCTTTATAGTGTCATACGGGTATGTAATTTCTCTTACGCGGCATACAGAGCATTCTTGAAGTTTCTGTACACCGGCAAAATTGATATACCGGCAGACAACTGTGTAGGTAAGATGTCGACATTTTTTTAGCCTGTTTATGACGATTTTTACATTCTGTTTTTCATTTTTCTAGAACTTCTTCAATTGGCGGACTTTTGCAATGACGATTATTTCAAAGCAATTTGCGAGGACGTACTAGTAGGAGATATTTCAAAAGGCAACGTGGCGTTTCTCTACAGCGTAGCCGTGCAATGCAACGCCATGGTATATGAAAATTTTCAGCGTTATATGGTAAAATCTGTTGCTTTGCATACAGTTGAAATTTCAACGGCATTGTACGTTCTCAGGTTTTAAAGAAGCGTTGCATCAAATTCGCCGTGCGACACATGTCAGATGTTATTAAATCTACGAGTTTCTCTGAGCTAACTCAAGAGATGATGAAAAACTTCATAATTGAAGCTGACGAGCACGGTGTTTTCAAAATGTAAATCACAAGATATTACGATAATTGTGCAATGCTGCTCTTGCCATATCGAAAGAGATTTTATTTTTTTACAAGACGCGTGCATTAGTACATAGATTGTCCGCGTACTTACAGGCTACAAGTCATCCGATGGAAGGAAAAATAAAATAGACTCGTTGGATCTGTCGTTCGTACATTATTTTTATTACGATAATCTCATTATATACAAGCAGTAAATTTTTTTGTTTGTATAATATGTACGTAGCTACCGATTATTAATAATATTCAATACTGGTATTTAATAAATAATCATTATATTTTATATTTATATATATATTTATTTATTTATATAGGTAATATTAAGGTAATCGATTTGCCGTTTGGAAAGTAGTTATGTATCTTTATTTCGGCCGCCGCGGTTGGACGCCCCTGTATCCCAGAATCACTGTCCGCGGCGTGGCTTTCACGAGTTTCTGATGTTTCAACTTAAAGAGAAAAGAGCCACACGATTTTTCATGAACTTAGTAGACCCCATGTCATGCGAGCCGGTGTTTTCCCTCGTTGGAAAATGGCGTCGCGTGGAACGATTCCGCGGGTAGAGAACAAGGGGGACGATGTCGTGCGGTCGTTCAACGGCTGACTTGCACCGAGAATCGCTGCTCGATACGACAGGGAACCGGGAAACGCGGTCGATGCCCACCTCACCCCCCGTAGAAGACATGGTCGTATCGAACAACTCGATCAGCTATTCGGCTATGATAATTAATTAATTGGTACTCTCTCTCTGTGTACTTTATTCTTTCACTTCGGAGTTAATTAAAGCGTATTTAGGCCTGCAGGCTACTTTTCCAGCGACTCGCTGTGAATCCCATTGACAGAAGGCGAGATATATCTCTATCGTCCTCGACGAAGGAGTAAAGGAAAAGAAAACAATGATCCTCTTGCGTCTCTACCCCCTCCCCTCTTGACGTCGCGATCAGTAACTCTTGGAATTCCCTTCGGCGTACAACGATCGTCCCACAACGTCGTGTTTTACTATCCGACGAAGACAAAAATCCGGCTTCCCACTGCTCCCGAGGGTCTCATGAGTCGAGTCACGGTTAAGGAACGGTCGCTGGTCGGTATTCTCTCCGTAACGTCGCGTTTCGGCGATCCCCTCGACGGTCACGTTCAATAATTTTTCCTATTAGCCTCGCGATCAGTAGACTACGGACCTTCGTTCGACAAAAGTTTTCGACCGATTTGTCGATATTGTTTTCTATTCGTATAATCTTATGTTTTAAACAAATACGTACACTCGATCGCTATACGGATATTTCCTTGCAACAGACAACGTATAAATTTTCATCCCAGGAGCGGTACTCAGGGTCAACTATTTTTATTAATTGTTAATCTTCTGCATCAAGTACTAACAACAGAAGCCAAATAAAAAATTCTTTCTTTCTTGAATGATATTAGAAGGTTGAGAATAGTGAATCGGGACACCTAAATAGTAATGTTTGTTCTGTCTTAAATTGCACCGACTCGTTTTTTGTCATAAAGATAGAAAATTCGCTGTATTATAATAAACTTTTCGGATCTTTCTCACTTTCCACCTTTCCGTTTTCGTTGTGAACGTATAAAATCTGTAGTCCAACGATCGGTTAACCGGTTATCTGTTAAATTTTGGAAAACATGAGCGTCATGTGTCTGTCCCCAACCTCTCGCGGCGCGACCAGTATCGAGGCAACATTGAGTCGTCGGTCAATGAGGAACGGAGAGCGAAGCGACGGCGCGAGACCCGTTCGTAACAGGCCTGGCATATCCAGGTCTGTTACAAATAAATAAATAAAGCATAAAATGTTAATGTTCGCGGATATGCTGAAAAACATTCTCTTAATTTATTTTTTTTTATTTATTTAGTTTTTTTGTTATAACAAACATTCAATTTATATTTCTTGTACATGTATACAATATTCAAATTCAATATTTTTCTCATAAGAAAAAATGTGGCATAAAAAATATTTTTCCAATATTTGACGAACATATCTATCTAGTATTTTTGTGCTACTAGGGGTCTGTTTCGGGACGTCTTGAATACGTCTGTTTCGAGACGTCTTAAAGACGTCTTTAAGACGTACAGTTTTTTCACAAAGACGTTCCAGAGACGTTCAGAAGCCGTTCGGAAGACGTTCGTAGGACATTCAGACGTCTAATAGACGTCTTAAAGACGTCTTTAAGACGTCTCTGTGCTATCTGGGATAACGCCATCAGAGCCTCGAATCTTTGGGAAAAGTCCCGAGGAAAGTTCAGGATGAAAGAACGGGAGAGATACGTGTACTGTGGTCGCCTCGGATCGATGAAAATTTAATCGAATTAACCCGATTAATGGCCGAGTGTCCCAGTTCGAGGGGAGGAAACCAGTTTGATCGTGAAAGAGCCGCGCGAAACACTCCGCGAAATTGAGAGATATTGCACAGATATCGAGAATCTGGGTCACGGGGCCTCGTTGACGAACTTGTCTCTTGAACCTGTGAACCACATTGACCGGACAGCTCTAACTAACCGTGGCGAATCAACACAGTGACTCTGACCCACCTCCGTCGTCGCGAGGGTCGGGTTATCGCGAACCATTATCGCTATGATCTCTCTCTGCTCGGTTACTCTCATCGTTCAACACTGAACCTACCCTGGAGCATAAAAATTGGCTAATATCTTTTGTCCCATAAAAATAACAAAACCGAATTTACTTAGTCATGCGTTATTTAGTAACGTGTACTCGAATAAACAAATCTACCGAACCGATACTCATGAAGGGGTTTCTATAATTTCAATAAAAATATGAAACTGGTCATTTGACCGGTTTAACGTTAGCTCTTTGGCCTACAACCACGACCGAGACTCGTGGTAAATGGCAAAAAACAATAAGCACGAGTCAGGCTCGTGGTTCGCGATATAATTACATACCGCCGTACATCGTGAGTATACTAAACAGGTAAATGACTCGACGCGTGACCGACCTTCTTGTATATTGTGGCTCGAGCAATCGGGAGTTAGCGGGTAGGACAAGGGGGTGTTTACTACGCTCAAGCTTTACAAATATTCGGAAACAGTGATGACTAGACATCGGATCTTTATGCATTTATGGCTTATGGAAATGTTAAAAAAATGCTATAATATAAAATTCGAGAGAATTTAACACGATTTTTATTTGCTTTGGATCTACAAAGGCTGTCCCCATAAAAAATAAAATTTTATTTCATTCCACTTTCTTAAAATGTTTCTATAAAAATTGGAAATTGCATAAACATCCGATGTCTAGTGATGACCAACGAACGTCTTACATAACCGATCAACCGTGCAAGAGATAAGGCGATTAATTAACACATTCGCGACCGCTAACGTGAATTCACGTCGTTTTAAATTCTATTCCTGATTATTCAGCACAATAATAACAAGCGGTCTATGGTCTACCTATAAAGCAAGAACACAAATTATAAAAATCTTGTTATTTTAACCAACACATAATTGCAACATTGATATTTAAAAAACAAATTTTATCATTTTTATCCTTGCTTTAGCGATACAAGTTTGCGGCAACCAGCTTCAGAATTTCATTGTTTTCCGCCGATACTCGGTATTTAGAAGCGGAACAAATTTGCCGGTCGCGAATGTGTTAATTAACGCGCTCGCTCGGCAGTCACTTGGCTAACGTCCTTTCAATGTTTTGTTATAATTTTTCGACCGAGATGTGGCAAGCAGAACGAACTGGTTGAACTTGTGCCTTGTTGGAGGTTCCAACGAGGATCGAGCAAACCGCATGATGCTGCACGAAACACGACTTTTCAGCAAAGAATGACCAAGCACCGGGTGCAGCGAACATGATATCACGGAATGATTGCCGAGAGATTGTCCGTTTTCGCGTAAAGTGGCTCGTTAGAAAACGCTGATGCTGCCGCACGCCGCACAGTGGGCAAAAACGGCCTTTTTCGATTCAAAATCAAAGAACTTTCGATAGGAATGAGGTAGAGCGATGAAATTTTTTTTAAATGAAAGCTGAAACTTTGTAGAATATGGGAAAAATAGGGAGATTACGGTACGAACGTTTTTTAACCTTGAGAAAATTCCTTAAATTTGCACAATTAACAATCAATAATGAAAAGGAAGATTTCTTTCTATTATATTCCATCCGCACGATTACAACGTTAAAGAATTTGTTGAAAAGATTAGATGGCATTCGTCGTCGCAAAGCGATTACTTTCAAGCGAGTCGAATGACCTCCTTCGCATCCAACGCGATAAAGAAAAATGGGATTTAAAAAAAAGCTTTATCTGTTGGAAATCCCGGCTCGCTCCAGGAACTGATTCGTAAACAAATTAAATCACGTTCTATATCTACGAAACGTTACAAGTACACTAGAATGTGCGCATTTTAATGCAAAAAATCTTTCTTCGTCGATTATAAGTATTTTAATGAATTGAAAATGACACATGGGCGTTCTTAAATCGTCTTAATTGATTTTACTGTTTTAAATTACAATAAAATTACAATAAAATCCGCAGTCTAGTTATAACAGCGAGACGCGCGTCTTATTACCCTTTACAAAAAAAAAGATAAAAAACGCAGGGATCATAATGTGAACTCTAGTGACCTTGGTTTTTTCGCTGCGAAGGTTCTTCCTTTTTCAAGACACGCACAACTTGCACAGATTTACTATGATCGGTATGAGGACAACGTGCCATGCAATACGCTATTTGTCACAGCAATTACCATAACGGAAGCTGCGGACTCACATAAATATGTGTCTTTATGTAACTGACTAACGGGTATCGGATTCCGGGGTTCAGTGTCATCACTTTTAACGGGATTTTTCCGAGATCATTTTTTCGTACCCCAAACAATGAATATATCTATTCGAGTAAAGGGCCTAGCCGGATAAGATAGTCAAAAATGCCCTTGATCCGAATTTTCTCGACGAAGTGCCATTCGATAGAGCACCAAAAAAAAAACATTCTGTGCAAAATTTCAACCCTGTATCTCGATCGGGAGGGTAGTTATGGGGTAAAATCGAAAAATCAGTTTTTGGCCTATTTTCCCTAGTTAATGACGTTTAGAAATTTTGAGAAAAATCTGACGCATGTCACGAACCCTAATACATACTTTGCAATTGGTTTCAGATTTTTAAAGTGAAAATCCTGCTTGTAAAAAATCAAAAACCTCAAAAAAATCGAAAAAATGCAGATTTCACATGGAAGTTCTAGAGTGACAACATTTATATTTTTACAGTAGCGGTATATTGTCATAAGTATTGTTCATGAATTTTTTCAGATTTTTTGGTTTGGTGCGCCGTTGTTAAAAAAAAATAAAAACTGATTTTTTCGACGTTTTTTCCGCGAAGAACTAAGCTAACCTTAAAATTATTACGTTCTATTTATTCTGTAAGTCTATCAGGCACTGATAAACCTTGAACATTTAAAAAAATAATTAAACAATGAAATCGGCTTGATTAGTATTTTTACTATGTCAGCGTATTACATCTAAAAGTATTAACTACATTCCCAACAACTCGATTGGGTCAGCGGGTTAGGCGATCGACTGTTGATCTGCCTCAAGCAACCCTCCTATCTGGGTAACCGATTTAAAAAATGAATTAACCAAATTAGTTTCAACCCAATTTAAAACGTTAGCCACACAAATTGCTGCTAACTCCGAAAAAATTGAATTCATTTTAAACACAATTTTCAATAGAGATCATGGACCGTAACCCCTCGCTCAGCAAACAAATTAGAATAGCGGCAATCAATGTCAACTCAATAGTAGCCAACTACAGAAGACTCGAACTTTGCCAATTTTTAAAAAATTACGACCATGATATAATCTTTTTATCAGAAACTAAGCTCAACCCCACCCATAAAATCTCATTCAAAGATTATTCAATAATCAGAAGAGACAGACCAAATTCCATCCAAGGGGGTGGCACGGCCATTTTAATTAGCAAAAACATTTCATTCGAAGAAGTTACACACCCATCCTCGGTAAATAATGAAATATTAGAATACTCCATCATCAAATTAAAATTAAACAACAGTAATATATTATTTCTAGTCAGCGTATATGCCAAAAATGACAGCCGAAGTCTATTTTTAACAGAGTTAGATTATCTTTTCTATAGCCTTAAGTTATATAATATTAACACTTACTACATTGTAGCGGGAGATCTCAATGCCAGAAGGAAATCCTGGGGCGACAGATGCGATAACCGAAGAGGTAGATACTTTAGACAATGGGAAACAAATCACAATTTTAAATTCAAACTTAAAATCATCCCCCCCGGCATTCCCCACATTCAAACCTGCCCAGTCTTACTTAGATATCTGCCTCGTTGACTCTAGGCTCGAATTAATTAACAATATCCAAGGTAGAGCCCTAACCATTCCGTATGACAGTGACCATGCAGCCCTTACTTTATTATTTAAACTACACACCGGCACCCTTCCGTGGGAAACCCACCCTACACCCAACTATATTTACAACTTCAAAACCACTAATTGGGAAAAATTCACTAAACGCCTCTCCAAGCTCCATACCAATGACATCCCTCCCGACCGTAATTTAATCCTCGAAGAAATAGACCACAACTTCAATACCCTTAACGAAGCAATCAAACTAGCAATATCCACTTCCATCCCTAAAATCAAATCCAAAGATAGCATTAACAGATATCTAAACAATAGAATTCTAAAACTCCAAAAACAAAAAAAGTACATCGTCTCCCTATTACACCACCTTCACATAACAGATCCATTAAAAAGAAACCCCATCATAAGATACGCCATAAAATTACACAAAAAACTACTAAAAGCTCTTCAACATGAATTTAAAATAGCTGCTGAAAATTACTGGACCAACACTATAAAAAAAATTTTTTTCCCAAAAATTAATGCTATCTTTAGACCAAAACAACCATCCAATATAAATGAACTTCATATACACGAAAGTAATAGCAGCATCATCAACAGATGCAGTTATGACCTCCCCAATACTAAAAAAAAATCAATAATAACTACATCATTAATACCCCTAAAGATAAATTAAACACAATTGGCGCCTTCTTTGAAGAAATAAATTCACCACGATACCTAAACGACGGCTCCCTTTTGAGAAAACTAGTCGATAAAACAGCAGACTCTGTCAAATCAGAATTCTTCTCGGCTAGATCTCGAGGCTCCTATCTTATACAATTCAGCCCTACCAACTCTTCCATCAATCCATCTCTTCCGGAACACACCCTTGACCCTTTCTGCTGTCCCCTCACTGTATCCTATATTCTCAAGAAACTTCCCAACAAAACCTCCAGTGGTCTGGACGGTATCCCACCCATAGTTCTTAAACACCTTCCCATAAACCTAATCATCAAATTTACAATCCTCTTTAACAATTCCATTAATTACAGCTATTTCCCAAAAGCCTGGAAAAGTGCTAAAGTTTTGCCAATCTTAAAAAAAGGCAAAAATCCTAACGACCCCTCGAGCTACCGCCCCATTAGCCTTACCCCTAGCATCAGCAAAATATTTGAAGCCATTATCAATAACAAAATATCAAAAATCTGCTACACCAACAGAATAATCCCCGACTACCAATTTGGTTTCAAACAATCCCATTCTACCTCACATGCCGTCCACAAGCTACTAACCGACATCACCAAAAAGGTTAGCAATAGCCAACTAGTGGGTGCTGCTCTCCTTGACTTAGAAAAGGCTTTTGATTCAGTTTGGCTGAATGGATTACTTTACAAATTGCACAAAAAGAACTTCCCAACCTGGCTAACTCATCTAATCTGGGACATGGTCACTGGAAAATCTTTTTTCACCTGGGATGGCAAACATTTGTCATCCTTTGAATTCATTATCAAAGAAGGGCTCAATTAACAGGGTACCGTTAATTCACCGATCCTTTTTAATATTTACTTAAGCGATCTTCCCAAGTTATTCAAATTCAACGAACCTAATAGTCCCGGTCTAATTGCATTCGCGGACGATGTCATTGTCTATGTTTCGGGTAACAGAGTCGAGTCGGTTCAAAACGACCTCGATACAATTGTAAATAAAATCAACCAGTATTACTCAGCTTGGAACCTAAGACTAAACCCGAGTAAATGTGAAACCATTTTATTCCGAAAGCCTCTTGACCTGCTCAGCTACAAAACAAAAACAGGCAGTAAATACTTCCGCATCTCAGCCACAATACCAGGTACTTATAATAAAGAACTCATCCCACACAAAAAAATAGTAAAATACCTTGGAGTCCATATTGATTATCTCCTCCGCGGCAATAAACACATAGACATACAACTCGATAAAGCCAACAAAGCCTTTCACGCTAACAGCAAAATCTTCTATAACAAACACCTAACCAATCGAACAAAAATCATCTTGTACATGTTACTAATCCGCCCCATAGTTACTTACGCAGCGCCCATCCTCTGGAACATGAATCACACAACCACCGAAAAAATTAGACAAATGGAGCGCAAATGCTTGAGAGCCTGCCTCCGACTATTATATAGTCTGTTGAACTGTAAGCTCAAATTGGCAACACTATGTAAAAAACCAAATAATATACGACAAGGCCGATATACCTAGAATTGATCTATTCATGATCAAACTTATAAGAGATTATTATAGCAAGCTATCAAACATAGACAATGACATCGTCCGCTCTTTATCCGAGCAAGACGAAGCTACATCCCGTAAACAACTCGCCACAGGATATACCACCCCTCAAGCGTTCTTATATTGCGATAATAACGGCCTTATCCAAAACGCCGATAACACCCCAATAATATATCACTGGCGCAGAAATAAAGCCGACAAAAGAGTTGCTTTTAACCATAACGACTGCATAGCAAACAGAGACAAATTCAAATTCTCTTCAATTATCCCCAACCGAGACTATCTTGACTTCCACAGGCTAGATTTCAAAAAATACTGGTGGCTGTCGCTTAACACCACCCATTTAAGCAACCTCAACGCGCGGAGGCCAAGACAACCCCAACTGAGGCCCCGATAATCCACACAAACAGAACTAATTCAAATATTAGCCATTAAACACAATGGCTCTTACCAAACGCGTTTTTGCGCCATTATGTAAATAGCCTTCCCTCTCCTTCTTCCCTTTTCTCTGTCTGTTATTTTTGTTGTTATTTGTTATTAATTATTATTTATTAGTTATTAAGACTGGATCGTGGGGTTTTTTTCGTCACCCTTTTTCCCCTCGACTGATAGCCCAGTAAACTGTGGCAACTACTGTATAACCCCTCTTAGTTCCTAAACCCCTATAATGTATTTAGACTAAGTTAGTTATAACAAAGTTGTTTATCTACTAGAATCGAAACCTTCGCTCAACCAGATATTTATTAAGTTATTGTTTGGTTTTTTTTATGTTACGTTTTTGATACCTTACATAGTCTATGAATGTACACACACCTCCAATAAACGTTTTTTCAAAAAAAAAAAAAAAAAACTGTTGATCTGCTTATACTAGGTTCGATCCCGGCAAACGTATACATTTTTTTTACTTGATTAATTCTTTTTTTTATGTCTAACTATATCAATGGTCTGTTTGTAGATTTCTTTTAGAAGCAATATCTAAATATTAAAAAAATAATTTTAAGGTAAAATTCGCTAAAAGAATTTTGGAGTAATTGTTAACACATTGCGTATGGGTCACGAGATTCTCGTTTTCATGTTTTTTTCGATTCAATCGGCAACTTAAGCAAATATTTCGCGCATTTTTTATATATGTATTTCGCGTGCAGTTATGTAGCAACTACCAAATACACACACCCAATTAATAAAAGACACAATATCTAGTGCATATTATTTATTTGTTATGCTGTACCTATGATTAGAGAAGTGGCAGCATAGCCTAAATAGAACCTCCATCATAGAGGCCAGCAGCTTACTGATCTTTCCACGAACATTTCTCATTAACCTGTGTTTTAGTTCAAAGTTATTAGAAGCTGTGATCTATAGCGGTTCTTAAATACCACAGAATTATTCATGCAAGGTTAAATATTTTAGAGAAGCTTTATTAACTATAATTTTATATTGTACAAAATATTGTTTCTTTTTTTAACTGAAAATTTCCTATTCTCATTATATACAAATCTGTCATCTTTTTTTTTGGTTTTTATCGAATTAGACAATTTTCGCATGTTATATATAACATGTATATATTATAAAGTATTTTTTATTCGAATTTTTATTTAAATAATTTTTTATCCCAAATAATGCCCAAACTCTGCGAGGGTCACTAGTAGTGTGAAAAATATACTTAATATTTTATTCAAAGAGTGTATCACGAACAAAGACTATGCACTTGGAACTGTTACAGAAATATGTAAGATCACTCTGTTGATGAAGTATCGAATAAGGTTTATAACACGAGCGACTAGAATCCGCTTCTTTTGAAGAGTTTAGTGCACACGGTATTTCTACCGTTCCTTTAATTAGTTTGGAGGCAGGCCTCTGGATGTTGTGAATGTATTCGCTTGTACGGTTTGGCTTGCGACTCAATAGCAATTGTTAGCATACCATAAAACTCTAGATGTGACACAGAACACAGGTAAAAGACTGAAATGTGGAAACAATGTCGTTTTCTCAATGATCGTCGCAAAAAATTGTTCTTTTTTAAATATGGATGATATTATAGTATTGAGTTGTAAAAGAGAGTTAAACAGAGCTGCAATGCAGCGCATCAAAAATTAGTAGAACAGTGAAATAAAGAGTAAACTAGAATGTTTTCGAGTAAAATTATTTAAAAATAGTTCTAATATGTTTTTAAATTCATCTAGTAAAAATCCTATGGTGCTGAGGTGGAAAAAATTTTTTAAATTAATAATAACAGTAGCTAAATATATGAAAAAATTTAAGATAGTGCTGATGACAATAGCTCATTATTAAATTAATATTCAGTATGGTCGCTTTTTTAAACGTCGACATGAAATGTGTATTTGTTCGAATTTTTCTGGGTTTATCATTTTTTACAACTAGAGTTTGCAACTACAAAATTGGAAAAAATAAAATACGTATCATTACAATTAATATTATACTTAATTTATATTAATTATAGATTTTGTACACACGATTTACATGTTAGTTACATATTTCATAAAAAACAATTAAGCTGTACGTTCTAATCCTGGTTAAAAAAATAATCAGCGTTCGGTTTCAAGACCGTCAAGAGACGGCCCTGGTTTTGCTAAAAGACGGCCGGGGTTCTGATCCAGAAAAGACGGCCCAGGTTCTGTGCTATGCTAGAAAACGGCGGACGACCAAAAATGAAATCACGAAAACCCGGCCATGAGCACTCTCCCTTCCTCGCTGGTATAGAGCGCACAGAGTTGCGCACTGTTCTCGACGGCCGCGAAATTTCAAACTGAACACGGCACTCCGTGTACTTGTGTTTGTACTTGTAATTATAATTTAATAGTTCGCTGCGGTACGAGTACCGTTTGCGAAAGTCTGCAACAAGACTACCATATAATAGAAAAAAATCTATCTTCTGCTGGGAGGTAGTCGTTTATTCTCACAATATCTGATCTTCGCTTTAAAACAGTATAACTTCAATATTCGTTTTTATAATATTTCAACTTTGTTCCTCTTTAAACAGAAATATCATAGTTGCGCTATCGAAGCGTCTACGTATTACACTAATTGTAAGAGCGATAACGTAAATTACGTATGTATATTCCCATGTTTGTCGCTTAATTCGTACCGTTTATACAGTAACTGTCGTGTTATAATTATCATTAGGAAGAGTATCGCATTGTAATAAAAAGTACGTATAAATAATATGGTACAAGCAAGTAGTATTACGTGCAAACGTAATGTTATAATAGTGGTACGTTGTTATAAACTAATGTATTCTAGTGTTGTACATAGTGTAATTAAAAAATCCTGTACTTATAAATATGCTTTCGTCTTGAATTCGTCCAACGCGCGGTACTAATCTCGGTAATCCTGGTTAGCTATACAATACAATAAATATTCAAAAATATATTTTCACTGCTCGTTTTGGCTTCGATATAGAATAATTAATAATTATTAGACTGTGAATCTTTATCTCATGAAAAACAGAATCCGGTGGAAACCTGATTTTTCAGAGCCAAAGGTTTCATTGGAAATACAACCTTCTACAATTGCGATCTCACGAGCATAGTCGTCAGATCAAGACTTGTTCCTCCATTCTAATTTCCCCTTTTACAGCGTTATTCTGACATACTCCGGTACACGCAGAGAGAGAGAGAGAGAGAGAGGGTAACTTTTTTCCCCTCAATTCGTGCTCCTTCCCTTCATCTGGTGACAATTGCGAATGTAGAAAGATTCACAGCCCGAATGGTGACTATTATTCAAAGCTGGACAGAGATTTTTCTCTGGACCATCGAGATCGGTACCGCATCGTTGAAGATCGACCGAAGGTCGTTCGGGAAACAAAAATGTCGTCACGGAGGTATTTCGGAAAATTAAACTGTGACTCGGTAAATCGATTGCACGCTTTCCCGGCCGACCTTTTGGAGGTATCAGCGAATCGGAACAACACGGTGTGTAGGTGTCGCAACCTCGCTTCCCGGATATCTTTTCTGGTCGCATCGGTTATTTCGACTGGAGAGCCGTAAATAACGGACGGTTACTTAGATACACTACGAGTAAAACTGTAGCAAGTCTACGTCTGAATTATTCGAATCACAGTAGAGATTGTGCAGAGTTCGCCACTATCGATTACTCTTGCGTACTGTAATTGGCAAACGTTGTTTTCATTCTCTTTCCCTCTTTCTCCTTCTACGAACTGTTTTAAATCAAGAAAAAAAAAAAAGAAAAAAAAATTGGGCGTACCCAATTATCTTGAACAGCATTCGAGAGCACCTAGGTCCTACGATGTTCGCTACAAGCTAATATACATTGCGTTGAAACGCTTTCAATCCAGTATGATCGGATGAAAACACCTTCGTGGCTATCAAAGATAGAAAATCGTAAACCTTGAGAAATTCATTGGTACATTATCAATTTATTAGATTGATGCACGAGCGATTTCGATGTGTCTTTGAAACCTTTTCGATTGTAATTAGATCGTAATCTTTATGTATCGCGTAGTTGTAATAAACGAAGTCCAACGGAAGACGCATTTCTCGAAAGTTCAACATCGTTTTAACATTCGGCAAAATCACGTGGTAAAACTTTTATAAAACTTTGGCTTTTATTCGTTGCTCCCTAAACTTGTAGATTATAGAACGGCGATTGACGCAGCGTCCTAATTGTAATCTTTCGCCGATGGAATCTTGACGAAAAGAAGAAGTTAGGAAAGTGTTTGTATCGCTGACACATCAATCTAACAAAGACTCTTAATCTAAGGGGGATCGTTGCAAATGCTTCTAGTCGATTATGCAGTCGCATGCACATTTCACGGAAGAGCAAAGGCGACGAGTGATATGCAAGAAACGCGAACCTTGTTGCAATAATATAGTTGAGATAAAGCCCTCGTTAACAACATCGGAGGGCTTACCACAATTATCTTCAACGCTAGAATTACCGAGCCGAAGGGACTCGTTTCGATTTATATATATATATATATATATATATATATATATATGTATATAAAAATCGCGAGGGTACATTTGCTGGTGTTTGTTGCAATTCTCATCGAACAAACGGATACTATTCCATTTCAACCGATAGCTCTAGCGTTAAAGTTGCGCACAATTAAAGAGTACAATTGAGCAGTAATAATTGTAAAATCGTGTTACCGACGACGCACGTTCGGTGCGATTTGCTACAACGATTAAAATAACTTCGTTCAGATTTCGACTTTTCGAATTCAGACTTTTTGAATCGCTTCTGTTCGCTTTTTAACTGTTGGAAAATCATCGACAAATTGCTGATCGAGTTTCTTCGACACGGTTTGTCTGGGAAACCGTCGACGTAAAGACGCAAGAAGAGTGACCGAACGGACAGAGCCTGCACGCGATCGACTTTTACGAACGCGTTTGAAACCGTTTGCAACCGTTTGCAAGCGGTTGCAAGCGCAAGGCCGACATACCGACTGGCGCGTGAAATGAACGCACGGGACCGTTGTTAAATTTGCATAAATGTTTCCCGGTTCCAGGTGTGTACCCCGTGTCGCTAACTACAGTGAGTAACAAAAGTATTCGAACGCCCTTTAAATCAGTATAACTTTTTTTTTAAAGTGAATCAAACGACCTGACTTTTTTGAGGAGTTAGAAGAATTGGTTTTCCAAATGATGTGTAAAAAAGATTTTGAAAAAATTGCAATTGGTAAGAATTACATGAGAAAATAAAAATGGCACTTTTCACAACTTTTTTATTTGAACCTGTAGTGAAAATTTAAAATATGCGTTTTGTAGATATATGTTTTTAATTATGTATTTCATAACAACGCAGAGTTGAATCTCAGGTTTCGCGATAACTTGCTCGCTCGAACTTGTCCGAGATTCTTTCCGAACCTGCCCGACGAAGTCGAGCAGGTAGCCCAAAACTCTCGGGTAGCCCAAAACGTTCGGGCCGCCCGATGTGTCATAAATAGGCATGTGCGGGCCGCCCGATATTCGGGTTCGGGTCGGGTGGCAGAAAGTCGGGCGGGCTTGATTCGGGCGCCCGATACTTCGTGACGCATCGGGCTACCCGAGAGTTTCGGGCGGCCCGAACGTTTCCGGCTACCCGAGAGTTTCGGGCGGCCCGAGAGTTTCGGGCGGCCCGAACGTTTCCGGCTACCCGAGAGTTTCGGGCGGCCCGAGAGTTTCGGGCGGCCCGAACGTTTCGGGCTACCCGAGACTTTCGGGCTTCCTGCTCGACTTCGTCGGGCGGGTTCGGCAAGAATCGGACAAGTTCGAGCGAGCGAGTTATCGCGATACCTGAGATAATCTCAGTGACATTCAACTCTGCGTTCTTATGAAATCCATAATGGTAATAATGATACTTCTTTCATAACTTAATTAATCTTTATTTGCATTAAATTTTGAAATAATTCACGGTACGCGTGAAAAATTTAAAAGACAACATTTCTGGCATTCTGACAAATTTGTTCCTCCGAATAAACTTGTATATGTATCGATAACATCATTAAAATATCCTTACAAAGTTATATACACCTAGAAGGTATGAAAATAAGATAAATTATGACAATTTTTTACATTTTGTGCTGTTTTTATTGACAGTGATATAACTTACTTGTTATAATATACAGTGTCCTAGTAGGAACATTTGCGAACAGAAAAAATACTGAAATCAAAGTTTATTTTAATGAAAACGTTGTCTCGAGAGACACCAACATTATAGAGTGGTGGGGCTGTCATCGGAAAAGATTTCCAATTTTATCATTAGCAGCTCAACGCTACCTAGCTGTACCCGCGATACAAGTTACGAGTGAGCGCTTATTTTCTGCTTCGGGAAATATAGTTACTCAAACGCGGTCGCGATTAATAACAGAAAATATTGAAAAGTTAAGTTTTCTACATTTTAATTTAAAGAAAATAAGTTAGTTTATAAAGCAAGCTAGATAATAATTAAAGTAACTGTAGTAATATTAAAATTATAATATTTATATTTATATAAATGAATATATTATAGTAAATATATCGCACATTATTTAATATATATTATGTATTTTATACTGTATTTAAAACTGTCATTTTTATCGCATTTGAGTTCAATAATTTCTATTTTGTTATTTTATTATGCATTATTTTTTAAGAATTTCTGTTAGGTTAATGATAGTTAATTAATAAGTTATACTAATAAGTTTATATATTATAACAATTTTTTTGCGTACAATTTGAATATGCAATAAAAAGTACCAGGTTCCATTTAAAGAGAACGACTTCCGGTTTGAAAATCCGTTAAAATTGCAACTATCACCATTCGATAGAGCGTACTCGAATTAGTTAGAATATTTTTCTAATTTTCAAAAAAATTCACTGTCCACCATTTTAATAGGGGTAGACGGGTGGTCTAGGACACTCTGTATATTATAACAAGTAAGTTATATCACTGTCAATAAAAACAGCACAAAATGTAAAAAATTGTCATAATTTATCTTATTTTCATACCTTCTAGGTGTATATAACTTTGTAAGGATATTTTAATGATGTTATCGATACATATACAAGTTTATTCGGAGGAACAAATTTGTCAGAATGCCAGAAATGTTGTCTTTTAAATTTTTCACGCGTACCGTGAATTATTTCAAAATTTAATGCAAATAAAGATTAATTAAGTTATGAAAGAAGTATCATTATTACCATTATGGATTTCATAAGAACGCAGAGTTGAATGTCACTGAGATTATCTCAGGTATCGCGATAACTCGCTCGCTCGAACTTGTCCGATTCTTGCCGAACCCGCCCGACGAAGTCGAGCAGGAAGCCCGAAAGTCTCGGGTAGCCCGAAACGTTCGGGCCGCCCGAAACTCTCGGGTAGCCCGATGCGTCACGCAGTATCGGGCGCCCGAATCAAGCCCGCCCGACTGTCTACGGCCCGACCCGACGATTCGGGCGCCCGATATTCGGGCGGCCCGCACATCCCTAGTCATAAAGTATCGCGCATCCGAATCGAGCTCGGCCGACTTTCTGCGACCCGACCCGAACCCGAATATCAGTCGCGGCCACAACATTGTCGGCTATATCGGTGTGAGACTAGAAGACCACTACTAATCCAATTACAAAACTTTTTTATTTTTCGTTATATTCTTATGAAATTTTTACCAACATATTTGTGGCATTTTTCTCATTAAAATGATACCAAATACGATATAATTCTGTATTTACCTGTGTAATAAACGATGAAAGTTGCTTCCCATAACAATTACATTAACGGAAAATTAGTGTAAATGTGATCCGAATTATATCGCGTTTGGTATCATTTTAATCAGAATAATGCCACAAATACATTGGTGAAAGTCTCATAAAAAAATAATTAATAATAAAGAAGTTACATTTTTCATTTAAAGGCCTGCGCTCACGCCAGTCTTTGATCTTTTCCGAACGCTTCGACTCGCTGCGTCTCTTTCTTTCCCATACGCTGTCCTTCTCTGTGTTCGAAACTTTTATCGCTTGTTACACAAGTAAATATCATCGGAATTATATCATATTTGGTATCATTTTAATCAGAATAATGTCACGAATATGTTGGTAAAAGTTTCATAAAAATATAACGAAAAATAAAAAAGTTTTGTAATTGGATTAGTGGTGGTCTTCTGGTCTCACACCGATATACCCGATAGTGTCATGTTACACTCTTCGGCTGCGACGGCTCTCGAGATTCGCTGTCAGCACCTCCGTACAACATTGTATTTCAAATGGGACGCTCGGCGAGAACCTCCGATCTCGTATGGAAGGCAGTAAAAAGAACCGCGATTGTGTTCAGCCTTATATATTTATTATTTATAAGTAGTTAGTTATTGTTATTTATTATTTAAACAATTTTTATATAAATAAATTTTTATAATGTTTCTGTATTCATTATTTGAATTATTATTTCAATAATAATTTATTGTTAAAACAATTGTTTAAACAAATAAATTTTTATAATGTATAGAAATTTGTTTCTATAAAAAAATTATTTTCTCATATACTAGTCTGTTTTCGCCTTATCGTTCGTGAACAGCTATCGTGCCGTCGCGTCGCGCCACTAGACAACGCGTCCGTGACAATATTGTTTACTCGCCCGTAGACTAGACCTGACTACACTGAGTGCAATGCATTTTCGGTGTCAAATATCTGCCGAATAAACTGCTTTTGTTTTCAAGGTTTCTGAACATTACGAACGTTAAATTGAGGAGCATGAGAAGAATAGAAAAAGTCTGGACGTGCAGGTCGTAGGAAGTGTAGGTGTAGGTCATTGGATTTGTCTTGATAAATGACGACATAATGCAGGAAAACATAGGGTAGCATTTGAAAAACTAAAATCGACTTAAAACTTTCACGCACAACCTACCCTGCAAAAAAATAACGTACACCGTATTATGTCCCCCTTCGTATCAAACAAGTTATTTCTAAACTTTTTTTGACAGGTGTAGTCTTTCACGAGATATTTCAATTCCTTTAGATAAATGAAACACCCTGTATATTGGATTTCAAGTCATTGTAATCATAATCATTTGTATAATTCTTTTATGCATACTACTTTGGCAAGATCAAAAAATAAAAACTACTTGTTTCACATTTTTCATAGAATTCAACGGATTTTTGTTTATGGCAATGTCGCATAAAGGTTTGGTTGCAATATAGTTCTGATTCACGCCACAGGCTAAACAAAAATTAAACGGATTCTGATCGGTGCTAAAGATGATGCAGGTTCTGTTTCATGCTAAAGATGATGCAGGTTCTGTTCCAGGCTAAAGATGATGCAGAAAAAGTGGGGACACTAAAACCCCGGGCGTGAGCACTCTCATTCCTCTCTGACCGTGCGTCCTAGACAAAAAAATAACGAAATTTTTGAAAGACTTCATAGAAAGCATATCACCTCGGCACTATCCAATCCAATCTACGCGCAGTTTCTTTCAATTCCACGTCGACAGTCTTTTGACTTAGACGCCACCTGATGAGATTCAGCTCAACTAAATTTTTGCTCTATGTTATCGATATTCTCAGATATCATGAATTCTGACGCTAGAAAGCCACGTCCAAAACGCGGCACAAGTTTTCTCCTTTATTTCGCAAGAGAATCAAGACAAAATATAGCTCAATTTGTAGCTGGAGATCTCCTCGAGTGCGCGCAACTCTCGATTTTGTCCAGAAAACTCATCCAATGGCATAAAAATGCTTGGATTCAACGGCATGCACATCGTCAATTTTTGGCCCAACTTCGAACGCTTATATTACCAAATATCTGCATAATCTCGGCATCTCCTGACCAGCGCGCACTCGATTGAACCTTCCTCTTTCAAATAAGCCCTTTACCAGCGACAAAATATGCTTATAAGAGGACGAAAACTTGTACCTCGTAAACCCATGTTTTGACGGTAATGTAGGCACCCTACCTTATCGCGAATTTGCCATCACCCTGCCCCTTAACGAGATTACAGTTTCACGTAGCTCAGCCGAAAAGACGCCCAAGAGGTTCGAATATCGTCTTCTTCACGGCTTGGTACGCCACCTCCGGGATCGTCTTCATGATCACAACCGTTTTAGCCATATGGTCTCCCACCGACAAATCGAACGTTGCCGCCTTTTTCCACTCCAACGGGCAGCTAAAGGGATTCCCGTATCAATGATCGTCAACTATTGTCGGTAGAGCAATCTTTCGAAACAGTCGAATGCCGGTTTCGAGTTTGTTCATTCTACGTTAACCCTTTGACTACTATAGGCGCTCGACGTAGTTTCGCTTTTAAACACGGAAAATATAATATTTCTTACCGATTATTACATATTTATACTAATTCGATTCAGAAAAATAAATAATATTATTTTAACCCTTTGCACTCCGAACCATTCTGGCAGAAATTTACAAATCCTCGTATTATTTAGTATAATTTTGGAACCAAGTAAAGTATTATAATGATATATTGGACTTATATGAATTGGTTAACATCGAGGAATATATATTTGCAAAAAAATCAATATTTTATTTAAAGTTGCGCTGGAATAAATTAATTCCCCGTAATCGCTAATAAACTTTAATGTCCTCTGAGAGGGGACAGCGGAGTGCAAAGGGTTAACGTAGCGAAGTTCAGTTTTTTGATTGTTGAAATACGTTTTCACACAAATGCATCCCTACCGAAAAGTTTGCCGTTCTCGGCGCACGTCGTAACTTAATTCCTGCCGTATGGTACGACCGGTGCGTATCCAAAGTCTGCCGTAGTCAAGGGGTTAATGAATTGTAATTGCCTGAAACGAGAGTTGGCGAGCGAGCTTACCTCTGCCACTGGGAGCATGGAGGTATCTCCTTGAAGCACTGAATCTGTAGTACGTTGAAGAACAAATAAGCTATAGTTTTGGCTAGACCGGAGTTCACGTTCTGCAAACATCTGCGGAACTTGGCGTCGCAGTCGCAGTGCGAGCCGGTGTACGACGAGTTGTTGCAAATCCCGTGGAAGCACTCGTTCCGTCCGAGAATCTTCGGACACAAATCGTGTTCTCTGCAACAGGCGTCCTCTGCCGCATAGCGACCCAGCTCGTCGTACGATCTGGCCGAGTGCCCCGAACCGCACCAGTATGTTCCTGGATAGATCAGTCCACTGCCTGCGGGTTGAACCTGTCAACAATTTCTTTCGATTAATCTATCGTCTTACCCTACTTATTTTCTCATAATTTTTGCTCGTTTGACCCTTATGTGGGCAACCAAACTTTTCACGGTTGTTGGGCAACCGGGGTACACGGGTACCCCGAGCGTTCGGTGCCGATATATAAAAAATAAAGTGACAATTTTACTTTCATGCTTTCCCATAACTTTTAGTTTTTTTGTCTATGGTATACTAAGTATTGTTTTAAACAGTTTAAGTGAAGCAACTGCTTCAAAAAATAGTATAACTCAATGCTAAGATCAAACTTTTATGCTATTCGTATGTGGACGTACGGTATTTGACTCTTCGACTTACACAACAGTACAACAGTATTCAACTTTATTTGGTCACAACCAAAATGTTACAATATATTCGTATGTGCCAAAAAAAAAAGAAAAGTTTGTTGTATTACTATCCACAATGCACAATGATAATGTTGTTTCTGGGCCAAAGAGGAAACCAGAAATAGTCCACTTCTATAAGAAAACAAAATCTGGTGTCGACATGATGGATCAAATTTTGAGACGATACAGTATACAAAGACGTACTAACAGATGGCCATTAGCATTTTGTTTTTACATAATTGACATTGCTGCTCTTGCCTCATACATCATATATATTTCTAATAACGATATGTTGCCTAACAAATCCAATAATCGCCGAATATTTTTACGCCAAGTGAGAGAGGAACTTTGTCTTCCAATAATTAGAAGTCGATCAACCAATGTTCAAGCGATGAGACATTTCTCTTGTAAATTAGCAATAGAAAGCATGCTGCATAAGTCGCCAACAATGACCGACGTTCCTTCAACTTCAGGCACTGTACAACAACGAGATAAAACTGGACGAAAAAGAGTTGTAGGCTCATGTTATATATACCAAGCTGACCCTGATAGAAAACGTAGAAAGACACGAAAATATTGTCAAAACTGTATAAAACCAGTTTTCCGACGAACACGCAAATACTCTGACAGTTTGTAAAAATTGTCCTATTATTGGTTAATAATAGTAACTATACTAATAATAAAATAATACCAATTGAAAAAATTTGTGTGTTGTATGATTGTGTTGTAAAACTTCCCTTCATAAGCATCCAACTACAACTTCCTATGTATGGGTACCCGGGTACCCGGTTACCCAACAACCGTATAAATAAGATTGAAGCCTTATTATTTAATATGTTTTACATCAATTTTAATTCTGTAACCATAAATCGACAGAGAACCTTCTAAATAATGGGGATCCAGGGCGGTTTTGCGATATCTTCATAAAAACATAACAAATTATTAGAGAAAACATAGAAATGGGTACCCGGTTGCCCACATAAGGGTTAACTAATTTTAAGTATTTATTGTATAGTATCCGATCGAGCCCCGACATCGGGATCCTTCTTTTCGAACACGCTGAGCGCCGCGCTTCATTTGGGATATCGGTCGCAGAATCGAAAATTCTCATGCAGGACAAAGAAATCCGGATTAGGTCACCCGAATACTATGTCATTTTATGGAAGTTGTTCAACTACAGATTCATTCGGCAACAAAATTGACTATTGTCCACGTTTAATGTCTTAATAATAGCTTTTTTCAAGGAGGAGATATACAAGAAGTGTCGGTAGATTTAGTATTAAACCGTTACCGGCTTGATAGACGAGTAAATCAACCGTACGGCCACTGAACATGTTGCAAGTTTTATCAGGGCGCTCGAAGCACGCCTGACCGCATGCCTTTTTTAAAATTACTTAACTACTTCGAGCACCCGATCACTCGATTGGGCGGTACAATTCGAATCGTTCCGAACGAGCACGCTGAAGCACGATGAAGCGAGCGAGTTACGGATCAGGTAATTTGCAAGAAAGGAACTCGATGCGATGGGTTTGAGAGTCTCAATTGCAGGGTAATACGGTTGTTCGACTCTAATCGGAAGGACAGTGGTTGCGTCACAGCCAGATCAACTCGTTACGAGAGGTTGCGCGACGTAAAACGATCATAAAGATCGGCAATCAGCAGCAGGGAGATCGACCGTCTTGTTCTCGGTTTAGAGTTCAAGAGCAGCCAGCGATGTAAGAGTAAGAGAGCGTGCGCGTGTCGTGAAACACACGAAAAGATTGCGACGAAGACAGAGGGAGGGATATGCATTCGTGTTTCTCTGAAATGTTAATCGATTCAACGGAGGTGTCCGCCTCGACGATCTGGCTGCGAGCAAGGCCCCAGTTCTACCTTTCCTACGAGCCAGGCTTTGCAACTTCTTTGAAGTTCGGCGACCGGGATTTCGGGCATTTGTAGAACTTTGTGGCGGTCGGCGTTTTGCACCATCGCCAGTATGTCGCCGCGGTCGATGTACAGGGCGCATAACTGATCGTCCGTTCTCAGCTCCACCATCTTGGACATCGTCATGTCGGTCACCAGAAGGCTGCTCTCGGCTACGTGGCTCCAGAGCGCTAGTTGCGTCAAGGTTATCGCCAGCATCTGAAAATTCCAATCGCGCACCTAATTAATTGTAGAACTATTCGTAGAATTGTTGGTAGAGTTTGTCGAGAACAGATTTCAAAATTTCACTTTGCCGTCCGCGTGGATTTTGATTTTCTGACTCGTGTTATACGAGCTTATTAGTTGTGTAAGAATCGAACTTTCATTATTGGCGAGCTCAAGCATCCTCGGAGAGTCTTGAGTTTACTTTAGAGCTCGGAAGGCTCTAAAACGTTAGTAATCGTGGTCATGACATTTGTAATGGAGAAACCACGGGATTTTAACACAAAGTGTTAAAGTGTTTTAGAGATGGGGGGTGATTTGAGAAAAGATGTAACGAAATATGCAACGGAAATACGGGAGGGAAATGCGACACGCGACGATAATCGTCCCAGGTAAAATTCCCTAACCCTAGTAATCCGTTACCTGATACTGATGATCGACAGAGTCATAAAGCGAGTAGAGAAAAAAAAGGTGAACATAAAGGGTAAAGGTAAACGGACGGGCAAAAAGTACAAAAATCTTTCGAGAAGGGACTCCTCGTTCGAGAGAGAGAGAGAGAGAGAGAGAGAGAGAGAGAGAGAGAGAGAGAGAGAGAGAGAGAGAGAGAGAGAGAGAGTGAGAGAGAGAGAGAGAGAGAGAGAGAAGTGTTGCACAGATGGGGGGTGATTTCATAAAAGATGTAACGAAACATGCAACGCAAAATCGTCACGCCTATTACTTCCTAGATAGCACAGAGACGTCTTAAAGACGTCTTAAATAAATTAAAAGAATGTTTTTCAGCATATCCGCGAAAACATTAACATTTTATGCTTTATTTATTTATTTAACTTATTTATTTATTTATCTATTTATTTTGATGTATTACTTTTCTGTGCACTTCTTTGTTGATGGAATATTCAGTTTGATAATCAATTACAGTTTGTAAAGCTTTTCTCTAGCAGTTTAGAATGACTGAAACGTCAAGAAATGAAACGTCTTAAAGACGACTCGTAAAAGACGTCTTAAAGACGTCTGAAAATTAATTTTCTTTGGAATTTTGTTGCTCCGCCGAAGAAGAGTCTACCGATGTCTCGAGATCGGAAGGACCATCGAGCGAGTCGATATTCTCAACGGGGAAACTGGGTCAATGATTCGCAGATATTACACAATGTTTGACCCCCGTCGCGTGGACTCTACAAATACGCATCGACGTCGATGGTACTTCACGCGGCTTAAACAAGCCGACACGATGCGTTTCACCGATTCTGCCTATGTAAAAAAGTGAATTCAGGTATCTATGTACATATGCATGTATGTATTCTGCCGATAGCCCATTTCGTATCGGATATCTTGCAGTAGTTTATCCAACGTTGTAAATAAGGTTGTAAAAATAGGCAAGTTTAACACTAGAACTACCGAACCAGTCAAAATGACTGGTTCCTAATTTTTTCTTTCGCATTTACTGAAATTACAAGAATGTTTCCATCAGGAATTTGGTAATTATTTACATTAGGGGCTTCCTCACCGATTTTGATGACCTTGAAATATGTTGTCAAGGTCATCATTCTGAACAACTTTTTCCTATACATGTTACCGCCGCTCAGCTTTAGTTTCCGAGATATTCGCAACAAAGTTTCAACATCTCAAAAAGTGATCGGAGTAGGTGTGTGTAGAACTGTGTAAAATAGTATCTCAAATAGTTGACAGTAACTTATATTTTTATGATATTTTGTTGCCTGTAATGTTATTACGATATTGTAGTCTGTTTATCAACATGTTACATATTCGTAATTAAACTACAAATAATACTTTGCTAACTATTACGGCTTCTCATGTTAAAATTTATAATTTATAATATTAACCACTTGCTCAACTTATTTTCATTGTAAGGAAATATTTGAAATACAAAATAAAAATATTTCATTTTATCTAAATATCTGGTTATCAAAATAAAAATATTTGATTTAAAGTAGTATCTTATTTGAACCACCTTAAATTATAGTATATACCAAATCATTAATGATCGTTAATATACATTGCAAAATATGATAGAAAACCTTGTATCCAATGTTCCACATACGAATACTAATTCCACATTATAAAATACTAATATAAAGTGTACTTACTTCTGAATCTTCTGTATCTCCGTCGGATCCACAGCACACAATTATTCACTCACGAGAATAGGTCCGAATAAATGAACAACAATCACTAAACACACACACACACACACACACAACACACTTAACGAAATCGTGACAGCAGACGAGAAGATGTTACTCCGACCACGAATAAAATAATACTGCGATTTTAACAATGATCCCTTCCACGGAGGTGGTACGGTCAAGGTTATCCTAGGCAGGTTAAACGCTGAGGGTCTATAAATACTAGATACAAAACCAACAAAAAAAAATTATGGCGGGGCGCCGCCCTATTTCCCGGAATTCCCTGTTTTCGTATCACACGTCCTGGGGGGGGGGGGGGCGGTTAAAATCGCAGTATTATTTTATTCGTGGTCGGAGTGACATCTTCTCGTTCGTTGTCACGATTTTATAAAATGTGTTGTGTGTGTTGTTTAGTGATTGTTGTTCAATTATTCGAACCTAATCTCGTGAGTGAATAGTTGTGTGCTGTGGATCCGACGGAGGTACAGAAGATTCAGAAGTAAGTACACTTTACATTAGTAGTTTATTACGGGACGCGGGTTATCACGGCGCGTTCGTTACCGGGTCGCGACTTATCGGATCGCGATACGGCATCGCCAGCGGTCGGCGCACGTGGGTGTCCGAGAGCCGATCTCCCTTAGCCTCGACGGCAACTCTCGTTGGTGCCGAGGCCATGTTGTCACGGCTTACGGACGACCCTCCCCGGAGGGTCGTGGTTTCGACGGTGCGAAGATACCGGCTCGATACGTTTCCAGAGGTTCACCGGCCGAACGATAGCAACATCGGTTACATAGCTCGGCCAGGGTCTTATCCAAGTGGGGTCAAGGGGCAACCGCGGTTACCAGGAAAACGGAAAAGACGGCACAAACACCAGGATACTTACACTGGTTCCGTTACGTATTCGTATGGCTGAGAGTGTCGTGACTCGAAACTGTGTACTCTGTTTGTTAAGTGTCTGCGCGGAAGGTCCGGAAGCAAAAGAGATCCGTGCCTGCTCGAGGGTTCCCTTTATGCCCCCGGCGCTCTAGAGCGCGGGGCGCGGCGCGGGGTGGTTTTCGGCGGAAATTCCGGTGTCGTATCGCGTCCGGTTCGTGCGTTCTCGAAGTATGGCGGTTTCCGTTTACTTCGTAACCCGGTTTCTAGGCGCGGGGGCGCGAAGTCCGGGGGTCGGTGCCGCTCGGGGATCATCGCACAGTGGGCCGGATTGGAAATTCACACGACATTTGTGAATAACTTTTGACTCGTAAGAGATATCGCAATGAAATTTGAAATGAATATTTAGAAATATAATTCCGTTGCAATGATACATTTTTTGTTTGTTTATTCCATTTTTTTATTAATGTTATAAACAATTTTTTTTATAGATTATATAATAAGTCAAACATAAATTACATTATAATGAACATTATATAATATATGTATAATAAACTAAATAATAATTAATAATATTTAACAATAAACTATATAAAACATACATAAGTGCAAGAATAAAAATAAAATATTAGAAAAAAGAGAAAATAAAATCTATTTTAACTGTAATAAATTCAAAATGGTGGAAATAAAATGTAATGCTGTAAAAAAAAAAATTAAATTAAAATTAAGTTAGTTATTGCATAAAGCATACAAGAATAAAGTGGTAAAAGTAGAAATATATAATGTAACTTACGTGTCATGTGACTATATTTCTCTTAGTTAAATAGATAGGAATTTCATAGGTTCTGGAAAAAGAAGTTTGTGGACAGACGGAGGCATATAATACCAACCATAATTTTGATCAAAATAGTTTGCAGTTTCAAAAGTATATGCCTGTAATTTATCCGGGTCTATTTCATAAGGTGATGAGATTACTTGAAGAATAATATGAAATCGTATTATCAATGTGATAAAAATCAATAAACCAATAATAATTATGGTTTATAATTATTTTTTTTATTATTATTATTCACCCAATAATTTTGAGACCTTCGCGTCGCGTCAAGTGTCTCGAGCTATTGCAGCAGACCGTGTTTACATCTCACGTTCGGTCTGCTTAAGACCGAACACGTCTAATATAAGTAACTATAATTCATTAAACTCAATAAATAAGGCTTAAATAAACTATGACTCAGCTTAAATTGAGAAAAACTTTGAAAAAACGTCGTGCATCAAATACTAATAGTCTTTTGCAAAACGTAAACGCATTAAATGCTAATAGCCTTTTTGCAAAGCAGTTTTGTCGCCGACTGCGTGCGTGACGAATTCAACGCGCACGTGTACGAGCGATGCAGTTGTCTTCAAACAGTAATTTCTCACGGGGTGGTTTCGAGGGGGATGTGATTTTTGTGGCATTATATAGAAGAAGGTTCACTGAAAAGATCCTTACTTGTTAGAAAGTGGGATATAGTGGGAGTAAAAAGATCGGGACTGTCAAAGATAAAAAAATTTCACAATTGATTGCATTTTATTCAGCATTTTTTTTAAATATGTTATATATCATAATTGTTAATGAAAACTATGATTTCTTATCAATAAAGGGTGTATTTTGATGTAGAAAAAAATTCAGGGCAAGAAGTTGAACACAGTTATCAGGACACTTTAAGAACGAACGACCAAATTATGTAGGGAAAATCGAGATTCCGAGAATGTCTAATTTTATGCATGTATTGCAACTAGAACTGTTATTGTATTTAATTAATTTTTTCATTTTCGTGGTCGGTGGACATTTAGGAATCAATAGCAATTGAAAAAAAACCAAAATTAGAAAGTCGACTTTTTCGCAAAATGTCGTGTGAATTTCCAATCCGGCCCACTGTGCGACGCGACGCTACGGGGGAAACCGTTCGATCACGGATTTTTCGCGCTGTTTTCCAATCGTCGACGCGATTCCTTGAAACGAGATATGTACACGTATTCGGGGTGCACCATATTTACACGGGTTCAAAGCACGGATTCGACGAATTCTGCACAAGATTTCGAATACCTACACATAAGCCTACATTTAACACATCATCAAAAGCTAATTTTTCCTCTCTCCGAGCAAGAGAGACTTTTATTTTTGTTTCCAGAATTTTAATAATAAGTTACTGCAAATTGATTGTTTTCTTGGAACGTTGATGCTAGGTATCACACCCTGTCGTTCGATCTATATAGACTTTTCTTTTTTTTTCTTTCAAGAAAGCGAGAATTTCTTAAGTAGTACGATATTGGCAACTTTCCTCTATATACAATATTATAATTTCTCTTTTTGGATATATGACCAAGTAATCGTTTCGACAGTCTTATTCGTGATTTCGATCGAATTTTTTCTGCCAGGGATAGAGCTGCTATAATGACGATTTTCGCGTTAGAATCGTCATGTCAAGCGATCGACGATTGGAAATCTCGTTTCTCGCAGGTTTATCTTCGTTCGAGTGACGACTTTGAGGAGACCTTGAACAGCGGGCCGCGGAGGACCGACGTCCCGACGGTTTGCGATTATTGTACATTAAATTACATACATAGAGCCACAGTTGTAGTCATACCGTGAGTATCGCGGGTTTCTCTCTCTCTCTCTCTCTCTCTCTCTCTCTCTCTCTCTCTCTCTCTCTTTCTCGTTGCGTCTGATTTCTTTGTTCGCGGTCCGACGAACGAGAAGCAACTTGTCGACAGGGCTTGAAACGGTTCCGAACGTAACTATATGTATTTAAAACTGTCACACAAAAGTTCCGACCGAAACGGTCACGAAGAACCATTGTTCCTTGAAGACCGAGATTTCCGCCTATCATCCATTTCGACTTAGGTTCCCCGCTTCAGCGTGTATACGTCACCTTATTATACCCTAACTTCGCAGTAGCCATTAGTTGCACATGAAATGTCCGATCTTAGAATACAAATGCTCTGAATCGTTTTGCAGGTTTATTGTACACCATTTGTTATATACATATGGTTTTCATTTAGATGTTCGATTTCGCTTTCGAACGAAGTTTATTCCAATGCCAATCGATACGCTTGTCGAGTGTGCTTTTTACAAAACAATAAGTGCGGTGGCAAATGAACACGCTATTCCTCAATGGTAGAAAAAGTTCAAAAAATGAAGTGGCCAGACCAGAAAATTCAATTGCTACCATAACACAGAGCATGCTGGTTGCAATGGTGTTTACCTCAACGAACACGATTTATTTAGAAAGACAACTAATGTTCGCTTGCCGTTTAAAATTCAACAGTTCGTGTGCAACAACCAATCTACAATGAAGAAAAAAAAAAAGAAAAAATTGTAAACAAGAAATCCAACGTTCCATGTATCGTACATACTGTCTCGAATAGATGTAGTTCGACGTTTTTGTTAGACGTCAATGATATGCGTAAATGTGTTTCCCTTTTCTAGAATGATTTCGTAGAAAATACGCACCGTTGCTGCGATGGATGAATGCTACCGATCACCGGAGCCATTTTGTAACAAACAATCGATCCGTACGGAAGTTTTTCGTGATCGTTTCGAGAACCGAATTATCGCAATCGCGTACAGCGTTCGAAAGCCCTGTCCACCGATGGCGGGTTTCTTCCGCTTTCTGTGTCTTCTTTTTCTTCTTCGTCTTCTTTCTGTTCCACCGTTTTCGGTTCTGCTATCTCGCGCAGCGTTTTGTTCGTTCGCTCGAGTTCATCGCGACGCCTGGCGCCGCGGTGGTCGGATCGTTTAGAGTCCTTTGTACAGACTTCTAGGAAATCGTTCTGAAACCTCTGCCGGCTAATCTGCGTCGATCCCGAGGGGGTTCGCGTCTACTTAATACTTTTAATTCACTGATTCGATGTGTCCGAGGACCGTTTTCAAAGTCCCGGACACGTGAATTTCGTTAATAGTCGCCGCCGCGATCCACCGACCGTTTCCAACGCGGTTTTCCCTCGTTAGCGTCCCGCTTACGGCCCCTCCTCCTTCCTGTCTCCGCCCCACCAGACATCACCGTGTCCTTGGCCAATAGGAAACGGTGACCGTTGCTCGACAGCGACTCGCCAACGAGGAAAAGCTGTACAAAGCGGAAGAACAAGCTTCTTCGTTTGTTCGAAAGAAATTTTAAACTGACTGTACAAGATCGGCAAAAATCTATCGAAGCAACGTAATTCAAGGGACGAGAAGATGTTGCAGAATTGCTGGGATTCTTTTCCAAGTGTACGTTCGAGGATTAAGCTGTCGGTATTACGGTCCGTACAATAGGATCACGGAAGAGGAGGAAACGTCAAAGTTAAACGAACAAAGGGATCGGAGGAGTCGAAGATGGCTGCCCGTATCGACGCAAGATGGCCGCTCGCGGCGATACCCGCTGCACACGCCGGAAGGATACGAAATAAAAATCAACAGAGACAGACAGACCTCCTGGATACGTTCCAGCCGACGCCATTCTTCCAGTTTTTCAACTTCCTGATCGCGGGATCGACGTTCGAACCGGATGAAAATTAATCTACCTATAAACAGACCGTCGATCAAGGAGAGACCGTTTGTTTGCGGAAGGATTGCCTCTCGAAAGTCTAATTTTGCAAACTCCGTGACGCTGAAACGAGGAAACGTTAGCTTTTCCAAGAAGTTCCTCCTTTCTCGAATGAAATCGGGATGGGGGATCGATCCGAGAGGAAGGAACAGCTTTTGGGGACTCAAAGGAACGTTATACAGTAATTCAATTGCCGGTGGTAGATCAACCGCGAGCCAGAGTTGGGCAAATTTTATTTCGAATAACGAATAAGGAATAACGAATAAAGTCCCTGGATTTATTCGAGAATAACGAATAAGGATATCATTTGTTAGAAAAGTCGAAAATAAGCAAATGGTCGAGGCAGGCCATGTGGCCCTTGTCAGCGCGTTGTCCCCCCCCCTAAGGGAAAGTCCTTTAGGTTGGGGGTGTCATAAACAAAAAGGCATACTGTCGAAGGCGTTCTCACGGCTTAGGATTTTTGGGACAGCAGGACATTCTTGTTCTGACTGTCGTCTTGTACAGTTGCTTGGAATAAAGACTTTTGATATTACGCCCACGTTTATTTCAGTTAAACATATCGCGTTTATCCATCCGCTCGGTTCTAATTTCCTTACACATTCGCCGAGAATTATTCGTAGCTTGCGAATAACGAATAAATCGTTATTCATTATTCTCGAATAAATCCCGGGACTTTCATTCGTTATTCGTTATTCTAAATGACGAGAATAAATGCTGCGAATAAGCGCAGCCTTTATGGTTACGGGTAGGAACCGACACCCGACGCCAACACTCGAGTGACTCGAGGCTTTTCGAGACGAGATCTCGGTTGACGATTGATGACATATACAATAGATAACTAACAGTGACCGATCCTAGGTTCGGGACTGGGACCTTCGTTATCTTTACACACACATTTGTTGCCACGATTCTTCGCTTCACTCTCTAGCTGCACTCACACATTTATTCATACACATACACGTCGCTGGTGCGTGGCGTGATGTCATTCGACACCATTATTCGCTGGGCTATTCGAATAAATTTTTATTCGCTGGGCTATTCGAATAAATTTTTATTCGCTGGGCTATTCGAATAAATTTTTATTCGCTGGGCTTTTCCGAATAAATTTTTATTCGCTGGGCTTTTCCGAATAAATTTTTATTCGCTGGGTTATTCGAATAAAAATTCATTCGAATAAAAATTTATTCGAATAAAAATTCATTCGAATAAAAATTTATTCGAGTAACCCAGCGAATAAAAATTTATTCGAGTAACCCAGCGAATAAAAATTTATTCGCAATTTTTATTCGCTGGTTATTCGAATGAAATTTCATTCGAATAACGCCCAACTCTGCCGCGAGCAACGATCAAAGATCTTGGTTTCCCTGCCGATCTAGAACGTGGAACTAAGCTTTCCGAATTTTGCCGATTCCAGTTTTCGTCGGCGAAAGTCTGCGGATCGTTCGGGGTGCCGCGGGGGGCCCTTTCTTCGAGCACTATCGTCGTCTCTCGTCCCTTCGTTTCATCTTCTAGCGATCGAGTTGACGCCCCCGATAGGAAGAGAGGACAAACAGCGAGCCGACTCTTGATGGCTTCCGAAAGACTTTCCGCCACGAGCCCGTGTTCTTCGTCAATCTCTTCGTCGATTCTGCGTTCCCGACTCGCGAAATCCATGGTTCCCCTTGCTATCAGGTTGTCCCGAGTCGTTCGTTTCGCGTCCGATTAAGGGTGTATTCATATTTGCCGGAGCATCCGTTTTCTGACGGAGACTCCACATTTTCTACTTCATACTTGCCGGAACCCCAACGAGGCCACTTGAGAGGCGCACGAGATGCTCGCAACAAAAGCTAAGACCCGCACACAGCGGGGGTTTTCTACCTAACACCCGAACAGTTTACTCCCCTCTACACACCCGGGGATGCCAATGAGCTGGGCCATCCGGTGTAGGCCATTCGGACAGCCGATGGGCTATTTCCATCCGACTTCCATCCGATGCTGTCGTGGATCCGTCGTCGATCCGGCGCCGGACGCTGTCCACAGAGTTCGCATTGCGCCTTCCATTCTAGCAAACCGCCACAGTTGTTTATGAAATTATCCAGATTTGTTACGAAGGGGATCATTCCATGTGTATTCGATCATTTGTTGGGGTCTACGTCTCGAATTTTTGAAATATACTCGCAAGAGTGACCGATATCGCGTGGAATGACTCAATTACATAATAATTTCTAGAACAAAAAGAATTAATTCCACGTAAATTGCATCGTTTTATCTCACGACACGAAAAATTGTATATCTCCGTGGCAGAAATGCGATGGCGAGATAAATATGGTGTATAAAAGATCTGATACACATCGACCGAATGGACTCCGTTTTATCTTTGCAATCAAAGCTACTGAACTTTCAAAAGCCAGGAACACCACTCTTTGTAATCGGTGCGCGTCATTGATAAAAATCCTACATTTTGTTTACCCTTATCGGCGCAACTCATGCCCTGATATCGTATATAAATTGATCGACACGGTTGTCAACCACAGTATTGCGAATCTTGTCAAGATGTACGCTCCAACCATACTTGTGCTCTGCCTGGCGGCCTCCGCTTATGGTAAGTGAAAAAGAATTGCAAATTCAGCGAGGAATTCACTGTCCTTTACAAATAATTCATAGTCGGTTGCAAAAATATAGTAGACAACTTGCAGTAAATAAATCAAGACTCGATAGAACGAATTGAAGAACCGTATTACAAACGTTCGAGAACATCGGAGAAAATATTTCTGTCGCTATGTGCCCGATTGGGTTAATGAAAGTTTTTGACAAGTACCTTTGATATTATACTCGGATAATTATACTTGCACTTTCGATCGTGCCTTCGATCAGGCTTATTTGCTTCGGTGTTTTGACGAATTCTCGTAACAATGATTTCGAAAGAAACGTGTTTGCGGAGAGTATAACTTGATTTCTATGGTTTAGCCTTCCCCGAGGGACATATTGTGGGTGGTCACGACGCACCGCCTGGAAAGTACCCATACCAAGTGTCTCTTAAGCAGAACGGCAGACACTTCTGTGGTGGATCGATCATCAACGCACGCTACATCCTCACCGCAGCTCACTGCGTCGACGGGTAAGTTCTTTTAACACGTTGATTGCCATGTGACCCATATATGGGTGACGGAATTATTTGTTCAGGCTTTAAAATGAATTTTTACGTTAATATATTCATTGTACCAAATTAGGATCTGTAAAATGCAAGAAAGTTGGAGAACTACACAATATCATACATTTAATTTTTTTCAATTTCTATTTTATTAAATAACTTACTTTGATTTCATGGAATTTTTTATCTTTCTTGTTTGGCGATCATAGTGTTAATTCAGTACACTCAATGTAGTAAACTTAAAGATTAGACATAATTTTAAACATTGGATCTGTCGAACGAAGAATGAATAATGACATATCGCAGATAGTGTACCATTTAGTTGGTACAAAGTTGAAGAAAGTCTTCGTTCGAATCAGGATAGTATGGATGGAATAGCAAAGAAATAGTTTCGATACCTTTCTATAATATTTGCCGCGACCACCAGAAATTCTACATAGAGATATTCCCACAGAATCAAGGATGTGAAACCGATAACTGTCCAAGTTGGAACCAACCAACTGAGCGCCCGAGGAACGGTTTACGGAGTAGAAAAGATCACAGCTCACCCCAACTACAACTCCCGCCTGATCACCAATGACGTCGCCGTGATTCGTGTTAACAAGAATATCGTTTTCAATAATCTGGTTAAAGCGATCAATCTGGCTTCTTCCAATGTTCCTGAGGGATCCCAAGTTGTCTTGTCTGGATGGGGAACCACCAAGGTTAGTAACAATCTTCCGGTCAGCCTAAACTAATCACCGTAATGATTACAATACGTTCTAACACAAACGGTTGCTGAGACTAAACAAACTTGCCTCGTACACAAAGACAGTTGCTCACCGTTTATTTTGCTTACAGGTTGGAGGACAGACCCCTGACAAACTCCAGGAAATCAACTTGAACGTCTACTCGCAATCGCAGTGCAAGAGGAAGCACATCATCATAATCGACAGCCATATCTGCACCTTCACCAAATATGGACAGGGAGCTTGCCACGTGAGTCTTACTTTTCATTCAAAAAATTACCAATAATAATGGATTGCAATATAGCAATTTCTTTAAATCTCGAATTTCTGAATTTTTCAATGTAATAATGTCCACAAAGAGATATACGCGTGATTGAAGAGTTGAAGAGATAACGAATGAAATATGAATACTTTTCTAATTGAACTTCTTTTTCTCATTTTAGGGTGACTCCGGCGGTCCTCTTGTCAGCGGTGGAACCCAAGTTGGTATCGTTTCCTTCGGCCGTCCCTGCGGTGTTGGATACCCTGATGTCTTCACCAGAGTATCTTCCTTCTTACCCTGGATCAAGGCTCAATTGAAATAAACTACAAGAACAGTAACCTGACACCGAATGCGAATTAAATTAACCGGCTTTATTTCTGTCATGTAATTAAAATAAACATCATTTGCTTCTGATAACTAAACAAGTGTTCTAAATGTACTCAAACAAATTTCTCCCCTTTATTCTTAACCGTTGTGATCCCTACAATATCCTCACCAGGCTACCGAGTCACCTCGAGTAACATGGTCTAATCACTTTCTTTTCGAATTTGTATATCGATATTGACAAGAAAGAAATACCATTTTTCAAAATTTTCTAATTTTCGCCAGCTAAAATCTGGAGTTCTTTGCGCGATATAATAAATCGATTTGTATACAAATATTCCGAGAAAATATATGGTATTTTTATTGGAAAATGCCGGCAGTATAAAGGTTTTTGTATGTTTCACGATAGTATTCTTAGTAGTATTTTTAAAACTCCTATATTTAACAAATTTAAACTTAATACTGAACCTACCGCTGCCGGTCATAACCGATTTTAAGTTTCTTATTTTATAATTATTGAAATTATAAAAAGACTTTCATAGAAAATTAAATCAAAACATTTAAAAGAACTATTGCGTCTTTAACATTTCTAGAATATAAAACAAATATTAATTCAGAGGCATTATTTGAAAAATATTAACGTAAGTCAAATTATCATGTTTGAAACAGTTAATTAAAATTCCAAGGAAAAAAAGAATTGGAAATACAAAATCGTGCTACATATTTTTTTTATTATTTTATTGCTATTAATATTAATAACAATAATATAAAGACTTGAGTCCACTCGGACCCATTAGCCACATATACATGCATCACTTATATCTATTATCAAATTTATCTATAACTTATCTACAGAGCCGGAACTAGGGCGTGGCGAAGGTGGCACCTGCCACGGGCGCAACGGTCATAGGAGCGCAACGCACGCAGGTCTCGTGGGGGCACTATGTCAAATTTTTTATTTACATGTACCGGAAAGGCGCGAATTTTTATTGGGTCCGGTGTGTCCGAGATTCCGAGGCCACGCGCCGCCCGCGCGCCGAGCCCGGCTCCCGTCCTAACGCCCAAGCCCAAGAAAGCCGTAGCGCCGCGCGCTGGTTTTCGGTTGATCGTTCGGCGGGAAAACGCGAACGAGCGCGTAACGCGTAAGCGCGCGAGAAAGAAAACAAAAGATGATTTGCACGATACCGCAGCCGTCACGCGGACGACGACTGGACGGAGCACTGGCGACGCAGGGAAACGCGAACAAGCGCGTAACGGCGCGAGGAAGAAAACAAAAGATGATTTGCAAGATACCGCAGTCGCCACGTGGACGACGACTGCCCGGAGCATCGGCGACGCAGGAATATAGTGTGAATTCACATAATACTTAGTCTGAAATATGGAAATTTATAACAATCAACATCACCGTTCCGATTCTTTGCCGATAGGTGCTTCACTCCTCAATAGAAGAAAGTTTCAAGTGAGTATATTGACTGGTTCGAGCAAAATTGTTCAAAATTATATGTATTTGTTTATAGGAATGCCACCAAAGAAGAAATTATCAGGTGCTCAGTTCAAACAGATCCGCGAGGCGAAAAAGGCTGCAGCTGTAAAAAACAGCGGTAATATAGAGCAATTCTTCCCAAGAGAAATACCATCGACATCGGAAAACACAAATAACAAACTAAATATAGAATTCAATCTGCCTGAAAATATTGTACAAAACGTAGAATCCAACAGCTCAAACGGAATACCTACTGAGAATAATTCCGCAAATAAACAAAGATTAGAACATGATTGCGTAGTAGAAAATTCGATTGATGTTGATTTCAATAATCCTAAATCGTGGACAGTTAATAAGGACACTATCAAACTATATATTGAGCACGGTCCTATTAATGGCGACTATATTGTCATGTACCCGTTAACTAACAATAGACGTTTTGAGAAAAAGTGGTTCACGAGAATAATGACAAATGGAGAACAAGTACACAGGAACTGGTTGATCTACTGTAAACAGCTTGACTCTCTGTTTTGTTTCCCGTGCACACTGTTCAACGATGACAAAAGCAGCATTTGGTTGAATGGTTTTAATGACTGGCAACATCTTAACCCCTATTTATCAAGACATGAAAGCTCTATATCTCACAGAGCAAATTATATAAAAATGAAGAAGTTTGAGAAGAAGTTGAAATGTGGCGGCTTCGTAGATGACCATTTACTCGAACAACTCGAAAAAGAAAAGGGAAAGTGGAGACATGTATTGAAAGTAATACTCGATGCAATTTTGCACTGCGTCAAAAACAATGAAGCCCTTAGAGGGACATCTGAAATCATTGGGCGACCAGACTGTGGAAAATTTCTGAACACGATCGAATTGATTAGCCATTACGACAGTACTATCAAAAAACATATTGACAGTCACAATAAAGGTGCAATCTCTTATTTTTCACCAAAAATACGAAACGAATTGATTGATTTGGCTGCCAAACAAGTTCAATCGCACATAATTCAAAATATAAAGAAAGGTAAATATTTTTCAATCCTCTTCGATTGTACGACCGACATATCTCATAAAGAACAGATGGTTCAGATAATTCGGTACGTTCACATTGATTCAAATAAGAAATGTAAAATTGAAGAAAGCTTCATCACTTTCATTAACACTGAAGCAAAAACCGGAGAAGGTCTTTCGAGAGAAATTCTTGACAAACTAGCAGAAGATGGCTTGGAAATTGCAAATGTACGAGGTCAGTCTTACGATAACGGAGCTAATATGGCGGGCAAGTATAAAGGTGTGCAGGCACGAATAATAGCCTTGAATGAGAATGCACGATTCATACCATGCACTGCACATAGTTTAAATTTGATCGGTGTTAATGCTGCGAATATAATACCACAAATGCAAACTTTTTTTGGTATTATCCAACAAACTTATAATTTTTTTGTTGGCTCAGCTGCTCGCTGGAAATTACTGCAAATTGAACTAAAAACCACGTTAAAGAGGTCTTGTGACACGCGATGGTCGTCAAAAACAAATGCCGTGCATGCAATGAACTCCCAACTGCCAACAATCGTAAACATGCTTAAAAAAATGACAGAGTCTGATCAGAATACAGGGGACACAATAGTACAAGCTAAGTCTATTTTAAAATCGATACAAACCTTTGAGTTTATAGGTCGACTAAAGTTTTGGGATTCGCTCCTGTCAAAAATCAACCGAATCAACCTAGCATTGCAAGACAAAAACCTCGATATTGCTCGAGCCACAGGAATGATTAAAGGTTTGCTGTCACAATTGACAATATACAGAGAAACTTTCTTCCCAACAATTTTACAATCATCTGCTGTGACAGCTGAAGAATTAGATGTAACACCAGACTTTCAAGACACTCGAAAACGGAAAAAGAAGATGATGGCAGGAGAAAAGGCGAAAGATGATTCTCAACATATAAGTGCCCAAACTCAATTTAAAGTAGAACTTACACAAGTTATTGACTCGATGATTACCCAAATTAATACCCGACTCGTCGCTCTGAATGAAGTTGCCGATGATTTCGCATTTCTGAGCGGCCAAGCGATTCTTGACACCGATGTTACTCAGCTCACCAAAATGGCAGCCGATCTTGCTCTCAAATATCCAAATGACCTGGATCCGTATGAATTTTCATTAGAAATTGAGAGTTTCAAATTCCAAGCCACGACATTAATGAACGACCTCAAGGGCAAGAGTATGAACCATTTCCAAGTATTGGAGAAAATATACGAATTATCGCTTGAAAATGTATACCCTAATATAATCACAGCTTTGAGAATATTCTTGTGCATGCTTGTGACGACGGCTACATGCGAACGTTCCTTCAGCAAGCTGAAGCTTATTAAATCATATCTGCGCTCCTCTTTGGCTCAAGAACATTTGGCGAATATGTCTATTTTGTCAATTGAGAAAGAAATAGCAACCCGCCTCAATTACGATGAAATAATCAACCTATTCGCGGAAGCGAAGTCTAGAAAAGTTTTGATATGAATAATCTATTACCAAAAATTTTGTAAAGGCTTATACATTTATATGTATGTTTCATTCATTTGTAATTATTATACGATATGGAAAAATATTTGAGTTCAATATATTTTCCCATTATACTACATAGATTGTAGGGGCGCATGCCAGGTTGTTGCCACAGGCGCCGAAGCGGCTAGTTCCGGCTCTGCTTATCTATTATATCTAAATTTATATAACGATTTTACTTATGTATTATGTTGCACATTTTCCTATATATATATGTATATATATATTTTTTTCCTATACTGTAATATCGTTAATATCACAAAATTCCTTAAGTATTTTTAACAGTCTAGTCTTTGGTTCGCTTAAAAAATAACTTACATCTACCGGTGGTTCTATGTCGACTTTTCTCAATTTTACACAAAGTTCTTGTCTACCCTTTTCGTATTTTGGACAGTCCCATAAAATATGGTTCATACTCTCTATAGGACTTCCGCAATCACATTCCGTACTTTCCAATATACCTTTTCTGACTAGCGATTCTTTAGTATTATAATGATTAGATCTTAATCTGCAAACTCTAACAATTACATCCCTCGGCATTCCTCTTTTGTGAAACCATGGTTTTCTTCCTGTTCTATAATATTTTTCATAGTAAAGTATACCTTTTGTAATAAACTGGTGGCTGAGATTATCTTGAAATTCCTTCCACATTTGTTCCTTATATATTTGCCTAAAGTCTGTATGGGGTATTTTAATTTGTTCATTGTATTCGGTTATTGTCGCTGCTTTTGCTAGCCGATCCACAGCCTCATTTCCTATTATACCTTGATGTGAAGGAATCCACATAAATTCTATTTTGCTTTCATTTGTACTTTTCTCTTTGAACTGTTTGAGCTTATTCTTACTTTCTAAAATATAATTGTTAGTTTTAATATTGAAGGTTGTATTAATTAAACTTTGTAAGGCACTAAGAGAGTCTGTGATTACAACATAAGACTTTTCAGCATCCTCCAAGCACAAATCCAGAGCCATTGTGATGGCATAGCACTCTGCTGTGAAAACTGACGCTGCTTTATTTATGCTGCTCGTCTGGCTAATGCCCTTATTAGGACAATAGATAGCTGCTCCTGTGGATATTTCCTTTGTACCTTTTGATCCGTCCGAGTAAATGCAGATGCTTTCCCTGTACTTTTCATCTAAAATGATGTTAAAATCATAGTTCACTGCGTCAGATTCCTGTAACTGTTTTCCACTGGCTATGTTGCTTTCTACTTCCGTCAATATTGAACTGTAGTCTGTTACAAAGCATGAATAGTTATCTTTCTTGAAATACATGTATTCCACTTCCTTGACTTCCTTTATACATTTGTTTATTATAGTGTATTTGTACTTTTCTTTTACGTTATTAGGTGAGTTACCTGTCTGAATTCGTTGATGTATTTGATGGTATTGTGTTGAGTATTCGATAAGACTTTGCTTAAGTATAATTTACATAAAAAGGATGCTCTATCCTGCAGATATGGAATACATGCCTCTGCTAGAACTACATTTGATGGTGTACTCGTACGAAGTCCTAATGCCATTTTTACCGCCATTGTTTGAATGGATTCAATTCTCTTTTTTTGGTATTCTACTTCTGGGTAGTAAATGAAAGAGGCGTAGTCCGTTCTAGATCTTATATATGTCTTATATATTATTAACAGCGTTTCTGGGTCTGCTCCCCACCATACTCCTCTGAGAAACCTTATAATGTTTCATGCTTTTAGACATTGTTTCCTCATGTTATCTATGTGACTATTAAATGTTAAATTACTATCTAAGATCATACCTAAAAATTTTACTTGACCTATATTATACTTAATATCTTGTTCTACTTTTACGGGTATAGTATTCAGTCTCAGATTTCTGTTATTAAAAATTACTATTTCCGTTTTCTTTGAGGATAAACCTAACCCAATTTACTTTAGATTATAATTAACAATTTCTATTGCTTGTTCAATTTGTACTCTGGCTTTATCTAAGGAACTATCTCTAACGTATATAGCAATGTCATCTGCATATTGTGATATTTGGAGATCCCTTGCTATACCTTTAAAAATTTATGACACATATACCGTATTTAACCATGGACTTAATACACCCCCTTGTGGTACTCCTTTATAAATTTTTCTGTTATGGTTGCCATTTACAATATTTACAGATCTACAGTGCATCCAATTAGCTATAAAACTAAGAGTATTTATCGGAACTGATATTTCAGCCAGTTTCTTCAACAGAATGTTACATTGAACGTTGTCAAAGGCTGCACTTACATCTAAAAAGGCTGCTACGGTATATTGCTTATTTACAAAACCTGATTTGACATACGTGGTCAGATTGAAGAGATTGTCTACGCAGGACCTTCCTTTTCTGAATCCTGATTGAGAAGGCGGCACGATTCCTTGCTGCTCAGACCACCATTGAAGTCTATTATTCAGCATTCTCTCAAACAGCTTGCACATACATGAGGATAGTGTTATGGGTCTGTAGCTATTCCCATCTTGTTTCTTGATGAATATGATCTGGCAATTTTTCCATTCTTCTGGTATGGTTTGGGATGTATAAATTTCATTGAATATGTCCAGAAGCAGAAGTTTGCATTTTATTGGCATCTTTCTAATCATTTTGTAGTCTATGCCATCCGATCCCGGAGAAGAGTCTTGGTTTGTTTTTTCAGTTGCATAGTTAAATTCTACGAAATTAAAAGCGGCATTTAAAAATTCATTTTCTTGTATGTCCAGTTCTAGCTCGGGTTTGTTTTCAACCCATGGTGGACAAATTTTCTCTATAGCTGTTTCTATTTCTTTGTTATATTTTTCTGCTGATACCTGGTTTGTATTTTTAACGTTTACCCACTTGGATTTCAGGATTTTGACCTTGTTCCATAAATATGTTGGTGAGATTCTATGATTTAAATTGGAAGCCCAGATCCTGAATCCTTCTTTTTTTTCTTCTTAGAACTTTTTTTGTTGTTTCTACCTGTTTTTTATATATTAACCAGTTCTCAAAATTAGAATTACTTCTCCACTTTTTAAAGGCTGCCTTTCTTAGTCGTATTGCTTTATTGCATTCTTCGTCCCACCAAGAAACAGGGTTTCTGTGTATGTAATTAGGCATATCTTTCTTTTCAGGCGTACTTCTTTTAATACTATATATCATTTGATCTACAAGTGTCTTATATTTTTCTAGAGTGGTTAGATTTAAAGTGGAAATTGTTAAAGGCCCACAAGCATCATCCAACAGATTGTGATACAAGTCCCAGTTTGTTCTTTTGGAGGATAATCGGTTGCTTTTTTTTCTGTATATACATTTCTCTATGGAAATAGATGTAAGCAAAGGAAAGTGATCTGATCCTAAAGGATTATCGTATTGCGTAACTTCTGTGATACTTGTTAAGTTTCCTGATGTTATAATGAGGTCCAGGTTGTTAAATTTACCATTTCTTGAATCTAAATATGAGTATGTGTCTGTATTGATAATGTCTAAATTAGCATTTTCGATTATATTTTGAAATTTTATACCATTATTGTCAGAGTAATCACAATTCCATGACATGTGATGAACATTAAAATCTCCTGTAATGATATATGTTCCAAATTTCTTTAAATCGTCTATAAACTCTTCCCACTCATTTGAGTTTAAAGTTTGACCTGGTTTTCTATAACATGCAATGATTGATATGGGTTTCTTTAAATTGGTTACTTGTATGCTACATAATTCTGTGTTTGTATCTTTAATATTTACATTATTTAATGTTATGAAGTTAAGGTATTTGGCTATGAGTATTATTATGCCTCCATGTGTTTTATTCATTCTATCTTTTCTAACTTGATTGTAACCTGCTACTTCAAAATTATCTCGTTCTTGGAGCCATGTTTCTGTACAGACAATGATGTCTGCCTTATTGCATAATTCCTCTATTTCTGTTCTTTTATTTTTAATACTTCTGCAATTCCAAGTTATTATTTTGAGTGACTGTATATCTATTCTATTTGTCTGATTATTCATCATGTAAACTATAATAGTGTTCGATTAAATTCTTCTGCTGTCTATCTTTGATAATTGATCAGAAGTGTTGTACTTTCCGTTGATGTCTAAGTCCATTTCCCCCTCTAGCTCAGCATTAATGGGGAGGAATGTTTTAGCGTAATTATGTTGCTTGGATATGATTTGAAAACTAGTTGGTGGTTCTGATTCTGTTTCTTTATGTGTTTCTTTTTTACTATCCTGCTGTTTTAATGCAATGCCAAATTCCTTTTTGCTGATTTCAAATTCATTGTTCTGAAAAATGATATCTTTTGCAATTTTAAGTGTCTTTATATTTTCCTTATCTTTGCTACTTGTTTGCACATTTGTTTTTAACTGAGTTGTTTCCTTTGATTTTTCTATGTTCAATCGTTTGATGTCACTATATGTTTTAACACTGTTTTTCCATGTATTCGTGTTTTCTTTGAGAGGAGTCCAAGAGCCACCAATTCTTTTCATTTCAAATTCTTTTTCTTTACTTACTTTTTTGAGCATGGGGAAACATTCTTTTGTGACTGTAATGTCTACAGGTTTACTCTTTTCTGCTTTCCCTATATTATATTTCTCTTTTAAATGTTGTATCGCCTGATATAAACTTGTATTATTTTGTGATTTGTAGCTTTGAATCTCTTTTTGGTAATGGTATTCTTTACATTCTGAGCTAAAAGTTTTATGATGTCCATCACAGTGTGTGCATATATTAGTTGAAATTGATGAACATGATGAGGTTCCATGAGCTTCTCCACAATTCCTACATTTAGCTGACCTCTTGCACCAATGTTTCGTATGTCCATATGATAGACAATTAAAGCACATTTTGATCGGTTCTATGTATACTTCTACTTTCATATTATATAGTCCAAATAATTGTATGCAGTTTGGCAGTACATCACCTTCAAATATGATCACTATATTCTCACTAGGAACCCATTGAACTTCATTATTTTCCTTATTATATAATTTTTTGTCCAATCTTTTAGCATTCAAAATTTTACATGGAGATTTTGAATATTTTATAATTTCCTCAGTATCATATTCTAAAGGAAATCCTTGATTCCCCTTTCCTTTCTGTTTTGTACTTTGGTACGTACACTATTAGGCCTGTAGCATTAGTGTTGTTTTTAATAACAAAGGAATTTGCTTCTTCCTTATTTTTAAAGGATATCTCTGCCTTATTAAAACCTCTTTCAGTGAGGTCAAATGCAGCCTTTGTTTGCTTTGATATTTTTCTGGAAATTTCCATTAAATTTTTTCTTTTCCTGTCCTTCATGTTTGCCGAATCAAGTTTTATTTCTAGTGATGCTGGTCCCTTATGGTTTTCAGGATATAGCCTGATTGGAATTTTTTTGATTTTATTTTTATTTTCTTTGTCAGTTTCCATTTCCATATTGTTTAAAGATAATCGTTTGAATATTTTATGTGAAATCTCGTTGTCTCCATCACCTGTCTTCCTTTTTAGAGGACAATCCTTATGAATTTCTCCCTCCTCTTCTTCCATTCTCCGCCGGATTCTTACTCCACATGAACTCTTTTGTGCTTCCGCGCTTTATATAATTCCTTTTCTGTTTATTTATTTATTAATTTATGTTAATTATAAGCTGTTATAAGTCCGCCGGGCCAGTGCTAAGTGAGAGTCAGCTCTCTCGTGCTACATATATAGTAAGATATCGTAGGTGACATCTACTGCGAAGATAGAGAACCATTGTGTCGTCGGAATATATCGACCCAAGAAATTGCAGTTTCACATTCGGCAAAAAAATTTCTGAATTACCAACTCTGTAGAAAGTACCACCGACGAGGTATTCTTTTGGACGCCAGGCCGATTGGACGCGTTCCTTTTGGACGCCGTGAATTGGACACATTTACAGAATTTTAAAATCGCTGTATCTCCTAAACCGTGTGCCCTAGACAAAAAATAACGAAATTTTTGCCCTTTGCCCTCCCCAAATTCATTTTCGCCTCGCCAAGTCGTGATTAATTTCGTGAAAAAAAGGGTTAGGGTTAGGGTTAGGAACCCCGTCCAAAAGGAACGAGTCCAATAGGCCCGGCGTCCAAAAGGAACGCGTCCAAACGAACGGCGTCCAAGTGGGCATCACTCTGATTGGTCTATCCTATCCCTCGTCTGTGATTGTAGGGAGCATGTGTAACTCCCTAGCACATTCGCTAGGCGACGCAGTTGGCGCCAGAGGTGCCAACGCACACAATTCGGGCGCGAGTTGCTGTAGGGTATTTCCCCCGAAACACTCTCGGCGTCCTCACCAAAAAACAATCGAGTCAAGTCGACACGACAGTTGCAATAAAAAGACCTCTACCATATACAACCACGTGTCGAGTTCCTCTCTTCACGGTCGGACCCATACCTACAACATAAACGAATACATAACTATGACTTCAATATTTAAAAAGTGGTCAATACTCAGTTGTTTAAAGCCGGAGTTTACATCGAAAACTCGCATGGTTCTAGTATATGGTAAACATTGTAAATGTTATTCACAATTTACATTGCGGTAGTATGCAAAATGTTTACAGTTTGATATTAAATCTATTTAAACAGGTGATTTGAGACAGTGTTGTGTAATTGTAACAAAGGATCGATTGGTATATGCCTTAGGAAATAATTCTGAACGTTGTCTCGGAACAGGTGATGATCTAAGTACTATTTGTCCAAAGAGAATTGATGTACTATGTGGAAAAAATATCAAAACCTTTGCATATGGCAATCAACATGTGTTAGCATTAACAGAAACTGGAGAGGTATGTTCAGTTTGTTTGCAGAAATATGTATTTATGAAATAATTGTGAATATGAAATAAATCATTTAATAGGTGTATTCATGGGGATCCAATAAGTATAACCAATTGGGTCATAATCATAATTGTTCAGTACCAAATATTGTACCAGTACCAGGAAACAAGAACAACTTTGTTGTGGACATTGCTTGTGGAGATTTTCATTCTGTGGCACTAACAAAGAATGGAATGGTATAACAAACAGTAAAAAAAAAGCTAATTAAAAGAATAGCATTATTTTTAATAATACATAGACCTCTACTTATGTCCAGGTATATGCTTGGGGTCGATATGGTCAAATAGGCAGTAGAATTGATCGTACATCATCTACTAGTTGGTCCAAACTGGAGCAGGTACTAATAGAGGAGACAGTTTGTAACATTAGTTGTGGTGCCAATCACAGTATGGCAGTTACATGCGATGGACAGGTGTATGCTTGGGGTGCTAATTCAAACGGCCAGTTAGGATTATCTCATTTCGAGAATCAATGTAACATGGCTCGTAAAGTCCACCTTACAGGAATTATAATAGGTAGTATCAACTTATTGTGAGAAATATTAAGACTCCATTCTAATATATGGTAGCCCTATGTTAAGCATCTCTCAAAGTAAACAAGAGTTATATAGATTATTAACAGAGTATATATGTATTTGTAGAGAAGGTGGTCTGTGGTTGCAGTCATACTTTGGCACTAACCAATGAAGGAATCCTCTATAGTTGGGGTGACAACAGTTTTGGACAACTAGGCTTTTACTTGGACACTGGAGATTATAGTTCGATACCGGTAAAGCAATGCAATGCAATTGACTTAACGAGTTTCAATTAATAGATGCTTTTTAGTTGGTGATACCAAGTTTGACAAAAGTATTAGATATGGCAGCTTCCAGTACCACTGATATCAGTGTAGCTTTGGGAATGGAACAGCAGATTTTTATGTGGGGGAACTGTTTAGGACAAAGCATCACACTCCCAACATTAATCTCAGTAGGTAGCATACATGATGCATTCGCACTTTATGCATCGCCAAGCGGTATGCATCAGCCATTTGTTATTAACGAAGAAGATGTTGACGTAGAAATTAATGAAACAATGGTTCATAAACAATGGAAGAATATAATCGATCAACTAATGGCAGCATTTGATGATAAGGTATCTGCTCTCCACGTGTAACCAGGGGAGGGATTTGAAGGCAAAAGAAAAACCGAAAAATACCGCGGTTTTCTTTTTAGATTTCGGTAGTAGATCGGTTTAGATATTGTAACGATTTCGGTATTATATCGGTTTCGGTAAAGCCTTATTAGTGCAACACCGGTACATATCAAAATCATACCGGTTTTAAGTCCCTGCTTGTAAAGAATTTTTCTGTGTTGAAGGATACTAGTGACCTCACTATAGAAATGCAGGGAAAGCCAATTTACGTTCACAAAGCCATATTAAAGATACGTTCTGAGTACTTTAAAGGAATGTTTCAAGGAGATTGGAAGGAGAACAACGACAGGTGAGTCGCACAACTTAGTATTTTCCTCTTACATCATGATTTATATCTTTCTTTCCGGTAAATTTAACTGTCGCGTGAAGGGATGTGACAGTGGTAACGCTGTTACGCCAACACTCAATTTCATCGATGCTTCTTTCCTTTATAGTGTCATACGGGAATGTAATTTCTCTTACGCGGCATACAGGGCATTCTTGAAGTTTCTGTACACCGGCACAATTGACATACAACCGGAGACAGACAACTCTGTAGGTAAGTTGTCGACATTTTTTTAGCCTGTATATGACGATTTTTACATTCTGTTTTTCATTTTTCTAGAACTTCTTCAATTGGCGGACTTTTGCAATGACGATTATTTCAAAGAAAGTTGCGAGAACGTACTAGTAGGAGATATTTCAAAAGACAACGTGGCTTTTCTCTACAGCGTAGCCGTGCAATACAACGCCATGGTATATGAAAATTTTCAGCGTTATATGGTAAAATCTGTTGCTTTGCATACAGTTGAAATTTCAACGGCATTGTACGTTCTCAGGTTTTAAAGATGCGCTGCATCAAATTCGCCGTGCGACACATGTCAGATGTTATTAAATCTACGAGTTTCTCTGAGCTAACCCAAGAGATGATGACAAACTTCATAATTGAAGCTGACAAGCACGGTGTTTACAGAATGTAAATTTCAAGATATTACGATAATTGTCCAACGCTGCCCTTACCATATCGAAAAAGATTTTATTTTTTTACAAAACGCGTGCATTAGTACATAGATTGTCCGCGTGCTTACAGGCTACAAGTCATCCGATGGAAGGAAAAATAAAATAGACTCGTTGGATCTGTCGTTCGTACATTATTTTTATTACGATAATCTCATTATATACAAGCAGTAAATTTTTTTTTTTGTATAATATGTACGTAGCTACCGATTTTTAATAATATTCAATATTGGTATTTAATAAATAAGCATTATATTTTATATTTATATATATATTTATTTATTTATATAGGTAATATTAAGGTAATCGATTTGCCGCTATGAAAGTAGTTATAGTACCTTTATTTCGGTCGCCGCGGTTGGACGCCCCTGTACCTCACTGTCCGCGGCGTGGCTTTCACGAGTTTCTGATGTTTCATCTTGAAGAGAAAAGAGCCACACGATTTTTCATGAACTTAGTAGACTCCATGTCATGCGAGCCGGTGTTTTCCCTCGTTGGAAAATGGCGTCGCGTGGAACGATTCCGCGGGTAGAGAACAAGGGGGACGATGTCGGGCGGTCGTTCAACGGCTGACTTGCACCGAGAATCGCTGCTCGATACGACAGGGAACCGGGAAACGCGGTCGATGCCCACCTCACCCCCCGTAGAAGACGTGGTCGTATCGAACAACTCGATCAGCTATTCGGCTATGATAATTAATTAATTAGTACTCTCTCTGTGTACTTTATTCTTTCACTTCGGAGTTAATTAAAGCGTATTTAGGCCTGCGGGCTACTTTTCCAGCGACTCGCTGTGAATCCCATTGACAGAAGGCGAGATATATCTCTATCGTCCTCGACGAAGGAGTATAGGAAAAGAAAACAACGATCCTCTTGCGTCCCTACCCCCTCCCCTCTTGTCGTCGCGATCAGTGACTCTTGGAATTCCCTTCGGCGTACAACGATCGTCCCTCAACGTCGTGTTTTACTATCCGACGAAGACAAAAATCCGGCTTCCCACTGCTCCCGAGGGTCTCATGAGTCGAGTCACGGTTAAGGAACGATCGCTGGACGGTATTCTCTCCGTAACGTCGCGTTTCGGCGATCCCCTCGACGGTCACGTTCAATAATTTTTCCTATTAGCCTCGCGATCAGTAGACTACGGACCTTCGTTCGGCAAAAGTTTTCGACCGATTTGTCGATATTGTTTTCTATTCGTATAATCTTATGTTTTAAACAAATACGTACACTTGATCGCTATACGGATATTTCCTTGCAACAGACAACGTATAAATTTTCATCCCAGGAGCCGTACTCAGGGTCAACTATTTTTATTAATTGTTAATCGTCTGCATCAAGTACTAACAACAGAAGCCAAATAAAAAATTCTTTCTTTCTTGAATGATATTAGAAGGTTGAGAATAGTGAATCGGGACACCTAAATACTAATGTTTGTTCTGTCTTAAATTGCACCAACTCGTTTTTTGTCATAAAGATAGAAAATTCGCGGTATTATAATAAACTTTTCGGATCTTTCTCACTTTCCACCTTTCCGTTTTCGTTGTGAACGTATAAAATCTGTAGTCCAACGATCGGTTAACCGAAATTTTGGAAAACATGAGCGTCATGTGTCTGTCCCCACCCTCTCGCGGCGCGACCAGTATCGAGGCAACGTTGAGTCGTCGGCCAATGAGGAACAGAGAGCGGAGCGATCGACGCGACGCTACGGGGGAAAATCGATCACGGATTTTTCGCGCTGTTTTCCAATCGCCGACGCGATTCCTTGAAACGAGATATGTACACGTATTCGGGGTGAACGATATTTACACAGGTTCAAAGCACGGATTCGACGAATACTGCACAAGATTTCGAATACCTACACATAAGCCTACATTTAACATCATCGGCTCACCGTTAAAAGCTAATTTTTCCTCTCTCCGAGCAAGAGAGACTTTTATTTTTGTTTCCAGAATTTTAATAATAAATTACTGCAAATTGATTGTTTTCTTGGAACGTTGATGCTAGGTATCAATCGCCGATGCTGTCGTTCAATCTATATAGACTTTTCTTTTTTTTTTCTTTCAAGAAAGCGAAAATTTCTTAAGTGGTACGATATTGGCAACTTTCCTCTATGTACAATATTATAATTTCTCTTTTTAGAATCGTTTCGACAGTCTTATTCGTGATTACGATCGAATGTTTTCTGCCAGGGATAGAGCTGGTATAATGACGATTTTCGCGTTAGAATCGTCATGTCGAGCGATCGACGATTGGAAATCTCGTTTCTCGCAGGTTTATCTTCGTTCGAGTGACGACCTTGAGGAGACCTTGAACAGCGGGCCGCGGAGGACCGACGTCCCGACAGTTTGCGATTATTGTACATTAAATTACATACATAGAGCCACAGTTGTAGTCATACCGTGAGTATCGCGGGTTTCTCTCTCTCTCTCTCTCTCTCTCTCTCTCTCTCTCTCTCTTTCTCGTTGCGTCTGATTTCTTTGTTCGCGGTCCGACGAACGAGAAGCAACTCGTCGACAGGGCTTGAAACGGCTCCGAACGTAACTATATGTATTTAAAACTGTCACACAAAAGTTCCGACCGAAACGGTCACGAAGAACCTCGGTTCCTTGAAGACCGAGATTTCCGCCTATCATCCATTTCGACTTAGGTTCCCCGCTTCAGCGTGTATACGTCACCTTATTATACCCTAAGTTCGCAGTAGCCATTAGTTGCACATGAAATGTCCGACCATAGAATGCAAATGCTCTGAATCGTTTTGCAGGTTTATTGTACACCATTTGTTATGTACATATGGTTTTCATTTAGATGTTCGATTTCGCTTTCGAACGAAGTTTATTCCAATGCCAATCGATACGATTGTCGAGTGTGCTTTTTACAAAACAATAAGTGCGGTGGCAAATGAACACGCTATTCCTCAATGGTAGAAAAAGTTCAAAAAATGAAAAGTGGCCAGACCAGAAAATTCAATTGCTACCATAACACAGAGCATGCTGGTTGCAATGATGTTTACCTTAACGAACACGATTTATTTAGAAAGGCAACTAATGTTCGCTTGCCGTTTAAAATTCGACAGTTCGTGTGCAACAACCAATCTACAATGAAGAAAAAAAAAAAGAAAAAATCGTAAACAAGAAATCCAACGTTCCATGTATCGTACATACTGTCTCGAATAGATGTAGTTCGACGTTTTTGTTAGACGTCAATGATATGCGTAAATGTGTTTCCCTTTTCTAGAATGATTTCGTAGAAAATACGCACCGTTGCTGCGATGGATGAATGCTACCGATCACCGGAGCCATTTTGTAACAAACAATCGATCCGTACGGAAGTTTTTCGTGATCGTTTCGAGAACCGAATTATCGCGATCGCGTACAGCGTTCGAAAGCCCTGTCCACCGATGGCGGGTTTCTTCCGCTTTCTGTGTCTTCTTTTTCTTCTTCGTCTTCTTTCTGTTCCACCGTTTTCGGTTCTGCTATCTCGCGCAGCGTTTTGTTCGTTCGCTCGAGTTCATCGCGACGCCTGGCGCCGCGGTGGTCGGATCGTTTAGAGTCCTTTGTACAGACTTCTAGGAAATCGTTCTGAAACCTCTGCCGGCTAATCTGCGTCGATCCCGAGGGGGTTCGCGTCTACTTAATACTTTTAATTCACTGATTCGATGTGTCCGAGGACCGTTTTCAAAGTCCCGGACACGTGAATTTCGTTAATAGTCGCCGCCGCGATCCACCGACCGTTTCCAACGCGGTTTTCCCTCGTTAGCGTCCCGCTTACGGCCCCTCCTTCTTCCTGACTCCGCCCCACCAGGCGTCACCGAGTCCTCGGCCAATAGGAAACGGTGACCGTTGCTCGACACCGACTCGCCAACGAGGAAAAGCTGTACAAAGCAGAAGAACAAGCTTCATCGTTTGTTCGAAACAAATTTTAAATTGACTGTACAACATCGGCAAAAATCTATCGAAGCAACGTAATTCAAGGGACGAGAAGATGTTGCAGAATTGCTGGGATTCTTTTCCAAGTGTACGTTCGAGGATTAAGCTGTCGGTATTACGGTCCGTAAAATAGGATCACAGAAGAAGAGGAAACGTCAATGTTAAACGAACAAAGGGATCGGAGGAGTCGAAGATGGCTGCCCGTATCGACGCAAGATGGCCGCTCGCGGCGATACCCGCTGCACACGCCGGAAGGATACGAAATAAAAATCAATAGAGACAGACAGACCTCCTGGATACGTTCCAGCCGACGTCATTCTTCCAGTTTTTCAACTTTCTGATCGCGGGATCGACGTTCGAATCGGATGAAAATTAATCTACCTATAAACAGACCGTCGATCAAGGAGAGACCGTTTGTTTGCGGAAGGATTGCCTCTCGATAGTCTAATTTTGCAAACTCCGTGACGCTGAAACGAGGAAACGTTAGCTTTTCCAAGAAGTTCCTCCTTTCTCGAATGAAATCGGGATGGGGGATCGATCTGAGAGGAAGGGACAGCTTTTGAGTACTCAAAGGAACGTTATACAGTAACTCAATTGCCGGTGGTAGATCAACCGCGAGCAACGATCAAAGATCTTGGTTTCCCTGCCGATCTAGAACGTGGAACTAAGCTTTCCGAATTTTGCCGATCCCAGTTTTCGTCGGCGAAAGTCTGTGGATCGTTCGGGGTGCCGCGGGGGGCCCTTTCTCCGAGCACTATCGTCGTCTCTCGTCCCTTCGTTTCATCTTCTAGCGATCGAGTTGACGCCCCCGATAGGAAGAGAGGACAAACAGCGAGCCGACTCTTGATGGCTTCCGAAAGACTTTCCGCCACGAGCCCGTGTTCTTCGTCAATCTCTTCGTCGATTCTGCGTTCCCGACTCGCGAAATCCATGCGATTCCCCTTGCTATCAGGTTGAACCGAGTCGTTCGTTTCGCGTCCGATTAAGGGTCTATTCATATTTGCCGGAGCGTTTTCTGACGGAGACTCCACATTTTCTACTTCATACTTGCCGGAACCCCAACGAGGCCACTTAAGAGGCGCACGAGATGCTCGCAACAAAAGCTAAGACCCGCACACAGCGGGGGTTTTCTACCTAACACCCGAACAGTTTACTCCCCTCTACACACCCGGGGATGCCAATGAGCTGGGCCATCCGGTGTAGGCCATTCGGACAGCCGATGGGCTATTTCCATCCGACTTCCATCCGATGCTGTCGTGGATCCGTCGTCGATCCGGCGCCGGACGCTGTCCACAGAGTTCGCATTGCGCCTTCCATTCTAGCAAACCGCCACAGTTGTTTATGAAATTATCCAGATTTGTTACGAAGGGGATCATTCCATGTGTATTCGATCATTTGTTGGGGTCTACGTCTCGAATTTTTGAAATACGCTCGCAAGAGTGACCGATATCGCGTGGAATGACTCAATTACATAATAATTTCTAGAACAAAAAGAATTAATTCCACGTAAATTGCATCGTTTTATCTCACGACACGAAAAACTGTAATTCTCCGTGGCAGATATGCGATGGCGAGATAAATATGGTGTATAAAAGATCTGATACACATCGACCGAATGGACTCCGTTTTATCTTTGCAATCAAAGCTACTGAACTTTCAAAAGCCAGGAACACCACTCTTTGTAATCGGTGCGCGTCATTGATAAAAATCCTACATTTTGTTTACCCTTATCGGCGCAACTCATGCCCTGATATCGTATGTAAATTGATCGACACGGTTGTCAACCACAGTATTGCGAATCTTGTCAAGATGTACGCTCCAACCATACTTGTGCTCTGCCTGGCGGCCTCCGCTTAGGGTAAGTGAAAAAGAATTGAAAATTCAGCGAGGAATTCACTGTCCTTTACAAATAATTCATAGTCGGTTGCAAAAATATATTAGACAACTTGCAGTAAATAAATCAAGATTCGATAGAACGAATTCAAGAACCGTATTACAAACGTTCGAGAACATCGGAGAAAATATTTCTGTCGCTATGTGCCCGATTGGGTTTATGAAAGTTTTTGACAAGTACCTTTGATATTATTCTCGGATAATTATACTTGCACTTTCGATCGTGCCTTCGATCAGGCTTATTTGCTTCGGTGTTTTGACGAATTCTCGTAACAATGATTTCGAAAGAAACGTGTTTTCGGAGAGTATAACTTGATTTCTATGGTTTAGCCTTCCCCGAGGGCCATATTGTGGGTGGTCACGACGCACCGCCTGGAAAGTACCCATACCAAGTGTCTCTTAAGCAGAACGGCAGACACTTCTGTGGTGGATCGATCATCAACGCACGCTACATCCTCACCGCAGCTCACTGCGTCGACGGGTAAGTTCTTTTAACACGTTGACTGCCATGTCACCCATATATGGGTGACGGAATTATTTGTTCAGGCTTTAAAATGAATTTTTACGTTAATATATTCATTGTACCAACCTTGATTGGGATCTGTAAAATGCAAGAAAGTTGGAGAACTACACAATATCATACATTTAATTTTTTTCAATTTCTATTTTATTAAATAACTTACTTTGATTTCATGGAATTTTTTAGCTTTCTTGTTTGGCGATCATAGTGTTAATTCAGTACACTCAATGTAGTAAACTTAAAGATTAGACATAATTTTAAACATTGGATCTGTCGAACGAAGAATGAATAATGACATATCGCAGATAGTGTACCATTTAGTTGGTACAAAGTTGAAGAAAGTCTTCGTTCGAATCAGGATAGTATCGATGGAATAGCAAAGAAATAGTTTCGATACCTTTCTATAATATTTGCCGCGACCACCAGAAATTCTACATAGAGATATTCCCACAGAATCAGGGATGTGAAACCGATAACTGTCCAAGTTGGAACCAACCAACTGAGCGCCCGAGGAACGGTTTACGGAGTAGAAAAGATCACAGCTCACCCCAGCTACAACGGCCGCCTGATCACCAATGACGTCGCCGTGATTCGTGTTAACCAGAATATCGTTTTCAATAATCTGGTTAAAGCGATCAATCTGGCTTCTTCCAATGTTCCTGAGGGATCCCAAGTTGTCTTGACTGGATGGGGAACCACCAAGGTTAGTAACAATCTTCCGGCCAGCCTAAACTAATCACCGTACAGATTACAATACGTTCTAACACCAACGGTTGCTGAGACTAAACAAACTTGCCTCGTACACAAAGACAGTTGCTCACCGTTTATTTTGCTTACAGGCTGGAGGACAGGTTCCTGACAAACTCCAGGAAATCAACTTGAACGTCTACTCGCAATCGCAGTGCAAGAGGACGCACTCCAACATAATCGACAGCCATATCTGCACCTTCACCAAATATGGACAGGGAGCTTGCCACGTGAGTTTTACTTTTCATTCAAAAAATTACCAATAATAATGGATTGCAATATAGCAATTTCTTTAAATCTCGAATTTCGGAATGTTTCAATGTAATAATGTCGACAAAGAGATACACGCGTGATTGAAGAGTTGAAGAGATAACGAAAGAAATATGAATACTTTTCTAATTGAACTTCTTTTTCTCGTTTTAGGGTGACTCCGGCGGTCCTCTTGTCAGCGGTGGAACCCAAGTTGGTATCGTTTCCTTCGGTCGTCCCTGCGGTATTGGATACCCTGATGTCTTCACCAGAGTATCTTCCTTCTTACCCTGGATCAAGGCTCAATTGAAATAAACTACAAGAACAGTAACCTGACACCGAATGCGAATTAAATTAACCGGCTTTAATTCTGTCATGTAATTAAAATAAACATCATTTGCTTCTGATAACTAAACACGTGTTCTAAATGTACTCAAACAAATTTCTCCCCTTTATTCTTAACCGTTGTGATCCCTACAATATCCTCACCAAGCTACCGAGTCACCTCGAGTAACATGGTCTAATCACTTTCTTTTCGAATTTGTATATCGATATTGACAAGAAAGAAATACCATTTTTCAACATTTTCTAATTTTCGCCAGCTAAAATCTGGAGTTCTTTGCGCGATATAATAAACCGATTTGTATACAAATATTCCGAGAAAATATATGGTATTTTTATTGGAAAATGCCGGCAGTTTAAAGGTTTTTGAATGTTTCACGATAGTATTCTTAGTAGTATTTTTAAAACTCCTATATTTAACAACTTTAATCTTAATACTGAACCTACCGCTGCCGGTCATAACCGATTTTAGGTTTCTTATTTTATAATTATAGAAATTATAAAAAGACTTTCATAGAAAATTAAATCAAAACATTTAAAAGAACTATTGCGTCTTTAACATTTCTAGAATATAAAACAAATATTAATTCAGAGGCATTATTTGAAAAATATTAACGTAAATCAAATTATCATGTTTGAAACAGTTAATTAAAATTCCAAAGGAAAAAAAGAATTGGAAATACAAAATCGTGCTACATATATAGTAAGATATCGTAGGTGACATCTACTGCGAAGATAGAGAACCATTGTGTCGTCGGAATATATCGACACAAGAAATTGCAGTTTCACATTCGGCAAAAAAATTTCTGAATTACCAACTCTGTAGAAAGTACCACCGACGAGGTATAGGATAGACCTATCACCACCGACGAGGTATAGGAGTAGACCAATCACCCAATGTATTTTTCTGTCTCACGCTCGGGGGGCTCTAGGTGCCACATCCTACCGTATCAGCCAGAACTAGTATTGTGGAACAAATATTCTACTATCCTAACCCTCGTCTGTGATCTCATCTTATGCTGTTTCGTGTCGCACTCTAGCTTATCGTATTCTGTACCTTGAATTCTCTTACCTACCTTTTCTAAGAAATTAGGTGGTAACATGGTCAAAGGAATGCTTGTCGACATCATTGGAAAAAGAAGTTGTTGTAAACATTACACAGCCAGAAATAATTTAATGCGTACGAATATTCATGGTTCAAAAGTTATTCTGTATCTTAAGTTCTATTAATTATTTTTGCTAAAAAATTAGATGGCAAGATGGTCAAGGGAGTGCTTGTCGACGTAGTTGGCAGGAAAAATTGTTATAAATATTAACTAGCTGGAAATAATTAATTTACCAGTTAATTCTGTTCGATAAATTAATGCGTGCGTAAGTGACCAGCGAATCAAGGACGTAAACAAAAGATTTACGTTTGTGTTCGGGTGTTCGGCCTCGGCCTCGGCCTCGAGCTCAACAATAAACAGCCAGAATTAATAAATTTTTCAGTGACTTAATTCTGTAATTTATTTTTACTGAATAACTAAATGGCATAATGGTCAAGGGTGTGCTGGTCGACATCATTGGAAATGAATTGTTATAAACATTAAACAGCCAGAAATAATAAATTTATCAGTGGAGTGTGTTCGATAAATTGATGCGTGCGAATATTCATGGCTTAAAAGTTATTCTGTATCTCGGTTTCTATTAATTATTTTTGCTAAAAAATTAGATGGCAAGATGGTCAAGGGAGTGCTTGTTAATATCATCACCAAAAGAAATTGTTATAAACATTAAGCATCCAGAAATAATAAATTTATCAAAAATTACTATCTTGGCGATCGATAATTTTGTGAAATTAGTTGGGGTGGGGAAGTTGCGCACCTGCGTACCGCGCACCTGTTCTCGGCAGTCACGCTCGGTCCGTCAGTCGAAGTGCGCGATTTAAAGTGAGCGGAAGTGTTGTGAAACCGCGAGTGCAAACGACCTTGGTAGTGTGGGTAGGTTGGTGAAATGAACTGTGCGAACGATTCGGGCGAACTCAGTTTATTGTAACACGGTACCGATCTTCGCGACTGTACAATTCGGCGTATCGTAGGGGGTCTCTAGCGCGACTGCCTTTCGACTTATTTTAACGCCGGCGTTTGCTCTGGTAAAAATCCTAAACAACCCTGATTGGCTAACCCACGCTTTGGGTCCTTCCAATCAGAGCTGTTCTTTTTCTTCTTCTCACCCCTGTTCCTTCCGCCCTTGGCGTGTTTGTTTTCGGGACGGCGAGGTGATGGGAAAGGATGATGGGACTTTCCTCCGGGCCACCCGCGGCTGACCCGCGTGTCGATAGACCGTTGGGTCCGCTTCAAGTGCCCTTCAGTTAATCTCTTAATTTATGACGGTCTCAGTTTGCTATTGAGGACTTTGGGACGAAACTCTAATAAACATGCTTCGACTAGGTCTGGAAAATGTCCACTCAAAAATAGCTTCGTCGAACGAGAGTCGTAAATTACGTTGGCCGTTTGCACGAAAGAAAAACTCTTTTTTGTGCGTACGACCGGACGCTACATCACCCCCTTACCAGTGCAAACGTTACCTAATTCTACTTATCCTACTTAAACTAACTTACGTTTAGAACTAAAATTACTATTTACAAAAAATCTTATCCTGAACTATTTACAACGTCCAACCTGTAAGCGGTCGGGGAAACATACTCGCCTACCCGAACGAGTATGTACGAATTCTCGTGTACCGGTTTGTATCTCTTCAGGAACATGCCCGTCGTTCGGACTTCTTTCAAAATGTCCCTGATCGCGTTTATCTTCTACCATTTCCTTATTTAATATGTAGGCGGGTTTGAGCCTGTCAATTGAGACGGTAGTCTCTTTGCCTCGAACCTGCACTACGAAAGTTTTCTTATTTCGACATACGACTGGGAATGGGCCGTCATAAGGATTCTGCAGAGGAGTTCGCACCGCGTCTGTTCTAATAAAGACGTGCGATGTCGTCTCTAAATCTTTAAAAACAAAAATCCTCTTCTGTCCGTGACGTGATCCATTCACCGGTCGTATGTCTCTAAAATGGTCGCGGAGCTGACGTATTAAATCTGCCGGATCGGATTCTTTTATCGGCTCGTCGCTAAATATCTCCGCTGGCAAGCGTATGCTTTCGCCGTAAACTAACTCGGCCGCGGATGACTTAAGGTCATCGCGGTGCGCGGCGCGGATACCTAGCAAGACGGCAGGCAACGCATCGGTCCACCGATCGTCGGCGCGACACTTTATCGCGGCCTTCAATTGTCGGTGGAAGCGTTCCACTAGACCGTTTGCTGCGGGGTGGTAAGCTGTAGTCCTCAGGTGCGAGCACCCAAGCAGCGAATTTAACTGTTTAAAAAGATGGGACTCGAATTGCCGGCCTTGATCGGTGGTAATTCTCGCCGGTGTCCCAAAACGTGCTATCCACCCCATAACAAAGGCACGCGCGACAGTTTCGGCCTCGATATTCTCGAGCGGGAAGGCTTCTGGCCAACGCGTAAACCTATCGACGCAGGTAAGGCAGTATTTATTGCCCCTGGACACAGGTAGTGGTCCTACCAGGTCGAGGTGCACATGCTCGAACCTGCTCGACGGCGGCGCGAAGGTGCCTACCTGACTCGAGACGTGTCGACCGACTTTTGCTCGTTGACAAGCGAGACAACTCCGACACCAAACCCGACAATCCTTCTCCATTGACGGCCAAACAAAACGCTGTTTTACCAGACGGACCGTCGCCTTCGCTCCCGGGTGCGACAACCCGTGTACGGCGTCGAAGACTTGGCGTCGGAAGGAAGAAGTTATGTACGGACGCAGGTTTCCGGTGGACACGTCACAATAAACGGGTGCATCGTTGTTAATCATGCGTACAAGTTTCAAGTCTAACGAGGTACCAGATGCATTCAAAAAACCTTGAAGCTCTATATCTTGCTTCTGCGAGTCCGCTAATTCCGCGTAATTCAGCGGCGCGGTTACCGTTTCAATTCGTGAAAGTGCATCTGCGACCTCGTTATCCTTCCCGCTGATGTGTCGTATGTCCGTCGTAAACTGTCCGATCAGGTCGAGATATCGGAACTGTCTCGGTGTACTTTTGTCCGGCTTCTGCTTAAACGCGAACACTATTGGCTTGTGATCCGTATATACCGTAAAATCGCGACCCTCAACCGCGTGACGAAAATGTCGAATCGCGGTATAAACGGCGAGCAATTCGCGATCGTACGCGCTATATTTCCGCTGTGCCGGCGACAAGGCTTTCGTGCAAAATGCTAACGGTTGCCACGAACCGCCTTGTCGTTGCTGCAAGGTAGCGCCCAATGCGAAATCGGACGCGTCTACCATTATCGCAAGCCGCGAATCGTCCGACGGATGAGCCAATAATGCTGCGTTCGCCAAGGCAGCCTTAAGCCCTTCTAGGGCAGACTCTGCTTCGCTCGTCCACTGGACGGGAGCATTGCTCTTCAGCTTACTTCCCCTCAATAGCTGATTAAGCGGAGCCTGCAATGAAGCCGCGCCGGGTATGAATCTACGATAAAAATTTACCATACCCAAGAACCCTCGCAGTTGCTTAACCGTTGTGGGTTTTGGGTACTCCTGAATAGCTTGGACCTTCTCGGCCAGTGGTCTGGTACCCTCGGCGCTGACTTCATATCCTAGAAACTTTACCCGCGACTCCGCGAACACGCACTTGTTCGGATTGATTACCACGCCATACTCTTGAAGACGCGAGAAAAGCGCGTGCAGGTGATTCCTGTGCTCCGCCTCACAACTCGACGCCACCAAAATGTCATCGAGATATGCGTAGCAGAAATCAAGTCCCCTTATCACGGTATCTATAAACCGCTGGAACGTCTGCGCAGCGTTTCTCAAGCCGAAGGGCATAACTAGATATTCATACAATCCGAACGGCGTCGTTATCGCGGTTTTCGGGATGTCATCCGGATGGACTGGAATTTGGTGGTAAGCTCGTACCAAATCTATAGTCGAAAAAATTGTCCTTCCGGATAACATCCTCGAAAAATCCTCAATATGAGGAATCGGGTAACGGTCGGGGACTGTTCGAGCATTGAGCAATCTGTAATCTCCGCAAGGTCTCCATCCGTTGCCCTTCTTTGCCACCATGTGAAGGGCTGAAGCCCACTGGCTCTTAGAAGGACGGATGTAGCCGAGATTTAACAGATCCTCAAATTCTGCCTTGGCGCTTTTAAACAGATCCGGTGATAAACGGCGCGGTTTGCAAAAAATCGGAGGACCGGGTGTCGTAATAATGTGGTGTACCACGTCATGCATTACCTGCCGTTCGCTGCGCATGTTCGGACGCCAAAGAGTCGGAAACTCCGCCAGGAGGTCTTGATACCGCGAGTTTCCCACGATCGCCTTGACTGACGGCATCTCCACCTCGGCGATCCTCCCTGTTGTCGCCAACGCTGTCGTCTCGTCCAGGAGTCGCCTGCCTTTAAGGTCCACCAGCAGTCCATAGTGCGAAAGGAAGTCGGCTCCTATGATGGGCTTCGACACGTCCGCGATGACGAATCTCCACGCGAAGGTTCGTCGAAGACCCAGATCGAGGTTCGCCGGCTTCAATCCGTACGTGTTTATTACGGACCCGTTGGCAGCAGCTAGCTCGTACTTCTCCTTGGACAGCCGACCCCTTATAAACGTTCGAGGGTACACGCAGAGGTCCGATCCAGTGTCTATGAGATACTCCTCGTTACGTGTCCGCTCTAGCACGAAAAGGCGGCAGTTACGTGGGCCATCACTGACTGCCGCGTTCAGTTGAGGGCACTCGCGTTTCCCGAATTAAACGTGCACGGCGGGCGACACTTCGTTGACCGCGTACCGAACGTTTGGTGGTACCAACAGTGGTCCTTATTTCTGGGCGATGCACTTCGCCGTCGCTTTCCCGACTTCGAGCGACCACGGTATCTGGATCCGCCTTGCCTCTGCGGAGAACGCGACCGGCTGAGTTCGGCTATCCTTAGCTCCATTTTCTCCAGCCTGTCTACCAGCATCTCCGTGAGGTCTTTCTTCGTCGTTTCCACGCTAGCCACTTGACTCTGCGCGGTCCCTTGGTGGATCTGGTCTGCGATCTCTGCTAACTTCGCGAGCGGTAGGTCGGTTTGGGCGTTGACAATCGCCCTGGTCATCGCTGGCAACCTGCTGGCCCATAGCGTCCTCAGGAAACTGTCGGTCACAGTTTTTCCCGCAAGGTTCTGCATATGGCGCAGGAATTGTGATGGAGTACGGTCGCCGATCTCCTCCTTCTCCAACAATTGCAAAATTCTCGCGCTTTGCGACGAGGATAGGCGCTGGATGAGCTCCCGCTTCAGAGTCTCGTATTTGTCCGTTTCTGGGGGTGCCGTAAAAATGTCCTGAACTTCCAGAGCGTACTTTGGTTCCAGCTGCGACATCACGTAGTAGAACTTAGTCTTGTCTACTGTAACGCCATTCAGTATAAATTGTGCCTCTATCTGGTTGAACCAGACCGATGGCTGTTCCGGCCAAAACGGCGGCACGCGGATACCGACGCGGCACACTTCTGGTACCGCGCTATCGTTATCGGCATTGTCGGAATTCATTTTTATTGTCTATCGGCACGTTGTGTCCAAAAAAATAAAAACTATATACACTTAACTTAACTAAACTTAACTAAAAATATTGTTCGCGAACACTACGTCTAGTTACCGCACAGCACAAGTATCACGACGGCGGTCACCAATTGTGGGTAGGTTGGTGAAATGAACTGTGCGAACGATTCGGGCGAACTCAGTTTATTGTAACACGGTACCGATCTTCGCGACTGTACAATTCGGCGTATCGTAGGGGGTCTCTAGCGCGACTGCCTTTCGACTTATTTTAACGCCGGCGTTTGCTCTGGTAAAAATCCTAAACAACCCTGATTGGCTAACCCACGCTTTGGGTCCTTCCAATCAGAGCTGTTCTTTTTCTTCTTCTCACCCCTGTTCCTTCCGCCCTTGGCGTGTTTGTTTTCGGGACGGCGAGGTGATGGGAAAGGATGATGGGACTTTCCTCCGGGCCACCCGCGGCGGACCCGCGTGTCGATAGACCGTTGGGTCCGCTTCAAGTGCCCTTCAGTTAATCTCTTAATTTATGACGGTCTCAGTTTGCTATTGAGGACTTTGGGACGAAACTCTAATAAACATGCTTCGACTAGGTCTGGAAAATGTCCACTCAAAAATAGCTTCGTCGAACGAGAGTCGTAAATTACGTTGGCCGTTTGCACGAAAGAAAAACTCTTTTTTGTGCGTACGACCGGACGCTACAGTAGTGACAGTTGGTTCTCCAGAACTGCTCGGGCCCACCCTGACCACCCTGGACTACTCCTGCCTACCTTCGAGTGGACCAGGGATTCTCCATAGCTGCAGTGGACATCACTGGACATCATTGGCCTACCTTGGTCCACCTTAAGCTGCCTCGAGGTCGGTCAGCGATTCCTGGAATCTGTCAACGCTCACCTTGGTCAACTTTCATCAGATCTATGTAAGTACCCAAACAAATATACATTTTCTGTTTTGCAATGCGTGCTCATTTAACGAACGCCGTCAATTATTATTTCTTTATTATTAATTCGAATTTGCGTCGGTATAAATAAATTAGTATTCCGAAATTATATTATATAATATTTTTGACGTGAAATTTGTTTTCCGAAATTATGTTATATTATATTGTTCTTTGACATAAAATCGGTATTCTGAAATTATATTATATTCTATTTTTGACAGTAGCGTTGCGAAAAAAAACACGCGTTGTATTAAATGATTTTGAACAGAGAAGATCAAAGTTAGTGTTGCGAAAATACTCGCAATTTAGATTGTTTCTAGTTTAGTGTTGCGAATTAAATCGCGATTTCCATTTCATTTAATTTTGATTGCTAGTTGTCAATTTTTTAAATATAAAGATTTTATTATTATTTCGATTAGAGTTGCGAAAAAATCACAACGGGTTGAATTTGTATTGCGAAAAAATAAAACAGAATTTTTTACTTACCGCTTTTGTTAATGACAAAGTAAAATGGTGGATGAGCCGGGTCTCTTCACCAATAGACTTTGTCACTCTTCCTGCATACCTCGCGAATCAATTAATAAAAACAATTCTGCTTGAGAAATTAGCGTTGCGAATTTGATATCGCGATTGTCTTAGTGTTGCGAAAAGTACCAACGCTGGTATAGTGACCTTTTCCGTCTTTGGAAAAGTGATCTTTTCCATTTAGTGATCTGCGAAATTTAGTTTGTAAGATTTTAAATCGTTGTTGTAAGAAAGGGAGTCGGAAGGAAGCGCATTGAATTCCTTCTGGCTTCCTTTCGGGTCTCTCGTGTAGTAACCACCTCGTGGTGAGACCCGGGCAATCGGTATTATTCTCTATTTGTAAGGATTTCTAGTAATCTTACAAATAGAGAATAATATCGAGCTAATAGCTGCAAAGTTATAATTTGCTATAAATAAAAATTTTAATAATAAAAAAAACTTGTGTATTGAATTGTTTCTGAATTTGCCTTTAATGCTTTCCTTGTTATCCTTTGGTTCACCTTTAGCTTCTTGGTAAGCTCCTTCCAATTATTAACCGAACACATTGTTTTTGTTTCGGATTACGTTAACGTTCAATAAATATCGTCAACTTTTTTTTTGGATTTCTAATTGAAATTTTCTTCTGAACTTTCCAAAGTTCTTCTAAAATTTAATATATCTGGTTTAAAATTGGTATTCCTCCGAACGGAGGTCCCTCAGGGACTCACCACGGTTGGGGCCGTGGGTGAGTACGGGTATTGGCGAACCCGGGGCTCCCCGAGCCACAAATTCAGTAGTTTGAAGTTCTGACTTCAACTACTCTTGTTGATTTCTTGTCGGTTAGATTCGCACTCTTGTGCGTGTTAGGCAGGCCGTACTCGTGTACGGGGTTTAGAGTTGTATCTCGTCGTTTCATCATGTCATCGTTTCGACTTCTACTCGTCGTCTTCTTTTATTTTGTATATCGTGCCTAATTATTGTTAGTCTGTTTCAGATTGTTTAGTACAAACGAGAAAATTCATCATCGACCGAAGACAGCGCAACGACCGAAGAAAGCAATTGAAAGAAGACTACGATTTAATTTTAAGTTTGTATTAGTTGTCGACCAATTATTGTGTTAGATTCATTTTGTTAAATTCGCATGGTCATTTGGGTCACAGCCTTCCCATTGAAAGAATCAGAGCCTTTTGCCTGATTCGTTTTTGATCCCCGGTGGACCCACAATAATTGATCGACTTGCGTGCGTGCGTTACTTAATAAGTTCGTTAAACGTCGTTGTAATTATGTCGAGTAATTATTGCCGTAACTTCACTTTGCTCGGTTTCGATCTTTGACTTCGACACACCCTGTGTGCTGTGTCGGACCTTGCTTGCAAGTCTTGAACCGGTCCAGTCGCGATATTCGGCGTGGATGCACATAGAATGATGGTCAGGGAGCAGTACTCGCCCGTAGTCCGTAAAATGTCTGCCTAAGCCGTGTCAACGCTGGCGTGGCTCGCTCCGGGAGCAGGGGTTCCTACTTACCGTAAGTCTTGCCGGAACCAACCGCGTCAGTGTTGCTCGCGGCGGGTAGTTGGGCAAGGTAGTTCTACCGTACGGTGGAGGCGTCCCTGGCCATTGTTGCGAGTGTGGAAGCGTCGGGTACCGTTACTGGTCGGCAGATAGCTTGCAAGCATTGTACGCGTCGCGTGACCATCGAACCGGAGCCTTCTGTTCTGCCAGAGCCTTCTGGTTCGGTTTTGTTTGTCTCATTGAAAGAATCAGAGCCTTCTGCCTGATTCGTTCTTGATCCCCCGTGGATCGGAGACTTCTTCTCCGATTCACACCTTTTGCCCCGCAATAATTACTCGACATACGCTAAATGGTAAAGTGACCTTTTCCGTCTGTGGAAAAGTGATCTTTCCCATTTGGCGATCTGCGAAATTTAGTTTGTTAGATAGTAAATCGCCATTGTAAGAAAGGGAGTCGGAAGGAAGCGTATTGAATTCCTTCTGGCTTCCTTTCGGGTCTCTCGTGCAGCAACCTCCTCGCGGTGAGACCCGGGCAATCGATATTATTCTCTATTTGTAAGGATTGCTAGTAATCTTGCAAATAGACAATAACATCGAGCTAATAGCTGCACAATTGTAATTTGCGATAACATTGTAAAATAAAATTTAAGACTTACTAATAATAAAAACTTGTGTATTGAATTGTTTCTGAATTTGCCTTTAATTCTTTCCTTGTTATCCCTTGGTCCACCTTTAGCTTCTTGGTAAGATCCTTTCCCTACAATTAAGAAACACATAGTTTCTGTTTCGGATTACCTTGTCATTCATTGACATCATCAACTGTTTTTCTCGATTTCTAATTGAAATTTGCTTCTAAACTTTTCAAAAGTTCCTTTTCTTAAAATTGGTATTCCTCCGAACCCGGAATACTCCGAAGCGCCTTTACCTCTATGCGTTCCTATTTTAGTTAGTATTATAGTTTAAAGTTTTGACTTTTACCCTTGTTGAACTCTTGTTGGTTAGACCGCACTCGTGTTCGGGGTTATTAGCTTTGCTCTCGTGTTCTGGTGTTAGGTTTTGCTTAAACTTGTCATTCCTCCGATCGGAGGTCCCTCCATTTATGATAGGTATATGGTTTAAGCTTCTTGTGGATCTAGTTCCAACATTTATTGTTTGTCAGCGTAGAGAGCGTAAGTAAACGAGTTGTTTTTGTGTGAGACAGAAAATCCCATATGGTGATTGGTCTACTCCTATACCTCGTCGGTGCTATCACCCAATGCATTTTCGTGGCCACTTTTTCGGGGGTCACGTAACTGCACGTAACCACCGACGAGGTATAGGATAGACCAATCACCCAATGTATTTTTCTGTCTCACGCTCGGGGGGCTCTAGAGCCCCCTTACCATTCCGTGTCACATCCTACCGTAACGGCCAGGAGCAGTATCGTGGAACCAATATTCTAGAACGGCGCTGTTGCTGATAGAAATTTAAATCTCATGTCGGAGATTCTATAAATGATGAATGAAACAAAGGAATGTTGTGTTCTTTTAATTTCGTTATGCCTGTAACGCGACTGCATCGAAGGAAACATTTCTACGTGAGAAAGCTTATATTCAAGTAAATAATATGCATACATATACTTGTATAATGTACATGTATGTATAGCGAGCATCAAGAAGCATAAATTCACACTCATTCGGAGGAATTGATATTAAAAACATTATTATGAATTTTTGCTAATATTTAAATATATCATCATTAGTGTTACTTTTTTGGTAAATAATCAGCCTAATTATGTGTATTTATTTACACTTTATTCCTACACACTTCTTTAACTTCCTTTTCATTCTATTTATGGCGTGTTTGGACTCATTTTTACCAGAAAAATATTTACAATTTATTGTTCGTATTTTCATACCATAACAATAAATTATTGCAAAAATTAGATTTTCATTAGTAAGCAATGCTTATGAGCTTACATTGTTGTGTCCGGTAGTTGCTTGCCTGGCTGACAATAAGCCATTGAGAATTTCCTCGATCGGAAGAGAGTACGAAAGGCAACATTGTAACGCATTGCCTATTAATAATGAACAACCAGAACCCAACTGTGTTATTATAAAAAATATCGTAATGAAAATCTTATCAGCCGATTCGAGACGTTTTTCTGATAAAAACGAATCTAAATTCGCTATAAATCGGAGAATAACGAAGAATAAATTAATATTGAAAACTCTTATGGAAAACGGTTTCGGCAGTGAATCTTGCCTACTCTGGGACTGGACCATAATCGTGTGACGCCGTCCTACAGGGGAGGGGGGCTATCCCCTCCGCCGACTCGGCCCCCACTCTGACGTAACATCGTCTGAGCTGCCTGCTCGACTGTTCAAAGCGTTTCACCGATTAGCGCGATCGATTCCCGGTTCGGCGAAGCGCACACTTTGCAACAACATTTAAACTGAAGAAGATTTTTAAGATATAGCCGGATCAGATGATGAAAAGTGCCCCCAAACCTTTATATTTAGTTGCACCATGCTCAACAAAAAATTACAAAAAAATTTATGAGTATTCTATCTAATATCATTCACGACTGAGATTTTTTCATCATTTTTGGTCGCAAAATCGATTTTTAAACAAATTCGAAAGCATAAAATTGCCGATTTTATATCAAAGTTTTCAGTTCACCACATTTATGTTATTATGTTAGTTGTATCTCATCGTGATTATTAATGTGAATTTTTTATAGATCTTCCAGATTATGCAAAAATGTTTAAGAAAATTGGATATGTCCAATCATTTGAAAAAAATGCACATTGAAAGTGCTACGTTCTTACTTTTGATTAACATTGAACTAACTTAATTTCTAATTATTATGTTATTACACTGTTGTAATTGTAATTGCACAGGGAAAAAGACTGATGTAGTAGAAAGAACAAGAAAAAAGTGTTTAACGAAAAAAAAATCATTTGATGCGGGATTCGATCCGGGACCAAAATATTCTCACAGCCGAAGACGTTACCGCCTGCGCCAAACGAAACTGATAAAAGTGTTCAATATAACAAAATACACCTATAAAACTGTAAGAAGGTATTGAAACAATTGATTTCGATTTTTTTTTAACGACGTTACAATTAATAAAAATTTATAAAAAAATTAAGAACAATAGTTTCTATAACATCTAACTACTTAATTTTTGTAAAACGTATCTCTGAAACTTCAATTCGAAATGTGCACTTTCGTCAAATGATTGGGCACATTCAATTTTCTTAAACATGTTTGCATAATCTAGAAAATCTATAAAAAATTCATATTAATAATCACTATGAAACACAACTAACATAATAACGTAAACTAGCAATTTTATGCTTTCGGATTTGTTAAAAAATCGTTTTTGCATCCAAAAATTATGAAAAAAAATCTCAGTCATGTATGATATGTGATTGAATATTCATGAATTTTTTCGTAATTTTTTGTTGAGCATGGTGCGATTAAAAATTAATTTGGTTCGCAGGCACTTTTGACCATCTTATCCGGCTTTATCTTAAAAATCGACAAAAAAAATTACTTAAAAAATATAGAACATATTTCAGCATACGACATTAAATCCGATTAAAAAAAAAATTTCTTGGTCAAATTTCGCAGATATCTTTTTTAATTTAAAAATTGTAGCAAACTGTGCCTTTCGCCGAACCGGGAATCGATTGCGGTTCAAGCGCTTGAAATTTTGGTGGGCCGCTCTGGCGGAGGAGTTCACCCCCCGCCCCCTCGTGCCACGTGTAACGGCGACCCATGATTCTTGCATCACGACTGGAGCCTGATCGAGCTCGATGAATGCGGTAGTGTTCGTACGTGTCGTACTATTGCGTTTATCGTTTATTTTCTCACTACAAACGCGCAAGAAATTAATACAACTACGGTCTGAGTCAGTAGTAAAATAGATTGACATATCGCAAAAAACGATCAACTACATAATTATTGATTGATTAATTTTTAACTCTCGAATTTCACAATTAATATTTATTGATATTTTGTAAGATACTTTAAAGGCAAAATTTATGTTGTTTAAATGAAACATACATGAAAATGTATAGTAAATTTCAATTTAATTCTTTTTTCAAATTCAGTTACAAAATACATTCAAAATGGATGCGTATTAATAGTGTTAAAAAATTATAGAAATGAGAATAATAATTATACGTATAAAGAAAATGTATAAAATAAATGTATGCGTAAAGATATTCATGTTCAAGATTTATGAAAATTGTTTTTCCATAATTGGAAAACGTGGTATCTACATTTATTAATATTGTATTGATAAAGATAATTGCAGATATATAACATAATGACATCAAATAAAAGAGTATAATTTGAACATGTAGTCATAACATCAGATACATAACTCGTCAATATGATTTGATCATTCTTGTAGATCTAGTTCCAGCATTTATCGTTCTACAGCGTAGAGGGCGTAAGAAAACCATTTGTTTACATGTGAGACAAGAAGCCCCATATGGTGATTGGTCTATCCTATCCCTCGTCTGTGACGTAACCACGTAACCCTCGTACCATTTCCGTGTCACATCCTGTATTACCAACTGGAACTAAAATTTGCTGACAGCGTCCTTAGTGGTAGAAATTGAAATTAAAAATAGCTATATATATATATATAGTCACTGCAGTCTCGCGAATACAATAGAATATTGTTTTCTAAAATGCTTCAACGATTTCAAATACTACTTTCGATTATGATAAGTTAAACTTTATGTTGGGTATGAATAACAAATGTCTGAAACTGTACGTACGATAACGGATGTGTTTAACTGCAAAATTCGAAATGTTGTAAACAGCCAAATATTAATATGTACTTTATAAATGTAATGTATACGCGCGAATAAATTCGTTGTTTAGAACTGTATTGTTATTGTTATAGGATGACATAATTTTGTCCCTATTATTAATTATCTTCATTGCTTTGAACAATAAGAAAAGAAATAAATAAGGGTATTGTTATATAAATCATATGTGCATTATATAGCATGTGGTTATTATGAAAATTTTCATGAACATTACAAAACGAATGTTTTAATAACTTACTAAAAACTACTAAGCCAAGCTTTATATTTATATTTGAAATTTGAACACCAATTATTACTATATATGTTAACAATAAATAAAAGATTCGTCTTAACATCAACTACAACAATATGTAATAAAAAATACTTAGTTCTATATTTACTTAAAAAATTAAGATGACCATAATTTTTTATTAAAACAAAATATTTTGTAATTTTTTTCTATTGGAATTTATAGACGACTGAGTATCGATTAACTGTTGTTGAAAACATTTTCCTACCAGATTATCCGAAATGTTTAAAACATGCCCAGATGCCTTCTTTTGGGTCGCTGATGATAGGCCCAACAGAGCTGTGCATTATTTAGATAAAAAATTATTTGCATTGATACGTAATGTTACGATAAAAATTACTATCTTATTGAAGACGGTCCAAACGATGTCGTGTTTGGACTCATTTTCATCCGGATAAGTTCTACAACTTATTCGTATTAACAATATTATTTTGATTAAAAATATAAAAGTTCAAATTGCCAATAATGCTCGATACTCCATCTGTTTACATTGTAGGCTGTTTGTCAGTCTCTGGGTCTCCGACGTTCGGCACCCAACGGGTGTTGTCGGCCGTGTCGTCGAGCTGACAAAAGTTATCCCAAGATTTAGGGTCGCCCCAGACAAGACAGGCAAGATGCCGAAGTTGTTTGGGTGCCCAAAATCGTCACCCATAAGGGCTGAGCGTATCCGTTGGTCGCTTGAGAGGTACTCGATGTGCTCGCAACAAAGGCCAATTGCCGAAAATCGTCTCATTTGCTACCAGAACCCCAGAACCGTCCACTCCCCTCTACACCCCTAAGATGCCAATGCTGGAGCGTGTCGGCCACGGGCAGGCAACAGGCCACAGACAAAAGTTACGGTGCGGAATTCAATGAAAAAATTCAATATTCGTGTATATCACGATATGAAATACATTCCTTTTCCATAGAATGCGTATGAGGATGGAAATTGTTATTAATAATTATATAATAATCATTTCCATGCATAATACAATTTTGCAATAATTATATGTCAATCATTTTTATTTATTCCCAATTTGCTTTTACTATATTTTTTATACCTATTCGAAAACTAATATGAATGTAAAGATAGATCGAGATTGTTCTTCCAAGAACGTGAATGGGGATCACATTGAAAGCACTGAGAATGTGTCGGATAGCGAATAATAACTGAATGTTATTCGTTCTGAATGTCATAATTATATATAATAGATTTTTTTTACATAATTGTTAAAAAGTGTTACTTCAATACTTCCCCTTCGAAATTTCGTTTTTTAATTTTGCGGAGCCTAAAAAATTGTGGTCAGGTAAGACCGGCGAAGGATGCGGCGTTCGGCGATTCAGGTAGCTAATTGCAAGTGCACCGACTGATCGACCGCTATTCACCGGCAGGCTTGGAAGAACCAATGTCCTTTGTACTATGGATTGCATTACCTTTACTGTACACTCGGAGTGCACAACACCCTAACAACAGTTTAGGTAAAATATGTAAATGAGATCCCCGATAACTGTTTCAGTCAGAACTGTTATATATGTAACAGTTTGAAACAGCTATTTGTAGAACATTTTCAGTCCCTATCAGAAAAGTATAATTGCGAGGGTCAAGTGAGAACGAACAGACCGATGTACACATATAATGTGTATCAATATATCATTTCTTTCCTTGAGACTGTCTACATTCTGAATCCTACATGTATTACGTATGACTTTTTAATTAATTTATTAAATACATAAAATGGTACTATTTATTACATCCTGTGTTTCATATTAGGTACTGATATTTTAATTGCAGACAATTAATAAAAATGTGATTATTAATAATCACTGTATTATTTTGTGGAATTAAATACAATGTATTAAAATTCCTCCGTTTAAATACAATGCTTTCTGTTTCTATACTCATTTAAATCTGAATAAATGCTTTTTCAATTTATATAAATAAGCTTTTATTTATTGATAGTAAACAAAATATTAGTAATTGTTGTTGGAAATTGAAATACCTATTTAGCGCTATTTTTATCTTTTATTTGATTCATATAAACAGTTCTTGGCTTCTTTGAACCTTTTGCTATCAAATACAATTTTCAAAACAGACGGAAAAATATTCAAAAGATTGTCAACAAAAATTTTAATGACTGTTGTGCGAGGTTCCATATTCGTTACAAGTTGCAGCATGTCTATTATTATCGATATTGTTATTATTGATAAGCAATTGTTTCAAAACTGATAGCAATAATGTGGGGTGTAAATAAATACGTTAGCATTAGGATACGAGCGTCTAGGTTTAAGTACTTTATAGCCTGATCATTTGGGACACAGATGGTTCGCAGGCGAGCGGCGATGGCCTGCAGAACCGTGTCCCAAACCGTGGCGGAAAAACCGTTGCGTTTATGACTCAGGTATATCGCGGGAGAGAAGGAAAAGAACGATGGGCACCGAGACCCTTGATGAAGGGAAAACGCAGAGAGTGGTTCCGAAAGCCAAAGCGAGCAGATCGAACTGCACAGTGTAGAAGAGCGTAGTACAGTGTAGAGCAGCGTAGCACAGTGTAGAACAGCGTGGTACAGTGTAGAACAGCGTGGTACAGAGTAGAACAGCGTGGCACCGAGTAGGCTTGTTTGATATAGTTGATATAGTTTAGTTTAGCTTAGTTTAGTTTAGTACCTTTAGTTCTTAATAAACTATAGTTTTCTTTGTTCATCTTACATACGAACTTGATTTCCACCTAAAACTTCCAATCCCACAATCTTTTGGGGGCTCGGCCGAGATTGAGTGAGCAGTGAAATCAAGCAGTCTAAGTGTAGGAGAGAAAACTATAAGAACTGAGTGATCGTGCGGACTATTTAAAACAGAAAACTGCGTAGTAGAAACCTGTGTAGTACAAACTCGTGAAAATTATCAAGTGTGCAGTGTACGTAACGCGATGAATACCGCGCGGAGTGAATTTACAGTGACGGAACTGAAAGTCATTTTAAAAGCGAAAGGTTTGAGCACGATCGGTGTGAAACAGGAGTTGATAAACAGACTTATGGAGGACGATCCGACAGGCTCGTGGACAAACGAATACGAGAGCATTATCGCGTGTAAAAATCCGGAAGTGAACGAAACGGGTAACAAGAAAGTTCTGGGTTCGCCAGGCTCCTCAGCCGACATCAGAGAGATGGAGGTCCTCAGGAAAGAGAAAGAGCTTGCGGAGCGCATGGCACTGCTTGCGGAGCGCGAGGTAGAGTTGCTAAAGCGAGAAGTAGAGATGATCCGCGAAATGCAGAGACTGAGCACCGAGGACACACCACGAAATACAGCGGGGCATCCAGGTCGGCATGGTCCGGTGATAGTGAACGAAGCAATGAAGGCGATGCTGAATTACTTCGACGGAAACGGTGAAACGTTCGATGCATGGGAGAGGCAATTGACGTTACTACGAGAAACATACGGGCTAGACGACAACACGACAAAATTATTAGCGGTGTCGCGTCTGAAAAATCAGGCACTTGAATGGTTTCATTCGAAGCCAGAGCACGTCGGAATGCGTGCTAACGATCTAGTAAAGGGATTAAAGGACATTTTCGGTGACAGACAGAACCGGATAGCAGCGCGCAGAGAATTCGAGAGTCGGATATGGAAAAAGGAGGAGACGTTTGCCGAGTATTTCCACCGGAAAACAATTCTGGCAAACCGAATTCGAATTGATGAGGAAGAATTCATCGAATATTTAATCGACGGAATACCAGACCACCCGCTGAGAAATCATGCAAAATTGCAAAAATTCAAATCGAGGGCATCGCTGTTGGAGGCGTTTAAGGGAGTTGTTTTGACCCCCAATACATATAGAGGTGCGAGGTACAACATGGATGTACCAGAGCAGAATTGGCGGAGAAATACTGGGGTGCAACGCGCCGAAATGGGAGTGCAGCGGCATGACAGTGGGGTGCAACGTGGAGGTACGGCGATGGGGCGAGCTACTTTTGGGCCCCGCCGATGGGATGAGATCCAGCGACAGGACAACGTGCCCCGACGACGAGATGACGGGATTCAGCGACGCGATGACGGCGGTCAGCGACAAGCCTACGTGGTACAGCGACGGGACGACGGGATGCAGCGACGCAACGAAGAGTATCAGCGACAAGAAGTGCGAGATACAACGCCAGGAAGGTGTTACAATTGCGGGGGCCGAGATCATTATTTCTACGACTGTCCATTGAGAAGCAGAGGGTCAAAGTGTTTCGAGTGCAGAGAATTCGGACACGTTGCGGCGAACTGCCCGATAAAGAAGACACCAGCAACCGAAGAAAGCCTGGCCGTGCGACAGACACCACAAAATAAGCATTATAAAAACGTATTTATTTGCGAGCGTGAGGTGAGCGCATTGATTGACACCGGCAGCGATGTATGTTTGATGCGGTACGATCAATATAATAAGCTTAAACCTATGGTACCTGCGTTGAGGGATAGCGACGTTTATTTTTGCGGTATAGGCTCGAGTACGAATAAAGCGGTCGGCGAATTTAATACAGAAGCGCGAATAGACGGGGACACCTATCCGATAATGATTCGCGTAATACCAGATCGGTTAATGGCACACGGATTCCTGATGGGAACGGACTTTTTGGATGGGGTAGAATTAACTATTAAACAAGGGCAAATCATTATTCGCAAGATAGAAAATAAGAGCATTCCGCAAATTGCCGAGATTAACTTAGAATACGAGGTTAACGGGGTAGACGCGTCTTACATTACAGACACTAAACATAAACAAATTTATGCACGGTTTAAGGAACCTCATGGATTTATAAATGGAGCACGCAATGTTTATGAGAGAGCTATTAATTTTTATGGAGACGAAAGCTTGGACGAAAAATTGTTTATTGGGTCTGCGAAGTTTGAGGAAGGTCAAAGAGAACATGATCGAGCCACAGTAATTTACAAATACGCATTAGATCATATTTCAAAAGAGAAGACACAAGAAATTTATAAAGCATATAAATATGGAGATCGTTCAGGTATCGAGGACGTGATAGTAAGCAAAAGAAAATATCAATATGAGCAAGAAGTAAAAGAAAATCCTTCCAATTATGATGCTTGGTTTGACTATTTGAGATTAGTGGAATCTGAAGGAAATGTAGATAGTGTAGATAACGTTGTTTTAGCAAGAAAAATTTTTGAACGCGGAAATGACGCCCTTCGATCAAACGGAGATAAAGAAAGTAGGGCACTACTATTAGAAGCCTGGAGAGATTTTGAAAACGAGAAAGGAGATAACGAAACTCGAACTAAAATTATGAAAAAAATGCCCCGAAGAATTAAACGTAGACGACGTATTGTGGGAAAAGACGGGAATGACGATGGCTGGGAAGAAATATTCGATTTTGTTTTCCCAGAAGATGAGTCACAAAGACCTAATCTTAAATTACTTGCATTTGCTAAGGTCAAGAATAAAGCACCTCCTGAAATTCAAATAACAGCAGAGCAGCTTTTACGGGAGGCTAAAGAGAGAGATTTTGAGATTTTACCTCCGCCACCGAAACAAAAAACTGATCCTCATGAGTTAGCTGATTTTCAACACAGAAAACGCAAAGCTTTCGAAGATAATATCCGTAAAAATCGTATGGTAGTTTCAAATTGGATAAAATATGCTCAGTGGGAAGAAAGTCAAAAACAAATACAAAGAGCAAGATCTATATATGAGCGAACCCTAGATGTTAATCATAGAAATATTACATTATGGCTAAAGTATACAGAGATGGACAATGCGATATCTGAGGTCAGATATTCCTGCAGGATGGCCGAGTGTGGGGTGTAAATAAATACGTTAGCATTAGGATACGAGCGTCTAGGTTTAAGTACTTTATAGCCTGATCATTTGGGACACAGATGGTTCGCAGGCGAGCGGCGATGGCCTGCAGAACCGTGTCCCAAACCGTGGCGGAAAAACCGTTGCGTTTATGACTCAGGTATATCGCGGGAGAGAAGGAAAAGAACGATGGGCACCGAGACCCTTGATGAAGGGAAAACGCAGAGAGTGGTTCCGAAAGCCAAAGCGAGCAGATCGAACTGCACAGTGTAGAAGAGCGTAGTACAGTGTAGAGCAGCGTAGCACAGTGTAGAACAGCGTGGTACAGTGTAGAACAGCGTGGTACAGAGTAGAACAGCGTGGCACCGAGTAGGCTTGTTTGATATAGTTGATATAGTTTAGTTTAGCTTAGTTTAGTTTAGTACCTTTAGTTCTTAATAAACTATAGTTTTCTTTGTTCATCTTACATACGAACTTGATTTCCACCTAAAACTTCCAATCCCACAATAATGGTAAAAGATCAGCTAAATCTGAACTCCTGTATGCTTTTACGATATAACGATAAGTCAAATTAGCAGTAAACAGAATTTTATACAAATTTATTGTTTATAATTAATAAATTCTTGCACAATTTATGAAAATATTTGGAGAAAATAACTAATGATTCAATATGTATGTCAATATATAATAATAGACACGTCGCAACTTGTAACGAATATGGAATCTCGCATAACAACTGTCATTTAGATTTTTGTTGACAATCTTTTAAATATTTTTACAATTTCGTAGCAGAACGTTCAAAGAAGCCAACAACAGTTTATATGAATCAATTTCAAGGTAAAAATAGCGCTAAATAGGTATTTCAGTTTTCAACAACAATTATTATTATGTTTACTATCGATAAATAAAAATTTATTTATGTAAATTGAAAAAGCACTTATTCAGCTTTAAAATGAGTATAGAAACAAAAAGCATTGTATTTAAACAGAGATGAAATATTCAGGTTGAATTAATCATGTAATGGTTCGTTTGGTTTAGTTTTCCAGAATGCGACTGTAACTCGGAAAGTAGCTGAAATACGCGCTGTGCATTACACGTCAGTAACAGTAAATTGGCAACTATGCGACGAATATTCTCCGATGTGATTTGGCAACTACGCCTTCGATGCCTGTAATTCAATATAATTCCTAAACTCACCACTCTAAATCGTAGAGGGCATACCAAAACCTCTGATTTTTTGAAGAGTCGGTATTTCAGAACGTGAGACACGAAGTCCCATAAGATGATAGGTCTATCCTATACCTCGTCGGTGGCAGCACCTCTCGCGATGAGTCAAGCTGCGCGAAACGGTGGCAAACTCACGGGGAATATAGTGTTACGTCCCGCGGGTCGCGTTCGTCTTTTTAAAAAGGGATCGCGAGGGATACCGCGGATCGAGACGTTAATTGCCCTGACTCTGGTCCACGCGGCACGTACGTCCGTCGTATGACTCGGGATTCGCGATATAATTATTCTCGGCACTTACCTGCGCTGTCCTGCTGCCCTGTTACCGCTACTGACGCTGCTGCCCTGTTACAGCTACCGACGGGAGGTTGATTTATAGCCCTGTTTACGCCAACGGCCCTCGTCCTCGCGTACAGTTCTCTCTTCGGGTCTCCTTCAGGTATACGGGCGACGTCGTGGATGACTGGCGGAAGGGTAATGGGCACCAACACGTAACGTGGCTTCAAAGGGTTGACGTGATTGCGTTCTCGCAAGGGAAGCCTGACTTCCTGTCGTGGCTGCTGCTGCTGCTGCGGGGCTGGAGCTGGACCGGCCACGATGCGTATTCTCGCGGAACACACGGTTTCGCGACTTATTCGCGGCGCGGAGCAAATGCCAACGTACGGGCTGAAACGATAGCTTTTTACGTCCGATGCGTATTCGCGGGCAAGGCGTTTCAATTGGTATTTACGTCCTGCGCGGCGCGGCATGAAGTGTACTTGTTGAAACAATCACGGTTTAATGGTATAGAAATATGCATGCGAGGAATCTTCCGTTTAACGTGCCGAGACTGCCTGGTGGGCTCAGACACACGTGAAAAGGGGAGATTCGGTTTTAACGCGCGTACTTCCGTCGAGACACCGAGACTGCCTGGTGGGCTCTGGCGTGCGACGAGGGAAATAGTTGGATTAATTATAGTATGATTTCGAATCGCGAGACACTTCACTTCGCGTAGGTTAGGCGTTAGAATGATCGAGACACATTTGGTATAACAACTAGAATTTATTAACGGTAACTGAATTAATACAAGTAACTAATAATATGAACGGTTTAAGAGTACGCGGTATAATATAATAATGAATATGGACGCAAGATATGGAAACGCTATGAAATAGTAATCGCGAGATATAGAAGAGCTATGTTGAAAGCGAGATGTAGGCGCGACTAAGGCGCGAGCACGATTGGTGGTACGAGAGGCTGCACGGACCTCCTTCGCTCGGCGTACGAGTGGAGGGGCGGATGACGCAGCTAGCGCGATGGTGGGGCGCGTGACGCGCGCCTGGCGCGAGAGTGGGGCTCGCTAGGACGCGGTGACGTAATAGCGAGCGTCTTCGCGCGTCGTGAGGCGGAATTGGAAAATATCGCGAGAGGCGCGTTATACATATAAGAAACTTAAAGAATAGGCTTAATATTAATACAGTGGTTATTGGTCGGATTAAGAATACGGTCCTTACTCTAAGGTGTACGACAGTCGATGGTTTATCGATGGTCATTGTTACCTACTGTAATCTACATTACCACACGTCGGTCGTCCGACGTGACACCTCCCCCCTCGGAACAATGATTTTTACGGGGGAAAAATCATTCATCGTCGGTATCAAATGTTATTGTTCGTCTTAATGATCTAGTTATAGGGTTCGGCGCTGTATTATTTACCACAATGGTGGGCGGAACATTGGAGGTATTGTTCGTTCGCACCGCACTGGGGGAAGAATCGTGTGTGATTGTGGCGTCAGGGTTATGCACAACAATGTTCGGGAGGTCACTGGGGGCAGTGTTCACTTGTATGCACTCTAGGGCTTGGGTTTTCACAGGGGATTGTCTTTGCACTGGGCCACTATCTTCCTTCTTCAAATATAGGCAGAAGTGTGCCAATGCACTCCAGGAGGCTGCCAACAGCTGAATGCTCCAACCATAGGCTGCGTGCAGGGCGATGCCGTTTAGGATGATGCTGATGCTCATCTTGACGAGTCGAATCGCTACGTATATGCCGATGATGCCGGCAATCGCGGATCCAAATTCCATGAATTTGGTCCACACCTTCTTCCCCGTGGACTCAGCAATCTTTTCGAGCGTTGCCTGGTCCATTAAATGTAGTAGAGAAGCCGATCCCTCCTCGTAGGTCCTGCCTGAGGCTCCTTGGGCGAGGGAGTTTATGACTGCGGTCTTCTCAATTGGGAACATAATATGTTCATTTAATTTTGAGATATCTTCGGAGGAGTAAATGCCTCCGGTGGCGATGTTTCGCGGATCCACGTACTTCCAAGATGTTCCTGTGAGAGGTTGTATTGGTGGAAATGGTACGCTCTCGACTGGGTTTGGGAGCATCTTGTACCATGTACCTTGGAGTCTGTATGCAGTCGGGATCAGTTCGTTGCATTTCCTGCGGGTCCCCATTGTCGTCAGGATGTGGTTTCTCGGGGTCAAGTAGTACGATGTGTTCCTGTAGCTGACTGGCAGTTCTTCGTAACAGTTGTCGGTTTTTCGGAGAGTGCATTCGACTGGGATACATTTCACCAAGTGTATGACTTCCCCCGCCTGAATGGCCATGTAGCCATGCTCTCGGGTGAGCGTTGTGGCAACTTCGGCTGGGTCGATGTGGATTGAGGCGACAGCGTTTTTCAAGATCTGTCTTTCCAGCTTGCATTTTTGCTGTAATGTGTTGCGATATAATGAGACTACTTGGCTCTTCACGTGACGTTCAAGGTAAACAAATTTGGCGTTTACATATGTGAATATGTCCAGATTATTCACGTGGATTGGCTCGATTTCTTTGAATTTCCCTTCCTTTTGCGTTTCTAGGATCAGGAGTTTCGGGTGCTCGGTTTTTATCAGTATATAACCGCATACTGAGGTTCGGCCTGAGCTGGCCAGTGAAAATGCCATCTCATCTGCTGTTACCGTGTAAATAGATATGGCATTGGTCTCTGGTGCCTGAGTTCGTGTTGCCATTCCCTCGTAGAGGACTTGATACTTTTCGAACTCACATCGGTCCACAGGTAAACTTTTCCAATATGTGTAACCATCCTCGGAGTCGAGGCAATGTTCTTTTTGTAAGCCACACTTTTGTCCAGAGGGCAGGTATATCTCGTTGGAGCTGAGTTTGATGGGAGCCAGGAAATTCTTTAGTGTTATCCGGACTACGGCTTGCACCACGACATCAGTCCAGGTACCAAAGGGATCGCTGTAGGTTGCGCCATTGCATGTTCCGTCATTCCGCACTGTTCCTGCTAGTGCGACGCTGCGTGACGTGGTATGATTTGAGGCGAGACCCGCGATCTGAATGAAGGGTGGAAGATACAGTGTGCCCGAGGTATGCATCTGCTTGCAGATGTCTTGAGGTGTGCTCAGGATATACTGCTGGCGTCCGTTTTGCACGATAGATACGTGGGAGTGCATCCCGCAGTAGTATATCGTTCTGTCGATTTCAACTCTACATTGGATTGTCGGCGTGTCCTTGAACTCAGAGATTTGGAGTAGCTGGATTTTTGTTTCCTCACTGATCGGGTTTGTATCTGTGGCATCGCAATTTGGTTTGTCCACGGTGGAGAAGGTAGTGATATTCAGAGTTGATCCCCCGCAATCATATCCGATTATGGCCGAGGCCACGTGGAAGACGCTGACTGCTGTCAAGGTTGCTGTAGAGATCTTCATTTCTTTGATGTCGGTCAAAGACTGACCCTCTCGGAGTGCGCCCGCTGATATATAGTCGTCGTTATCGGAGGGCGTGGAGGGGGCATACCTGATGTGTGGGATGTGGGGGAGGTTGCTTGATGTATGGGGCCTGCTGTGGCTCCTACTACCGGTCGTCGGGGTGGTTCTCCTTCCTCTTCGTCCCTTCTGGAGAATATCTCTTCCGTCAGGGCTTCGGCGACCTTTATCGAGCAGTACGTGCAGTGAAGTACTGGTACTACTCTGCAAATCGGCTTGTAGCATTCGTCGCAGGAGTTCTTCATCCTTTTTCGTGCCTGATGGACGATGTAGAACTTCTCCATTTCTTCTGGGTGGTTGCGTCGGCACCCTTGGCACAGCTCCTTTCCTTCGCTGGTCGCGTGGACGAAGCCGTCGTAGCAGGAGTATTGGTCGAAGTTCTGCATGTACTTTATCCCCTTGTGACTGGCGGGTGTTGGAAGTTTTCTCACCCAACACATGGTGCCTTTCGCTTTCGCTTACGCTGGGGTGCCAGAAACAGAGGGCGGGGGTTATCGGTGTGGCCGTTGTGCTTTGCACACGGAGAGGGGGCGCTCGCTTTAATTTGTTTACGTGAACTATGCGGCTACCGTTTTTAAAACTAATTTTTACATTATTATTATGCAAGGTCTCGAGGACACGATACGGACCCGTATATTCGTCGTCGAACTTATTCTTCCTAGGTTCTTTTAACAGGTACACCTGATCTCCGATGGCGAAGGATTCGGTACGGACTTTACGGTCATAATAGCTTTTAGATTTTATCTTTGCTGAATTGAGGTTCTCCCGGGCCACCACCGTCGTTTCAGCTATTTTACTTTGAAGGTCATGCAGGTAGCTCGAGTAGGATTCGTTGGTCAGATTGCATTTCTCTGTATCCGCGGTCGGCGTTCGGGCTATTGTGCCGAACACCAATTCGTGGGGCGTAAACATCGTGCCTTCGTGCACGCTGGTGTTATAGCTGAACGTCGCATATGGCAACCATTCGTCCCAATTTCCCTTTTGAATGTACTGTTTTAAATATTCCGTCAGGACGTGATGAGACCTCTCGATGGAGCCGTTACTCTGAGGTCGGAATGCCGTCGTTTTAAATTGCGATATTTTGAATTTGCGTGCTACGGCCTTCATTAAAGAGCTAAGGAAGTTCGTGCCTTGGTCGGTAAGTATGGCTTTGGGGGCTCCAAAGCGGCAGATAAAGTTTATAACGAATGCGTCAGCTATATCGGTGGCGGTAGTGGATTTCAAAGGAACAGCGAGGGAATATTTGGTCAACAGATCTTGGATGGTGAGGATGTTCGTGTAGCCGTTGGGAGAGGTAGGAAGGGGGCCAACGACGTCCATTGAAACCTTGTCAAAGGCTCGACCGGGCGTGTCGGTGAGGATCATGGGTTGACGTGTTTTTACTCTCACAAGTTTCTTTTTTTGGCACGATGTGCAAACATTTACGAAATTTTGAACGTCTTTCTTTAGTGTTGGCCAAAAGTATTTTTCTCTGATTCTCCTGTAGGTCTTGGTTACGCCTTTGTGACCGGCGAACGCAGATATATGATTTTCGATTAATATGTCTTCCCTACGGTTGGTCGTGGGGATCGTCACTTCGTGTGAACAGCAGAAAATTTGAACGTTTGTGGGGGCGAAAAATTGTAAGAGTAAATTTTGTAACGTTGGCCAAGAGACGTCTTCGACTGCGGATTTAGAAATACTAAAGGTTGGTAATTGTAATTCGGTAACTACGTCGACGAGGGAGCGAAGACACTCGATAATGTCTTCGTATGGAGCGGAGTGCAACGGGGATTGTTTGACGGGAAGGAGGATTAGTTTCTTAGAATTGTAATTTAGTACCTTGGCTCGGTGGAGCGTGACATCGTTAAGCACTGGTATTTTATTATTGAGAACTAGATCTGTCGTGCCTGTGTCTAGTGGTTGTCCGTCAAGTGTAACAAAGCCTACGAGGTTGTCATTACGCATTATTAATCTATCGCGGGTGTGAATAAGTGTGCGTCGCGGTGTGTCTATTAATGGTATGGACGCTGGTTCAATGAGTGCTTCGTCGTCCATATTGTCGGTGAATAGAGGAGAGCGATTGGCAGAGACGGAAGAGTGGGCGTCGTGGCGAGCGGATAGCGAGGGTTGGTCGCAGTGCGACGAGCGAGGAGTGGGGGTAGTTGGTGGGACGGGCGTCGTAGATCGCGATGGCGGTTGAGTCGCCGTGATTGGAAGGGAGGCGCCTTGACTCAGTGGAAGGGGTAAGGATCGAGCATCTATTCGCGGGGTTTTATCTTCGGCGGATAAAAATGGTGGAGTCGAAGGAGAGACAGCGGTTCGGCGAATTGGATCGAATATGGGTGAATCAGGGGGATCAGGAGCGACTGAGAATGGTAGGATTGGTACTGGATTTCGGGAGAGTGCGTCGGCATTTAAATTTGTTTTTCCTGATTTGTATGTAACTCTATAATCGTATTCGGCCAACTTTAGTCGCCAGCGTAAGAGTCGGGAGGTCGGGTCTTTTACCGAGTTCACCCAAACTAAAGGCTGGTGATCCGTAATTAAATTGAATTTATGACCGTATACGTAGGGGCGGAAATATTGTACGCAATACACAATCGCAAGGCATTCCTTTTCAATCGTCGAGTAATTTAGTTCGGCCCCATGCAAGAGCCTCGAGGCGTAAGCGATCGGCTTGTCTTTGCCGGAATCTCCCTGACTTAATACGCCGCCGATGGCGTAACCGGATGCATCGGTAGTAATGTTAAATTCGCGAGAGAAATCGGGATATTGTAATAATGGAGACGTGGTAAGTATTTCGCGAAGTGTGTTGAATGCAACCTCTTGTTCGGAATTCCACTCAAACTTCCTGTCCTTTTTCAGTAGAATCGTAAGAGGTTTCGAAATTTGCGAAAATTTATCGATAAATCGCCGGTAGTATCCCGCGAGACCTAGGAATTCTCGAACTGATTTCACGTTTCTGGGTCGCGGAAAATCTCGTACCGCGACGATTTTATTAGGGCAGGGTTTAACGCCTTCTTCGCCGATGACGTGGCCAAGATATGCAACTTCACGATGCAAGAAGCCGCATTTCGCCGGCTGTAATTTTAGGTTAGCTTTCCGCAACCTTCCAGCTAATTTTTCGAATTTAGCGCGGTGCTCGGAAAGACTTCGAGCGTAGATCACGATATCATCCAGGTACACGAAGAGTTCCGTGCCCTGGAGCCCAGAGAGAATATTATCCATTAATCTCTGGAAAGTTGCCGGAGCGTTCCTGAGACCAAATGGCATTCTTTGATATTCATAATGCCCATAGGGCGTGGAAAAAGCAGTCTTGGCCGCGTCTTCGGGTTCCATACCGATCTGATGGAAACCATTAGCTAGGTCGAAAACACTAAAATATTTGGCTGAACCAAGCTGGTCTAAAATTTCGAGGATGCTTGGCAGCGGATACGCATCGGGAATAGTTTTCTCGTTTAGAGCTCGGAAGTCAATGACCATGCGCCATCGCTTGTTACCATGCTCGTCTGGTTTTTTGGGCACGATCCACAAGGGGCTATTGTAAGGAGATTCTGAGGGCACTACTACATCGCTCGCGAGTAATTCTTTCATTTGGGAATTAATCTCCTCCCTATGGATCGGCGGATAACGATATTGTTTAACGTGGACTGGCATTGGGTCCGTCGTGATAATTTTATGGCGCACAGTGTTGGTTTTCCCCAGGTAGTCGCCTGGAAGGTGGAAAAGATCGTGGTGCGCCTGGATGATATCGTCAACATGCCGTCTCTCTTCCTCGCATAGATGATTCGTGCTAATAATGCCGTTAATCTCTTCTATACGAGAAATATGAGAGCTGAATTTAGAGTTTGAATTAGAATTTGAATTAGAATTAGAATTTGAAATAGAAAAAATTTGACGCGGTTTTGATTCCACGGCATCCACGATCTGTTCAACCTCCTCCAGCTCCATGATCGGCATGGGGAGGTCGACGTCGTTCTCGGTTGTATTGACAACCTTTAAAATCGTTTTGCCATCAGAGATCCGCGCAACACAGTGTGGAATTAGAACGCCGGGCGACAATTCTTTTCTCGCGATATACCCGCACTCGGGTCCGACGGCTGTCATGATCACATACGTGGACGTGCGAGCCTTTACCGCGAGTCTGCCCGTGGAAAGGAATGGAAGGCGGTTCCCACGCCATGTCATAGCATTTTCCGGGTATGATATAACCGCTCCTTCTCGTAAGAATACCGAACCGGCTAGTCCGTCGGTCGGAATTGGAAAATTATCGGGGACTACTTGAAAGTCGATCGATTTCCCCAGGCACGTTAAGCGTGCCACGCCGAGGGAAGTCGTAGTTCCTTCTCCTATGCCTTCTAAAATAACGCGTTCAGACTTATTAATTAAAATATTCGGCTTAAGCAGAGCTAATTTGATTATATTGGTGCAGGCCCCGGTATCTACAAGGAGGTCTGCCTTATCCTCTAATTCTGGTATATCTAATTTAATAACTAGGACATCATCGCCTGGACGGATGGTCACTCGTGCGACTCGTCGGATTGAGTCTCCTCGGGTTGGCTCGTTATGGCTCGGATCGGCCGTCCGACCTGGTTGGCCTCCCGTCGGGGATTCGACGCGGACGGGAGGGCTGTTCCGTTTCCCGATTGTTCGCGCATTTTATTATTATACTCGCGCTTTCGGCACTCATGAATATCGTGCCCTGGCGTCTTACAGTAGTTGCATGATTTCGCGGGTTCACGTGGTACTGCTCGGTTGTCCTCGCGGCGTTGCGGTGGTGTGTACGTATCTCGAGGTGGCCGAGTGTCGGTGTTATTGTTTCGCGCGATAGCGGCGTCGCGATAGGAGTTCTGCCGTGGGAGCTCTGGCGGTCTCTCGTCACGCGTCCTGTTTACGTGAGGCGGCGCGCGATAGCCGCTCGATGCTGGACCGTTTGTATATGTGTCCGCGCGATAAGGCGACGGTGACCGCTGGCTCGCATAAACATCCCGTCCGGCCGATTGCATATCGCGTGGGAATGGTCGCGGCTCTCGCTCGAGAAATCTGACCTGCTTATGGCCGTAGCGGGTTTTGTCTTGCTCGAATTCTTTATAAAATACAATTGCTTCGTCATATACGCGGTCTAAGGGGTCGTTCCTCATGTGTCTAATTTCCGTTCTTAATTCTGGCACGATTCCCCGAATGAAACTGCGACGTGTAAGGTGGTCGATGTCGCGAATGTCTGCGTCCCGGTCGCAGTCGATAATAGCGGATCTTAGATCTTTGACGCGGCTGATAAACGTTAAAATATGTTCTTGCGGCTTCATGGTTATATTAGTCATTTCGCCGCGGTAATGGTCTACAGTGTGATCCGACCCGAAAACAAGTTTTAACCGATTGCAAATGTCACTGATGGAATTCAAGACTTTATCCTCGATCGCGGAGTAGGCTGCACCGCGGAGTTTGCTGATTATTAATTTCGAGAGCGTTTTCTCGGCATGCCTTGGTATTAGGTCACGCGCGCGGTTACAGGCGCGTGTGAATTGAAGCACCGGTAAATTATTTCCATCGTAATTTGGAACAGAGTCTATCGCGGCTTTAATCAAAACGTTCGCGTTTTCATCGTCGTTATTCCCGAACAATTGCAGGCGCGGTAGATTCGAATCGTGTCCCGAGGGTCCCGGTAAATTATCTTCTTCGTTTTTTAGGGCCAGGAGCTCTTTACGCAAGGCGGCGATTTCTTTCTGGGCTGCTTCGCGTTCTTCTTCGCGAGCGCGCATGATTTCTTGCTCGGCTGCTTTACATTCGCTTTCGAGGCGAGCACGAGCCTTTTCTGACGCGGCGGCTTCTCTGCGGAGACGGATCTCTTTATTTTCTAATTGTATTTGTAACGCGGCGAGTTCATCTTGTGTAAGGGCGCGAGAGCGCGTGTTATCGGCCGGGGTAGTCATCACGAATGTCAGGCAGATCCCACCGCTGCCACCAAATTGTTACGTCCCGCGGGTCGCGTTCGTCTTTTTAAAAAGGGATCGCGAGGGATACCGCGGATCGAGACGTTAATTGCCCTGACTCTGGTCCACGCGGCACGTACGTCCGTCGTATGACTCGGGATTCGCGATATAATTATTCTCGGCACTTACCTGCGCTGTCCTGCTGCCCTGTTACCGCTACTGACGCTGCTGCCCTGTTACAGCTACCGACGGGAGGTTGATTTATAGCCCTGTTTACGCCAACGGCCCTCGTCCTCGCGTACAGTTCTCTCTTCGGGTCTCCTTCAGGTATACGGGCGACGTCGTGGATGACTGGCGGAAGGGTAATGGGCACCAACACGTAACGTGGCTTCAAAGGGTTGACGTGATTGCGTTCTCGCAAGGGAAGCCTGACTTCCTGTCGTGGCTGCTGCTGCTGCTGCGGGGCTGGAGCTGGACCGGCCACGATGCGTATTCTCGCGGAACACACGGTTTCGCGACTTATTCGCGGCGCGGAGCAAATGCCAACGTACGGGCTGAAACGATAGCTTTTTACGTCCGATGCGTATTCGCGGGCAAGGCGTTTCAATTGGTATTTACGTCCTGCGCGGCGCGGCATGAAGTGTACTTGTTGAAACAATCACGGTTTAATGGTATAGAAATATGCATGCGAGGAATCTTCCGTTTAACGTGCCGAGACTGCCTGGTGGGCTCAGACACACGTGAAAAGGGGAGATTCGGTTTTAACGCGCGTACTTCCGTCGAGACACCGAGACTGCCTGGTGGGCTCTGGCGTGCGACGAGGGAAATAGTTGGATTAATTATAGTATGATTTCGAATCGCGAGACACTTCACTTCGCGTAGGTTAGGCGTTAGAATGATCGAGACACATTTGGTATAACAACTAGAATTTATTAACGGTAACTGAATTAATACAAGTAACTAATAATATGAACGGTTTAAGAGTACGCGGTATAATATAATAATGAATATGGACGCAAGATATGGAAACGCTATGAAATAGTAATCGCGAGATATAGAAGAGCTATGTTGAAAGCGAGATGTAGGCGCGACTAAGGCGCGAGCACGATTGGTGGTACGAGAGGCTGCACGGACCTCCTTCGCTCGGCGTACGAGTGGAGGGGCGGATGACGCAGCTAGCGCGATGGTGGGGCGCGTGACGCGCGCCTGGCGCGAGAGTGGGGCTCGCTAGGACGCGGTGACGTAATAGCGAGCGTCTTCGCGCGTCGTGAGGCGGAATTGGAAAATATCGCGAGAGGCGCGTTATACATATAAGAAACTTAAAGAATAGGCTTAATATTAATACAGTGGTTATTGGTCGGATTAAGAATACGGTCCTTACTCTAAGGTGTACGACAGTCGATGGTTTATCGATGGTCATTGTTACCTACTGTAATCTACATTACCACACGTCGGTCGTCCGACGTGACAATAGTGTTATGTCCGTATTAGTGACCCGAAATTACGATACTTGTCTGCAGATGGCACAACCGGTTAATCTATCAATTTCGCGGCATGAGTTCAAACGCCTCAAAGTACTAAGGTACTAAACTCCCGAACGCGGCTTTATCTGGGAAGGGAAAATGGATATAAAATGTTATAAACGTAACTTGGTCGGAAAACTTTACTGTATTTCTAATAAGGTTGATGAGTCGACAAAGTGATTTTCTGAGATAAAGCGAGTGTCGCGGGCCTTTGCTCTGTTCCTTTTATCGGACCTCCGGTTCCAGGATGCGTCGATGGTGGGGCGTCGTGAGGTCCAATCAGAAGGGTAGTCTCCTCCCCTAAGTTGCGTGGGCCTAGAATGCGTAAGGCCTCGAAGGAGTGGCCCAAGGGGACGTAATCTGAGGGGTTACTCGCGTGTAGCATGCCACGTGCGTTTCGATTGCCGTTCGATGTCTTCGTAGGTGGCCTCTTGTTCGGGGGTGACTAATTTATGTCTTCCAGGTCCTTGAGGAAGGCTGTAGAGCTGTCTTCTCTCGGGTCTGTTTTTCCTCGTTGTCCTTCGCTTAAGCGGTCCTGGTCCTAGTAGAAGTGGTTCCGCTCCGTTATCGCTTGCAGCTGGCATTCCTTGCGTCTCGCTTTCCCTACTCGAGTGACCTCTTAACTTAACATAACATTTTCTAACTGCGCTTTCTTAAAAATTATCCTTATAGAATACGTGTCTGTTCGAATACGCGCGGTATCATGTCTAGTTATTACCGAGATGGCGCCTGTTTCGATTAGGGCGACATCACAATAGAAATAGCATCCACGCTGGTAGTGATGGGCATTATCGACTAAATTCAACTATCGACTAATTACTATTTAGTTACTACATACTATCGAATATTTAGTCGATAGTTTTTAGTCGACTGAAATTTCGTTTTAGTGGTTACGTCTAGATTGCGGGCTATAGTCTATGCCTACGTATAGATCTCATTTCTCACTCACTCTTACAGCACTGTACTGCAATGCTCACTCAGTATTATAGGCACAGTAAAAGTAAATTGGAGTAAATATACCAGACTGTGGTGCAGGAATCTGAATTCACCATTATTTTTATAAATTTCTTACTCCATAATTTAAATTCCAAAAATACGAGGTGTGAACAAATTTTTTATTTTAACAATATTTTGACTTACCGTAAGCTATTAATTATTGGCATTTAAAAAATTTTTGTGTCAAAATCACAACATAAATGATAAATAAATATAAACAATAATTAAAAAATGTATATAAATTATTATTTATCCTTTAATAATAATGCAATCTAAAGGCAAAATGTTAATGAACTTTTTAAAAAAATATCTAATATCGATAGATGTAATTATAAAATACTATTTTTTCATTAGGGTATGATTAATATTTTATTCCCATAAATGCAATATATAAGTATTTATTGTTATTTAATAATTGTATTATATTTGTAGTATAATAATTGTTATTTATGCTAAATCACATGCTTATTGAACGAATTATTCGATATTGCTAATGAGTGAATGTATTTGATAGTAAATCTTATAAAATCTATTCAAAACTCCCGCCGTTAAAATTCAACCAATAGCTCGATAGTTTAAGCGACCGATTTAGTAACTGAATTTAGTCGATAGTTTTCAGTCGACTGAATTGCTTTACTGGTTATTCTCGTATTTATTCTTATTCTCGATGTTGGCTAGTTAAATAAATAGTAGGACAGTACAGTGATAGTAAATTTCGTGATTGAATGATTTTGTCTGAATCTGTCTTTATTTAATAATAAATTCATACACTATATTATAAATATAAATATACACAATTTATTTATATCACATATATATTTTATATCGAATAAATAGCAATAAGATTTTAACATCTAATATGAATTAAAGTATTGAAATATCTATTACATATTTCATTACTTGCATAATTGCACGTCCTGTCATAATCATGTATTTCTAACATTTTCGTTTCATCGTGCGACACTGACATTTGAAATTTCAAGATGGCGACGTGTAAAACAGTCGACTGAAAATAGTAACCCAACCACTACTAAATTCAGTCGATAGTTTAAAAAATCAGTCGACTGAAAATAGTAGTTGGCTACTATCGATTTAGTCGATAGTTTTTAGTCGATGGTGCCCATCACTACACGCTGGCATTATTTGGCATCCGCTGCCAATATCTAATAGAGAAAAAATTCCGAAGATTATAAAACACGTTTTGCTCTCAAATTAATTTATATTTTAAGTAACTTTTGCAACAATTGAGGTAATAATATAAATTATAATAATTTAATATTCAATGTGAGGCAGACGTTGAGATCACGTTACTTTGTAAGAGAAGAAGAACCGATCTTTGTAATAGTAGATCTGCTACAACAAACGAATGCATAACTATGACTTCAATATTTAAAAAGTGGTCAATACTCAGTTTTTTAAAGCCGGAGTTTACGTCGAAAACTCGCATGGTTCTAGTATATGGTAAACATTGTATAATGTTATTCTCAATTTACATTGCGATAGTATGCAAAATGTTTACAGTTTGATATTAAATCTATTTAAACAGGTGACAGGAGACAATGTTGTCTAATTGTAACAAAGGATCGATTGGTATATGCCTTAGGAAATAATTCTGAACAAGGTTTTGGACCAGGGGATGATCCAAAGAGAATTGATGTACTATGTGGAAAAAATATCAAAACCTTTGCATATGGCAAGCAACATGTGTTAGCATTAACAGAAACTGGAGAGGTACGTTCAGTTTGTTTACAGAAATATGTATTTATGAAATTATTATGAATATGAAATAAATCATTTGATAGGTGTATTCATGGGGATCCAATAAGTATAACCAATTGGGTCATAATCATAATTGTTCAGTACCAAATATTGTACCGATACCAGGAGACGACAACAACTTTGTTGTGGACATTGCTTGTGGAGATTTTCATTCTATGGCAGTAACAAACAATGGAATGGTATAACAAACAGTAAAAAAAAAGCTAATTAAAAGAATAGCATTATTTTTAATAATACATAGACCTCTACTTATGTCCAGGTATATGCTTGGGGAATATATATACTTGATCATACAGGCAGTAGTATAAGTCTAAGTACTAATTTATCCCTACCCAAGAAAATTTTTGTAGCGGATAAAGTTCGCATTAGTTGTAGTGCCAATCACAGTATGGCAGTTACATGCAATGGACAGGTGTATGCTTGGGGTTCTAATTCAAAAGGCCAGTTAGGATTATCTAACTCCTGTATTTCTTCTTTCCATGCTTCGAAAGTTGAATACCTTACACGAATAGTAATAGGTAGTATCAACTTATTGTTACGAAATATTAAGACTCCTTTCTAATAAATGTTAAGCATCTCTCAAAGTAAACGAGAGTTATATGGATTATTAACAACGTATATATGTATTTGTAGAGAAGGTGGTTTGTGGTCGCACACATACTTTGGCACTAAGCAATAAAGGAAGGCTCTATAGTTGGGGTGACAACAGTGTTGGACAACTAGGCGTTGACTTGGACGCTGGAGCTGTCTATAGTTCGACACCGGTAAAGCAATGCAATGCAATTGACTTAACGAGTTTCAATTAATAGAAGCTTTTTAGTTGGTGATACCAAGTTTGACGAAAGTATTAGACATGGCAGCTTCCAATAGCACTGATATAAGTGTAGCTTTGGGAATGGAACAGCAGATTTTTATGTGGGGGAACTGTTTAGGACAAAAAATCACACTCCCAACATTAATCTTTGTAGATAGCATATATGATGCATTCGCACTTTATGCATTGCCAAGCGGTATGCATCAGCCATTTGTTATTAACAAGGAAGAAGAGGATGACGTAGAAATTAATGTAACAATGGATCATAAACAATGGAAGAATATAATGGTTCAACTAATGGCAGCATTTGATGATAAGGTATCTGCTCTCCACGTGTAACCAGGGGAGGGATTTGGAGGCAAAAGAAAAACCAAAAAATATCGCGGTTTTCCTTTTAGATTTCGGTAGTAGATCGGTTTAGATATTGTAACGATTTCGGTATTATATCGGTTTCGGTAAAGCCTTATTAGTGCAACACCGGTACATATCAAAATCATACCGGTTTTAAGTCCCTGCTTGTAAAGAATTTTTCTGTGTGTTGAAGGATACTAGTGACCTCACTATAGAAGTGCAGGGAAAGCCAATTTACGTTCACAAAGCCATATTAAAGATACGTTCTGAGTACTTTAAAGGAATGTTTCAAGGAGATTGGAAGGAGAACAACGACAGGTGAGTCGCACAACTTAGTATTTTCCTCTTACATCATGATTTATATCTTTCTTTCCGGTAAATTTAACTGTCGCGTGAAGGGATGTGACAGTGGTAACGCTGTTACGCCAACACTCAATTTCATCGATGCTTCTTTCCTTTATAGTGTCATACGGGTATGTAATTTCTCTTACGCGGCATACAGAGCATTCTTGAAGTTTCTGTACACCGTCAAAATTGATATACCGGCAGACGACTCTGTAGGTAAGATGTCGACGTTTTTTTAGCCTGTTTATGACGATTTTTACATTCTGTTTTTCATTTTTCTAGAACTTCTTCAATTGGCGGACTTTTGCAATGACGATTATTTCAAAGCAAGTTGCGAGAGCGTACTAGTAGGAGATATTTCAAAAGACAACGTGGCGTTTCTCTACAGCGCAGCCGTGCAATACAACGCCATGGTATATGAAAATTTTCAGCGTTATATGGTAAAATCTGTTACTTTACATACAGTTGAAATTTCAACGGCATTGTACGTTCTCAGGTTTTAAAGTGGCGCTGCATCAAATTCGCCGTGCGACACATGTCAGATGTTATTAAATCTACGAGTTTCTCTGAGCTAACTCAAGAGATGATGAAAAACTTCATAATTGAAGCTAACGAGCACGGTGTTTTCAAAATGTAAATTTCAAGATATTACGATAATTGTGCAATGCTGCTCTTGCCATATCGAAAGAGATTTTATTTTTTTACAAGACGCGTGCATTAGTACATAGATTGTCCGCGTACTTACAGGCTACAAAACATCCGATGGAAGGAAAAATAAAGTAGACTCGTTGGATCTGTCGTTCGTACATTATTTTTATTACGATAATCTCAATACATACAAGCAGTAAATTTTTTTGTTTGTATAATATGTACGTAGCTACCGATTATTAATAATATTCAATATAGGTATTTAATAAATAATCATTATATTTTATATTTATATATATATTTATTTATTTATATAGGTAATATTAAGGTAATCGATTTGCCGTTTGGAAAGTAGTTATGTGTCTTTATTGCGGCCGCCGCGGTTGAACACCCCTGTACTCTGGAATCACTGTCCGCGGCGTGGCTTTCACGAGTTTCTGATGTTCCAACTTCGAGAGAAAAGAGCCACACGATTTTTCATGAACTTTGTAGACTCTTGCGAGTCGGTGTTTTCCCTCGTTAGCGCATCAATTACTTCCCCCATTATCGTATGGCTGATTCAACAATATTTCTCTCTGGATAGCCTTTTCGCCCTAAGGGTGCCATTATCGTCCCCATCGTCGCACGGGGCAACCAACGGTGCACACCTGGGAGCAGAACGTCGTTGGGTCGCTAGTGAATGAGAAATATGTAGTGTTCGCTATTCGATAGAATCTTGCGGTGTATTTGGCTCGCGCGACGCTAACGAGGGAAAGCTGTGTTGTCGTTTCGGGGAAAACGTTGTTGACGCGTCTTTCGGCAAGATGGCGTCGCGTGGAACGATTTCGTGGGTAGAGAACAAGGGGGACGATGTCGGGCGGTCGTTTAACGGCTGACTCGCACCCAATTAGCAGAGTGGAAATTTCCTCTCAGTTATTAGGTTATTAACAGTTATTAATTCATTGCATTAGTGTTGGGACTATTATCCTCTATAGAAAATAGTTTTGAATTTCAAAGAACATGGTTTAAGGAAAATGGTTGTATCGATATCATTAAAAAATGATTTGAATGCTTGAACTCTCTACTTCCACATGCTTTTTCAAATTTTGAGCTACGTCTTTTTTTAACACAGTTATGGCGTTATAATGAAGACTGACAGTTACAAAAAATTTGGTTCCACTTCTACACATCACATGAAATAAGATAAACTCATTTGCCATTGTTTAAATGTGCGCGCCCCGTAACGTCTGTGTTCCGAGTCGCTTATATTTCGTGCATGTGCATTGAAACTCGACTCTCAAAAATGCAATTTACAAAAACAAGTGCAAGGTAGATGTATTTAGAGCGTGTTCAGAAATTGACTGACAGTATTGCCAGTACTAACGCTGGTTTCACTAAAATGGGCGTTTTGTTTTACTGACCGTGCTGCTGAAACCGCTAAATGTGAACGCGTTTTCCAGCACTGCCAGCACTGTACGTACACATATATTTATATATTTGTGCGTCATAACCTCATCAATGTAAATATTAATGAAAATATAGAAATAAATATAAGTTTACGCAATGAAGGAACAATCAAGCGTAATGTAATAAAAGACAATTTGCCATAATTTTTCATTGTTCTTGTTTTTATGTATCAATCATGACGTCGATATATATGAACGAAAAAAAAATTATTAATGTAAATATAAAAGATTTATAAATGTAAATGATGAATTGCAACTCATTAATAACAATTAACCGCTATTTTGTTATTATTTGTCATGGTATGCATCATTGTACACATCGCTATAAAATGTAAATAAATATTTGTAAACATAGCTTGATAGTATAAATCGCAGGCCATTTATTTATTTATTTGCACTGTATCCTTTGCACATAGAAAAAATAATATATAATTAAATTTATTATATACGTAGAAGCATTCTCTACGTCAATTATCTGTACCGAATACTTCTCCATTTTATAATTTTACAACACTGAGCGCCGCCATATGCAATACTGACTCTGCATTACCTCTCTGCTGACAATCTCGACAGCCGGAAGTCAGCAATTCCCTAGGACCGATGTCTGACAAAAAGGGTAGTACGTTACAGTCTCGTCAACCATACTGAAAAGCATTTTTGAACGGAAATCCAGTACTGACAGTACTGTCAGCCAATTTCTGAATACGGCCACAGTCCCCGCTGTCAGTCGAATCGAGCGGCTGTGACGGTAATGGAGAAAGTGTGCGTGATGTGAAAGATTTTGAAGTTCTCTGATCATTTCGTAGATTGTTAGATTGGTTTGAAACCATGGAAAAGGTATTTCAAAACGGGAACTATCAGAGAGAGGCGAATGCAAATATGACCACTACGGAATTGCAGAAAGAGGTAAAGTAACGCTTCGATCGCCTTTCCGTTTTAATTCGTCCGCCAAATCGATATACATCGTTGGATTCTATATTCTAAACAATACCTTTCGAACACTTGTTTGAATCCTTCATTTATTGCTCGGTTTCTGCAGGCGGTTGAATTTCAATGTTATTCAGAAAAGAGGCATGTTCAATAACGCCGAAATCGTATGTGTGTTGCAAGAGAATCGAAATGACGCTCAGTGTTTCTCATGTTCTGTTATTGTTGATACATTACAGATCATTGAAAGCTCATATCTCCTAAGATAACATTCGTGTACACATTTGTTTTCAACAAACTATAGCTGTATTTTTGTTTTACATACATCTACGCCAGTGTTTACTTATTTACTTACTTTAATTTTGACTTGTTTACCAACATTGTATTTGTTGTGGAAGGATTCGATGAACGTTATTTTAATATTAAGTTTTTCGAGTGGAAATACATTGCTTATAGTATTTAAGGAAAGTTTCTTTTATTAAAATATATGTAAGTTAACAATGTATATTGATATGTGGAAGTAGGTCATAAAAGTCAGGAAATTGCCTCTGATAAACTATTTGTTTGAGCACCACTGTACAGGTGTTGACGGTACTTATAGTAGCGGGTACACACGCGATTGTTATCACGCATTTCATAAATGTTTGACATACTATATATCACGTGCCAACATACATCGATGAAAATTGCGTTAATAAACTTTAACCTTTTGAACATTTTTATTCCTACTTTTATTTTAAAATATGACTTAAATTTTATTTTATTTTATTTTATTAAATGTTCCGCAGGTCACTATTTCGTCTATTATTTCACTTGAATCCTAATTTTATCAATTTTCAATGTTTTATAAAATATGTATATTATAGTCATACATACATGTATGATACTTATATAAATTAATGTTAATTGTTTCATAATTAATAATATATTTAATTATGCATGTGATAATTTAATTTTTGCATTATACATTAGGATTCACTACTCGATCATATGGAGATTTCTATTGTTGAGGCTGAAAAACGAGCCAATGGGGCATTGAATTTAAGAGAATTTTATATAGTCTACCTCATTGAGACTAAGTGAGTAGTATGCTAAAATTAATTTACTATATGATATATGTTGGTAAATACACAGAATATTTTGGCATGTTCTTACAGAGTTACTGATCCAGATTTTAAAGGAGCACTTAGCAAAATAAGTTCTCTATGGCGTCGATATACAGAATTTGAATTGCTCAGAGCTTATTTAGAGATTTCATATCCATACGTTGTACTGCCTCCACTACCAGAAAAAAAAGTTCTCTATCCCTGGCAGAAAGTTACCACTGATACGTTTGATCCAGATTTTGTTGACCGTCGCAGAGCAGGTCTTGAGGTACATCTATGTTGCTCACTTTTCTGTTTGTTCACTCATTCATTTTTTTAGCATTATACATCTATTGAAAAATTTATTATAAATTTCTCTTAAGAATTTCCTTCTGAGGGTAGCATCACATCCTATATTATCTCGTGATGAGCATTTCATGGGGTTCCTACAACAGAAGGATGGCTGGAGAGAAAGCGTTAAAGAGACTGGTGAATTATTAGATAAATTATTATATAAATTATTATAAATATAAATTATTATAATTATTATAATAATAATTATTATAAATAAATATTATATTATTATAAATATAAATTATTATAATTTATTAGATAAATCTTTTCCATGAGTCACCATGCATACTTATGAAGCACACAATAATTTTATATTCGTTAACAGGATATTTACAATTAGCAGAATCCAAATTAAAAGCTTTGAGCGTAGCAGTGAGATTAAGGAAACCAGATAAACGATTCGAAACAATAAAAAATTACGGAATTGAACTACAGGTATACTAAACATTCAGCTAATTACTCGGCACTAAGTTTTAAACATTTATAATATTTATTTATTATTTTTCTAGAATAATTTGTGCAATCTTCTTCGGGTTCGTGCACGTTTAGTAGAAAAACAATATAGTTTGTACAAACTACATGCAAATTATGGTCGTGTGTTCAGTGAATGGAGTGCCATAGAAAGGGAAATGGGTGATGGATTGCAGGTACTTTAAGTTTTAAATGGTTTAAAATGTTTCAATATCGTTCTGTATAAAGAGTTAAAATATGATATATTTCTGTAAGGTCCGATTGTTTTTGTAAATAATAAAGCATAAGTGTGGTATATCCTAAGTATATGTATTGCAAAGCACACTGCATTACAGCCTGTTTTCTTAGAAATCGGGTCACTATTTGGATTCATTAGCTGCAACAATAGACACAACTCTTGAAGAAGAAGAATTAATAGCAGATCAATTAAAAGAATGGCTGTTTGGTGCTTCTGCGTTACAAGCAGTTGTGAGGCGAAGAGAAGCTTTACAGTTAACAAAAGATGAAGCCCATGATGCTTGGACAACTGCATTGGAACAAAAAGAAAAAGTCATGCAAGGTTTTATAGTATATCCAACATTATCACAATTTTAATTAAAATTGCAGAATGATTTTTTTAAATATTGTTAACGCAATAATATTTGCTGTTACAGGAAAGTTAGGATTAATGTCACGGTTGTTTGGTTCAGTAGATACAGAGGAAGTTCGCGAATTGAAAATATTGCAATTGCAGCAAAGGATTGCGCAGAACGAAGAGGCGGTCAAAAGGGTAGACGAAGATTTAAAGTGAGTTTAAACAATCATATATAATCAGAGGTGTGCGAAAACCTGAAAATGACGGGTCGAGAATTTGATTCGGAATTGGGACGGGTTCTCGAAAATTTCAGGATTTTCTAATATATACATATCAGGATTCCCGGGAATTTTCAGCTCCATATGTTATATTTTTTAGGTCTTTTTCTATTAAAGCAATGATGGATATAGACAGATTTCAACATCAAAAAGTAATAGACTTAAAAGAAATTTTGGCTGCGTATTGCATCTTACAGTTCAAGCTTGCTAGAAAGGTAAGTGTTAAATATAGTGGTGCACACTCATCTGAATGGATAATATGAATGTGATTATTGTAGGGACTACAAGCTTGGCAACACATCAAAAGTTGTCTGGAAAGTATGCCATAAAAGTTGTTTCTTATCTTAGCTGACAAAGAACAATAACTGTTCTCACACCTTTCGCGCGATATACATTCCTATACTTGTAAGCTCACTCATACTATACGCTTATTATTACATGAATGTACAAGATTGTCTTTATTATTTAACGTTACGTTAAATATATTACTTATATATATATACACATAATTCATGTTGGATATATAGATATGTGAAATATTATTTAATATTTATATGTATTTAGTACGTCCTTGTTATATATATATATATATATATAATAAGATATGGTTAATCAGTTATGTGGATGTTCAAGCGGTACTTAAAGATCGTCATACGAAAAAAAAGACGTGGTTTATATGTAATATAAACCATTCACTGCAGTTTCTTGAATCTCATCAATGAAAGTTCAAAGTAATGTTGCTGTAACTTTTTATACATTGTCTCCACTATCTGCTCAATCAACTCTTCTATTTCACCATCGTCAATCAAATATCCAAATTGTATCTTATTTATTGATACAATTGTCGCATTTATTTTTCATAACACTAGAGGTCTTAGTGACGTCGTTAAATGATAGAAAATTCAAGAGTCTAAATGGTATTTTCTATGTGTATAACTATGTTTTTCTACGTATACACCTACATATTTCAGTACAATTCAGTAGCGCAGCCCGAAAATGTATGTGATCTATTCTCTCCCGATGTCCGACTTATTTATATTTACAGATCTTACAATGTACTGCAATTAACTAAAGTCGATGGATGTTTAGTATACAAATGTTACAGTCTCACGATATCTCCTGTATAATAATAATAATTTAATTATTCTTCTGAAGTTATTTATTTACTTTTTAGGTTGTAATCTTCACAAATACGTTAATTTTGCACACTTAGATTCTGCTGCGATTTTCGAATGTAAATTATAAATTATCCAAGTGTGTTATTAATGTTCTCGCAAACTTTATTATACAGTCAAATGGCGGTGTTAAGATATTTAGTATTATATTACATACTACGTAGATATGAGTTTATGCGTATGATGGAGATGTATTGGCTAACGTTATCAGACTGCGGTTTATCATTCTACTATATACCAGATATGCGGATATCTTGCGGTCATATATTGTAAGCGGACTGATTCGCAGTCACATTGCACAGTTACAATGAAAGTGACACAACTTGAAAACATGCTTCCCAGGAGAAGTAAAAACATTATTAAGACACGAAGACAGTTTGTACTAACAAATAAGACTAACATAATTATTCTCTACCTACCAAATTATGAAGATAAATAATGAATAAGAATTTCATAATTGGTTGAGGAACGTCTGTGCAACATTCTCAGAATAATAATTAAACATTCGCGTATTTTATGTTGTGTCACTTTTATCGGATGCTATATATCCCATTGTACTTTTATTGAGAAATTGTGTTCTGAATCTATTTATACAATATTTTCTGCATACTATTAGTCATCCTGTGTATTTAAAATTTTCGAATGTCATTACTTTCTTAACAGTTTCTAAATACACTTTACACTCGTATTGAAGTTGGCCAGACATTTTAATGCACTTTTAATATGATATAGACTTCGAGAAAATATTAGACATGTATTTTTATATCTGCTATTATAATTTGAAGTTCTTACATACTTCTCCTGGCAGTGAAGGACGAAAATATGTTTAATCAGATCTTAGAAACTATTGATCTTACCAAAGTACAGAACGAGGACCTTAGAAAATTCGTAGTTGAAAATAATTTTGTAGCTATTAGGTGGTTGCTAATGACCAATAGAAAGATAGACGCAACCCAAAGTAATTAAGTAAAATAAAGAATTAGCAAACATTTTTAAATGTACCGATCATGTATTTTTAAATATAGATAAATCGTAACACAAACGAAATATAGGAGTAGAACAATCGCTCTATGTATTTTTCTCTCGTAGGACTTTGGAGACCAATTACCAATTATTTTCGCATCACGTTTGACATTACCGATAATTTATGATTTAGGCTTATTAGCGAGAACCGAGTATTCCCTATACTTAATTTCTACTAGGGATACTTGTTGGACTCAATGTATTTTCTATCACACACTTGTGGGGCTCTAGAGCCCCATTGCCCCCCATTACCATTTTCGTGTCATGCTCGGCTCGATGTTGAATGAGTTTAGGTTCGTTTAGTCAGAATCGAGTATTCCGTATACTTCATTTGTACTATGGCCGTTTAATATGATTTAGCGACCAGGTTCTGGTCTATAACATCCTCCCTCAAACGTTAACATCATCCACCTGTCTGGACGTCGAAACGCCAGGATAGCAACGTTGGTTCAACGTTACTTCAACGTTAGTGCAACTGGCGAGTATACACTCCACGAGCTGGCCGCTTTGAGTATAGTCCGATGTTTAGTAACGCTAGCTTTATCACCCAGAGATGGTGTTTCTCGGTCTATTGCCGTGAGATTCGCTACTTGAAGAGTAGGTGCTAGACTATCGTGTCTATTATGCCTAATGCCGACCCCATGTTATCATGCCCCTTAAAGCTTCGTACGAAATTGGCTGATATTAGCGGAGCGTATTGCTAATATTGTTTGACACGCAACAATTGTATTTCGCGGTAACGAGCGATACAATGCCGCCTGGTGACGTCACAATGTGAGATTTTGGACAACCCGAGCTCCCAAGAGTATGAGAGGTGGGGATGTGGCCTACCTGTGTGTGCCGATATGGTCGTCCGTAACGGCAATTAGTCGTAATTAGATCATTCGCAAGTAGAGTCGTATTCAATTCGTATTGTGACGCTCGAACCACTGTTCGTCTTAGAAGTCAATTAAAATTTTAGAGGTCGACCATCGGTCCGTTACCGTTTAAACTGATTTCCATTTTATTCGTTGATTCCCGACCCGGTGTAAACACAATATAGTTAACACACTGTAGGAATCTTTTATTTTTAAGATGGGATGTTTTTGACATTTATTTCTGTAAACATTCGTGTTCGAATTTCACTTATTCTACTAGGATGGTACTTATTTAAATGACCTTGCTTATTAGGACGCTATGCAGGAAACCGTTTATTTCACAGGCAGTGGGAAGAGAAGGTAGAAATGCGTCCTCCGTTAAATACGGAAACCGATTGATCCCCTCTGGATGGGGAATAGCCTGACTTTGATTAACTCTTTGATGTACCGGTTTTGGGTTTACAGAATTTCCGTTAGGGCAGGATGTCTATTGCCTAATGAATCAGATAGTCGCAATTTAACTCCACGGTCGGTTTTACGATGATAAAAGCGAATTTCAAGTGTGCGCTAAATATCTAAGTGTGGTCTAAATATCTTCTGAATGACCGGTATTTAACTTTTACGTCTTAATTAATTTTTGAACGGTGAGAATACTTCAAAAATTTGGAATTGCTAGGAATTACAGTGAATTCTCGTTATATGTAAACAACACGAATCTTGCCAGCGTCGTGTATCGTCCAGGAGACATACCCGAGCGGTATTATGTTTACACTCCCCGTATACCTCGCGGTAGTGGGGATAATTCTGCGACATTTATCATCCAGGTCTTGACGACGTATATAGAGAAAATCACTGTACATGAAGAAATAAAAAAGGCATTTTTAAAACTTTTTTACTTGATTTACGTGCCCTGCACGTTACAAAAAATATCCGCCGCGTTGTCGGAAAGTTAAAGACCTTTTTGGTTTCGCATGGTTATTGTATTACCGCGTACGCTTCTTATTTGAAGCTTGACTTGACTGTACGATATCAATTCCTTCAGTCTATATTACACATGCTATTGAACGCGGCAAACTTCATGCAACTTCACTAGCGGAATCGAAGCTTTTCAAAGATCTTTGGCGTCTAACCGGAACGCCACAAAGGCTTTGATAACCACAGCAGAGACTTCTATCATGCTACGAGGGGTCACCACCATTACCAGCGCGACGGTCTTAACCATAGATTGAGGACGTTGCAAGAACCTCGAATACTTAGTCTCTGTGGCATCGACCATCTGCTGGTGAAACATTCGTTAATCTTTCGTATCCAATGACAGTTACTGACAATTGAAACAAGTAAATTAATTGATCGTTTTATGGGCACCACCGAACAAAGAAATCTGTTTGGAAGAATCTGAACTGTTCTTTATGTATCCAATTATATGATACCTTTATCTGTGGCCCAACCGGCATAACGGACACACAGGACGGTACGAATGTAAGCGTACATGATAACCCAAGCGGTTTTCACATGTACATACTTCATGGAGACTCCCTATTAGAAGCACATTTATACCAGTGAAGGCGAACCGAGTGCATGACGAGTTGCGGTTATTGTTGCCAAGAGTAGACGGTGATCCACAATCCTCTTAGCGGGCCGCAATCGCTTTTCCCGTGAAATGTCACTATTCGATATCGCGTAGCCACCTTTCCACTGGAAGATTATGCACGCTTTAACGGAGATAACTATACCTACATTTGCCCTTTATGTCGCATGTAATTCGATCGTTGAAATCTGATTTTGTAATACGTCATATCTGGACTGCGGATCTTCAGGCATTTATGGCACCTGCAAATTTATCACCTACAAGAAAGCATTTATGTTGCGAAAATATAATAACGTTCCCAGTTTAGAAAATTAACGTTATTTGAAAATGGAAATTTTTAAATGTATTAGGAGGGCCCATAAGTAATCAATTATTTTGAAATGTAAAACAAACTTTGTGGTAAATTCAGGTTTTTATTTCTTAGTTTATTAAAGGAAGAATACAGACAGTTTTCATCTTAAAAGAATACGATCCTCTTCAACGATCGGTACAGAGCTAAAGGCAAAACAAATTCTTTGCAAATAATTGATTACTTATGGGGACCCCTAATGCACTAGCTCCGAGAACACGAGCAGCATATTTTTTCGTAGCGAACTCGAATAGTTCCCTTTGTTACATAAATGCAGTAATAATTGAATGTCGAAAACGACAAGGTGCTGGCCATTGATCAGCGAATACGGCCTTTATCGTTGCCGGTTGTCTGGGATATTGAACAATAACGGCAATCTATCGGATGGAATATCCAACAAACCTGCTTCAATGAACAACAGAGTGTCCGGGGCAAAGGTTGACCTGGGAGGAGTGGATGATGGTTCACGATCAAAAGCTGCGCGTACAGGATCGTCCTAGATAACGACATTAATTGAATCGCTATCAGTCGTGCCGTGGTCTCGCGTTATTCTACTACCGAAGCAGCTATTGTCTTCCATGCTTTATAGTCCTCGCTACCTACCACTCATTAGTCCATGTCCTCCGTCCGCGATACTTACCATTTGCACCCGAACTAATGACCACCACCCATTAACATTTTTGTGGCCGGTGTTTCGCTATCCGAATGAGGTTCGAAAACAAAGATAAATGTTTTAAATAAATAATATAGAAAATATTATCTTGGAAATGATATAGAACCAGAAGTATGGATTCCAATTTGAAAATTCAAAGTTCTCCTTTAGAGGCCTCTTCAAGGTCGTTTCAAAATCGAATCAATAACAGCGTAACGTGTCCCCAAGGATAATTTTTTTCTTGTTGTTTCGCGCTGTCAGCGACGTACTATTATTTGACCAAAGCGGTCTCGTTTAAATTATGACGGGGGGCCTTCGATCTCGGATTACAGTTCATTTGGCCGATTTCCAATTACAATTAAACTGATTACCAGCGCAGGCGAGCGGCGCGGCGCGGCGGACTAACAAAAAGCGCGCAATATCCCGACGTTATCGGCATCGTTCCAGAATGTGGTTGTACGCGAACACGCACTGAACTTTATTATCTGGTGTGCATCAACGATGTACAATGCGCGTGGATTTCCACGATTTTCACAATGTCCGCGCGGCCATGGCTAATTTCCTCGGTCGCGAATTAACTAGTCAACTAACAACTTTTAAACTTCGTTTCAGGTTTTCATTGCGCTTTCATATTGCGCACCGCTTTTATTCCCGCACATTGTGATTTACCTTCTGTTCGCTTTTTATCAGAAAAAAAATGTGTAAAATGTGAAAAAAAAGGTGTGTTGCTCGGGATCGAGACTGGTAGGTAACGTCTTTAATACTTCAAAAGCGATTGCGAATCTTTTTGAGAGTTGTCGCGTATGGAATATCGAATTTGGAAAAATATTGCAAGAAAGAAGATCGATTTGCTTGGCTTGTCAGACAGAGAGACGCATGGTGTCGGAAAAATAAGCTAACGATTTAATATCGATTAAGCGAGACCTGTTGGAACGCTATCGAAACGAAGATGTATAGCGCAGTGTGATCCGGTGCAACTATGCACAATTGGATTGCTCACTGGGCATGTTTCAGCCCGCCGTGAACAGATAGTTAACCGTGGCTACGAGATTCTGCAGCGGGGAATCTTATTACAGGTTGCATACGTAAGTGCGATGTGTGATCAAAACGAAACTCTGTTAGTTTCTTTCGGTCGGATGAAATTTCATGATTTTGCTTCTCTACGCTTTTCGGTGCCAATTTTCATCGAGTTGCGAGTATTTTAACGCGTACCATATGCAATTATGCACTCTGCGAATCGACAATGCGCCCAAAAGTGGAATAGAACCGGACTAAATAGGTCCTAATCGGCATACCTAAATTTGACTTCTATCTCCTTCGTAGCAGTTCCCTTTGCAACTTAATTTACAGTGGCGAGCACGTGTGCTCATACACTGCACGAAATTTATATAAATCCACCTACATTTTGATGTATTTTTAAAAAATATAGAGAAATTTGTTACTTTTCAAATATCTACAACATTGTATACTGACTACTCAGTAGAGATATATACGCCACTTTCTCACAAATGTTTACGTCTTGAATCTGTTTACATTTTCGTCGAAGGCCGCGGAACGGGAGTGCGAAATTTCTATAAAGCCACTTAGTTTGTGCTTAAATTTTGTGTGAATAACACGTGAGTCTCAGCTAAGGAACTTTAATTGTAATTGAGATGTGCGTATTTATACTAAAATTGATTTTTAAATTCATAAAAATTGTATATATATATTATATTTGTATTTATTTTTATTAGAATGCCACGAAGCAAGTTGTTGACCAGTGAAGAGAAGGCATCCACTGATGCTTATAAAGATATGGGGTGTTCTAATCGATCAATTGCGAAAAAATTAATAGATCGCATATTTTAATAGATAATTATATAAATTTGGGCGAAGAATATGGTAAGAAACACTCTACAGGTGGAAATAAAGAATTGACAAGAAGACAATATTCATTATTTATGAGGCTGGCAGCAAGGGAAACAAAAAGTGCAGCACAACTTCGAACTGAACTACAACTACCAATAATAACGAGGCGTGTGCAGCAAATTTTAAAAAGTTCAGAGCGATTTAAATGGAAAAAAATGCTCCTGAAACCAGCACTCAAAGAACGACACAAACAAGCTCGACTCGAATTTGCACAAAGACATATGTAATGGACAGAAGAATGGAACAATATAATTTTCTCCGATGAGAAAAAATTGAACTTAGTTGGCCAAATGGTCATAAGTACTACTGGCACGGTTTAAGAAAAGAACCTAACGTAGCAATGAGTCGTAACTTCGGTGGAGGGATCATTAATGATTTGGGCTGTATTCAGAGCCAATAAAAAACCCCAATCTGTCGAATTAACCACAGAATGAATTCGTCACTATACACGGAGCTGTTGGAGATAGTCTTAATACCATTCACTGAAGAAACTGAGACTTACAATTTCATTTTTCAACAGGATAACGCCTCAGTTCATGTATCAAGAGAAACAAAGGAGTGGTTAGACAGCAGAAATATCAGGGTTTTGACATGGCCAGCTTGTTCACCAGATTTAAACCCAATTGAGAACATTTGGGGAATACTTGCAAGAAAAGTATATGGCAATTGTAAACAATACAATTCTGTTTCTGAGTTATGGACTGCAGTGAACGAAGCGTGGACTTCGATCGAAGCAGAAATTCTTCGTGCTTTGATTGCATCAATGCCTAATCGACTTTTCGACGTTATTCGAAAAAATGGCAATTATACTAAGTATTAATATAGAAATTTAGAAGAAATTTTTGTTAATATTGATGTTATCTACTTAAAAAACGTTTGGCTTTATGGAAATTTCGCAGTTCGATTTTTGTTAAACTATATAATTTCACGTTTTTTTTATAAATGAAGAATATATCTATGACTGCAAACGTGTATACGGTTTCTTTTATTAATCCAAAAATGACATGATGCATCAGCTTCTCATTACTATGACATAATTATAAGATTTCATAAAAAATCAGGTTGCTTTATGGAAATTTCGGGAAGTGTAGTTGCCTGATGAGGGGAGGGAGCACGGATCGAGGGGAACAAGTTACCCTCTCTCTGCCAGTACCGGGTCAGTCACGTGACATAGTGATGCAGCCACGACAGGGACGGAACGCGTCACGTGACCGGGCCGGGACGGAAGCGTGGGGGAAATAGCGCGGTGGAAGGGGAAGGTTAGAGTGGGGAGAAAAATCTTAATCTGTGGCGATTCTGGGCAGCGGAATAGCACGGCGAAAGGGGAAGTTAGAGTGGGGGAACAAGTCCTGGCGACTGTGCGTGTGCTGAAACCAACAGAGTCTAGTTTCTTTCTGATCACGATCTGTTCTGGTCATACCCAGATAGCACAGAGACGTCTTAAAGACGTTCAGACGTCTATTAGACGTCTGAATGTCCTACGAACGGCTTCCGAACGGCTTCTGAACGTCTCTGGAACGTCTTTGTGAAAAAACTGTACGTCTTAAAGATGTCTTTAAGACGTCTCGAAACAGACGTATTCAAGACGTCCCGAAACAGACCCCTAGTACCACAAAAATATTAGATAGATATGTTTGTCAAATATTGGGAAAATATTTTTTAAGCCACATTTTTTCTTGTGAGAAAAATATTGAATTTGAATATTGTATACATGTACAAAAAATATAAATTGAATGTTTGATATAACAAAAAAATTAAATAAATAAAAAAAAATAAATTAAAAGAATGTTTTTCAGCATATCCGTGCACATTAACATTTTATGCTTTATTTATTTATTTATTTATTTATAAATAAAAAAAATAAATTAAAAGAATGTTTTTCAGCATATCCGCGAACATTAACATTTTATGCTTTATTTATTTATTTAATTAATTAATTAATTAATTTATTTATTTATAAATAAAAAAAATAAATTAAAAGAATGTTTTTCAGCATATCCGCGAACATTAATATTTTATGCTTTATTTATTTATTTAATTTATTTATTTATAAATAAAAAAATAAATTAAAAGAATGTTTTTCAGCATATCCGCGAACATTAAAATTTTAAGCTTTATTTATTTATTTATTTATTTAATTAATTAATTAATTAATTTATAAATAAAAAAAAATAAATTAAAAGAATTTTTTTCAGCATATCCGCGAACATTAACATTTTATGCTTTATTTATTTATTTAACTTATTTATTTATTTATCTATTTATTTTGATATATTATTTTGGATTATGGATTTGTGATATATAATGTATAGTTTTATTATTAAACAATATTTATTGCTAAATTCTATTGCGAATATATATGTAATATATTATAATAGTACTAAATTAACAATTTAGTTATTTAACTTTCCTAAATAAATAAACGTCTATTCGAAGGATGGAAAACTGCGTTATATTGTGTTGCGAGTGTACAGTTTGTAAAGCTTTTCTCTAGCAGTTTAGAATGACTGAAACGTCAAGAAATGAAACGTCTTAAAGACGACTCGTAAAAGACGTCTTAAAGTCGTCTGAAATGAGACGTAAAAACGACGTCTTTTCAGGACGTAAGACGTTCAGACCAAAAATGGACGTAAAACAGACGTCTTTAAGCCGTCCAGTGCTATCTGGGTACTGGTTACGCCTAAATGGATAGGATCGAGCGTTCGCACCTAGAAAACGATCAGTGGTACAGGGTTGGCCTAGTGAACCTGACAACGTGATGCGTAAGCGCAATAAGTCACGCGTGCTTCCGTACACAGTACGCCATCATATGTCGAGGTATGGTTGCGTCCATCGAGGTCTGCCAAATAGAGTCGCTCAGCAACCGTACGCTCGAAATCCCTCCGCAAAATATTCTAAAAGTCTCCACGCAGTCTCGACGAAGTTTATCTTGTAAAGTTCTTGTCAAGCAACTTCGGTTGAAATAAAATGATTACGGTTGGCAGTAACACGATATTTCAGCTGCGCCGAAAGTCGTGTAATTTTACGCCAGAAATATGGCAGCCGGAGAATAAATCCCAGAAGAGCGTACACGCATATGCAATTTTTCTTCTCGAGCGATAACTCGATAAATTTATAATCTGCGGCTGCCTTCCGACAACGCTGGAAGAACCATTCATAATGGGAGCATCGCACGCGAATCATGTATCATTCTAATTGATTCTAAGTACAGAGTCAGACAGAACGAACAGATACAGGTGTGTTTAGAACGAATGAATATTCATCGTATAAAATCGTGGAGGAATGTTTCCGGGGTGTTCCACATCTGCGCTTGATAAACGTACATTACTCGGGATCCGTTTTACCGAAACTTTTATTCCAAACATATTTTTAGAATGCGTGCGTTAGTAATGGTTTTCAGAATTCCTGGAGCTGTCTCTCGTTTCGTAGAAGACTCGTGTTCAACATTGCAATTATTAACGATGAAGAGGCAACTGCAGCGATAAAACTCGCAGTCTAGTAATGATATTTGTTACAGCAATTATATAATATCTCCACTTTATTTCACTTGACTCGGAAACACCAGTAAAATGGCAGATTCTGGAAAAATCTCGCTAATAATATACGAGAAATTCGATCGAAATGTTATTTACAGTTAAGCGATGAATATGAAATTTAAATGTTGAGGAAGTTATAGTGGAAACGGTAATCTTGTTACGGCTATGGGAAGTAATAAAGATTGAGAAAGGATCGATATACATCGAACTAAACGACCTGTAGTGGCACGAAATCAATTTACATTTTTGTCAGAGGGTATCACTGAAAAATGAATTTGCATCCCTAGTTCGTGCGACCCTCGAAACTTTATTCCCATCTGAAAGTATAATTCCTTCTGAAATATTAAATTCTTCGTAAACATACATATATTCGTGGTCGTTGAGTGGTGACATAAATGCCTTTCTCGTACTACAGTATAGTAATAATATGCTTAAGAATTTATCATATACATAATGTTTTTCGATGAACTTTGGTCTTTCTATGTCAAGATTTATAAATTGTTTTTTGGAAAATTTGCTACTAAAGTTTATGTTAATAATTACTTAATGATACAACTATTTGTGCATTTAGATGAAATTTTACTGCCTTAAGGTTCACTTAAGGGCCAAAAAAATTGAAATAAACTTTATTTACAATGACTAGACTGAGGATTAATTGAAATTGCGAAGATCTGAAAATTGGAGGGTGTTGAATTAGTATCACAGAACTGAATTAAGTATAGCAGAAAATTTTCAACCGACCGATAAGAATTTGTTTCCGTAATCGGTGATAGGGAATTACTATAGCAGATACTGCGCTTTTGGGAATACTTTTGCAAGAATTTCGATTTTCTGGAAAAAAATCGCGGTAATCAAGCGAAGACATTATTGATTCGCAGGGGAAGATTGGAACGGAATCGAGAATGCTACTTATAGTCATACACCCTTAAAATTTATGGGGTGACCAACGTCTCCTATGTTGTACTTACGTCCGGTCCTCGGGCATTTATGTTATCTACACGAGACACGACTATCTGAAAAGCTCTAAATTTCTGTAAACGATTGGACATTCATCCTTGATCGATTTCGCTCGAATTTGAAAAAAAATTTTTTATAGGGAGTTTTAGTGTCATTAAAACAAGCTTCACCAATATGAAACTCCAATCATCATTTAAAAGATAGTTTCAATTAAAATTTTAAATACCCCGCTGTAGTGGAGGTAATTCCGCGACGTTTATCATCCAGGCGTTGGCGACATATATAGAGAAATCACTGTACATTACTTATACAGGAAAATAAAACCGAGTAAACGATGTCTTTTCAAAATACATAAATATGTAAAGTGTCCTATAATTTAGCACTGTGCCTCTGAAAGCTGTGGGCATGATTTTTTTTTTTTTGCATCCTGCATACATTCGTTACATTCGTTCCGCGCGTTCGTTACAGAGGAAGCGCGCAATTTGTGTACATTTTATTCCAGAAGAGTTACAAAAATGCTCCGTGACGAATAAGTGGAGCGCATAATGAGATAATGCGCAGATGAATGCACCTCGGAAGCTATAAATATATGGACGCATAGTAAGAAGAAACGTCGAAAGAAAGGCTAGCGATCGGTTGGAATGTGTGCTCACGCAAGAAAACATTAACAATCCGAAGCGTCAGAAAGATTAAAAGTGCGACAGCAGTAACACTTTCTCCAACGGAAGAAAATTCTCCGAAAAATGTTTAAACTTTTGGTGGTCATCGAAATGTTCGGCTCTATTTATTGCGGTGCGTTAACAAACACAACCTACACTGGAAATGACTTTGACACGCAAAAGCTTTACCCGGTTGCTTCCAGAACTGTACGTAACGCATTCTAAGAAAATTGTCGCATTCTAAGAAATGCAAAATCAGTTTATTGTTTATTTTTCTTTGTAAAGTTCCCAGGATTCAGTGACATGTTCACCGATTTCCAAAGAAAAAGTTATTATACCGGTCAGGGGACACAGACTGCCATGGCTCCCACCTATTATCCGTAAGTACGATCCACAGTGATATCAATATTCCCGAAAATATCGGCAAAATGAACAGAAAATAATCGAACTCAATCTTAATCATGCTCAAGGATGTTCGATCCACTGAGTGTGCTAGCAACGCTGGCATTTTTAGCGTTTCTGCTTCAGTCGATCGCGTCGCTGTTCGATCATTCGAGATCATTGTCATCGTCGACGCTAACAGCTCGACAGTTTATGGAAGTCGAAATGCTGACATTGGTTACGCAAGCGCTTCACGCGTTGGAAAAACACGTGAGTAAATCGACAGCAGGAAATGCATTTTACCTTGAATCGAGCTTTTGTTAATGCCGGCAATATTCATTTTCAGGAGAAGAGTCACAAAGGAAAGTTGCCCGCGAGTGCGAAACGTAAAATGGCGTGATTCGCAGAAAATTGCTGAATAAAATTTATGTCCGTCGATCCGGTAACAATTAATTTGCCATATTATTATGCGCCGAGAGAAAATTTTGGTGAATTCCAGGTGAATTTAAAGCAACTGAAATTAAATAGATTTCCGTAGAAGCGAGCAACACCGATATCAATTTTATCACAACTTTGAAATCTCTTGAAAAAATCCGCAGTTTGGTAATTCAAATTGTCGTCAATATCGCATTGAATTCGGCTCGAGCTCAATAATTGCGAAGTCTGGTGGCCCCGTGACGGAACCATGGGGGATGAAACAGTTTCGAATCTGCACCGAAGTACTGCAAGATAGGATGTAGCTTCTTCCCTCCAGTTTGCTTTTGTATCTTATAAAACCTTGTCGCTCAAGTCAAGTGAATGCGTCCTGTTGCATAGTTCAACAACTATGGCGTTTGTGTTGCGCACACAGGAGACAGTGTCAAGTTATTTGCGTTACCGCGTTGACTTCGGAGTTACGAGGCTCTCCGATATGCAAAAAGGTAATAGTTTCCGAAAGTTCTCCACCGCATCATAAGGTCTCGCTGCTTCTGAACGTGGCAAGCTGACCAGCCGCGAATATCGGGCACACGCACAACCAAAAACTGAGCACAGACTTAACGAACCATAACTGAGCACAAAAATAATCCAAATCTTCTTAATTTCTATTCAAGAGTCCCTCGTGACCCCAACAAAATTTAACATCTCGCCTTCCCAACTGAATTATACAGGGTGTTTGGTAACTGGTGGTACAAGCGAAAAGGGGGTGATTCTACATGAAAGAATAAGTCGAAAATATACAATAACATTTTTTCATCCGAAGTTTCGTTGTCGAAAAAATCGAGTTTGAAATGCAGCGAATACGCATGCTATTCGATAGGAATTGTCTGACGCGTCTGATCATTACCAACCAAATCTACTTCCTGCATATACTAAAGCACACAAACCTGACAGATCTTCAAAGTCGATTTTCTTGAAAACAAAGCCTCAAACGAAAAATGTTTATTCTATATTTTCGACTTACTCTTTCATGTAGAATCACCCCTTTTTAGCTTATACCACCAGTTACCAAACACCCTGTATAATGTAACAAGTTCTTTTACATATACGGTGATTTCTCTACATATGTCGCCAAGTTCTGGACCATAAACGTTGCGGAATTATCCCCACTATCTACTATATATATTAGCCGTTTATTTTGAAAGTGGCCTAAGTCCATTTGTCAATTATTTCCGGTTGCCCGTGGTTACATGTACAACTTCAAGTTATCTATCAATAAAGCATTTGAGCTTACTTATATTCTGGGTAAATATGATAATTTTGGACACATAAGTTTTCGCAGTTAGTTCAATAATTAAAACCATCAATTTGAAAGTGGCCTAACGTCCGGAGGACATTATCAAAAAGTGCCGGGTAGGTAATAACTTTATTCTAAATGATATGAAACAAGAGGATTTCATATCAACATAATTTTTGGAGGATACAATTTTTAAAATGGTAAAGAATTCTAACGGAGAAACAATAAATTGGTTAAAAATATGTTGGATGCGTTTTTTGAGGGATGAACCATATCAAATTTTCTATAAAATATCAATGGATGAGAATGCAAAGTTTGAAATCCTGGATTTATTACCACGTCGGGGTAGACCAAGAAAGTTCGAGAATATTGTATTGACACCACAAAATGTAGATGAGCAGTAAATTGTTAAGTAATTTATGTAGTTAAAAAATGTCCTGAATTGCATAAATTGTGTTCTTGAAGTGTTGTAAAGATATATAAAGTAAATTGAGTATTGTTTTTTTCAATTTGAAGCATCTTAAATTATGTTGAATGGACTTGGACTCCTTCAAATTTTATAACGAATCTGGTTGTTAATTTTGAAAGTGGCCTAACTCCATTCTTGGTAAGAAAACGCTTATTATTCACTTAATAATTGTCATTATTTTAATAGGAACTATAAATTTAAATCATTTAGATACACATAAGCAGTATGACTCATTAGTATCCTCTACGTATATTTTTAATTGCATTGAAACGCAAACCCTTAAATATTTCAATTTAAGTATAAAAGGACTTAGGCCACTTTCAAAATAAACGGCTCATATAATACTCTCAATATTCTGCCAAGTGCACGATGATCTTTCCACCGTGAATGTTAGATAACGATGTTAACGTTTGTGACCGACCAGATAGAATAATTTTAATATTTATAGCATAGTGAACGATGGCAAACATGATTCAATAATTGATTAAATCATTAAACGATTCAATGTCGATTCTACATTACTACTGAAAGGTTCAAAGGTCAACAAATCGGCTACCAAATTGGGAAGAAATCCTATTACAACACATTTTCAATATTCTCAGATAATTATATTTTTCTATTATATTTTCCTCTTTTGACAATAAAATCTTTAAGTCGTGTACACGTCATCGAACGTTTAGCTTTTCATTCATAGGCGAATTGGTATTCGGTAAAACGAGTGATAGTCTCGAGTAAATTGTCTGACGCGTCTGATCATGACCAACCAAATCTACTTCCGGCATATACTAAAGCACACAAATCTGCCAGATCTTCAAAGTCGATTTTCTCGAAAACAAAGCCTGAAACGAAAAATGTTTATTCTATATTTTCGACTTATTCTTTCATGTAGAATCACCCCCTTTTCGCTTGTACCACCAGTTAGCAGACACCCTGTATATGTATTTAAATTTAAAGGTATTTCAGAAAATTTATACAGAATTTCAGATAGGTCCTAGTATGATACCTCGCAATCTCAATAAGCACAGTACAGAAATTATTTTGGGGCCATGGGAGAACCCAGGTTAACATTGTTTAGTGCCACTTGTTCTGTTTTAGTATTCGTGTATATGTACATATATTTTAAAATGGAACGAAAAACAGAATAACATTTTCGTAGTATACTTTAAAAGAAAAACGCGATAGTGGCCAAGTTTGAGGTTTTTTCGTGGGGCTTGTGCTCTTGGTTATCCTTTCTATTTTTCGTTGAAGATTTGTAGTCCCTGAGAGGATTCATTGGTGTGTGCATGTACTGCAATAAATTAGAACAGAAGATCGACTTGATCAAGTACCAAACAGGGAATTGAACCTGGATTTCTTGTCTTTCCTTCTACGTAGGGATGCTTGGGTCCATTTTGACCCAGCGTTTCAAGGGCATCGTATTTATTTGTCTTTTTAGCCCTGGGCTGGTTCAGAGTTACCCTAAGTTGCTTCGAATATCAAATTCTTTTATTTAATATAGCTTTCCGGTCGTGAAAAGTTTAGGTGGAAATAATGCTTCGGTATATTTAAATGTTTTTACTATTTAGTTTTGCTGGCGGCAAGTTCTGTTCATTCCTGGTAACACGATTTTACATCATTGTTGGTTCTTCAGCAATGGCCAATCCAAGAAATGTTTTTCTGAGCGTTGACGACTTTAAGGGAGCCGTCGGTTTCTTCCATTGATATTGCAAAGTTCTCTGCGCAAAAAGGATTACGGTCCACAATACCGGGGGATAAACGTTTCCCGCTCCACTGACCCGTTTGTCACTGTCGATCGCTGGCAAAGCGGAGGACCGTTAGGTTAGAACTGCTCGCAACCCTCGCCCCCTACCCTCGCGTGAACCCGCAGACCGACCGCACTTCGTACTCTCTGTCTGCAACCCAACACCGGCTGCCTTTGCATCCACCGGAAAATATGTCTCTCCCCCGTGTTAGAATCGGAAACGTTGCGGGGTTTGATAGAGGCCCGTGCTTTCTTGTTAGTTCCACAAACTTGCCACGACTTTATTCCTCGCGTGATGCTTTCAACCGGCGACGGTCATCATTCATACGGCGCTGCGAGTAATCGTAAACTTGATCCTGTTTCGAAATTTCTCAGGACAGTTTAACCGTCCTTGGGCAAGCAAAAATTTACATCGAAACGAAAGAAATTCGGAGGGTGAAATTTCTGAACGACTCAAGTTGCCCGCGTACGGTTAAATTAATTATTAGAGAGAGATATGTTGACTACCTTTTCTTTTGGTTTCAAGGGGGGTTTCTTTAGTTACAACAGAGTATTAGGGGAGAGTTGCCAAATGCGTACCACTTAATTTCGAAAGCAGTTTATATATTCTTTAGTAGGAATTTGAGCAAAAATTATGTTTTGCATTTATGTATTAACTATCGAAGTTGCAATTTAATATGATTTTTTAAATATTTATTGATAGATCATTGTGATATGAACACTTTTATAAGATCATGCAAACAGTACAATTTAGGCAACCGCCCTAGTAGCACAAAATATTGTATACACATTCATATAGTACTAAAAAGAGATTCAATCTTTTTTTAATATTCAAATATACATAGAATATTTATTTTATATTAAGTAACAAATATTTCTTTTTAAATATTCAGAAAATATCTATTTCATGTTACGAGAAAAATATTTTTTTCTGAATATTAAATGAATCTTTATTTCATATTATAAGTAGAATATTTTTTCCTAATATACATATAATATTTATTCAATATCATGAAAAAAATATTTTTCATAGTTTCTAATTTTTGTTATAACTTTTTCTTAAATTTGAAAATTCTATTGAATGTTATTTAACACTAGAACTACCGGTGGGTCAAAATGACTTCCTCCTAATTTTTTCTTTTAGAGATAGATGGAATATAAAGATGGTGATGGATTATAAATATGTTTCCATGAGAAAATTGTTTAATGAACTTCTCTATCGAAGTAGATATTTAAACAAAACTAATACGAAATCTAAACAAATCTTATTTTGTTGTTATTATAAGGCAATGTATGCCAGTTGCATTACTTTATATTTTTTAAATATCTAGTTTATATCTTCTGAATATTTAGCTTATACTTTTTAAACATTCAATTAATATTTCTTGTACATGTATACAATATTCAGATCCAATATTTTTCTCATATGAAAAAATGTGGCTTAACAAATATTTTTCCAATATTTGAAAAAAATATCTATCTAATATTATTGTGCTACTAGGGCGGTATCCTAAATGGAGCAGCCGGTTTCCAAAATTGTACCTCATGTGTTGGATTAAAAAGATACAAAAAAATCATAAGAGAAAAGGTATTTTGCGTTTAATTTCAGTTTAATATACAATACAACATAAAAATAAAATGGAATATTACATTACTTAACTTAAATACAACTAGGACAATAATAAATATTGTCTTCTTTCAAAACTCCTCGAACCTTTTTTAATGCAGAAGTAGGTCTTTTTATCAATCCAAGGAGGTGTCTTCTTAACGTTGGCTTTGGAATTTTATACCGCCGAGAACATTCGTTGAATCCGTATTTTTTATTTTTGTAAGCCTCTATTGCTAATTTCATCTGTTCTTCTGTCCATTCACAATATTTTCGCTTTCCCATGCTAAAAAAATTTGAAATATTGTAAATCGTTTATTTTCGCGGTAAAATTTGAATAACAGTATCTTAAATCGTACTGGTACGATTTAGGAAACCACAGTGTGGTACGATTTAGGGAAAAGACGTCCCGCTAAATAATTGAAGCTAACCTTTAAAACATTATCAGCATGTTTTATAAACTAAATAGAAATAAATAATATAACATATCTAGTTTTCAAAAATATATAAGACTACCTCAGAAACTGTATAGATTTATATTTAATTCAGCCGATTAAAATCTTTTAAAATTAACATCAGACTTGCCTGATTTCTTTGTGCTTCTGTCATTCACAAAACAACACTTCATGCGAATGACTTTTTGGTCCTACTTTATCGATATAAATAAAAGTTCATATCTTTACCACCTGGAGGCATCAAAATGCATTAATTTTTAAAGAAAAGAGCTGGTACGATTTAGGTGACCAGTACGCATTTGGCAACTCTCCCCTATATGTATTTCTATTTATTTAAGAAAAACCACAATTTCCCTAGTACCCCGGTCCGGTGCTAGGGGAACTTTCCCTACGTAGTAGTTGCGCGAGGACTCTTGCGATTGCTGGAAACGTAGAAACACAATGAGGTCGCAACGAGAAACGTGGGGCGGGGAGAGGGGTGGAGGAGAAGAGAAGTCAGATGGAATACGGAGAAAGAGCAGGAGCGAGTCTCATTCGAAGTTGTTACAGAATAATTAATTTGGGCCCTCCGTCCGAACAGGCAGTCTTATATATGTTCCACGGTCGTAGCGTATGGTAATGCGCTTCAGCCTGCGTGACATTTTATCCTCCCACCCTTCCTTTTCACAGGGGTAGCGGCGCAGCCGAGCGTTTTCATGTTCCAGCAGTTTGGTCCGCGATCCGTGCAAATTACGGTCGAGGACGAATTTCCGCTCTACGTTACGTCCTAGAGCGGCCCGTGATTTAGGGACACCTCCGAAAATGAAAAGTATTTAGGTCCTTTCCCCGACTCGAATAAAAGATCGCCGGTGACAATTAAATCTCCGCTGGCTGAAAGAGCATTTTTATCGATACCCGGTTCGGCACGATTAACACTTTGACTGCCAAACTAGAAACCTCAAAAATTCCATCAAACCAATGTAACTTATTTAATGAAATAAAAATTGAAAAAAATGATGTGTATGATATTGAGTAATCCTCCAACTTTCTGCCATTTTACAGATCCTAATAAAATTTGGTGTGATTAATATATCAGCGTAAAAATTCATTTTAAAACTTGGACAAATAATTTCATAAATAAATAATTTCCTCACCCACATATGGGTGACATGGCAGTCAACGTGTCAAATCATGAAAGACAGATTAAATCACGGTACCCGTGAATATTTTTAAACTCGAGCATATTCTATGTATCAGATTTTCAATATTTTCAAGAAACTGTGGTCCACGAAAGCGTTCGAACGCCCTTTAACCCTTTGACTGCGGCGCGCTCTCGGACGAATCCATCTATATGGTCGGGCGCGTTTTTGGAAGAGCAGTGTAATATGAAGACAATTGATTGAACGATATTGAAACAATTGCCGATACTTAGTTGCTATGTTACATAAGACAACAAATTCCATGTTGAATCAGTTGGTAAAACAGTAATAAAAGTGTTATAGTTAAAAAATACAGAGGGCGTATATATACGCTTTTCGTATATATTGATGGATTTGTGAGGGCGTATATATACGCTTTTCGTATATATTGATGGATTTGTGAGGGCGTATATATACGCTTTTCGTATATATTGATGGATTTGTGAGGACGTATATATACGCCTTTAGCAGTCAAAGACAAAAAAAGCAATTTTTAAAGAATTTTTCCTGAGAAGACCTTTACATCTATTAATGTAAAAATTTGTACACATATTATGGTAACTTTTAACTGTATTATAACATTTTTTATTTGTAAAAATAATAATTTTGAAACCTGCTATAGCTGATCTCCTGGAGCTCCTCTAAAAAAAGGCGCTTTGCGGTGACCACTATATCTCTGGACTGGATTATCAAAAATGAAAAAACCAAACTGATTTCGTTAAAGAAACGTATAATCTAGTAATTAATCGAAGGAATAAGCAAAATAAAATTTTGTGACAAAATGGCAGCTTTTCAAAGAAAAAAATCGATTTTTCACAAAAATTTTGGCCTTAAATTGTTTATAAAAAAAAAATATTCATCGGAGAGAAAAAAGCTTCGATTAATTACTAAAAAACATACTTAAGAAGCTTGTGTTGAAATTTGAGAGTGATCGGTTCAGCCATTTCCGAGAAATCTTGGTCACCGACTTTGAAAACACAGTTTCGAGAAAAACGCGTCGAAAGCTGGAAAGATCGCGTTGAAATGCTCTGGCGCTCTCAAACGCTCTGACACGTCTTTACAAATATGCGTGTAACTTCGAAAATAATTGCCGGATTGACTTGAAATTTTTTGTGCGTATACTTAAATATATGTACATTACGCAAATGAAATAAAAAAATCGATTTTTTGAACATTCTAACTGTATATAACCCCTTAAATCAGAATAACAATTTTTCAAGATTCTACCAATGATTTTTAACCTTTTTACCCGTGCCTACAATGAAAATTTAAAATACTTTTGTGGACTCATAGATGCAGGAAGTTTGCAGTTTTATAGTTGTTAAAGTGTTCGCGTAAACGTTTGAAATATCTGAAATCTACATTTGCCGTTGAGGGTGCAGACTACAAATTTTCTTGCTCCATTTTCTGATTAAAATTACGCTCGTCGGTACTTAGATTTCTGCATGTTTACTTTGCGGAATGTGGGATTAGCGTTTGAGGATAGGGAACCCGGGGGTCGGTACGACTGCTGTGTTTCATCGGTTTAAATTTGGGCTACACGTCTCCGTGTGTATTTCTTCGTGAATATTCCCTGCGCGAAACAATCACGTATGTGGATTTTACTCTTATGAATTTTAACGATTACACAAGTTTAATGTTGTCCGGCGATTCGTAGAAGCTTTTCTTATCACTGTACCTACCGCGGCCGGTCAAATTGACCTTCTCAAACTTCTGTGTGCAATTTTGTACATACAACATGATCACATCGCTATTTTGCGACTTTTCGTAAAGTATGTATACATTGTATTTTTCAGTATTTATTTCTCGTTTTATTCTTTTTTTTTCCCAAGAAATATATGTATCTTGTCCTACCTACTCACGTGCCTGGTTGATAATACTGTTTCATGGCAAATACATTCAAACCGCAAAGTTAAACGACACAGTACATGTTTGTAAATCGAAGGGAAAGCGTCACAGTATTTTTTGTATAATTGAAATTATATGAAAATAAATTTGTATCGTCATTTTATGGAGCTGGTTCATCTACTAATTCATTCAGCAACAAATTTACTATTATCTACGTTTAATTATATTAACAACTTTTTTCAAGGTCCAGTCATTTTGACAATTTCATAAAAATTGTCTGCATTAACTGTAAGACTATAATATAGACAAAATGTCTAATTTGTTTATTTTGCAAATGTCTAGAAAGTAATACAGCACGATGTTTAGACTCTTGAAATGTTTTCAAAGTACAGTGTATAATCGATAATTGTCCAAAACACGGGTCTGGCCAGGGACAATTATCGGACAGGAGATACTATGATCCACTGCCGAATGTAGAAAACTCACCCCGCGGTGGTGGGGATAGTTCCTGGACTTTTATCGGTTAGATATTTGCGACATGTATCGAGGAAATACTGTATTGTATTTCGTCCAGTCATTTTCGTTAATGGTATCACATAGAACTGTCCAACACACTGTTCTGTCCGGAACATATCGGACATCTGAATGCTGTTGCTCTCGGCCAATACGTTTTTAATTGGAAGGGTATTAAGTCAAAGGGAAGAAAGTGGGGGAAGAATAATGATGGTAATTCCACGGAATCTCGTTTTGTAGCCTGGTCGAGGGCTGCGCAGACGGCAAATTTCAGTGGATAGAGGTTGCTCTTCGGGGTGGCTGAGGATTTGATGACGTCATCATCTGCTCTAATGTTCAGACATTACCTGGTTTAATTATACGCTGCCCCCCCCCCACCTCCGTGACCTTTCGCCATGCCTCTATGCCGTTCCGACAGTAATCGCTTGTGCCTGAACGTTTCTCCTTTCGACGTTGGAGGGGGGGGGGGGGGGCAAGCGAGCATGCCGAGCTCCTCATTCACAGAAGATGAACACGGATGCTAAGAGTTGGAAAAGGAAGATTTGCGAATGAATAGGGCGCAAGGAGACGGGGAGTTGAAGGATAATTAAAGCACAAAAGAAAATAGCAGTTACAGATGCAAAGGGACTCGAAAACACCGAAAAGGAGATGGCGAGTGCTTTATGCGAAAAGCGGAGGAGCGACATGCCACCGACGAAAGTTCAATCCTCCCATAAAGTATACAAGGTATGCTCAAAAAGTTGTAAGACTTGGCGTAATTAAAAATTAAATTCCGTTGATTAAGGGATTTCTATTTTTTATCTTTCTACGTACATCCCTCCTCTAGCTACACGCTCAGTACAACGTTCACACAGTTTTCTAAAAGCCTTTGCGAATCCTTTTTTTGTCACAGTGGTTTCTCCGTATAGGTCGCCAAAGCCTGGATGATAAATGTCGCGAAGTTATCCCCACTACCGCGGAGTATACCTCGTGAGGGGCCACGAAGCACGAGAGGTATGTCTCCTCAGGTGTATCCTCAGTTATGTCTCCTGGACGATACATGACGCTGGCAAGACCCGTGTTGTTGACATATATCGAGTATTCACTGTATCCGTTTTAATTGCTCGGTTACTGCCTATCTTATTGTGAATGACTGTACGGTTTCATCTTTTGAAAATCAGACTACGGAAGGCGAACAATGTAGCCGCCATTAGTAAATTTCAGCAGTAAGTACAAAAACGTTTTTCGGGTTGCGCCGTTATGCAAATGGACTGGAGACTCGATTCGTTGCGAAATTACAGGAAGAAATTTCGAAAATGTTGAGTAATGGAACGCATCCAATTAAGGCAATAATGATTATCACAGAACGCGCAATATTTCGCCTGTCCGCGGCGATGAGGAAATATTAAATATGAATCTGTTATAATTAACTTTATCTACGTGAAATTACCTTAATTATCTGTCAGGTGACAGACCGGTATAATAAATTCCGGAGTCGATCGAATTGTTCGTATAATTCACTTCGTTAATGCATAATTCCGTCATAATGAATGACTTCGGCAATACGTAATGCCGTACATCCGTTAAACGCGACGGCGAAACGTCCTTATAACGATGGATGCTCATTCGTACCGATTGATATACAGCTAAATGTCAACGCACAGTTTTCATAATGTACGTTTTAAAAAATGTGTAACTCCTGTAATTTTTATTATTTTTACTTAAAAAAAAATAACTTGCGCGCTTCAAGTATCTGTGAATTTGCGTGCAAATGAATAGTGCAGAAAGTGCCGACGAGTGGTGGTTCGTCCATAAGAGAATTGCGTTCCATTATTCTGACTTTAATATAAATAATAATAACTTTAAGTTTTCACTTGCTTTACCTGATATTGATATTATGGACTTTCATAGACTCAACTTTAAAAAATATTGGTGGCTATCAATCAACGATAGCCATATAGCTGACCTCAGGGAACGTAGAATAAGTTCTTTAAGAACACATTAATGTTAAGTGCTTCGAATGAACTGTGTGCAATTATTAACGATCACATCCACATATATGGAATTTAAATTTATTATGTATATAGTTGTATATATAAATCTCTCCTTCTATCCTTTTTCTTCTTTTCCTCTCTTTTTCTTTTTTTATTATTAAGTTAGTTATAAGAATTATTTACCAAAGACTGTTGATGGGGTTTTTTTTGTTTATATTACTTTTCCCCTAATTCCGAATAAGCAAAGACTGTTCAGAGTAATTAATAGCACTCTGATTATATTTTAAGCGTTATTAATATTATAAGTTTTAAATAAACCAAAAATGATTATCTATAAGTTGCGCAACCTAGTGTACAAATAGATACAAATCCGCAATAGCCGTCTGGTATTTTTTCTATGTTTGTTGTTACCAAACCAACTAATTGTACTAAGTTTTGCAATAAACATGTTTATTAAAAAAAAAAAAAAAAAAGTAGTGGCTCGTCCGGTGGTGTTGTGGGATGGTGATCGTGGAGGTTAAGCGACGTTGGTTTGGGGCCCGTCGAAAGATGGGTGAACGCATAGGTTAGGTGTGAACCTATAGCGAGGATTGTAACCGTGAGGGGAACAATAATAAAAGAATAGAATAATAGACTTAGTGCAGAAAGTTTGATATTTCTGTCGTAAAAAAAATTGTAACACCATTTTTCGCCAATTTTTGTCGGTAACGTGGTCACTCTACCTTACCGCGAATCTACGAAGACCGTGCGTCATCGGTTCGCGACTGTACTAAACTGGAAAATCGGTTCAACGAGAATGATGGAGATTTCAGAAGTTTCAGGAGGAAGAGATTCAAAGGAGAGAGAGAGATAGAGAAAGAGAGAGAGGGGGGGAGTAAGATCTCTACAACGTAATTCACCAGAGAAAACAGAAATATCGATTGCCAGTGCAAACGGGTGAGAACAAACTTCCTGCGGGCAGTCCATCTCTCAAAGAAATTTGCTTCAGCTAGGCGACTGGTTTTGATCCTGTGTCTCCGCGGCCACTGATACATACATAGCGCTTTCGTCGGGCTATTTCATTCCAGCAGACGTATCGGCCGAGATCACCGGTATCGCTGTATCCTCGTACATATGTCCAGCATGCACGGCAGCTAGCCGTGGACACGAAAACCAATCTGGGAAGCAGATTCTAGATTTCGGAGCTGACACGTTTCTTCGGCGGTCGAGATCCAAAAACCGATTACTTTCGAAACACGAAGGACACGTGTGCGCCATTAGAATCCCTCGGAGTGTGACACTCTCGCCCTTTTTATTCTTTACCTACAGCCTTCCAAAGGACATTACACCAGCACGAGAATCATATTCTCAGACTAGCATCCTCCGTTCCCACGAGAAACTGACGGGATGCATGGAGGTTGCAGCACAAGAAAAATGCCGCGTATGAGATTTGAATAAAAATGTGCTGTATAATGCCCGTGAAGCAGTGCTTTATTCAAAGCGGTTAATCTTTTTTTAATCGTTCATAATAATTAGTCGCGATGAGGTCACAGCTAGTGTTCTCAGTTTTTCACCTGCAAAATATTTGTTATGGGACCCTCAATCTTTGCTGCAATTCTCCAATATTTTGTATCACTCTGTGTACAGTTATTTCTCTATATATGTCGCTAAGGCCTGGACGGTGTATGTCGCGAAATTATCCCTACTATATAGTAACTATACTATAGTCCGTGACGAAGCTCGAGAGGCCTCGGTAAACATGACACGGTTCGGGTATGTCTCCTGGACGATACATGACGCTGACAAGACTCGTGTTGCTGACATATATCGAGAAACCACTGTAATACTAGAACGTTTATTCGACTTTTTGTGGCGGAGTGTACATCCGAATACTTGAAATTCATAATCTAAACAATTACGGTCAAGACAGAACGAGGACATGTCTCCTTTGTTCCCAGATATCTGTTTTGCTCTCATTCGCAGTCCAATTTTCCTTATTGGTTTTTTTCCTTCCTCTCGAATTCATCTCGCGCGATTCTCCATTCATTCGGGGAAGGTAGCGAGCGTGTAGCTAACTGCGGTCTGCCAGCCTTTATGTATGTATGTATGTATCTATGTATGTATGTATGTATGTATGTATGTATACGATCTAACCAGGGACAGCTTCAGAGGCTAGAAGGCAGACTGTGTGGTACGAACAACACAACAAGCTCAATCTGACACTCGTGAAAGTTAGGGCGGCCAATTTTCTGTTATTGTTTTGTTACTACCTCTGTACACGCGGTCAGCCATACGCAAATCAAAGGCTCGGGTTGCTTCCGTTCCCGACAATTTCGGATTCAGAACTGCGACTCAGGACGCCGACGTAGAAACGGAGCAATGTCTTCGAGCGAAACGAAAGTTAAACTTAAGTTATCGTAACTGGATTTGCGGCTTAACTTGATTTAACGTTTGCACTAAATCATTTACCGATACGTATTTATTATCATTTTACTTTTAAGAATACAGTGATTTCGCTATATATGTCGCGAACGCCTGTATGATAAACGTCGCGGAATTATCCCCACTACCACGGGGTATGGGGGACTGCCGAGGAGTGCAAGCATAACACGACTGTATGTAAACATAACACGTATGTCTCGTGGACGATACACGTCGCTGGCAAGATCCGTTTTGTTGACATATATCGAGAATTCGCTGTATCTCGTTAACAATTAGATTTAGCACTTTGAAGAATCAGGAATTTGATGTTATATCGATTCAGGAACCATCTTCGTGGATCCGCTGTAAATTTCAATTTGGTGCCATCTTTTCGTCCCGGCGCAAACACTATAGACACAATCAGCGCTTACTTCAATCATGTGCTCGCAGTTTAATCGTATTGACCAGTAAGCTTCTCAATTGGGAACTTGGCCACGCTCATGAGAATTCGAACGTGGCGCAATTGTACGAACCATCCATGAATCGCGTTCCACAGCATTTCACGATTTACCTAATAGCACGTCCCGAGAATTCTGATAGCCATTCTCATCCCGCGAGGCGGGCTTGCCACTCGCCTTGTACATGCGTCGAGTGCCGATTCTATCCGCACAATAATTAGTTACTGCCTTAATATAATCTCAAAGTCTGTTGTACATCGCGAGTGAGCAAGCCAAACAGTGGAATTGGTTCACGAGTATGACACTTATGAAAGATGGCGTCCGAGGACTCTCGAACGGGGCATACCCCCCGGTAGTGGGGATAATTCTGCGACGATTATCGCCCAGGCTTTGACGACATACAGTAGCGGACGAAAGTTTGAGACGGAAAGTACGGAAGGAAGTAATTATTTACTTTATATGAAAAACCTAAATACAGTGTCCTTATTTTGGTAGTAACAGATTAACAATTTGTTTAGATATTAACAAAAAAGATTTACATTATGTATCTGAACAAATTAGTAATAATATGCAAAAGGAAAACCAATCTGTATTATATTCTCATGGTCAAAAGTTTATGACTATGCATAAACGAAACACTTTATAAGAAAAATGTGTCAAATGTTTGTTTTAATTTAATATTTTGTCCAAAGTCCGTTATTTCTTATCACCTCAGCACACCTTTTCGGAATCGAATCTATTAATTTTTCACATTTATCAACGGGAATGTTATTCCAAGCTGTTTTTATTATAGAGTAAAGATCACTCAGATTTGTTGGTTTATAATTTTCCACACTTTTCTTTACTATACTCCACAGATTTTCAATTGGGTTCAGGTCAGGTGACTGCGGAGGCCGCGGATGTGTTTTGGATCATTGTCGTTTTGGAATATGAAACTTTCAGTGATATTATTGTGTGCATATGGTAACATGGTATTCTTCAATATATCCATATAGTGAAAACGATCCATGATTCCATCAATACGACGTATCAGAAAAACACTCCCACACCATAACGCTACCACCTCCGTGTTTAACTCTGGATAAAACGCATTGTGGTTTTAAATCTTCACCAATTCGACGTCTTACATATCGTAATCCATCAGAAGCAACACGATTAAACTTTGATTCATCCGAAAATAGTACTTTTTGCCAATCTTGACTCGTCCAATGTTCATGAGCTTTAGCAAATGCAAGTTGCATTTTCCGATTTTTTGAACTGAGCATTGGTTTCTTACGAGGTTTCCGTCCTCTTAAATTAAAATCTTCTAAACGTTTTCTAACACTTCTAGCACTAATGTGTGTGTTATTGTTCACGTTTATTTCAGCTGCAATATCACTTGCAGAACGAAAACGGTTCTTTTCACATGAGCGGTGAATCCGACGATCCGTTTGTGGCGTTGTTTTTCGAGGTCTTCCGTTTCTTGATTGATCAGAATACTTGCCAGTCTTTAAAAATTTATACCAGGCCTGCTTACATGCAATTTCTGATTTATTAATGAGACTTGCTATTTTGGCAAATGTCATTTTTTGTTTTCGTGGTCTTACGATCTGCTCCCTTTCGTTTGGTAGCAAACTCCGAGCTTTACCAATACTTTCTTTCTTTGTAGATAAATTTGAAGCAGCAAAAAACACACTAGACACTGATTTCAATATTTGTATACCAAATATTGAAAGAATGTAATAGAGGCTTCTTGTTAGAGGGATCGTCTTAAACTTATGTCCGCGGTTCACAAACGGTCAGAGGAAACAAACTCCTACATTGTTGACATTTGACGATCAAAACATTGAGATCAAGGAGGTCAAACACATATCTGTATTGCTTTAAAACAACGGACAGAATAGAAAAATAGTATTTGTATATTATGTGTATAATCAAAATTACAAATCATCGTCTTAAAGTTTTGTCCGCTACTGTATATAGAGAAATCATTGTATTACGTTTACACTCCTCGGCGTCCGAGGCCTCTCGAGCTTGTTGGCTCCTCGTGGGGCATACCCTCCGGTAGTGGGGATAATTCCGCGACGTTTATGATCCAGGCCTTGGCGACATATATAGAGAAATCACAGTATTATGTTATATATAGAGAAATCACTGTAAATGTGAGTTGGAATGAATGGTTTCGAAATACCTGAACGCAATTTTGGAAACCTGTTTTAGCAGGTACGTTCTAATATTTTCCCTGCAAGCTGATAATGGACGTTAATTGTGCTCGACACAAAATTTCGCTATTCTAAGCTGTTCATTAACGGATTTTCATGTTACCTATTTATCTCGGAATCAGCGAACAGCATTCCATTACGCTATATGACAGCTGGGAATAAAAGGCACGGGAAGATGAGACTCGCATCGATCGATTTTCGATAAACGACTCGTGACGCGTAGAAGTGGAAAATAACAATGCGATTCATTATTCCGGCTAACACAGTCGGCGAACTACATACGGTAGCTGTTACGTTCGATACTGCATGACTAAGGTATCATATTCACTGTGACTTATGCCTGCATCGGCAACAATACGACGCGAACACAGACTTAAATTGCTTTTAATTTAAGTCTCAATACAATGGAGTGCACAGTTCTTCTTCTTTTTGCTCTCTGTCGATGGATAATGTTTCCAGGTTTTATTGCTGGACAACAATTAGTCTGAACACAGTCCGGGACAAAAAGACAAGACACATTAAGGCAACTGAAAGTTTCTATATTTTTGCCGGTCAATAATCTGGCAGGACAAAATGGTGGCATACGCGCGCAAAATGTCCGACACTGTTCTAGCCTGTGCCCTCTTCACAATAAGGGCCTGGGCTCACACTTTGCACAGATTTTTTTTCTTAATTACGAAAATCTGAAGGGGTGCCGCAAAAAAAAATTTTTTTTTGAAAAATATTTTCTTCAAGAGTGAACAAGAGTCACCATAGTTGACACTGATTGAAATGCGAATGACAAAATTGATTGAAATTGTAAAAATTCGCGTGGTGGGTGGGTCGCACTTGTGGAGCGAGCAGAGAGGTTCTTTACTTAACACAGTTCGTTTCTTAATGCATCGCGCGGATCGGAATCGTTGTTGAATAATCGACTCTCATTCGGCTTTATGCTTGACTAAGAATCCTGGGCATCCAGATAGTGTGAAGGCAAAGCGTATAGGGGTACGGTAATAAATCGGCGGTTCCCAAGTACCCTCGGGGAATGAGCTGACGAAAATATAGCGGCGGCCCACAAACTAGGAATTGTTAGTTACTGCAGCCCGCCGTAAAATATATGAGTCGGACGTCCATGAAGCGAATGCCCGCAAACCCTATTCTCGAGCGGTGCGAACCGGTAGACTAGATCGAAAATTCGGCACTCTAAATCCGATTTGAAGGACCATCGTTTCATTGTGTACACCTTAATCGATCGACGCGTTTCGCGCCGACAAATTTTGTCACTGTCCCTTGCTGTCCGCAGGTGCAAACAGATTGAAAACCACTGTCCAGAATCGTCTAAACATATACTGTGAATTCTCAATATACAGTAAGGAGCAAAACTGAACACACATGCGACATTTTAACAAAAATAATTTTTTATTCAATATTTGCATGTAGAATGCAAAAGAAACAAAATACATAGTATTATCTACAATCTTCTGGCTTTTCAAAACAAATTTAACATTTGTGATATTATTATTGTTTCGCTTCGTACAATTCTTTTTCGTGTAGTCGGTTTTGCACCGCACTAAGATTCTCCGGATTAGGAACTGTAAACACAGATTTTGTAAACAACTTGGTAGTCCATCACGGTCAAAGCCACACCACGAGTGCAGTAGTTATTAGTTCATCGTTCTTCATGCATTAACACGCATCAATATAACATCATCAAGCCATTATCTAAAGATATGAAGAATAATATCATTTTCCAATTAAGATCTGGTTTATCAACGCGACTAATTGCTAGAAAATTTGTCGTCAGGCAGGGAGTTGTACATAAGATACGGAAAAAATACTGTAGTAAAGTCCCTGCATCTTTTGGAGGCCGTCCAAAATTATTATCTTGTCAGGAGAAGAGAAGATTGACGAAATACATTACTTCAGAAATTGCAACGACGGCATCAATGGCTGCAAAGTTCTTAGAAAGCGATGTTGGAAAGAAAATTAGTAAGTGAACGGCTCGAAGGGCATTAAAAGAAGCCAATTTTACAGCAATTGAGAAGAAAAAAACCTGCTCTATCAACAAAGAATGTCACGGCCCAACTAAGTTTTGCAAGAAAATATTTAAGCTGGAATATAGAGCAATGGAAAAAAGTAATTTTTTCCGACGAATCTAAAATCAATCGCATTTCATCGGATGGACGTTCTTGGTGTTGGAAGAAGCGAAGCGAACCTCTTTTACCGCGTCATGTGAAGCAAACAATAAAATTTGGTGGTGGTTCACTTATGGTGTGGAGGTGCATTACGGCGTACGGTGTAGGTTCACTACATCGAATAGAAGGTACGGTGAACCAGTATACGTATAAGGATATTTTAGAAAAAAAATTACTGGAAACAATTGAAAATATGCCGGTACCAGAGTGTGACGTCGTATTCCAACATGACAACGCTCCTGGGCTTGTGCGAAGAGCGTAAAGAATTGGCTGCAAACTCAACCATTTCAAACCATGGAATGGCCTTCTCAAAGTCCAGACATAAGCCCGATTGAAAATGTCTGGGCATACTTAAAAATGAAGTTACAGAATAACTATAGTCCTCCCCCAACAATGATAACTGATTTGTAGCAAAGAGTGCAGGAACAGTGGTATTCTATTACACTACAATATTGCGAAAATGTAGTATTAAGTATGCCTAAACGTATTCAGGCAATTATCAAGCTTAAAGGTTCATGGACGAAATATTAAGTGTACGCAAATCTGAAATGTTTACTCAAAATTAGTTGCGGTGCAAAACCGACTACACGAAAAAAAATTGTATGAAGCGAAATAATAATAATATCACAAATGTTAAGTTTGTTTTGAAAAGCCAAAAGATTGTAGATAATACCAAGTATTTTGTTTCTTTTGTATTGTACATGCAAATATTGAATAAAAAATTATTTTTGTTAAAATGTCGTATGTGTGTTCAGTTTTGCTCCTTACTGTATGTCAACAACACGGGTCTTGCCACCGTCGTATATCGTCCAGGAGACATACCCAGTGGCCCCTCACGGGGTATACCCCGCGGTAGTGAGGATAATCCCGCGACGTTTATCATCCAGGCCTTGGCGACATATACAGGGTGTTTTACCTAACTCGAGTATCTACAATATCTCTCTTGTTTCTTATGATAGAAAAAAATGTCAAAGGAAAACATTGGTTGGTACAGAGGGGCAAATATTGTGATAGGCAACAAAATTTGTTCGAGGTTATATGTTTTGAGATTTCAAGATAATCAGTTTTTTTTAAATGGAATGACATATTTTTATTATCGCTATATGATAGCCGAGGTCAAGTCGAATCCAATAACCTGTAATATTATGACCTTTGCGTGACCTGAGATATTATAAATGCTCGTGTTATTACTGTTCTGCCAGGGTTTATGTTACAACTCAGTGGTACATTTTTTTTGGGTATTTACAGTTTTGGGATATTTATTTGATCTATCTGTCTTCGAGACAAAGCCTTAGGTAGAGGGGGAAGCACAAACACTCCATCTGGCAATTCTGCTTGTTAGCAATCAGTTTCTCAGGTTTGGGTTTATGGCGTTAAGTTACGGAGTCACTAGCCGTTGCTCAATTTGGGACTACCCTAAATCAGTGATCCCTGTTTTTTCATCCATAGCAAAGAATTTGTTTTCGACGAATGTAGAGTTCGTTATTTTTTTTTTTTATTGAGGTTCCGTGGTGTTCTATGGCGATTATTCTGTACTTTGTGCGGTCGATGAAAATATTGCGGTGAATATAAGAAACAAATCTAGAACACAGAAAGGACACCGCTGGCGCCCGGAGAGGTGAAATAATTTACCATCTGGCATTTCGCAGGGCATCTCATATCCGTCTGAGACGGCCGATAACGACGAACCACCGTCGTGACAGCGTAGACGACGTCGCCGCGAAATATTATAGACCCGCATCATTTCCGCGTGCTGATTGGAAATTGTCAGGCAGCAGACCCATCTCTGCTCCATTGGTTACGCGGATATTAGCCGGAAACGTGGCCCTTCTGCCGTGAAAACTTTTTCATTGTGTTTAAGCGAACTACGAAAATTCGCCCGTTGCGTATTTCGAATGTTATCGGACGACGTCATTGATTTTTTCGGTATGGAACAACAACAGAGCTGACAGTTCGTTGTTAACTTTTCGTTCCCTCGATGAGAAACAATCGCATCGTTACTCTGGTAAGCGAACCTTCAAATTCTCGCTTGCATTTACAAGGTGTAAGCAACAATTCGCCTAAAGATATACAATCTGGAATATTTTATTTAATTTTCCTTAACGACGGATGTTACATTTAATTATTTTATTTAACAACGATTGAATGCTCTTCTGATACGGTATTAAACCAAACAGACAAATATCGACTTCCACCATTTCAGCGTTAAACGGTATTACGGTTGATCACTATGGAAGGGTCTACACGGTACAGAGAAAGCAAGTAGAATAATAAAAAGGCAGTCGGGACGAAAAAGATTGAATTATCTTTTGTTCCGTTCCTTCGTATTTCACGTCGCTTTAGAAATACAGCGTAGCCAACTTCCTCGTAATATCGGGTATACTATAATTATCATCGTAAAAGAAGGAGAGGTACCACATAAACTTTCCACCACAATGCACCTTAGAATTAGGCAGGAACTTCCACATTTGAACGTGAAATTCAGAGTCCATAAATAAGAGCTACGGCGTTTGTGAGTGCCGCGGATAATTTATAACGCCGAAGATGTTCATGTTGATAAGTTTATTACCCATAAGTTTTATCAATTTACGCATCGAGCCGGCGAATCCGCGAAAGAGGCAATGTTAGAGTGCAAAGATATTACATATATTAGAACACAGTATAATTTTTATTTAGCTTAAAAAGTGCCAAATTTGTATTTTGTCATCTAGAAAAATATATTAGCAGTCTTAGGTTGAAAACGAATTAGTTTAAAAGTTGTTAATTTTCTGCTGACTCCCATAAGAGTCCGAACACTGTGCAGCGCTGGTAACAATATATAACAATTACAATTATGTTTCGTTTTATAAACATGTGTGCAATTACGTAGAGAAATACATGTTTTTTTAACCCTTAGCACTCGAATGGCGATTGTAAGGCGCCACTAAAAATTGCTGTATCGTTATTCAAAATATATTTTACATTATTAAATTTGTTTGTACGTAATAGATTATTAAACACTTCAGTATTTTACGAGTAAATTGCACCATTTTCATATGTATACCATAAAAAAAAAAAAATATATATATATATATATATATATATATATATATATATATATATACAAGGGAAATATTCTAGGTCATAAGAAATGTTTCTTTTTGGTGTTGATATAGCTTTGAGTGCAAAGGGTTAAGGTAATTATTTACATTAGGGGCTTCCTCACCGATTTTGATGACCTTGAAATATGTTGTCAAGGTCATCATTCTGAACAACTTTTCCTATACATGTTACCGCCGCTCAGCTTTAGTTTCCGAGATATTCGCAAAAAGTTTCAACATCTCAAAAAGTGATCGGAGTAGGTGTGTGTAGGACTGTGTAAAATAGTATTTCAAATAGTTGACAGTAACTTATATTTTTATGATATTTTGATGCCTGTAATGTTATTATGATATTGCAGTCTGTTTATCAACATGTTACATATTCGTAATTAAACTAGAAATAATACTTTGCTAACTATTATAACTTCTCATGTTAAAAATTATAGTTTATAATATTAACTACTTGCTCAACTTATTTTCATTGCAAGGAAATATTTGAAATACACAATAAAAATATTTCATTTTATCTATCTGGTAATCAAAATAAACATATTTGATTTAAAGTAGTATCTTATTTGAACCACATTAAATTATACTATATACCAAATCATTAATGATCGTTAATATACGTTGCAAAATATGATAGAAAACCTTGTATCCAATGTTCCACATACGAATACTAATCCTACATTATAAAATGCTAATGTAAAGTGTACTTACTTCTGAATCTTCTGTACCTCCGTCGGATCCACAGTACACAATTATTGACTCACGAGAATAGGTCCGAATAATTGAACAACAATCACTAAACAATACACACAACACACACACACACACAACACATTTTATAAAATCGTGACAACGAACGAGAAGATGTCACTCCGACCACAAACAAAATAATACTGCGATTTTAACAATGATTCCTTCCACGGAGGCGATACGGTCAGGTTATCCTAGGCAGGTTAGACGCTGAGGGTCTATAAACACTAGATACAAAACCAAGGAAAAAAAATTATGGCGGGGCGCCCACCCTATTTCCCGGAATTCCCTGTTTTCGTATCACACGTTCGTGGGAGGGGAACGGTTAAAATCGCAGTATTATTTTATTCGTGGTCGGAGTAACATCTTCTCGTCTGCTGTCACGATTTCGTTAAGTGTGTTGTGTGTGTTGTTTAGTGATTGTTGTTCAATTATTCGGACCTATTCTGGTGAGTCAATAATTGTGTGCTGTGGATCCGACGGAGGTACAGAAGATTCAGAAGTAAGTACACTTTACATTAGTATTTTATAATGTAGTTTGTAGTACATTAGTATTATATTTTATTATTCGTATGTAGAATATTGGATGCAAGGTTTTCTTTCATATTTTGCAACTTCAATGTCCCTTTAACACTAGATTTACAAAGCACTAAAACTGACCACTTATCATTTTTTTACAAAAATAACAAGAGTGTGTCTATCCAGATTTGTATCAATTTTTTAAATAGTATATACCCAAAAAAATAATTTTGTTGAATAATTCCCCATGGATACGTCTTCACAATGTCAATAATTGTAAATTATAAATATTAGATCCCGTCATTTTGACAGGCCCCGTGAACCTAGTGTCAAATTTCGTTTGTCTCGAGGCACGCACACGATTATGTTCCATCTCACACACTGTACACTTTACATTAGTATTTTGTAATGTAAGATTATTATTTGTATGTAGAATATTGGATGCAAGGTTTTCTTTCATATTTTGCAACTTCAATGTCCCTTTAACACTAGATTTACAGAGCACTAAAACTGACTACTTAACATTATTTGGTAATTATTTACATTAGGGGTTTCCTCACCGATTTTGATAACCTTGAAATATGTTGTCAAGGTCATCATTCTGCACAACTTTTTCCTATACATGTTACTGCTTCTCAGCTATAGTTTCCGAGATATTCGCAAAAGAGTTTCAACATCTCAAAAAGTGATCGGAGTAGGTGTGGGTTAGATTGGAAATTGTGCCCGCCGATAAGGCGGCCACGGTAACAACCTAAAACGACTTCAATCAGTTGAGACACGCTGTCTTGTCTGTTTATGTTGACAGGTCATGTACGGACATATTTCGGGTCATATTTCAAGGTCATCAAAATCGGTGAGGAAGCCCCTAATGTAAATAAATACCAGGGTTAAGCCTACAAGAGGTGTACGAATACTTTTTACACTTACTGTATATCGTCCAGGAGACGTACCCGAGCCGTGGTGGGGATAATTTCGCGACGTTTACCGTCCAGGCCCTGGCGACATATAGAGAAATCATATTATTGTGCACGACCCTTTCGCATGTATCGAAACGTTACTGCAAACGTTTGTGCACGTCTTGTTAAATCGATAAAATATTTGATTAGCCTAGACGAGCCCGTTTAGGCAGCAATATATTCGACACCCTTAGCGCATCGAAGTATACATTGCCGACGATTGCCGGCTCCACAGCCGGTGTGTTGTTAACGTCGGTTTCGACGCGAAGTAGCCTTCCGAGTTTATCCTGCGTCCATTCTTCGATCGGTCTGCCAGCTACATCGAACTCGGTCCTGAAGTAGATTTATAGTAGTTACTGCGCCACCGGATACCTTTTACACCAACCCCCGGAGGGTCCAAATGTGTTTACGGTTCCCGTGCAATGTAAACCGACCACCGAGTACGTGTTTTTCCATATATTTTCATGGGTAGAGACTGTTCTACAAACACCTTCTCAAATTCTATCATTTCGGGAACAAGAAGGAAGGTGAAGAATGAAGTTGTTGACAAGAAAGTAGATGTTCTTCGGGAAACTGGAAACCTCATAATACGAGAGTTTTCGAAAATCATTCCTCTCAAAGCCGAGGTTCTGTTAGCTAACCACTGTTTACCATGAATTCATACCGATGAGATTATATATACGGTAATTATTTAAAATACGTTGGGTCCTCACCGATTTCAATGACCTTGAAATATTTTGTCAAAGTTTCTTTTCGTACCTAACACAATATTTGTATTTTAAACAATACATTTAGTTTTTAACGTTTACTTTCTCTTTCTTTTTCACTCGCTGTCCTCTTCTATGTCCAAAATTTCATACATACTGTCGATTAAACCGCTAAATACAGTTGAAATGATGTCGTGTTTGGTGTCGTTTTAATCAGAAAAATGCCACGAACAAGTCAGTGAAAGTCCCGTAAAAAAATAATGGAAAACAAAGAAGTTTTGCAATTGGATTGGTAGTGGTTCTGCACCGATATACCTGACCCCGTATGGGGTTACGCGGTGTGTTTACTATACACTATAATACTCGGCGACCGAGGTAGCTCGAGTGGTGGGGATAGGCGATCCTTCACCGCATTCGCTTGTATGTAACATTTTATTTATATACGACGAGTGTTATTGTATTTGCCTTTATCGTTAATGAAAATATTTTCCGCATTGGCAATATAAATAACGATAATGATAAACACTTGACCCGTTTGATCAAATCATTTTTGCCAGGCGTATTATAGTGCCTCAGCAACATATGTCCGCACTGAAGCAACGCCTTTTGTCACCCCTCATTTTTTTTCTTTTATGAAAAAGGCGGTTTTTTCATGATACAGGCAACGTCAATCAAGAGTTGCTCGTCGTTGCTTCAGTGCGGAGATAGAAGTCACGGAGTGTGTATCGCGGAAATCATTTGTTGCTTGTGTTTTAAAAATAACTGTGTCAAAGAGATCGAAATGAATTTCTTAGTGAGCATTTGTGTCAGCATAATATCTGCTTTCGGATGGAAGAAATGAGCGCAGCAAAATCGAAGCTACAGTGCTTTATTTCTGTTTCCTTTCCAAAGTGCAACAGCCGCGTGTGGACACAACGAATTTATTGTCAACACACGCACACCCTGACAACGTGGCGGCGACGAATAGCAGGACAATGGCGACGATGAATCGCACATTCACGCGTGTATGTATATCTATCTATATATATATGTATTTCACGTCTGGCTTTTTTGACCCGTAAAACATGGGCAACGGTTTTGGAAATCTACACACCCACCAAGATCATCAAATATTTTTTCATTTTTATCGACAGTGTTCCAGTTTCAATAGACGTGACATTATTGATACCTTTCATTTTTTTCAACGTCTTTTTGATTTTCTTATTATTCGATCGGATTTCGAAGTTCCTGAATGCGAAAACGCGCTCACAATCGATGTTGTTTATATTTTTGTCGGAGAAATCGTGAAACATTTTCTTTGGGAAAAAAGTAATTTATTGAAAGCTGGAATATTTTTCCAGCTCGCTGTAGACGATCCGAGTCGGTGTCAATCAATTTTGTTTTCGGTTAATACTGCTGTCAGTCAATCTTGATTTCGGTGAATTCGTGTCTGTTAAAACGGCGTCCGTAAGAATTGTGTCGGTGCAACAATCCCAAAAATAATGTCTGAGAAGCGTTTTTAAAAGAACAATTGCATTCAAACGTAAATTGGAAATGTGGATAGCTTTCGTCTGCCGTTAACAATTATTTTTTATCGTCCCTTTCATCGTATACCATATACACTTCGGATTTAGTATGCGTGCCCATTTTAGTGGACGTATCGAATACATTGAACGGTGCAATACGTCCATTCTCTTCTTTTAATTGTACGAAATATTCAAATAAAAATTGAATTCTCCAGATACGTAAACAATACGGGTCTATATCGTCCAGGAGACATACTTGCGGCCCCTCGCGAGGTATACCCCGCAGTAGTGGGGATAATCCCGCGACGTTTATCGTCCAGGCATTGGCGACATATACAGGGTAAATTCGATAAAACAGGACACCTAAATATCTCCGTTACTTTTCGTTGTACAAAAAAACTTCGTAGGACAAAGTAACACTGTTGGAAGGGCCACATATAACGGTGTAAGGAAAAAAAAAAAATTCAAGGTCATTTTTATGAGATTTCAAGGTTGTCGATGTTTTTTTAAATGGAATGATATATTTTCGTTAACGTAATGTTGTAGCTGACAAAATAACGAATTCATGCATGTAACACAATATGACCTTCAAATGACCTTCAACCCAGAAAAATGGTATAAATAAAATTCAACGTGTAAGATTCATTTGATGTATTTCTGTTACCAGTAAATAATATTTGATTAAAAAATGCTCTATCGTTTATCAATTGTCTCAATCCCCATTGGCAAAAGTTTACACGATTTACAAAGTCTCTACCATGAAGTTCTTGATGAATTGATAGGTAATAGGGGTGAAATTTGTGTTCCTGGAGTATTTGCACTACACATTTTTGACTAATGCCACTTCCTCGTGCGATTTGCCTCGTACTAGCATGAGGGTTTGCATTCATGCAACATTAATTGTGTTTGCTTCATTCCTTACAGTCCTCACCTTTGTACGTTTTTTATTTTCGACACTACCAGTTTCACGGAATTTATTTATCAAATTGGAGTAAACGGAAACTGATGGACAATTACGATTAGGAAATCGGTCCTTGTACAACTGTACGGCTTCTCTTAAACACTGTCGACTTTCTCCATAAATGGAAATCATATCAATCTTATCTTCCTTCGAGTAACACATTGTGAAACGTTCATCGATAAACTGATCGAGAAATCTTAGAAACTGTGGAACTCTGATAGCAAGAAGGTCTTCTGAGTAATTAGTAGTGGATAAACACGATTCTGTACGAACGTATAGGTGAAGGTATATCATAATTGTCCTCCTGTCAACACCGAATCTGTTATTAAGTTGTGTATTGCGATACATTTGAATGTATAGCAGCTCAAGGGAATATTTTTGAACATTTGGCGTAACAGAAATACATCAAATGAATCTTACACGTTGAATTTTATTTATACCGTTTTTCTGGTGTTGAAGGTCATTTGATGGTCATATTGTGTTACATGCATGAATTCGATATTTTGTCAGCTGCAACATTACGTTAACGAAAATATATCATTCCATTTAAAAAAACATCGATAACCTTGAAATCTCATAAAAATGACCTTGAAATTTTTTTCTCCTTACACCGTTATATGTGGCCCTTCAAACAGTGTAACTTTGTCCTACGAAGTCTTTTGGACAACGAAAAGTAACGGAGATATTTAGGTGTCCTGCTTTATCGAATTCACCCTGTATAGAGAAGTCACTTTACATCAAACGCTGTATTATTGTGTCCGGCACTGTACAGTATAATTGTTCATAATTTTATTTTTATTACCAATCGTAAAATAACGTGCAGGGTAAGGGATCCTATTACTGTGGGGTACCAATTACTGTGCCTATGTTAATTACAATTATTTTTAAAGCATAATGAATATTGAAAAGGAGATATATAACGTCTATCTTAACTAATTTTAATGAAAAAATTTAATATCTCCTTTTTAATGTTTGTGATGCTTTAAAAAGAAGTATAATTAATATATGCACAGTAATTGGTACCTCCGCAGTAATTGGTTTCTTTGCCCTATCGATGAGATTTACAATGTACCTATCTATATTTTGAAAAAAAGGGGGTCATCGCTCCCCGGGCTTAGCCAACGTAATAATAATGTAATCGAACAGCCAGTAATGACCTAATGGGCGACATACTAATTGACAAGTCTGAGGGCAGACGATTATGCAGGAGGCGGTATACCAGCAAATCTGTATTTTGAAGCGGAACGAGGTCTGTGTCGACGAGCAGCGTAAACAATGAACAGACATATTAGGCACTTGTAATAAGTGTTGCAGCGGTATTAGATGCTTAAGCTGGACACACTGAAATGGAGGTCGTGACGAAGTTTATTTATAAAGCGGAAGTTTGGGACAACGGTGGCTACGCTAAGCTCTTTAGCCGGATAAACTTTCCAGACTCCTGCATCGCCATTGATTGTGGCCCAGAGCCAAGACCTCCTTATCCTACATAATATTTTACGAGCGTCGACTTTGTTTTGCACCCGGAAGACCCAGAGGGAAGGGCGCAGAAACGGTTCCGCCGCGAGTGAACGGGCAACGAAGAATGAAACGCAGATTCTTTTATCTATAGCCCTCTCCACCTTTAACCGAAGGCAAAACGATTCAACCTGGATGACGGGACATTTGTTTTTATGGCTCCATACTTCCGTCGGGGGTTCAGCGGGATATAACCTTTCCGAAAAACACACACACATGCACAGTTGACCTTTAATTATTTAAAACTTGCAATAAGTAACATTAACCCTAAATAATACAACAATTATACTGCCTCGCTACGTTTCTATTTACTATTTTGATAGAGGGGGATTGCCACGGCGATGGGGATCAAATTTGGACAGTTACGGTGGAGACCTTCGCGACAGTTACGGAGAGAATACTGTAATATTTGATCGGATCTTGAGTAGATAGTCTGTACCTCGCCTTAGCCGTTTCACAGTTTAATTTATGGTTAAATCATCCAGTGAACCTACCCTTTTTTTTAAAAAACAATCTTGACACGTTTAATTGCGGATGCATCGTTCGGAATATATGTCCACAGTGAAAAGCGTAAATTCGCCTTCAGTCAAGTTCCACTCGAGTGAGTCGGGCAAATTCACGTTAGACATTGTTTCGCGCTTTGCATCGATGTTAGATTATAGCTGGGGCAGAAAAATTCTGTCACGTCCAGCAGGAAGCGACGTGTACGTTGTTCTATGGTACCGTGAATCGAGTCAGCGTAAATTCAATTTTGGTCAGCATGGAAGGTTCAGAAAGTCGCGTTATTTTTACCAGCATGTCAGCACATGGCGGAAGGTACACGTTGCGTACATTTTACTGCTCCGCTGAACGTTACGGATATTATTGCTTCAACGTGTTAACAGCGGGAAGGTAACGTTTGATGACGTCGCTCTCAATAGCTTTTGCACGATATATGACGGGTTTCAGTGGCTTCGAGAATAATTGTTGAATAATTTGTACAGCAGCGTGGGTCCTTCTAGGTTTTCGGGTTCTTTGGGGTTCTTGTTGTTTTTGAGGGTTCCAGTTTTTGGGGTTCTACAGGAGGTTCCAGCTTTTGGAGGTTCACAGTTTTTTGAGGTTCTTTGGGGTTCTTGTTGTTTTTGGGATTCCAGTTTTTGGGGTTTCACAAGGGGTTCCAGCTTTTGGGGTTCAGTTTTTTGTGGGGTTCTTATTGCTTTTGGGGTTCCAGTTTTTGGGGGTTCACACTTTTTTTGGAGTTCTTTGGGGTTTTTGGAGTTCTTTGCGGTGCTTGTTGTTTTTGGGGTTCCAGCTTTTGGGGGTTCACAGTTTTTGGGGCTCCACAGGGTGTCCACAGTTTTTTTTAGGGTTCCCCTCGGGGGTTTCAGCTTTTGGAGGTTCACAGTTCATTGAGGTTCACACTTTTTTGAAGTTCTTTGGGGTTTTTGGGGTTCTTGTTGTTTTGGGGGTTCATAGCTTTTTGGGGTCTCTGGGGTTCTTTGGGGTTCTTATTTTTTTGGGGTTCCCCTCGGGGGTTTCAGCGTTTGGAGGTTCACGGTTTATTGAGGTTCACACTTTTTTGGAGTTCTTTGGGGTTTTGGGGGTTCTTTGCGGTTCTTGTTGTTTTGGGGGTTTCAGCTTTTGGAGGTTCACAGTTCATTGAGGTTCACACTTTTTTGAAGTTCTTTGGGGTTTTTGGGGTTCTTGTTGTTTTGGGGGTTCATAGCTTTTTGGGGTCTTTGGGGTTCTTTGGGGTTCTTGTTTTTTTGGGGTTCTCCTCGGGGGTTTCAGGGTTTGGAGGTTCACAGTTTTTTGAGGTTCTTTGCAGTTCTTGTTGTCTTTGGGGTTCTAGTTTTTGGGGCTCCACAGGGTGTTCACAGTTTTTTTGGGGTTCCCCTCGGGGGTTTCAGCTTTTGGAGGTTCACAGTTTTTTGAGGTTCTTTGGAGTTCTTGTTGTTTTTGGGGTTCTAGTTTTAGGGGTTCTAGTTTTAGGGGTTCCACAGGGTGTTCACAGTTTTTTGAGGTTCCTTGTACCATTTACATAGAGGTAAACATTAAATTGAGTTTAATTGAATCGTTGCATTTTTAAAGCACGTTTCCCAGGACCACTTAAGGGTTAACACCTACTCGTTCGTGTTGCAGGCACATCATATCTACAGCTTACTAATCATTTATTAAGTTGAGCTTGCATAATTTCGCTCGAGTACTGCGGGAGTTCGGAGAATACCTTGAGCACAAGAAAATGAGAAAACACTCTTCTCCTATCAGCTGAAAAATCTTTGAAGTCGATTCGTTTTTTGGTTCGATCATGCTCGTTGTACTAATGAGCAACTCCACACTGTCGATCCCTCTAGGCATGTTCGCGAGCGTACAAGTCCCATTCGAATTCCAGAGAGGGCGGTTCGATCCTTCGCTATTCCAAGCTGAACGTTCAATTGCGATTGACACAGCAGAGTGCAAAATTTTCAAAACACTTTTCATTTACTTTAATAGACATACTGTGACTCGCACGACTATTCGTAACTCTTTAAGTGAGAATAATTTTTTCAAAAGCGGTCAATCGGTCTTTTACCAATTTTTTAAGTTAGTTTTTGAAATGACCTTAAAAAGAAATTTTGGAAAATTCGTGGAAATTGTGGCGAATATACCTAAGATTGCTTTTTACAACTCTTTTTTATGCGGGTCTGTATTAAAAGTTCGAAACGTGCGTCTTCTAGACATGTGTTGGTTTTATTCCGAAAATTTGTTACAAATTTTGTTATAAATATCTCGTTTAGAGACTTCCCACCTTGTCTCGTTCGGTATATGTCTCTCCCGGTATAAAGAACAGTTTCGAGGAAGAATAACGGCGACTTATCTCACTTTTTCAAGGGTTTTTTGCCGTACAATGTTGAAATAACCTATTTTTTGCTGTACGTCATTATTCTCTTCAGTAACGGTTTCGTTTCGTCATGTTTGTAGAGTGAATTGCGCATGGAGGTGTCGTCCATTAGACTACTTTAAATGACAGCGTGTGAAGCTCATGCACCGTGTTGATTTACGTGCTCAATGATTATTAAAAAGCTCCAGTACGAGAGCGTTATACTCTGTATTGTGTCCGATTGTTTAAAACGGAGATGGCAAATTTTCGAATCGAACTATGCATGTCTTTTTTGACACTGTGCAAGAAAAGATGTCGCACTTTTAGCTATAATATTTTTGGTTTATTGCTCGAAATTTCCCATATTCAATTTGCCTTTTGGTAATTTCATAATTTCTTTGCAAATTCGATTTAATATTCAAATGCGGATTTTATGCAAGATAAAAATTGTTTTGAGGTACAATAACATTTATATCTCTTCTTAACCACTTTGATCAGTCGACAACAGTATATCCATATGCTCAGTTTATAAGCGCATAAAATCCGCCGTACATATTAATAATATTCTGATAATCGCAACCGCTAATCGATCGCTCTTAAACGCGATTAAGCCCGATACCTATTAACCCGATAGTTGCATGCTGTTCTGAGAAAGGCGTGGCGCGAGATTAAATGTCACAATACATGGGTGACAGTTCGTTAACTAACTTGCTACGGACAAGACCGCTATGCTGGTGGCAAGATAATGGAGTTAAATCGGGAAATCTAACGTGGATACATACCGGGTGTTCGGAATATATTAATTTTATAATTAGATTGGTCCAAAAATAATTCCTTTTCACCGAATATGGCAAAAATCTAATCAGCTCCAGTGCCTGAAATGTTGATGTGGCCAATTATACGTACCGAGTACTTCCAAGAGTAGAGCTATATAGTGATTTCTCTATATATGTCGTCAAGGCCTGGACGATAAACGTCGCGGAGAGGCCTCGGACGCTGAGGAGTGTAAACACGGCTCGGGCATGTCTCCTGGACGATACATGACACAGGCAAGACCCTTGTTGTTGACATATATCGAGAATTCACTGTATACAGCAAATATCTTGGTAATCAAAAGTTGGGTTATCAAAAAAGCAGATTATGTGGAAGATGCACAAAGCAAAAAATTGGATATCGCTGGTTTCGAACGACTACGACTTCGGAAGCAACGTAGGTACAAAAAGTTAAAATTTAAATTCCATTTTGCAGGTACATTGTCTATATAAACGTTGTTGGAAATGTTTCCTACCATGTTCAATGCACAGTTGTGCTCATGCGTCGTTGCTTCAAGGTATTAAATGCGAAAGCAGTATTTTCTCTCAATTGATCTACGCTCGATCCTTCACAAATTGGTTCGATCCGTGAATAAAAGTCGAGAGGATTTACGTCAAAATTGTCAGGGGGCGTTTATCGTTTGAACATGATTATAATTTCCATGTCAGCCGAGGCGCTCCAAAGTGTTTTCCTTATTGTTTGATCAAAGTTTTCGTATATTAGGAATCGATATAAGGAGGACAAAGCGGGATCGTACAGCGTGGGGGACAAGACGAAGAGCCTGGTTATTGGTACGTCACGATTAATCGCTTCGGTTGACCCCGGTATAATTGAATGAAACTTCTCAAGAATTTCACTTAACTCCAAAGACGACGATCCAATGTGTTACCGATTCCTACAACGAGAGTTTGCCTGCCCAAAAGGAACTTTGGACGTTTATCAAGTGAACCACTTGTGTCGCCATGAAATCATCCGGCTCTTCCTCGTTCTGTACTCTCTTTCTCTCTTTCTCTCTTTTCAGCCGCGCTCTGACCGCTTTCTTTCCCCCTTCTTACTTCTCCGTCGAGTTTCCGAGGACAGGAATATTAATAGACTCGAGATGAAATACCAAGGAGGTCGTCTAGTCGCCACCTGGTAATAAAGAGCGGGTCGAATGAGAATTAGTATAAGCGATAACGCTTCTTACCGGAACATTATTAATTCGATAATTCGAATTTCCATTGATTTGACTCGACTTCAATTTGCTTCTCACTCGCTTTACAACGATTTCTCTATATATGTCGCCAGGGCCTAGACGATAAACGTCGCGGAGTTATCCCCACTACCGCGGGGTATAATACGCGGTGTTTGGTAACTGGTGGTACAAAAAGGGAAAAGGGGGTGATTCTACATGAAAGAATAAGTCGAAAATATAGAATAACATTTTTTCATCCGAAGTTTCGTTATCGAGAAAATCGAGCTTGAAATGCAGCGAATACGCGTGCTATTCGATAGGAGTTGTCTGATGCGTCTGATCATGACCAACCAAATCTACTTCCTGCATATAGGGGAGAGTTGCCAAATGCGTACTGGTCACCTAAATCGTACCAGCTCTTTTCTTTAAAAATTAATGCATTTTGATGCCTCTTGGTGGTATAGATATGAACTTTTATTTATGTCGATAAAGTAGGACCAAAAAGTCATTCGCATGAAGTGTTGTTTTGTGAATGACAGAAGCACAAAGAAATCAGGCAGTCTGATGTTAATTTTAAACGATTTTAATCGGCTGAATTAAATATAAATCTACAGTTTCTGAGGTAGTCTTATATATTTTTGAAAACTAGCTATGTTATATTATTTATTTCTATTTAGTTTATAAAACATGCTGATAATGTTTTAAAGGTTAGCTTCAATTATTTAGCGGGACGTCTTTTTCCTAAATCGTACCACACTGTGGTTTCCTAAATCGATTTACAATATTTCAAATTTTTTAAGCATGGGAAAGCGAAAATATTGTGAATGGATAGAAGAACAAATGAAATTAGCAATAGAGGCTTACAAAAATAAAAAATACGTATTCAACGAATGTTCTCGGCGGTATAAAATTCCAAAGCCAACGTTAAGAAGACACCTCCTTGGATTGATAAAAATACCTACTTCTCTGCATTAAAAAAGGTTCGAGGAGTTTTGAAAGAAGACAATATTTATTATTGTCCTAGTTGTATTTAAGTTAAGTAATGTTATATTCCATTTTATTTTTATGTCGTATTGTATATTAAACTGAAATTAAACGCAAAATACAGTTTCTCTTATGATTTTTTTGTATCTTTTTAATCCAACACATGAGGTACACGATTTTGGAAACCGGCTGGTACCATTTAGGATACCGGTTGCCTAAACCGTACTGTTTGCATGATCTTATAAAAGTGTTCATATCACAATGATCTATCAATAAATATTAAAAAGATCATATTAAATTGCAACTTCGACAGTTAATACATAGATACAAAACATAATTTTTGCTCAAATTACTACTAAAGAATATATAAACGGCCTTCGAAATTAAGTGGTACGCGTTCGGCAACTCTCCCCTACTAAAGCACACAAACCTGCCAGATATTCAAAGCCGATTTTCTCGAAAACAAAGCCTCAAACGAAAAATGTTTATTCTATATTTTCGACTTATTCTTTCATGTAGAATCACCCCCTTTTCCCTTTTTGTACCACCAGTTACCAAACACCCTGTATATTCGTTGTCACGTAGCTCTAGGGGCCTCGGACGTCGAGGAGTGTAAACATAAGAAGGTATGGTGTTGATAGTGGGGATAATTTCGCGTCATTTATCATCCAGGTCTTGGCGACGTATACAGAGAAATATACTGTACCTAGCTAGACTAAAAATGCTAAATGAATGTATCGATTGCTTTTTATTTTTTACGTGCTGTAAAGTAAAGTTTTCGCTACGTTGATTGCAGACATGTCTCGTAAATGGGGCGTACACGCGTTGAACGCAGCAAATGTTTTCCACGTTACTTACTTCTTCGAAACCGATGCGATCTTTTTGCGCAACAGTGTTAAATAAAGTCCTTTGCTTCTTCTCGCTGATATTTCCAAGCAGCTTTTCGCGTTATTAACGGGCTCGCTTATCCCTGTTGCTTTGTTGGCTAACGTTCCTATAGCTTACGCAGCAAGAAAGTGCAGCGTAGGAAACCACCGCGTTTTATAACAGACAGTATCTTTTCCTTATGGTTTTCCATCGCTGTCGTCTTTTTTTACTTCCACGCTGCGTCCCATTTTAGCCATCACAGTTGTCCATAACGCCGTCACAGACGCGTTTTAATCATTGCTCGCCCCTTCGGCGAAGAATATCTGCGTCGACATATTTATTGCCCAGCCATCTTACAATATATTTCACAAGATTTGCTGTATAGGGTGGTCCGAAATGTTGCAGCATTAAGGGCGTCAATTTTAGACAATTTATAAAATCAAAAATAGTTATTATCGGTCAAGTATATTTAAATTTTGAGTGTTTGACTATATTTTAAGATAATATAGTGCAATTTGTATGCAATTATCCTTATTGTTATTTAAGTTGTCGTATGATTTCTATAGCATATCACTTAGCACACCTCAATAAGGAACCGCAAAATAACAAAAATATTTTCAAATTTTGCAGGCATTTAAAGTAGAGGTCCCTCTATCTAGGGAACGACAGTTATGACAATGTTGACGATGGTTTCATTTTTTATTGCTTGAAAAGTGTTTCAGTTCTAGCATATTTTAGCTTTTAGCGAAACTGTCGTTATGTTAGAAAATTTTTTTCTGTATCTTTTTTTGGTTTATTGCGTGTTTATAGTCACGTGCACCTACTGAGGTTTCTACATCATTCTGGTTCACAAGTTGTAGCGTTAAAAGTATTTGTCAATCGATGCTAATCAGAACAGGTATACAGAACCGTGCAAGTTTTTTATGTTCACGAATCTAGTATGGACATTGAATCGATGCGCTTGAAAATACATCGTATCAGCCGGACGGGTTGTATCTTCAGAGTCTAACAAAATCGACGGATACTTTTATGCAAATGCATTATCGATTTCCAATAAAATATTCCAACCTCACTTACTTCTTTGTTAAAAGATTCAGCCACTTTCGGTCAAATTGCACACCACCGCTGCCAGCATGTTCCTTCGAAACAGCAGTGTAGCTTTTGAAATACTTGAAAAAGCTGCAAAAATGATTCCGTACAATAAAAAAATTGCACGTTTATTCGATAATTTTCTCCGTTCTCGCGTCCACGTTTTATCCACGTTTCAAGGAAAACTGAGCAAATTTTCCCGATTTCTCAAAAAAGAAAACTCGCTTGAACTGAATTTAAACCAAAAGTTAAAGTTGAAATTTATCAAGATTTTACAGTATCTAAAAATATGAATTTTAGACTTCTGACTTTTGTCCATTGCTCATCGCGCGGTGAACTAACTTAATAATTTGTGCAGCCACTTTACAACAAACTGAACGTAGGTTAACAAAAGTGACAATATTTAGCAGCTAATTTTGCAGTCCCCTAACCCCATCTTTCCCAGAGTTCCAGTTTTTGGGGTTCTTTGAGGTTCTTGTTGTTTTTGGGGGCTCCAGTTTTTGGGGTTTCACAGAGGGTTCCAGCTTTTGGGGGTTACAGTTTTTGGGGTTCAAAGTTTTTGGAGGTTCACAGTTTTTTGGGGTTCTTTGAGATTCTTATTGTGTTTGGAGATTCCAGTTTTTGGCGTTTCACAGAGGGTTCCAGATTTTTAGGTTTCCAGTTTTTGGGGGTTCACAGTTTTTTGGGGTTCTTTGAGGTTCTTGTTGTTTTTGGGGGCTCCAGTTTTTGGGGTTTCACAGAGGGTTCCAGCTTTTGGGGGTTACAGTTTTTGGGGTTCAAAGTTTTTGGAGGTTCACAGTTTTTTGGGGTTCTTTGAGGTTCTTGTTGTTTTTGGGGGTTCCAATTTTTGGCGTTTCAAAGGGGTTCCAGCTTTTGGGGGTTACAGTTTTTGGGGGTTCACAGTTTTTTGGGGTTCTTTGAGGTTCTTGTTGTTTTTGGGGGTTCCAATTTTTGGGGTTCTTTTTACCATCTCGATACAGGTAAATATTAAATATAATTTAAACTGAATTTAAACCAAATGTTGAAGTTAAAATTGATCAGTATTCTACAATATCAAACCTTATGAATTTTAGACTTCTGATATCTGACTTCTGTTCATTGCTCGCCGCACGGTGAACAGTCCTAATAATTAGAGCAGTCATTGTACAACAAACTGAACGTAGGATAACAATAAAAACAATATTTACCAGCTAATTTTGCATTCCTCCGACCGCATTTTTTCTATATATACATTATAGAAGCTCGACAATTAAGTTGGCGAAGTCGCCGCTGTATGTTCATGGTGGAAATAGTGGTTGGACAGTTCACCTCGTTGGTTGCGACAACATGTTGACCTCGCACGGCCGTAATCTTGTTGCGGAAGATTCGTTTGCGAGACATGTCCATTATTCTTTGCGCGAGTATGGCGCTCGGTCGCAAGCGAATAACAGAGGTTGAATTGGATCAGCGGATATACATGAAGGTGTTTTTTATGAAAATGGGAAAACGCAAAATTAAATTTTTTTCATCGGAAATTGAGAGGAACACTCGATGGAACACCTGTCGGTCTTTTAACAAAACAAATTTCAATATCACGTTCGCTCAGCTTGAAACGGAGTAAAACTATGACTGCTACGCAAAGGCTAAACGCGTAACTATCTATTGCGAGAAACATTTGTGCAAAATTTGAATTACGACGGGAACGTTTCAGATGATAACTCGGCTGGCACAACCTGTATCTAGAAATCGGTGATTAATCAAGCAGTCGCGGGGAAGATACCGGATCTGGAAACCTCTAATGGCCAGTACCGGAAGTACTACCGCAGGCTAACGTCAACAGTGTTAGTAACCTAACGTGGTGCACGATCTCGGTTGAACCTTGGTTTTCCCACATTTCTACTAACACTCAACCTATCACGGCCGGTCAAATTGATCTTTTCAAATTTCTGCGTACAATTTCGTACATACACAACATCATCGCATCGCTATATACCTTTACGATTTCTCTTAACCCTTTGCACTCGATTTATTTTTAAAGTTGTTGCGTGTCAACTTGTAATTATTTTTAGCTAAATGAATTAAAGTAATTTACAGTGGTAGAATTCAATGTATTATATTTATTTCATTAATTATTCATATGAAATGTTTTATTTTTTGTAATCTTTTACAGTGTGATACATTTTAAAACAATTTCCAACATGCAGAAAAGGATGTCTTTCGCATGTTTCGCAGAAATAAACAGTTGTCTTCCTTTCGCCCTTAGCTTTTCTGTTAGAACAGACCATACAATCGTTATGTTTTTTTTCCGGATGAGGTACTAAAATGTGGAGTTTTCCATCAAGTCGATTCTCTACATCTGATGTTGATGGTCGCCCGCGTTTTTTAGCTCTTTGTCTGAAATCTCCCACCAAGGAAAGAACTAACTTACCCCATTCTTATTACATGAAACTTTATACAAAATAAATGAATTAATGGCACTTGTCTCTAAACCCCAGAAAAAAAGTTTTCGCCACCATTTAATAGATTTTTTTAGATTTTTTTTTATCACCTCCAATGTGACATACGAGTTGTAGAGTAAATTAGTATTGTCACCTCCAGTCTGACATACGAGTTGTAGAGTAAATTAGCATTGTCACCTCCAGTGTGACATACGAGTGCAAAGGGTTAAAGCATGTATACAATGTATTTTTCAGTATTTATTTCTCGTTTTATTTTTCTTTTTCCAAGAAATATATGTATCTTGTCCTACCTACCGCGGCCGGTCCGAAAATCCTTGAACGGATTTTCAGGCTAAAATCTTTTACTGTTGCATAGTAATCCACTCATCGATAAAAAGTCTAGAACAAATAGATGGGTCTCAAGTGAACCGTTCTCTTAAAAACCGACTTCAAACTATTTTTTTCCGTATGTCTCGAAATGTGGAGGGGATGAAAGTAAATTAAAAGTACTGTCTATGACATCATAGTTATATCGAATATGTCTTGTCGCGTGTGGTCTTGAACTAGAATGCTGCGGCGAACTTTCGTGATTTCAGCCAGCGAAGATCGAAATGTTTAACGTGTTCTAATGCAAGAAATGCGCGCCAGGCAGCACAAAGGCGCCACCGCGAAATTTCTGTAGGAAACTGTACCACGAAATCCACGTAATGCACGAAAGTGGAGATTGGTAGGATCACGGAAGCCGGATACCTCGAAATTGGATCCTACGCCGCAAATAAGAAAATGTGTCCTTATGACTGGGGTAGTCGGCGAATTATTGAAATTGAAAATGTAGTATCATTCTTCAGTATGCGACGCTCTGTTATGGATGTTCAGCGAAGTTTTCAAAAATTATTACCGAGATACGCAAATTTCGAAGGTGTCTAAACACCTTCCAGGTGTAGAACTTCTACTCTAGTGAAAATATCTACAGTGATTTCTCCATATCTGTCGCCAACGCTTGGATGATAAACGTCGCGGAAGTATCCCCACTACCACGCGGTATACACGGAGAATTCACTGTATTGACTTGTCCGAAAAACTGTAACACGTTAACTGCCACACATCATTCCCAGAGATCGTTACAAAATCAGAATAATTTAATTAATGAAAGCCAAACTAGAAATGTTAAATGTATTATAGGGGTTGCTGTTGTAACCTTTTTGAATTCTAAAGATCTTAATAAAATTTGGTTCATCTGGATACGTCAAAATAAATATGAATGTCTACATCTAGTAGAAAATCACTGTCAGTCATATGTGACTGACGTGGCAGTTAACATGGTAAATAAGTGGGTTTGAATTTATAAGAAAAAAAATTTTTCTTGCACCAGGTAGATGAAGAGGGGGCTGTTGTCTCACGCGGTGGGCAACAGGCACAGAACAAATCCGAATGCGAGAAAAATGTTTGATTAGTTTCATATCTGCATCTCGATAGGTGGGTGAAGCACTGCACTGTCTACTCTATTCTCTAATTAGATCGCTATTCGCTGGAGGATTGTTTCGCCTACCTATTGTTCGGGTTGTCAGTGCGGTGAACGGTTCGGCCCGGTACCACAGTGGTCCCAATCGACGAATTAGGAGGAAAAAAACTAAAATCATTTTTTCTATTGAGCACAATATCAATATTTATATTTTGTTTCATTCTATATAGAATGAGACCATAATGAAGTGGTTGCGATTAATGGTTTTCGAGATATGGTGATAGAATTTATGGTTAAAAAATTCATAACTTACTGGGACAGATGATTATTTTTTAATTTAGCATTCCTCTGATGATAATTCAGTATTTTAATCTCTATTCGAAAAATTTTGACCTCTTGTACTTTCTAGCATATTCTCTAAATCATTTTTGAGCATATGACGATTCTTGGCCATAGTCGATTGCACAATACCCAATTCCCTCAGGTGAAAATAAAATTATTTCTCACGAAAAGGCAACTAAAGGCAAAAAGCTATTGAATTTATATCAACTACAGGAGTGTTACTCTTGTTTAAAAATAGTTTCAATTAGTAACATTTAGTAACTTGGGTTCTGCATTCCACAAAACGTGGAGTAGCTTACCGTATCAAGATGTCAAGAAGTAGAAATAATAATATGAGTCACTAAATTGAATTTATAGTTTTTATATTTCCTTTCAATTGTGGAACTCACATTATTATGAACATAAAAGTATTTATAATGCCAGGTAATCGGAACACACGTTTTCATATACAGGGTGTTTGGTAACTGGTGGTACAAAAAGGGAAAAGGGGGTGATTCTACATGAAAGAATAAGTCGAAAAAATATAGAATAAACATTTTTCGCTTGAGGCTTTGTTTTCGAGAAAATCGACTTTGAAGATCTGTCAGGTTTGTGTGCTTTAGTATATGCAGCAAGTATATTTGGTTGGTCATGATCAGACGCGTCAGACAATTGCTATCGAATAGCATGCGTATTCGCTGCATTTCAAACTCGATTTTCTCGATAACGAAACTTCGGATGAAAAAATGTTTATTCTACAGGGTGGGGCACCACATTTTGCCATCTAGATTTACGTCATTATTATTACGCATAGCAAACAATTTTTTAGGTGATGTTGAATGGTTTTGAGAGGGGCCCATTCTGATGGTACATTTTTTTTTGTAGGTGGACGTGTAAAGGACATATGAAGGTCATTCATGTTTTTTTAAATGGAATCATATATTTTTTATTGCATCAACTGATGCTCCTTCGTGTTCTTTACAAAAAAGTATTAATCTATTTGTGCAAAAAAATCATTAGTTTAGGAGATATTTAGCTAAAAAATAGGAGATATTTGTGCCTTTTGAGTATGCGTAAAATGCTTTTGCGGCTAATTCCAGCTTGTCTTTCGATTTCGCGAGAGCTAACGGATGGATTTAACGTAATTGCGGCTAACACTACAATTTCGTTTGCTTCATTTGTTATTGTTTTATTACGAATTGCCTTTTTGCGTAATAATTGCCCCGTCTGGTGAAATTTTTTAGAAACATAATCAAAGCTACGGCGTGATGGATGATTTCGTTGAGGAAATCTATTGGCGTATAATCATTCTGCATGTGTAGCACTTTTCCCAGCTTCAAAATAAATTGATAACATGTCTATCTTTTCTTCTTTAGAATACTTCATTATGAAGTGATAATTCACCGTATCGCCGTATTCGCCGTATCAGAGTCGTGAAAGAGACTAAATTTCACAATAAATAGGAGAGCAAGAATTGTCAACACAGAAAATGTAAATATTTACATTGATAGTTCTTGCTCTCCTACTACATTATCACATTGAATTCATAATATTGACAAGAAAGAGTCGGGATTTCCTAACAAATTAAAATTAAAATATCTCCTAAACTAATGATTTTTTTGCACAAATAGATTAATACTTTTTTGTAAAGAACATGAAGGAGCATCAGTTGATGCAATAAAAAATATATGATTCCATTTAAAAAAACATGAATGACCTTCATATGTCCTTTACACATCCACCTACAAAAAAAAATGTACCATCAGAATGTGCCCCTCTCAAAACCATTCAACTTCACCTAAAAAATTGTTTGCTATGCGTAATAATAATAGCGTAAATCTAGATGGCAAAATGTGGTGCCCCACCCTGTATATTTTCGACTTATTCTTTCATGTAGAATCACCCCCTTTTCGCTTGTACCACCGGTTACCAAACACTCTGTATACTACTTCGCGATGGAGTAACGTAAAGCAATTATGCATCGCGACGCGATATTTTCGTTCGTCATTTGTCTCATTGTTAATGAAACTAATACCAGTGGTCAGTTTGCATCTCTGTGGGATGTAGGTAAAAAATTCACTGATACGTGTTCTTTGTTACGTTTAATTTTGAACTTTTTTCCTCCTAATTCATCGATTAGGACCGCTGTGCGGTAGTTGGTTCGGCGCAGCGGTTAAATCGGCGCTGTAATCGGTTCGGTGGTCGAAACGATAGCGTTCGGGATGACGGGTAGACTTTCGCTAACTATGCCGGGTGGTCAGCACCCTGCCCGTTGGTTAGGCCCAGGGGATCCTCCGCTTGTACGTCACTGGTCAGCACCCTGCTAACCGTATAGAGGTCATAGGATGATTGTCCGTGGGGAACGCAGCCTCCAGCGGCTTCAACCGGCCGATGAAGACCTACACTAGTGCTCATTTAAATTTGCAAAGTTTCGAAGTCAAATTCTTGCGTCACGGGATGGCGTTTCTCTTCCAGGAGTCGACTCGAGCACAAAGTAAGGGAATCGATATAGTGAACGAAAGCGAGACAGACGCGGTCCGTTCAGCATGGAGGGTCGACGTTCAAAAGGATGTCGCGAGCGTAGAAAATAAACGCGCAACAAGGAAAATGTCAAATTCGGTCACTTTTGTCCCACCTTTTGAAACGCGGTTTCAATGGATCTTTGAGATTCTTCCAATTAAAATGAGTCCAAACATGACGTATGTCGGTCTACTTTTACAGACTTCGTACATGGCAATCACACGTATGTAGGATCGGGTTTGGAATGAGTTGGCTTCCAGCAATATGTGGGTAACAACGCGTATTTATTTTAACGATATGAGGTTACAGGGTGATATTTGCTCTCGCGACGATCGGACACGACTGCGATTTCTAATGTTCCTCCTTCGCTCGTCGCTTTGCTCTTTATTCGTTTGTTCGCTCGTCGCTTTGTTCTTTATTCATTTATTCGCGCGTCGCTTTATGTTTTTCATTTATTCGCGCGTCCCGAAATAACACTGATCGTCGCTTGCTTTAACGGAAATATTACGAGTTACCATGTCGCTTGCGCGGGGCATCCTTCACTCGGCCATTCCTGCATTCTCCTCTTCGTCCCCCGAAGAGGTTACAATGTATCTTTTCATATAATCTACCGCAGTTGTTGTGATACGCGGTCCTTCTTCGCCTCCCACCCGGATGACTTCGTATCTATCGTTCCGTTTAATTTTTGAAACTCGATATGGCCCGAGAAACTTCGCTTTTAATTTAGAACCAGGTTCGAACTGAGTCTTTTTGATTGCAACTAAATCGCCTTCCGCATATTTCGTCGGCTCTTTACATTTCTTATTATACACCCGCCGATTTTCTTCCTGTATTTTAAATAAATTTTCTTTCGCAATATTTCTTAAATTATCGCGTTCATTATTAAAATTTTTAAATACTTCTTGCTGTACCAGGTCAAGTATTTTCATATCTTCCGCAGACGCGGTCCGTTCAGCATGGAGGGTCGACGTTCAAAAGGATGTCGCGAGCGTAGAAAATAAACGCCCAACAAGGAAAATGTCAAATTCGGTCACTTTTGTCCCACCTTTTGAAACGCGGTGTCAATGGATCGTTGAGATTCTTCCGATTAAAATGAGTCCAAACATGACGTATGTCGGTCTACTTTTACAGACTTCGTACATGGCAATCACACGTATGTCCTCCATTTTGTTATCGAGTCTACAAAACTGGTCCGATTTACGCCGTGTTTGGACTCGTTTTAATCGGAGAAGTGTGAACAATGCTACTATGTTTGAAAAAGTAAGACAAAAATCACTGTTTTTGAAATTTTCATTATTACCTGAGAAAACTCTTACGAGTTAAATTGTATCGAATTTCAAATTCAAGTAAGAGATTTATCTATGACTCTATTATAGTGCACGTGCAAATTGTTCATATTAATACGTTAACTGCCACATATCATTCCCAGAGATTCTTACAAAATCGGAGTAATTTAATTAGTGAAAGCGAAACTAGAAATTTTAAATGTATTACAAAAAAGATCTTAATAAAATTCGGTTTATCTGGATATGTCACAATATAAATGAAAGTCTAAATCTAGCCAAAAATCGCTGTCAGTCGTATGCGACTGACATGGCAGTTAACGTGTTAAATTAATTTTTATTTCTGTAATAAAAAAATGGATACGTTGCCGAATTAGTATACAACAGTAGATCTTATCCTTCGATACATCTACCAAGTACACATATGCATACAGTCTATGTGGAACCAACATGCTGTTTGTGCATTACACATGCAGATCACGTACATTCCTCAAAGCTCATGCAGCATAATAATCCACCTTCTGGAATTAAAATGAACTTTTGCGAATATTATTATTAACCAAATATCACTGAGATTTTAAACTATTTTAGTTTTTTCTTTTGCGAAAAGTAAAAGCAGAAACAAAGGTAAAGGTTTCAAGACGTCTATCTAATTGAAAAACTTGTTTATGTCTCTTCACCTTTGAGTATTAATAATAAGAGTTTGATTATCCCGCGGCGAAGTATGTTATCCGAAAATGAATTGGTCCGCTAGCGATAAGAACAAACAAACGAGCCTCGTGAGTTTATCACTTGAACTAACTGTTTTCGCCTATGCTTTATTGTAATTCTATGTCCAATCGGATAAAACCTAGCGACTACTACTAACGGCCGCCATTAGTTTGAGGTCGCGCTACCTATTCTGAGGTTGTCATTACGGCTGACCGTTACAGGCTTATACTACTTCGCCTAAGTCAAGCTATTACGGGACAGCTATCATTGTGCCAATGCATAACCCAACGATTCTATACGTTCGGTAATGGTGGTAAACTTTATCCAATAATCTGTAATACTCTACTATACGACTCTCGAGGAATAGTGACTCGTTTAATCTACCGCGGGACAATTGAAATGGTATAATTCTACATTGAATGCGATTTGCAGATTGTTCGATTATGTGTTTCGCGTGGTTGGAGCTCGCGTGTGTAAAGAACGGTGTGCCCATAAATGAATGCGCAGAAACTGGTGTGGGTGCAAAGTTCTTTAGTATATTAAAAATTAGTTTTAATTTCTTATTAAATACAAGGTAACTGTATAGTACTAAACGGTATTAGGGGGCATACGTAGAGGTCATATGAAGGTCAACTTTGCTTTTCAAATGGAATTGAATATTTTTTAATGCATTCTGATTTTAATATTATTAACCGTGTTCAGGTCAAACTTTGCACAGACTTTTTCGATTAATCGCAACAATTCCGGGGTGGGTGCTTATTAAATACAGGGTGTCCCGTTTATCTGGAAATCTGGAATAAACGGTACCAGAGGGCACACTTTCCGATATAAATATCTTTTTCCATGTGTACGCGTAGTGGTCACGTGAAGGTCAACATTGCTTTTCAAACTGAATTGTATATTTTTTTAATGCATTCTGATTTTAATATTTTTCACTTTGTTTGGCTGAAACTTTGCACAGATTTTTTTCGATTAATTGCAACAATCCCGGGGTGGGTGCCTATTAAATACAGGGTGTCCCGTTTATCTGGAAATCTGGAATAAACGGTACCAGAGGGCACACTTTCCAATGTAAATATCTTTTTTCCATGTGAACGCGTAGAAGTCATGTGAAGGTCAACTTTGCTTTTCAAACTGAATGGTATATTTTTTTAATGCATTTTGATTTTAATATTTTTCACTTTGTTTGGCTGAAACTTTGCACAGATTTTTTTCGATTAATTGCAATAATCCCGGGGTGGGTGCCTATTAAATACAGGGTGTCCCGTTTATCTGGAAATCTGGAATAAACGGTACCAGAGGGCACACTTTCCGATGTAAATATCTTTTTTCCATGTGGACGCGTAGAGGTCACGTGAAGGTCAACTTTGCTTTTCAAACTGAATTGCATATTTTTTTAATGCATTTTGATTTTAATATTTTTCACTTTGTTTGGCTGAAACTTTGCACAGATTTTTTGGATTAATCGCAACAACACGGGGGAGGGTGCCGTAAAAAAATTTGAATAAGAAATAAGAGCCACCCTGGTGACGAAGTTTGTTCGAATGTTCATTGTTGTCCATTTTCGTGAGTATCGTTAATTTCGGACAGACGTTTCAGAATAAAATGCAAAATAAGAAGAGGCCACCGGTGCCGGCGAAAAAAGCGGCTGTCGTTTTAACGGTAAGCGACAAGTATCCGCATTCAACGACCGTGTAAAAATGCAAACGCACATTACAGATAGCCCGGTGCTCACTGGAAGAGGAAACTAAACGACTGGTGAAATTCTGAAGCGACCGGTAGCACTCGAAAAGCTCGAAGGACGATAGCCAGGTCGTACATCATGCCGATAGCGCGGCAAAAGATGCAGGGAAACGAGCGCGGCTCGGTTCTCGTCGGCTAAATAAAACGAGAAGAAGCGGACCGAGGAGAAATCATAGGAAGGAAGGCCGCTAGAAACGTGGGCACCACCTGCGCAACTAGATCTATAGATCGTTGTAATATTTGCTCGGTAAATAGTAGTCGCGTGATCGGTGCCGTTATTTATGCGCTCAATTGAGGGGTTCGCTACAAGAGTCGCAGAACGTGTCATAAAAAAAAACGACTCTTCCTAATATTGAAATTTCCCAGCATAACACGAACAACGTTCAATTCGAAAAAGGATGCCATTTTGATGCATAAAAATTGTCGATATTTTTATGCTTTTTAACTTCTGGGTATATACAAAAACTCAGAAATACATAGATTTTAAATTAATATTGACGCATAGAGAAAGAAATATTCTCCATCTCAATAATTGTCATCTTTAAGAAGGTATAGGTTCCAATATAAGATGGTTCACCTTGTATGTCGCCAAGGCCTGGACGATAAACGTCGCGGAATTATCCCCACTACATATTATGTCAACAACACTCCTCAATGGTCGAGGCCTTTCCAGCTTCGTGGACCCTCGCGAGGAACAACCCGCGGTAGTGGGGATAATTCCGCGACGTTTATCATACAGGCCTTGGCGACATATATCAAGAAATCACTGGATATAAATTGGCGCTTACAATCAAGAAATTTTGTATTCGTGTTAGGATGATGAAATGTCGCCGTTCCATCTAGCGAATGGTATTCTGTGCGAAGGTAATAAAGGCAGGTTGACACGAGGGAAATCGAGCTGGAAAATCAGCAGATCTTCAGAGCTCTTTCACACGATACAGCCATTGTTAGTCGAGTAACACTGAGCCGTGTGCCATTCGAAACAGATCGCAAGTGATCGAACTGTTTACACGGTGATACAGAGGATCTAACTGCCCGGCCCGGTCCGGCCCGAGTCGGCCCGACTCGTCCGGTGCGCCGGCTCTCCTTACTCGCTTCTACTGCCTGTGTACACATTGACAGAGGAAACAAATTAATTCATGACGGCGAAACAAAAATAACATCCCGACCTGTCAGTAGCAGTTTCTTCTGGACGTGACAATTACTATTTCTTTATCATCCGAAAATCATATTTGCATGAATTAATTTCAAAATCGGTTCATGCCAGCTTATGCTATTATTGTTAGTCATTTTGTTTCCGTTTGGAGTTTTCCGTTGGACAAATGACATGCATTTTCAGTGCTGCAACTTCGACAATTAATCGAATAAACAAAACAACCGTTCTATCATAACGCTCTACATAAACGTTCATTCCGTCCCTTGTGTCAGTTTCATACATTTTTCACTACCGAAAAAGTTCTGCGTCCTGCAGGTCGATTCATTATTTTTGAACGATGCGAATAATTTCGTTTTAACTTTGTTTCATCGTCGCGCTGTTATCTTTAATTTGTCTTACGGTACTTGTCCTATGGTATGCATTATAAATGAAAGCAAGCCTAAAAACAACTTTATAATTATTTCGTCGTGTGAAATACGATTTTAGATAGCCATTGTTAACTGTTATACTTCTACCGAGGACACGATTTACGCTTCAAAGCGGAAGAAACAATTTAATACTTATAGAATCAAGACACAAAATCTGTTGAAATTCAAACGAAATTTCACTACACGAACTAAATTGAAACGCGACCGGCGTGAAAGTTATCGTAGAACTGATCTTACGCAGTATACTCCTTTGGTTTCACGCCCCCAGAATCTTAATTTTATGTACGAACTTGTACGCCACAAAGTAATTGGGTAGCTTCTGAGGTGAATATTCCCGCAATATGTTAATGAGCGTGTACAACAACTGCGGCTGCATTTTCTCCACGGTAACGTACTGAAATTTCATGTCCCGAAAGTAAATTTTCAATCGTTTTTCTGCAGAGCGCTAAAGCGTCCATTTCAAGGTAGATTTTTATATTTAAATCTGCGAAACAAAAAATTTTGTGTACCAATTGTAAGACATAGAAACCACGTACACTGAATACTCGATATATGTCATCAACACGGGTCTAGCCAGCGTCATGTATCGTCCAGGAGACATACCCTAGCCGTGTTATGTTTACACACCGAGGCGTCCAAGGTCTCTCGTGCTTCGGGGTATACTCCGCGGTAGTGGGGAAAATTCCGCGACGTTTATCATCCAGGCCTTGGCGACATGTATCGAGAAATACAGTTCTTTCTTCGGGAAATTTTTATACACTATAGCAACAACATAAAAACCCTAAAAAACTAATGAGGAATACTGAAAACCTAGAATTTAAAATTTGAAAAATTCCTAAATAGGCGTAACCTATGAATCTCACACGCAGAGTAGCAGAGTTTCTGTAGCCTGAGTGCCGGTCAAAAGAAATAGGCGGTTCGTCTGAGAATAACAGTTTGTTTAACGGGGATAGTCGATTGCAGGTTTAACATACGAATAGCGAAGCCTATATTGGCATCCAAAATACTCCTGATCCGATGGAATGAAAACACACTGCCTCCCGGGAAACTACCCTTTATGGGTTATTGATCTCACGGTAGCAGCACCTAGATTCTGTACTGCGGCATTAAACGTTGGTACGAACGATGGCACACTGCACGCGGCGCTGAATATTACAGAGAATTTACTCCGAAATCGGTGGCGAATGTGTGCGTCGCGTCATGCTCACGACGACATTTACAGAAATCGAATAAATACGATCGTCAACAGAAAAATGCAATCTGACATGCGTCTCAAGACCGAAAACCACGACGAAAATTAAACACCGTTGGCAATTAAGGGGGTAGCCTGGTTTTTCACTGCCAAAAAATAAATTTTTTCGCATTTTCTTTGGGTACAGAATATGTGTGCAAAATTCCGATACAAAAGGCTTGATAGTTCTCCTGAAAAAAATTCCTAAAAATTGGTGAGAAAACGGCGTCGAGAACCAAAATATGTACTAATTACCTAATTAAATAGATTGATAAATAATAAAAAAAATACTACAAATTACATATGTCAACAACACAGGTCTTGTCACGAGTCTCATGCGGTATACCCCGCGGTGGTGGGGATAATTCCGCGACGTTTATCGTCCAGGCCTTGGCGACATTCAGTGAGTCACGAAAGTATTCGAACGCTCTGAACTGAAAAGTTTGAAGCTTAAAAAATACGAGTCATATTATGAATTACAAAATACATTTATTTCTATAATAACGTATGATAATCATGATTACATATATTAAATTTCAAGTGTCTTTGATAATATCAACACAAGTTATGAAACATTTCTTGTTAACGTCAACTAAATGAACGTCACAAAACTATTCGAACGACTAAATTCAAAATAGGGATTTTAAATAAACGTAGTGTTTTAATGTTTTGTCGGACCACCACGAACACTTATCACAGTTCGTAAACGCCGTTGCATGCTGTCAACTAAATTTTCAGTAATATCCTCTTTTATATGACTCCAAATTTCCACAATTGCGGTTTTTAATGTTTCTTTTGAGCTAATATTATATTTACTAAGTTGTCTGCCAATTTCTGCCCATAAGTGTTCTATGGGATTAATGTCCGGACTTTTTGGGGGTGTTTCTAAAATGTGGGGAACGTTGTATATGATCCATTGTTTTACGATATGTGCGGTATGTTTCGGATCATTGTCTTGTTGAAACATAAAATTTTCTCCTAGCCCTAATTTTTCCGCACTTTGCATCAAATTATCTTTCAATATCTGCATATATTTATATTTATCTAATATGCCTTCAATAACGACGAGGTTTCCGACACCACAGGCTCCCATACACCCTCATACCATTATGGATCCACCCCCATGCTTCACGGTTGGGTGTAAATTTTTAGGATCTATTTCTCTGTTTGCTAATCTCCAAACCTTATGACATCCGTTAGAACCAAATACATTAAATTTGCTCTCGTCCGAGAAAATAACGCGTTTCCAAAAATCCTTATCTTTGTTGACATATTTTTTGGCGAAAGTTAGTCTCTTCTGTTTATTGACTTTGTTAATGAATGGCTTCTTTCGATGAATACGACCATGAAAATTATTTTTACGAAGAATTCTTCGACAAAGTTCAGGACGAACTTGTTTTTTAAAACTATCAGCAATTAGTACTGCAAGTTGTGGACCAGAAATTCTCCTCCCTCTTCGTTAACGTTTTGGGTCGGCCAGAACGGACTTTATTTTGAAGGATTCCAGTAGTGTTTAACTTTTTTACTATGCAGTAAACGGTAGATTTACTTTTTCCTAACAATTTTGCTATTTCGCCATAGCTCTTGCCTTCATTATGCCACTTAATTATCAATTTCCTGTCGGTGATGCTTGTTTCGGATTCTTTTGGGCACATTATTACTAAAACTTCTGCAATCTTATTAATACTTACAGTACTGAACACGGGAAGTGTGGAACACTAACTGGATCCGCGAATGTTTACATTTTGTCATATTGAAGGTTTGTTTTGTTTTGGGAGGTTCGTCGTTCGAATACTTTTGTGACGTTCATTTAGTCGATGTTACCAAGAAATGTTTTATAACTAGTGTTGATATTATCAAAGACTCATCATGATTCTCATACGTTATTGTAGAAATAAAAGTATTTCGTAATTCATAATATGACTCGTATTTTTTAAGCTCCAAACTTTTTATTTCGGAGCGTTCGAATACTTTCATGACTCACTGTATATAGAGAAAACATTGTACTTCACTGCAAATAATTGCTGTCAACAGTTACAGTGTAAGATTGAAGATTTAGGAGTGTTAGCATCCCGAAAATTTAGTAATGTGATTTTTTAGTATAAATCTGATAAATAATGAACCATACAAAGAGGCATTTTAGCACTTTCGCAGGGTCGTTTAAGATAATGTGCTGTACGGACGAGGAAACAGAAATACTTATTTCGCGGAGTTGGCAGAGGGGACCTTGATGTCGAACGCAGTCTTAAAAAGTCAAGGTGCATTTAGGGAGCGGGAATACTGGAATACGATAGCCGGTTTTATCGCTCTTCGCGAAGCCTTTCCTTTGCGATCGCTGGCGCAATGCAGTCGCCGAAGCAATATAATTTACATTCTGATCGAAGCGAGGACGCCCGCTGATTGGTTGATTAGCCATGGAAGTGCACGCTTTTGCGGCTCCGCGCCGGAATTTTTCAATTACGGGCCGGGAGTAATTAAAAAATTTGTAGTCCGTTTTCCGTGAATGAACTTCCTTAAGATATTTCTCGTCACAGCGGGCTAAGTAAACGGTCCCGTAATTAGGAGATTGAACTTGACGCTCTCGAAATTGAAAATTCCACGAGCATTTCAGATTACACACACCGCAACGCCGTTTCCATATTAGTCGAAATGTAATACTTAATTAATTATGCTGTGCTATTACTGCGTTGGTGACCAACATTCATTCAGGATTTTCCGACTCGCACCTGAAAAGACATTCGCACAGAAGCTGCATTGAAATTCCTGAAGGCAGCGAAACGTTATCAAGGAATATAATCACCGTACAAACAGCCGGAAATAAATAATTAGTCCAAGTTGTCGTTAACGACTAGACTGTGCAGTGTATTTAAGTTTATTTTATATTTATAGGTGAACAGGTCAAACGCAAAACGAAAAAGACATTAGACAAATTTAAGAGAAAATACATTTCCGATTTTTTACAATTTTTCTTCAATTATAGTGACGTAAAACGCATACATGAAAAAAAGTTGGGTAATTATTTATATTAGGGGCTTCCTCACCGATTTTGATGACCTTGAAATATGTTGTGAAGGTCACGATTCTGAACAACTTTTTCCTATACATGTTACCGCCGCTCGTCTTTAGTTTACGAGATATTTGAAAAAAGGTTTCAACATCTCGAAAAGTGATCGGAGTAGGTGTGGGTTAGGGTTAGGGATAGAATTAACAGATTTCTTAACAGATTTCTATTTGGAGTGGTGTATATTTTATAACACTATTTTTTTTTACTAATTTTGAAATTACATTGTATTTTTATACGTCTTTTGTTTCGATTTCTAATGTAACTAGTATTATGGCATCGAAAAATTAAGTTTTCGCGATCAAGTAGTATATTTTCGTTGCACTTGATACAATTCATCGTGCCATGGATCACTTTACTGTTAACTAAAAAATCTATCAACTTTTCTTGATTGTTGCAGATATCCAAGAATTCGTATAGTTTCATGCTTAATACTCAGAACAGACAAGACAGTGGGTCTCAACTAATTGAAGTCGTTTTAAGTTGTGGCCATAATTTAAAATCTAACCCACACCTACTCCGATCACTTTTCGAGATGTTGACACTTTTTTGCGATTATCTCGGAAACTAAAGCTGAGCGGAGGTAACACGTATAGGAAAAAGTTGTTCAAAATGATGGCCTTGACAACATATTTCAAAGTCATCACAATCGATCTAATCCACACCTACTCCGATCATTTTTTTAAATGTTGAAACATTTTTGCAAATATCTCGTAAACTAAAGGCGAGCGGCGGTAACATGTATAGGAAAAAGTTGTTCAGAAACATGACCTTGACAACATATTTCAAGGTCATCAAAATCGGTGAGGAAGCCCCTAAAGTAAATAATTACCAAAAGTTGTTTCTACGTAATTTACAAGACTGTTTCTGAGTAAATAAATTTTCTCCAAAAAATTAAGACACTGCTCTTTCTCTGTTGTATTTGTCGCATGTCTTTTTCTCAAATTTAAATTTTAAAGAGAATCGCAGAGGGCTACCCATAAGTCCATGTACAGTGGCCGAAATAATGATAGGTTCACTAGTCTCGTCGACTGGTTTACTGCTGCTACTTTTGTTTACGTTATCGAAAGTGTACTGTGGTGTTTGTTATTATTCCGCAAGAATGTGCCCTACACACTGTAGGAGCGGTCAGTTGAATATTAAAACCGGTAGTGTGAAGACGTACTTCTTTCAAAAACACTGAAAATTCTCGGGTACAAAATACGAAATAATCTTAGGTTCACGGTGAAATATATAAAAAATACTATTGATAGTGCAATTTTTTGAACGTTTTGTATGGTAAGTATACGGATTTATGAAGTTTAAAAATTATAAAAAATATTTTATGTTCGTTTAATATTTTTAAAGCACAATAGGACGGGGAAAATCGTTAGATGATAACGAAAAGGGTCGAATTATTGTTTTTCACAATATGGGTCTCTCTAACAGAGAAATTGCAAGAAGAATTAAAAGATCATCAAATGTTATAAACAATTTTTTAAAATTAAAAGAAAAATACGGCAGTAAAAAATGTACAGGGCGTCCAAAAAAGTTAACACAGATGGATAAAGGGAAAATTTTTCAAGAAGCACGACAAAATAAACTTAGTGCCTCTAAAACAAAAACAAAATTAGACTTGCCAGTTGGTGTTCGACGTGTGCAGCAAGTTCTGAGATTGAGCGGAACATTTAAATACACGAAAAAAGCGAAAAAACCACCGCTAACTAAATTTCACAAGGAGGAAAGGTTTAAGTTTGCAGAAAATCATATGCCATGGACTGAAAAATGGAAAACGGTGATTTTTTCTGATGAAAAAAAATTTAATTTGGATGGCCCGGACGGGTTTCAATATTACTGGCACGATCTGCGTGATCAAAAAGACGTGAAAATGACAAGAGTCCATGGAGGAGGATGTGTAATGGTTTGGGCTGCATTCGGCTACAACGGTAAGACTCCGATAATGTGGTTCCCGCCAAAAGCCAATGCTGAAAAATATCAGGAACTAGTAGAATACGTTCTGGATGAATATGGCGACGAAATTGGTGGGCCTAATTTAATATTTCAACACGATAATGCAGCAATACATCGTGTAAAAACAATTAAAAACTGGTTTGAGAGGGTAAAAGTTGACATTTTACCGTGGCCATCAAGGGGTCCGGACTTAAATCCCATTGAAAATCTTTGGGGAATATTAGCACGAAAAGTATACGCCAACGGAAAACAGTATTGCAATGTTTACGAACTAAAAAATGGGATTAGAGAGGCGTGGTCTGCAATTAAACTAGAAACATTACAAAAATTAATTGAAACCATGCCACGCAGAGTATTTGAAGTAATAAAAAACAAAGGAGGTTCAACTAAGTATTAAACTATTTTTATTTTTTTTTTGTTATTATATTTTTTGTGTAAAAATATATAATGAACCTATCTTTATTTCGTACATAAATTTTACAGTTTTCAATAAAACATTTGTAATTGACTCAAATTATATTATGTTATTCATTTGAATTATGTATTAAGTAAACTCAAAAATACCATATAAAACACATGTTTATGTTAACAAATTAAAGTGAACCTATAATTATTTCGACCACTGTATCATAGAATCCTTTAAAAAGAAGACGTCTCTCTTTCGTCCCGCTCGTTCAGGAGACTAGCAGCGACATCCTGTCGATAATACGAAAGAATGTAACAAGCGTTAACAACCTCGGAAATACCTTATCGATAATTTGACTAGCCCGAGGAAAATAGACGGAACATCTCCGGCGAAGCTTACGTGCGCCAATCTTTGATCGTTATCGCGCAGACAATCCTCGTTTTTTACTTATTAAATTCCACGGCGGCGGTAACTCGCGCAAACGATAAATGAAATAATTTCAGTGCTCCCCGAGAGCCCGGGGAGTCTTACTTCAAGTCCGGCGGACGTTTTTATCTTTTTCCCAGCGACTTTTCGGCTTCCACGTTTTTACCGATCAGTCTGCCCTGGCCGTTCAATTTCCTGGCTTCCACAGTCTTTTTTATTTGGATCCTAATTAAGAGTTCGTCGAGTAACTCCGACATTGTAGTCCCGATAAGGAAGAAGTTCGGGGAGGGAAATGCAGACGGGGAAACGTCCGAGTCGAGTGCGATCAGTACCACAACGAATGCAGCATCTCGCAACTATAAATTACAGTCAGTCTCATAAGTATTCGTACCCTCGTTGCATATATGAGAAATTTGCTGATACCAAGTGATACATGTAAGATTCTGCAGTAAGTTTTCTGTTACGAATAAATAGATGCATAAACTATATGTATACAAAATTTTAACAAAATTGAATTATTGATAATAAAATTATATTAATTCTGATCTACATAATACATAATAACAGACCACAAAAGTATTCGTACCATGCTTGACAGAGTTGAGTTTATTTTGCTTGTAAACATTGTTTCACATTGAAAATGATTCCTAGAGGTCATAGACGAATAATTGAGCTTCAGTTACTTACTCCTAGTCAAAACTTTGTCGAAATAACATTGATAATCGAAAATGAGTCGAAAGAAGGCCGAGACTACTGTAGAAGACGGCGTAAAATAATTTTCAAATTGCACCAAGAGGGCAAAAGTTACGTTGAGATGGCAAAACTAATTGGCAGAAGTAAATCTACTATCCAATACATAATTCAACGTGTAAAAACTAATAATATTTTGTTAAACAAAAAACGTGTTGGAAGACCAAAGATTTTAACTGCTCGAGAAGGAAAGACTTTAATACGTCAAGCGCAAAAATATCCAAGAATTAGCGCCCCTACGTTAGTCACAATGTGCAACAACATGTTTAATAAAACAGTTTCTGCTGAAACTTGTCGGAGAATATTAAGATCTGAAAATTTTCATGGTCGAGCAGCTAGGAAAAAGCCCTTCATTAATAAGATTAACAGAACAAAGAGATTAGCATTTGCGAAAGAATACGTAAATAAGAGTAATACCTTTTTGGCAAAAAGTTATTTTTTCGGATGAATCCAAGTTTAATATTTTTGGATGTGACGGAACAGGAAAAGTTTGGAGAAAGCCCAACAAAGAACTAGAATTAAAAAAATCTACGACCGAATGTGAAGCACGGCGGAGGTAATCTTGTATTCATTGATAGACTTATAGATAAATATAAATATAAAAGTATTCTTGAACAAAATCTGCAAGAAAGTGCAGTTAAACTGGGTATGCAAGACGATTATTACTTTCAACATGACAACGACCCCAAGTATACTGCTCAAATAGTTCGTGAGTGGATACTTTATCACATTCCTCATTTTTTATCCACACCACCTCAGGGTCCGGAGGTGAATCCTATAGAAAATTTGTGGGCAGAAATAGAGAAAAGACTACGCAAACATGAAATTTCAAATAAACAAATACTAAAAGCAAAAAATTCTGGAAGTTTGGAATCGTATTGAACAAAGCACCACTGAAAAATTAATAAAAAGTATGCAAAATAGATTAATTGAAATAATTAAACACAACGGTGGACCGATGAAATACTAAAAAAATAATAAGTTATTATAATATGCGTTTTTTCTTATAAGACGTATACCGGTACGAATACTTTTGTGGACTGTTATTATGTACTATGTAGATTAAAATTAATATATTTTTGTTACCATAAACCCAATTTTGTTAAAAGTTTGTACAAATAAAGTTTACATGTGTTAATTCGTAACAAAAGAGTTATTGCAAAATCTTACCTGCATCATTTGATTTCAACAAATTTTTTCTTCAAGCAATAAGGGTACGAATACTTATGGGACTGACTGTATATTAAACTCGTATAATTCTGTGAAAAACTAACAAGCGGAATGTCAACATCCGCTCGGCAGCTTCTCGCAATTATATGACGTGACATACAGTGTGTGAGCTCTGTCCACTTGAATATCTTGGCTATTTCAAACAATATGAGAAAATGTTACTTACAGAATTTGTAGGGTTTAAGAAACTGCATAATATGATATAAATGATACTCTTGCAAGTGGAGGCGTAGAGAAGATATACCTTTGTTTTATTCAATGGAACGTCCAATCTTTTATGCTCGATTTCAATAGATTGGCGTATTCTGAGTATAAAAGTACTGAAGTGTATTTATCCTAAAGCTTATCGTTGCTGAGAAATTATGATGTACCATTGGAACAACATTAATTTCATTATCTTCATCACTACATGTAGGCTTTTGACGATTTCGAACAGCGACACTTCTTTCTTTTAATTTGTTACACAATCTATCAAAAATCTTGTGCGAAGGACATACGCGGTTTGGATATTTTTCACCGTACAAATTTCGAGACACAATTGCGTTTCTCTTATTTTCTCCATAAATTAGAAGCATCTTGTTCTTCGAATGAAAATGTCATATTGACTATGTTCACCAACTGAGAGATCTCGAAAGCCTACCAATGTTTAAATTTGACGTAACGAGCACATCCTTGAGTACTTTCCATAATGAAAGTAATAGAATGAAAACAGTCAAACATCTCAGCAACGGTAAGTTATAGGACAAATACACTTTAGTGCCTTTGTACTCAGAATACGGCAATCTATCGAAATCAAGCATAAAAAATTGGACATTCTCTACACATTCACTTGCAAGAACATCATTTACACCATATTATGCAGTCTCTTAAACCCTACAACTTCTGTAAGTAACATTTTCTGGTATTGTTTGAACGAACCAAAATGTTCAAGTGGACAGAGCTCGTGGGACACACTGTATATCGTGAATTCGCTGTATCGTATACAAACAGGCCGCGACAAAAACGACATAAACAATTATGATACCGCGGGTGTTCGTTCCGGTCACGGTTGTCATATCGCGCCATTCGTTCGGATTGGAAGACAAATAAACTGCTGTCGGTTCGTCGGGGCGGGGGGGGGGGGGTTGAAAAAGTTTGGATCGAGGTGGGACTAGATCCCCGCGGAAGAACTTCGTTTCTCAAAAGACGTGCAATTACCACGCTGACGTCGACGGACCAATAGTTTCTCCGTGTCCGTCATTGGGGCTTGCGCCGTAGCGGGCAAGAAAGAGCGTCTTCGTTCCAATAGATTGATTTTGGGGAGGACAACTGGATCCGGATCGTTTGCACTGGTTTTCCATCATACCTTCCTCGTGTCTCCTCTTCTTCCTATTCTTGATACCGAACGAGAAAAAGAGAGAGAGAGAGAGAGAGAGAGAGAGAGAGAGAGAGAGAGAGAGAGACCGGGTGAACAAGTCAAGACCTCGAACTGTTCGACCGTACAAACGAATAGAGATTGGCAAGTTGGACCGCGTCCCCGAGAAGAAGCCAGAAAAATCGATTTGTCCGATCGAACGGGGATACAAAGATTTCTTGGGAGTGACGGCGAGAACCATCCGTAAAATTGATTCTTCGTCAATGTAATGGCGCCTGTGCTGATGCCGCAGCGGCTCTGTCCTCGAGATTTCCAAAATTTATACTCGGAGAAAGGAATCGTTCTTCATGCCGAATAAATATATTCTCAAGGTTAGGACATTGTAACGCAGCTGCATGGAACGTTCGACCTTGAAGAAAGGCTCTAGGTCAATTTTTTCACAGATCTTCGTCTATCCAGAGGAGCAGAATCACTCTATAGTGATATTGAAACTCCCTGTACACTGTCATCGAGAAATTAACCTCTATACAGGGTGATCCACGCAATTGTTTCAAGTCATAACTCCGTTATTATTGCATTTACGAAAAAATGCCAAAGAAGAAGGATAAATGGTTCGAAGAGCACTACATATGTAGGCTTTTAAATCTTTTTTAGATGCAGCAGTGCATGTGCAATTAACAATTAAATAGAAATACATATTTTTTTACACAGATCGATTCTTCTGTTCATTCTACGTAAAAAATGATTAGGGTACCATGGCAAAAAAATTATTAGATCTCGAGATATTTTCAAAAAATGTCTTGCAGCGGCATTCGTATTTTTGTCACACAACACAAAGGTGTCGTACATATCTTGTTTCTCACTGTTAGTAAAATACATTTTCTTGTATTTAGTAAAATACAGTTACACTTTTTCAAATTCTTAGTTTTCGTACTCGAGTTACGATACGTGAATTGCTACTGAATGATGAAATGCTTACTCGTACAAATCAGTTTCTGTTACGATAACAATGTCGAAAGGGTGTTTACCTTTACAACATAGTCATGAAGTGTTTCTTCAATAAACACATTTTTTGAAAATATCTCGAGATCTAATAATTTTTTTGCCATAGTACCCTAATAATTTTTTACGTACAATAAACAGAAGAATCGATCTGTGTAAAAAAATATATATTTCTATTTAAAGAAACGATGCAATTGTTAATTGCACATGCACTGCTGCATCTAAAAAAAATTTAAAGGCCTACAGATGTGGTGCTCTTCGAACCATTTATCTTTCTCCTTTGGCATTTTTTCGTAAATGCAATAATAACGGAGTTATGACTTGAAACAATTGCGTGGACCACCCTGTATAAGTGGCATGACACTTTTACTTACTGGGCCCAATGCCGCGTATATGTCGGCAAAAATCAAATTTGACACTAAACGTACCACCACCGGGCAAATGACCGGTCCTAGATTTTTTATTTGACAATTTTTGAAATTATAAAGATGCTTTCATGCGCAATGATTCAATAAATATCTTTAGTAGAGCACGCATTGCAATGAGAACCGCGCGGAGTCTAAATAAATTAAATCTTGTCATTTTTATAAGTCAACATATGCATTTATAGCTCCGTACGTTTAGTGTGAAATTATGTTGTTATAATATTACTCTGAATATACAGGGTGCTTGGTAACTGGTGGTAGAAGCGAAAAGGGGGTGATTCTACATGAAAGAATAAGTCGAAAATATAGAATAAAATTTTTTCATCCGAAGTTTCGTTATCGAGAAAATCGAGTTTGAAATGCAGCGAACACGCATGCTATTCGATAGGAATTGTCTGACGCGTCTGATCATGACCAACCAAATCTACTTTCTGCATATACTAAAGCACACAAACCTGACAGATCTTCAAAGTCGATTTTCTTGAAAACAAAGCCTCAAACGAAAAATGTTTATTCTATATTTTCGACTTATTCTTTCATGTAAAATCACCCCCTTTTCGCTTGTACCACCAGTTACCAAACACCCTCTATAATGTAACAAGCTTCTTTTACATATACGGTGATTTCTCTATATATGTCGCCAAGTTCTGGACCATAAACGTTGCGGAATTATCCCCACTATCTACTATATATATATATAATACTCTCAATATTCTGCCAAGTGCACGATGATCTTTCCACCGTGAATGTTAGATAACGACCCTAGTAGCACAAAAATATTAGATAGATATTTTTTTCAAATATTGGAAAAATATTTTTTATGCCACATTTTTTCATATGAGAAAAATATTGGATCTAAATATTGTATACATGTACAAGAAATATAAATTGAATGTTTAAAAAATATAAGCTAAATATTCAGAGGATATAAACTAGATATTTAAAAAATATAAAGTAAATATTTAAAAAAGATTCCATAAAATTTTCAAATTTAAGAACATATTATAACAAAAATTAGAAACTATGAATATGTATTACTTTCTGCGCACTGTTTGTTGAGGGAATATTTTCTGTATTGTCTGTATTTGGAAAAAATATTCTATTTCTAATATTAAATAAAGATTTGTTTTATAATGAGAAAAAAATATTGTTTTCATGATATTAAATAAATATTATTTGTATATTAGGAAAAAATATTCTACTTCTAATATGAAATAAAGATTCATTTAATATTTAGAAAAAAATATTTTTCTCGTAACATGAAATAGATATTTCCTGAATATTTAAAAAGAAATATTTGTAACTTAATATAAAATAAATATTCTATGTATATTTGAATATTAACAAAGGATTGTATCTCTTTTTAATATTATATGAATGTGTATACAATATTTTGTGCTACTAGGGGATGTTAACGTTTGTGACCGACCAGGTAGAATAATTTTAATATTTATAGCATAGTGAACGATGGCAAACATGATTCAATAATTGATTAATCATTAAACGATTCAATGTCGATTCTACATTACTACTGAAAGGTTCAAAGGTCAACAAATCGGCTACCAAATTGGGAAGAAATCCTATTGCAACACATTTTCAATATTCTCAGATAATTATATTTTCCAATTATATTTTCCTCTTTTGACAATAAAATCTGTAAGTCGTGTACACGTCATCGAACGTTTAGCTTTTCATTCATAGGCGAATTGGTATTCGGTAAAACGAGTGATAGTCTCGAGTAAATTGTCTGACGCGTCTGATCATGACCAACCAAATCTACTTCCGGCATATACTAAAGCACACAAACCTGACAGATCTTCAAAGTCGATTTTCCCGAAAACAAAGCCTCAAACGAAAAATGTTTATTCTATATTTTCGACTTATTTTTTCATGTAGAATCGCCCCCTTTTCGCTTGTACCATCAGTTACCAAACACACTGTATATTAACACGTTCCGTGGCATGTGGGGCGTATACGACCCCCGCTGCACTTTCCGTTCAGGACATTTGGAATTCGACCGGCCATTCGTCTGACCTTGTGTTTGTTAAAATAATTCCTTAAAAATTAAATTTATTGCTTTGTTGTCTAATGCATATTGAAATTTATTTCTTTTTCCTGCTAATTATAGCTTTGTAGAACTGAAAAATGTAAGGCATATGTCTTAAACGACTTTTTCGTCTTACGTGGACCCCACGAAGTGTGGGTCGTATACGCCCCACGTGGCCTGAATGGAAAATCTTCAAAAATTGCCGTGGCACGGAACGTGTTAATAAATTGTCACTAAAATATAAATATTTTCCTTTCTATACTTGAAATAGAAATGTTGAGTCCACAGTTTCTCTTCGTATGAAAAATAGCTTGGACCTGGCGGAGGGAAGTTAATTTGAAATACTTCGGGACCGTTAAGGGTTTTTTGGCTGGGAGTGTAGAGTTCGAGCCGTGATGGACCGGTGGAGGATAGAATTTGAAGCTTGGTGCGCTGCGTGCGTTGGTTGCTTTGTTATCGAAAATTGGTCGGCAAACAGATCGTGGAAAATTTATTTAACCCGTATGAATCTGACTCCGCGTGTTTCGCGTGAGCCAACAGCGTAGGAAGAAACGATTCGTTGAAAAGTTTCGCCGGGGAGGTTTCGCGAGTGGCCGATATTACCGAAAATCGAGATTAAAGAGCGCGAGCGGAGGAATCCGCGTGGACCAGAGTTTGTACACGAAAGCATAGCGTGTAACGTTCTCGCGGAAAGACACGAATGTGCGAACCGAGTGAATAGCGAAATCTCCGGGATCATGTTGCTGCGTTCTCTTTCCCGTCCAACACGGGCACACGTGAATGCGTGCGTTTCAGACTGAAGCACCCACTCGACGAATGAAATCGGCGAGAGAGTGAGTCCCGCGGCTTCAAGGATGCGGAAACAGCGACTACGTACCCGCTTGTCGAACCGTGACGTCGCGAGTCCCGCTATTCCCGCAGGAGTACCATGAATTCTCCCTTCGCCGCACGGGCCTCCCTTTTCTCACCGCTTCGCACCGCTCCGCGCCGCGCCGCGCCGCGCCGTCTGAAAACCAGAGAGAGCAGAAGGAGGACTGACGTGCTCGAGGATGCTCCGAGAACCATACACGCGTTCGATGTTCCGCGACTTTGCGTTTTTCTTCCGCTAACGTTCCGTCGACAGCTTAAGTGGAACTGCCGCCACAGTCGCGCGTATAAATACCTACCTGAGAATTCATCGCGTAGACTTTTCTGTCTGCAAGTTCGTTGTTCAGTTCTTTTTCTTTTCTTTTTCTTTCCTCTTTTGCTTTTCTCTCACAGTTTGACGGTGATCATCGACGCCGAACGAAAACTACCACTCCCGTCCGCCGGATTACGGGATGTTGGATTTTTACCGAGGAAAAGAGTACACTCCCGTCCATAAGTCACCGGACACTTACTCGTTTTCAGCAAAAGAATGATTAAAACACAGATACAACTCTCTAGCTTGATTTTATTGTTGATCTTGTAATATTTAGCTATTTTACGATAATTTCGGCGTGTAATGTTACGTACCAATTGTACTGAATTATAATTTTGAGAGGATAGTACGCAGTTTCGAACCTACCTGCATTCACCGGCTTTATCGTTTAAATAAAGGTTGTACCCTTTTATTGATAAAAATTGACTTATTTATTCAAAATAGGAAGCTGAATCAGATGTTAAAGTTTACAAATATTATTTATAAAGCAGATGTACATGAGTGCAATTAGCACGGTTACAAAAATAGATAATATAATATAATATAATATTACCGAAATACAATCTTCTTGGTTTTATATAAAGTAGTGGTAGTCGAAAGACGCTCGTGGGACCTCGGGGATCCTTAGATTACACTTGGGCTTCACGAAGTGCACGCAGTTTGTCTTTAGGGGTTCACTTCGCGGAACTTCGCGATTTCGAACGATTTTAATACAATAATTCAACGTAATTTACTACTTCGCGGGACTTCGCGGTTTCGAACGATTTTCAATTCAATGTAATAACTCGATTCAACTCGACTGATGCAACTGTTGCAACTGACTCTTAAGGAGTTGATCCCTTTATTTATAGGGTAGCCAATTCTTTGTTTCTTGAAGATGTTGACTCAGGAGTAAGAGTCCTCATCTTACATCCGTTGCTCTTCTCCTCATCATCCGATTCACTCCTATTGTTTTTCAAGATGTAAACCGAACTTTCATTGTGCAGTTTGAATATTATAGTTTTTCTCGTGGTATTATCTGATATCTCTTCTATTGATTCTAAGGGTGCAAACCGATCTTCATTTGTGCGTTTCGCAGAAGGCTGAGTTGTTGATTTGGCATCCTGTTAATGCGTCACGATATTGCGCAGTTCGAATAGTTTTATATTATATGTGTGTATAATTATGTATGTATCTATTTGATGGTTATCATTCATTTATTTAACGCTGATTATTTTATTGTTCTATTTCTAAGCTTACCTCTCTCGTGGCATTATCGGATTTTGTGATAATTCTTTATTAGATTGATTAATCATTGGCGGTCGAACCACCGGACGTGACAGTAAAAATAGAAATAAATATTAGTTATTTATTTCGTTAGGTTTCCATTCGGTACATGTTGGGATATATTGTTCGCTTTGGACATTCAAAACCATCAGAGGAATATATTTGGAACATTATAAAGAGTTTATAAAAACACTGTAAGAGGAGTTTTAAACTAAATAGAGATAAGCATGGAGCTGCGAAAGCGAAGTCGCTGTTTCTTCTTCATTTCAAGTTTGACAGTGCATGTGATCAGTATGAGCAGTTCTAGAAAAAAATTATCCGTTCAAAAGCGTTCGAGTATTATTACTCTTGCTAAAGAAGGCTATTCTGTGCGGGAAATTGCGATGAAAACTAAAATTCCGAAATCAACGGTGCATGATACAGTGAAAAAGTTAACAGATTACTAATACTTTTGAATATAAAAAACGAACTGGACGGGCCAAAAAAACAACAGAAAATGAAAACCACTATATATAAACGTTAAATAAACGAAACAGAAGGATGACAGCAACAGAAATTGCGGAAGAAGTTAACAAAGTTCGAGAGAATCCAATTGGTACAACAACAGTTAAGCGACGTCTTTTGCAAGCAGGGCTTCGCGGGTGTGTTGCAGTTAAAAAACCGTTATTAAGCACTCGAAATAAGAAAAAAAGACTGCAGTAGGCAAAATTATATAAAGATTACGCTGCTGAAGATTGGGAAAAGGTGTTGTGGACCGATGAGTCGAAATTTCAGGTGTTCGGTACAAAACGACGAAAGCGAGTAAGTGTCCGGTGACTTATAGACGGGAGTGTACGTTAGATCGATCTCGTAAAAATTTTTTAAAATCCTACATTTTATCCCCGAGGAACAGTCGCTCAAAGTTTTATTCTTAAGTAGTATAATATACTATATATGTATATACTAACTTAGTATAAGATTTGTACACCGGCTCACGAAAGTGTTCGAACGCCCTTTAAAACGGTATAACTTTTTGTAAATTGGACCAAACGACCTGACTTCTTTGAGCAATTAGAAGAATTGGCTTACCAAATGACGTGTAAAAATGTTTTAAAAAATTTTCAATTCAAGCTCGGAATTATAAGAGCAAATAAAAAAGGCATTTTCCAAAACTTTTATTTGAGCCTGTAATGAAAATTTGAGATATGCGTTTTGTAGATCTGTGTTGGTTATACACGTACTGAAAATTTCATCGAAATCGGCTGACGCAGATAAAAATGGCACGCATCGAAATATGTTAGAATCTGAGGATTTTAAGCAGAAACTGACCAAAAGTCGTGAAAATCTACGCTTCTCGCCACTTTTAACTATTTGTAGCTCGTGCGTATATTAATCGATTTCAATGAAATTTTCAGCATGTATATAACTAACGTATATCTGCAAAATTCATATTTTAAATTTTCACTACAGGTTCAAATAAAAAATTTGTGAAAAGTGCCATTTTTATTTTCTCATGTAATGTTTTTACCAATTGCAATTTTTTCAAAATCTTGTTTGCACATCGTTTGGAAAACCAATTATTCTAGTTGCTCAAAAATGTCAGGTTATTTGATGCAATTTTTAAAAAGTTACAGTAGTTTAAAGAGCGTTCGAATACTTTTGTGAGTCTGCGTAGGTCCGAATATGCGGTCGAATTGTACAGGGTGTTCCATTCGAAGTGCACCGCTCGAATATTAATCAAATTATTGATGAAAAAATATTTCAAACAAAAGTTAGATGGTTTCGAGGGCGACACGGTTCTATATGTTAGTGGCTTTTCTGTGGGTGGAGCAGTAGAGGACATATGAAGGTCATTCTCAATTTTTTTAATGGAACTATATAGTGCGAGAACTTTTAGCATTCCCTACAATTGTTAATACAGATTTGCAATGCTTGACACTCCGAGGAATTTTGCGTAGGATTCGTGAACTTTTTACGAGACGTAAAATATTGATGCACGGTTAAAATTTCTTATCGATAGCTAGACAATTCTACTTTCGTTTCACCGACGATCGGAAAATCGTGGCCACGTCAGAAAAAGTGAAAGCTGGAGGTGAACGAAAATTTATCACCTCGGAGACCTTTAGAAGTCCCGATCGTCGTCCAAATCCTCAAGCGAGCCCATTGTTTGAGGGCTCTGTGATTTTCTGAAAGACGGAAATGTCTGCCCACTAAATGTTCGAAGATATATTATGGTCTTTAGACTTGATACCGTGTTACGCTACGGTAATCATTTCTGGGGAAGATTTATTAACTATAAGACGTTATGTCCAGCAGTAACTTCAGCAAATATGCAGAAATGGACGACAAAGTTACTATACTTATAAACACTTATATCTATTCAAATAATTACTTACATCAATTTATTTTAAATAAAATAAAGAGTACAAGACTATATTAGCAAGGTATAAATATGAAGTATAAATATAAAGTATAATATTAAATTGAATAAAGGATGTTATAGATATGATATTGATATAAAGAATATTAAATTGAAAATTGTAAAAGGGGCATTTTGTTGGTATAATTTAATTACTGTTTTCCGAAAAATAATTCGTATGTCAAACAACAGTTCTCATGAAAATTTGAGAGACCTACAGAGCTTCTGACTTTTGTTTTAAGGTCTTGTTTGCCTGCCCTTAACTAAATGGTGGTTCTGCCTTTGATGTAGCGGAAACAGTAATCCAAACCATTTTTCATTAAGTTAAAAGACCATGCAAATACTGCAAAAGTCAACAGAGCCACACATTTTCAGAATTATTCCTGTATTCGTATTAAACAGAATCGTAAGGAAATAAATGACAGGGAAAACAACACCGTGAGTTGCATTTTCGAAAGCGAAGAATATTTTTTTTATATTTTTTATTCGGGAGAATGACAAAAATTCCAACAAAATACACTCCGCAGATAAACAAAGTTATTTGGAAAACTCGCCTGCTACGTTTCCATGTTTTCTCGAATTCTCGTCGAAGGTTGAAAATATTAGCGAAGGAGGAAAACTGCTGAACAATATCGTGTGTGTTTTTAGCAATTAAAATGCAAGAAAAACGTTTGTAGCACTTATTCAGTAAAACAATACATTTTTCACAAAAATTAAACCTCATTTGGTGTATGCGTGTGTTATGAGATTGTGAAATCGAGTTTTCAAAAATGTTGCGATATTCATGTGCAATGGATAAAAAAAATGAAAAAAAAATAAAATAAAAAAAATAAAATTGAAAGCTAATAAAATTGATAGTTTCTGCATAGAGATGAATCTCATAAATATTTTTATTAATGCATTTGGCACTCGTACATTTTCATGCATGTTTTTTTTATACATAACATTTAAAAAGTTTATGCAAGATTTACAGAAATTAAAAAAACTGTAAGAACAGTAGTGGTAGAATATACCCCTTATTAATCCTGAAATTGATTAAATTAACACGTTGACCGCCATGTCACCCATATGTGGGTGACGGAATTATTTGTCCAGGTTTAAAATGAATTTTTACGTTAATATATTCATTGTACCAAATTTGATTGGGATCTGTAAAATGCAAGAAAGTTGGAAGACTACTCAATATCACACATATAATTATTTTCAATTTTTATTTCATTAAATAACACTTTGATTTCATGGAATTTTTTAGGGTTCTGGTTTGGTACTCAAAGTGTTAACAACGCTGACCGATTCTATAATTAACCCTTTGCACTCCGCTGTCCCCTCTCAGGGGACATTAAAGTTTATTAGCGATTACGGGGAATTAATTTATTCCAGCGCAACTTTAAATAAAATATTGATTTTTTTGCAAATATATATTCCTCGATGTCAACCTATTCATATAAGTTCAATATCATTATAATACGTTACTTGGTTCCAAAATTATACTAAATAATACGAGGATTTGTAAATTTCGCTGTTAAAAACGCAATTTGAGTGAAACGCATAAAATACGCTGAGCATGTTAAGACCTGTTTACAAATAATACAATAGCATTGTAGATACTATTACAGACCCGTTGATATCGATCAACGCAAGAGGAGAATAATTGAGAAAAATTGTGCGTGAAAGTTGTATTTAATTTGCAAGAACACTCTGGGTTCAAAGCCTCCGTGCATTTGCAACCGTCGATATTTTTAACCGAATGTGCGTCACCAATAAATCGTTCTCGATTGTCAGCAGCGTGCACTTCCTAAGCCCATGCTGGCTGGCTAGGGTGGAATTGCAACCCGTGTTGGTCAGCGGAAGCGAAATCAGCAGGTCGTGTCGAAAGTTCAGCAAACCTGTGCCCCGGAGGCATAGTCGAGTGTCTGATACCGCAGCCGTAATTTCTCTCTGCCGTGTAGTGCATGTGCGTGTATTGTGGTGGACGAGAGCTCATCATTCCTATCTCGAACTTGGAACAATTCGATACGGCCTTGGATTGTTTAATCTTGATGCCCACTTGTCGAGTTTTGCGACACACGCGGCAACCAATTGCCCACCGTCAACGAAAAATTCGTTTCGCACGAAATATCATTCGATTACCCGGGATATGCACTTTCCACATTTTTGGAAAAATATTAAGCTCTTTCAAAATAATTGTATCCGTAAATTGTACAGTATATGCGAACCACTTATTTCGGACTGAATATTTAACACGTTGACTGCCATGTCACCCATATGCGGTTGACGGAATTACTTGTCCAAGTTTTAAAATTAATTTTTACGTTAAATACATTCATTGTACCAAATTTTATTGGGATCAGTACAATGTGAGAAAGTTGGAGGACTACTCAATATCAGACTTTCAATTTTTTTCGATTTTTATTCCATTAAGGGGTTATATACAGTCAGGAGGCCCAAAAAAAGCGATTATTTAAGAATTTTTCCTGATAAGACCTTTACATCTATTAATGTAAAAATTTGTACACATATTATGGTAACTTTTAACTGTATTTGAACATTTTTTATTTGTAAAAATAATAATTATGAAACCTGCTATAGCTGATCTCCTGGAGCTCCTCTAAAAACAGGCGCCTTGCGGTGAGCACTATATCTCTGGACTGGATCATCAAAAATTAAAAAACCAAACTGATTTCGTTAAAGAAATGTATAATCTAGTAATTAATCGAAGGAATAAGCAAAATAAAATTTTGTGACAAAATGGCGGCTTTTCAAAGAAAAAAATCGATTTTTCACCCAAATTTTGGCCTTAAATTGTTTATAAAAAAGAAAATATTCATCGGAGAGAAAAAAGCTTCGATTAATTACCAAAAAATATACTTAAGAAGCTTGTGTTAAAATTTGACAGTTTCGAGAAAAACGCGTCGAAAGACCGCCTTCTACTTTCAAACGCTCTGACACGTCTTTACAAATACGCGTGTAACTTCGAAAATAATCGCCGGATTAACTTGAAATTTTTTGTGCGTATACTTAAATATATGTACATTACGAAAATGAAATTTAAAAAAAAATCGATTTTTTGAAAATTCTAACTGTATATAACCCCTTAACTCTTTGCGGCACAGGAATTCAGGTCATAAAATAGACCCATGTTGCACAGGAATTTTATTGCGTTTTAAATCAAACAAAATTGTTCTATTAACATAAACAATAAATAAAAATATGTTTTTTTGTATTACTCCCCAAGTTGCATGGTGGGACGAATAAAATCCCACCATACTTTCATCATTTGCAAACAAATTTAATCTTTAGTTTTTATTATAAAACACTTCACTTGTTTATATAGAACTAATTTTTATATAAATCAACTTACCTCTACGATTTTTCACATAAAACCAGGAAAAAAATATTATCGCAATAAACCTTCCGCTTACAACAATTGTTGAAACGGTATTAGCATGTTGAAAGTTGCCAACATAAGGGCGCCAACATAAGTGCATACATTTGTAACATTGGATGAATATATTACCGACTGCTTTACGTAAATAAGACGAAATATAAACCTATACACATGCAGCTATTGCAAAATTTCGAGGTGGGATTAAAAATGTCCCACCATGCATTACGGTCCATCAAAAAGGTGGGACACTTTTAATCCCACCGTGCCCCAAAGAGTTAAGTAATTTATTTTGATTATATGGAACTTTTGAGGTTTTCAGTTTGGCAGTCAAAGTGTTAATCCAGAGGACAATTGCCTTTTAGTGCAGCATGTGTTTGTTTAGGTATACTTATTGACATTAATTTTCAATACGAACGGAGGCATATTCGATAGATTTTACCCTCAAATGCGACCCGATTACCCTAAAACCTGAGTTCAACGAAGCTTCTATAATAGGGTACGGAATACCGTACGCCGCATTCATCGAACCGTAAGATCGGTCTATATTTCCGGCGATTTCTAGGCAATTTCCGAGTGCAGAATGCCTGGTTGGCCAATTACCGTGGGAGACGGTATTATTGAGATTTTCATATGGACCATACTTTACAACGTAGCATTTAAGAAGAACGAACTCTCCTCTCCGACCGTATTTCACGGTCTAACGAACGCTCTTGTTCCTCCTTTCGTCACCGTGTCCGCCCTTCTCGCTGACTCTAGTCCCTCCTGCTGCTGAAGAAGAAGAAGAAGAAAAAAAGGAAAATGTGAAAGACTAAGTAAAAAGCCATGGGAAGACTTTATGCACGCCAGTGTCGCGGTCCTCGAAGTAGGCTGCTTCTTAGGCTTTCATTCTATTACAAAGACGTTACTTACTAAATTACATTAATTCCGTGACGTCGCTCTATATTTCGAAAACAAAAGGGCAGGATATTCAGAAAGGAAGACCTTGAGGAGGGTGAAACGACCGCGGAACTCAAATGAACGGCTGAGTTCGGAAAATTAATTCGTACGGTCCTGTAACTCTGATTCCCGAGCATTCGGGGTAATTCTTTAACGCTCCCGTTTCGATTATCCTTTGTTCATCTTATCTTTTGTCATCCCCTCCGGCTGCGCTGGCTGAATACGTAATAAATCGAAGAAGAATATTTTTTAACGCGATAACATGCCACTGACCAAATTGAACAACTTTTCTTTCATTTTGTTTAAAGCTCCCGGAAACGACAATAAAAATATGGTAATTATTTACTTTAGGGGCTTCCTCACCGATTTTGATGACCTTGAAATATGTTGTCAAGGTCATGTTTCTGAACAACTTTTTCCTATGCATGTTACCGCCGCTCGCCTTTAGTTTACGAGATATTTGCAAAAATGTTTCAACATTTCAAAAAGTGGTCGGAGTAGGTGTGGGTTAGATCGATTGTGATGACCTTGAAATATGTTGTCAAGGCCATCATTTTGAACAACTTTTTCCTTTACGTGTTACCTCCGCTCAGCTTTAGTTTCCCAGATAATCGTAAAAAAGTGTCAACATCTCGAAAAGTGATCGGAGTAGGTGTGGGTTAGATTTTAAATTATAGCCACAACTTGAAACGACTTCAATTAGTTGAGACCCACTGTCTTGTCTGTTCTGAGTATTAAGCATGAAACTATACGAATTCTTGGATATCTGAAACAATCAAGAAAAGTTGATAGATTTTTTAGTTAACAGTAAAGTGATCCATGGCACGATGAATTGTATCAAGTGCAACGAAAATATACCACTTGATCGCGAAAACTTAATTTTTCGATGCCATAATACTAGTTACATTAGAAATCGAAACAAAAGACGTATAAAAATACAATGTAATTTCAAAATTAGTAAAAAAAACAATGGTGTTATAAAATATACACCACTTCAAATAGAAATCTGTTAAGAAATCTCTTAACTAAAGGCGAGCGGCGGTAACATGTATAGGAAAAAGTTGTTCAGAATCATGACCTTGACAACATATTTCAAGGTCATCGAAATCGGTGAGGTAGCCCCTAAAGTAAATAATTACCAAAAATATAGTTACAATGAATTCTCGATATATGTCGACAACATATGTCCAGGAGAAGTACCCGAGCCGTGTTATGTTTACACCGAGGCGCAGTGGGGATAATTCCGTGACATTTATCATCCAGGCCTTGGCGACGTATATAGAGAAATCACTGTTAATGGCACCTAATAAAAGCAAAGTGAGACCACACTATTATTAATTTGATTAAAATATACAGTAGGTAATATCGATTTGGGTAATGGGCAGAATATATTTTTTTAATTTATCTTCGCTGCGATATTTAACTATTTTGTTCACGTGTTGTAAAAAATTTTCACACCACGAGTACTAAAGACATATCTACTTTAAAAGCGAATGCTTCATTGATTGTTTATTGTTCCTGGAAAAGTAATGTACATAATAGCTTCCAGAGGTTGTTACGGTTTTATCGAAATTTTACGATGTTCCGTATTACGTATTGTCCAATATTGCCTGCAATATACTCGGCAACAGTCGGAGACAACTGTGGATCCAGGGTGTATTCATTGTTTTATAACCAGTAATGTCGCATTTGATGTTCCGTCGGCACAATAAACATATTCTTTGTTACTGTTTCCATGCCACTAAAGATTCGCTGGCCGATAATCAAACGTCTTTTTTGCTCCGTCAATGTTTATTATTGTTTCGTTGTCATCTGTTTTGACTTAAAGTACCGCCAAGAATATGTTTAGAAAAACAGTCCTAGACATCATAAATTATACAATTGTAATAATGGCCTACCGACCGAGGGTTAACACGAAAAAGAAAAAACAAAACGACATTTTATCAAAGCTGCTGAACCTAACTAACACCTACTCGAGTTATCTAGATCTGTCTAATACATTCATCATGTCACACCTATTGTCAACAGGGTGAAGGATCGACTAAACATCGCGATCGCGAAATGCAGAGTTACATATTTAACCTGAATCTATTGAAATATATATGTTTTACTCGACCATCACTGTTGATAAGGGTTCCGTTATCGATGCTAATTGCGAGTTTCCCATTGGGTGCCATAAATTACCCACGGCATACCAAAATGTATTTGCCCCGTCAATTTTATTCGTAATAAATTTATGGCAAATATTACCTATCGACACAGTCTGGATTTTCTAAAACAATAAAACCGTGCTGGAACGTTCTCATTTCGGTCCTACGTCACACATACGTATACAGGGTGTTATAAAATGCTTTGCATAGATCCAATGTGTCCATAAATATCGAATGAAATCCTCGCAAGTGCGAGTATTCACAAAAATACACATATTTGTTTGCGTGCTGTTGCGCGCCTCTATGACGTACGCAACGTACACTACTGTCGATAGGGTTGCCGAATTTCAGGCGGATTTTTAGTAGCTAATAACTGGACTGCAGATTTTATGCATTTATGACAAAAATGGGTAACCACAATTTAAAACAGCGGACATATTAAAAAGATTTAAGGATAGCGTATGAATTAAATAATTAAAAGAAGAAATAAATTTTTATTTCGCTCCTGCGTCTTGCAATCGATGGAAACATTTTTTATTTTACGATCGATTTTAAGATCGACATTTTTTTATTCTCCATTTTCGTTTTATATTGCCACGCGGAACCATCTCTCAAATTTTCTCCCAGCTGTAGTCGAACACTGAATACGGTCGTTTAAGGGGTTAAATAGTTAGAATTTTCAAAAAATCGATTTTTTTTAATTTCATTTTCGTAATGTACATATATTTAAGTATGCGCACAAAAAATTTCAAGTCAATCCGGCGATTATTTTCGAAGTTACACGCATATTTGTGAAGACGTGTCGAGGTGTTTTCAAAGTCGGTGACCAAGATTTCTCGGAATCGGCTGAACCGATCACTCTCAAATTTTAACACAAGCTTCTTACGTATATTTTTTGGTAATTAATCGAAGCTTTTTTCTCTCCGATGAATATTTTCTTTTTTATAAACAATTTAAGGCCAAAATTTTGATGAAAAATCGATTTTTTTTCTTTTAAAAGCCGCCATTTGTCAAAAAATATTATTTTGCTTATTCCTTCGATTAATTACTAGATTATACATTTCTTTAACGAAATCAGTTTGGTTTTTTCATTTTTGATGATCCAGTCCAGAGATATAGTGGTCACCACAAGGCGCCTTTTTTTAGAGGAGCTCCAGGAGATCAGCTATAGCAGGTTTCAAAATTATTATTTTTACAAATAAAAAATGTTATAATACAGTTAAAAGTTACCATAATATGTGTACAAATTTTTACATTAATAGATGTGAAGGTCTTCTCAGGAAAAATTCTTAAAAAATCGCCTTTTTTGGGCCTCCTAACCCCTGTATATAACCCCTTAAAACAATGTTTATAAGCACTGTTTTTTGAGTATTTCTCTTCGGGGGAGTAATATAAGAGCGAATAAGATAGAAATAATTGAAAGTGTCAAAATACTTATTAGCAAATCGGAGAATTACTTTCATGAAATTGACGATGAGTCGAGAGGGACTTGAGGTCGAACGACAATCGGCGCTCGGCATTGTCTCCATAGAACGCGCACGAATGCACGCGAACAACGAATTTTCTTTGATGTGTCGACATCGGTCGGAACGCGCGGAAATGTTCGCAAACGCCCGCGAACGTTTGCTGTCCGCGCGCGATGGCGTCTCCGTCGAAGCGAATTCACGTCCGCGAGCATTTAACACGGCCGGCGGATAGCCAACTTAATATTTACACGTTGTCCGTTTTCACTGGGCCCCGTGTAACAATCGAATGGCAGAACGAGCATAAATCTTTCCAAAGGGAAGTCAACAGGTACAGTGCCCGGCAAAAAGATTATCGTTAGAGATTCAACCTTATCAGAGTTTTCCACGGTGCTGGGCAAAATAGCATTTGAAATGGAAAATAGTAAATAGTTTATTTTATTTTTAAAGCATACCTATAGTCATGCAAATAAATCATTTTATTTAGAAGAAAAAGTTTTAACGTTTTATTTATAAGAAAGAATTTTTAAAGTTTTAAAACGGTTTTACTATTTTATTTGGAAAATATTGAAGATAGTGAGACTTATTTTGTAGGACTGTGTAAAATAGCCCTAGTAGCACACAAATATTGGATAGATATTTTTTTCAAATATTGGAAAAATATTTTTTAAGTCACATTTTTTCATATGAGAAAAATATTGGATCTGAATATTGTATACATGTACAAGAAATATAAATTGAGTGTTTAAAAAATATAAGCTAAATACTCGGAGGATATAAACTAGATATTTAAAAAATATAAAGTAAATATTAAAAAAATGTGAATTCAATATTTGAAAAATATAAATTCAATATTTAAAAAACATTCAATAAAATTTTCAAATTTAAGAAGTTTCAAATTATAACAAAAATTAGAAACTATGAATATGTATTACTTGTAACTTATATTTTTATGATATTTTGTTGCCTGTAATGTTATTACGATATTGTAGTCTGTTTATCAACATGTTACATATTCGTAATTAAACTACACATAATACTTTGCTAACTATTATAGCTTCTCATGTTAAAAATTACGATTTATAATATTAACTACTTGCTCAACTTATTTTCATTGCAAGGAAATATTTGAAATACAAAATAAAAATATTTCATTTTATCTTTGTGGTTATCAAAATAAAAATATTTGATTTAAAGTAGTATCTTATTTGAACCACATTAAATTATACTATATACCAAATCATTAATGATCGTTAATATACGTTGCAAAATATGATAGAAAACCTTGTATCCAATGTTCCACATACAAATACTAATCTTACATTATAAAATACTAATGTAAAGTGTACTTACTTCTGAATCTTCTGTACCTCCGTCGGATTCACAGCACACAATTGTTGACTCACGAGAATAGATCCGAATAATTGAACAACAATCACTAAACAACACACGCACACAACACATTTTATAAAATAGTGACAACGAAAGAGAAGATTTCACTCCGACCACGAACAAAATAATACTGCGATTTTAACAATGATCCCTTCCACGCAGGTGGTACGGTCAGGTTATCATAGGAAGGTTAGACGCTGAGCGTCAATAAACACTAGATACAAAACCAAGGTAAAAAAATTATGGCGGGGCGCCGGCCCTATTTCCCGGAATTCCCTGTTTTCGTATCACACGTCCGTGGGAGGGGGACGGTTAAAATCGCAGTATTATTTTATTCGTGGTCGGAGTAACATCTTTTCGTCTGCTGTCACTATTTCGTTAATTGTGTTGTGTGTGTGTGTGTGTGTTGTGAGTGTTGTTTAATGATTGTTGTTCAATTATTCGGACATATTCTCGTGAGTCAATAATTGTGTGCTGTGGATCCGATGGAGATACAGAAGATTCAGAAGTAAGTACACTTTACATTAGTATTTTATAATGTAGTTTGCAGTACATTAGTATTATATTTTATTATTCGCATGTAGAATATTGGATGCAAGGTTTTCTTTCTTATTTTGCAACTTCAATTCTAACCCATACCTACTCCGATCACTTTTTGAGATGTTAAAACTTTTTTGCGAATATCTCGGAAACTAAAGTTGAGCGGCGGTAACATGTATAGGAAAAAGTTGTTCATCATGATGACCTTGACAACATATTTCAAGGTCATCAAAATCGGTGAGGAAGCCCCTAATGTAAATAATTACCAAAATATTCTACTTCCAATATGAAATAGATTCATTTAATATTTGGAAAAAATATTTTTCTCGTAACATGACATAGATATTTCCTGAATATTTAAAAAGAAATATTTGTTACGTAATATAAAATAAATATTGCATGTATATTTGAATATTAAAAAAAGATTGAATCTCTTTTTAATATTATATGAATGTGTATACAATATTTTGTGCTACTAGGGAGTATTTCAAATAGTTGCTAGTAACTCTTATACTTTCCTGATATTTTGTTGCGTGTAATGTTATTACGATATTGTCGTCTGTTTATCAACATGTTATATGCAAATATTCGTAATTAAACTACAAATAGTACTTTGTTGACTAGTACAGTTCCTCATGTTAAAAATTGTAATTTGTAATATTAACTATTAGCTCAACTTATTTTCATTTTAAGGAAATATTTGAAATGCATATTTGAACTACACATTAAAATATTTGATTTGCCTTTCGTTATATTTAAAGTAGTATCTTATTTGAACCACATTAAGTTGTACTATATACAATAGTATTTAAAATTTTTTTTTTCGTAATTTTGCCCAGGTCTGGTTTTTCCCAACTTTATATTAGGCGAGGTAAATCTTCAACGAATAAAGTTAAATTACTTTAAAAAAAATGTATTTTTACGTAATTTCTTCTTCTCCCGATCGACTTGGAAAATTCCTACTTTGTATAAAGATCCACAGCCTATTTATAAACTATAACTATGAGATACTTAGTATTGTTAATTATTGAGCCCTCTCGTAATCCGCACGAACGCACACTTACATGTAACTACTAATCTCCATACAGGTGTACTACTCGCTTAGCTTTCCAAACCTAGTTCAGACAACTAAACTCAATACTCTAGAGTTTAGAAGTTACTTCGACTGTTGCGGATTCGTTACAAACCTCTGCGAAGCTAGTTTGCTTTTCTAAGTGGTCAACATAGCTGTATACATCGTTGTGGCAATGTTATCCAGAAATTGAAAAAGTATTAAACTTATGAAACCGGAAACCCTGTGGTTTACAACGTTAATGTTATCTTAGATCTGCGAAAGGCATATTTTCAATTTTCATTGTAGGTGAAAAATCGTGACCTTTATTTTTTTAATTGATTCTCAAAAAAAGCTTGAGCACCAGGTCTTCGTAGATTCGCGATAAGGTAGGGTGACTACATTACCGTCAGAAAATGGTTTTACGTGCCTCAAGTTTTCGTCCCTATATAAGAATATTTTGTCGCTGGTAAAGGGCTCGTTCGAAAGAGGAAGGTTCAATCTAGTGCGCGCTGGTCAGGAGCTGACGAGATTATGCAGATATTTGGTAATATAAGTGTTAGAAGTAGGCCAAAAATTGATGATAAAAGAAAGATTATTTAATAAATTTAAGATAGGTAAAATTAAAATAATTTCAACATCGAAAAGTAAAAATGTTAAAGTTATAAGATAAAAATTACATGCACCGTGGAATCCAAGCATTTTTATACCATTAGATGAGCTTTCTAGATGAAATCGAGAGCAGCGCGCGCTAGAAAATATCTCCAGCTACAAATTGAGCTATATTTTGTCTTGATTCTTGTGGAAATAAAGCCGAAAACTTGAAGCACGTTTCTGGCGTCAGAATTCATAATATCGATAATACATAAATACAGAGCAAAAAGTGGGACAAGTTTAGTCACAGACTTAAGACCCGTCGGATCAAGACCAAGACGGATCTTAAGTCTGTGTCTGAAGATTGTGAATGGAAATTATTAATTAAAAAATCACGAAAGAAAGTATTTAGTTAAATGGTGCCCACTTAATTTTGTCCCCGATTGTACGTTGAAAATCTCACAGTGTTAAGTTATCCCATCGATCTGATTCCCTCCAACGGTAAATAATTGCTAGATTAATCAACGATTTTCTCGAAACGCAAACCCTCCGTAACGAATTGCAACCGCTTCGTCTGTGATCTGCGGCTTCGGTAAAGCATGATATCCTATTAAGTCACGCGTGGCCAACTATTATTTGCACACCATAAATATTACACCTTTCCGAGTACATAAGAGCCGGAGACCCCCTTAACGAGCAATAAGCTTCTGAAATTATACGCAGATAAACTTGACCAATTGTTTTCAGACCTACGAATTTGTTTGGCTAAGACTTAACCGTACACCGAAGCAAGATTTCCGAAGACCCCCGGATTAATATTATAATCGAGATTCATACGTTCAGCCGAATGGGCTTTACCAACGGACATTCTAATATTCAATTACATTCAGCTAAGTAACTTAATCCGAACTTATAGCCGCCATTTATTTTGCTTTTTCATTCTGTTCAATAGCACGCGGATTAATACATCACGCGCGTAAGTGAGATATTATAATGTACATATGGTATACAGGGATTCGAGACGAATTCAACAGTGTGTTATACCATCACTTAGAAATACACTCGAAAATTCTGTGCTAACGTAATTTTAAGGAAAAATTATTTCCTAAAAAATAAATTCGGTTACATCGGGTGTTCGAACTACGATCCATCTACGATCGCAGCGATCTACTAATATATTTTAAATCTTATAGGTTTCTGTGTGTGATCCTGAATGATTTTCAGTAATTATAGTCACTTAACATCTAATGAAAGAGACTATCATCATGGGCGTTTCAAAAGGATGGTCTATTATGTTCTCATATTTCAAATCCTGTACGTTTTCTCTATATTTGACCTTGAATGACCTTGAGTAATTACAGTCACTGAATTCCTAATGAAAGGCACTATCATCGTAAATTTTTTAAAATTGAATTAATTGAAAGGTTTGAATTATTTCATTCAATTATGACGCAGTTGAATTACAATATAACTGAAATAGAATGCAGTTCAAATATGCAATTGAATTACGACGTACACTACCGCTCAAAAGTATCCGGACACTTATAAACTCAAATATCTTTGTTGTTTCTAAAGATACGTAAAATATGGTAAGGACAAAGTTGAATGGTACAATGGGGCTGACACGATGCTATAAAAAAATGTTGAATGACCTTGGAATAATTATTGTCACTGAATTCCTAATGAAAAGGACTATCATTGTAGGTGTTTAAAAAAGGGTGCTTCCGTTTTAAAAAAGTCAAGGTGACCTTGATATCTCTAAAGAAAATGACATAAAAACAAAATTTTTTATAGCATCGTGTCAGCTCCATTGTACCATTCAACTTTGTCCTTACCATACTTTACGTATCTTTAGAAACAACAAAAATATTTGAGGTGCCAACTTTAGGTGACTCACCCTGTATATATGTGATTTTTAATTTAGAACGTCAGATATTCCACAAGAAATTAATGAAAATCGATTTTGGTCACTATTTTAGCACTGAAATAACTTTGATGCAATGCTAATAACGATATTTCGCAATTGTCCGGATACTTTTGAGGGGTAGTGTAAGTAGCACCCAATAACATTATTTATTTACGAGATTACTTAGAAAACTCGAAGATAATCTGTAGAATGGTGTTCTCTCAAAAATGTACAATTTATAAAAATTTTCAAAAAGAGACGGACACAAAGTTCTCGATAAAAGATTGTCCACAAAATTATTTATTTAACTTTGTACAGGGTATACTAACTAAAATGTTTCAAGCTCAACCTCACTTTTTTTAATTAGATGGTTAAGGCGGGGGCAATATTTTAGCATATATTCAATTTTTTGGGATAATTTTGAGAGCAAAAGGGGGTGGGGACCTCAGCATTTAAAAAAAGTGGGAATTATTATTTTGTTATTGTGATACAGTATTATGACACTATTTGGGGGACCCATAGGTAATCAATTATTTTGAAATCTAAAACAAAGTTTTTACTTCTTAATTTATTATACAGGGTGTTCATGCTATTACTAGCCAGCGTTTTTCTTGCAAATAGTAAATAGTAGAAAAAAATGAAAGAGGAAAAAGTAGTACTGTTTTTTATACGCAACACAATGGCGTATGTAATTTTGTTGTGTTTATACTATTTTGTTAGATATGAAGGTGACTTTCAATTTTTTAAACGGAATGCTGTATATTTTTTTTATATCGCATAAAAGCGTGTGTCTAGAAGAATTCATCCGTATACTGCACAGTGACCTTCAACGTCATGCAAGGTCAGAAATGGAAGAAACATTTTGAATATTTCATAGCTATGTAAGATATTACACAAGAAACTAATAAAAATCGATTTTGGTCACTATTTTAGGCACTGAAATAACTTTGATGCAATGCTAATAACGATATTTCGCAATTGTCCGGATACTTTTGAGCGGTAGTGTACAGTGGCTCTTATTAATATTCGAACACCAGAGTGTTCTATCCATTATTACTCTCTATATTTAATCAGAATTAAATTAATAGAGTTTTTGTTTATTATTATGATAAACTATAGTCTCTTTTCAATGAAAACATAAATTTCATAAAGACCAATTTTCCAACTCCTTTTGACGATATACAACCCCAAACCATGATACCTGCACCTCCGTGTTTAACTGTTGGATTTAGATTTTTAAAATTAAGATCTTGATTCCGCTTACGCCACACTATTTTTCGTCCATCGGATCCATATAAGTTTTTGCTTTCATCGGCGAAGACAACATCGTTCCACCACGATTGTTCTTTGCTAATAAATTGTTTTGCAAAGTTTAATATTTTCTTACGATTCGCCTCATTTATATAAGACTTTTTGCGTGCAGGTATCATGGTTTGGGGTTGTATATCGTCAAAAGGAGTTGGAAAATTGGTCTTTATTGATGGAATCGTCGATAAAAATAAGTATTTGATTATTTTGAAGCAAAATCTAAAAAAAAGTGTAACTGCAATGGATATTGAAACAACATTTAAATTTTACCAAACAATCATCCAAAACATAAATCCCGAATAGTTCAGGAATACTTATTATATAATTGCCCCCACGTGTTACATCCACCACCACAGTCACCGGATTTAAATCCGATTGCAAATTTATGGGATCACCTGGACAAAAAAATTTGACAAACACCAATCAGGTCAAAAGAAGAACTAAAACAAAGAATATTAGAAGAATGGAAACGTATCACAGAAAATTATTTACAAAAAATTATAACTAACATACCCAATCGATTACAACATGTAATTAAACAAAACGGCTATCCCACGAAATACTAAGATTTTGAAACGTGCATAATATAAATGTAATTTTTATGTAAAATCGTTGTATCCAATTAAGTGTCCGAATATTTTTGCGACGTACGAATAACACATTTCTATACATATTATTAGTTATGCGGTAAACAAATTAATTTAAATAAATAAAATTTATGTTTTCATTGAAAATAGACTATAGTTTATCATAATAATAAACAAAAAATCTGTTAATTTAATTCTGGTTAAATATAGAGAGTAATAATGGATAGAACACTCTGGTGTCCGAATATTAATAAGAGCCACTGTAGTTGAATTAGCACAAGTCTGAGGGAAACTCCAACTGGGAAAAATATATCGTAGGTTGGGGGGTGACGTGTTTTACGTCGGCAGGACAGGTTCTTGTCCGCCGTAGTCAGAGTCAGAGTCAGAGTCAGAGTCAGAGTCAGAGGTAGAGGCCGATGTGGGACGTTCGGGAGGGCCTGCGCGCGCTCCGACAGTCTGCGGGATCAGTCGGCATTCGAAGCGGCACTCACGTTCCGCGACCGTACCGCGTGGCGCCTTTATCTTGCCTCACTAAATCGTCCTTTTGAGTCTGCCCGATCGAACCTCGTGTTATTCATTGCTGCGATAAACGTCGCGAATATCGAGCATCGTTCGTGTCCCCCTCCTCGTGTCCTCGCGTCGCACCGAGGAGACGAGTTTTCGTGTTCGATGATCGATCCGCGATCAACGACGCTTATCCGATCCCCGGATCGATCGGTTATCGATCGAACAGGCGGAGATCCTCCGTCGCGATTGTCCCCTCGATCGACGAGGTCAGTCGCCATGCACTCTTAGATGATTGCTCTGGGATTCATCGATCGATAGGCCCTGGAACTTGCATACTAACTTCCCGTGATTCATTCTGGTGATATTTAAACAGAAATTACCGGATCGAAGGAGATGTTAGGGAACACGTGTGCGTAAGGAGTGATCAGTGTGCTGAAAATCCTGTTGTTCTGTGAGTGTGGTTGTGCGTGTATGTGTGTATGTGTTGCTCCGACGGAGTTGCAGCTTCCACGTGCTCCCCCGACGACGCGACGCAACGGTGAGTAAAGTGTCGTTGCTATAGTGCATTATTCTACTTTCAGCAGGCTCGCGTTACCGACGTTGTTTTTACGCGGCAACTCCGCCGTGCACGGGAACGCAACGAGTTATTAACGTTTCCTGTGGCCCCGCGGAACAAGTCGTTTTCCTGGAACGATTTTCGCATACAATTCCCCCCCACCCCTCGTGCAAATTGCACCGCGTTGGTTTACCGGACGTTTTTCGCTGCCTCCGCTCCCTCCGCGAAGAAATCAATAACGATTAGAGAGCAGCGGCGAACGACGTGACACACGTCGCCGCCGATGAAATACTAACTTTTGCTTGATGCTCCGCGAGAATTTATGGTGATACCATCAAAAATTTCGTCGAACATCTCGGAGTAGTTGTACTTGTTAGCGCTGCCGTGCCAGTGAACTTTCTTCCCACTTTTAACGATCAGCTGACGCTCTCTCTTTGTTCTTCGGAGTTTCGGAGCAATGAACACGTTCGATCGTTTTAACAAGGCTCGGATAATATATTTGAAATTTTTCAAAATTGTTTCCAATTTTTTTAACTAACATTTTCGCGATCATTCGGATAACCTTATTCTTTCGACAAAGAAATCTTGATATTAAATTTTTATATGGAGGATGTATGGATTTTTCAAAGTAATGTTACGCATACGCCATTGGAGACTCAAGTTTGCAACGGAGGAAGGATATTGATTAGACCGTGTTTTCTCAAGGGACTATTAAAAAGCCAAAGCTGATGTTATACATACATGTATGTATGCGATGTACAATCTTGAAAACCAACTTAACGTTTGTCGCAAAGAATATAAAACGCGGCTCCCTTTCTTCCGGTGGACGAAAGTCATATATCACAATCGATCATACCTTGTCAATATATAAAAAGAGAAATTCTTTGTTCTTTCTGCCGTGAACTGATATCCATGAACGATGCGAAAATCGAGAATTTCATCATTTAAATAGAATTACTGCTCTACCCCTGGGTAAATTATTTGTTCAAACAAATCAAGTGTGCGTCGTTGTAATATTCGTTTCTGCAATGTGGAAAATGTTTACATTAACGATAAAGGAAAATGCAGTGGTAAAAAGTAGAAAATTATTCTTTTTTTATTTATTAAATTTGTAATATTCTTCATAAAGTTTAGGTATAGAATGGGCAAATTAGACACTGATTCAAGAGTGGTTTCTTTGGCAATGTCTTTGTATTTATAAATATTAAAATATGCTTCGTCATACTGCTTAAATTTCTTTACAATTTTTCTATGTGTGGGGGTTGGCAGTCTATTATTTTATATTTAGTTCAAATCTTTTTAAAGTGAAATTAATTTGATCGTTACTCGGATATTTTGTGGGAGCAATTATTTGAAATGGAGGAATTGGTGGACAAGATGTTTTTACGTATTCCGGGCGCTGGTGAAGTAGATAGGGAACGGTTGACTATTAATAATGAGAAAGATCTCTTCGCTCGCCTTCATCCTCGAACACCTCTTTGCATCACGAACCTTAGAACTGCCATTCCAGCTCGCCAACGCTGCTTCAACAAGTGATCAATTTTGCATCCGTGGAAACCTTTGAAAATGTCTGTCCTTTGTTAAGGAACGGTAAGACGAGATAATTCGTTCTTTCTTACCTCTTTTCCACGGAAATATGCACCACATAATTCTATTAAAACTGGTTTAAAATGTAACGCGACGACACTTTCATATTAAATTGTGCACAATTCATGTCCGCTCCACTACATTTTTCACGGTTGTATAATTACACTTCTCAATTTCTTCGGTGCAGTAATAAATATTCCATTTTGTGGTAAAATTTTCATAGATATCAGCGAAAGAAAACAACGATTCGAAGGTATTGTTGGAAAGGATCGTACTGTTTCAATTTTTTAAGATGAAGAAAAATTAATAAAAATGCCATGTTATGGACATATTAAATACAGCAAATACATTTAGCACTTCGAAGAAGTATTCGCGCGACGTTAGGATTTCTGCGAGGCACCGTAGTTCTCCCGTAAGATTGAACTGAGGCAGCAGGTGCGTCTTGCCAAATGTACACTTGACGAATGGGCGGAAAAAAAAATCGGTAGTCTCGTTTTACTTTTATGCACTTCGTAGCGCCGAAGATTTCATCATCGCGGATACGTCGGGAAAAAAGGATAAAAAAGAATCGGAGAGGCGAGATTTTTCATTAAAAACTCTTTAGCTCTCGTGCGCTCATGGACAAAAATTAAAAAACATATAGATCGTTCCAAAATTATATTTCTTCTCTTTTGAATAGAAAATATATGAATTAAAAAATAATCGTTAATATTAAAAAATAATAATTTAATTAACAATTAAACCCTTTGCACTCGGTGCTATTTTAATTCTAAAACTAAATTTTTCTTCCGTCTTAGAATATTTTGCATTTTATTCATACGAAACTGATCCGATTTCCACGAATAACATTCGAATGGTTGGTAATCTATTAAGTACAAATTTTTTAATGTGACAAATATTTTGTAATATTTTTTTTTAATTCGTCTGAATTAATGCCACAACAATTTCTAGTGTCTCTTCAGAGTCACCACTCGAGAGCAAAGGGTTCGAAAGAAAAAGAAAATTTCTTTGAACTTTACAGTAATTTTTGACAAGGGATTGTAAATACAGTGAATTCTTGATATACAGGGTGTCCCAGTTTTTTCCGGCCAAACTTTTGCCAGCGTGTTCTACATGCAAAAGAAAGAAAAATATGTTATATGAACATATGCTCTTAAATGTTTTATTAAGGAGTTATAACTAATAATACAAAATGATAATGAACTGGCATTTCGTCGACACAGCGTACGAACGTATTATGAATATCTCTGTTTGTGTTTACATAAAGTCTTATGTTTACTTGCTGAAGTAGTTGATATCGACATTTTTTATTAACGTTTTATTAACGAGTTAATATTTCAAAATGACGTCCGTTATTACGAATACAGGATTGGCATCTAACAAAAATTGACCCTATCGTATTACTAGTGCTCGGGCACTTCCATTACAAAAACCATAAATAAAATGCATATCAGCGTATTCACGATTGGAAAATTCTCGTGGCATCTCGATATGAAGTCGTACAGCGTACTAAACATTATTAGCTCAGTAGAAATCAATGTCGATATCAACTACTTCAGCAAGTAAACATAAGACTTTATGTAAACACAAACAGAGATATTCATAATACGTTCGTACGCTGTGTTGACGAAATGCCAGTTCATTATCATTTTGTATTATTAGTTATAACTCCTTAATAAAACATTTAAGAGCATATGTTCATATAACATTTTTTTCTTACTTTTGCGTGTAGAACACACTGGCAAAGTTTGGCCGGAAAAAACTGGGACACACTGTATGTCAACGAAACGGGGTTTGCCAGCGTCATGTATCGTCCAGAAGCCATGTTATGTTTCACGAGGTATGCCCCGCGGTAGTGGGGATAATTCCGCGACATTTATCGTCCAGGCCTTGGCCACATATACAGAGAAATTACTGTATCTCTAATTGTGATAATCTATAATCTTGGATAAGCTTGTATTTGATGACTGCATGGCATCTGTGACACCTTCGAAATATTAATTATACTCTCTTAAGGTCAGTAGTGACTTTTATAGACACGGTCACGTGTAGTCGAAGACAAGCGTCTCCTACACGCTCCAGACTTTGAACCCTACACGTAATGCTTATAAAGATCTCCCCTCGACCGGTCTTATTTTTTTTCTTTATGGCCGGCTCTCAAAGAGAAGATCGCCGGAGGTTTTTCTCGCTCGATCGCAGGAATCGTGCTCCCGGGAATTGACTTAACGCCGAGTTTCTATGTAAATTCTTGGTCGTGGCGAGAACTGACGGTGATTCGGACGATGCGTTTAAGAGAAATTTACATGCGCCTTTCTTCCGCGTTGCCTTCCAATCGACCGTTCCCGAACTCTCAAAGAATCTACAGGAAATTCCATTCCCGAATAGAATGAATTTCCCGCTCCTGCTTTTAAGGCACCCGATATGTGTTCGCTATCTTTCTTATAATAATTTCCAGTCGGAATTACACCCCGAAGTGCTGCTTCAAACTATTTTCATCCAATATGGAAATACTTGTCGGAACCTTCTCCATTTTGTATGAACATATTTATAGAACATATTTATTACATTAAGGGTGGTCCAGTCAGGCTATTATCTCCGCTGATATCGAAACGATATTTTTTTTTTTTATTAAACGTTTGAAACCCTTTTGGGTTTATTTCGCTTTACAGTAATATTCGCTTTATAATAATATAGAATACAGAAATAATACAATAATAGAACAAATGAATACAATAACAATGTCCGTTAACACTAAATATACAGATTACAATTTTTGGAAAAGGAATGAATACTAAGACAAGCTTCAATATTTGGCTTCGCTATGAGCGGGTCTACATTAAGAGGTAGTTGAAGGCCCATACTAAGTAGGGCATTTATACAGGGTGGGGCACCACATTCTGCCATCTAGATTTACGTCATTATTATTACGCATAGCAAACAATTTTTTAGGTGAAGTTGAATGGTTTTGAGAGGGGCACATTCTGATGGTACATTTTTTTTGTAGGTGGACGTGTAAAGGACATATGAAGGTCATTCATGTTTTTTTAAATGGAATCATATATTTTTTATTGCATCAGCTGATGCTCCTTCATATTCTTTACAAAAAAGTATTAATCTATTTGTGTAAAAAAATCATTAGTTTAGGAGATATTTTAATTCTAATTTGTTAGGAAATCTCAACTTTCTGATCAATATTATGAATTCAATATGATAATGTAGTAGGAGAGCAAGAATTATCAATGTAAATATTTACATTTTTTGTGTTGATAATTCTTGCTCTCCTACTTATTGTGAAATTTAGACTCTTTTACGTCTCTGATACGGCGAATACGGCGATACGGTGAATCACTTCATAATGAAGTATTCTAAAGAAGAAAAGACAGACATGTTATCAATTTATTTTGAAGCTGGGAAAAGTGCTACACATGCAGAATGATTATACGCCAATAAATTTCCTCAACGAAATCATCCATCACGCCGTACCTTTGATTATGTTTTTCAAAAATTTCACCAGACGGGGCAATTATTACGCAAAAAGGCAATTCGTAATAAAACAATAACAAATGAAGCAAACGAAATTGTAATGTTAGCCGCAATTACGTTAAATCCATCCGTTAGCTCTCGCGAAATCGAAAGACAAGCTGGAATTATAGCCGCAAAAGCATTTGACGCATACTCAAAAGGCACAAATATCTCATACTTTTTAGTTAAATATCTCCTAAACTAATGATTTTTTTACACAAATAGATTAATACTTTTTTGTAAAGAATATGAAGGAGCATCAGCTGATGCAATAAAAAATATATGATTCTATTTAAAAAAACATGAATGACCTTCATATGTCCTTTACACGTCCACCTACAAAAAAAAAAATGTACCATCAGAATGTGCCCCTCTCAAAACCATTCAACTTCACCTAAAAAATTGTTTGCTATGCGTAATAATAATGTCGTAAATCTAGATGGCAAAATGTGGTGCCCCACCCTGTATATTACCTTGCGTCTTTGTGGATTATACAATTCGCAATGCCATATTATATGGTCGAGGGTTTCGCAGTTCCGATTGCATTTGCACTGGCTATCATTGATAATACCTAACACGATTCCTTCAGAATTTGGACTTACACCACTACGATTCCCAGCCCGTCATATATCGAGACGTTACTGTATCTTTCGTTGTTGTCCTCGATGTCAAATGTGTCTTTCAAGCGTCGCTCTTTTAATTCAGATAAATGTCTTCGGCCTCTCCTAAGGTTCCTTTCTTTCCTGTCTTATTGTTAGACCTTTTCGTTCTTTCTTTGGCAACGATCATAGCTAAGGTACTCGTTTCGAACGAAGAATGGCGAACCTGGGTAACATCAGGCACAGACCATTAGAACTAAGCTCCGCCCGTGGCATAGGGCGTATCAAGGTGTATTCAAGTTACGTCGGGAAATGTAGTCGCCATTAACACTGATACTTTCGCCAAGATGTTCGGCTCCCGAATGCTAGCTCGTTCTCGGAGAACAAACAGACCAAAAGTAAGTTCAGACTCTTCTAACCGTTACTGTATTCACTTGCGTGGAATACTAACATTAAAAGTACTTACATTTCGGTTTTTACAACGATTTTTCATAGGATTTACTTCATAGGCTCACCAACGTCGTCTAGAACAGGCCTCAATTGAGACAAGACTATGTACACATCATAGTGGCCACTGTCAGCGCCTATAGCAAGCGCTGTTAACATTGGGCAAAGAAGACACGAGATACCAGCCAGCGCAACGAAGCAAGCGTTTGAGGGACCCCCATACGTTATAAACAATTGTATTGTATTTTAAGGCAATCATTTTATGTGAAAATTGACGATGAATAATTTAATTATTGAACCGTCAATTTTCCCGAACGTCCGACTTATCGTTGAGTTATACTACTGAATTTCGTGCCACCTCCTTTAATATCATATTCTCCTAATATAGAGCTCAATTTTCGAAAAAATTTCGTTGGTCTGACTTATCGTTGGCTTATACTACTGAATTTCGTGCCACCTCCTTCGATATCATGTTTTCCCAACGGTAAATTCGAATTTTCGAAAATTTTCGGAAAATTTTAACAGTCTGACTTATCGTTGACTTATACTACTGAATTTCGTGCCACCTCCTTCGATATCATGTGTTCCCAATGGTAAATTCGATTTTTCGAAAAAATTCGGAAAATTTTAACAGTCTGACTCGTTGTTGAGTTATACTACTGAATTTTGTGCCACCTCCTTCGATATCATGTACTCCTAATACAAAGTTCGATTTTCGGAATTTTCGAAATGTTTCGCAATTTTCGGATTTCTACTAGGAGAACATGATGTTGAAAGAGGTGGCACGAAATTCAGTAGTACAAGTCAACGATAAGTCAGACCGTCGAAATTTTTCGAAAAATCGAATTTTCTTTTACATTTTCGTGCCACTTCTTCTACTGTAATATTCTCCAGATACTGCATTTAATTTTCTCTCATTTCAAAATTTTCGAAGACTAATTTAGTTCTAATATCGAATATTCATGTCGAGTCATGTCGATCAAATAAATTACAGTGTTAAAGGTGTATATATACAAAATAGAACAAGTGTTGAGTATTTTTTCTCTTTCTTCTCTCTTCTTCTTGAACGCGGAAGATGCTCGCAGGAACTTAGAAAGGAAGCTGGGCCAAGTAGAGTTCTGTATAGCTTGAATTGTTGCTCTAATAATTTTCCTGGCTACGCAGCTCGTGAACTGTAACAGGAAAACAGTGAATATTAGTGTTAGCAAAGACCTGACTATTCCATATACTTCATTTTTACTACGTGTGTGTAATATGATTTGGAGTCTGTACGTATTTGATTCGATTTGTTCGCGTTTACGTGGATCTAGTTCCAACATCTATCGTGGATTAAGCCTAACCCCATATGGCGATAGTGTAACACCGTGCGTTAGAACATTTCTGCGAGCCACTGTGCTCGCTTGTCAAAATCGGGCATGCTTCCGGTTCAGTTCGCCCAAAATAGAAATCTTTCGAAAAATTCATTACCCAGCTTTAACCCGTCCGTACGAAATCCATTAGTTCTCCCGTGCCCGAACCCGCGTCATAATTGTGTCCTGCATAAATAATTTTTTACCGAAAATGTTTCAAGGAACGCGAAAGAGACGCGATTGCGTCGAAACACTGGCGGCGTCGTCCGGCATTAAAATGCAAATACAAAAATTAAATTGCTCTTCTAATCCCGTGTATTAAAAGTCCGGCTTAATCCCGGGGCGCATATATATTCCGGAATGGAATAGTTAAAAAGGGCACCGGTAGCCGTTAACGTTTCTCTCTCTCTCTTCTTCTTTTTTTTTTTCACCGCTCGGCGAGCGATTGGCGCGTTTCGTTAAATTAATTAAAATCGGTTGCCGCTCGACGAAACTGACTAATGACGAACGTACCCGACTACGGTTTGCGCATTCATTAACCAACGACCAAACTTTCGTAAAGATGCACCGTGCGCGCGCGCGTGCGTGCCGGTGTGAGCGCGCGCGCAATTGCGCAGAATTTCCGCCAACGTTCCTATATTGAATAATTAAACGCGCTCGTAAGAGCCGGGCAAAAGTGGTCCCCAGCTTCGAGGCCATTACCGACTGGAGAACAGGCAGCCCGAGATACTCGTCGCGGCTGTCGTTACGGAAATTTATGTAACTTTCATACTAATGAGACAAAGGGACTCGGCGAAGCTGGCTCACCCCTTCGAGACGTCTTACAAACAGGACATTTGACTCTGAAAGGCGAATGATTCTCCGACATTAGTGTCATATAACCAACAACCTCGAAAAGCTCCTGTTCCCGTTCACGCCACCTCAGTATAGGGTGTAGCGGCGAGTAATTAAAACAAGCAATTAGCCTACTCATTGCGAAATTAAGAGTCCCTTTCTATTAACACGTGGATCGCCCTTTCAGCGATCACACACATTAACCATCGTGTATTTATGCGATACTTTCAATGTAAAAATGGTGCGAGTCAAATCAGTTAATCATCTGATAACGAGGAATTAAATAAACGTTCTATAAAACGCAATAATATTGAAGGATGCGACGTAGGTGTTGAGCAATTCACGGTAAAATTATATTACAATTATTTTATTTAAGGATGATCAAATATTAAACGATTTGTTTTGAACACCCGGTATATCGAACGCGGTTCTAAATAATCTGGAGCGAGATCGACAATTTTATCAATACAGTCATATCTTCATGCATGACTCATTTTATTGTTATTGATGACGAATAGAACAAACGAACCAAAAATTTGAGTTTAATGTTCACAATTCTTCATCGTTCGACACGCACAACAACGCTAACCAATTTTGATGGTACTTTCGATATGCACGTAACTGGCATTTTACAAAGCATATTTTAAAAATTTTCTAATATTTTCATTACACGTCAGCAACTAAATTAAACTTCCCATCTTCGCAGAAAAACTGAAGTTTGCTCCAGTTGCAAAAAAGTTATTCGTATCAACGTACCACGTACCACGAGAAAGTAGTATGTTTTGTTTGCTTGCATTGGGTAGACCAACTATGGAGATTTCGTGGAACGTCGTTGGATGCCAACCAGAGCTCTTCGGGGTCGGATGTTAATGGCTTGGAAACAGGCTCGGATTAATCCTTTTCGAGCCGTAATACATTGTTCCCAGCACCTTGGGTGATTAGGTGATGCCGGTGGAAGACAGTATCAAAGTGTTTAACGGAGACTAACTGACTGTGCTCTTGCAGACAATGCGTTCTTCTTGAATAGGTAGATTCACTTGTGGTCAACGTCAAGTCACCGGACCCTTATGCATTGATTAGGTGCAGGATAGCACTATGGGACTGGATTAATGGTGATTCTGTAAAATTGAGAAAAAACATTTTGTTAATTAATCATATTTTTTGTATAGAGAATGTTACGTCCCAAGTGGACTGAATTATAGTTTTGAGGGGATAGTACGCAGTTTTGAACCTACCTGCATTCACCGGCTACGGTTCGGGAAATTGAGGATCGTTTAAATAAAGATTGTACCCTTTTATAGATAACAACTGATTTATTTATTCAAAATAGGGAACTGAATCATATGTTAGAGGTTACAGATATTAATTATAAAGCAGATATACATGAGTGCAAATAGCGCGATTACAAAATTAGAAAATATAATGTAATATAATATTACCGAGATACAATTTTCCTTGGGATTAACACAATGTAATGTCCTGGGGGTAAAGTCCTGGGGTATCCTGGAGGAACTCCGGGGTTTCGCAGCTTTTCAACTTTTGGGTTTCGCACTTTAACTTTGATTTCTCGCACAATTTAAACGCACGATTTTTATTAGGGCGATACGAGAACTACAGTGTTGCTCGCGACAAAACTAAAGACTGACAAACTGACTGAAAACTGACTGACAACTGGTCTCTTGAGGCGTTGATTCCTTTATTTATAGGATAGCCAATTCTTTGTTTCTTGAAGATGCTGGCTCAGGAGTTCCCACCTTGCATCCTTTAATCTTCTCCTAGCTGCTCGACTCCATGTCGCCAGGATCCTTTTTCTATGGAGTCAGCGTCATACCACGTCGTTTGGCATCATCCGATGTCACTTCTATTGCGCAGTTTGGGTTATCGTAGTTCTCTCTCATGGTATTATCTGATGTCTTTCCTATTTGTTCTCAGGGTGCAAACATTCTTCATTCATGCGTTTCGCAGAAGGCTGAGTTGTTGATTTGGTGCCTCGTTACCGCGTCACGGTATTGCGCAGTTCGAGTTAACATAGTTCTTTATATTATATATGTGTATAATTACGTATGTATATATTTGAGGGTTAACATTTATTCATTTAACGCTGGCTATTTTATTGTTTTATTTCTAAGCTTACCTCTCTCGTGGCATTATCGGATTTTGTGATAGTTCTTTATTAGATTGATTAATCATCGATGGTCGAACCACCGGACGTGACAAGAAACCACATTTTTCGCGCCAGTTTAGTTCGGATAACCGACGCTCTACTGTACTTATAAAAAAGCAAAATTTTCGTCATGCATTGACAACCAAATTTCCGTTCAGTTAAAGTAGTACTATGACGTAGAAACTTTTATTGCACAGTCGAAAGACAAGTTGTTAAAAAGGTCTGTTTGTGCGTACAGTTCCTTATCCAGCGGTTCATCTTTGTAGTCGAGTTTGACACTGATATGTGGCGAATTGCTTGCTTCACGACCAAGGAAGTGACTGACGATGAGCGGAAATCAATAAGTCTAAATAGTTTATGATTTCCAAAGCTTCCTACTTCGATATGTCTCCTGGGGACTCGACTGGGTGTCCAGTATACGGATTGGCATATCATGATGCACGATCAAGCTAACCGGAGGCCCTTTTAGCATCGAACAGTACAGTTTCTGTTCTATTATAATACAATCTGACTCTATTTTCACCCCCTAGACATGGATCACTACAGACAAAAAAAAGTACGTGTTAAATATTTTTCGACAAACTATACAGCGTATAAATTTCATTAAAATCGGGGTGTTAAACTTGGGTGATGACCCCTGTGAGATAAGGCTTCGCTGACCTTGAGGCACTCGTGTAAGTGGTAGGGGAAGAGTGGGGATGGGACATTTAACCGCGAGAATTTCAGAGACACTTAACCGTGGATTGTATAAAATCGTGGTATATAAAAAAATGTATATACGGGATGATATTCTTTGAACACCGTGTATAATGTTTTTGGTAAATTTGCTGGACAGCGATATAATCTGCCGCAAAGAAACCTAGAAAATACGCCGCAGGCAACATGTCTCACGCGGTGAAAAGTCGTGGAAACAGGGGAAAACTCTTTCGGCTCGTACCAGAGCAGCGATTAATTCTTCCGTGGCTCGACGACGAATTGTATTTCGACATGAGATTTCCTACAAATCCGACGGTGAGCCGAGAATTTATAGAACGCGGCATCGTTTCCACGAATTATTGGATCGCGACATTTTTTCCATCCTTTTGCACATGAATACTTCCACTTTGCGAGTCATTTCCGTACAGGTAAGCACGCATCTTATTCTCGTGATTGGCTAAACGAAACTTGGCCGTCGCATTGCTATCGTCAATTTTGTGCACACCCCCATTTATCTAATACAGTAGCGGACAAAAGTTTAAGACGATGATTTGTAATTTTGACTATACACATAATATACAAATACTATTTTTCTATTCTGTCCGTTGTTTTAAAGCAATACAGATATGTGTTTGACCTCCTTGATGTCAATGTTTTGATCGTCAAATGTCAACAATGTAGGAGTTCCAGTCGTTTGTTTCCTCTGACTGTTTGTGAACCGCGGACATAAGTTTAAGACGATCCGTCTAACAAGCGATTTCTATTACATTCTTTCAACAATTTGGTATACAAATATTGAAATTAGTGTCTAGTGTGTTTTTTGCTGCTTCAAATTTATCTACAGAGGAAGAAAGTATGGGTAAAGCTCGGAGTTTGCTACCAAACGAAAGGGAACACATCGTAAGACTACGAAAACAAAAAATGACACTTTCCAAAATAGCAAGTCTAATTAATAAATCAGAAACTGCATGTAAGCAGGCCTGGTATAAATTTTTAAAGACTGGCAAGTATTCTGATCAATCAAGAAACGGAAGACCTCGAGAAACAACGCCACAAACGGATCGTCGGATTCACCGCTTATGTAAAAAGGACCGTTTTCGTTCTGCAAGTGATATTGCAGCTGAAATAAACGTGAACAATAACTCACACATTAGTACTAGAACTGTTAGAAGACGTTTAGAAGATTTTAATTTAAGAGGACTAAAACCTCGCAAGAAACCAATGCTTAGTTAAAAAAATCGGAAAATGCGACTTGCATTTGCTAAAGCTCATGAACATTGGACGAGTCAAGATTGCCAAAAAGTACTATTTTCAGACGAATCAAAGTTTAATCGTGTTGCTTCTGATGGATTACGACATGTAAGACGTCGAATTGGTGAAGATTTAAAACCACAATGCGTTTTATCCACAGTTAAACACGGAGGTGGTAGCGTTATGGTGTGGGCGTGTTTTTCTCGCACTGGCCCTGGTCCGATACGTCGTATTGATGGAATCATGGATCGTTTTCAGTATATGGATACATTGAAGAATACCATGTTACCATATGCACACAATAATATGACTGATAGTTTCATATTCCAAAACGACAACGATCCAAAACACACGGCCCGAATTGTGCAAAATTTTTTTCATGAAAAGAATATTACTGTGCTAACGTGGCCTTCGCAGTCACCTGACCTGAACCCAATTGAAAATCTGTGGAGCATAGTAAAGAAAAGTGTGGAAAATTATAAACCAAAAAATCTGAGTGATCTTTACTCTATAATACAAACAGCTTGGAGTAACATTCCTGTTGATAAATGTGAAAAATTAATAGATTCGATGCCGAAAAGGTGTGCTGAGGTGATAAGAAATAACGGACTTTGGACAAAATATTAAATTAAAACAAACATTTGACACATTTTTCTTATAAAGTGTTTCTTTTATGCATAGTCTTAAACTTTTGACCATGAGAATATAATACAGATTGGTTTTCCTTTTGCATATTATTACTAATTTGTTCAGAAACAAAATGTAAATCTTTGTTGTTAATATCTAAACAAATTATTAATCTGTTACTACCAAAATAAGGACACTGTATTTATGTTTTTCATATAAAGTAAATAATTACTTTCCTTCGTTCTTTTCGTCTTAAACTTTCGTCCGCTACTGTACATGTATAATCCCTTGCTTTACAATCGAGGTTTCAAAGTAAAACGTGTAGAAAAGAAAATAATATGATTTACTACATACATACGTTAGTTTACGATGAAAAGCTGAAAATAATTAGATATGGCTTTCGAAACTGATGACGTCTCTGACACGTCATTTTAAGGCAAGAAACACACATTTCGAAGAACTTCGATCGCCGTTGCGTGGATAAAATAAAAATCGATTTACACCAACGGAATCAACTTATGACGGGAACATTTTTGAATTTCTAGTTCCAGTTTCCTCTCGCTTCGACTGGTACAGGAGGATAAAGAATTTAAGACGAAATCGGAAAAACTAACTCTGAAAGGAAGTGCAGGAACTTAGTTCCACCTTGGGAATGTAAAAATAAAATAAGCTCCCGAACGGAATTGCATCAAAACTTCTGGGAATGTCGAATGAGTAGCGTAAACTTTCAAAAGTAGAAGATTTATGTTACAATCCGATAAGATATCAAATGCTTATGACATAGAAAAGTTGTAGTTTATTACACAATCTTAGACCATGACAACATGACTTTGAACATAGATTTGAAAAATAGTACATTACATGTGGAATGGTGTACGTAAATTAGAGAAGTAATATAATTATATCAACTAGTAGTGTAGATCATTCATATTACTGTGATTTCTCCATATACGTCGCCGAGACCTGGATGATAAATGTCGCGGAATTATCCCCACCACTCGAGAGGCCTCGGACGTCGAGGAGTGCAAACATAACACGGTTCTGGTATGTCTCCTGGCAAGAGCCATGTTGTTGACATATATCGAGAATTCACTATATTCTATTCTATAATACTCTAGTGTGTACTATACAGGGTCATCCGTTTTTAAACGGCCAAACGTCAACCAGCTATAGAGGACCCCAAATGAAACAACTTTCACCCCTAACACTTTTTTTGATTCGGTCTTGATTTTTAGATAATTGCAAAAACCCGTCATTTTTTGCGTTCACTTAAGATTAAATATATTAGGACTGCAATTATGTATCTTGATGATTTTTCCTTTGTTTGGTTTATAATAAATAGGTGCATCTTTTTTATTAAGTCAACTTTTTTGTATGACCTTCGGATCTTGGTTTTTTTGACATGGGGCACGCCGTGGAGACTGAATGAAATAACTTCGAAAAATTCGGATTCATGCATAATAAATTGCTTAATTCAAGACAAAAATTAACACAAAATTATTGGAAAAATTTCAAAATTTTCACAGCAATACCTAAATATTCAAGGAATGTAACGGGACTCAAGTTTTAAGAATGATTTTAAATACATCTTTTGGGTACGTATTGTTTAAAATATTTTCAAGAAATCAAGGCCGAATCAAAAAAAGTGTTAGGGGTGAAAGTTTTTCCATATGGGGCCCTCTATAGCTGGTTGACGTTTGGCCGTTTAAAAACGGATGACCCTGTATATAGAACATGTGTTTGATTATAAAGTTATGGTACCACCACACTCAGGGTGCAATGTTAAACCAATGTTGCATGGACTTGCTGGTTGCGATTACTTGTATGCTGACAGTACATCACTATTTTAATGACACTAATGATCCCTCTATTGACAGAGAGAGGGGGTAACTATTTCCCCTCAATTCGTGCTCCCTCCCTCACCTGGTGACACTGGCTCTGAGTCATAGTTGCCAAGACTTATTCCCCCACTCTAACTTCCCCTTCTACCGCGCTATTCCCCCCACGGACCTGTCACGTGACGCCTTGCGTCTCTGTCGCGCATGCTCCGGCACTGGCAGAGAGGGGGTAACTATTTCCCCTCGATTCGTGCTCCCTCCCCTCACCTGGTGACACTGGCTCTGAGTCATAGTTACCAAGACTTGTTCCCCCACTCTAACTTCCCCTTCTACCGTGCTATTCCACCACAGGAAGGTCACGTGACGCCTTGCGTCTCTGTCGCGCATGCTCCAGCACTGGCAGAGAGGGGGTAACTATTTCCCCTCGATTCGTGCTCCTTCCCCTCACCTGGCGACACTGCTCCGCCGTTATCTGGCAGCGAGAAGTACCCACTTATTTCGTTCAGGAACAGAATCGCCAGCAACAAAGACGACTCATTCTTCTATCGGCAGACGGTTGTCCGTGTGTGTAGTCTGTACGTTCTCAAATATTTAAAGTTATCGCGAAACTTGCCGGAAGCACACGTTCTGCTGAAAGTGCTGAGGAAAGTAGTCGAGAAGACGTCCCTAGACGGTGCAAGAAACTCTGAGCCGTGCGTAACGTGTTCGTTCAATACGAGCGTCTCACGTCGATCCAAAGGTAACGCCGCGAAGTTCCACGTGCAACTTGCACAGAGAATTTCGAACCTTCTCTTTCGAGCTTCCTCCAATTGATGGAGTGTGTCCTAGTTGCGCCTTCCGGACTATTCTCTCGTAACGACTTGAGGATTATCTGCGGAAGTTACAGCCGGGAACGTTTTTATTTGCAGTTGGCGAACTGAGCTTTGCTTAAAACACAGGACGTCGTTTGCTATTCACTTTGTAAAAACACGCTCGTTAAATTAAAAACTCGTACCTTCGAAACTGAACGGATTATTGAATCAAGCTCTTCGGCTGGAAAGGACACGTTTGTTGAGCAAATGAAACTAAATAATATTTTCTTTTTGGACATCTGTAGCCAACAGTCTGTTCTCTAACAAAAACAATTAAAAGTTTTCTAAGCTTAACTCTCATACCTCAGGATAAAAATTCACCATTTTCACATGCTGTAAGATGATCGATCCCTTTCTCTTTGTGTTGCGAGTTCTGAGATTACTCGTATCGATCACTCGTTATCGTTATTTCATCAACGAACAAAGTGATTCTACGGGGGGTGGGGAATAAGATCGAGAGCATGCTACAACGTGATCAAATAAAAAGGAAACGTGAAGTACCGTTTGTTTAAAAATATTCTGTTTCGACGAGACAGGATTTGAACGTACACAGATAACATTTTGAATTTCTGATCACGCGTCCGTCGCATTCGCATGCAAAACACATAAAGTCGAAAAGAGTATTTCTAGCGTAAATTATTTCTACATGGTGTGTACAAACGTGATGGACATTTGCAAAGAGAACTATCAAATAACTAACATGCACGCATTGCGCGTTCTACATTGATGATTTCTGAGAATCACCGTGGTGTATAATATATCGTAGGACACTGAAGGAATACTAAAAAATTGAACTAAAACTACTGAATACCAAAAATGTTCAGTTCCATTTACATTCGCTTTTCACGGTAATTTCGTTCGCTCGATTTTCAAACAAGTAATTCAGAGCCAATTATAACCGGCCAAAAGTATCTCCACATTTTTTCTTTTCTGTATTCGCCTAACCTCGCCGGCGTTTTCTGGATTTGTCGCGTTCAAAAAGTCTTTTAAATCATTTCTCAAGTCCTCTTCAGCGTAGCCTTAAAAGTTCGAACACCGTCGCGTGCCGCCTGTCATATGGCTTTCTGAAAGAAACTTGCTTCGTTAGAGCATGCTTACGAAAATGAAAGAGCCTTTTCGAGTCGCGAAGCTCTTTCAGAAGAAAAGATAGCTGCGCACGAAAGACTGTATTTAACTTGCGAGGTGAAGCGACGGACAAAGGAAGGGGAATAGGTTCAAAATGGTAATATGAATGGTATTTCCGTTTACGTCGTTTATGTGACACATAAACTTATATTATGTTCTTTGTAGAGTAAATTCTCGATATATGTCAACAACACGGGTCTTGCCAGCGACATACACTTACTGACAAAAGTTAAGAAACAATGTAGTCGTTTGGGAATTAGTGTATATTTTTAATGTCCTGAAATACACATGTCCGAATTAAAAATAACATGAACAGATTACATATCATACATGAACATACAATAAGTTTTTTTTCGATTATACTTGTATAAACACTACAATTAATATTGAGTCAAGGAAACGAAAGAAAAGTTTGTGACAAAATTTAAGAAACATACTGTGCTTGAATCATGTAATCACTTTTAACAAAAAACAACAATGTGCAGGTGTTTATACTTTTTATGATGATCTAATAAGATGTTGGATAACCCTTGGATTTGATGTCTGCATGGCATTGATTCGATTAATCGAACACAATGCTTGGGTGGTATTTTAGACCATATTTTCATAATTTCTCGCATTAACTCCGCTTTATTAGTAAATGAATGACTCCCAAATTGACGTCCAACGTAATCCCACAAATGTTCAATTGGGTTCAAGTTTGGAGATTGATTTGGCCACTTAATTATATTAACATTTTGCTCCATGAGATATGCCTTAATTAATTTAGAAGAGTGTTTTGGGTCATTGTCATGTTGAAATGACCACTCCATTGACATTTTCTCCTTAGCAAATGGCAACATATGATTTTGCAAAATATCGCGATACACAAATCTATCCATAGACTCCTTTATCTGTATTAACGGACCAGGACCGTTACGTGAGAAACAGCCCCACACCATCACATTACCACCACCAAATTTTACTGTTGGTTTCAGATACTTGACATTAAATCGCTGTCCAATAGGACGTCGTACGTTACTTCTGGAGTCATTTCCGAATAAGTTGAACTTACTTTCGTCACTCCATAGAATTTTTGACCACTCAACAACAGACCAGTTACTGTGCTCTTTAGCGAACTCCAACCGAGCTTTAAGATTCTTCTTAGAAACAAATGGTTTCTTACATGCTTTCCGTGAAAAAAGATTATTTTCATCTAAACGACGGCTAACTGCCCTACTGCTAATGCTCCCGAGGTTCAACTGACTTTTAATTTTGACAGCCATGCAAAAGGGATTGCATTTAGACAGCCTTGCAATTCGGCGATCCAGCTTTTTACTTGTTTTTCGTGGTCTGCCGGTTTTCGTGGTGCCACTTTAACAGTTCCATTGTCTTGAAAACGTTTTATAATCTTCGTGATAACACAACGATTTACACGAAACACTTTTTCAATGTCAGTTTTCCTCTGCCCTTTTTTAAACATTTCAACTATTCTTTGTTTCTCGCTTTCAGTTAAATGTTGCCTTCCTGCCATATTTACTGCAGCTAATAATACAAATCACACTCGACGATGTCAGGAAGGATACTAGACTCCTTCGAACATGTTTGTTTACATTGCTTACTCTACTTCTTGCAAGAAGTCTTCATGTTTCTTAACTTTTGTCACAAGTATTTATTTTGTTTCCTTGACTCAATATTAATTGTAGTGCTTATACAAGTATAATCCCAAAAAAACTTATTGTATGTTCATGTATGATGCGTAATCGCGTCGTGTTATTTTTAATTCGGACATGTGTGTTTCAGGAGATTAAAAATATACACTAATTCCCAAACGACTATTTTGTTTCGTAACTTTTATCGATAAGTGTATATCGTCCAGGAGATAGACCAGGCCTTGGCGACATATATAGGAAGATCACTGTAGTTCTAGAAAGTAATGTGCAATTATAGTGGGGGATTAGCGGGATTATTCGTTAATTCTGTGCTGTCCATCTGTTTGTGTTTACTATCGTGACCTCTGTCGCAGCGAGTCGAGAAAAAGAAATCTGAAATGCAAAAAGGAAACAAGGTACTGTGTACAGTAACCAGCGACGCGTAATCGCGTTAAGTAAAAGGCTATTTGGAAGAAAAAGGAAAAACATTTACGACTTGTTTCCAGACTTGAAGTCGCTAGTTTTATAAATATGCGCGAAACTTCCGCATTTTCATTACGCCATTTATTCTCGTTCTCTTTTTGCGCGCAGCTTCTTCGCGAGGCAGATGATACAACGACCAATTACGTCGCGAAGGGAAATGAGTACAAAGGAATGGCTTCTGTTATTCTTCGAGATTGGATGTTCTTAAACTGTAGATTTCGTATACGATACAGCGACTGCGGTACTACGTAGCAACTTAAATGATGCTTGTTGGAAGCTTTCGCAGACACACGTTCTGTGCCAAAAAGAACGATATCGTTACCATGACAAAGAAAACCCGCGGTTTCTTCAGCGCGAGCCTTTACACTGCTTTACTGTCCGTATTACGTTCAGAGATTTATTCCAATTTCGAAACAGTCTTGACATTTTCCAAGGATCACGCGAATTGACTTCTTAGAACACCATGCGACACTGTGTACCGTCAAATCTGTAATGGTAAAAATTGTTCAGATTTTTCACAGCTGTCCAGAAAGTAAAATAAACAAAATAACCCAACTTGATCGTTTGAAATAAAACTTGTCCCGATCGAAAATAAATCGATATCGAACTTCGATCGTGCAAAGCGGTTTTCGTTTTTGAATGAGCGAGTCGTGTAACGGCCACGAAATAAAAGTCGCGTTACCCAAGTTCCAAAAACACCGTTTCACTTTCCACTGGGGGCGACCCCAAAATCCCATAAATTTTCCTTCGCGTGGCCTGCGATGCGTCAATGGTCGTTGAGGACGACGTGGCTAGGACAATTTCCAGACATCGTCTATTAACAATTGCCAGTCGTATCGTAAATCTGAAGAAGTCAAGCGCAGAATTGATGGTCTCCTCAAAAACGGCGATGCTGCACTCCGACCACGTGGTCTCGGCACACAATATACACTCCCAAAGAAAAAGATAACACACGCGTGCTATCTTTAATTTCTCGCGTTATAATTATGGTACAGGAAATGTGCAAATGATACAGAAAGACTACCTTCTACTAATATATAAACATAACTTTTATCGACTTTTCTTAAACGAATTCTCGTCGTAAAAATACAAATACCCAAATGAATACAGACAAAATGATAGCACATTTGAAAAATATTCCATATTATATAAATTTCAAATAGACAAATACGAAAATGATATAACTGTATCTGTGTTTAATAAAGTGTGAAACCTCCGTGGTTCTGAATTACTTCTATTATCCTTTTTGGTAAGGATTTATACAGTACTTTAATTGAAGATTGTGATAAATTTTTCCATTCCTCTTTAATACTGATTTTTAAGTCATTTAAATTTTCAAATTGTCTACCTTCTGCGTAGACAGCTCTTGATAATAATCCCCAACAATTCTCAATTATATTTAGGTCCGGGGAGCACGCCGGCCATTCCAAACCAGGAATTTTCTCTTTTGAAAAATATTCATGAATAATTTTTGCCGTGTGTACGGCAGCATTATCTTGCTGGAACACAAATTTTGGGTCTGCAATGCATTGTGCATACTTATTAATTTGGTTTTTTATTAATCTCAAATAACTTGCACTATTCATTTTTCCTTGTATAAAATTAATATCCGTTTTTCCTTTGTAACCTATGCCGCCCCAAATCATTATTCCACCTCCTTTCATTTGTCGTCTAATTCTTGTTAATTGTCCTTTCCGAATGTCATGATAATAGTATGCACTATTATCTGGACCATCTAGACAAAACCGTTTTTCATCTGTAAAGATTATATTCCTCCAGGTTTTCCTCCAGTGTATATGTTTCTTCGCAAATTCAAGGCGTGCTTCCTTATGCTTCTTTGTTAATCGTGGCTTGGCTTTTATTCTTGATCGGTTTATAATATTACTCATTTGCAGCACACGCCGAACATTTTGAATATTAGTTTGTACACCAGCTTTGCAAGCAATTTCTCTTGCAGTACGTGTCACTTGCAGTACATATTGCTGTTGTGTCACGGTGAGATAGGGCTGCTGGCCTTCCAGTGCTTTTCCTTTTACCGTAGTTATCCACATCTTTTAATACGTTATATACAGCTTTTCTGCTTCGACCAATTTCTTTCGCAATTTCTGTAATCGTTACTTTCCGTTTTCTTAAAATAAGAATTGCGTTTATTTCACTGTCAAATAATCTTTTACCATGGTCCATTACGAAATGCGACAGATACCAATATCAAGAAGCACTGAACACCGACTGACCACTTTAACTTCCTTAAACCTCGCGACATGTTGAAGAAAATCAAAATAAACCTTGAGTGTGCTATCATTTTGTCTCTGTCTATTTGTGTGTTTACATTCCTCCTAAGAGAATATCTAGTAGAAATTCCAATATAGATAGTGTTTACATATTAGTAGAAGGTAGTCTTTATGTATCATTGGAACATTTCCTGTACCATAATTATAACGCGAGAAATTAAAGATAGCACGCGTGTGCTATCTTTTTCTTAGGGAGTGTACATATGTATACAGTGCGTGTCGTGTATGCATTTTGTACAACAGGCAGCACAAAAAGTGTAAACAGTGGAAACTGGAGGAGCAACAAAGGAATCATTTTTGTTGCGTTGAAATACCATTTTCGTTACTTTTTTTTGTTGGAACTAGGAACTGCCCTACATTTTTGGTAACAATTTTTAATACCATGATATTATCGTAAATTTCCTACGTGAAAAGACCTACTTCTTGCCATAATATTATCCATAATTTTTCTATATCATCCATAATATTATCCATATTATTTGCCATCATATTATCGTAAATTTTCTACGTAAAAAGTCCTACTTTTTGCAACTTTGCAATAGCAATTTGGTGATTTCGATATAGATTTTTGCAAGGACGGATACATTACTTATACTGCATGCTTTTTAAATATTTTTAACATGATTCTTTGTGTTCATTATTGTTTTCTATACAGATCCTTTTATGACAACATTGTCGGTGTATTCGTTCTAAAAAGAAAGTAAGAAGGAACTAACGTCTCTGTTTTCTTTTCTAATATCAATTTACCAGGAATCCAGTTTTTCATCAACCACGCTCGTCTCCTGATCTTCTGTAACGTGAATGATGGCTGAAGCATTATGCGACGAGCAACGTTCTCATAAGGCCGAGACTTCAGGAGATTCTGTCTCCATCAAAGAAAACTTATAAGGATTGCTGTATGTAGTCTAACTTTTGTGTCAAACAAAATCCTCCGATTTTATTATAAACCGTACCGAAACGGAATCATTTCGATTTATGTAAAAATATTTTTACAACCGACTGACTTCGGCAAACAATTCATTGAAACGTGCAATTTTCATAAATTTGTATGCCTCTGTCGCAACTGAGTGTTTGGTGCGGGTGAATGACCTCGTTGCCACGTGATCAACAATTTCAGGGTTTTTCCTAGTATGAAGCAATCGCGATAAATTGTCTGACCTCGCGGTCTTCGACGATATTACGATATTTCTGGTTATGTTCGCTAATTTAGACATTGCCTTGTACTAGAAGCTGTATCTGATCGAAGTACGCGGCACGCAAATCCAATTTTCATCGACAACTTGTATTCGCGTTGATCATAGCGAACAGAGCTAAAGTGACCGTCAATTTACCACCGTGATCGTATCGCTGCCTTGCTTTCTCGATTTCTAACAAGATCGTTCTTCGATTAGGCTTCAATATTCGTTGCTCGGCTACATGAATAATGGCGACCGCATGCAGTACCAGGAACGTAAGTAGTAATATCAGCGCATAGCGAGCCCTTCCATTTCGGTGACGTACATATGTACACGGAGTGATCTAGAGTCACGTCGATATTCATGTTGACACGTTCGTACTCCACCAGTTGGTGATTTTGTTTTCGAATAACTCGACTACGGATTTTCCTGCAAAATAAACATTGTTTGTATCAATTTCAAGTTACTAGACCTGCATAAACTTCTTTTGTCAATGACTGCAACCAGCTGGAATGCAACAGTATATTTAAATAAATGCTTCACAATTTAAAAAAATTTTGTAAAATACAATAAAATATGCTGTATACAGAAATAAATAAATAAGAAGGCTATTATAACTAAGACTCGTAAAGTTTTTCAATTTAAAAAGTAATACAATAAAATATACATATTCTACAGAAAACAAAATGTCAAAATAACAATCTTTATAATATTGCGACTCTAATTGTTTCATTTTTCAGTTAATTATTATATTTCATTAGTGTTCGTCTGAAAACATTATTTGCAATTTGCGAGTGTATCGTATGTTTACAACGATTCCTGTTTACCTCTTTCATTTCGGTGAAAAAGATACGCGGAATTTAAGAATTCGTAGACCATGCCATGTGATCGACAGCGCATAAACGAGTTTTTAAATAGGTGTCAATCAATCATAGTCATTGATACGACGCTGATAGGTAATTCGTTTCTCCTTCCACTTTCAGGTTGACATCAGATTTATTACCAATACATCCTCAACTGTTACAGTTCATGAAAATTCCATAACGGAGGGAAATACAGGACACTGTTGACATAAGAACAGATTATGTGCCTTCTGAAAGTGTATTATTAAGATATACGAATTTAGAACATCTAAGTTAACAAATGCAATGAGTTCTGTAATTTTTCGTACTGGAGTATCTTGCAGAATTATTTTGCTTTTTAAGCAGACACAAACTAAGACAATTATAAAGTGTCGCAAAATTTAATTTGAATTTCAAGGTCAATAGGATCCTATAAATTGTTTAATGCCTTGACTAAACTCTTATCGGTATTTTTTCAACCGCGATGGTAATACAGATTTGCAATACAAACTTAACGTCCTGACAAGCTCGAAGCGACGCAAGCCGATGCGCGATAATGGTCGAACTCCACAGAAATTCGATAATAGCCGATCGGTTACTGGCTCGTAATCGTTATCATGCGGGTATAGGACGGCATGATAGCCATGATATTATATGTACGTACACGTTCTTCCGTTCAATTTCACTTTGGAGTAAGACGGTAATGAGCGAGAGAAGAGGGCACCAACAACAAGGCTTCTCTCGATATATGTCACAAATATCTGGCCAATAAACGCCCTACAAGTATCCCCACTGCCGTGGGACATACCTCGTGAGGGGCCCCAAAGTCGCCTTTTTTACATCCGGCAGCGTATCAAATAATAGTATCTCCTTGGCGATATATGTCCCTGGATAGACCCATGCTGTGGAAATATATCGAGAAAACACTGTGGTTAGCAGGCGTAATTCCAGTAAAGTGCCACATAAAAAGTTTTTTTGAAAATACTTCATCAATATTTCTTTGGAAATATATTATTTAAAAATTGGTTAAAAATTTTCAGTTTTCTTATTTTTGTAAGCTAATGTAAAATAGTCAATTCTGGTGCTCTGTAAATCTAGTGTTAACGTCTACACGCGTTAATGCCTAAGAATAGTATCTCCTAGTCAATATATGTCCTTGGGTAGACCCATGAACGTGTATCGAGAAAACACTATGGTTAGCAGGCGTAATTTCAGTACAGTGTCACATAAAGAGATTTTTTAAATATTTCATGAATATTTCTTTGGAAATATATTACTTAAAAACTGGTTAAAAATGTTCAGTTTTCTTATTTTTGTAAGCTAACGTAAAATAGTCGGTTTTGGTGCTCTGTAAATCTAGTGTTAACGTCTAAACGCGTGACGGATGGGATTTTTAAATTACAAAAATTGGTCACTGAACATTTTGCAACGATTCGCTAAATCTCCGGTGATCCTGCATATAATAATCGTGAAACGTGTGGTGGCAGAAGCTTCTTATGAAAGCTTTATTGTCGACTCCGACAACGACGTGATACACTGGTACACGTAATTCAAGGTAGTAGAATTTATGGATAGCACGGGAGTACCCATTATTATTTATCGACGTTCGTTGAAGCTGTGGTCGTGGATCAATGCATAAAGTATTGGCTATCAGAGCGCCGTTACGCTATCGTGCTCATTGTCAGTATCGCTTATGAGTTCCCATTGTTTCAGGTTATATGAAAATAGTCTATTTGTCAATGTAGAAAATAATCTACAATAACCAATGTTCCGGATGGCCGTGTTTTTCGTTGAACGAGGCAGACGTACAGGGTGTCAAGAAATTATGTGCAAAAAATCGCTACAGTGCGATTCTGCAGCTTGGTGTTAAAAAATTGCAAAATTGACCTCGACAGACTTTTTTGATGTGTTTTAAAGAAATTCATCTGACAGGAAACGAAACGCTATTTGTTATAAATAGTTTGCGACTAGACCAAACACAGGGAATGATAGTGACACTCTTGTTTGTTCGTAGCGACGAATTCAACGATGCAAAACACCGAATCATTCCGTTTTATGAAAGATCGTATAATCACGAGGTGCCGAAGAGTTGGATGAACGCGTGTTTATGCCACCTTGCGACCTTCCATAAAACAGAATGACCGGGCTTTACGCGTTGCTGAAGTTGTCACGGAAAACGTCATCGCGTTATACATAAAACGAAATATAGCATTCCTCTTGAATGGATTTCATGGATCTTAAAATCCGACTCATTGGTTCACTTATGAAAATTAGCTACAAAACGTGGTCTCCTCTGTACGGAAAAAACCATTGGCAGAACGATTCTTTGGTAGACAACAGGACCAGAATATTTTAATAAATGTGCAAAAATGACATCATGTGGTGGGACTTTTATTTTTCCCGGTGGACACTCCAAGGAGAGGCAAAGGTCAACTTTCTTTCTTTAAATAGAATGATATATTCATTTATCCACCATCAGATAGTGCGTTTTAAGATGAGTTCAACGAATTATGACTCAATGTCGTTCAAGGTCAAACTTGCAGGGAAACGCAGAAAAGGTCTGCTCGTTTTATTCACATATGTATAAGTTAATTGTAATGAAATAGTCCTAGACCTAGAGACAGCGGACACATTATAGAGTTTGTCAATTTTAATAAAATTGCAAAAATGACATCATGTGGTGGGACTTTTATTTTTCCCGGTGGACACTCCAAGGTGAGGCGAAGGTCACCTTACTTTCTTTAAATAGAATGATATATTCATTTATCCACCATCAAATAGTGCGTTTTAAGATGAGTTCAACGACTTATGACTCAATGTCGTTCAAGGTCAAACTTGCAGGGAAACGCAGAAAAGGTCTGCTCGTTTTATTTACATATGTATAAGTCAATTGTAACGAAATAGTCCTAGACCTAGAGACAGCGGACACATTATAGAGTTTGTCAATTTTAATAAATATGCAAAAATTACATCATGTGGTGGGACTTTTATTTTTCCCGGTGGACACTCCAAGGTGAAGCGAAGGTCACCTTTCTTTCTTTAAATAGAATGATATATTCATTTATCCACCATCAAATAGTGCGTTTTAAGATGAGTTCAACGACTTATGACGCATGGTCGTTCAAGGTCAAACTTGCAGGGAAACGGAGAAAAGGTCTGCTCGTTTTATTTACACATGTATAAGTCAATTGTAATGAAATAGTCCTAGACCTAGAGACAGCGGACGCATTACAGAGTTTGTCAATTTTAATAAATGTGCAAAAATGACATCATGTGGTGGGACTTTTATTTTTCCCGGTGGACACTCCAAGGTGAGGCGAAGGTCAACTTTCTTTCTTTAAATAGAATGATATATTCATTTATCCATCATCAGATAGTTCGTTTTAAGATGAGTTCAACGACTTATGACGCAAGGTCGTTCAATGTCAAACTTGCAGGGAAACGCAGAAAAGGTCTGCCCGTTTTATTTACATATGTATAAGTCAATTATAACGAAATAGTCCTAGACCTAGAGACAGCGGACACGTTATAGAGTTTGTCAATTTCGGAGAGCATATAATTCCGGCGATAACTGAATTATGTTCTATCATAATCGCCGCCTGCTTCAACCAGGACACGTGGATGGACTAGACGACGTACCGATGCAACATTGATCATTGAACCCCTTGATATAGATTGGCTCAATCCTATCAGATAGGAGTTCTAAGAGCAATCCTTGAACCAATACGAGAACGTCTTACCTATTAGCGCGAGCAGCGTGCCAGATAATACATTAGCGATGGTAGCGTTCAATTCTGCGAGCGGAGTGCACAAATGTATCGAGCAAAATAATCGCTCGGCTCTATACTGACATGCGCACTTATGTTAGCACATAGATGTTACAGGTGTCGCTAGTAAACCAGTGTAAAAAATATTCAAGCAAAATTATAAATACAATTGTCGAGGGTTCGAGTATTGGTTGAAAACGGAAAATATTGTTGCACGTTTCAAGAGATACAAGGAGCATACTCCGCGGCAGTGGGGATAACTCCGCGACGTTTATCATCGAGGCCTTGGTGACATATATCGAGAATTGTTTTATAGGAAGAAGATCTTTATTGCTTGACGGTTTTACGAATTCTGCTGTTACACGGTTCACGCTAAAACATCAGGTTGTTATAAACAAATCCATCGTCGGCTTGTAATGACATCCGGTTACCAGTGAGACGAGCAGACGAGTCAAACGGATGACTGTCAGATCGTCCCAGCTGATTGCCGACGATCTATCGTCACCAACATTAATGAATATATATAACAAACTCCTACGCACTCTATATGGCAAACCGTCGTCGACCGTAGACCTCTGCACCGTTTAGCTTTACGTCTGTGTTCCAATATGGAAAAGTATAGTCGACCAGTTAGAGTGATAGTCTACATGTGCTCCGTACGAGCGTTTCGCACGTGTTTGTGCGACACGAGCCAATTTCACCTGGACGAAATTAATTCAAGGCCCGTGAACATTTGAGTACCACAATTATATTCACATCACCTTCCAATTTAGGCGCTCTCGAGGCCCGCCGGACCAAACGAACTTCCACTCATGACATCGTGTTCTGCAGAGTCAGCGCGGCTACACACGGGCCTGGCCAGTTTGCCCGCCCAAAGGAGACAAAAGCACATAAGCCTTAATTGGTCCGTGTGTGCTATGAACAAATAGTACCGCTCCGTAAACGGGGCGTTCAACGACGATAGCCGTGTAATCATCCCTATATATCTGTCGACACGCGTTACTGATCTCGTATTTCCTGCCGCCTATACGGAATCAAAGGAATGTAATCCAGAGGGATAGGTAGGACAGCAAGTCCCTATCGTTCATCCGCTAACGTATAAGCTTCAAATTCTGCCCAGTGCCACCGTGATACGTGAAATTCGTTTCGCAGATCAATTCGTCACTCGACAGCAACAAATAAAAGTATTTCATGCATAAACGGACTTTTCGGTAAACCGAAATCAGGGAAATATTTCAAAATTTCCAAATTTACCAGCATGGTTAACACTAGATTTACCAGACCAGTCAAAATTACTGGTTTTGCAATTTCAATTCAAAATTCCTACTGCATGTAACATTTTCTTTCCGAAATGATATCATGACTTTTTTGTAGCCATAACTAAAGATACAGTTTCATGAACTTTATATTATTTTATATGTATTCGTAACAAATATATTTTTTGTTATTGACACTTATACCAGTACCAGTCAAAATGACAGGTGCATGTTTCTACGTGATGGAATGACATTGGGAGTCAGCTACAACAATTGATAAGTACTGCAACGTTTTTTCGGGACAGAATATATGATTCCGGGAAAATCATGGTTCTGATGCAGTACGCTAGCGGCCCATGGAATTGTATATCTACATACTCAGGGTTTTGGATCCCGGACACTTGGCTATCTGTAAGTGCGAACTCGATACTCGAGGTTGTGATCGATGAACTACAAACAATTAAGCTTTTGATTAATTGATAATGTCTATAAATCTATTTTTGTATTACAATCAATATTACTCAACTTTTTTTGTCATTTTTTAAAAGTAGATAAAGACTGGAAACACCACTAAGCACTTTTTCTAAAGACCAGTCATTCTGACTGGTCTTGGTAGAAATAGATGTACTTAAATAGCCGGTAAATCTAGTGTTAAAAAATACATTGAAAAATTCGCAGCGCAGAGTACAGTGTGTATTTTATAATTTTAAGAACATTAATTCTTATTGTACGTGGAATCACACCGTGCCAATGAAAAAAGAATATTTTAATTAGAGGGTGTTTGAAAACATTCCAGATACACTGATTTCTCTATGTCGCTAAGGCCTGGACGATAAACGTCGCGGAATCATCCCCACTACCGCGGAGTATACCCCAAAGCTCGAGTTGTTGACATATATCGAGAATCGGTGCTACTGTGTCGCTCAATAAGGAGTCAGAAAGCAAGCTGTAGAACTGGTTTGCGATGCAAATTAGTTTTCAAATGAAATCATCGGAAGATGTTTGTACGATGCACGTAGAAAGCTGCGAGCGCACATTCACTTGGCCGAAAGCTGTTGCTTTCGAGTAGCTTTTCCATTACGTTTCTCTGGATGCTTTATTTCGAAACTCTTTGACCTGACGTCACTCCCATGCCCTCGGTTGTTCCACTCTGTGTAAAGTGAAAAAATTTACTCTCAACCCATCTCTCGCCATTTTTTATTCTACTTCACAATTCACGCATAGTCTATTTACTCTCACGCGTAAAAAAACAAAATTTTAGTAGAACTTCTGTTGGAATTTTTAGCGTAATTCTAAAAATAAATATTATTCAATTCTTTCTTCTGTTTTCCCGTACACATCTCTGCGATTCGTTGCGTAACCTTTGATTTATCTCGGAACCTTCCTCCGATGTTTTTTTTTTTTCTTTCCTTTTCTGCATTCCGTAGCAACAAGCTCTCCGAGGACCGTGCCGCGCTTCTTGTTTCTTTGTTTATATTATTCCTGTAATGTAAGATTCGTGTATCAATTTTTTCCGTGGAATATTTCTACAGCCGCTCCTCGATTTTCCTTATCGCATCTTTCTCATCTCTCAGAAGTTTATTCGCGAATTCCTGCTCGCTCAACTATCCGCCCTTTGCTGTTCATTGTTGGCATTCTCCGGAGCTTTTCGATCGTGACATCGAGATTCTCGCGATCGTATCGTCGCAATAAGTCTTGGAATTACAGCGCGACCGTTATTACGAAAGGATAGGCCATTTATAGACGGCTGTTATTGGCAGGCCCGGTACGCGCGATAATATGGCATACAGGACGCGCATACCGCCCACGTTCATTGCCTAATGGCTGATACGGTGAACGAACAGCAGGTGCGCTCTCTGTGCCACGTGCCTTCCTTCCTCCTTGTTGCATGACACCGAGCGAGCAACTCGTTCCACAGAAATATGAAACGATTCGATCTTCCTCGTCGATACCTGTCGCATCTAATTCTCATCCGATCGCACTAGTGGTCCGAAAGCCGGAAAACGTGGCCAAAACCCAAAAAATGAAGTTTCAGGTAGGTAAGTTTTAAGCATGGGGTTGGTTACTCTAAGTGGTAAAAAGCAAAATGATCATTTTTTGATACCTGACCAACAGTCACAGTCCGAACTTCGAGTTCATTAGACCGTGCCTTTTTAACCGTTTGAGTGCGGCGAAGCGCTATTGCGCTTCACTTGTCGTTTGCCAAAAATGCGGAGGAGCGTGATAGCGCTTCTCTTGTTTTGTACCGAGAATGCGGTGGGGCTGCTGTTGGTTAGTATAATTTTCGCATCTATTGAGATCAGTTGTATTCATATCAAGTTCAGTTGTTATTCATTTCACTCAATTGTGGTTTTTAATAATATAAGATATACAGGGTGGGGCACCACATTTTGCCATCTAGATTTACGTCATTATTATTACGCATAGCAAACAATTTTTTAGGTGAAGTTGAATGGTTTTGAGAGGGGCACATTCTGATGGTACATTTTTTTTGTAGGTGGACGTGTAAAGGACATACGAAGGTCATTCATGATTTTTTAAATGAAATCATATATTTTTTATAGCATCAGCTGATGCTCCTTCATATTCTTTACAAAAAAGTATTAATCTATTTGTGTAAAAAAAATCATTAGTTTAGGAGATTTATACAATGAAAGTGAGGGCATACATTTTTAAAATGCAGAGTAAAGGTTGAAAGTCTCGCCGACTCACGCGCTAAAACTTGTTGGAGCTTCTACTACATAGTATTATCTTGCAATTCTAAAAAAAATTGGCTGCACATAGTTGCACCTTTGCTCGTAACATTGTTTTTTGTAACGCAGAGTAGGTATTTTATGTGGTTTCCTTCCACTTCTTGTCAAACTGTGAGAGATATGTACTAAGTCTTTCTGTAACATTTAAACAGATTTTTAATAGAATGTCTATATAAAGACATTTTTAATACCAATTTTCAAGTAGAACCAATAATTTTTAAATGTATATGTCCGCGATATTGGTTCCGCCATTTTGTTTTTTCTAATTTCAAGTTCAGTTTCGTGAATAATTTGTTAAGACGTTCTGAGGTTTTGACTACATTTTGGTGATTTGTGACCACTGTGGAACGGTGCAAAGGTCACCGGGGTCTTCCTCGTTCGTGGAAATTGCAGGAGAACTACTGTGAGCTGCGGATCATTATGCAAAATAAAAGTGAAAACGTATCTCCTTTTCAACTGTCGTAACCAAAATGAACATTACCAAATGAATCAAATTACCAAAATTGGAATTTTCCTCGTGCATTACAGTGTTTTCTCGATATATGTCGCCGAGGCCTCGATGATAAATGTCTATAGTTAGCGGACTATATAGAACCTCTGGGGACCTCGGCGAGAAATGTAAGATCGCCGTGGATCAAAGAGTACTATCTCCTGGACGATACATGTCCGTGGCTAGACCCGTGTTTTGGACATATATCGAGTAAACACTGTATATAGGCTAGAAGATACTTTGATACACTGCCGAACATAGAAAAGGCGACTGGGGCATATTCTGCAGCAGTGGCGATAGTTCTAGGACTTTTATTGTGTACATATTTGGGACATATATCGAGAAAAGACTGTGTCAGCAACGAAAAATATTTTCTGTCGCTTACAATCATTATTCTAAATTAAACAGTTTTACTTTTAAATGATGAAGCGTTCTCAACAATTTTCTTCACATTTTGTAATTAACACAGCTTAAAGCGAACACAATTCAATGAGTAATTTTGAGAAATGTGCATTTAATTCATCATATTAATCTGAAAGCTCTTATGTTGAAAGAGATGTACTATGTCCGCAAAAGAAATTAAAAAGTCGCGTCACGAGGGTGGAGAAACTGAAATCGAATATTGTTCATCCCCTAGAAAAAGTTCTGTTATTAACGAGTCAGTTGTAGCCCTCAATGTCTACTTCCGCCTGGATATACACACAGGAGATCCGTTTCCCTCCTCTCTCCACAATAAATCTTACACCTTGTAATTAAGATAAGAACAGCACGAATGTGCTCCGAAAGAATTTCTGTTGCTGGATAATTAATGAAAACACGTGATAAATTCAACAGCAGCGTATGATGAATGCGCTGGATGTTATTTATCTGCAACGAGCAGATACGAAAACGTCATGCGAATCTATAATTAGCGTGACAGATGAAACCCTAAGTGTCTTTTGAAAATATTTTCTTTCCAGATTGAAAATCTATCATAGATGCCAAGCTGTGTGCGAATACAATGTTGAGTGATCGCTATCGCAGATAAAATAGTAAAAAAAAAAACATGAAACTGGCAGATTTGTTATTTATATTCGTCAAGTTTTGTTTCTGTGCGCACAGAAATTTGAAAAAAAGAAAATTGGAATTTTTTCAAATTTTGACGTTTGAACTTCAGTTTCTCTTCTGATGGATTATCAAAAAAATTTATGCTAATTTTGAAACACTTCTATGATTCAATTCTTGCAGCTCGCTGTTTCGGACGAATGGCTCGGAGTATGGTTGCAGTTTCGGTAATAGAAAAAAGGGAGAACAAGTAGAATGTTGATCACATTTTTTCTAATAAAGACTTGCATTACGTGATGGAAATTTTTCGGGGAAACTCGGCAGTAAGTAAATGACATTGCCTCAAATTACCAACTACAAGAACTTCTCCGAATCTAATCAAAGAACAAGAACTGCGAATAGCTAAGGGAGCCGTGTTATAAGCCCAGCTATGAACGCCAGGATGCATTTGAAGCAGCCTGGAAATTTAGCGGTGGATTTCCAGTTTGGTGGCACAAATTGCAAGTTGCCGTCTCTTTCGTGCATACAGTTTGGACCCGAATGGAAACTACGATTTTGAGGGAAATTCAAATCGAATAGGGTGCGTCTAGTGGATTAAACAATTCCTGCTCTACGTCTCGTCGAAAGTAATAAATAGTTACTTCAGAACTGACGCGACGGGAAAACTGAACAACATTGCTAAATGTTCTTCTCGAAATGAAAGAGGTGTACTATTTCCTTAAGACATTCATCGCGTAAAATTACACTCGAGGACGACCAACAAGTTTTCAATTTTTTTACTAGATTCTGCGACCCCCTCCCCCCATAAAACCTAAAACAGTTCCATTTGTAATTAATAATGCACATATAATTGGACCGTGTACTTTGAAAGAGGTGCAAGTGCATGTTTTGTTGATAAAAAAAGTAGAAATATACAATAATTATTTGTTATCTCATATTAAAAAGAAAAATGGTCTTACACCACTTTCAAAATAAACGGTCTAATTAACATTCCATTCTGCGACCCCAAAAAACCCAAAACCGTTGAATTTGTAATTAATAATGCACATATAACTGGACCGTGTACTTTGAAAGAGGTTCAAGTGCATATTTTGTTGATAAAAAAAAGTAGAAATATACAAATTATTTGTTATCTCATATTTAAAAAAAAAATGGTCTTACACCACTTTCAAAATAAACGGTCTAATTAACATTCCATTCTGCGACCCAAAACAACCCAAAACCGTTCCATTTGTAATTAATAATGCACATATAACTGGACCGTGTACTTTGAAAGAGGTGCAAGTCCATATTTTGTTGATAAAAAAAAGTAGAAATATACAAATTATTTGTTATCTCATATTAAAAAAAAATGGACTTACACCACATTCAAAATAAACGGTCTAATTAACAGAGAGCTGAACTTCGTGTAGCTTTTTGGCCCACAACGCGATGGTAGCAAGATGGTGAATCATTCATCGAAATAGCACGTATTTGATTCGATCGTACGGCTACGGCGGGTTACAAAAGTTATTTGTACAACGTCGATTGTTCTCGAAATCTATGCTCCAATTACAGATAAATATTTGACTTTTCCCAGAGATGGAGAGATCGAACATTCTTGGGTAAGAATATGTGCTTCAAAGGGCAACTTGGTGGATTGTTGAATTCGAGTCAAGATACCGTCAGCATTTGATAGACTCTGGGCCCTTTGAACAGATCTCCCGAATTAACAATTGGCCTTTGATGTTTAAGTTATGTGGTATGCCCAAGGGGAACGAAACCCGTACGAGAGATAGAACTTCGAAGATTTCTTGTAATACAAAACTTTGAATATGTGTGTACGCTGGTAATCAACAGCAAATACGTCAAGCCTCATCACCTGGAACATTTCGCATACTCGGTAAATATTGAAGACAATATTCAACGGGAGACAAATGTGTTAAAATTATGGTTTTGGAGCATAAGAAATCTGGAGAGTCGAAATTTATGAACCAAGCCTTTTCCCCTCGCATTTTTTTGCAGCATTATAACCAAATTTGTATTTTTTGTTATGTAAGGAAATGTAGTGCACTGTTTTGTAAACATATTTTCAGAGTTTGCTGAATGTAACAACAAACGTGACCAACTGCATTTCGAACCAGCAGCTGTAATGTTAGAATTTTCCAATGACCTTGATCTTTACACGTCAAGGTCAACATTCTGAACGACTTCCGGTGATTGTTTAAATGTGTCCCTCCCTTTACAGGCCCTTCCAAGGAAATCTAATTCAGATTCAAACAAAATTCTATTAGGGCAGCTGATAGTACAATAACAGATGTTTATTTATACAATTGTTTTATCGATGGTCGCTTCGGGAACGGAAGCATCGTAGCCGCGCGTTGTCGAAAAGAGATCGTCTTCGCGATAATTTGTTCGAATGAGCCTGTAATGAATACGCAGTTTTAAATTATTCTCGAGGCAGTTAGTTTCTCCCCGTTCCGTGCAACGAACGGTAAGATCTGGACCTACATTCTACAGTGGAAACAAGCTATTTCCGGCGCAAGCAATTGTTAGTCGTGAAATATTTTAGAGCGTATTTGTAAACGTCAGTACCTTTTGCGAAGGGGGCCCGAGTGTAATTATGGAACAGTAAGGGACGGCAATTAGCAGGTTGCCTAATGGGAGAATGGTAGGAAGGAAACGGCAGAGTGAGAGAAAAGGAAGAAGTGGATGGGGAATAGGAATGAATAAACGGTGAAAGAAGAAAAGACGGAACGTTGATGCGCATTTACTAAACCAATACAATATCCTCTCGGTTTTTACACTGCTGCTGCCCTCATAGTTTGTTAATACCTACAGAGATGGATCAAGTTAAAAATTAGTACCTATAAATAAGATATACAGTGTTTACTTGATATACATATGTCTAGCCAGTGACATATATCGGATAGAAGATACTATTCTTTGATCCACGTAGTGTTTACACAGTGTTTATTCGATATATGTCCAAAACACGGGTCTAACCAGTAACATATATCGCACAGGAGATGTTATTTTCGAAGGGCAGCTAGTTCTGGGACTTTTATCGGCTAGGCATTTGGGACATATACAGGGTGGGGCACCACATTTTGCCATCTAGATTTACGTCATTATTATTACGCATAGCAAACAATTTTTTAGGTGAAGTTGAATGGTTTTGAGAGGGGCACATTCTGATGGTACATTTTTTTGTAGGTAGACGTGTAAAGGACATATGAAGGTCATTCATGTTTTTTTAAATTGAATCATATATTTTTTATTGCATCAGCTGATGCTCCTTCATATTCTTTACAAAAAAGTATTAATCTATTTGTGTAAAAAAATCATTAGTTTAGGAGATATTTTAATTCTAATTTGTTAGGAAATATCCACTTTCTGGTCAATATTATGAATTCAATGTGATAATGTAGTAGGAGAGCAAGAATTAACAATGTAAATATTTACATTTTCTGTGTTGATAATTCTTGCTCTCCTACTCATTGTGAAATTTAGTCTCTGTTACGTCTCTGATACGGTAAATACGGCGATACGGTGAATTATCACTTCATAATGAAGTATTCTAAAGAAGAAAAGTCAGACATGTTATCAATTTATTTTGAAGCTGGGAAAAGTGCTACACATGCAGAATCATTATACGCTAATAGATTTCCTCAACGAAATCATCCATCACGTCGTACCTTTGATTATGTTTTTAAAAAATTTCACCAGACGGGGCAATTATTACGCAAAAAGGCAATTCGTAATAAGACAATAACAAATGAAGCAAACGAAATTGTAGTGTTAGCCGCAATTACGTTAAATCCATCCGTTAGCTCTCGCGAAATCAAAAGACAAGCTGGAACTAGCCGCAAATGCATTTTACGCATACTCAAAAGTCACAAATATCTCCTATTTTTTAGCTAAATATCTCCTAAACTAATGATTTTTTTACACAAATAGATTAATACTTTTTTGTAAAGAATATGAAGGAGCATCAGCTGATGCAATAAAAAATATATGATTCCATTTAAAAAAACATGAATGACCTTCATATGTCCTTTACACGTCCACCTACAAAAACAAATGTACCATCAGAATGTGCCCCTCTCAAAACCATTCAATTTCACCTAAAAAATTGTTTGCTATGCGTAATAATAATGACGTAAATCTAGATGGCAAAATGTGGTGTCCCACCCTGTATATAGAGTAAACACTGTAGTACGGAAAATTATTAACTGACGAAAACTGACCGTAACGATAATATCTGTTTTAGAAACGACGTTTCAAAAGAGGGTTCATTATCCTTAAAGTACACGAATCGTTATTCTTGTTCCCTCTTTGGATCAGTATTACTATTCCATTATAGAATTCAATGAGGATCTCCATTGAAAGCCAAGCTTCTGTAATTTGCACAAACGGTTCATCGCTGCGAGCAAGCGTACCTAGAGAAGGAAAAATATTTTCTGGTGAACTAAAGGCGATGAATCTTTTATCGATCGTATCTTGAGAAGGCAGCACGTTTTTTCCATTTGTATTCCTTGTCAGCAGGCGGTTCATCGACGGCGTCGTTTCCTGCGGAGATTTCGTGGAAAGTTGGTTCGCTTTTAACGACTGCTTCGAGAGATAATCCGGGTCAGGAGGGTCTACTTCCCCGTGAAATTATTTATTGCGAAATTCCACCGGATTATCCGGCCGAGGGTAATATCGAAATTAAGGAAACGTTTGAACGATTTCTACCAGCGCGACATGATGAATCGTCCAGGACATCAATATATCCTAGGGAATATTTGTCACACCGGCCGAGTAATTGCTGAAACTCGAACATTCAACGGAGCATTAATCACGACTTCTAACCGCGTTCTCATTGATTCGTAAACTTATTATCGGATTTGCCAACGTTCCGATATTCTAAAGCTTCAATCACCTATCCTAAAATACAATATTTAAAACCTGCAACGGTTTCCCGGGGTCTCTCGTGACCCCACGAAAATTCACCGTGCCCTCATTTTCGTATCAGCGTTGCAAGACAATTGAAATTTGACATTAAATGTACCACTGATTCGAAGATTAAGGCCTCCTCTTTACAACGACGTCTTAGAAATTGTTCTACAATTTTTTCACTATTTAATAGAACAAAAATTAAAAACAAGTTCGGTCGTGTGAAGTCCCCATGATTTTTTAAAAATCCATTTTGCAACCAAAAATTCTGAAAAAAATCACAGTCGTGTGTGCTGTTAGGTAGAATGTTCATGAATTTTTTCGTATTTTTTTGTTGAACGGAACAGAAAAATAGAGCATAAGTTGCTAAAACCGATTCCACCCTATAACTACCCTTGTAGTAGAGGTATCAGCTTGAAATTTGTCACAGAGGGATTTCTTTGAGGGCTCTGTCGAATGGAGCAACTAAAAATCAATTTGGTTTGGAAGCGCTTTTGACTATACCTTTTGACAGTACACCTTTCAGTTAAAGCTTTATGAAACGACTACAAAAATCATAAATCAAGTTCTTGTGTGTCGCTGTAAAGGGGAGACTTCCAATAGTTTGTGAAAGTGGAAGCTTCAAGCTTTAAAATGAGACCAAGTTTATAGTTTTAACGTTATTGTTAACGAAATTATCTCGGTTTAAAAATTACGATTTTTCACAAATCGGAAATTTAGTGTTCAAACACTTTTTGAATCCGTTGTATATTCATAGTCAATGAATATTTGCAGTTAGGAGAAAAATATATTTCATAGTTTCAATGTTTCTGTCAGCTTTGCCGGCACTGAGATAAAAGAAAAGAAATTGCTAGCATCTCCAGACCAGCACACTTTCATACTTACGGACTGCGGTCAAACATAGTTAAGTGTAAAATGTTACGACAGACCGGGATATTGTGCATTTCACATAATTGAACTTTTTGATAAATAAGTACGGAAATGTTTCTGACGCATTCGTTCCCTACGAAGTAGAACAGTATATTTTTTAAGACGTAACTGAAAGCATTAGCGTCACGTACACTTGCAGATGCAATTTTCTTCTGCGGAACGTGATGAAAATGTAGTTTTGTTTACGTACTCGGATTCTGTTCAAGCCTTCCCATCGACTGCGTACGACAGAACGGATTGTTTCCTGGAGCGGAGGTTTCTTTTCGGTCAAAAATGTGCTCGTCGGTGATTAACATAAACATTCAGTGCCGCGGGGGGCCGTTGACACGTCTTTTCGATCAAATTCACCGTTAAATTGCAATCTTCTGTTCCGTTAAATAAACTTTAATTAATTTAATCCCCGTGAGAAGCAACTCCATGGACTGTGAATAAAGTTCCAACGCGTGACGGTTCGCTTAAACTAGTTAGACGTGCAGAATCCTCTCTAAAGTATTCCTTATGGCGCATTTAATAGAATTCCCTCTGACATTTTGGTTCCTGTAAATTTAAAGAAACGATGTCGACAATATCGACGATCACCAATGTAACCTAATTAAACGAACGTCCACAATTTAGGGTAGACGTCCCTCGTGTCAGTCTTACCGAAAACAAATTGCTCAAAAATAAATAAATAAATTATATACTACTGTATTATTTTCAGGTTACTAAACATAACAAGAAAAAGAGGATGGATTAATTTTTCGGTCCACTCCAGTTCGTTGAAATTCAGGTGGAAAATTTTTATTTTGCACAGAGATCCGCAGTCTAGTTATTATCAGTATAGTGTAAAATAAACTTGGCGAGTAAAAATTTAATATAGCCACTGCGAAATCGTCAAAGGCGTCCGCCTAGCGTCGAGTCCAATAAGAAACAGGAACGGACGGCAGGGGGACATGTTTTCATCCCTATGGTGTTATCTGGCATGATGGCTCGAAACCAAATGGCCGTCAATGCCAGCAACCAACGGGGAAACCAATAAAACACACGTGGCGATAAATCGCGCGTGGTCGCACGGGCGTCGTCGAGCGGGCAATAATGGGTGCCTCGTGGCCGGGCAAGCCGTCCTGCACCCGGAAGCCGGGAAGGGTTACTTTCAGGTTCTGCGTATAGCGAGACTCCAGTGCGGTTGGTTGTTCGTCCGGAAGTAGCCGTGTACTGGGCCACTGGTTGATCTATTACATGTCGTTCTAACCTGCGCGGCTCGTACAGCTCCTGCAAAACTGCTTGCCACGGACGAGACTTGTCCAACCACCTTACCATCCCTGGCATATCCCAGCTACGCGTTGCAATATCGACCAAATTCATATACAGTGATTTCTCTATATATGTCGCCAAGGCCTGGATCATAAACGTCGCGGAATTGTCCCCACTACCGGGGAGTATACCCCACGAGAAGCCAGGAAGCTCGAGAGGCGTTAGACACAGAGGAGTGTAAACATAATACAGTGATTTCTCTATATATGTCGCCAAGGCCTGGACCATAAACGTCGCGGAATTGTCCCCACTACCGGGGAGTATACCCCACGAGAAGCCAAGAAGCTGGAGAGGCCTCGGACGCCGAGGAGTGTAAACATAATACAGTGATTTCTCTATATACGTCGCCAAGGCCTGGACCATAAACGTCGCGGAATTATCCCCACTACCGGGGAGTATACCCCACGAGAAGCCAGGAAGCTCGAGAGGCGTTAGACGCAGAGGAGTGTAAACATAATACAGTGATTTCTCTATATATGTCGCCAAGGCCTGGATCATAAACGTCGCGGAATTGTCCCCACTACCGGGGAGTATACCCCACGAGAAGCCAGGGAGCTCGAGAGGCGTTAGACGCAGAGGAGTATAAACATAATACAGTGATTTCTCTATATATGTCGCCAAGACCTGGACCATAAACGTCGCGGAATTATCCCCACTACCGCGGGATATACCCCTCCAAGAGCCAAGAAGCTCGAGAGGCCTCGAATGCTGAGGAGTGTAAACACAATACAGTAATTTCTTTATATATGTCGCCAAGGCCTGGACCATAAACGTCGCGGAATTATTCCCACTACCGGGGGTATAAACCTCGAAGGGACAGGAAGCTCGAGAGGCCTCGAATGCTGAGGAGTGTAAACACATTACACTAATTTCTTTATATATGTCGCCAAGGTACCAGTGGTCCAGAAGCCCGGTTTTTGTGGCCAAAATTCAATTTTTCAAGGTTAATAGATTAAAAAATTTTTTTTTTCTATAAACTGATCACTCTTCAAAGCTCCTAAATCCAAAATATTATTGATTTTAGGTAATTGTATAATAAGATACGGCGTTCTAAAAACAAAATCATAAAATTGAACATTCTATTAAACGTTTTAAATACCACTTATAGGATATCAGATAACAAGTTATAATTATGATTTTTTATATGTTAGTAGATGTAATTTAAGTTCTAAATGCCATCATAAACATTTATTAATCCATAAACAAATATTCCAAGCTTGTAACAATTTAAGCTTTAAGAAGGGTTTTAAAAAAATGCTTAAAAGTGCTAATCTTTGGACTTATTTTGTACGAAAGTTTAAACATTTGTTAAAAAGAATATGCAAAGTTTAGCTGCTCTCTCTTGCAACTTTTAACTCTGTATTAATTTTAATAAAGGCGTCCGAGGTATTTTGACGCGTTCGGGACCTGAACCCGCCTTATCTGTTTCGGCGTCTGTGGACCATAACTGTGATGTTTTCTTAAAGGGAACCTTATATTCAAATAGAACTACAAAATAGCGGGATTATGAAATAAAGGTTACGGTAGGAAGGTCTCTTTTATTCACGCGGTCTTGACGCCTCGAGGTCCATCGAATAACTGAAAACTAAAAATGTATTATTGTATTAGGTTATACTAATTTAAAACATGGCATTAAGTATCTCAATGATATTGTTCTATGAAAATGATGAAAAACATCGATTTACAAAATTTTTTAATCGGGCCACGAAATACCGCCCTCTAGATCGCCATAATAATCCTGCCGTAAAAATTTTTTAATTTTTAATGCCAGATTCGTTATCAGCGACTCCAAAAACTCCTACTTACCAACTTTCAGAAAATTATGACAACATTTTGAATTTTGGCCACAAAAATCGGGCTTCTGGACCACTGTGCAAGGCCTGGACCATAAACGTCGCGGAATAGTCCCCACTACCGCGGGATATATCCCTCCAGGAGCCAAGAAGCTCGAGAGGCCTCGGACGCCGAGGAGTGTAAACATAATACAGTGATTTCTCTATATATGTCGCCGAAGCCTGGACCATAAACGTCGCGGAATTGTCCCCACTACCGCGGGATATACCCCTCCAGGAGCCAAGAAGCTCGAGAGATCTCGGACGCAGAGGAGTGTAAACATAATACAGTGATTTCTCTATACAGCGTGGTCCACGCAATTGTTTCAAGTCATAACTCCGTTATTATTGCATTTACGAAAAAATGCCACAGGAAAAAGATAAATGGTTCGAAGAGAACTACATCTGTAGGCCTTTAAATTTTTTTTTAGATGCAGCAGTGCATGTGCAATTAACAATTGCATCATTTCTTTAAATAGAAATGCATATTTTTTTTTACACAGATCGATTCTTCTGTTCATTCTACGTAAAAAATGATTAGGATACCATGGCAAAAAAATTATTAGATCTCGAGATATTTTCAAAAAATGTCTTGCGGCGGCATTCGTATTTTTGTCACACAACACAAAAGTGTCGTACATATTTTGTTTCTCACTGTTAGTAAAATACATTTTCTTGTATTTAGTGAAATACAGTTAGACTTTTTCAAATTCTTAGTTTTCGTACTCGAGTCACGATACGTGAATTGCTACTGAATGATGAAATGCTTGCTCGTACAAATCAGTTTCTGTTATGATAATAATGTCGAAAGGGTGTTTACCTTTACAACATAGTCATGAAGTGTTTGAGTATCTTCTTCAATAAAGACATTTTTTGAAAATATCTTGAGATCTAATAATTTTTTTGCCACGGTACCCTAATCATTTTTTACGTAGAATGAACAGAAGAATCGATCTGTGTAAAGAAAAATATGCATTTCTATTTAAAGAAATGATGCAATTGTTAATTGCACATGCACTGCTGCATCTAAAAAAAAATTTAAAGGCCTACAGATGTAGTGCTCTTCGAACCATTTATCTTACTCTTTTGGCATTTTTTCGTAAATGCAATAATAACGGAGTTATGACTTGAAACAATTGAGTGGACCACCCTGTATATGTCGCCAAAGCCTGGACCATAAACGTCGCGGAATTATCCCCACTACCGCGGGATATACCCCACGAGAAGCCAAGAAGCTCGAGAGGCCTTGGACGCCGAGGAGTGTAAACATAATGCAGTGATTTCTCTATATATGTCGCCAAGGCCTGGACCATAAACGTCGCGGAATTATCCCCACTACCGGGGAGTATACCCCACGAGAAGCCAAGAAGCTGGAGAGGCCTCGGACGCCGAGGAGTGCAAACATAAAATGCAGTGATTTCTCTATATATGTCGCCAAGGCCTGGACCATAAACGTCGCGGAATTATCCCCACTACCGCGGGATATACCCCACGAGAAGCCAAGATGCTCGAGAGGCCTCGGACGCCGAGGAGTGTAAACATAAAATGCAGTGATTTCTCTATATTTGTCGCCAAGGCCTGGACCATAAACGTCGCGGAATTATCCCCACTACCGCGGGATATACCCCACGAGAAGCCAAGAAGCTCGAGAGGCCTTGGACGCCGAGGAGTGTAAACATAATGCAGTGATTTCTTTATATATGTCGCCAAGGCCTGGATGATAAACGTCACGGAATTAAATTCTCTCCTTGTCATCAATCGTGTCCGCTTCCAAAATTCGAAAATCCTTTCCCTGATTTTTCTTTTGTTTCGAATTTGTAAGATTCTAAAATTCCACAGTTGCACTAAAAATTTCCCGCGTTTGTTTATGAAAATTAATTATTATGGTCCATTATGTTCCAAAGTAGTATGTTTGAGCTTTCAATCCGAAATTTTGTGTTCAGATACTTTTCTGATCCTCTGTAGATGGATGAGTAATTTTAGTGTTCTTTTCATTATATAAATAACCGCAAATTCAGGGAATCTTTATGGTTACACGTTGCGGAGTTGAAGCCTTGAAACTGTAAAGTATGTGTTCCCATGCATAGTGTTTTAGGGGGAGACTTGCGGACATCGGTAAATTGTATACTTTACGAGAGAACATGCCAGAGTGACATTCTCCGGTTTTCATGCAACTTTGCTGGAGAGCAGTTCTTGCAAAAATATTTGACATGAACTTTATTTTTTACCGAGCGTCGTCAATATTGAAGGGGAAAAACATCTTCCAAAGTTTGGGTTGAAATAAATATTTGAATACCTTGGAGTCTATTTAAGTTAAAAAAAGGATTGTAAACGTTGTTTACCAGTTTACTAAAGTTGTATCCTTAGTATAAAAATGAAGAATGTAACTTATTTTGTAATTCTCCCATGTATTTACGAAACCAGTGCTGCCAAGAACTACATTTTTAAATAACTTTGTGATAACGATTTGGAAATGATTCATTTTCGAGGCACTTTTAAACGTTACAGACCTGCCTCGTACACGTCTAGGTCTACTTGAAGAAACTACCTCTGTTTCCTGCTGAAGTATTGGATCACCAAAGTGCAGCTAACATTAGAAGGGTAGACTCTTCAGGGCCACGCCGAGAAGACAGACGATCGGGGAAATGTTTCAGCTGCTAGCTGAACCCCGCCCATTCAATGTGATGCTCATTCACTGCAATTTTTACTTACTTAGCTATTACAGTAGAAAATCGTATAGTAGATACAGTGATTTCTCTATACATGTCGCTAAGGCCTGGATGATAAACGTCGCCGAATTATCCCCACTACCGCAAGGTATACCCTATGAGGGGCCGGGAAACAACACTTACACTCGCCGCGGAAAGTATGTTGACACGTCTCAAAAATGCATATTTTCTATTTTAAATCAATAATTTAAGAATTAATCGAAAATATATATTATGTATATTATTGAATATAGTACAAACTAGTATGTGTAGCACCATAGATGACATAAAGGTTATAATAATGACAGAAAAAATGAAATAACCTTTTTATCGATTGCGGAAAGTATGTTGACAGCATTGAAAGTTCGTAATTAAGTGTATTCTTAACAATAAAACGACATAATTAATATGAAGTTTGATACCCTTTGTTTCTTATGACCTCTTCAAGTCTTCTAGGCATACTTTCAAACAATTCATTTATAATATTTTCGTCAATACTATTCCAAGCACTCGGTAATGCTTGTTTAAAGACTGATTTATTATTCCGAAATTTCTCATTTACACTTCGATCTAAGTGATCCCACAGGTGTTCAATTAAATTCAAATCGGGACTTTGAGTAGGCCATGGTAACAATTGAATATCATTTTCATTGAAATATTTCGTCGCTAGTTTGCATTTATGTTTGGGATCGTTGTCTTGCTGGAAGATATAATCACCGTGGATGTTCATTTTTATTGTTGAATCTTGTAAATTCTGTTGCAAAATATTTACATACCCTGCTTCTGTTAATATCCCGTCTATAAAATGTAAATTGCCAACACCATTTGCAGAAAAACAACCCCAAACGCATACTGATCCTCCACCGTGCTTTCCTGTAGGCGTTATCACCGTTGATTTAAAGCATTCACCTTGCTTTCTCCATACATATTTTCTTCTATTACAACATCGAAGTTCAAACTTTGATTCGTCGCTAAATATAACCTTCTTCCAGAAATCTGGTAATTTGTTTTTAAACTGTTTCGCGAACGCCAAACGTTTTTTAGCATTAATTTTCGATATGAATGGTAGTTTTCTTGATATTCGTCCTAAGAATCCTGCTTCTTTTATGCGTGCACGAATTTGTGTTTCTTGAATCGGTAGATTTAAATCAGATTTCAACTGTTTGACCGAAACAAAGGGGTTTTTTTTCACTTCTCGTACAATCACCCGATCCTGTTTACGAGTTGCCTTCCGAGGACGTCCAGATTTCGGTTGATTTTCTGCAGTTCCATTCTGTTCTAATCTGTGTACTATTTTCCTTACACCTTCCGCAGAAATTTTAAAATCAAGAGCAATTTTTCTTAAAGAATCTCCTCTTATACTTCTGTTAAATATTTGTGACCTTTCTGCACGTGTGAGTTCTCTAGTTTTCGGCACTATAAAGCAATGTTTATAATTTAACGTGATATTATATGTAGGATATTGTTCAACGTTGTGAAATCAACAAATAAATCATTAATTAACACTTATTGTATAAACATATTATAACAAAATACCCTCAAAATTGCGTGTCAACTTACTTTCCGCGTGAGCCTTTTATGCAAACTTAAAACTGTACGTTTGTTATTTACAATTTCCTGAAATGAACTAAACAGTAAGCTAGTAGAAGTAAACAATAAGTGACACATAAGGTCAGAGCCCGGAAAAAATGTAAACACTTGGTCTTTCATCAGAAATACATACTTCTGAAACGTGTCAACATATATTCCGCGGCGAGTGTATGTCAAGACCCGTGTTGTTGACATATATCGAGAATTCACTGCAACGTTCCCATACACCTATAAAATTATCTAACTTTTTAAAAAGTGGGCCACGTGACCTGAGTTTTTCCAAGAATTTAAAATTAGTTTCCTAATTGGCGTGCAAAGAAAACTTCAAGATAATTGATAGGAATTGCAAAGAAAATAGTAGATATTAATTTCACAACTTTTTGATCCGTCTATAATAAAAATGTTAAAAAACACATTTTCTCGATCTGCGTAAATGATACGATTGGTTCAAACGAAGAGTATGTCGTGATTGATGACTCGTATCATACGATTCGCGATTTACATCACGAATATTTGACCTAATAAACCCGGCTATGCTTCCAGTGGGCTGTACAATCTGCTCGCACATTGAAATTGCGGACACAGGTTTCACCAACATTGTTTCAACCGACAAGAATTCACCGAAACCAAATTTAACTGACACCAATATTGACCCGTAGCGGCATTAACAACTGCTCCCAGTCAATGATTGTACTTCTGCTATGAAAAGGTCAATGTATTTATACGCTCCCAATCGTTCCGCGTCGTTTCCGATGAAAAACTGTCGGTAAACATTTATGCCACGTATATTTGGCGGACTTTTAATAACAACTTTCACAATAACTAATAACTGTGCAACATAAGTTATGTTCTATTTACACAGACGGTAGTAAATCAAAGGATTCAGTTTCTGTGGGAAGTTCATGTGTTTGTAATGACTTAAATATTACCGTTGTAAGAAGTATAAATAAAAACGCATCAATTTTCACTGCGGAATCTATAGCCTTGAACGACGCAGTGAAAATAGCTTTGAATCACCCCAATCAGAATTTTCTCATTTTTTACGGATTCTCTTAGTGCACTACTCTCGTTGAAACAAACTAATATAAACACAAAAACGAATCCCTATATCTTTGAAATAAGAAAAAACGTTTTCAACTTCGCATCCGAAACCGCAAACGATAGTAAAATTAAATTCTACTGGGTACCATCTCATATTGGGATTCTGGGTAACGAGAGTGCAGACACATTAGCTAAAACAGCAACCAACACGACAGCCTCATTCTCCGTCAAAATTCCCTTCTCAGATCTAAGAGAATCGGTTAAATCAGCTGCAACACAAAACACATTTGACATCATAGAGAAAGAAGGTTTATCTAAAGGTGTAAACTACTTCACATACTTCCACAACCGAAAATCGAAACCGTGGTACAGTCACACAAATCTCCATCGTGAGATTGTCACAACGATAAACAGATGCAGATCAGGACACTACAATCTTGCCAGCTCTCTTGCTCGAATTGGCATAATAAACGATCCACAATGTCAGTGCGGTTATGAGAATCAGGATATCGACCACGTGCTATGGCAGTGTCCCACGTTTGATGAACTGAGGTTGGAGTTTATCAGACAACTACGGAAACTGCATCTTTTTCTTCCGCTCTCATGCAATGTTCTCCTATCCAGACCTACGGTTGAAATATGTAAAACAACCTACTCGTTTTTGAATGCCTGTGAGCTAAATATCTGAGAAAATTGTACAGTTTATAATAATGTATAATGTATAGGAAAGTAATGTATGGCAAAATAATCTCTACTTTGAGATTCTAATTGCATTAAATAAAAAAACATAAGTTATGTTTTTCTGTTCATGTAAAATTAATTTGTGGTAGATATTTAAAAAATATTCTGAACCTTTTGACTTTTCTTCGTCGCGATGGGTACTATACGATCCAGTGGAAAACAATTTTGAGATTCGAGGTCAAGGTCAATTTTGACGGTCGACTTTTTTCAATAGATCTCAACCGATCCAGATTTGTAGAATCACGTTACAGTGGTCACGACATATAATTTTGAGACGCCCTGTACAGTGTGTTGACGACATACGATGTAACATAGGTAAGTAAAGTTTATTTTCAAGATGAAATCGCGTATGAGGCACAAGCGACACGACTCGCGCATCAACCTGGTGGTACGTAATAGAAATTGTTTTCCAGACCTAAACTACCTCAGCCAACTTGGATCTATCTGGATGTATGTAAGCCTTTACGGAGCAGTTATGTTCCTGTCTAAAGTAGAACGCAATAGAAATTGCTTTCGTGGCGGCATAATGGCACGCATAGTGTGCAAGCCAAAGTAATAGAATTTTCACGCGTTAAAGAGCCCATTATTTAGCTTCATAACCGCTTATGCTCGCGCATACACGCAGCTTATGCGTGCGACAAAACCACTCATACGAGCTGTTGTTGGTCATTATTGCGTGTTTAAATGGGGTTTTGCAATGTCACTGCGTTCAAACGGATACGAGCGAATCGTAAATGTTCCTTCTGATCTCTTTCATTTCATTAACAATCCGTTCAAACACTCCGTAAACTGTTATCAGATCGATCAACCGCGTTAATTTGTATTTACTCCGAAAATGCTGACGAGATGTTAGAAATTCGAAAGCAAAATCTCGGCGTAAAAACGGTACGGTTTTTTTCTTTTTTTGCTGGATACACACTGTCTGGCAGAGATTTGAGAACAGGTTCTTTTCACGGTCGAAAATTTGATAAAAGGAGCGTCCAATTTTTCCAGTTATCCTTTCAATTAGCCCACCGTCTAAATGGGAACATTGTGTTTTGCGTTTCCGTGGAACGACATTGCGAGCCATTCCGGTACTAAATAGAAGCTTTCGACCTATTTCGAGCACGAGCATTGTTGCGCACTGTAGCGATGTATGAACGAAATGTCATTTAAAGTAGACACACTAACGAACGAAATTGTTTCTTGCCAACGGCGCGTTTAAACACGTTGTGTTACCGTTCGACAAGCCATCGTATCACTCACCTATTTTCGAACGTGGACATTTTCAAAGAGATTTCGGTTGTTCTATTGGGTTGGCAACTAAGTAATTGCCGATTTGTTCAATGAAATAAAAGAGTTTTTTTTTACTTGGAATGAACATTAATCTATGATGTATTTTCCATTTTGTTCGATGACCTTTTGCCATCTTTCTGCCAACTTGAAAATTCCACGCTCGTAGAAAGTCTGATGCTTTTCGGCCAAAAACTGAGTTAAGTGAGATTTTACATCGTCATCATTATTGAAAGTTTTACCACGAAGGGAGTTGTCCAGGGATCGAAATAAGTGGTAATACTTTTTGGCAACTTGCACTGCGTTCTTTCCTTTACGGAAATAATAAAGCAATATATGGCGAAAATGTTCGTTTTTGCACTCCATATTAATATTGAGGTAAAAAAAAAAACTAAGACAATATCTACGCAATGAACTTGTAAAGCTAGGTTAGGATGCCAGCTAACATATACAGGGTGGAGCATTTTAAACAGGTCACCTGAATAACTCGCTTGTTTTTGAAGATAGGAGAAAATGCATTAGACCAAACTTACTTGGTATCGGGGGGCTCATAATCTGGTATTACCAATTTTTCTGTAGGTGGAGGCGTCAAGGTGATATGAAGGTCAACTCTGTTTTTTTAAACGGAACAGTATATTTTTTTGCTTATATTCTGATAGAGTGTTTCAAGACGAATACAATGACCTATTATGAATGTCATTCAAGGTCACTCAAGGTCAAATGAAAGAGAAAACTGATGATCTCAAAGCACACTTCGAATACATGTATACTTTGATACTGCTACTACAGGTGTTCAAAATTGCGACCTTGAACATGGATACATAGTCTAAATCGTTGCAATACTGATGACACTGCCTGGCAAATTTCATTTGTATCTATTACAGAGCAAGCTCTTCTTATACGTTCTTGCATGTCAAGTTTGGTAGTTGGTTTTTCGTATACATCGTATTTCGTACATTTCGTATACAAAGTATACATGTATTCGAAGTGTGCTTTGAGATAATCAGTTTTCTCTTTCATTTGACCTTGAGTGACCTTGAATTACCTTCATAATAGGTCATTGTATTCGTCTTGAAACACTCTATTAGAATATAAGCAAAAAAATATATAGTTCCGTTTAAAAAAACAGAGTTGACCTTCATATCACCTTGACGCCTCCACCTACAGAAAAATTGGTAATACCAGATTATGAGCCCCCCGATACCAAGTAAGTTTGGTCTAATGCATTTTCTCCTATCTTCAAAAACAAGCGAGTTATTCAGGTGACCTGTTTAAAATGCTCCACCCTGTATAAGGAGAAGATCATAACGTTTACGGATATTATAAAAATGGGAGTGAGAAACATATATAACTGAAATCAGCAATTACATAGTTGCCAACCCAATATTTTAAACGTCAGAGGCTTAGAAAATCGGGAATTATTTTATCATCGACGTTATAAGTCGCACATCACGGACATTACATTGCTGCACAGGAAATAGTTACTTCACATGACCTTAGGAATCACCCTTTTCAAGGAATTATAACATTTTTGGGTGTTTACTCTGTATATGTCGCGAAGGCCTGGATGATAAACGTCGTGAAATTATCCCCACTGTAGGGCTAAGGGGCTAAGAAGCTCGAAGACCTCGGTCGCCGAGTAGTTTAATACTTTGACTGCCAAACTAGAATCCTCAAAAATTGCACAAAATCAAAGCAAGTTATTTAATGAAATAGAAATTGAAAAAATTAAATGAACAATGTTGAGTAGTCCTCCAGCTTTCTTGCATTTTACAGGTCCTAATCAAAATTGGTACGATGAATAAATTAACGTGAAAATTCAATTTAAAACCTGAACAAATAGTTCCGTCACCCACATATGGGTGACATGGCAGTCAACGTGTTATGGTCGCGTGGATCAAAGAATCCCCTGGCCGATATATGTCCCTGCCCAGAGCCGTGTTTTGGACATATATCAAGTAAACTCTGTTGTTCGCGGCGATTTTGTAATGTCGATCGTATCATCGTGAAGGAAGACGATAATCGCGTCGTGTAGATATATATGCGAGTCTAGCGAGCGATTCACGGTGGTCGCGTTTTGACAAGCGGGCGTTGTCGTGAAAATGGTTGCGAAGAATGAGAGAGTCGATTCGGGACCTTCATGTGATAATTCGTAAGTGTAAATTGAATTACTTTTTGGTTTGAATGCTCACGCGAGTGATCCCGGGTAATAGGAGATTTGGTTTCGCACTCGGTTCGGCAATACTTGAATCCTCCCAGGGTGGCTCACAGATCCAAGGGCATTGGCAGCTTGAAGCTCCTTTCCAGTGAATCCCGAAGCTGGGACGGATTGCAAGGCTAACCGTAGTGCTGCCGGCAGAGGAGTGCCCTATGGGCCAGCCGGCAATTGTGCAGAGTTCCAGTGGAACTCTGCTGTGGATCACTACGCGCAGAGACTTGATCATTAACGATAAGAGAGCTCTCTTAGTTTTAGAGTAACATGTCCTGTAACATGTAGATTGCTTGAACCGCCGAGTTTCTAACCGCGTTAGCTATTTGATACTGGGCTTTCGTACGGCGAAATTCTTGTAGTTATTTGATTAAATAAATTTATTGCATCTTGCTTCGGCTTTTCCTCGTAATCCGTCGAGGTTTTTATGCCGAAGCAAGAATTTGTTCAACCGGGAAATTGTGTATTTTATTCTAGTATAAGTTCGAACATTGTTTAATTTGAACTTCCATGAATCCTGTCTTTTTAAATGATTGAAAAACATTTTGGTGCTCCGGGTGAGGAACAATGTTCGAGTTTATCGGGATTGAATGGCTATATTCACTGGATACTTTCAATCGATTGTGAAGTCGAGTGCGTTTGAGGAGTCATTGCAAGAGTCGTTAATTATATACGATATTAGTTGGCTGTCTTCATTTCGATGATTCAATGTTCACGTTGCGATGCATATTCAAGTGAGATTTCTTGTTGTTTTTCGATCGGCGATTTGTTTTCGGTTTTCGTGTTTTGTTCAAATATCATTGACGATACGAATTTCATTTGGTCGAGTTTATTTTTTGCTCAGTCGTGTTAAGAGAGGATAAGAGTTTTGGCTGCATTTGATAACAAAGTTTCTTTGGCAATGGCTCCTACGTCGTTACGAAAGCTCATTGCGCTACAGAATTCTCGCTCAGCGGAAATTGAATTGACCAGTAGTCGATTGAGAGAGAGATCTCGCGATAGTTTGAATTCAAACATTATTTCATCACGAGTCAATTCGCTGACTGAGATTTGGAGCAAGGCGCGTGCCACACATGAAGAAATTGTCGTCCGAGAGGATGCCCTGAACGATGTCTACATCACGGAAAATGTGTTTGCTCGTTTACAAGCAACATACGAGGACGTGCTTGATTTTCTTCTCACCACAAGGTCAGAATTAGACAGCAGCTCAAGTAATACCGGAACTTCAAATACCGCTCCTGTAATCAATGATGATACACGTCCCGCGAAGTTACCAAAATTAGATTTACCGACATTTGCGGGTCGTTACGAGGATTGGGAGAATTTTTGCGATCTGTTTACTACCCTAGTTCATAATGCGCCGCGTTTATCTGACGCCACGAAATTGCAATATCTTAAAAGTTGTTTGAAAGATTCTGCCGCGGATCTTGTGAAGGATGTTACCACTACCAACGCGAATTATGCGACGACTTGGCGGGCTTTGAAGGCGCGTTTTCATAATCCTAGATTAATAGTTTACAGTCATTTGCGAGCGTTAATGAATCTTTCTCATATGAAAAGGGAGTCTGCGGGTGAAATGCGTTTGCTTGCGGACGAATCTCAGCGTATTGTGCGTGCGTTATCGAATTTGAAAATGCCAGTTGACCATTGGGATGTTTGGTTAGTGTATATAGTAGCTTCACGTCTGGATCCCGATTCGCGAAAGGCTTGGGAAACAGAGTTAAGTAAGAAGGATCGTCAGGTAATTTTAAATTATGATGGGAACTCGACCGAGGAGGATGCTCTCGATAGATTTCCAAGGTTTTCCGATTTAACTGAGTTTTTAGAGAACCGTGCACAGACACTCTGTATGCTCACTTCTGAACAGGGTGATAATGTCAAGAAAGCAATTTTATCTAAACCAATATCAGGATCTCGAAAGGTATTTCATGCGTCTACGTCGTTTTCAACAGACGGTAAATTTAAATGTGTGATATGTTCTGGTCCCCATCGCATTTTTAAGTGCAATAAATTCAAAGCAAAGAATGTTTCTGAACGTCGCGCTGAAGTACTTCGCTTGCGGCTTTGTTTTAATTGTCTCGGTGCTCATAGAGTTGCTAATTGCTCTTTTTCTACTAGATGTTCGAGCTGTAAGGGAAGGCATCATTCTTTGCTCCATTCTGACAAAGTTTTCACCAGCTTTACTAAGAATTCAATTCCGGAATCGAAATCAAGCAATTCGGACGAGTCTAAGACTGGAGTTTCAGCAAAGGTCTCGAGTGTACATGTGCATACTGCGAAGGTGATATCTCGTAAGCGTTCAGTTTTATTAGCGACTGCTCAGATAATGCTGATAGGGCCACAAGGTTCACAGACACGTGTTCGAGCTTTGCTTGATCAAGGTTCGGAGGCTTCGTTTGTTTCTAGTTTTATCACGAATCTTTTAGGATTAGAGAAACGTCGTGTCAATATGTCGTTGGCCGGGCTCGGAGCCAGTTCAGCAGGAACAGCTAAGGCTGCAACGCAGCTAATATTTCAGTCTGTTGTCGATCCGTCAACTAAGTTTGAAGTCAATGCCTTTGTTTTATCAAAATTAACGTCGCAGCTTCCAACACGTAGGTTAATGGAGATCGATATTGGAATGTTTGCTGATTTATCTTTGGCAGATCCATTGTTCTATGTTCCTGATTCTGTAGATATTATTTTAGGCGCAGATGTTTACGGACAGCTATTGAAGTCAGGGTTGAAAAGATTTTCTGATTCATCTTTAGTTGCCCAAGATGCAGCGTTAGGCTGGATAATTTCCGGTACAGTGTCCGCGGATATTTCACGGCGGGCGGAAACTGCTGAGCATCTTCAGGCGTATCACAGTGTTTGGGAAGACGACTTAGATATATCGTTACAACGTTTTTGGATCCTCGAAGAGTTACCACCAATAATTGCGACTCTTGATTCTAAAGATGATGCTTGCGAAAGATTGTTTAGGGATACACACTTTCGAGATACCAATGGACGTTATGTTGTACGTCTGCCTTTCAATTCGGATCCTCCAGAAGTCGGAGTCGAGACTCGATTTATGGCTTTGAAATGTTTAGCTTCAATTCATCGACGTTTTGATCGTGATCCTGAATTAGCAATCGCTTATCGGAAGTTTATGAGCGTTTACGAGGATCTTGGTCACATGGAACGCGTCCCGTTTAATGAAATTAACAACTCGAAGGCGTGGTATTTTCCGCATCATGCGGTGGTGCGATCAAAGATCCGGGTTGTTTTTGACGCATCTCGGAAGAATAAAGAAGGACGTTGTCCAAACGATTTCCTTATGAAAGGCCCTGCTCTTCAACGCGATTTGTGTCTAATTTTATTGAATTGGCGTCGATACCAGTTCGTATTCACGACCGATGTTGTTAAGATGTTTCGTCAGATTTATGTTGCGTCGGAACAGAGAGATTTTCAACGAATCGTATGGTCTCCTAGTCATTCGGATCCCCCTGTCGATTATCGTCTCACAACAGTGACTTATGGCACAGCATGTGCTCCTTACCTTGCGATTCGCACACTTCAGCAAGTAGCAATTGATGAGGGTGCTCGATTTCCACTCGGTGCTTCTTGCCTAAATTCTAATACGTATGTAGACGATATATTTGCCGGAGCAGATGATCTCTCTGATGCGTTGAAAACGCGTCAAGAACTAGTCGATATGCTACGTACAGCAGGAATTGAACTCGACAAGTGGGCCGCGAATCATAATGATTTGTTGCCTACAAAATCTTCGCAATATGAGAACATTGACCAAAAAAGCATCGCAGATGACGAATTAGTGAAAACTCTTGGTATTCGTTGGAATCCAACGTCTGATGAATTCAGTTTTGTCGCTGTAAATTTCGAAGAGCTGGTTAAAGCAATGACGAAACGAACTGTTTTATCAAACATCGCGCGTTTATTTGATCCTTTGGGGTGGCTCGCGCCGATAACGGTTACAGCTAAAATTTTAATGCAGGATCTTTGGATTGTAAAATGCGATTGGGACGAGACGTTACCTATAGACCTTCGAGAACGATGGCTCCAGTATTGCAGTTCGCTTTCTGAGTTATCGAAGTTAACCATTAACCGATGGTTAGGTGCATCTTTAAATTCACATGCACAGATTCACGGATTTTCTGACGCTTCATCGCGGGCTTTCGCTGCAGTTGTCTATATTCGAAATGATTTTTGGAAGCGGTGGTCATCAGAATATATGCAACATTTGCAAGAGCGTTCAAAATGGCGAGGTCAAACTAAGAATTTTGCAATTGGACAATTAGTTTTATTACGCGATGATCGTTATCCGCCTTCGAAATGGCCTTTGGGACGTGTGATAGAGGTTCATCCCGGTTCAGACGGGTTAGTTAGAGTCGTCACCGTTAAAACGGCTACGTAAAATTTGCGACGACATATCGCACGCCTGTGTCCTCTTTTTATTCAACACAATTCCGAAGAGTCGAACGAATCGACTTGTGGGGACAAAGACAGTTGAGCTAGTTATATTTTTGTATTGCGTACGTCATTCTAATTTGATTATTGTATTAAAATTATATACCATGCAGAATAAAACTGTATTTCGTTGAATCAAACCGAGTTGATCGATGTTCTCAAATTATGGTGTGTAGTTCGTCTGACGACGAAGGCGGGCGGTGTGTTCGCGGCGATTTTGTAATGTCGATCGTATCATCGTGAAGGAAGACGATAATCGCGTCGTGTAGATATATATGCGAGTCTAGCGAGCGATTCACGGTGGTCGCGTTTTGACAAGCGGGCGTTGTCGTGAAAATGGTTGCGAAGAATGAGAGAGTCGATTCGGGACCTTCATGTGATAATTCGTAAGTGTAAATTGAATTACTTTTTGGTTTGAATGCTCACGCGAGTGATCCCGGGTAATAGGAGATTTGGTTTCGCACTCGGTTCGGCAATACTTGAATCCTCCCAGGCCGGCTCACAGATCCAAGGGCATTGGCAGCTTGAAGCTCCTTTCCAGTGAATCCCGAAGCTGGGACGGATTGCAAGGCTAACCGTAGTGCTGCCGGCAGAGGAGTGCCCTATGGGCCAGCCGGCAATTGTGCAGAGTTCCAGTGGAACTCTGCTGTGGATCACTACGCGCAGAGACTTGATCATTAACGATAAGAGAGCTCTCTTAGTTTTAGAGTAACATGTCCTGTAACATGTAGATTGCTTGAACCGCCGAGTTTCTAACCGCGTTAGCTATTTGATACTGGGCTTTCGTACGGCGAAATTCTTGTAGTTATTTGATTAAATAAATTTATTGCATCTTGCTTCGGCTTTTCCTCGTAATCCGTCGAGGTTTTTATGCCGAAGCAAGAATTTGTTCAACCGGGAAATTGTGTATTTTATTCTAGTATAAGTTCGAACATTGTTTAATTTGAACTTCCATGAATCCTGTCTTTTTAAATGATTGAAAAACATCTGTAAATGCAAAAAGAACCAATTATACGATCACGAAAACGGTCCGCAGTTCGAGGATGAGTTCCGCAATAACGTAGATACAGAACTGAAACGTTTTAGATTGAATTAAATAATATTCGGGTCTGAAACGGTTAGCAGAGGGGTTCCATTAAAAAATTGAACACGTATGATTCTTTTACACATAGAACAGTTTACGGGTTAGTGGCTGCTGCTAAAGGTTGATTCGGGCGAGCGGAATTTGCCCGTGCACGCATTCAACGAGTATGCAGCAATGCCGGCGGACTACAGCGCGCGCATGGCGGAAAAATCACGTGTAGGTGAAATTGTCAAAAAACAGACAAGTGGAAGCGGAAAGAATAATCGCGTGGTAGTCGCTGTATAAACTCCTTTAATCGTTTAATGAATCAAAATTTAATTCCCCAGAGTAATCATCGAGCCTTTTACGAAACATTTGAATATTTCGATACTCAAAACTGCGGATTTTTATGCGTTTATAAAGAAATTGGCTGAGCGAAATATAAAACAGTGAAAGACTGGAAAAATTTAAGATTTATTTCATTAGTAATGCATTCGATTTCTTTCAATATTTTTTATTTTTCTGTTAATTACTTTAACACTTAAATCACGAGGTATACAGTAAGTTCTCGATATATGTCCAAAACACGGGTCTAGCCACGGACATATATCGTGAAGGAGATACTATTCTTCGATCCACGCTACCTTACAGTCCTCAGCAAGGTCCCCCAAGGTCTACACGGGCCGTCACGGTAAATACCCCACGGTAGTGGGGATAATTCCGCGACGTTTATCGTCCAAGCCTTGGCGACTTATATAGAGAAATCACTGTAGTTTCATTTGTAAGATTAGAATCTTCAAGCTTTAAAATGAGTACAGCTTGTAGTATTTGTTTTTACGAAATTGTCACAATTGTCACGTCTAGCTCAAAGTCCTAAATGGTTAGCCTGTTACGTCCAGAAGGGTTGAAGTTGCTCTTGGAACCAGTGGGACACTGATATTCTAATCAACTGCTTCGGAATCGTAACTTTCACTTTCAAGACGAATCCACGCTGACGCATGTTATTAATCGACCAATCGATCATACTTTGCTAGTAAAGTTTACTTGTAACGATCGTTCCCGCCCACACTCGCTCACCCTCATATTCAACCCCGTTGATTCTAACGCGGTGAAGTGGGTCGTCGTCGGGTTAATGACTCATTAACATAGCTGGACATGATAGATCTGTAGTAGTGCAAGCAGCATGTTATGCTCCCTACCCTAATTAACGAGGACTAAATTTTCCTTCGTTTCCACGTAATTGAGGTACTTACTACTTCAGATACGATCTTGATCAGATGTTGCGTATATCCGAACAAGTACAGGAATTATCATAAAATTAATCAACATTTTAACATACTATTCCTCAGACTTTTATTTTTGTTTTTTTTTTAGTCATGTAAACAGGAACGGGATTCATGACCGTGACAGTTAAAGGAAAAAATGTTGCAAACGAAAGTTCATTTCTGATAAAAATATATTTCTTCAATTTTTGTATTATATTTCAATCGAGCAAAGTGAAATGTGAACATTTGAGACAAATGACTTGGTATTACCAGTATTGTCTAGAAGATGAGCGAGTACTATTTTATTGTCTGTAATGAAATTTTTATTATATTTTTATTAACACAAAACAGTCGTAGAGAGGTCACCAGGTTAAAGGTTAGTATAAATGCAGAATATCCGCTGTCCGATGGCGATCGTTGCATCGCGAAGTTCAGCTAGTCAGCAGAATCGTGTCTCGCTAGGCGAATTTAGTCCGGTTGCTGAAGTCCGATCATGACCTTGTTGACAACGTGTCGGCCAAATTTGTCAACCGCAGCACAATTTCGCCGACTACTTGGATTTCACGAAGCAACAATCGTCATCAAGTTACACAGTCGATTCGAAAGGTCATTTCTGAACGAAGCAAATTCTTTTTGAGAAGTTAGAACAATTGGTTTACTATATGAAGTGGAAAAAAATTTTTCAAAAATTTCAATTGGTAGGAACTGCAGAGAAAATACCAAAAGCTGTACTTCGCAATTTTATCGAACACCCTGTACATTTTTACATGTGAAACAGCCATCGCATTTTCGATTGTATGTTTGGAAAAACTCCATTAAAGTTTTGCAAAAATTGCAATTGGTAGGAACTGCAGAGAAAATAGAAAAAGGTGTACTTTGCAACTTTACTGGTCACCCTGTATATTTTTACACGTGAAACAGCCATCGCATTTTAAATCGTATGTTTGGAAAAACTCCATTAGATAAATATGTGTGAACGGAATGTAGATGAGAAAATCTTTAATGCATTACTAAAGATTGCTCTAGTGACTGTAATATAGAGATCAATAATTCTGCTAATGAGAGCCGCGGTAAAAATAAGTGGCATAATTTCTTTCCAATATTCCTATACTTTTTCCATTTTACGCACTAGATTATACAGAGCTAGACTGGGCACGCAGAAAGATCAGGACTAAAGCGATTTCACGTGCAAAAATAAATAAAAATGCAGAATAAGATTTTGCACGCGAACCATCATTTCCGGGAAAATCAAATTTCAAAGTTCACTGGCAACGTGTGCGTGCTGCTCGGGCTGATGTGTTCGAGCATCCATTACAATTTCTACTTATAATGAATGCAGATACAGTAATGCCGTTCGATTGCCGTGAAGTATAAAATCATACGGAATGAAATATTTCGACGAGACAATACTAATCCAATTACAGAACTTTCCTGCTTTTAATTACATTCTTGTAAAACTTTTACCAACATGTGTGGGATATTTTTCTGATTAAGACGAGACTGAACATGACATATACCGAGTAACCATTGCATGAAATGATTATTTTTCTTATTTGATTATGATTAACTGAAAATACTAAATAGTATTACGGTAGTTTTAATAATGCTAATTCAATATTGCAGATATGTATGCAATTAATTTCAGTCATAGATGAATTAATCACTCACTCCGCGATTACTGATTAATGATTACAGATCACCACATGTTATTTCAAAATTGTGTTCTATCAAAAAGAAGTTTTAACATTTATTTGCCATTTGTTCTTGTTTTAATTCTATCAAAATGTAGAATTCGGAACAAATTTAATGTAGAAAGTAATATAATATTTCTGTTCATAAAGCTATAATTAGTGCACGAGTTAATAGTTACTACATTCATGAGAATTTCGCGACTAAATTCTTGAAACTTATTACAAAGGGTCGGGAACTGCAGCTTCTCTAGGCTTCAGTATTAATTAGGGAATTCATTAACGGACTCGACTTAATTAATAAATCAAAGGAAGACGTTTAATTATATTTCAAATCTACATTATTCATATCTTCTGGTTGATAAAGTTTACTTTGCCGACGTGTTACTGCGACGGTTACAGTTATAATTGTGTGCAATAAAATTAATTGACAACCCGCGGAACCGTGAAAGACAGGTAGTTTTCTTAGCGAGTGAAACTTCTGGAAAAGTTAGCCCTTGGAGCTATACTTGACGGAATAATAATTTCGAACCTTGTCAGATATTACTATTATTCGAGATCGTTGCATTTGAGATTCCGAGTTAAGTAGAATTATACTTTGTAAAAAAAAAAAAAGAAATTCGATTTCCTCAAACGGTTTTACTCGGGTTGACCTGCTTAAATAATGGGAATATGATACAAAATTGAATTTTTTAAATTCTACTGAATTCACTGAAAAAGAAATGTGTGAAAAGCGTGGAATAAGTACACTCCTAATATCGAGGAATTTTATAAATTTAATTTTTAAACAGCTAGGAAGAAGTACTGCTGTTTCAGAAGAAAACTGATAACAAGTTTTATGTGAGCGTAGAATTATTGTATTAGTACAATTAAGACTAGAGCTTTTTAGGGGGTGAAAAGTTACTTCAAATAACCTGAGGAATCCGTCCTTTCAAGGGCGTAAATTTTTGTGGAACACTGCAGAATTTCTTCGCGGCTTTTTAGAGATAGTGCTGTGAGAAGTGTTACTATACGACGAAAACAATAACAGTAGGACCGAAGGCAGAACACCATAATTTTGTAATAACTGTGCAACATAAGTTATGTTTCTGTTCATGTAAAATTAATTTGTGCTAGAATTTAAAAAAATATTTTGAACCTTTTACCCGAGATCCGTGGTTCCCCGGAGACGAGTACTATACACGATACAATGAAAAACAATTTTGACCTTGAGATTCGAGGTCAACGTCAATTTCGACAGTCCATTTTTTTCAATAGATCTCCACCGATCCAGAATTGTTCGCGACTTTACAGAGGGCATAGAGTTGTGTAAAGTGTTACTATACGACGGAAACAATAACAGTAGGACCGAAGGAAGAACACCATAATTTTGTAATAACTGTGCAACATAAGTTATGTTTCCGTTCATGTAAAATTAATTCGTGGCAGACATTTAAAAAATATTTTGAACCTTTTACCCGAGACCCGTGGTTCCTCGGAGACTGATGAGTACTATACGATATAATGAAAAACAATTTTGACCTTGATATTCGAGGTCAAGGTCAATTTCGAAAGTCCATTTTTTTCAATAGATCTCCACCGACCCAGAGTTGTTCGCGACTTTACAGAGGGCATAGAGTTGTTTAAAGTGTTACTATACGACGGAAACAATAACAGTAGGACCGAAGGTAGAACACCATAATTTTGTAATAACTGTGCAACATAAGTTATGTTTCCGTTCATGTAAAATTAATTTGTGGCAGACATTTAAAAAATATTTTGAACCTTTTACCTGTTACTATACGAGGGAAACAATAACAGTAGGATCGAAGGAAGAACACCATAGTTTTTTAATAACTGTGCAACATAAGTTATGTTTCTGTTCATGTAAAATTAATTCGTGGCAGACATTTAAAAAACATTTTGAACCATTTACCTGAGACCCTTGGTTCCTCGGAAACTGATGAGTACTATATGATACAATAAAAACCAATTTTGACCTTGAGATTCGAGGTGAAGGTCAATTTCGACAGTCCATTTTTTTCAACAGATCTCCACCGACCCAGAGTTGTTCGCGACTTTACAGAGGGCTCAGAGTTGTGTAAAGTGTTACTATACGACGGAAACAATAACAGTAGGACCGAACGCAGAACACCATAATTTTGTAATAACTGTGCAACATAAGTTATGTTTCCGTTCATGTAAAATTAATTTGTGGTAGACGTTTAAAAAATATTTTGAACCTTTTACCAGAGACCCGTGGTTCCTCGGAGACGAGTATTATACACGATACAATGAAAAACAATTTTGACTTTGAGATTCGAGGTCAACGTCAATTTTGACAGTCCATTTTTTTCAATAGATCTCCACCGACCCAGAGTTGTTCGCGACTTTACAGAGGGCATAGAGTTGTGTAAAGTGTTACTATACGACGGAAACAATAACAATAGGACCGAAGGAAGAATACCATAGTTTTGTTGCCGAAGAAGCCTCGCGAGCAACATGTATCGACGGACCGACCAGCTTGAAGTAGATTAAAGGTGAACAGGTTCGAAGGAAGTGACAAGGGAAGCGGCGTAGCCGCAATCTATTGCAACCGGGTCATTATTCATCCACGCTTGATACATTATTTCACACTTCGGCAAGCGCCGCGCGTCGCACGGCGTCGCACGGCGTCGCACGGCGTCGCGGCGCACCGGGCCGCAGGGCTCGCGCGGCTCCTTCCCGTGTTTACGAGCTTTTCAGCGGAAATGGAAAATGTCGGGATTTCGCTGGAGTACCCTGGCACAAAATTCGTCGGCGTTCACGGGCGAAAGTAATTTGCGACGCTCGCGTTGCATCTAGAGTAGCTTCCGCCTTCGGCAGTTGGCTGCGGGCAACTTAAGCTCTTCCTCTCACTCCGACTGCGAGCCGCCTCGCTAGATGACAGTGACCGTCGCTGAGGGCTTCCCCGGCGTAGACGCGAATTTGCGGAACTTCGAATCCGACCGTTTTATCGCCGATCGTTTAATCGCATCGCCCATTCACCGATGCACTCTGACGCGGCGTTACTCTTGCCGACGATCACCGCGATTATTGCCATTTCCCTAGAAATTTCAATTCACACGTTCTTGTTGTCTTTAGTGCTGCGTAAACCTACGGTTAAATGTTGAATTTAATTAAATTGGTACTTGAAATTAATTTGGCTCTTTGCATGCATTTTACACGTGGCAGATACAGTGATTTCTCTGTATACAGTGACTCCAACTAATATTCGTACACTCTTAAAAATCGCATAACTTTGTCAATATTGGACTATACTACTTGAATTTTTTTTTTTGAGAAGTTAGAACAATTGGATCGTTACATAACGTGAAAAAATTTTTTCACAAAATTTGCAATTGCTCGAAATTGCAGAGAAAAAACTAAAAGTTGTATTTTGCAACTTTTTTATGTGCACTTACATTGAAAATGTAGGAAGAACGATTTGTAGATCTGTATCAATTATACATATTCTGAGAATTTCACCAAAATCGGTAAACGTTGCAATGAGCTGCAGATGTTAGAAAATGATTAATTAAATTATGCGACTTTTGCCCTTAAGTTTTCATCGTTAAACGTTTACAGCTCAGTGCAACGTTGACCAATTTAGATGAAATATTCAGAATATGTATAATTGATACAGATGTACAAAACGTACTTTTTAAATTTTTAGTGTAAGCCCGCATTAGAAAGTTGTAAAATACAACTTTTAGTACTTTCTCTGTAATTTCGACCAATTGCAATTTTAATCAAACATTTTTCTCACGTTATGTAACGCTCCAATTGTTCTAATTTCTCAAAAAAATTCAAGTAGTATAGTCCAACATTGACAAAGTTATGCGATTTTTAAGAGTGTACGAATATTAGTTGGAGTCACTGTAATCGTAACACGTACGTCTCCTGGATGATAGAAGACGTTGACAAGACCTGTGTTGTTGACATATATCGAGAATTCACTGTATTAATCTTAATTAATTTTTTCGTGTTCAAGTAATTTTTTTCTCGCATTTCTGGGAGATACGGAAAATGTTGCTAGAGCATCTAGAAAATCAATACGTATGTAGCATATTGTTGGCATTTCAAAGTTTTCAACATTCTCGTAAACGGATGTAATGCGAATGCTGAACACACTTGTTGCTCGATTATATGTAGATTCTCTTACCAGTTCATATAACGGAGAGTTTACTCTACATGCGAATCAATACGTGGTCCACTGTTTTGGAAGTTGGGACTTCATTTCCGAGATATCAACAATTGAAAATTCGAAGTTTGACTTCCGGTGCGCGCACTCTAATCTCCAGTTAACAGAGCGCTCAGCCGCACATATGTACGTGTCTGTACACACAGTCAAAAGCGGAGGTCAATGATCCCGGCACAGACCTTTGCATTGCGCGCCACCATCTTGTCACAGCTTTCAACGACCTGTTCCTCTTTTCCTAATAACAGCGCATAAATTTAGTATTTCGTTTATTTAATCGAATACTTGAGATTTTTAATATAGTTTAGTACAAAGAAATGATCTGAAAAAAGGACAATTTTATTATGATTATTTGTTTTATTTTATTGCTTTAGACCGAGTAAGGTTTATATTTTACGAGAACCCTCTGGGGACTCGAAGAACTCCAGATACAAAATTTTTTTAATTTCAAGAGGTAAGAGTTTGATTAATAATTTTCAAACGCGTCGGGACTAAGTGCAGAGAGTTTATCGCGTGACATGATTTCAGTGAAAATATACAAGTAATTCTATTTAGAATCTCCGGTTCAAAGGGCAAAGATCGTGAACGCGCAATGACGCGTCGTCAGGACCGAGAGTCTCGTCACGGGGAATCTGTAAATATAGGAACATCAATTACTGTCCCCACTTTCCTTGATGACTTCGGCTTGCGGCTTTGATCTCAACCTCGCCTGTAAGACAAGAAGGCCTCTTTGGTCGTGAAACGGCAAGTTACACGATCCTCGGCTAAACACGGCCAAATTGAATGTTTTGTCAGTTACATCGGCACCATGTAAAGATAAAGAAATGGTTCCTGCATCTTTTATTTGTGGCAGAAAATTTTTATTCTGCATAAAAAATCGAAAGTATCACATTTCCTGTGGAAATTTTATCATTACAGTCGACATTTCTCGAGAAAGTGTAAAATATAGATTAATAAGAGTATACAAATGTATGTATCTACAGTGGCGGCCATATATTTACGTACAGTTAATAAAATTAAATATTATTTCCTGTACACTTATACGTTAAACAAGTATACGAAAATCAATTATATTTTTTATAAGTTTACAATATATATAATAAGATATCAAAATAGCTTTCCTTGATTTACTATAATTAAAAAGTTTTTTATATTCTTATACTGAAGTGTCAAATTTTCTGCGGACACATAGTTAAGTACACATCGAGACACCTATATTTTCACATGTTTCTTTAACTCATAATTATAATACATTAATATTTCGTATGTAAGCCCTTATTTTTGATAACTGCAGCACACCTTCGCGGCATGGATTTGATAAGTCTAGCACATCTGCTAGCAGGTATCGAATTCCATGCTTTCTGTACAATTGTGTACAATTCATCAATATTTTTCGGTTTTTGTTTTTTTATATGTTTGTCGACATCAATCCACAGCATCTCGATTGGATTCAGATCCGGAGATTGTGCCGGCCACTTCATTACGGGAATATTATTGTCACTCAAGAATGTCTTGACGACTTTTGCGGAATGTTTCGGATCATTATCCGCTTGATAGATCCATTCTTTTGGCATGTATTCTTCGGCAAATGGTAGCAATACATTTTGTACAATATCCAAATACACGTATCTGTCCATGGTTCCAGTTATTCGATGAATAGGTCCTGTACCTTTCACTGTCATAGCCCCCCAAACGAGTACCGAGCCACCACCACCTTTTACAGTCGGTTTAATACAATTTTTATGAAATTCTTCTCCTTTGCGACGTCTCACGTATACTTTTCCATCAGATCCAAATCGATTAAATTTCGATTCATCTGTAAAAATTACTCTGGACCATTGCTGGGGCGTCCAGTTTAAATGTTCTTTCGCGAAAGCAATCCTAGCCCAACGATTTTTTTCTGAAATGAGCGGTTTCTTTCTGGCAACGCGTCCGTATAATTGAAACTCATTAAGTCTTCGCTGGACAGTTCTAACACTTATTTTTTCATGGAGATCTATTGATATTTCATTGTGGATGGCAACTGCAGTTTTGAATCTGTCCGCTTCAGACAATCGATGAATCTTGCGATCAGTTCTTTGATCAGTTTTTCGAGGTCTAGCTTTACGAGGAACGTTGTCTGGTGTTCCATGAAGTTTAATATGTTTTATAGCTTGATGGCAAGCCATAACTGATATTTCTAATTTTGCAGAAATCTTTCGGTAGGACATTCCATCCTTCCGAAGCTGTTGCACTAATCGCCGCTGTTCCGGCGTGATATTTCTTCCTTTACTCATCACAGCACTATTGTAACACGTCTAACTGTAAACACTGCTCAGCAGAGACTAGTAAATATTGTTTACATTTGGCTTAGCTGTGCGATACAGCAGCGTACGCAAGTAGTTGTCCGCTACAAAACCGACAGATCGGAACAAAATATTTACAAAATACTTATTTTCGCGAAATAAGTCAAAGTTTTACTGCAGATATGTACATCAGGGTCTAACACTCTTAGAAATAAATTGTTGATACTACTATCTGAGTTCCGTAGAAATAAGTCAGGTTTTAAAGTTAAAATATGAAGTGTACTTAAGTATATGGCCGCCTATATGGGATAAGTGTCAAATATAGGAAAAAGTGGTCTTATGTAACTTTATATCTTTGTACGTGTTTTATGAAAAATAGAGTAAGAACAAAATGTCTTTCGTCGTTTAAAATATTTCTTATGGAAAAATTTCCTTCATTGATTGTAAGAAACAGGAGCCAACTACGAATACCTGTTTTCCATTGGAAATTTAACAGAGATGAAAATAATATACATCCGTAAATGTTTATAATTGCTTCGCTGTTTACATTCTCGATTTAGAAATTAATTTAAAGACTCAAGAGTGAATGCATTGTTTGAACGTTTCCAATAAAAAGAGAAATTCTCGACAAACTTTCGTTAATCAACGTATCGCAACATGGCGGCTGTTTGTGCTCGCGGTAATTGTAAACACTGGCTCGCAATGGGCGATGGATAAAGTGTTGAAATTAGAGGAAGACTACATAAAGTTCACGGAACCGCTGAAAACAAAGCAAACATTGCTTCGGATTGAAAAACTTCTAGATTTAATAAAAAAACTTTTAAATTGATTCCCAGCCAAGTTCGAATTTCAGATGTACAGTGAGCATCAAAACGGTTCGCACGATCGCAATAAGTTCCCATGTAATGAAAGTATTAAAACTGTATTATTTAGTAATTCATTTTACCCGGAGATAGCGTCAAATTGTTCGTCATTGGTTGCGAAATTCGATGATTTATTGGAAGAGATGCATAAAGGTACAAGATATTAGAAAATATGAATTACTATAAAATAATTGAATGTAGACGCTATATTGATACGTAAAAGAAAAATTGAACACGTAAAATACGTCAGAACTGTATTTTTTTACACGAAAACTAGGATTTTTATAAAACTTTTTCGGGCAGAATTTTGATAAGGCATTTTCGTTCCCTGAATTAAACAGCTAATCGATGTTTATGGAAGATTACATTTAATTCAATTTAAATAAATTTAAATGTGAAGCTGGAAAGTTGAACGTAATTAAATGTAAATGAATTTGAATAAATTTGATTAAATTAAACCTACGGGTGTTTACCATACTCCATACGAGGAGTACAGGGTATATTTACACCAGCTAGCTGTTCATAGTTTTAATTGTAAATTGATCAAGTATATTTTTAATAATGTGGTTTTGAAAACTTATAGAAATTAATTTTTTTCTAGACCAAACTGAAATTCTATTTTTTGATAAGACAAATATTGCAGTTACAATGAAAGTTCTTTTATGCATAGAAATAAGAAACTGAATTGAAAAAATGTAAAAATTAAAGACCCAATGAGATCGTTTCTAGCAGACCTTCAGTTTAAAAAATTCGATGGTTCATTACTGGTATATAATTACGAATGAGATTGCTGGATGCTTGATGTCTGACCATTGGTCGACATTTCTACTTGTAATCTGTACACTGCGGATGATCATAACGATTTTTAATTATAAAATAATAGAGAATAATTTTTTATTAAATACAACTCTTTCGAAATGAATATTCACGCGCGCGAGATTAGCGAAAGTTACGTTAATACGTGCGCGTCATTTATATCGAACGAAAGAATTTAGGGCGACATGCAATTATCTCTGACCGCAATAAATGAGTTTCTCCGTGGATGTATTAATACGAAATCGACTAACTCCGTAATGTACTTGGACAGTATAATTGATAGTGTATTATTCAGGCTTCATCAAACCGATCTTTCTCATAGTCACTTATTCCTATCGTTTTGTGGCTTCATTACCCACCGACGCGCGACGCGACGAGAGCGTTGCACAGGGATTATCAATCAAAATTAACGGGTTGCATTGCAAGCAGCAGTTTCGTGAATCGTTCGTTTGGTTTCCTAGCCTGTTGGTTAATATGTAATGTTCGAATTACAGTTTGCACCTGCGATGGACCTTACAGAATATGAACATTGCTGTTCTCATTACTCATCTGCTTAATTATAACCCTTAAGTGGACCTTCAAAAAGTGCAACGATTCCATTAATGGTAAATAGCAACGCAGTGAGATTGCAAAATTTCTTCTAAATCTACAAATAGCTTCAACAGTTACACGATAAATAATTATTATTATAATAGTTAAGGATCAAACAATCTTCTGATCAGAAAAATCATTGCCAGAGAATAACTAAAAAATTTTTGAATGGAATTATGTTTTATCGTTCCAAAAAAATCAAATTTCGAAATTCCGGTATGAAATTCCTTTACACATGTTTTATTTGTAATTTAGAAGAGCTCGAAACCTTGAATTGAGTTTTAATTTTAATAGGAAATGGCGCGGATTAAATCGGTAATAACCATTTTCAAATAATATTTGTTGAAATATTTATATCACGCGACAATAGTATTATTAAAAACGCAAATCTCATTTTTCGTAGAGGAACGTATATAATGCGTACTGGCCACTGTTGGCAACAAGGTCGGTCATTCAGATCTGCCTCATTGTTACCGGGTAATTAGTAATTAGTTGTCCATTAAGTGTGCCAAATTACCGCTGCCAATGCTTGTGCTGGTTTTTCTAAAACGGAACGTTATTTGTAGAGACACTGCTCGGGTGGAATGTTCCCAGGAGATTTTATTGTTAATGAGCTGTTTTGGAAAGATGTATGACCGCTTCCTCATTAGATTTTCTGGTATTTAATAACTATAGTACAATGGTTTTTTCGAGGTTTCATACAAACCAATAATAATGATTTTAATTAGAGTGGAAATTTTATTTTTATATTCAATATTTGTGACTGTATGCAATACACTATCGAATATCCTCAAAAATAAGAATTCAACTCATTTATGCTGTTCTATTATATTTATAAGGAAATATAAAGAACTGTCATTATTTAAAATTTAATATATGTATATAAGAAGATATATTCATTTTTTTTTACCACCTGCAAGTAGGAGTGTCATTTCGCGCAAGCTGTCAGTAATTAATAGACTGCGGATCTTTATGCAAAATAAAATATATTTGCATTGATTTCAAGAGAAATTTCTCTATTCTTTTAATTATTTTATTAAGCTTAATCCAATACGCTGGTGGCTCTTTTCAATATGTCCACTGCTTTAAATTGTGCTCACCCATTTTTGTCATAAATGCATAAAGTCTAGTAATTAATTAAGAAATCACGAGCGTCATTCTTCTAATATTATTAAAGAGATCGCATTGAATTCGAGAAAATGAGCTCTTCCAGCAGCTTTAGTCTGAAAAATTCCCCAACCTCTTCCTTTGGTTCACAAGAATTCCTCAGTCTCTACTTTGAGGGTTTGCCTTTAATTAGGCAGCACTCTTACAGGAGATGGCAACGAAGTTAACTAACCTTGTTCCGGTCAGTATGTTATTTAGCAATTACTCGTGCCTGCTAAACGTATGTTGCGGGTTACAATAACGAGGACGAATGACCCGACAGTAACTCAATGAATTTCGAATTTCTTGTCTGGAAGTTATCTTTTAATTTAAAATCATGAACGAGTTGATAACAGGAAAAGCAAACAACAGCTCAGAACTGGAAAGAGGCAAGGCAACTGTAATAAGTGTCGTCTTTTTCGTAATGTTTCGCGGATAGAAAAACCGGCGGCAAAGTAACGCTCTGACAACATTGTAATGCATAGTAAATACAAACGTTCCGGTGGACGCGTCACAAATTCTCAATCACCTCGTAACAAATTGGATATTATTCCGGCTGCTGTTCCGACATTGGAGACAGCCACTTTAATGACTTTATATTCGCGCGGCAGGCAAACGGTAATAAATTGAAATTGAATTGTATTTTACGGAGTCGCCATAAATAATTGGAAATCTAGCGTCCCCGAGCAAGGAATAAAGCAGGAAAGACAGAACGGAATATCGTAAATCAAGATTGCATGATACTTCCCGGTGAAGTTTGATCGAGAGCTTTAAAACACGAATGTCTTGGCTTTAAAATTTAATGCAAAGCACCAAAAACCATTTAAATAACATTTCCGATTCCCCGAAAATTGTCGATGTTTAACTGTGATAAATTAAATAATACAATCATGAGCCATTTTAAAATTTCAAGCCTCCACTTTTGCAAAGCAGTACAGTGAATTCTCTGTATACGTCGTCAGGGCATGGCTGATAAATGTCGCGGAATTATCCCCACTATCGAGCTTCGCTGTCATTTTCTACGTTCGGCACTGCATAAAAGAGTAGTAGGATTTCCTGGACGGTATTTGTCACTGTGCCTTTGACATGTAGAGTACAGGACGATAGAGTATAGGCGAATCAAAGAATAGTGTCTCCTGGACGATAAATGGCATCAAGACTCGTGTTGCTGACATATAACGAGAATTCACTGTATTCATTTTCCTGTAAGGTACCTTTAAATAATTTAGCAGATGGGAAAATGAATAGTCATTTTTCTTAAAAAATTCTGAAAATTCAAACGTCTCCAAACATTTTTTTTACAAATGAAATTGCCATAGATTTAAATAAAATGAAGTGTTTGTATTAAGATATGCGTCCGATACTATTCAATTTGTTGTTCAGCCAGTTACAATTAAATTATTCCCCTCCAAAAGCTTGTATTAACGAATCCGAGCAGAATCAACAACACGAGATACTTCGATAATGTTTCTCACAAAATATGGTCAAAATGTGTACGTAAAACACTTGTTGTCTTAAATGCCTCGAGAATTAGGGTAACGAAGTTTGTAAGTGAATTTGTGCTAATCTCTGAGATAGTAGCTTTATCACGCATTGTTGTCTTTGAACTGCATCATATTCTGCAGTTTGACAATTGGACGCGCGAACTTTAAATTGCGTTGTAAAGTTTAAGCGTGGAGTATTTTACATGTTGCTTCATTTTAACGCTAAACCTACCAAGCATTAATTTGTAAATATTGCCTTATAAAAATGGCAACCCCAAATTGACTAAGATTGTCCGTAATTTTCACTATAATAAATGCTTGGACATGGAAATTTATTGTACTACTTTGCATAAATGAATTTTCATAGTCTGCATAATTGTAAAATACGTAAATAATACCTTTAAAGATTCTGAAAATTTAAATAAAGCCATCCACTATTCTCTGTCTATTTGTAATGGAGCCTGTTGATCATTTAACAATCTCGACAGAAGATACGCGATTGTGTATTTTTTTCTGCTGCTAATTAAATGTAGAAACAGCTCATTACGAACGAGGGCGGCGTTAAAAAGTAGATGCAGAGATAAGCGTAATGAAATAATGCTCGCGAGTTCGTGGCGTTCGTAGGTTGTGACGATTTCTGGTTATGGTGAATTCATTTAAATTGCGGAAACATGAAAGCTCCGAGAGTGCAAATTATATTAAACGGTGATTAGGGGTTCGCCGCGTTGATATAACGTTAAACGGCTGTTTGTAATAGCCTCTTTTCCTTCTTGACTCCACACGCCATTGCCGATGCAAATAAGGAGATACGCGATACGAATTACTCAAACAAATTCGCCGATTATTAGCGTCACGATTCGTTTTGCCGCTCTCGGTGATCAAATTTCCACGTCTACTTTGCGATTTTATCGGAGTTATGCCGGAGGTTCCCCGCGGAAAATGGGGAATCGAAAAGCAATCGTGTTCCTACATTCGCGTTCGAACCGTGCTCTCAGTATTTGTTCAACTATCCGTTGAAAAAGTGCGCGCGGATGTTCCGAATATACGTTTAAAACGGCGCCTCTGCAATTTCAGCAAACATTTTTGGAATAATGTAATACTCTGAGAAAGATTGCACACGATTTCCATCTGTCCAGAGCAAAAAACATTACGAATCGTTTAAATAGCACGTGGGTACAGTGCTGTGCAAAAGTACGAGGCCGCCACGTAAAATTTGCTTTACACTCGAATAAATCTATATCGATATTACTCGTTACCATGCTGTAGAATTAACACAATTCATCACAAATTTCTCGATGTCCAGATTGATATATTTTTTAATAAAATTAAAATATTCTTATATTCTTTAACAAAAAAAATTGGACAATTTTAAAACAATATTAGTTATTCGCGTCGATGAGAATTATTGAAGGTACGGCAAGATTCGAGTTGTTGACATACACTTACCGACAAAAGTTAAGAAACAAAATAGTCGTTTGGGAATTAGTGTATATTTTTAATCTCCTGAAACACACATGTCCGAATTAAAGATAACACTTGATTATACTTGTATAAGCACTACAATTAATATTGAGTCAAGGAAACAAAATAAATACTTGGGACAAAAGTTAAGAAACATGAAGACTTCTTGCAAGAAGTAGAGTAAACAATGTAAACAAACATATTCGAAGGACTCTAATCTCCTTTCTGACATCGTCGAGTGTGATTTGTATTATTAGCTGCAGTAAATATGGCAAGAAGGCAACATTTAACTGAAAGCGAGAAAGAAAGAATAGTTGAAATGTTTAAAAAAGGGCAGAGGAAAACTGACATTGCAAAAGTGTTTGGTATAAATCGTTGTGTTATCACGAAGATTATAAAACGTTTTCAAGACAATGGAACTGGTAAAGTGGCACCACGAACCGGCAAACCACGAAAAACAAGTAAAAAGCTGGATCGTCGAATCGCAAGGCTGTCTAAATGCAATCCATTTTGCACAGCTGTCAAAATTAAAAGTCAGTTGGACCTCAGGAACATTAGCAGAAGGACAGTTAGCCGTCGTTTAGATGAAAATAATCTTTTCTCACGGAAAGCAGGTAAGAAACCATTTGTTTCGAAGAAGCTCGGTTGGAGTTCGCTAAAGAGCACAGTAACTGGTCTGTTGCTGAGTGCTCAAAAATTCTATGCAGTGACGAAAGTAAGTTCAACTTATTCGGAAATGACTCCAGAAGTAACGTACGACGTCCTATTGGACAGCGATTTAATGTCAAGTATCTGAAACCAACAGTAAAATTTGGTGGTGGTAGTGTGATGGTGTGGGGCTGTTTCTCACGTAACGGTTCTGGTCCGTTAATACAAATAATGGAGTCTATGGATAGATTCGTGTATCGCGATATTTTGCAAAATCATATATTGCCATTTTCTAAGGAGAAAATGTCAATGGAGTGGTCATTTCAACATGACAATGACCCAAAACATTCTTCTAAATTAATTAAGGCATTTCTCATGGAGCAAAATGTTAATGTAATTAAGTGGCCAAGTCAATCTTCAGACTTGAACACAATTGAACATTTGTGGGATTACGTTGGACGTCAATTCGGGAGTCATTCATTTACTAATAAAGCGGAGTTAATGCGAGAAATTACGAAAATATGGTCTAAAATACCACCCAAGCATTGTGTTCGATTAATCGAATCAATGCCATGCAGACATCAAATCCAAGGGTTATCCAACATCTTATTAGATCATCATAAAAAGTATAAACACCTGCACATTGTTGTTTTTTTGTTAAAAGTGATTACATGAATCAAGCACAGTATGTTTCTTAAATTTTGTCACAAACTTTTCTTTCGTTTCCTTGACTCAATATTAATTGTAGTGGTTATACAAGTATAATTGAAATAAAACTTATTGTATGTTCATGTATGATATGTAATCTGTTCATGTTATTTTTAATTCGGACATATGTATTTCAGGACATCAAAAATATACACTAATTCCTAAACGACTACATTGATTCTTAACTTTTGTCAGTAAGTGTATATCGAGAATTTACTGTACTCCGATTCGTTTCCGTTGCGTCTTCTAAAGCGAAATGGGTGACTAAAAAATTGGTGATAAATTCGAGGGGGTTGTTAAATGCACATTTGCCCACATTTTCCAGGTGATTAAACTAAGAATCCGTCGGACTTAATTACTCGCATAAACCACGCACATGCATAGAGAGTTACATGGGGGAAGGAAATTATGTTGTAGTTTGCGAACGTTTTTAATCTCGTATCAGCAACAGTAACCGCAACGCGAAATTAAGTATACTCGTTAGCGAGACGCTGTTTGCTAATGGGAGAAAGATTCCGGGCTTCCCTGGTTTCTTATCTTTTTCTGCTCGGCTGTCACGATATTTCGCATTAATTCGCAATTCCGTGACCAGGTCACACGCATTGTCCCGAGGAAGATGAGACTCCGACGGTATTTTACATTTACGAGTCTTTTGCAGATCCGTAGGATAGACCGCGAAATGAATTGTCCACTATAATCCAATGTTACATTTTTAATCCGTTAATTAAATGGGTTCAAGAACTGTGAAAATCTAATTTATTAAAACGCACACACGTGCGAGGTATAAGTTATAAGTCAGTTTAATTTTTTATTAATGTTTAAGTAACCATATTCGAAGTTAGGTTCATAATTTCATCATTCTATTTAATTTGTTTGTTACATTTTTATGTTCTTTTTAGTTTTTCAATAAGCACAATTTTATCAATACTTTGACGAAATTTTGAATAAACTATTAAATTTTAGGCTCCGCTTGATACTAGACGAAATTCGTTTAAAACATTTTATTATATAACGAATACTTGAAAATTAATTTTCTTATACAAACTGTCGGAATCGAATGATACCCATCTCTGAAAAATTCAAATTCCGCTGTTTCAAAGCGGAAGCGTTGAAACGCTGAAGCGTTGGTTGGAATTACTCATTTGGTTGTGGAAAAAGTTTTTAATGAAACGAGTAAATAAAAGAAGTAAATTTATTCAAGAACTTGTATCGAAACAATTTTAAAAAATGGACGCGGGAAAACATCCTGAGAGCAAGGAAGTTCCGCCATTCTGGAAGATTTATTACATTCGCTAGTTTATGTACAGGGTCCTTGAAGTATATGTTGAAGTATGTTTAAGGATAATGGAAGCGGAAAATAAAATGTTCTGTCAAAACATTATGACTAAAAATCAACATATGAACTAACAATTAGTACCGAATAGTATAATACTTGCATTATGAAATTAACTTAAATTTCATCCAAACAAAATACAGTGAATTCTCGATATATGTCACCAACAGGGGTCTTGCCAGCGTCGTGTATCGTCCAGGAGACATACATTACCGTGCTATGTTTACACTCCTCGAGCTTCGTGGTCCTTCGGTAGTGGGGATAATTTCGCGACGTTTATCATCGAGGCCTTGGCGACATATACGGAGAAACCACTGTATTACTCTTCAATATTTTAGTTTACTCTTTGCATGTACTATTTGCTATGCAAAGTATATCAGTTTGCTATGTTACTATTTACCCCTGGATTGGTGACAATTTGTCAAAAAGATGGGACTTGACCCTCAAATTTGTTTCAGCGTCGTACAGTATTCATCGCGGGGAACAAAAGTCTCAGAGGGGCCATCGATCTCAAGTCAGCCATTCTCTTAAAAAACGACTTTAAAGTTTTGCACACTATGTCATTCCATGTGTCTACAGGGTGTCCCAAAGTGGTATAAAAGTGCAGGGGCGATTTTACATGAGAAAATATCGAATCAATATTAGGGGGGCCCATAAGTAATCAATTATTTCGAAATCTAAAACAAACTTTGTAGTAAACTCAAGTTTTTCTTAATTTATTATACAATCTCCATCATTATCAAGGACAGTTTGCCATCTTTCCTGCAAATTTTCAACCCTCCTCTTATAGAAATCCAGGGTTCGTGAAGCAAAACATGACTGAAGGTGCCTCCTTGCATCTTCTACAGAACTGAATGTTCTATTTCTTAAGGGGTTATATACAGTTAGGAAGTCCAAAAAAAGCGATATTTTAAGAATTTTTCCTGAGAATACCTTTACATCTATTAATGTAAAAATTTGTACACATATTTTGGTAACTTTTAACTATATTTTAACATTTTTTATTTGTAAAAATAATAATTTTGAAACCTGCTATAGCTGATCTCCTGGAGCTCCTCTAAAAAAAGGCGCCTTGCGGTGACCACTACATCTCTGGACTGGATCATCAAAAATGAAAAAACCAAACTGATTTCGTTAAAGAAATGTATAATCTAGAAATTAATCGAAGGAATAAGCAAAATAAAATTTTGTGACAAAATGGCGGCTTTTCAAAGAAACAAATCGATTTTTTGAAAATTCTAACTGTATATAACCCCTTAAATAATGCTCCAGAGATCTGAAAATGAAAAAGTATGCAATGACGAATATGATCTTCGGAAGGGTACGGGCGCCGCCATTTTATTACAGGGTTGTAAACATAAATGATACTTTTTAGAATATTTTTAATCTAGGCTGCTTTTTTTACCGAAAACTGTAAAAGAATACGCGTTTCCTCTTCAACGATCGGCACAGAACTAAAGGCAAAACAAATTCTTTGCAAATAATTGATTACTTGTTGGTACCCCTAATATTTGTAATATATTTAAAAAAAATTTGTTTAGTCATGGTTTTCCTATTCAGTTCGAAAAATTTAGGTTCCACTGTGTCGTTTTAGAATATGCTCTCTCTCACTCTCTCTCGGTCACAGATAGCGTTCTACTTTCGCGATGTAGGATATGATTGCCAGCGTCCAGGACGGAAACGTTATCTGAAACGCGATAAGGGCAGCAAGGTCGCGCGCGAGGTTGATTATGATCGTAAATAACAATCGGTCGCGACATCGACGTTAACCCGATGTCGTGCGTGATGCATGTGTGTAAGCACGCGTTGCGCCGGATTCACTGGCTGGTCGCCTCCGAGCACAGAAGGGATTATCTATCAATCATAGCCATCTACCAACACGATCCGCCGTTAACGCACACACGTTTACAACTGTTTCTCTCCGAGTTTCGTTTGCAGCCGCCGTTTATTCCCGCATCAAGCTCAGCAGGAGCTAAGCGATGGCTTTGGCGGCCCGAATTTCATTAACATATGAACAATATGACGCTGTAACAACACGCGGCTCAGCTTCGCGATAACACGAGCTCCTCGACATTCGTTTCGATAATGCTCTGCTGCATCAACATCGTATGTAATTTACAACGAACCGCGATATCCTTGATAACACTAACCGCGCGAAATCGTTCCAATCCGAAATCACAGGAATTCATATTCCGTCGAATATTTACTATCAATAGACTGCGGATCTTTGCGCACAATAAAAAATATTTGCATTGATTGCAACATACAGGAGCGAAATAAAAATTTCTATGTTCTTTCAATTATCTTATTAAGCTGAAACCAATACGCTGGTGGCTTTAAATCTTTTTATCATAATACACAAGATCTTGTCATACACAAAATTCGCAGTCTAATTATCAAATTCTGCCAGATTTCATACTGTAGAGCATTTTTCTTTTTTTTTAATTTTCAGGAGCCATAAATGCCTAAAGATATACGCAGTCTAGTAATTATTAACTGATTTAAGAATCAGTCTAACATTGAAAGCGAATTTTAATAACTGCTGCTTTGATTACGCGTCATATTGGAACTGTCCGCAAGTAGTAATCCAAGTGTTCTATCGGTGGAATTTATAACGTTGTAGTGGCAGACAGCAACCCTTGGTAAAGAGATTAAAGGGATCACCGACTGAGTGCCCCGTCATAAACCGACATACCGATCACCACGTCGAGCCACCATCTAGGTGCCCTACATGTTGCAGCTGTGTATCACATAGTAATTTCCAAAACGTTCTGTTAGTTTGCGAAAATTTATTGCTAAGAGCGTTCCCATGACACGTGTACTGCTCCCACGCTATCCGCATATTTTCCCTTCCTTCTATCCTGCTCGAAACGACCCCCACGATCAATTATGTTCGACGTAAATGCGAACAGGATGAAGCAAACCCGTTGCTGAGCTTAGTCTTGTAACAAATAATCATTGATTTCGTACAATTACTTCGCTAGAACCAAAATATTTGGGTAAAGCTACCAAGCTTCAGCAGGTCAAAAGCAATATTTAAAAAATAATATTTTATTATTCCCAACTTACCAAAACGATTAACTGAAGGGATAAACGTGTGTGCAAAAATTTACAGTGATTTCTCTATACACTTACTGAAAAAAGTTAAGAAACAATATAGTCGGTTGGGAATTAGTGTATATTTTTAATGTCCTGAAATACATATGTCCGAATTAAAAATAACATGAACAGATTACATATCATACATGAACATACAATAAGTTTTATTTCAATTATACTTGTATAACCACTACAATTAATATTGAGTCAAGGAAACGAAAGAAAAGTTTGTGACAAAATTTAAGAAACATACTGTGCTTGATTCATGTAATCACTTTTAACAAAAAAACAACAATGTGCAGGTGTTTATACTTTTTATGATGATCTAATAAGATGTTGGATAACCCTTGGATTTGATGTCTGCATGGCATTGATTCGATTAATCGAACACAATGCTTGGGTGGTATTTTAGACCATATTTTCGTAATTTCTCGCATTAACTCCGCTTTATTAGTAAATGAATGACTCCCGAATTGACGTCCAATGTAATCCCACGAATGTTCAATTGGGTTCAAGTCTGAAGATTGACTTGGCCACTTAATTACATTAACATTTTGCTCCATGAGAAATGCCTTAATTAATTTAGAAGAATGTTTTGGGTCATTGTCATGTTGAAATGACCACTCCATTGATATTTTCTCCTTAGAAAATGGCAACATATGATTTTGCAAAATATCGCGATACACAAATCTATTCATAGACTCCATTATTTGTATTAACGGACCAGAACCGTTACGTGAGAAACAGTCCCACACCATCACATTACCATCACCAAATTTTACTGTTGGTTTCAGATACTTGACATTAAATCGCTGTCCAATAGGACGTCGTACGTTACTTCTGGAGTCATTTCCGAATAAGTTGAACTTACTTTCGTCACTCCATAGAATTTTTGAGCACTCAGCAACAGACCAGTTACTGTGCTCTTTAGCGAACTCCAACCGAGCTTTAAGATTCTTCTTAGAAACAAATGGTTTCTTACCTGCTTTCCGTGAAAAAAGATTATTTTCATCTAAACGACGGCTAACTGTCCTTCTGCTAATGTTCCAGAGGTCCAACTGACTTTTAATTTCGACAGCTGTGCAAAATGGATTGCATTTAGACAGCCTTGCAATTCGGCGATCCAGCTTTTTACTTTTTTTTCGTGGTCTGCCGGTTTTCGTGGTGCCACTTTAACAGTTCCATTGTCTTGAAAACGTTTTATAATCTTCGTGATAACACAACGATTTACACGAAACACTTTTTCAATGTCAGTTTTCCTCTGCCCTTTTTTAAACATTTCAACTATTCTTTGTTTCTCGCTTTCAGTTAAATGTTGCCTTCTTGCCATATTTACTGCAGCTAATAATACAAACCACACTCGACGATGTCAGAAAGGAGACTAGACTCCTTCGAACATGTTTGTTTACATTGCTTACTCTACTTCTTGCAAGAAGTCTTCATGTTTCTTAACTTTTGTCACGAGTATTTATTTTGTTTCCTTCATTCAATATTAATTGTAGTGCTTATACAAGTATAATCCCAAAAGAACTTATTGTATGTTCATGTATGATACGTAATCTCGTCGTGTTATCTTTACTTCGGACATGTGTATTTCAAGAGATTAAAAATATACACTAATTCCCAAACGACTATTTTGTTTCTTAACTTTTGTCGGTAAGTGTATATGTCGCCAACGCCTGGATGATAAATGTCTCGGAATTATCCTCACCACTCGAGAGGCCTCGGTAAACATAACACGGCTCGGGTATGTTTCCTGGACGATACTCGACGCTGACAAGACCGGTGCTGTTGACATATATCGAGAATTCACTGTGCTTTGCAAAAAAATTCGCAGGCCAGTGATTGCATTTTGTTAAATTTAATTTGATCCTATTTATCGTGAGTACAGTGTTATTGTTAAATATATTACTACAAATCGGATGCAAATTATCTGTATTTATAGCATGAACAACTGTGCTGGTTGACGGTACGTTTGCTCTGAATCAGATTGTTTGCCTCACTGTATCTGTCACGCATCCCTTAACGTTAGATACCAGAATAACTAGTGGCAATGCCAAAACATCTCTGTTCCAACCATAGACCCTTCCACCGTCAGTCCAACATTCCAAAGTGTACCTAAGACGGTTGAAACTGGCGAAACACAGAAGCTAACCCGAGGCAATTACACCGGAATATGAATTCTTAGTTTCCAAGAATTTCTTGTACATATTGATGCATATTAGATAGCATATATTTAAGTTCTACTGTACTTCTACTAAACATAGGACGAAAATTGAAATTGAAATGAAGATAGACTTGCAAATTCGTTAACTGAAATGTATTTATACTTTTAATCGCTTTTTACATCCCCGTTCGATGTGCCAACCGTTCCATGGATTTTATCGGAGCCCTTTCCGAGTAAACGAACATGAAATTTTATCACACCGTTTTATTCTACATGCATATTCCACCCCCCCCCCCCGTGCAGATGTACATAGATAGAATCGTCGAATTGTAGGTACAATATTTAATCGTAGTGCATCGCGCGCGTAATCAGAGAAATAACTTTTATCTATTCGAACAGTTAGTATAACTATTTTCGTGTAATAACAGTTTTACACGTTCGAACATTTCCGAATCGAATGGACACATATTTTTACGCGATTGGAGATTGTTCCTGGTGGAAATAGCTAAATTGAAAAATTCAATCCAAGCTATTAGACTTTCCACACATTGTACACCGTTGAAAATAACAAAACGTTGGTCAACGTTGAATTAACTTCTCTATTGTTAACGTTTGCAATCGTAACGAGAATGGAGATGAATAGGAGTGTAAAACAAATTGCCTTGCGTAAATTAAACTAACAAATCTAATATTACTATTTTTAACTGATTTTTCTAGTAATAATGAACTCGATGACGGCTGCTTCCTCGATCATTCATTCATCACGACCCTTGCAGTAACTATTCATTTATTATGAATGACACCTGTTGCGATCGCCAATAAAATTTAGGCTTTATTATAATCACGACGCTCTTGACTTGTAATGATGACACGTGCGAATTATTCATCCCTGACAAGTCCAGATAAATGAATCGTATTAAATACACACTTGTTAGGTCGATTCACACGACGCATGCGGCCGTGCGACAGGTAATGTGTTCATTCAACTCATATTCATAAAATTACTCAATTCATAAAATTCGAATATTTTCTTTGATCATGAAAAACCAAAAAATAAGAAAGTTTTGATTTAAAGTCGCCAATAACGGGGATAGAATTGTGACAGTTACGGTAGAGACCCTCGCGACAGTTACGGAGATTATACTAGATAATGGTGGGGGAGCTTGAAATCGTATTCTTTTCCTAGCCATCATCTGATGGAATAACTGTAGATTGTTCAATAGATCTACCGTATTTAAGTGACTCCGAATGATTGATTTGAGCATGATGTCTCAGTATCCAACGAGATTTCTCAATAAAGAACAAATGGAAATGCTTCTGAGCTACGTTATAGGAGACCAGCTGCCGGATTTGAGCCAGAGCTTTTAAAACAGCATTTACGTGGTAGGAAAGGTGGATTTACGCGGTGAAGCAGGCGATCTGGCCGATATTGCGCAGGTTATTACGGTGGCCAGTTTAAGTAAAAGCGAATGCCAGCGTTCATCTTCCACTAGGAAAATGTCGACTACTTATGTGCTTTCATTTAGTGCCGGCCAGAAATATTATACGATTGCAAAAGTTCGTGCCCTGTTTCAAAGGAAACCCCAAGTGCTTACGTTTTAACACTAAACCTACCGACACTTCTTGTATATCTGTTCCTACTGTACGTGGTCAAAATGACCGGTCCTTAAAAAAAGTTATTGTTAATACGTTAAATGTGTTTCAATTATACAAAAAATACTGCGATGCTCTCTCCTCGATTTACAAAATTGTACTGTGCCGTCCTTGCGGTTTGGATGTGTTTGGATGGGTTTAGTGTTAAAATAACAGTTTTATTATATGTATTGTATTCTAATAAAGCAATCATTTGATAATCAAGTTCTAACCTCAAAATATTTCTATCGATTATAACCCAATAAGTTCACTATCTGCCGTCCGGTCGAAGTATGCCTAATTTAAAAAAATTGACAATTAACATTTAACACTTTGAGTGCCAAAACAGAACCCTAAAAAATTCCATGAAATCAAAGTAAGTTATGTAATGAAATAAAAATTGAAAATAATTATATGTGTGATATTGAGTAGTCTTCCAACTTTTTTGCATTTTACAGATCCCAATTTTGGTACAATGAATATATTAACGTAAACATTCATGTGACATGGCGGTCAACGTGTTAACGTTCTTTAGTCTTTACTCTCCTCTAATCGAGTTAATTTTAGTATTAATAAATACAGTGACATTAATTTTGAATGACCCCCAAGGCGTTGGTGCTCGCAATAAGTGAAGCCTTACCATTGTAGAATTTCCTTAGTAAAGTTAATGAAATCGTGAACAAGTTTTTACAGTTTCGCGGGTGCACGTAGGTCGTGTTTCATTAAACACTAACGGTAAAGTGAAGTTTCACACCGAACAGACGTCACAGTCCGGAGGAGAAACGTTGAGTACAATGATCAATCAATCGCGAGCACAGTCAACGGACGGCGATTGCTTACGTTCCCGTTCTCAAAGCGGAACAACAAACAGTCTGATTAAGCCTTTGCGGTTCTTCTGTACACACACTTGCTAGAATTGCATTTCTCACTGGCCAGTGGATCGAAACGTTTCCCGAAGAAAATACAAGCATGACTTGTGCAACGGAGGTCACATTCCACCTGCCTTGTTCTAAATCAAATTTTCCAAAGTTATATCTATTTTCGCTTATGCATTTCCAGCCACAAAAGTTCAGATGATCTGCTTAACACTTTGAGTGCTCAACCAGAATCCCCAAAAATTCCATGAAACCAAAGTAAGTTATTTAATGAAATAAAAATTGAAAATAATTATACGTGTGATATTGAGTAGTCTTCTTGCATTTTACAGATCCCAATCAAATTTGGTACAATGAATATATTAACGTAAAAATCCATTTTGAAACCTGGACAAATAATTCCGTCACCCGCATCTGGGTGACATGGCGGTCAACGTGTTAAATGCAACAAATCAAAATACAGTGTTTTCTCTATATATGTCGCCAAGGTCTCGATGATAAACGTCGCGGGATTATCCCCACTATCGCGGAGTATACTAAACATAAACACGACTCGAGTATGTCTCCTGTACGATACACGACCAGTGTTGTTGACAAATATCGAGAATTCACTAAATTCAAAGAAACTTTTTTTGATAATTTATTTTTGTAAATCAACATGGTTCTACATACCGAAGAATTTATAAAAACTATTCGAAATAAGCTCCGACTTTGGACGTCTACTGATGCAGAATTTTACATTAAACTGAGGGAGTAATGACGATGCAATTCGGCTTACGTCAGAATTTCTAGCATGGCGCACGTGCAATGACGATCTATCTGTCACGGAATTGCGTGCCGAGTTTTGGTCGCCTGCACTAAAAATTCCAATTTTCCAATGTTCTTCCGAATCGGCGAGCGTGCGTTCGACTCCGGGGCGTTAATTAAAACTGCACAATGAGCGAAGTTGCTACCGAAGCGAAACGAAGTTCTCGAGTAAAACTAATCGCGTTTGCCCATTCCTACATGAAACGGCGGCCAGCGTTCGCACGAATGTATTTTAATAACAAGCGTCTGTGGACCGTTCGTAAATTTTCGTACGACCGCGATTTTCAACGAAGTGTCTTAAGAATTAATCGTAGGCCGTAACGATACTATCGATTTATTCGCCTAATAACATTCAATTTATGGTTTATCGGCAAAGTCTCGAAAGATTATTTACACCTAAACGTGCCCAGAAGCTTTTCGCCGCGATCAAAATTATTATCAACAGGTGTTATCTGAATACACACCTCACGGGGTATACCCAGCGGTAGTGGGGATAACTCCGCGACGTTTATCGCGCAGGCCTTGGTGACATACAGTCGGTCACGAAAATACTCGGACACCACTATAATTTTGACTATTACAGTCCGTACTTCAGAAATGTATGCAATAAGAACAAAAAGAGAAAAATGGAAGGTACGGTCATTTTCATGTCACGAAAATATTCGGACACTTGCTATACTTTTCAAGTTTCCAGGTTCTAGGAACTGACTGAAACAATGTTTGTAATCATATCATTTGTACTATGTACAGAGTATGTTAGAAATCGAATATTTGTCAGTCTTGCTTAAAATTTGTGCGAAATGGATCGGAAAAGTAAGAATACGTCGTTTGATATGCGACAATTAGTAATTTTTCATCGGGAAAAGGAGAAATCGATTTGAAAAATTGCAAATTTATTAAATATTAGTAAGTGCACGGTATAGGATATTGTGCGACGTTACAAGAACAAAGATAGAATTGAATCTATCCCTCAAGGTGGACGCAAACCGATCCTAAATACTCGTGATAAACGCTCCATAATTAGGAGAATCGATTGTGATCCTCGGATAAGTGCTCCAAAAATAGCAGCGGAATTAAATAATGATCGTGGAATATCAGTGCATCCGGAAAACATAAGAAAAGTGTTACAGTCAGAGAGCTATAATGGAAGAATAGCTCAAAGAAAGCCGTATATTAACGCGAACAACAGGATGAAGAGACTGAATTTTGCAAAAAACTATATTGCGTGATATTATATCACAAATCCTTACAATCGGCTTGCAAACTTCCTAAAGATTGTGCGAGCACGCTTCACATCGCGATCGCTTCAATTCTTGCGACGTCGGTGAAGCCCCAACAAATTAAATCCGAGACATTTGCAGCCGACTGTGAAACACGGTGGTGGGTCTGTGATGGTGTGGGGCTGTATTTCGGCCCATGGAGTAGGCGAATTAGTCTTTATCGACGACATACTCGATAAAAATAGGTATCTGCACATTTTGCAAAACAATTAAAAAAAAAAGCTGATAATATGGGACTTCAAAGTGGGATGAAATTTTATCACGATAACGACCCAAAGCACAAATCGTGTATTGTGCAAGAATTCTTATTATACACTTGCAAAAATGTCCTCCACCCACCACCGCAATGGCCAGATTTGAATCTCATTGAAAATTTATGGGATGAATTAGATCGCCGAATTCGAACAACTCCCGTAAACAATAAGGACGAACTAAAAAGACGTCTGTAAGAAGAATGGTTACGTATTGGGCAAGATTATTTAAAAATAATAATTTGTAATATGCCAACGCGATTACGGCACGTCATATAAAACATATGGGATATCCAACCAAATATTAATTTATAAAAACAAGGTTTATATGTAGTGTTATGAACTTAATTTTGTAGTGTCCGAATATTTTCGTTACATGAAAATGAGCGTACTTTCCATTTTTCTTTTATTATTTATGTAATCACTTATCGTAAATAAATATCTGTTATGTTTTTGTTAACTACACACTGCATAATAACATACGTGAAACCTCTTTTTGTTCTTATTGCATAAATTTCTGAAGTACGGACTATAATAGTCAAAACTATAGTGGTGTCCGAATATTTTCGTGACCGACTGTATATGGAGAAATCACTAGACATGTTAGGATTTAATGGGATCAATAAAAATAATTGATACTTATTCGATGGTAGATCGAAGTACAGTAGAAAGTTCAAAGGTTGGCAGGTTTTTAAAGAGTTTGATGCCTTTTATTCCGGGGTAGAAGTAAAGTTCTCGGATTTATACGCGTTGTGACCTGTTTACGTTCGTCTGAGCATTTCTTGGTTTCTTGTTTCGGCGCATCTGACGGGCAGGCAGCTGGAAAAGAAGACGAAACTTTTAAAACTACTAAAATCTGACCTCTGATCGATACGGAGCGGTGTCATAAACGTGGGTAGCCAAGTATTCCGACGCACGAAGCATGGCCCGCCGTATAAAGATGCGGTTTATGAGTAAAGACCGAGTAAATCGTTCGAGCGACAAACTTTTTCTATAATTCCGTCGGAATTATCACTTTAAGGACAGTTTCGAAACGTGTTCGAATGTAGTAAGTAAAGATACAGAACGCTGCTGAGTTGAGGTCACGAAATTCATAGGTGAATTCTGCACGGTTACGACCCAGTGCAAGAATTCGAGAATCGCTATGACCATCGACGTATCGAGCCAGCTCACACAGGTCAAACAATCGTAAACTGGGATTCCCGAACATCTGCGCATTATGTGCAAATGTATTACACAGTTACTAATACTACCTCGCTTTTCCAACTGACACGTAACGCGCCGCGTCGATGGACGAATATAAGAATCGTATTTCGGGCCTCTGGCATTTATTCAAACGTGTTTCAGCGGCTTAGAGCTTCCTACTCACTATGATTATAGAATTAGGTATTTCAGAAATTTAGCAGTTATTATAACAAGAATTAGATTACTAAACTAAACTTTCAGTATCGCAAGAAATTTTCTGTTTTGTAATATTTTTTAGCACTACAGCGATTTCTCTATACAGGGTGAATTCGATAAAGCAGGACACCTTAATATCTCCGTTACTTTTCGTTGTACAAAAAAACTTCGTAGGACAAAGTTACACTGTTTGAAGGGCCACATATAACGGTGTAAGGGAAAAAATTTTTCAAGGTCATTTTTATGAGATTTCAAGGTTATCGGTTTTTTTTAAATGGAATGATATATTTTCGTTAACGTAATGTTGTAGCTGACAAAATAACGAATTCATGCATGTAACACAATATGACCTTCAAATGACCTTCAACCCAGAAAAACGGTATAAATAAAATTCAACGTGTAAGATTCATTTGATGTATTTCTGTTACGCCAAATGTTAAAAAATATTCCCTTGAGCTGCTATACATTCAAATGTATCGCAATACACAACATAATAACAGATTCGGTGTTGACAGGAGGACAATTATGATTAGACATCGGATGTTTATGCAATTTCCAATTTTTATAGAAACATTTTAAGAAAGTGGAATGAAATAAAATTTTATTTTTAATGGGGACAGCCTTTGTAGATCCAAAGCAAATAAAAATCGTGTTAAATTCTCTCGAATTTTATATTATAGCATTTTTTTAACATTTCCATAAGCCATAAATGCATAAAGATCCGATGTCTAATTATGATATACCTTCACCTATACGTTCGTACAGAATCGTGTTTATCCACTACTAATTACTCAGAAGACCTTCTTGCTATCAGATTTCCACAGTTTCTAAGATTTCTCGATCAGTTTATCGATGAACGTTTCACAATGCGTTACTCGAAGGAAGATAAGATTGATATGATTTTCATTTATGGAGAAAGTCGACAGTGTTTAAGAGAAGCCGTGCAGTTGTACAAGGACCGATTTCCTAATCGTAGTTGTCCATCAGTTTCCGTTTACTCCAATTTGATAAATAAATTCCGTGAAACTGGTAGTGTCGAAAATAAAAAAACGTACAAAGGTGAGGACTGTAAGGAATGAAGCAAACACAATTATTGTTGCATGAATGCAAACCCTCATGCTAGTACGAGGCAAATCGCACGAGGAAGTGGCATTAGTCAAAAATTTGTAGTGCAAATACTCCAGGAACACAAATTTCACCCCTATCACCTATCAATTCATCAAGAACTTCATGGTAGAGACTTTGTAAATCGTGTAAACTTTTGCCAGTGGGGATTGGGACAATTGATAAACGATAGAGCATTTTTTAATCAAGTATTATTTACTAGTAACAGAAATACATCAAATGAATCTTACACGTTGAATTTTATTTATACCATTTTTCTGGGTTGAAGGTCATTTGAAGGTCATATTGTGTTACATGCATGAATTCGTTATTTTGTCAGCTACAACATTACGTTAACGAAAATATACCATTCCATTTAAAAAAACATCGATAACCTTGAAATCTCATAAAAATGACCTTGAAATTTTTTTTCCTTTACACCGTTATATGTGGCCCTTCAAACAGTGTTACTTTGTCCAACGAAGGTTTTTTGTACAACGAAAAGTAACGGAGATATTTAGGTGTCCTGTTTTATCGAATTCACCCTGTATATGTCGCTAAGGCCTGGACGATAAACGTCGCGGAATTATCCCCACTACCGCGGGCTATACCCAGTTAGGAGCCACGAAGCTCGAGAGGCCTCGATAAACATAACACGGCTCGGGTATGTCTCCTGGACGATACATGACACTGGCAAGACCCGTGTTGTTGACATATATCGAGAATTCACTGTACTTGTCATTTTTCCAAGCAGCGAAATAATTATCGATTTCGAACGAAAGTTCGTAGCATTTTTAAATTAAAATTCCAGAAATAAAATTAAAAAGTAACAGAACATAATAGAGAATGTGTTATTGAATAAATCTCTGAATTTTATGTCTGTTATTGAATTTATTAATTGAAACATTTGATGGGGCACCCGATGTCAAGAGATTCCGATTGTCATTTTTACGAAATCAAGAGAGAAATCACATTCACAGATTTTCCACGTCCACACTTGAACACTGACGGTTTCAAAAATTGCTGGGTAGGTACCTACATACATAGCAAATTCTGTGCGATTTGACGTGGAAGAGGTCTTTTGTCTACCACGGCTGTTAACCTTTACGCTTCTATTGTCGCTTGTTCCTTCTTGATGGGAGTTCGACGGCTTCGTCGATGACTCGCGGGTGGATGGACAATTTTTCTAATTGGCTCACCTACCGAACTGCCAGACGCTCATTCAGACACGCACACATGCTCCGAGATTTCATCTCAAACAACGGTCATAGACCCTGCAGCAACCGTCGGGCATCGCGTTTTTGAAATATTGAAATTGGAATTGACTCGTCAGTTATCGCGAGTGCGTAGAATAATACCAGAAGTCTGTAGTATTAAATGAGTTCAATCAAATGTAAAAATAATGAATATAAAAAATCGCAAAAACGATTAGGATCGCTGAACTTTGAACATAACTTTTGAGCTACTGATCTCCTAGGATTAAAACTTGGATTTTTGGCATTTTCTTTCCAAAATCTGCAGGCTTACGTATAAAAAATTTCTGGTTTCTCGAGGTAAAGTTTAACTTATTATTGTGTTATCTGTTTTCAATGAAATTATCATAGCTCAAATATCGACAATTTCTCAAGAATCGAAGTGTTCAAATAGTTTTTGGTTGCGTTGTACATATTTTGAAATTTTCTCTATATGCTTGCCATAATAGACAGGTACACGGTGTAGACACTACCACTTACAGTCTGTCTCACGTAAGAATATACTTCGCATACGACCAGTTTGCGTCGTTCGCTGCGCAGGTTCGCCCTGATTGGTAGAACTCCCAATGCACAACGCATGCGCGAAGTGGCACTGAAGCGACGCCACGCGCTGCAGCGCTGTAAACTGCCTCACTTGCGTTATACCTGGTGTCCTATTTACACGCTTCACCACGCACACTATAAATACCACAGTTGTTTCGTTGTTGTTTCTTTAAATCAAGTGTTTACTTGGAAAGAGAATGGAGCAAGGAGGACCATCCAATGTATCTCCACCGAAGCGGAATCCAAGAGGAAAGGTACGTACGCATTGTACATATTAATAATGCATTTCGATTATATATTTGGGCTGTTACTTGCCTTTGAGGGTCGAAGATTCGAAATTCGAATCTTCGATATCGCTCATTTTGTAAAATGCATGACAATGTAAATAAGACGTTTCTTTAGCTATTCTTTAATGAATTAAAAATCTTTATTTCAATTTTTTTCTGTTTTTAGTACGTTTTAGCTGGGCAGAAGGAGATCATTGTAAATCTCTTTAAGGAGGCGAAAGAAGAAAACGCCGACATCCCCTACGCGACGATGATAGAATCCCTGTCGAAGAAGACGGGGATTGGAATAGTCAGCATCAAGAGGACAATCTCGGAGTACAGGAGTACAGGGACTGTTACGTCGCCAAATATGAAGAGGCGACGTTTCAACATTTTAGAAAAGACGTCCGATGCAGACATTGTTTCAATTAGAAAGAAGGTCCACGATTTCTGGATGCGGCGCGAGGTGCCAAATTTAGATAAAATTTTGCAGGCTGTTAACGATGACGAAGAACTCCCGTCGTTCAGCCGTGCAAGCTTTCATCGCCTCCTGAAGAGGATGGAGTTCCGTTTTGTGAAAAGGAAGAGGAACAACGCCCTTATAGACAAAGCGTATATTGTCAACTGGCGACAATATTATGTGTCTAAAATAAAGGAACTGCGCGAAGAAGGACGACCGATCTACTACCTGGACGAGACGTGGTATAACACAGGGGACTGTGTATCCAATTTATGGGTGGATACCACCGTCACCAGCCCGAGGAACGCCGAAGAAAGACAATTATCGACCGGGATACCTGCCGCCGCCAACAAAGGAAAGCGGCTCATCATCGGCCACATCGGATCAGAAGACGGATTTTTACCTGGGGGCCTGCTTTGCTTCGAGTCGAAGAAAACCACCGGCGATTATCACCAGGAAATGAACGGGGACACGTTCTTTAAATGGTTCCAGAAAATTTTGCCCACGCTGCGAAATGGGGCAGTCATCGTCTTGGATAACGCTCCTTATCACAGCGTTTTAAAGGAGCGTCATCCAACACTGACTTGGAAGAAATCCAAGATTGTGGAATGGCTGCATGGTAAGGGGGAAATATTTGATGCGGATAATTTAGTTAAGACGCAATTGTTAGAAATTGCCGTCAAATATAAGCAGAATGGAAAGACTTATATTATAGACGAATTGGCAAAAGAAAACGGGAAAATGGTATTGCGCCTTCCCCCTTCCCACTGCGAGCTGAACCCCATTGAGCTCGCGTGGGCTCAAATAAAACAGTTTATAAAATCGCGTAACACGACATTCCAGTTGGCGGATGTCCGGGAACTTTTAGACCAAGCCCTGGAGAACGTGTCCCCTTCAAACTGGAAGAATTACATTGCCCACGTCAAGAAAGAAGAAGAAAGGTTTAAACAAGTGGATCGGACAATTGATTCAGTCTTCGATGAAAACGAAGACTGGATCTCCGCGTCTGACGATGCACATTCCGACTCGGACAATGAGCAAGACTTTTGACTTTAGGGCATTAGGGACTTTAATGTTTTCAGTGTTAATAGTGTTATAGTGTAAGTGTTGTTAATAGTGTTATAGTGTTAGTGCTTTTGGTGTTAGTGTTAGTGTTATTTATATTGTAAATTGTAAAATAGTTTGTAAATAGTTTTAAGCAGTTTGTAAATAGTTTTAAGTAGTTTGTAAATAGTTTTAAGCAGTTTGTAAATAGTTTTAAATAGTTTGTAGTTTGTAGATAGTTTTAAGAGAGGTTTTTAGTGGGTATTGCGTATTCGCGAGCTGCGTTGAGTCCCACACTACCAGCCGAACAACTGCTGGTGTGCATAAATGCATTTTCCTCTCGTACAAAAAAAAAAAAAAAAAAAAAAAAAAGTTTTAAATAGTCAATTGTCATTTGTACATTTTTTGTAAATATTAATAAATGTAAATAGTTACGATTTCCTATTCTGATTTCCTATTCATTTAATTCCATGCTAACCCGTTTCATTCCAGGACACCGTGTACATGAAGACTCGCGTCGAGACAGTGTGGAGGGAGAATGGACCAGGTGATGGAGTGGGAGTTGGGAGGTTCGCAGCGCCTTCCGAGATCAGTCGAGCTGCGCGAAACGAGTATATTCTTACGTGAGACAGACTGTAGATTCGCAACGGGAACGTTTCTAACTTCCTGAAATTACAAGTTCATGAACTGTCTCCTTCGGGAAACAACTCAGGTGCCGCTTGAATTGACCGCCCCCCAAAACATCTTAACACCTTCTTTTTGTCTTGGAAAAGTGCGCTGTGTGTTTTTGCAAGAAAATACGAGGGTGAGTCGACAAATAAGTCTCACGTCACCGTAGACCTCCTCTAGTAGCACAAAATATTGTATACACATTCATATAATATTAAAAATAGATTCAATCTTTTTTTTATATTCAAATATACATGCAATATTTATTTTATTATACGTAACAAATATTTCTTTTTAAATATTCAGGAAATATCTATGTCATGTTCCGAGAAAAATATTTTTTTCTAAATATTAAATGAATCTATTTCATATTGGAAGTAGAATATTTTGGTAATTATTTACATTAGGGGCTTCCTCACCGATTTTGATGACCTTGAAATATGTTGTCAAGGTCATCATTATGAACAACTTTTTCCTATACATGTTACCGCCGCTCAACTTTAGTTTCCGAGATATTAGCAAAAAAGTTTTAACATCTCAAAAAGTGATCGGAGTAGGTATGGGTTAGAATTGAAGTTGCAAAATAAGAAAGAAAACCTTGCATCCAATATTCTACATGCGAATAATAAAATATAATACTAATGTACTGCAAACTACATTATAAAATACTAATGTAAAGTGTACTTACTTCTGAATCTTCTGTATCTCCATCGGATCCACAGCACACAATTATTGACTCACGAGAATATGTCCGAATAATTCAACAACAATCACTAAACAACACTCACAACACACACACACACACACACAACACACTTAACGAAATAGTGACAGCAGACGAGAAGATGTTACTCCGACCACGAATAAAATAATACTGCGATTTTAACCGTCCCCCTCCCACGGATGTGTGATACGAAAACAGGGAATTCCGGGAAATAGGGCCGGCGCCCCGCCATAATTTTTTTACCTTGGTTTTGTATCTAGTGTTTATTGACGCTCAGCGTCTAACCTTCCTATGATAACCTGACCGTACCACCTGCGTGGAAGGGATCATTGTTAAAGTTGCATTATTATTTTGTTCGTGGTCGGAGTGAAATCTTCTCGTTCGTTGTCACGATTTTATAAAATGTGTTGTGTGCGTGTATTGTTTAATGATTGTTGTTCAATTATTCGGATCTATTCTCGTGAGTCAACAATTGTGTGCTGTGGATCCGACGGAGGTACAGAAGATTCAGAAGTAAGTACACTTTACATTAGTATTTTATAATGTAAGATTAGTATTCGTATGTGGAACATTGGATACAAGGTTTTCTATCATATTTTGCAACGTATATTAACGATCATTAATGATTTGGTATATAGTATAATTTAATGTGGTTCAAATAAGATACTACTTTAAATGAAATATTTTTATTTTGATAACCACAAAGATAAAATGAAATATTTTTATTTTGTATTTCAAATATTTCCTTGCAATGAAAATAAGTTGAGCAAGTAGTTAATATTATAAATCATAATTTTTAACATGAGAAGCTATAATAGTTAGCAAAGTATTATGTGTAGTTTAATTACGAATATGTAACATGTTGATAAACAGACTACAATATCGTAATAACATTACAGGCAACAAAATATCATAAAAATGTAAGTTACAAGTAATACATATTCATAGTTTCGAATTTTTGTTATAATTTGAAACTTCTTAAATTTGAAAATTTTATTGAATGTTTTTTAAATATTGAATTTATATTTTTCAAATATTGAATTCACATTTTTTTAATATTTACTTTATATTTTTTAAATATCTAGTTATATCCTCCGAGTATTTAGCTTATATTTTTTAAACATTCAATTTATATTTCTTGTATATGTATACAATATTCAGATCCAATATTTTTCTCATATGAAAAAATGTGGCTTAAAAAATATTTTTCCAATATTTGAAAAAAATATCTATCCAATATATGTGTGCTACTAGGGTCCGTTTTAAAACAGGCATCCGTTAGTTTTCGAGGTTTCCATTATATCACTGAAATATCGTCCCTCGTTGACTTGCACATTCGACGCGTTGATAAGTTGAATATTAAATACATTTTATTTTAGCTTTCTATAACCCAGCATTGTTTCTACGAAGAAGTATAAACTTAAAGTTAACTACCAGAAGATCTGATCTTCTTGATCAACTTTGTAGGTCTCTCCTGGAGAATGGAGAGGGGAGGCTTATTCAACAAAGATCCATTGTTAGTTGATCAAAAGGAGTAGGATAACCTTTGTTAACTATGAAGTTCCTCGCAGCAAATCGATCAGTTTCTATGGTTTCTATAATCCGGTGTATGCGCAACGTGTTCGAGACACACTCCCCGAAAATAACGTAAAACATTTCGTTAGCCTTCTCAAAAAAACGACTGATCGTAAACGAACTTACGATCCAATTAAAAGACAGCCGGATTGCTACGTTAACGACGCGACGCGAACTTAAAGACTGCATTCTGCTTGCTCCGACGCTTCAAGGGGTCGTTAAACCTATCTCCTGAAAATCTAGGGAACGATGCTGATCATTACGAAAACCACAGACTTTGAAAATTAAATTGATACTTTAATTTGGCGGATACTGCGCATTTGGCAATTCAATGCTCCTTGTGCTGTTTTTAAGAATAAAGGAGAAATTTTACATTAAGGAAACGGGGATTTTCATCGGTAAAACTCACGTTTGTTAATTAAATTTTCCATTGCTTGTTACGAATATTCTCATTTCGAGCGAGTAACTGAGAAGACCGTAACAACATCAATTATTAAGGTCCCGGTGCAAAGTCAAAAATTTTCCAAAAATAGGAGCTACTAAGGTACCAGTAGTTGACCATTTTATAGAAAAACATAAAACATAAGGTTTGAAACAACAGACGGCATGGCATCCGAGGTTCACTTTCATCAAAAGTGCACAGCTTATCAAAACCTTATTTTTTATGTTTTTCTATAAAATGGTCAACTACTGGTACATGGTCAACTTACTGGTGCCTTTACCTTACAATCGTACTTTTCATTTTCTTCAACCAATAAATGACAACGTCTTTGTAACCAATTTTCTCATTTTGTTGGCTCAGATTTTTTAAGCGTTACACTAATGAGAAAACGTGTTCACAAGCATCTCGGTTTTACACACGAAACTAACAGTTACTGTGCCGATGTTCGGCGTGCCGTATCAAAATTTGTTGAGCAACTAAACTATTATTGTTTTCATCAGTATTTGTCAATGGAGACTGTACCTTTTACTACGCACGTTGTCGAAGGTTGTTTAAAAGTACAATAGTCCTCGTTTCTGTTACACCTGGGGGCTACCAGTTCGGGTCCAGCTGTTTGTTTTAGTTCCGGCTTTATTTGTCGAATGTGAGTAGCGAAATTTTCCTCTGTTCACACGTTTCATAGCAATCGGTCGAAGCACTAATTAAATGGAGGATCATATTTTCAACTATCGCCTCCCTTCTCTTTATGCTAATTTATAATTAATCACGAGCACGTAATGCTTCTATGTCGTGATTGTCGTGCTCGATTAAATCGCAGTGAAATCAAAATTCCAAATTATCTGCACTTTAATTTGTTCGCACCTTATGCTGTCACAATTTAAAAAAATTTTTTTATAATTACGATAACAAAATAAAATTTACAAAAAGTGATTCGGTAGGAAAAATGAGCTTGAATATTTGTTCTTTGCTTTTGTTAATGGAACAAGTTCGTTTCGACGCATTTTTCGCATCGGCAAGAACAAAGGTATTAATTTAGCGACGACGAATGTCGCTTCCTCTATAAGCGACTTAAAGTTCCATAGAAACTAGTGATCCATTTCTTGTGACTAATTCCATTGGCTCTGTGATACTCCCATCACTAATTGCACGAGGTCCCGGGAGGATTTGCTGTCTTGAACGATTAGATATGCATGACAGAATCGCACCGAAGGACCCTAATTAAAGGAAATAAGCTTAGTAATCCTGAAGCGATTACAGTCACTTTACCACACTATCCTGTTCGAATATTTTCGATGTAAAATTATGCGATCGCAGTCGTTTTTCCGTAGACCTATACGTTAATCCAGTGACAGATATGTCATTAAAAATGTTATGAATAAATCGCTTTTTACAACTCCAAACACAGTTGAATATATTCCATGAACTACGTATAGGATATTCAATTGATGTCTTCAAAATACACATGTTCATATCGCTCGATACTCTGTATATGTAACGGTGTAAAGTACAATGACGTTTATGTAGGGGAGGAGATCTGGGCAGGTTGACACATTTTTCAGATTTTCATTTCTGCAATTTTTGCAATTTCTGCAAAAAAATATGCTGAAATACATTTTTTGGACCTTCCTCTGTACATACCGTAAGAATAACTTTTAAATATATGCGTACAACATATGTGATAAACTGTTTATTTGATGCAGCTTTATTTTTTATTAATATATTATATCTTTCAATTCTATTTCATTTTTATTGATCGATGTTCTGTCACGTTTGCGATATTTCGTGACGTTTTGTTTTTTAGTATAATATCGAACCATTGTTCTAGGAATAGAAGAAAAGAATTAACCGAAATGAAGAAAATTCTCGCCCATTGTAACGTTGGCCGATTTAGATGGAATATTCAGAATATTTTATAATTCATACGGATGTACAAAACGTACTTTTGAAATTTTTAATATAAGCCCGCATGAAAAAGTTGCAAAATAAAACTTTTAGTACTTTCTGTGCAATTTCAACAATGTACAATTTTAATAAAACACTTTTTCACGTTATGTAGCGAACCAATCGTTCTAACTTCCAAAAAAAAAAAAAAAAAAAAAATTCAGGCAGTATAGTCCACTATTGACAAAGTTATGCGATTTTCAAGAGCGTCCGAATATTAGTGGTAGTCACTGTATATTAAATTTAACCAGACACACATGCACGTGTTAAATGTCCCTAAAGAGACACGTCAGAAAAATATCGAGTGCTGCACCGCGATTCGACCTTTCGGGGAGGGGAGCACGCGATAGAAAAGGTCAGGTTGAAAAATTAAATAGGACCTGACGTATTATCTTTGTAGCCGTCGTAAACTGGCGCACCGGTCGTTTAACAGTATCATCCGGGCGCCCAAAAACTGGAATATAAAATCTGGAACTGAAGGCCTCGTGCTTGGCTTTCAGTCCTCGTTAACTTGCCAAAATGTATGATTACAGTGGAACTCCATTTATATGAATATCTCTCTCTCTCCCTCCGTTCAGAGACAACCAGTTCACACAACTGGGTCGTGCAGACAAAAAAAAAGATCTTTCTATCTCTCACCACAAACTATATCACACTATTTCTCATTTAAATATTTAATTTTTGCACGTCGAGTCTGACTTGACATCGATACATTGAATTCTCGATATACAGTAAGAAGCAAAATTGAACACACACGCGACATTTTAACAAAAATAATTTTTTATTCAATATTTGCATGTAGAATACAAAAGAAACAAAATTCCTAGTATTATATACAATCTTCCGGCTTTCCAAAACTAATTTAACATTTGTGATATCATTATTATTTCGCTTCATAAAATTTTTTTTCGTGTAGTCGGTTTTGCACCGCACTAAGATTCTCGGGATTAGGAACTGTAAACACAGATTTTGTAAACAACTTGGTAGTCCATCACGTTTATCATCCAGACCTTCGTGACATACAGTAAGGAGCAAAACTGAACACACATACGACATTTTAACAAAAATAATTTTTTATTCAATATTTGCATGTAGAATACAAAAGAAACAAAATACTTAGTATTATCTGCAATCTTTTGGCTTTTCAAAACAAACTTAACATTTGTGATATTATTATTATTTCTCTTCACACAATTTTTTTTCGTGTAGTCGGTTTTGCACCGCAACTAATTTTGAGTAAACATTTCAGATTTTCGTACACTTTATATTTCGTCCATGAACCTTTAAGCTTGATAATTGCCTGAATACGTTTAGGCATACTTAATACTACATTTTCGCAATATTCTGGTGTAATAGAATTCCACTGTTCCTGCACTCTTTGCCACAAATCAGTTATCGTTGTTGGGGGAGCACTATAGTTATTCTGCAACTTCATTTTTAAGTATGCCCAGACATTTTCAATCGGGTTTATGTCTGGACTTTGAGCAGACCATTCCATGATTTGAAATGGTTGAGTTTGCAGCCAATTCTTTACGCTCTCCGCATAATGCCCAGGAGCGTTGTCATGTTGGAATACGACGTCACACTCTGGTACCGGCATATTTTCAATTGTTTCCAGTAAATTTTTTTCTAAAATATCCTTATACGTATACTGATTCACCATACCTTCTATTCGATGTAGTGAACCTACACCGTACGCCGTAATGCACCCCCGCACCATAAGTGAACCACCACCAAATTTTATTGTTTGCTTCACATGACGCGGTAAAAGAGGTTCGCCTTGCTTCTTCCAACACCAAGAACATCCATCCAATGAAATTGGATTGATTTTAAATTCGTCGGAAAAAATTACTTTTTTCCATTGCTCTATATTCCAGCTTAAATATTTTCTTGCAAAACTCAGACGGGCCCTGACATTCTTTTTTGATAGAGCAGTTTTTTTTTCTTCTCAATTGCTGTAAAATTGGCTTCTGTTAATGCCCTTTGAGCCGTCCACTTACTAATTTTCTTTCCAACATCGTTTTCTAATAACTTTGCAGCCATTGATGCCGTCGTTGCAATTTCCGAAGTAATGTATTTCTTACGAAGTAATGTATTTATAAAAGATGCAGGAACTTGACTACAGTATTTTTTCCGTATCTTATGTACAACTCCCTGACTGACGACAAATTTTCTAGCAACTACTCGCGTTGATAAACCCGATTTTAATTGGAAAATGATATTATTCTTCATATCTTTAGATAATGGCTTGATGATGTTATATTGATGCGTGTTAACGTATCAACAACGATAAACTAATAACTACTGTACTCCTGGTCGTGGCATTGACCGTGATGGACCACCAAGTTGTTTACAAAATCTGTGTTTACAGTCCAAAATCTGTGTTACTAATCCCAAGAATCTTAGTGCGGTGCAAAACCGACTACACGAAAAAACATTGTATGAAATGAAATAATAATAATATCACAAATGTTAAATTTGTTTTGAAAAGCCAGAAGATTGTAGATAATACTAAGTATTTTGTTTCTTTTGCATTGCACATGCAAATATTGAATAAAAAATAATTTTTGTTAAAATGTCGTATGTGTGTTCAGTTTTTCTCCTTACTGTATGTCAACAACGCGGATCTTGCCAGCGTCATGTATCGTCCAGGAGACATATCCGAGCCGTGTTATGTTTATCGAGCTGCGTGGGTCCTCATGGGATACAACCCGCGGTGGTGGGGATAATTCCGCGACGTTTATCATCGAGACCTTGGCGACATATATCGAGAAATCACTGTATTATTCAAAGTCTTTCTGTCCGGGAGCGTACGTGATAAATAAAATCGAACGGAAAAATCCCAATTGTAAGGAGGCTTGACACGTCAATGTCCTTTGCTCACTCAGAGGAAACTGTTTATTTAACTGAAACTCATGGTAACATCAATTTAACAAAATGCTAACGCAACGCATAAATCAATAAAATTATATATAACAGTATAAAACAATAACAGGTAAACATATGAGTAATACAAACGGTGACATAAACATTCTTACAATTCGGTCATCTTGACAAATTAATCGTCCCCGATTAAATGTATATAAACATTCATACGATAGACAAAATACTAAACCTCAAAAACTTAACTAAACATAACATTATAAAATTATCCTAGCGTCCAAGCTCTCATGTTCGATGCTTCCCAAGTCCCAAAATATGGTATTTGTGTAAGTTGAAATCCTTCTACGTCTTTAATAACGTAGCGATCATTCTTCAACACGCGATCTACTTCGTACGGTCCTTTAAAACGTGGTATTAATTTCTGTGATACACCCGATGAATTATCAAAATTTCTTATCATAACTTTATCACCTATTTCATATTTGCTCGTGGTCTTATGTCTAGTATCAAAAATTCGTTTGTTGATTTCTTGATTTTTCATAATTTAATTTTCTGCATTTTTCCGACATTTCTCTAGATCGCGATTTACAGAAATTTTTCCTTCTAATTCTAGCGCATCTTTTAAATAATCAATTACTTTGCCACGTTGACATACACCATACAACAATACACTCGGGCATTCGTTCGTCGCTGTAGAATTAGAATTGTTACATGCGAACTCTACATCCTCCAGAACATGACTCCAGTTAACATTTTGCTCATCTGCTAATTTCGCAATCATACGTAAAATAGTACGATTCATTCTTTCAACTTGACCATTTGCTTGAGGTGACGCCGTTGAAATTTTAATGTGTTGTACATTGCACGATTTCATAAATTCTTCGAATTCTCGAGACGTAAAACAGCTACCGCGATCTGAAATAATTCGTAACGGTCGACTATAATGAGTAAAGTATGATTTCAAACATTTAATTACTTCTGAACTCTTTGTACTTCTCGTCAAATATAGTTTTACATACATAAAGACATAAATTCATAAATCGATCCCACTTCTGAATTTGTAAGGAGGCTTCACACGTCAATGTCCTTTAACATCAACATCGTAACATCAATTTAACAAAATGCTAACGCAACGCATAAATCAATAAAATTATATATAACAGTATAAAACAATAACAGGTAAACATATGAGTAATACCATCGGTGACATAAACATTCTTACACAATAATGCGGCGATAACATCTGAGTGACAGGATAATAAAAAATAAAAATCGGAAACGACGATTTCTGTTAATATAGGAATTATTCCGAGCGGGTTTCGCGAGGCTGTCGGGAATTGATCGAGTCGGGTCGCGAATTCTCGCGTTGAGCAAAGAGAAAAATTGGAGAAGGTAATTCCCAAGACAAACAGCCACGCAGAAATTGAGACGGATACAGGGAAACGTCGGTTGCATCGTATTCGTGTCAGAATAATCTCGTGCAATCCGAAGCTTACTGCAATTACGTAGAAACGGTAACGCAGACGTTAGCTCGCTCAAGTCAATTTATATTCGCAAACAGTTAACAGTGCATCGGCGTCTAAGTTTATTCGGCTCGGACGACGAAAATGCAAGTTGAGTACGTCGAGCACGTTATAGTTTTAATGTCGACCGTTTCCAAGTGCGATTGACATACCAACGAGGGAGAAATTTAATTTCGGACCGGTATAGTCAGCATTCAATTATACCGAGTTATACCGGCTGGGGTTCCCTAATTTATCCGAATAGCTTGGCATGCACTTAACCTAAACGCGAATCGTTACTACGACTGTGGGTCAATTAATTGATGAACTTTGTTAATTCCTCGCCATCAAAACATACGTACAAAGTTAACCTCTGTTCAACAGCGTTGTTCCCGGAGCACGACGGCCGTAAGAGCAGCGAAATTGAAACTTTGACACTAATCTAAACGTTCCGGTAAACACTATCCAAGTTATTATTGTGTTAGTTCGCAATCAATACGATCATTATTCTGCTATTCGACGCTCACTTGTCGCCAATCAAAATTAAAATTCATCGAGTTTCTTCAATCGTGTTAATCTGGTCCACACAAATCTATTCCATTTAACACGTTGATTGCCACGTCACCCATATGTGGGTGACGGTATTATTTGTCCAAATTTTAAAATGAATTTTTACGTTAATATATTAATTGTATCAAATTTTTTAAGGATCTGTAAAATGCCAGAAAGTTGGAGGACTACTCAGTATCATACATATAATTTTTTTCAATTTTTATTTCATTAAATAACTTACATTAATTTGATGGAATTTTTTAGGTTTCTAGCTTGGCAGTCAAAGTGTTAAATTGTTTTGTCATTTCCATTTAAATTAACTTTAACGCAAATTCTTCAGTTGATCCTATTTACCAAAATTTGGAACTGTTTAAGAAGGAAATATAGCTTTCTTTGATTTCTCTCATAGTTATTCTATTAATAAAGTGTATATTACCATCCCTATTGTTATTGACTGTTTTAAGCTATTACATATTTATTATTTATTATTTTAACTACAATTTGGAATACAATCCACTATACACTTAGCTTGCAAACAGCCATTTTATTCGCGTAAGTGAATAGTTCGTTAGAAATGGAACGCGTGTATCGACGATGAGAAACAAGTAAGTTGAAACTCGTTAGTAAAACTGTCTGGGTGTGATCTTGATTAAATGCAATTTGGGCTAATGGTTCGACAATTTTGGCGGGGGTCCCCTTTTCACGTATACTGTCTGCACTATCACGGTTCAACGAATGGTCAGAATTACGTAATTTAAAGTGTCTTTAAACGCTGAGTAATATACGTACATTTTCGACCAAAAACATTACGACATTGGAACAAGAACGTCGATTATTTTAGAAATGCCATTTAAACGCAATTGCAATTTGCATGTGTATAATTAGCTATTCTGATATACACATGTAGTCAGTTCTAAAAGTTTATATATCTTTTTTATGTAACATTTTGATACGAAAAAAGAAGATCTCTGTATACGCACAAAAATTCGAAACATTTCGCGAGCATTCATTCATTTTATAAATAAAATGCTGGGTTTGTTGGTTTTTGAAAAACCGGCTTGTTTGAGCAAATTTAATTAAATTGCTTATGAAATATTCAATTAAAACCGTTAACCTTTTGGCAATGGTCATTTTGCTACCTGAAATCCCTTAAAAAAAATATTAGATTGAAATTTTAAATTTATCTCTCGCCAGGATTTTTAGTTATTTCAACGAGTGGCATACTGTTTTTTCATCTTCTTTTTTTATATTTTATTTCGTTATATTTTTATATAATAGTTTCATAAATACTAAATTATACTGAAAAATTATTTCAGTTTCTTTTTGTTTGGTACACCGTACACTTTATTTTGTTTTCTCTGTTTTAATTATATTTTGCTTTTTCTTTTGTAAAAGCTAGGAAGTTTTTCGAATGGACTGGAATTCGAAAGTCGGTTTTTTAAAAAATCCATTTTTGTGTCTTTGTTTATTCATTTTTCCGACGCTGCGACAAAGATCTGCGTAAACTTTTTTAACGTAAAAATGATCTATCGCATAAAGTTTGCCTAGCTGGCATTCATTACTCATCTCAACCGTATAATTACTTCATTGTTTTCCATTCTTGTATTTTCGTTTGAAAAGATAGCAGCTCCTTTTCTCATTGGAATACTGTCAGACGCACTGGAAGATGTTTCGGTAAATACAAAAGAAATGCATTATTCACGATAATGACTTCAAACTGATTTAAACGTATTGACCAGATCTACATAAGATCTACCACGATCCATCTGTCGTCGTATTAAATCTAATGTCTCTGTCCAAAAGATGACCAACGAACAGCGGATCGTATGGTGATCCAGAACATTTGTCATGACTACCAGTCTTAGATTTATACCGCTCAAAGATCGGTTACGCGCCGTATGCTATTGTCTCGCGTGTTTGATATCCATATTTCAGATGGGCCAATTTTGCTCACGAACTATCATAACTGGCAAAGTATGTCTGTATCCTCGATAACCTACGCCAACTCTCGGCTAATACTTCTTCGTGTTGGCCTACTAGACGGTTCTCTCTTATTGAGGGACTGTAAATTTGCTCTGTTAATGCAGAGAAAATAATTACTTACTTGGACACGGATCTTACAATGTTCAACTGTTCTGAAGGATCAAAAGTGCAGATCAATTATCTTTAATTTTTATTTATTTTTTAATTTCTATTTACAGTTAATTCTCGATATATCTCAACATATCCGAATCGTGTTATGTCACTCATCGGTGTCCGAGGCCCCTCACGGGGTATACCCCGCGGTAGTGGGGATAATTCCGCGACGTTTATCATCCAGGCCTTGGCGACATATAGAGGGTGGGGCAGTAACTATTAGCACCTCAGATATCTTTGAAACTACAGGGTGGTCCACCTAAGTAAGGCCACCTAAATATCTCCTCTAATTGTGCGGTTACAAAAAATATTTTGAATGCTATTTGAATGGTTTGAAAACACCATTCTATTGCAAAAAATTTTTTTTCTAGGGTAATTTTTTTCGGAGTTTACAAGGTTATCGATGTTTTTTTTTTGCGTATAATTGTATAATTTTTTTTATTGCATCGTTTAGCTGATGTAAAAATACGTTCATTTATGTACATTACATGACCTTGAAATGACCTTTGAGTTCAAAAACTAAACGGAAACGATAAATTGTCTATCGAGACTTTAGAGACAAAGACGTCGTTTGGGAATCTGTAAGTGTAAATACACATGTTTACTATCACATTACGAATGACTTCTAACACCGCAGAAGTCTGATCATTTTCAAACAGTTCGTCAGTTTATCGATATTATCCTTCGCGATGAGTTACTCAAAGCAAAAGAAAATTAATATGATTCTGATTTATGGCAAAAGTGATCAGTGTTTAAGACAAACTGTTCGCTTGTACCGAGCGAAATTTCCTGAACACAACTGTCCATCGTGTAGTACGTATGGAAAAGTGGTTAAACATTGTTTTGAAAGTGGTAGTGTCAATACGAAGAAGCGTCCGCGAACCCATAATGTTACAAACCAATTAAATACGAGATTTATTATGGAAAAAGTTGACGAAAATCCGCATGTTAGTACACGACAATTGGAACGAGTAACCAGTATTTCAAAAACAAGCATAATACGAATACTTTATTAACAAAAATTTCATCCGTATCATGTGTCTCTCCATCAAATTCTTGGATTGGACGTACTGGACGTGTAGCGTGGCCACCGCGGTCACCAGATCTCACGCCTATGGATTATTTCTTATGGGGACATTTGAAAGAAGTTGTTTATTGTGAACAACCAACAACGCCAGAGAACATGAAAGATAGAATAATAACAGCTTGTGCTGCAATTAATCCGACAACATTTGAAAGGGCCAGAGAGTCTCTTATTCTACGCTTCAAGAAATGTATCGATGTGGAGGGGCACCATTTCGAGCATCTATTACAATGACAGTTTGAAAAATAAGTTCGTAAAAAGTATTACAAATTTCATAATGGGGTTTCGTGATAGTGAACATGTTTATTTACACTTACAGATTCCTGAACGACGTCTTTGTCTCTAAAGCCTCGATAGAAAATTTTTCGTTTCCATTTAATTTTTGAACTCAAAGGTCATTTGAAGGTCATGTAATATACATAACTAAACGTATTTTTACATCAGCTACACGATGCAATAGAAAAAATTATACAGTTATACGCAAAAAAACATCGATAACCTTGTAAACTCTGAAAAAAATTGCCTAAAAAAAAAAATTTTTTTGCAATAGAATGGTTTTCTCAAACCATTCAAATAGCATTCAAAATATTTTTTGTAACCCCACAATTAGAGGAGATATTTAGGTGGCCTTACTTAGGTGGACCACCCTGTATAAGTTTCACAGAAATATTTGCTGAAATAGATTGCACATTACGAAGGGCGCCATTCGGTGGCGATAGTAGTTTTTTTGCAGGTGGAGGTACTTCGGACATTTGAAGGTCACCTCCATTTTTTTAAATGGATCGGTATGTTTTGGCTTCCGTATCACGATAAAAAATCTTAAAACGAGTTCAACGACCTATTACATAAGGTCATTGAAGGTCATAGAAAGTAGAGAAATGCGATAATACTTATGGTTTTCGTAGTAAATGAAACATGTTTATAGTAGGTGTTCGAAATGTTGACCATCACTGTCAATGCACCGTTGGATTCTTTTTACGATTGATTGACTTGCAAGTCTTACAGTGTCAGAACTTATTGACGCACAGGCTGCAATAATTCGCTGTTGCATATCGTAGGACGTAGTTGGTACTTCTTTGTACACTTTCTCTTTCAGTGTTCCCCACAAAAAGAAATCTAGAGGTGTTAAGTCTGGTGAACGAGCTGGCCACGATATTGAACCGCCGCGTCCAATCCAACGATTTCGAAATTTTTCATCGAGTTCCCTTCGCGCAATCAATGAATAATGTGCAGGACATCCATCATGTTGGTACCACATGGTTTGTCGTGTAAGTAAAGGTAACTCTTCTAGCAAAAGACCCAATGTATCCTTAATAAAATTAGCATAGATGTTGCCATTCAAATTTCCATTGATAAAATAAGGACCAATAATTTTATCACCTATGATACCACACCATACATTCACAGACCATTGTTTTTGATGTTCAACCTGTCGCAGCCAATGTGGATTTTCCGCTGCCCATAAATGCATGTTGTGTAAATTAACATTCCCGTGATTTGCTTCATCGGTATATAAGACGGTATTAAAAAAAGACTCATTGTTTTGAATCTGACGTATAGCCCATCGACAAAACTCAACGCGATTCATGAAGTCGTTCCCATGCAATTCTTGGTGAAGACTAACATGATACGGATGAAATTTGTGACGGTGCAAAATGCGAAGTATGCTCCTCCTACTGATGCCAGATTCGCGTTCAATTTGTCGCGAACTCATATGAGGATTTCTAGACACACTTGCGAGCACACTGATTTCCATTTCTTCGTTAATTACTTGTTTCTGGCGTACACTTTTACGAACACCTAAACTACCGGTTTGCCTAAGTTTATCACACACATTTTTAAATGTTTGACGCGAAGGCTGAGACCTATGTGGATATCGTTCAGCATACAAGTTTTTCGCCCTTACAGAATTTTTTTGGCATTCGCCATAAATAAGAAGCATATCGACCTGCTCTTCAAACGGATACATCGTGCCGCATCGACTGATTTATCGATACTAATCTTATCATGTTTATCTTATCCTGCAAACTATTGGGTTGGCAACTAAGTAATTGCCGATTTGTTCAATGAAATAAAAGAGTTTTTTTTTACTTGGAATTAACTTTAATCTATGATGTATTTTCCATTTTGTTCGATGACCTTTTGCCATCTTTCTGCCAACTTGAAAATTCCACGCTCGTAGAAAGTCTGATGCTTTTCGGCCAAAAACTGAGTTAAGTGAGATTTTACATCGTCATCATTATTGAAAATTTTACCACGAAAGGAGTTGTGCAGGGATCGAAATAAGTGGTAATACTTTTTGACAGCTTGCACTGCGTTCTTTCCTTTATGGAAATAATAAAGCAAAATATGGCGAAAATGTTCGTTTTTGCACTCCATATTAATATTGAGGTAAAAAGAAAAACTTTAAGAAAATATCTACGCAATGAACTTGTAAAGCTAGGTTAGGATGCCAGCTAACATATATAAGAAGAAGAAGATCATAACGTTTACGGATATCATAAAAATGGGAGTGAGAGACATATATAACTGAAATCGGCAATTACTTAGTTGCCAACCCAATATTAAAGTGTCCTTCAAGCAGTGATTAATCTCAGTGAAGTAAACGGTAAACATTACATATTCCTCTACTGTTTACAGTACGTATGTTTCATTTACTACCAAAACCATAAGTATTATCGCATTTCTCTACTTTCTATGACCTTCAATGACCTTATGTAATAGGTCGTTGAACTCGTTTTAAGATCCTCTATCGTGATACGGAAGCCAAAACATACCGATCCATTTAAAAAAATGGAGGTGACCTTCAAATGTCCGAAGTACCTCCACCTGCAAAAAAACTGCTATCGCCACCGAATGGCGCCCTTCGTACTGTGCAATCTATTTCAGCAAATATTTCTGTGAAACTTATAGTTTCAAAGATACTGAGGTGCTAATAGTTACTGCCCCACCCTGTATAGAGAAATCACTGTATTAACCCTTTGCACTCTGATGTCCCCTCTAAGAGGACAGTATCAGTCTAGAATCGATGGCTGCGAGTGCAAAGGGTTAATATTTATTTTTTATTTATTAGTATCGACTTATTTTTTTTTTTTTTTTGGAAAATTGTTTGCATACCTATTTTAATATTTTAGGTAGGTCCGAACAGTCTCGTTCCACCGATTGCATAGGACGAATATTTTCTATTCCCATTTCCCAGTTTAGTTCTTCATATATAGAATGCGTGCATATTTCTTTTTTTTTCGCGTCGTCTGAGCACAACAATGAAACGGCGTATCTCGCACAAAAGGCGAACGCCGACTGCGCCTCTTAATTACATCTGCATTGTAACTACCGTTGTTACAATTAAGAGGATGTCTGTCATCGAAGAGTAACAGGAACGAATGTAAGTTATCGTTGCACGAAGGAAATTCCCATGATATCGGGCGGCTCTACAACCCTACGGAACAGAAGTGCACGTACACAGACGCGATACACCCAGCCATGTAGAACACTTGTGCATCCAATAACAATCCAAACCCGATTTTACTCAGTTGCGCAGCCTGCGTTCTGGTTCTGCTGAGCTGGAAACTGCCTATTATATGGTTGTACCACCACTTCTATTTCCACATTCACCTCGCTATCGGCTTAAATTTGAATTAACTTGAATGCATAAGTATCCTCATTATTCTTCAAGGGAACACTTTATTTCCAGCGTAGAAGCTTCTACAGCAGAATCAAAATTAAGTGAATTCTTCGGCGCCATTTTTTTAGTGTCAAAAGATTAACAGTAAGCAATCTGGACCTATCATGGAAATCGCGCAGGATGTGTCACCTGTTAAACTTCACCTTGGCAACCCAAAAATTTTTTACTTTTTTTTTTACTTAGTCATGCATAAACATCCGAGTATTAATGTTAGGAATTAGTTCGAAAGTTATGCGTGTTTAAAGTTGCTGTTATTACTAGTAACTTCAACTATTTGAAGCGTGAACAAAAGTTGTTGTTCTGTATTCTGTATTTGCACGTTACAAATTAATTTTAAATGTACCATAATTACCCAGCTAGGGTTAGGCTTCAACTCAAAATAACTACGATATTTTCACTAAGTGATCATTTTAATTTTGGGCAACGTATGTAAAGTTTTACGGCGATTTACACACGGCACTGTTGGGAAATAAAAATACGGGAAATAGCTATTCCAATTTGGAGATCACGGGTAAAACAAGGAACAAAAGTAAACTTATTTCACGGTAATGCGAAAAGTTTCGAAGGTGGAAAAATGTTCTTGCCTAGCTCTTTTTGCTCTAATCGATTGCCAGTTTGCCAGATGCCCACATTTATCAGAAACGAGCATTACACGTGCCAGTCTCGGATGAAAGGATATGAGGAAACTTGATTTTCGACAGGCCTTTACAAACCTAAATCCCAATAAATTTCTGGAACATGTACGTGCCTATGCTTACCCGAATATTTCGATAGAAATCATACTTTTCTAACTCAATTCATATCTGATATCACAAGCTTTACCGTATTTTTCCCCAAAAACTTTCTTTATTAAATAAAACTAGCGCCAATTAATTTTTACGTTTATTCTGATCAAGTTTATCCAATTTAGCATTTTGCAGAAATATCTTTTCGCATGAGTGAAAGTTTTATCGGAAATACATGTTAACTGAAAAAAAAAAAATTAAATTATTCTATTCGCGTATCGTGGTTATAATGAGCAGTAGATACAGTTTTATGGTCGTTTAATCGACAGACGATTATGCGTCTTCAGCACTGCGTTCCTCGAATCGATTCATCTCTGTTGCCCACGCTGGTTGTTAACAAGATCGAGACAAAGCCAGCGTATCGTCAGCTAGCACCACCACATTGTACAGATGAAGATGCAATTATAAGGACGTAAACAAAGTGCGATGCCAGGCTAGGAATATCGGTTTCGAAAGCAGAGACCGTTGCTCCTGTTTGCAATTAGTGAAGGCGCACCAAATCCCTATGATATAGTAGGTATAGCGGTGTGATTATAGAGAGATTAAATCTCCCTCCAGCTATGGTAAATAATATTCAATATAAGGTTAAAATACGATAATTGCGCACTGCCCGAAATTAAATTCGCGATTTAATTACCAACGGTCTCGTAGAAACTTGATTTTCAGTTTTTCAGAGTTTTTTTAAAACAAAGCCGAACTTTGCAACTCTCCAAATTTGTTTTCACTGTATCCGTGAACGCTATACAGTGACACTTATTAATATTCGGACACGTTTAATTATTCACGAGTAATTAAGGCGTACAAAAGCACAGTGACTTTTCTAATTATGTACATTTAAAAAGTTAGGTTATATTTGAGAAATTCTCGCATATGCAGACTCAGATTTCGACCCGAAAGTTCGGAGTAAAAGGTAACCCCAAAAGCGTCATGTTTCCTCGAGAATTAGAATTCTGCAGAGATTTGACATTATCGATCGCAACGTCGTTGTTCTGAAAAATCCAATTTCGTTCTGTCGTTCTCCTGTAGCATATTTTTCCAGTTGTATTTATTAACACATTTGCCACCAGTCACACGTACACCACCACCACGACTTTGTATTTCACTAACAGAAAAAACAAATTAATTTTTGCCATGTCGTTACTCTGAACATGGTAACGCGTGGCACAACATTTGGAGAATTTATAAACTTTTTGTGACAATTTCTTTTTCACGTTCTATACAAGGATACATTGCGTTTGATGGAACGTAATAACCACACTGCAGATTTATATTTATAACGAAAATGGTTCGCATTGACCGCGAGGTACAGGGGTCACATAGACGCTTGTTCCTTCCCTCGAAAATTTTAATAATTCAGAAATGATACAACAGTGTTTTGAAATTCTGAAAATGTTTACACTGGTTTGCAATTTAATTTACCCATTTTGTCATAAATGCCTAAAATTCGCAGTATAGTGATAACTAGACATCGGATCTTTATGCATTTATGGCTTATGGAAATGTTAAAAAAATGCTATAATATAAAATTCGAGAGAATTTAACACGATTTTTATTTGCTTTGGATCTACAAAGGCTGTCCCCATTAAAAATAAAATTTTATTTCATTCCACTTTCTTAAAATGTTTCTATAAAAATTGGAAATTGCATAAACTTCCGATGTCTAGTGATAACTGTTCGAACACACAAAAGGTATAAGTTGCAGCAATATTACTTATAAAAAATATATAGCAATATTATTTATGACGCGATTGACATAAAATTGTGGTAATTAGTAGGTGCTGGGTAATTTAAAAATTTCGATACCTGCGAGGTACTGTTTGACGTCTACATGAATATCGAATGACTCCTCAAAAATGCCATTTGAGCGCAAAGGGTTATAATACTTACGTTCCGCAGGGATTTCTTTTCGCATCGACTATGCGCCATAACGATATACGGTATCGTAAGTTCAAAAAGAAGCTGAAGCGGTCGGCGGCCCCAAATTAACTGTGCAAACGTCGAGCCCAAAGTTCGCTCCCCACATCCAACACTTGCAAGAGCTGCTCCATGCCGGCGATTACTCCATCCCGCGGGACACGCATAAAAAATGTGCGACAATCGCCGGAACAGAAAAGAAACCACTCGTGGAATGAACGGGATCATGATTGTCCTGCGTCTGAAAAAGTGCCCCGAAATTATGCTCTACGCTAAAACGTTTACTATCCGAAGCGTTGATTACCCAAATAAATGATAAATTATCTATATGTATGCAGAGATGACTCGATATAACAGGAAAGAGATGTGCACGATATTTGTCAAGAATTTATCCCCACCAGGACTTACCATTTAGGACAGTGGTAGTGTAGGGACGGTAGGGGCCCCTGATCTGCCTGCTTCCCCCACCAACGTCAGCGGTGCCTCCTACCTCCATCTCTCCTCCCGTACGTCACCGCTGCGCAGCGAAGATGCGCGCTGCACGAAGGAGACGTTGGTGGGGGAAGCAGGCAGCTCAGGGGCCCCTACCGTCCCTACCACTGACTTAGGAGGCACAGAGGCTCGGGGACAGAGGTAGTGGGGATAGTTCTGGGACAATTAGAACCTAGATACTTGCAACATTTATCGAGTAGAACCGAGTTGATCACAATTAAAAGTTCAATCGATATCCATGAAAAGCACAAGAAATTTTTAGTGAAACTATGGAAATCTCGCTGACTGTACAATCATCGCATCAGATTCGTAGAACCGTATTGAAAGCACGTGTCCGGGTCGTCGCACCAGTCTTTAACCCTCGCTCGACGAGTACCAGGTTATTCCGACCCACCGCACGCGACAGTCGTCTGTTCGCTGAAATTGGTTTCTATCTCTATAACATAAACAAATACATACGTGTTTACTCCAGCGTAGAAGTGTACGCTACGAAATAAAGTATTCCGTAAACAGAACTCGGTCTAACATAGAAGTCAGACGTGCTCGCAGTTCTACAAACTGCAAATAAAGTCTAGCCTAGCAGCCATTGGAACTATCGATGGACGAATCCGGAAGGACAAAGAAGCATGCTTCGGACAATCGAACAAATTATGCTCCGGGTGTTCTCGTAACGGTGAAAATATAAAGTATTGCTCAAATTGTAGATGGAAAAATGTAAATATATAATAAAATATATAATACAGTATATAAAATATATAATGTAAATATATGATATAGAAAATATAATAAAAAACTATGGTTTTAATTCTCGTTAAACCGGATGATTATTTTCTTAATCATTCTAACGAATTCAAAATAACAGTGAATTCTCGATATACAGTCATGGACAGAATTAATTGGACACAGTGTAAATTTTGAATAATCTTTAGTTTCATTTACCATGTTAGAAATAAATTAGAAATGTTTAACGTTGAACATGTTTGTAGATATCGAAAATATATTTTCAGCACATAAAATTATAAAAAGAATGTTTTTGTTAATATTTATAAGTGTTTGTTTGGATGGGTGTCCTTGAGACTGTGGACAGAATTAAGTGGACAGATAGGAAATTCTATATTAGGAGGGAAAAAATGTAAACAAACGTTGAGCTTTGGCAATGTGTGATATTACTGTGTCTTCAGTGGACATTAAACTTTTCACTAACAATAAGTCAGATTAAGAACGTGAATTCAATATGTCTAAGAAAAGAGAAGACTTTTGTGTTCATCTGCGAAACCTAGTTGTCTCGGAGTGTAAAAACGGTCTAAGTTATCGTAAAATAGCCGAAAAATATAAAGTTTCTAAAAGTGCAGTACATAAAATTTACAAAAAGTATTTACAATATAATACTGTCGAAAATTTAATCGGTAGAGCTCGGAAACGTACCACAAATGCATACACTGATAGACGAATTGTGAGAGAAACTCAACGTAATCCATAGATAACATCACGAAATATTGTTGAAACACTAAAATTAAATATTTCTTCAAGAACTGTGAGACGAAGATTAAAAGATGAGAATTTTTTTAAAGAGTTGTTTAGCTAGACGCAAACCACACATTAATGAAGTGCATAAAAGAAAACGTTTAGCGTTTGCGAAAAAATATGTTAATAAGCCATTATCATTTTGGAAAAACATTATATGGAGTGACGAGAGTAAATTTTGAGTTATTAAATAAAAAAAAGTGGACACGAGTGTGGAGAAAATCGAATGAAGCTCTAAAAAAGCAGTATGTGTTACCTACTGTCAAATATGGAGGAAGATCCATAATGGTATGGGCGTGTTTTTCTTGGAGTGGAGTTGGAAATTTAGCACTCATAGATGGAATAATAACAGCAGATAAATATGTTGACATTTTAAATGAAAACCTCGAAGAGTCAACACTAAAAATGGATCTCAATGATAAATGGATGCTACAACAGGACAATGATCCTAAGCATTCTGCAAAGAAAACCAAAAAATTTTTACAAGACTGTGAGATAGAAGTTCTCGAATGGCCACCACAAAGTGCAGACCTTAATCCTATAGAAAATTTATGGAGTTTATTGGATTCAGAAATACCATTAGAAAAACGTCATAATAAAACAGTGGTTTTAAACGAATTGCAGTTAAAATTTCAACAAAATTGATCCAAATTATCTCCAGAAACTTGTGGAAAGCATGCCACGACGATTAGAAGCAGTAATTAAAGCAAGAGGCTACAATACTAAATACTAATTGTTCATTTTGTGAATATTTATAAAGTGTCCACTTAATTTTGTCCACCTAAAATGTTGTGTACTTCCAATTAACAACAATATATTCTAATATATTAGTTATTATAATTGATATTCCTGTTTATTTCACTACATTATTCTTTGTTAATTTAAATATTCTTAACAGTTCTGATTTATTACAATTATTTGCTAAATTATACTGACTTTTCATTAATTGATAAACCTGTCCACTTAATTTTGTCCGCGACTGTATGTCAACGACATGGGTCTTTCCAGCGTCATGTATCGTCCAGGAGATATGCCCCGAGCCGTGTTATGTTTACTCTCTTCGGCGTCCAAGGCCTCTCGAGCTTCGTAGCTCCACGGTAGTGGGGATAACTCCGCGACGTTTATCATCCAGACCTTGGCGACATATATAGCGAAATAACAGTATTTTCCAAATCTTTAATGTTTCGCTTTCCACTCGTTTGTGCAGTGAATGCATAATATTGTATTATATTTCATCGAGCTAATTTCTAAACAAATTGTTAGTTCTTTCAAAAATCACTTGACCGTGGCGAAGTTGCAAAATTTACTCCGTTTCTCGCGAAAGTTTCAATTATCTCCCCGTCAGACGAATATTCAGCCGGTGACGGCAGCTAGAGCGCCTAAATGGAAATTGAATCTTCCGGACGGAACACAATAAAATTATACGATCGCTCGCAGGAAGGAACTCGGTCTTCGCGATCTATGCTCGTCTCGTCGCCTGCTCTAAATGTTCATTGTGGAAATTGTAACGCTCGTAATTCCAGTGTATCACTGTCGATTATGGGGTATCGACATTACTGTTCATTCAAATCCAACCGAATAATATCGCGAACCGTTTGGCTACACTGTCGCTCAAAAGTATGTGGACACTTTCTTAATTGCGATCACTAGACTGCGGATGTTATGCATTCATGACAAAATTTAGTAAGCGAAACATAAAACGGTAGGAAAAAGAATAAACAGTAGATCAAAAGAATTTATTGAAATTAATAAACGAGGAAATAAATCTTTATTTGGTTTCCGTGCCTTGCAATTGACTTAACATTTTGCGCAAAGACCACAGCCGATCGACCACTTAGAATGGTTAACATTAATTTTACATTACTTTTTTAGATTTCTCCAAATTTCTACGGAGTTTTTTCGTCGTGAATGTTTACTGTTTGACTGGTTCTAGGGGGGGGGGGGGGGGGGTTCCCCCCAGTGGTGGGGATAAAAGTTGGACAGTTACGGTAGAGATGTTCTCGACAGTTACGGAGCAAACATGTAGGAACGTGTGTGGCGCGTTTAGTGTCCCGGGATTAGGCCTTATCCATAGAATAAACGGAATAATGGACGAATATCAATACCGCAATATTTTGGAAGCCACATGCTAACCGGGTCACGTCGGGATGGATATTCTAGTAGGACAATGACCCCAAGCTCACATCAAAGACCGTGAAACAATGGTTTTAGGACAATAATGCACGGGTAATGAACTGGCCATCGCAATCGGCAAAATTACGCGACACTACAACGTTATTAAGAAGTCACAAATGTTATAGTTTTTTCGCAGCTACAAGAACGTATTTTCACTTATATACATAATATCGATTTTCCACTAATATTCATAATATCAGCGACAAGATACATATATTTCTTGGAAAAAAAATAATAAAACGAGAAATCAGTACTGAAAAACACATTCTATACGTACTTTGAGAAAAGTCGTAAAGATAAATAACGATGTGATAATGTTGTATGATTGTAAAGGTCAATTTGGTAATTATTTACTTTAGGGGCTTCCTCACCGATTTTGATGACCTTGAAATATGTTGTCAAGGTCATGATTCTGAACAACTTTTTCGTACACATGTTACCGCCGCTCGCCTTTAGTTTACGAGATATTTGCAAAAATGTTTCAACATTTCAAAAAGTGATCGGAGTAGGTGTGGGTTAGATCGATAGTGATGAACTTGAAATATGTTGTCAAGGCCATCATTTTGAACAACTTTTTCCTATACGTGTTACCTCCGCTCAGCTTTAGTTTACGAGATATTTGCAAAGATGTTTCAACATCTCGAAAAGTGATCGGAGTAGGTGTGGGTTAGATTTCAAATTATGGCCACAACTTAAAACGCCTTCAATTAGTTGAGACCCACTGTCTTGTCTGTTCTGAATATTAAGCATGAAACTATACGTATTCATGGATATCTGCAACAATCAAGAAAAGTTGATAGATTTTTTAGTTAACAGTAAAGTGATCCATGGCACGATGAATTGTATCAAGTGCAACGAAAATATACTACTTGATCGCGAAAACTTAATTTTTCGATGCCATAATACTAGTTACATTAGAAATCGAAACAAAAGACGTATAAAAACACAATGTAATTTCAAAATTAGTAAAAAAAAATGGTGTTATAAAATATACACCACTTCAAATAGAAATCTGTTAAGAAATCTGTTAATTCTAACCCCAACCCTAACCCACACCTACTCCGATCACTTTTCGAGATGTTGAAACATTTTTGCAAATATCTCGTAAACTAAAGGCGAGCGGCGGTAACATGTATAGGAAAAAGTTGTTCAGAATCATGACGTAAAAATAAGTAATAAGTAATAATAGATGATAATAATAATAATAAAGTAAATACCCAGATAGCACCCGACGTCTTAAAGACGTCTGTTTTACGTCCATTTTTGGTCTGAACGTCTTACGTCCTGAAAAGACGTCTCGTAAAAGACGTCATTTTTACGTCTCATTTCAGACGTCTTTAAGACGTCTTTTTCGAGTCGTCATTAAGACGTTTCATTTCTTGACGTTTCAGTCATTCTAAACTGCTAGAGAAAAGCTTTACAAACTGTACACACGCAACACAATATAACGCAGTTTTCCATCCTTCGAATAGACGTTTATTTATTTAGGAAAGTTAAATAACTAAATTGTTAATTTAGTACTATTAGAATATATTACATATATATTCGCAATAGAATTTAGCAATAAATATTGTTTAACCGTTTGAGTCCCAAGCAGCGCGATCGCGCTGTTGAGATTTTATGTCGAGAAAACCCAGCACATTTCGAGCATTGTGGACAACTGACGGTGGTTTACCGATTCTCGAAGTCGCGCGGTCAGATTTACTGACGCAAGTACATCACACAGCAACTTTTAATGTGAATAGTACATTTTACAATAGGTAGAATATACTATAATAATGCAATAATAAACTACAAAATAAAAATTCTCATTCAGAGAAAGCGTGGTTGCGCTGTTTGGGATTCTTCGACAGTGTTTTTTCAATACCCCCTGGGACTCAAACGGTTAATAATAAAAATATACTTTAAAATATCACAAATCCAAAATCCAAAATAATATATCAAAATAAATAGATAAATAAATAAATAAGTTAAATAAATAAATAAAGCATAAAATGTTAATGTTCGCGGATATGCTGAAAAACATTCCTTTAATTTATTTTTTTAATTTATTGTGTTTTTGTTATAACAAACATTCAATTTATATTTCTTGTACATGTATACAATATTCAAATTTAATATTTTTCTCATAAGAAAAAATGTGGCTTAAAAAATATTTTTCCAATATTTGACAAACATATCTATCTAATATTTTTGTGCTACTGGGGGTCTGTTTCGGGACGTCTTAAAGACGTCTTTAAGACGTACAGTTTTTTCACAAAGACGTTCCAGAGACGTTCAGAAGCCGTTCGGAAGACGTCGTCTAATAGACGTCTGAACGTCTTCGACAGACGTCTTAAAGACGTCTTTAAGACGCCTCTGTGCTATCTGGGTAATTACCGTCAATTTAACCGGCAGTGATAGATTTAGTGTTAAGGAAAGCGTGAAACTGCGTAAACACTGTACGACATAAACAAGAACATTAGGAAGGGAGGGGAAGAAAAAATTCTTACCGGAATGCAGTTTTTATTCGCTTCCCTATACGTCTTATAGTTTTGTCGCGGGGTGTATTATCGGTGACGGAAAACGCGGAGTCTTCGGGCTCTCGGAGACGGAGGATTTCGAGAGTCGACTCCTCCTCTTGCCAAAAACACGAAAATGGCACGTAAGAACGAGGGGTGTCGCCGTCCCCGGTGCGACGTAAAGCATTTTCACGCACGATTCACACTTCGTCTCCACGGCTGGAGGATGAGGTTGGTGACAGGAGGGATGGGAATGGGGATGGGGATAGGGATGAGGGGTGGCGGCAGGAGGAAAGTGGTGGGTGGTTATCGCTGAGTGTACATTGAGTTTGCCGTCAATTGCCGAAGAGTCGGCGGTTTTTCGTCTCTATTTACGGTTTCCCGAGGATGGCGGGGATTTCCGTTCAGCAAAATATCTTGCAATAAATAAATACGACGCGGGGATCAATATTTGCTGAAGCAACACTGATTAAAATATGGAATGCAGTATGTCCTTTTTATAGACCGTGCTCATCCGGACCGGTGATTAAACAGGCAAAACGAGGAGAAAAAATATCGCGCAAATACTGCGTCACGGTCGATACACGCTGAACCACATAAGAAATAAATTAGTAATCATATATTAGCTGCAAACACGTATGTACCAGCAACAATGTATTTTTGAGATTGTAATTAAATTTTAACAATGTTTTATGGCGTACACGATCGCTCGATAATATTTTCCGAGCTATGGTAATTGGAATTTATCGAACAAATGGAAATAAAAAATATTATACCAACTAATTTCTTGTTCACGAAATAGTTTCGCTGGCAGAGTAAGTATTGTTATACTAATATTTAGCGATGGTATTGCCTTATTATGTAATGCCAATTTCTGTAACGGGATCGTTGCTATGAACATGAGGCATACTTGGAGAAATGATACACTAATATCAAAATCGATAAACGCAACGGACTTGATAACTTGTTATGGAGGACTTCCATCTTTATTGGAATTCGGTGTACATCTTCTTTAATGCGACATTTAATGCTCACTCTGGATGATCCAGTGATTCCATTACCAATATTATTCCATGCATCGTAGATATCTACGAATTATACCGGAGTAGACGTAAATACGGTTCGTTTAAAGAAGTTCTATAACGTTAACGGAATCTATTGGTGTTTGAGAAATAAACTCGCCAATTTAACCGGCGAGCTGGTATAACAGTTATTGAATTTTAAGTGTGCTAAATATATTCAACTAAAGAATATATGCATAATACACAATTTCAAAACGCTGTACCTACAGTAGAACCTCGATTATTATAAACAGTGAAACACGAAAGTTCGTATAATGGAACAATTACTCGATTACGATACTTGATTTTATTAATCTCTACGATAAATAGTGTTGCATATGCATTGCCTTAGGTTGAGCTATTTAAATTGAAAATCAATATTTAAATTCAATTTCAATTTTAAATATTATTTATATTTGCTGTGGACATTAAGGGCTTTAGCATTTCGGTGGAATGTTTTGGTTAGTTTAGCAAAAATTCCAAATAAATCGCCATGCAATATACATTCTAATTCGGTACTTTACTTCGACAGGTATCGGAAAGTGCATCTTCCTAGCGAGGTTTCCTTGCCGTGGTGAAAATCGATCCGCATTGCTCACGCGACTGTCTTCGTCGTGTTCGAAAGTTACAACGGATATTACAGTGCTGACTACCGAATTTTCGCCGGGAGAACATTAGCAAAGACAAAGCAACCAAAGTTATCCCGGAGACTCAAACAAGAACTGCCAGTCAATCGTGTCCCTTGGCAACAACCTAACGACCTGTCAACAATACGCATCGTTGCATCGTCAACGGTATGTTTGATTTTCATTCACTCTCTTTGTACTCGACATCTAAAAATTATTTCAGTCAAGAAAAATATAAAAACAAAACCGGTAACAGCCTGCGGTTTTATGATTGCCAGTTTATCACTGTCATTAAATGTGCGTATGAAATTCGAAACATAATTTTCCCACGGATAAAGCAAATTAACGCTAAACGTACCACCACCGGTCCAATGACCGGTTCTAGATTTTTTATTTGACAATTATTGAAATGATTCAGTAAATATCTTCAATATCTTTAGGAGAGCACACATTGCAATAAGAACCGTGAAAAGTCTAAATAAATTAAATCTTGTCATTTTTATAAGGCAACATGTTCCCGGTACTATTATAGTTCGGTACGTTTAGTGTTAATAAACGAAACATAAATTTCAAAGCTTTCAAAGTAAATATAATGTTAAAATTTTTCGAAATTAAACATTCTCTTGAAAGTGTGCTATACAGCGTGTACTCGATATATGACCAAAACACGGGTCCAGTCAGGGACATATATCGGCTAGGAGATACTATTCTTTGGATGGTTCCGCGACGTTTATCATCCAGGCATTGGCGACATATATAGAGTAAACACTGTATGTCGTTCTCTAAATTATTGAGCCTCGCGAAATCAATGAAAAAGAATCATTGTGTTGACTCACCGTCCCCGCTGTTCGCCCACGCCTAATTCCGGGTTATCCTCTCCGAATTGCGTCTCGGTGTCGTCACCACACTATGTCATTCGCACACTCACAAAGGTTTTACCGCGACAATGTCATTTCGAAACGGGAGCCGACGCGATAGTGATCCTTCGATTTTCGTTACCGCGACGCGTGGATCCTTGACTCCCCCCACCCTACGCCTAACTCGGGATTTTCCTAATTGGACGCACGCGAGATCATAAATCGCAGGACCTTACCCACGAGTGGTCCGCAGGCCCCGGATCATACAATAAATGAATAACAATAATAATTTTTTTGGAAGCTTAAGAACAGTCCTCGGCGTGTTGTATTGAAAATTTCCCTCGGCACAGGTGACGAGGTTTACACGGACGGAATATTCATCGTGGATCAAATAATTCGCATTGAAAACATATTGCGTGAAACAACAGGAGAATCAACAACAATGGCGGAACATTCACGATGCGGAGGTTTTCTATCTATTCAACAAGTTCGTTTTATTAATCGGCGTGACGTTTGCGCTCCGCGGATTAACATTTTGTATTCAGGCGACTTTCGTATTGTCTTTACATGGGAAACGAGCAAATCCAATCAACGCGTCAGAGCCGAGTTCTGCAACTGAGATTACAGTCCCTCGTGTTCTACGTCCGACCCATTCAATACTTTAATCACAGTTTCTCAAATACAATGTGCGAATAGAAAAATGCTGTCCAACGGTTGCGGTCATTCTTCTGCACGAATTCACATTTTTAATTGTTTCCAGGCTTAATTGCCCTGGTTCAGTCCCATTAACGCCCTAGTTTATATCGGTAAAACAATATATTTCACAATCGTAAAATACGCTAAAGGCCACAACAGTTCTAATTGTGCAAGTTCGAGGTTCAAGTTATTCTAGAAGGGTTATACTAGAAGGTTCCATATCTTCTAAAGGTTCTGAGTGATCTGAGCAGTGTCACCAGATCAAGACTTGTCTCCCACTCTACCTTACCCCCTCTACGACGCCATTCCCCCATTCGCCGGCGATAAGCATCTCCACGCTTCCGTCACGGCGCGGTCACGTGACGTGCGCGCGCACCGAATTCCCATTGCGTCCTAACTAATCTAATGGCGGAGAGAGGGCAACTGTATTCCCCTGATCTGGCAACTCTGTGCCAGATCAACACTTGTCTCCCACTCTACCTTACCCCCTCTACGACGCCATTCCCCCATTCCCCGACATGCATGCGTCAAAACGTCACATGACTGATGCAGTAATGACAGAGAGGTCCAATTTTTAAAACATTATTTAATTTTGAAGGGTGTACCCAGTGTGTAATTAAAAAAAAAAAAGAAACTAGTGGATATTTCGTGAACGGTAATTAACTCGAAGAATTTTTGTGAATTGTGAATTTTTGTCGTTTTCGAAAGTACCGTAAACCATGTACGATGCAATCTTTCGGAATCAGTTTGACGATTAAGCATGAAACTATACGAATTCCTGGATATCTGCAATAATCAAGAAAAGTTGATAGATTTTTTAGTTAACAGTAAAGTGATCCATGGCACGATGAATTGTATCAAGTGCAACGAAAATATACTACTTGATCGCGAAAACTTAATTTTTCGATGCCATAATACCAGTTACATTAGAAATCGAAACAAAAGACGTATAAAAACACAATGTAATTTCAAAATTAGTAAAAAAAAAAATGGTGTTATAAACTATACACCACTTCAAATAGAAATCTGTTAAGAAATCTGTTAATTCTAACCCCAACCCTAACCCACACCTACTCCGATCACTTTTCGAGATGTTGAAACATTTTTGCAAATATCTCGTAAACTAAAGGCGAGCGGCGGTAACATGTATAGGAAAAAGTTGTTCAGAATCATGACGTAAAAATAAGTAATAAGTAATAATAGATAATAATAATAATAATAAAGTAAATACCCAGATAGCACCCGACGTCTTAAAGACGTCTGGTTTACGTCCATTTTTGGTCTGAACGTCTTACGTCCTGAAAAGACGTCTTTAAGACGTCTGAAATGAGACGTAAAAACGACGTCTTTGAGACGTCTTTTACGAGTCGTCATTAAGACGTTTCATTTCTTGACGTTTCAGTCATTCTAAACTGCTAGAGAAAAAGTACCGTAAACCATGTACGATGCAATCTTTCGGAATCAGTTTGACGATAAGGATTCGTTCACCGCGGTTCGAAGGACGTCGAAACAGTAGTGTGAAAAGGAGTCGTTAAAAATAAAAGGACGAGTTTCCCCTTCTCGTAACGACGATACGTTCAACGTGTATACGTGTAAAACGAGGTGAAGAAATCCTGCACAGGTTTCCGTGCAGTTACTTCGCCGCTGTTCCTTGGTTGGCAAGGAGTAATAAAGTGCCAGTGTCCAAGCTAGCGGAAATTAATCGACGCGGAGAAAACTGCAGTGCACTCGACGGTTCCCTTTCAGCAAAAACACAAGCAACCTCTTACTTTCTCGTTAAGAAGTTATTGGACGGCACCGTAATGCGCGTAATGTCGCGAGAACCGAACGTTTAATTCCGAGATCTGTTAAATTACCGAACGAATGTCCGTGTTCATAATTATCATTGTACTTAGGTCCTCCGTTGCCCGTACGACGCTTACCCGGGACAAGAATTCTCTTTGTTCGCTGATAAGATAAATCATACATCGTCGCATCACGTTCGTTCCGTAACAGTACTAGGGTAAGGGACCCAATTACTGTGCCTATATTAATCAGACTTATTTTTTAATCACAATGGATATTAAATAAGAGATGTATAACATTTACTGACTTTAACACTTTGACTGCCAAACTAGAAACCCCAAGAATTCCATAAAATTAAAGTTAGTTATTTAATGAAATAAAAATTGAAAAAAATTAAATGTGTTATATTGAGTAGTCCTTCAACTTTCTTGCATTTTACAAATCCTAATTAAATTTGGTACAATGAACATATTAACGTAAAAATTCATTTTAAAACGTGGACAAATATTTCCGTCACCCACATATGGGTGACGTGGCAGTCAACGTGTTAATGGAAAAAATTAAATACCTTTTTTTAATATTTACTATGCTTTATATAGGCACAGTAATTGGGTCCCCTACTCCACCACTGGCTGAAAATATTCATATTAAATAATTATTTAAGTGTGTATTAAAGGTGAAATGAAAAATTATATATTTTCTTAAAAATTTTAACGAACTTAAAACTATAGTATCTTGCAATTCTTTAAATCGTTTTATTGTTTTGCATTTAAAGTATTAACAAAGTGAGGCATTCTTTTTGCTAAATTCAAAATAATAAACTGTCTACCCTTACGCGATAATTATAAAGCAATTTAAGTTGGCAAAAAATTGTTTTGAATCCGCGAGGAATTAATTTATTTATTTCATTTGAACCGCAAAATTATTTCAATTCTATTAAAATAGTTTGATGGTTCTGGGCAAACGAATGCATGAAATCAGTTTGTATAAAAATGTTACATGCTATTCTATTCTTACGTTAACCGCAGTTCAGTAATTACAAATTCCTTGGATTTCGTTCAGCTGGAACATAGGTTAATAATAATCACGAGACCTACTTCGAACCGTAAAAGATTTCCTCCTTTGCAACGTGCTCTGAGAAGCAAGTATGATCGTGAATAATATATAGATAATGCACATACCCAAAGGATTTGGTGGAGCAATAATGGAGGATATTAAGTCTCGCAGTATCTCCAGAATATTAATCCGAGACGAGAGTTGCATATCAGCTGCAACGTTACCGCATTCATTTCCTATTCAATTATAGCCGCCGCTCGTTCAGGAAACATTTTTACGACACAATGGTCACCGATGCTTCGATCCGTTGTCTCCTCCCTTAATTTCCCGTTTACGAGGAAGTTCAAGTGACGCGGAACTAATAAATCATTCTTTCCAAATACGTGCGCCAGACCACTATTAAGTACCAATGAAGTTGAAACGATTTATTGTCGGGAAGAAAGTTCTGTCTGTGTAGGCGATATTCATAAAATATTTCACGGTGGGGAAAAACGTTCAGTCTAGGGAAACTTACCGATAAATTTTTTATGGTTCGGACGTATATAGACGTCAGATTTTGCAATTACCGAAAGCTACCTTTCTAAATTATAATCGTTCCAAATAAACGATATCAAAGTAATCACCCAGTGTTTTTAACGTCTTATATCAAAACGATGTCAAGAATTACCATCGTAAAGAGCAAGGTGACGAGGAGGTACTTGCTCCTAAAAGCGTGTCCCTAAATTCTGAAAGTCGACGAAGTTGTACGCGATTTGAAATTGAAATGTCACGTCTTGCGAGTAGAGTGGCGAAAACTTGAAACACGTTTTTCTCGAAATTATACTTAACGCATCGGTGTCCTTAAATTCTTATAATCTTTCTACGTCTGAAATTACACCCGGACGTTTTGTCGTGAACGCATAAAATTCGCAGTCCACTAATCAAGCATAATTCGACGCTTGCAGTCGAAAAAACACTCCGTGAGAATAGACGATTCGCAGTTTCATCAGTTCCTCTACATTTCCTGCAAATTTCACGGTCACTTCTCCATGAAAAGTTAGGTCCTCTTAAAATTTCAAAAATTCAGAGGAGGCGTAAAGGGAACTGTGAGTACGTAGCTTTCATTACGGGCGATATCATTTTACAACGCAGAGATACAAAAGTTGAAATACTGTTATGACATATGACTTAATAATTACGATGGACACTGTGCGGAGAAATAGTTTATAATACGTGAAATCTAACGACAATGAAATATTCAGGAAATGCAATTTCGTTTTGCTTTCACGTAGTCAATTTAAATTAAAATTTTTCTAAATTGTTTCTTACGACCGTAAGTTAATTTTGAAATAATAAATATTGTGGTTAAAACAGTTACGTATTTGTGCGCTTATTAAAAGGAAATATAGTATTGTATGCGCACTTAGCGATATTTACAAAAAACACTAGTAAAATGATAAATGCTCTTTTTGTAAAATATAAAACAATTTATGCAAAAATAATAAACAAGCTTTAAGAAGCACGGCAACGCATCGAAATAAAAGGGAAACAAGAAATGTACTGTAAAAACGGACTTTTTCATAGATGCCAGGAACAACATCACTGTGAAATGTAACTAAAGTAAATATTGGCAATCTGTTGCTACGCTTTAGTAAACGAAAAACCGATCTGTATTTATTTTGTATTTTCGGTATAACCTTTTATTAAAGCTTGTGCTCCAACCTATATTTACATCTCATATTTTCTTATTTTTACCGATAGAACATGTTGACACTGTTTTGTGGGAAACACATGGAACCCTCTGCACACAAGCATAAAGATCGGAGAGTTTGAACACGGTATTTGGTATTGAAGTTTTTAAGGAATTGAGAACAAGAATTTATGTTTTTACAAAAAACTGGCTGATTTGTTCTTGGAACGTGCATATTAACTTTGAACGAACTAATAGAAAGTTTTTCAGTTGTCGTTATTACATATAATAAATGTATTAACATTAACTTTTAATAGCACTCTCAGTGTCAAGATAGCGCGGTAAACGGCTGATTTCTCATAAGACTGTTTCACTTCTGTAGTGAAGTAACTGCGAGCATTATTTGTCTGTTGAAAAAAGAAAGCTCTTGAGGAGTAGCCTCCAGTTTGATTGCAATTGAAATAACTGCAATGCTCCATAGAACGCTTCGGGTGTTTAATATCTCTCCGACGAAGAGCAGTCGCATAAACTTGCAAGAACGTTATAGTCTTTTCGTGAAATACCTTTAGAAACTCGGATGTTTCCATTGCATCAAAATATCGCAGATCGACGCCAATAAAACTGAACTCTATTGTTGAAGTATGAAAACTTTATGACTTCCTGCGACAATGTACGGTCCCACCCGTACGCGAGAATACGTAACTTACAGTGCGAAATTTATGATTAGCGTCACGCAGCGTTGTGAAACATTCGAGGGGGGAACCTGCTTTTACGGGACAATCTTTTTACCGTCTTGTCCACCGTTTCAACACCGCCGAGAATTGCTCTCGGACAATTTTCCAGTAACATACTAATCGCTTTCTCGCGTCATGCTGCTTTAATTCTGCATACACTGATTTATCTGTATATGTCGCCAAGGTCTCCATGATAAACGTCGCAGAATAATCCCCACGTTTTCATTTGAATGGAATGTAGTCAGTGTTTAACGTGTAGCGAGTAAATCGCTATATGTCCAAAAGACGGGACTAGCCACGGACATATATCGGCTAGGAGATACTTTTCTTTGATCCACGCGACCTTGCACTACTCGGCGAGGTCTCCCGAGGTTCTTGACCCCTTGACCCCTTAGCCCCGTAGTGGTGATAGCTCCGCGTCGTTTATCATCGAGGCCTTGGCGACATACAGTGAGTCACGGAAGTATTCGAACGCTCCGAAATAAAAAGTTTGGAGTTTAACCCTTTGCACTCCGCTGTCCCCTCTCAGGGGACATTAAAGTTTATTAGCGATTACGGGGAATTAATTTATTCCGGCGCAACTTTAAATAAAATATTGATTTTTTTGCAAACATATATTCCTCGATGTCAACCAATTCATATAAGTCCAATATCATTATAATACGTTAATGGGTTCCAAAATTATACTAAATAATACGAGGATTTGTAAATTTCTGCCAGAATGGTTCGGAGTGCAAACGGTTAAAAAATACGAGTCATATTATGAATTACGAAATACTTTTATTTCTATAATAACGTATGAGAATCATGATTACATATATTAAATTTCAAGTGTCTTTGATAATATCAACACTAGTTATGAAACATTTCTTGGTAACATCGACTAAATGAAGGTCACAGAAGTATTCGAACGACGAACCTCCCAAAACAAAACAAACCTTCAATATGACAAAATGTAAACATTCGCGGACCCAGTTAGTGTTTCACACTTCCCGTGTTCAGTACTGTAAGTATTAATAAGATTGAAGAAGTTTTAGTAATAATGTGCCCAAAAGAATCCGAAACCAGCATCACCGACAGGAAATTGATAATTAAGTACCATAATGAAGGCAAGAGCTATGGCGAAATAGCAAAATTGTTAGGAAAAAGTAAATATACCGTTTACTGCATAGTAAAAAAGTTAAAAACTACTGGAATCCTTCAAAATAAAGTCCGTTCTGGCCAACCCAAAACGTTAACGAAGAGGGAGGAAAACACAATTGTGCGTGAGATCAAGAAGAATCCAAGAATTTCTGGTCCACAACTTGCAGTACTAGTTGCTGATAGTTTTAAAAAACAAGTTCGTCCTGAACTTTGTCGAAGAATTCTTCGTAAAAATAATTTTCATGGTCGGATTCATCGAAAGAAGCCATTCATTAGCAAAGTCAATAAGCAGAAGAGACTAACTTTCGCCAAAAAATATGTCAACAAAGATAAGGATTTTTGGAAACGCGTTATTTTCTCGGACGAGAGCAAATTTAATGTATTTGGTTCTAACGGATGTCATAAGGTTTGGAGATTAGAAAAACAGAGAAATAGATCCTAAAAATTTACACCCAACCGTGAAGCATGGGAGTGGATCCATAATGGTATGAGGGTGTATGGGAGCCTGTGGTGTCGGAAACCTCGTCATTATTGAAGGCATATTAGATAAATATAAATATATGCAGATATTGAAAGATAATTTGATGCAAAGTGCGGAAAAATTAGGGCTAGGAGAAAATTTTATGTTTCAACAAGACAATGATCCGAAACATACCGCACATATTGTAAAACAATGGATCATATACAACGTTCCCCACATTTTAGAAACACCCCCAAAAAGTCCGGACATTAGTCCCATAGAACACTTATGGGTAGAAATTGGCAGACAACTTAGTAAATATAATATTAGCTCAAAAGAAACATTAAAAACCACAATTGTGGAAATTTGGAGTCATATAAAGGAGGATATTACTGAAAATTTAGTTGACAGCATGCAACGGCGTTTACGAGCTGTGATAAGTGCTCGTGGTGGTCCGACAAAATATTAAAACACTACATTTATTTAAAACCTCTATTTTGAATTTAGTCGTTCGAGTAGTTTTGTGACGTTCATTTACTTGATGTTAACAAGAAATGTCTCATAACTTGTGTTGATATTATCAAATACACTTAAAATTTAATATATGTAATCACGATTATCATACGTTATTATAGAAATAAATGTATTTTGTAATTCATAATATGACTCGTATTTTTTAAGCTTCAAACTTTTCAGTTCAGAGCGTTCGAATACTTTCGTGACTCACTGTATATAGACTAAAGACTGTAATAACAATACAAAATCTGCAGCGGTTTGATTTTTGTCAATGCACTGTGAACGCAATTGTTGTCCCATAGAGGTTTCCGAGTTGCAGAGGAATCGGCCGTAGAAGTTACGGCTCCTACTCGACCATTTTTCAGAATTGAATCATTTTGACTGTGGCGCCGCTTAAATACCCGACGCGGCTTGCACTTTGAGGGGTATGCGCCAACTTTTTAATTGTTACCCGCGTATTCACGCGTGCCGCGCAGATTTCACTGAGGTTCATACAATTTTCATACGTTGAATGGGTTTCGAATGGATTTTGAATCGTTGCCGAGATACAGGCACCAGCCAACTTGAGTTTCGCTCGCGCTTTCACGCATGGAACGCTCGGTTCGCGGTTGTCAGACACGAACTTACATTATCATTAACCCCTTCGTGGCGTGCGATGTAAATGTGTTTACCTACCAAAGCCAGGGCCTGGAGGCGCGATAGTGGTGAACAGATCAAACGTATACGCGTGTTAATGGCAATCGCGTCGTGTTTACCGTTGTTCCGATTAATCAGGCTTGCTGGCAAATGGAACTCCCTGCTCGCTGCTGTCCTCCTCGAGGAGAAAAAAATAAACCGTCGCCGGTTTTTCACAATTTTCTGAACACTAAGCGTACCGAGCTATAAAAGTAACGGGAGCATGTTGCCTTATAAAAATGACAAGATTTAATTTATTTAGACTTTTCGCGGTTCTTACTGCAATGTGTGCTCATGGAAGCAACTTTATAATTTCAAAAATTGTCAAATAAAAAATCTAGAACCGGTCATTTGACCAGTGGTGGTACGTTTAGTGTTAAATACAATGCTGGACAAGAGCACTGAATCACTCGAGTTTTTTTAAGATATTAGAAACATTCAAACAAGTTGTTTAAAAATTGCTATTTATTGAAATTACGAAAAAAAAAATAGAGATCACGATTTTAAACTTTTATCCGATTTCATTTAAACATGCAGTAGTGTTTATGTCTTTTACAATATCTGTACAGTGATTTCTCGAAATATGTCAACAAGTTATGTTTACCGAGGTCTTTCGAGCTTCGTATTTAACTTTGGAATGAAACGATGACATTGCATTGTGTTTAGGTTTCAGGGACGGTTTTTTTATACTTCTTTTTTTCATGTGTAGGAAACCCTCCCCCGGGGGAGAGGCAGGGGTACATAGAGCTCCAACAACCCTACGTTAATGGGCAGGGTACCAGGTACTCGAAACCGAAATCAACTGGATATGCTTTGATTCAGTTTTCCTGCTCTCCATACGTGAAAAATTGTAAAATAAAGTTTATGCGTACTCTCTTTATATTCGAAAAAATTGGAGCAAAAAATTTGGTAGCAGCTGTGACGTTCGATAAAGCGTGGTCTAAAGGTCCGTTCATTATTCAACGTTTCTATCGATTTCAATGTAGAATACACGAATAATAAACAAATTTTCAATATTGATTTCTTCAGAAATTAAACTTCGATTGTTGAAAAGTTACCGTGTTCGGTTATTTTTATTTTTTTATGTGTACCCATCCCTTTTTGCGTTGCAACTCTGGTTCATATGTATGAGAATGCGTATAATTATAAATAAATGCGTATAAATATGTATATGATGAAAATACAAATAAATTTTTACTTTGTACTATGAAAAAGTTATTTTATTTATTACTTGTCTATACTTCATGACAGCTAATATTTTGTCGAGTTATATGAGTATATTTATCGTCGGCTCATCAGAAAATATGAGATCAATAATTACTGGGATATAATTTGTGTGTGCCGTCAATTATGTGACTGACTGTATGTATTTCATATTGTCATATATAGTTCACATCTACATATGTGTGTACGTGAAAATAAATCAATATTTTATAAGGAGGCAAAGAAACGTATTTTTGTATTTATTGTATTTTTAAATCAAATTGACTTTTACAAAATGCGTTCACTTTATTTTAAAATCAAACTATTATGTACCTCTCTAACCCGAAATTTTAAGAGCTGTTTTCACGCTTTCGACATAGGCGATAGCAGTTAAAAAAAAAATACGTGCCTATTATTTTCTGGTGCTTCAACACTTTTTTCGGGAAAAGTTTGAACAATGCCGGTGATTGAAACTTCCGGATGGTTCCTTGTTAGCGTTAAAAAAAAATCGATGATTATTTCACCATGAGTGAACGACCGTTGCTCCCATATTATTAACAATCAATTTGTTTTAAATACCAAGTTATCGTGGGAAAGTAAATTGAAATTTAACACAAACGATAGAACGTGTTATACATATATATTTTTTTTAAAGCATCGTTTAATCATTTTACTGTATCAAACATTGTTCATTTATTTTTAGAATTGGCATTGTCGAGTTCTGCGCATTTATTGTATTGTAAATTGCCAGGACGGTCCTGTGATTACTTTACCGCGTGGTGACAGAGGATAAAGGAGGAAAAAGCGCTCGGATAATCAGAACGATCAGGGTTAATAGGACCAATGTCTTCAGAAGCCTCGAAGCTCAACTCGGTTATCCCTGCTGTGAAAAGAGTTCGCTGGGATAGCTGGATTCCGCGCAGAAATCTATCGTGCGGTGATTCTAAATCGAAATTGACCCGTTAGCGTGCGCATGCGGCGAGGAAATTCAACATGAGAACAAACAATCAGCTCCTCCATTTTTTGTTTAAAGGAACGTCGTTAGTAAAGGTATCGCAAATTTAATCGCTTGCGATATAGCACACTGATATCCCACTAATACTCAACGAGGCTGTTAATTGAGATAATTAATTGCGTCGGGTTTCGGTATTCAGCAGCTAAAGATTATACATGTACAGTTCCCACAGAACTGCATGATACCCATAGACGAAAATTCAATGAATTTGCCAAAATTTTCTTCCCTATATTAAATCAACAATTCTCAAATTAACCCTTATGTGGGCAACCAAACTTTTCACGGTTGTTGGGCAACCGGGGTACCCGGGTACCCAGAGCGTTCGGTGCCGATGTATAAAAAATAAAGTGACAATTTTACTTTCATGCGTTCCCATAACTTTTAGTTTTTTTGTCTATGGTATACTAAGTATTGTTTTAAACAGTTTAAGTGAAGCAACTGCTTCAAAAAATAGTATAACTCAATGCTAAGATCAAACTTTTATGCTATTCGTATGTGGACGTACGGTATTTGACTCTTCCACTTACACAACAGTACAACAGTATTCAACTTTATTTGGTCACAACCAAAATGTTACAATATATTCGTATGTGCCAAAAAAAAGAGAAAAGTTGTATTACTATCCACAATGCACAATGATAGTGTTGTTTCTGGGCCAAAGAGGAAACTAGAAATAGTCCCCTTCTATAATAAAACAAAATCTGGTGTCGACATGATGGATCAATTTTTGAGACGATACAGTATACAAAGACGTACCAACAGATGGCCATTAGCATTTTTTTTTACATAATTGACATTGCTGCTCTTGCCTCATACATCATATATGTTTCTAATAACGATATGTTGCCTAACAAATCCAATAATCGCCGAATATTTTTACGCCAAGTGGGAGAGGAACTTTGTCTTCCAATAATTAGAAGTCGATCAAGCCAAGTTCAAGTGATGAGATATTTCTCTTGTAAATTAGCAATAGAAAGCATGCTGCATAAGTCACCAACAATGACCGACGTTCCTTCAACTTCAGGCACTGTACAACAACGAGATAAAACTGGACGAAAAAGAGTTGTAGGCTCATGTTATATATACCAAGCTGACCCTGATCGAAAACGTAGAAAGACACGAAAATATTGTCAAAACTGTATAAAACCAGTTTTCCGACGAACACGCCAATACTCTGACAGTTTGTAAAAATTGTCCTATTATTGGTTAATAATAGTAACTATACTAATAATAAAATAATACCAATTGAAAAAATTTGTGTGTTGTATGATTGTGTTGTAAAACTTCCCTTCATAAGCATCCAACTACAACTTCCTATGTATGGGTACCCGGGTACCCGGTTACCCAACAACCGTATAAATAAGATTGAAGCCTTATTATTTAATATGTTTTGCATCAATTTTAATTCTGTAACCATAAATCGACAGAGAACCTTCTAAATAATGGGGATCCAGGGCGGTTTTGCGATATCTTCATAAAAACATAACAAATTATTAGAGCAAACATAGAAAGGGGTACCCGGGTACCCGGTTGCCCACATAAGGGTTAACCTAGCAGGATACAGTAAGTGATATAATCAAAATAAATTTTGTCCTGTGCTAATACTATCTGACCCACACTATATCACAACTGTAAGAACAAGGACAATGCATTTTGTCCCATTTCGGTAGCTCAATCCGTTCTCGAGATACAGTATTGTCCCCGTAACTGTCGCAAAGACCGTTTTAAGTATTTGATTACCGAATTACTTGTACATTATGAGAAAGAACTGGATCACTCCCATCAGTACTATCGACGAAGACTGACATTAACACTTTGATCGCCAAACAAGAAAGCTCAAAAATTCCATGAAATCAAAGTAAGTTATACAATAAAATAGAAATTGAAAAAAATTAAATGTACGAACGCAGATTTCCTAGAAGAAGAGTACCTCATCCCTCTGTGTCTATTAATACTCATCGGCAATTACGCAATTTGTGGTTCATTTAGAAGTAGGAATGAATATCATGATGTTCGGTCAGCCTTAGGACAGCGACGACGCACGGAAAGAATCTTTATTTGCTTATAACTTTGTAATAAAGCGTTTCTGAGCAAACTTCAAATAACATTTTTTTCTTATTTCCACTTGTAGGATATGCTCTCCAAGATTGTCCATTCAAACCCGGGACACCATGTATAGGGTAATTCCGGAAGAGATGCACCAGTTTTTATTGTGGCAATACTGGACGATTCTCAACTGTTTTTCTGTCATCATTTATAACATTTTAACATTTGTAAGTAATCTTAAAACGAAGAACACGTGTATTATATTATTTATGTGTAACCGAAGTATAAAAACATCTTAGAGTGTTACTTTCTGATGAAATATTTTTGTTAGTAGTCAGTACAAATGTCATTACCTTCTTATGGTATGGTTTTAACTATCAGTATCAACTTAAATAGAGATTTTTTTGTACTGGTTCTTGTTTTTGTATAGGTGCGTCTCCCCCTCAATTCACAATTTTTTGGACACTGCATAAGAACCGTTATTTGTATCTAAAAAGTATAAAAATCGATATTCTTTTAATTATTTTGTTCTTCGAATTTTTTCTCTACATTTTGTGTAGATTATCTTAAATTTCAATAATAATCAACTTTCCATTAATGATTTTTATCGTAGAACATTTTAGAATAACTATTACTTTTGGTCCCTGCATATTATAATGAGAATCGTACAAAGTTTCAGTAAATTCAATCTTCTTCTGTCTATGAGATGTTTTACTTTTATATGTTTTGTGCTTCGTAGGTTTAGTGTTAACACTTTGAACGCCAAACAAGAAAGCTCAAAAATTCCATGAAATCAAAGTAAGTTATTTCATAAAATAGAAATTGAAAAAAATTAGATGTATGATATGGTGTAGTTCTCTAACTTTTTTGCATTTTACAGATCCTAATCAAATTTGGTACAACGAATATATTAACGTAAAAATTCATTTTAAAGCCTGAACAAATAATTCCGTCAGCCATATATGGGTGACATGGCATTCAACGTGCTAAACAGACATATACTTTTCGCATTTAGGGCAACCCTTCTGCATCGTCACAACCCATAATATCTCGGGTCGAAGAGATGACCTCGTTGACTTAGCAAAATGAATGCACTTGTTTCGGCGCATGACAAATTTCATCCAACAGATTTTTGTCGACGTGCTTTAGAATATTTCGCCCAATTAGGCTCCGAGTATTTCGGTCCCGCCGGCGCTAATATTCGGGCTGATTGTGGGGCTAATTTCGCGAGTGCGGCTTTAAGCTTGAATCACCTCGGCAGCACTTTCTTCAGTGGGGAGTTCGATTGTTCCGTAAAAGTGCTGCTTTGACATTCAACATCCCGATTCGTGTGTTGACCGCAATCTTTCCTTTGAGAAAGAACTCGGCGGTAGGGGGAGAGGGAAGGCGAAGGGGGGAGAAAAACTGAAGGAAGTAGTATTGCAATCGCGATGGCTGCCATTCAGAAGCGTACTCGTCTTCACTTTCTATTCAAGACGAAACTCGAAAGCGGTGCACGAGATTCTTTGGAATGCCTATTCGAGGATCCGAATAGATTATAAACGACGATGGTCCCTTTCCCGCTCGTAAACGTCTTCGCGCAGACGGAGATTATCGTTGCATATGAAATACGCCGTTCCCGCTGTTTTATCATAAAATCAAGGCTCGCGGCTTCAGCGTGCTCGTCGCGTCAGCCACGATACACTGGCTTCGTGATCACTTAATGACGCTGGCAATCCTTGCTGACGCCTCAACGAAATTCTTCGTATGAATAAACTAAAGTGAGTTCAGAACTAGTCCGCGGATTTTGTGCGACTATGACAACAACGAGTTGGCCAAGTGCAAATTAGCGAAAGCATCGGAAGCATTTTTAACGAACCCTTTCAGAATTCGTTATTTTCTTCCGGAATTTTCTACCTTTCGTGGATGTGTACCTTTTGCAAACAAAGATTTCGCCCAGAAAGCCCGATTTTTCCTGCAAGTTCTTCTTAGATCGTTACCCTGAAGAGCGGAAACGTCCTGACGCCAATTAAGACGTTTTCGGAGCTGATTCCAGTAAAATCCGTACAGCCCTACGCGAGAACAGTGTGTGGATTGGGGAGGGGTAAGAACCGGAATGTCATTACAATGAATTCTCGATACACACTTACTGACAAAAGTTAAGAAACAAAGTAGTCGTTTGGGAATTGGTGTATATTTTTTATCTCCTGAAATACATATGTCCGAATTAAAAATAACATGACGAGATTACGTATCATACATGAACATACAATAAGTTTTTTTCTCGATTATACTTGTATAAGCACTACAATTAATATTGAGTCAAGGAAACGAAAGAAAAGTTTGTGACAAAAGTTAAGAAACATACTGTGCGTGAATAATGTAGTCACTTTTGACAAAAAGAAAACAATGTGCAGGAGTTTATACTTTGTATGATAATCTAATAAGATGTTGGATAATCCTTGGATTTGGTGACTGCATGTCATTGATTCGATTAATCGACCACAATGCTCGGGTGATATTTTAGACCATATTTTTGTAATTTCTTGCATTAACTCCGCTTTATTAGTAAATGAATGACTCCCCAATTGACGTCCAACGTAATCCCACAAATGTTCAATTGGGTTCAAGTCTGGAGATTGACTTGGCCACTTAATTACATTAACATTTTGCTCCATGAGAAATGCCTTAATTAATTTAGAAGAATGTTTTGGGTCATTGTCATGTTGAAATGACCACTCCATTGACATTTTCTCCTTAGCAAATGGCAACATATGATTTTGCAAAATATCGCGATACAAAAATCTATCAATAGTCTCCTTTATTTGTATTAACGAACCAGGACCGTTACGTGAGAAACAGCCCCACACCATCACATTACCACCACCAAATTTTACTGTTGGTTTCAGATACTTGACATTAAATCGCTGTCCAATAGGACATCGTATGTTACTTCTGGAGTCATTTCCGAATAAGTTGAACTTACTTTCGTCACTCCATAGAATTTTTGACCACTCAGCAACAGACCAGTTAATGTGCTCTTTAGCGAACTCCAACCGAGCTTTACGATTCTTCTTAGAAACAAATGGTTTCTTACATGCTTTCCGTGAAAAAAGATTATTTTCATCTAAACGACGGCTAACTGTCCTACTGCTAATGTTCCCGAGGTCCAACTGACTTTTAATTTTGACAGTTGTGCAAAATGGATTGCAATTTAGACAGCCTTGCAATTCGACGATCCAGCTTTTTACTTGTTTTTCGTGGTCTGCCGGTTCTTGGTGCCACTTTAACAGTTCCATTGTCTTGAAAACGTTTTATAATCTTCGTGATAACACAACGATTTACACCAAACACTTTTGCAATGTCAATTTTTCTCTGCCCTTTTTTAAACATTCCAACTATTCTTTGTTTCTCGCTTTCAGTTAAATGTTGCCTTCTTGCCATATTTACTGCAGCTAATAATACAAACCACGCTCGACGATGTCAGAAAGGAGACTAGACTCCTTCGAACATGTTTGTTTACATTACTTACTCTACTTCTTGCAAGAATTCTTCATGTTTCTTAACTTGTGTCACGAGTATTTATTTTGTTTCCTTGACTCAATATTAATTGTAGTGCTTATACAAGTATAATCGAAAAAAAACTTATCGTATGTTCATGTATGATACGTAATCTCGTCATGTTATTTTTAATTCGGACATATGTATTTCAGGAGATTAAAAATATACACTAATTTCCAAACGATTACTTTGTTTCTTAACTTTTGTCAGCAAGTGTATGTCGCCAAGGTCTGCACGATAAACGTCGCGGAATTATCCCGACCACCGCAGGTTATACGGAGACGCCTCGAACGCCGAGGAGTGTAAACATAACACCGCTCGGGTATGTCTTTTACGACGCTGACAAGACCCGTGTTGGTGACATATATCGAGAATTTATACAGGGTGTTTGGTAATGGGTGATGCAAGCGAAAAGGGGGTGATTCTACATGGAAAAATAAGTCGAAAATATAGAATCAAATTTTTTCATCCGAAGTTTCGTTATCGAGAAAATCGAGTTTGAATTGCAGCATGCTATTCGATAGGAATTGTCTGACGCGTCTGATCATGACCAACCAAATCTACTTCCTGCATATACTAAAGCACACAAACCTGACAGATCTTCAAAGTCGATTTTCTCGAAAACAAAGCCTCAAACGAAAAATGTTTATTCTATATTTTCGACTTATTCTTTCATGTAAAATCACCTCCTTCTCGCTTGTACCACCAGTTACCAAACACCCTGTATATTGAGACATTTATGAGCCATTCCGCTCGGTGTCTGGACTTCTAGCGTCCATGTGACTTTGTAATAGGTCAATTTCTATTAATGCGCGGGAAAAGTTCCTCACATCTCGTTCGTGAATTAGAAACAGAGTCCTTCTTGGGAAAAATGGAAAAAATATAGACTAATCGACATAATACAAACCGCAAAACGTGCACTGAAATCTGAAGCTCAAAAATATGTAGCAAACCAGTCACGTCCTGGTCATAAATTCTAACCTCACGTCTCCGACACCGATTCTAAACAACGCTGTCCGTGATCATCACTTTCGTAACGTAACAATTTAATAATTAGCGTTCTTAAAACTTTATCGTGCTTTTCAAAATATTGCGATCAACTTATTTTTAAATCGGACGATCCACTTTAGAACCATATCGCAACCGCAAAATTGTGGTACTTGGGAGCGGTTATGAATTAATACGGAAAATATTAAATATTATTCTTAATTAATTTGGTATCGAGCTTGCGGCGTGGTTTTTCGTCGATAGGGGCTACAAGCGACCACGAGAGGCTGATTCCACCAACAACCCAATAACTCCGTAATTGTGGCAGATACAGTGAAGGGCAATATTTGCAAATTAGCATTTATGTATTTGTTAATGCAAAGCATTAAAAATTTCAGGAAGCAGATAATATCATCTGAATCATGTCTTTATTACCTTATTCGTGTAAGAAAGAACAATAAAGAAACGGAAATCTCATACTTTGTCCTCATTGTCGAATATTTTTGATAAAATCTTGAAAGGACAAAAATAAATATTAATCAGCGGGGGTTAGATTCGCAAGCGAGAGCGATAAAACGGACCATTCTAGCTCGAAAATCTTTTCTATAGGGATTCCCGCAATATGTGGCCTAGCATTGTCGTGCAAAAATACGATGCCCTTACTGTTGAAAAGTGCTGGTCGACTTTCTTGCAGTTTTCGTTGAAACCTTGCCAAGCATTCGACGTACAATGTTGCTATAACTGTTGCATTACACTGTAGCAACTCATTACGAATTATTCTGTTGCAAATCCTCTACAATATGCTTACCGTAAAAGAGTTTGTTCATATCGTAAAGGTTCACCATGTTTACGCTTCTCGGCTTGTTTTACCAGAAGTAATATTTTATAATTAAACAGCTATTCACCTATGACAAAATTAATAGTACAAATAACACCGATTTTTAGATCAGGAAATCTAGCCAAGTGATTCTCTCAAGCCCTACATATCACGCTCGTTATGACATATTTTAATTTCTTTACATCCCAGACGTTGGTCGTAAAAAGTAATTGATTTGACCCGGAATAACTCTGCCATAAATCAGTTTCAGGAAAAACTAACAATCCACATGTGGGCTGACAGTCGGAGTGCTAGGATGTGAGATGAAATTCGATGCCCCGTTATTTACCCTCTGACTCGTGAAACAACATGCTCGTAAATCGACGACTGGCGTGCTCAATTCCTAGAATTGACCACAGTTGCAGCGAAAAACTTTCGCGGCTGTTTCGCCCTCTAAAAAATAGAGTGCTCATGAGATGGCGATTTCGGGCAGCCCGACATTTTCATTTGCCGAAATTTTCACCTGTAACAACCTTCTGTATTCAAGTTATCTTGCAATTAAATTCGTTATAAATAACAGGGAATCATTGTGGTGCAGACAATTTCAAGTGCCACCGTGCCACTGTTTACGTCCAGGCGAAACTTCTACTTTTGAATCCTTTCAAAGGGAAAGGGGGAGTGTCCTAATTTTTTCAAGCTAAAGTTTAATTTAGGGGACCATAAATTTTGGAATTTTTTTTACATGATCCCGTAGGCTTTGACGAGAAAATGCCAGAAATCCAAGTTTTAACGTTAGGAATTCACTGATTCAAAAGATTTCAAGTGTTTCTGATGGATAAGGGCGTTGTCCAGAAATACGAGAAAAGATGCATTACTTACTGGATGATCTGGTACTTTGTAATTCTAGCAGAAGGCGCACGAGCGAAATCAATTCCTGTTGGCAGACTCTAAAAATCGATTTTCGCATACACTCCGACCGCATTATTCCAGCGAAACTGCATTGCGAATTCCATCAAGTATCTTTTGTTTAATTCGCCGCGCATTCATTCACTGGCTGCCTGCATCTACATTCCATTATCCAAACCGTACTAATTCCAGACACGGTTCATGATCGTACACAACAAAAGAATCGCAAGATAAATTACACGTATGAAAGCACATATACAAAACTTTAATTTCCGTTCTACGGTTGAAAAATATGCAAGCACAGCGAGTACACACAATGAGTGTAGCTGAAACACCGGAGAAGCGTCTACGTGTACACCCTGACGCGTCGTTCACTGTTTTCGTGCAACATTGTGTTTTGGAAAATAAAACCTCGCCGTCTCGTGCTCACGTAGCGCCTTCTCCTGTTTGTTCGTGTAAATGCCGAACAAAAAATCAAGTAAATATGAAAAGGTAAGTAAAAGTGATTCATTAATCATGAATTCTTTTTCGAAAAACCAGCTTTGGGTGATGTGAACAATCGTCGTGTGGAATTTTTTTAATTTTTACATTTTTTCTCAATCAGCAGGAACTGTTATTCACATTTTTATTTACGTAACAAATTCACTGAACTTTCAGAAGCAAAATTTTACTATTCCCGTATATCAACTAGCAGAATTACATTTATTAACGTAACAAAATTTATTAAATATTAGTTCATTTCTGCTTTAAATGAATTTCTTTCGTTAGCCCACCATGTTTTTCTTCGTAGTCTTTGTGCCAGCAAAGTTGAAATAACTAGATGTTTCAGCTGACTCATAATTGGTCCTTTTGTATCTGCTGAGAAAGGATCAGACACGCCTGCACTATAGAGGATAAGGATAACTGAATGAGGATAAGAGTACTAACCCTCAACGAAGAAATGGGACGCAGGGCAACCGTCTGGTTATGATCAGAATAATGATCTGGCTTCCCTGGGCACATTGCTTCCACTAAGGTGCCATAAACCTTGGGAAGCCATTGTTTTATAATGATAGCTATTGCCGTATGCAAAAGAAAATGTCAGAATTTGCTTCGCAGATAATATGAAGTTTAAAGCTTGTCTAGCAGACCACTGTAATTTAAATTTTAACACGGAACGGATGTTCAAAAAATTATGATAAGTGTATAGTATTTAATGCACACGATTTGTGTAATATTATACACTAAAAAATTCTAGAATACGTACTGAAGCCCCCATTTTAATACATGATCGTTGAGACGTGAAATGTTTAAATAATTAATGGGAGAAAATAAATTCAAGAATGAAATTTCGCTCTGTAAACGACCTTGGTTGCCCCCGGTCAAGGTGACCTTGACTTTTCGTTGAAATAGAATTTGTTTTCAAATCGAGCAATTTGTAGCCCATTGAAAACTGATCAACTTTTCCTAAGTGCCTCAGAAATCGTGTGGCCTAATTTGTAGACCACTCTGTACAATGTTTAACGAACGTAAAAATGAAGAATCTTAGTACACCCTGTATAAGCGTTTCGGCTCGTTGACAGTTTCTGCGACGAAACTGCTGGGAATAGTGAAACTGGTGTTTGCAGCGGGAACCGAGTCCTGACAATAAACGCACTAGTTAAGCGGCGTCCGTGTAACAGTTTTTCGCTAACGAAGAAACCTGAAATGTAACGAGATCGGACGAAACGGCGATTGGAACGGCGGGGAACAGCAGGGGGGTGAAATGATGCCATTTTGGTATGCACGTATACGCCGGGGCGCGAGCGTAACACTCTGTGTTAACGAATAAAGAATGGCGTGTTGCACCGGCTGCATTGGATGGGGCCTGGGTATACTGTGAAAGGACATGCAACGGACAACGTGTCGGCGCGAACAAAAAGGAGGTCGCAGAGAAAAGGACAAAAGCGAACAGCCAAGTCAGCTGCTGGAGCTGCGGGTCATGCACAGACGAGATAATTTCGATCAAGAACTCCAAAGGAGAAAACAGGGGGTTCGTGTTGCCGTGATTGATTTGCCCACCCCCATGTTGCTGCCCGCGTTCCAATCTACGAAACTAGTAACCGTTGTTACAGAACTTATTGTTCATTAGCTAGGAAAAGCTTACCTATCTTAGAAAATTTAACCCTTTGCACTCCGAACCATTCTGGCAGAAATTTACAAATCCTCGTATCATTTAGTATAATTTTGGAACCAAGTAACGTATTATAATGATATTGGACTTATATGAATTGGTTGACATCGAGGAATATATATTTGCAAAAAAATCAATATTTTATTTAAAGTTGCGCCGGAATAAATTAATTCCCCGTAATCGCTAATAAACTTTAATGTCCCCTGAGAGGGGACAGCGGAGTGCAAAGGGTTAACGCAGTCACTGTCACGTGAGTCATATACAGGGTGTCCCATTTGCTCGGTTATTGTAGGAAGAATTTTTTCACCAAGGTCATTTTCTTTTCTCTCAAAGTCATCGATGTTTTCTGTGCGTGACTACATATTTGTATTACTATGATAGTCGAGATCAAGACGAAACCAATGACCTACAATGTTGTGACCTTCGCGTGACCAGAAAACACAAATTTTTTGGACCTGATGTAAATAGCTGATTCGTTATAGTACTGCTGTAACCCCTCAAATTTTCATAATCGAATTAACAAATGTTTGGAAGTCAACGGGAAATAATTTTTAGCAGTTATTCGAATAAATTCGTTGCACATAATAATTTAGATACATACTAATGGTTTTATGAGCGGAGCTTTTTAGAGGTAGTTCGGAACTGAACTAAGGAAAGAGAATTTATCATGTTGAGAGAAAGCTATTCGTTAATCTGCTGGCTTTTATAACCCCGCGGGTTCTCTCCCATTAAACGCGTTTTTCTTCTGTCAGATACTTAAAGCTACACGATTTTGCAAAATAACCGTGGGCAAGATAATACTGTTATCTTCCGTATTTCCTGTATGAGTGGCGTAAAAAACGATACTATAATACAATGTTCTAGCCAAGAAACGCAGCATATTCTTAATATGCGAACAAAGTACCTGAAAAACTAATCTCGTTAATTCAGCAATAGATTAACCACGCTGGTTCGGTACACTGCGCACGCACTGGACGCTAATGCAAATTTTTATCTTGAATCCGACTGTGGAAAATAACAAAATAAATATATTAGATCAAATTTTACGACGAAGCATTGTGAAACATTGAAAAAGTGATGTTACATACTAGTAATTTATTGTTCTATGTAGAATTTCCAATCGATGGAACATTAATATTCTGTTAAATTGTGTTGATGAAATATGTTAAAATTCACCGCCTTTATAGCTGATATTTTTATTGGCATGTATTCAACTCTTCGAGGAATTAGCGAGCAACGTTTCTTACTAATTGATACCTTTGGAATAAAATCTTTACGATAGCAAAATGTCTACGTCCTTCTTGTAAGTCTGACTTAACTCAAGCTCTTAACAACTTGGGCAATTAAGAAAACGTTCAAAGCGAAAACTTTATTGAATCAACTTCCCAGAGCTGGTGCAAACTCCGTAGATTTTAAGAACAATTAACGAGAATAATTTCCAGTAATGCACTACAAAAGATCTGGTGTAGAAATACGTGATCAATATTAAAACTTTAGACAAATTTTTGCAGTGACAATTTTTACTCCAACCATGTACTGTATACAGGACATCGAAACGTTCTCGGTGACCTTGAAGTCTCGTAAAATCGTGTAAAATGGTTTTCCACCATTGAATGCATCCCCTAAAATGATGGTACTTTGTCCCCATGAGCTTTTTTATATGACCATAAATGACGGAGATATTTAGGTGTTCCAATTTAAATGGCCCATTCGGCATGAAATATGTGTTTAAACGGACGAGCCGATGAAAGTAATAGTTTCCGAGGAAAATCTAGCCGAGCTCGAAAAACTATCTTCTAAGAAAAACCCGCTTAAACTTTCGTACGCATCGCGAATGACGCGCCATTTTGGAGCCGAGGTCTTTGAACCTCTGTAATTTCTATGCATTCTTTATTTATGTAAAATCACTTTTAGAGTGTGTTTTTTGTAATATTACCTCTTAACAGGTTCATGAGGACGTGCCACGTGAGGATGTGTTGATAGTTATTGCCGCTCTTCCCGCGCGAATGTTAAGCGTTATCACGTTTACTCAGACTGCGAACTATCGCACTGGAATCATTCCAAAATTCCGTAAAAATTTAGTATACTATTTAGATACTATTAGGCAGTGGCGGCTCGCATACAGGCACTGTGGAACTGCAGCACTTCCTGTTTCCGCTTGATATTATCGATAACACTTAATATAATAAAGGATACAAAATCTTTGTATGGTACTGCGTGCATGCGCACACAGGAAGCTGACATTTTCCAGAGCTGCACTCCCACTAATTTTAGTTACGAGCCGTCATTGTTTTTGGATGTATAATTTATGACTGAATAATCAAAATATCTTAACCCCTTGACTACGGCAGACTTTGATACGCACAATTAAGTTCCGATGTGCGCCGAGAACGGCGAACTTTTGGGTAGGGATGCATTTTTGTGAAAACGTACTTCTGTAATCAAAAAACTGAATTTCACTACGTTAAATATTATTTATTTTTCTGAACCGAATTAGTATAAATATCTAATAATCAGTAAGAAATATTATATTTTCCGTGTCAGAAAGCCAAACCACGTCGAGCGCCTATAGGCGCCCTCTGTGTCAGAAAGCCAAACTACGTCGAGCGCCTAAAAGCGCTCTTAGTATCACAAACGCAAAATTTCTGAGCACCTATAGGCGCCCACAGTAGTCAAAAGGTTAAATAAGTTAACAAAACTTCATATTTGCAGTTATTGTTGGGTTGTTTGTGTCGGTTGAGTTTGGTATGAATGAGTTGGTATGACTGAGTTTGAACGAGTGTGAAATGTGAGAGTTGGCAGCCCTGAGAATAGAGGTTAGGATCGCCGCAGATGAGATATGTTGTGTCTGAGTGAATGCAGAGTGTGTCGAGTGTTGTATTTAGATATATTTACATTATTGTTATTAAAGTAGTTATAAACAGACTTGTCATGAGAGACACCAGTACACCAGTATCTGTAACTTGCATAAAATTTCGTAATTTTTAGACATTTTCGAATATCTTAAATCAACAACTAAACGAAGACGACGTACAAAGAAATTGTGGAATTTCTTGAGAACTCTCATAATATCGTGTAGTGTACTGGTGTTGCTAATCGACGAGTTGTAACTAGTAATTACCAAGCAAATTCTTACTTTCGCACTATGGTTTGAATTTTAGTCGGAATAATTCATTTTGAATTATTAGACGCGGACTAAACCGTCATGGTAATATGTATAGTGCTATGTTCCATGGAATGCAAGATAAATTGCGAGAAATACAACCTAGTCTTGTCAACGCGAGGAGTCTTCTATTGCTCCAGGATGACACAAGACGCTATACTACGACAATTACGCGACAAACTATTACACGAATACACAAGAGTAATGTTGTCGCATGCTTCATGCTCCTAGAACATGTCACCTGCAGATTATGATCATTTTCGAGCGAGGTAAAATAATATACGTAAAAATATTGCTTGGAAGATTTATTTATTTATTTATTTATGTATTATCGCTTTAAACCGAATAGTTTATTTAGCAAGTATAATATTGCTTGTAGCTTGTATTTCACAGGTGTTAAACAGACTTTGGCAAAATATTGCAGACATTTCTTAATTGTAAAAATATGTTCACGCTTAAATACCAAAAACTGTACACTTTATTTAAATGTGTTTAATCTTCTTTCTATTTTCGTTCGACCAGCAAGTTGCGCACAGGATAAATGAAAAATTAGGTTCAAGCTTCCGTGATTCCATAAGCCGAAATATTTTATTCATGAGGATCACAAAGGATAAGAAAACGGTCATCGAACTGGCATACGTTATCCAAGCGAAGTAGTAAACACAGGGTGATCGGTAACTGGGGTGGCAAAACCGAAAGGGGGGTGAATCTACATAAAAAAATAAGTCGAAAATGTAGAATAAAATTCGTTTATATCAAGCTTCGTTTTCGAGAAAATCGAGAATTATTTTGTAAATCCGCCAAGTTCGCGTGCTCAGCATTTGCACCAAGTGCAAGCGGCAGGACATGAACAGACGCGTCAGGCGTATTTTGAAACTCGACTTTCTCGAAAACAAAGCCCCGGAAAAAATTATATTCTACATTTACGGCCTGCTTTTTATACGTAGAATCACGCCTTTTTTCAGCTTTACCACCGGTTACAGATCACCCTGTAAATTTAACGACTTCGACGAAACCTCGAAACCGAAATGAAAGTCCTGTACAAATACATCAAACTGCCGCCAATTTTCCCATTTCCATGATATTCGCGTACCATGGATGCGCTGTAGATCGATCCCACTCATTGTACAGGGTGTCAAGAAATTATGTGCAAAAACCGTTACCGTGTGATTCTACACCTTAAGATCGGCGATGATCTATTAAAAAAGTTCGCTGAAAAACTTGACTTTAAACAAACAACTTTAAAGTTCCGTAAACTATCTTATTCCATATATCTACAGTGTGTTCCAAAATGGTATAAACGTGGAGGATTTTGTCGAAGTGTAACTTGAAACGGTAAGAACATCAGAAAGATTTAATGTTATATTATTTTCAGCCTATCGAACGTATCAGGAAAGAACAAAAAAATGTCAATTTCGTTCCGGTTTGTTTCCATGTACAACAAGCAACTTCTGAACACCAAACGAACCTTGTAAACAACTTTTATTTGGAAAAAACACAAACACCACCGAGAACGGAAAACTCGAGCCTGCCTCCGGTTCATTTACCTGTCGGTTCGAGTTAGGGCACTGGGGCGACAACCCTTGTAATTCCGAGGAACGATAGAAACGGCGGCGAATGGATACGGGTGACGCGACGACTTTGGGACAATTTTGGAACGGCCGGTAATAAACGAGGTCCGGCCGTTGGCCGCGCGCGGGGTCGTGTATGCAATTAAAAAGAAAAAAAAAACGAAGAAAAATAAACAGGAAGAAACGAACGGGGCGGCCTGAAAAAAAAACGTGGAAAAAGCGCGGCCGCGTCTCATTTCGGCTACTATACGAAAACATCAAAAGCAGCTGTCGAAATTGTCCGGAATGAAAGTGGGTTGCGAGTTGCGATGGTCGAAAAAAAAAAAAAAAAGAAAAAAGTAGGGGGTTGGGACTGGCACGCGCTATCGTTCCAGGACGATCGATGCGAGCCACCAAAAGAGCGAAAATGCACGGAAATCGAGACGCGTCGCGCAGCTGAGTCTGCACATCGGCTGCCGGGACCGGGTCGTCGCTCGTTACCATTACACTAGCCGTGATCGGATTGATTTGATCTCGGGGCAAAGCGGGTATTAAAAGCCGTATCGAGTATTTTACCTGGCCTGTTGTAGAACGGCCAGGCCCGCTCCGCTCTGTATCGGTAGAACGTCTAGTGTTCGCGCCGATTAAATTCTTCCCATCTCGTCTCCGGTGACGTCGCGACACATGTTCCTGGCAAAACGTTGCGTGTAGAACGATTACTTTTTTCGGTACGTGGAAAACGCTGCCCGGCCGTCGCGTTTCGGACGAGACCGACCTTTCGATGAGGCTCCCGTTTGAACAGCTTCCACCGACACTGTTTGCACCGACAACTTTTCATCGACGTCGACCGTTTGAACCCCAAACAATGAAACACCACGATTTTTATGTACACAGTGATTTCTCTGTATATGTCGCCAACGCCTGGATGATAAACGTCGCGGAATTATCCCTACTACCTCGTGACAATTCAGTGCGTGGTATTAAAAATTCTATTTTTATTTACATTTTTTAGACGGAACATAGTGGGACATGTCTGCAAGACAAATTAGTTGACGGCTTTCGCAACACTTTTCAAGGACACTACGTCCTCGTGTATAATTACCTTTCTTCATCTCAAATCGATAGTTTCCATCTGTCAACGGTGCCACATGTTGCTACCTCTACTGACTTCGTAACCCAGTCCCACTGACACTCGTACCCATTCCTTGCTGCAACTAGGTCATTGACCGCAGCGTTCCTTGCAGTTATAGCTCCTTCGTCAGTAGGTTCCTCGTGGCGTCTCAACTGCACAGGCCTGGAAGAAAGATTTCTCGTAATTAAGGACCATCAAAACTTTAACCCATTTCGTAATTTTGTTCGGCTTTATTCCCAACAAGTCCTTATTGTTTTAAGTGTTTCATTTAAAAGGTACTTGGAAAGTTAGCTCCCTGATAGGTACTAACAAAGGACCATCCGGGACTGATGCACTCTGATTTTTATGAAACTTTGCATAAATATTTACTAGATCCATCGAAGCTGTAATTCGTTCGTACAACAAATATATCAAAAAAATGGGTGGAATAAAAATGTTACCGTTTCTATAAAGTTGCGTGTAAAATTTTTTTGAGAAATTCATTCTTTAAATTCAATTTTCCAAAACAACAAAAAAATGTACACGCAACCTTCACATCAAAGACTTATTTTTGATGAATGCTATGGAAAAAGAATTCGAAACGGAAGCGCATATCATGTGTGTGGGTTATTTAATCAATAACGGGTCAATTAACACTACCAGCGTCGAGCATACTCGCGTGTTCGAGTATTAAATAAATACGCATGTGGATAACGTCGATCGTGTGTTCTTAATTGAAAATGAAAAATAAATGGATATCGTTTAATGAAAATGTATCGTATGAATTTTGAAGTGCTGAGAGGGTTTTAGTTAATTTTTATCATCGAATGAGATATTCTTTAAATGAAAATTGTTATTCATAAATTTTGTATAACGAGATTTTACACAACCAGGGAATATCGTGAATGTATTGTGATACTTACATTTCCAATTATCAAGTATTTTATTTCAAGTTATACATTTTCAAGCACTCCGCGTGTTTTAACGAGATTCTGAACATGATATTAACATGTTTCTTCATAATGTTCGTTGCTGACATTTTCAAGGAAGAATTACGTGTTACTAAATACTCTACATTAAAGGACAACGTATATTTACCGAGTGTATTAAAGCTGATACAATTGATAAATATTAAATATTAATATTGAAGTAAACAGAATAAAATGAGTATAATCGGGAAAGTTGAATTTAGGCTACCTGTACAGTACTAACTCCAGTACTCAATATTAAAACCAAAATATCTTCTAATAATTTTTCGCCCATAAGTTTAGTACGTTTATGCAACGAAAAACGAGCAGCATCGAGTACTGCATTAACAAATATACCATTTAAAAAACAAAGTTGACTTTCATCTGACCTTTACGCGATTACATAGAAAAAAGAAATTTACATTGGAAAATATTTCCTCTGGTTGTGGATTTCCAGATCAATGGGACACCCTATATATGTATAATTATTGTCATCAATAATCCCGCTTATTGAGGAATATTGTTTAACGGTACTCCACTGTGTACTACGCACCACCAACATGAATTTTCTACGTCTTAATCCTGATTCGAAACCAGCATTGCTGGAATTACATATTGACTAGTTGTACGATCCCCGTGTGGTAGACCAAATTTTATGGGCACCATAAAACCGTAACGAGAGGTGCTGGTTGCGCGAGATTCGTTATCACAGAAGCGACAGTCTTCCATGTAGCACTACGTTTTGCGGACGATTACTGAACCGATGAAACGAATTCCTACACTTAAACCGCGATGTTCGACCTGGCTTTTAATTCCGCAGTTGTTTGCGGTTTCTCGAACCTGCAATGTAAAACTGTAAGTCCCACCGCAATTCATTAATTATTGTAAAATAAAGTAGTCCTTAGCTGTAAGGGTGAACAAATTCGTTTAGAATAAAAGTTTCAGGCTTATTCCATGGACAAATCTGTAGCCAATAGAATTTGTTCTAGTCAATAGAATTTATGATATATAGAATTTGTTATTTGTTGTCGTCTGTCTATTGTGTTTAAGTTATTCTGCACAGCATTCAGAAACCTTAGCTCGAAGAAATATAATAGTCACTGTATATTGATGAAGTTTTCGGAACTAAAAAATTGATTTTAAAAGTTAGTCGACTATTCTGCGGCCGTGAAGCAAGTTCTCCTCTTTCACAGGGCGTTAAATACCAAAACTAAATAGGAACTATAACTGCCTTATATTTATGGCGGAGATTTATGTCGAGAATTTCAAACTCGATTTTCTCCAAAACGAGACCGTGAAACAGAACAATGTTATTCCTCTCTTTCGCAACTTATCACGCCAATTTGATATTTCAGTTTGACGTTGTTACAAAATTGTAATAACTAATTATAATCAAATATTATCGGACAAATCCGAACACGTCGCAAGGTGGACTCCTATTATCCACGCGATCACGAGACGTATTGGTTCGACATCGATCAGGGAAACTATTCTTTATTTGAGGATTAATTTTCTCACTATTGTTTTTAGTCAATATTGCAGCGAATGAGTGATACGTATCAATATTGGTCCCAACACGTCTCAGGGTGGACTCCTATTATCCACACGATCACGAGACGTATTGGTTCGACATCGATCAAACTATTCTTGAGCTGTAGTTTTGTCGCGGCTAAAGATCGGTATTTTCAGTGTCATTGATATAATTTTTACAGTTAGTAATTATTTACTTTAGGGGCTTCCTCACCGATTTTGATGACCTCGAAATATGTTGTCAAGGTCATGATTCTGAACAACTTTTTCCTATACATGTTACCGCCGCTCGCCTTTAGTTTACGAGATATTTGCAAAAATGTTTCAACATTTCAAAAAGTGATCGGAGTAGGTGTGGGTTAAGATAGATTGTGATGACCTTGAAATATGTTGTCAAGGCCATCATTTTGAACAACTTTTTCCTGTACGTGTTACCTCCGCTCAGCTTTAGTTTCCGAGATAATCGCAAAAAAGTGTCAACATCTCGAAAAGTGATCGGAGTAGGTGTGGGTTAGATTTTAAATTATGGCCACATCTTAAAACGACTTCAATTAGTTGAGATCCACTGTCTTGTCTGTTCTGAGTATTAAGCATGAAACTATACGAATTCATGGATATTTGCAACAATCAAGAAAAGTTGATAGATTTTTTAGTTAACAGTAAAGTGATCCATGGCACGATGAATTGTATCAAGTGCAACGAAAATATACTACTTGATCGCGAAAACTTAATTTTTCGATGCCATAATACCAGTTACATTAGAAATCGAAACAAAAGACGTATAAAAACACAATGTAATTTCAAAATTAGTAAAAAAAAAAAATGGTGTTATAAACTATACACCACTTCAAATAGAAATCTGTTAAGAAATCTGTTAATTCTAACCCCAACCCTAACCCACACCTACTCCGATCACTTTTCGAGATGTTGAAACATTTTTGCAAATATCTCGTAAACTAAAGGCGAGCGGCGGTAACATGTATAGGAAAAAGTTGTTCAGAATCATGACCTTGACAACATATTTCAAGGTCATCAAAATCGGTGAGGAAGCCCCTAAAGTAAATAATTACCAATATTTGTCCCAACACGTTTCAAGGTGGGCTTCTATTATCCACACGATCACGAGACGCATTGGTTCGACATCGATCAAACTATTCTTGAGCTGTAGTTTGGTCGCGGCTAAAGATCGGTAATTTCAGTGTCGTTGATATAATTTTTACAGTTATATAGTTTACCGAAAACTCTCGAAGTAAATACCAACGCTGTACATGTGGGAAAGGACAAATTTTTTCCACAACACAGATTTCTACGGTTTTGCGTGGCCTCTCATGGTATTGTCACGGAGCGTATAAAATGAGTCCTGCCCCCACCAGTCGCCTAATATGCGAGGAGGACGGAGTTCATGCCTTATTTTCGCCGGTGGATTACACGGAGTAGAAGTTAGCCCCGTAAATGTCTGGAATAATGAAAGTACCATAAATTGAAGCGGCAAGTCGGACGTCATAAGGGTGAAGGGGGAAGAAGGGGGAGGTCTCTTCGGGAGTAAGGGAGCGGCGAATAGTACGAAATGGTGGAAACAGGCGATCGTGGGGGTTCGTCGGACTGAGGAAAAAAGTGATTCAGACTCGACGGTGATACCGATGCTCATCATCGAAGAGAGAAGGGAGCAGGGGCAGCGCAGGCGACTGGCAAGAAGGAAGCATGGCTAAAGGGTGGGTTATGCGGCAGAAAACGACACGCTATCAAGCGCGAACACTCCGGTCTGCCTAGCGGCAGCCGTGGCGGGCTGTGTAGCGGCGGAAGATACAGTGCATCATCAACAGATAAGCTGCTTAGCTTTGGTCTTATACGAGTGTCGCTGGGATCCTTGACTTTCTCGCCTCCATTATTCCCTTCATTTTTTTTTTCTTCTTCAGTTTTATTTCGCCCCAGTTTCCTTTTCTCTTCGCCTTTTATCTCCCCGGCGACGGTCCATCGACGCCGCGAATATTGCGTTGAACAAGCGCCTCGAACGACGACCCCTGCTTCTCCCAATCGGGACGAAATCAGCCGGTAATGTCTACATTAAGGCCGGCTGTATTATCGCCGATTTGTTGAAACGTATTCGACGGTTGAAATCGCGTGGAAACGTTCCCGAAGAGAGGGGCTCCTTTCCATTCCGCCGTTCCGCGTAAACAGCTTTTTATTGCGCTAATGTGCCGCTAATGCGCCTCCGTGATAAGCAGATGTAAAAATTCGCGTGCGGACCTATCGGCGAATGTTTCATATCGATCTTGCAATTAGCGGGCCGATATTCCATTTTCACAATATAATGCCCCACGACTTTTATAATTACCTCGGCGGCGCCGTCGCGACTTCTTCGTTATTGCCCGACGTTAGCTCCAACCTCTTCTCGTTCTCCAACTGTGCAATGCCGAAGAAACCATATTTTAAAGGAATTATTATCTATTGTTTACGAAGACAGAGTATTATTGCTGTTTGGGACTTGACGTTTACAGTAGAGGTGACGAGTTCTTAACTTCGCTTGTTACGCAAATGATCACGATCGTAACTATACAAGGTGTCCCACATAAATGGGAACACCTAAATATCTTTCGTATTTACAGTCCTATCAGAAAACTTCAGAGGACAAAGTGACACTATTGCGGGGGGGGGGGGGCAATATTATGGTGAAGTAAAAAATTTTTTATGTCGTGTTTTTTAATGAAATTTCAAGGTCACCGATGTTTTTTTAAACTGAATAGTATATTTTTTTACGATAGCATGATAGACAATAAAAAACTGAATTTAATGGATACCACATTTTTGACCTTGAGATGACCTTGAGCAAGAATAATCATGTTGAAGCGGATGAAATGTGGAAGTTGTTTTTATAGTATATTGAGTTTTTAAGTTTATGAGGATATGTAAAGGTCAACCCGACGTAAACAACGCGCAATCTTTGCTGAAACACGTAAGTTTTAAACTTCCACATTTCATCCGTTTCAACATGATTATTCTTGCTCAAGGTCATTTCAAGGTTAAAAAGGTGGTATCCACTGAATTCAGTTTTTTATTGTCTATCATGCTATCGTAAAAAAATATACTATTCCATTTAAAAAAACATCGGTAACCTTGAAATTTCATTAAAAAACACGAAATAAAAAATTTTTTTCTTCACCACTAAAATGGCCTCCCGCAATAGTGTCACTTTGTCCTCTGAAGTTTTCTGATAGGACTGTAAATACGAAAGATATTTAGGTGTTCCTACTTATGTGGGACACCCTGTATATCGCTATTATTTTAATTAGAAAAATAAGACGAATACAATGGTGGATTTCAAAATCGGGCTCGAAGTCGGTGTGCAGTCGCAAATTAGAGTCCCATATGTGCCGAGTCCTAATACGTAATTGCGCAACGTTACCATTGGGATATACTCGCAAACTCGGTACGGTCCGATCGAATATTGACTTTTTTCTTAACCCATTGTCGAACAACGGAATAAGACGATTTCCGTGTATAATTGTTTAATATTTATGAAAAATTCAAGAAAGAGTGTAATTGCTATCAACAAAATTTAGGTTACTCATACATATAATATACGATGGTTTCCGTACTGCAGTCGACACAAAATTTTACATTTTTTGCCGTACATGCGATTGTTCCAGTAATTGTATTTTTTATGTCTTTCTTACGAATGATCCATCAGCAAACAGTCATACCGCGGAAACGTTTTTTAGTAAATTTCAATTCAACGAGGATCATTTCCGGTACATACCCAGCACTGTGGGAACTACTGCAGTCATAAACGTAGGTCTGACGCTATGTCCAATTTCGTATGAAGATATTGAAGGAAGATTACTGTGGAGAACTTGGATGATTATGACTTCCTACGATTAGAAGTAATTTGGTGGATCATGGCGCACTTGAGGTGGCCGTTTTCCAGGAATATCTCGTCAGAAAAAGTAAATCGGGGTAATATTGAAATCTCTGAATTTTCAACGTCGATATTGGCAAAGTTAACATTTGATTAGAGAGCTCATATTAGAAATACGGTTTAGGTTAAAAATGTATTTTGTCATTATCCCTTCAGTGGTAATAAATAATGGTAACCTCTTAAGAATTTTGGTCAGTTACAAATGGTGTAATTGAGTTCTTAAAATACTTAAAATACACTTCCCGAAATTTCCATAAAGCCACCTGATTTTTTATGAAATCTTATAATTATGTCATAGTAATGAGAAGCTGATGCATCATGTCATTTTTCGATTAATAAAAGAAAATCGCTCTGAACTTTTTAAAATTTGCTACACACGCCTCGTTATTATTGGTAGTTGTAGTTCAGTTCGAAGTTGTGCTGCACTTTTTGTTTCCCTTGCTGCCAGCCTCATGAATAATGAATATTGTCTTCTTGTCAATTCTTTATTTCCACCTGTAGAGTGTTTCTTACCATATTCTTCGCCCAAATTTATATAATTATCTATTAAAATATGCGATCTATTAATTTTTTTCGCAATTGATCGATTAGAACACCCCATATTTTTATAAGCATCAGTGGATGCCTTCTCTTCACTGGTCAACAACTTGCTTCGTGGCATTCTAATAAAAATAAATACAAATATAATATATGTATATACAATTTTTATGAATTTAAAAATCAATTTTGGTATAAATACGCACATCTCAATTACAATTAAAGTTCCTTAGCTGAGACTCACGTGTTATTCACACAAAATTTAAGCACAAACTAAGTGGCTTTATAGAAATTTCGCACTCCCGTTCCGCGGCCTTCGACGAAAATGTAAACAGATTCAAGACGTAAACATTTGTGAGAAAGTGGCGTATATATCTCTACTGAGTAGTCAGTATACAATGTTATAGATATTTGAAAAGTAACAAATTTCTCTATATTTTTTAAAAATACATCAAAATGTAGGTGGCTTTATAGAAATTTCGTGCAGTGTATTACGATATTTTTCAAAATGTCATGTTTCACGTTTCAAATGAAATGTATTAAAAGTGTACATAGTGATGGTAAATCGTGTGGAAGAAGCACTTCGGCCGGGCTCTCGGTATCTACATAATCAAGTTAAACGTATCAAGTTAAACTTTATAAAACCGAGATTTCCGTGCGATTACATTTATCGTTACATATAGGAGATATATTACGTTAACCTGAGTCAGCCAGAAGTCGAACTGTATTGGATTACTTCAAATCGATTAAACTTTCTTCCCAGCGAAGTCTCGCCAAAGCCCTTCGCAGAAATTTGTTGAATGCAATACACGATATCGAATGGAAGTTTCACTGTATTCCGTGACAGGCTTAACTTTTAAATAAACAGGGTGGCGCAACTTTTATCCACTCGCGATGCTTATTTCGGACAGAGGGTGTTCCTTGAAAAAAGTTTTTTCTCTTCAGGGAATGCGGTAGATTATACGGACATGCATTTCTTCTTCTCCTGTTGTGTTGCTGGGGTTTTGGAGGATGCCTTGGAGAAAATGATTGAAAATAATGGAAAATCACCGTGCCGTTAAAAACTGTAAGTATTATTAACGAAAAGTGGTGGTAACATAACTGGGGATGTAAATTGTGAAAGTGAATTGTGATATTAACCAGTTAACTGTGGCGATCTCTTTGCAAAGCGCCCACCAGTGTGATAATCAAGCGATGACGGGTATAGTCATCAAACACAAAGTAAGTGGCGCTGTTGAAATATTGAGTCAGAAAGACGACTTTATTTTAGAAAATGAACAATTTTATTAGTAACATTTCTTTTTGTTTTTAGGCTGGCAGCACTGTCATTCATGTATGCGTAGAATTTCATGTCAGTACATATTTTCTTTGGTTAGTTTCGTTGTGTTTTCTGAGCAACCAAAAGTGAATTTTTCGATTTTTATAATGTGTGATTTTTCTGAACAAAGAAGTTGCATTAAAACCAATTTGGCTTTACTTTTTGATCACAGTAGTACTTTGTTTTTTTGGTTTTGATACATCAAGATGAAAATCGGGATAATCAAAGATCCAGTGTTGCTGCTCTGCTTACGAGTTAGCTATCAGGAAGTTATAAATCCAACTCAAATTATTTATAATTTTCATTTGTTTGTTTCATTTCGTCCTGGCCTCTAAACATTTTAAACATCTTAAAATTTACGAATATAATTTAGTTTTCGCCAGAATTGAAATTTAAATATCAAATTGTAACAACATTTTACGGATGACGGATATATAGACGTCATGACACAAAATTCTGCCACATCTCCATGACGGATATAGTCGTCAAACACACTTAACTGTGGTTAAGGATATTAAGAATATTACCTTGAGGATATTAAATACCTGAAACTGGGATATAGATATAATAATAAAACTGTGGACTGTAAAAGTGATTTTGATTTTCTAAAATTGGCCGTTTTATAAGCAACAGGCTACCAGATACCTATCCAATTTATTATCAAAGATGAAGCAGTTATCGTCAAATTTAATCTGATCGGAACAAGATCGGCATCTACATTTTATTGGAAAATCGTCGGAACGCGGTAAATCGCATGCTCAAGTTTTATCGGGGAATTCGCATTTTGAGTAAATAATCGGTCCGCGATCGGTATTTCTAATCGCTGCGGGAAAATCGGGATGGCACGGCCATTTGAATAACAAGAATCGCATATGGTATATCTAATCCTTGGCGCATGTACTTCTGTACCAATACTTGCGAATCGATAGTGCTTAAACGCTTCGATAACACATACCAGCGGTGTCTGCTTCTAACAGCACAGTTGCGCGTGATTTCTGATCCACCATAACCGTCGTGTCACGAACTGTCACTGTAACAGCAACTATTCTCACACAGACATCCTGTTGACCGACCACCGGCGCAAGTATTCGCGTGCGTATAGATCCTGTTCACCGAACGCCGCCGATTGCCTATGACAACTGTCACGTCAAAACATTTCCCACGAAAACGCTTGACAGCTCGCCCCGATGAAGCTGCGTTAACCCTTAACGACGCGTTTCGAACACAGATTTGCAAGATACGAAAAATATCGTGCGAATTCAGAGCGCACAATAGCAGTAATTTTCAATACGGAAGAATATAACAGTCTCGATTGGCCATTTTTCCGCACGGTTCGTGGAACAGTGTATGTAATCGCCTTTCCGCGTGCTTTATCAGCTGCGTTATCGTTAGCAGTAAAAAGAAAAAAGAAAAAAAAAATTTAAAACAGCCTTTTTTTAGCCGAAATTTTCTGAGTTGTCTCGTACAAAAGATTTAAATGTCACTTAAATGGCGTTATTTGCCGTAATTAATGCTCGTGGAAATGGACTGGTCTTGAATTCATATTGTTCGATAACAAAACTGTTTATGAGAAATATTTACATAATATCGTGTACGTATGTACTTTCCGTTTATATTTACACTAGGGAAACCCTATTTCTGAGTGTACTAGACGTTCAACGTATTCTGTAGGTACGCTTCCGTGTACGCTTTTATGTCCACATAAATTTAGACGAAGAGTGTGTTTAACACCTAATAAATTTTACCCGTTGCCGATATAATATGTTACCGGCGAAATAACATATTCCTTAGAACGTTCAATGAGATTTACGAGGCGCGCGACTGGGATCCGTTGGTTTTTCAAATGTTAAAAACTGTCGCGTTGATTGCTCTCAGCTGTCGTCGAATTGGATTTTGAATTACCACCTTAAATCTGACTGTTACGACGTATTATAGCACTCACTTCTGGTTTAACAGACTTCAATTCAATAACCGATGCGCTATAACTGGATTCCTCCTTTATTTAAAATTTGTTTGCACGCTTCGAAGAATTTGTTGACGGTTACAGAGAAAACAACATTTTTCTCCATTTATTTGCTCAACCGTCACATAGAAATGATTGACAGGAATTCTATGGTGTTTGACGTGTAAATAGAAAAGTGATTGGTTTGACAACTCGAGGTGGAAATGCAAACACTAAATGCGAAAGATCTCGTTTACGGAACAAAATAAACAGAAAACTAAAATATAATAGAAAAAACAAAACTCTGATAACGATCGCCGTGACGTTAGTTGAATTGCAGCAGTTAGAGTGACGTCAATTGTTTCGCCATTACGTACACTTATTTCTTATTAGTGAAATTTTGCTGATTTCAAACTTTACTGCATGCAAATTCTAATCTTTCAATTTTTTATATAAACAAAACACTAAACTCAATTTCTATGTCGGATCAACAGAACTGACAGCCTCCCTTGTACTACTGTTTTTTACGAAATTGCCATAGGTTAATTATGGACAATTTTTCCAGAACCGGAAATGTACTGTTAAAATACTTTTCGGAGTCACTGCATTTGATAGCTTATAATGAGAACAACTTTTAATTTTCCTGTGCCTAAAACTGTACTAATATCGGCGAAACATAAATAAAAGTGTACACACAGATCCAGAATCAAAAGATTCTGCAGTCTTATGATGAAAGCAGTTCAAAGTGACCCAAAATATCGTGCTCTAAGCTGGAAGACCCGTCTAAGGGCTGCAAACCGATATCCGTATTTTCGCTCAGCCATGGTTGCCATGGTTTTGCGGAACAGAATCGCGGATTTGTATTTATACGAGATAGAATATAATACCAACGTCTCTGATTGTTTATCTCGTAGAAACAACAATTCTTCGAAGGTATAACATTCCTGTTATGTACACATGTTCCCCTTATGTACACATTCTGATGTATTGTATTTACATATGCATACAGTACCGTCTATATTGAAACTAAAAGGAAACAAGTGATGGTATTAAAAAATCATGAATGACTAAATTGAAAAATGTTTTCCTACACATCACCTAGTAAAGTCTATGATCTTAACAAGTCTCAAGATTTTTCGACTAATTTTTAAATAGTTATTAACACGTTGACTGCCATGTCACCCATATATGGGTGACGGAATTATTTGTTCAGGCTTTAAAATGAATTTTTACGTTAATATATTCATTGTACCAAATTTGATTAGGATCTGTAAAATGCAAGAAAGTTGGAGAATATCACACATTAAATACAATATCATACAATATCATACAATTATTATACAATTAATTACAATATCATACAATTATTATCATACAATATCATACAATTAATTTTTTTCAATTTCTATTTTATTAAATAACTTACTTTGGTTTCATGGAATTTTTGAGCTTTCTTGTTTGGCGATCAAAGTGTTAAAGGGTGTCCACATAATATTGTCCCCGATTGTTATATTATAATGAGGTTCGCTAGAATTCTGAACGAGCGCACTCTTCTGATTTTGATGAAGTGGTTAATGCAAAATCGTTAAAACTCCGTGGATCTATTGTGAAAACAAATTACCACACTGTGATTGTCGACCGGTGTCGACTGTCACCCCGCGCGGTGTTTCCCGAAGATTCTAATAGAACGTTGAGATGACGGTGCATTCTACACGCTCTATATACACACACACACACACGGAGGACGTAGTTTGGCCAAACATGCCTCTGACGTATACGTCGCGTGCATCTTTGCGCGTGTACATATAAACATGTATGTGTGCGAAAGGAAGCTGAGTCACTCGATTCACCTTCTACGTTCTGAAGCGTCAGAGAAGGAGTCGCAGAAAGGGGGCGTGGAAGAAGGGTGGGAGGAGGCGGAGGACTACTCTGTTTGCTAATTACTCGGCGTCGGCACATTTGCATCCACGTTCGCACCAGTCCCCGACCGGCGGTGTTAACCTTCTCATTAAACGTAATTGTTTGCAATAATTTGATGCCACCTGTCTCCCTCCTGCTATTACGACTAGCCAACTTCTCCGAGTGTCTCCGTTCCGCCAGCCTGCTTACTGTTGCACCGCCTAGCAGGCTGCCTTCACGGGGCTCCGCACGCACTCGAGTGCGTCGCGACGCCTCGCCTTCTCGTCGCACGCGTAACGTTGGGATCTGGAGAGCACAGAGAGATAGAGATAGAGATAGAGAGAGAGAGAGAGAGAGAGAGAGAGAGACTCGGAGCGGGGCAGGGGCCAATCCCCACCCTGAAAGCTCACGTGACCTTCACTGAAGGCCCAGCGACGCATCAAAACTCTGGATGCTCCTGTGGAGTGTGAGAGAAGGGGTCGGGGGGCTAGGGACCTATACAGGGTGGTCCACGCAATTGTTTCAAGTCATAACTCCGTTATTATTACATTTACGATAAAATGCCAAAGGAGAAATATAAATGGTTCGAAGAGCACTACATCTGTAGGCCTTTAAATTTTTTTTTAGATGCAGCAGTGCATGTGCAATTAACCCTTTGCACTCCAAGCTATTTTAACTCCAAAAGGAAACATTTCTTCTGACCTAGAATATTGCCCTTCTATATATTTTTTTTCATGTTATATATACGGAAATAGTGCAATTTAGTTGTACAATATCGAAACCTTAGTAATTTATTAAATACAAACAAATTTAATAATGTAAAAAATATATTGAATAGTGATACAGCAATTTTTAGTGGTGCCTTAGGGTCACCATTCGAGCGCTAAGGGTTAACAATTGCATCATTTCTTTAACCCTCGCAGTGCGACAACGGGGTCTCTAAAGACTCGTCTATTTGGAGGAGTGGGGAAGTTGCGTGTGGTAGTAGCGAACTCATCTACTTGGAGGAGTGGGGAAGTTGCGTGTGGTAGGAAGGAAGGGGAAGGCGTGGGGGAAGTTGCGTATAAACGGATATATAAACGTAGATAATAGAGAGAAATAGATTGAGAATACGTATCTGGTAGAATTAGGGTGGGGGGACAGAGTTCGAGCCTGAGGTTCCGATGCGTGGTGGGGATTAGGAAGTATGTATTAGTGGAATATCGGTGTGAGTCAAAAAAGACCCCGTTACCGTACTCCAGCGTACCGTACTGCGAGGGTTAAATAGAAATGCATATTGTTTTTTACACAGATCGATTCTTCTGTTCATTCCACGTAAAAAATGATTAGGGTACCATGGCAAAAAAATTATTAGATCTCGAGATATTTAACAAAAAATGTCTTGCGGCGGCATTCGTATTTTTGTCACGTAACACAAAAGTGTCGTACATATCTTGTTTCTCACTGTTAGTAAAATAGATTTTCTTGTATTTAGTGAAATACAGTTACACTTTTTCAAAATCTTAGTTTTCGTACTCGAGTTACGATACGTGAATTGCTACTGAATGATGAAATGCTTACTCGTACAAATCAGTTTCTGTTATGATAACAATGTCGAAAGGTTGTTTACCTTTACAACATAGTCATAAAGTGTTCGAGTATCTTCTTCAATAAAGACATTTTTTGAAAATATCTCGAGATCTAATAATTTTTTTGCCATGGTACCCTAATCATTTTTTACGTAGAATGAACAGAAGAATCGATCTGTGTAAAAAGAAATATGCATTTCTATTTAAAGAAATGATGCAATTGTTAATTGCACATGCACTGCTGCATCTAAAAAAAATTTAAAGGCCTACAGATGTAGTGCTCTTCGAACCATTTATCTTTCTCCTTTGGCATTTTTTCGTAAATGCAATAATAACGGAGTTATGACTTGAAACAATTGCGTGGACCACCCTGCATTGGAGGTTGTCTCCAGGAGAGATAACAGCACGGTAGGGTGATATGAAGTGGCCAGTGGTGGGGGAACCTGCACCCCTGTAGTGGGGGTCTTGAAGAAGTTGCCCAGGCCAGGTGTAAGCAATGTCCCCCGACCGGGAGAATTGAGGGGAATACCCCCCTCCCATCTGTCATTACCGGAGTAGTCACGCGCCTTGTGACTGGCTGGTGACGGAAGCGTGGGGATGCCCGCGACCGGGGAAGGGGGAAACGGCGTCGTGGAAGGGGTAAGGTAGAGTGGGAGACAAATGTTGATCTGGCAACATTGCGTGCAAAGGCTGGCCTGGCCAATAAGAGAGACCCGTATTCCTTTCCAGTGTCTTCTCTCGAAACCTAAACGATTTTTGCGTGCGTGCGGTTATGTTCTCAACCGTGCGCATGCGTACGGGGGTGTTCACGTGTTCGTGGACGCGTGTGTACGTTAATAGGAGGAATTCTAGGTACACTTGAACCGTGAATACCCGTACGCATGCGAGAAGAGATCCTGATTGCTGTCTCTCCTGGAGAAGCGTGTAGTCGTTGTCTGGCTTCAGGAACCGAGGGCTTTTGTTTCCGCGGTATGACGTCCTCGGCATGCACGCGGTGTACATGTAATAATAGCGACTTCAGACGTACGCCCTTGGACGTGACAATTACAGATGGCCCGATTAATTGCTCGAGACGTCGCCAGATCGACCCATAATAAAGCTGAATCACTGAATAATGTCGGCGTAATTTCTGAGACCACCCCTACTCCGCGAGGGAGAGAAATTTATTCATTAACGCCGGCTGTCTCGGAAGGTCTCGCCTTTGTCGCTGACGTTCCGATGCTTTTCTTACTAATCAACCGCAGAACAACTACGCAATTTGCGACTAGACGCTGGAAACATGGCGGCGCATTGTTTCCGCGGTGGTCTGTTCGGATTTGTGTCAAGCGTACTGTAAACCAATGTCGGGGAGTAATCGATTTTATTAGAAAAGTCATCGGAATAAAAATGTAAAAGCGAGACGAACCAATCATTATAATGTGAACGTATTTTGTGATTCCGAAGTTAAATGAATATTCTTAAACAATTCCTCCTTTTAAACCACATTTTATTACTTACATTTGCGAATTTATCAAGAATAAAACAAGCACGTTATCGGAAATCGATAAAAACGAATTAAGCGGTTCTATATTTGAGCAGTAACGTCTGCGTTATGTTATAAAAAAATTACAGGAAATTGATTTTTCCTTGGCCCAAATTAAATATTGTGTAATATAACACATATTAACCAACGTAATATCTGAAGTTAATTTTCACACGTGTTCGAAATACGAAAAATATGTCTTACGCGATGGAATTACGTTATCGTGCTAACGATTCAAATTGCTTTCGCGAGTTGATACGAACAAATTTCGCATGTTCGATTCGTTGCTCGCCGCGTCTGCGTTCGTTTCTTTGCCTTCGATATACGCGTGTCCATTCAAAAAGTCCACATATATCTTCAGTGTTTGCCGTGCAAAGAGAGTACACCTTGTATCATTTCGCAACGCTGAGCCAATAAGGAGTCGCACGAGATAAATCTTTCGTTTCAACTTCCTTTGAATAGTTCACAACAAACTTTAGCCCCGGGGAGAAACACACAGAGATACACTATCGAGGCTCATACGCCTTTTCAATATTTGCGAATATCAAAACGGCTTTTATCGGTGTACTCGTGTGTGCAACATTTTCCCTCGATGCTTCAGGAGTAATCAACGTGAATTGTTTCTTTTTTTTTCTGATCGAACTGCTCGAGCGTAATCTTTCCTATTTTCCACAATTTTCCGCGTGCAGGTTCATCAGTACTGCGGAATTGAAAATTAATTTTTTTACGTGGCTACAATTTTTTGCGACAGCGATAATCTGCAGTCTATAATAAATTGTTCATATTGAAGTTTTCTCGTTAATTGATTAATACGCACTGGAACCATATGCAGCAAACAGCTTGAAGTTAGTAATGAACTGAATAAATTGTTGTGTTACTAATTCGCGTAAAACAGTGACTAAAATAGGCTGTCAAGACGAACAATAAGTAGAGTAAGTAAACGTTCATTATCGATCATCTGCTGATAATAGTTTGTGTTTTAGATGTATTGGAACGAGTTTACAGAAATCCAGAGATAGTTTAAATTATGAGTTGGCTCATGTGGAATTTGATGAATTTTGTTGGGATAACTTAGTTTCTAAACAATGCTATTAATTGCTGCAAGTTGAAAGGTAATCTGTGATTCTATAGTACGCTCTAATCAATTTAACATGTGCACATAATTTGAATTGATGTTACAATATTATGGGATATAACGTACACGGAACGTACGGTAGTGCCCGTTAATTTATGCAAAACGTAAGGTGATTTTAACACTAAAAAAAAGGTTCAATCGATGTTGTTGACATATGACTATATCGAGAATTCACTGTATAAAGTGATATAATGCAAGGCTCGATAAAACGACAAAGAAAAGTCGTGCATCAACGATTAACAATTATTTATCATAGCTCAATTTCGTTACTTCGTTTTAATTTAAAAAATGTGAATTTGTACGTAGAAATTAATTTACACCGTCGATTCTGAGGAAAGCCGCACAGCATCGCGCGTTTACTTAGCCATCTCAATTAAATTTACAAAGTACGATACTTATTGAAGGTTTGCGTCGTATTTCAATTTCATCTCGATTCCTGACATCAAACGCGCAAAAGTAATTGAATTGCTACATATAACAATCGAATCGTAATTAGCTAGCGCATTTAGTTGAAGCCATTTGACAATTCAAATTACTGATCTGAGTATATTATGGCGATCTATACAGTCGCTGCCAGTGTCATGCTGGCAATGTATAACTATACTGTCAATGGCTTCGTATGGGCTGCTCGTTTTAGATAACAAACAGATAATTATTAGATTATTGTACCTCTCTAAATATGATTTCAATTCATATCACTACGGAGCAAATTAAATTTCAATCGTACCGTTAAACAACAGTATGCACATTTTATTAACAGTGTTAGCTTCTTGCTATACGTATATTAACGTGACGTGCGTTAAACTGTAATCACGATATTTTATTAATATACAATGCATTATCTTTATGAGACACTTTATGAGAAAATTAATTTAACTTTTTTACGCAGAACAGAGAACTCGTTGCAAGTGTAGTATAGTATAGTACAGTGTACAATATAATATAGTATAGTATAGTATAGTGTAGTGTAGTGTAGTGTAGTGTAGTGTAGAGTAGTATAGTATAGTATAGTATAATATAGTGTACAGTATATTAGTATGGTATAGTATAGCATATAGTATATAGTATAGTATACAGGGTGGTCCACCTAAGTAAGGCCACCTAAATATCTCCTCTAATTGTAGGGGTACAAAAAATATTTTGTATGCTATTTGAATGGCTTGAAAAAACCATTCTATTGCAAAAAATATTTTTTTTCTAGAATAATTTTTTTCGGAGTTTACAATGTTATCGATGTTGTTTTGTGTATAATTGTATAATTATTTTTATTGCATCGTGTAGCTGATGTTAAAATACGTTCAGTTTTGTACACTACATGACCTTGAAATGACCTTTGCGTTCAAAAATTAAATGGAAACAAAAAATTGTCTATCGAGACTTTAGAGACGAAGACGTCGTTCGGGAATCTGTAAGAGTAAATAAACGTGTTCACTATTACGAAACCCCATTATGAAATTTCTAATATTTTTTCACGAACCTATTTTTCAAATTATCATTGTAATACATGCTCAAAATGGTGCCCCTCCGCATCGATACATTTTTTGAAACTTAGAATAAGAGACTCTCTAGGCCTTTCAAATGTTGTGAGATTAATTGCAGCACAAGCTGTTATTATTCTGTGTGTTATTCTGTCTGTCAGTAAACAAGTGTATTTACACTTACAGATTCCCGAATGATTTCTTCGTCTCTAAAGTCTCGATAGACAATTTTTTGTTTCCATTTAATTTTTGAACTCAAAGGTCATTTCAAGGTCATGTAATGTACATAACTGAACGTATTTTAACATCAGCTACACGATGCAATAAAAATAATTATACAATATATACACAAAAAAACATCGATAACATTGTAAACTCCGAAAAAAATTATCCTAGAAAAAAAATATTTTTTGCAATAGAATGGTTTTTTCAAGCCATTCAAATAGCATACAAAATATTTTTTGTACCCCCACAATTAGAGGAGATATTTAGGTGGCCTTACTTAGGTGGACCACCCTGTATATATAGTATTTTTTTAGTCATTTTCACAGAGCTAGCAAAATAAATGTGTTGGAACTTTAAGTTTATAAAGCAGTAACTACGCGTATACAGTTGTTTAAGCGTATTCTGTTATTCAGCTTCAAACTAGGGAAGTTTTATAACTGTTTAAATGTAACTGGATCCCGTGAAGTCTAAACTGAGTATAACAGACAGTTGATTTTCCCTTCACATTTCAAATGTAACTTCCTCCCTCAGTTTCTCAAGTATGTTTGATTAAGGACCAAAAATGTAGCTACGTACTTTGCAGAACCCAGAACTAACGTTCATTGAAGTACACGGAAATGATAATTATGCAGTTGATAAAGCGCGATGAAAAGCCATTTTCCAACAGTTTTATTCCAGAGAAATGCTACAATTGGAAAAATACAAATATCGACAATGTCTCGAGCATCGGATATTTATATCCACATATCAATAGGGAAATTTAATTTATATTTCGGAAGTTAAATATTTCTACAGTTATCAGACATCGAATCTAGTCTTGACAAACATGCTCGGGTCACCGGTGCGCGGTTGCTCGTAAAACTGAAGTGGCGTTTTCGACGCGAGTTCGCCTGGTCGGACGACATTTGACCGTGCCCGGTGTTGCAGAGATGCAGTCCCGGTCTAACAGTCGCTCGAGCTGTGTTCTCAAAGAATTCATTCGCCAGCTAGCGCAAAATATCACCATACTCGAGACGCGCTCATCCTGCACGAGAAATGTTTAAAGAACTACACACATCACGTCCACGGATGCAAAATAAAACAACTGAAAGTAAGATGATGCACAGAGAAGTACAGTTCATATTAGCGCATTATTATCTCTACTAACGCTTTCCAGGGTTAAACTTCACTTTAGCAACCCAAAAATTTTTAACTTTTCGTTATATAATCCCGTACATCTCGACGAGAAAAAGCCAAAAATCGTAGTTTTAGGGCGAGGAACTCACTGGTTCGAAAGTTATGTTTGTTTAAAGTTGAGAATAGCCTGCGCGAAGTGTGCGTGCACCGAACCATAGAAAGAGCACGGAAAAGTATCGAGTGTCAAAGATAAAGTCAGATCCGTAACATGACAATATAGGATCCGAAATAGATTGAACGTCGTTGTCGATTTTGTATAGTGATGTAAGGCTTGCTCGGAATACACGCGGTTCGTTGTAATAAAAGCTGAAAATTCATAACATGTTTGCAGTGACTGGTAATGAATCATTTCGAACGTATTCAGGTCAGCTAGTTCGGCCTTTCCACGAATATTCGTGCATGCAGACATCGGGTTACACGCAGGGATGCGTTTTCTTGTATATACATATATTTCTATGTACACGCGTGTACAGGGTGTCCTAAAATAGTATAAACGCGGATTCTGCATGAGAAAATAAGTCGAAAATATAGAATAATTCAAGTTAGGTACGTCATTCTGTACAATGTGTTTCTCCTGTCGGAATGTGTTCGTTTGAATGATACAATTTTTCTTCTCTGCAGTATACGATCGGAAAATGTGGTATTAACGTATTCGAACGAGCTCTCGCAACGACGGTGATTATCACCCAGAAATGTTTCCAAGAACGTTTAAAAACCTACCGTAAAATAAACGAGATATACGATGACCTCTTTTATCTTCACATTACGTCTATTTTAGTCGTAAAAGTTCTTCATCCTCATCTTACGACAAAGTGAACTTTCTGGTGAAATGACATAGCGCGATAATAAAGAAAATGTAACCTTAATTCCATTTGGACAATGGAGGAGGCAAATGATTCCTTATTAACGTGCACGAAAAGGTGCTTGATTATCGCGTAATAGCAGTTATTATTGAATAGAATTAAGGAAAAATTAAAGCCAACTGCACCGTGGTCCATAATGATGATAAATTGGATGCATAAGGGACGGTGAGTTGCCTATCAAAAATTCATAAGTGATAGTGCATATTTCCCAAGCTTCTAAAACCTATCAGTATTGATTAGAAAAATCGTTTACTTCTACACAAAAATTTGATTTATTAACTTCATACGTTTATTGTATTCTAATACGTAAAATAGTGTATACTACGTCAATATAATCTAACACGAATATACTGGGTGAGTCAAATCGAGTGTGACAAGTTCTTGACTGCAAAAAATTATACATTGCTCATTTAAGAAAAATTATTCAAATAAAGTATGTTACTGTCGACCTAATCAAAATAGTCGATTCGAAAAATTCAGATTTTAGTTCGAAATACCGTTTGAAAAGTATAAAATTTTCATGACACATTTTCGTTTGCCAATTACTACGTATGGAATATAAAATTTAATTGAGCACGATCTACTGTGGTTGACCACACTCCTGTTGAGTACTGCGAAGTTAAAAATGCTGCAGTGCAGAATTTGTAAAAGCCACTTTATCGCCATTACATTTTCATTTCTCATTCGCTACTGAAAAATCTTTTTAATATAATCGCATATTTTGGACACTAGACTCCCTCCATAAATGTAGTCGTAATTACATATAACTCGACAAAAATATTATATTTTTAAATAATTATATTTATGTGACCCCGATTAGTCTACGTTTTAACCAGATATTCTGCAGATTGCAAGTCCTGTCGTCTATGTTTTATGAAATAAATATTTATTATACACACATTTGATTTATATTACCTTAAATGTCACCGGGCAGTTTATTTACTCGAATTTAATAAATTCATTTATAAATCTCTTTTGTTTCACATCGAAATCTAAACACTTTCAAACTGAAAAAAACATTGATACGTTTTTGTGGTAATCGAGGAGTTAAAACACAGATTCTGACATACAGCACAAATGTTTTTAGCAGTCTACGTCGCTTATCGATTAATCTCGCACAAGGAATATGATGGAAGTGCTTGTTTTTTTCCATTTTACACTATCCAGCTTTTAACCTGGAACGAGACGAACTTTTAACCAAATTGAAAAATTCGAAATACGTCTGGAAGAGGAAGAATAGTATTTTGAATTAATAAACAGAACAATATATTAAAAGAGGTGGTAATATAACTCCCTCATAATTTTTGATTTTAAAACAAAGACATTTAGCGGAGAACGGTATAATTTGTTGTGTCTACGGGATTTAGGGGTGTAGGGAGTTCCTCGCCTTAAAATTTTTAAAAGTAACAAATTTCTGGGTTGCAAGGTTGAAGTTTAGCTGAATTTAACACTTTGAGTGCCAAACCAGAACTCTAAAAAATTCCATGAAATCAAAATAAAGATATTATTGAAAATAATTATATGTGTGATATTGAGTAGTCTTCCAACTTTCTTGCATTTTACAGATCCCAATCAAATTTGGTACAATGAATATATTAACGTATAAATTCATTTTAAAACCTGGACAAATAATTCCGTCAGCCACATATGGGTGACATGGCGTTCAACGTGTTAAGCGATAAATCAGATTTTAGGGGTATAAAACTGCATTACCACCCTTTCCTCGACTTAGTCGTAAAAGACTATGCTAACACACCCGTAAAAGCAAAGTATGCATAGGATATCGAAAGTATTAATTACGGAATGAAATTGCGAATTTCAAACAGGCCCCGTTTGGTATGCTCCCAGTAAATATTGCGTGGACCCGAAACGTTTGCAGAGGTCCAATAATATCTTAAGCTAACATAGCGGTTCGAATAAAGTCGCAAATAGAAAAAAGCCCGCTGATATTTACAAACACGTGTTTGCGCTAGTTGAATGTTTATTTCAAAGAAAAGACAATGCGTAATACGGCGCATAGGCGCACACCTCCACACGCAGATTTTCTGTCCGTACGCGTACAGCTGTTCGCTATTCAGAGAGCAAATAAATGAAACGGGGTCGCAATGTAATACCTCCTGCTGCGAGCGTACATCCCCGTGCCACAGTTTTTCATATTGCCTTCCCGTTACTTCAATATGAAAATCTGTCTTCCAACTTACCCTCGGGCCTTGTATTGATCGTGGTTTTATGCTAATGAACGTCTTGGAACAGTTGTCAGGCTGGTCCGCGCGCAGTTTGTTATTCGCCTGATTATTTCGACGCGCGACCGGCCATACTGTCATTCATAAAAGCCGCGTGTTTGTAACGTTTTCCATTCAGAGCACACGTCTCCGTTAAATTCTATAACTCCTACACTTCCGGGCGAAAACGTAGCACGCATTCAGATTTACAAGATTTTTATTTATCCTCGCGTTGCAACTAAAATTTGCTTGGTAAATTTAATATATATATATATATAAATATTAGGGATACCCATAAGTATTAAATGTATATTAAAACGGATTAAGAAACAAGGCTAACGAACTATTTTCCAAATGAGCGTCAAAGCTCTACTCATTGAATTTCATCGGATACAACTAATTAATTTTTAACGAATTCTCATCAATATTGTGAAGCAATAGGATGCAATAATCCGGCTAATATGCATTAGGTCTAATGTAACGAAATTGGGTTTGAACGTCAATATTTAATTCATTTGCTATCCAATGTGCATGTGAAATGAATGAAATCAGCGCGCTATGTTATTGGCTGTGTTGTTTGTTGTTGGTCAATTAAGTTCACTGTCCAATATCTAATTTATTATCCAGCGACGAGCACCGCCTATGCGTGTACTATTTGAACACCTATTCGGTTCTAGATTTCAATGAACATTTGTGAAATAATCAAAGTTTCATTAAGTGTCAGAAATTGTTATAGATTTACCAGCTGTAAAGGAAAGTTTTAATATAACACCGAGTGCAATGTTGAGTTTGTTTTATTTTTATCGCGTTGGAATTTGTAATAAAGAAAAAAAGGGTACGTGCAAACTGTTTTTTAAATTGCCAGCTCCTAATGCAACCCATATGAAACATTTAGTGCTGTGTTTGCCTCGGCTTTGTTCAACATTAAACTTGCCTTGTGTGCGCGCGTGCGTCTATAAATTCGTGTCAATCCTTCCTTGTGTATCTTGTCTTTATTTGTCTTGCTGCTGCTGGTTAAATTTCCTAGTTCTCCCCTTAATACAGTCTCCTTAATACCAAGGAAAAACGAGTAATTACAATCAGGAATTTATTATCTACAAATTTTAATATGTAGGATTTTAAGTAACATAATATTCCAAAACTCATGGCTTCATCTCGTCGGTCGACTGAGGATGGATTTTAACGAGTTCAATCAAAATTTCAGTAAAATTCACGTTTCACCAGCCCTTAAAATTTGATTATTACTAGGAAACTTTTAATAGCGTAAGTATGTGCTGCATAGTGATAGGTATTCGATACTCTCGCTTACAAGTTTCCGAGAGATTAAAACATACTCGAGTTTCAAATTGCTTCCATAATTATACGAGAATTAAAAATTCTGGAAAATGTTAAATATTCGAAGGACTTAACGAGTGTAATAATTATGAAAAATCGAGAGGTCTTCTTTCCATGTTTTGAATCAGAAATTTAATGTTCAAATATATTTTGGCTCACTGAATATTTTTCCGTCGGCTGTAATGCAACTGTACAACGTGTGAACATTGCAATATGTTCTCAACCGAACCTGTTGACAGTCTTTGACATATACGAAATTGTTTTTCCTCTGGTAACACGAGTGGTATAGTTCGTATCACGTATAACTGATACCTCTTTGAAATCAACATAGAATTTTGTATCTTTGACAATACTCATTTAAATACTTGCTTGTGATGCATGAATTTAATTAAAATGAAACTGTACTGAAAATCTAGCTGAACGACATTAAACTGGTTATTCTGTTTATAGTAGGTTGTTCTCAGTGGAAATAATAAAATAAAAAAATGAGGAGTGGTAAAAATCAGAAGAACATTGTAGTACGTGTAGCTTGGAATCGTCTGTAATTAGACGTTTTGGAGAGTTAAGAGAAACTCAGTCACGCGTGTAACTTTTAGCTGTGTGTTTTAACATTCGCGAATTTAGGGTACGCGCATGGCACTGCTATATGTTTCGTACGTCGTTTTGTGACAACTGTGAAAACTTCTGCTTTCATGCTCATCCCCTCGAAAGAGTCAGCTTCGGAGGTAATGTTACTTTGTTCTGCGCGTTTAAAACGAATTTTAAATAAATTGTGAAAACATCTTTGTGTTTAATTATGTGAAACGTATATTATTAGAAGAATTATTATTATTATTTAGGAGAAATGGTAATTGATTACATTAGGGGCTTCCTCACCGATTTTGATGACTTCGAAATATGTTGTCAAGGTCGTCATTCTGAACAACTTTTTCCTATACATGTTACCGCCGCTCAGCTTTAGTTTCCGAGATATTCGCAGAAAAGTTTCAACATCTCAAAAAGTGATCGGAGTAGGTGTGTGTAGGACTGTGTAAAATACTATTTCAAATAGTTGACAGTAACATATATTTTTATGATATTTTGTTGCCTGTAATGTTATTACGATATTGTAGTCTGTTTATCAAAATGTTACATATTCGTAATTAAACTACAAATAATACTTTGCTAACTATTATAGGTTCTCATGTTAAACATTATAATTTATAATATTAACTACTTGCTCAAATTATTTTCATTGTAAGGAAATATTTGAAATACAAAATAAAAATATTTCATTTTATCTATCTGGTTATCAACATAAAAATATTTGATTTAAAGTAGTATCTTATTTGAACCACATTAAATTATACTATATACCAAATCATTAATGATCGTTAATATACGTTGCAAAATATGATAGAAAACCTTGTATCCAATGTTCCATATACGAATACTAATTCTACATTATAAAATACTAATGTAAAGTGTACTTACTTCTGAATCTTCTGTACCTCCGTCGGATCCACAGCACACAATTATTGACTCACGTGAATAGGTCCGAATAATTGAACAACAATCACTAAACAACACACACAACACACACAACGCATTTTTTAAAATCGTGACAACGAACGAGAAGATGTCACTTCGACCACGAACAAAATAATACTGCGATTTTAACAATGATCCCTTCCACGGAGGTGGTACGGTCAGGTTATCCTAGGCAGGTTAGACGCTGACGTTCTATATTGGATACAAGGTTTTCTTTCATATTTTGCAACTTCAATGTCCCTTTAACACTAGATTTACAAAGCACTAAAACTGACCACTTAACATTTTTTTACAAAAATAACAAGAACTTGTCTATCCAGATTTGTATCAATTTTTTAAATAATATATACCCAAAAAAATAATTTTGTTGAATAATTCCCCATGGATACGTCTTCACAATGTCAATAATTGTAAATTATAAATATTAGATCCCGTCATTTTGACAGGCCCCGTGAACCTAGTGTCAAATTTCGTTTGTCTCGAGGCACGCACACGATTATGTTCCACCTCACACACTGTACACTTTACATTAGTATTTTGTAGTGTAGGATTATTATTTGTATGTAGAATATTGGATGCAAGGTTTTCTTTCATATTTTGCAACTTCAATGTCCCTTTAACACTAGATTTACAAAGCACTAAAACTGACCACTTAACATTATTTTACAAAAATAACAAGAACGTGTCCATCCACATTTGTATCAATTTTTTAAATAATATATACCCAAAAAATAATTTTGTTGAATAATTCCCCATGGATACGTCTTCACAATGTCAATAATTGTAAATTATAAATATTAGATCCCGTCATTTTGACAGGCCCCGTGAACCTAGTGTCAAATTTCGTTTGTCTCGAGGCACGCACACGATTATGTTCCATCTCACACACTGTACACTTTACATTAGTATTTTGTAATGTAGGATTATTATTTGTATGTAGAATATTGGATGCAAGGTTTTCTTTCATATTCTGCAACTTCAATGTCCCTTTAACACTAGATTTACAAAGCACTAAAACTGACTACTTAACATTATTTTACAAAAATAACAAGAACGTGTCTATCCACATTTGTATCAATTTTTTAAATAATATATAGCCGAAAAAATTATTTTGTTGAATAATTCCCCATGGATACGTCTTCTCTAATGTAAAAACCTCTAATGTAAATATTTACCTTCAAATCTAACCCACACCTACTCCGATCACTTTTTGAGATGTTGAAACTTTTTTGCGAATATCTCGGAAACTAGAGCTGAGCTGAGCGGCTAAAGATGACCTTGACAACATATTTCAAGGTCATCAAAATCGGCGAGGAAGCGCCTAATGTAAATAATTACCGGAGAATTTTTCCTTTTTTGATTCGGAGGTGGAAGCCTTCCTTGAAAAACCGTCTCACAAACATGGCTGCCACGCCACTTCTGTCGGATATTTTTTAACGAAAATTTAGCATCTTTTAGATAAAAGTGTGACGGAACTAATGCACCAAATATTTTCTTGATACAACTATTTTTTGAAGTGAAAAAAATTCTGAAAATTCTTTTCGACCCCCTATGTGTATATCTCCCCCTTAATAAATTTTAATAGTTTTTGCAAGCAGGCTTTCAGGTTCCTGTGCCCGCGGAAACATTAGCGAATTTCCGAAGGCATTTCTTATTGCCTCGAAAATGCGAGTTCACCTTGAAATTCATCTGCATCGCAAAGCAGTTCCCTCACTTTTGGCTCCCCCCGGGACTCACTTCAAGAAGAAAGAGCTAAACTTAGATTTTTCCTTCCGTATGCAGAGGATGGCGGTAACGGGCCGAGCACTTATGCCCCATTTAGTTTACTCGTCGCTCGCATAACAAACGACGTAGCCATGTGTTACGTGCAATCTTGCAACGCAACTTTACCTTAGCATTGCGAACTTTGTAGGGCAGAAGATCTTACAAACCGTGATACAATGGAACAGTCGTGCTGGAACCCTACCGTTAACAAAAGACAATGCGAAACGTCATAGGACCCTCTACATCGTGAAATGCCATGTGATTTCTATACGCGTATTGAAAACTCTCGTAGACATGAATTGAATGGCACCACCTGTAGCATGATAACTGAATAGCCGCCACTGTTAGATTGAATTTCAAGTTTAAAGCGGAGGGATTACGATAAAGCTCTAGAAGAATAACCTCGAAAGCTGCCAAGGTTTATCCACGTAATTCGATCCCAATAAGAGAAAAATGCCGTTTCGTTTGCATACAACACAGAACCACAAAGTGAATTGAATTAGTTACGAGTAGACCGTGGATTATATGCATTTATGGAAAAAGTGATTACAGTGGGTTACATAATCTTTTTAATATCGGACAACACTTGAATTTCTTCGAGAAGTTCCACTTTTTTCGTTTCTGACCTTGAAGGCCGTTGTGCCGTATGAATTTGTCTTGACACGCGCTTTTATATTGTTAAAATATAGGTAATATTCCATTTAGAGAATCGAAGGTCATCTGCATTTCTAAATTAAGCTTTTTTTGGCACCTGAACATTTTGGATTTTCGTAGTCGAGCCCCGCTCGAATTTCACTGTGCATTCATCGTCGAATGATTATTTAGCATAAAGTGGGAGCGCCGCAATACGAAATAGAGTCCCTCGAAACGATGCGAGAAAACGTGCTGAGCCGACTAAACTTCCTTAGCTACCGCTTACAATAAACTAGGATTTGCGTAATCCTTAAGGAATATCTCTATCGCGGTCTGCTACATGACGTCATACGATAGAGATTCCTTTCGTTGGAATATGAAGCGTTTTATCCTTGAAAACGGTCATATCATCTATATCGGGAATATTTTTATCTTCGCCTTAATCCGCCATTTATTCGCTTGTAGATCGCTACGCGGGGAAGTAATGCACGTATGAACCGACATTTTGCCGAGCGTGCGGCAAAAGTATTCGTTTCGAATTTTCAACTTTCGAACAGTCATGCACGGTTTCCGTTTAACCGTTTCCTGACGATTTTATGGAACAGTTTTTGAGGTAGGTCAAGCATTCGTTTTAAAGCGAACGCTCTTTAAATGCACGGTAGTCACGAGACAAATTTGTCAATACAGTGAATTCTCGATATATGTCGCCAAGGCCTGGACGATAAACGTCGCGGAATTATCCCCACCAGGGATAATCCCAGTATGTCTTATGTATGACTGCGCTGTTGACATATATCGAGAATTCACTGTACACAGAATTTGTCAAAATATCTCCGATAAAAATGAACGATGAAAGTAAACTCTTCAATCTTAAAAATTCAGTCCAATTATATCGTTGCACTATTTTTTTCTAACGAAATTGCCTCAGGTCAAATGTCGACAACTTATCGATAATTTAGCGTTGAAATACTTTTTGGATATACGGTGAACTGAAAAGAATTTTCGAACCGAAAATCGAGGCTTGTTGAGAAAAGACAACTGAGACGTACATCAATAAATAACGTTATCTTTCTTACCAATATCCGTTGTTGTGGTAGCTCGCGAATCGATGCGACACGACAAGCAATATATTTTGTCCACTTAAAACTCTCTGGTTATACGGGAGGCAGTAAATATTAGGCTGTAAAGCAAGTCCGTGCGTTTATGACTCTAATTTATCGACTCTGAAAGTGCTGACTTTTTCGCAGAAGAATTACAACCCCGGCAAATGAGAATGTATACTTGAAGACGATGCAAGTTATGTAATTGCCCAGAAAATGTTTTCTACATGCTGTTTCGTGACGTGAAATACGGTATGAAAAACAAAACGCAGAAGCTGAGCGTTTCGTTTATGCTTGGAACACTAAATTTAATGGTTCGAGATTGTGAGCACTATATGCGAGTAATTAAAAGTCAAAAGAACAAGGGAACTTTTACTTGGCTACTCTTGCTCGTAATTGAAGCAAACCATTTTTATTCTGCATAAAGATCCGCAGTCTAATTATGGGACTGACTGTAAGTTTTTTTGCCGGGGTTTCTGAAAGCGTACGCAGGGACTGTCCAAATTACAATTATTAAACAGAATTCGCATAAACGTGTTAATAATTTAATCGCCTTTTATAAACTAAATTCCTTCCTTGAAAGAATTGCGACCATAACATTTGAACCAGTGAATTCTTTGCCTATAAACTCCAATTTTTGGAATTTTCTCGTCAAGGTATACAGTATTATATAACAAAAAGTTAAAAATTTCTGGATTGCCAAGGTGAAGTTTAATCGTTTTGAATTATTCCCGACGTTGTTACTTTCGTCGTGACGATTGGGAAATTTTTAAGTTTCTGCTCGAAGGAGAAAGTCTTCCGAATATAACCGCAACAGTTTATTTATTTATTCGATAAAGACAATATCGACGTGTTCCGTAATCGCGTGTGATACGTTGGAATAACAGTATAGTAGATTACAGATGGTTAAGCATGTTTGTCAATCACAGTGCTTGCACAAGCATTCTCACAGTGGGTGGGTGTAGTTGACAGGGAGAGTTTGCGCAAATGATTAAGAAATGATTGGTCGTGTTTGATTTTGCGGTGTCAATGATGCCTATGTAAGTATACCGGCATTGTCTGCTGATGCTTAGCGATGCTTCTTGCAGAACGTCGAGAAATTTGATCACGAAATAGATAATAGGTTTAAAATGATTTTTGCTATAGGATATTGTCGAATTTAACATCTGGAATAATTTTCCTACTAAATTGGTGCCGATTTCAAAATTGTGACTGCTATGCATGGTTTTGTCAAATCATAACGATTGAAACATTTTGTTTTCTTAAAATAAATGATTTCAACTATTCTCGATATAAAGTGGAGTGCACAAAATATGTAAAACATGAATCGAGTGGCAGACGAACGAATGTGGAGCATGTACGTACTTGGTTAATGAATGAACGGGATCGATTAAAAATACAAAAAATTAGAGTCTGCTGATATCGATGAAAATAGAAATGAAGATCATGTGTACGCTCGTCGAGGAAGGAGACGCGAATGATGTGCGGCTCTCCCGATTTTCCATTAAATGAATTTTAACAGTCCATTCAAACACAAATCTACAAATTGCGATTCATTTCTCTTTAAACCTTTTGCCTCGTGTTTGTTCAGTTTTTTCCCCCATTTATTCGTCACAGTATTTCAGTATATTGGGCATGAAGTACTTCGTTTTGCATATGTAATAAATATTTAATGCACTTATTGAACAAAAATCGAAGTACAGATATTGCAGAATAAATAAATGCTTTGAATTGTAATCAATACGCTGCGGATTTTATGCATTTGTAAGAAAATTGAGTGGAAAAATCCGCAGTATAGTAATCGATATTTTATAAAAGCCTGGCGAGTAGTGTAAAAGGTGTTAGTATGGCAGATAATTCAAGAAATATTTTGTGCAGTGTTGTTTATTATTATTATTACATAAAAAATTGAGTTTCATTAATGTTAAAATATACTTGCAAACGTGTATCACTTTATTTAAAACAAGAGAGAATAAAGATCAAAATGCCGCCAGCTATAACGAAAATTGTTATCGCCATTTGATGGCACTTTCTCCATTGTGCAACTCTCGCTGTTCTCCCTGTAATTATAAACACAAAACAAAGGTTAGTCTAACTTTGGCTGTTCCGAGAACTGTTGCAATTCCTACTGACAGCAAAAAAATGTACGTGTGTACAACGTCAAGTTAGCTCTGTTCTCTGCCAAATCCCCGGCAGTTAAAGGTTTAAAGTTCTAATGACACATTAAATCCTAGTGCCATTCAACTGTACAGCAGAAAGTTTAAATTTTACAAAGGAGAATTTTGTACAGATATATTTGTAATATCAAAAGTCAGTATTCGAGGTTTCCTCGATTAGCTAAATTATGGTTCCTTAAAATCTCAATATGCACATCTTATTGTAATTTTCTTTTTTTTTGCACAATTTTATCCAAATTGGACCAGTCTTACTTCTATTTAAATTTTCAATTATAAATCTAGCAGTTCCACGAATTTCAAAGTAAATGTTGTGGAAAAGTATTCCAGAAAGGTTGCATCAACAGAGTAGAACATTTTTGAAAAATCTGTTTTCACGATTTTGCCAAAAGTACGCCGTCCCTTGTGACGTTATGCGTCAACTTCCCTTCACCAAACACGTGGACCTCTTTTATAATGGCCGACATAAATTATTTCCGGACGTATACATAATTCAAGGGACGGCTCGCATGAATTTTAGCGTCGCGACGTACCAGAATAGAACAATTTTCTCCTCCGACATTTTTTCGTATCACTCGGAGAAACCGCGAGGCAATCTGGGTACTTGCTGTACAGCGGAAAACTTGTAATTTGATCGTTGTACGATAAACCGTTATGCTCACGGTAGCATACTAATGTGCCGAGGCCACTTACGGACCGATGTCAGATTCGATGAAACTTTAAATTTAAATATAGACGTGCTGTATTTCTCATCAAAAAGCCAGCGAAAACTTTCGAACTGATGGCGTCTTTTGATTCGGCGATTCTAGGAACTCAAGTTTTCGTACGTGTTGGGTTTCAAAACACAGGTTAGCAACGAATAATAGGGACTTCAAAGCATTAGTTGTGATTTATTGAAATCGTAAAAGTGCTTTTATCCAACATTTTTAATCGAAAAGACGGGAAATACAGTGATATCTCTCTATATGTCGCCAAGGACTCGATGATAAACGTCGCGGAATTATCCCCACTACCGCGGGATATACCCCGTGAGGGGTCGCGAAGGATATGTCTCCTGGACGATATTTGTCGTTGGCAAGACCCGTGCTGTTGACATAAATCGAGAATTCACAGTATACACTTATTTTTTACCCAGTACACTGTGTTCTATGTACCATATAAATATTTAATGGTTTAAAAAAAAACACTCAATTGAAGAGAATTATTGATTCTCCGAACGTTCATCAAATGAAAGCAACAATAATATATTAATTTTCTTTCTTTACGTAAAATGCAAGACCCTGTTCGTGATGCATGTGCGATGATGACAGGGAACGTGTTAATGGCAGTCTACGCGGGTTTCATGAAAAGAAGCAGAGTTTGAAACTATGTGGACACTCTATGTGCAACCCTCTCTAGGGACTCCTAGGGTTAGTAATGTGAAGATATCTTGAAGAAAGTAAGAAAGTAAGTGAGGGAAAGTGGAGGACAGAAAGGTGAGAATGAGGAGGTTAACAAAAGGGATGACCCGGGGGTTGGTGCAGCCATTAAAGGCGGGTGGTTTATGACTCTATTTTTTATTACGAATTTATGATGGTAAAGATTTGTCAAGCGAAAAACACGATTCAGTATTTTTACTTTCAAATCCGGAATATTCTTTATTGACCATTGGCATCAGAATATGTCGTACAAATGGTGACAATATGGATCAGTGTTTCTCCTTTACCTCGTGCAAACTTGAACGATGCAATCGAGCCTTATCAATTGTGTGAAATTGATTTATAGAAAATTAATTTATGCAAAGGGAATTTTATTTGTAACTACCTCGAAAAAAGTTCCTTTAGCATCTCTGACTCTTCGTTCTGCACGGATAACTTTTTGCCAACAGCAACACAACCGGTCATAAAGAACCAACTAAAATTGAGAACCTCAGAACTTTGTTAATTACACTCTGCTCTTTCATTTCTTTGTTTGCATTTATTCACTGAAGTCCGACGGATTTAATAAAATGGTCCTTGGCCGAGGATCCCTGCTCTTTTGTTTTTCATAACTTTCAACTGCGTTGTGGTATGCGTTGTTGTAACATTTTTTTATATGAAATGTGATATGCAATATGAAATTTCTAACGGCAGACTCTCTCTCAAATATTTAACGTTTCGTGCTACCGGATAAAGAAGATAATAATTCTATCGGAGAATACAATTGAAAGATAGGTATAATATACGGGGTGTCCCATTTATCTGAGTTATCAAAGAACTCAAAATATCTTCTAAACTAATGATTTTTCGCCATAAGTGACTCAGTACTTTTATGTAGGGAATAACGAGTAGCTTCGAATAATGCATTAAAAAATATACGATTTCATTTAAGAAACAAAGTTGACCTTCATATGACCTCTACGCCTGCACACTAAAAAAAGATAACTACATCGGAAAGTGTGCCCCTTGATACCGTTCAACTTTTGTTTGAAACATTTTTTAGTACAATCAACAGTTTCCGAGACATTCTGAATTTCCAGATAAAGGGGACACCCTGTGTGTGTAATTATACAGGTAATTTAATTATCCTTTTTCATCCAGTTGCAATTTATCTGCGAAAGAAATCAACATCTTTAGGTAAAAAAATGATGGCCATTAATGCAAATACATCGTTTACATTCTAATAGGATACATAAAATAGGAGATGAAGAAGGACATAACCGGCTTCATTACAGCTTCATTAGGGAAATTTGCATCAGCAGAAAGATAACCGTAGTAGATTTACGTTTCGCGAATCGGCCGGATAGAGACAGGAAAAACGTCGTGACAACAGGAACTTCCGGGTCCGCTAATTTTCGTGCTTTTATTCTCCTCCGTTTGTTTAATGATCGTTATTTTTATTCCACGTTTTTATACGATTAGCATCTTTCGTAAGAAATACTTTTCTTCATTAACCATGGTGATCAACGGTTTGATGTTTTTGCGTGAATCCCGGCGAATCGGTCTCCTCTTGAATACTAATCCGCTTCATCTGTTTGGATTGTTTGAACTGTGGTTCACGAAATAAAGGGTGTGCGTGTGTTGCGTACTTTTAAATTTTAAATTACGTGCAATTAAAAAGTCACTGTTTGATCGTGCTATCTTTATATAGCTGAGAACTTTTCTTGTAATAATTTGATTTTGTTCCAGTCATTACATTTGCCTTTACATCAGTTGCAACAATATTATGAAATTGAAGGGAATAAATATTTTAAATTGCAAATGTAATTTCCCCGTTCGAAGCGCAGGCGCAATGTTGCCTCTAATCGAATATTGCTGAGAACTATCAGAATTCAGGTCAGACACCGTAATAATGTTCCGCATTTGCGTTGAAGTTCTATAAAGCATCGCGTTGGATGAGAAGAAAAATGTGTGTCGTCATAAATCTCCCGAATGTGGAAGCCACTCGGCCTGAATGGTCATGAAAGAGATTGTAACATAAATATTTACTTCCAGGAGAAAGTTTTTCCTTGGTCCGAAATGTCATTTCCTCGGAGCAGCACAATGCAATTTCCAGAAAACTTTTCCGTAATTTACGTTACGTTTCCTTCCCCATGCCAAACAGTATTCAATTTTCGAAGTCTTCATATTCTTCGGACATTGAGCAAGTTCATTGGCAATATATCGTTTAATACAAAAAGAATCAAAAGAATATGTTTGCGAAGTAGCCCTATCTTAGATAGGCTAAACTTTACCTCAGGAAACCAGACATTTTTAATTTCTTTAAATGTAATCCTGTAGCTTTTGGCAAGAAAATGCCGGAAATCCTAATTTCACTCCTAGGAGATCACTAGCTCAAAAGTTATGCGTTATTACGCGATTTTCAGCGTTTTGGATAAAACGTTTCCACATATAAGAGAGAGAGAGTAAGAAAATTGATAATACTTGTAAAATGATAAACAAAGGTGAAGGTGACTTTATGGAAATTTCGGGGACGGTAACGGCGTCAATAAAGTTCGTGTAATGAATATCAGTGGGTTTGCTTGAAAATTGATAAAAAAAAAAGAAAAAGAAAAAAGAAGCTGGCCGAGAGGAGAAGCTGTTGGCCACAAGAATACGGAGGATAATTTTGTCGTCCTCCAGGCAAGTAAAGAAGCCGAGAAAAGGGAATTCGTCTCCAGACACCAAAGGAATTTTTCACCGGAGCTTCGTGAGATCGTCGCCGCCGCTGCAATCTCCCAAGTACCGCGAGATATAAGGATGTTCCACTTTAATTTTCCTCCGATATCGTCGTTTGTTTTAAGAAGACAAAGTTACTTTATTTTAAAGAGGTCATCCTATAGACGGAATGATATCGTTCTAGACGAACGCTATCGATACTATTTTTTTTCAACGAAGCCGCGGATATTCTTCTGTTTAAACTACCGCTGTTCCGTCTCGCGACAAAAATCAGCTTTAATTTTTCACTGATCAATTCGAAAGTTCATTATATCCTAGATTGTCACAAAAGTTCCATTCGCAATGAGCGCGTCTCAAATTACCATTCGGCTTTTGAAACAAACTTTTGGGGTAACCTCTTTGAAATGGGTGATTTCTGAGGTCATTTGAAGCAACTTTCTCCTTTGCGAAAATGTTCTCCGAGGCTTTGTTCAGGAGTTATTAACGAAAAACGCGGACCAATCAGAGCGCGGCTACAGCGGACGGACTCCGGCACGGCCAATGGCAAGACCGCGCGCAGCGGGGCCTGTCGTCGAACCGGAATCCCTCTGCTATAGCCGCGCACTGATTGGACCTCGTTTTTCTTTAATAACTCCTCAACCAGGCCTCGGAGAATATTTTCGCAAAGGAAAAAGTTACTTCAAATTACCTCAGGAATCAAGGAAGTACATTTTCTGGGCGCCAAAAACTTGATCCGGTCGACTTTGAATTTATCGGAAAAAATAAATCGCCAGAATTTTCCCTTACACTTGACACACCCTGTGCATTGCATCGTTTACTAAAAGAAAACGCCCAATCGCTTCCGATTCTTTACTCATAGAGCCTGTAAGGAGGCACGGTCTCGCGGAACTGTTTGTGTAGTCGAAAATTAATCACGCCGATGAAATAACACGGCTGAAAACCTGTTACGGGAGGGAACTTTCCTTTTAAATGCGATGGAATTCATTTTCCAGGAAAACGGCCAGTTGGTTCGCGGAAATATTTTACTGGAATTTTCCCGTCGCCGTAATCTCGCGTTTATTTAAAGCTTACTTAGAAATCACGGTACAAAAGTGCCGGTGGTATGCTACACGTCGATCGCCGGTGTTGACGTTAATGTTGAAGGCCGAAAGGAGCTTACGAGGGAATCTCGTCGTATGTAATTTGAACGAATTCAACTGCGCTTGATACGCTTGGGATTCAGTTAAACCGAATAATTTAATGGAGATGGTCGTGGATTCGGTGGTCATACATGCAGTAAGCAATAATAATATCAAGGGTGTCTCGCCTGATTTTGACATTTCGATTACGACGCTATGACATGTAGCAAAAATAGAGGTGTTTATTATGATATGATTAATTTGTTTGTAGGTCGAAGCGTAAAGGTCACGTGAAGGTCAACCTTGTTTTTTCAAACAGAACCGTATATTTTTGAGTACACTGTATTTCGATTTATCTCGATACGATCACTGTACCACGAGATATTTGCATCAACATTTCCTAACATTAACGAACTGTTATTGCTTATTGTTATTGCGGGATCCGTGGAGCGGCCAGCTCGTTCTCCGGATCTCACGGCAGTGGATTTCTATCTGTGGAGGAAATGAAAAGATAGTGTTTACACTAATACACCTACAACTCCAGAAAATATGAAACGAAAAATTACCGCAGAACGTGATTCGATTACTTTGAACTCTCTGAAAAAGTAAACTTGAAGACGAACCTTCGTCACACTTATCAAAATAAAAATAGTCAAACATAGTCCTGAGGACTTTTTCTATAAGACCACTAATATAGTATATTTAGTAATACTAATACTGTAATAGTGTATTTTATTTTGTATTAAACAAATAAAATAAAAGAGAAAGAAGTTTTAGAAAATTTTTTTCATACGAATGACGAACAAACTTTGACCACAGTCAACCTATTACACCACTATGAATATTTTATGACACTCAGATAATACTTTAATGACTGATATTTTAAAATGCAAATGCAAAGTAAAAATAGTCAAACATAGTCCTGAGGACTTTTTCTATAAGGCCACTAATAGTGTATTTAGTAATACTAATAGTGTAATAGTGTATTTTATTTTGTATTAAACAAATAAAAAAAAACAGAAAGAAGTTTTAGAAAATTTTTTCTTAAGAATGACGAACAAACTTTGACCACAGTCAACCTATTACACCACTATGAATATTTTATGACACTCAGATAATACTTTAATGACTGATATTTTAAAATGCAATCGTTCGTGCTTTATTTTTAAATCGAACTTTCGCAGCCATCCAACACTTAATCGATAATATCCCATCGATAATAACTTCTATCAATCAAGAGAGACGTCGCAAAAATATTTAAAACGTCGAAATCGAGTGTCGCAAGTGATTTGCATATACTGGTCCGCGTTAATCGATACGATAATTAGGTGAAGCATGAACTGACGGTGCAAAATTTGATCAACCGTGTCTCTATCTGCAACTCGCTGCCCAAACGCAACGACCATAATCCACTTTTTACTCAACTAAAAGAAATAGGAAATAGTTGTATAAAATCTCATAGGATAATAGATATTTCACTTATTTTTGTTTCATTCATTCTTTCAGCACGAACAGGAAGGTATCAAACGCTCTCTCTCTTTACAATCAGGGGTCGAATGAAATATGATATAAATGTACCTGTTAAACTCGAAATTTGGGTTAGTGTCATAAATAACTAATAGTCGAAAACGCAATCAGAATTAAACAAATTTTTACCATATCTGGTATTATCAAGGAGAGTCATCCTCCAAATTTGTATACAGAAAATTAATCATTCTTCGAAAAACAACATAATATTTGTGATCTGTTTATTTGTTAGCATTAATCGGGCTCCGATCGCAGAACAGGCAAATAAATGACATTTTACATAGATTTCAGGTAATCATGTTCAGCATGTGCTAGTATGTATAGTTGGGAATATACCGCAGGTCGCGATATATCTCATGTACAGCGTATGAGCAACGACATCGTGCTGCGAGATATCTCGTTGATCGTCTGAGGGGGTTGAAAATATACAGGGTGGTCCACGTAAATGGAATCAAATTGGTATTTCTGACATTTACTGGTACACTCCGGGACAAAAAAAAATAGCACACATTAAGATTTACATGATTTTAACACTGAACGCCAAACAAGAAAGCTAAAAAATTCCACGAAATCAAAGTAAGTTATTTGATAAAATAGAAATTGAAAAAATTAAATGTATGATATTGTGTGGTTCTCCAACTTTCTTGCATTTCACAGATGCTAATCACATTTGGTACAATGAGTATATTAACGTAAACATTCATTTTAAAGCCTGAACAAATAATTCCGTCACCCATATATGGGTGACATGGCAGTCAACGTGTTAATATATTTTTACATTGAAAATGTGTCTCTACACACCACAGAATATTTTTAGTAACATACACTACCCATGGTCCAACATATTGCAACTATTATCTTAACGTTACAAAAATCTTCAACTTTTATAAATTTTTATTTTTTCTATGAAACTTTTACACCTTTTTGTGGCGAACTGTAGGGAAGCTGTTTAGAAAATAACAAGCTTCATGATCGTGTTCGCGTGGTTCGTTTACGGCGCGATTATGGGATCGTCGGTTTCAAAGCCTGTGGGAAAAAAGGGAGCTTGCAATCAGAGTCAAAGGAACGCTTCTCGCTGTCAGTTTGTCCGTTGTTTCCGCGCCGATCGAATGTTCTTTTAATTCAATGTATTATTCAATATACCCGTCGTTCATGAAAAATGCATGTCTTCGTTGAAAACTAGACGGAAGAATTTGTACAGCCTCTCGCCCGTATGTTTTAGCATCTGTGAACGGGTAAATACAAACACTCCGGGATCCGTGCGTTCGTAGGAGGTGCCCGAGCAAAGTCGGCTGCCGGTTGTCGAAAATATCCACAGTGTCTGGGAAAAATGATGAACGGAAACGACCGTTTCCGTTCGGCTAATACCGTGGACAAGAAAGGACGCGTCCGATTGGCCGAGATAGAAAACCGTCCGGTGTAATCAGAGACGTTATATCTACGTGTAAATACCGGTGGCAGGACGAATCCCCTACTTGTATACGGAACGGGAAATCTACATTTGCAATCTCTCTCTCTCCATGTGTTCCCCATGTATACGAGGGACCAGATAGTTTGCAGAAATTCGTGTATATGTGTGTGTATGTATATGCGCACACGAGCACACGCGCGAGACGGGTGAAATAGAAATGTGCGTGCCATCCATCAAAGTCTAACGCATATCAGCTGGAACACAGGTGCACGCAAAAAGTACTGGCACGCTGGAATAGGACAACGGAAAGGGCAAAGGGACAAGAAATTGTAAAAGTACAGATGCAAAAGTAGAATGCCAATTTGAAATCGGAACGCCCGAAGGGGAATGGCTGATAAAAAGCGTTTCACGGATGGGGAATTCACTCTAATGGTATCTCGGGGTCTCTTATTACCCAAAGCAAAATTTAGTTTAATTTTGTCCACCAAAGGATTGCTAATACCGTCGAACCTAGCTCTTTGTAATCAGTCCCGCCAGGTTAAGACTTTTCTCCTCGCTCTACTTTCCTCTTCTACGACGCTGTTCCTTCATGGTTCCGCTCATAGTCGCCAGATCAAGACTTGTTCCCCCACTCTAACTTCCCCTTCTACCGTGATATTCCCCTTCCGCCATAGCTCGGTCACAATGTCATGTGACTAACCCGGTATGGGCAGTGAGAGGGTAACATTTCCCCTTCAGTTTGTGTTGCTTCCGCTCGTCTGGCGACTAGGTGGGGAGCGAGAGATTGAGGGAATGGAATATAGTGAATTCTGCGATATACAGGCTGCTCACGTTATTACTAGCCAGCGTTTTTCTTGTAAATAGTAAATATTAGAAAAAAATGAAACAGGAAAAAGTAGTACTGTTTTTTATACGCAACACAATGGCGTATGTCATTTTTTGTGTTCATACTATTTTATTAGATATGAAGGTGACCTTCAAATTTTTAAATGGAATGTTGTATATTTTTGTATATCACGTGAAAGCGTGTGTCTAGACGAATTCATCCGTATACTGCATAATGACCTTTGAGATCATGTGAGGTCAGAAATAGAAGAAACATTTTGAATATTTCATATTAATGTGTAACTACTTTTCGCACCGAAGTTGTCGAATTTTCTTCAAAATGTAAGGGAACTTCTAACTTTTTATCTTCAAAAAGAAGACATTTCCGATTATGAAACTTATTTTGCAAAGACCGTGATTCCTTCAAACACTTGACAATCAAAGCAAACTGACATTCTCCCAGATAGCACGCGACGTCTTAAAGACGTCTGTTTTACGTCCATTTTTGGTCTGAACGTCTTACGTCCTAAAAAGACGTCTTTGAGCGTCTTACAGACGTCTTTCTTGAGACGTCGTTTTTACGTCCGAAATAAGACGTCTTTTACGAGACGTCTTTAAGACGTTACATTTAAGACGTTTAAAAGACGTCTTAAAGACGTCTAACGAACGTCTTAAAGACGTCTTTAAGATGTACAGTTTTTTCACAAAGACGTTCCAGAGACGTTCAGAAGCCGTTCGGAAGACGTTCGTAGGACATTCAAGACGTCTATAAGACGTCTAAATGTCCATCGACAGACGTCGTTAAGACGTCTTTAAGACATCTGTGTGCTATCTATGCATTTGGTTGCAGTCTGTCCGGATATTCTTCTAGGTATTTCAATTTACTTCGTCTTTTATCTCCATTGCACTGCTAATAACTGCGTACCATATCCGCCTTCTCGTCCACCAAATAACGATAGATTACTATACGATACTAAGTACTAATCGGTTTTGGAAGTAATACTGAAATTGTCTTGTCATAGTAGAAACTAGATGTAAACACTCTGATAGTGGATGACAACATCATCTGAGTAGTATGAATAAGGAATACTTGTAAACACATTGGTATGAAATATTTAAAATGTTTCTTCCATTCCTGACCTTGCATGACCTCGAAGGTCACTGTGCAGTATACAGATGAATTCGTCTAGATACACGTTTTCAGTGTGATGTACAAAAATATACAGCATTCCATTTAAAAACTTGAAGGTCACCTTCATATCTCATAAAGTAATATAAACACAAAAAAATTACATACGCTATTGTGTTGTGTGTAAAAAACAGTACTACTTTTTCCTCTTTCATTTTTTTTATAACATTTACTATTTACAAGAAAACCGCTGGCTAGTAATAGCGTGAATGTTGGGATGACGAGGTTATTTAAACTCCGCAACGGATAAACGTTGATCAGCTTTGTTAATATCGTTCGCGTATAACACAATTCTGTATTTGACTCTGATTCACTGAAAGTGTGACTATCGGTAGTTAACACTATTTCTACCAAGAGGTGTCAAAAGACACCTTTCAAATTTTAACTTAACATTATTCTCTAAGTTTAATCATTTCTCCACAATTAATTTTTTTACTTTTCGTACAACAGTTGTTAAATTAATTCAGCGATATAATTTTCCTCCAGCTCATCCTGGATTTAAAAATGTGCATTGATTTGTAAAAACTGTGGTATTGAATAAGGGAAAAATTTTATTACAATGCTGTTTTTATGATTACTGTTTTTTTTTTTTTTGTTACAAAGATTGAATTTTCATACATGAGACTGAAAGTTCGTTAAGTGAATGATATTACAATGTTTCATTATTTTTCTAATAAAAATAAAACAATGAAGAAGGTAATATTTTAAAATTGTTGTTCCCGTTATATTGCTCAAATTATCTATATTTAACTGATAATTTGAAATCCCAACAGTTTTGGCAATTATTTGCATTCAAACGCAAAGGTGTCAAAAGACACCTTTTGGTCGAAGTAGGTATACACAAAATCGTGGTAGAAATAGTGTTAAGAATGTGGGAGAGCTGTTGCTGGCTCGGTAGACTAGCTTAGACTGACTGTTGCCTTCTTCCTCCTTAGGCCCTTTAATACGGAAAAAGGCGGTTTTCGACGTGCAATAAACTGCAGGTAAAAAAAGACCTGCCTCTCCGCATGTTTCGTGCATTTCGGTGTATACTCCAACAGTGAACACCCTGTATATGTCATCAGCTCGGATCTTGCCAGAGCGTCGTGTATCGTCCAGAAGCCGTGTTATGTTTACACTTCTCGGCTTCCGTGGCCTCTCGCGGGGCATATACAGCGGTAGTGGAGATAATTCTGCGACGTCTATTGTCCAGGCCTTGGCGACATGTATGGAGAGATCACTGTAAACTGTTTTCGTTCACTGTAGGATTTATTTTCCTATATTTATTGCGGACCCGTTTCCTCAGAAAACAGGGTCGATATCCCCGAGATTGTAGCTCTCGGATCAATTCGGAGGTCGGTTCGGTGGCACTTGCGGTCCGCGAATTAATTCTGAAGACAGGGGAGCCGGCTGCGTTTCGCCGTCGGAAACTTGGCTACATTCAAAGTCCCGTGGCGGCCGGACAGCAAAAAGGGGGTGGCATGGTGACAGGGGAGGGGGGGGGGGCGCGACGCGGCGCGGCGCAGCCAGTGTCGCCGAGGCGAAATTTTGCGTCGCGGAATACTCAGGAGCATTGAAATGCTTTCATTTGACGTGCAGCATCCTCAAAGGCTCGCATTATGAGTATCACGATCTTTTCACGGACACAGTGGGAGATATCTCATAGAAATGCTCGCGTCTATTTACCGCGGACAGAGGGACCGTGAAGGAAGGAGCGAGGAAAACGGAATGAGGTGGTGCAGTCTGAAAGAGACCAAGGGAACTAGCCTCTGCAAACGTTGAGTGGATAACCCGGGGGAAACTCGAGAGGTTCGGTCGCCTTTTCCGTAGCGCGTGCCTTCTTGAGACCCGTTAATAGTACTCCTCGAAAGATCTTCCATCTTGCTACTCGATCTTCGCTAGGTGAAAGATGTCCACACTCCGGAAACACTTCTCGTACTTCCTACTGAAGTAGGTCGTGCCGCGCCGGTCTGGAGCAACGGCTCCTTTTTTTTTCCCCTTTTTCTTTTTCTTTTTTTTTTTTCTACTCGGCACGGATTCCGCCGGAAACGACTGGGCCAAGTTTCACTCCCCCTTCCACCCACCCTCTCCTACCCCCCGAACGCTCATTAAACCTTAATTAGAAACACGGTTAGGTATAAGATTAAGAACACTGTTGGGAATATCGGAAGCTCATAGAATACGCTTGTGTCCCGCGAGACCAATCCCCGGGAAATCTCTTGTGTTGACTTATGAACCGGTTTCCGGTTATCAATCGTAAGAAATAAATTAATAATATTAACGCTTGAATTACCGATCGCAATTTTTCACGATCCCACGTGAAACGTCGAGTTACGATTTACAAATTATTTTATATATGACATTAATTCGGTCCGAATAGATTTTCTGACGCGAGTAACAGTTTCGAACGATCAATAGCTAAAGAGAAGATAAGTGAATGTGCATGCATAAGCTGCATAGCTAGTCATACATACTCATTCATGCAGTGAGTAATTAGCGAATACCTGCTGCACACATGCAACGCCACATTCTGGGTAACACTTTCATGTCACGTCAACTGTCACGGAGAATTACGGGATTTAAGGACGACACTTCAGAACGATAGAAATTAAGTTGTATATGTATTTGAAAGCTATTCCCCGTTTCATTCCTTCGCTGTTATTAATTATATCTCCAAGTCGTAAAATTAATTTTATTAAAACATCTGATCTGTTTTGCCAAACTCTGAACATTTTCTTATGGTTAATTTATGTAAGTCTCGTATAGACTTTGTGAATATTATCACTTTGTTGTAACAGTTTTTAGTGGTAAAAAAAAAGTAGTAGTTACAGTTCTTCCCCCATTAGAGTCATGGGTGAGCATGTGCCTAACCAAAGAAGGAGATTCTGACTGATCTGTCACAGTTTTTCCTCTCAGATGTGCCGTTCATATCTTGATTATACGAGGCAATACTTTCACAGGTAATTTCATTCCTTTTCCCAAGCTCATTCATCTTTTTATTCATAAATCCACAGTCATTCCCACTTTTGAACCGTTGCAATGTATTTCTCCTGTCCCACTGAGCTTTATTCAAGAATCCTCTCAATCTTCATTCTATTTATGAACTCTGTAAACTTCATCCGCACCCCGTGACTTGATTTCATACCACACTTCCTTCTAACATCCGGATATTCAAAAGACAAAAAGATAAAAATACCCGTCCAATCAGTTTTCATCAGATCGCATACAGAAGTTTACCGATTTTGAAAACAACCCCATTTTGCACTACCTACGTCCACCCCTGCGGTAAAAACTCTAATTACTAACGCATCGACTATGGATTTTTATGCAAATACATATTTCCTGTATTGCATGTTTTGCATATTTCACGTGAAAGACAAATAATGAATATATTACATATGTTATATATTTTCCATGTATTTTGCACACTCCGGTTTTTGTTTCAACAATTTACGAACCATCAATTATAAGTTCAATATAATTTCAAGATAATCAGTAATTTGAGTAAGACCCAACCCAGACAGGAAATAAAAGGTATAAACAGTAATATTAAAAAATGCAAACAGTAACATTATACAGCGATTTTTCTATATATGTCGCCAAGGCCTCGATGATAAACGTCGCGGAATGATCCCCACTACCGCGAGGTATACCACATGAAGCTGGTACATCCCACACCCGTGTTGTTGACATATATCGAGAATTCACTGTAAATAGTATTCAAAAGTGAGCTTACTTTAAGTAATATACGCGAAAGGTAACATAGATTCACACCTTTTTTGCGAAAGCTTTAAATTTTTGAAGGTCGAATAGCTTTTATAAATAATGAAATAGATTACTTGACAAAATTTCGAACGAAAAATTCAAGGTATTAACACTTCAGCTTTCCACCGAAGCTACGGAATAGCGTACAGAATCGACGATTGCATTTTAAATTAAATCTCTAATTAAATCACACGTACAGATTCATGCAACTCAAACGTGAAGGGAACCATTACAAGCGACCACCGAGATTTCTAATGTCACTGACGAAATATTGAAATGACTTTCTCTGCATTTGGAAAATACAAAGCAACTCTTCATTCATAGAACCTCTACGAGAACGAGCGGAGCGTAATAACTAAATCGAAGCTTTGCAAGCTCTGTAGAATAGATTCTTTTGTCAATTACTGGCCACGTAATGAATTCGCTGAGCGCGAAGGTGCAAGCAGAGGGAAAAAGCAACCGCGTGAATTTTAAATACGTTTCATTCAGCGCAGCAGCGGGGCGTATGAACGATCAATTCTTGCTCGTATAATTAATGTCGGTGACAAATTTTAAAATATACATTTCAACATTTCGCATAATTAACCCCTCGGCGAGTTCTCTTTGTCAGCTACAACAATTGCCGAATAAAATAAGCAACAGAATTGGCACAGTTAAGAAATATAATATATTTAATTAAATACAATGGAATAATATTACCTCTTTTCTTCCTACGCTCTTTCTGGGACACCATGTATATCTAGGGAGGGTAGTTATGGGGCAAAAAAAAATTACTTTTTTCCTAATTAGTCTATGCGAAAATTCTGAAAAAAAATCGGACAGATGTCGAATAACAAAACACATTTAGTGTAATTAATCCAGATTTTTAAGTTGAAAATTCTGGTCGTGAAAAATAAAACACTTCAAAGAAAAATGCAGATTTTGCGTTGAAGTTTAAGAGCGACGTCATTTATATTTTGACGGTGCCAGTGTATAGATAATAATTATTGTTTCCGAATTTTTGTCAAATTTTTTGCTAAGGTGTGACGTGGTAAAATAAAATAAAATAATTTTCTTCCGTAATGTTACATTATTGTCAAGCCTCCTAACATTGTACCTGCATCGTGGCTACAGTTTTCTGTAGCACGGCGAAAGCAATATCTAGGCGTATTTTATTTTCCTTCGCTATCAACAACAACACCCACGACGCACATCTTGACCTTCCGTTGTACAAATCCGTGCCTTCGTTTTCTCTATATTGGCTTTTCAAAGGGACAGATCGCGGTTTTCTGTGGCATGGATTTCCTTGCCTTTGTGCCGGCTACCGACTAGTCCTTTCCTTTCGCTGAAAGAAAAGCTAACCGGATTGCACAGTTCTTCAAAGCTGAGTGGCCAGTTGATTGGGGAAACTGATATCGTACAGGGAATTCTCGTTGCGCAAGGAGCCAGCTCCTTAATAACATAACCGTGGATTTAATTGTCTCTTTAAGGGGTCGGCGACCGCAAAAAAGATTGACGACAAATTAATTCTTTGAGAACTGCTGATCGATACAATCACAAAGAACAAGCGGAAGCGTGGAAACCTTCCAAATTACGGCGAATCTACCGCGAGCTGCGTCTACAAAGCTTTATCTACAAAAATGTCGTTCAAAGGGGTTCGTCACAATTTAAATTAAAGAGGTTTTACTCGCCAGAGAATGATTCAAAATACTGTGATTTCTTTATACAGGGTGAGTCACCAAACGTTAGCACCTCAAATATCTTTGTTGTTTCTAAAGATACGTAAAATATGGTAAGGACAAAGTTGAATGGTAAAATGGGGCTGACACGATGCAAAAAAAAATTTTGTTTTTATGTCATTTTTTTTGGAGATATCAAGGTCACCTTGACTTTTTTAAATGGAACCACCCTTTTTTAAACACCTACAATGATTGTCCCTTTCATTAGGAATTCAGTGACTATAATTATTCCAAGGTCATTCAAGGTCAAGGACAGAAAAAACGTATAAAACTAAAATATGGAAGCAGAATACCTGTATTTTATAAATGTTCGAAATGATGGCCGTCTGCGTCGATACATTGTTGTAAACGAGCTCTGAAGGAATGTTGAACTCTGATAAGTGTATCCGACGTGATGATACGCTGACGCATATCTTCAACTGTTGTTGGAGCATCCGTGTACACGGTCTCTTTTAGCAGACCCCATAAAAAGAAATCCAGTGGATTTAAATCAGGCGAACGTGCTGGCCATGAAACTGTTCCGCCTCGTCCAATCCATCGGTTTGGATATCGAGAATCCAACGTTTCTCTTGCTACTCGTGCATAATGAGCAGGACAACCGTCATGTTGGTACCACATATCGTAGCAATTTTGTAAAGGGACATCTTCTAACAAAATTGGCAGATCTTGCAAAAATTGAGCGTATTTCTGTCCCGTCATCATTCCGTTAACGAAATATGGTCCAATTACTTTGTCGTTCAAAATACCACACCACACGTTTACGCTCTATTGTCTTTGATGATCAATTTCTCGCAGCCAGCGCGGATTATCCACAGACCAATAATGGGCGTTCCGTAGATTAATTGAGCCATGATTAGTAAATGTTGCTTCGTCCGTAAACAAGACATTAGAAAAAAATGAATGATTTTGAAGCAATCCCCATTGACAAAAGTTAATTCTATTTTGAAAATCATTCCCGTGCAATTCTTGATGGAGCGATATGTGGAACGGATGAAATTTATGTCGGGCCAGAAATTCGTATTACGCTACTTTCACTTATGCCTGCTTCCCGGGCAATTTTTCTCGTACTCACGTGAGGATTGACAGCTATAGCTGCTAAGATATTAATTTCATTGTCTTCATTAGTCGTGGGATTCTTCCGTTTGTACTGTCTTGCATGTACACTTCCAGTACTTCGAAACAACCTGTACGTATTAGTGAAAGTATGTCTAGAAGGAGTGTTTCGCTTGGGGTACCTTTCTTCATAAAGTAGTCGGGCCTGCACTGCATTTTTTCTACATTCACAGTAAATCGTGATCATATCACACTTTTCAGTCATCGAATATAACATAGCGGAATCGCGTTTGAAAACATACTGATAGTAAATAAGAATGCTGAATAACATTGAAGGACCTTAGTATGTTTACTTTAACTACGACCATAGTATGTTTACTATTTCCTACAAGTCTCAACCGTGATAAACGTATTCTGCTTCCATATTTTAGTTTTATACGTTTTTTCTGTCCTTGACCTTGAATGACCTTGGACTAATTATAGTCACTGAATTCCTAATGAAAGGGACTATCATTGTAGGTGTTTAAAAAAAGGTGGTTCCATTTAAAAAAGTTAAGGTGACCTTGATATCTCCAAAAAAAATGACATAAAAACAAAATTTTTTTTTTTGCATCGTGTTAGACCCATTATACCATTCAACTTTGTCCTTACCATATTTTACGTATCTTTAGAAACAACAAAGATATTTGAGGTGCTAACGTTTGGTGACTCACCCTGTATATGTCGCCAAGGCCTGGATGATAAACGTCGCGGAATTATTCCCACTACCCCGTGGTATACCCCGTGAGAGGTCACGAAGCTCGATAACACGGCTCGGGTATGTCTCCTGGACGATACATGACGCTGGTAAGATCCGTGTTGTTGACATATATCGAGAATTCACTGTATTGGGTAGCGTTATGTGAAATGTTGGATTTTATCGTGGAATTCACTATTTACTGAATGTTTAGGCTCGATAATTTTGAAAAGTGGAGATTTTAAAGACAAAAATTGTTCTATTAAAGAGAATGAAGTTTTACTATTTACTGTCTCGTGCTGTCTGCTGTTAAACTACTTTTTAACCAGTCCTTTCGCTTGCGAATTGTCGCAACGCAGCCAAGAACTTGTGGATCAAACTCCGAACCGAGCATATTTTGAACATCGAGTTGCAGTTGTCATTAGAATTCCGCGCACCGCTGTGCAATATACGAGGGTCAGTCAATAAGCAAGTTACATCCCGTCTCTAACTTTTGTTATAAGAGAGGTATAACTCTACTGGGGTAGGTAGCTATATAAAAGCAGTATTGTGCAGATGTATTGTAAGTTTCGACTGCATTGTATTAGTCAATCGTGTACTATGCCATGGTAACTATAGGACGTTGTACGACCAATACGTCCAAGTTCGAAATTCGTCTTTCGTCATAATTGATTCAGTTTTATTTAGGGAATAAGTAGCATCGAGTAGCGAATAAAAAAAAATACACGATTCCATTAAAAAAACAAAGTTGACCTTCATACGACCTCTACGCGTCCACGTAGAAAAAAGACATCTACATTATCGATCTACATTATTATATCGAAAGGTTTTTCGGTTCTGAAAACTGAGAACTGAATCGGAAGAAACGTGTTCTTGCAACGCTTTTTTATTCATACGGCAAACTCCAGCCACCAGGTTGCATAAATAACGACTGACGGTTCTGGAAGGATTTTGTTTTTCAACTTCGATAACCCGACACGATTCTTCAAACGTAACTGTAGCTATATGCATACATTATAGTGGTATAGATATTACATCGCTTGAGCGATTTCACCCTCGAGGATATCCTTCCTCGTTTGTACTCGAAGGTTTTCTCTGAAACACTATGTAACATCCGCAGCGCGGGCACATGAAAAGTATGTAACGTGCCATAGGTATTGAATACCGTAGATAAAAGCTCGCTCAGTCATAGGTGATATATACAAAAATATTAGCGATATCAGAAGTGTTGCGCTTGACAGTTCATGCTTCTTTTCTCCTCTTTACCTGTGCAGTTGTTGGTATGCATCCACTTGTCGTTTTCCGGGGCAACGGCCCGAGAGCATCTCCAACCGAGTTCACAGGGAATCTCAGTTTTCTACCGTCTTAACGCCTTGCGAATTATACTTCACTGACTTTGTCAATCCAAATCGTCAGCCTTGAATTTCAAGCATTTGTCGTCTAAGTTAACACTTTGAGTCCAAAATACGCCATTAAGTTTGCCCAGAACAAAACGTAATCGCTCAACTTTAAACACGTATAACTTTTGTACCAGTGAATTCCTCGCGTTAATACTACGACTTTCGGCATCTTCTTGTCAAGATGTTCAGGATTGTGCAGTAAAAAGTTCAAAATTTCTGGGTTGCCAAGGTGAAGTTTAACCAGCGGACAGTATAAATCGGCCTTGGCTAGTGTCTCGCGCTCGCGCCAATGCTTTACGATTTTCAATTCGTGCCCGTCTTCCCATAAAGTTGTCTCCCCGCGAATTTTCGCAAAGCCAACTTTGTTATTTGTCCCGAAACGTCCAGGCAATATCCTGCATCCCAAGTTGACTTTATACCATCAATTTCGCAAAGTATCCAAACCATCCTGGAAATGAGAAGACATAACTGGGAGAATTATTAAACCTGGCTGAAGATAATGGAAAATTTAACAAAGGCCTCTCGAAGGTATCCGCATTCCGGGTCTTCAGGTTATTGGCGATATCATCTATTCCGAACATCTCCTTCGTTGGACCAAACGGTTGGCCAGACTGGTTACCCCGATTTCATGACATATATCCGCTCTATTCTGACCGGCAGTTCTCCGCTTCTTGAAAAATAATGGTTCCATTCCTTTCTGAAATTCCAGATAATGAGAGATATCTCTCTCTCTCTCTCTCTCTCTCTTTCTCTTTCTCTCTCTCTCTTTCTCTCTCTCTCCCACCATTCTCACGCTGTCTGACTCTCTTGGTTTCTCCGGCCATATTTTCAACGTTTCCTGGATTAATACGAAATTAATATGAAATTTTTTGAAGCTTCCTTTTTGAGAAAATCGAATGTTTAAATGCGGCGAATAATACAGGATGGGGCACCACATTTTGCCATCTAGATTTACGTCATTATTATTACGCATAGCAAACAATTTTTTAGGTGAAGCTGAATGGTTTTGAGAGGGGCACATTCTGATGGTACATTTTTTTTTGTAGGTGGACGTGTAAAGGACATATGAAGGTCATTCATGTCTTTTGAAATGGAATCATATATTTTTTATTGCATCAGCTGATGCTCCTTCATATTCTTTACAAAAAAGTATTAATCTATTTGTGTAAAAAAATCATTAGTTTAGGAGATATTTAGCTAAAAAATAGGAGATATTTGTGCCTTTTGAGTATGCGTAAAATGCATTTGCGGCTAGTTCCAGCTTGTCTTTCGATTTCGCGAGAGCTAACGGATGGATTTAACGTAATTGCGGCTAACACTACAATTTCGTCTGCTTCATTTGTTATTGTTTTATTACGAATTGCCTTTTTGCGTAATAATTGCCCCGTCTGATGAAATTTTTTAAAAACATAATCAAAGGTACGACGTGATGGATGAATTCTTTGAGGAAATCTATTGGCGTATAATGATTCTGCACGTGTAGCACTTTTCCCAGCTTCAAAATAAATTGATAACATGTCTGTCATTTCTTCTTTAGAATACCTTCATTATGAAGTGATTCACCGTATCGCCGTATTTACCGTATCAGAGACGTAACAGAGACTAAATTTCACAATGAGTAGGAGAGCAAGAATTATCAACACAGAAAATGTAAATATTTACATTGGTAATTCTTGCTCTCCCACTACATTATCACATTGAATTCATAATATTGACCAGAAAGTGGAGATTTCCTAACAAATTAGAATTAAAATATCTCCTAAACTAATGATTTTTTTACACAAATAGATTAATACTTTTTTGTAAAGAATATGAAGGAGCATCAGCTGATGCAATAAAAAATATATGATTCCATTAAAAAAACATGAATGACCTTCATATGTCCTTTACACGTCCACCTACAAAAAAAATGTACCCCAAGATTGTGCCCCTCTCAAAACCATTCAACTTCACCTAAAAAATTGTTTGCTATGCGTAATAATAATGACGTAAATCTAAATGGCAAAATGTGGTGCCCCACCCTGTATAATACGTTACATGAAACCTGTTAAATAGAAATACCAATTTTGCCAACAAAACTCGTTACGGTTGAGCATCATTACCACATCTTTGTCGCAAAACCATCGCGTTAAAGCGTTTCCTGCAGCATCTTCATTTCCATACTCCACTCTCTGAAGTGGACTATGTATGTTTTCTTTTATTCAAGAAGTTTTTATAAACGTCGAAATTTGAACCCGGTGTGCTATCGCGAAGTTTCCTCTGAAAAGCTATGCTTTTTCAAGGAAAAGTGCCGCATTATACCGGAAATTTCGCCGATTCTGGAATCGTGTCAGAAACGGAACGGTGTTGCAGGAATGCCGTGTTACGCGGGAGTTACCTACCTGTATAACAACGAATATTAGTTTCTGCATCGTTCGTAGCTTACTTCTTGTCTGGAACAATGGTACGTGGTCATTTGGTCTAGCAAGAGGTACCGTGCTTCCTTCGTCAGGATAGGAAACAATATATCACGAATGACGATTGTTTCCAGCTGTATTATGTATGACGTTTCGTTGGCTGCCCTCCTTTAACGTACCCGCTCTCTTAGCCATTCTTGGTCACCGGTGGCTATTCCATGACAAACGACCGCCGATCGCCCGTCCCTTCCTTTATATCATTCAACATCGTCCACGGTAACCGACAATGAAAGCAAAGATGTCTGCGCGCTCATTGGCTGCAGTGATACCACCACTATTCAATTTAAGGAGTTTCCCTTCTTCCCTCAATACGACGCATCATTTCGTAACGAGCAATACTGAACATACTTCGAACATTTCTAGAAATATATTAAGTTTTCCCAAATCCACAAACTTGTAACATCAATAATTCGACCACTAGAATATACAGTGGCCAAAACTTTCGAATTGCCACCCCAAGCTTTTGACACCTATTAGACTTTATTCTACTCGTTTCGATGTGCTGAATAGGAATATGAATTTCATTTTCTGCGGAAATTATAAATTACTAAGATATGTGCAAAAAAGTTACTCACAAAATTAAGCGTACACAATATGAGGTTCTAACGAGTAATTGAATGATCAAATGTGACCTTATGTATTTTCAGATTGTAAATAATAACAAATCCCAGCATACTTTCTTGTGGTTGAATTTAATGAATTAACTTTTGTTTTAATATGAAAAGACTAAGAAACTTAGAGTTTCTGGTAACAAACGGCTTCTTTTCCAGATGAGAAAGTTTGCGATTGGAAAACCGCTCGGAGCTAGTAGTTCAGCAATGCTCTTAATATCATTACATGCTTAATTACGAGTTCTACAATTTTCCAGTACTTTGCTGGTAGCACGTTTTACAATTAAACGAATTAAATTACGAACGTATAAAGTGCGCGTGTGTTTTAAATATACATGAATTAAAGATCTTCGAATATACGGGTACCCGTGTACTACAAATGGCACGAATTGTATCACGGGTATATTTTACCTTTACAATTTTTACTTCATTTGGTAAATTGCGTCCATTTTCTGCAATTTTTGGGGTTGTTGATTTGCCAGTCAGTGTGTTAAACAGGAAAACTATTACGCGGAGAAACTGAACGATTTTGTCAAAGTGAAAGGTTTATTAGATTTAGTGGCCATGCAAAGGGATATGTTATACGTCAAATTAATGGAATACAGGTGGTTTGAGTAATTGAAATGATGATCATTGTGTCTAAACGGACATTTTGAAATATTAATAATACAATATCCAGAAATGGATCGGTAGATATTATTGATTGTAATATTCTAGTTGCACATATCCTCTTATTGAGATTATTGGCGCTTTGCTAAATTAACAGCAACTGTCGAAACGTGTAAGTTATGATAATAGGTATTAATTACCGAAATTAGATGAAACTCATATTGTTATAAAAATTGCGAGGAATAAAAAAAAATAAATTCAATAAATTCAATTTTGTAATTTTTATAAAGCAACGTATAACAGTCAGATTTTGTATTCGGTACGGACAGTACTAAATATTTCTTTGAATCTGTGGCTGATGAATTTCCAGTTAGATCTTGGAGAGACAAAAATTTAGTGATTAGTAGATTTAAAATTGAATTATCCTCCTAGAAACGAATAGGAGAGCCAAGCGCAATGGTATGCAAGTATGGAGATAAGCTATGTGACCGAAGAAGGTGAATACGAGCTTACCATAAATTGAAATGGTGCTCCATTGTGCGCGAGAGTGTGCAGATTATTTTTATGACAGAGATTTCGGTTGGTCGAAAATTCGTTCTATCACGTAGTGTCATTATATCTTCTCTTAAATATGTAGTTTTTCAAGGGCATTGAAAAACATCTACAAAATTTGACGGACAATTAATTGGCAAAAAATTATACAAACAGTAGTGTTTAAGCGATTAGAAAGATTTTACACACTTTCTTGCTTAAAATTAAGGTAATTATTTACATTAGGGGCTTCCTCACCAATTTTGATGACCTTAAAATATGTTGTCAAGGTCATCATTCTGAACAACTTTTTCCTATACATGTTACCGCCGCTCAGCTTTAGTTTCCAAGATATTCGCAAAAAAGTTTTAACATCTCAAAAAGTGATCGGAGTAGGTGTGGGTTAGATTTGAAGGTAAATATTTACATTAGGGCTTCCTCACCAATTTTGATGACCTTGAAATATGACCCGAAATATGTCCGTATATGACCTGTCAACATAAACAGACAAGACAGTGTGTCTCAACTGATTGAAGTCATTTTAAGTTGTGACCGTGGCCCCCTTATCGGCGGCCACAATTTCAAATCTAACCCACACCTACTGCGACCACTTTTTGTGATGCTGAAACTCTTTTGCGAATATCTCGGAAACTGTATCTGAGAAGCAGTAACATGTATAGAAAAAGTTGTTCGGAATAATGACCTTGACAACATATTTCAAGGTCATCAAAATCGGTCAGGAAGCCCCTAATGTAAATAATTACCAAATAATGTTAAGTGGTCAGTTTTAGTGCTTTGTAAATCTAGTGTTAAAGGGACATTGAAGTTGCAAAATATGAAAGAAAAATGTACTAATGTACTACAAACTTTTATTTTATTAGTATTTTATAATGTAGGATTAGTATTCGTATGTGGAACATTGGATACAAGGTTTTCTATCATATTTTACAACGTATATCAACGATCATTAATGATTTGGTATATAGTATAATTTAATGTAGTTCAAATAAGATACTACTTTAAATCAAATATTTTTATTTTGTATTTCAAATATTTCCTTACAATGAAAATAAGTTGAGCAAGTAGTTAATATTATAAATTATAATTTTTAACATGAGAAGCTGTAATAGTTAGCAAAGTATTATTTGTAGTTTAATTACGAATATGTAACATGTTGATAAACAGACTACAATATCGTAATAACATTACAGGCAACAAAATATCATAAAAATATAAGTTACTGTCAACTATTTGAAATACTATTTTACACAGTCCTACACACACCTACTCCGATCACTTTTTGAGATGTTGAAACTTTTTTGCGAATATCTCGGAAACTAAAGCTGAGCGGCGGTAACATGTATAGGAGGAAGTTGTTCAGAATGATGACCTTGATAACATATTTCAAGGTCATCAAAATCGGTGAGGAAGCCCCTAATGTAAATAATTATCAAAATTAATAGTGCACAGCATAGTGTTGATAGATATTTTGTTATTTCTGTGTACACTTAAAAAATAAGACCTTTTCTTTCAATTTTTTATACAGATAGGTCTTATTATGCAATTAAAGTGTATACGCTAAATTTATACTGTATTTCATCAGGTACAACGTGGATCAATATCTAGAAATAGATGTTAAGTATCGTTTCCTGCAATTAAAGTATTTATGCTAAATTTATACTGATATAAATTATTGATTTATATTGACTGATATCAATATCTGAAAATAGACGTTAAGTGTCTTATAGGATATTTGATTTGTCGTGGAAAGAATTATTTGGTTGTATCAAACGTGTACACTGCCAATTGGGACCGCTGAAATGCATCATTACAAACCGAAATGAATTTATTAGATTATTCACATAAATACAGAGCACCGTGTAACGATATTAAACAGTACATTAGCTGGTACAGATAGCTATTAACGAATATGGATGCATGATCAGTTAAGCATGTATTAAATGAATTGATCATGAAAGTAGATACCTGATGGGATTGAAGGATTTCATCATTCCACTCCCAACTCGTGTTATATTCAACATATGTACATATCAATGAAATATTGCTATATAATGTTTAGTTTAATTACAATACAAATCCATTACAGAAAATTAACGTTTACTCTGGTATTTACACTTCGGTATACAGCGTGTCCAAGCTGAAACGTAAATAAAGCGTGAGAATAAAATAAATGAAATATAAATAAAAGAGTTGTATAAACTTGAATTATACGGTTAGCTACATTCTTCGTGTTGTTGTTATGTGAATCGAGGATTAAAGCGTTGGCGGAAATGTGAACGCAATACGACACGGCGCGGAAGCGATACGCGCATTCTGGAAATACTCGTAACCATAAATTGTCGCAAGCTAACGGAATGTTCCGAAAATTGTCCACGTGGCGCTCAGCCGTGACATTTAGGGGTACCATTCGGAGACCCGACAAGGCATTCGGAATATCGGTTTATGACGGGGTACGTTGCCGGCGATCCTGCTAATCCCTTTACCGGTTGCCGCCTGCATTTACAATTCTACAAATTCCAACGGAGACACTAGACCCGGGACAGAACAACGAACTGTCGAACATCAGATTACTATTCCGCAGATTTTCCGTGCAGTGCTGTGAATAACAATTAACTAAATCAATATTTTCAGATTTTTCAGGACAGTAAAGTCGAACAATAATTTAAGTAATAATGAAGCTAATTGTATAGAAATTACACTTAACTCTAGAACTACCGAGTACTAAATGCAACTGGCATACATTGCCTTATAATAACAACAAAATTGCATTTCTTTAGATTTCGTGTCAGTTTTGTTTAAATATCTACTTGAATAGAGAAGTTTATTAAAAAAATTTCTCACGGAAACACGTTTATAATTTTTCAATATTTCTAAAAGAAAAAATTAAGAGCAAGTCATTTTGACTCATCCGGTGGTTCTAGTGTTAATCAATCAAATCTTCTGATATAAGGCAACGCTTTTACTTCATCCGAAATACGACGAAAGCCGGTCCCGATCCATCGCCTTATATCGAAAAAAAAACTGTAGCGGAATTTCGGGGTCAGAAATGACTCCGGTATAGGCCTAAAGCTCGCAGGAGTCCCAAGATTGAATATACAGTGAATTCTCGATATATGTCAGCGTCTTATATCCTCCAGGAGACATACCCACGTTATGTTTACCGAGGCCCCTCGAGTATCGGGCCTCTTACAGAGTATACCCCGCGGTAGTGGGTATAATTCCGCGACATTTATCATCGAGGCCTTGGCGACATATATCGAGAAATCATTGTATATGCATAATGTATACTTAGGAAAATCGTAGGTGTTCTCTTCCGAATTACGTAGCACGGTGCAACAACAACTTTCCAGCCGATCCAGCAGCAATTTCGTAATAATATACCAGCCCGCAGAATGAATTATGATAAGCCTGTCTAGATGGTAACCGAAAAATACTGTGTTTTGTATGAAAACAGGCGGCATTAACGACGTGGACACGAATGTGTGCATCCACAGGCCGCGTAATACCACGAAATGAGAACAAAGCAGCATCCGGGCTATTCATTGAGGTAGAAAATGCAATTAAAGCGAGATTATAACAATGGATGTGTCGCGTTTTATCCCGATGCGTTCTTTGTCCACACGCTTTTCCGTCCGGGGGAAAAAAAACGAAAGCGCGACTTTGATACGATAACCCGTCACCGTTTACATCGACTAGGACATTTTTCCGGGAACGCAAAACTTATTACAATCTGTTTGATAAACCTCGTTGAATCGAATACGTGCGTGCGTGTGTGTGTGTTTTTTTATTTCCTTGAGGTTTCGCCCGCTTAACTATATTTCTGGTTAAATTCATTTCCACCCTTTCACTGTGCAACTTTTATCCCCCGTTCCATTCTCCCGGTTTCTGCTTTGCCCTTTGTACATTGTCTTCCCCGTTGCGTGCCCGCGTTGTTTCCGTTCGCAGGAAAATGACGGACTTTGATTTACACGCTTCAGAATGCGGATTTTACGGTCCAATATGAAACTGTCGAGCAACGCGTTGTGTTATAATTTTGTGACACACATCGATTATAATAAGTCTTTTAATCCTCGACGCGATCGAATAATATTTAACGAGCACCGAAAACGGGCTGTAACGCGCGTCTCGTACAAGTGAAATTTCATTCGCGAATATGTTTTCGCCGATAACGGTGTACGGGGCTCTGTCATGTTTGAAAGCATGCTCACTTAATTTCGTTGGAACCGTCGAAATTCGACATTTCCAACGTAGGGGCGCGGGTCAGTTCCTGTGATGCGGATCACTTTTTTCGTTTGCACTGTGTCTCGGATTTTACTGAAATTGAAGTGTGTCCATGCGAAAGTAGGGGGGAGGGGTTTAAGTCATCATTTTATTATCCTTGAAACTGGGTGAACTGCAGAGAAAGGGAAATGCAGAGAAAATACTAAACTTTGTTGTTTTACAGCTTTTTTATGTGGGTCCACAGTGATTTCTCTATATATGTCGTCAAGGCCTGGATGATAAAGGTCACGGCTTTAACACGACAATAACACGACTCGGTGTATGTCTCCTGGACGATATACAGTGGCGTGCAAAAGTTCCCGGCCAGATTTACGTCCATGCCTCGTCGATGTACTGCTGTTATTGCTGCAAAAGGCATGGCTATCAAATATTAATTATAACATGTTAAATAATGTACTGCAAAATTGTTACACAATGAAAAACAAGCATAATTTTTTCGTTAAACACACTGGCCGAAAATTTTTTAAAATGTTAATTTACTTACTCTGCAAATAAACAAGTAAGAAAAATAATTAGTGTTGATTTTTTTTTGTAATATCCTTTCATGTAATACGCCCTTATATATGATTCTAATAAAAATTTCTTGACGCTTTTTTTGGAAGAAAAATAGCAAAAACCATCTGGCCGGGAACTTTTGCACGCCACTGTATGTCGCTGACAAGACCCGTGTCGTTGACATATATCGTGAATACGCTGTATATTGAAAATTTAAAAATTACGTTTCGTGGATCTGTCCGTGCAAAAAGAATTTAGGTAAAATTTATTGTATTGAAATATTAAATTTAAGAAAATGGAAATTTAGAAAAAGTAACGTTAGAAAGACAGTTATTAAAAATATGCAACAAATTTTCATTGTAGAAAGTAACTTTTGCAGCAACAGTTTCCAAACTTTTGAGCGTTAATGTAAAATGAAAGTGAAAATGTAATGTAATGTGAAATGAATTAGAAATAAGACCAGGGATATTGGATCGAACGCGGTATAGCATCTCATTTGCTGAGCGCGTATAACTTTTTTTGCCTCGCAGAGAGCACGCTATCTTTTGCGTTATCGATATCGCTCTCAAAACCACGGAGATAATAATCACGTTGTTATCCAGTAACTGGAAAACTTTCCTGTCGATTTTTGCGCATTTCTTTGCCACTCTGGTTCTTCATCATCTAAAAGATGATTACAACCTCCTCGCAGCTCGGAACGAAGAACTTGCTGTCGAGAGTTGTTCCTCTCATAGTGCAGCTTAAAGGGAATGTCCGTCAGTTAGTGGCTACGTTTAACGTTCTTTCACGTGGTTATCACACTCCGCCCATCGTTTCCACTTTTTCCCCCAAAGATTTCTGCTCTCTGAAAGGATTGATAAATTCTTGTACGAGTTTCGCTCATTGTCAGTTTGCGAGTCAGTACAATAGACTTGAAACCTCCATGATTCAGCTACAGAAGTTCGTGCGAATTATCGTTTTTATCGCATAAGTGGACCTTCGAAATGTACTTTAAAAATGCAACGATTCAAAAATAAATTATATATAATATTCATATTTAATATCCCATAATAGTTAATTTAATATTAAATTATATTAACAACTCTACTCTATTAATAGTATTCTGTTAGTCTATTAATAGCAATAAATAATTTAGATTTCATTTAAATCCACAAGTAATTATATTATCAATAGTTACACGTTAAATAATTTTGTTTTCTTGGAGAATGGTATTTATAAATACAAAGTAAAGTGAAATTGTCATTAATTCTATTACAGTTCGTGGTCTGCGGTAATGATAACTAACCAGAAATGTTGATTGATCAGCAACCCAATTAAAATAATTGTTAAGGGAGGAAAAATGCAAGACGTAATAGATATTTCAAATTTTGTTATATACATACATGACAATACTGGAAACAGTAATTGGGCACTAATTAAAATACTTTTCTGTAAAATTGATGTCCACGGAGGAGTTTTAAGAGAGCACAGGTGACACTGTGTCGATAATAATTTTCTTCAAAATAACAAGAAAATATTTAGTGAGACTTTTGGCACCCTTTACCGTAACATATGTCCCAAGGAATAAATGTGTTGAGTAAATTTCCTATAAATGCATCTTTACGACCTCAATAATGGTAAATTAAACAATTTCCCGTAAATCTATTATTAATAATAAAAATATCGTCTTATTGCCAAGAAAGTACACAAAGTGGTTTCATCGAATGGGGGACAGTTATTACGACTTAAAATCAGTCTGGTCACGCAATATCTCTTCTTCACGAGTACGAGTTCCAAAAATATGGGACACAAGCGCCGGGAAGGGGAGAAAAATGATTCGAATTCGAAGCATGAATTCATCTCAAATCCCTTTTCATCCGGGTAGAGTACCTATCTTGTGTTTCGCTCTTCTCTCCCCTGGATGGTCAGTAGAAAGATCAGAAGAATAGTAATAATGATAGAAATGGTCTTCGGAGTGATCAAAATGTCAGATTGGCCTGAGGTGCGGTACGATATTGAGCTATTTATTAAATATAGATAACTGATTGTGACGTTTATGATTCTCGTCAGTGTCCAATCAAAGTGGAAATAAAATTGTGTAAAACTTGCTTACTCAAAATTACTTCTTTTAAAGTTAGAATTATACTACTTTCTAATAAGTACTAGTAACACCGTATTTATTCAAATTTATGAAAGAATAATATTACTTGCTTCAGAAGGCAAAATCTCTGACACTGACATTTTTACAAATTTTACTAGTTGACTTTTAATGCAAAGAGTAAAAAATAATGTAGGGAGTAGAATAATGAAATAACAAGTTAGAGAATTGCGTGAAAGAAAGTTTGTTATAAAAGGTGATGTTGCGACGCGTCCACTTCAGAGCCCTTTTCCGATTTTTGTCCGTCCTTCGACTAATCACGAAGAATGCTAATCCTTGAGTTGCCACATACGGGGCACTTGAGGACTCGAGCTGATGGCATTGGAAAAGTGGCCATAAGTCAATCCGTGCGACCCTCACTCCGTGTACCGTCCGCGAGGTACTTGAGGGTCCCGGATTCGGACACAGCGGGCCTTATGGCCCGCTACACGCGGCGGGCAAGGGGTCATAAATACTCCTCCGCACGACTAGGGTTGCGCTACAACCGAAGGTACCGTGTCTCTGGTTTTCGTCAAGCGGACGAAAACCAGAGACAGTAGAACGCATGCATGGGCCACTTAGGCCTTCGTCGCGCTGCTTCGGGGTCTCATAAATTACAGTTTGGGGAAACTTTCCCTTATTGACTTGAGGGTGGGGACTTCCTCCTCCACCTGTGAGGTCTGTTCGGAAGATCCTCCTCCCTCAAGTCAACCGACGAATGGGGATGATCCTTCCCCCAAAAACGGGCCCATGGCCAAATCATCAACCCACCACCGAGGTGACAAGCAAGCGGGCCTCGGAGCAGTGCGACAGAACATCAGAATCAACCCAACTAGTAAAATCGTCATAAATAGTATCGCGACTTCAGATCTGATCTCTCATAAACATAGTCACTCGGCACTGTAATCACTAATCCACTCTTATTGTTAATAATAAAGTTAAGTTGTTAGTTATCCTCGTGATTCACTCACCATCCACCATTTATAATAAATATTCACTCGCCGTTAATTCAGCGTGTGAAGCGGAGCATACAGTGAAAGTTTCTTTCAATTAAAATACTAACATTTTCTTTGCTCACGCCACAACATTGGTCCTTCGAGCCGGATGCTGAATTGGAAAATCGAAGTGATACGAACAATAGTGAACAGTGTAATTGAGTGAACAATTATTAACAAAACATTAAAACATCAACGACGTGTATTAACGTCAAACATCAGACGACCGTAGTGGACATCCTATTGGAGAGCAGCCACGTACGGGAGGAAGACATCAACGGACGTGTATTTACGTCAAACATCAAACAACCGCAGTGGACATCCTATTGGAGAGCAGCCACGAACGGGAGGAAGACATCAAAGACGTGTATTTACGTCAACCATTAAACAGCCGTTGTGGACATCCTGTTGGAGAGCAGCCACGTACGGAAGGAAGAGATCAACGACGTGTATTTACGTCAAACAAGCAGAAGTCGTAGTGAATATCCCAGAGAGGAGCAGTCACATACGATATCACTATCAACTACTTGGTGGACATCAATCATCAAACGAATCATCGTCGCTGAACATCCAGAAGGGACATACATCGGGAGTACAGCGTCAAGGCAGAATCATCGGGCAAGATCAACGCCATCAGCCACAATATCAACAACAAGATCAACAACAAGTAAGCTTTTAAACAATCTCTGTTTCCTTTACACATACAAACTTCCAAAGATTCCTGAGGCGTGAGATCAAATTGCTTCTACTTTAAATTAACTCGTCGAGTTGAACACAAAAATGGCTGCTGTAAAGAAAATTAAATCATTAATCAAGGCACGTTCGGTAAGCAAGGCGAACGTCTCGCGTCTAATAACGCACATAAAAAACCATCCGGACATGAATATCAATGAGCTCGAGACGCGTAAGATAAGATTAGATGGATATTATCAATCATTCGAAAATATTCAAGTCGAAATTGAGGAGCTTGCTGAAGAAGCAGAGCTTGAAGATGATCAAAATACTGAAAGAGAATTATTTGATGAACTGTTTTACGAATGTTCCGATCTAATTAGTCGAAGACTCCTTTGTCAAAAATTAACAAACCCTGCTACTAGTACACCTGAATCAGCCTCAGGTACTTCAAATCTTGTGATTCAACAAAGTAACACATTATTACCTAAGATAGAAATCCGTCCATTCGATGGTAACCCTATTGAATGGCATAGCTTCAATGATACATTCCAATCTCTTGTCCACAATGATTCCAAAATACCAGCCGTTCAAAAATTCTATCTATTGAAAAATTCATTACGCGGTAGCGTCGCCACAATAATCGAACAATTACACGCATCTGAGGAAAATTATCTGGTAGCGTGGGAACTTCTTAAGCAGCGATGTGATAGACCGCGACAAATAGTATATGCACATTTAAAGTCATTTTTTGAATTGCCTGAAATTAACAAGGACTCACCTCTTAGTTTAAGAACATTAAAGGAAAACGCATTAATGCACGTTAATGCACTAAAGGCCTTGCAGTTGCCGGTTGATAGTTGGGATGCATGGTTAGTGTATATTCTCACGCAAAAATTAGATAAATTAACACGTAGAGCCTGGGAACGTACATTAGAGAATGCTCAAATGCCGAAGTTTGTTGATCTTATTGCCTTCTTGGGGAAACAAGAGCGGGGAGATGAAATAGAAGAGTTTACAGTCACAAAGAATAAACTAGGCAATCACTGCAATACGGATAGGCATGCAAATCGAATCGAAAAACCATTTAAAGCTCGCGCACAAACGTACATTGGTACCCAACAACGGCCGGAATGCACCTTGTGTCGTGGAGATCATTATATCTATACATGCACTAAATTCTTGAAATTAAATGTGCATGATCGAATAGCTGCAGCCAGAGACAAGCGATTATGCATTAATTGTTTGCGAAACAATCATATCACAGCTAACTGTATTGCAGCTGGCTGTAAAAAATGCAATCGAAAACATAATTCGCTATTGCATATAATCAATTATCACACACAAGCAAATAACGAAAAGGCCAATGAAGCTAAAGCAATTCCTGGTACTTCGAACGAGGTACCACAGAAAAGTTATGCAGTAACGTATGATTCGGAGGTGTTATTAGGAACGGCACGAGTAAAAATATTAGATAACAATAACCGAGAACGTGAATGTAGAATATTGCTAGACGGATGTTCACAATGCAATTTCATTTCTACGCGGTTAGCAGAAAATCTCAAATTAGAAAAGGATAACATCGATTTACCATTTGCCGGATTAGGTCAACTGACCACACGAGCCAAATATCGCGTTAAAACGAAAATTAGGTCAAAAACGAAAAAATTTGAAGCAGAAGTAGAATTTGTAGCGTTACCAACAATCACAAGCGTATTACCTTCACGACAAATCAATCGACGAGCTATTACTATTCCGCGAAACATTAAATTGGCGGACCCAGAATTCAATAAACCTGCAGAAATCGATGCTTTAATAGGAACCACACTATTTTATAAATTATTAAGCAACGGACAAATTCAATTGGAAGACCAGTCGAAATTAACATTGCAGAAAACACTATTAGGTTGGATAGTTGTAGGTGAAGTCGGCAATTTGTATCATAACGTAAACCCTAGAGCTTGTCACTTAATTACTTCATTGGATAATCAGTTAACTCGATTCTGGGAGGTGGAAGAAATTCCTTATAAAAAGCATTATTCGACAGAGGAATTAGAATGTGAACAATTGTTCACGAAAACCACTACACGCGATTCAGGAGGACGATACACAGTACAACTACCGTTCAATGAGCGAAAGAATTCCCTCGGTCAATCTTACAATATGGCATTGAATCGATTCTACGCGTTAGAGAAAAAACTGGCTAAAAACAATGCATTGAAACAACAATATTCAGAATTTTTAAGAGAATATCGCGATCTCGGGCACATGCGTGAAATTACTCGACACGATAACACAAATGAAGGTTACTACATACCTCATCACGCTGTATTCAAAGATGAAGGTTTATCTACTAAGATTCGAGTAGTTTTCGATGCCTCAGCCAAAAGTACTACGAATGTTTCATTAAATGACACGCTAAGAGTTGGACCTACTATTCAAGATGAATTAATATTCATTATCATGAGATTCAGATTACACAACGTGGTACTTGCAGCTGATATACAAAAAATGTATCGTCAAATCAAGGTTCATGACTCGGACGCGATTTACCAAAAAATCTTGTGGCGAGAAAATGAGCATGAAGCTCTCCGTGTATTTAAATTAACTACCGTTACTCAAGGGACAGCAACAGCACCCTTTCTTGCAGCTAGAACCTTACATCAACTCTCAAGTGATGAAAGGAGTAAATATCCTCAAGCCGCCGCGATCTTAAAAAATGACTTTTATGTCGATGACTTACTCTCGGGCGCAGATACCGTTCAGGAAGCGTTAAAAATAAAAAATCAATTAGTTGAACTATTAAAGCTCGGTGGATTTCAACTCCACAAATGGACATCAAATAAGCCTGAATTACTCGTCGAATCTGGTAATGCTGATGCGTCGTCCAACGTTTGTTTAAACATGCAAACAAGAAAGTTGTTAGGAGTTCATTGGAATTCTATTGAAGACGCGTTAATTTATTCCATCAAACCGCTTTCCAATAACAAATGTGTTACAAAGCGCAATATACTGTCGCATATTGCACAGTTATTTGATCCGTTAGGACTGTTAGGGCCTGTAATTGTAATAGCCAAACTTATTATGCAATCATTATGGAAGGCGAATCTTGACTGGGATGAGTCAATACCAAAGGCATTATTCACAAAATGGACGAACTTCAAGCATGAGTTGCCGATACTTAGCCAGTTTAAAGTTCCTCGACAAATTATCCTAGTCAATTCCGTTGACATTCAATTACATGGGTTTTGCGACGCCAGTGAGGGCGCGTATGGAGCCTGTATATATGTAAGATCCTGTAACAACACTGGCGATTGTTACGTACAATTGTTATGTGCTAAATCTCGAGTGGCCCCGGTTAAGACCATGACCGTACCTAGGTTAGAATTATGTGCGGCTCACTTATTATCAAATTTAGTTAAAACGGTAGCAGATGCATTACAGCTAACATTTAGCAAAATTCACTTGTGGTCTGATTCCACAATCGCATTGCATTGGATTCAAGCTCCTCCTCATACGCTAAAAACGTTCGTTGCCAATCGTGTGGCAGAAATTCAATCAAAAACTAACATGAATGATTGGCATCATATTTCTACTGACGACAACCCCGCGGACGATCTCTCTCGCGGTCAAAATCCTTGTGAATTCATTAGAAACACACGTTGGTTACAAGGACCCACATGGCTCACTCAAAATGAGAGCCAGTGGAAAATACGACAATTGGCAGAAATAATCATTCCGGATCAACGAGTTGCGACAACCCTTCTGGTTGCAGGATTGGGACAAAATAACCTAAACAATGTAACTTTAAACAAGTCAGAAGGTGCAGAACACACTACCCCATTGCAACTGAAAAATGATACATTTGAACAATTTTCTTCCATTAGCGCTTTAAACAGATTCGTTGCACTTTGCCATAGAGCCATAGCGAATAGAAAATTAGAAAATAAAATAAGAGGACAATATACAGCAAAGGAATTGCAAAATGCACATTGGCAAATAATTAAGGTGATTCAACATAATCATTTTTTGCGCGATATCAAACAGTTAACGGAAGGCAAAGAGTTAGGAGCGAAAAGCAAGCTTACATGCTTAAACCCGTTTTTAGACCAAACTAGCGTCATGCGTGTTGGAGGCAGATTAACAAACGCGGCAATGAGTTATTCGCGTAAATACCCAATTTTATTACCCAGAAATGATCATGTTACAACCTTAATCATGCGTCATGAACACGAAAAGAATTGGCATGCAGGGGTACAAGCCACACTTAATGCTATTAGATACAAGTATTGGCCAATAGACGGGAAGAACAAAACCCGGCAAATTATCCGTAACTGCATACGTTGCAGTAAGTTAAATCCTCAGCTACCAGAATATATCATGGGTGATTTGCCCAAACATCGTGTAACACAGTCAAGACCATTCGAGAATGTGGGAATTGATTATTGTGGTCCGTTTTCGCTTAAAGAAAAGAAATTTCGAAACACTGGGAAGGTAAAATCCTATGTAGCGGTATTTGTCTGCTTTAGCACAAGAGCCGTTCATCTTGAACTAGTTACTGACTTGACTACCGAAACTTGCCTGGAAGCTGTAAAACGATTTTGCTCTAGAAGGGGAAAACCTAAAACCATTTATTCAGACAATGCAACCAACTTTGTGGGAGCCAAAAATGAAATTATGAAAGTTCGAGCATTTTTTCTAAACAATGAAAATCAAGCTAAATTTGTACATTACTCGCTCTCTGAAGGAATTGATTGGCAATTTTCGCCTCCGCGATCACCACATTTCGGCGGCCTGTGGGAGGCCGCCGTCAAATCATTCAAACACCATTTATACCGTACAGTAGGCGAATCAATGTTTACATACGAACAATTTAATACGTGCATTATTGAGATAGAAGCAATCTTGAATTCACGACCTTTAACTCCATTATCCAGCGATCCAAATGACCTCATAGCCCTTACCCCAGCTCACTTCCTGATCGGAGATTCGTTGAAAAGCGTGCCTGAATTTGATCTCCGGGACCTACCGATCAACCGTTTATCGATATGGCAGCGAATCCAACAAATAAAGCAACACTTCTGGGTGCGCTGGCACAAAGAATATTTAAACCAGTTGCGCACCAGAAGCAAGTGGCATGATGGCAATGGAAAAGGAATCGCCGTTGGACAATTGGTCACAATTCGAGAAGAGAACCTTCCCCCATTACATTGGAGACTCGGTCGCATCATCGCGGTCCACCCAGGACAAGACAGTGTAGTGCGTGTTGTGACCGTAAAAACACAAGACGGGGTGTATAAGCGATGCGTTAAAAGGCTCGCCCCGCTACCCATCGATATATCCACAGACAATGAAGTGTAGTTCGATAAACAGTTTAACAATCTTAAATAGCATAAGTATCATTAACATATATATCTCTAACATATGATTAAGAACTATAAGCATTAAAACATAATACATATTCCTTGATAGTCATTAAGCACGCGGTAGTTTATAGCAACTTCTCGTATACCTTAATCATATATCATATTCATTATAGTCACTATTCGCTAAATGTCGTCGCATTATTCTTAATATCAATACAAACATGTACACGTATACACGAAGCAATTACTTTGAACGCAAGCCGTTCAAGGCGGGCGGCATGTTGCGACGCGTCCACTTCAGAGCCCTTTTCCGATTTTTGTCCGTCCTTCGACTAATCACGAAGAATGCTAATCCTTGAGTTGCCACATACGGGGCACTTGAGGACTCGAGCTGATGGCATTGGAAAAGTGGCCATAAGTCAATCCGTGCGACCCTCACTCCGTGTACCGTCCGCGAGGTACTTGAGGGTCCCGGATTCGGACACAGCGGGCCTTATGGCCCGCTACACGCGGCGGGCAAGGGGTCATAAATACTCCTCCGCACGACTAGGGTTGCGCTACAACCGAAGGTACCGTGTCTCTGGTTTTCGTCAAGCGGACGAAAACCAGAGACAGTAGAACGCATGCATGGGCCACTTAGGCCTTCGTCGCGCTGCTTCGGGGTCTCATAAATTACAGTTTGGGGAAACTTTCCCTTATTGACTTGAGGGTGGGGACTTCCTCCTCCACCTGTGAGGTCTGTTCGGAAGATCCTCCTCCCTCAAGTCAACCGACGAATGGGGATGATCCTTCCCCCAAAAACGGGCCCATGGCCAAATCATCAACCCACCACCGAGGTGACAAGCAAGCGGGCCTCGGAGCAGTGCGACAGAACATCAGAATCAACCCAACTAGTAAAATCGTCATAAATAGTATCGCGACTTCAGATCTGATCTCTCATAAACATAGTCACTCGGCACTGTAATCACTAATCCACTCTTATTGTTAATAATAAAGTTAAGTTGTTAGTTATCCTCGTGATTCACTCACCATCCACCATTTATAATAAATATTCACTCGCCGTTAATTCAGCGTGTGAAGCGGAGCATACAGTGAAAGTTTCTTTCAATTAAAATACTAACATTTTCTTTGCTCACGCCACAACAGGTGACCTATAGAAAAGGAACACGTGAAATATTTTAAGCACAGTAACGTTAATCGATCACACAATTCTCATACAATTATGCGAACGCAAAATGGACCATGAAAGCCTTCTGTATTTCTTGCAGCTTATTGCGCGCCGCAGCAGTGATTAGTATCCGTCACATCCGCGGCCACAGTAGCTTCTCCAGCTGTTGAAGGAACAGCGGGCAACATCTAACACACTATAACTATTGAAGCACAAAAGTTTACGATTTCTTATAGAATAAATAATAGTCTGTCCATCCCGAAAAATATTTCGTACATAAAACAATAATATTTGGTACATAAAATTAAAGATAGCAGACGTGTGTTATTTTTTTTGTGTACAATTCGTTCGAACAACAAAATTAGGGAAGTACGCGGTTCAAATGAGAGAACATTTAACAAAGTACGAACAATTTGTCTTGGGATACCGGGGGGTTTAGGTACTCTACTAATTCCTCGCAAATTAGTATGCTGGCCGGCGATGCTTGTACCGAAGTGCGTCCTCCTCATTAATGCACGGTAACAATAATTGGTCGGGTCACGTTTAAATCAGGAACCGGGAACAGTTTTGGTTAATTCTACGGATAGCGTTTGAGCGTCGTGAACTTTGAAGGGTATAAATTCGGGCTTGCATCGCGAAGTTTATCAGATCGATAAATATTTCAACGGCATCGTACAAGTTTCAACGTCGTTCGAATCGTTCGAGAATTTATGGTCGACGTTCAACCGTGTTCTCATTTGGCAGTCAGCTTCGCGGATAGTTGACTGCCACTGAATAGTATCGCGGAAATGTTGCTACGGTTTATATTTTATGCATTCTTCGAGTACTCGGAATCGAACGGAGAGCCGGCAAGTATTAGAATAAACCGGATATTCGTGAAACCGAACGAACGCGCGGGGATTACGTTTACCTTCCGAATGGACTCCGGGGAACCATTAAGATAAAGACTGCAACATACGTCAGGACGGACGAATACGTTTATTTTCCAGACGGTTGATATTGGTGGTTGCCACGGGCAGGGTTTGCGATACGTTCGTATCTCGTTATTTCGGAGTTCAAACATTTTAATATCCAGCGAAACAATAATACCACGAGCGCCTTCGTTCGGGCAAAGAATTCGTTTAAAATCATTTGTTCCACTCCCTTCATTCACAACTATCGCTTTATCTATCGGAAACCTGTTAATACACTTCCCAATCACTGCCATATACTTTGGCGAACCTATTTCTCCCACTAACTGATCACAAAATGTGACTGCTACATGTTTTCTTTTATTTGTTCGTAAAGGTCAAGGGCATCAGCGACCACGCTTGGCTTGCATAACATTTGCAAAGTTTACGTGCGATTTACCTGAGTGACGAGAACATTAGTGGTAACTAATATAACAGAATAGGTTTACATTTACATATCTGTACTTTTCCAAAAACTGAGTGCACACAATATTCATAGAAATTATGAGATTGAATTTATTTAGATTTTTCGGAATTTTTGTAACAGTACTGTCTTTCAAGGTCGCCTGAAGCACACGACTCAGGCATAAAGGTATTTTACCATCCGCTACATGACGCATGTTTTCCAGATAAAAGTGCCGATTACCTTGAAACAAAAAATCAGAAAAGATTTGTTTTTAGGACTTGGCCACATATACAGGGTGTTCATGCTATTACTAGCCAGTGTTTTTCTTGCAAATAGTAAATATTAGAAAAAAAAATGAAAGAGGAAAAAGTAGTTTTTTATACGCAACACAATGGCGTATGTAATTTTGTTGTATTTATACTATTTTGTTAGTTATGAAGGTGACCTTGAATTATTTAAATGGAATGCTGTATATATTTTTTTATATCGCATGAAAGCGTGTGTCTAGACGAATTCATCCGTATACTGCACAGTGACCTTGAAGGTCATGCAAGGTCAGAAATGGAAGAAAATATACATATACGTATATACACATACATATACATATACATTTTGAATATTTCATAGCAATGAAATTTTTTCGTACCGAAGTTGTCAGATTTTCTTCAAAATGTAAGAGAACTTCTAACTTTTTATTCTCAGAAAGAAGACATTTCCGATTATGACACTCATTCTGGAAAGACCCTGTTTTCTTCAAACGCTTTGCACACAAAACAAACTGATTTTCATTTGGTTGCACTCTGTTCGGATATTCTTCTAGGTATTTCAATTTACTTCGCCTTTTATTTCCTTTGCACTGCTAATAAATGCGTACCATGTCCATCTTCCCGTCCACCGAATAACGACACATTCGGAAGTAATACTTAAATAGTATCGTCATAGTAGAAACTAGAAGTAAACACTCTGAGTGTGAATGACAACATCATCTGATTCGTATAAATAAGGAACACTTGTAAACACATTGGTATTAAATATTCTAAATGTTTCTTCCATTTCTGACCTTGCATCACCTCGAAGGTCACCATGTAGTATACGGATGAATTCGTCTAGACACACGCTTTCATGTGATATACAAAAATATACAGCATTCCATTTAAAAAATTGAAGGTCACCTTCATATCTAACGAAATAATATAAACACAAAAAAAATTATATACGCCATTGTGTTGCCTATAAAAAACAGTACTACTTTTTCCTCTTCCATTTCTTTCTAATATTTACTATTTACAAGAAAAACGCTGGCTAGTGAACACAATGTAAGGTGGAGTGGGGTAAGTGCATAAACGGACTCTTATTAATATAAGAGACTCTTATACGGACTCTTATTCTTTTTATATTGATCTTATTTTACTAATCCCTTTGTATTCATTTATTTATATTATTTATTTGCTTTACTCCAAAACGAAACAACATATTTGAATGCGGTAAAAAGCATTTTGTAGCAGACATATGTATCAATAGTTATGCTCTTGCCTCGTAGCATACAATATAAGGCATCAAAATAGATTTTAACTGTCGATTGTGCATTTTCTGAGAAAGTGCACAGTTGTAATTTTTTCCAATTTTCTTAAAAATTTAAAATATACAAATGGAATTGGCATGATTGCCAATGTTAATTAAAGAGTATTAACTCAAGTATTCGTTGATATCAATAAATGTTAAATTATTATAATACAAATTCAAGATATTTGTATTGAAAGAAAAACTTACTAAAAACTGGGGTGCACTTACCCCACTCCACCTTATAGAGAAGTCACTGTATTTGAGTGGCCTTCTTTAGCGGGGACACAATAAATAATACACAAAGGGTTAGTTTACGGGGTACGATTTATAGGCGACCGGTACGAATTGGGCAACGATCGACTAATTAGAATTCAGACTGGATTTAAGGTAGTTCGGTGAGCTGAGGCGATCGTTAAACTATCCATGAATCTTTTAGGAACCGCGGAGCGAGGTCCTAGAATCGTCGCGATCTCGGTAAAAGCTTGAAAGATTGGCATGTGAGGAAGAAATTTCGATACTGTAATGGAAGATGCAGGAGGTGGCGTGTTACGTGAGTGAAGTCGATGGGCCAGCAACAGCTGCTAGCAATCGTCTGCAGGAATTGGAGTGAGGTGGTCTGCTGTGGCCACCCGAAGCCACTCCCAGGAGTCCCGCAAGAGGTTGAACCGATATGAAATTTGATAACCTCGATCCCCGTCAAGTTAGTCCTGAAGCGTGTCCCCTTTTCTACCCTTCCGACTTGCTTGCTACGTGCCATCCCCCAACCGCCCCCTGCGTCCGCACTCCTCTCCCCATTCGACCCATCTATCTCTTGCGGTTTGTTTCTCCGTTTCGACCGTAAACTTCCCCTATTTCTGTCTCTCTCTATCCCATTTCAACCCCCCCTTTCTCTCTCTCTCTCTCTCTCTCTCTCTCTCTCTCTCTTTCTCTAGTCGTCCAGTGTGAAGCAGACGTTGCCGTCAAAATCAATTTCGATAAGTAACCCACGGTCAATTCTTAAGAGATGCGCTCCCCGGGCCCGGACGTGTAGTCAATTTTCACCAGACCCTTTGTTCTTCCTGATAGAATGACTTTGCAGCTTGCTATCGCGTTTTAGGTTAGGATATGGTTGCCGAAACGACCATGGGACGAATTCGTCTTTGATGCCGCAACTGATAGTGATTAATGGAAGTCTGCCGTGTTCCGGGCTGGTGGACAGATTTAAGTGATAATCTGATTTTGATTAGATCCGTGGCCGAACGAGATGATGTTGGCCGGAGGAATTTCGTACGGAATATTAAAATCAGAGTACAGTGAATATTTATAAACTGTAACAGGTTTTCAGTATTATCGTGTTTTTTCAATACTTTGAAGAACCGATCTGCGTGTGTTAGCACGAAGCTGCACACTTGGTCCGATGGAAACGTGTGAAAAATTTCAGCTCGATCGGACAATTCCTTCTGCGTGCACCGAAAAATGAAAATTAATTCTCAAAATTTCCCTCGGTTGGTGAATTCTACCTTTTTTTATTCCATATTTGTTGGAACGACAGGAATGGCCGATCGGCACTTTGAAATATCAAAAAATGCAGATTTGATATTTTACAGCGTCGATAGGCCATTCCTGCGATTCCAAAACCAGCCCGCGGGTATTTAAACATTTTTTACTAAAATTCACTTACAGAGAGAATATCATTGAGCTTAAACGAAAAATAAAAATCCGCTTGACCGGATGTCCCGAATAAAAGTTTAAATAAGTTAGTAGACGCTTGGCAGGTTAAGTATGCAATACGCGTATGCGACACGCCGCTGCCGCGATTCGCGCCCGCAATATACCGTTACGAGTATCGTTTGTATTTGTATTGATCACGTGTGACGATCATTGGTTCCTATATATCAATATACAGCTGTTACGCATACCGCGGTGCGCGTATAAGCGTGCAGTATACAAAAACAAACGAGGTACGTGTATCTCATACGCGTATCGCGCCGGCAACGTATCGCACTCACATATCGCGGACGCGTGTCCTCGTGTGAAAAGGCTTTAATGGACGAGAGGATCATTTACCCGCCATATAAAATGACGTAACGCGATAAGAACTGGAAATGTAACTTGCGTTTGCCGTCCGTCTGAATTACGCAACGGAGCTTTATATGCGCCATAGTTGACCACACGAATACTTAATTAGGCGAAATTATCTAGCAATCGTGTGGCAAGCCTTAATTGATTTCGGTCGTCGCTATCATCGGTTGCATAGACGTGTCGTATTGAGCACCGCTCGTCACCTATTTGTTATTAAATCGTTTGTAACTCACAAAACCAATTAACTGATTTCGACGAAATTTTCAGAATGTATATAACTTGCAATTTTTTGAATTTAGGGCCCTATGTAGCTTAATCCTTATGTGGGCAACCGGGTACCCGGGTACCCCTTTCTATGTTTGCTCTAATAATTTGTTATGTTTTTATGAAGATATCGCAAAACCGCCCTGGATCCCCATTATTTAGAAGGTTCTCTGTCGATTTATGGTTACAGAATTAAAATTGATGCAAAACATATTAAATAATAAAAGGCTTCAATCTTATTTATACGGTTGTTGGGTAACCGGGTACCCGGGTACCCATACATAGGAAGTTGTAGTTGGATGCTTATGAAGGGAAGTTTTACAACACAATCATACAACACACAAATTTTTTCAATTGGTATTATTTTATTATTAGTATAGTTACTATTATTAACCAATAATAGGACAATTTTTACAAACTGTCAGAGTATTTGCGTGTTCGTCGGAAAACTGGTTTTATACAGTTTTGACAATATTTTCGTGTCTTTCTACGTTTTCTATCAGGGTCAGCTTGGTATATATAACATGAGCCTACAACTCTTTTTCGTCCAGTTTTATCTCGTTGTTGTGCAGTGCCTGAAGTTGAAGGAACGTCGGTCATTGTTGGTGACTTATGCAGCATGCTTTCTATTGCTAATTTACAAGAGAAATGTCTCATCACTTGAACATTGGTTGATCGACTTCTAATTATTTGAAGACAAAGTTCCTCTCTCACTTGGCGTAAAAATATTCGGCGATTATTGGATTTGTTACGCAACATATCGTTATTAGAAATATATATGATGTATGAGGCAAGAGCAGCAATGTCAATTATGTAAAAAAAAAAATGCTAATGGCCATCTGTTAGTACGTCTTTGTATACTGTATCGTCTCAAAATTTGATCCATCATGTCGACACCAGATTTTGTTTTCTTATACAAGTGGACTATTTCTGGTTTCCTCTTTGGCCCAGAAACAACATTGTCATTGTGCATTGTGGATAGTAATACAACAAACTTTTCTTTTTTTTTTGGCACATACGAATATATTGTAACATTTTGGTTGTGACCAAATAAAGTTGAATACTGTTGTACTGTTGTGTAAGTCGAAGAGTCAAATACCGTACGTCCACATACGAATAGCATAAAAGTTTGATCTTAGCATTGAGTTATACTATTTTTTGAAGCAGTTGCTTCACTTAAACTGTTTAAAACAATACTTATTATACCATAGACAAAAAAACTAAAAGTTATGGGAAAGCATGAAAGTAAAATTGTCACTTTATTTTTTATATATCGGCACCGAACGCTCGGGGTACCCGGGTAACCGGGTTGCCCAACAACCGTGAAAAGTTTGGTTGCCCACATAAGGGTTAAAGCAGCTGTCGTTTTAAAACTGAGGTCCATTATTTCCAGTATTACTTTTATTTAAAATTTTCCTATCGCATTTCATATCTCCTTCGAAGTAACATTACGCATTGTTCCTAAATGCAACACTCCCGGCAAGGTCTGTGTATCGATATCGCTCTAACATGTATCAAGTTGCACTGAAATCACAGGTTCCACCCACACTGTTTTGAGTGGCAACAGCATTAACCAGAATTATACTACGTTGGGAGTATATTAGGGGGGCTCATAAGTAATCAGTTACTTTGAAATCTAAAACAAACTTTGTAGTAAATTCAGGTTTTTATTTCTTAATTTATTATACAGGCTGTTTGGTAACTGGTGGTACAAGCGAAAAGGGGGTGTGATTCTAAATGAAAGAATAAGTCGAAAATATAGAATAAACATTTTTTCATCCGAAGTATCGTTATCGAGAAAATCGAGTTTGAAATGCAGCGAATACGCATGCTATTCGATAGGAATTGTCTGACGCAACTGTCTGATCATGACCAACTAAATCTACTTCCTGCATATACTAAAGCCACAAACCTGACAGGCCTTCAAAGTCGATTTTCACGAAAACAAAGCCTCAAACGAAAAATGTTTATTCTATATTTTCGACTTATTCTTTCATTTAGAATCACCCCCTTTTCGCTCTTACCACCAGTTACCAAACACCCTGTATGTCGCTAAGGCCTGGACGATAAACGTTGCGGAATTATCCCCACTATCTACTATACAGGGTGGTCCACCTAAGTAAGGCCACCTAAATATCTCCTCTAATTGTGGGGTTACAAAAAATATTTTGCATGCTATTTGAATGGTTTGAAAAAACCATTCTATTGCAAAAAATTTTTTTTCTAGGGTAATTTTTTCGGAGTTTACAAGGTTATCGATGTTTTTTTGCGTATAGTTGTATAATTTTTTTTATTGCATTGTTTAGCTGATGTAAAAATACGTTCATTTATGTACATTACATGACTTTGAAATGACCTTTGAGTTCAAAAACTAAACGGAAACGATAAATTGTCTATCGAGACTTTAGAGACAAAGACGTCGTTTGGGAATCTGTAAGTGTAAATACACATGTTTACTATCACATTACGAATGACTTCTAACACAGCAGAAGTCTGATCATTTTCAAACAGTTCGTCAGTTTATCGATATTATCCTTCGCGATGAGTTACTCAAAGCAAGAGAAAATTAATATGATTCTGATTTATGGCAAAAGCGATCAGTGTTTAAGACAAACTGTTCGCTTGTACCGAGCGAAATTTCCTGAACACAACTGTCCATCGCGTAGTACGTATGGAAAAGTGGTTAAACATTGTTTTGAAAGTGGTAGTGTCAATACGAAGAAGCGTCCGCGAACCCATAATGTTACAAACCAATTAAATACGAGATTTAGTATGGAAAAAGTTGACGAAAATCCGCATGTTAGTACACGACAATTGGAACGAGTAACCAGTATTTCAAAAACAAGCATAATACGAATATTTTATGAACAAAAATTTCATCCGTATCATGTGTCCCTCCATCAAATTCTTGGATTGGACGTACTGGACGTGTAGCGTGGCTACCGCGGTCACCAGATCTCACGCCTATGGATTATTTCTTATGGGGACATTTGAAAGAAGTTGTTTATTGTGAACAACCAACAACGCCAGAGAACATGAAAGACAGAATAATAACAGCTTGTGCTGCAATTAAACCGACAACATTTGAAAGGGCCAGAGAGTCTCTTATTCTACGCTTCAAAAAATGTATCGATGTGGAGGGGCACCATTTCGAGCATCTATTACAATGACAGTTTGAAAAATAAGTTCGTAAAAAGTATTACAAATTTCATAATGGGGTTTCGTGATAGTAAACATGTTTATTTACACTTACAGATTCCTGAACGACGTCTTTGTCTCTAAAGCCTCGATAGAAAATTTTTCGTTTCCATTTAATTTTTGAAATCAAAGGTCATTTCAAGGTCATGTAATATACATAACTGAACGTATTTTTACATCAGCTACACGATGCAATAGAAAAAATTACACAGTTATACGCAAAAAAACATCGATAACCTTGTAAACTCCGAAAAAAATTGCCTAAGAAAAAAAAATTTTTTGCAATAGAATGGTTTTCTCAAACCATTCAAATAGCATTCAAAATATATTTTGTAACCCCACAATTAGAGGAGATATTTAGGTGGCCTTACTTAGGTGGACCACCCTGTATATATAACACTCTCAATATTCTGCCAAGTGCACGATAATCTTTCCACTGTGAATGTTAGATAACGATGTTAACGTTTGTGACCGACCAGGTTGAATAATTTTAATATTTATAGCATAGTGAACGATGGCAAACATGATTCAATAATTGATTAAATCATTAAACGATTCAATGTCGATTCTACATTACTACTGGAAGGTTCAAAGATCAACAAATCGGCTACCAAATTGGGAAGAAATCCTATTACAACACATTTTCAATATTCTCAGATAATTATATTTTCCAATTATATTTTCCTCTTTTGACAATAAAATCTTTAAGTCTTGTTACACGTCATCGAACGTTTAGCTTTTCATTCATAGGCGAATTGGTATTCGGTAAAACGAGTGATAGTCTCGAGTGAATTATCTGACTCGTCTGATCATGACCAACCAAATCTACTTCCTGCATATACTAAAGCACACAAACCTGACAGATCTTCAAAGTCGATTTTCTCGAAAACAAAGCCTCAAACGAAAAATGTTTATTCTATATTTTCGACTTATTCTTTCATGTAGAATCACCCCCTTTTCGCTTGTACCACCAGTTACCAAAGACCCTGTATAATCTCCATCATTATGGAGACGCAGGGACTGCTGCCAAGGGTCAAATGTAATTGGTACGTAGCCATTTAATGTTTTATTACTTGGGTAACGAGGTAATAAACACCCTAGATCTGAAACAGCGCAAAACAGACTAATAATTTATTATAGTTTCGCTTGTGTCTCGAAACAGATTTTCGGAAAAAACCCCCGCGCACATTTGCACATTCCCACGCTCTCTCAACGAAGGGTTGGTGAAAATGGCATTGCCGAACAATCTTCTGGCGAGCTTAATAGAAAATGCAACGCACCTGTTCGCTCTCTGTCCTTTTTCTTCTAACTTGACCTATTTACAATTTTCTTCGATCACCAAAATGGCGACCAAAAGTGCAGTGGTTGCGCAGGGTCTAACATGGTTAACTGCTACGGTATTCAAGTTGGATAGACGAAACCGCATCACATCTTCTGAGATATACAGTCCACTTGGAAAGTAAGGGAACGCTTCCTCCAAACTGTTCCACTAAATTAACTTAAAGAAATTATTACCAGACCGCGGATTTTCATGCAAATTAAACATTTTTTGTATCGATTCAGGAAATAGAAATTAAGTAAAAACGTGTATCTGAATAGTTTCATTAAATAGACGATAATGCAAGAACATTTTTAAATTTCTATGGTGTATTTATTGCTCGGTATCTCACTTGTCCGTTTTTGCCATAAATGCATAAATCCACAGTTTATTTATTGCAGTATAAATATGTACTTGAAACCGTGTTAGTAGAAGTTAGTGAATTAATTGTATATAACAATGAATAAGGATACGAAATTTTCAATGTCGTTTCTATAATGAAGTCCACGCGTTTGAGAAGTCCTTAACTTTCCGAGCTGGCTGTAAGTATACATTTCAGCCTGCTAGGACGTTATCTGTAAGCAGAGTTATGTGTTCTGTATGTACGCTCCGACCACACTCCTCAGAAAACTGACATAATTGAACATCTCGTGCGAAATACAGTGTTGTGTGCATAAGTAACGAGATCCAGAGTGGATACGCGGTAATACACGGATCATTTTATTTCATTAACTCATTTAATGGGAAATTCACTATTGATAAACTATTAATATAACTATCCCGCGTAATTCGGGTAGGTAATTCGTGCGGGATTGATCAGTCCATTTTCTAAATCCAATTTTAGTGTAATTTTTTAGTAAAAAGTCAATATTTGCACCGTACTTTGAGGTTATTAAAAATGGTGTGGCGTGTCTTGATATTAAACGATTACCTAATTTTATATGCATAGCGTTAGTTTTATTAACTTGCGCTCAGGAGTAGGTTGTTGTGTACACGCAACGTGCACCAGTATTAATCAGCTTGTGCGAACAGTTCGCACGCCGTATTTAGTTTGTGTGAGAAAATTAAGGTATAGTCTAATGACTCGGTTAACGACCAATAAAACTTTATCTTCAAACTGGTACGAGATGCGAAATTAACATGTTAAACGTCGTATAAATTATTTTCAACCCTTATGAGACACCATCAACGATTTCGTGGAAGACACAGTAAATCTAAAAATTATTTGAACAAAACGAAATTTTTTTAAATTACCAAAAAATCGGAAAAATTCCCCACTGGGGGATTTCCCGAATCTTCGACATTTGAACTCATAATAATAATAATAATAATTGATAATTGATAATGATAAAAAAATAATACAATAATAACAAAAAAAAATTTTAATGATAATTTAAAATTAAAAAAATCTAAAGATTATCATAAAGATTATAAAGATTTTTATAGATCTTGATAATTTTGTTAAAAAGATATTACAATAATATATTTGGACCAATTTTAATTTTTTGATATTACCAAAAAGTGGGAAAAATCCCCATTGGTGGATTTCCCAAATTTTCGAAATTTGAACTGTGATAATTTTGTTAAAAAAAATATTACAATAATATATTTGGACCAATTTTAATTTTTTTATATTTCCAAAAAGTGGGAAAATTCCCCATTGGTGGATTTCCCAAATTTTCGACATTTGAACTGTGATAATTTCGTTGAAAAAAAAAATAGTGCAATAATAAATTTGGTGCAATTTTAATTATCAATTTTTAAAACATTGTTTTCAAGATGCTTCTGGGAGATTTATTTATTGTTAGTAATGCAGAAGCTATTCTGGGTCAAAGTGGACCCTGACCTATTCCGACAAGTTTCGACTCGCGTCGACGCCATTTTCAAACGGTGTCAGACGCTCCGAAGACGAAACAAATATTACAACACTTCCGGCGCGTCACGTGGTATCCGGGGAGAAAAATTTCCAATAATATTTTCCCAGTTTCATTTGGGGGAAAAGCAACGGTCGAACGTTTACCGCGTAAAGTGTTACGTTTACACAGCACTACACCCCATTTTCCGGTCTCGTCATCCCGAACCAGTCTCCGCGCATTTTGCGCGAATGTGTTGGAAGGGTAGGGGCGGAGGAGGAGGGAGGGGGAGGGGAGGTTAGCAAAGAGGTGGTGGTAGCAGAACCGAAACGTGATTTACGATGCAACAAGGATACAGGCGTGGCCAAATATCAGTGTAAACGGCACTGATGCGACGGAAAATTAGATTTACGCTCTCCGCGGAAGCTGTAAATAAATATGTCACTTAATGCTCCCGTGTAACCTAAATGAAATCCGCAGGAGGGGAGGGCAGTCTTGAAATGGTTGAAACGCGGTCCGCATTTGTCTCGGCGAATGTCGAAGTATAATTTACACGAGAATGAGTCGAGGGTTGAGTCAATAAAAGAGAACAGTGGAACGGTGCTCGCTGAAAAATTTTCGCTGTTTAATTGTCCCACGCGACAGTTCTTCGTGATTTTCAATGGCACTGGATGCTTTTCGTCGTCACAGGGCGAAAATACGTTTTTTAATTTGGGGAAGAAGTAATCGTAATCGCAAGTTACAGTTTCAGCGTCTGAACTATAATAACAAAATAATAATTGAAAGAATAAAATGTAATAATAATAATAATAATACTAAACTGTATTAGTATTATAATATATAAACGTATATATAATAGTATATAATAGTATATATAATAGTATATAAACGTAAAGAGAACAAACAAATGAAGAAAAAGAAAGAAATTAAATACAGTGATTTCTCTATATATGTCGCCAAAGCCACGATGATAAACGTCGCGGAATTATCCCCACTATCGGCGGGGTATACCCCATGCGGGCCCATAAGGCTCGAGAGGCTGTTGTCGACATATACCTCGGAGTGTTATTGACATAAATCGAGAATTCGCTGTAAGTGTATAGAATTTTGTCAAAACATGTACACATTCAAATGTGATTTGTGAACGTGAATTTTCCCAATGTTTCGGACAAATCGATTTTGATTTTAGGTTACTGCAATTGCTGTAACAATGGCACGGTCAACGAGGCAAGGCCTGGGAATACTAAGCACACGACCGAATAATGCCACCACTTAACGCGTACAGATCTGGAATTGATTTAAAAACGGTGTACAATGATTCGACGCTGTAGAATCTTACAAGAATTCAATACTTCCGAAAATACAATAACGGACGTTTCGCTCGTCTTTACGAAAGAAATTATCCTGTTGATAGTTCCGCTGGGATTCACGGGACGGGAGCGGCTTGTAAACACGGGACACAACTCGAGACGGTTAAAATAAGAGATAAACAAATTACCTCGTGCCAGATTCAATCCTTTATTTACCCAGACAGCGAATCAAACAGCAATTCCCTCAATGAGTATTCAGGCCGGATATCACAATTTCCATAATCCCGTCTAAACGTAAACGAACGCTTCTGATTCCGACGTCGTGGGTGAACGTTCCTGATAGGCCAGCAAAATTAGATTCGCGCCTGGGAGCAACACTGCCGCGACAGCCTGCATATTGGATTTCGCGTCGTCCTTGGACACGACGAATTATTCCTTCTCGAACTCGCTCTCTGTCTCGTTTTCCCGTGGCCCGGGGAAATAAGATTGTCGCGTGCTACGCGGGGAGGGCAAAACAAAATCTCCTCTCTTCCCGAAAAAACAACTAATCCGTACGGAAAATTAGCGGATAAAAAGCCGGGCAGCAGCCTCCGCCGCCGCCGCCGCCGTGTTGCGTAGAATTGCACGCGGAGCCCGGAACCCGGAGCTTTTGATCTGTCGCAGAAATGCGCGAAATTGGATTCATGACGCATAGAAGGGAGGGCACGTGCGCCACGCGAATATTGGATTTTCCTGCGTCGTTATACGGCTGACGAGTTGCTTCTGTTCGCCGATCACTGTCGACAGAGCAAACGATGATACCCAATTGGGCGTACTCGTAAGTGGCAATCGCGTCGACGTCACGTACGATTGCAACGTGTCTCCCTTGTGAACAGTCGACGGGAAACGGTAGAATGAAAACAGCAAAGTCAGACGGGGAATGAAAAAAGGGACCGGGTCTGAACTGTCGTTTTGTTGATTGGAGCATTTTACTCTTGCTCTCTACCCCCACCCCTTCCCCTCTCATCTCTCCCTCTCTACTCTCGAAACGGATTTCGAGTCCCGATATTATGACAAAAGCGACTGACACGCTCGAGAATTCGTGCGTTATTCGCCGACAAGCGGCCGCGAACACTCTCATTAACCGTCGCCGACGTCATCGCACGAACGAAATTTGTGGTTCACCGAATATTTCGGAACTCGATCGGCACGCGCCGGTATTGCCTCTGTGGTCGTGGAAAAATTGTCTATGACAACTACACTGATTCTTCTGTATATGTCGCCAAGACTTGGATGGTAAACGTCGCGGAATTATCCCCACTACCGCGGGATATACCCCGTGAGGGGCCCCGAAGCTCGGGAGGCCTAGGACCCCGAGAACTGTAAACGTAATACAGTGATTTTTCTGTATATGTCGCCAAGACTTGGATGGTAAACGTCGCAGAATTATCCCCACTACCGCGTGATATACCCCGTGAGGGGCCCCGAAGCTCGGGAGGCCTAGGACCCCGAGAACTGTAAACATAATACAGTAATTTTTCTATATATGTCGCCAAGACTTGGATGGTAAACGTCGCGGAATTATCCCCACTACCGCGGGATATACCCCGTGAGCGGCCTCGAAGCTCGGGAGGCCTAGGACCCCGAGAACTGTAAACATAATACAGTGATTTTTCTGTATATGTCGCCAAGACTTGGATGGTAAACGTCGCAGAATTATCCCCACTACTAAGGGGTATACCCCGTGAGGGGCCCCCAAGCTTGAGAGACACAGCTCGGGTATAGCAAGACTCGTGTTGTTGACATATATCGAGAACTTACTATACCCATAAATTTGCTCCTAAGCTTCCTTCGATATGGGGCGATCGCTCGGGACCGGCTTTCGTCGTATTTCGGACGAAGAAGATGAAGAGGCGATGTTTCGAAATAAAAAGCCTGGTCTTACATCGGAATAAAATTATGTTATATAGAATACATGACAACGTACATGTGCTTTTAAAGACACGTGCTTGAAGAAAGTCGAGAGAAATCGATTTTTATCATTTATCATAGTATTGTTTATAACATGTGAGCATTATTTAATATTGTCGTATATTACATATGAAGTGACAGAATTAAATATTGAAAGATTTGAGTTTAACAAATTATACATACCAATATTATACATATTTACTGTTATTATTATCAGAGTAGCCTACATTTGTATTATTTTATCGCTGCATAATCAATTATCAAACATTTATTGCCTGCTGTAACAGTTACTTTACGATTCGATCCAACAAACAGGATATTATTTTTTATTGACATTGTCGCTTAGAAACGGGAATAGTACAGACAACCATAATACCGTAATACGCATCGCCCGCAATACCCCGCAATTTCTCAGGTTTCATATCGGTGACTGGCTGTCGCCAAAACAAAAATGCAAATCTCAGCTGCAAATACAATGTCCAGGCTGCAACGAGCCTTGCAAAAATATCATATATTGTAATCCCTGTGCTGCGTCGTGATATAACGTTTCGAAGGCCAGCAAGGTTTTACAAGGGACTAGCGGGAAGTGACAATCACCGGTTTTATTGAAACTTTAGCGCAGTGACGGTACAATAAAAAAAAGTATTAAACATCCTGTTTTTGGTCGGCAATATTCGGTATTAAAGTGTTAGAGTGACCTAAGATATTGAAATCGTAAAATCACCTGGACAATTTGATCACTTTATCTTCATTTTTTTTTTTATATCACACTATTTTCACCTGAATTCATAAACATTAATTGTATAACAATTATAATGACATAAATGACTTTTCAAGCAGAATGATTATATATATTTTCGAAGTGAGGAGCTTCAGTTACTCTGCACATTGTGCATCAGCCGTTCGAAAATAAAACTGCCGCGTGTCCGAGGCTTGACGGAAAAAGATCGGTTTCGCAAAAAGAAAGTAGTGTAATATCTATCCGGGTTTCCTGCGCCACGTCATACTTGTATCCTTATCCACTTACCTTAGCGAGCACCTGACGGTAACGTCGCAAAAAGTGCCATACCCTTTTTACCTGGCCTGCTAAAAATTACTCTTTAATGGCGATAGCATCGGTTAGCCTTGCAGCGAAAGCTTAAAATCATTTTTATGCCGGCGATGTGTTGGACAGACTCGGCTCCCGCGCAGACACTGTCGTTTCATCGCGCGCCCGCATGTACCGCCGATTTAGATTTCCTTTGCTTTTGACGGAAACTTCTCCTTCAATATGCGGGGAAAAAAAATGTGAAAGCATACGCGGCGAAGCCACGGAAAAAGGAAAATTTTTAATTGACCAATGGAATCAGCGGCTCGTCGAAAAACTCACATTTCAGTCAACAAAGTTTCGCGTCCTTTTATTCCACGCGCATTAAACAAATTCACTCGCTGTGTACTCTAAACGCCCATTAATGAAAGGTAGTACTTCAAACTATACCTTTAACACTCGACTTTTCAATTGTCTTATTGTATAGGGCAAGGGACCCAATTATTTTTAAAGCATAATGAATATTAAAAAATATAACTGATTTTACTGATTGTAATGAAAAACATTTCCCACCTCTTTTTTAATATTCATTACACGCTTCATTTAAATTATAAGATTGAGTTCAGCATTTTTACACAGATTATGAAAGAATAAGTAGTTCGTCATATAAAAAATAAATGTGTGAAACAATTTCCAGCGTATAAGTTTTATCGCAATATTTTCCCCTTATACGTCACAAATCTTCATTTGTGTTTGCGTTGCATTTTTGCCTTTATGGAAATGGAAACGCATGATGCGCTGAAAAATCTCCTTACTGCCATCCATTTCCACGTCATAAAGAAATAAGTATAATTATTCAAACGCTTTCGCCGACAAATATTCTCGAAAAGAATATCATACAGTAGTTATATATACTTTATTGCTACCCCAAAAATAGAATTTTATTGAGATATTTAATTTCTTAAATGATACTATTTAAAAATTTTTAATTGTGTAGCACATTCTACGGTTGTCTTACAAAACATCGATCTCTCTGTTTCATTCGAGTTAATTAGATCCAACGGGGAGCACTTGTTTTAATGCTCATTTTCTCCCTTACAAACAATCACGTAACTTCGTTGCATAACAACTAAACGTAACACTTGTTATTCATGGTAGAAACGAATATTGGAGGAAAAATGATTTGTTTCAAACAGGTAAATGTTATGGTAAACAACAAGATTTTCAAAATTTATTTTATTGAAAACAAAGCCTCGTGCGATGAAATGTTACAATTGCGACTTTTTTAAATGCAAAATCGCCCCCTTTCGATGCTACGTTACTCTGCATACAATCGTATTCCAAAATACGTTAAACGAGACGAGAAACAATGCGAGTATTCCGAAAAGGTAATTAACGACGGTGTGTATAATTGAAGTGATAAATTCCATTGGACGAACGTGAATTTCCCCGTCGGAAAACAGGGAATTCGATTTAATAAGATTTGAGCCGGCTGCCGCGATGGGTGGCCCTCCTTAAGCACCGTGTCCGTGTGTTAACAGTCAGGTTTAGTGGCTCTCTTAATTCTGCCGTAACCCAGCTTACCGGCGGCCATTTCCCAAACAACGAATCTCACCGGAATTATCGTTCCATTCGATAGTGTCACTGGGAAACCGTGGGATCTTGACTGGGCCAACGCTAATTGCTTGTTTCGCTATGCTTCTCCATCCGCTTGCGCCGCTTTTTAACCGGATTTAATGTTCCCGAGACTGTATTCCCGACGGCGTGATTTCACGGAACACGAAAGTACCGTTCTGTTTCCCAACGTGACCGCCATTTTCCCCGTACCAGGCATCGAGAAACTTGATCGATCCAAAAGACCACCCAGACGATCAATATACAGTGATTTCTCTGTATATGTCGCCAAGGCCTGGACGATAAACGTCGCGGAATTATCCCCACCACCGCTGGATATACTCCGGGAGGGGCCCCGTAAGCTCGAGAGTTGAAAAATTGGGAAAAAACGAGTTTTTATATTTCAGTTCAATTACTGTGAAGTATTGATATTAGTAACTTGGAAAAAATATCAAAAGAAAGAGTTTGAGAACTAATTTTCGATCAAATTAAAATCAGATAATTCGTTGATGCATTAAGAAGTCAATGGCAGAGTAATTGGGACAAGTACCCACTGATTAAACTTTCTTCTGTCCGTCACTGTGTTTGCGAATTGGTAAAAAGGAAACAGACGAGACGATGGGACCCGTTCATGCGCTTCATGGGGAACGTGGGATTAGGCGAAGAGGACGAGAAGATGTGGTCGGAGGGTGGAAAAGGGTGCAGATTGGGAGGAAGAAACCGTGGCGGGGCAGGGTGGGGGGGGGGGAGAGTCGCATTTGTTAATTAGGTTGAGCAGGAGGCGTGACGTCGTAATTATTGCAACGCAGCTCTACCTAGCATGCTTGCCTGCTTGGCTACAGGTCTGCTTGCCTGCCACAACAAAGTTATTAATTGCTTCCTACCATTCCAGCCTAGACAAACCCTCGCGTTTCACGACTACCATAACCCGGCAACGCGCATCCACCTACGTACGTACATACGTGTATAATAGCATCACTATTCATCATGATACTCTATCGTTTCTACGGTTGCTTCGGTTCCAGGTCAAACGATTATTTTTCCGGTTTTTAATGCGCGCCGAACGAGTTGCGATTTGACGCTTCTGTCGCTCGGTATCGATTGCCTCGACAATCGGTCTGAACATTTGTGATCACCGGTTCAAAACCGTTCACCCGAAACGTGAACAGGACTCGCTTTAACAGTGTATCACCACCACGCTGTAGAATCGATGTGGTATTCGAACCCATGGCAAAGCCATCGATGAACCCGAGACGAAGCAGCGAAGTACCAGCGTGCGTCCTTTCCTAACCTTCCTAGAAGGTTAACTTTGAAGGTGAACTTCGTCGCGTTCGAGCGCGGCTATGTTTACGTTTACTGCCTGGTCCCGTCCCGTCGGGCAGACTATAGTTACAGTGTCACTATACAATGTGACGCAATACCGATATTCGGACGCTTTTAAGGGTCCGGGATTTTTTAACCCCTTGCCCTACAATATCGAGTCAGACTCGTGATGAAGATTCTGAACAGAGCCCAATAAATATACAGGGTCATCCGTTTTTAAACGGCCAAACGTCAACCTGCTATAGAGGGCCCCAAATGGAACAACTTTCACCCCTAACACTTTTTTTGATTCGGCCTTGATTTCTTGAAAATATTTTAAACAATACGTACCCAAAAGATGTATTTAAAATCATTCTTAAAACTCCACGGCGTGCCCCATGTAAAAAAAACCAAGATCCGAAGGTCATACAAAAAAGTTGACTTAATAAAAAAGATGCCCCTATTTATTTTAAACCAAACAAAGGAAAAATCATCAAGATACATAATTGCAGTCCTAATATATTTAATCTTAAGTGAACGCAAAAAATTACGGGTATTTGCAATTATCTAAAAATCAAGACCGAATCAAAGAAAGTGTTAGGGGTGAAAGTTGTTTCATTTGGGGTTCTCTATAGCTGGTTGACGTTTGGCCGTTTAAAAACGGATGACCCTGTATATGTCATTGATTTTCTTTGAACCGAAATAGAATTCTATTTTGCTATAGTTGACATAGGAGAAAATATAGACATACATAAATATAGAACAATCTACTTTTTCTATGATATTCTAAACGATGAAGAATTTCGAATCAGTATAATCACAAAATAAATAGTAGTGCAAGGGGTTAATTAATAATTTCCATTCACAGACTTCAGACACAGACTTAAGATCCGTCTTCGCAGAGAATCAAAACAAAATATAGCTCAATTTGTAGCTGGAGATATTTTCTCAAAAAACTCATCCCATGGCGTAAAAATGCTTGAATTCCACGGGGCATGCACATCGTCAATTTTTGGCCTACTTCTAACGCTTATGTTACCAAATACCTGCATAATCTCGGCAGATCCTAATCAGCGCACATTAGATTGTACCTTCCTCTTTCGAACGAACCCTTTACCAGCGACAAAATATTCTTATACAATATTCTTCTACATGAAAAACTGAGTCGAAAATATAGAATAAAATTTTTTGATACAAGGCTTTGTTTTCGAGAAAAATGAGTTTGAAAATTTGTCTAGTGCGCGTGCAATCGGGTTAACCCTTAGCACTTGAGTGGTGACTCCAAAGCACCACTAGAAATTGTTATGGCATTATTTGAAAGAAATTACAAAAAATATTACAGAATGTTTGTTACATTAGAAAATTTGTATTTTTTAGATTACTAAACATTTAAATATTATATGTGGAAATTGGATCAGTTTCATATGAATAAATGAAAATATTCTAAGACGGAAGAAAAATTTAGTTTTAGAATGAAAATAGCGCCGAATGCAAAGGGTTAATAGTGTAGGGTCAGGTGAAATTGATTGTGTATCGTGATGACATAACGAGCATCGAACAATTACAACAAAAAATTGTGATAGCGTTTGAACACTTAAAGCAACATAATAATTGCACATTACAAGAGGTTCGAAGGAATTTAACACGAAGAGCACAATTATGTCTACAACAACGTGGACAGCACTTCCAGCAATTTATGAATTAAATGAATTCCTCAAAAGTAATTCTAACATTGTAACGTGTGTACGCGCACTAGACAAATTTTCAAACTCATTTTTCTCGAAAACAAAGCCTTGTATCAAAAAATTTTATTCTACATTTTCGACTCTTTGTTTTTCATGTAGAATTATCGCCTGCTCGGTTGTACCACCAGTTACGGGACACCCTGTATAAGGACGAAAACTTGAGGCAGGTGAAACCATTTTTTGACGGTAATCTAGGCACTCTACCTAATCGCGAATCTACAAAGAACGAAGACGATAACTTTTTTCAAATTGTTTACTACAGCTGACTATTACTTCTGATAGATTGTATTTTGGGCAGGTAACTAAGATGTGTTCGATGGAGTTTTTAACATTACAGGTATCACAAGAGCTTGCTTCGGTTTTGGTGATAAGGTGGGAGTGAGTCCAGTTAGTGTGGCCTACTCTAATCCGTGTTACTATAACTTGGTCTCTTCTGTACAGCAGTAAGGCAGGGTTTTGTTTCTATTAAAGATGGAGTCTATTTTTTAGCCAAGGATGTTCCAACGTTTTTTATTCATCCGAGGAACGGTGTCGACGCCGCCGCCTTATTTTTCCCACAACTTGCATTCGACATTGATCGAAATATCGTTCCCTATCTCGTGCAAGTATCATTTTGATAACAACTTCTTATAAACGCAGAACTGCCATGCCGGCGCGATGCAAACGATCATCGTTTTTGTACGGTTGTTATGCGCCCCACTATATCACCACCACCATCTTCGCCGCCGACGCTGCCGCCGTGTTTTATATTCCGATGAATCTCGCGTTTAACGATTGGAACGTTTTCGAACAGCCGGGAGACCGTACGGTGTTTTGACGACTTTTATTTTATTACACAGACCGGTGCCCGATGACAGGAACGGCCGCACAAAACCAAGTCAATCGCGTTTTGCGTTACGAGCGTTTTTTAATATACAGCGGATCCGAAAAGGGTTTAATAAAATTTCTGATTCTCAAGGAATTGACGGTACACTGATTTCTCTATATATGTCGCCGAGTTCTGGACGATAAACGTCGCGGAATTGTCCCCACTACCAACAACGTGCCGTATTATGTTCTCACTCCTCCGAGGCTTCTCACGGAGTATACTCCGCGGTAGTGGGGATAATTCCGCGACGTTTATCGTCCAGGACTCGGCGACATATATAGATGACAGAAACGGCCGCACAAAACCAAGTCAATCGCGTTTTGCGTTACGAGCGTTTTTTAATATACAGCGGATCCGAAAAGGGTTTAATAAAATTTCTGATTCTCAAGGAATTAACGGTACACTGATTTCTCTATATATGTCGCCGAGTCCTGGACGATAGACGTCGCGGAATTGTCCCCACTACCAACAACGTGCCGTATTATGTTCACACTCCTCCGAGGCTTCTCACGGAGTATAATCCGCGGTAGTGGGGATAATTCCGCGACGTTTATCGTCCAGGACTCGGCGACATATATAGATGACAGAAACGGCCGCACAAAACCAAGTCAATCGCGTTCTGCGTTACGAGCGTTTTTTAATATACAGCGGATCCGAAAAGGGTTTAATGAAATTTCTGATTCTCAAGGAATTGACGGTACACTGATTTCTCTATATATGTCGCCGAGTCCTGCACGATATACGTCGCGGAATTGTCCCCCCTACCAACAACGTGCCGTATTATGTTCTCACTCCTCCGAGGCTTCTCACGGAGTATACTCCGCGGTAGTGGGGATAATTCCGCGACGTTTATCGTCCAGGACTCGGCGACATATATAGATGACAGGAACGGCCGCACAAAACCAAGTCAATCGCGATTTGCGTTACGAGCGTGTTTTAATATACAGCGGATCCGAAAAGGGTTTAATAAAATTTCTGATTCTCAAGGAATTGACGGTACACTGATTTCTCTATATATGTCGCCGAGTCCTGGACGTTAAACGTCGCGGAATTGTCCCCACTACCAACAACGTGCCGTATTATGTTCACACTCCTCCGAGGCTTCTCACGGAGTATAATCCGCGGTAGTGGGGATAATTCCGCGACGTTTATCGTCCAAGCCTTGGTGACATATATAGAGAAATGACTATATTTGTTACTTTTTCGTTCAATTTGATTATTCACTGGGGAAGCGTTCACTCACCGGGCAGATTAAACTGGGCCGATAAAAATTACAAAATTTGTGTGTTAATGCAAAATCATACAATAAATTCGTCGATCTGAAGAACCGGATTTGCGAAAGGTAACTCGAGTTTCTAGGTTCGAACGTTCTCGGCGAGGAACGTGTGTGAAGTATTTTTCTATTCACGCGAATATCGATCTATATCTTATGCCTTATGTCGCGAAAGGAATAATGCCGCATTCAGCGTACGATCGCGGGGGATTAAATGTATTGTAGTTGACTTATGATCAGGGAAATTCCGTCTACCATGAACAGTGTATCGGAATTCCCGTTATTGGCTGAATCTGTTCCGCGCTGATTTATAGAAGACAGATAAAAATCCTGCTGAAAAATGTAAGGTCGCGAGGGCACATGTTCGCTAATGTGCGGAACTGGAAAATAATTGAATTGCAAAGCCAAAGGAGAGTTTAAACGCGAAAGCCTTCAATATGGGACATTCCAGCGAACTTTCTGTAATCAAACGCACGGTGAAATTGTTGTGTACCGATGTGAAATAGAACTGAACTTTTATTGCAACGTGTAAAAGCACGAAAACTGATAACGCAGGGGTTGAACTCGTTGGATATTAACTTCAAGGAGAACGGTGGCAACAAGTGGAGATATAATTTCGACGACAGATACTTGGCGTGTATCTTCTATTTTTAAGCGGTGTTGGGAAATCTGTTGGATCGCAATATAAATATATTTCCAATATAATAAAAGGATTATCTTTAACACTAGATTTACGGGACCCGTCAAAATGACGGGTTCTGGTACTTCTTAATTCACAATTATCGAAATTGTAAGGATGCATGAAGAAGATATTATTCAACAAATTGGTTTCTTTAAATTAGTCCCCACGATTTTTCTGCCCCTTCGGATGGTCGGACAGAAAAATGTTTCTTACCAAAGTTACTGAGTATTTAACCGACAAGAAATTGCAATATTTTAAATTAAAAAAAAAAGTCGATTTCCAACAAAACATCAAGGTCGCTGTCGTATCTTTTGAAGGAACTGGGTATTTTTGACTTCATAATATTGTAGTCGACGTCGAAACGAATTCAACGACCTGCTATACAATGACTTTCAGATGACCTTGAATGATAATATCGCCATGAATCAATTGTCAGAATATTTGAAATATTTCGACGGTACGTAGTAGCAACGCCTCGCAAATAGAAGTAAACAAATGAACGTAAACATTGCTTCAGAACTTAACTCACAAAAAACCAAATTTATACGGAGCAACATTGAAAACACAAATGTTAAACGTGTACATGTAATTAATTAATAATTAAATTAAATTTTCGAACTACATCTCATCTTGTGCAACGCAAAGTTCTGTTCTTTGTAACAAAGTCTTACGTGTAGCTTCCATTAGAAAACTTCTTTTTACATTTCTGCACGCTTTGTCATTTGTTCATTTGTTTGTGCCGTCGAAATATTTAAAATATTCTGGCAATTGATTCATGGCGATATTATCTTTCAAGGTCATTTGAAAGTCATTGTATAGCAGGTCGTTGAATTCGTTTCGACGTCGCCTACAATATTATGAAGTCAAAAATACCCAGTTCCATTAAAAGATATGACAGCGACCTTGCTTTCTTGTTGGAAATCGATTTTTTTTTAAATTTAAAATATTGCAATTTCTTGTCGGTTAAATACTCAGTAACTTTGGTAAGAAACATTTTTCTGTCCGACCATCCGAAGGGGCAGAAAAATCGTGGGGACTAATTTGTGCCGCACCCTGTATATTGTAAAAGAAACGGCTATAAATTTGGATACATACATTTTTGTTATTTTTATAAAGTAATGTAGAGTAGGCACATTTAGTGCCCCGTAAACCTAGTGTTAATATCTTAAAAATGAAAATGAATTCCCGTTTCCCGGATATACATACACTACCGGCCATAAGTGTTTACCCACCTACATATTTTTTAACATTGTAGTCCACTGTTCTACGGTTCAGCTACAATAACTTTGCTATTTCTCTGTTACCTTTTTCGATGCTATGATGGGACACTATTAGAGCGCGCGTTTCAATCGATAATTCTTTTCTCCCTGACATTATTTGAAATTTTCGCAAAATTCTTTAGGCACGTGAAAATCAACTGTTTACTGTATGAAAGCTTAATGCAGTATGAAATTTGAGAAGACTAAGATACCTGTATTACCTGCGTTCATATTCCCTACTGACCGTTATAAAAATTTCAGAAAAATGGGTTTCTTTACCTGAACTCCAAAATTGTCGTTTTTCATAAAAAGCTGTAAACTCATTTACAGTACCTGATTGTGTATGTACAGAATATTTTGGATGTTTTTTATTAGCCTTATAATTAGGATTTAATGCTACGGACATTTTAATAACAATAAAATACCTATTATTTGAATAGTAACGAAATTTGAAGGTGGGTAAACACTTATGGCCGGTAGTGTATAGAGAATTTTTATCTTGTTTCCTTTATCATTCGGTTTAAGTTCTTTTTCGACGGGAACAATGGCTACGCGTGCAACAAAGGCAGCGTGAAAATAATCCACCGTGAAAATAATCGTGGAAAAACAGCCACGGATAATTTTAATAGATTCGCCGAGCATTTTGCCCGTAACGAAAACTTCTGTAGCCTTACTGGACATTCTAAGATTTCCTCGGAACTTCTCCGTTGTCCACAGCACCGGTAATAATGGTAGTTCCCGTTAAGATGCTGTGACAGGATCTCAACAGCATTAAAATCATACTCCCTTTTCCACGGAGTCTGGTTGCTCGAACTAAATCTTGATTAAACTCCGCGAGCAGCGCGGAAAATGAGCGAGAAGATGAAAGATTCTTTAGCGGACAGATTTACCTAGTCGAGGGGGAGATCGACGAATCTCGAAGCGGCAAGTGCTTCAAGTACTTCGGGAAAGTTCTTCCATACGCTCTCGGCTCGCCTTTCTTCCCTGGCTCCACTTTACAGCTGTATGATCTGCCTATCGCAATTTTACCACCGAAAGAATTTAATGAAAATGCTTTTAACGGCGAAAGAACATTATGTGCCAGCTGTTCATAAAGTAAAGGGAAGAACGGAATGATCCGCGGATCACTAGGGCGAAAACTTGATCCTCGTTGCGTGACGTATCCTCGACGCTCATTAATTCCAATGACCAGGCATGCTACGTTTTACAACCGTTCCCTGCTGTCGGCACGTGTAGAAAAACTTTTATTTGCATATTTTATTCGTTCTCTTGGTTAAACTTCACCTTGACAACCCAGAAATTTTTCACTTTTTTCTACGCAATCCTGTACGTCTTGACGAGAGAATGCCAAAAATCGAAGTTTCGAGGCGAGGAGTTCACTTATTCAACAGTTATGCTTAAAAATGATGGTGTCCATATTTACCAAAACTTTTTCGAGTCCTGGCTTTCTTTCGATTTTTGTATAAATTGAGAGGATTTGTGTCTCTGTGTTTAACTTTGTCACGGATTGGAAAAAAAAACGATTATTCTCTTCTATCGTCTGTTTCTGGAATTGAGTTTAATGCACGATAAGCAGACCGATATAGTACCCATAAATATGGAACGCTACGTCATCGCTGATTCCTGCGGGTTTACAGCGCTTTGCGTTGTAATTTAATAAATTCGATACCGGGATAAATTGCAGGTTCGGCATTAACCGTAATACTCCAATCACATTTCCAAGGTATTTGCATCTACGTCAATCAGATCATGTTTCTCAAAGGAAAATAGATGGCAAAGAGATTTTTTTTTTTCGTTAAACAGTGTCCAGAAAATTATGTAGTCTTTCTACGTAACATTTTAAATCAGAGGTGACCACTTTTTGATTCGCCAAAGAATATTAAATTTAATGTATTCGCTAATTACTGAATTCGTCGACTATTATAAGAGATTTAGCACGCGTTTCGGCAAACTTATCGGGGAAATCGTATTAAATAACTGCCGTCAGCGAGTTAATTCCCTGACGAAATGAAAATCCGAAGGCGTTATGTGAATTTCACTGGGAGAGGTGGGAGGGGGGAGGGGAGTTCATCGAACGTAAAATACTCTTGACGGAACTCATTTTCCGGGGAAGCCCGGCAAACAGCAGTTCCTCGCGAGAACAGAGCCTCGCTTGCTTCGGGTCTGAGTGATTACATTGTAAAATCGGAAGCGGAGTTTTTCCGGGCCGATCAGGAAGTTCCTGCTGCCGGTACTGCTCTATCTCGCCGCATAAATTTCTATTTCCCGCTGGAAGTTCCAGTTTATTCCGCATGATGGAGAAGGCGTCAATGGCACTTCGACGTTACGATAGACGATGAGAGCAATAAGACCACCGGCTCTCGACGATTGCTTCATTTCCGTAAAGAGGCAGCCTATCTGCGCTTCCGTTTCCATCGAAGCCCGTCGAGTCTGTTGTACATCGATCCTGCCCGGCTGCAACACACTCTTTCACCCCGAGCTAAAATCGTTTTTCCAGGATCTGACAGTTCCCCTCGCGCGCCGTAGCCCGCCGCCCCTGCGAGGACTCCGCTCGGTTCGGTTTCGTTTTCACAGCTCGGTGTACATAGCTCCTCTTCACGCCGGGCCGAACAGATGACGAATCGCCGAATCTTTCGCGAAACAGATGCAGCTGTGACGTATAGTTTAATAAAGAGATGAGTCGCCGAGCGAGATCCTCCACTTTTCTATTTCTCACACGATAAAGGCCGACTCGCTCAACTGTACATCCCTACTTACAAATCTACTGTCGACAGCGGTACAGAGTTGTGCAGAATTACGATTGAATTACTCCAGGAATTATAGTTACAAAGCAATTGAGTTACATTGTAATTTAATCTTCGTTCAATTAAATTACAATGTAATTCGTAATTGCAATTGGAGTACAATTACAAAACATTTTCTAATTGAATTACATTTATGACGAATTACGATCAGACTTGTGCAGATTTACAATTGAATTACACCAAGAATTATAATTACAAAGTAATCCAACTACATTCTAATTTATAATACAAATCTTCGTTTAATTAAATTACAATGTAACTCGTAATTGCAATGGAGTACAATTACAAAATACTTTGTAATTGAATTACATTAATTACGAATTACGATCCGACTTGTGCAGATTTACAATTGAATTTCTCCAGGAATTATAATTACAAAGCAATTGAGTTACATTGTAATTTAATCTTCGTTCAATTAAATTACAATGTAATTCGTAATTGCAATTGGAGTACAATTACAAAACGTTTTCTAATTGAATTACATTTATGACGAATTACGATCAGACTTGTGCAGATTTACAATTGAATTACTCCAAGAATTATAATTACAAAGTAATCTAACTACATTCTAATTTATAATACAAATCTTCGTTCAATTAAATTACAATGTAACTCGTAATTGCAATGGAGTACAATTACAAAATACTTTGTAATTGAATTACATTAATTACGAATTATGATCAGACTTGTGCAGATTTCCAATTGAATTACTCCAAGAATTGTAATTACAAAGTAATCTAACTACATTGTAATTTACAATTAACATCTTCGTTCAATTAAATTACAATGTAACTCGTAATTGCAAAGGAGTACAATTACAAAATACTTTGTAATTGAATTACATTAATTACGAATTACGATCCGACTTGTGCAGATTTACAATTGAATTACTCCAAGAATTATAATTACAAAGTAATCTAACTACATTCTAATTTATAATACAAATCTTCGTTCAATTAAATTACAATGTAACTCGTAATTGCAACGGAGTACAATTACAAAATAATATGTAATTGAATTACATTATTTACGAATTATGATCAGACTTGTGCAGATTTCCAATTGAATTACTCCAAGAATTGTAATTACAAAGTAATCTAACTACATTGTAATTTACAATTAACATCTTCGTTCAATTAAATTACAATGTAACTCGTAATTGCAAAGGAGTACAATTACAAAACATTTTCTAAATGAATTACAATGTAACTCGTAATTGCAAAGGAATACAATTACAAAACATTTTCTAAATGAATTACATTAATTACGAATTACGATCAGACTTGTGCAGATTTACAATTGAATAGCTCCAAGAATTATAATTACAAAGCGATTGAATTACATTGTAATTCAATCATGTTGTAATTTATAATTCAGATCTTCGTTGAATTAAATTACAATCTAATTCGTAATTGCAATTGGAGTGCAATTACAAAATACTTTGCAATTAAACTACATCAATTACGAATTACGATATAGTTAAATTCAAATTAGAAATTAAAGAATAATAAAGTAATACTGTGCAATCGAATTACATCGTAACCGAATTAGCACAACTCTGAAGCAATAGTATGAATTCATATTTTCAAATATTTCCATTAACTATAGATGTAAACGCAATGATAAGACTTGCCGTACACAGAGTGATGTATACACAGAGTGTCATGACCTTGACTTGACCTTGAACCAAGAAATTGGTTCCAACGACTCTTGTCGCGTAGCAAATCTGTATCGTTCCTTTAATTTATCCAAAGAAATTGGAATGGCTCTTTTAAAAAATTATATTAAATATTTTTGGAAATATCCAATTAGTCGTGTGTACAAAATAAATTTCCACAACGATTGTACATTTTATGAACAAGCTGAAACATTGTCGACCGTATCTATATCGACACTTCTGTCCAAAATAATCGTTCATGAATGAAAGGTTTCAATTTTGCGAAAATGTTTGGAAAGACAAATACGTCAAATAATACATGGAACAATTTTATCCGTCTGTAACAGATATTCAGCTTTTTAATCGCGACGCATCGCTATGGAAATGTTCAAGCGTGATACAAGATACCGTTGTATGCTGGATGTTTCGTTTACCTCATTTACATTCATCAGTATTATATTTTTCCGATCGTTCAGAATTTTTTATTGCTGCAATGGAGCATTACAGTCACGAAAATGTCACTTATTTATTTATATATAAAATTATGTAACATGCGGGGATATAAATTTCTAGTGTAATACGAGTGGCCTGAGACTTTTACACAGTACAGTGATTTCTCTATATATGTCGCCGAGGTCTGGATGATAAACGTCGCGGAATTATCCCCACTACTGCGGGGTACACCCCGGGAGGGATCACAAAACTCGAGAGGCCTGAGGAATGTAAATATAACAATGGAAAGACCTGTGTGACATATATCGAAAATTCACTGTACTGTACTGTACGAACAAGTGATTTGGTTGACGATACGAATGGCACGATGTGGCATCGAGATTCGTTTGCAATATAAGATAATGATGAGAATGAAGTGGCTGACGATAGTTGAGAATTCCAAGATTCTGCGAGCGATCCCCTGGTAAACAGAGCAGTCGTGCTCGTTAAATTTAAGACCCTGTTTGTCACCGCACCGCTCGCAGTTTCCATACAATGCACCGGGTCTCTGAACAAGATAATTGTTATATACAAAACACCTTTGAATGCGGCGCATACATCAGGCAGGGAGAGAGAGAGAGAGAGAGAGAGAGAGAGATGCGCTGAAACTTCCCGACTAGTCCGCAGTCCGATTCACAGGTACCCGAAGTATTCTTCCAGAGTACTGCAAAGGGCTTAATGGACAAAGCTGGCGCCAACTTTTTCCTCCGGGCTGCCGGCCCTGTTATTTTTATTCCCATGACATGATTTGACTATTAATTCGCCTTTCAGAGACACGCTGCGCGGGAAAAGAACAACGCGTCGATGCCACTAATAAAATCAACGGTTTCTCATTGTTCTCGTGTAACCTCGGTTTTCCGACAAATAGTGGTTCGTATAAAAATACAGGGAATCATGAGACACTGCGGATTCTATGATTTTCTGGCAAAAATAGTAAACACATTTAAACGGTCTGGAGAGCAAAATTGAACCAATGGAATCATTTTTTGCAGAAAATCATTGTTTTTATTAAGACAAGCCAGGCCCAGCGAATTCCTCGCCTTGAAACTTCGGTTTTTGGCATTCTCTCGTCAAGATGTACAGGATTGTATATTAAAAAGTGAAAAATTTCTGGGTTGCCAAAGTGAAGTTTAACCCGCAAAAATTCAAGAAGCATGTGATTTTATGTTGATTTCGTGTTTATAATTCTAGTTATAATTCTAGACGCTATTTTCCACGGAAATCCGGCATTTCGAGCGAGCCAACTTTGACAAGCGATTATTCGATTAATTTAAAACATTGAGCTCTCTTGCTCCAGCAAAGACAGACATTCTTTTGAGCATACCGTCGAATAGCTTTCTAATAATTTCTTTCGGTATTCTCAGCCATTCTGTTTGGAATACTTCGAATAACTCGTCCCCGTTTCGAGCATTCGTTTGTTTCCTTCTTCGCCTTGAATTATTCCAAATATGCCTGCTAATATTCGAGTGAAGTTTTCGTAGTGGCCAAGCAGTAACCAGTGAATTATATGCCATAAATAGTTCTTCGCTGCCCGCGCTTTATGCTGCCGCTTACCGCCATATTGTAAAATAAAACCGTGGCCGATTAATATGCAAGCACCGCAAGACGTTCCATAATTTATGCCATTTTGATGCCATCGTAAGTCCATAATTTTTGCACGGCTCTATACATTTTACAACGTCGTACGTCGGGAGACATCATTGCGAAATGGAATACATAATGATGCTATATGCCAAAAAAAAAAAAAAAAAAATGAAATACGTGAAATTTTTATGAATATAATACATCCGTATACAACTACGATCATTTTTATAAAACACATATACCTGCATATGTTTAACTTCAGTGCTTCGACGTATTTAAGATATTTGGATTAGGTATTTTCATCGAGGTATAAATATAGGGATAAATATGTTTATTCAAAGTGAGCCTAAATTAAGTGCACAGAAAAACTTTGCATTTCTTCTTTCTTTTACATGTATAAGAGGATCATCTTCTATCCAATTGTATCAGTCGTTCCGTTGCACCCTGCATTAAATTCAATGAGCATTTATGAATATTGCAACAACTTCTTATCAATTTATTGGTGCTTGTTAAGCATTCAAAATTTATCAGAACGTAATGAATATTAATATGTTTCATTGTGATATTTATTCCTGGCAGTATCAGCTACAAACACGATTAACTAGTCAGTCTAATTTATTTAAGGAAGAATCTCTCGATACAGATGTTTGAGAAACATGAAGTACAATAAAATTTGCGTTATCAGAATCAATAGGAAAACATAAGCGTTCAAAAATACTCAATTTTCATTACACAAATAACGATCGTGTAAGCCGATGGTTTGCAATCGATTACGAGATGGGATTAAATTAGGTGAAAATGGGATAAGGAAACGTACGAAGTGTATTCTCGTGGGGCCTGATCAGCGATTAAAGTTTCTGTGAAGAATCGGTAATTCTTACCGAAAGTTCGGTAGATAGAGCCATAAACTTTAGGGTACCAGCATGTAGTGACCGATACCGGTACACTAAGCGATAAGTTTACAAGGAATGTCCAGCAAACTGTGTAGCTTAATCCATTTTTCAACGCTGGACTTGGTTCTTCGTTCCACCTTTAGTTAATTTACTATTGTATATAATTATTGTTTATTTTTCAAAATTGAAACACATAATGAATTTTAATGCCACTATTTTTGTAATCATAATACGCATGGTGGGTGATCAAATTATTAGAGCCAGGGTTCGTTAAAATAAAAAGGAAAAACGTAAAAATGTTTATGAAAAATATAAGTAATAAATGGCGAAGTCTACATAATGTCGACAACCATCGTTTGCGCAAAATTGTTCGCCGGTACCGGCGAAGCTGGTGTCGCATAAGCGTCCAAGATAAAGATCATGCAGAACGAATCGTTAACCAGCACCTGCTTCTGTATTAAACATTATTCCAACATTAACTTAACAGATGATATTTTTAAAATTACTCTCTCAATATGTTCCATGATGGAACCTCAATCAACATCTGGTGTTCTAGATGTTGATCGTAAATTGACCTTGACCTTTATAATTATATTTTTAGGTAGCCTTAGGACTGGGCCATGTAGGACTACATATGGTACGTTGTGAAAAATTGTTGTCTAAAATTAGAGTAGTTCAGCGTATGTTTGTAGCTTTATTTGCATGCTATGGACAGTTTTTTATATTTTTATTTCTGTTTTCGTTTTTGTTGGTTTTTGGGAAGCAAGGTATTTATTTAGAAAGAATAAAAGCACAGATATGATTTAGAACGATATTTGATCGATGTTTCCTCTACTAAGGCTAGGCTTAGACTGACTGACTTCGGCAGCTCGTCGATACGTTTGAAAACGATAAACATCTGAATGGGACACGTCGGCGGACCAAAAGAAGCGCGGCTCTGTCTTTGATTCGATACCTAAAGATACCGCGAGATACAATGTAGCGAGATACATATACAACAGTTCCTGGAATCGTATTATATTTATTTATTTATTTATTTATTGCTTTAAACCAAGTGGTTTATATAGCAGGTACAGTATTATTACATTTGGCTTACATTAAACAGGTATACATTGTTCTAAATTCTAATGGAACATTGTTTAAGGAAATTATAAATTATTTTCAGACCTTTTATATCAGGTTTACATAAGAAGGAACCAATACAAAGAGGAAAACAGTACTTGCCTCTGAGGAGCTTTGTTTCTAATGCATTGCGTTCGCTTTCATAGTCTGGGCATTGCCATATAACATGATTTAGGTCTTGGAGTTCTGCTCCACATTGGCAAGCACTGTTAGCTATAAAGTTAACCCTTGCCAATGAACCGTTTAAATTATAGTGATTGGCTCGGCATCTATTAACAAAAACCAGAAAATCTCTGGAGAGCCCAAGACCAGTGTACCATGGCTTGCCTTTGTCCTTGTGATAAAATCTGACGTAGTTCACACCTTTGACTAGACCTTCCTTTTTGATTAGGGTGTTAGTGGACAATCTTGCTTGAATTTTGAGGTCTCTGGTTAGGTCAGCGATTGAAGCCTTGATATCTGGCGAAGGACTTTCTTTGGTCGCTTCTTTCGCAAGTGAGTCTACTTCCTCGTTACCGATAATTCCTACATGCCCTGGTATCCAGATAAACTTAATAAAGTTTTGGCCTTTGTTGTTTACTATAAACATAGAGTACTTGGTTTTAATTTCAATGATATGGTTACTGATATTATATTTGAAGGTTGGTTTCTGTAGTGATTTGATTGTACTTTGGGAGTCCGTGAGTATGAGAAAGTTTGTAGCACTACTATATAAATTGGCAATATCCAGTGCTCGGCTGATGGCGTAGCACTCTGCTGTGAAAATTGATGCGTGTTTGTCTAAGCTGAATTTTTGAGAGATATTTAGTTGTGGGCAGTATATTGCAGCACCTACTGATTCGGAGTTTTTTGTTACACTGCCATCGGTATAGATTGCAACCGTATTCGGAGGATTGGATTCAATAAAATCTCGTAACAGAACATTAGGATCGGAAGAACCTTGTAATGATTGACCTAAATAAGCATCACTAGGTGGGATATTAAATAGGATGTTATAGTCTGTGGTAAAAATACGATGTTTTTCAACAATCTCTAGATCAGGTCGTGTTTCCAACAAATTAAGGAGTTTTCCAACTAATAGAGAGTATTTCGTTCGCCTATTGGGGGAGATAGCAATCAAGTCTGTGTTGTTTTTAAACAGTATTTTGTTTGAAGTTGAAGTTGTATAAGAGTAACATTTGAATAAATATTTTCTAGCTAGAAAATTGACTCTATCCCGAAGGGAGATGACTTTGGCTTCGCTAACAAAGCAAAACATTTGTGGGCGTGCTAATTCTGTATCCCAGTGCCAGTCGAATTGCAGCAAACTGAATTCGATCTAATTTAAGGAATCGTATTATATATAATTTCTGTACATATATCCATAGTTTTCACATGAAATTTCATTTGTTACTCGGATGCCAAACAGGCGCTCGACGGTTATTATGTACCTGTAGCGAAAACCTTAAACGATTAATCGTAACGCGACAAACGAGTACAGTATCGCCCTCCTGCAATGATAGCTTGTTGACCTCCTTCCGATCCACGTGATATTATAGTTAGCTGACAGTAGACGTGCACTGTTCCAATCATAACAAGTTCCGTGTAAGTAACCTCCCTTCATAATTAACCTTTTCACTCGGGCATGAACCAGATCGATTCATTCAAACTTGGTTCTGAGTATCTGAAGATTGAAAAAAATATTTTCATCGTAAATATGGAAAATATTTTGAAAATTACGTTTAAATTTTAGCGACTCTCAGAATTTAATATTATCATGGTAACGCGCGTCGTAAACACCTGTAGTCGTTTACTAAGTGCTATGGTTGGTAGCCGCCGTATCTCCATGGGGGCCTATCAATAATTCAATGAATGACGCGCCGTTGCATATCAGGTAACTGATCTCAACAAGCGTTATCATGTTATGAATAAAAAATTGCAGCTTTTCATTAAAGCACAAGTACCCCGATGTAAGCGTTAGCTTCACCTTCTCGTTTCATGTGTTGGAAAATAAACGACGGAAACAAAAGATTGTATGAACTTGTATTGTTTATGCTATTTGGACTCCTTTTGCTGCCATCTTTAGGGAAAAAATGCGTAAATAAAATAAATCTTTCAGCGTGCTAGCTGTTGTGAAAGTGTAGGGCTGTTCCAATGAGACAGCACAAATTAGTAGGGGAGATTTCCATTGTCACAGTAAACAGGGGTAGGGTGAAGTTTATAAATATTATCGTCGCTGTAAATAATAACGAACAGGCAGACATCGGCTTAGTCGTGCTGAATCACGCACGTTAGGCTCATAAATTTTCGAAGCCTTGAAAATAAAACATTCTGCGACAAATCTTCGCGAAACGTCACCAATTTATTTTTACACTAGCAGTCACTATCGAAGGGCATATGCGAATATGTACATCTGCAGCATTACCATATTACTGTATTAACAATTGAGCCACAGGAACTACTTTCTTTCTAATCAAAGAACAATCGAATCGCTCATAATCGCATTTTCCTGCATTGCCAAAGGGATTTGCATATACGATAATTAATTACTAACTACATTGCCCTGACGCAGTGGACTCACACACTAATAGCTAACTAAGGATAAATGATTCTGTGTTCCATTTTACAATGGAGCACAGGTAATTCCATTTATTGCCGTAGTTATTACCATTTCAAAGATGTCGGTACTCTGTGCACGAGACAAAATTACATTGTATAATTGGTAACTGTTATGCTTCGCAGAATAACAAATGGATTGTCTTTTCGTTTGACCTGTATAATGTCAAATGAGAATGGAAGTCTGAAAATACTACTTACGAAATTATGTTTGGAATTACGGTGCTTGACGAAAAAACGAATGTCTCGTTTCTTCTTTTGACTTGTGCAATGCTGAACAACAACTGAAGTGAATATTTATAGCATTGTTGAAATTCGTATTACAAACCAAATTTGCGTACCTTGGTTTATTATTATTCGAAGCTTACTTGCAGAAAATATTCTAATTATTGTAACAGAAACATTGAATGTGACCTTGAATGACCTTGAGCGATTATAGTCACTGAATTCCGACTGTAAAGGACTATCATCGTAGGTGTTTAAGAGGGGGTGGTCCCGTTTAAAAAGAAATGCTGATGACCTTGAGATCTCTGGAAAAGAAATAACATACAAATAAAAATATTTTTATGCCATCGTGTGTGAGTTGAAAAAATAGGTTTTAATTAATTCGCCAGCATGATCCAAACATCGATACAAATTCCGGCCGAGTGAAATTTATTTCACTCATCTGCAATCCGAGCGACTGAGCAATATTTCTTCGCGGAAATATGCACGGAACTTTTAAATGAACTTAACGAACTTGTATCCAGCATTAATGATACCGCTTGCAAAATCGCTTGAAGCGGGTTAACTTTTCTGCTTGTCGGTAGTAAATTACTTTCTCCAACGTAAACGGGAAGTAAATCAACAAAATGTTTAAAATATCAGTGTTCTTTCAGTCACAATAAATCTTTGAAACAACTTGATTTTACGAGGCCAATAATAACGATATTCCGACGTTGAGGGTTGTGGGCGCAGAACGTGTATAACAGTATTTTCTTCAATAAATTCAAGATATTGTAATTTATAACTTTCTAAATACGATAAACCTCTACTGGGTAGCACCAAAGTTCGTCTACACAATTTCGATTTATTTACAACACCATTTCCATTATTGAGTTTTTTTACTTTCCTTCGACAGATGATGTTAACACTAGAACTACCGCACGAGTCAACATGACTTGCTCCTAATATTTTTTTTTAGAAATATTGAATTTATAAATATGTTTCCATGAAAAAATTTTTCAATAAACTTCTCTATCGAAGTAGATATTTAAACAGAACTGGTACGAAATCTAAACAAATGCAATTTTGTTGTTATTATAAGGCAATATATGCCAATTGCATTTAGTGCATGGTTGTTCTAGTGTTAAAGAATAACAATTGCTGTATGTACGTAACATTTGTTACACTAAAATAATCCTGTAACACTCAATTAATTTGTTTGAGTGTAACACTAATTTGTTACACTCAAATAATTTTATTTGTTTAGGATAGACACTCGTTGTCCAAACACGTGTATCAGACAAATGGAAATTAAAATGAATCGGTAGTGTTCAACAGCAAGCATCGATCGTCAATAATGTCAATGTGTTGAATTAAGCTTAAACTAATCCAACGATATCAATTTCACCTAAGTAATTATGCGATTTATGTGTCGCCATAATTGTATGCACGCATTGAAGCGCAAAGTTAATCACAAGCACAACAGCTAAATTCGAAATCAGTTTAGTTTCAGAATGCAACGCAAGTACACCCTGCGGCAGTGGGGATAATTCCGCGACGTTTATCGTCCAGGCCTTAGCGACATATAGGGTGTTTGGTAACTGGTGATACAAAAAGATAAAAGGGGGTGATTCTACATGAAAGAATAAGTCGAAAATATAGAATAAACATTTTTCGTTTGAGGCTTTGTTTTCGAGAAAATCTTTGTGTTTGTGTGCTTTAGTATATGCAGGAAGTAGATTTGGTTGGTCATGATCAGACGCGTCAGACAATTCCTATCGAATAGCATGCGTATTCGTTGCATTTCAAACTTGATTTTCTCGACAACGATAAAAATTTTATTCTATATTTTCGACTTATTATTTCATGTAGAATCACACCCCCTTTTTGCTTGTACCACCAGTTACCAAACAGCCTGTATATCGCGAAATCACTGTACACTTTTCTTCCAATCCTCAGCGACTTTCCCAGATTCACCTCGATGACCTTGTACCGCTGCAGGTTCTTGTCTCTTGACCCTTCACGGTGGAAGGGTCAAATCTCTCTCGATTGAAGAACGAATCAAAAGATAGTTCGCGTATAAATCAAACTTTCTCGCAATCGTGCAGAGTTGATTACCAAGTCGACGAACGTAATTTATAGCAGCATGACGGGGAGAGGGGGGAGGGGGGACTGTACTAAATATCAGCCGGCTGATATTCCGCGTAACGTTGTTAACGGCGACGAGTAATAGAGGTGTCGCTCGTTTTAATTATCAATCTCTCTCTCTCTCTCTCACCCACGTGCGCGCGCGCGCGCGCGGTCTATCGATGTAATCCTTTTTTTTTCTCTTTCTTCTCTTCTTTTCGCAGAGGGGCTATTATTTACGACTTGATGTCATGCATGCAGCTGTTGGATAAAAGTGTCCCGGTAAACTGAAGCCCTTATCGATCGTGAGGAGCGAGAGAAAGAGGGAAAAGAGGGCAAGGAATAAGGTAGAAGAACCGTGGCAGCGGTGAAGTGGTCGGCGGCTACACAGCCATGAAATGTATGAATTTTCCATGTGAGCTTCGCCTCTCCCGCTGATTTCTTTCCTCTATTTCGTTCTTCGCCGCCAATTTCTCCTGCCACGGTCGCATTAACAGAGAGCGCAAAGCAAGAGGCATTGCTTCCGCGTTCTCTCGTGCCACCGGGATTAATAACTTCCCAGTCGTTCTCCACTGTCGCGGCGTGATCAGTGGATCGTTTGTTTAGCTGGCACAGCTCCGAGACCGTTTCAACGCTGATTAGCACGTGACGGTCATGGTATCCGACGCGCGGTATACTCGCCTCTGATACTTCTCAATTGCCTCTTCCTAGGCATTGAATTCTCTCCAAGCGGATCCTCTTTGACACCAGGTTCCCGTAACCCCCAGAAATGGGTTCTAATATTTTTCATTTTTATTGGAAATTCTAGGAAATTATTGTCGACAAAGAAAGCTGATTGCTGTAATCGTACAATGAACGCTTTAACCCTTGGAACTTGAAGGGCGCCTATAAGGCGCCACTAAAACTTGCCATATCATTGTTCAAAATACTTTTTACATTATTAAATATGTTTGGATTCAATAAATTACTAAAAATTTCAGTATTTTAGAGTAAATTCCATTTTCGTAGGTACAACATGAAAAAAAAATATATAGAAGGAAAATATTTTAAGTCGAAAGAAACGTTTCGTTTTGGAGTTAAAATAACTTCGAGTGCAAAGGGTTAATAGTTTAATATTTTGGGTTGGCAAGAAAGTAATTTCGGTTTTCACTAATAGATGGCGTTACGTTTTGTTTGATTAACTTCTATTAACATTGCGTTTGTTTTCTTTCTGACACTTCATAACTGCGTCTTTTAGGTTACTTTTTAAGCAAATTACACGTAATTTTGATTAACACGTTGACTGTCATGTCATCCATATGTGCCCATAATTATGAAAGTGGTCTAAGTCATATATTTCTTTCATTTTTTTTACATTGAATAAATTTAGTTTAAAATCGTGTCGTGTGAAATAAGTGAGAAATTCATTTTTTTTTTAATTTTGACTTAGACCACTCATAATTATGGGCACATATATGGGTGACGGAATTATTTGTTCAGGCTTTAAAATGAATTTCTACGTTAATATATTCATTGTTTTGATTAGGATCTGTAAAATGCAAGAAAGTTGGAGAACCACACAATATCATACATTTAATTTTTTCAATTTCTATATTATCAAATAACTTACTTTGATTTCATGAAATTTTTTAGCTTTCTTGTTTGGCGTTCAAAGTGTTAAAATTGTTAGTTCTGTGTCAATTTGAACATGGAGTGCAAAAACGAACATTATAAGCACATATTGCTTTTTTATTTCCGTAGAGGTAAAAAAGCGGCCGAGGCTCACAAAGGTATATGTGAAGTTTATGGTGTGGATTGCTTAACAGAACGCACGTGTCAGAATTGTTTTAAAAAATTCCGTTCTGAAAATTTCTCACTTGAAGACGACCAACGTTCTGGTCGAGCATCTGAAGTTGATGATGACCAAATGAAAGCCATTATTGAATCGGATCGTCATATAACTGTCCGAGAGATTGCAGACAGGTTAACCCTTTGCACTCGAAGCTATTATATTTTAACTCCAAAACGAACTTCTATATACAGGGTGTCCCACATAAATGATAACACCTAAATATCTTTCGTATTTACAGTCCTTTCAGAAAACTTCAGAGGACACAGTGACGCTATTGCAGGGGGGCAATATAATGATGAAGAAAAAAATTTTTTATGTCGTGCTTTTTAATGAAATTTCAAGGTCACCGATGTTTTTTTAAATGGAATAGTATATTTTTTTTGCGATAGCATGATAGACAATAAAAAACTGAATTTAGTGGATACCAACTTTTTGACCTTGAGCAAGAATAATCATGTTGAAGCGGATGAAATGTGGAAGTTTAAAACTTACGTGTTTCAGCAAAGATTGCGCGTTGTTTACGTCGGGTTGACCTTTACATATCCTCATATACTTAAAAATTCAATTTACTATAAAAATTCTATTTAAACTCATTTTAATAAATTTTAAAATTCAATTTATTATAAAAATTTCTATTTAAACTCATTTTAATAAATTTTAAAATTAAATTTATTATACAAATTTCTATTTAAATTCATTTCAATAAATTTAAAAATTCAATTTACTATAAAAATTCTATTTCAACTCATTTTAATAAATTGTAAAATTCAATTTACTATAAAAATTCTATTTAAATCCATCCTCGTAAACATAAAAATTCAATTTACTATAAAAACAACTTCCACATTTCATCCGCTTCAACATGATTAGTCTTGCTCAAGGTCATTTCAAGGTCAAAAAGGTGATATCCACTAAAGTCAGTTTTTTATTGTCTATCATGCTATAGTAAAAAAAATATACTATTCCATTTAAAAAAACATCGGTGACCTTGAAATTTCATTAAAAAACACGACATAAAAAATTTTTTTCTTTACCACTAAAATGGCCTCCTGCAATAGTGTCACTTTGTCCTCTGAAGTTTTCTGATACGACTGTAAATACGAAAGATATTTAGGTGTTATCATTTATGTGGGACACCCTGTATATATATATATTTTTTTTCATGTTATACGTACGAAAATGATGAAAGTTACTCGTACAATACTGAATTGTTTAGTAATTTATTAAATACAAATAAATATGATAATGTAAAAAATATTTTGAATAATGATACAGCAATATTTAGTGGCGCCTTACAGTCGCCATTCGAGTGTTAAGGGTTAAATGTCTCGCGTACAACTATAGTTCGCATACCACTACAATGGGATAGGCTGGGCGAGCGAGTGTCCCCTTTGCCCTTGTGAGACACGGACAGTACGGGTTTACAATAAGTTTAAGGAAGTAATGCTTAAGGTTAAGATGAAATTACATTGTTTTAATTACATTGGAACAGCTGAGAGGACGTCTACCAAACTCAGCATTCCAACAGAGGACAGACCGGGTTGGAAATTAGAGTGTACAGCGTCGCAAAATTTTGCCGAGTAGAAAGTTATGACTAGGCGTAAAATTTAAAAAAATCCCGACCACTAATAAGTTTACGAGAAAAATTTATGCACGGTGAAAGCTGTTGCGTATTTTACGCGGAAAAAATTCTGAATTATACATGCATTATTCTTTTCGTGGCAACAATACTACGATTCACGAACATTGTGTTGTCTATTTACGTGTAGCAAATTTATGCAAATGCAAATAGCAAACGTGAGACGCTGAAGCAGAGGCAGGAAACTGAAACAAAAGAATAAAAGTGGGAACGATACAGAGAGACAGAACGCGAGTGGATAGGTTACGACATTTAATTGACCTTTCATGGAAAATGCTTAGTGAATTTTCTCCTGGTTTTAAATATATATTAATATTATAATTTAATATTAGCACTCGCTCAATTTAGCTGCCGTCAAAATGTGAACTTTTTGGTTTTATTTGTTAAACAAATATCCATTAATTCAGTGACACGGATGCTCTGTTGATAATTATTCTGGTTTGTTCAGCTCTACGCAACAGCGTATTATTAACTGTTAAATACACGGAGCTGGGAAATCGTTGAAGGAATTCGTAACTAATGAACACGAGGGAGGAAACGTAACCCCCAAACGTAATCGGTTACGTTCGCCGGAATTGTTAAATAACGATACATGTACCTAGTAGGTATGCGGTGATCAACGATGTATGAAGACCACAGTTGGAGAAGTCTGCAGCGGTCGGTCGATGCCAGGTGCATTTCATCCGACAACTTCACAGCAGATTTTTTGAGAAATGGAATGTCAACTGGAATACGTGTCAGAGCTTATTTTTGTGTGAGAAGGTAGTTGCATAAACTGCTTCGAAATAGCAGAAATATTTTAGAAACAGACTGCTCCTACCTCCACTGCTTCCTCTAATTTTACTCTGTTCGGCACTCTTCTAAACATTTCACTATTTCCTTAATAATCGATCAAAAACATACCTAAAAATTCGACATTAGTTTTCGACTAAAAATGTTTTTAGTCCGTGCAAAGATACACAGTCTAATAACGAAAATGAAATATTCTGCGCACCGTGGAAAAGTTTAAACCAATCCCAGTTGTACGAGCAAGTGAATTAGTTTACCGTAGGCTATCATGCGGAACAAATTTAATAATTGTATGCGTGACTGTATGCCATTAAATATGAAGTTTGTTTCTGATTACGCTTACGCTCCGTGTTCACAGTTACGGAAAATAAATTACCACGCGTGATCATCAGTTTCTAATTAGGCAAAAATTATTTCCCGCAGGAGAATAACCAAAATGGTATTTTATTCGCGTGTTATTAAACAATACATGGTATCATTCATCCCCCGAAAGATTAATTGTGATTGCAAAGAAACTTTTTTGTCTTGTTAGCAATACTAAATATAATTTATCAATGGACCTTCTCATATATTTAAATAAATATATGTAATCGCTATTATTATGTATCCTACTTTTTTCTAAAAATGCCTTAACACGTTCCGTGCCATGTGGGGCGTATACCACCCCCGCTGCACTTTCCGTTCAGGCCATTTGGAATTCGACCGACCATTCGTCTGACCTTGTGTTTGTTAAAATAATTCCTTAAAAATTAAATTTATTGCTTTGTTGTCTAATGCATATTGAAATTTATATCTTTTTCCTGCTAATTATAGCTTTGTAGAACTGAAAAAATGTAAGGCATACGTCTTAAACGACTTTTTTTAATCTTTAAAGTGTGGGTCGTATACGCCCCACGCGGTCTGAATGGAAAATCTTCAAAAATTGCCGTGGCACGGAACGTGTTAAATATCACCTTTTAGACCATGCACACATACCATTTGTTTTCAATCATTTTGACATATATTGCACGAACTTTCCGGACAACCCAATATTATCGTTTCTGTTTTATTTAGACACTCCCAACAATGTTATACTGGAATTTATTGCTCATCGTTTCTTCAATACTTCTCGAGGGAAGAATTCCAGCACGGTGACCAAAATATCACGGATCCTGCAAAATCCTTTACGAAACATATGGCAGAATTCGTTGGGCCACGGTTGGTGCCTGACGCGTTTGATATTCAACGATCCCTGAATCAGAAACGTAGTATGTATCTCTTCTATTTTCTTCCGAATAATGCGGGCTAAGATCGTTTACATACATACATTAAAGGTCCGTCTTCGCCGTGAGATATCGATTTTGTCCTATTTCCTACGGTGCGCATAACTTTTACAACTCGGACGTTGCAGGAACTTAACGGCAGAATATTTGGACGCGCACTGCGAAAGGGCGAAGTAACGTTTACTAGCCCTTTTAGAGTTCCCTTTTAGATCGCCTATGCCGGGGAAGCTCCTGTTTTGTTGATAAATCGCGAACAGCAGCAGCTAAATGAGATGTTTGCCGCAGAGAAATTTCAAGTGACTCTGTAACTAGGGTTTAAATGTCTGTCAATTGAATTTCTCCAGTTAATTTTTAGCCCCCGGAATCTTTGAAGTTGCCCGGCCACGACAGATTGCATAAGTCCGCGATCATTTGCTTGAGTAATGCATTTACTTTGTAAGTACATAGAGGAGAGACAAAATTACGGAAACGTCGTGGCCCCGTAAAAAAAGGGTTTTAAGTGTTACTAGCCAGGACTTCGTGCAACGCGACAGGCCGGCGAGGGGTTTATTGCCCCAGGAATATGGTTTCAATTTGTTAGTGAGGTACGCGGACGAACCCAATGCGAAATTGGGGAGCCGCTAGGATAGTCGACGTCGAGGACGAACCTGATGCGAAATCAGGGAGCCTCTAGGTATGGAGTCACGCGCAGACGAACCCGGTGCGAAACCGGGGAGCTGCTAGGAGGTTGCGTAAACAAGTATGGGTAAAAAGCACAGACGAACCTGATGCGAAATCAGGGAGCTGCTAGGATACGGACGAACCCAATGCGAAATCGGGGAGCCACTAGGTTGGAGAAATCTTATTGGATTTAACGGTTATTATTGTTAGTGGGCCTCGTAACTTATACAGGGTGGGGCACCACATTTTGCCATCTAGATTTACGTCATTATTATTACGCATAGCAAACAATTTTTTAGGTGAAGTTGAATGGTTTTGAGAGGGGCACATTCTGATGGTACATTTTTTTTTGTAGGTGGACGTGTAAAGGACATATGAAGGTCATTCATGTTTTTTAAAATGGAATCATATATTTTTTATTGCATCAGCTGATGCTCCTTCATATTCTTTACAAAAAAGTATTAATCTATTTGTGTAAAAAAATCATTAGTTTAGGAGATATTTTAATTTTAATTTGTTAGGAAATCTCCACTTTCTGGTCAATATTATGAATTCAATATGATAATGTAGTAGGAGAGCAAGAATTACCAATGTAAATATTTACATTTTCTGTGTGACAATTCTTGCTCTCCTACTTATTGTGAAATTTAGTCTCTTTTACGTCTCTGATACGGTGAATACGGCGATACGGTGAATCACTTCATAATGATGTATTCTAAAGAAGAAAAGATAGACATGTTATCAATTTATTTTGAAGCTGGGAAAAGTGCTACACGTGCAGAATGATTATACGCCAATAGATTTCCTCAACGAAATCATCCATCACGCCGTGCCTTTGATTATGTTTTTAAAAAACTTCTCCAGACGGGGCAATTATTACGTAAAAAGACAATTCGTAATAAAAACAATAACAAATGAAGCAAACGAAATTGTAGTGTTAGCCGCAATTACGTTAAATCCATCCGTTAGCTCTCGCGAAATCGAAAGACATGCTGGAACTCTAGCCACAAATGCATTTTACGCATACTCAAAAGGCACAAATATCTCCTATTTTTTAGCTAAATATCTCCTAAACTAATGATTTTTTTACACGAATAGATTAATACTTTTTTGTAAAGAATATGAAGTAGCATCAGCTGATGCAATTAAAAATATATGATTCCATTTAAAAAAACACTAATAACCTTCATATGTCCTTTACACGTCCACCTACAAAAAAAAATGTACCATCAGAATGTGCCCCTCTCAAAACAATTCAACTTCATCTAAAAAATTGTTTGCTATGCGTAATAATAATGACGTAAATCTAGATGGCAAAATGTGGTGCCCCACCCTGTATACAGGGTGAGTCACCAAACGTTAGCACCTCAAATATCATTGTTGTTTCTAAAGATACGTAAAATATGGTAAAGACAAAGTTGAATGGTACAATGGGGCTGACACGATGCAAAAAAAAAAAATTTGTTTTTATGTCATTTTTTGGGGATATCAAGGTCACCTTGACTTTTTTAAATGGAACCACCCTTTTTAAACACCTACAATGATAGTCCCTTTCATTAGGAATTCAGTGACTATAATTAGTCCAAGGTCATTCAAGGTCAAGGACAGAAAAAACGTATAAAACTAAAATATGGAAGCAGAATACGTTTATCACGGTTGAGACTTGTAGGAAATAGTAAACATACTAAGGTCCCTCAATGTTATTCAGCATTCTTATTTACTATCAGTATGTTTCCAAACGCGATTCCGCTATGTTATATTCGATGACTGAAAAGTGTGATATGATCACGATTTACTGTGAATGTAGAAAAAATGCAGTGCAGGCCCGACTACTTTATGAAGAAAGGTACCCCGAGCGCGAAACACTCCTTCTAGACATACTTTCACTAATACGTACAGGTTGTTTCGAAGTACTGGAAGTGTACATGCAAGACAGTACAAACGGAAGAATCCCACGACTAATGAAGACAATGAAATTAATATTTTAGCAGCTATAGCTGTCAATCCTCACGTGAGTACGAGAAAAATTGCCCGGGAAGCAGGCATAAGTCAAAGTAGCGTAATACGAATTTCTGGCCCGACATAAATTTCATCCGTTCCACATATCGCTCCATGAAGAATTGCACGGGAATGATTTTCAAAATAGAATTAACTTTTGTCAATGGGGATTGCTTCAAAATCATTCATTTTTTTCTAATGTCTTGTTTACGGACGAAGCAACATTTACTAATCATGGCTCAATTAATCTACGGAACGCTCATTATTGGTCTGTGGATAATCCGCAGTGGCTGCGAGAAATTGATCATCAAAGACAATGGAGCGTAAACGTGTGGTGTGGTATTTTGAACGACAAAGTAATTGGACCATATTTCGTTAACGGAATGATGACGGGACAGAAATACGCTCAATTTTTGCAAGAAGATCTGCCAATTTTGTTAGAAGATGTCCCTTTACAAAATCGCTACGATATGTGGTACCAACATGACGGTTGTCCTGCTCATTATGCACGAGTAGCAAGAGAAACGTTGGATTCTCGATATCCAAACCGATGGATTGGACGAGGCGGAACAGTTTCATGGCCAGCACGTTCGCCTGATTTAAATCCACTGGATTTCTTTTTATGGGGTCTGCTAAAAGAGACCGTGTACACGGATGCTCCAACAACAGTTGAAGATATGCGTCAGCGTATCATCACAGCATGTACGAATATCACGTCGGATACACTTATCAGAGTTCAACATTCCTTCAGAGCTCGTTTACAACAATGTATCGACGCAGACGGCCATCATTTCGAACATTTATAAAATACAGGTATTCTGCTTCCATATTTTAGTTTTATACGTTTTTTCTGTCCTTGACCTTGAATGACCTTGGACTAATTATAGTCACTGAATTCCTAATGAAAGGGACTATCATTGTAGGTGTTTAAAAAAGGGTGGTTCCATTTAAAAAAAGTCAAGGTGACCTTGATATCTCCAAACAAAAAGAAAAAAAAAGAAAATTTTTTTTGCATCGTGTCAGCCCCATTGTACCATTCAACTTTGTCCTTACCATATTTTACGAATCTTTAGAAACAACAAAGATATTTGAGGTGCTAACGTTTGGTGACTCACCCTGTATATATTTTAATTGATATAATCCGAGCGGTAAGATTGTATCGCGTGGGAACGTTCAATTACTAGATTAGGATATTAGGCAATAATTAACGGTTTATAGATTTCACGATTTTACGACAAGACAAATATATTCTGTAATAAGTTCTGTTACAAATGTCTGTGTCGCGAATGAGTTTAAGGATGGTTTACAATTAAATATGTTACCTATGTTGCACGGTTTTGACGCACTGGCAATGCCGGGTCAGAATTGTGTTTGATTCGAAAGGGACTTTAACCCGATCTCACTAGAATTGAACTTGAGCGTGTAACGCGACGTGACTCTAACGTGATAGCACGATCGTTGAATCTTGCGGAACCGTTACTGTACGCAACTAAGATCAACCGAACCGTCGTCTGACGTTTCTAAATTCAAACTGAACCGTCGTCTGACATTTCTAAAACTTGTCTGAACCGAAGAGGATGAAAACGAGCGGGTTTATATACCTTGAAAATGAAAGGGATGCTCTGTTTAATGTTTAATGTCACGTAGGGCCACACGCACGTTTGTTATCATTTCTAGTGAAACCAGGCTTCAGTTAGATTTTCGTTAAAAGGGGTTAATGGAACGTTATCCGGGCTATTTCCAAATCAGAGTCTTAATTAACGGATGCCAGAAGGGAGTGTTCTCAAGAGTTTCATAAAAAGTCGTACTGTATTAAAAAGGGGTCTATTAGGACGTCTTTCGTTCTGAGAAAAGAGATTCGAGCTTCTAATCGAAATTCACGTTGAGGAGACATCTCCATACGTAACATAAGATAAGTCCGAATTTATTATTGCACTGTTTTTTTCGGATCCGCTGAGTACAGATAATTTTGTTTATTTTTCTGTGGAACAAATTCGAGGCCTAAAAATTCCAAATTTATACCCATATTTGAAATTAAATTTGCGAATTAATTCGTGTCAATATCCACTCCTTCAGTTTAGTTTAATTTGTCGGTCGCTTTGATGGAAGAAACGAAGATTCGTTATTTTAACTTTAGAATTCCGTTCCTCTCATCTCCGATAAACAAGCAGACGTGTCATAATCCCACGAGTTTCCGAAAGACAAGACAGGAATTAGCTTTTAACTACTCTTAGACACTGATGTACCTGGGGAGGGTCAGAATTTCGTTGGATGGTGAGAATTTCGTTTTCCTGATGAAGTTAGCGTTTACTACGGAAGACGAGAAATGTCTTTCCATGAAGGGCGGAGTAACATCTTAATGGGAAAGAAACTGTCGCACTGTCACAAAGCTACAACTTTAATGGACCTTGGTGGAGTCATATGCTTCGTTGTATTTCTAGTAAACGCGGGTCACATATCGATGCAACGAAATCGTAGCCTAGAGTAGCTACTACAATTTCGGTAATCCGAAATAATTTAGAGTGCAGCGAGTGAACGAAGTGAACGAGCGAAAGCTCTTCTTTACGCTACTCTTGCATTTCGTTGACATTCTTCTCCTCCTAAACCGCTCGACCGATTTCAATGAAATTTTGCACACATATGTATGTGTCCTCCGACAAGGTTTTAAAAAAATAAAATCGAAAATCGGACAAGTCATTATGTAAATAAAGAAGAAAAACGAAGGCTCCCATAGAGAATAATGGAAAACATTAAAGCGCGCAAAAATAGAATTTTTTTCAGTTCTTTTTTTAAATTAAAATGCAAGCACAAAAACGTTCTGTTTTCGCTCAGTGCCGCGAAGCGCTACGCAATTTTTCCTGCGCACACAACCTTCTTAGGACCGTTTTTCTCGAGTTCTAGGACATATTTTTGGAACCATTTTGCATAAACTTGATAAAGAAAGTAAGAGCTTCAATTTAAAGTACGATTTTTCGGTGGAGCTCTATTAGTTTTATAGAAAATAACGATATTCTTCTCCATAGACTTAACATTCAAAAAACTCATAAGACAATTTGGAAGTTCTTTCCGATTTTTCGCCTCAAAATTGACGGTGAAAGCTTGAAATACTATTATTCCTATCACTTCATGCCACCTGATAGAGGTGCGAAACGATTCACAAGAGTGTCTTACATCAATTAAGCGACCGCCGTTAGTGTACACACTCTTTCGCACCCCCAAAATTCTAGCCTGAGCGAATGCTTTAAACGTTGGTTTTCCGGGACCTCAGAAGCTCTGCTATAACCTGTAGGTCAGCGAATAGTATGCGTTTACTGATTGAGTGTTAGAACAAAAATCGGATTTTTCATTGCGAAAGGCATATCACGCTGCGCTCTTAAGTCTACATAACCACCCGGGCAAGTACACCTAGTTATTTAAAGATTGGACCAAACAACTTCAACTTTTTTGAGGAGTTAGAATCGGTATGGAATTAAAAAAAAAAAACAGTTGATGAGGCTAATTGATATAATTGTCACATCAAACGCTTCTGCATTTACTGTACCAGCATTTACATTTTCCGCTTGAAAGAATGTTTGGAATTTCGTAGCATCGGTGTGGCCCAAGAAACATTTTCCGTATTTCTAACCGTAAGAGAGTCACCCGCGCAACTGCTTTAACTGCTTTGTCCTGTGCAAACTGCGCAATAATTTTTATGCATCGTGTGTGTCAACAGCGTTGCACTCCACTTGAAGGAGAAAAAAAGAGAGAGTTCAGGTGTTCGAATGCTGCGCAGTTCCGAAGTTCGAGGATGCATTAACTGTCGAATAGAACCGCGCGAATGGCTTAGTTTTCACGTGAAATGGAGACAGACCGTGGAAATCGACACGGAAACACCGATGCCAATTGCTTTGCACGATTTACTTTGCACGATGGGTCCAGTGTTGCCAGATGAGGGGAGGGAGCACGAATCGAGGGGAAAAAGTTACCCCTTCTCTGCCAATACTTTACTCTGACGCAACGCATCACGTGACCGGGTTGCGGGGGAATAGAAGGGGAAGTTAGAGTGGGGACACAAGTCTTGATCTGGCGACGGGTGGGTCGACACAGAGGTGAGTAAGTATGAAAACTGCGACAAAACTAAAAGAAAGATTATTTTAAAAATTGGAAATTGAACATTTAATTTAATTAATGACTTTAGGCTAAAACAATAGAAGTCTATATTCGTCTGAAACTTTCACTGTTTTCTTCGTTGCGCGCACATTTCAAATGTATAAAATCAGCGGTCTGTTTATGACACGAGAATTTATAATTTCGGAGAAAAACTTGGAGGACATTCGTCTCTGACATTCGGCCACCGAATGTGTGGAGTGCGATTACTCAGAGAAATCCCGGGTGACTGTCGCTAAATAAACTTGCGGAATTTTCGGGCAAACTAGTCTGAAAAAATTTAAAGGTATTGCAATTAAAAATTTATTCTATGTCACCTCCCCTTATACCCAGCTCTAGTTTCAACTAATCGTGAGTGTACAACAGAAGATTAAGATGAATTAGAGAACGCACAGGGAATAGCGTTTGAAAATGACTGGAAATAATTCACGAGTTTACGGAGTATTTCGGTTTTGACCGCGTGGTTCTCAACTGCATATTTTAGAGTATCTACGCGGGTACATATCCCGAAGTAGGGATCGGAATGTCGGTTGATAGCGGGTTAGGCGACCGACGAACCCGCTAATCTCTTTGCTGAGGGTTGCTGTTAGTAACTGCAACTGCAGCAAGACTCACCTAAAATCGTACACATTAATACTCGGTAGGGATTTGCTATCAACTTGCTTCCATTCATCAGATTTTATCATATTAAATATTTTAATCGACCGGGGGTTACAACTGTTCCAATAACCCAGATAGCACGCGACGTCTTAAAGACGTCTGTTTTACGTCCATTTTTGGCCTGAACGTCTTACGTCCTAAAAAGACGTCTTTCTTGAGACGTCTTTTACGAGACGTCTTTAAGACGTTTCATTTCAGACGTTTTTAAGACATCTTTTACGAGTCGTCTTTAAGACGTTTCATTTCTTGACGTTTCAGTCATCTAACCAATCTAAACTGCTAGAGAAAAGCTTTACAAACTGTACACACGCAACGCAATATAACGCAGTTTTCCACCCATCGAATAGACTTTATTTAGGAAATTTATTTAGGAAAATTAAATAACTAGAAAATTAGAATAAATTACATATATACATATATTCGTAATAGAATTTAGCAATAAATATTGTATATCTGTTTGTCGTTACTATACTATTATGGTAATAATATGCTTCATTTAAAAAAAGTAGTTTCATTTTTATCTAAACAATTTTGTAAACAGAAGTTTATCTCTTCTAATAATTATATGATTTGATAAGATTTGAGCCTTTGTAAGTCTAACAAGTACTGAGTGTAACAAAGTAGGTTCGCATGGCTCAGTGCCTTACCTTAAACGGTAAGTCCCGAGTTCGAATCCCGCCAACTGCATAAAAATTTCTAAATGTGATTTTTTAAGGTCCTTTCGAAGGGAAAGTGGAATATTCCATCAACAAAGAAGTGCACAGAAAGTAATACATCAAAATAAATAGATAAATTAAATAAACAAATAAAGCATAAAATGTTAATGTTCGCGGATATGCTGAAACATTCTTTTAATTTATTTTTTTTATTTATTTAGTTTTTTTGTTATAACTTAAACATTCAATTTATATTTCTTGTATATGTATACAATATTCAGATTCAATATTTTTCTCATAAGAAAAAATGTGGCTTAAAAACTATTTTTCCAATATTTGACAAACACATCTATCTAATATTTTTGTGCTACTAGGGATCTGTTTCGGGACGTCTTGAAAACGTCTGTTTCGAGACGTCTTTAAGACGTACAGTTTTTTCACAAAGACGTTCCAGAGACGTTCAGAAGCCGTTCGGAAGACGTTCGTAGGACATTCAAGACGTCTATAAGACGTCTCTGTGCTATCTGGGAAGGAAGACTGTATCAAGAAGAACGTCTCTAAAAACTGTTAGTATTTGTATTCGACTCGATTCTGAAGAAAATCGAAACCAAAAGTGAACCTTAGTCGACAGGATTTGAATGGAAAAGTCTTTTCAATGGGAAAAGAAACTGGACTTAGGTTCTGTTGACGTTTCATTTTTGAACGCGTAGCCGTTATCGTTTTAACGCCCGGAGAGGAAGTTCTGTGCTGGCTTTCCACTGTTTCGCGCAAAAATTCACGTCTCGACATTTCTAGCTACTTCCTTCTTTCCCCAAGAAAACATTCGCCTCCCATTGGGGAAAATCTCTCCGGTCCGTGCTATCAACATAGTAACCGCTAAAAGCAAACAACCACTGCAGCCATCGTTCGCGAACTCTTTTACGTTCGGATACATTGGAAGGCAATTGTTTCGCTAGTGAGATATTTAGTTCGCTTCTACAACGGAGAGAACATATTCCGAGAAAATTGAACATTTCTTAACTCGAGGCAACGGTTTTTTACTGTCCCGTATAAACAACGTTCATGGTTACGCTGAAATATTTATCAAATAGTACATCCCCCTTATTTATACTTTCACATCGTTATTTGTAAAGGCCCGAATATCGTTTAAGTGTTATTTACTTGCTAACAGCTACCGATTACATTTTTTCAAATTGTTTGGTTCGTACGTTTCGTTGGGAAATACAGAGCGAGTAAACAAAATTCTATTTGCAAAATGAAGGTTGTATACAATAATTTCAGGATGCCGGAGCTAGATAGAGATTTATCCCTTGCAAATGCAGCTTCCAAATTTTCAGTACATGACCGGATAGAAAAGTTGTAAAAAGTTACCTTTAAATTTTATCTACGGTTCCGATCAATTGCAATTTTTTGAAAAAATTTTTGGTCAAACTTTACCTCTGGAAACCAGAGATTTTTAACTTTTTTATACAGGGTGACTCCACTTTTGTGCCAGAAAATTTGGGAGGTGGTAGAAAAAGTCATTCCAAACATGGTTTACTTTTTTATGTTTTTCCAATTTCGGCCCCATTTTCGAGTTACAACGAAAAACCCGAGTTTTTTTTTAATCCGTCAAAGGGCTGTGAATCACGCAAGAAAAAGATGCGAAAAGTGCATAGAAAATGAAGGAGGCAATTTCGAGCAATATTTGTGAAATAGTTTTTAAAAAATAATAAAATTAAATACATTTAAGACTTTTAAATAAAAAGGTGTTTTGAATCTTGGCCAACTATCCTACGCTTTGATAAACAGTAAAAAAGTATAAGGAAAGCTTCAAACGCATATTGGTTTGTAGTCCACATTGAAACAAATAAATAAAAAAAAGAATCATCAACAGATGTTAATACATTGCTGAGATATTTAAAAAAATATTGCACTAAAGAAACTCGGTTTTTTTCGATGTAACTCGAAAATGGGGCCGAAATTGGAAAAACACAAAAAAGTAAACCATGTTTAAAATGACTTTTTCTACCACCTCCCAAATTTTCTGGCACAAAAGTAGGGTCACCCTGTATATAATCCTGTAGATTTTGGCGAGTCGCTTACCACGAGCACGCGGTAATGTCAGACAACCTAGATCATAGATCTTTCGGAGACAAAATCTTTTTAAAAGTGTCCGAACAGTGCTGTAAGTGACTGCGCATGTAAGTTTAAACAGAATTTGTTAAAAAACGAAGAGAAAATAGTACAGCAGGTACAACTGTTCATTTCGATGATCGGTTACATTAATTTCGCATTTGTGTATGAAAATTGTTCATTGACTTCTTGGTTATGTGACGAGAGCAGCCTGTACGCGGGCAAACGTGTTTGTCGGACGTCTTTGGCATCCGAAAACTAAACAACCCTCATGTTCGATCATCGTCATTGCAGCGAACACTTGCATTCGGGCAGGATTACGACATGGCATGTTAACGAGGAAACAGAACGTTAAATCCGTAATTCCGTGGAAGATTCTGTGCACAGCGTGGCGCGTCACAACGTTGGCCTATACATCAACCACAAACACTCGCGATTTACGTTTATTTGCTTTCACTTTATATACAGACGCGCAGACTTCCTGCACTCCGTTGCTCGTCACCTGTGTAATGCGCTATGATTTATGAAGTCATTGCCCTCCGATCTGATAATTTTAATCTATACGTATAATTTATAGCTGACAAAGCAGCAACAAACACGTTTCAGATCACTGTCACAGATAACTGCGGATGAAGATTCAAACGACGGTTTAGGAATGAATATGTAATGAGCTACAAATGTTTTTATGATTTAGCTGTTGAGCAGAGCTGTTTATTAACTTTATTGATCCACACGGGGACAATGCAACGTCGAATATATTTATTACGAAAAGAAAGAAACCTGTATCGGTATATATTAACCATTTAGTTATCAATTGGACCGAATTCGATTTGCCCAGCAATAATTAAAACCAGTACTGCAAAAGATAATGAATTAACCGACTGAAGTATGCTAACATCTGATTGCTCTAAACTTTAGATAACGACTTAACTTTCTTAATTAAAATCTGAACTGCACTTCAAGCTTCCTGGTATCTGAAACTTTTTTAAATGAAAGAAATCGACGACTACGTCTTATTCTATTTCTTTTTTTTTAATTTCTACCAATTTTTGGAAGTTGTTTTGCAGATTTACTTTGCAAACTTTTGTCAACAAACAACAAGTTTTCCCGAAGCTTTAAAAATCCATTATATTTATGCAGTATTGTAGTCCAAATTTCAAACAAAAATTTGTTTCAATTGCCGAAACTTAATTTTCTCAGGAACTAGTTGCATAGCTTCGAGGACATTAAAAGTTACTTCCACTATATTCTCGCAAAATTTGTTTGCATGTTTCACATCTCATTGCTAATGCATTTATCTTCTCGTGTAGCTTCAGGTTTCTCCCAGGCCCCAACCTAACTTTTTTATACACGCTTGACGACTATGCTTGCACGAACATTTGCCAGTTACGTTCTCCGATGCCCTTCCCACGACTCCCTCACCGTTCTCTGTTCTCTGGCTCTTTTCTCAAGATTTTGCAACAGTCTGATCAACCTTCTAACCCGACTAACCTCGCAACCCTTCGCGTGCACACTTGTAGATTTATTAGTTCGCTACATTCGCCCAGTTTTCCTATGCTCTCGTGCCTTGCTGCCAATCTCTCGCAGCTCCTATTGTTGTTATTTCTTTCTGCCGTTTTTAAAATGTATGCAATCTCTTCCGACCTATCAGTCATCCACCTTTCGGTTTAAACATTTCATGTTAAGCTGTCTGTGTGCAATATTTCCAACATTCTTCCATCATTGTAAACAGGGTGTTCAAAAAATGTACTTCCGTGAAAGCAGTGATTCCTCAGCTCATTTGAAGCAACTTTTCCCTTTGAGAAAATGTTCCTCGCGGCTTTGTTGAGGAGTTATTAACGAAAAACACGGACCAATCAGAGCGCGGCTGCAGCAAACAGGCCCCGCCTCAGCCTATAAGGTTATATACATATGCGCTCCAAGGTTATATTTTTTCTTATTAAAATATCATCAAACACGATATCCAGTGATTTCTCTGTATATGTCGCCAAGACCTGGATGATAAATGTCGGGGAACTACCCCCACTACCGCTGGGTATACCCCGTGAGGGGCCACGAAGCTCGAGAGGCCTCGGTAAAAATAACAAGGCTCGGGTATGTCTCCTGAACGATATATGTCACTTCCACGACCCGTCTTGTTGACATATATCGAGAATTCATTGTAATGACGATCATAATTACTTGTGTCACCAGCGATTGAAGTTACGAATTTAACACAAGTTGGCCCAGGAATTGTTATTTTAAGATCTACAGTATTTTAATCCCTTGCCCTACAATAACGAGCCAGACTCGTGATGAAGATTCTGAATAGAGTCTAATAAATGTGAACGTTATTAATTTCCTTTAAATCGAAATAAAAATCTATTTTTTTCTAGTTGATATATATCCTTTGAGGAAAATGTAGACACAAAATAAATATAAACTATCTTTTTTTTCTATAAAATTCTGAACGATGAAGAATTTCTAATCATTATAATCACAAAATAAATAGTAGTACAAGGGGTTAATCAAATGTAATCGAACTGGCGATCATGGTGCAGTGTTATTTGCTTCGGTTCGCATGTTCGGTGTATTTCTTGCAAAATTTCAAGCTGAAACGCATCTGATCTTGTTTATCTATTATCTACGTTGAGTACATCATGATAATACCAGTTCGCTCAGCATTTAACTTCATTAACCTCGCGGATTGACCGATTGTACATACATCTATACTGATATGGTAACCCGATCCGGACCGAACGAAATTCGATGCTAATGAAGTTTCGGGGACTTAAAACTGCGTACGTTGAGCAAAGATCATCGCACGCGATTAAAGCTGGTCACTATATTGATTTCCGACCGTTTTTATGCAGCATTTTCGCTGCGCTCGCCCGCGGAAATGCAATTTCGAAGTGGTCTCGCGGCTACGGTGAATGGAAACTTTTGTGGTGTTGCTTTACCATAGGATTATCACTCACCGAACATTTATATTTGCAAACTGTTCCCAGAGAACTGCTCCTAGTTCCTAGCAACAAAACTAGATAAATATTTCTCAACGTCACCAATACCGCTTTTTTCCCGAATAACATAACAATATTTAATTCGCGCATGTGTCAACAGAAGTACTCATTTAAATTGATACAATTCTGCTTGTACGTCGGATTAATTAATCAGATATAAAAATTTATGCCTCGGCTAATAAAAGTTTAATTTTCGTTGCTCATGAATATCTTCACCGGTGTGATTCCCATGTTCATGTATCGATGGAATTGTTTGGCACATCTATTGTGACGTATACAGCAATTTTGTTTCCATCTCATAATGGATTTCAATTAATTTCGTTCGGTGGCCGAATTTCCAAATAAAAATAGATATCTCCTGCCCGAAATTGAACTAGTGCCTAATAGCATGACAGGCATCATTAAGAAATCGACTGAATGTAATATCAAAGAGAACTCTGAAACAATGAACTTAATTGGAATTCTGTTGCTAACGAGGAGAGAAAAAAGAGGATCGATTATATAGAGCACAATTAACCGCTCTGCATTAATTGCTTTAATATATGGTATTTATGAGAACGGACACGTACTACCCCTTAATTCGACAATAGGCACAATACACCATTGTGCGTAATCTCCATAGAATGTGCAGAATATTTAACAGAGCAGTGTTATCGATTTCCTGATTATTGAACAAAACATTGATATTGTAAACGGCAATTTGCATAAGATTCGTTCGATATATTCTCAGAAAATTGCAAAAACACAAGAGCTCTGTATCGTTTTCACAGCATTAGTAATAATATTCGTTTCTATCGCACTATCTGGTAACGGAGGCGCGACATCGCGGCGCAATTAATTTCCACAATGCCAAAATTATGTTGCAGAGCACATGTGTAGGGAGCACGGTAGCCCAAGTATGGATTAGCGAGCTGTTAACGCGTTAATGTCGGAGGCATTACGTTTTGAAGTTGGATAGTTTCGGAACGGTTGGCGCGAGTCTACAGCGGTCCGCAATGTTGCCGTTTCAAGGAGTTCCGGAGAAAGGAGAGCGAGTTTTTCGCGCGAACACGTGTTGAGCTCGAATAATTTTCGTCGCGGTATAAACTGAAAGTTTCCGAAGGGCGCTACGTAGATTAAGCTTTAGCAGTTCTCGGGAAACGAAGCAAGAATCTAGCGGCGGGGGGATGAGGTAGGGGGGGGGGGGGCTCGAAAGGAAATTCCGCAGCGTTGCCAAATTCCCTCCGCCAGCGGACATCGGTGGATGCCACAACTCCTTTCCACGGGAAACGGGATACAGACAACGGAACACCCCCGTGTTGGTGGCAGTGGGACCAACTATAGCGTCTCGGTAGTCGGAAAGTTGTTCAAAGTCAATTTCACACGAAATGATACAGTCGGGGACAAAAGGCTAGGACACCATAATGATTTATTAACTTTTATTCAGAAGATAACATAAATTTCTGCTTTTATATATTTGAATTTTTTCCAGCTTGTGGTACATCATGTGAAATAAGTACCCGGAATTTGTAAATAAAACTCAAATTGCTTACTTAACACTTTGACTGCCAAACTAGAAACCTAAAAAATTCTATGAAATCAAAGTGTTACTTAATGAAATAAAAATTGGAAAAAATTTAATGTATGATACTGAGTAGTCCTCCAACTTTCTTGAATTTTACGGATTCTAATCGGATTTGGTACAATGAATATATTAACGTAAAAATTCGTTTTAAAATCTGGACAAATAATTCCGTCACCCACATATGGGTGACATGGCGTCAACGTGTTAATCATCAAAATTTATTTTGTCGCTTTCGAAGTAGGCCCCATCAGAAGCAATGCACATACGCCAACGCTTCTCCCAGTCTTCAAAACACTTTTTACACGCTGAAGAAGGTAGCGCCTTCAGCTCCTTCTGCGAATTTTCTTTTATAGCCTCTATCGACTCAAAACGCCTTCCCCGAAGGGGTAATTTGAGTTTCGGAAATAAGAAAAAGTCACAGGGGGCCGTATCTGGTGAATACGATGCTTGTTCGATCACATTTGTTGAGTTCTTGGCCAAAAATTCGCGTACCAAGATCGATGTGTGCGACAAGTGTGTGCGAACAAGTCGTGCAGCGACGCGTCTCATGCCCAAAACATCAATTAAAATGTTATACACGGACATGTGAGACATTTCCACTTTATGAGCCACCTCTCTAACACTCAGGCGACGATTATCGATGACCATTTTTTTATCTTTTCGATGTTTTCGTCAATCGAAACCATTGAGGGTCGGCCGGCACGCGGCAAATCTTGCACTCCTTCTCGGCCCTCTTTGAATGCCTTGTACCATTCATATGTTTGCGTTTTTGATAGGCATAACTTACCATAGGCTTTCTGTAACATTTTTAACGCTTCGGCACAAGAAATTTCGTTAGAAACGCAAAATTAAAGGCAAATTCTTTGCTCGACAGTCAGTTCTTTAGATCGCAAAATTGCAGAGCACACTCGAGATCGACTGGTGTAAATAACTGCCGTGAACACACTGGTTGTCATATTGCGATCAAATTTCGCGTAACAACTGAATACAATGTTGCATACTTACACACAAAAATTTGGTTCAATACATGCACTGTGGGATTTGAAAGTGAGAAATTCCGGGAATTTCCCAGATAGCACGCGACGTCTTAAAGACGTCTGTTTTACGTCCATTTTTGGTCTGAACGTCTTACGTCCTAAAAAGATGTCTTTCTTGAGACGTCGGTTTTACGTCCGAAATAAGACGTCTTTAAAGACGTCTTTTACGAGACATCTTTAAGACGTTTCATTTCAGACGTCTTTAAGACGTTTCATTTCAGACGTCTTTAAGACGTCTTTTACGAGTCGTTTTTAAGACGTTTCATTTCAGACGTCTTTAAGACGTCTTTTACGAGTCGTCATTAAGACGTTTCATTTCTTGACGTTTCAGTCGTTCTAAACTGCTAGAGGAAAGCTTTACAAACTGTACACACGCAACGCAATATAACGCAGTTTTCCACCCATCTTTATTTAGGGAATTTATTTAGGAAAATTAAATAACTAAATTGTTCATTTAGCACTATTAGAATAAATTACTATTAGAATAAAAGAAATTAATTTTAGCACTATTACAATAAATATTGTATATCTGTTTGTCGTTACTATACTATTAATAATATGCTTCATTAAAAAAAGTAGTTTGATTTTTATCTAAATAATTTTTTCAACAGAAGTTTATCTCTTCTAATAATTATATGATTTGATACGATTTGACCCTTTATAAGTCTAACAAGTACTGAGTGTAACAAAGTAGGTTCGCATGGCTCAGTGAGGAAACACATCATCTAAAGATCTCTATTAGACTGATACCGGAGTTTTTTCCGCTGTTACCCAAGCAGCTTTTTTTCTCCCATGTGCAATAAAATTACGGTACTACCCGTTTGTACCTAAGTGCTTAGCAATATGCAATACTAGCCTAAGATAGTTCACTAATATCCTAATTTAAGCATACAGTCTATATATATAGACCCGCAATCAAGTATATACCTAACCTACAGACTGATTGGTTAAGTTTTTTGTTATGTTTTTGTTCTGGTTCCATAATTATAAGTTAATGTACACTACTAAACCAATAAACATATCTTCAAAAAAAAAAAAGGAAACACATCATCTAGTAAACGGTAAGTCCCGAGTTCGAAACCCGCCAACTGCCTAAAAATTTCTTAAATGTAATTTAAGGTTTTTTCGAAGGGAAAGGTGGAATATTCCCTCAACAAAGAAGTGCACAGAAAGTAATACATAAAAATAAATTAACATAAATATATAATTTAATTTTTTCTCTCAAAGACGTCTTAAAGATGTCTTAAAGACGTCTAACGAACGTCTTTAAAGCCGTCTTTAAGACGTACAGTTTTTTCACAAAGACGTTCCAGAGACGTTCGTAGGACATTCAAGACGTCTATAACACGTCTGAATGTCCATCGCCAGACGTCTTTAAGTCGTCTTTAAGAGGTCTCTGTGCTATCTGGGTTATTGTACATAATATATAATATCTGCTGAAGGTATAATTTTAATAACCGTAAACTAAAAATTCTGAAGAAGTTGTTTCCATCTTGTGTGATTTTCTACTGTGCGTGCCGCACAAGAAGTCTAGTGGAAGGAATGCGAGGCTGATTGGTCAGCGTGGAAGGGGCACGCCTCTAGCTACTCTATTGGCTAAAGCTGTCACACATACTATACATAGGGTGTGACGTCAAAGTCTAAGCGGTAGGGATAGGCACTCTGTAGTGCCCCCTTTGCCCTTGTGCCGTCTCGCGAGACTTCTTATTGGTACGGCACTGAACGTGTTAACGCTCCTTGTCCTTAATTTGATATGTTTGCTTATGGCAGTTAACGTTCACAAACCATGTTCGAGCAAGGCTTCTCGAAACGCGCGCGTGGCAGCCGACGCGAACGAGGTTGTTACACGATCTACTGTAACGCCGTCGATTGTAACACCGGTATTCACGGTGTTCGCCATTGGTAAATGGTGGTTCCAAAGGCGCGTTAAAAGTTTCCGCGGGGTCATTACGTAACCCTCTGCATTTCAAGTAGGCAGCCATAACACACAATATTCGAAATTTCCGTGATAAAAGCCACGTGCCTCGAGCAGATATATTAAGGAGTCGTGCCGTTTCGGGAAGACGGAGATCAGTAATTCCCAGCGATAAGCGTGGCCCGGCCTCATCAGCCGGGCAGAAGTTTTCGTCTTTAAACGTTCGCGGACTTTTCATAAAATCTTTCGCGGGTCCAAGTTTCGTTCAAATTTTCATCAACACCACCGTCCTAGGAAAGAAACTATCGCGGAACTTTCCGCAAGTTCCGCTGCGTCTGGCCGCGAGGAGCGGAGCGCGCGGTACGCGGCCGGAGACAGCAGCTATCGCGTTTCCTCTTCACAACACTCGCTCCCATGCATTTGTCTTCATTTCTTGCACCACTCTAACCGGTACACGTAGTTATGATTTAGGAGTGCAGTTTCCGCGACGAGCTAAAGGCGAAGAAGTAAAAGAAGACGAGGACAAGGACGACGACGACGACGCCGACGACGACGACGGTGACTGTAAGGACGAGCTCCCAAGCCCGTTCTGCTCTCGCATTACACCGCCTACTCGCATACTCGAGATTATCGTTTTCGTGTCTGTGCGGCACGTTCTGCCAAGGACTATGGTTAACGATAATTAGACTATCGCGTGACAAGGAATTCGTGCGGAAAGTCTTGCTGGCCCCGCGAATCGTCGCGCCTCGCTTCGATAACGCTGTTCAACACGCGTTTTGTCACACGAGCGTACACCGGCTCGTTTAATACTGAATGAGCCAGCTAGCTTATTGATAGCGAATCGTCTGAGAGATCGACAACGCGATCGTTTTCGCACACGGGTATAGCTGAAACGTCGATTACGGAATATTAAGGGGACCCGTAAATTCATGCGTTTATTTCATGTAAATAATAAATATTAGAAAGAAACGGAAGAGGATAAAGTAGTACTGTTTTTATACGTAAAACAATGGCGTATATAATTTTTTTGTGTTTATACTATTTCGTTAGATATGAAGCAGACCTTCAATTTTTTAAATGGAATGCTGTATATTTTTGTATATCACATGAAAGCGTATGTCTAGACGAATTCATCAGTATATTGCACAGTGACCTTCGAGGTGATGAAAGGTCAGAAATGGAAGAAACATTTAGAATATTTCATACAAATGTGTTTACAATTGTTCCTTATTTATACGAATCAGATGATGTTGTCATTCACAATCAGAGTGGTTACTTCTAGTTTTTACTGTGACGAGACAATTTAAGTATTACTTCCGAATGTATCGTTATTCGGTGGAAGGGAATGATAGACATGATACACATTTATTAGCAGTGCAATGGAAATAAAAGACGAAGTAAATTTAAATACCTAGAAGAATATCCAGAAAGAGTACAACCAAATGAAAATCAGTTTGTTTTGTGTACAAAGCGTTTGAAGGAAACAGGGTCTTTCCAGAATAAGTGTCATAATCGGAAATGTCTTCTTTCTGAGGATAAAAAGTTAGAAGTTCTCTTACATTTTGAAGAAAATCCGACAACTTCGGTAGGAAAAGTAGTCTTACATTGCTATGAAATATTCAAAATGTTTCTTCCATTTCTGACCTTGCATGACCTTGAAGGTCACTGTACAGTATACGGATGAATTCGTCTAGACACACGCTTTCATGCGATATAAAAAAATATGGTAATTATTTACATTAGGGGCTTCCTCACCGATTTTTATGACCTTGAAATATGTTGTCAAGGTCCTCATTCTGAACAACTTTTTCCTATACATGTTACCGCCGCTCAGCTTTAGTTTCCGAAATATTCGCAAAAAAGTTTCAACATCTCAAAAAGTGATCCGAGTAGGTGTGTGTAGGACTGTGTAAAATAGTATTTCAAATAGTTGACAGTAACTTATATTTTTATGATATTTTGTTGCCTGTAATGTTATTACGATATTGTAGTCTGTTTATCAACATGTTACATATTCGTAATTAAACTACAAATAATACTATTATAGCTTCTCATGTTAAAAATTATAATTTATAATATTAACTACTTGCTCAACTTATTTTCATTGCAAGGAAATATTTGAAATACAAAATAAAAATATTTCATTTTATCTATCTGGTTATCAAAATAAAAATATTTCAATTAAAGTAATCATATTTGAACCACATTAAATTATACTATATACCAAATCATTAATGATCGTTAATATACGTTGCAAAATATGATAGAAAATCTTGTATCCAATGTTCCACATACGAATACTAATCCTACATTATAAAATACTAATGTAAAGTGTACTTACTTCTGAATCTTCTGTATCTCACGACAATAGGTCCGAATAATTGAACAACAATCACTAAACAACACACACAACACACACACACACACAACACATTTTATAAAATCGTGACAACGAACGAGAAGGTGTCACTCCGACCACGAACAAAATAATACTGCGATTTTAACAATGATCCCTTCCACGGAGGTGGTACAGTCAGGTTATCCTAGGCAGGTTAGACGCTGAGGGTCTATAAACACTAGATACAAAACCAACAAAAAAAATTATGGCGGGGCGCCGACCCTATTTCCCGGAATTCCCTGTTTTCGTATCACACGTCCGTGGGAGGGGAACGGTTAAAATCGCAGTATTATTTTATTCGTGGTCGGAGTAACATCTTCTCGTCTGCTGTCACGATTTCGTTAAGTGTGTTGTGTGTGTTGTTTAGTGATTGTTGTTCAATTATTCGGACCTATTCTCGTGAGTCAATAATTGTGTGCTGTGGATCCGATGGAGGTACAGAAGATTCAGAAGTAAGTACACTTTACATTAGTATTTTATAATGTAGTTTGTAGTACATTATTATTATATTTTATTATTGGTATGTAGAATATTGGATGCAAGGTTTTCTTTCACATTTTGCAACTTCAATGTCCCTTTAACACTAGATTTACAAAGCACTAAAACTGACTACTTAACATTATTTTACAAAAATAACAAGAACGTGTCTATCCACATTTGTATCAATTTTTTAAACAATATATACCCAAAAAAATAATTTTGTTGAATAATTCCCCATGGATACGTCTTCACAATGTCAATAATTGTAAATTATAAATATTAGATCCCGTCATTTTGACAGGCCCCGTGAACCTAGTGTCTTTCGTTTGTCTCGAGGCACGCACACGATTATGTTCCATTCGATTATGTTCATGTTTTTGCGAATATCTCGGAAACTAAAGTTGAGCGGCGGTAACAAGTATAGGAAAAAGTTATTCAGAATGATGACCTTGACAACATATTTCAAGGTTATCAAAATCGGTGAGGAAGCCCCTAATGTAAATAATTACCAAAAATATACAGCATTCCATTTAAATAATTGAAGGTCACCTTCATATCTAACAAATTAGTATAAACACAACAAAATTACATACGCCATTGTGTTGTGTATAAAAAACTGTACTACTTTTTCCTCTTTCATTTTGTTCTAATATTTACTATTTGCAAGAAAAACGCTGGCTAGTAATAGCGTGAACATCCTGTATAATCTCCATCATTATCAAGGACAGTTTGCCATCTTTCCTGCAAATTTTCAATCCCCCTCATATAAAAATCCAGGATTCGCGATAAAAAAATATGACACAAGGTGCCTCCTTGCATCTTCTACAGAAGTGAATGTTTTTATTAGGGTCATATTATTTTATCTAATTTGTTACAATTAGTGGTAGTAAAATAATCCTCATAATGACCTAGTGGCATCAACAATTCGATGCTTTTTGGATCAGAATTCGACAAGATAATTTGGTTTATGTTGATTGAAACATGTGCAATGAGAAATTGTTTCGAAATGTACGGAGCAATGGGAGAGCACGCTATGTCACCAACCGTACTCGCAATCGTATTAAGAATAGTATCTATGAACACTTCCAACACGCGTGAAAGCGATACACATCTCATCTACACAGATCTAACGAGCACCGCGGCGTTAGTATTACGTGGCGGCGAAATTACCCTTATCAAAGTGAAAGTATTTTACGTGGAAGCAGATCGAGGTCGTGCCATGCGAGATTATATTAGAATTAGCCGTTTGAAAAATACATGTCGTTAGAAACTTAATTTCTGAAGCCAAATGAGAAACGAGTACTCTATTAAATGAAAATACCTCCGCAAATTTTTTGCTGTTTTTTTCCCCAATGCCGCGTGAATCCAGTTCAGCACGTCTCCGTAACAACACTGGTTGTATTGTTCTAATTTCGTTTTATTGAAATTGTTGGTACAATGGTACTTTTCTTTTGTCTTATGCATATACAAAATTCGATTTAATCAGAATTTATGTAAAGATCTAATTTTGTAAGAATGGTGCTAGTATTTTTAAATCTAAGGGGCATTCTGGCATTCGAGAGCGTTTTTGGAAAATTTTTTTAGAAGAACTATTCAACTATTGAACTATACTATCGATGAGTTATATATTTTTCTCTTTTATTATTTGTTATTCTTTTTTTCAAGGACATTCTGTTTTGTGCATTTCGTTCTACTTATTACTCGACGAGATTTGTCGCAGAAACAATATGCTAGGTTGGATGAGAAAATGGTGGAAGGCTGAACACTCGATTATTGGAAAATAAATCCCTGGAAATGTTGCCATCACACAAGCGGTCTATTAACAGTTTCCAATATTAATTCCTTTTTTTGTTCGCCAGAAACATGGAATACAACATAAAATCATATTTAATGTAAATAAAAAGTAATTATTTTTTACTTGTCTGAAATCTTATCTTCATAACGAGGCAGTGTAATAGCTATAAAAATTCCTTTGTGATAAATAGACTGCAGGTTTTATGCATTCCAAATGATCATTCATCATATTTCGACTCAGAGAAAAAAGTATAGTTTCAAACAACACTAAAACCGTGGGAATTGTAAAAGCAACAGAACAACGATTACGTTTAGTAAACTATTTAAGCAAACATAAAACAATTCTACTGAAGAAAGATCAATACATTAATGTCCACTTATTGACGTAGATGGGAGGAACTTTCTTCTACAACAAAAGAAAATTTCTTCGAAGTTCTAAACCCTTCTCGTATCTTGTTGGTCCCTGAGAAATATTAAAAAGTAATTTCCATCCTGTCTTTCCAGAAGTTCTGAATGTGTCTCGCGTCTACAAAAACTATAAAAAATTAAAGTCTTTTTGCTATAGAGAATAACTTTAATGGCTAGAACGTTTTTAATCATGTTTGTGGACAAAGGCAGATTGTCACAGAATTCTTAAAATCAGACCAAACAGGAAGAAATCGAAATATTAATCCATGTGACAATTTTGAACCGTTAAAAAAAAAGTAAGATATTATAATTTGTTCCAGAAGAATTGTTATCGCGTGCACCGCATTCGTTCGCTTTCAAAAACCGTGGTTGTTCTTGATTATGGGAAAAGTGTAGAACATAGATGAGAGATACGGATTATAAGGGAGGGCGATAAACGAATACAGATAAAACTAAACAAAGGTATAAATAAACAATATCTGATTCGCTGCTTCTCGTACACGAGTCCGCATAGAAGCATAATCATTGATCCGGAGTTTTTTCGTTGTCAAACGTTTTTATACGCAACATAAAACGTCGCGTCGGTTACATAGAGATAGTATTTGTGGTATTTGCACGCGATTCTACGCGCAAACGAGTGAGCGAGCCATTGCACGTACTGCGAATATCGCCAGCGGACTTGTTCCCTCATCCTCTGAACTGGTCGCGTGTTTTCTGCGCCACGGGTTCGCGCAACAGTAACGTGGGAATGGTTTCCTTGCTTTATAATATTACTAAATATCAGTATCATAATTACCACTATACAGGGTTGGGCACCACATTTTGCCATCTAGATTTACGTCATTATTATTACGCATAGCAAACAATTTTTTAGGTGAAGTTGAATGGTTTTGAGAGGGGCACATTCTGATGGTACATTTTTTTGTAGGTGGATGTGTAAAGGACATATGAAGGTCATTCATGTTTTTTTAAATGGAATCATATATTTTTTATTGCATCATCTGATGCTCCTTCATATTCTTTACAAAAAAGTATTAATCTATTTGTGTAAAAAAATTATTAGTTTAGGAGATATTTTAATTTTAATTTGTTAGATAATCTCCACTTTCTGGTCAATATTATGAATTCAATGTAATAATGTAGTAGGAGAGCAAGAATTACGAATGTAAATATTTACATTTTCTGTGTTGACAATTCTTGCTCTCCTACTCATTGTGAAATTTAGTCTCTGTTACGTCTCTGATACGGTGAATACGGCGATACGGTTAATCACTTCATAATGAAGTATTCTAAAGAAGAAATGACAGACATGTTATCAATTTATTTTGAAGCTGGGAAAAGTGCTACACGTGCAGAATCATTATACGCCAATAGATTTCCTCAACGAAATCATCCATCACGTCGTACCTTTGATTATGTTTTTAAAAAATTTCACCAGACGGGGCAATTATAACGCAAAAAGGCAATTCGTAATAAAACAATAACAAATGAAGCAAACGAAATTCCAGTGTTAGCCGCAATTACGTTAAATCCATCCGTTAGCTCTCGCGAAATCGAAAGACAAGCTGGAACTAGCCGCAGAAGCATTTTACGCATACTCAAAAGGCACAAATGTCTCCTATTTTTTAGCTAAATATCTCCTAAACTAATAATTTTTTTACACAAATAGAGTAATACTTTTTTGTAAAGAATATGAAGGAGCATCAGATGATGCAATAGAAAATATATGACTCCATTTAAAAAAACATGAATGACCTTCATATGTCCTTTACACGTCCACCTACAAAAAAAATGTACCATCAGAATGTGCCCCTCTCAAAACCATTCAACTTCACCTAAAAAATTTTTGCTATGCGTAATAATAATGACGTAAATCTAGATGGCAAAATGTGGTGCCCCACCCTGTATAGGATGTGGCCGAATAACATGTACAAGCGGACACGAGGTGGTTCCTTATGGAAAAATAAGAACAAAATATGGAATAAAATTTTTTCATTTAAGGCTTAGTTTTCGAGAAAATCGAGTTTGAAGATCTGTCAGGTTTGTGTGGTTTAGTATATGCAGGAAGTAGATTTGGTTGGTCATGATCAGACGTGTCAGACAACTCCTATTGAATAGCATGCGTATTCGCTGAATTTCAAACTCGATTTTCTCGAAAACTAAGCCTTAAATGAAAAAATTTTAGTCCATATTTTGTTCTTATTTTTTCATAAGGAACCACCTCGTGTCCGCTTGTACATATTATTCGGCCGCACCCTGTATACAGGGTGAGTCACTTAACTCGAGCATCTAAAATATCTCGCTTGTTTTTTATCATAGAAGAAAATTTCAGAGGAAAACATTAGTTGGTTCAGAGGGGCAAATATTGTTATATTTTTCGAGATTTCAAGGTCACCGAAGATTTTTTAAATGGAACGATATATTTTTATTTTCGCTATATGGTAGCCGAGGTCAAGACGAATCCAATGCTCGAGTTAGATGAAACACCCTGTATACAAGGTGAGTCACCCAACGCTAGTTTTTAAAGTTAAAACTAATGTTTTAACTTTTTCATGTTATTTTCTTTTAGAGATACCAAGGTCATCTCCATTTTCTTTTAAACTGGGCCATCACCTTTTAAACACGTACGGTGATAGTCCCTTTCATTCTGAATTCAGTGACTATAATCATTCAAAGTCATTCAAGGTCACAGACAGAGGAAACTCGTAACATTTAAAATATGAGAGCAGAATACCTAGACCTTACTCAGACCACTCTTTTTAATTGTTCTTTCTTTACTTATTCCCTCTTATGGAATCTCTATATGCCCCACCAGTAATCATTCTATTAGTCCAACGACTACGTATGTCAACAGTACTATATAGCACTATCTCGTCCAAATCAAACTTTCATAATGTCGTGCGCAAACTTTGCTTTCCTCCAGAGAGATCAGCATGAAATTGAGAATATACGAGAGGGTATAAATGAACGTGTGTTCGCGTCATTACTGGCCAGCGTTTTTTTTCGAAAATTATTGTGATTCGAAGAAAAAATGGAAGAAGAAAAGCTTCAACAGTCTTTTTTTTATAACTAATAGGACAGTGCATATCGATTTCGCGTATTTGCATTATTTCTCGAGAAATGAAGGTGACTTTCAATGTTTTTTATATGAAATGCTATATATTTTTTATATCATATGAAAGCTTGTGTCAAGACAATATAATGGCCTCCAAGGTCATACAAAGTCAAATCAATTTTTGTTTACTGATATCAAGAATGTGCAAATTCTGGTAAAACAGTCGAAGAGACGGGACTATAGTGATCGTTGAAGAGGAAACAACAAAGCGAAACCCTTGGAAACTGTCGAGAGAATTCTGCAACACTTTGTAAAGATTTATAGGTAAGTTCTTGCATGGTCTACCCGGTGGGCGAAATCAATACGGTCACGTAAAAAGACTTTTTCTGAGATTTTCGGATAGGGACCGAGTATCGATCAGAGTGCTCAAATGTACACAGAGGGTGTCCACTGAAAAATCCGCAAATTCACTATGGTTCACAAAAATTGAAATGTACCTGGTGTTCCAACTTGTCTGGACAAAACAAGGTCATTTTATTTCGCCAGTGAAAAAGCGAGATACAAATATATAGGAATATTATATATTGAATATAGAAATATTTAAGATGAAAATTGGTAAATTAGAAATTAGAAATTTGGTCATTTCTATCCCCATGAATAATCCTAATTTCCATGAAAAAACGTCTGTGACATTCAAACAGTTTATCCAGCCTCGGTCAAAAACTGACATTACTTTTCCTCCCAGATCGATATCAAATTAGAGTGGGGTACGCTAGAATGAACGTAATTGGTTCTAGAGCCTCGTTCGTTATAGTGTCTGATCGTTCTAGCATATATTAAAATATATGAATTTAAAGACTTTCCGTCGCAGACTCGTACCTTAGAGCACACTTAGCATTAAAAAAATGTACGACAAAGTGAAAAACCATAGGTGTGCAAATGATATAAAATTAAATTACTTTACACAAATTTAAGGAATCTAAATAGTACTTTTCAGTCGATTTAATACATTTAAGTATATAATTATTAAAGTCAAAGCAACAACCCGAGGGTCTTTGTGGTACAGGAAATACATCGATTAAAGGATGTAAAATTCAATTTAAAAAAGTTACATACTTGTCAAAACTACTCAAATTTTCGTGCAACGTTCCTTCCGGTATTGAAAACAGTTTGGTAAATATATTCGGGGGAAGCGACTTGAACGGGGACACCCTGTATTTCAATCGAAAGCAAACAGTCAAGGTGACCGGTCGCCGCTAAATGAAAATTTGCTTTCAGTGTCACAGGCGGGGGCAATTATTTTTGAAGTTGATGCTCGCGGAATATTTGAAATTCTCTCGATCACAAAATAGGTCGAGGCCGCAATGCTCAGCTGTCGTCAACATTTGAAGCATATTCCATTAAAAAGTTCGATTGCAATCGTCTGAGCACAGGGGGAAAATTTCTCCGGAGAGGTTCTAAGTGTCTTTGACGCAATTAATTACACTCCTCTCAGTTAACGACAGTCAAAGAGCACATTTCGGATAATCCCGGCACGAAATCGCCGCAATTAGCCTTCGAATGGCATTTTCTCGTTACCGAACCCAACGAAAGGAAATTGGCCTTCGCTTCGCCAGCGAACGCGCTACCTAAAACATACTCCAATAGTTGTGGCTTTAGGATTCAGACAGCGACTATGCTAACTGTTTGTTTTCACGGCGAAATTATTTACTCCGCTCTCGAAGCCGATTGCAATTACCAGAATCTGTCGATTGTTTAAGGCGAGCAACAGCCAGACCTTCAGATGTAAAGATGTTAGAAGGATACGAAATTTCACAGTGTTATTTAGCTTTGTTTAACTCCTGTTTGTTAGAGTTCACTTCAATACTTTTTATTTTGCATAGAGATTCGATCAGAAAATTTCTAATTATTCAATTGTCTCCCTTTGCTCTAGAGAAACGATATACAGGGTGCGGCGCAAATTAGTCCCCACGATTTTTTTGCCACTTCGGATGGTCGGACAGAAAAATGTTTCTTACCAAAGTTAATGAGTATTTAACCGACAAGAAATTTCAATATTTTAAATTTAAAAAAAAAGTCGATTTTCAACAAAAAATCAAGGTCGCTGTCATATCTTTTAATGGAACTGGGTATTTTTGACTCCATAATATTGTAGTCGACGTCGAAACGAATTCAACGACCTGCTATACAATGACTTTCAGATGACCTTGAAAGATAATATCGCCATGAATCAATTGCCAGAATATTTGAAATATTTCGACGGTACGTAGTAGCAACGCCTCGCAAATAGAAGTAAACAAATGAACGTAAACATTGCGTCAGAACTTATCTCACAAAAAACCAAATTTATACGGAGCCACATTGAAAACACAAATGTTAAACGTGTACACACATGTAATTAATTAATAATTAAATTAAATTTTCGAACTGCATCCCATCTTGTGTAACGCAAAGTTCTGTTCTTTGTAACAAAGTCTTATGTGTAGCTTCCAATAGAGAACTTCGTTTTACATTTGTGTACGCTTTGTCATTTGTTCATTTGTTTGTACCGTCGAAATATTTCAAATATACTGGCAATTGATTCATGGCGATATTATCTTTCAAGGTCATCTGAAAGTCATTGTATAGCAGGTCGTTGAATTCGTTTCGACGTCGCCTACAATATTATGAAGTCAAAAATACCCAGTTCCATTAAAAAATACGACAGCGACCATGATTATTCTTTTAAAATCGATTTTTTGTTAAATTTTAAATATTGCAATTTCTTGTCGGTTAAATACTGATTAACTTTGGTAAGAAACATTTTTCTGTCCGACCATCCGAAGGAGCAAAAAAATCGTGGGGACTAATTTGCGCCGCACTCTGTACAGTAAAGCCTCGATCTAAGTCGCGCGGAACTACACGATCTTAGTTCACCTATCCCCTCCACTGCGGGTCATACCTCGCGAGGAGCCAAGAAGTTCGAGCTGTCTCGGTCAGGTATATCGGTGTGAACCACTACTAATCCAATCACAAAACTTCTTCATTATTCACTATTTTTTAATGGGACTTTCGCCAACTTTTTCGTGGCATTTTTCTGATTTAAACGACACTAACTGACGCTATGTAGTGCACCTTAAAAAATATGCATCGTTCCAATTATCAGCACTTTTCCCTGTTTTATTTATATCTGCGGCTTACCATGTCTGAAACAAATTGTGTCCAATATTTTTCCTGTAGTGACAAATTTTTTTCACTGATGTATACTATAGCAAAGTTGAATCGACTGGTCTTTCCGAATTTGAATGAACATTGAATTTTTTATGACCGAGCCATTTTCACAGTTGAAATATGCATCGTGTCACGTACGAATCGATATTGTTTAATTTTCGCCGGTGAACTATTTTTTCCACTTTGTAACATTTTCAAAATTTGGTTTGTTCCAACAGCTTCGTAGGTTCTATGTAGAGCACGGTTCAATATAATCGCGTCACGTAATCGACCTTACAAACCGATAGATTCTCTCAGAATCTCTGCATTATACAATGCCGCGACTAAAAATAGATTATACACATTCGCGTTGAAGTTCGTAAACGCGGTCAGTAACGTAGCATCTGTTCACAACAATTAAGTATCAATTCCGAAATGCGAATAAACGAGAAACGTTATTACAAACCGTGATCACGTGTTTGCACATCAGGGATTTTATCACATCTCCGGAACACGTGATTAATTATTATAATAAATAGACTACGAATCTTTAAGCCGAATAAAAATGATTCCATTGCAAGAAATAATACATTGACTATCTTAAATTCTTTTATTCTACCTACTAGTTTAAATTTCGTCGATTCACTTTTGTCATAAATGCATAAAACCCGCAGTGTAATTATTAACGCAAAGGTGTTCAACTATGGAAATGTCAATTCAACAGAAGACGTATAAATATCAGAAAATTTCATTAATTCGTAGTGCATTAAAAATTTATATTTTTTTTTATTGGAACGTCCCGGTTCTCGCGTTTTAACAAGACAGACGTCGATAAAAATACGAGTTACGTGATTTCAAGTAATTTTAAGTTAGATCTGGATCTATTTCGAGTCACTGAGTGTCTGGTAATTAATAATTGAGGGCGGTAGCTGTTCCAATAAAAAAATTGTTAATTGAGGCTGCTAATGGACCAAGGCATCATTATAGATCGATATGCTATCAGAGAGTTGAATAATAATCGATTTTACGACCCAAGAGGCAGATTAATTGTTTTTCATTCATTTTTAAGTAGCACCTCTGACAAAGACGGGAGGCCAGAAATTTCAGATTGTAACAAAAATTGACGAGGGACTAGTTGAACAGGCTGAACTGTAATATTAACCCTCGCTAATTGACCTGAATTACCTTACACGAGAAGTATTTTAAGGTTCTGCGTGATGCTAGAAGAGTGGACGACCGATATATGTGTATGTATACAGGGTGTTCCGGAAATTCTGTACTTCCTTGAAAGCGACGATTCCCGAGGTTTTTTTAAGTAACTTTATCTTTTGCGAAGATGTTCTCCGCGGTTTTGTTGAGGAGTTATTAACGAAAAACACGGACCAATCAGGTCGTGGCTTCGACTATGTGCCGCGTTGGCATTAGACGGACCGGAATCCGTCTGCTGTAGCCGCGCTCTAATTGGTCCGTATTTGTCATGAATAATTTCATTCCGTTTCGTCTGAAATATTATACTCAATAATCTGTGAGATACAGTAGCGGACGAAAGTTTAAGTCAGGAAGAACGAAAGGAAGTAATTATTTACTTTATATGAAAAACATAAATACAGTGTCCTTATGTTGGTAGTAACAGATTAATAATTTGTTTAGATATTAACAACAAAGATTTACATTATGTTTCTGAACAAATTAGTAATAATATGCATTAGGAAAACAAATCTGTATTATATTCTCATGGTCAAAAGTTTAAGATTATGCCCAAAAGAAACACTTTGTAAGAAAAATGTGCCAAATGTTTGTTTTAATTTAATATTTTGGCCAAAGTCCGTTATTTTTTATCACCTCAGCACACCTTTTTTGCATCGAATCTATCAATTTTTCACATTTATCAACAGGAATGTTATTCCAAGCTGTTTGTATTATAGAGTAAAGATCACTCGGATTTTTTGGTTTATAATTTTCCACACTTTTCTTTACTATGCTCCACAGATTTTCAATTGGGTTCAGGTCAGGTGACTGCGAAGGCCACGGTAGCACAGTAATATTCTTTTCATGAAAAAAATGTTGCACAACTCGGGCCGTGTGTTTTGGATCATTGTCGTTTTGGAATATGAAACTATCAGTCCTATTATTGTGTGCATATGGTAACATGGTATTCTTCAATATATCCATATACTGAAAACAATCCATGATTCCATCAATACGACGTATCGGAACAGGGCCACTGCGAGAAAAATACTCCCACACCATAACGCTACTACCTCGGTGTTTAACTGTGGATAAAACGCATTGTGGTTTTAAATCTTCACCAATTCGACGTCTTACATATCGTAATCCATCAGAAGCAACACGATTAAACTTTGATTCGTCCGAAAATAGTACTTTTTGCCAATCTTGACTCGTCCAATGTTCACGAGCTTTAGCAAATGCAAGTCGCATTTTCCGATTTTTTGAACTAAGCATTGGTTTCTTGCGTGGTTTTCGTCCTCTTAAATTAAAATCTTCTAAACGTCTTCTAACAGTTCTAGCACTAATGTGTGAGTTATTGTTCACGTTTATTTCAGCTGCAATATCACTTGCAGAACGAAAACGGTCCTTTTCACATAAGCGGTGAGTACGACGATCCGTTTGTGGCGTTGTTTCTCGAGGTCTTCCGTTTCTTGATTGATCAGAATACTTGCCAGTCTTTAAAAATTTATACCAGGCCTGCTTACATGCAATTTCTGATTTATTAATTAGACTTGCTATTTTGGAAAGTGTCATTTTTTGTTTTCGTAGTCTTACGATGTGTTCCCTTTCGTTTGGTAGCAAACTCCGAGCTTTACCCATACTTTGTTCCTCTGTAGATAAATTTGAAGCAGCAAAAAACACACTAGACACTGATTTCAATATTTGTATACCAAATTGTTGAAAGAATGTAATAGAAGTCGCTTGTTAGACGGATCGTGTTAAACTTATGTCCGCGGTTCACAAACGGTCAGAGGAAACAAACGACTGAAACTCCTACATTCTTGACATTTGACGATCAAAACATTGAGATCAAGGAGGTCAAACACATATCGGTATTACTGTAAAACAACGGACAGAATAGAAAAATAGTATTTGTATATTATGTGTTTAATAAAAATTACAAATCATCGTCTTAAAGTTTTGTCCGCTACTGTACATATGCACAAGAAGTGAGCATCAGAAAAGTTTAACAAAACGGATGCACTGCTGAAAAATATTTACGTTTTTTTGTTGGCACGGTTGAAAAAATACGAAATTTATTTTTAATCTATTTGTCCAATAATTCCGATATTATTTGTAGAATATTCATCGTTACCGGACAAAGCTGTTCGCATACAGATTTCTGTGCGTTTAATATTGTAAACAATGCGTAGCCGCAATTCACACTACGTGTTATCATTGATTCGCGAAACAATCGTAAAACCTTTCTGCTCGGAATCAATTGGACGCTGCACGCAGTCAAATCGAACCTTCACCACTGTTTTCAATTAATTTTTCTCTCGTCGCGTTGCCGTAGATGAGAACTTTCCTCTTCCACTATTAACCGGGCAAGAATGGAAACACCCTCTTCCTGCGGGGCCTAGTGGGATAGTCAATCGATATTCACCAATTGTTCGCAATTCATCATCCAACACTCTCAAACACTCGATCTATCACGGTGTAATTACAAATCGTGCGAGACCACGCTGTCCCACGTACCTTATTTTATTACCGACCGCAACAATAAAATAGGCAGGCTGGTTCAAAATTTAATACGTACGATTTTTAAGGCGCTTCCGACCATGGTTCGACAGCAAATTTTTCAAACAAAAGGTTTCACGATGCAAATTGCATCCTTAGCAATTTGGAAGAAAGCTTCATTTTTGTGAAAAGTCCAGGCCTAGAGAAATTGTCAATACTATTTTATTTATTATCTGTTTTATATATTTTTTGTTTATTTAGTCAAACACTTTGTTCCAACGGACGTCAATATCAATTTTTTTTTAAGTTATTCGAACTAATATTATGATGATGGCACTAACAGTTGTTATTGTTAAAATTGTGATTACACCGATTCCTTGCATTGGGTCTCTGGGTGTTTTGAAAAGTCTCTGGGCGTTTTGAAAAGTCTCTGGGCGTTTTCAAAATAACTTACACCGAAAATTGTTTGAAAATATTTCATGTTCAGAGCGTCATGATTGAATTAACACCTTGCACTACTATTTATTTTGTGATTATAATGATTAGAAATTCTTCATCGTTCAGAATTTCTTAGAAGAAGAAGATAGTTTATATTATGGTAATTATTTACTTTAGGGGCTTCCTCACCGATTTTGATGACCTTGAAATATGTTGTCCAGGTCATGATTCTGAACAACTTTTTCCTATGCATGTTACCGCCGCTCGCCTTTAGTTTAGGATATATTTGCAAAAATGTTTCAACATTTCAAAAAGTGATCGGAGTAGGTGTGGGTTAGATCGATTGTGATGACCTTGAAATATGTTGTCAAGGCCATCATTTTGAACACCTTTTTCCTATACGTGTTACCTCCGCTCAGCTTTAGTTTCCGAGATAATCGCAAAAAAAGTGTCAACATCTCGAAAAGTGATCGGAGTAGGTGTGGGTTAGATTTTCAATTATGGCCACAACTTAAAACGACTTCAATTAGTTGAGACCCACTGTCTCGTCTGTTCTGAGTATTAAGCATGAAACTATACGAATTCTTGGATATCTGCAACAATCAAGAAAAGTGATAGATTTTTTAGTTAACAGTAAAGTGATCCATGGCACGATGAATTGTATCAAGTGCAACGAAAATATACTACTTGATCGCGAAAACTTAATTTTTCGATGCCATAATATTAGTTACATTAGAAATCGAAACAAAAGACGTATAAAAACACAATGTAATTTCAAAATTAGTAAAAAAAAAATGGTGTTATAAAATATACACCACTTCAAATAGAAATCTGTTAAGAAATCTGTTAATTCTAACGCCAACCCTAACCCACACCTACTCCGATCACTTTTCGAGATGTTGAAACGTTTTTGCAAATATCTCGTAAACTAAAGGCGAGCGGCGGTAACATGTATAGGAAAAAGTTGTTCAGAATCATGGCCTTGACAACATATTTCAAGGTCATCACATTCGATCTAACCCACACCTACTCCGATCACTTTTCGAGATGTTGAAACATTTTTGCAAATATCTCGTAAACTAAAGGCGAGCGGCGGTAACATGCATAGGAAAAAGTTGTTCAGAATGAGGACCTTGACAACATATTTCAAGGTCATCAAAATCGGTGAGGAAGCCCCTAAAGTAAATAATTACCATATTTATTGTATGCCTACGTTTTCCTCAAAGGATATATATCAACTACAAAAAAATAGATTTTTATTTCGATTTAAAGGAAATTAATAACGTTCACATTTATTAGACTATTCAGAATCTTCATGACGAGTCTGGCTCGTTATTGTTAGGGGTTAAATATCACGTTGGGTCTCTGGGTGTTTCGAAAAATCTCTGGGCGTTTCGAAAGTAACTTACACCGAAAATTGTTTAAAGATATTTCATGTTCGGAGCTGCAGTATCAAAACCAAAAATGGTAGAAGTAATTTTCGGATGTCTCATTGAATACGTACAATAGCACTCTGTTCGGTCTTAAAAATGGCACGTGAGGTTTCGTGCTGGCGACCTGTCAAATTATTTTATGGCTGCCTTGCTTCGAGCCTCGAACGCTTGGACACTGTGCGCATCAGACTGAATCTAAGTGGAATTTTTGTGGCATGCACCGGAATTTTTTCCCGACTATTCCTGCTCCGAACACAATTCCAAGAGAAATGCTCATCAGCTGGTACGTACACACGCTTAGCACTCGAATAATCGCGACAGACTTATGTTTACGGAGTATTTATCGCGGACACGAATTTGCGAGAAAAACTGTAGGAGTCGTGACGCGAGAACTCGCATAGAGCTCGGAAGACTGGCTACGTTAACAAGAATAAATTATGTCGGATTCGGTTAAGATATAGCTGGTAAAAGCACGCGAATCGCTATGCGAAATTCGATCATAGTTGCGTCGAATTACTCACGATTTTCTTAATCATTAGACTTTTATCGGTAGACTTTTATTTTCGAATAAATTTATTTTAGAATAAATGTCGTTGAATTTCAGGCGGTACAAATATCGATAATTTGATGTTCCGCGAATAATGAAACGTCTAGTATTTACGCATATAATTATTACATTATCTAGAATTTAATATATCGGTTTTTCGGCAATTAAAAGCCAAGGTATCAAGTCTCGTCAGATACGTCGCGTTTTATGTTTTTTATCTGTAAAAACATGATTCCGGGAAACGCGCGTTTAAAATACTCGGAGCGCTGTGGAACACACTTTCAGAACATCATTTCAACGCTGGTAATTTCGTAAATTTTCCTCGGATTAATTTGAAACTGCGATCGTGTATTTTTAAAACGTTGTGCCCACTTTAGAAGAACGTCGAAATTGGGAAAATATGTAAAATTTTCCTGTTTCTAGATAGGATTGTCAGAAGAATTTTATTGTCTAAACTGTGAGCAACAAAAACGTGTTAAACATTTGAGAATTCATATTTTCTGTAATTATTTATCGAACAGAATTACGGTACAGAGATGTTCAGAAATGCGTTGCAATTGTACTCCAAAAACATACAACATGCGTAATGTAAAAATAAAATATAAAAGGTGGGTATAGCATTAACGTGTTCATTGTACGGACTCTGCTTACATGTTTTATTGCAACAGGTATAGTAAATTAGGTGCACACAAGCAAAGCTGAATTTCGTTACCGTGCACGTTCTTAATGTTTCAAGTCGTGAAACACGCTGCGTTGAATTTCTTTGGGAACAGACTAAATTTGTATAAACGGTATAGAAAACAGCGGTGAAATTGGGAAGGGAAAACGAAGAAGAGAGCTTGTGAAAAGGGACTTGAGGGAAACGGGAATTGCAAGCGTTATGGCAGAAGAGCGGGAAGGCTGAAACGCGAAGAGTGAAATGAATGCAAGTGAAACAAAGTGGGGGGGAAAAATAACAGAACCTGATTAGCGGTACAGCAGAATGAAGGATAAGGTTTTTAAATTGAGGTGCGGAGAGAACACAGGTGGGACGAGCGGAGAAAAAGGCGGACGAACGAGGACCCGGAAAATGGAAGAATAGAAAGTTCTACTTGCGAAGAAAATAGAAGGGCCATAATGAAAAAGAAGATCCGAAGAAAGGAATGAGCCAAAACAGTTAGTGGGAAAGGAGCGCGAGAAGATGGAGCCAAGAGAGAAGAAGAAGAAGATTAAGGGTTACTGATAAAGGAAAAGGGATTCGGTGTAAGGCGCGACTTTAAATCCGTGTCACCGTGTAATTGAAAATCGACCAACTTTAATCAATCCGACGCTGGATCGCGTATTTTCTATTAAAAATTGACGATACGTTAAATAAATATTAGCAAAAAATCAAAGAGAAGAAAGTAATAGGGGAGAGTTGCCGAATGCGTACCACTTAATTTCGAAGGCAGTTTATATATTCTTTAGTAGGAATTTGACCAAAAATTATGTTTTGTATCTATGTATTAACTATCGAAGTTGCAATTTAATATGATTTTTTAAATATTTATTGATAGATCATTGTGATATGAACACTTTTATAAGATCATGCAAACAGTACGATTTAGGCAACCGGTATCCTAAATGGTACCAGCCGGTTTCCAAAATCGTACCTCATGTGTTGGATTAAAAAGGTACAAAAAAATCATAAGAGAAACTGTATTTTGCGTTTAATTTCAGTTTAATATACAATACAACATAAAAATAAAATGGAATATTACATTACTTAACTTAAATACAACTGGGACAATAATAAATATTGTGTTCTTTCAAAACTCCTCCAACCTTTTTTAATGCAGAAGTAGGTCTTTTTATCAATCCAAGGAGGTGTCTTCTTAACGTTGGCTTTGGAATTTTATACCGCCGAGAACATTCGTTGAATCCGTATTTTTTATTTCTGTAAGCCTCTATTGCTAATTTCATCTGTTCTTCTGTCCATTCACAATATTTTCGCTTTCCCATGCTAAAAAAATTTGAAATATTGTAAATCGTTTATTTTCGCGGTAAAATTTTAATAACAGTATCTTAAATCGTACTGGTACGATTTAGGAAACCACAGTGTGGTACGATTTAGGAAAAAGACGTCCCGCTAAATAATTGAAGCTAACCTTTAAAACATTATCAGCATGTTTTATAAACTAAATAGAAATAAATAATATAACATAGCTAGTTTTCAAAAATATATAAGACTACCTCAGAAACTGTAGATTTATATTTAATTCAGTCGATTAAAATCATTTAAAATTGACATCAGACTTGCCTAATTTCTTTGTGCTTCTGTCATTCACAAAACAACACTTCATGCGAATGATTTTTTGGTCCTACTTTATCGACATAAATAAAAGTTCATATCTTTACCACCAAGAGGCATCAAAATGCATTAATTTTTAAATAAAAGAGGTGGTACGATTTAGGTGACCAGTACGCATTTGGCAACTCTCCCCTACTATTTTTTTCCATTTCTGATTGTGTCGAATGAATTTGCACAACAGAACGTATAATTTATGTTTCTTGGCATTTTTTACGCGAAATAAATATTGTACTTGCAGATAGTACGATAGATGTCACTGTGAAAATTTGTTCGTACAGGTACCAACAATATTCCCGAGAACGGATTGAGCAGCAGATCATGCTATATACGCGGGAACACATTTTAGCCTAGAACTATAAACTTCATCCTTTCAGTAAGATATTAACCCTCGAATGGCCGACCGTCTCGCAGCGGTGCGGAAGGTCGTTTTGAGTCATTTATGATCCATCCTAAAATTCCCGTAATACGTACTTTGCTGCTACTTTTTCTATTAACGTATATCTTACCGGGCTCTTAACAGATTTGTTAAACGATATTCGCGCGTGGAATATTCGAATATTATTTCACTTAATTTTTAATCGATTGCATAAGATCCTGCAATCCACGATCAAATAGGATAAATTCCAACAGCTACTAGTGCAACTGTTAACGCAAACAGGGCATAATAAATCTTTTGCATCGCATTACCATAAAAGGAGAAAACGTGCACGAAACTTTTCGAAGTTGTAGCATGTGCAGCATCAGTTTCAAAATTAAACTTTTCTTATTTGAACACCGGTCAACCACTTAAAACGCAGGAAGACGTAACAACTTAGATCATGAAATTTTTTCAACTAATGCATTATGCATCCCGTGCCCGATTCGATATTGAAAAAAATACTCTTCGCCAAGATGCGCCTCGTCTATTTAAGGTTGTTCTGTGCGTTCTATCTACCGGACGCGATATCGCGCATAATAAAAGTAACATCGCAGTTCTATATTCAAATTCCCGACATGGTAGGGAATTTTATTTTTCTGGACGACGTTGATACACTGTCCGAAATTTCTGTAAAGTCACCCTCCATTCTCGCGGACATTTTGAAAATACATTTTGTTGCTCCGTTGTAGCCGTAGTTATTTTTTGTTGCTATTCAGATGCGTAGAACGTGATATCTACAGTGAATTCTCAATATATGTCAACAACACGGGTCTTGTCAGCGACATGTATCGTCAAGGAGAGATGCCCGAGACGTGTTATGTTTACACTCCTCGGTAATGCGGATAAATCCGCGACGTTTATCATCCAGGCCTCGGCGACATATATAGAGAAACCACTGTATTCAGTTAATACTAAACCTGCCAAGCATTAACAGTATCTGGTAAATATTGCCTTATAAAAATGGCAACTCGAAATCTATCGAGATTGTCTGTAATTGTCAATATAATAAATGCTTTAACAAGGAAATTTATTCCAGTATTTGCCATAAATAAATGTTTATAATTTCAATAATTGTACAATATACAGCCGGTCATTTTGACCGTGGTAGGTTCAGTGTTAATGAGAATTTTTCTGAATATAGTGTTAATAAAATAATATCTCCATTAGATCTAGAAATCAATAATTGGTAGAACCTTATATTTACCTTGATTATGGTAAAGTTTTTTTAGCTGTTATTCGTTACGTCATCGTAATTGAAAATCCAGCCAGTTAAGCTTAGATGTTTCTCGTCGTGCGTAATCAGATTAATTTCTAGTGGTCGAACAATAAATATCTGATTGGTTTTCACAATTTCGCCGTCGGTCTCGTATTCATTTTGACGCGGCCACTGATCCCACAAACACGTCACCCCCTGCTTATCTTTAAATCCATCTGGCTCGAGGGTGTCTTTCAAGGGAGGAGAGGCCGATGGATACGAAACTATCAGCGTCCGATCTCATCCAGAAATAGGTTAGATTTCCTAGTTCTCTCTATAAACTTGTACACGTGGCCGGAGTGGTGTTCAGTGTATAGGGTCTCCGGAGCACGTACCGGTACAGTAAAGTGACGATTAGTTGATAGTAATCGCCGCGGCGTGTAAACCCGAAAATTCGGCACAGACGGCGGTCATTATTTACTTAACTCCGAGCACCGATTTCAACTAAAACTGTTTCCACTTTTTCCAACATTTTAATATTATATTCAATCAATGCTTTATTGTACCCTTCAGGGTTACAATTCATTTCACATTGCTCCCGCCCTAATCTTATCTAGCTTACAACTAACTTAACCTTACCTACGCAGAAAGAGAGAGAGAGAGAGAGAGAGACGCTGTCTTAAACTAAAATATATACAAGGTGTCCCACATAAACGGGAACACCTAAATATCAATATCACTTGCAGAACGAAAACGGTCCTTTTCACATAAGCGGTGAATCCGACGATCCGTTTGTGGTGTTGTTTCTCGAGATCTTCCGTTTCTTGATTGATCAGAATACTTGCCAGTCTTTAAAAATTTATACCAGGCCTGCTTACATGCAGTTTCTGATTTATTAATTAGACTTGCTATTTTGGAAAGTGTAATTTTTTGTTTTCGTAGTCTTACGATGTGGTCCCTTTCGTTTGGTAGCAAACTCCGAGCTTTACCCATACTTTCTTCCTCTGTAGATAAATTCGAAGCAGCAAAAAATACACTAGACACTAATTTCAATATTTGTATACCAAATTGTTGAAAGAATGTAATAGAAATCGCTTGTTAGACGGATCGTCTTAAACTTATGTCCGCGGTTCACAAACAGTCAGAGGAAACAAACGACTGGAACATTGTTGACATTTGACGATCAAAACATTGAGATCAAGGAGGTCAAACACATATCTGTATTGCTTTAAAACAACGGACAGAATAGAAAAATAGTATTTGTATATTATGTGTATAATCAAAATTACAAATCATCGTCTTAAACTTTTGTCCGCTACTGTATATATACAGTGGCGGCCATATACTTACGTACAGTTAATAAAATTAAATATTATTTCCTGTACACTTATACGTTAAACAAGTATACGAAAATCAATTATATTTTTTATAAGTTTACAATATATATAATAAGATATCAAAATAGCTTTCCTTGATTTACTATAATTAAAAAGTTTTTTATATTTTTATACTGAAGTGTCAAATTTTCTGCGGACACATAGTTAAGTACACATCGAAACACCTATATTTTCACATGTTTCTTTAACTCATAATTATAATACATTAATATTTCGTATGTAAGCCCTTATTTTTGATAACTGCAGCACACCTTCGCGGCATGGATTTGATAAGTCTAGCACATCTGCTAGCAGGTATCGAATTCCATGCTTCCTGTACAATTGTGTACAATTCATCAATATTTTTCGGTTTTTGTTTTTTTATATGTTTGTCGACATCAATCCACAGCATCTCGATTGGATTCAGATCCGGAGATTGTGCCGGCCACTTCATTACGGGAATATTATTGTCACTCAAGAATGTCTTGACGACTTTTGCGGAATGTTTCGGATCATTATCCGCTTGATAGATCCATTCTTTTGGCATGTATTCTTCGGAAAATGGTAGCAATACATTTTGTACAATATCCAAATACACGTATCTGTCCATGGTTCCAGTTATCCGATGAATAGGTCCTGTACCTTTCACTGTCATAGCTCCCCAAACGAGTACCGAGCCACCACCACCTTTTACAGTCGGTTTAATACAATTTTTATGAAATTCTTCTCCTTTGCGACGTCTCACGTATACTTTTCCATCAGATCCAAATCGATTAAATTTCGATTCATCTGTAAAAATTACTCTGGACCATTGCTGGGGCGTCCAGTTTAAATGTTCTTTCGCGAAAGCAATCCTAGCGCGACGATTTTTTTCTGAAATGAGCGGTTTCTTTCTGGCAACGCGTCCGTATAATTGAAACTCATTAAGTCTTCGCTGGACAGTTCTAACAATTATTTTTTCATGGAGATCTATTGATATTTCATTGTGGATGGCAACTGCAGTTTTGAATCTGTCCGCTTCAGACAATCGATGAATCTAGCGATCAGTTTTTTGATCAGTTTTTCGAGGTCTCGCTTTACGAGGAACGTTGTCTGGTGTTCCATGAAGTTTAATATGTTTTATAGCTTGATGGCAAGCCATAACTGATATTTCTAATTTTGCAGAAATCTTTCGGTAGGACATTCCATCCTTCCGAATCTGTTGCACTAATCGCCGCTGTTCTGGCGTGATATTTCTTCCTTTACTCATCACAGCACTATTGTAACGCGTCTAACTGTAAACACTGCTCAGCAGAGACTAGTAAATATTGTTTACATTTGGCTTAGTTGTGCGATACAGCAGCGTACGTAAGTAGTTGTCCGCTACAAAACCGACAGATCGGAACAAAATATTTACAAAATACTTATTTTCTCGAAATAAGTCAAAGTTTTACTGCAGATATGTACATCAGGGTCTAACACTCTTAGAAATAAATTGTTGATACTACTATCTGAGTTCCGTAGAAATAAGTCAGGTTTTAAAGTTAAAATATGAAGTGTACGTAAGTGTATGGCCGCCACTGTATATGTATATATATATATATTGTAGGAAATTAATAGGATAGGATAGGATTGTTTGGAATGACTGTGGGCGCGTTTGCATTCGGTGTGTATGTGTGTATGATTGTGTGTGAATATAGTAACAGCTCGGTAACGAGAAGACTCGTGTGTTTTGTCGTTGCCGGGTGAATTGTTTAATTATAAAAGAAGTGAGTCGTAGTTAGTTACCAGCGAACCGGCTAGCAATAAACACGTATCCGCACACGCGCCTGAATTTATATTAAACAAAACGAATAAATATAGTTAATAGGAGAGGAGATAATCCTGATTGTTTGAATTCCCTCCTTCCCCTATCAAATATATATATATATATATATATATATATATATATATATATATAAAATTAAATGCAAACAAAACAAAATAAAATAAAAAAGAACATAGATCCAACTTTTAATATTATTTATATTATTTTATTTCTCTAGTCTCCCACACCAGAACAAGTAATTAATCGCTGCACGATCAACGAGGAGTTCTGTATTTTATCCATTTTTCGGAGTCTTGTGTATCAGAATTTGGCCGTTAACCGTCGGAAAATTTCGACGTTGCAAAATCGAATTCGAAGCAATTCGAACAACCGTCCGCGCTTCCGGCAATAAACGGAAGAGTTTTTCTGGGGTCCAGAAGCGTGTAGCGGTGGTAATGGAAATGAAACTGCGGTAGAATCACTTTCTTCTACGCCTCTCGGCCGATTCTCCCGAGCACGCGGAGAATAACGCAACAATCTAATTATCGTCAAGTTCACTGTTCCGTCGTGCCCGCAAAAATGAATAGGTAGAGACGCCGCGCACGTTTCTGTTTCATCGTCGAAAACGGGGGAGCGTAATACAACAACGCGTTTAATGTTAAGCTCATCCCCTCAAATACATGCAACTAAATACTCTGTCCTGCACGCTACCGACGACTGCTTCGCGAACGTAGTTTTCGCAAAAGAAAAAACCGCGTGCTTTCTCTCCTCGTCGCGTATAATAGATTTTTTAAATACCGTCTCGCGTTTTGCGAAACGTTGCTTAATCCCCGCGCTGCTGTCCAGGCAGTTGTCAAATTCCAATTTTGCGAATTAAAAATGTATCAAGGTTGGTGCGCGATTCTCCCTAATAATTTGTTCATTCGATTGTTGCAACGATGGTAATTAAATACGCATATAAATCCAACAGAAGACGAATAAATATGTTTAGAAAAAAATATTAAAATGATATATTACATTATAAAGAGCGAAACTGCGAATATAACAATAGGCGGTACTGTGTTTTACATAAAAACCGGTTTCGGGAACATTGTATTCTTAATATTCGCTACAACAGTACCAGATTATTAAATATTCAACTTATCAGATGTCACTTTATGTCCCATCACTCTGAGGAAATGGGTATAATAAAAGTCACGATTATTCGTTGCTTCCGTCAATCAGTTTCATTTTATGTTTCTCACAATCAGATTTATTCAGATGCGAACGAAATACATGTATGAATACATCATGATATTTTACGACCCCCCTATAGTGCACCTCCTACGGCTATTATGGTCCTATCTAAATTGTGTTTGTCGATTGACACATCCTGATATTTGAAGAAATAAACTTTGTAAACGTTCTCGAAAAAAGAAAAGTTGTTTAGAATGATATACTTCAGTCATTGGAATCGGCGAGGATCCCCCATATAGTATAATTACCATATAACATTATATAATTTTTAAGAATATAATAGTAATATAATAATGTATGCTGGGAGTAACTGTGTGTATTCTTTTTAACTGGAAAAGGTGATTTCTATTGTAATATGAGTGACCTAAGACTTTCGCACGGTACTGTGTGTGAAAGCTAGATTTCTATTTCTGCCCTGCAATATCTTAATTGGCCAGAACTAGCAGGTTTCTGCCAACATTGACATAGAATGATATGACGACGAACACTGGCTATTCTGGCGGGACAGGAATAGTTAGCACTCGAAAGGAAGGATGATCTGTGACAGATGTATGCTGGTCCATTCTGACCCAATTTAGAAACGCTATTATAAGCGGTTTGATGACGCGAAGTTTTGCATATTACTGAAGAAGAGACCTTATTTTACTCCTTGTTTTAAACCTGTATTGCTGAACTGCACGCGAACGATTTATTTCGGGTTTCAAATTAATATTCAGGTTTAGAAACAAATAATGCTTTTTTCAACGGTTAAAAATTGTACTCGGCTTAAAGCCTCGATGCAATTATAAAAAAAAAAAAAAAAAATTAAAATAGTACCAATATTCCGTAAAATATCATTGTACACTACCGGCCATAAGTGTTTACCCACCCACATATTTTTTAACATTGTAGTCCACGGTTCTAGGGTTCAGCTTCAATAACTTTGCTATTTCTCTGTTACTTTTTCCGATGCTATGATGGGACACTATTAGAGCGCGCGTTTCAATCGATAATTCTTTTCTCCCTGACATTATTTGAAATTTTCGCAAAATTCTTTAGGCACGTGAAAATCAACTGTTTACTGTATGAAAGCTTAATGCAGTATGAAATTTGAGAAGACTAAGATACCTGTATTACCTGCCTTCATATTCCCTACTGGACGTTATAAAAATTTCAGAAAAATGGGTTTCTTTACCTGAACTCCAAAATTGTCGTTTTTCATAAAAAGCTGTAAACTCATTTACAGTACCTGATTGTGTATGTACAGAATATTTTGGATGTTTTTTATTAGCCTTATAATTAGGATTTAATGCTACGGACATTTTCATAACAATAAAATACCTATTATTTGAATAGTAACGAAATTTGAAGGTGGGTAAACACTTATGGCCGGTAGTGTATGTGTAAAAAGAGTTTCTATATAAAGTTCCTCGTCATATCCGTAGAAACTCGAACGAAGACCAAAAAATGTTCTCCGCAACGGATCGAGCCATTTTGATTCGCTGGTCACGTGGCATTAAGACCCGCCTTAAATTGGTTCCAAGTGACTTCCGCGCCTTTGTTCGCATTGTGACACGTGACCAGTAGACCAAAATTACAGCATCTGCGGCGTAGAAGCTATTTTGGGTTCTTTAATTAAGCAATACGGGTTCGGTTACAATTCTGCAATGAAAGTTCCGGGCTTGCTTCGAGAAACCACCGTCAAGTAGACGATCCACTTAAGGTTGGCACTGAGAATTTAAAACAACTGAATGTTCGTGTAACGGCAAGTCTTGAGAGACTTACACATGCACACAGTGTTTCTGTGTATTCTAGTAATGTGGTCCCTGGAAAAATTTGGACAAAATACAGTAAGGAGCAAAACTGAACACACATACGACATTTTCACAAGAATAATTTTTTATTCAATATTTCCATGTAGAATACAAAAGAAACAAAATACTCAATATTATCTGCAATCTTCTGGCTTTTCTAAACAAATTTAACATTTGTGATATTATTATTATTGCGCTTCATACAAATTTTTTTCGTGTAGTCGGTTTTGTATTGTATGTAGTATTAAGTATGCCTAAACGTATTCAGGTAATTATCAAGCTTAAAGGTTCATGGACGAAATATTAAGCGTACGAAAATCTGAAATGTTTACTCAAAATTAGTTGCGGTGCAAAACCGACTACACGAAAAAAAAATTGTATGAAGAGAAATAATAATAATATCACAAATGTTAAGTTTGTTTTGAAAAGCCAAAAGATTACAGATAATACTAAGTGTTTTGTTTCTTTTGTATTCTACATGCAAATATTGAATAAAAAATCATTTTCATTAAAATGTATGTGTGTTCAGTTTTGCTCCTTACTGTATATCTCGATATCTTCTTCGTATTACTGTTTATTTCTGTTAGAATAATTTTACAATTTTAGCTTCACGTGTACAGAGTACACTGTATATGTCGCCAAGGTCTGGATGATAAACGTCGCGGAATTATCCCCACCACCGCGAAGTATAGTCCGTGAGGGATCATGAAGCTCGAGTGGCCTCGGACGCCGAGGAGTGTAAACATAACGCGAGCATAACCCGTGTTGTCGACATATATCGAGAATTCACTGTATATCGTAGGTAATAATAAATTACAACTTGAAAGTTAAAATGCTACAAACCGAATATTTTGCAGCACAAATCGGTTTCTAAATCTAATCAGAGAACGATGTACCCACCCATTTTTGTCATAAATGCATAAAATCTCGTTGCCGTTAACCCTCTATGGGCCCGTGTAACTTTCAGGTCACGTGCTAATATATCGACATTTTATCAAATAATTTTACTTTTTTCAGAAGATGACGTATACGTCTTAATTATATAATGTCTCTGAGATAACCAATAACAATATTGATGACGGTTAGCTGCACCAACAATTTGGAATATAAAAGTAAATGCTTTGCAAGTTGCCTGCAAATAGAAATCAACGGAAGAAAATTCGGCCCATAGAGGGTTAAGTATTGTTCTTGTACTCTCTTTTTGACGTACCCTCTTCGATATTAAAATATTCGTCGCCATGTATGAATAACAGAATAATAATAATGTAGCAGCGAATCGAGTTTCCATGATTCTCGTGTAACTAAGTTGCAACAGTAGCCAACAAATTGAAACAGTACCCAGGATGCTGGTTTACGGTTGCTATCAGTGTTTCCAGAAACCGAGATGTATGGATCAATAAGCAGGGCCGGTGCGTTAAGAATATTCGAAGCACGAAAATGCTTGCAATTCGTTGCAAATCATATTCGTTGCAAATCATATTCGTGCAAATCATTGCACGAATAATCCTAATTAGCTTCGCGAGCCGAATTTACGTCGGAGGTTCCGCGAAAATCATCCAAAACGTGTTCATGAAGAGAGAGAGAGAGAGGGAGAGAGAGAGAGAGAGAGAGAGACGAATATACGCAAGGTGTCCTAAATTTCATCATTATGAAACGAGTTTCTGTTTAATAGCCTCGTTCTATTTAGGTTTACGTCCGTGCCGATACAAATGTGTTCCCCTCTCGACGGCGTCGGAAACAAAGAACTGCCATAATGATTTCCATATGAAGTAGTTTTTACATAAAGCACGGACTCGTTATTCGCCGGATTTAATGTTCAATGATTGTATCCCTGGGCGTAAATCAAGGTGACCTCTCAGGGAAACCCATTGTTCGCCAGTGAGAGAAATAACGGTTAATTTGATGGGAATTCTTAATAACCTCTGAGAACATATACGATCAATCAGAACAGCCTCAATGTGTCCTTTTGAGTGCAGTAGCTTTTTTAAAAGCGACTCGAGCTTTCTCGAGAACTTGGAAGGATTAGCACTGTGACTACATGATGAAGCAAAATATAAAGAATGTTCTCATTACAGTGTTTACTCTACAGGGAGGGGCACCACACTTTGCCATCTAGATTTACGTCATTATTATTACGCATAGCAAACAATTTTTTAGGTGAAGTTGAATGGTTTTGAGAGGGGCACATTCTGATGGTACATTTTTTTTGTAGGTGGACGTGTAAAGGACATATGAAGGTCATTCATGTTTTTTTAAATGGAATCATATATTTTTTATTGCATCAGCTGATGCTCCTTCATATTCTTTACGAAAAGGTATTAATCTATTTGTGTAAAAAAATCATTGCCCCTCGCAAAACCATTCAACTTCATCTAAAACATTGTTTGCTATGCGTAACAATAATGACGTAAATCTAGATCGCAAAATGTGATGACCCACCCTGTATAGAGAAATCACTGTATTATGTTTACACTCCTCGGCATGCGAGGCCTCTCAAGCTTCGTGGCAGTGGGGATAGTTCCGCGACGTTTATCATGCAGGCCTTGGCGACATATACAAGGTGGGTCGCCACATTTTGCCATCTAGATTTACGTCATTATTATTACGCATAGCAAACAATTTTTTAGATGGAGTTGAATGGTTTTGAGAGGGGCACATTCTGATGGTACATTTTTTTTGTAGGTGGACGTGTAAAGGACATATGAAGGTCATTCATGTTTTTTTAAATGGAATCATATATTTTTTATTGCATCAGCTGATGCTCCTTCATATTCTTTACAAAAAAGTATTAATCTATTTGTGTAAAAAAATCATTAGTTTAGGAGATATTTAGCTAAAAAATAGGAGATATTTGTGCCTTTTGAGTATGCGTAAAATGCTTTTGCGGCTATAATTCCAGCTTGTCTTTCGATTTCGCGAGAGCTAATGGATGGATTTAACGTAATTGCGGCTAACACTACAATTTCGTTTGCTTCATTTGTTATTGTTTTATTACGAATTGCCTTTTTACGTAATAATTGCCCCGTCTGGTGAAATTTTTTAAAAACATAATCAAAGGCACGGCGTGATGGATGATTTCGTTGAGGAAATCTATTGGCGTATAATCATTCTGCACGTGTAGCACTTTTCCCAGCTTCAAAATAAATTGATAACATGTCTATCTTTTCTTCTTTAGAATACTTCATTATGAAGTGATTCACCGTATCGCCGTAACAGAGACTAAATTTCACAATGAGTAGGAGAGCAAGAATTGTCAACACAGAAAATGTAAATATTTACATTGGTAATTCTTGCTCTCCTACTACATTATCACTGATGTAGTTATCACTGATGAAGTTAACCGATTTCAATGAAATTTTCAGTATGTATATAACTAACATATATCTACAAAACGCATATTTTAAATTTTCACTACAGGTTCAAATAAAAAAGTTGTGAAAAGTGCCATTTTTATTTTCTCATGTAATTCTTACCAATTGCAATTTTTTCAAAATCTTTTTTACACATCATTTGGAAAACCAATTCTTCTAACTCCTCAAAAAAGTCAGATCGTTTGATTCACTAAAAAAAAAAAAGTTATACTGATTTAAAGGGCGTTCGAATACTTTCGTTACTCACTGTATATGTCCCAAATGCGTAGGCGATAAGAGTCCCAGAACTATTCTATAGTATCTCCTGGCCGATATATGTAAACATATAGTAAACACTGTATCTGGTCACGCAAGTGCACCAGACACTTTTTTAAAAGTTGAACACAGAAAATATAAAGGAATATAATTTTATACGCAGCGGTCCTGCTGCACACACAGGAAAAGACGAGATGCAATTATTTACACATGTCACAGTCATAAACAACGTCTTCGTCCGCGCCATCATATACACCTGAGACAAACTTGGCATTCCAAGCATCGAGCTCATTCTTTTATGGGTTCATGGATCAAATGGTCACGGAAAATGCACACGGCGTGCTCAACGTCCTGCTTTCGAGAATCTCTGTTTCTTTTATCACGAAGATAGTGTTTCTTCGTTTCTTCCTTTGGCAGTAAATGTCTATTTTGCTTGGCGTTAAATTTTCTCGAAAAGTTACTCTGTACGTGAAGATAAACTATGGCTAACATAATATTGAATATACCAGATCGAAGAAAATTAATTTCTCTCTTCCATTATCATAATAGAATATATTATCTAGAATATATATAGATCGGAATAAAAGATATATTACACCAATCGTTTCAAGGATTTAAAAGTTATTGAACGTACCGTGAATAATAGATGACAATACGTATAAACAAGTATCATCACTGCATAACAGGCGCTAGGAAGAGCAAACGAACTACATTATTAATATAATTGATCATTATGCACTGTTTTGTAGAATAATAATCATATTTTCCGATGAAATGGATATTCTACTGAAATATCAGACTGCGAGGCGGAGGAAATATTTTGTTAGGGCCAGTATGTTTCGCGGCAATGGGAGAGAATTTATTTTAGTTTTCATAAATTATTGAACGAAAACAGAGACTCGAAAGTTTTATACAAAAACTTATAGCAAAGCACAATTAAGATGAAGAAATTTTTCCACTTGGCTGGAAACTGTATTGTTTACATAAAAATCATATTTGAGTATGAACATTCTTTCTCTTCGACTAAAAAGGATTTGTCTTTCCACAAATTTATTTAAAAACGAGACATAACTGTTCGTTCCAATCACCGGTCGCAAAAGCGTTGCAAACGGATAACACACGTGCACAAGAAAAAAAAAGAATATGCCAGATAAGGGCAACTGACCCTACACGAAGATACAGCATAATTAAACCAAGATCAAAAGCTCCACTCGACTCCGGAACGGTGAAACTTTCATCCTCGCAGCGAAACTTTAATATTCCTATAGAAAAGTAAACACGAACGTCTCACCTCGCGACTCCATTTCACACGGCGCTCCTTCGCGACCGCACTTTGCGGGTGCACCGATGCAGGAACAATCCCGTCGTCGGAATAATGGTCCGTCGCAGCATAGAAAAATTCGTCCGGCGACCTCCTTTGGTCGGCAGCTGTATCCCGTCACGGTTAACATCAGAATCGCCCGTTATACAGGGTGATTCACTCGGTGGTGTACCCGAAGACCCACCACCAACGCGTCTCTGCGGAAAACCTGTCTTCTCAGCTACGGATAAGCGTCCGTGAAGAGACCGATATCGTTTAAGGGGTTATATACAGTTAGGAGGCCCAAAAAAAAGCAATTTTTTAAGAATTTTTCCTGAGAACACCTTTACATCTATTAATGTAAAAATTTTTACACATATTATGGTAACTTTTAACTGTATTTTAACATTTTTTATTTGTAAAAATAATAATTTTGAAACCTGCTATAGCTGATCTCCTGGAGCTCCTCTAAAAAAGGCGCTTTGCGGTGACCACTATAACTCTGGACTGGATCATCAAAAATGAAAAAACCAAACTGATTTCGTCAAAGAAATGTATAATCTAGTAATTAATCGAAGGAATAATCAAAATAAAATTTTGTGACAAAATGGCAGCTTTTCAAAGAAAAAAATCGATTTTTCACAAAAATTTTAGCCTTAAATTGTTTATTAAAAAAAAATATTCATCGGAGAGGAAAAAGCATCGATTAATTACTAAAAAATATACTTAATTAGCTTGTGTTAAAATTTGAGAGTGATCGGTTCAGCCGTTTCCGAGAAATCTTGGTCACCGACTTTGAAAACACAGTTTCGAGAAAAACGCGTCGAAAGATCGCGTTGAAATGCTCTGACGCTCTCAAACGCTCTGACACGTCTTTACAAATATGCGTGTAACTTCGAAAATAATTGCCCGATTGTCTTGAAATTTTTTGTGCGTATACTTAAATATATGTTCATTACGAAAATGAAATTAAAAAAATCGATTTTTTGAAAATTCTAACTGTATATAACCCCTTAAGAGCTCCGACACTTTCCTGGGAGCTCGGATGATATAGAAACTCATTAGTAGACTGCGGATCTTTATGCAAAACAAAATATAGTTTCATTGATTGGAAGACACAGGAGCGAAATAAAAATTTCTTTCTTCCTTTAACCCATTTGCATCTTTAGTGTATACAGGGTGGGTCACCACATTTGGACATCTCGATTTACGTCATTATTATTACGCATAGCAAACAATGTTTTAGATGAAGTTGAATGGTTTTGAGAGGGGCACATTCTGATGGTACATTTTTTTTGTAGGTGGACGTGTAAAGGACATATGAAGGTCATTCATGTTTTTTTAAATGGAATGATATATTTTTTATTACATCAGCTGATGCTCCTTCATATTCTTTACAAAAAAGTATTAATCTATTTGTGTAAAAAAATCATTAATTTAGGAGAACCTTATCACAGATGTCCGCAAGACAGCGGGATGTTTATAAACAATACATTCCAAATGAATTGAATTGCTCATTGAATTTCTAACTTGATATTACGCGAAGGAAATTTTCTGGAAATAAAGTGAAATTACTCGTTAGTTACTAGGTTTAGGGCTAATGAAGGTCAATACTTTTTTACTCAAAATTCGACATTCTTCCATATTTTGGTATAAAAAGTATAGTATTTCATTTAAAAAAACAAAGTCGACCTTCAAATCTCCGAAACACGTCCACCTGCGGAAAAAATAAATACACTAAATTGTGTATCCCTTTGGACCATGCAACTTTTGTTTACAAAACTTTTTCCTGCAACGCATACTTTGGATGTTATATAGGTGTGGAAGTTGCGTGGACCACCCTGTATATACGCTCAATTTTCCTGATCACTATCACCGGAGCTAAAAAATAAAAATGGAGATGAAAGTAGTAATTCTGATTTTTTCTTATAATGCTGAAATATGAAATTCTTTTACTTGTAGTCATTTTTGTACTTAAATATAATTGAAAAAAAAAGTTTGGTGATAATGGCCTTGTTTTCATATTTCCTTACGATGCAAATGGGTTAATTACTCTATCAAGCTGAAACCAATACGCTGGTGCCCTTGAATCTTTTTAGTATGTCCATTGCTTTAAATTGTGCTTACCCATTTTTTTCATGAATGCATAAGATTCACAGTCTACTCATTAATTTTCAATAATTCATTAAATATAATGTGACGTCTTCTGTGCTTGTTATCAGATGGCTAACTAGACGAAGACGATGTCTTTCTCGCTGCTACAGTGACGAACGTTCGCATAAGCGACTTGCTGGGCAACGAACCACGCCTCCTTTCGATGGCTCAGCCTATGACAATATTTTCCCCAATAGGGTCACATTGCCCTCAGCTATGTCCGCGGGTAAGGGCACACTCCGCAAGTACTACGCTTTACTTAAGCCGGGTCCGAACGCGACACTTAAGCGGGCAGGTTGATTTTGCGAATCCAACTGAACGGAGGACAGGGGATGCGTGTGTGAGTGAGACACCGATACGTATCAACTTTCAATCGAAGCCCAGTGCGAGGTTCCATCTTTCTGGAATCGGGACGGCGACAAGAGTGCGGTACAGTGATTTCTCTGTATATGTCGCCAGGGCCTGGATGATAAACGTCGCGTAATTATCTGTCTATGTATTATTCTAATGTATGATTTTATGCATTTGTGACAAAAATGGGTAGGCGTATTTTAAAACAGTAAAAACATTAGAAAAATTTTTTAAATACTGTTACATTATTTCCAACCTACTAAACACATTAAGAAAGAAAATCAATTTCTTTTTCGCTCCGGTCTGTTGCAATTCAGGTAGAAAATGTTTATTTTGCATAAAGATCCGCAGTCTAGTAATTATCTATGTATTATATGCCTCTTGGACGATATATGTCGCTGGCAAGACCCGTGTTGTTGACATATATCGAGAATTCACTGTAGTGTGCGATGTAACGTATGACACTCTTGAAAATAATTCGCGATGAACAGCATTCTTTCAATTTACGATAAATAATTATAATTATTACTTATTCGTGCCCCGTTCCTATTCCGTATATTCCGAATTGCATAAATTTATAATAAATTAAATAAATTAAAAGTAAAATAACATAATTTGTCGAAAACACCTACAATAAGAAAAGTCCAAGATCATGAATGTATTCATTAAAACGAATATAAATGGTCAGTGGGTTCTAGGAATTTTCAGAAATAACGTTTCTTTAGAGAATCCCGATTATTTCGAGAATCTCGAAATTTTCGGGCACCCGCACAGTGTACCGAAATGCCTGTTTTTTGGACAAAATTCAATAATTTTTATTGTGTTTATGATAGAGATATGAAACAAAGTGGGTTTTTTTTTATTTATATTGAAAGCAATCTCAATATGATATTATTATAAATGTAGTCATTTATTTAAACATTGAAAAACGATGTTTATAAACAAAATTTGTTTTTATTGCTGGTTTTCAGTAGATGAATTCTTAGTTCAGTTCTTCCGAAACTGAAACTTTGTTTTAAACTATTATAACATTCGTCTCCTCGACACAAATAAGAGTTGTGCTAATTCATTACCAGTGGATACCCACGTACTCGCTTGCTAACCGGTTCTTGCTACATATTTTGTTAAATAACTCTGAGCTTTGCAGGTAGTTGCAGCTCAAACTTATACAATTCAAAGTATACTATCTTACCAATACGACGCAATCAAAATCTCAGCGGAACCTTGCGGAACTTTTTAACAAAACGTAAACAAAGTTACACTATGCACGGATATACTATTTGATCTTCCTGACCGATTCTTGCTGCATATTTTGTTAAATAACTCTGAGATTTGCAGGTAGTTGCAGCTCAAACTTGTACAATTCAAAGTATACTATCTTACCAATACAACGCAATGAAAATCTCAGCGGAACTTTTTTTTTATCCTCTTCCAAAGATTAGGGAAACCAATGAAACTGAATGGTTTCATTTCAGGTTAATTATTATATTGCATATATGTATTACACAATTTTTGACGATAAACTACAATTAGCCAACCCTTAGCCGTCATTTTCTGAAAAGATTATTTCTTATAATCGTCTTTGGATCATAATATAACGTGAACAAGTTACGCTATGAACTGAGGTAATATTTGATCTTCGTAAAATTCGCTTGTAACTAATTTACTACTAAACTTTTTGAATTTTTTTTTTCAAAAAATGATTTATTTGGACATTTTGACATAGTATGAACATAGTTTTAACACTAGATTGCCTAAGCAAGTCATTTTGACTGCTTTAAATTATTTTTTTTCGAACTGAAATACATTTTTTTTATTGCTAATACTTATTAATAACTTGTTATATGACTGTAAGTGATATAAAATATATTAAAAATTACTGTTAAACAAATTTCTTTGCGCATTAGTTATTTTTTCACAATGCAGTCATTTTGACTGCTTTCAGGCAATATAGGTATATACTAAGCTCCCGTCTTTCTAGTAGTTAAATCGATATGAAGCAGTGACTTTTTCGATATTTGTGCATGGTTCTCGGTACACTGTGTTCGGTACTGCCGAACCCGAAAAAAATTTCGTCTCCTCGACCCGATCCGATATTTCGTGTTCTCGCAGACCGCTGATATCCGTGAATTAGAAAGGCCGAGGAAAAGAGTATGCGCGTGCACCCCCCTGGGGTGAACCACCACCCTATAGAAATCGTCGCGGCGCCGGTGGAGAACGTCTCGCGCAAGCAAGGACTTGAAACACCACAGTGGTCGTCCGCGGAGATTCATGTCTTTGCGTTTGTCCCGTAGCTATCGCGACACGTTCGTTCGAATGGTCATGGGTCAAGAGTGCAGTTCCTAAGAGGCCAGCGACACGGCTGCTAAAGGAAAGGCGGGAGGGTTGTTTTTGCCCACGGAGCAACGTAGTGACGGATCGAGGGAGATGTAAAAGACAGAGGAGGGTGGTTGCGCGCGGACCCGGTGGGAAGGCAGAGCCCGGAACTAGAATGGGGTGGGATGAGGATTCTGGGACGGGGGGAGGATTCGTGTGAGGGTGGCGCTGCGACGGCCAAGCCGGGAAACATACACGGGGTGGCCCCGCGAGCTCTCTCAGTCGCGGACAAGCCGCCACGCGAGGATACCCGTCCGGTGTGTGTTATCGCGGCAGAACGGATCCGTGATTCGTAAACTCGATCGTCGCACGAGGTTCGCCGAGAAAACCACCCCGCGGTGACGGGTGCCCGTCGATCCCGCGACGAAAAACGCGCGCGGTCCGTTGTTCCTCGACCCCGAAGACGCGTCCAGCATCATCACCACCACGTGGCGGATTAAAACCGCTCGTAGGAGCGCGCCGACAATCGAAATCAGTGAAATCGTCCAAGCGGATTCGACCGGTGCTCTCTCTCGTCGATCGCGCTACAACCGGATTACACGCGATGTGAGGGGTGCGTATCTGTGTGTTGTTTGGCCACCGGTCATTACCCGTCGGCGCTCGCGTTTTTTCTTCCTGTCGCCGATACCGATCTTCCCGCAAGTTCGCGACCTACCCGCGCGCGCTTCGCACCTCGATGCGGCGTCGTTTCCTGTCCGTGCGACCAGGATTCCCCTCTGTGCAGTGTTTCGCTATCTTTCTATGTAAATTGATCCGAGCCCGGTCCCCTTTGAGACCGACTCGGACCGTTCCTTCTCGGAGGTGTGACTAAGTGCTCGGGATTGATGCTGACGCCGAGGAATAAATTCGGCGAGGTTTTTGTGCGCCCCTGTGGAAAAGTGTTCGATCAAGATTATTTCCCTGGATCCTGAGAAATCTGCTACGGGTTAAGGTGCACGAACCCGGAATTGAAATGACCGTGTCAACCGAGAATAATTGTTCGGTTCGGATGGAAAAACACCGCTTCGGGATTTTTCGAAATTTTCCTGTGTGGTTGCTTTAAGTCAAAGTTGTAACCTTGACAATTTGGCCCTTTGTATTCTGGTAATAGAAGAAGTTTTATTGCTCGAAATTGTGATTCGAAAAATCGTTATATACTAATATAAATTCTGGGAGGTTTTTGTGCGCCCCTGTGGAAAAGTGTTCGATCAAGATTATTTCCCTGGATCCTGAGAAATCTGCTACGGGTTAAGGTGCACGAACCCGGAATTGAAATGACCGTGTCAACCGAGAATAATTGTTCGGTTCGGATGAAAAAACACCGCTTCGGGATTTTTCGAAATTTTCCTGTGTGGCTGCTTTAAGTCAAAGTTGTAACCTTGACGATTTAGCCCTTTGTATTCTGGTAATAGAAAAAGTTATATTGCTCGAAATTGTGATTCGAAAAATCGTTATATACTAATATAAATTCTGGGAGGTTTTTGTGCGCCCCTGTGGAAAAGTGTTCGATCAAGATTATTTCCCTGGATCCTGAGAAATCTGCTACGGGTTAAGGTGCACGAACTCGGAATTGAAATGACCGTGTCAACCGAGAATAATTGTTCGGTTCGGATGGAAAAACACCGCTTCGGGATTTTTCGAAATTTTCCTGTGTGGCTGCTTTAAGTCAAAGTTGTAACCTTGACAATTTGGCCCATTGTATTCTGGTAATAGAAAAAGTTTTATTGCTCGAAATTGTGATTCGAAAAATCGTTATATATTAATATAAATTCTGGGAGGTTTTTGTGCGGCCCTGTGGAAAAGTGTTCGATCAAGATTATTTCCCTGGATCCTGAGAAATCTGCTACGGGTTAAGGTGCAAGAACCCGGAATTGAAATGACCGTGTCAACCGAGAATAATTGTTCGGTTCGGATGGAAAAACACCGCTTCGGGATTTTTCGAAATTTTCCTGTGTGGCTGCTTTAAGTCAAAGTTGTAACCTTGACAATTTGGCCCTTTGTATTCTGGTAATAGAAGAAGTTTTATTGCTCGAAATTGTGATACGAAAAATCGTTATATATTAATATAAATTCGGCGAGGTTTTTGTGCGCCCCTGTGGAAAAGTGTTCGATCAAGATTATTTCCCTGGATCCTGAGAAATCTGCTACGGGTTAAGGTGCACGAACCCGGAATTGAAATGATCGTGTCAACCGAGAATAATTGTTCGGTTCAGATGGAAAAACACCGCTTCGGGATTTTTCGAAATTTTCCTGTGTGGCTGCTTTAAGTCAAAGTTGTAACCTTGACAATTTGGCCCTTTTTATTCTGGTAATAGAAGAAGTTTTATTGCTCGAAATTGTGATTCGAAAAATCTTTATATATTAATATAAATTCTGGGAGGTTTTTGTGCGCCCCTGTGGAAAAGTGTTCGATCAAGATTATTTCCCTGGATCCTGAGAAATCTGCTACGGGTTAAGGTGCACGAACCCGGAATTGAAATGACCGTGTTAACCGAGAATAATTGTTCGGTTCGGATGGAAAAACACCGCTTCGGGATTTTTCGAAATTTTCCTGTGTGGCTGCTTTAAGTCAAAGTTCAAACCTTGACAATTTGGCCCTTTTTATTCTGGTAATAGAAGAAGTTTTATTGCTCGAAATTGTGATTCGAAAAATCGTTATATATTAATATAAATTATAGAAAATTTGGAGCGTACCGTCGGTTATTAATTTGTGCAAAAATTGGTAGTTAGACAAAGCTAAATTAAACTAACAGCAAAGTTCTCCGGTTAAATTCGAGGCGAATTATGTTTGCGTTAATTGTAACATCGTTTGCAAATATTTAGAAAATCGCTGGTCATAGAAATCTAAATTAAAGTAACAGCAAAGTTTTCCGGTTAAGCTCGAGGCTATTAAATTCAAACAAAAAGTTAAAAATACGCTGTTGTGTTTGCGTTAATTGTAACACCCTTTGCAAATATTTACAAAATTGCTGGTTAGAGAAAGCTAAATTGAACTAACACCACAGTTCTCTATTTAAATTCGAAGCCATTAAATTTACACAAAAAGTTAAAATTGCGCCTTTGTGTGAATTATAAAACTTTTTGCAATCATTTGCCAAATTGCTGATCGAAGAAAGCTAAATTAACGTGCAGCAGAGTTCACCGTCCATATCAATAATTGTAAAATCGAAGAAGAGAAAAAGGTAAAAATTTGCCGTTAATTGCGACATCTCGTGCAAGCGCGGAAATTGCTGGTTCCAAAAAGCTAAATTAACGCGCAGCAAAGTTCACCGTTTAAATCGGAGATTATTAAACCGAAATACTTGTTCCGTTACTTTATTTTAGATGTACGCACTGAAACGGACATAATCGATTACCGTCTCGTAAATTATAGATCTCTGAAATCGTAATGAATAGGACGATTATCGGACGAAAGTTAAAATAAACTCTGCGACGCGACTACAATGGACGGGACGACGGAAACGATTGAGCTCTGTAATTCGAATGTCCGTGAACAGCCCCGTGACTATGTTACTCTTTTTTTACATCCGTGATCTGTTTAAATTTTCATTCGAATGTTTTAATGAGCTCCGTGAAAAGTGAATTCTAAAGGGGAGCACGGTCTGGTATTCTAACAGATACTCGTGTCCGCTTCGATTGTTTGTGCGGTGAACGATCAAAGTGCAAAATCGTTCGACTAATCTGTTGGTTAGGCGACGCTGCAGTAGTTCCATTTTTCTTTTTCGTTCGGACTGATTTTTCGAATCTTCGAGATTTAATTCAATCGACGCGTAAACGCTGATGCGACTTTAAAAAAATAAATTTAAAAAAAGAGTATTCAATTATATTCGTGTATTAGAAAATGACGCAGGGCAAAGTTCTGCAATTGTTTATGCACTTAGCTCTTGGTTTTCACGTTTTAGCTCGAGGTTTTTCACATTTTGCAGTTTTTAGACAACAGAGTAAATGCAATCGCGCAATATTCAGCAACGCAATCAACGTAATAAAATGATTAAACAACTTGTACCGACAACGGTGCGCGTAGTCTGTTGGCTTTGTAGAAATTTACGTCGCAATTAACTCGACAATTAAGTGAAATAATTGCGTAACGAATTTATCGATGCTAGTCAAAAGAAAACGAGTACGCTTCGACAGTTTCGTTTTTACCGTTCCAGCCCTCTCCGCGCGGCTCGTTTTTCTTGTGACTGACATTGTCCTTGAGAGGGACAACAAATAACGAGACAATGAAACTGAAAGCAGAAAATCATGTGGGCAATAGCGTTGGAAGGGAAGAGGTTAGGGTAAACAGGGCGCAATGGGACAATATATTGATATTTAACTTTGACTGCCAAACTAGAAACCTCAAAAATTCCATAAAATCAAGGCGTTATTTAATGAAATAAAAATTGAAAAAAAAATCAAATGCATGATACTGAGTAGTCCTCCAATTTTCATGCATTTTATAGATCCTAATCAAATATATCCTATTCGATATATTAACGTAAAAATTCATTTTAAATCTTTGACAAACAATTCCGTCACCCACATACGGGTGACATGGCAGTCAACGTGTTAAAAAATAATTGAGAGAAAGCCAAATGAAGGGGAAGAAAAATTTTGGCACAATGAAGCAGGAGGGGGGCAAAAAATGAGTAAGGTCGTGGGAAAAAAAGGGATTAGGATAAACGAGGAGCAGTCGAACAAGACTATTAACTGTTATTTCAGGTAGCTGCGCGACGATACGGATCGCGATAAAATGTAAACACTAAACGGGCATACCAGGTAATAACACCAGTGCCTGTGGATGATGGGACATTAAACGGGCCAATTACGAAGAAAAGCGGGCACCTAAACGCGACCGAGTGATTCTCGTCTGTGCGTGAATTTTTAACCCTGTTAAGAGAAAGTCCCGGAAGGAATTTTGCTTCCCCGGGAAATGTTTGAGAAGCTCGACGGAAAATGAAGCAGTTACACGACGCGACAGACCAATCTCCTGTGACGTCATTCCCTTTTTGAGCTTGTCAGATTAGATGAGATCGTGTAACGCGCGGTGCACCGGTATGACGTACCTTTCACGGTGAACGATCCGTCCTGCTTCCGTTGTATCTGTTACATGGGAAGGGGAAGGGGATGGGGGGTCACGTGGTTCTAATAATTTTGTGCGACGTATCGTTTGTTCGATTAAGTGTGAAGTGAAAGAGCCCGACGCGCCCTCGGTATCTGGATTTAATTAAGTGTGACGATAAAGTGATAGGAGTTACGGTGTCACCGTGAATCCCGCGGATTCTTTCTACTTCGTGTGTGTATGTAGGTGTGCATGCGTGTGTGTGTGTGTGTGTGCGAAGCCTTTAGATCACTTCCCGGCGGCTGAGTAATATTGAAAATCTCGTCTCATCAAGTATATCCAACCGTAATAGTACCACGATTATACGAACCGCTCAGGTGACATAATCTCCGGTTAACCCTCATCCGTAGCTCGCGTCAATTTGGCACGTTCTTCGCTTCTTTTCAACGACGTGTTATCGATTTTTTTATAAAAAGCTAATCGATTTTGCAACCAAAAATTCTGAAATAATTCACCGTCGCGTGTGCTATTGCGTGAAATGTTCACGAATTTTTTGGTAATTTTTTGTTCAGCTGGACAGAAGAAATGGAGCATAATTAACGCTAAACCTACCGATACTTCTTGTATACCTGTAGGAACAGGCGTGGTCAAATGACCGGTCATTTGAACACGTTAAAAGTAGATAATAGTGAATTTGTTGCTGAATTAATTAATCGATGAACAACCTCCATAAAATGTCGATACAAATTTATTTTCATATAATTTCAATTATACAAAAAATACTGCGATGCTCTATAAAAAAATATACTGCTGATAGAATATTTTTAACTACTCTGGAACATTTAATAGTTAAACATCAATGATAATAAAGTTACTCTAATTGAATAATTATTAATCGAGATCAATAGTGACACAAAATATAAAGTAGTTACTTTTAATTTTGAAACATCCGAATTCGACATAAACTTGCAACTTAGATTAATAATAAAAAATTAAAATTATAATCTCGTAAAAAATACTTGAAAATATGATGGAAAAGATTTTATATTGAGTAAGAATAAACCAAGCGTGATTGCTTTCAGAAAAGTTTTAAACCATGAATCTCAAGTGGCGTAGCCTTCGGTATTCGAGGGTTAATTGATAAGGAACTAGTAAGTTTTAAGAAAAGGTTAAGAAGTTACGGTGAAACGATACCAGTTACCCGCAGACATTTAAAAAAAAGCTCTGTTGTAGTTTTGTTAGTAGACAACTTTTTATATTCATCAGTTTGTTGTCCCCTCGATAAAATCTTAAAGTGTAAAATAATAATTTAGTACCCCAATAACTGAAAATTTATCTAACCATATAGTCACCTGCATATTTTCCAACTAATCATTCTGTATAATTCTAAATTTCATACAAAGTAAGAAGTTGTACATAAAATACGGTTTCTATATTCGCTTTTAAAAATACAAGCAAAAGCAATTAATAATTCAATATACTAACTTGATTTTCGATTTTCAAAATTCGTGTAACTCTTTGGTGATCGTTCGGAATAGGGCGGTCCTCATCGATTTCAATGACCCTGGAATATATTGCTCCTCCCCGTGCGCCCCTCCATGAAATTTATCCCAGACCTAACCAAAATTCGTTCAAAATGGCGGAGTTCACTGTAGTGGACCTCACAGTCTTTTACACATATCTCGATAACTCAGAATGATGACCTTGGATGTATTTCAAGGACATTGAAATCGGCAAGGACTCCGCTATCCCAGTTAATAATTAAAAATATTCCAATGTTCAACAACAGTAATTGAAACTGCAATTATTTAAATATACAAATTTAATATTCATAGTAATTTAGAATTATCGATCGACTAATATTTGGCCATGCAGAAAATTAAGATGACTTTCAAACTATATCTTATTTCAATTTCGGACTGTATTTAGGATCAATAGTGAACCATAAAATAATGGGTAAGCTTTGTGACGCATAACAAAATCATAAACTTCATTTTTAAAACGTTACGACGGTACACACAAAGCTTAATACGTGTTAACAGTCGTTCGCGTGCGTCTTTTGTACAAATTAATTTTTTCCAACTAGTCACCGCTCCAACCCTGGACTTTATCGGTTATTCATCGAAATTAATTTTCTGATTAGTCACCACTTTGCTATCGCAGGTTCAAGCGGGTCGAGGGTGAAATGTGCTTCGTCAATACTTTTTCATAACGGTGACAAAACTTTGTAACGATGAATATGATTCGACATAACCTTATACGGTTATTCGCTTCAAAATCCTGAAACGCGTCTGCAGATTTCCAGAGTATGTTGTTCCTTTATTCGCATGATACATTGCTATTCCACAATGAATCTCTGAAGGCTTATCTGTCATGCCTCTGCTTGTAATGCAGGCTACAATGTTGTATCAGGCTTCGCGCAAAAACTGTCATTCAAACTTTTTCAATCAGCTTTTTCACATCATTTCACTTTCTTTTTTCTGTTTGTAGCTTCTGCTCGTTAATATTCCCTATAATGCGTACCGTATACACGATCGAATAATTTTTATAATGTTAATGCAGTTTTGCAATTTGTTACCTTTCACTATACACCGCGTACGCGAGCTTACACAGGGCGTTTCATGACTGACGGATTTTCAATTTTTCACAACAGCGATGGTAGGGGCAGCGTCGCCAGATGAGGGGAGGGAGCACGAATCGAGGGGAAATAGTTACCCCCTCTCTGCCGGTGCCGGATTAGTCACGTGACAGAGACGAAACGCGTCGCGTGGGGACGAGCGCGGTAGAGGGAGAAGTTGGAGTGGGGGAACAAGTCTTGATCTGGCGAGGGGCACTGGGTAGGGGCGTCCAGTTAGAGCAGTGTCGTCGAATGAAGGGAGGGAGCACGAATTGGGGGGAAAAAACAGTGGACAAAAAACAATGAAGGTTCTAAAAAACATGGAATATTAAACAAAAACTGGTACTCTTTTCGGGCATTTCAATTTTTAAACAGATGTCCTATCTTTTTTCTCCCGACCGTAGTACCATCGCGAATCGTCCTGTATAATGTAAAGCGGGCACGCTCTAAATTTTACATAACCGCGGTTGCATCGTCAAAGCACAACATCGTCGGCTATATAGTGCGGGTTTACCGGAGGTTGCAATCGCAACGGGGCGAGTACGTCTCCGCGTCGATCCCAGCGACGCGTTATGCAAACATCTCCGCGTTGTTCTTCAAAGCCAAGAACGTCGCGATATACTCGCGGCCGTGGAACTTCGACCCCCGGAGTTACGATTGCTTAGTTGGCAGGAAACTGCCACGTAACCGTCAAATTAGTGCCCCGATGAAAGACCATTTTCCCGGTGATAGAAGCACCAGCAATTTCCCCCTTGAATAGACTTCCCATCGTTTCGCCCATTCGCTACCGGAGAAATTCCCCACAACGGTTAATAGGTCTGTAGTCTTCTTTTTTTTTTTTGTTCACCTCCTCCTATTCCCTCCCCCAACCCCTACGGAGTGTTATCGATGATGTTGACGCAGCGCAAATATTGTTTCCCCGCGTTCCCCTTTGTGACGCCGTCGAACAGATTAGAAGCTTTTATTTAGCTTTCGATGCGGGGATAGACGATCCTACAGTGATTAAGTGGAAACGAATTTCTTGAAGCCCTTTCGTTTGTTGATAGAACAGTTCTCCGATAATCGAACAGATTTCATTGATAGGTGGAAGATCGATACGTGGCATTAACCTCCTCGAGGATACTGGCTGGCGTGTACATTACCGTGCAAAAGTGGCCGGCCACTTACTCGTTGGTGGATCTTGCTTGGATTTATTTGTTACGATCAGACCAACGATCTCTCTGCAAAATAAGAGTTGTGTATCGACTGCTGGAAACAGAAGTCTTTGTTAACCCTCCGGTGGGTTACGATATCTCATTGTGCGTGATCAATTGGATATTTCTTGACAAATATTTTGTATACAATTTTTCACTTAGTGTTCGTTAATTTAAACTGCCTTTTCTTTCTTTTGCATCAGGGATCTCGCATAAAATTCATTTCAGCACAGTCATAAATCTGTGGCTTTTGATGACGAAATTTGTATCTAGAGTTATCAATAGACTGCGGATGTCCATGCGATTTTCAGTTTTTGTAATTTTAAAATTTCTACTGGCGAATTTTAGGGAGGAGGAAATAGATGAAATTTAATTTTTAGCGGCAGTAGCCTTTGTAGATCTGGAATATATAAAAGTCGTACTAAATTCTGTGGAATTTCATATTATAACAATTTTTTGAAAATTTTCAGAGGCCATAAATGCATAAAAATCCGCAGTCGAGTTGTTAATGTATGATTTAATAGTTTTAATAATTATATACTACTCGCATTGTAGTGTTATAAATTAAAAATGGTGTCTGTTTCAACTATTTCACTATTGTCTCTGAATATAATTAGTCTACAGCAATATTATTTAATGCCCCGGAACATTTATGCACTATTCTGAAGAAGTGAGATCACCTTCCACGCACTGTGTTCTTCTGGGTAATTGTTACCGATATCAGACATACATATCCTCTGTGTACAATCGTTTTAATTGTTTGCTCGATATATTCTTTACGCGCAGTCCAGTAATTCACATGCGAAACTGTCGAACCGTTCGCTTATCGACTCCTCTAACATGTAAATACAGAATTTTAACGTATAAATTGGAAACTGTTCGAATTCGTGGAAAGTTGTTGAAAATTTGGCTGGTACGCGTGCTTTCGGCCACCATTGGGTAATATATTCATATAACCTGTAATAATATACGATTCGCTCTCTATGACTCACTATTTCCGATCATAACACATTTGGTGCTATTTATTCTTTATCGATCTCAAATTACATCTACATATCATGCCCCATATAACACTATACCAATTTCAAAATAAAGGACGCGGTGGCTCCGATGGCACAATCGATTCTTCGCGTGTAAATGAACTGTGAAAAAGTCCAATAGAATATTTTTGCGGGAAGCTCAATTTTTGAAAAATTTGCGTTCAGAATTGTGCTTGAACAATATACGGAAATTTTTCTGCTTATAATTATTCAATAAAACTGAAATTATGCATTTATATTGTATTAACACGTTGACTGCCATGTCACCCATATCTGGGTGACGGAATTATTTGTCCAAGTTTTAAAATGAATTTTTACGCTAATATAATATTAATTAATCGTACCAAATTTTATTAGGATCTGTAAAATGCCAAAAAGTTGGAGAACTACTCAATATCATACATATAATTTTTTCAATTTTTATTTCATTAAATAACACTTTGATTTGATGGAATTTTTGATGTTTCTAGTTTGGCAGTCAAAGTGTTAAGTAAAAAATTCGGTAAAAAATAATCTCACGACAATAAATTTGGGCTCATCTTAAATCTAGATTCTTTACTACTAGACTGCGGGTTTTCATGCAAAATAAAAATTGTTTCCTTTAATTTCAATATACAGGAGTTACGTAGATTTTGATTTGTATTTTTAATAATCTCGAACGAGCTCGAATCGTTTTTACGGCCGTTAAATGTTTTCACCGTTTCGTGTTTGATCTATCCATCCTTGACGAATATCCGTAAAATCCACAGTCCATTTATTACAATGTTTACAATTTTTCTCGTATTATGTATCCCCGTATATTGGTCTTCGTAAGCGTTCGGAATCGAAAGGTTCCCCCCTATTGGCGGATCAAGATATTTATGGACTGATAACAGCGAAGAATATTTATATTCGTCGCATGAATTATTCATGAAAATGTCATGGAATCTGGAACAAGACCAAAATGAGGTGCAAATAAGTAAATCTGACAGCGAACGTAATTATTTCTCATTCAGGGCAAGTAGCGTTTCTATTCCGAGGTGAAATGTGACTGACATTTCTTGAATCACTTCGCAATTGCATTAAACATTATCAGACGTTATTCGCTGGGTTCTTGGACTTTAAACTATTAATCCTCGATAACATAATAATATCTCCACGAGCTATGGCTTACTTTTAACGCGGCTAAAAACGAGCCCGTTTCAAATATTCGATAACTTTCTGTTAACTAGTTTTTCGTGATCCCGAATCAGGGATCCTGTCCTCATCTTTCCCCAGGAACCTATATAGGTCCTTGATCTAGGCGGATTCCAATTTCCATAGTGGTCCTAGCAACCAGGAATATCCTGGGCAATTGGTGGCCCGCGAGCCACATGCGAATCCTCTCCCTACTCCTGAGACCCCCCCACCATGTTGATGTGCGGGCGAAGGAGCGGGGGAACCCCGAAATAGGAGATAAAAGCACGGTAATATGAAATGCCCAGTGGTGGGGGAACCTGTGGACTGGTAGTGGGGGTCGTGAAGGGTGGGGAAGAAGTTGCCCAGGCCTGTCCTAGGACCAGCGTCGTCAGACCGGAGAAATTGAGGGGAATACAGTTGCCCTCTCCCTGTCATTACGAATTATTCACGTGACAGTGTGACACACGCACGACAGAGGCAAGCCGCGTCACGTGACCGGCGGGGAACGAGAAAATGGCGTCGTAGAGGGGGTAAGATAGAGTGGGAGACTAGTTGTTGATTGCTCGCGGTTATGTCAAAGGGATATTCGAGCTTTAGTTGTTGATTCGCACGTGGTGTGCCGACTAAGGTTAACGAAGTTTAACTATGTGAAGAGTGGACTGTATATTTACAAAAAAAGGTAAGAGCCGGAGCCGAATACAAAGTGAAAAACCTGTACTCCTGTACACGTTCTAAACACGAAAGTGTTTTCTGAGCAGCTGTGCAAACCCCCCGTTCAATAGTGTGGGCTCTGTACATACACTTAACCCAGATAGCACGCGACGTCTTAAAGACGTCTGTTTTACGTCCATTTTTGGTCTGAACGTCTTACGTCCTGAAAAGACGTCTTTAAGACGTCTTTTACGAGTCGTCTTTAAGACGTTTCATTTCTTGACGTTTCAGTCATTCTAAACTGCTAGAGAAAAGCTTTACAAACTGTAATTGATTATCAAACTGAATATTCCATCAACAAAGAAGTGCACAGAAAAGTAATACATCAAAATAAATAGATAAATAAATAAATAAGTTAAATAAATAAATAAAGCATAAAATGTTAATGTTTGCGGATATGCTGAAAAACATTCTTTTAATTTATTTTTTTTATTTATAAATAAATAAATAAATTAATTAATTAAATAAATAAATAAAGCATAAAATGTTAATGTTCCCGGATATGCTGAAAAACATTCTTTTAATTTATTTAAGACGTCTTTAAGACGTCTCTGTGCTATCTGGGAAGTAATAGGCGTGACGATTTTGCGTTGCATGTTTCGTTACATCTTTTATGAAATCACCCCCCATCTCTAAAAAACTTTCGTGTTAAGAAGCTCTTCTGTAGTGTACTGAGTGCAAAACCGAATTGACGGGAGGATCGATGAAGGCCCCGTAGCAAGCCTCGATCCTCCCTCTTCCGAAATGATTTTTCCTCCCTTCGAAAATCAAGAAACATTCCTGGATTGGCCAGGACCATGACCAATTGGGGGTGGACGGTTGGAGAGTGAAGATGGATTCGAGGAACATCCTGATGGTCCCAAGGCCATCCTCATGAACCAAGTGCCATCAACCACTCAATAAATGTAACGAGTTGCCAGAGCTTGCACTTGGAAATAACGCAGGGCGTTTGGCAATCGTCAGGAGCAACGCTAGAAAAGGGCAGGATGGGACCTAGGGCAGATTTATTGCACGGGCCTGGAAAACTAAATACAATGCTAGCTCTACGTCTTGAGAACGGACACGCTTGACTAGATATATGGTGACAAGGCCACTCTGTACCAAATTTGCTAAAAATAACAAAAGTCATGTTTCAAGAGCGTAGAGCATTACCCGTGCCATAACCAGAGGTCCCAAGCTGGTCGCTACACTAGTCCTCATCTGCCTAGGACGTCCCAGAGTGTCTCGCACCCCACCTTGAACAAAACAGTCTTCTGTTAGGCTACTTCACCTTATACCTCTGAAACGTGTCACTCGCGCAACGTTGCAGTAGGCAATAAGTTATCGAATTAGTCAACGTGTCGTTCCCGCTGAAGCAGCAACGCGTTAACAGCCTAAATCGACAGGATTAGAGTTTCTTCTGCTTGCTGTTCGTTGAACGTTGCGAGGATCGGCGGACTAGTTGTCTAAATCCCGCTCATACCCATTCCCCGGGGGACTAGACAGTAATCGGTTCTTAGGTCAATCTTAAACTGCCGCGTTCTACGCGTGACTCTCTCCGAGCGCGAACTCTGTACTCCCCAGGACTTGCCAGGCGCACCTGCCAGGCGCCGATGCTATATCTCTGGAACTTCGAACTCGGTATCGCGTGGCCGACAGGGATAGAAAGAGGTAATTACACCTCGTTCCTGTAGAATTGTACGAATACATACACAAGCCGCTTAAGACGCCTTAACTATCCCCGGATTTGTACCCGGGCGTCCTCTAACTGTCGAGATTCGTTTAAGCACTCTGTCCGGTCTATCTCAATCACCGGGCGCGCGCGCGCGCGCTCTCGCGTTCCCTGTTATACCCGCGTCCTGCAACTATGATTTCATCCTGCAGATAGAAATTCACCGGTAACGAAACACGTTGAATTCCATTACTCCCCCGGCAGAGTAATTTCGAGCCGACGACTGATGGGGGGGGGGGGGATTCGTACACTGTGCGGTTTGTTTGACACAGCATCGTCGGTGACTGCAAAAAGCGATGCTTCGAACAGTCCCCCGCTTGATTTCCATCGATCATCCGTTGAGGGCATTTCGGTTTTCAAAGGGTCTGGCAGGATAAGCACGGATAATCGGCCCCTCTATACAAATTTTTATTCTCTTTTTTTTTCGGCGAGACTATGTTTTCCCTAAAACGCTACAATATCTCGATATATGTCAAGAAAACGGGTCCTGTCGGTGACATGTATCGTACAGGAGACATCCCAGATAGCACAGAGACGTCTTAAAGACGTCTTTAATACGTCTGTCGAAGACGTTCAGACTTCTATTAGACGTCTGAATGTCCTACGAACGTCTTCCGAACGGCTTCTGAACGTCTCTGGAACGTCTTTGTGAAAAAACTGTACGTCTTAAAGACGTCTCGAAACAGACGTATTCAAGACGTCCCGAAACAGACCCCTAGTAGCACAAAAATATTAGATAGATATGTTTGTCAAATATTGGAAAAATATTTTTTAAGCCACATTTTTTCTTATGAGAAAAATATTGAATTTGAATATTGTATACATGTACAAGAAATATAAATTGAATGTTTGTTATAACAAAAAAACTAAATAAATGAAAAAAATAAATTAAAAGAATGTTTTTCAGCATATCCGCGAACATTAACATTTTATGCTTTATTTATTTATTTATCAATAAAAAAAATAAATTAAAAGAATGTTTTTCAGCATATCCGCGAACATTGACATTTCATGCTTTATTTATTTATTTAATTAATTTATTTATTTATAAATAAAAAAAATTAATTAAAAGAATGTTTTTCAGCATATCCGCGAACATTGCCATTTTATGCTTTATTTATTTATTTAATTTATTTATGTATTTATAAATAAAAAAAATAAATTAAAAGAATGTTTTTCAGCATATCCGCGATCATTAACATTTTATGCTTTATTTATTTAACTTATTTATTTATTTATCTACTTATTTTGATATATTATTTTGGATTTTGGATTTGTGATATATAATGTATATTTTTATTATTAAACAATATTTATTGCTAAATTCTATTGCGAATATATGTAATATATTCAAATAGTACTAAATTAACAATTTAGTTATTTGACTTTCCTAAATAAATAAACGTCTATTCGAAGGATGGAAAACTGCGTTATATTGTGTTGCGTGTGTACAGTTTGTAAAGCTTTTCTCTAGCAGTTTAGAATGACTGAAACGTCAAGAAATGAAACGTCTTAAAGACGACTCGGAAAAGACGTCTTCAAGACGTCTGAAATGAGACGTAAAAACGACGTCTTTTATGAGACGTCTTGAAGACGTCTTAAAGATGTCTTTTCAGGACGTAAGACGTTCAGACCAAAAATGGACGTAAAACAGACGTCTTTAAGACGTCGCGTGCTATCTGGGATGTCCCGAGGCTCTCGAGCTTCATGACTCACTATCAGGCCTTGGCAACATATAACAGGGTGTTCACGCTATTACTAGCCAGCGTGTTTCTTGTAAATAGTAAATGTTATAAAAAAATGAAAGAGGAAAAAGTAGTACTGTTTTTTACACACTAAAAATTGATTAATAAGTAATTTTTTTGCTTTTATGCTATTTTATAAAATATGAAGGTGACCTTCAAGTTTTTAAATGGAATGCTGTATATTTTTGTATATCACATGAAAGCGTGTGTATAGACGAATTCATTCGTATACTGCACAGTGACCTTCGAGGTCATGCAAGGTCAGGAATGGAAGAAACATTTTGAATATTACATATCAATGTGTTTACAAGTATTCCTTATTCATACGAATCAGATGATGTTGTCATCCACTATCAGAGTGTTTACTTCCAGTTCCTACTATGACAAGACAATTTCACTTCCAAAATCGATTAGTACTTAGTATCGTATAGTAATCTATCGTTATTTGGTGGACGAGAAGGCGGATATGGTACGCATTTATTAGCAGTGCAATGGAGATAAAAGACGAAGTAAATTGAAATACCTAGAAGAATATCCGAAGAGACTGCTATCAAATGAAATTCAGTTTGCTTTGAGTGTCAAGTGTTTGAAGGAAACACGGTCTTTGCAAAATAAGTTTCATAATCAGAAATGTCTTCTTTTTGAAGATAAAAAGGTAGAAGTCCTCTTACATTTTGAAGAAAATCCGACAACTTCGGTGCGAAAAGTAGTTTCACATTGGTATAAAATATTCAAAATGTTTCTTCTATTTCTGCCCTCGCATGACCTCAAAGGTCACTATATGAATTCGTCTAGACACACGCTTTCATGTGACATACAAAAATATACAGCATTCCATTTAAAAATTTGAAGGCCACCTTCATATCTAACAAAATAGTATAAACACAACAAAATTACATACACCATTGTGTTACGTATAAAAAACAGTACTACTTTTTCCTCTTCCATTTCTTTCTAATATGTACTATTTGCAAGAAAAATGCTTTCTAGTAATAGCATGAACACCCTGTATATAGAGGTCACTGTATTCTGTAAAATTTCCCCTTCGTTTAATATGGGCTTGAAAAGTGTAAACTTTACCTTTTATTTTATCAGTAATTTCTAAAGATATTCAGACCAAATAAAACCAGAAATTGAGCTGGGTTCATTTAGGATATTTTTCAGAATTTTCAGTCGGTCATTGAGGGTTGAAAAAAATTGTTTATTCTTCAGGCTTTCGCAACTACCCTTCGAGGGGAAAGTGATGAATAACGTTCTGTATTTTAGCTTGAAAAAATTCTATATTTAGTTTTTTTTTTTGTGGAATCACCCCCTTTTCGGTTTTGCCAGCAGTTGTCGATCATCCTGTGTAATAGGCATGAAACGTAAAAACAAAACAGTTGATTTCCCTATCGAATGAAGATGTCGGACAATTGTCGACACAGCCCATCACTGTCCGACCCTCAAGTTGTTTCACGCGGATCATCGTGGATTAAAATGTTCAAACGGGCTTCCTCGAAGTTGGGTATCCGTTCTGGGCGTGGAGCTTCATGCACATCAAAAGGAACATCCTTGGAACGAGAAAACCACCCTTAAGCTTCTCTTACACTAATGATGTTCCCTTGGCACACAGCGCCAATGTTTTTAACAACCTTTGCTGCTTCAACTTTGCGATTAAACTAACACGAAAGAGCATGTCGGAAATGTTCCTCTTTCAAAAAGATTTACAATTTTATAGTTGTCTTCCTATTATAACTCACGTATCGTGGTAGTCTACTAATTGAACACGGTTGTATGCATATTTTTTTCGTGGTTTTCTTGCATGTTGAAGTTCGCATTTTCTGTATTTGTTATACTTTTTTTCTGCACAAACCTCAACAGACTAGTGATCGATGGTATCCTCTCGGGGATGTGACATTAAATAAATAAATAAAAATAAGAGAGTGTCTCTTTTGAACGAGATGCTTTATTGTTGCTTTATGGTATTTTATAGATTCCGATAAATTACTCCATTGATTTTTCATTGTTTTCGCTATTGTACCCAGATAATCTACGATTATGGTTGTGCCATGCATCTTCGTCCATTTTGTTGAAGCTAACACCGAATTTAACTGTTTGCAGTTATAATTCCCATTCGCATGAATATCCCGTTGTTCGGAAGTGTTATAGTTTCGCCCGTGCATCGGCAGACTCGGTTAATTATTGCCTCAGAGGCTCATCAATTTTATTTAACACTTTGACTGCCACACGTCAGTCATACACAGGGTGTTCCAATATATTTACAATTCATTCTTGCCATAATTGCACAAAATTCGCAGTCCATTTATCACAATTTTACAAACTTTGCCCGGATCAGCGAGATATAAGAAGTTCGCTACAATAAATTTTTGTCCTTTCTGCTGGTACGTTGTTAAACAAATTGTTCTGAATTTGAGTGACTTGGCAGTCGACCTGTTGAACGCGTCACTTTAATAAAAGACTGTTGCGTATCGCACGAAGTAAACATTTGTTTTTCATAAAACTGGAATAAAGTCGGAAAATTGCTTTAGAATCTGAATCGTCTGATTTTCCTCTAAACTAGCAAACTCCCGAAGGTATTATGGTTTCCAATATATGTCGGACGAAGTGGATACCCGGATCCAGTAATATTGTCACAGTGTGTATATCTCAGAAAATCTTTGGCAGCCACATGAAGCTTCATGCAATAAAGTCTCCCGTATCCGAATATCCTAATATCGGAGCATTCTACTACTCCCGGCGTTCTATTATCCGATTAGAGCGTCTCTTGGCAGCAGACGCCTTCTTTTATTGCGAGCACGTAGCGTCTACATGCAACATATTATTTGTGCCGTTTACTTTTAAATAAACAAACTGCGTGAAGTAAATATCGTATACATACTTATTTTATACATCAGGCCGACCATTTTGCTTTTGAATATTGCTACATTTAGAAAAGTCTGATGACAACAAATATTTATCTCTAGGTAAATTGTTTCTTCATTTTCCTTTTTTTTTGTGGTATAATAAATATTTTTTGATAGAAGACAGGCCAGCTAAATTAGTAAATAAGTATTTTCATTCGCGAAACACCAATTTCAAATTAAGAAGTATCTCTTGTTGCTATAAATCCGTGTCAAAATAGTGTTCATGATTTGCTGAACAAATTCCGAATAAAAGCAACCCGGTAATCGATAAGAGGAAAATTGATAGGCATAGTTCAACGGTGGCCCAGTTATCGGAAATCTTTGCCGCGATACAGTGAAGTGATAAATGGCGTAAGATTAACACAAAGGACTGGTAATTTCATTTTCTACCGCAAAAATATCCGGGAAAAACATAAAGCGAATGAATTCCTTTGTTTCGCTAGTTTTCACATTTTACTGATCAATGTTACCGTTATTTTACTCGCGTTTCTCTCGTCGGTAGCTATTCGAGCCAACTCACTATAGTTAACTCAGTAAGTTTGTTCGGAGATTCATTTTTAGTAGCTAGTATACCCTTTTTTACATTCTCCGGAAGAAACTACCAAGAAACATATGCAAATTCTTCTCTCACGTGACGAGTATACTCGTCGGACAACAGATGTAAATTTCTCTCACGCGACGAGCATATTCGTCAGACAAAAACTGCTATCTTTTCATGACGAGCCTACTCATCATTAGACAACATCGATCCATCTTTTCATGAAGAGTATACTCGTCAGACAATAGATGCCATCTCTTCGTGACGAGTATACTCGTCATTAGACAGTAAATGCGTTTCTTCATGAAGAGTATACTCGTCAGACAATAGATGCCATCTCTTCGTGACGAGTATACTCGTCAATAGATAGTAAATGCGTTTCTTCATGAAGAGTATACTCGTCAGACAATAGATGGCATCTTTTCGCGACGAGTATACTCGTCATTAGACAGTAAATGCGTTTCTTCATGAAGAGTATACTCGTCAGACAATAGATTCCATCTTTTCGTGACGAGTATACTCGTCATTAGAAAGTAAATGCGTTTCTTCATGAAGAGTATAGTTGTCAGACAATATATTCCATCTTTTCGTGACGAGTATACTCGTCATTAGACAGTAAATGCGTTTCTTTATGAAGAGTATACTCGTCTGACAATAGATGCAAATTTCTCTCACGTGACGAGCATATTCGTCAGACAAAAACTGCTATCTTTTCATGACGAGCCTACTCATCATTAGACAACATCGATCCATCTTTTTATGAAGAGTATACTCGTCAGACAATAGATGCCATCTCTTCGTGACGAGTATACTCGTCATTAGATAGTAAATGCGTTTCTTCATGAAGAGTATACTCGTCAGACAATAGATGCCATCTTTTCGTGACGAGTATACTCGTCATTAGACAGTAAATGCGTTTCTTCATGAAGAGTATAGTTGTTAGACAATAGATTCCATCTTTTCGTGACGAGTATACTCGTCATTAGACAGTAAATGCGTTTCTTCATGAAGAGTATACTCGTCTGACAATAGATGCAAATTTCTCTCACGTGACGAGCATATTCGTCAGACAAAAACTGCTATCTTTTCATGACGAGCCTACTCGTCATTAGACAACATCGATCCATCTTTTCATGACGAGTATACTCGTCAGACAAAAAATGCCATCTCTTTATGACGAGTATCCTCGTCAGACAATACATTCCATCTGTTCGTGACGAGTATACTCGTCATTAGACAGTGAATGCGTTTCTCCGTGAAGAGTATACTCGTCAGACAATAGATGTCATCTGTTCGTGACGAGTATACTCGACACAAACGGTTGAGGAGTGAAACCAGCCGCCAAAGATTAAATCAAGGATGGTCGCAACTATTTTTGCGCCGACCTATTAACAAACCGGATGGAAGAAAGTGGCCTAACGCTAAGCCGGTGTTCTTTTTTCTGTTGCAGAGGAAGAAAAGCGGCGGATCAGCAGGGAAAAGCTCATCGACGAGCACGATTTCGGAAACTCTATAAACCGATGGAACACACGAAGACTGGACAGGCGAATTAACGATCGATTAATGTGTTCTATGACGCCTGCTTAATAGTCCGCGATCGAACTGTGCGATGCACGCGAACAACTGCACGATTTCCCGCAGAGCTTAATTTAAATGGACAGCCAGGAAGAGTCCATTTGTTCGTTTTAATTCGCGGCTGTGTGTAAGTGATAGACGCGAGCGAGCGCGCGCGCGCGCACGTTCTGGTTTTTGCGGTGGAAGAGGAGACATATACGACGGGGCGACTGAGATACAGTGGGACGACGGACGGGCTACTTTTATTTATGTTTCTTTTTTCCGTTGGTGTCGTCGAAGGTTCGCGAGGAAAGCCGTTCGCAGGCACCGGTTCGTCGAGGAGCGTCTCGTTTCGAGGGTCGAAGAGGGGGGACCACAAGAGGGTTTCCGGTGTAAAACGTTCGACGTCGAGGCTGCGTCCAGGCGGATTATCCGCGATCGAAGACGCGAACGGCAACCGGCCGCGAATTATGAGCAAAGCGGATCCGGATCGACGGATGCAGTGAAAGCACGCGAGTCCCGCGTGCGAGGAAGCTGAGGATCCCCGGGAGGCCGGTTCTCAGCGATATTAAAACTCTGGGGGGGATCGAAATTACGGGCAGCACCGGTAAAACCCGTACAAATGGATTCGACGAATCGATAATGCACAATTGTAAATCCTGGCCCGAAGCGAGCCGCGTGTCTGATGAATAATACAATTCCTCCCGGTAGCGTTGGATCCTCGCCTCTTCGGTCACCCAGGGAAAAGCTTCAGGATAGAATCGTGGAATCCTTATCGACGGGACGCGTCCCTGAACCCTGAACCCTCCAACGACCGTAGACATTATTCGAGCGTGTTCGGACGCGCGGCACGGTCCTACGGACAACGTCGAAAAAAAAAAAACAGTTCGGGTGATTACAAGACAGATCTCTGTTCGACGAGGATAATAATCCGCTCGGTGATAGCGATCGGTGGTGCCGGGTTCGATTGAATTGCAAAGGCTCGATTAGTTATGGTTTTGGGCCGAGGTTTGCGTACGGTGCGAAAATAAACCGGGGGAACAGCATGACAGTGATGTGGGTGGATCTGGATCCTCGTTTCACAGTTTACTTCGATCTCTGCGAGTAACTGATAAAGAGGTCGGAGCGAGGCGACAAGCTCGTTCGCGCTCACGGGAGAAGAAGAATCGGCACACCGAGCATTTCCGGAAGACCTAGAGAGCGACAGCATGAGGGAGCATCCGGGAAGATGGCTGTGTGTCGTGCTGTCGCTGATCACATTTCTATCACATCAAACCGGTGAGTCCGCATTCTCTTTCATGATCGCGCTTCTCTCACGGTTGTTTGCAGTAAAACGTTACACCGGCACCAAGGTGAGCAGCAGAATTTACAATGAATGGCTCCCGGATTCTACGCGGCTCCCGCTCTGCAAAGTATTCAGGGTGTTCCCGGTAAATTGGATCTGCGTCTCTCTGGTAAACAGTCAGTACAGTGAATTCTCGATATATGTCAACAACACGAGTCTCGTCAGCATCGTGTATCGTCCAGGAGACATAACCGAGCCGTGTTATGTTCACACTCCTCGATGTCCGAGACCTCTATAAATCAGCGACATTTATCATCCAGGCCTTGACGACATATATAGTAGAGGAATCACTGTATTTCGGAAAATCGAAGAGGTCCTATTTACTGCGAACACCTTGTATACAACTATAAAACTGTGAAAAGTGGAGCTACAGTGTTTACTCGATATATGTTCCAAATGCTTATCCGATAGAAGTCCCAGAACTATCCCCACTTCTCAAGGTCTCAGATCCCAGAATCAGGTCCCCAGATCTCAGGTCCCCAGATCTCAGGTCCCCAGATCTCAGGTCCCCAGATCTCAGGTCCCCAGATCTTAGATCCTCAGATCTCATGTCCTCAGATCTCATGTCCTCAGATCTCATGTCCTCAGATCTCAGGTCCTCAGATCTCAGGTCCTCAGATCTCAGGTCCCCAGATTTCAGCTCCCCAGATCTCAGGTCCCCAGATTTCAGCTCCCCAGATCTCAGGTCCCCAGATCTCAGGTCCCCAGATCTCAGGTCCCCAGATCTCAAATCCCCAGATCTCAGCTCCCCAGATTTCAGGACCCCAGATTTCAGGACCCCAGATCTCAGGTCCCCAGATCTCAGGTCTCCAGATCTCAGGTCTCCAGATCTCAAGTCCCCAGATCTCAGCTCCCCAGATTTCAGGTCCCCAGATCTCAGGTCCCCAGATTTCAGGTCCCCAGATCTCAGGTCCCCAGATCTCAGGTCCCCAGGTCTCAGGTCCCCAGATCTCAGGTCCCCAGATCTCAGGTCCCCAGATCTCAGGTCCCCAGATCTTAGGTCTCTATAGATTCGTTGTCCTCTACTACGTTCGGCGTTGTTCAAAGAATAGTACCTCCTCGCCGATATATGTCTCTGGTTAGACCCGTGTTTTGGACATATATCTAGTAAACACTGTATAGGATTTTTCACAAATTCTACTTTGGTCACAGAAGTTGGTCCTGTCGCTGGGCGTGTCCTTTCAGAAGTTCACAGCATGACGGGCCACATTGACAGATAAGAAGAGTGCTTTTGCAATAATGGAAAAACAGAGCTATTCCAGCGAGGCGTTCTTGAGAGTGTTTAATCGCTATCGCGTTCTAGTTGATTTCCATACAATGAATGGATTCATGAATAAAGGAGATCCGAAGAGATCTCCATTGAAGGCAGCCTGCCAGCAATTCCAACGAAACGAAACCACTATCGACGTATGGAAGAATTTATAATTCTGACGGTTGCGTTGAACTATATGCAATCGCGGTAGCAATAAATAGGATATGCATCGTGAAATATTAATATTCTTCTAGCTATTTAACCGTCCGAGGGTGGTGATGAGTGACCTTTGACCCCAACTATTCCCATTCTGGAATAGCGTATCTTTAGACACCTTTAGATTCGTTTGGATCGTCTGCCAGATGTTTTAAAATGCAGACACTGATGAATAATTATTCCGTGAAGCTAAATAAACATTTCTGTTTTAGAATTCAGTGACTACTATTAACTTTTATGCTCATCTGCAGGGAAATTCACCCGTTTTCTATTCTAGATACTGATACATTTTTTATTTCTCAATAACTTTCATTTCCATGCACTTTTTTAAGCTTTCTAAGCATCTACAAAAAGCTACGGACACTCGGAGATACTATATTTTGTGTCACTCTTTTTTGTATATTCGGTGTAAGTGCAAATAGAAACCAGAATTGTCGTAGACAACAATGAACTTAAGAGTAGGTTAAACTTTTTTTCAGGAAACCAGAAGTTTTTAAGTTTTTTATGCAATCCCGTAGATTTTGCTTAGAAAACGCCGAAAATCCAAGTTTCAATCCTAGGAGATTACTAGTTCAAAAGTGATGCGTGTGTAAGATGAGATTTTCAGTATTTTTAAGAGATAAGAGTGCCGCCATGTTGGTACCTAGTGACCGTCGCGTATTATTAATGGTCATCCAAATTCATTTGCTAATACTTTACCACGAGACTTTGCTTTCTCCGTCAAGTTCGCGTGCTTAAGATTCGTAAGTAGAATTAGTAGGTCACGACCAGACGCGTCGGACGACTTCTACCCAACAGCGCTCGCGTTCGCCGAATTTTCAAACTCGATTTTCTCGGAAACAAAGCTTCCTATAAAAACACGTTGTTCCACATTTTCGACTTACTTTGTTACGTAGAATCGTCCCGTTTTCGGTTGTGCCATCAGTTATCGATCACCCGGTATAGAAATATTCTAGGACGAGTTAGAAAATTTCGCCTCGGATGTCATAGTTTTGTTTCCAGTAGTGAAAATTGAATGAAACCAATTCTACGCTGATGCCTGACGTATTTCCTTCACGGCGCGGCGTGTGTACATATGTATGTATGCGAAGCTACCTAAAACTTGCCCGAATTGGAATGCCCCGCGCGAACCAATTGTAGCACAGTTCTACATAGCGGGATATCGCGACATATATGTGTACACCTCCTATGAATTATTACGCGAAACGTCGCAGCACAGCGGCAGCCCCGAGTATTTGTTCTCCATTATTTTTTAACGTCTCGCTGGTATTGCCTTTCACCCGCGCGGACCTGCTAAAATGACCGTTGCAGATGAATAACAAAGAAACTGCTCTTCAAAGTTGCCCGCGGGACAGCAGCGAAAACATGAAACGTCGATGGAATCAATCCATACGAGCACGAACCCACCGACTCCGCAGACTTTTCAATAGCAGAGACACGTCATTTCATAATGGAAATCATTCTGGGCAGCCTCCGACAGAAATAGGGATCGCGAAGATGCTAAAATGGAAATCACAAAGAATCGCAAACGAACTGTCAATCAATGCACAATTGTGCACAATTGTCAAATTGCACCGTATAATTTCAGCAATCTGATCAAAAACGCGATCAAAAACTGCGTATCACATACGACATTTTAACAAAAATAATTTTTTATTCAATATTTGCATGTAGAATACGAAAGAAACAAAATACTTAGTATTATCTACAAACTTCTGGATTTTCAAGATAAATTTAACATTTGTGATATTATTATTATTTCGCTTCATACAATTTTTTTCGTGTAGTCGGTTTTGCACCGCACTAAGATTCTCGGAATTAGGAACTGTAAACACAGATTTTGTAAACAATTAAAATCGGGTTTATCAACGCGAGTAATTGCTAGAAATTTTGTCGTCAGTCAGGGAGTTGTACATAAGATACGGAAAAAATAGTGTAGTAAAGTTCCTGCATCTTTTGAAGGCCGTCCAAAATTATTATCTTGTCAGGAGAAGAGAAGATTGACGAAATACATTACTTCAGAAATTGCAACGACGACGTCCTCCGATATTAATATTATAGAAAATTGTTGAGGAGAACTCTCACGAGCTGTTTACGCCGGTAATCGACAATTCGATACGATTCAAGATTTAAAGGAGTGCATTAGAAGAGAATGGGACAGACTTCCACAAAAAAAATAAAAAATTTATACAAATCTCTACCGAGACGAATGGTGGAATTAATACAAAACAAAGGAAGTTCGACACATTATTAAATTGATAAACAATGTCATTTTGTTTGTAAGAATTTCATTTGTTTTAAGAATGTTCATAGTTTCCCAAATGTTATAGATTGAATGTAAACAGCACGTCTTGGGAACGTAGTAAACAAGGTCGAAGCTGGAAGTACAGTAAGGAGCAAAACTGAACACACATACGACATTTTAACAAAAATAATTTTTTATCCAATATTTGCATGTAGAATACAAAAGAAACAAAATACTCAGTATTATCTACAATCTTCTGGATTTTCAAGACAAATTTAACATTTGTGATTTTATTATTATTTCGCTTCATACAATTTTTTTCGTGTAGTCGGTTTTGCACCGCACTAAGATTCTCGGAATTAGGAACTGTAAACACAGATTTTGTAAACAACTTGGTAGTCCATCACGGTCAATGCGACGATCAGGAGTGCAGTAGTTATTAGTTTATCGTTGTTCATGCGTTAACACGCATCAATATAACATCATCAAGCCATTATCTAAAGATATGAAGAATAATATCATTTTCCGATTAAAATCGGGTTTATCAACGCGAGTTATTGCTAGAAAATTTGTCGTCAGTCAGGGAGTTGTACATAAGATACGGAAAAAATAGTGTAGTAAAGTTCCTGCATCTTTTGGTGGCCGTCCAAAATTATTATCTTGTCAGGAGAAGATAAGATTGACGAAATACATTACTTCAGAAATTGCAACGACGACATCAATGGCTGCAAAGTTATTAGAAAGCGATGTTGGAAAGAAAATTAGTAAGTGGATGGCTCGAAGGGCATTAAAAGAAGCCAATTTTGCAGCAATTGAGAAGAAAAAAAACCTGCTCTATCAAAAAAGAATGTCAGGGCCCGTCTGAGTTTTGCAAGAAAATATTTAAGCTGGAATATAGAGCAATGGAAAAAAGTAATTTTTTCCGACGAATCTAAAATCAATCGAATTTCATCGGATGGACGTTCTTGGTGTTGGAAGAAGCAAGGCGAACCTCTTTTACCGCGTCATGTGAAGCAAACAATAAAATTTGGTGGTGGTTCGCTTATGGTGTGGGGGTGCATTACGGCGCACGGTGTAGGTTCACTACATCGAATAGAAGGTATGGTGAACCAGTATAGGTATAAGGATATTTTAGAAAAAAATTTAGTGGAAACAATTGAAAATATGCCGGTACCAGAGTATGATGTCGTATTCCAACATGACAACGCTCATTGGCATTGTGCGAAGAGCGTAAAGAATTGGCTGCAAACTCAACCATTTCAAACCATGGAATGACGTGCTCAAAGTCCAGACATAAACCCGATTGAAAATGTCTGGGCATACTTAAAAATGAAGTTACAGAATAACTATAGTGCTTCCCCAACAACGATAACTGATTTGTGGCAAAGAGTGCAGGAACAGCGGTATTCTATTACAACAGAATATTGCGAAAATGTAGTATTAAGTATGCCTAAACGTATTCAGGCAATTATCAAGGTTAAAGGTTCATGGACAAAATATTAAGCGTACGAAAATCTGAAATGTTTACTCAAAATTAGTTGCGGTGCAAAACCGACTACACGAAGAAAAATTGTATGAAGCGAAATAATAATAATACCACAAATGTTAAGTTTGTTTTGAAAAGCCAAAAGATTGCAGATAATACTAAGTATTTTGTGTTTTTTGTATTCTACATGCAAGTATTAAGTAAAAAATTATTTTGTTAAAATGTCGTATGTGTGTTCAGTTTTGCTCCTTACTGTATGTCGCAAATGCTTAGCCGATAAAAGTCCCAGAACTGTCCCCTCTAAAAATTCGCTGCCCTGTTCTGCGTTAGAAGAATAGTGCCTCCTGTCCGATATATGTCCCCGGCTAGACTCGTGGTTTGGACATTTATCGAGTAGACATTGTATACGATTTTTCAGAAATCTCGGAAATTTTATGTCCAAATACTTCTTGGATCAACTGTACGTTACAGAAAAGAGAATAAAAAAGTACAACGCATTGTTTGCTGCTCAAACGATATTTTAATATTCAATTATGCTCAATGTTGAATAAGTTGGACAGAGTCGCGTATAATTAATGACAGACTCGAGAAGTCACATGAACGTTATATAATGCGTTTGAGGTTGTTAATGGACAGTATTGTATTAGCATTCTTCATTGATGTCAGTATAAATGCGTTATTGTTCCCCATTCATTGTCTGCATTGTCAAACATATTTCATGTTAAAGTGACTAATAATGAATAGCATTTGTATTGTAATCCAATGCACGAACGACTAGTTGAAAACAACGAAATAGATCGTTAATAGGCTATTAATTATAATTGCTAATGTAATTATAAATACGTATTATGTGCGCGTTGTACGAAAGCGGGAGAAAGAACTGTTGTTCCAGAAGAACCGAATTTATTGGAAGGAACATTAGACTGGGTATTATTAACATTAACACTTTGAACGCCAAACAAGAAAGCTAAAAAATTCCACGAAATTAAAGTAAGTTATTTGATAAAATAGAAATTGAAAATATTAAATGTATGATATTGTGTATTTCTCCAACTTTCCTGCATTTTACAGATCCCAATCAAATTTCGTACAATGAATATATTAACGTAAAAATTCATTTTAAAGCCTGAACAAATAATTCCGTCAACCATATATGGGTGACATGGCAGTCAACGTGTTAAACGTACCGAGTTGTAACAGGTACATGTTGCCTTATAAAAATGACAATATTTAATTTATTTAGACTTTGCGCGGTTCTTATTGCAATGCGTGCTCTACTATTTATTGAATCATTGCTGATAAAAGCAGATTTACAATTTCAAGAATTGTCAAATAAAAAATCTAGAACCGTTCATTTGTGGTGGTACGTTTAGTGTTAACAGAGGATTACTGTATCAATTAATATCGAACCAAAAATTGATTTAAATACAAATAAAACTGGTTTTCTTACGTCGAAATGATTTCGCCTCGCAAGATCGGAAAAATTTCCCGGAGTGCATCGCGCGGAAGGTGACAGCAAAGTCATTCAGAGTGTCGCACATGCGTCCACCGTCGCGGAGCAATTTTTGGATATCTGCAAATACGTCAATCATCCTAGGGGACGCACAGGGGAGGATGGGACCCCCTGCTCGCCAAACCAAGCCCTCAATATGTTTCCTTCTACTTCCGAAAGCAAAGTTGAACCCCGAAGATCCAAATCAAATTGCGTCATGTCGCGAAGACACTGACACAAAATCACTTCCGTGCGTTCCCGAACGCGCAAATCCTAGCGAAATCAGTGAATTAGCGTTGGACGTGACGACTTTGACGATCACCGAGCAGAACAGACGTTTGGGGCGGCTGGGCTGCGTCAAAGGGATTCCTGCAATATGTGTAGGTTACAATAAATGCGTTCATGCGAGATGCAGCGAAATAATTAGCAAACTCTCGCTAATCTTGCAGACCTTGTTTGGAACAAAAGAAACAATTATTCCCAGACAATGAATATGTCCTTCATTCATTTTCTGAAAGTTCCATGATGTTTCTAATCCTTCTCAGAAAATGAATCATTTCTGAAAGTGAAGATAAATTCAATAATTTTGGTTCGCGAATTGTGCGCGCGCATCGCGTCACGTGACCGGTCCGTGGCGGTAGGGAGAACGTTTTGGAAGGGGTGAGACACTGGAATTGTTTAGTTTAGTATTTGAGTATTGTAGTATCAAAACTCGTTGTCAATTTCTGAAAAATGTTGGCATATTTATTGCGATTCATTTTAATTATTATCACTACGCTTCGCGAAAATATACGTTCAAATTACCACTTTGAATATTGGAAAATTCATAAACATCGTTTATAAGTTTTGACACTGTACCAGACATTTGCTTGACGCGGATTGCCCCTCGTTTAACAAATTTGAGCTCGAATATTTTTCGACGGGAGGTCAGCCGCGAATGTTTCGAGTACATAAATAAAAGTCACTCGATCTCGTGGCGGGCTCATAAATAAAAATGCTGGAACGCCGATCCTTTTCAAGACGCCGAAGAAAGGCATGCTGCCAATAATTCTGACACAACGGAATGCCGTTATCGACATTCGTAAGAATTTATAATTCCGACAATGATGCCCTTGGTACGCGTGAGATGGCATCGACCGAGGACGCTTTAAACATCGATTTACAGACGACGATTCCTTCGGATGCGTCAATAACTGGGAGATTGAAAATGCTTACCGGCGTTCGGGAGAAATTGCGGCGCTGAGAATAACGAGAAAAAAAGATCGCGCGATAACAAATAGATCAGTGACCTTAAAACGCAGATGGAATCGTTTTCCGCTTATCGATTCGTTCGGAGTACTTCTTTCCCGGATATTACGGCGTGCATCAAAGCAAGATTTTCTTAAATAAAAGCCTCTAAAATAAACCCCAGCATTCTTTAACTACTTGCTGCACTACCTGTACACATTACTCAAAGTGGAATTCTGCTTGAGAAAATCATTTTTGCATTTGTAGCAAAAATTAGTGGCTCAAGGGTAGCTTAGAAAATTTATTAGAACAAAAATGGTTCAATATTGGTCAAGATATATTTTAACACGTTGACCGCCATGTCACCCATATGTGGGTAACGGAATTATTTGTCCAGGTTTCAAAATGAATTTTAATACGTTAATATATTCATTGTACCAAAGATTGGGATCTGTAAAATGCAAGAAAGTTGGAAGACTACTCAATATCACAGATATAATTATTTTAAATTTTTATTTCATTAAATAACACTTTGATTTCATGGAATTTTTGAGGTTTCTGGTTTGGAACTCAGTGTTAAAATAGCATAGTGAAATTTGTGTGCAATTAGTTTTATTATTATTGTTTAAATGTAAATGGTACAAATCTATAGGAAACATCTTTTTAGTTTCCCAAAGTTTAAAAAGCAGCCATTAGTATTTTCTTATCGACCAATAGTATTCTCAAAATTTCTTTTGCACGTCATCTGGGAAATTAGTCCTTCTAATTTCTAAGAAAACCCAAGTCGTTAGATTCAATGTTTAAAAGCCTTAAAAAACTCTTTTGGTCCGAATATTAATGGGCGTCACGGGGTAATAAATAACATCAATAATATACCTACCCTACTATGTTCCTATTATGTCATATTTTTGTACATCTAGTTTCTGTAACAAGAAACTGTAACAACAGGGTTTAATGCTCGCTTGATTCATAAATCATATTCGCGTCGACTGCTCAACGTCGTTACGAAATACAACGCCTCCGGCCTTCACTTTGGATTTCTCCCCGTTTATGAATATTAACCTCTTCGGGTGTGAATTTTTTAACACGAGAAAAACACGAATTAATCTTTGGTTTGATTAGAATAGTGCTTCTATGCAACAAGATTTTTTATTTTCAAATTTGGACCGATTCTATGCAGAATAGTTCTTTAACAGTTCTTAATTTTTTTTCATTTTGTATAATTTTACTTACATGACATAACACTTTTAAATTTATTATACCAAAATTTTTGTAAGACAATATTCCTCGACAAGATTTTAGAGAGGCCTCTTTATTTTTAATTATCTCTACATATTTTTAACAGAATTTCATAAAATAATTAAAAATTTCATTCGTGACTCGGAAATGTTTATTGTATTTATGTTTAAAAATTCATTTGGAGAAATTGTCGGACTTCATGCCAGGAAGAGGTTGTGCGTACGATTCACGCCCATTGTCCTGTCTATGTTAATTAAATTAATAAAAGAGTGTAACAATGCACTGGTCAAGTAAATAATAGTCAACAAGTACAACTACATTTTAATTATCTCCTCGGTATAAAAATTCAAGCTAAAGTACAAAATTTCTCTCTCTCTCTCCCTCTCTTGAATAACTCCCATGCGTCACTATGTTACTGGCATATACTGTGGTATTTGAATTATTAGTTCGCGTAGAGAACACGTAGCGACACTCGTCTCAAATAAACGTAGCATTCATTAGACTCGCAAAACGCTCGAAGTTTTACTCTCGTCGTCTCTCGAAGTTAAAGTCCACGCTGGTTTAAGAAATGCCGTGCTGTCTCTCCGAATTAACACCATACTGGTTCTCTCGAAAACACGCTGTCTCTCGAAGTTAGCAACCTGCTGGTTCTCTGAAAAATACGCTCGCGAGGCCTTTCTCTCGTCTGACGTGTCTGGCCATGACCAACCTATTCTACTTGCTGCGTACACTAGAGCACGCGATCCCGAATGATCTCTAAACTCGATTTTCTCGAAAACGAGGGGCGAAGCAAAAAAATTTTATTCTTTCTTTCCGACTCACTTTTGCGTGTAGAATTACTTCGCTATCAATTGTCCACGACACGCCCGTATATATTCACGCGTGACAGCTCGCTTATCCTTATTCCCAAAAAACTGGACACACTATCCCCCAACACGAATCGTGACAAATTTATGACACGCGTACAATGTTTTTAGATATCGACATTGGTACGGTGTTTTGTTAGTTTTCAATCGTTTCATTCAGGCTGATAAAATGTAGCAAAGAATTGTGATTTCATTAACGCCGAACTCGCCTAAAAATGACAATCCAAAATTTATTGCGATTGTCTGTAATTTTCGATATAATAAATGCTTGGACGAGGATATTCATTTCACTATTTTCCATAAATGCATTTTTATGGTATCAATAATTGGAAGATATAAATCCGGGCATTTTGACCGTGGTAGGTTCAGCGTTAATGAGAATTTTTCTGAATATAGTATTAATAAAATAATATCTCCATTAGATCTAGAAATCAATAATTGGTACAACCGTATATTTACCTTGATTATGGTAAAGTTTTTTATCTGTTATTCGTTACGTCTTCGTAATTGAAAATCCAGCCAGTTAAGCTTACATGTTTCTCATATTTCAGTAAGTGTGGTAATGTCTCGATAAGAGGCAACACTAATCCTAGACAAAATCTCCTTGCTTTAAAAATATTTTCTTATGAAACTTTGATCAATATATTTGGCACGTTTTTTCTGATTAAAATGAGTAGAAACATGACACAATTCGAAGAACTTTTGAGTTTCAAAGATTCCTTCAAAATAGTGAGAATCGATTTTGAAAGTTTACACGTTCGTCTATGAAATTGGAGATAGTGAAAGGGCCTAGCCGATTAAGATGGTCAAAAGTGCCCTTAGACGTTTTTCAATGATTGATGAACCATTTGAAAGCTGACCAAGAAAAACCCCTCTGATCAAAATTTCAACCCCCTATCTTACTCGTGAGGGTAGTTACAGGGTAAATAAGATTTTGAGCTTTTCCGCGCATTTTCCGCACTCTGATGCTGCCTAAAATTCTGAAAAAATGTGGTATATTTTGGACCCTAAGACAGATTTTTGAGAATTTTTTCAGATTTTTTGGATGCAAACTGTGGTCGTAAAAAATGAAAAACCTCAAAAAAATCGGAAAAATACAGGTTTCTCAAAAATATGAAAACATGCTATTTAGCTGTTTAGTGCCCCAATATAGTACTATAACAGGCAGTGTTGTCAATTTTTTTTAGATTTTTGGAGCGGAAACGCTGGGGTTCGAATCCCGTTGGTGGAAAAGTTTCTTTTTCCATACATCATCTTTATTTTTTCAATTTCTTATTACCCATGGTTTATTCATGTGATTTTTTAAATATTTTTTTAATGGTTTAAAAATATTTAAATAACATTTTTGAGTAAAATACATGCAAATATAATTTTGGAGTACCTATTACTTCCACGATTTTCTAATTGTATATGTTCATCATTACGGTCCTGTATAACATTCTTAATATTAACACGACAGAAACGTAGAAAAATCGATGAAGACGAGGCACTCTGTATGTATTTACTGCTTATTGATCAGGGGGTTGTTTTACTCGGGCGGCGACATCATTTTGCTAGTTATATCGTGGTATTACGAAATCGTGCCGCGTTGAAAAACTCCAAACTCAATTATCCGGGCTCCCTAATTAACACGTTATTCTGCTTCTCGTGGAGCTGTTAGCTTAGGGAGAATAAACGTCGCCGGAATTAGCAGAACAAATTTTTCTCATCCCCCGGCCGATCTACCCGGAGTTCTCGGGGCTCCCAGCAGCCATCAGCTTCAATACAAGCTACTGCGGCCTGGATCAGAAGACGAGGTGTCTGGAAATTCCATAGAGGCAAACTTTTATAGGAGCATCACTGAAAATTGCATTTTTAAGCGGAAGCTCATTTTCTAGTAATTAGCTCCGCCGGGGCTCGTCTTTGACTTAAGGATCCACCGTTTTCACACGCGTTTCATTGTTCCTCGTGGCCCCTAACCGTATCGGAATTTTGTTTCCACTCGGTGATTTTTTTTTTTCATTTCTTTTTTTACTTAACGTAGCCAAGAAAAATTACCAATCTGATCCAGAAAATACATATGACGCAAAAGTCATCGCGTTGCTGAATTTCCAGAGAATCGGCAAAAGTAATGGTTATCGCCTACACAGCTCGGCCAAGATAGATGAACATTTTTTTTTAAAAGCCTCGCTGTAAAAGTAATTTTGATCCTGAAATTGATGGCCCAATTTTTTACTTCAATATATTCCGGGCAGTGTGAAGGGAAAAAGTTTTAAGGGAATCATGCGTCATGAACGGAACATTTTTGCACCATTTCTTGACTTTTACATAGCGTTTTTTTCTGGCCTTTGTCACAGTCATCATATCATACGTCGTCATTTAAAGTAGAATTTCCGGAACGTGTGCACGCAATGTAGAAATCCGTAATGTTTTTTAATTTAATAATGCGTTTGTATGTGTACACGAGAACGTTAATGGAGTATCCAGAATGGAAAAATTACGTGATAAATAAATTGTATAAATAGGAAAACTCTTTTACTTTTCGTTGTAATGAAACAACCGAGAATACAAGCATTAATACATTGTTGATATTTTGTTAAATAGAAATCTACAGTGGTTACTCGATATATGTCCAAAACACGGGTCTAACTGGGGACATGTATCGGCCAGGAAATGTTGTTTTTTACAGTTAACTAGGCATTTGGGACATATGGACCGTTTATTTCGAAAGTAGTGTCCTTTTAAAAAAAAATGAGATATGACGTAATTTATGCTTAATTTAGTGTAAACTTTTTGTGTATAACTAGTTAGTATTTAATATCTTAAAAAATGCCAATGCTCTGTTCAATTTTTTTTTTTGCTTTTTTTTTAATTGTCAGATCTGCTAACATTTAATTTTCTCGAAACAAAAGAAAATGGATTTGCACCACTTTGAAAATAAACGGTCCATATATCGAGTAAATTCATATCAGGTGTAATTGCGATATTGCGATTTTTCTTATTGCCTAAGAATACTTCCATAAAAGTAGATCAGCGAGATGAAAAGTTCTGAATAGCATGAACGCGTGATAGTACTTTACGCGTTATCAAACGATGTACGTAAACTTTGTATTCTCGAAGCATAGCGTGCAGCGCTAACGATGTTACGATAATTTGTCCACAAATTGATATGTAGGGAATAGCGAAATTGCTGAAAATGAATTATACCGTACAATTATCGCCGGTCGTTACAAGTTGGAACACCATATAATAAGCAAATACGCTGACCAATCTACTTTGAGAGAGCGTTTACCACAAAAGTTGCCGACTCGATTTTCTCGCCGACGAAGAGTTGCCACGGGAACAATCGATATTACAGTTGTCGATCCGTCTTTCGAATCATTTGATTCCAAATATTAGGCTGACCCATGAGTAATTATGGCATGGTAATTGTGGTGAATTCCTGTAAAAGAATACGTGTTTCCTCTTCAACGATCGATACAGAACTAAAGGCAAAACAAATTCTTTGCAAATAATTGATTACTTATAGGTACCCCTAATACAGGGTGTCCCAGCATGGGTAATACAATCAAGTCGGGGGTGATTCTAAATAAAAAAAGAAATCGAAAATAAAGAATAAAATTTTTTCATTTGGGGTTTCGTTCTCGAGAAAATCGGATTTTATTTTCAGCGAGTACGCGTACACATAACTATGGTTTAGATGGATGGATCCCGATACAAGTCATACGTCACTTATAAGTAGTACTAATAACATTAGTATCAAGATGATGTGCTGTATTACTCATTTCTGCCTATGGATTTAGAGTGAATTTAAATGAAAATAAGACATGTAATTTAGTTGCTAACTTACTTTATTAATGCAAAAATTGTTGGTAATGCTGCCCATTGTGCTGCATACACAACTGTACTCGCCGAATTGAATTCGTATGAACGCATTATAATGTATTCTGTACCTTTAACTCTTCAAATACTAAAACGATCCTCGCTTTTAGTTGAGGAAGGCTTGTAATCTCCTCCTCGTACACTTTTGATTTAACATGACCCTATAGATAGAAATCAAGGGGTGTCAAATCTGGGGATCTTGGTGGCCAGTTTATTGGACCACCACGGCCAATATAACTTCGTGTAGTTCATTTAATAAATTCTTAACTTTTCGAGGAAAATGTGGTGGGGCACCATCATGTTGGAAAATGAGAGTTTGTCTAATAGCTAGAGGTACGTTTTGGATTGATAGAAACCGTTAGTCAAAACCGAAGATAATAACATACTAAGGCAACAAGTGAAACTGTGAGAAGTGCTCAGAACGTCATGTCAACAGGAATGTACAGAAGTGGAATCATAAACAAAAGTCTGTATCGAGATCCATCTATCTAGGCCATAGTTAAGTGTACGCGTACTCGCTTGAATATTCAAAACCGATTTTCTCAAGAACGAAACCTGAAATGAAAAAATATTATTCCTTACTTTCGATTTGTTTTTTCATGTAGAATCACCTCCTTCTCGGTTGTACCACCGATGCTGGGACACCCTGTATAACTAGAACTACAACAGAATGGCGCCGTGCTGTTTCACTTTCGATTAAGCTCCGAGACGAATTTGATTCGCAAAAAAAATTTGGAGTAAGGTAAAGGCACCAGTACCACCAGTACCAGTACCAGTACCTGTACCATGTACCAGTAGTTGACCACGTACTAGTAGTTGACCATTTTATAGAAAAACAATAAATAAGGTTTGAAATGTTGTTATTGTTTTGAAATTTAAACAACAGACGGCATGGCATCCGAGGTTCACTTTGATCAAAAGTGCACTTATAAGTGCACTTATAAAAACCTTATTTTTTATGATTTTCTATAAAATGGCCAACTACTGGTACATGGTCAACTACTGGTGCTTTTACCTTAAATTTGGAGTGGGACACCCTGTATAACTAGAACTACAACAGAATGGCGCCGTGCTGTTTCACTCTCGATTAAGCTCCGAGACGAATTTGATTCGCAAAAAAAATTTGGAGTAAGGTAAAGGCACCAGTACCACCAGTACCAGTACCGGTACCATGTACCAGTAGTTGACCACCATGTACCAGTAGTTGACCATTTTATAGAAAAACAATAAATAAAGTTTGAAATGTTGTTATTGTTTTGAAATTTAAACAACAGACGGCATGGCATCCGAGGTTCACTTTGATCAAAAGTGCACTTATAAGTGCACTTATAAAAGCCTTATTTTTTATGATTTTCTATAAAATGGCCAACTACTGGTACATGGTCAACTACTGGTGCCTTTAACACTTTCGTTGCGGACGAAAATAAGTAGGCTTTCGCCGGGAGCTGAAATTAAGATATTTTTTTTAAATGAAATTTTCAGTCCGTAAAATAAAAACCTGTTTTTTTTCAAAACAAAAACAATAATTCATGATGTTCAACCTAACAAAAGGTTAGGTTAGGTTAGAAAAACATATATATATATATATATATATACATGTATATTTTGAAAAACATATATTTGGGGTAAGTATAACTTATTTTATGTATAATATGATTGGACGCGCATGTGCGTCGTCCGCAGCGAGAGTGTTAACTTAAATTTGGAGTGAAAAACCTGTGGACGCGAGGGTCTCCAAGGGAACTCGATTGGTCTGTTGTCTTGGCTGGTGTTTTGCATGCGTAGAGGAACGATGAAATTATTCGAAAGCATCCATCCTAATACGATACTTCGATCTTGATACTTCGCAGGAAGTTGTCCCAGAATTGTGTGCAGAGGCGGACGTGTTACACGTTTGCGGAATGTGGTTGATTGTTAGACGAGAACCCAATTTGCCAAACTCAAGTTCGTCGTTAGGAATGGGGGGAGCGTACCGCAAGGACGTTGCGGCGTTCTATTGAAGTTGTAGCAGCTGATGTTATTATGCCGTGTTCGGCTACCTACCGGGGGCGGATATTGTGGATTTAGAGCATACCACATTTCAACTCCATCGGAGAATGCCAAAATTAAACCCCGAATCATTGGTACGTTATTAAATCCCGCGCGCCGCCGGAGCCTCCTCGCCGGCATTATTTCCATTCGATTATTGCAACAAGTGGCTTATTAAGTAATTCGGCCGCGCCTTCGGCATATTTGCGCTGTCGCGAATCGTCGCCGGTGTATTTCCGAATACAAATGCGTCGCTTCGTGCCGCCGCGGATGCGTCTTGACATGCTGGAATACACAAACGCTGAAGGAAAACGGTACATTAGTGATCGGCATACATGCTAACTTCACGGTTCGCAGAACTGTTAGACCTACTTCGAACCTTGACACATTTTCTTAATATGCACACGAACCCGTTCGAATCTGTATTACATTAGTAGAGTGACCTTATTCAGGGACAATAGGGTTCAGATCATTTTCATGGAATGGATCAACAAGCATCTAGGACTCGGATTATACAGGGTGGCTCTAAATCTATATATACAGTGAGTTCTCTATATACAGTGGCGGCCATACACTTACGTACACTTCATATTTTAACTTTAAAACCTGACTTATTTCTACGGAACTCAGATAGTAGTATCAACAATTTATTTCTAAGAGTGTTAGACCCTGATGTACATATCTGCAGTAAAACTTTGACTTATTTCGAGAAAATAAGTATTTTGTAAATATTTTGTTCCGATCTGTCGGTTTTGTAGCGGACAACTACTTACACTACCGGCCATAAGTGTTTACCCACCTTCAAATTTCGTTACTATTCAAATAATAGGTATTTTATTGTTATGAAAATGTCCGTAGCTTTAAATCCTAATTATAAGGCTAATAAAAAACATCCAAAATATTCTGTACATACACAATCAGGTACTGTAAATGAGTTTACAGCTTTTTATGAAAAACGACAATTTTGGAGTTCAGGTAAAGAAACCCATTTTTCTGAAATTTTTATAACGATCAGTAGGGAATGTGAACGCAGGTAATACAGGTATCTTAGTCTTCTCGAATTTCATACTGCATTTCATACTGCATTAAGCTTTCATACAGTAAACAGTTGATTTTCACGTGCCTAAAGAATTTCGCGAAAATTTCAAATAATATCAGGGAGAAAAGAATTATCAATTGAAACGCGCGCTCTAATAGTGTCCCATCATAGCATCGGAAGAAGTAACAGAGAAATAGCAAAGTTATTGAAGCTGAACCCTAGAACCGTGGACTACAATGTTAAAAAATATGTAGGTGGGTAAACACTTATGGCCGGTAGTGTACGTACGCTGCTGTATCGCACAGCTAAGCCAAATGTAAACAATATTTACTAGTCTTTGCTGAGCAGTGTTTACAGTTAGACGCGTTACAATAGTGCTGTGATGAGTAAAGGAAGAAATATCACGCCAGAACAGCGGCGATTAGTGCAACAGCTTCGGAAGGATGGAATGTCCTACCGAAAGATTTCTGCAAAATTAGAAATATCAGTTATGGCTTGCCATCAAGCTATAAAACATATTAAACTTCATGGAACACCAGACAACGTTCTTCGTAAAGCGAGACCTCGAAAAACTGATCAAAGAACTGATCGCAAGATTCATCGATTGTCTGAAGCGGACAGATTCAAAACTGCAGTTGCCATCCACAATGACATATCAATAGATCTCCATGAAAAAATAATTGTTAGAACTGTCCAGCGAAGACTTAATGAGTTTCAATTATACGGACGCGTTGCCAGAAAGGAACCGCTCATTTCAGAAAAAAATCGTCGCGCTAGGATTGCTTTTGCGAAAGAACATTTAAACTGGACGCCCCAGCAATGGTCCAGAGTAATTTTTACAGATAAATCGAAATTTAATCGATTTGGATCTGATGGAAAAGTATACGTGAGACGTCGCAAAGGAGAAGAATTTCATAAAAATTGTATTAAACCGACTGTAAAAGGTGGTGGTTGGCTCGGTACTCGTTTGGGGGGCTATGGCAGTGAAAGGTACAGGACCTATTCGTCGGATAACTGGAACCATAGACAGACACGTGTATTTGGATATTGTACAAAATGTATTGCTACCATTTGCCGAAGAATACATGCCAAAAGAATGGATCTATCAAGCGGATAATGATCCGAAACATTCCGCAAAAGTCGTCAAGACATTCTTGAGTGACAATAATATTCCCGTAATGAAGTGGCCGGCACAATCTCCGGATCTGAATCCAATCGAGATGCTGTGGATTGATGTCGACAAACATATAAAAAAAACAAAAACCGAAAAATATTGATGAATTGTACACAATTGTACAGGAAGCATGGAATTCGATACCTGCTAGCAGATGTGCTAGACTTATCAAATCCATGCCGCGAAGGTGTGCTGCAGTTATTAAAAATAAGGGCTTACATACGAAATATTAATGTATTATAATTATGAGTTAAAGAAACATGTGAAAATATAGGTGTTTCGATGTGTACTTAACTATGTGTCCGCAGAAAATTTGACACTTCAGTATAAAAATATAAAAAACTTTTTAATTATAGTAAATCAAGGAAAGCTATTTTGATATCTTATTATATATATTGTAAACTTATAAAAAATATAATTGATTTTCGTATACTTGTTTAACGTATACGTGTACAGGAAATAATATTTAATTTTATTAACTGTACGTAAGTATATGGCCGCCACTGTATGTCGCCTAGACCTGGATGATAAATGTCACGGAATAATCCCCACTACTGCGGGGTATATCCCGTGAGGGGCCACGAAGAGAGGCCTCGGTAAACTTAACACGGCTCGGATATGTCTCCTACACGATACATGACGCTGGCAAAACTCGTGTTGTTGACATATATCGAGAATTCACTGAAATCCAAGGAAAGGGATAATATTTTTCCGTTTGACACCTTGTTCTCAAAGAATTTCGAGGATCGTATTTAGAAGTAATTGCACATTAAATTATCGCTTTATTGTAGAACAAAGTGAAGCTTTCTCCAAAAGCTCTCCACTTTTATTTTCAAGAAGCTCTACTAGGTGCCATTTGTAAGGTTCTACAATTTCAATTACTTCCCTTTCAGAGAACCTGTTAAGACGAGTATGGTAGATAATGTGAAGTATTATATTTCATCGAAGCTTTAACAAGTTTCGGCGTGTAATCGCAGAGACAAAAGGCGGAACCTTGTTACAGGGTAAAACACAACTCGTGTCGTGGTTATCTAATCGGAACATTTCTGCTCGATCACTGCCCTTAATCTATCTAGTCATTAAAGGTTTTCCGTAAAATTCACGGTCTAGATTTTGAACAACACATGGGTCAGTTATGACCTCGAAAGCTTCATCGATTTTCGCGATTTCTAATTATCAACTTAGCTTGACAAATGTCTGCGTTGGGTGTAAAACGAAATTTACGTGCTCACGAACATATAACAACGTAATGAGTAAATATTAAACTTAATGAGAAACAACTTAATGAAGAATAAATCTAACCTAGATCTTTTAGTATGGCTGCCTAAAAAAAAAATCCCGAAATACCTCTGTTGACCGAAGACTACGTGACATGAATATAATGTATAACGCGCACGCAATTCCACCAAACGCATAATATATACATTATTATACAGGGTGTCCCGGTACAACCGTGGAGGGTGTTATTCTACATCGGAAAACAAATCGAAAATATGGAATAAAATTTTTGTCGAAGCTTCATTTTCGAGAAAATCATTCGTTATTCGATAAAAATCGTCTGATGCGTCTGATCATGGCCAACCAATTCTACTTCCTGCATATATTAGGTTGTCCGGAAAGTTCTTTTCGTTTTTTTAACAGGTACTATAAATTGGATCAAACGACCTGACATTTTTTGAGCAATTAGAAGAATTGATTTTCCAAATGATGTGCAAAAAAGTTTTTTAAAAAATTGCAATTGGTAAGAATTACATGGGAAATTAAAAATGGCACTTTTCACAACTTTTTTATTTGAACCTGTAGTGAAAATTTAAAATATGCGTTTTGTAGATCTATGTTAATTATACACATGCTGAAAATTTCATCGAAATCGATTAATATACACATGAGCTACGAATAGTTAAAACTGGTGAAAATCCTAGTTTTTCACGACTTTTGGTCACTTTTTACTTAAAATCCACAAATTCTAACATCTTTAGATGCGTGTCGTTTTTATGTGCATCAACCGATTTCGATGAAATTTTCTGTATGTTTATAATTAAAATAGATCTACAAAACGCATATTTTAAATTTTCATTACAGGCTGAAATAAAAAAGTTTTGGAAAGTGCCTTTTTTATTTGCTCTTATAATTCCTAGCAATTGCAATTTTTTCAAATTCTTTTTTGCACGTCATTCGGTAAACCAATTCTTCTAATTGCTCAAAAAATGTCAGGTCGTTTGATTCAATTTATAATACCTGTTAAAAAAACGAAAAGAACTTTCCGGACAACCTAATGCGATAGCACGCGAACCCGATTCTCGATTCTCTCGAAAACAGAGCCTCAAACGAAAAAACTTTATTCCATATTTTCGATTCATGTTTACATGTAGAATCATCCCCTCCACAGTCTCAAAATTCCAAAAACTTTCCGACGCATATTCCGCGGTGCTACGATTGCCATCGAGGGCGACACGGCTAGGACAATTTCCAGACATCATCCGTTGACAATTGCCAGCCATACTAGAAGTCTGAAGAGACCAATCTCGCGGATGACTTTCACAAAAACGACGTCGTAGCATTTCGACTGCGTCGGAGAACCAGATACGTTGCCACAATATATACAATCGATTTTTCGCGTGCAGTTGCCATTCTTCGTGAAAGTGGATTGTTATCGTTGCGTTCGAACAGCGGGTCGCGGACACACAGTGAGTCACATAATTGATGGCGCACGCTTTCAATCAGAATAACTTTTCTCCTAAATGGATCGAGCGACTTCAGTTTTTCTGAGCCTTTTTCTAACAAATGTTGTCGCATTTTTTGCTGTCAACGATACTAAATACATACAGGGTGAGTCACCAAACGTTAGCACCTCAAATATCTTTGTCTTTGTCTTTTGTTGTTTCTAAAGATACGTAAAATATGGTAAGGACAAAGTTGAATGGTACAATGGGGCTGACACGATGCAAAAAAAAATTTTGTGTTTATGTCATTTTTTTGGAGATATCAAGGTCACCTTGACCTTTTTAAATGGAACCACCCTTTTTTAAACACCTACAATGATAGTCCCTTTCATTAGGAATTCAGTGACTATAATTAGTCCAAGGTCATTCAAGGTCAAGGACAGAAAAAACGTATGAAACTAAAATATGGAAGCAGAACACGTTTATCACGGTTGAGACTTATAGGAAATAGTAAACATACTATGGTCGTAGTTAAAGTAAACATACTAAGGTCCTTCAATGTTATTCAGCATTCTTATTTACTATCAGTATGTTTCCAAACGCGATTCCGCTATGTTATATTCGATGACTGAAAAGTGTGATATGATCACGATTTACTGTGAATGTAGAAAAAATGCAGTGCAGGCCCGACTACTTTATGAAGAAAGGTACCCCGAGCGAAACACTCCTTCTAGACATACTTTCACTAATACGTACAGGTTGTTTCGAAGTACTGGAAGTGTACATGCAAGACAGTACAAACGAAAGAATCCCACGACTAATGAAGACAATGAAATTAATATTTTAGCAGCTATAGCTGTCAATCCTCACGTGAGTACGAGAAAAATTGCCCGGGAAGCAGGCATAAGTCAAAGTAGCGTAATACGAATTCTGGCCCGACATAAATTTCATCCGTTCCACATATCGCTCCATCAAGAATTGCACGGGAATGATTTTCAAAATAGAATTAACTTTTGTCAATGGGGATTGCTTCAAAATCATTCATTTTTTTCTAATGTCTTGTTTACGGACGAAGCAACATTTACTAATCATGGCTCAATTAATCTACGGAACGCCCATTATTGGTCTGTGGATAATCCGCGCTGGCTGCGAGAAATTGATCATCAAAGACAATAGAGCGTAAACGTGTGGTGTGGTATTTTGAACGACAAAGTAATTGGACCATATTTCGTTAACGGAATGATGACGGGACAGAAATACGCTCAATTTTTGCAAGAAGATCTGCCAATTTTGTTAGAAGATGTCCCTTTACAAAATCGCTACGATATGTGGTACCAACATGACGGTTGTCCTGCTCATTATGCACGAGTAGCAAGAGAAACGTTGGATTCTCGATATCCAAACCGATGGATTGGACGAGGCGGAACAGTTTCATGGCCAGCACGTTCGCCTGATTTAAATCCACTGGATTTCTTTTTATGGGGTCTGCTAAAAGAGACCGTGTACACGGATGCTCCAACAACAGTTGAAGATATCAGTTGCGTCGTCAGCGTATCATCACAGCATGTACGAATATCACGTCGGATACACTTATCAGAGTTCAACATTTCTTCAGATCTCGTTTACAACAATGCATCGACGCAGACGGCCATCATTTCGAACATTTATAAAATACAGGTATTCTGCTTCCATATTTTAGTTTTATACGTTTTTTCTGTCCTTGACCTTGAATGACCTTGGACTAATTATAGTCACTGAATTCCTAATGAAAGGGACTATCATTGTAGGTGTTTAAAAAAGGGTGGTTCCATTTTAAAAAGTCAAGGTGACCTTGATATCTCCAAAAAAATGACATAAACACAAAATTTTTTTTGCATCGTGTCAGCCCCATTGTACCATTCAACTTTGTCCTTACCATATTTTACGTATCTTTAGAAACAACAAAGATATTTGAGGTGCTAACGTTTGGTGACTCACCCTGTATATTTCACGTTTAAAAGAAAAGTGACAGTCGTAATATTTCATATTGTTCTACAAATGGCGCTGCAACATAATCCTTTTCGTGAAAACTGTGTCAAATTAACACGTGGGATGGATGAGAGTTAATTGTCTTCGAACAAAGCGCATCGTGCATGGAGGTCAAAGTTGCTTTAATTTTGTGTGCATTTAATTGATCATTCGTATTCTGTTTATCGTGTTACATACGATGGAAGCGCGATACCTTGCAATCACAGTTATGAAACGCAATCACATTTCCTGCTATCTGCCGTTTAATGGAATTAATTTCTCGTATCAGAAAAAAGAGCAGCTTCGTTTCACTGGCGTGGACAGTAATTCGCTGTATTTTACTCGTTTTATCAAGAACAGGTCTCCCTTTCTACTCTTCAGGTCGCGAGCAGACCCCATTCATTTCGTTCGGTCAAGGACAGGTCCCATTAGATTCACTTGATCAAAAACTACTTCCGGTTCTACAGGGTCGTCGAGGTGAATTCGGAATGGTCATTCTATATGAAGGAAATTTCAATAAAATTTATTTATACTTTTTGTAAAAAGTGTAAATTATTATATCTCTAGAAATTTTCGCCGACGGTGGCTTGTGCAGTGAGTTACCTTATCGACGATTGTATTGTCCATATCTGTCTTACCTACATATTAATCGTGGGACCGCCTGAAATTATTTTTGAAATTAAATTAGTATTTCTCTAAACAACCTTCGTTAACTTTCTCCAGCTGACAGAATGGTTTATTGCTCATGCTTCGCCGCAATTGTTTAATACTTTTCATCGGCACGTTGAATGCCAGTCACTGCCGATGGTGCTGTAGGAATAATCGATTAACGATGATGTCACAATTAATTAAAATGCTCGCGCACCAGCAATGGCAATACTTTCGAACTTTTCAATTGTTTGTTGCAATATAAATCAATAACTGTCGACCTAGAATAATAGAGCACATTGTCGCTTTAATAATCTCGTTTGATATTTTATCATAGAACGCACTCACAATGCTGCGCATCGGCCAGTGTTTTATAATCGACAAAGCGGCCGTGTTTTACGCAAAAATCATATTTTTGATATAATGAAATCCGGTAATTTCGTTCAATACGCACATATATTACGCAAATTCTTTTAGTATTCATGAAAATATGCAAAACATTGTTTGGGCTATAATTAGCTGTCATTTTAGCGCCTCGTCGTATTACTTTCTATTTTTTCGCAGCCATAATGATTATAAATTATTTGCCCTTGATAATTTTTTGGTGTAAAATATCTATTTTAAATCTGAAAAAATTGATAACAGAAGAATAGATTTTTTTAAATCGTTATTTAAAAGAAATTAATTATTATTGCAAGGGGTTCGAACAACAGTAATCTACTTTTCTCTGAATAAATAATGTTAACAAATAAATATGAAAACCTTGTTATCGTTCAGAATCTGTCTACTTTTTTTGCTAATAATTGAATTAACATCCACAAAAAGATCAAAATCGCTTTGTTCCAGATCTTCAAAATTTATCAAATACGCAAAGAGTACAATTGAAAATGCTACGAAGATTATGTCGTTAAGACGGATAATATTTAGAAGGCAAGCAGAGAGAAGGTGTAATGAACTCAGATAACCGCTATCCGAGGTGCCCGTAATTTTATTTTAACCGTGACAAAACAGGGAAAATAAACTGAGTTCCTTGGAAGAGAAGCACAATAAAACAAAGGTTTCATTGTGCTCGTTCGGCTTTCTTTTGAACGAAGACTCGACTTCTCTCGGTCGTACTACACATCTAGACACATTCCGCGCATTTTTTATAGTGAAGATTCCATTTCAGCGTGGCGGACATGCGAGCACAGCGTGGCACGTGTGGCGGATAATTAGACTCGGTTTTTATCAATAACAACGCTTACTGCCTTCGAATCCCCTTAATTGCTTTTTTATTTATTTCCTTTGCTAATACAGCTCGCACGTGTTCACGCTTAGTCTACGGTTCGCAATCGTTCTACTCTCTGCGCACTTCACACACAATCATACCAACTTTCACTCATCGTCAGTCGTACCACACGCTCATAACCAAACACTCTTCGTCAGTCGTGCCACACACGCATCGTGTTTGCGTGCACTTTTCATAGTAATTTTAGAGCTTTCGTCTCGATCACCTCCTTCGTTTCATCGAGTATCACGAATTTTCGTATTAATTTCTGACAAGCGTGCATTCCTGCTGGGCGAACGTTTTTTTTCCCGAAATTAGTAATCGGCGGAGTTAGTAAACACAGCTTACTGCGACCTCAATTAGTAGACATAGTTAACAACAACCTCAATTAGTGAACGCAGTTTACGTAAACAGATTAGACAAATATCGTCAACCTGTTCCCGCGCTGCAGCCAACGAAAGCTCGGTTCGACGTTAATTTGCATTTTTGTCATAACATTTCGATAAAGCGTTTTGCAACCCACATTTGCAGGGAATATAGTTCTATTATTATTTGTGAAATATGTAAACACAGTTTCATGAAGAAATCTGGATTTTTGTGTTTGCGACAGAAGTGGGTAGGTGGAATACGAAACACTAAATTTAGTATGAAATTATAATAATTATAGTCATTATATGATTGATTAATAAAATGTTATTTTGAAGAGTAAAAGTATTTTTTGCAATTATAGACACTGTGAAAATATTGTAGAAATGATGCTTGAACATTGGTGATGCCAGAGACCGCTATTCCCTCTCAGAAAATTCTTTTAAAACGGAAAATGTCCACTTAATCATTCTCACCCCTTAGCACGTCCGCTGGTGACATAATTCTGTGGTCCTTTGCGGTTCGCCACACTCACCATTGACGTACCATATCTAATTACCGGCCATAAGTATTTGGTCACTTGACAGAATCTAAAGGTGTGCACAATTTGAGATTAGATGCCATGTTACTTGTAACATAAAAATAAATTTATTCTTTTCCAGTCGCTTGCAATTGTAAAATTCATTAGTTTCGTAAACTAGTCATGCAAAAAGAACAAATTTGTGGATAAGAATTTCTGTAGAAAATTCTAGATCCGAATGTAGTTGAACATTGTAATTTATAATTAGCCGTCCAGGCAATTAATTCTCGGAGAATATCAACTTTCAGTCGTTGAAAAGTCTCTCAAGTATATGACTGCCTGAATAGGATCGACCAGTAAATGGCACCAAGTGAGCCGTTGAGGAGGAGAATATATGCACAATGAAATAGACGAACGGGTAGAACGTAAACTATTGCTGTTGGGCTTATCAAAGTGATTCACGTGAATGCCCGTTGGCATTATGCAAATGATCCGTAAAATTATTGTACCCTTTGGGCATCGGCAGACAAGGGCGTCACTGAACTTTCTCCTAAAATTGATAGAACGCTTTTGTGTCGACAAATTGATAGTATCAGCGCGAAAGGACGCAGATAACGCATCTCTATGGTCTCGTGAAACTGTATCTACGACGACAATTACACGTATGTACACCATAATAGTAACGACGTGTCGCCGAACCACACGATACAAAACGAAAACGTGACTTTTTAACTAAATTGCGAATACATAGTCGAAGTAATTAACATTGATAATTAACTGGGGATCCAAAAAATATCGAATACTAAAATTCCAATTTTTAAAAAAATTCTTATTCAACTTATGGCATTTTCGTGAAAACCAATAGTACAGGCGGTGATATTCCCCCACGATGTACCGGCTGGAAAAAATGCTACAAATTGCAAACTGTAAAAAAATTGGAAAATTTGTATTCTCCCCTCTGCAACAGTCTCCTAGAAATTGTTGCACGATTTTTATTCTCCGTTTTGTAGAACAAAAATGATAGCAAAACTGTATCAGGCAAAAGTCAACTGTAGTCTTTAATAGTAGTAGTCTCGAGCTATAAAATTGGACGAGGTTCAATGTTATAATTTCTTTTTTTAACGAAATTGTTATTGTTTAAATATCGGCGATTTTACGAAAATTTAATGTTCAAATACTTTTCGCATCCACGCGTATGCTTTGAAACGTAATTGACTTCTATGGTCTGACTATTTTTCAGTATTACTACTTGCAGTATAAAAATGTCATTAATATCTGTTACTTTTTCTTCTCTGATTTTAATATGTGACTGTTATCGTCGTATATTATGCCACCGTTGAAAATAGATAACACCGTTCCGTTATCGATTTGCATAATAATAGAAATTAATTAATATTCCAGAAACATTCATTATCTGCCGTTCATATCTCCGTGCAATACGGTAATTGGACTGTTTGCATAAAGCGCATAAATATTTTTATGAAACTCACTTTAATGAACCGAATGAAATATTAATTTCAGATTATATCATATATTATATATTATCTAGATCTCTAACGTCCTCAATATGTCAGCATTCGTGTTCAAAGAGTTTGCACGAAGATACAGAAGGAAGAATACTGCACCGATCAGAAATGTTTCAAATTCGGAAGGGCAGATATTTGAAAAATAAAATAATCGTCGAACAACGTCGCATTTTTGTTTGCAGATGACTGGCACAGCGCGACCTCGCAGCTAAATCACACACACACACACACACAGTTTCCCGTAGAGAAGAAGAATTACACGATCATCCAAAAGAGCAATGGACCTAGGAAATCGGTATAACGGTTTCCCAGGCACGTCCAAGGTTATTAACTTGGTCTTTCTCGTTACGAAGAGCGCGCGCGATCGGAATCGCTTAGATGTTTCGATTCACTCCTCCCACGGAGCCGTCCGGGAAAATCTTAGACTGGCTTTATTAACGTCCTGGAAAGTTCGTATATATCCTATTTGCAGCGAGTGACAATTTTGTTAATAAAATCTTGCCGCCGACGCGTAAGCATTTTTCAATGAAAAATCGTGATACTTTCAAAAGTGGAAATTAACGCTTGAACTACCGAGTCATAAATATTAGGTTGTCCGGAAAGTTCTTTTCGTTTTTTTAACAGGTATTATAAATTGGATCAAACGTCCTGACATTTTTTGAGCAATTAGAAGTATTGGTTTACCGAATGACGTGCAAAAAAGAATTTGAAAAAATTGCAATTGCTAGGAATTATAAGAGCAAATAAAAAAGGCACTTTCCGAAACTTTTTTATTTGAGCCTGTAATGAAAATTTAACCGTTTGTACTCCGCTGTCCCCTCTCAGGCGACATTAAAGTTTATTAGCGATTACGGTGAATTAATTTATTCCAGCGCAATCTTAAATAAAATATTGATTTTTTTGCAAATATATATTCCTCGATGTCAACCAATTCATATAAGTCCAATATCATTATAATACGTTACTTGGTTCCAAAATTATACTAAATAATACGAGGATTTGTAAAGGGCCTAGCCGGATAAGATAGTCAAAAATGCCCTTGAACCGAATTTTATCGACCAAGTGCCATTCGATAGAGCACCAAAAAAAATACATTCTGTGCAAAATTTCAACCCTGTATCTCGATCGGGAGGGTAGTTATGGGGTAAAATCAAAAAATCAGTTTTTGGCCTATTTTCCCTAGTTAATGACGTTTAGAAATTCTGAGAAAAATCTGACACATGTCAAGAACCGTAATACATACTTTGCAATTGGTTTCAGATTTTTAAAGTGAAAATCCTGCTTGTAAAAATTCAAAAACCTCAAAAAAATCGAAAAAATGCAGATTTCACATGGAAGTTCTAGAGTGACAACATTTATATTTTTACAGTAGCAGTATATTGTCATAAGTATTGTTCATGAATTTTTTCAGATTTTTTGGTTTCGTGCCCCGTTGTTAAAAAAAAATAAAAACTGATTTTTTCGACGTTTTTTCCGCGAAGAACTAAGCTAACCTTAAAATTATTACGTTCTATTTATTCTGTAAGTCTATCAGGCACTGATAAACCTTGAACATTTAAAAAAATAATTAAACAATGAAATCGGCTTGATTAGTATTTTTACTATGTCAGCGTATTACATCTAAAAGTATTAACCACATTCGCAACAACTCGATTGGGCTAGGCCCTTTCTGCCAGAATGGTTCGGAGTGCAAAGGGTTAAAATATGCATTTTGTAGATCTATGTTAATTATAAACATACAGAAAATTTCATCGAAATCGGTTGATGCAGATAAAAACGACACGCATCTAAAGATGTTAGAATTTGTGGATTTTAAGCAAAAAGTGAGCAAAAGTCGTGAAAAACTACGATTTTCACCAGTTTTAACTATTCGTAGCTCATGTGTATATTAATCGATTTCGATGAAATTTTCAGCATGTGTATAATCAACATTGATCTACAAAACGCATATTTTAAATTTTCATTACAGGCTGAAATAAAAAAGTTGTGAAAAGTGCCATTTTTAATTTCCCATGTAATTCTTACCAATTGCAATTTTTTCAAAATCTTTTTTGCACATCATTTGGAAAACCAATTCTTCTAATTGCTCAAAAAATGTCAGGTCGTTTGATCCAATTTATAATACCTGTTAAAAAACGAAAAGAACTTTCTGGACAACCTAATACAGCTGATGTATGTTGCTTTGTAATAACGACAAGACTACATCTGTTCAACTCTAATATCATTTTTATTCTAAAATATTTTTATAATTTCAGTAATTGTGACAGAAAATTGGGGACCAGTCATTTTGCACTGGTTCGGTAGTTCTAGTGTTAATATAACGCGGATAAACTATTGGATAGATTTGGTGGAACTGTAAAAATAACGAAAGAGTTTCGTGACGATGCTGATTATTACTTGCAAGACAATGGGACACCGGCACTCTCGGCTAAGAAGGTCAGCTTCATTAATAAACTTTTCATTGCCGTTTACTTGCCGAGCACGTACATTAAAAACAAGGGAAACGCACGGAAAGCGATAAAATCAGTCGTATATTACATTTCTTATGCGAAACGGGAGTACTTTATGCATGCAGCGAGTCTGTGCTGTGCGAAAAATACAAACACAATCCTTTCGCTATTTCTACTTCAATTAGCAGGAAATTTTAATAATTATGCGCCGCGCTGCCGAGGGAAACCGTTGTTACGGATGTCATATTTTCCGTGTCGTATTCATCGCGAAAATTTTAAATTTCTGTTTTCAAGTTGTTCCGCACCGACAGCGAACATGTTTCTGCTAGTAGAAAATGGCTCGAATAATTGTAGTCCTCATTAACGTCAGCTGTAATGTACCGAAACATAAGTCGCGTGTTATTTCTTATAATATCTGTCGTATAAATTTATTATTGCCTTAAACCGAAAATATCTAATGTAAAAAATTTCTAATTGATAAAATTTGGACAGTTAATTCATACTTAAATATCTAATATTTAAAACTTTGATCTCCAAACAAGAAAGCTAAAAAATTCCATGAAATCAAAGCAAGTTATTTAATGAAATAGAAATTGAAAAAAATTAAATGTACGATATTGTGTAGTTCTTCAACTTTCTTGCATTTTAATGATCCTAATCAAATTTGGTAGAATGAATATATTAACGTAAAAATAATTCCGTCACACACCCATATATGGGTGAGATGGCAGTGAACGTGTTAATAAATCTTTTAATATGAATATGTGTTGGTGAAACTATAGTATTTCAAGAATTTCGAAATTTCAGTAAAAATCTAATTTGTAATTCAATATATTGCGAAACGGTGGATGGGGAAGAGGAAGAAAGATCGAAAGTAAGCAACAAAAGTTTGCGTTCGAGAAAACAAGGATGAGAAACCACTGTTTTCTTCGCCCAGTTTAAAATTAGAACCGTAAGACTGAAATATGAGTTCTCCCCTCAATGAGTTCTTTCCACTCGGTCTGAGAAAATCGCTGAGAATCGGAATCTTATGTAACGACGCTCCTGTTTGCACGACTGTTAATAACGTGTTCGATAAAGTTGCAAGACTGTCGTCGAGCTGGTTCCTTCGTGAGCCATAGGGATTCAGCTCTCCGGTGCCATAAACTGCTACTGGAATTATCTAGGATTGGGTACGTGCTACCAAAATTTTATCCCCACAGTTGTTCGCCGAGATTTGTTTGTTTACGAACATCACGAATATTACCGGTTGTATTTACGGCGTAATTTTTATCGGGAATAACAAAAGTTTTCTATTGTGAAAACAGAAATATAGAAATCGCAGCAGTAAAACTGCGAGTCCATTTTCGCGATTGATTTTTCCTGTTTTTTTTTCTTTTTCTTTTTTTTTTTTTTTAATGCACTCTTCCGGAGCTCAACAATCTCCACGAAAATCCTGACCGCTCTCCTAACTTGGGTGGAAATATGCCGGGACCAGTGAAAATTTGAGCGCTTTTATGCTTGCGCAAATCCCACGCTACTCCAGTTGCACGACGTAAGCACCGGAGAACATTTGTGCGTTTACTTTTAGAAAACCTTGGGGTCTTATAACAGTGTTTAAAAGCGTACGATGAGTATTTGCAACGAGGCTGTGAATTTATACAATAAAATGACCTGTGAAAATTATAAAATTAATAATAAAAAAAAATTAGTAATACGTTCCTTTTCCATTTTAGGAGAGAAGAAATTTTGTCCGATTTGTATTTGCATGAAATGGCCTAGGAACATGCGATTTTGCGTAAATATTCGCAGTCTATTGACTACACATAAATGGCGCTGTAATGTATGAAAGTTAGGACGTGTTCACTATTTTCGTGAATTCCGCCAATATTATTGCACGAATGGTTTACCCGCATGTACCACCGTTTCCGAGTCTCAAAAACGATGTGATCTCGATCTCCTCTATGGAGACGTAAACTGAGCCGTATTCAAAGCCCTAACAAGTCGAACTCTTGACCCGCTTTCAATGGATACTTCAAAACCAGCGTTACAGATATAGGAACCGGGCGCAGGTTACGTTGAACAGTCTCGCAAAGCCTGAATTTAACAGTATGTGTAGAAAACCTCGTACTTCAACGTTACGTATAATTAAAGGAGCGTGAAGGATCTGATTAGAAAATTTACTCCCCGAGATAGTCTTGTTTGAGAAATTTATGTGTCGGTATTTTCGCGTTTGATCCAGCCACCTCTGCATAATATTCTATACTGTGGAAATTGTAACTTAAAAAGTCTCTAATCTTTTTAATCGAGAATTTAAACTTGAGAGAAAAAGGTTGGTTCTTTATGATACTGAATATGAATCCATAAATTTAACTAATAAACTTTAATTATGTAATTGCTCGACAGAAAAGAAAAATGTATGTGCGTTTAACGTTACCGTTAAAAGTCGGGCATGCCATATGGAATGGAACAATATTTTAAATATGAGGACAAAACTTCCGGAAAAATGAGTTGAAAAATTTCGCGTTGTCCATCGCGTGAGAGTATGGCATTCTTTACTGAAACGATCGCATTGGTCAGTGGACAATCGCCGTAGAAGTACGTCAGGGGGAACAGCGATGCACCGCGGTATTTCTATTGCAATTGAAAAATAGCTACAATTCATGAAACATTCTCCTGGATTCTCTGACCCAGTTCCTCGTGCCAATGCAAAGCTCGCAGAAAATGGGTTTCCTAGGGTTTTAGAAGTACTGGAAGAATATTTGGTGGCGGCCATTTATCTATGGGAATTGCGAAGCCAAATCGTCACGGAAAATTCGCTCGGTGTATTACAAATCACGAACTTACAAGAGTTACTACGAAATTTCAATCGTTGTTAATCGATGAACCGTGCACACGTGAATGTAGCTTTTCATTGTTCAATTTTTCGGAAGCTGGCCAACAGCACTTTGACACAATTCTATTTTACACGAAGTGTGCAAGGAAAAATTTAAGTACGACTTTATATTAATACGAGTACACAGTATGGACCACAATAGTTTAAGCATAAAGTGTGCAATTTTGTAAATACTATATTTAATTATTTTATTTTGCTTCAGTTTTTCGGAAACTGGCCAACAGCACTTTGGCTCAATTCTATTTTACACGAAATGTGCAAGGAAAAATTACAGTACGACTTTATATTAACACGAGTACACAGTATGGGCCACACTAGTTTAAGCATAAAGTGTGCAATTTTGTAAATACTATTTAACTATTTTCTTTTGCATCAGTTTTTCGGAGGCTGGCCAACAGCACTTTGGCTCAATTCTATTTTACACGAAATGTGCAAGGAACAATTTAAGTACGACTGTATATTAATACGAGCACACAGTATGGGCCACAATAGTTGAAGCTTGAATGTGCAATTTTTTAAATACTACTTAACTATTTTATTTTACTTCAGTTTTTCGGAAGCTGGCCAACAGCACTTTGGCTCAATTCTATTTTACACGAAATGTGCAAGGAAAAATTACAGTACGACGTAATATTAATACGAGTACACAGTATGGGCCACAATAGTTTAAGAAGTGAATAGTTTATGAAGTGTGCAATTTTTTAAATACTATTTAACTATTTTCGTTTGCTTCAGTTTTTCGGAAGCTGGCCAACAGCACTTTGGCACAATTCTATTTTACACGAAATGTGCAAGGAACAATTTAAGGACGACTTTATTTTAATACGAGCACACACAGTATAAGCGCACAGTACGAGCACACTATTACAAGCATAAAGTGTGCAATTTTGTAAATACTATTTAACTATTTTCTTTTGCATCAGTTTTTCGGAGGCTGGCCAACAACACTTTGACACAATTCTATTTTACACGAAATGTGCAAGGAATAATTTAAGTACGACTTCATATTAATACGAGCACACAGTATGGGCCACAATAGTTTAAGCATGAAGTGTGCAATTTTTTAAATACTATTTAACTATTTTCTTTTGCTTCAGTTTTTCGGAAGCTGGCCAACAGCACTTTGGCTCAATTCTATTTTACACGAAATGTGCAAGGAACAATTTAAGTACGACTTCATACTAATACGAGTACACAGTATGGACCACAATAGTTTAAGCATAAAGTGTGCAATTTTGTAAATACTATATTTAACTATTTTCTTTTGCTTCAGTTTTTCGGAAGCTGGCCAACAGCACTTTGGCTCAATTCTATTTTACACGAAGTGTGCAAGGAAAAATTACAGTACGACTTTATATTAATACGAGCACACAGTATGAGCCACAATAGTTTAAGCATGAAGTGTGCAATTTTGTAAATACTATATTTAATTATTTTATTTTGCTTCAGTTTTTCGGAAGCTGGCCAACAGCACTTTGGCACAATTCTATTTTACACGAAATGTGCAAGGAACAATTTAAGGACGACTTAATTTTAATACGAGCACACACAGTATAAGCGCACAGTACGAGCACACTATTACAAGCACAAAGTGTGCAATTTTGAAAAATCTATGCATACGACGTAACTAAAACTGATATTTTACACGGGATTATGCGAATGGCTCTGCAGTTTCTCGAAAGTTTAAATTTTACACTGCGTCCGAGGCAGTGAGAGACTGTGAAAAATCGCAGTACATAAATCCATAAGGAACAATATATCTGAGAACACATAAATTCCATTTCTTCGTTCTACACTCTGCGGATATACTGCGAATTGTATACCACAGAAACTGTTCGGAGGTGAAACCACATTTTTCGATATAGGTACTGGTTGTTCGGCAAACTTATTTAAATTTGTGACATGTAATTCGAGCGAAATCAAAATTCGTAGATCCTGCCCGGTTACGGCACGCAATAACTATTTTTTTTTTTATCTGTCATAATTTATTACCGATTTCTATGTCTTGCGAATCCATGTAAATAGGCCATCTGCCCTGTGAAATTGCCAGTAATTGCAACAGGAGACAGGTTGGTACAACCTGTGAGTAATTAGTGCAGATTACTTCATTAGCGGAAACGTAGAAGTAAATACCGCGTATCGATGCCAGCTGGCTTCGATTCACAATAATCAATATTTTATAAGCAATCCGAACACTCTGAGATCGTTTATGCAACCGTTTCCAAAGAACGTATGAGCGTTGAAGCCACTTAATATTAACCTCCTTTTTGTTACGTAATCTCAATGTTCACAGTGTTGCTGTTATTCGCGCAAAATTTCGTAATGTTTCAATGCATATGGCGGAATTTATGTACGACTAAATTCAATGTGCACATACATATGTACGATCGCAACCACTGGAGCCTTAAGAAACGATAGGAAAGTACGAAGAGTGACAAGGTATCGACAGTGCTCGACGAATATTGAACTCGTGGCTTTGAATCCAACATGCTTGATTCGTTCCACTTGTTCCCAGGAATCGACGCGACGTTTACTTTATTTTCGAGGCGAACGAAAATATTCTTACTCTATGCATGCATGCTCTAAACAATTCAATATCGTTTTACGACGAAGACACTTGTCGTAACCATGACCATGTTGAAACTTCGTTTCCACCATTATTAAAGTCAACTCACCTTCAAAATCTACTTTAGTAACACAATGAGTCAATTAAATCATATTTAACACGCTGACCGCCATGTCACCCATATGTGGGTGACGGAATTATTTGTCCAGGTTTAAAATGAATTTTTACGTTAATATATTCATTGTACCAAATTAATTTTTTTCAATTTCTATTTCATTAAATAACTTATCTTGATTTAACCTCCGATTAGAGGTTATTCTGCATTCTGTATTACATACATAATATTACAATCTTAATATATTATAGCCTTATTCTAATGTGAAAAAAACTTATTTTGATTTCATTTTTGCGATCAAAGTGTTAAATCGTATTTAATATTCCTCTCTAAACTTCTAAATTTCATCTAAATCCATAAATATTACGCATTAACACTAAACGTACCGAGCTATAAATGTAACAGATACATGTTGCCTTATAAAAATAATAAGATTTAATTTATTTAGACTCGAAAGATACTTATTGAATCATGGAAGCACTTTTATAAATTTAAAAATTGTCAAATAAAAAATCTAGAGCCGGTCATTCGACCGGTGGTGGTACGTTTAATGTTAATTGGCTAAAATACCGAACACCGGCCAAATCCGATTGAGCTGAAATTTGGAAAATAGGTTAATTTTGTATGTAAAACATTTTTCTCAAAAGGATTTTCGGCGGATCACCACCGTCCCAAAGAATAATTGTTTGTCAACGTTTTCAAAGTGGTGAATTTCTTTTAAAGACAGAGTGGTTCATCACCAGGGCAAGTGCTTCAAAATGGACTTTTATAAAAAAAAAAAAATCAGAACGCCACCGCAACAGGATTGGCATCCACTCGAATCAAAGGCGGCATTGTTATAAATATTACATAAACACGCGGCGGTTTGCGAAGGTTTCTATTAACGCGATAGAGATCGCCTTTGTACGTGTCGGTGGCCGGTTGATTTATTCATAAACGTGTACAAAGTGGTCCTAAGTTTCCCTTCGAAAATTGCATCGGCACGTTCTACCTGCGAGCGGAGACGGACAATGTTGCGGGGGCGAGGAAAATGTTCTGCGAAAAGAGAGAGAGAGAGAGAGAGAGAGAGAAAAAAGAAGAAAAAAATAAGTCGACGAATAGGAATTCGGGCCGGTTCCGTTCGGAAAAGAAAAGGTGTGTCGTTAACGGACGCGCAAGAAATTTCATCCGGTTTCATATTCAATGTTCGCGACGCGAATAAAATTGTCCGCGCGACCGGTCGCCGACAAACATTTCCATTCAAATAATTCTATACGGCCATTGCTCGGCGGACACGGGCTGTAAAAAAGAAGCAGGTCTTCAACAAAAGGTGGAGCGCCGGTCGTACATAAATCTATATGGAACAATACATCTGGGTAACACACAAATTCCTCTTTTTTTTCCTCTCCCCTCACCCTCTCGTTCATGGACACACCGGAGCGGCGCGCCGCGAACGACGTATCACAGATACCATTCGCAGATGAAACTACATTTTCACCACTTTCGGGATCAATAGTGCATCGCTGCGGATGCGTCCGCGTCCTGAACCTCTCGTGTCTCTTATTGTGGTTGAAGAATAGCTGCAATCCCGAAACATCCGTAGATTCTCTGACCTCTTTCAAGAGGGTCTTCGTCACTCTCCGCCACGTCGTCGTAGTCGTCGTCGTCGTCTTCGTAGTCGTCGTCGTCGTCGTCGGCCTCACCACACACTACAACCACGAACATCGCTGTTCTCCTCTCGTGGAGCACCTTTTACTTAGCGCGGCGCGCAAAGTGTGTATTTCCGTGTGCACGCCGTTCGAGTGCCATCTGTCGTGGAACTTTCTGCTTCCACGCGTCCTCGCGTTTTCTAGTAATTCGATGGAACGGTAAATTGCTTCTCTTTCTCGCCGTAGGGCTGCCGAGAAAGTGGGTTGCAAACCGGGCTCGGCAAGACTCGCGCGGACCGTTTCTGCTAGGAGGGAGGAGGAACGTCGCGAAACTGTCGCCGACGACATTATCCTTCCACAGACAGAAACACCCCCGTTGTCGATTTCAGGATGTATGTAATGAGTGTTCTCGCCTTGTTTCCCGGCGACTGCAATGGAATTACAATCCTCCGCCCGCTGCGGAAACTCTCGTTCCGCTCGGCTACGTACGACCATAGGCGAGGGGTGTAATCTTTGCACAGGCAAATCCGCCGGGAGCCTCGATAAAATTTCGCATTCGATTCCCTTCGGGGAGACCTACTGTAACAATATTTGATTCTATATTTTGAATTTACCTTCGCATGAGACGCCGCTTCCTTTTCAATTGCGCCGCGGCCTCCGTTCTCGATCCTACCGCGTGTATCCTTGATCAAGGACCTTTCTTGTTTTCTATTGTCTCTCTATTTATTTCGAACATTCTGTATTCTACTCTACTGTAATCTACTCTAGTTGCGTGGTTTCGAGGCATAACTCCATGTTAACGCTTTGAGTGCCAAACCAGAACCCTCAAAAATTCCATGAATACAAAGTAAGTTGTTTAATGAAATAAAAATTGAAAATAATTATATCTGTGATATTTAGTAGTCTTCCAACTTTCTTGCATTTTACAGATCCCAATCAAATTTGGTACAATGAATATATTAACGTATTACAATTCATTTTAAAACCTGGACAAATAACTTCGTCACCCACATCTGGGTGACATGGCGATCAACGTGTTAAGGGGTTATATACAGTTAGAATTTTCAAAAAATTGATGTTTTTTATTTCATTTTCGTAATGTACATATATTTAAGTATATGCACAAAAAATTTCAAGTCAATCCGGCAATTATTTTCGAAGTTACACGCATATTTGTAAAGACGTGTCGGAGCGTTTGAAAGTATGGGGCGATGTTTCGACGCGTTTTTCTCGAAACTGTGTTTTCAAAGTCGGTGACCAAGATTTCTCGGAAACGGCTGAACGGATCACTCTCAAATTTTAACACAAGCTTCTTAAGTATATTTTTTAGTAATTAATCGAAGCTTTTTTCTCTCCGATGAATATTTTTTTTATAGACAATTTAAGGCCAAAATTTTTGTGAAAAACCGATTTTTTTCTTTGAAAAGCTACCATTTTGTGACAAAATTTTATTTTGCTTATTCCATCGATTAATTACTAGATTATACATTTCTTTAACGAAATCAGTTTGGTTTTTTCATTTTTGATGATCCAGTCCAGAGATATAGTGGTCACCGCAAAGCGCCTTTTTTTAGAGGAGCTCCAGGAGATCAGCTACAGCAGGTTTCAAAATTATTATTTTTACAAATAAAAAATGTTAAAATACAGTTAAAAGTTACCATAACATGTGTACAAATTTTTACATTAATAGATGTAAAAGTCTTCTCAGGAAAAATTCTTAAAAAATTGCTTTTTTTGGGCCTCCTAACTGAATATAACCCCTTAATACAGTAAGGAGAAAAACTGAATCAGTAACCACAAGTTTTGTACAAATCATTATTTATAGCTAGGAATATAGAAGAATAACAAAAAATCAACATTATAATTGTTTTTGTCATAGTTAGAAGTAACTTGAGAAATTTTTTTCAATAATTAATGTCTCCTCGAATGTTTACATAGGATGTTCTAGTAGTATGTCTAGATTTAGCACTTTGGTATGTTTACAAACTATTAGTCTACGTCTTAACGTTTAGTTCTTCGGAATCAGTCGAACGGAAAAGCACGATTGATTTTTTGTTATTCTTCTATATTCCTAGTAATAAGTAATGATTAGACAGCGGATGTTTATGCAATTTCCAATTTTCATAGAAAAATTTTAAGAAAGTGGAATGAAATAAAATCCTATTTTTAATGGGAACAGCCTTTCTAGATCCAAAGCAAATAAAAATCGTGTTAAATAATTTCGAATTTTATATTGTAGCATTTTTTGAACATTTCCATAAGCCATAAATGCATAAAGATCCGCTGTCTAGTAATGATTTATACAAAACTTGTGGTTATTGGTTCAGTTTTGCTGCTTACTGTAGTCTTTTTAGGTAGATGTACGCGTAGAGGACGAATGAAGGTCGACTTCTAAGGTGTAACGTCTGAGGTATTTGTCAATACGTGCGAAGAAGAAATAATTTTCCTGAAAATGGAGAAACGTACATAGTTACAGAAACGTACATTAGTTTTCAAATGTAAATACAAAATGTTTATGAACGGAACGAGATAGACCCGAAATTGTTGACGTGTAAACTAAAATCGGTGGATGTTATTTACATTCGCGTGAACCCGAGCAAGAGTGAGCAGAGCGATACGATTCTCGTTTATTGGGCATGCGAGGCGAACTTCGTGAGAGCGAAACGTGTGCATCAGAAATATATCCTGACCGAAATCAACCATCGCGGCTTACATCTCGGGAACTTAATAAAATGCCGAGGGAAACTGGCAGTCTCGAACGCAATCGACGAAAAACTGGAAGAAACGCGAAGAGGAATATTATCGCTGTTTTTGTCGCATATCGGCGCATGGCAAATACACTTGCCGACAAAAGTTAAGAAACAAAATAGTCGTTTGGGAATTAGTGTATATTTTTAATCTCCTGAAATACACATGTCCGGATTAAAAATAACACGACGAGATTACGCATCATACATGAACATACAATAAGTTTTTTGGGGATTATACTTGTATAAGCACTACAATTAATATTGAGTCAAGAAAACAAAATAAATACTTGTGACAAAAGTTAAGAAACATGAAGACTTCTTGCAAGAAGTAGAGTAAGCAATGTAAACAAACATGTTCGAAGGAGTCTAGTCTCCTTCCTGACATCGTCGAGTGTGGTTTGTATTATTAGCTGCAGTAAATATGGCAGGAAGGTAACATTTAACTGAAAGTGCGAAACAAAGAATAGTTGAAATGTTTAGAAAAGGGCAGAGGAAAACTGACATTGCAAAAGTGTTTGGTGTAAATCGTTCTGTTATCACAAAGATTGTAAAACGTTTTCAAGACAATGAAACTGTTAAAGTGGCACCACGAACCGGTAGACCACGAAAAACAAGTAAAAAGCTGGATCGTCGAATTGCAAGGCTGTCTAAATGCAATCCATTTTGCACAGCTGTCAAAATTAAAAGTCAGTTGGACCTCGGGAACATTAGCAGTAGGACAGTTAGCCGTCGTTTAGATGAAAATAATCTTTTTTCACGGAAGGCATGTAAGAAACCATTTGTTTCTAAGAAGAATCTTAAAGCTCGGTTGGAGTTCGCTAAAGAGCACATTAACTGGTCTGTTGCTGAGTGATCAAAAATTCTATGGAGTGACGAAAGTAAGTTCAACTTATTCGGAAATGACTCCAGAAGTAACGTACGACGTCCTATTGGACAGCGATTTAATGTCAAGTATCTGAAACCAACAGTAAAATTTGGTGGTGGTAATGTGATGGTGTGGGGCTGTTTCTCACGTAACGGTCCTGGTCCGTTAATACAAATAAAGGAGACTATGGATAGATTTGTGTATCGCGATATTTTGCAAAATCATATGTTGCCATTTGCTAAGGAGAAAATGTCAATGGAGTGGTCATTTCAACATGACAATGACCCAAAACATTCTTCTAAATTAATTAAGGCATTTCTCATGGAGCAAAATGTTAATGTAATTAAGTGGCCAAGTCAATCTCCAGACTTGAACCCAATTGAAAATTTGTGGGATTACGTTGGACGTCAATTGGGGAGTCATTCATTTACTAATAAAGCGGAGTTAATGCGAGAAATTACGAAAATATGGTCTAAAATACCACCCAAGCATTGTGTTCGATTAATCGAATCAATGCCATTCAGACATATCAAATCCAAGGGTTATCCAACATCTTGTTAGATCATCATAAAAAGTATAAACACCTGCACATTGTTGTTTTTTGTTAAAAGTGATTACTAGACATCGGATCTTTATGCATTTATGGATTATGGAAATGTTAAAAAAATGCTATAATATAAAATTCGAGAGAATTTAACACGATTTTTATTTGCTTTGGATCTACAAAGGCTGTCCCCATTAAAAATAAAATTTCATTTCATTCCACTTTCTTAAAATGTTTCTATAAAAATTGGAAATTGCATAAACATCCGATGTTTAGTGATTACATGATTCAAGCACAGTATGTTTCTTAAATTTTGTCACAAACTTTTCTTTCGTTTCCTTGACTCAATATTAATTGTAGTGCTTATACAAGTATAATCGAAGAAAAAACTTATTGTATGTTCATGTATGATATGTAATCTGTTCATGTTATTTTTAATTCGGACATGTGTATTTCAGGACAATAAAAATATACACTAATTCCCAAACGACTACATTGTTTCTTAACTTTTGTCAGTAAGTGTATGTATCTCGGGACTCGGAAATTAGTCAAGCGAGTGTCGCGCGGATTCGCATCTGCTTCATTGTTGTCGCTACACTGCGGAACTTTATGCAAGGTAAACATTTTCTATCGGAATTACAACAAACTGGTGCGAAAAACACAAATTTCTTTACTCTCTTAATATTTTTAGCAGATTGAAAATAGTAGTACTCCTAAATACTTCTAATATGTTTGCTGATTTTAAATTACAATTAAGGTAAAGGCACCAGTAGTTGACCACCATGTACCAGTAGTTGACCATTTTATAGAAAAACAAAAAATAAGGTTTGAAATGTTGTTATTGCTTTGAAATTTAAACAAAAGACGGCATGGCATCCGAGGTCCACTTTCATCAAAAGTGTTCCATTGTTGAGTGACCTTTTCTAGTGACCATTTTATATAAAATGGTCAACTACTGGTACATTTGTGGTTCTTGTCACAAATGCATAAAAACCCCAGTCTACTTGACACCAAGAATTTCAGTCTTAAAAATGTAGTTCAAGATCATTTGCAGTAACTTTTTCCTTTGCGAAAATGTTCTTCGCGGCTTTGTTCAAGAGTTATTAACGAAAAGCACGGACCAATCAGAGCGTAGCTAAAGTAGGCGGATTCTGGCTCGCCCAATGCCAATGCCACGCTCCGCTATAGCCACGCTCTGATTGGTCCATGTGTTTTGAACCTATTTTTTAACATTACGCTTATTTATAATCGCATTAGCACTTAACTCAGCGGCATAATGAAGAATTCGAAAAAATACTCGATCTATCAGGAACCGATTGTCAGTTTAAGAAAAATAACAACGCCGATTATGCGAAAATTTCAATTCAGTTTATGTCGAGTCTAGTCCCGTTCCTTCCGTAAGCTAGCTGGAGAGATGATTAAATATTTTATTATTCTTCTCCCGGCATCGCATGCAGCCCCTCATTCCGTATCAAGTAACTATAAAACTTTCGTCCGAAACGTTTTATTGTATCTCCAATAATACCCAGATAGTATCCGAGGAATAAAACTTCGAAAGTTACTTCGGCTTCTGAACTCGAGTCGTTGTCGATAGAAAAAGGTACGTGTCTCGTAATTTTGCTTACTCTAGAAATACGTGAAGTTCCACAGTAATCGACATCTCCGGCGATCCCGTATAATCGAAAAATAAATTTCTTTTCAATTGATAACTTTCCTCCGCGGGTAGGTCCTCGTACACGGAAATACACGAAGGGAATTTAAGTTTGAAATTAGAAATGTCAGGTGAAGCATATGTAATTCAACACGTCGCTGGCAACGTTTACTTGAATAACAACCTCCGTGTTTCGCTGAAGTTAAGAAAATCGATCGAATCGGATCGAGCTCAAATTTTCAACATAGCCTCATTTTGCATTAAAAACGCGTTACTCAAAAGGATTTTTTGGCGAGTCAAACAAAAATTTTGCATCACATTAGAGATTTTCTACCTTACCGACGAAATTTTGGTTAGGTCTGGCTTAGGCTTGGGTCTCGTCCAATAAAGAATTTTGATAAATAAAGTAATTAATAAGAGCTCGGTGCAAAAAAGATTTTTAAGATTGCTTCATCTTCATTTCAAATATACAAAAATGTGTAAAACTTCAATCAGCTTAGTTTTATTGAAAAATGGGATTGTCTTCAATTGCACACTGTATCTAGTATGGTTACAATAGTTCGATTTTACTTCTAGTACAATGAAATTTAAGCTCTGCATTGTCCGGGAAAAGGATTACAGTCAATGGAGAATTTATAGAATAAAGAAGACTTTCCAATTTATGGTCAGGAGACCGTTTCCTAGGAATTTAGGTTACAGCCTCCTTCAGGAGAGGCGTAGGTCGTCCTAAATCTTGTAGTCGTATTTTACAGGCTCGACGCTGGTCTTTGTAAAGTCGGCCGTGTTGCATTAGAACCTCAAAAATTGCGTATTTGCGATGCAAAGTTAAGAAAAGTCTCTGTCCAGATTTCCAGTAGTAAATTCGAACATTCATTAAGTTTGTTCAACCTGTTCCTTTCATTTTGTTATTCTCCTTCATGAAACTTTGCTTTTTACAAAGTGTCTACGGTCAGATTTGCTTTGAATTGCTTCGCATTGGTTTTTCAAGACGCTCGTTTTTGCTTTGAACATTTCCTTGAGAGCCTTTATAAATTTCGAAGGAGGAACGCATTTCTGTGAAGGTACCACTTGAATTTTGTGCTCCTTTCAGTGGAAATGCTGTGTTACACCGGGGATTTCCCCAATTCTCTAACCGTGTTAGAGCGAAATCATGTTGGTAGGAATGCTACCTTACACAGAGGTCACGTGTACACGTACACAATAATATTACAATGATCTACACACTGTCAAAGGAACCATTCCTCACTCTCTCTCTCACTGCTAAAAAAATATAATTTATCAGTGTCCTTTAATTTTTTCCAAGCATCAAAGAAAAACAAAATTTTGCGCACGACGATTGGCCGATCCTCTTCCGAAGGTAGGAACTGACCTAGAAATTAAACTGTTCGACTTAATCAAGGACTAATTCGCAAAATCAGGCCACCCCAAGATGTCTCTCGCAAGGGTTGTATCAACCCTCGAACCTTAAAATACATTTAATTACACGTTCGTGTACTAAAAATTTTGCTGCCAATTAATTATCAAGAAAAGATTATCACCGTTTAATCCCTCGCGGAAAAAAACTCGTTGCATCGTACATACAAAACAAAAATTCAAATTGAAATAAGTTGACGAGATTTACCGCGGTTCTTTGTCAATTTAGCTCGCGTATGTCGCGGACGTGGACGTTAAGCGGTTAATTAAGTTTCGCTCGAACATTTCGCTCGCGGAATAATACGACGGTTTCTCTGAAGCGTGCATAAATCTGCGCAAAAGAAGACAATGCAATTGTCCCTGCGGACGAAACTTGTAGAAAGATAAGATATGAACTTATGAAATATTTCTGAAAAAATAGAACAAACAAACTGCTTCTACTATCCCAAAAAATTCGAAGTGGTACGTTCCGATATTAACCCTTAGCACTCGAATGGCGACTGTAAGGCGCCACTAAAAATTGCTGTATCGTTATTGAAAATATTTTTTACATTATTAAATTTGTTTGTATGTAGTAAATTACTGAACACTTCAGTAAGTTGTAGTATCTTAATATGTATAACATGAAAAAAAAAAAATATATATAGGAGGGAAATATTCTACGTCGGAAGAATTGTTTCGTTTTGGAGTTGAAATAGCTTCGAGTGCAAAGGGTTAACCCCTTGCCCTACAATATCGAGTCAGACTCGTTATGAACATTCTGAACAGAGTTTAATAAATATGTGTGTTATTAATTTCCTTTAAAAATTCTATTTTGTTTAGTTGATATATATCCTTCGGAGAAAACATAGGCATACAATAAATACACTCCGCGACAGAAAGATGGCACGCCACGAAAATTCAATGTTTTCATAATTTGGACATAATAAATCTATTCTTTTTTGGTACTTATACATTTTTATTGCAAAATAAACTACATTACAAACAATAAAATTAAAGAAAATGTCCGTTTGTTTATGGAAACAAAAAATAACAAAAAATTGGTACGACAAAATGATGGCACATATACAAAAAAATACGTGATTTACGTACATAAAATATATAACATTATGTTTAATATTTTGTGTGGCCTCCCTTATTTGCTAGAACAGCCAACATACGTTTCGGAAGTGACTTAAAAAGTTTTTTAATATATTTTGGCCGTATTTTGTCCATTTTTGTTCTATGCACGTTTTTAAATGTGCAAGGCTTTGGAATTGTCTTCCGCCTTCATAAACATGCCTTGCTAGTTGTGCCCAACAATTTTCAATTATGTTGAGATCTGGCGATCTCGCTGGCCACGTTAAGACACTAATTTTGTTTTGCTCAAAGTACTGCTTAAAGCATTTCGCAGTATGCACACTTGCATTATCCTGCTGAAATATACAATTTTCCCCGGAAATTGTCTGTCCGAATTTAGTTAATTGTTCGTCTATCAAATCTATATAAATTTTGCTATTCATAGTTTTGTTTATAGATTTTACTTCGGTCACTCCTCGATACCCAATTCCGGCCCAAAGCATTACTCCTCCGCCACCCATGTGTCTGCGGCTTAATATCCTTTCTTCTTTCCGCAGGTCGTGAAAATAGTGTGCGAAACCATCCGGCCCATCTAGATTAAACCTTTTTTCATCACTAAAAATAACACGACGCCACTTTTTTCTCCAATGTATATGCTCTTGAGCAAATTTCAAACGCTCTGATTTATGCTGAGCGGTTAAAGGTGGTTTTTTTTTCCAATTTCATTCGAACTAAGTGCGGACATTCTTTTATTATCCTTTGCACATTACGCATATTTGTGTGTACGCCAGCTGCTTTAGCAATTTTTCGTGATGTTCCCGAAGAATTCGAAGCTTCTTTTAAAATTGCACGTTTTCCGCGATTGTTTACTGCTTTCGGTCGACCGGAACTCTTTTTTGTACCGTATGTTTCGGGATTTTTTAATAAATTATACACCACTTTTCTGCTCCGATGTATAATACGTGCGATTTTCGAAACTGAGTAATTCTCTTTACGCAATGTCAAAATTGTTTTTATTTCAGCATCGGATAAAGATTTTCCACTACCCATAGTGTAGTTTCAATAGAGGATAATAAGAAACACACACAATATTTAATGCACAGTAACACAGTATACGATATAAACAGTCTGACGGTCTAGTGTCAACTGCAGAGAAAGAATTTTAAGACTGTGCCATCATTTTGTCGCTTCGGTGACTCCCGATGTTTACATTTAGACTAGAATCTGTAACCTGCGCTTAAATCCGCCGGTGTAAGTAGCCTCGAAGCTCCACCGAAATACATACACGGAGAGAAACATATCAAATTTTATCACAGTTTTCAGGAATAGCAATATTTACGTGTGTGCCATCTTTTTGTCGCGGAGTGTATAAACTATCTTTTCTTTTCTATGAAATTCTGAACGATGAAGAATTTCTATTCATTATAATCACAAATTAAATAATAGTGCAAGGGGTTAAGAGCCAAGACACTGCAGATTCGCGATAAGGTAGAGTGGCCACGTTACCGACAAAAATAGGCGAAAAATGGTTTTACGTGCCTCAACATTTCGTCCTCGCATGAGAATATTTTTCTCGTCATCAGCTGACGAGATTATGCAGATATTCGGAAATGTAAGCGTTAGAAGTAGGCCGAAAATTGACTATAGGTAGGACGAGATACATATATTTCGTAGAAAAAAAAAGAATAAAAAGAGAATAAATACTGAAAAATACATTGTATGCATACAGTGAGTCGCAATAATATTCGGACGCTTTTAAAAATCGTATAACTTTGTTAATATTGAACCATGCGACTTGGATTTTTTTTTTTAAGTTAGCACATTTGATTTGCCATATATTGGGTTGGCAACTAAGTAATTGCCGATTTCAGTTATAGATGAAACTATAACTTGACTCAGTTTTTGGCCGAAAAGGATCAGACTTTCTACGAGCGTGGAATTTTCAAGTTGTCAGAAAGATGGCAAAAGGTCATCGAACAAAATGGAAAATACATCATAGATTAATGTTCATTCCAAGTAAAAAAAAACTCTTTTATTTCATTGAACAAATCGGCAATTACTTAGTTGCCAACCCAATAAAATGAAAGGAATTTTTTACAAAAATTGCAATTGGTCGAAATCACAGAGAAAATAATAAAAGTTGTATTTTGCACCTTTTTTATGCGGGCTTATATTAAAAATTTATAAAGTACGTTTTGTACATCTGTACCAATTATACATATTCTAAATATTTCCTCTAAATCGATCAACGTTGCACTAAGCTACAAACGTTTAACGATGAAAACTTAAGGGCAAAAGTCGCATAATTTAATTAATCATTTTCTAACATCTGCAGCTCATTGCAACGTTGACCAATTTTGATGAAATTCTCAGAATATGTATAATTCGTACAGATGTACAAAACGTACTTTTTAAATTTTTAATATAAGCCCGCATAAAAAAGTTGAAAAATACAACTTTTATTATTTTCTCTGTGATTTCGACCAATTGCAATTTTTGTAAAAAATTCCTTTCATTTTATACGGCAAATCAATTGTGCTAACTTTAAAAAAAAAAATCCAAGTCGCATGGTTCAATATTAACAAAGTTATACGATTTTTAAAAGCGTCCGAATATTATTGCGAGTCACCTGTACTTTAAGAAAAGTCGTAAAGATAGACAGCGATGTGATCGTGTTGTATGTACGCAGAAGTTTGAAAAGATCAATTTGACCGTGGTAGGTTTAGTGTTAACAGTGTTCGAATATTAATAAGAGCCACTGTACGTTGTTCCGTTCGCGAACAAGTAAGAAAGGCGGCATCTTTGAAATCCGGTGACCTGCTTCGTGTATCTGTAATTCAGCAGGATTTTCGCGAGACTTCGCCTACACGTATACGTACGTACACACAGACGTGCCGCGCCGCACCGGGGCCAGGCATGCAGGAGGAAGACACGGCCGCATTGGCCGTGGCTGTACATAAAGTTTCTTTGTTCGCGGAGTTCCCTTTTCCGCGACTATCCCTCTTATTTTCCAGTAATTCGATACGCCGAGAAAATTGCTAGCGTAGTTGCGGTAATGCTTTCGGTACCACCTACAGCACATAAATATTTCTATTGTGCGACGTCGATTTCTTGCTCGATTATTCGAGCAGATCAACGCCTGGTAAATCGATTTTTATGTGGTGTGGGCGTGCCTCGCCTTGCCTCGGCTCGCTAGCCCTGAAAGGAAGGGATTATACCGGATCGAGCGTAAATAACGATGTACATTTACTGGAAAGAAGGAATATACCCGCGGTCTCCCCCTTCTCCTCCCCTCCACCGTTGCGAGAGGTGTTCGCAAACGGAAGCACATTTCGAATCCGATTCGAAGTACGTTTAATACGGATATTAGAAATCGATGTCGAAATAAAAACAATACGAGCATCCGCGGAGAAATACGGGCAGATAATACCGGAAACAGAGAGGCCCCCCGATAACGCGTGTGTGCACGGCGCTGTTGCATCACACAACACGCAAAAAAGATTTATCTTAACATATTCATCGTTTCAACCGAAGATGTTAATGTACAGATAAATGACCGCTCGGTATAAATAAAGATTTTATCCGTCGTTATAAAAACTGTGCTGGTAGAAACGCTTCGATAGCCACGTACAGTAGCTCTGGAAAATATTCATCGCGCCGATTCATTTCAACAAGAAGTTGCTACGATTCCATTTATTATTCGTCGCTCGCGGACGATGATCGCATGTTTCGCGAACTCGTTAACACGAATTGATCCTAGAATGCTTGCATCTTTTAAAATAATATTAACCGGAACTCGGAGGTAGACCTTTATGCATTTACGACGTCCATCAGTGTTTATAACGCAAGGACGTGTTCATGCTACCACACGTTTATCATATTTTATTTTATTGTAAAGAATGTTTCCATCAGGAAAATAAGTTTCTCCCTTTTATGTTCAATAATTGTTTTTTAAGTTTCAATAAATCTAATATATGAACACGTATAGAGTATGTATATGAATATACTATATAGTATATAGTCTATGTAGTATGCATACAGTATAGCATATGTACAGTATGTATACATATAGTATAGTGTATGCATTGTGGAGTACAGTGCAGTAAAATTTTAATTTCAATGTGCATAACAGTGCATTGTGTAACAGTGTAACAGACATTTCGTGCATATTGTTATGCACTGTCGAGATTTCATTAATACCTTCATGAACAATGCAAACACGGTAGTACCATTTATAATTTATTTAAATGAATTCTATATCCATACGAACGCTGTTTGTTTCATGAAAATGAAATAGTAAATATAATTAAAATGAATTTTGGAATTCATTGTTGTGCAAACACTTTTTATGTTTACCATATTATACGACTGCTCATGAATAATCTCTCTGAGCGCCTGTGCATTTTTATAACACATTTTTCGATCAAATAAATGAACCATTAGAATAATACACCATGAAAACACGAAACTGTATTAAATGTTTCGTTATAATAAATATTCAATTATTGAAATTGAGTACATAAAGTCTGCAGTTTAGTCTCGACAATTTATTATACTTCGAATATCTGTTGTATAAATTTATTCTTTATCGAAAGAGTGTGTAGCGGGAGTCAAACAGCTACGCGAATAAATCATTGTTATTGGCAGGTAGTGCTTTTCGAATCGATCGGATATCATAGTATGTTAAGCGCGGTACTTGGCGCAAATAGTGTGTTTCAGTTCGGTACAGCGTGCAATTGTTCGATTTTTATGAGAAAAAATTTATTACCGGAGAGCAATTCGCAGAGAATTGATTCGGTTTATGGTCGTCATCCCTCGCCATGATTTCTACCTGTGTCGACGAAATGAAACGTGGAAAATTTGTGACCCGGATGACGGGGTGAATAAAACAAATCCTAGAAAATTTGTAGAAAATCGATCGCAAATGTTATATGGGTTCGTGCAGTTTTCACTTCGTAAGGAACTTTGTTTAATAAGACTTCCCACTCGGTAAAATTTTCCATAAAACTGAACTTCTGCTTTCCTGAATGATTACAACTTAATTTATATTTGAGGTACAAAACTGTGGGGTCTAGCAACTAAAATGTTATTGAACGTCGTAATAAATTTTCGGTATTGACATTAGAGTGACAGCTGCAATTATCCGTTTAACCTTCAAAATATGCCAGACCACAACAAATTCAATTGTTTCAATCGGTTAATCCTCTTTTTTTTTATAAAATTGGGCAACAATCTGAAAAGCAGCTGACGCAGAAATTGCCAATCAATTTGTGTGCTTCATTGGAGGAGAAACTTTATATTGATGTTTTTTTTTAACTTTTTTTTATACCTCTACAATAAAACATTTATAATGTCTAGAGAATATTATTTTCTGGTGGAAACGTGACGAGATCCTTGTACACCATTCAATATCTTCTGTTTTTCTGTATCAGAATTGTTTTGAAAGTTTTCGTTCCGCGTTAGTAGCAATAAAGTTTTCGATTGAAAACTATAGAGACTCCGGTGAATAGAAGTGTGCACCTCCGACAACGCAGGCCGCGAAACAAATTTAAAAAAAAAACACGGTTCGCTCCAATGGATTACCACCTTCTTTGTTGCCTTCAAAATGCCCGAAAAATGTATTGCAGCAAAAACTCCCCGGAATTCGCGAATACGCGGATTTAAAAGCTCAATTTTCCGTTTTAAAAGGGTGAGTTTTAAATATTGCATTTCCATTTTTAAGACACGAGTTTCGAAAGTTCGACGCTCAACCGGAAATTTCGAAAAAGGTCATGGAAATGCTGGTGAATATGTAACGGCTTCTTTTGAAAAATTTTTACCTCCACAAAAAACTGCACACGTTTATTAAACAAATATCCATTCAGGAAACATGTAAACTAGTGTTTTGTTTATAAACGTGCAGCTTGTACGCACATAGGTATGTATGTATACCATACCGACGCTACACGCGAAGAACGTTAATTATTAATATTATTGATGGTTCCATTTCCGTAGTTCAATCAGATATCGAAAATGAAGTAAATTTTAATAACGAATTGCCAATACATATAATATTTAAGCCAATATTTCCTTTGTTGAGTTGCTTCGAGTACAAAATTATTAAGCTGCACAAATGAAACATACAGTCACTTGTGTTGAATTGGTAATCGTAAAATCTCGATGACATTTATCCTGCAGGGCACAATCTTGCCCTACAATGTGGAGTTAAACTCGTGATGAATATTCTGAACATTGTCTAATAAATATGTGTATTTGCTTCTGTTACTAAGTACAGTGTTTACTCGATATATGTCCAAAACACGAGTCTAGCCACGGACATATATCGCCAAGGAGATACTATTCTTTGATCCACGCGACCTTATACTCCTCGTCGACAGATGTCTCTCGAGTTTCTCGACCCCTCGAGGCGTATACCCCTCGATAGTGGGGGTAGTTCTGCGACATTTATCGCCTAGGCATTTGCGACATATATAAAGTGAACACTGAACAACAACCAGGTACTAATCAGTGTAGTTAAAACTGAAATCAAAGTACAATCGGTAACTTTGCGTAAACGTGCGCATAAAGTAAACATAAATTTTGACACATAACATTATCGACAAGAAAGTGATTTTAATTATGGCAGTTGCGAAAGAAATCACCAGGGAAGGGCTTAAAGCGATCGGAGCAACTGGTGGGTAATAGGAACATTTACTCTGGCGTGGTATACATCATTTTTACAAACATACGTACGTAAAAGTTTTTCTCGGTGAACGTCTTTGCCAACAACCGACAAGCGATGCCGCCGCCGCCATAACGCGGGTCCAGTTTGTCATATCTTTTGAACTGTTCGCGGAAGTAATTCGGGGAGCACAAATAACTTCGGGTGGGATGCCTCCAGTCAAGTTTATGTGGCGAAGTTATTGCGACGGTCGAATCTGTCTCTGCCGAATCAGCCGCGGCGGCATTTTTCAAATAACTTGTTGACACTTATGCAGGCCGGTGGTACAAAGCGCTAGAACGCATACAACTTTTATGCTTTATCGTTCCAGCCTCGAAACTTGTACGAACCGCGGTGCGGTGGAGCGAACGGCTGAAATACATGCAGACAATGCGGTTCCCTGCACGCGGCCGACCCCAGAATTTCATTCGATTGTGTACCACTGAAATAAGTTTTGATATTATTCCCAAGTTCGCGGCTGCATCCACCCTATTCGACTTTTGCTACGTCCTCGGAAGATGTTTCTGCAAGCTGTTCGGGAAAGTACACTCTTTACTCGATATATGTCCCAAATATCTAGCCGATAAAAGTCCCAGAACTATCCCCACTGCCAAGGGGTACACCCCTTCAGGGGACATGAAACGAGGCCTTTTGAGCTTCGCTGTTCTTCTCTACGTTCGACGTGGTTCAAAGAATAGTATATCCTCGCCGATATATGTCCGTGTTTACCCTATGTACAGTGAGTAACGAAAGTATTCGAACGCCCTTTAAATCAGTATAACTTTTTTTTTAAGTGAATCAAACGACCTGACTTTTTTGAGGAGTTAGAAGAATTGGTTTTCCAAATGATGTGTTAAAAAGATTTTGAAAAAATTACAATTGGTAAGAATTACATGAGAAAATAAAAATGGCACTTTTCACAACTTTTTTATTTGAGCCTGTAATGAAAATTTAAAATATGCGTTTTGTAGATCTCTGTTAGTTATACACGTACTGAAAATTTCATCGAAATCGGTCAACGTTGCAATGAACTACAAACGTTTCAAAATGAGAGTTTAAGGGTGAAAGGCGCAGATTTTTTATCTTGCCAGGGAATTTCGCCCTTATGTAATCATCTTTAAACGTTTGTATCTCATGACAACGTTAACCGATTTCAATGAAATTTTCAGTATGTATATAACTAACATATATCTACAAAACGCATATTTTAAATTTTCACTACAGGTTCAAATAAAAAAGTTGTAAAAATTTCCATTTTTATTTTCTCATGTAATTCTCACCAATTGCAATTTTTTCAAAATCTTTTTTACACATCATTTGGAAAACCAATTCTTCTAACTCCTCAAAAAAGTCAGGTCGTTTGATTCACTTTAAAAAAAAATTATACTGATTTAAAGGGCGTTCGAATACTTTCGTTACTCACTGTATGTCTCAATTGCCTAATCGATAAAAGTTCCAGAACTATCCCCACTGCCGCGGGATATACGACGTGAGGGATCAAGGAGCTGGCGTGGATCAGAGAATAGTGTCTCCTCGCCGATATATGTCCGTGTCTACCCTATATATGTCCCCATTGCCTAGTTGACAAAAGTCCCAGACCTATCCGCGGGATATACCTTGTGAAGGTCCAATGAGCTCGCATGGATCAAAGAATAGTATCTCCTGGACGATATATGTCCCTGGGTAGACCCGTGTTTTGGACGTATATTGAGTAAACACGTTAATATTGCGATTATTAAATTAATTTATATCTAACCGACTTTGTGCAGGATAAGAGTTTACCATAAAAAATTTCACTAAATTAATACACATAAGGAAACATTTGGTTATTAGATACTGCAATAATTATAAAGACGAAAGTTTTATTGTTTCCTGAAAAATTGTATAAATCGTAAATGGCTAAAGATCCTCAGTCTAATTACTACTTTGTTATCTCACCGTGACACTGCGCCAGTTACACTTTATCTGTGGATTGAGACCTCTTTCAAGAAGAGCAGTAAAATGTTTACAGAAATATTACGCCAATTTTATTTCGGTAAGAAAATAAAGTACTGTGAAGAATCACTTAAATTCTTTTTTACGATGGGAATACTCCCTAGTATACCTGTTATAAAAATTTTATATTTCTGTTACTCTACTCCGTTTCCTCATGGCCGTATTAAAGTCACAAGTCCTTTCTTCCGGATCGATGCTTTTCTTTTTTACGTTATACAGGGTGTCCCAAAAATGTTGTGCTTCCAGAAAAGTGGTGATTGACATAACTTTCTCCTTATATGGTCGAAAATATAATAACAGAGATTTCACTCGTGATTAAATTACTCCTAATGATCTGATTATAAACATCATTTTGCGAAAGGTGCCAACTTTCCGATCAGGAACCGCTATTTTCCATATCATCGCTGACGAGTCATATTTCCAACTCGCCGGAGATTAATTTCAGACCAGCTCGTAGGAAGACGCTCTGTTGGCAGACAGTTTGGCAAACACATTTTCTTAACGTCTTGGGGTCTGAATCCGAATAGTCACTGACATGTGATGAATCTCAAGACGCAAGGCAGCAGTTAGCTGATCCGCTAAGTACACGTCCCCCTTGAGCTTGGTCCCTTGCGGGCTAACCTGTGGAGGATTCCACCCTCGCTTGTCACGTAACAGGGGATAGCTATCACTTTGACAAGTAATCCGTTACCCAATTTGTCCAAAAATCCTAAACTGTGTCCGAAATTGGTAAAACGAATCGTCTACCAAAATTATCCGCTGATCACGCACGGGAACCAATTGTACAGTAATTTCTCTATATATGTCGCTAAGGCCTGCATGATGAACGTCGCGGAACTATCCCCACTGCCACGAAGCTTGAGAGGCCTCGCATGCCGAGGAGTGTAAACATAATACAGTGATTTCTCTATACAGGGTGGGTCACCACATTTTGCCATCTAGATTTACGTCATTATTATTACGCATAGCAAACAATGTATTAGATGAAGTTGAATGGTTTTGCGAGGGGCAATGATTTTTTTACACAAATAGATTAATACCTTTTTGTAAAGAATATGAAGAAGCATCAGCTGATGCAATAAAAAATATATGATTCCATTTAAAAAAACATGAATGTCCTTCATATGTCCTTTACACGTCCACCTACAAAAAATGTACCATCAGAATGTGCCCCTGTCAAAACCATTCAACTTCATTTAAAACATTGTATGTTATGCGTAATAATAATGACGTAAATCTAGATGGCAAAATGTGGCGACCCACCCTGTATATGTCGCCAAGGCCTGCATGATAAACGTCGCGGAACTATCCCCACTGCCACGAAGCTTGAGAGGCCTCGCATGCCGAGGAGTATAAACGTAATACAGTGATTTCTCTATACAGGGTGGGTCACCACATTTTGCCACCTAGATTTACGTCATTATTATTACGCATAGCAAACAATGTTTTAGATGAAGTTGAATGGTTTTGCGAGGGGCAATGACTTTTTTAAACAAATAGATTAATACCTTTTCGTAAAGAATATGAAGGAGCATCAGCTGATGCGATAAAAAATATATGATTCCATTCATATGTCCTTCCTTCATATGTCCTTCCCAGATAGCACTGGACGGCTTAAAGACGTCTGTTTTACGTCCATTTTTGGTCTGAACGTCTGACGTCCTGAAAAGACGTCTTTTACGAGTCGTCTTTAAGACGTTTCATTTCTTGACGTTTCAGTCATTCTAAACTGCTAGAGAAAAGCTTTACAAACTGCACACACGCAACACAATATAACGCAGTTTTCCATCCTTCGAATAGACGTTTATTTATTTAGGAAAGTTAAATAACTAAATTGTTAATTTAGTACTATTATAATATATTACATATATATTCGCAATAGAATTTAGCAATAAATATTGTTTAATAATAAAACTATACATTATATATCACAAATCCAAAATCCAAAATAATATATCAAAATAAATAGATAAATAAATAAATAAGTTAAATAAATAAATAAAGCATAAAATGTTAATGTTCGCGGATATGCTGAAAAACATTCTTTAATTTATTTTTTTTATTTATAAATAAATAAATAAATAAATTAATTAAATAAATAAATAAATAAAGCATAAAATTTCAATGTTCGCGGATATGCTGAAAAACATTCTTTTAATTAATTTTTTTTATTTATAAATAAATAAATAAATAAATAAAGCATAAAATGTTAATGTTCGCGGATATGCTGAAAAACAATCTTTTAATCTATTTTTTTTATTTATTTAGTTTTTTTGTTATAACAAACATTCAATTTATATTTCTTGTACATGTATACAATATTCAAATTCAATATTTTTCTCACAAGAAAAAATGTGGCTTAAAAAATATTTTTCCAATATTTGACAAACATATCTATCTAATATTTTTGTGCTACTAGGGGTCTGTTTCGGGACGTCTTGAATACGTCTGTTTCGAGACGTCTTAAAGACGTCTTTAAGACGTACAGTTTTTTCACAAAGACGTTCCAGAGACGTTCAGAAGCCGTTCGGAAGCCGTTCGTAGGACATTCAGACGTCTAATAGACGTCTGAACGTCTTTGACAGACGTCTTAAAGACGTCTTTAAGACGTCTCTGTGCTATCTGGGTTTACACGTCCACCTACAAAAAAAATGTACCATCAGAATGTGCCTCTCTCAAAACCATTCAACCTCATCTAAAACATTGTATGTTATGCGTAATAATAATGACGTAAATCTAGATAGCAAAATGTGGCGACCCACCCTGTATATGTCGCCAAGGCCTGCATGATAAACGTCGCGGAACTATCCCCACTGCCACGAAGCTTGAGAGGCCTCGCATGCCGAGGAGTGTAAACATAATACAGTGATTTCTCTATACAGGGTGGGTCACTACATTTTACGTCATTATTATTACGCATAGCAAACAATGTTTTAGATGAAGTTGAATGGTTTTGCGAGGGGCAATGAAAAATCATTAAAAAAAATTTTACACAAATAGATTAATACGTTTTTGTAAAGAATATGAAGGAGCATCAACTGATGCAATAAAAATATATGATTTCATTTAAAAAAACATGAATGACCTTCATATGTTCTTTACACGTCCACCTACAAAAAAAATGTACCATCAGAATGTGCCCCTGTCAAAACCATTCAACTTCATCTAAAACATTGTATGTTATGCGTAATAATAATGACGTAAATCTAGATGGCAAAATGAGGCGACCCACCCCGTATATGTCGCCAAGGCCTGCATGATAAACGTCGCGGAACTATCCCCACTACCGGTATACCCTGTGAGGGGCCACGAAGCTCGACAAGCCTCGGTAAACATAATACGGCTTCAGTATGTCTCCTGCACGATACATGACATTAGCAAGACCCGTGTTGTTGACATATATCGAGAATTCACTGTATGTCCTTTTCCTCGTCAAATCTGCAATTACTTTGTCACGGCCGAGCGTGCAGTGGAAACGCCTCCCTCCCTCCCTCTCTCCCACCCCTCTCGAGACGCAGACGAAAAGCGTTTTGTTCGATGCAGCCGCCGCGCCGCCGGCGCAAAAACCTAGCACTGCTTGTGTTTTATCATGTGTTGTTGGCAGTGGGCCACCTGCACGCACGACCTCACATCGCTATTTGTTGGTTTCCGTCTCGTTAGGTGGAAAATCTATTTCTTCTCGTCGGCATTGTGCGAATCGGTTTGTACAGGGTTCGAAACGCTCGCCGTATCCATATCCCGAGATTTCACGGGAACCGAAAGAGGGAAAAAGGTATGGAGATAGGAGAAAAGAAATTGCCCGACAGAGGATCGAGTGTTGCGCGATTATTGTTAGCAATCCTTTGCTTTCCGAAAACGATGCGCAAGCAATATCGGGGTCCAGACTTTGCTGTTCCCGTGGCCGCAGTCATTATACATTTGTTATTTGCTTTGACCGGTGCTGATTTCTGCTCGTTTTGCCACGTAATCGCTGCCGCGTGAAATATTAATTCATGCGCGAAGCAAACAGTGCGCTTTGCTTTAAACAGACCGTGCAATTTTAGAAACGTCATAGCGTACTCCGATGAATGTTTATGGTAGTAATATTTTATTCGAAGGATGCCGAAATTGTTTAAAGTACATTTTCAAATATTCTTTCCAAATTTTTCCTACCTTCGTTAAATCGATTCTGCGTTTGGACTAATCTGGGTCCAAAATTTTTAACCTATCTTTTTTTTTAAATAAATAAATTTGTTTTACCAAAATTTTGTAAATCTTTCTACTGTTTGAAATAACACCCAATCAGTATTGTCGTAAGTGCATAAAACCGGCAGTCTATTTACCATATGCAAAACTATTTATTCTACAAAATAATAAAAATTGAATCATCATCATTATAACTGTTTTCCCGTTTAGTTCGGATAATCGAGATTCTACTGTATTTGAGACACTATTTTTTGTTAATTTTTCTTAATTACGCATATGATTGTGTACATTTTTATGAGCTATTTTTTATTCTACTTTCGGACGATTGTATTAGAACAATCGTACGTCGTCCGTAACATATCATTTGTTCTAAACAGTTGGGGAGGAAAGGCAATAGACTGAACAAGTCTATGGGTTATCGATAGTTCTATTTTCAGTGAGATTTGCTCCATTTTCTTCGCAAGTTTAGATTCGCAATATCCGGAAAATGGTTGGACATCAAGTGTATATTTGATGGGTTGTTGAACTTGATTCCAATTGTACGATTTAATTAAAATGTGCGTATATATAAAATTCCATTTAAAGAATAAAATTCGTTTCTCGTATTTCATGAATCAATAACACGAAAAATATTCATCTAGGCCGTAGCTTTTCGTCTCTTTGTGTCGTTTAATTTCTATATGTATAATGTGGAATAATGTATAAAATATGTAGAATAATAAATTCTAGTTTATTGTGTACTGTACAGAAAATACCGGGAATATAGTTGCTATATTATAAATACGAGGTTCCAGGACGCAATTTCCACAGCAGCTTTGCAATTCATTATTTTATGATAGAATTCAATTTTAACTCTATATAAATTTTAATCACGACATGCTACACAACCTAATTTTCACGAAAACACAGCTTGTCCCCGCGTCACCTTTGCAGTTTATTTTCACACATCATTGTATGCTTGAATATCGTACAATATGTAATTAATAACACTAGTTGTATGGACCACCAAATCTTTATAATTTTAATAATAGTGGATTCAAAAATTTAGGATCTGTCATTTTGACAGTTCTCACAGAACACTGGTATTAAGCTAATAATTAACAAAAGAACATGTCAATTTTTCAAATATATTTTACCATCAGTGACAAAAGTTTAGTTTAAACAGACGCGATTTGCGATTGATGAATTCTTATAAAAATACGTCAGTCTTAAAAACAGTATTTTTGCAAGAACGATATACAGTGATTTCTCTATACAGGGTGGTCCACGCAATTGTTTCAAGTCATAACTCCGTTATTATTGCATTTATGAAAAAATGCCAAAGGAGAAAGATAAATGGTTCGAAGAGTACTACCATCTGTAGGCCTTTAAATTTTTTTTAGATGCAGCAGTGCTCTTTAAATTGAAATGCATATTTTTTTACACAGATCGATTCTTCTGTTCATTCTACGTAAAAAATGATTAGGGTACCATGGCAAAAAAATGATTAGATCTCGAGATATTTAAAAAAAATGTCTTTATTGAAGAAGATACTCGAACACTTCACGACTATGTTGTAAAGGTAAACACCCTTTCGACATTGTTATCATAACAGAAACTGATTTGTACGAGTAAGCATTAAGTAAGAAACAAGATATGTCACACGACACTTTTGTGTTGTGTGACAAAAATACTCGACAAAAATATCTCGAGAACTAATAATTCTTTTGCCATGGTACCCTAATCATTTTTTACGTAGAATGAACAGAAGAATCGATCTGTGTAAAAAAATATGCATTTCTATTTAAAGAAATGATGCAATTGTTAATTGCACATGCACTGCTTGCATCTAAAAAAAATGTAAAGGCCTACAGATGTAGTGCTCTTCGAACCATTTATCTTTTTCCTTTGGCATTTTTTCGTAAATGCAATAATAACGGAGTTATGACTTGAAACAATTGCGTGGACCACCCTGTATATGTAAACATAACACGACTCTCCTGGACGATACAGGACGCTGTTGACATATATCGAGAATTCACTGTGGACTCTACGAAACTGCTACCAAGAACGGCAAGGTAAAAACGCGAAGGAAAGAATCGGTCAGTTAGGGAGGAGTATGTAAACAAATTCGATTTCAATCGAGTAATTATCGGGCATCGATTCGCTCTTTCTCCAGTTAGAAAACCATTGTCGTCGGGGGAAGCACGGCGCAGCAGCGGTTCGATTGCAACGAATAATCCTTTTATCTTGTTATTTTTGGCAATTTAATTCGTTCGTCATACGCTCTGTGTTCACGGTCTACTCTCTCGCAATCAGCAGTCGCTGGATTTAATGACATTATCGAGGAACCGTGATTGAAACAATATTTGTTTTGCACTTATTAGCAATTAGTCGATATCGTATTTCCTCGGACGTGCGTCAGCCTGGTTTTTCTATTAACTTTTAATTCGATTAAAAAATCTGCAGGCCAAGCTCGCTCGTTGTTTTTCTAATTACACGAGCAGGTTACAAACCGTTCCGGTTCGATGGGCATACAACATTCATGTACGAAAACACGCTGTAAATTTCACATTTATCGAACCGAGCCGAGTCAATAAAGGAGCCAATAAACAATACAGAGCACCTATAACAGGTCACCTGAACAACTCGGTTGATGTCGTTGATAGACAAAATCGTGTCAGACGAAATTTGCGTGGTTTCGACCGTGCCATAATTCCGTGCTAACAGTTTTCTCGTAGTTGGACGCGTAGAGGACATATGAAGGTCAACTCCGTTTTTTCACTCAGAATGATATACTGTCCCTCAAGGTCAAAGGGGACACTCGCTCGCTCCGCCTACATCCCCACCGTTGGCGCTCTGGTAGACCAATGCTTAGGCTTTGACGTCACACAATGTATAGTACGTGCAACGATTTTAGCCAATAGAGCTGCTAGAGGCGTGCCCCTTCCACTCCGACCAATCAGATTTCGTGTGAGGCATGTACAGTACTTTTCTGTGTCTAATAGTGACCCATGACTCAAGGTCGTTCAAGCTCATTGAATGTCAACTGCGAAATATTTTACTTCGAGGAGTGGAATAACAAATTTGGACTCATTTTAAATTTGTGTATGACAAAGAGCAGGTGGAAAACTGAGGGGACAGATTGGTTAGTCTGTCGTCCGTGAAAATTGAATAATAACAAGCGCGTGGAATTGAAGCGGGACAACGTTGATAATGATGCTTTGCATTGTAGCACGGAAGCATGTTCAGGACCCGACGATGTAGTCACTCGACGTTGAAAGGTGGGGGCGAGAGGGGGACAACGTAGATGCTATTCAAACTTTCATTGTATAATCATAAAGAGGAATGCTTACTTGTCTCCTTAACCAAGGACCGTCTTATCACTTTGCTCCGGGAATGACATAGCCGAAATGTTTGCACCCCGAAGTTCTGCCGCGCTCGTTCAGTCATTCCCGGGCGATGGCTGGTGCAATTGCATTCTTGATAGTGTCCTTGAGATCGTCCCGCGCCGAGGGGTTGCAAAATTGTAAACATTGCCCTTTTTGATTGCGTGTTATAAGTTCAAACAGCGCCTGCGAGGTATCTCGGGAAAAGTAAGCAGACTGAACGCATTCCCGGAAAGCTGGCAACGCTTTAGAAACATGATGACGCCGGCTTAAACCTACTTACGTTTCCGCTTTACCTTCTGTGATCGTTTCAACCAGATAACGAGTACTAAACAGGGACGTTCGTATTGCTCAGCAATATTTGAGTAAATAATATTTTTCTCGCCCGTGTGAGAATGTCACGGTATTAATTATCCAGTTTACTGTGGTGATCTCTTTGCAAAGCGGCCATCAGTGTGTGTCGCGATAATCAAGCGATGACGGGTATAGTCGTCAAACACAGATTAAGTGGCGCTGTTGAAATATTCGGTCAAAAAGACGACTTTATTTGAGAAAATGAACAATTTTATTAGTAATATTTACACAGTCGCTCAACGTGAATATATATTTACACATAATGAACGAGAAACTTAGAAAAAGAAATTAAAAATTTAAACTGTTGCTGTCGTGTGATATTCACCAAAACAAGGAACAACGCATAGTGGCACTTTGCACGTCGGACACCAATACCGAGATTCTTTTCTAATCTTTTTTTTATAACAAACAAAACATCTTCGCAAAGGATTTTTTGTTGTTGAAGTGTCTGGTATGTAAAACATTAGATGTCATTGAACGAAATTGTGATAATTTTTGCTATTAGATGGGATACGATGCAACTGTATCCTCAATATATTCTAATAAAAAATTTACTCTGGTTTCCACCATTCTTTTTATATATTAAATATGAATTTAAAGATATAACATCTAAAAGGTGGGGAAATATTTTTTTATAATATTTCTTTAACCTTTTTCTTGCTGTTGAGTATGCAATAATTATGCCATCACTTATATCTACTCCGCCCATTTTATTATTACAATCGACAACTACTTCGGGTAATTTTTTTATTACATTTCTTTTTTCTATCTCTACGATGTTGTCGTTGAGATCCAGTGTTGCTGCACTGCTTACGAGTTAGCTCTCAGGAAGTTATAAATCCAACTCAAATTATTTATAGTTTTCATTTGTTTGTTTCATTTCATTTTTGCTTGACCTCTAAACATTTTAAACATATTAAAATTTACGAATATAATTTAGTTTCCGCCAGAATTACAATTTAAATATCAAATTGTAACAAAATTTTACGCATGACGGATATAGTCGTCATGACACAAAATTCTGCCACATCTCCATGACGGATATAGTCGTCAAACACACTTAACTGGTTATTAGCTGACAGAAAAACAGATAAAAATATCAGCAAAATTAACAAAAGTGTGTTATAAAAGTGTGTAGGTGGGTAGCATGACAACTTGAAAGCTATTCTCGTTGCTTCGGCGTACACGGTGGTTGAAAAATAAATACAGGTCAAAGATCTTCGTGAGAATTACTTTCCAACGAGGGCGTACAGAAATTGACAGATGTCACTTCAGTATGTTTCTGGAGAGATTGCATGCTCCTAAATGCTGTGTCATGGCTACCCGTCATGTCACACTATTAAAGTTATTGCTGTGGCCAAGCAGAATATATCCGACACTGTATTCTCATTAAATAGCCTCGAAATACTGCAAAAAATTTTTCGTGATGAAGATTCTGAACAGAGACTAATAAATATGTATGTTTTATTAGTTTCCTTTAAAACGAAATAAAATTCTATCTTGCTCTAGAATGGAATACACTTACTGACAAAAGTTAAGAAACAATGTAGCCTTTTGGGAATTAGTGTATATTTTTAATGTCCTGAAATACACATGTCCGAATTAAAAATAACATGAACAGATTACACATCATACATGAACAACAATAAGTTTTTTTTCGATTATACATTTCAAAGCAATAAGAACATTTCAAACCTTATTTTTTGTTTTTCTATAAAATGGTCAACTACTGGTACATGGTGGTCAACTACTGGTGTCTTTACCTTAATTGTAATTTAAAATCAGCAAACATATTAGAAGTATTTAGGAGTACCACTATTTTCAATCTGCTAAAAATATTAAGAGAGTAAAGAAATTTGTGTTTTTCGCACCAGTCTGTTGTAATTCCGATAGAAAATGTTTACCTTGCATAAAGTTCCGCAGTGTAGCGACAACAATGAAGCAGCTACGAAAGAAGAATCCGCGCGACACTCACTTGACTAATTTCCGAGTCCCGAGATACATACACTTACTGACAAAAGTTAAGAAACAATGTAATCGTTTGGGAATTAGTGTATATTTTTAATGTCCTGAAATACACATGTCCGAATTAAAAATAACATGAACAGATTACATATCATACATGAACTTACAATAAGTTTTTTTTCGATTATACTTGTATAAGCACTACAATTAATATTGAGTCAAGGAAACGAAAGAAAAGTTTGTGACAAAATTTAAGAAACATACTGTGCTTGAATCATGTAATCACTTTTAACAAAAAAACAACAATGTGCAGGTGTTTATACTTTTTATGATGATCTAATAAGATGTTGGATAACCCTTGGATTTGATGTCTGCATGGCATTGATTCGATTAATCGAACACAATGCTTGGGTGGTATTTTAGACCATATTTTCGTAATTTCTCGCATTAACTCCGCTTTATTAGTAAATGAATGACTCCCGAATTGACGTAAAACGTAATCCCACAAATGTTCAATTGGGTTCAAGTCTGGAGATTGACTTGGCCACTTAATTATATTAACATTTTGCTCCATGAGATATGCCTTAATTAATTTAGAAGAATGTTTTAGGTCATTGTCATGTTGAAATGACCACTCCATTGACATTTTCTCCTTAGCAAATGGCAACATATGATTTTGCAAAATATCGCGATACACAAATCTATCCATAGTCTCCTTTATTTGTATTAACGGACCAGGACCGTTACGTGAGAAACAGCCCCACACCATCACATTACCACCACCAAATTTTACTGTTGGTTTCAGATACTTGACATTATATCGCTGTCCAATAGGACGTCGTACGTTACTTCTGGAGTCATTTCCGAATAAGTTGAACTTACTTTCGTCACTCCATGGAATTTTTGACCACTCAGCAACAGACCAGTTAATGTGCTCTTTAGCGAACTCCAGCCGAGCTTTAAAATTCTTCTTAGAAACAAATGGTTTCTTACATGCTGTCCGTGAAAAAAGATTATTTTCATCTAAACGACGGCTAACTGTCCTACTGCTAATGTTTCCGAGGTCCAACTGACTTTTACTTTTGACAGTTGTGCAAAATGGATTGCAATTTAGACAGCCTTGCAATTTGACGATCCAGCTTTTTACTTGTTTTTCGTGGTGCCACTTTAACAGTTCCATTGTCTTGAAAACGTTTTATAATCTTCGTGATAACACAACGATTTACACCAAACACTTTTGCAATGTCAGTTTTCCTCTGCCCTTTTTTAAACATTTCAACTATTCTTTGTTTCTCGCTTTCAGTTAAATGTTGCCTTCCTGCCATATTTACTGCAGCTAATAATACAAACCACACTCGACGATGTTAGGAAGGAGACTAAACTCCTTCGAACATGTTTGTTTACATTGCTTACTCTACTTCTTGCAAGAAGTCTTCATGTTTCTTAACTTTTGTCACAAGTATTTATTTTGTTTCCTTGACTCAATATTAATTGTAGTGCTTATACAAGTATAATCCAAAAAAAAACTTATTGTATGTTCATGTATGATGCGTAATCTTGTCGTGTTATTTTTAATTCGAACATGTGTGTTTCAGGAGATTGAAAATATACACTAATTCCCAAACGACTATTTTGTTTCTTAACTTTTGTCGGTAAGTGTATGTCCTTTGGAGAAAACATAGGCATACAATAGGTACAAACTATCTATTTTTTCTTTGAAATTCTGAACGATGAAGATTTTCTAATCATTATAATCACAAAATACATAGTAGTGCAAGGGGTTAAGAGCTATAATAATAAGTAAGGTAAACTAAGATGATCAATGAAAATCCAATTTTTAGCAGACCCAAAAATAATCAAAAGCAACACAAATCGATATCGATGGAGACACATCTCGATGGAGCTTCAAGCTTTTCATTGGTGTGCTGTGTTTTCGCACAAACCGGTTACAAAAAAGGTGAATGAATAACTGTGCAAACTGTAGAGGCGAGATGCTGTTCATATGAAAGGTATTACAAACTTCTCTGTGTGGTTATAGCGTAAATGGAATTGCGCGGAGGAGGCATGCATGTGTAATAGAAGCTATGCTTATAATAGGAGGTGGCTCTACTTAAAAACGCGAGTTCATAAAATAAAACAGAGCTTTATTCTGAATGACGAGGCTTCCACTAGCAGATTACCTCGCAATTTTGCTCCGCGATCCTTTTTAAAGCTTGAGATGTCGCAACAGTCGCGATAAAATTAGTTACGTTTTTTCGTCGGATGACGACATGGCGGGCCACAAAAAAAAAGAAACAATTTGCTTGATGCGATATGTTCTTTGATCTCTTAATCCTTAAGTGCTCGGGCGAAATCTCGAAGATTTTGCGAATAAAATTTTAGTAAAATTGCGTTTCGAAAAGTACTCTTCAGCTTCTCGTTTCACTGAACTTAAAATCGAACCAGTTTTTTTTTGGACTAAACTTATGTTTAGATTTACAAAAGGTATGTTTTTAAAATTCTTTTGAATCTCAACAAAAGTTGAAGTCGTTTGGTCCGCTGCTGAAAACGGTTATCCCTTTTGAGTGTCCGAATATTTTTGTCCAGCATTGTACCAGAGAGAATTCGAATTTCCTTTCGTAGTTTTGAAAGGTGAAATACAGGAACATAATCGCAATCATTAGTCTTGTATTTTCCCTCATTTTCTACGACCTACAAAATGTTACACTATAGAAGACTAATGGTCGCGATTACGTTTCCGTATTTCACCTTCCAAAAATATGAAAGGAAATTCTCGTTAGTTATGAGACGATCTGTTACGTATTTGCGACGTTGGTAACAATGTTTTGTCCCGACAAAATATGAAAATGGTATTTTTAAGAACAAACTAATTTGGGATATTTGATTGGCCGACTAATAGACCCACAGGAAAACCGATTTACATATTATGAAGTTTGTATTTTCACTCTTAGTTGACCTTGTATGACCTTGGAAGTGATTGTGCTGCATATGAGCAAATTCGTCTTCACTCGTATATTAGAAAGCATTCTATTTGAAAAACTGTAGGTCACCTTCGTTTCCCGAGGAATGATATAAACATAAAAAATTGCAACACCCTGTATACGACATGTTCTATCACCGCGTGTACCGTGTTAGTTGATAGAAATATTTTCCACGGTTGGAAACATGATTAATCACAATGACAGACAGCTGATTTGTTTGACCGAATCATTTTTGCAGCGGTAGTATGTTCGACCGATTGTCGTACAACAAATTCCGAATTCCGTTCCATTATCCGTCCGTCATCGGCAGATACCTAGCAATGAATTCTTTGTCGATCGAGGATCAGCGAACTTCAACCGTTTTAGCGGAAGGGTTGTCAGACTGGAAATGACGCGGTCATTCGGGACAAAGTTTCCGTAATTGCTTTTGGCAGGCCCGTTCCTTTATCTCTCGGTTCTTTCACCCTAAGTATTCCAGCACGCGCGCAACTGCCGCGAACTTCGTCCGTTTCCCCTTTCGCTTACACGTACATTAACGACCTTTTGTTACGCGTCCTAAAAACCTTCTTTCACACCTTTGATTCTTCCCTCTATCGACTGCATAACTGAACTGGCACCGGACTTCCACGAAATGCTTTTATTTATACTCGAACAGTCGTGTTGAAAAACTGTGCCACGCCGTTTTTAGTCACCAGCTACGACCATGACCGACAAAATATTCTGATCGTCGACAAATCAACAGTCGTTCACTTGAAATTCATATTATCCGATATTTAGTCACATTTTCGCGTCATTTTTAATTTTTTATAATTTCACTCTGTCGAAGAAAAAAAGGTTTGAATAATCGTTTCGAGTAACGTTAAAAATGGTTTTTAAAATAGTTGGATAATTTCGAATGATCGTGAAGCAGCTAAATATGCTTTGGAAAATTACATCCGACATATCGACAGTTCGACGACCAGAATGACCTAGTCTCTTATTGACAATATTGTATTAAATTAACGCCTCGAACTGCAATCATTTTTGCAGCTGCCTAATACATATATATATACAGGGTGGGGCACCACATTTTGCCATCTAGATTGATATATATATATATATATATATATATATATATATATATATATATATATATACGTATGTCTTGTTTTAGTTACGCGATACAGTTTGCCTTGTTTTAAAATAGGTTTCTCTATATATGTCGCCAAGGCCTCGATGATAAACGTCGCGGAGTTATCCCCACTACCGCGGGACCGAGTAGTAAATATAACACGGCTCGCGTATGTCTCCTGAACGATACAAGACTGGTAAGACATGTGTTGTTGACATACAGTGAGTAACGAAAGTATTCGAACGCCCTTTAAATCAGTATAACTTTTTTTTTAAGTGAATCAAACGACCTGACTTTTTTGAGGAGTTAGAAGAATTGGTTTTCCAAATGATGTGTTAAAAAGATTTTGAAAAAATTACAATTGGTAAGAATTACATGAGAAAATAAAAATGGCACTTTTCACAACTTTTTTATTTGAGCCTGTAATGAAAATTTAAAATATGCGTTTTGTACATCTCTGTTAGTTATACACGTACTGACAATTTCATCGAAATCGGTCAACGTTGCAATAAACTACAAACATTTCAAAATGAGAGTTTAAGGGTGAAAAAGTCGCAGAGTTTTTATCTTGCCAGGGAATTTCGCCCTTATGTAATCATCTTTAAACGTTTGTATCTCATGACAACGTTAACCGATTTCAATGAAATTTTCAGTATGTATATAACTAACATATATCTACAAAACGCATATTTTAAATTTTCACTACAGGTTCAAATAAAAAAGTTGTCAAAATTTCCATTTTTATTTTCTCATGTAATTCTCACCAATTGCAATTTTTTCAAAATCTTTTTTACACATCATTTGGAAAACCAATTCTTCTAACTCCTCAAAAAAGTCAGGTCGTTTGATTCACTTAAAAAAAAAAGTTATACTGATTTAAAGGGCGTTTGAATACTTTCGTTACTCACTGTATATCGAGAAATTCACTGTATTCGTAAGTACGTTCAATTTGTTCGTGTCAGCTTACGAATTATTTTCATTCGAATTATTTTCGTGTCAAGGAGCGAATTATTTTACAAAGCAAAAAAGAAACTGTTTCCATTTTTGGTTTTAGTGGACTTCATTTTGCCAAATTTACTATTTCTCTTGACGTTCCCATGCAATATAAATGTCATTTACGAGAAATTAATAGTATCAACGAAAAAAAGTAGTTTTAAATGGTAGGCCATTGGTGGAAAAAGGTAGGGTATACGTACAGGATAATGTATGATCAGTGCCACTCGGATATTTCGAATATTAATTAGCAAATATGGCTGTAACCCGATTAGGTATGTGGTCGTACATGGATTTACAGCCATTGAGCATTCGACATTAGAACTGGAGTTTTTCATGTAACGGTTATGGTTTGCAATCATGCTGCGTGTTATCGAAGCATTCAGCTGTGAGTTAAATAGCCGTTTCATGAGGTACCATTCTATGCTGTTGTGGCATTGGCTGCAGCAAAGCTCATTAAATTACCGATCAGGAAGCGATCTAATTATAGTTTAATGGCACGAACTCTTTTGTGTTGTTATTAACGGTTGCACTCCATTCACTCAATTCGTATCATTTTAGTCCCCTAGCTCGTAATACTCGTCACTATTACATAACCGATTTTCTTTTTTTTTATAACCACAATCCGCGTTTAATTATTGCCTCGACTTTATGCAAAATGAAAAACTTCCGCGCCGACAGCAGGAAACAGCAGTTCAATATAAAACGATTTCATCTCTCAGTCGTTTGAATGAACTAGAAATAATGTAACAGTGCTTTTAAATGATTCATTGGTCCACCCATTTTTGTCGTGATTGCAAGAAATCCGCAATCTATTAATAACTGACGATTGAAATGATTTTGACCAGCGATTGTTGTGAAAAATTTCGAAAAGTTTCAGAAATAAAGGGTTCGGTAAATATAAAATAAATTCAGAAGGTTCAATGCGATGTAACTTGGTCTCCTCGCTGTTTACGATACATCAAAAAGCCACCAATTGTATGTGCAAACATCGACAAAGTAAAAAATAAAATCAATCTCTTTGATACATCAAAGGAAGTTTCATGAATTCAAATTTTGCGATTTTTTTTTTTGCGAAAAAGTCTCGCCATACCGATTTCCAATGGCGTGGCGCAATCAGAACCGAAAGAATATTTCTCTTCGAGCTTTTAAGCAATAACGTACACCACGGGGAAACGAATCGATTGCCAATATTTCAATTTTAATATATAATACATTTGTTTAATCTTTAATTTTGGCGCGACACTTGCCCCTGTAAAGCTAGAGCGTAACATCAGCTTTTCATTGAAAATACGTGATATTTTTCACTAACATATGTATATGCTACATTGTGAAAATAAATTTTTTTAGTATTAATGGAAACTTATTTAAAATAACATTTTTCCGTGTTAATATCGAATATTCGAAACGACGCGAACCAGTACGTTGTTTATTAATTGCTATTCCATTTAGAAAAATGTCTAAAATACGAAAAAATACATATTCAAATTTGTCATGTGTATTTCTAAACATTGACCATTTTTACAAATCGTAAATATACTAAACTTGTCTATGAATAATATTATTCTTGCTAATCGTGATATTTCGAGGTGACTTCAAGGTGATTTGAAATTTTCAAGGTGACCTTAGTGCTTCGAAAGGGAATTCCATGTTATCTACATAATAATAACGTCTTCATTTATAACGTTTCACGAAGGAAAATTAGTAGTAAAGTAACAATAAATAAAATGAAGTGGAAAGACAAGTGCAAATATTCTGTGGGGTCTTATGTTTTGTTAGCGAGAGCGAATAGTTGGATGTGATGTAATCTGTAATGTTGCAGGTATGAATTTTCGTAAACACACATTCAGGGTGTGTTTTCATTTCGTTAAGAAGAAAACATTCTTAACGGGGCAAGTTTACAACGGCAGGGAAGACGTTCAAGGCAACAGTTATTAAGAGCGTTCAATTTAGGTAAAACCGTAAAGGCAAGGTTGGCTCCAACATTATCATCTCGATTCTTTTTCGTTGCTATTTTATCTAGTGGACTGGCGAACGGCAGATTCGAGTAAAGTGCACCAAAGTATAATGGTATTTTTAAAGGGGCAGGTATTTTCAACTCTTGAACAGAAAACACCATTGAATTAATCTCCGTGGAGAGGGGAAGAGAGGCCAATTCCGCGAGAATTACTCCTTCCTCGGAGTGTACAGTGCACTGTTCTTGTCGCTTTATTAACTGACGTATATATCTTCGCGAGCAGGAAGAACGAATTTTCTCCTTTTGCATTTTCTGCGAAGTGTACAGCGCCTAGATTACGTCCGCAGTTTTTCGCCTGAAAACATCGAAAAATTGCTACAGTCCGATAAAATAAATAAATGTTCAAATTTTTTGAGTTATGAATTTTTTGAAGCTATTCCGAGACTTCGAGAAGCTGTTACAAGAATGTCGTGGCAAATATTTCGGAAGAGGCAAAAGCGTACACCGGTGGCGAATCCGAGGCATTTTCTTACGTGCAGGTGCAAATTGCATACTGAAAAAGATAAACCGAGACTTTAAACACGTTTCTCTCGAAATCATGTTTTTCAAGTTTCCGTGCACGACATCTCAAACACGGCGCGAGCTGCTAACTTCGTTCTCTAAAATTATCAAAGGCAAAACTTCTCCTGCCCAGCTGAATCTAAAAAAGATTCGAAATTGAATATTCTCTTATCAGAGAAAAGGGGAAGAAATTGAAAAGAGTGAATGGAAACTTTAATGCGACCCAATTTTCTAATTTTTGGTTTTATTTTAGTAACCAATCTTCGAAAAACACACATACGTTATTATTACATGTATATAAATGTTTAGGAAATTTTCATTTGTACTTTCAAGAGAATTACTCAAGACCATACTGTTTGAACTTATAAAATAGTGTGTTTTCCGTCATTTGCAATACTGTTTCACAAGCAAGCAGAGCATCAAAAAATATTCGACAGTTATTTTTTTTCGTAACTGTCCGTTTTCATGTTTACACGCCAAAAATAGCCTTCAGAGTCGGGATGAAAAAACTATTTCAGGAAATACCTTGAAAAATAATGAATATTGAAAAACTGATAAAAAAAAAAATTGCTCGTCTTTCTAAAACGGATACAGCGACGTAAACAAAACGTTGGAATATTTTTAGGTAAGCTTTGTACATGTAGCTTGAATGATTCCGTTTTGTCAACAATTTTCAACCCTTTGACTGACTATTTTTCTTTAATTTTTACCATACTATGGCGATAGAAAACATAAATATTATTAACTTTATAGTAAAAGGTAAATATTTTTATACTTGCGAATAAAATTCCGACTCCTAATATTTGCGATCATTTGTAATTTTAAGGTACGCATACTTACCGCAGGATAATTGCATAGTACAACGAGAAAAAAGATTCTGGTGTACATTAATTTTACGAAGTGATTAATATTTTGTTTGAAAGGGTCGACAATGAATATTTAAGTCGTCCATTTTTGCATATCTTCACTATTGCCTCGGCTATTAATTTTTATTTTGTGCTAGATGAGTTTCACTCCTAGCTGCTACTTTAAAGTACATATTTTCTGATGATTATGCAGATTTCGTCCAACTATGCGCCGCGAGTCACGCAACTGGGAGGGTATATCTCTTTTTTGGTCAGAAAAGAAAAAAGATAGTAAACGAAAACTTGGATACCGTCATATGGTTTGGCTTCCCATTACCTTGTTTTTTTTTCTTGGCCTGCAACTAACGACATGCATGCAAACTTCAGTTACCCTTTTTCAAAATGGGACTGCAGTTAAACTTTTCCATAGTGTGCATTTGAAACGATTCTAGCTGATATCTAAACGGTAAGTTTATAAACAATTACAACGAACGCTATCTTCATTCTGTCTTAATAATAATAATCATAACAAGGTTCAATGTGAGTAGATGCAATATAAAAGAAATTACCCTTTGCACTCGACGCTATTTTCATTGTAAAACTTAATTTTCCTTTATTTAAATGTTTAGTGATCTATTAAATAAAAATTTTGTAATGCAACAAATATTTTGCAATTTTCTTGTAATTTCTTTGAAATAAAGCAACAACAATTTCTAGTGGTGCGTCAGAGTCACCACTCCAGTGCAGAGGGTTAAAGCATAATGTTAAATAAATAATTTATCGTGCACCACGATAATTCAATAATGACTAGGAGACGAACGTAAGCAGTGGTCCAATAATCGCTAGACAGTGACCATACTGGACTATATAGCAGCCACGCCATAAGCCATAAGCCGTCCACGCTTCTTGCAGTAGTAGAGGTCAGTGCCAACTGCACTCTCGTACTTGCGATATCAATTTCGAACATCCGAAAACCAAATATCGTGATACATCGTTGCATGGCTGTTCCAAATATCAGGAAAGTTTATTAAAATGCATTCAAGACCTCGGGCTTGCTTTCAATGCTAGAAAAATTCGGTCGTAACACTTTTCCCACAACGAAGCATCTCGTTTAGGCGACGCGTCGAAAGTTCTGAAATCGGTCAACTTTAACACGTTGACTGCCATGTCACCCATATATGGGTGACGGAATTATTTGTTCAGGCTTTAAAATGAATGTTTACGTTAATATATTCATTGTACCAAATTTGATTGGGATCTGTAAAATGCAAGAAAGTTGGAGAACCACACAATATGACACCTTTAAAGTGAAAATCCCGCCTGTAAAAAATCAAAAACCTCAAAAAAATCGAAAAAATGCAGACCCCACGCGGAAGCTCCAGAGTGACACCTTTAAAGTGAAAATCCGAACCACACAATATCATACATATAATTTCTTCAAAATTTCTATTTTATCAAACAACTTACTTTGATTTCGTGGAATTTTTGAGCTTTCTTGTTTGGTGTTCAAAGTGTTACCCAGATAGCACAGAGACGTCTTAAAGACGTCTGTCGATGGACATTCAAACGTCTTATAGACGTCTTGAATGTCCTACGAACGTCTTCCGAACGGCTTCTGAACGTCTCGAACAGAGACGTCTTTGAGAGAAAAAATTAAATTATATATTTATATTTATTTATTTTTATGTATTACTTTCTGTGCACTTCTTTATTGGGGGAATATTCCACTTTCCCCTCGAAAAAACCTCAAATTACATTTAAGAAATTTTTAGTTTCCTCACTGAGCCATGCAAACCTACTTTGTTAGACTCAGTACTTGTTAGACTTATAAAGGCTCAAATCGTATCAGATCATATAATTATTAGAAGAGATAAACTTCTGTTTAAAAAATTGTTTAGATAAAAATCAAACTACTTTTTTTTAATGAAACATATTATTAACCGTTTCAGTGATGAAGAATTTTCTTATATTTAAAAACCACAATTGAGATTGAGTGAAATGAATAACAACTGAACTTGATATGAATACAACTGATCTCAATAGATGCGAAAATTATACTAACCAACAGCAGCACCACCGCATTCTCGGTACAAAACAAGAGAAGCGCTATCGCGCTCCTCCGCATTTTTGACAAATGACAAGTGAAGCGCGCTAGCGCTTTGCCGCACTCAAACGGTTAATAGTATAGTAACGACAAACAGATATACAATATTTATTGCTAAATTCTATTACTAATATATGTATACAGGGTGAATTCGATAAAGCAGGACACCTAAATATCTCCGTTACTTTTCGTTGTACAAAAAAACTTCGTAGGACAAAGTTACACTGTTTGAAGGGCCACATATAACGGTGTAAGGGGAAAAAAATTGCAAGGTCATTTTTATGAGATTTCAAGGTTATCGATGTTTTTTTTTAATGGAATGATATATTTTCGTTAACGTAATGTTGTAGCTGACAAAATAACGAATTCATGCGTGTAACACAATATGACCTTCAAATGACCTTCAACCCAGAAAAACGGTATAAATACAATTCAACGTGTAAGATTCATTTGATGTATTTCAAATGTATCGCAATACACAACATAATAACAGATTCGGTGTTGACAGGAGGACAATTATGATATACCTTCACCTATACGTTCGTACAGAATCGTGTTTATCCACTATTAATTACTCAGAAGACCTTCTTGCTATCAGATTTCCACAGTTTCTAAGATTTCTCGATCAGTTTATCGATGAACGTTTCACAATGCGTTACTCGAAGGAAGATAAGATTGATATGATTTTCATTTATGGAGAAAGTCGACAGTGTTTAAGAGAAGCCGTGCAGTTGTACAAGGACCGATTTCCTAATCGTAATTGTCCATCAGTTTCCGTTTACTCCAATTTGATAAATAAATTCCGTGAAACTGGTAGTGTCGAAAATAAAAAACTTACAAAGGTGAGGACTGTAAGGAATGAAGCAAACACAATTAATGTTCTGGCAGCAGTGAATGCAAACCCTCATGCTAGTACGAGGCAAATCGCACGAGGAAGTGGCATTAGTCAAAAATGTGTAGTGCAAATACTCCAGGAACACAAATTTCACCCCTATCACCTATCAATTCATCAAGAACTTCATGGTAGAGACTTTGTAAATAGTGTAAACTTTTGCCAGTGGGGATTGAGACAATTGATAAACGATAGAGCATTTTTTAATCAAGTATTATTTACTAGTAACAGAAATACATCAAATGAATCTTACACGTTGAATTTTATTTATACCATTTTTCTGGGTTGAAGGTCATTTGAAGGTCATATTGTGTTACATGCATGAATTCGTTATTTTGTCAGCTACAACGTTACGTTAACGAAAATATATCATTCCATTTAAAAAAACATCGACAACCTTGAAATCTCATAAAAATGACCTTGAAATTTTTTTCCCTTACACCGTTATATGTCGCCCTTCAAACAGTGTTACTTTGTCCTACAAAGTTTTTTTGTACAACGAAAAGTAACGGAGATATTTAGGTGTCCTGTTTTATCGAATTCACCCTGTATATGTAATTTATTCTAATAGTGCTGAATGAACAATTTAGTTATTTAATTTTCCTAAATAAAGTCTATTCGATGGGTGGAAAACTGCGTTATATTGCGTTGCGTGTGTACAGTTTGTAAAGCTTTTCTCTAGCAGTTTAGAAATACTGAAACGTCACGAAATGAAACGTCTTAAGGACGACTCGTCAAAGACGTCTTAAAGACGTCTTTTTAGGACGTAAGACGTTTAGACCAAAAATGGACGTAAAACAGACGTCTTTAAGACGTTGCGTGCTATCTGGGTAAACACACACGTATGACTTTTGGATTAATGATCTCCTGGGATTGAAACTTGGATTTTTGGCATGCTCTCGTCAAGACGTACAGGATTCTATAGAAAACAGTTGAAAATTTCTGGGTTTGCGAGCTGAAGTGTAGCCGAAAATTGAGTCGAAATTTTTCTGTCTCGGAACAGAGAGAAGTCCACAATTGTGCCTGGTTCTAGGCCATTTCATGCGTCGAACCCGGGTTTCATAAAGCGTCGAGTGTCACGCGGCTCGACTGTAACAGGCGTTCCGCTGCGTTCACGCGAATCATTAGCGGGCAATGAATTCGCAATGAGATTCTTGTCAGCGGCAGCGACGCGGGTTTCGATATACCTTAAAGCGCGCAGCGCAGCGCCGGAGACACGTAAGACCTTTTGCACGTTCAAGGGAATCAGAGTACACCTACGTCGGCGTAATTGTGTTTGTGCCGTGAATCGTGACTTGTTCCACACCGGATTAGCGTTAACAGGATAACGATTGTTCCTCGAATCGAATCGACGACTTCGAAAACTGAAGCACGACGTCGACGACAACGTTCCCCGACCGGTGCTGTGTGTTTAACGTTCGCGACGTTGGTAGTACCGATCGAATGCTTCTTCAAAGTCAATTTCCACGTTCCTTTTTTTTTTCCTCGACGGCGATTTCTCCGCCGTCCGAATGACAATTCGTCTTAACACCACCCGTAGCTCGCTTTAAACAATACTCCACTATTTACGTCTTTCACGGCAAGCTTTGAATCGCGATTGCCTCTAACGAGTTGTTGGACAGCGACGCCATGCGCCTCCGTGAGAACCCCATGCTGCTTTCGATACTCGGTCCCATTGCTAGACAATTAAAAAGATACGGTGAGTGATCAGATAATTGACGTGTTTGCATTGAAACATTCAATTTTTAGGTGAAACCTCAGCTACACCGAATATTTTTTATTTCTTTACAAATGTACATTTCGCAACGCTTAACACGTTGACTGCCATGTCACCCCTATATGGGAGACGGAATTACTTATTCCGGTTTTAAAATGAATTTTTACGCTAATATATTAATTGTACCAAATTTTATTAGGATCTGTAAGATGCAATAAAGTTGGGGCACTACTCAATATCATACATATAATTTTTTTCCATTTTTATACCATTAAATAACTTACTTTGATTTTATGGAATTTTTGAGGTTTCTAGTTTGGCAATCAGTGTTAATTTTGAATGAAATTACGTACATTGATGTGAAGGTTTCACATCTTTTTCTACTTTATAATTAGTAGAAATTACAGAGACACTTCCAAGTTTTGCTATAAAAATTGTGAGAAATGTAAATAGTTTCAATGTTGTAATTTTTAATAAACAACGCGTGCAAGTTAGATTTTGTGCTTCGTACGGTTAGTGTTAATGGATATGACCGTAAGTGAATATCGGGTAACGATGTTAATTGATAATGTAATACATTATGCATAGGAAAGATGGTAGTGATACTGCAAAACAATTTAGATAATGTAATAATCATGATAATGTAATATGCATATCGTGTTTGTTTGAAATATTATGGAAAATAGAAACTCAAAGTGGAACACTTAACCGGCAGTATGTTATATCAAAAGTGACACGAATGTGGTATGTTAAACAGTAATTGGCGTGAATGCAATATGATACGTATCCTTTATGAAAGCTTGTATGGACATATGTATTTATATAATATCTACAAATGAGAGAAGAATGAAACAAAACTGCCGTGAACCACTTGGTTTAAATCAATAATAATTAAATAAATGAATAAAGCTACCGTCACTGTCAAATTATTATTTCCCATATCGACCAATTAATCCATTCGGGACGAGAAGAACTTATGATGAAAAAGTGTCAGAAAACTGTATTAAATTAATTTTTTAATTTATTCTTTTCATTAGCCTTTTTATGATAGAGATATTAAGAACGATTAAGGAATTAAACCATTAAGAAGCTTTGTAAGAGACGATTATATTAAAAATGGAATTACATAAATATATGTAATTTTTGTAAGACCATTACAAACAGGTGATTTTAATTGCTCCGTGCCACTGGTGTTAACGTCAGTACCAAAGAACCGAATAAATGTACGTCGACGTAATTAAAGAACCAGTTGAAGTAGGTTAAAGCTGTTTGAATGTCATTGCCAAAAAGCTGTTTAAAGCTGCCTCGACGGATCCGCGGAGCTGGCGAAAGCTACCTTAGGCTCATTTAAGAATAATGAAGTGACTGGTTAATGCCACGTTAATGCTGTTAGTCAAGACGGTTAAAGCTGGCTTGACAGATAAAAAAAAAAAAACAAAATAGTTGAAACTGCTTTGATACATCCAAGCGACTGTCTAAAACTGCGTTTGCGTCTTTAACTAAACGGTCGATTAAATGTTCACCAGTAGAATCAGTAGAACCAACGAGTGAAAGTCTCTTTAAAACTTTAAATGACTTCGTGGGGTATAGTGAAACTGTGAAAGCTCTCTTTTGTCAAAAGTTATCGAACAGATTTATTTATTTATTCGTGACATCTGCCGAAATGTATTAATACAATTTTTATAAAAAATCACGAAACTATAAATAAACATAAATATATTATTAGAAAATATAAAACAGTAAAATACGACTTTTTAAATGCATATTTCGCGGATTTGTTTGGCAATTAATAAAATTGAAATTTCACATTTATATCACTTAAGCTAATACTATAAATAAATTACGCCCGTTAAAAAGTTGTTTGCATTTTTTCTTATATGCAATTTATATCGATCTCACAGCAGTGAAGCTAAACAAATTCAAGTATAAATAAATATCGTAAGATGATGTACGAATCTTCGAAAAAATATAGTGATAATTTCATATAATCTATTCAGCAACTTTTACAAGTAAATAAAAGAGGTAAAGGAAGATTCTTTTTATTTCTTAGATTTTTTGCAGTTGCGTCTACTTTTGTAATTTTTAGTGTTGTATTTTGTCTTCTACGAACAGAGAGAGAGAGTCCACCAATTTTCATCTGATTTAAGAGGATAGGACACGTATTCAGAAGCGGCGTGGTTCCAGCCAATACGATAGAACTTGCATGCAGTCTATCGTCACTTAAGGAGTTGAAACTTCCTAGCAGAACGTGAACGTATTCACAAGTTTTATACTACAGACTTACACTGTCGGCAGCAATCCGACTGCACTCAGCGAATCTCTATTTGCAGCAGGATATTGTCAATTGGACCCTCGTACGATGTACTATATGGTTAGCGCAGGTGTGTAGACACGCATTCCTTGAACTCCCAATTGATGCCATTTTCGCTGGGGTCGATAACAGAAGACGAAGGATTTGTTTTCGTTCTTTTCAGCGTTCTGCCTTGTTTACCTTTCTTACACTTTACATTGTTTCCCCGTTAAACGTATTATTTCCCCTTTGGCACAGTAGAGTCCCGATTATTCGAGCTAAACAATGACACCTGAGAGATCACATAACAGAACAGTAATTTAATTAAATTGCTAGCTTCGATCTGTTTTGATTTGCACAATAAACAGTGTTCCATATAAATGGACTGCGGAGCTTTATGCAAAGTAAATATTTTCTATTTCAATTATAAGGTACTGGCACGAAATAAAAATTTATTGATGGTTTTTGCATAGTCTTACAATATGTAAGCGTATACATTTGCCAAATTTAATAAAGTTTCAGGTCATTATTAGACAGCGGATGTTTATGCAATTTCCAATTATTGCAGACAAATTTCCAGAAAATGGAATGAAATAGAAAACTATTTTTCATGCGAACGGCCTCTGTAGATCCAAAACAAATGAAAATCGTGCTAAATTCTATCGAATTTTATATTCTAGCATTTTTTAAACATTTTCATAAGCCATAGATGCATAAAGATCCGCAGTCTAGTCATTATTTACCATTCCGTGGTAAGAAGAAAAGGAAACATTTATTTGCAAACGCTTGTCCCGCATTGTTCAATTTAGCGTCCACGCATCCAATTTCGAAGGCGTTAACGTGTATATTGCGAGGAATGCAACAAGGTCGTAAATGGCTGTATCTTGAATCCTTCCAAGACCGCTGGATCCATAAATCTCGGAAGTAAATCGTGTCGATTCGTGAAGGAATGCCTGCAAGCGAGAATACCTATAAGTACGTCCTGTTAAATGGAGAATCGAGGCAAATTTGTCGATACAGTTGCGTAAATGAATTTCTGATTAAACGGAACATGTTTCCGTAATGCGCTCCCTATAATTGCGAATAAATCTTCCCTTCGATTGTGAATTTTAACACTCTGACTGCCAAACTAGAAACCTCAAAAATTCCATAAAATCAAAGTAAGTTATTTAATGAAATAAAAATTGAAAAAAACTGAATATATGATATTGTGTAGTTTTCCAACTTTCTTGCATTTTACAGATCCTAATCAAATTTTGCATAATGAATATATTAACTTAAAAATTCATTCTAAAACCTCGAAAAATAATTCCGTCACCCACATGTGAAATTTAACTAAAATTTCGATTTTTGCAATATTCTTGTCAAGATGCATAGGGTTATTTCGTAAAAAGTTAGAAATTTCTGGGTTGTCAAGGCGTAGTTTAACCAAATAATGTATAGTACCATATCTTGAGACTATAATAGCATTTATTTATCAAAACGCTTCATGACGTTCGCATTCTGAAGTCAGACAATATTCATCCGATATCTTTTAATAGAAAACATTATCTTCGCGCTCTACTTTCCGAGGAAAGTGGAATGTTGAATATTTAATTGCAGACACGGCAGTCACAATCGCGTCGACATTTTCGTAGGGACCGTTCGCTGCATTTTATAGACACCTTCCCATCTTCTTACGAATTTCCGTTGTTCCTACGTCACTCGCCATTAAGACGGGTCAACCCGAGCCAAGACGTTCTCGAACATTCTCCGAGGTTTAATAGCCCTTCGATAACGTCTAACCGAATAGCCTTAAAGACGTGAGCTGCTGAGTACAGCAACTAGCAAGTCGAATCGGTGCTTTGATGAGAAGGGACGCATGCCCGTGGGGAACATCGAAGACTCGCAGAGGATGATACGCTTACCCGTTCCAAACTTACTTGGCACAGGACGAATGTTAAGAGAATACATCCTGCGACGTACCTCCATACTAACTTGCCCGTCTAACTCTTTTATTCGAACTCACTGTTTTGTAGTTCTAAGCTGATTGAAGAGAGTCCACTATTGGATAGTACGGTAACGCCTCGGTATACGTGAAAAAGATGCGCACGATATTTGTGAAAAATTTATCGCAACCTATACCTTTAGTAGTACAAACAGGACAAAAATTTCAAGGTTCTCTGAACAATTACAACAATGTTGCACCGTGACTTCTATGCAACAAAACGGTAACACACAATTTAAAAATTGAAGAATTGTTTTAAATAATTTAAGCTCCTTTTCTTTATCAAATGCAGCTGGTATATCACTAGTTCTAAGCTGATTGAAGAGAGTCCACTACTGGATAGTACAGTAATGCCTCGGTATACCTGAAAAAGATGCGCACGATATTTGTGAAAAATTTATCGCAACCTATACCTTTAGTAGTATAAACAGGAAAAAAATTTCAAGGTTCTCTGAACAATCAGAAGAATGTTGCACCGTGACTTCTATGCAACAAAAAGGTAACACACAATTTAAAAATTTAAGAATTGTTTTAAATAATTTAAGCTCCTTTTCTTTATCAAATGCAGCTGGTATATCACTAGTTCTAAGCTGATTGAAGAGAATCCACTATTGGATAGTACGGTAACGCCTCGGTATACGTGAAAAAGATGCGCACGATATTTGTGAAAAATTTATCGCAACCTATACCTTTAGTAGTACAAACAGGACAAAAATTTCAAGGTTCTCTGAACAATTACAACAACGTTGCACCGTGACTTCTATGCAACAAAAAGTTAACACACAATTTAAAAATTGAAGAATTGTTTTAAATAATTTAAGCTCCTTTTCTTTATCAAATGCAGCTGGTATATCACTAGTTCTAAGCTGATTGAAGAGAGTCCACTACTGGATAGTACAGTAATGCCTCGGTATACGTGAAAAAGATGCGCACGATATTTGAGAAAAATTTATCGCAACCTATACCTTTAGTAGTATAAACAGGATACAAATTTCAAGGTTCTCTGAACAATCAGAAGAATGATGCACCGTGACTTCTATGCAACAAAACGGTAACACACAATTTAAAAATTGAAGAACTGTTTTAAATAATTTAAGCTCCTTTTCTTTATCAAATGCAGCTGGTATATCACTAGTTCTAAGCTGATTGAAGAGAATGCACTATTGGATAGTACAGTAATGCCTCGGTATACGTGAAAAAGATGCGCACGATATTTGTGAAAAATTTATCGCAACCTATACCTTTAGTAGTACAAACAGGAAAAAAATTTCAAGGTTCTCTGAACAATCAGAGTAATGTTGCACCGTGACTTCTATGCAACAAAAAGGTGACACACAATTTAAAAATTGTAGAATTGTTTTAAATAATTTAAGCTCCTTTTCTTTATCAAATGCAGCTGGTATATCACTAGTTCTAATCTGATTGAAGAGAGTCCACTATTGGATAGTACGGTAACGCCTCGGTATACGTGAAAAAGATGCGCACGATATTTGTGAAAAATTTATCGCAACCTGTAACTTTAGTAGTACAAACAGGAAAAAATTTCAAGGTTCTCTGAACAATCAGAACAACATTGCACCATGACTTCTATGCAATAAAAAAGTAACACACAATTTAAAAATTGAAGAATTGTTTTAAATAATTTGAGCTCCTTTTCTTTATCAAATGCAGCTGGTATATCACTAGTTCTAAGCTGATTGAAGAGAATGCACTATTGGATAGTACAGTAATGCCTCGGTATACGTGAAAAAGATGCGCACGATATTTGTGAAAAATTTATCGCAACCTATACCTTTAGTAGTATAAACAGGATAAAAATTTCAAGGTTCTCTGAACAATCAGAAGAATGTTGCACCGTGACATCTATGCAACGAAAAGGTGACGCAAAATTAAAAAATTGAAGAATTGTTTTAAATAATTTAAGCTCCTTTTCTTTGTCAAATGCAGCTGGTATATCACTTTCAGTTTTCCTTGATCAAAGTAATATTTTACACCTTTTGCCGCGCGCGCTAGTAATTTTGATATCCAATGACTAAATACAAGCAAATCTTTGATTTATGACTTTTATTTCAGATCCTCCTTTGCCAATTCATTCGTGCTGTAATAGTCGGTGCTTCCTCACGCAAATTGCGAACGTAACGCGAACATCCGTCTAGTCATTATTCCGGACTGATTAAACTTCTTTTTATCCGTAAGAATAGTTTCTGGCCATTTTTCCGTGCGGGGAATGTGTTTACTGCTGTCGACAAATGGACGAGGGGTCTTAAAAACTGAAATTGGATACCGCGGAAGGAGAAAAACAAATGTTTAGAACAAATCACCGAACAGTTGGACTTTGTGCATTTACGAGAAAAATGAGTGAGTGGAATTTGAAATATTAGAGGTATTAGAGGAATTAGGGGGTACCAATATGCAATTTACAATCTTTTAAAATTATTCAAGAAAGATATTACTAAGTAACTCCTGTATTTTGCAATTAATGCAGACAACTTTTACTATGCATAAACATCCTCAGTCTGTGTGGGATCTCGTACTGTGTCGATCATAGTCGCCAGATTAACTTGTGTCATATTACACACCCGTAGTAAGAATGAAGTATATGGAATATTCGGTTCTTGCTAATACTAATATTCACAAATAGTTTTCAGGTGGATTGTCTCAATGTTTTCGTATTACGGTTCACGAGTTGTGTAGCCAGGAAAAGTATTAGAGCAATAGTTCAAGCTCTACTCAACTATACTTTGCGCGACTTTCTTTTGAACTTCCTGCGAGCATCTATCGCGTTCAAGAAGAAAAGAGAAGAAAGAAAAGAAATATCATCAACACCACACATGATACCATGCCATAATTTATAATAGTTCTATTTTGTTCTACTTTGTATATGTACACCTTTAACAATGTAATTTATTTGGTCAGAAATGAAGAATATTTATTGCAACAGTCAATGTGTTCTTCTTTCTCTATTCTGGTCATGAATATTCGATATTAGAATTAAATTAATGTCTTCGAAAATTTCGGGAACAACATTTTTGAAATAAGAGAAAATTAAGTGTAGTATCAGGAGAACATGAGAGTAAAAGAGGTGGCACGAAAGTTCAATAAAAAATCAATTTTTCGAGAATTTATCGTAAAATTTTGACGGTCTGACTTGTCGTTGATTTATACTACTGAATTTCGTACCACCTCTTTCGATATCATGTTCTCCTAGTAGAAATCCGAAAATTACGAAATTTTTCGAAAATTCCGAAAAATCGAACTTTGTATTAGGAGAATATAATATCGAAGGAGGTGGCACAAAATTAAGGAGTACATATCAACCACAGGTCAGACCGTCAAAATTTTCAGAAATTTTTCGAAAATTGAGCTTTGTATTAGGAGAATATTATATCGAAGGAGGTGGCACGAAATTCAGTAGTACATATCAACCACAGGTCAGACCGCCAAAATTTTCGGAAATTTTTCGAAACTTGAGCTTTGTGTTAGGAGAATATAATATCGAAGGAGGTGGCACGAAAATCAGTAGTATAAATCAACGACAAGTCAGACCGTTAAAATTTTCAGAAATTTTTCGAAAATTGAATTGTGTTAAAATACAATATAAGTGTTAACATGTAATGTGAATTGTAACCGTGTTACCGGTCATGGTAACGTCCAGTAATTGTCTGCCTCAATACCTGTTCTGGGACGTCACTGTGTCGCTAAATGTACGACTCGCTATTAGTTCGGATAGGGGAGGCTCAGCGGCAGCGAACGAAGCGATTGAAGTGATAGCGTTTGCTTAATAAGATCCAGGTTGTAGCACGAAACACCTCACGTTTCCAATACTCCGTCGACGTCGATACTCCGAACGTAAACTTTCTTTGAGCGTGCAGGGTTAATAGTTTTCCAATAAAAGTTGCTGAGGTCGCGAAATCCTATTGCGTCGAGAAGGCTACGCTCGGTGGGTGGGTGGGGGGGATGGAGACGCGGTCGTCGTACCAGCAAAAAGGGGAGGTCTGCCCGATTACTTTAGCCGGTACGAAATGTCCTTTAACAGAAAAACGATCCCCGTGAACGATAACGGGATTAATACGGCTATTTCGAAGGCGCGCGAGGGTTCGACGTTTCCGGCTCGGCTTTGTCTTGATCACGGAACCGGATCGTCTTGCGGACAGAAACGCGCCTGTGAATTGCGATAATAAAAAACCGGTCGCAAACAAAACTGCGAACGTAAATGTCAATTTTTCCACGGACCGAAATGTTTTTGGCCTATCTGTAAAACGATTGAAAAACAAATTTCTTTCCCCGTCTGTATCGTCGTGATGAGTCGTGTTTACTTTAACGGCATAGATAAAATATGATTAATTGATTTCTACACTTACTGTTTTCATAGAAACATCAACAAGGTTCGTGGCTTTAACCCTTAGCGCTCGAATGGTGACCCTTAAGGCACCACTAAAAATTGCTGTATCACTATTCAATATATTTTTTACATTATTAAATTTGTTTGTATTTAATAAACTACTAAGGTTTCGATATTGTACAACTAAATTGCACTATTTCCGTATATATAACATGAAAAAAAATATATAGAAGGGCAATATTCTAGGTCAGAAGAAATGTTTCGTTTTGGAGTTAAAATAGCTTCGAGTGCAAAGGGTTAATATACTCACTGGAACCTGAAACATTCACAAGCTTCATTAACAGTTCCCGGAACAGTAAATAACTTGTTTAACATATCGGCTGGAGTGCCTGATATTATCGTCTTGATTTACGTGTTAATATTATTCTTTGCAGGAAAAAAGGGATTAAAGTATCAAGAGGGACGTGAAATGGGTCAAACGATGTTTTTCTAGGTGGAAACGCTTTGCAGATTCGAGGATGACCTTCGGTTTTTAAAACGGGGACACATTTTTTTTATATAGACGTCCGGTTCGCGTTGTTGGGTAATATCGCTAACACGTAGGATCGAACTATGGGCCGAGTATTATAAAATATTGCTTGTTATGCTTCGCAGACTAAGGCCAACGGTTGCTTCATTCATTTGGTAACCGTTGTGACATAACTTTTCGTTACATCGAACTCGTAATGGATCTCGCTAATAAACTTAACCCTTCTCACTCGAAGCTATTTAAACTCCAAAACGAAACATTTCTTTCAACCTAGAATATTTTCCTTTTATATATTTCTTTCTCATGTTATACATACGAAAATGGTGCAATTTACTCGTACAATACTGAAATGTTTAGTAATTTATTACGTGCATATGAATTTAATAATATAAAAAATATTTTGAATAATTGTACAGCAATTTTTAGTGGTGCCTTAGAGACACCATTCGAGTGTTAAGGGTTAACATTAGCTAAATAATCAAACAGAACAAAGTATAATCGTTCAACCTTAACACTAAACGTACCACCACCGGTGAAATGACCGGTTCTAGATTTTTTATTTGATAATTTTTTAAATTACAAAGATGCTTTCATGAGTAATGATTCAATAATTATCTTTAGTAGAGCACGCATTGCAATAAGAACTGCGCAAAGTCTGAATAAATTAACTCTTGTCATTTTTATAAGGCAACATGTACCTGTTACATTTATAGCTCGGTACGTTTAGTGTTAACACTTTGATCGCCAAACAAGAAAGCTCAAAAATTCCATGAAATCAAAGTAAGTTATTTAATAAAATAGAAATTGAAGAAAATTAAATGTATGATATTGTGTGGTTCTCCAACTTTCTTGCACTTTACAGATCCTAATCAAATTTGGCACAATCAATATACAGGGTGCGGCGCAAATTAGTCCCCACGATTTTTCCGGCCCTTTGGATGGTCGGACAGAAAAATGTTTCTTACCAAAGTTAATCAGCATTTAACCGACAAGAAATTGCAATATTTTAAATTTAAAAAATAATCGATTTTCAACAAAAAATCAAGGTCGCTGTCATATCTTTTAATGGAACTGGGTATTTTTAACTTCATAATATTGTAGGCGACGTCGAAACGAATTCAACGACCTGCTATACAATGACTTTCAGATGACCTTGAAAGATAACATCGCCATGAATCAAATGCCAGAATATTTGAAATATTTCGACGGTACAAACAAATGAACAAATGACAAAACGTTCAGAAATGTAAAAAGAAGTTCTCTAATGGAAGCTACACATAAGACTTTGTTACAAAGAACAGAACTTTGCGTTACACAAGATGTGGTGCAGTTGGAAAATTTAATTTCATTATTAATTAATTACATGTAGACGTTTAACATTTTTTGTTTAACAATGTGGCTCCGTACAAATTTGGTTTTTTGTGAGTTAAGTTCTGAAGCAATGTTTACGTTCATTTGTTTACTTCTAAATGCGAGGCGTTGCTATTACGTACCGTCGAAATATTTAAAATATTGTGGCAATTGATTCATTATTATTTTTCAAGGTCATCTGAAAGTCATTGTATAGGTGGTCGTCGAATTCGTTTCGACGTCGCCTACAATATTATGAAGTTAAAAATACCCAGTTCCATTAAAAGATATGACAGCGACCTTGATTTTTTGTTGAAAATCGATTATTTTTAAAATTTAAAATATTGAAATTTCTTGTCGGTTAAATACTGATTAACTTTGGTAAGAAACATTTTTCTGTCCGACCATCCGAAGGGGCAGAAATATCGTGTGGACTAATTTGCGCCGCACCCTGTATTAACGTACAAATTCATTTTAAAGCCTGAACAAATAATTCCGTCACCCATATGTGGGTGACATGGCAGTCAACCTGTTAAACACGCATAACTTTCGAACCAGTGAATTTCTCGCCTCAAAACTTCGATTTTTGGAATTTTCCCGGCAAGATGTACAGAACAATACATTAAGAAGTAAAACATATCTGGGTTGCCAAGGCGAAGTTCAACCCCTTTTCGTGCACGTTTCCTTATTCCTTACAGTTTCGTCTGGGGGTTTCTCTAAACGGTATTTCCCGGCCCCTAAATAGAGGATTTCCAGGTGGCGGAGGTTATAGAGGCAGCCCGTATAACGCAGTGTGGCATGATGTAGAGTTCACTTTTCGTTGGCCGAAAGTTGGAACCCTCAGAAAAATCACTGTCGTTTATCATCCCGACCTCGAAGTAAACTCGTGTATTATGAACGCATAAATTGAGAGATCGAATCCCGCGCTTCGGGAGTCGGGCAGAGCCAGCTCTCGCCGGCGAATTTTACGGCCGCGAAAAAAGGGTAATGCGGATTCGTTGCATGACGCTGACTCGGTGAATGCCTGAAAGTTCGCCGTCGTCGTTATCGTTCAGAGGGGATCGTTCATCCATTAAGAGACATTTCCTTTTTCTGACACGATGTTAACCGCGATGCGACTGCACGAGAAGCCCGCTCCGCTCCGGCACTTGGAATACACAACGCCGAGCAGAATGCGGTCCGCCGACACGGAAGTTTTCATTCGGAAGCAATTTGTTCGGTTGAGAGTCGATGCTCGGCCGCGGACTCGCCCAAAAATCCGCCGCGCGAATGCGTCGCGGCCCCGAACTTGCCCGGGCACACCGATGCGTCATGCATTGAGCCTCGACAGGGTTTAAGAGGGCTGCGAATGCCATAAATCGTGCTGACTCACGATTGATTTCTCTCAAGGAGATCTTGCGTTATCGAGCTCGCCATTGTCGCCCCCGGATTCGGCTTAATGGAATTTCTTGCGGAGCCTGATCGAGATGGCAATTTCGTGATAAATTGTACACTCCCGGACAAAAAGATAGCACATGGGTAATATTTCCATATTTTGAATGGTATGTTCATAGTTTCCTAAATGTTATAGATTCAATATACACAGCACGTCTTGGGAACGTAGTAAACAAGGTCGAAGCTGGAAGTACAGTAAGGAGCAAAACTGAACACACATACGACATTTTAACAAAAATAATTTTTTATCCAATATTTGCATGTAGAATACAAAAGAAACAAAATACTCAGTATTATCTACAATCTTCTGGCTTTTCAAAACAAATTTAACATTTGTGATATTATTATTATTTCGCTTCATACAATTTTTTTCGTGTAGTCGGTTTTGCACCGCACCAAGATTCTCGGGATTAGGAACTGTAAACACAGATTTTGTAAACAACTTGGTAGTCCATCACGGTCAATGCCACGATCAGGAGTGCAGTAGTTATTAGTTTATCGTTGTTCATGCGTTAACACGCATCAATGTAACATCATGAAGCCATTATCTAGAGATATGAAGAATAATATCATTTTCCGATTAAAATCGGGTTTATCAACGCGAGTAATTGCTAGAAATTTTGTCGTCAGTCAGGGAGTTGTACATAAGATACGGAAAAAATACTGTAGTAAAGTCCCTGCATCTTTTGAAGGCCGTCCAAAATTATTATCTTGTCAGGAGAAGAGAAGATTGACGAAATACATTACTTCAGAAATTGCAACGACAACATCAATGGCTGCAAAGTTATTAGAAAGCGACGTTGGAAAGAAAATTAGTAAGTGGACGGCTCGAAGGGCATTAAAAGAAGCCAATTTTACAGCAATTGAGAAGAAAAAAAAAACCTGCTCTATCAAAAAAGAATGTCAGGGCCCGTCTGAGTTTTGCAAGAAAATATTTAAGCTGGCATATAGAGCAATGGAAAAAAGTAATTTTTTCCAACGAATCTAAAATCAATCGAATTTCATGGGATGGACGTTCTTGATGTTGGAAGAAGCAAGGCCAACCTCTTTTACCGCGACATGTGAAGCAAACAATAAAATTTGGTGGTGGTTCACTTATGGTGTGGGGGTGCATTACGGCGTACGGTGTAGGTTCACTACATCGAATAGAAGGTATGGTGAACCAGTATACGTATAAGGATATTTTAGAAAAAAATGTACTGGAAACAATTGAAAATATGCCGGTACCAGAGTATGATGTCGTATTCCAACATGACAACGCTTCTGGGCATTGTGCGAAGAGCGTAAAGAATTGGCTGCAAACTCAACCATTTCAAACCATGGAATGGCCTGCTCAAAGTCCAAACATAAACCCGATTGAAAATGTCTGGGCATACTTAAAAATGAAGTCACAGAATAACTATAGTGCTTTCCCAACAACGATAACTGATTTGTGGCAAAGAGTGCAGGAACAATGGTATTCCATTACACCAGAATATTGCGAAAATGTAGTATTAAGTATGCCTAAACGTATTCAAGCAATTATCAAGGTTAAAGGTTCATGGACAAAATATTAAGCGTACGAAAATCTGAAATGTTTACTCAAAATTAGTTGCGGTGCAAAACCAACTACACGAAAAAAAATTGTATGAAGCGAAATAATAATAACATCACAAATGTTAAGTTTGTTTTGAAAAGCCAAAAGATTGCAGATAATACTAAGTATTTTGTTTCTTTTGTATTCTACATGCAACTATTGAATAAAAAATTATTTTCGTTAAAATGTCGTATGTGTGTTCAGTTTTGCTCCTTACTGTATTTGTTTTTATTTCAGTTTCTCGGAATAAGCTATAAAATAAGGTGGACGGAAAGATAGCACACTTAGAATTTTCATAACAATTACTAGTATTTGTCAAACTTTCTGTGAGGCTAAACGTGTCAGTCAGTTTAATACACTTAAATCCCAAGTAGTTTAAAAGATTGAAGCATTTGGCAGTCATGGGACGAGGAAAGAGATTTAGTAAAGAAGAGATTAACACAATTCTTGTTTTAAAGGACCAAAACTTTTGTATCTCTAAAAGTGCTTCAACTATCAAAAGAAGTCGGAAAGTAATTTACAATTTGATAAAAAATGTGAAAAATTACGGACGGAAAAAAGTACTGGCCGGCCATCAGCATTAACGAAACGTGAGAGAAGAGCAATTCTTCGTACGGCATCGAATTCTTGCCTAACAGCGAGACAAATTGTTCATGAAACAGATGTCAAAACCAACGTTAGAAATGTACGTCGTGTCATTCAAACGTGTGAACATCTTATACGGAAGAAAAATACTAACAGTACGCCACAAAATGGGTCGTTTAAACGTCGCAAAGGAACACGTTCAATGGAAGAAAAGATGGCAATATGTAATTTTTTCTGATGAAAAAGATTTAATTTAGACGGTCCAGATGGCTTTAATTACTATTTCCATGACATTAGAAAAGAGCAATTATCAAAAGTTCGTCTAGAAATGGGCGGAGGCAGCACAATGGTATGGGCCGGAATTGGGTACAACGGACGAACAGATATACAGTTCATTGACTATCGAATGAATGCTGCAATGTATAAAAAACTAATTGAAGAGCAACTTAAGAATCATGCAGTTCGCATCGGAGGATCAAATTATGTGTTCCAAGAGGACAACGCGTCCGTTCATAAAACAGGAGTTGTGAAAGAATTTTTTGCGTCCGAAAATATATCTGTTCTCCCTTGGTCTGCAAGGTCCCCCGATATTAATATTATAGAAAATTGTTGGGGAGAACTCTCACGAGCTGTTTACGCCGGTAATCGACAATTCGATACGATTCAAGATTTAAAGGAGTGCATTAGAAGAGAATGGGACAGACTTCCACAAAAACAATAAAAAATTTATACAAATCTCTACCGAGACGAATGGTGGAATTAATACAAAACAAAGGAAGTTCGACACATTATTAAATTGATAAACAATGTCATTTTGTTTGTAAGAATTTCATTTGTTTTAAGAATTAGTTCAAGTGTGCTATCTTTTCGCCGGCCTGAAATATGATAATTATGTTAAGAAACTGGAAGGACTGTCGTTATTTTCATTTGTCACTTTCGTATTATGCTACTTAAGTGAAATGTATACATATATTATTAAATGTTTATAGAACTTTGAGCTTAAATATAAACATTCATAAAATTTATTGTTGTGCTATCTTTTTGTCCGGCAGTGTATGCACTGTGCGTAACCGTGCCACACATCTTCGGACATCATTCAATTACCTCTACATCGTTATGCGCGTACACTCCGGGACAAAAAAAGGGTAGCACATGACATATTTTTTCTCGTTCGATAAACCGAAGGAAATGACTATTTTAATATGTCAACATTTTTCGACATGTCCGTATGTACAATGTACCGAGTATCATCCACAACGTTTAAGTCATCAGAATTCTAGGAAATGATAGCACACGAAAAACCTGCAATATAAAACTAGTAATTAACCTTCTACGGGCCCGAGTAACTCTCAGGTCACAAGCTAACATATCGACATTTTATCAAATAATTTCAGTGTTTTCACAAGATGACGTATACGTCTTACTTATATAATGTCTCTGAGATAACCAATAACAATATTGATGACGATTAGCAGCACCATCAAAATGAAATGTCAAAGTAAATGCCTTGCAAGTTGTCTGCAAATAGAAACCAACGAAACAAAATTCGGCCCATAGAGGGTTAACACTTTGATCGCCAAACAAGAAAGCTTAAAAATTCCATGAAATCAAAGTAAGCCATTTAATAAAATAGAAATTGAAAAAAATTAAATGTATGATATCGTGTAGTTCTTCAACTTTCTTGCATTTTACAGATCCTAATCTTTGGTATTTTTATTTTTATATTTTATTTTAAAGCCTGAACAAATAATTCCGTCACCCATATATGGGTGGCAGGGCAGTCAACGTGTTAATCAAAATCGAACCTCAATATTTCGTAGAACCTCCTTTACATCTAATGACTTCAATCATTCTGTTGGGTAAAGAATTATTAATTTTTTTACCACTTTTTTAGCCAATATTCTCCCACTCCTCGAGAATACATCACAAATTCGTTTCCCTACAAATTTGTGTAATACTTATTTAGTACTATACATATGAATACAGTGAATCGCAATCATATTCGGACACTTTTAAGAGGAAGATAACTTTTTTAATATTGTACTACTACTTTTTTTTTTAAGTTTTCGCAGTATGACGCGAAAAGAATATTTTGAAAAAATTGCAATATGTCGGGATTGCAGAGACAATACAGAAAGTTGTTGTTCGCAACTTTGTTACGTGGACCTATATCGACAATTTGAAAAATACATTTTGCAGTTGTTTTCGTGTTCTTTGCTTCCCCAGTGCAGGTACGAAACCTAATTTTACGAGACACGTGAAATATCCAACGTATATAATCCATACATTGCAGCGACGCAAATATTTTATATAAATTCGCAGCGGCATAAACTATTGTCTAACGCAAGCACGGAGCCGCGCGTGGTATTCCATGTACCATAGAGCATATTTTCAATGATTACAGAATGCATTTATCGAATCCCTCTGTAAAACAGGATTAAATCACACACAGCTCGAAACGATTCAATTTTTTGTCCAACAAATGCATGTTAATCGCATTACGTATAGATTAGTAAATTATTGTAAAAGTAGGATACGTGTAGCGTGAAGACAGTAAATTTTTAAAAAAAGAAAGAAAAAAAGATTGTGAACATGGAAAATCCATAATCCAGATAAACCCTAGATTAAATATTTTCATTCTGATGAAAAGGATATGAAGAGGATGTACATGTATTTGACAGAATATAATATAAAAATTAAACGATGGTAGGGTATATAAAACTCAAAATAAATTATGGTATGACAATTTTTTTACTATCTGTGAATTTCGGTTGCTCCTTTGCTTTAATGTGATTTAAAAGAAAATGAGCATTAACATTTTTCACACAAACCACATTTTAAATAATACGATAACTTTTATCTGAATTATTTAAGCATTTGTCGAGTGACAAATTGTTCGATAGACCATTGTGTGGAAAGATGAATATGGAAATGCTCTTATATTTGCTATTCCTGTTGGTATAATTATTCTGTGATCTAAGTACCATAAATTGAAAGTAAATGGAGCTCACCTTGTTGCTGTATTCCCGCGTGGTAGGACGTCGATTTTGTCTCTGGCGTCATGACGTGCTTCGATTATAATAAGTGGCTTACAGTATTCAATTCAGTTTACTCCTGCTCTAGCATCCACGGTGTAATAGCTTCGTAATATGTATAGCTTGACAGATGGCAATTTGATGTTCAAACTTTATCTATACACCATCACATTGCTTTATTAAAGTTTTATAGTTCACCATTTAAGATAACCGACTTAAATTGGAATATAGATTAAGTTTCGGAACACATGCTTCATAGAAAATTACACAGTGAGTATAGTAGAAGCAAATTACTATTTCAAAGTGAACGATAAACTGCGAAAGAAATTATGCATTTTTAGAATAGTAAAATTATTGTATATTACAGTTTTTTTATTGTGCAGATATTATTTATTGACAGAAACAAGACGATAACATTTTTTTTCGAACAAAATTGGCACTTGAAGTTTAGACTAGCAGACAGTGAAAAATATACACAAAAGATACTGGAGGCTTTAATGACATTTTCACGGCTCAATGAACTTTTTTACTGCGACTATTCCGAGCAAATCAATGAGTACAGCGGATTTTAGAACCCTTCTTTCCTGTGAACGCTTCCTCTGGAAAGAGGGTGTTAAACATGTCAGATAAGGGACACAAAGAATTCGTCGCCGAAAACTTTTTCTGGTGACTAGTCAGAAAATTTGTGTTAACCAGAATAATTTAAAAACAGTGTTTTTAAAAATACAGTATTTAAAAACCGGATTTTCTGAAACCTGCATTCACAACAGTATCCCTTGTTAAAAAATATTTCTTAATAGTATTAGAATGATTTTTTAACACTAAAACTACCACGGTCAAAATTGTGTTATATATTATATTGAAAATTACGGTCATTCTCAATAAATTGCCATTTTTATATAAGACAATATTTACCAGATAAATAAGTTTAGTGTAAATAAGTCTGTAGTTTCAAAGATATTCGAACGTTGCCCTAAGTAGCTTTAACAATTTTTTTTTGTAGATTGGAATTCTCTTTAACCTCGTGATCCCGATAACAGATTTTATTATACAGTCCCTGGTAAAAAAATTAGGCCACTCATAAATTTGGACGTCTCTCGTGCTTTTGGCGAACCGAAAGGCCCGAACGGGCTGTAATTATTTAATTAGTTTATTTAACTGTGTTAACTATTAAGGGATCGTAAAAAGCTCGTTTATACAAACCGTCGATACTAAAGCGTAGTGGTTCCTTTTGAACGTCCACCTGTCCAAACAGCGAATGAAGGCACAATGCGTCACTATGCTTGTCCGGGAACGACAGAGTTTCAGAAAATCTTCATTAAAGTTTCTAGTTCCATGTACCGTGACCAAACCACAGCTTTTCAAATGGTCGTAGCGTAACAGGTTCGAAAATAGTTCCAATAGCGGCCAGAACTTAACACGTCGATTACCATGCCAGATTGACGCTTGCTATTATTCATCCTTGCTGCCATTGCCATAGATCAGTGGTGAGCGCGGTAGGGGCCCCTGATTTGCCTGTTTCCCCCACCAACGTCTCTTTCGTGCAGCGCGCATCTTCGCTGCGCAGCGGTGCCTCGTGGATGTATATAGACATCATAACCTGCGCACAAAATTTTTTTTTAGTTTTAAATAAATGAGTGAGGGGGATGTTTTAAGATCATTCCAGAGAAAGCAAATTCGAAAAAATTTTTTATCCCCCCACCACGACCCACAGGAGGCCGGCAAAGTTCGAGAAAAAAATTAAAAACGTGAAATTTTGTCACCTTTCACGTGATTTGGTCAATATTCAAGTGCAATTTAAGAGAAAACGGTAATTATTTACTTTAGGGGCTTCCTCACCGATTTCGATGACCTTGAAATATGTTGTCAAGGTCATGGTTGAAACATTTTTGCAAATATCTCGTAAACTAAAGGCGAGCGGCGGTAACATGTATAGGAAAAAGTTGTTCAGAATGATGACCTTGACAACATATTTCAAGGTCATCACAATCGATCTAACCCACACCTACTCCGATCACTTTTTGAAATGTTGAAACATTTTTGCAAATATCTCGTAAACTAAAGGCGAGCGGCGGTAACATGTATAGGAAAAAGTTGTTCAGAATCATGACCTTGACAACATATTTCAAGGTCATCAAAAACGGTGAGGAAGCCCCTAAAGTAAATAATTACCGAGAAAACTATTACAAATAGCTGAGTTGGGTTGAGTTACTATACGAAAGCTTACATCTTCTGGGATTTAAAACGATGTTAAAACAAATAACTGTTATTCAATTTTAAAAATTATAGTCTTTCCAAGTGAGCACAAGTTTTGCACCTAAATGTGAACTTTAAGTATGCATATGTTGGCCGGAAGCTAATAGAACTTAGCAACGATTATACTCTGATAAACTGTGATTAGTTGACCAAACAATGCAAACAAATTCATTTGCGACAACTTGCAACAAACCAACCAGAAATTACGGATTTACTTCAGGAATATTAATGCAGAAGAACAGGTATATTAATTCCACTTATTCTGTAATTTGTTTAAAACCTGCGTAATTAATAAACACCGTGTAAATTAAAATTTCTTTTTGCTGCAATTTGAAGCTATAAATGTTACCTTTTCACCTGTTAAATTTCTATTACCTATTATTATTTTATAGAGGAGAGACCTTGGTGGGGGAAGCGTTTCACCTTCGGCACCCATACGAGCCAGTCACTGCCATAAATGACTGGATCTACGAATTTTGAAAATAAAACCCTAACCATTTCGGAGAGTGTAATTACTAGACTGCGGATGTTTATGTAAAATTTCCAATTTTTCTAGAAAAATGTTAAGAAAGTGGAATGAAATAGAATCCTATTTTTCATGGGAACAACCTTTGCAGATCGAAAGCAAATAAAAATCGTGTTAAATTCTCTCGAATTTCATATTATAGCATTTTTTGAACATTTCCATAAGCCATGAATGCATAAAGATCCGCTGTCTAGTAATAACTGAAAGAATATTTGAAAGGATAGGTAATCAACCAAATGTTACAATGCCAATCTGTTTTTCATAAGGTATCAGTTTTGTATCATCCCTTATTGCCACATACCCCGGCCATTTCTGAACACGGTTCCATCGAGGTGCAATCGAGAACGACCCTCCCTCGATACGTGTGTAAGACAGAAATCATAGGGCAAAGCAACATAATAACGTTAGCGTGTAGAGTAGTCCTAATCGCGCAGTGTTCTATAGCGCACTCGAGCACTTAGCTTGGAATGTCATGCAATAAAGTTCACCCTTTGACGTGTTCTTCTCATGCGAATGTCGGCAGGATACAGAGCAGCTGAAACCTGTACTTGTTCCGTACTACAGTAATATTCTCAGACTAGAATTTGCGTGTTAAGATTGCACAATTGAGGAGGTATTCCACTTCTCGAAACCAGCGCAACGTTGCCGGGGGATGCGCGAGTTTAGACCATGCTGAGGACGCGGCTGACGTTCAGGACCACCGTCATCCTTTAATTTTGACATAGCGTTTTCAACTGTCGTCGAATTCACGTCGGGGACGGACGCCCTCAGAAGTTAATTATTAGTGCACGCCCTTAGCCACCAGGTGTACTTACAGGGTCTTAGCTTCTGGCTGAATAGTGATTGACGTGTCATAAACCTCAACATGCGACACAACAGTTAATGGGTCCGTTAAGCGCGCATCCCCCTCGGGACAGTAATCCTGTAGGTCACTTCAAAGCGCATTTTCACCCCCGCAACAGGACTGTACTATGTCATACCCTATGAATTAATCCTTGATCTTAGGGACATTGCAATTTCCTCTGAATATTATAACCTAACCTAACCTAATTGTACACAAGTAAATTCTTCGGTGTGACAATATTTTATTGAAAACAAAAGATGTTATATAAATATTGTGAACATAGTATATGTGTAAAGTTGTTCGAAGAATCAACGTGCAAAGTGTCTCGACTGACGCAGGAACAGTTGCAAACAGATTCGACAAACTTGCCGAACGTCACGAAGATAACCTAACTGCCGGAAATCAGAGTATCAGGAAATAAATTTAACGAGCAACTCCAACTAGACGCGCGGCGTGTAAACTTTCGCGATGACGTCACCAAATGATACAGAGTTGTCGACGCGAATTATAACACTCGTTAGAGGAATTAGTTAAGGGCTAGACGTGTCTATTAATAAGACCTGTGCCTTCAACAAGTCGTGCCTGTAAACTGTTAACTTAGTTCTATGATAATACCACGGCGCAACAGCATGATTATCGCATTAAAAGCTCGAGTGACTGCGTGGCAGCCTCGCTGATGTTTTGCGCTCCCAATATGGCGAGATTGAATTGCCGGAATTAACGCACACGATGAACTACTAGCGAAAGCATTGTTTTTGACATTTTCACTATTCAGAGCAGTTAGGGTAAAGGACCCAATTCCCCCGTGCCTATATTAATTATCCATGTTTTTAAAGCATAATGACAATTAAAAAAGAGATACATGACATATATATTAACTGATTTTAATGAAAAAATTTAATATCTCTATTCATTATGCCTTACAAATAGGTATAACTAATATATAGTCACAGTAACTGGTACCCCCACAGTAATTGAGTTTCTTACCCTGGTTAAAATTTTTTTCGGAAACAATAGTACATTGTGAAAATTTAATCTAAAATAAAATCATGAAATTGAGAAACGAGTAAAAGTAAATTCATTTGAACGTATACAGTCCAGATAAAATAAAAAAATAATAATGAATTATTTCGCGAAAGGAAAAAGAAATTAAATTCCACGCACAAGGCTATCTATCTAATAGATAATCTGGATGATTTAACCCACGGTTTAACATGTCAATTACGTTTGCAGGATTAACCCTGATTTTTTTGGTAGGCATCACTCAAGAGAGCGTCCTCGGAAAAACCACCCCTAGAGAATCGATTACCTTTTTTGCCCATAATGATCGAAATACTCATTCGAATAAATGGAGTTCAGATGAACGGAGTCCCATCATAATTACTGTTTTATAAAACGGGTAATTGCTTTCGCGGACGTCGTGTTTTGCACAGAACGGCGACAAAGGAGGAGGAAGAAAATCCAGACATTGGTTATAGCATCTGGCGGCAGTGCCGTCGTAAGTAAAAGTGGTGCGCGGTGAAATTAGGCCAACCGATGTACACCGCCCTAAGGTGATTGTCCTGCGGGCGTGACCGCTAGCAACTTGGCGAAATAAAAAACAGTTGATGACAGCAGCATGAAACGTTATCTGTTATGCACCGTGTCATCCATTAATTCTGTCCATTCGAAATTGCCGGTGCTGTTTCGGAGAACAGGAAACGATTCGAATTAATATTTATAGCAGCTACGCGGATGGAAGCATGAAAAACATCTGAAAGACAGTGCATTTTTAAATGAAATTGTTATTTTGTCAGATCGAATTTCCTTCTCCTCGCAGCTATTCACTCTCACGTCTTCCTGTCAACTTTGTTTCACATCTCGATTCTTTAATTGAAAAATGGTACGGTGATTTCGCTATATACACTGGCTCACGAAAGTGTTCGAACGCCCTTTAAAACAGTATAACTTTTTTAAATTGGACCAAACGACCTGACTTCTTTGAGCAATAGAAGAATTGCCTTACCAAATGACGTGCAAAAATGCTCGGAATTATAAGAGCAAATAAAAAAGGCATTTTCCAAACCTTTTTTATTTGAGCCTGTAATGAAAATTTAAAATATGCGTTTTGTAGATCTGTGTTAGTTATACACGTACTGAAAATTTAATCGAAATCGGCTGACGCAGTTAAAAATGGCACCCATCTAAATATGTTATAATCTGAGGACTTTAAGCAGAAACTGACCAAAACTATTTGTAGCTTCTAACTATTTGTAGCTCGTGTGTATATTAATCGATTTCGATGAAATTTTCAGCATGTATATAACTAACATATATCTACGAAACGCATATTTTAAATTTTCACTACACAGGTTCAAATAAAAAAGTTGTGAAAAGTGCCATTTTTATTTTCTCATGTAATCCTTACCAATTGCAATTTTTTCAAAATCTTTATTGCACATCATTTGGAAAACCAATGCTTCTAACTCCTCAAAAAAGTCAGGTCGTTTGATCCAATTAAAAAAAAAGTTGTACTGATTTAAAGGGCGTTCGAATACCTTCGTGAGCTTGTGTATGTCGCCAAGCCTGGATGATAAATGTCGCCACGAATATCACTGAGGAGTGTAACCATAATATGGCTCAAGTATATCTCCTGGACGATACAAGACGCTGGCAAGAACCGTATTGGTGAAATACATCGAGAAATCGGTGTTAATTAAAATTTTAGAATGAAACGCTTTTGTCCACGACATCGTTTTCTTGAGAGATTTTTCCTAGAATCTACAGTAATTAAATTTACCAACTTCTTCCGCACATATACTTGCTGACAAAAGTTAAGAAACAAAGTAATCGTTTGGGAATTAGTGTATGTTTTTAATCTCCTGAAATACATATGTCCGAATTAAAAATAACATGACGAGATTACGTATCATACATGAACATACAATAAGTTTTTTTTCGATTATACTTGTATAAGCACTACAATTAATATTGAGTCAAGGAAACAAAATAAATACTCGTGACACAAGTTAAGAAACATGAAGACTTCTTGCAAGAAGTAGAGTAAGTAATGTAAACAAACATGTTCGAAGGAGTCTAGTCTCCTTTCTGACGTCGTCGAGCGTGGTTTGTATTATTAGCTGCAGTAAATATGGCAAGACGGCAACATTTAACTAAAAGCGAGAAACAAAGAATAGTTGGAATGTTTAAAAAAGGGCAGAGAAAAATTGACATTGCAAAAGTGTTTGGTGTAAATCGTTGTGTTATCACGAAGATTATAAAACGTTTTCAAGACAATGGAACTGTTAAAGTGGCACCACGAAAAACAAGTAAAAAGCTGGATCGTCGAATTGCAAGGCTGTCTAAATTGCAATCCATTTTGCACAACTGTCAAAAGTAAAAGTCAGTTGGACCTCGGGAACATTAGCAGTAGGGCAGTTAGCCGTCGTTTAGATGAAAATAATCTTTTTCCACGGAAAGCATGTAAGAAACCATTTGTTTCTAAGAAGAATCATAAAGCTCGGTTGGAGTTCGCTAAAGAGCACATTAACTGGTCTGTTGCTGAGTGGTGAAAAATTCTATGGAGTGACGAAAGTAAGTTCAACTTATTCGGAAATGACTCCAGAAGTAACATACGACGTCCTATTGGACAGCGATTTAATGTCAAGTATCTAAAACCAACAGTAAAATTTGATGGTGGTAATGTGATGGTGTGGGGCTGTTTCTCACGTAACGGTCCTGGTTCGTTAATACAAATAAAGGAGACTATAGATAGATTTTTGTATCGCGATATTTTGCAAAATCATATGTTGCCATTTGCTAAGGAGAAAATGTCAATGGAGTGGTCTTTTCAACATGACAATGACCCAAAACATTCTTCTAAATTAATTAAGGCATTTCTCATGGAGCAAAATGTTAATGTAATTAAGTGGTCAAGTCAATCTCCAGACTTGAACCCAATTGAACATTTGTGGGATTACGTTTTACGTAAATTCGGGAGTCATTCATTTACTAATAAAGCGGATTTAATGCGAGATATTACAAAAATATGGTCTAAAATACCACCCAAGCATTGTGTTCGATTAATCGAATCAATTCCATGCAGTCATCAAATCCAAGGGTTATCCAACATCTTATTAGATCATCATAAAAAGTATAAACACCCGCACATTGTTGTTTTTTTGTTAAAAGTGATTACATGATTCAAGCACAGCATGTTTCTTAAATTTTGTCACAAACTTTTCTTTCGTTTCCTTGACTCAATATTAATTGTAGTGCTTATACAAGTATAATCGAAAAAAACTTATTGTATGTTCATGTATGATACGTAATCTCGTCATGTTATTTTTAATTCGGACATATGTATTTCAAGAGATTAAAAATATACACCAATTCCCAAACGACTATTTTGTTTCTTAACTATTGTCAGTAAGTGTATACTTGTTTGCACGATCGCCTCCTGCTCAGCGATGCCACGTGCCCGGAGGCATTTGCCTAATGAATGCAAATTGTAACGAATTCCGACTGTGTCGACTGCTTTTAGACGTTAACATATAAAATCGGGCTTCCAGGAGTATCTCAGATTTTCAGAAATGCACAGAGCACTTACACACACCTAGAACGCCGCATCTTTCTTTCTTCGAGATTATACAGAGAACGCACTACTGTAAGGGACCGAAGACGGCCGGGTTCTAAAGCGGCGTTTCACACGGAAAGTCTTATTCAGAGGGGATTAATTAATAATAATTGAACGTCCGCATTACATGAAAAGCTGGATCTTCCTTTCGGAATCTTTTTGGTGAAGCGTGCTCGAGTGAACGAGGGGTTGTGAGTCTACGAGAGTGCTTCATCTTACCTCGGATGCAGCGGTAACTGCGCTTTAAGAGAGTATAGGTTCCTGACGCGGCAGAAATACGAGTTTCCCGTCAAGTGATAAGAAGTAAAAACGAAAGTGTCATTTCGTTTAATACTACTTTCTTGTAATCATCAATTACACCGTGAAGGGTCAGCCAGATTAAAAGCGATCTAACCGCGGAAAAACTGTTCCTTAATAACAGCTTTTTAAACAACCTCGTAACGTGAATCAACAAACGACTTTACCGTTACGATAATGTCGCGATTCTAGACCGTGTTTTACCGAACGTTGTTACATCAGCAATTTCTATCGCTTTCAGTAATGGCTCGTCCGATTATTATAACTGCAGATTTTACGTGTTTATGGCAAAAATGAGTAGGTGTAGAACAGTGACAGAGTAGAAAGAGTAGAATTTTGTAGACAGAGTAGAGTTTTCTTCTGTTGGTTTCTATTTCCAGACAACTTGCAAGGCATTTACTTCGATATTTCGAGTTTATGGTGCTGCTAACCGTCATCAATATCGTTATTGTTTATCTCAGAGACATTATTCAGAAAAAACTGAAATTATTTGGTAAAATGTCGATATATTAGCATGTGACCTGAAAGTTACACGGGCCCGTAGAGGGTTAAATACGTCTATTATCAACGATTTATCAAAATTATTCAAAGAATAAATCAATTCTCATTTTGTTGCAATTCCCTGCGACAAGTATTAGCATTGTCACACCGGTACGCCATTTTTTAGTGTAAAAAACAATATAAGTACAATCTTAGTACAAACGGTACAAACCGTGCTGACTGCCGCAGGCATAAGGCTTCCCCCGCCAAGGTAAAGAGTGGCCTAATTTTATCAGGGACTGTATAATAAAATCTGTTATCGGGATCACAAGGTTAAAGAAAATTCAAAAATACAAAAAAAAAATTGTAAAAGCTACGCAACGTCCGAATATCTTTGAAACTACAGACTTATTTACACTAAACTTATTTATCTGATAAATATTGCCTCATAAAAATGGAAATTTATTGAGAAACCACTGATCTAAGCAAAGGCACGCACCCGAGGATTTTGTAGGGGCCCCTCAAATGCCTGCTTCTCCCACCACCTCTCTTTCATGCAGCGAGCATGAATATACAGGGTGACCCCACTTTTGTGCCAGAAAATTGAGGAGGTGGTAGAAAAAGTCATTTTAAACATGGTTTACTTTTTTGTGTTTTTCCAATTTCGGCCCCATTTTCGAGTTACATCGAAAAAAACGAGTTTTTTTAGTGCAATATTTTGTTAAATATCTCAGCAATGTTTATTTGTTTCAATGTGGACTGCAAACCATTATGCGTTTGAAGCTTTCCTCATACTTTTTTACTGTTTATCCAAGCGTAGGATAGTTGGCCAAGATTCAAAACACCTTTTAATTTAAAAGTTTTAAATGTATTTAATTTTATTATTTTTTTAAAACTATTTCACAAATATTGTTCGAAATGGCCTCCTTCTTTTTCTATGCACTTTTCACATCTTTTTCTTGCGTGCTTCACAGCCTTTTGACGGATTAAAAAAAAACTCGGGGTTTTCGTTGTAACTCGAAAATGGGGCCGAAATTGGAAAAACACAAAAAAGTAAACCATGTTTAGAATGACTTTTTCTACCACCTCCCAAATTTTCTGGCACAAAAGTGGGCTCACCCTGTATAATAACTACGTTATTCTTGCGAATTGAAACAAATCCTTTTGCACACATATTTCGCGACACTTTTATTTGGAGAAGATGCAAAAAAATCGATTTTTTGGACATGGAAAACTATAATACCCCCTTAACACTAGAAAGACTGAAACTTAGTATATACCTATATTGCCCAAAAGCAGTCAAAATGACTGCTTTGTGAAAGAATAACCAATGTGTAATGGTTTAAAATTAATTTTTAATATTTTTATATTATTTACATTTATATAACAAGTTATTAGTAAATATTAACAATAAAAACTCGATATAACAACTTGTTAGAACAAGTATCACTGCATAAAGATTCGAATAACAAGTACTACTTTAGCTTATTGAGCAACTGCAACTTATCAAGTATACATACGCCCGAATCGACAATTTATCATGTACTTGTACGAAAATGTACAAAATTGTATAAAAATGTTATTTCAATAGAAAGCCGTACTAGTCATATAAGAAATTTACTCAATTCAATAATAAGATTCATTTGATTATTTAAAATTTCCCAAGCAGTCAAAATGACTGCTTTTGGGCAATCTAGTGTTAAAACCTAGGTCCGAAATTGAACAGTTCAGAAATACGCTCATTTCGGCCGCGTGAAAAATCTGCCCCGACCCATCCGAAGATTTAAAAGATTTCCCTGCGAGTTCGCAAAGCTCGCTGACACGCGAGGTCAGACTCCTCTTTCAAACGTCCGTTTGGAAGAAGACACAATTAGTTGGTGGGTATAGAAAAAAATGAGAAGAAAAAACGAGCGGAGAAGTAAAAGCGCTTTTTGCGAATGTGAAACCCGTACAGAGACGATGCATATTCCTGCACACATATCCTGCCAGGACGTTGCGCAAAGGTGCTTTACCTTGAGGAAAAACAGACCCATAAATCAAAGTCCTTGCTTTGCGTGAGGTCTTACAATGCGTTAATTACTGCCGCGAGAGCGGGACGACTGAAAGTGCGCTGGGAAAGTTCAAATGACTCTGTCGACCCTAAGGATTTAAAAAGTATAAAACGGCTGATAAAAAATTCTCCACAGAGCACAGCACTGTCTGGGGAAAGTACAAAGCGAATTTAAATCGGTGCTTCAACGGAGGGTGTGTACACATAACGTTCTCGCAAAATTATTGCAATTTGATTTGCGATAGTTTAAAGGTACAAGTCAGAAGAGCAATTGTTTCGTCGAGGAGTGATATTTTTGTGAAAAATTTCTAAAATTTAGTACACAACATAATAAATTGGTAATATTTTTGGTATACGGTTCATAAAAAAATAAAAATACAAAGATACAGTATATACATCACAAGAGACAAAAGGAAAATTTCTATTACTAGAAATTCTAGAGCAATTGTTTCGTCGAGAAGTGATGTTTTTTTGAAAAATGTCTAAAATTTAGTTCACAACATGATAAATTGGTAATATTTTTGGTACACGGTTCATAAAAAAATAAAAATACAGAGATGCAGTATATAAATCACAAGAGACAAAAGGAAAGTTTCTATTACTAGAAATTCTAGAGCAATTGTTTCGTCGAGAAGTTATGTTTTTGTGAAAAATTTCTAAAATTTCTTTCACAACATGATAAATTGGTAATATTTTTGGTACACGGTTCATAAAAAAATAAAAATACAAAGATGCAGTATATAAATCACAAGAGACAAAAGGAAAATTTCTATTACTAGAAATTCTAGAGCAATTGTTTCGTCGAGAAGTGATGTTTTTTTGAAAAATTTCTAAAATTTAGTTCACAACTTGATAAATTGGTAATATTTTTGGTACACGGTTCATATAAAAAATAAAAATACAGAGATACAGTATATAAATCACAAGAGACAAAAGGAAAATTTCTATTACTAGAAATTCTAGAGCAATTGTTTCGTCGAGAAGTGATGTTTTTTTGAAAAATTTCTAAAATTTAGTTCACAACTTGATAAATTGGTAATATTTTTGGTACACGGTTCATATAAAAAATAAAAATACAGAGATACAGTATATAAATCACAAGAGACAAAAGGAAAATTTCTATTACTAGAAATTCTAGAGCAATTGTTTCGTCGAGAAGTGATGTTTTTTTGAAAAATTTCTAAAATTTAGTTCACAACATGATAAATTGGTAATATTTTTGGTACACGGTTCATATAAAAAATAAAAATACAGAGATACAGTATATAAATCACAAGAGACAAAAGGAAAATTTCTATTACTAGAAATTCTAGAGCAATTGTTTCGTCGAGAAGTGATGTTTTTTTGAAAAATTTCTAAAATTTAGTTCACAACTTGATAAATTGGTAATATTTTTGGTACACGGTTCATATAAAAAATAAAAATACAGAGATACAGTATATAAATCACAAGAGACAAAAGGAAAATTTCTATTACTAGAAATTCTAGAGCAATTGTTTCGTCGAGAAGTGATGTTTTTTTGAAAAATTTCTAAAATTTAGTTCACAACATGATAAATTGGTAATATTTTTGGTATACGGTTCATAAAAAAATAAAAATACAAAGATACAGTATATAAATCACAAGAGACAGAGGGAAAATTTCTATTACTAGAAATTCTAGAGCAATTGTTTCGTCGAAAAGTGATGTTTTTTTGAAAAATTTCTAAAATTTAGTTCACAACATGATAAATTGGTAATATTTTTGGTACACGGTTCATAAAAAAATAAAAATACAAAGATGCAGTATATAAATCACAAGAGACAGAGGGAAAATTTCTATTACTAGAAATTCTAGAGCAATTGTTTCGTTGAGAAGAGGTTTTTTTGAAAAATTTCTAAAATTTAGTTCACAACTTGATAAATTGGTAATATTTTTGGTATACGGTTCATAACAAAATAAAAATACAAAGATACAGTATATACATCACAAGAGACAAAAGGAAAATTTCTATTACTAGAAATTCTAGAGCAATTGTTTCGTTGAGAAGTGATGTTTTTTTGAAAAATTTCTAAAATTTAGTGCACAACATGATAAATTGGTAATATTTTTGGTATACGGTTCATAAAAAAATAAAAATACAAAGATACAGTATATAAATCACAAGAGACAAAAGGTAAATTTCTATTACTAGAAATTCTAGAGCAATTGTTTCGTCGAGAAGTGATGTTTTTTTGAAAAATGTCTAAAATTTAGTTCACAACATGATAAATTGGTAATATTTTTGGTATACGGTTCATAAAAAAATAAAAATACAAAGATGCAGTATATAAAGCACAAGAGACAAAAGGAAAATTTCTATTTCTAAAATCTCATCACCCTGATTTGTCGACATAAGCGTTGCACGAGTGAACAGGGGGAGGGGGGTTCGCACAACAGGTGACTGAGAAAGGTGCGGGCGGGCTTATCGCAAACGGAGATAGATTATACTGCGTGAAATACCGTTGTACACAAACATGCAGGTAACTTTCATTGCCAAAAAGCTCGACCGCAACAGTTTCGTAGAAGCTGCATTCGCCGAACTTTTAATTAGGTCTATGCCGTCCAGATCGACAATCGGCTATTGTTTCGCAATGTCGAAAAGAGATAATTCAGATATTCGAGGATTTCGGATTGAAAGCAATGCTTTCGCGAAGTTCAAAGATAAACGAAATGATACAAATGGGAAAATCCCGTAGCAAGCCCGGAACAGCTTTATTGCGGACCAAATCCTCAAACGAACGTGTTTGAAGCATTGCAATTTCTCGAGGGATGGAAGCGTCTATTTATCATGCGTGAGGATGTATGCATATTTCAGAGTCTACAAACACAATATCCTGCTACACTCCAATCTATTTTGTTTGAAGATTTGTTCGCAAAAACAACGGTTAGAGGAAAATAAAATTTTGTTCATTTCGATTTTTCTCCAATTTATAATTTTGGACTTTTTTTTAAATTGAGGACTTGGATTTGTTTGAGAAATTAAAGAAATTAGTTGACTACACGGTGTGGTAAAAAATTGGGAAAAAATTCTGATTGACCGGGATTACAGAGGAAACGCTAAAAGTTGTAAAATGCAACTTTTTCGTGAGAGTCTATGTTGAAAATTTAAATAAAATTTTACCCGTTGCACACGAAGCTATTTTAACTCCAAAACGAAACATTTCATCCGACCTAGAATATTTCCCTTCTACATATATTTTTTTCATGTTATACGTACGAAAATGGTGCAATTTATTAAATACAAACAAATTTAACAATGTAAAAATATTTTGAATAATGATACAGCAATTTTTAGCGACGCCTTACACTCGCCATTCGAATTAATTTGTACATAAATAGAATTTATACTGAAAATTTTGCGTCGATCACGCGTATTCCGAAAGTTTTATCAACAATTGTTTCGCGCCGTAATGAGGGTGCACGAAGACGCACGCGACGCAGAAAGGTAAGCGTCGCTAAACGTCGCCGTGGGGCGGTGTGTTTACATCTGCGGAAAAGACAATTTTTTCATTACCATTCCATTGGCTGAACGGAGTTTCGCAAGTTCGGCCCGGTGGAATAGCGAAGCGTCTTAAAGAACAAATGGCCCTTTGAAGTGGCAAGAAAGCCAATCCAGTCGGTCCGCGTCCCGGCGCAGGCACCGTGCCGTGAAATTCAAGTCGACTACACTTCCGGCCGAAGTGTAATCCGAAGTTCGCGCACGGGGAACTCGAGATCCCGGGACATCCAAGTTTCGAATTGCTGCGGCGGATAGATTATTCCGCGACGCGATTTCATTCGAGCTGACTTCAAACCGCCGGGAACTTCGAATTCGTTAACGTTTCATGCCGAACATCTGGCGAATGTTCACCGTTCCGCCAAATTCATCTCCGTTACCGGACAAACATCCCCCCAGCCCCCCCCCCCCGTATCCTCTCCCCACTCCCCAACCCGTCGCTACTACCAAAGGAATCGATATTAATGAACTTATTGCTTTGTTATCCGCCATCGAACTCGGTTACGTTCTGTTGCTTTCGGGATATATCGGCGCACGAGTGCCTTTAATTGATCGGCTTAACAAAGGACCCGAAAGCCGGCTCGGCGGCGGTGGCGGCGGACCGGTTCACAAATGAAATCTCAACTTAGATTGCGCGGATATAGATGGACGCTGCGGTATCGTCGAAAAGGATGCGAAATTTCGATTGATTTGGCCGACGTCCCACGGACTTGCTGCGGTTCGAATTTGTCGGAAGCTTTGCCTTTCTTGCCAATTTAATAATCTTAACACAACGCTCGCTTGACCGTTTTCTTTTTCACCGGATGAAAGCAAATACTTTATGATGCTTGCCGAGGTTAAAAGATTAGCGGAAAAAAAGTGTGCAGGGACGCCTGTGAAGGACTGGATGCTATCATGGCTTGATCGTCCAAGAGGACGATTCAAAGTACTGACCGTGCCTCACAAGAAGTCTTGCCGGACGGCACAAGGGCAAAGAGGGCATAAGGACAAAGGGGGCACAAGGTTAAAGGAGGCAAAGGAAGCCCAAGGCAAAGGGGGCAAAGGGGGTACAAGGGTAAAGGAGGCACAATGTTAAAGGGGGCAACGGGTGCACAAGGGCAAAGAAGGCACAAGGGCAAAGAAGGGGCACAAGGTCAAAGAAGGGGCACAAGGACAAAGAAGGTCCAAGGGCAAAAAAGGCACAAGGGCAAAGGGTGCAAAGGGCAAAGGGGGCAAAGGAAGCACATGGCAAAGGGGGCAAAGGGAGCACAAGGGCAAAGGGTGCACAAGGGTAAAGGAGGCACAATGTTAAAGGGGGCAAAGAAGGCACAAGGGCAAAGAAGGGGCACAAGGGCAAAGAAGGGGCACAAGGGCAAAGAAGGGGCACAAGGGCAAAGGGGGCAAAGGGAGCACAAGGGAAAAGGGGGCAAAGGGAGCACAAGGGAAAAGGGGGCCCAAGGGCAAAGAGGGCACAAGGGCGAAGAGGGCACTCGCTCGCTTCGCCTATCCCCACCATTAACGCTCCAGTAGGCCAATACATAGACTCTGACGTCACACGCTGCATAGTATGTGCAACCCCCTTAGCCAATAGAGCTGCTAGAGGCGTGCCCCTTCACTCTGACCAATCAGCCCCGCATTCTTTTCACGAGACTTCTTGTGCGGCACGCACAGTACAGTAGTACCTTGCCCGTCGCACAAAAGTGAACTAGAAACGCGTGGAAAAATCAAAGTTGTACAACAATAGAGCCAATTAATCGTGCGCTCCGTTTTTCCGTTTGTAATAACTCGTGGTGGGGATCGCTGATATGCAACATGCGAGGTTCATACAGTGGCTAGATAACTGAATTATTTGAAAAGATAATTGCAATTGCAACAGTGTGCCATTTACAACACAGTGTCCCAGCTAGTCTGTGTTAAATGTCTTAATTAATTGGCCATTAATTTTATTTTCTTGGGAATCATGGTTCACAAGATGTCTTGTGAAAGGAATGCGGGGCTGATTGGTCATAGTGGGCACGCCTCTAGCAGCTCTATTGGCTAAGGTGGTTGCATATACTATGCAGCGTGTGACGTCAAAGAATAAGCATTGACCTACCGGTTCGTCAACGGTGAGGAGAAGCGGGGCGAGCGACTTCTTGTACGGACAGTACATTAATTGCTAGAAATAACCCATTCGCGTCACACTTATTTTTAGTATTGTGATAACTTATTGTTAGATGCGACGCTTCGGATCGAACCTGCATATCTGAAACCGGAACCAGTTAAAGGTCATAGTAAGTTTGGCTGTGGGAGCCGTCTTGACATTAACTACTCCGCCGTGAAGTTAAAATTATGCATTACCGTTTAACTCATTCGACCGAAATAACGAGCTGGACTTTGCGGTTGATTTGGGTCAAATGCTCAGCTGCGAGACAGACTCGCAGCACTTTGGCCCGAAACAAGCGCAACGAGTTCAGCTCGTTAATTCGAACGTATGTGCTAATTGTAATAAACGCTATTGTCTTGTATGTACAACGGTGATAAAGAATGAAAGTATCTTTAAATTTTGTTCTTAAAACTGTCAATGTTCAGTTTATTATAATTTCGTGAGAAACACGAATGATTTTCATTTTGAAAGGTGAATTTTCACTTTGAAAATTGTACACATTTCAGTGGGTTTCGCGGATGTGAAATAATTCTTTTCATCGTGCGAACCGCAATGGACGTAAAGATTGAAGTGTTCCCTTTAAAAATGAATTCATAAAATTTAATGCTCGAACTTTTATTGCCGTTATATTGCGCTCTTAATGCAAAGCGTACCGCTAGCATTAGAATAATCCAAGATATATCACTATGAGTTTTCCTAGCGGTACTTGTATCTCATGCGTACGCGTTTAGTGGGTGATATAGGGCACCGGACGAGGTTATGTATCAAAATGTATACTGGATTTCGTAAAAAAAAGTCCTATGACCCGGAATGCTGGACTAGTTCAATCAAGATGCAATTAAACGTAAAGACTGCGAACTCTTTTGCAAATTAAGAACTTTCTACATCAGTTTTACGGAGCAGAAACTTAAATAAAGACATACACACACAAAAAAATATATACAGGTATATACTTAGACATATATATGCTCAAAAATATATACACTGTGCACTTTCACAAATTGAATATCGCATTTGTTGGAAAATGTTTTTAAACAATTTTTCGCTCAAACTTAGCAACCCTTTAATTTGAATCGTTAATATACTTGAACAAATTATGAGTTTTTTTTACCTCTGTTTAAGGGGTTATATACAGTTATCATTTTCAAAAAATCGATTTTTTTTTTAATTTCATTTTCATAATGTACATATATTTAAGTATACGCACAAAAAATTTCAAGTCAATCCGGCAATTATTTTCGAACTTACACGCATATTTGTAAACACGTGTCAGAGCATTTCAACGCGATCTTTCGACGCGTTTTTCTCGAAACTGTGTTTTCAAAGTCGGTGACCAAGATTTCTAGGAAACGTCTGAACCGATCACTATCAAATTTTAACACAAGCTTCTTAAGTATATTTTTTAGTAATTAATCGAAGCTTTTTTCTCTCCGATGAATATTTTTTTTTTTTTATAAACAATTTAAGGCCAAAATTTTTGTGATAAATCGAATTTTTTCTTTGAAAAGCTGTCATTTTGTCACAAAATTTTATTTTGCTTATTCCATCGATTAATTACTAGATTATGCATTTCTTTAACGAAATCAGTTTGGTTTTTCCATTTTTGATGATCCAGTCCAGAGATATAGTGGTCACCGCAAAGCGCCTTTTTTTAGAGGAGCTCCAGGAGATCAGCTATAGCAGGTTTCAAAATTACTATTTTTACAAATAAAAAATGTTAAAATACAGTTAAAAGTTACCATAATATGTGTACAAATTTTTACATTAATAAATGTAAAGGTCTTCTCAGGAGAAATTCTTAAAAAATTGGTTTTTTTTGGGCCTCCTAACTGTATATAACCCCTTAAATGAATGTAATTCAGAGACGGAAACGTAATTGTTCCACTAACTGAAGGTCCCTTTACACGAACGCGCTTGTCTCCTTCATAATTTGGATACAAGAAATTGTACTGCATACTTGGGACTTGTACACTAGAATTTCCCTAGAGACTTTGAGTCTATAAAGTGAATCACTTCAGACGAGCCAGCTGAATAACTCTGACAGTTTTAGAGAGAGAAGGACGATGTTTGATTTCTGGGGAAGATAATGTTTCTACATGACGTTTATAACTTTTTCACTGGTTTGCATCTTTCGGTAATTTGAAGGTCACTTTAATCATAGTTTTTTAGCGAAACAATGGTAATTCAAGGGCCACTGAAAATCATAGATACAAAAATCATGAGCAATGAGTTAGAACATAGTAGAACGAACAATGTTAAATGACAAATTGGCGGTTGAACTTTCATTAAAAAAATCTTTGAAAAACTCCAGTTTCAGTTCCCTGAAAGCCGGTAATTTGTCACTGTAAAAAAGTCAATGGGGTCTAGAAACCTACTTCGTAGAAGTTGTAAGCTCTGCAATGCTTTGTAAAGTACAACTAAAATGCTGCACGATCTACGTATCAGATGAAATCCACGCGAGCGTATCGCGACCCTGTGAATCCAATTTCCTAGCATAACTAAATGTTATAAAGAAACAAGTACGTTGTCCAATATTAAGATTATTTTTCTCAAACGTTGTGAATTTTGCAAAATATTCTATACTTGATAAATCAGCAAAACAGTAAATATTATGGAAGACAAACACTTGACGAGAATTAAATAATATAGCCTTCGATATTGACAAACAGTGAATAAATTATTCGTTTTCACTTCCAAACCAAGAAAAATGACGAAGAGGACTTCGTGTGCTTGCAAAATGTGCATCTGGTTGTAGCAATATAAATAAATAAAAATTCCCCGAGATTTGCAGAAGCTATTTCTGAAGGTTTTTTCAAGGTCGTTCATAGATTACTGACGTTGCAGTTTAAAACAAATTCAGTATCCGATGATGCTATGTTTTTATCTTTAAAAATATATTTTTTTTATTATTTTCTTCATATGAGACTAATTATAAATATTTGTGCCCCACGAAACGACATAAATTGCTGAACCACTTTGTCTTGCCTTCAACACCAGCAGGAATAATTTCGATATTCATTAGAATTGAGACACCCCGAGTACACATAGTTCGCGTTCCGTTTCGGAATAACTTTCAGTTCGAGTTCGTTCTCATACGGAAATTAATTAACCTAATAGGTATAGCATTATTCCAGGAAAAGGAATTTTAATTAGCGGAATACACGAGGATCGTTTAAAAATGAGGAACTCCGCACAGAACTATTTCTAATGAGCTAACTTGTAATTAAATATGACGAAAAATTGCTTCTCTGTACGGTATGATCAATTGTCTTACATAGTTTTCGATTTTGCCATTACCGCGAGAGTTATAAACGATTTGCAGTTGGGAGAATATACATTGAGCTGGAAAATGCAACCAGTTATTTAAAATTAATTACGTTTAATTTTTGGACTTTTACATAACTAAATTATATAACGCAAAGCTAATGAATAGCAGTACTCGATCTCATTTACATGAATTCGTTCGGCACGAAAGCTCTCAGACATTTCAAGGTTAGAACACCGAGAATTAGCAAACGCTTTGCTATAGCATGCGCAAACGCGCTATGAAAAATACTGCACTCCATATGCAAGAGTAAAAGAGCTTTCCACAACTACGAACCAATTCCGCCTCGAATAAAAAAATGAAAATGAAACACGTGTAAAGGGTTGCGAAACGCGTGTTTAATATATAATTAAACGTTGCAAATTTTTAAATAAACTCCACGGCAGCGCGGCAGCCGGAACCAAAGAGAATTTCTATTAACCGAGAGAAATGAAAAAAAGTGATAGCTGAACAGAAGTACTGCCAGCACTCGGAGAAATATCCTTTGATATAGAAAACACAGACGAAATTTATTCATCGTTAAAAATGCTTCGAACCGAATAAAAGAAAAGCGAAATGTTCCTGTGTAGTTCCCGAACAGTTTAATTTTGCATCGCGAAGCGCGCTAAAATATTCCGTGTAAATAATAGAAATTATTAATTTCTCTGTTCAACTTCCTTTTTCTTTTGGGCATGACAATTTTATTTTGCCTAGAGATTTGATTACACTGTGCAACGAAATAAAACTTTTTTCTGATTCTTATACACCTTGTCATTCTAAAGCCGAATCCGCAAACAGAATTTCTCTATCGCGCAACGTTTTCGAAAAAAACTTGGTCTTTATAAAAATGCATAATTTTTTTTTAAAATAACGTGTTACGCAAAAACTAGACACGCGAGAAAGTTCAAGTTTGAGTCAAGAGATAGAGGGGACTCTCCTCTACATATACATATAGTCAATTCTATGTTTATGTACTTCCTAATAGTTGTAAATGGTTGTTAAAGTTTGAAAATGTGCCGACGCGAGTACTTCTTACGCTCTATTTTTGTATTTGTGTGAAAAGTTCTTTATCTAGCAGGAATTTACTATACAGGAATGCATTCTACAGACATTTCTGGTAAAAATATAATTGAGTATATGTACACATACTGACAAAAGTTAAGAAACAATGTAGTCGTTTGAGAATTAGTGTATATTTTTAATGTCCTGAAATACACATGTCCGAATTAAAAATAACATGAACAGATTATATATCATACATGAACATACAATAAGTTTTATTTCGATTATATTTGTATAAGCACTACAATTAATATTGAGTCAAGGAAACGAAAGAAAAGTTTGTGTCAAAATTTAAGAAACATACTGTGCTTTTGAATCATGTAATCACTTTTAGCAAAAAACAACAATGTGCAGGTGTTTACAATTTTTTATGATGATCTAATAAGATGTTGGATAACCCTTGGATTTGATGTCTGCATGGCATTAATTCGATTAATCGAACACAATGCTTGGGTGGTATTTTAGACCATATTTTTGTAATTTCTCGCATTAACTCCGCTTTATTAGTAAATGAATGACTCCCGAATTGACGTAAAACGTAATCCCACAAATGTTCAATTGTTCAACGTTTTCGTGGTCTGCCGGTTCTTGGTGCCACTTTAACAGTTCCATTGTCTTGAAAACGTTTTATAATCTTCGTGATAACACAACGATTTACACCAAACGCTTTTGCAATGTCAGTTTTCCTCTGCTCTTCTTTAAACATTTCAACTATTCTTTGTTTCTCACTTTCAGTTAAATGATGCTTTCCTGCCATATTTACTGCAGCTACTAATACAAATCACACCCGACGATGTCAGGAAGGAGACTAGACTCCTTCGAGCATGTTTTTTTACATTGCTTACTCTACTTCTTGCAAGAAGTCTTCATGTTTCTTAACTTTTGTCACAAGTATTTATTTTGTTTCCTTGACGCAATATTAATTGTAGTGCATGTACAAGTATAATCCCAAAAAAACTTATTGTATGTTCATGTATGATACGTAATCTGGTCATGTTATTTTTAATTCGGACATGTGTATTTCAGGAGATTAAAAATATACACTAATTCCCAAACGACTATCTTGTTTCTTAAGTTTTGTCGGCAAGTGTATATGTACCCTAGTAGCACAAAATATTGTATACACATTCATATAATATTAAAAAGAGATTCAATCTTTTTTTAATATTCAAATATACATGCAATATTTATTTTATATTACGTAACAAATATTTCTTTTTAAATATTCAGGAAATATCTATGTCATGTTACGAGAAAAATATTTTTTTCTAAATATTAAATGAATCTATTTCATATTGGAAGTAGAATATTTTGGTAATTATTTACATTAGGGGCTTCCTCACCGATTTTGATGACCTTGAAATATGTTGTCAAGGTCATCATTATGAACAACTTTTTCCTATACATGTTACCGCCGCTCAACTTTAGTTTCCGAGATATTCGCAAAAAAGTTTTAACATCTCAAAAAGTGATCGGAGTAGGTGTGGGTTAGAATTTAAGTTGCAAAATAAGAAAGAAAACCTTGCATCCAATATTCTACATGCGAATAATAAAATATAATACTAATGTACTGCAAACTACATTATAAAATACTAATGTAAAGTGTACTTACTTCTGAATCTTCTGTACCTCCGTCGGATCCACAGCACACAATTGTTGACTCACGAGAATAGGTCCGAATAATTGAACAACAATCACTAAACAACACTCACAACACACACACACACACAACACACTTAACGAAATAGTGACAGCAGACGAGAAGATGTTACTCCGACCACGAATAAAATAATACTGCGATTTTAACCGTCCCCCTCCCACGGACGTGTGATACGAAAACAGGGAATTCCGGGAAATAGGGCCGGCGCCCCGCCATAATTTTTTTACCTTGGTTTTGTATCTAGTGTTTATTGACGCTCAGCGCCTAACCTTCCTATGATAACCTGACCGTACCACCTGCGTGGAAGGGATCATTGTTAAAATCGCAGTATTATTTTGTTTGTGGTCGGAGTGAAATCTTCTCGTTCGTTGTCACGATTTTATAAAATGTGTTGTGTGCGTGTGTTGTTTAGTGATTGTTGTTCAATTATTCGGACCTATTCTCGTGAGTCAACAATTGTGTGCTGTGGATCCGACGGAGGTACAGAAGATTCAGAAGTAAGTACACTTTACATTAGTATTTTATAATGTAAGATTAGTATTCGTATGTGGAACATTGGATACAAGGTTTTCTATCATATTTTGCAACGTATATTAACGATCATTAATGATTTGGTATATAGTATAATTTAATGTGGTTCAAATAAGATACTACTTTAAATCAAATATTTTTATTTTGATAACCACAAAGATAAAATGAAATATTTTTATTTTGTATTTCAAATATTTCCTTGCAATGAAAATAAGTTGAGCAAGTAGTTAATATTATAAATCATAATTTTTAACATGAGAAGCTATAATAGTTAGCAAAGTTATTATGTGTAATTTAATTACGAATATGTAACATGTTGATAAACAGACTACAATATCGTAATAACATTACAGGCAACAAAATATCATAAAAATATAAGTTACAAGTAATACATATTCATAGTTTCTAATTTTTGTTATAATTTGAAACTTCTTAAATTTGAAAATTTTATTGAATGTTTTTTAAATATTGAATTTATATTTTTCAAATATTGAATTCACATTTTTTTAATATTTACTTCATATTTTTTAAACATCTAGTTTATATCCTCTGAGTATTTAGCTTATATTTTTTAAACATTCAATTTATATTTCTTGTACATGTATACAATATTCAGATCCAATATTTTTCTCATATGAAAAAATGTGGCTTAAAAAATATTTTTCCAATATTTAAAAAAAATATCTATCCAATATTTTTGTGCTACTAGGGTAGAGGAGAGTCCCCTCCATCTCTTGACTCAAACTTGAACTTTCTCGCGTGTTTAGTTTTTGCGTAACAAGTCATTTATTATCAAAATTATGCATTTTTACAAAAATGCAAGTTTTTTTTCGAAAACGTTGCGCGATATAGAAATTCTGTTTGCGGATTCGGCTTTAGAATGCCAAGGTGTATGAGAATCACCCAACAGGAATTGTAAAATTTGTTTGGTGTTGGACAGTGTTATGGTAGATTTTGTGATTAATTTCTATAATTGTTTGTTGCATTGAGGAGTGATCTAACAAGGGTGGAACATTTCGCGTAATAATCATGCAACGCGTGAGAAACGAAGGGAAATCGAACGGTGGGGAAGCACGGTATAGGATGTGCTCCAGATAGTCCAAGTGTTACCCTTTCCTCGCTCATTCGAGAATGTTTCATGAAAATTACTTCCGCCACTGACGCGTCCGCCCTTTATATCCGAGATACCCGACAGACGCGTCGGGCGAATTTACATGGCGACTTTGTTTCGCGCGAAACAGAGGGCTGGTATCGTTTGGTTAACAAGCTCGTCTCGCGTTCCACATCGGGAAGCGGATTTTATCCCGTGAGAGCGAACCTTTCGTTCGGCGCTGTCTCATTTACGTACGAATCCTATTCGAGATTCTGATTCTTTTGATCCGTCTGGCGCGCGACGATCGAGCCCGTTGCTGGAAACATTCAATCGTTCCGAAGAACCCGCACCGTAAAGGACTGTTTACTACATCACCCGCAATCTTTTTATTTTTCCCCTTCTCTCTCTTCTTCTTTTTTTTTTCCTTATTCCTCATTCAGCGGGGACGTCTGGCCTACGAATACCGGCTCGTTACGCACTGAACCGCCGACACCGTCGAGCACAAAAGAGAGTCACCTCTTTCGTCGGAACAACTAATTGGAGGACAAAAGTATTCGCGCCCGAGAACTTTCCAGGGATCGAAATAAACAGTTGCGATTCGTTCCGAACGCTAGATCCACGGAGAACCGAAAAAGAAAATATTTTACGTTGCTTTAGCAAAATTACAAGCTTGAGTCGTAACGGTAACTTGAAACGAAACTACGAAGAAAGATTTCGAGCTTTGAATCGAATGAATTATTTGTTATGGTATTAGGTTGGTGCAGATGAAATATCGGATTTTTTTTACATGCGAACGTTTGTCTCTCTGTTTTCGTTATACTTTTGTTTTTGGCATTACCTCGTTTATAGTCGTACGTGTCCATTCCCAGAGTCACATTTCAACAAAGGAGATTTTCTCGAAAGTGTTCCCTTTTGTTATTTGTTTTGAATTTTCTACCGATGTGAATTCAACCGATATTCGTGTAATTTTTTTGTATGAGTATAAACTTGGTAATAATGCTGCAAAAGCTGCACGCAACATAAACCAAGCGTTTCGGGAGAATACTGTTAACAATCGAAAAGTGCAGCGTTGGTTTGACAAATTTCGCTCTTGTGATTTTTCATTACAAAATGATCCGCGTGGAAGACCCAAAACGTCTGTGAAAAATGATGATCTGAAGGCATTGGTGGAAGCGAATCCAACTGTATCCACGAGGGAACTTGCTACAAGGATGAAAGTTGACCATACAACAATATTGCAATATTGAAAAATTGAAAATTATACGCCCATCACTTGTTAATCGGCAAAACAATTGCGAAATTAAATGAATTGAAATATGGAGTTTTGCAGCACCCAGGCTATTCACCGAATCCCTCGCCAATCGACTTTCATTTTTTTAAACATTTAGAACTGTTTTTACGGGCTAAACAGTATGAAAATGAAGACGGTTTGAAAAATTCGATATCACAGTTTATTGATTCTAAAGATCAGAATTTTTTTAAGAGAGGCATCTATGCTTTAAAGTCTCGTTGGGAAAAGTGTATTGAAGCGAATGCAGCATATTTTGATTGAATAAACAGCTTTTGAAAAAAGATATGCAGTTTTATATATTCACTTAAGAATCCGACATTTCATACGCACCAGCCTAATATTATTTTTTATTGTGAATCAGCCACGTCAATAATACTTACGATTATCATCCCCACTGTACTCTTCCCCCTCTACGACGCTATTCCCCCACTCTTCACGGCCCTGTCACGTGACGCGTTTCGTCCCTGTCGCTCACGCGTCACAGTGTCACGTGACTAGTCCGGTACCGGCAGAGAGAGGGGAATCTTTTCCCCTCGATTCGAGTCGATTCCCCTGATCCGGCGACTCTGCAACATTTAAAAGATCAACTGCAAGAATTATTGTAGTACTATAATAGTTTTGAATATTTCTTATGGCCGTCGAGAACTCTTTTAACATTATTAACCCCTTGCCCTAGAATATCGAATCAGACTCGTGATGAAGATTCTGAACAGAGACTAATACATATGTATATCATTAATTCCCTTTAAACCGAAATAAAATTCTATTTTGTTCTAGATGGTATATATCCTTTGGAGAAAACATAGGCATAGAATAAATATAAACTATCTCTTTTTTCTTTGAAATTCTGAACGATGAAGAATTCCTAATCATTATAATCGCAAAATAAATAGTAGTGCAAGGGGTTAAACGAAATATCTGTTCCTGTAGCATAAAAATTAATATTTTTATATTTCGGAAATTCTTTTTGTTGCCTGTTCTCATCGGAATTTATTCCTGTTTTAAATAAAAAAAAGAATTCAATATTATTTAGCTCGTGTCGCATCTAAAATTTAATACACAATGAAGACCTCGTGCTAATCTTGTGCTGTTTAAGTAATTTTCTGCGGTAACGTAACAATAATTGACGGATAAATAATTCGATAGTGCGGCTACTCTATTTCCAAGCGCAACGTAAATCAGTTTTATGGAGAGAGAGAGAGAGAGAGAGAGAGAGAAGTCACAATCGCGCTTAACTTCTGGCAACAGAAATTATGCTTGTCCAGTGTGAATTTCCATAAATATATATGGTATAAATGACGTTCTCGTCATAAAATGTTTTTCCAATATCATAGAGCATTATTCAACACTGGATTCGTGTACATATACATATACATATATCCATTCTATGTATGTGCCGTTCAATGGAAATAGCAGAAAAGCTCGGCGTCTTTTTGCGACCGAACTTTTCCAAACTAGCGTTTTCTAGCCAAAACGACATTTCCAGGGATTCATAGGGGTCTTGCAGATAATGGATCCCTTTCACCTGTTACCGAGGATAGAAATGCAGCCAAGTTCGTCTGAATCCTCACAGTAGAAGAATAACTACTTGATGCGGTATCAGAAGATTCGGAAATATCGATAGTACAAACTGCTGCAGCGGCTTTTCATTCATGACAACCAGAATACAGTGATTTTATCGTACCATTTCCACTTTTCCACTGTACCCCTCGAAACACGCATTAAATGAAATTCGATGCAATCGAAGTTACTATCTATTAACACGTTGACCTCCATGACACCCAGATGTGAGTGACGCAATTACAGTAGCGGACAAAACTTTAAGACGATGATTTGTAATTTTGATTATACACATAATATATAAATACTATTTTTCTATTCTGTCCGTTGTTTTAAAGCAATACTGATATGTGTTTGACCTCCTTGATCTCAATGTTTTGATCGTCAAATGTCATCAATGTAGGAGTTTCAGTCGTTTGTTTCGTCTGACCGTTTGTGAACCGCGGACATAAGTTTAAGACGATCCCTCTAAAAGCGACTTCTATTACATTCTTTCAACAATTTGGTATACAAATATTGAAATCAGTGTCTAGTGTGTTTTTTGCTGCTTCAAATTTATCTACAGAGAAAGAAAGTATGGGTAAAGCTCGGAGTTTGCTACCAAACGAAAGGGAGCAGATCGTAAGACCGCGGAAACAAAAAATGACATTTGCCAAAATAGCAAGTCTAATTAAGAAATCAGAAACTGCATGTAAGCAGGCCTGGTATAAATTTTTAAAGACTGGCAAATATTCTGATCAATCAAGAAACGGAAGACCTCGAAAAACAACGCCATAAACGGATCGTCGGATTCACCGCTCATGTGAAAAGGACCGTTTTCGTTCTGCAAGTGATATTGCAACTGAAATAAACGTGAACAATAACACACACATTAGTGCTAGAACTGTTAGAAAACGTTTAGAAGATTTTAATTTAAGAGGACGAAAACCTCGCAAGAAACCAATGCTTAGTTCAAAAAATCGGAAAATGCGACTTGCATTTGCTAAAGCTCGTGAACATCGGACGAGTCAAGATTGGCAAAAAGTACCATTTTCGGACAAATCAAAGTTTAATCGTGTTGCTTCTGATGGATTACGATATGTAAGACATCGAATTGGTGAAGATTTAAAACCACAATGCGTTTTATCCACAGTTAAACACGGAGGTGGTAGTGTCATGGTGTGGGCGTGTTTTTCTCGCAGTGGCCCTGGTCTGATACGTCGTATTGATGGAATCATGGATCGTTTTCAGTATATGGATATATTGAAGAACACCATGTTACCATATGCACACAATAATATGACTGAAAGTTTCATATTCCAAAACGACAATGACCCAAAACACATGGGCCGAGTTGTACAAAATTTTTTTCACGAAAAGAATATTACTGTGCTACCGCGGCCTTCGCAGTCACCTGACTTGAACCCAATTGAAAATCTGTGGAGTATAGTAAAGAAAAGTGTGGAAAATTATAAATAAATCTGAGTGATCTTTACTCTATAATAAAAACAGCTTGGAATAACATTCCTGTTGATAAATGTGAAAAATTAATAGATTCGATGCCGAAAAAGTGTGCTGAGGTGATAAAAAATAACGGACTTTGGACAAAATATTAAATTAAAACAAACATTTGACACATTTTTCTTATAAAGTGTTTCTTTTATGCATGGTCTTAAACTTTTGACCATGAGAATATAATACAGATTGGTTTTCCTTTTGCATATTATTACTAATTTGTTCAGAAACATAATGTAAATCTTTTTTGTTAATATCTAAACAAATTATTAATCTGTTACTACCAAAATAAGAACACTGTATTTAGGTTTTTCATATAAAGTAAATAATTACTTCCTTTCGTTCTTTTCGTCTTAAACTTTCGTCCGCTACTGTATTTGTCCAGGTTTTAAAATTAATTTTTACGTTAATATATTCATTGTACCAAATTTGATTGGGATCTGTAAAATGCAAGAAAGTTGGTAGACTACTCAATATCACAGATATAATTATTTTCAATGTTTATTTCATTAAATAACTTACTTTGGTTTCGTGGAATTTTTTAGGGTTCTCTGGTTTGGCACTCAAAATGTTAATATTTATTAATTCGTCGACTGTGGCAAGCTAACGATGAATTTTACATAATAAATTACAGAAGTTCGAAGATCGACAGTTTCCGGTAATAATTGAGTCTTCCTGATCCAGTGACAGTCGATGCTCATTAAATTGTACATCCGTATTAGCGTGTGTGCGCGAATTCATTTCTTCCTTAATGCACGAGGTAAACAAACGGGCAGGGATTTTAATCGGACGAAAATAAACGAAACGTATTTAAAAGAAATAAATGCGACATTCACTTGTGCGCACCGTGAATGTAAAATATAGAACACGCAACCGATCGAAAATATTTCATGGAAAGATTTGTTACAGCCGAGTGTCACAAACACCTGCAAAAAGTTAATTCGTTGTCGTGACAATTGAGGATAGTTATCGCCTGAAGCGATATATATTCCAGAAAAAAATTGCTGGATATATCTGCACCCTCGTGACAGATTTTACGTCCTCCGAGTCGCGTTTTCGATTCACTCTACAAGGAAAAACTCGATAGCAGGTGAAAAATTCGTCACGATAGCTCGAATTGCACCTCCGAGCAACGATGGAAATATATATTTTTCGCGGAATTGCAGTGTTCCCTATGCGGATGTTACACAGGTGAGAATTCCTGGCATTTAGGTGGCGTTTAGAAGCCAATTGTTGTGGAAAGAGATTAGCAATGATTGTATTAAACGTGCAAACTAATTCGCAGCTCTTACGAAATTGTCAACATTTTACTACAGTGATTTCTCTATATATGTCGCCAAGGCTTGGATGGTAAACGTCGCGGAATTATCCTCACTGCCACGGGGAACCTCGTGTTGTTGACGTATATCAAGAATTTACTGTATTTGATTGAACACCCTTCTCAAGAGTTTAATCGTCATTAAATAAAATAATTGTAATATAATTTGATTACATCGTTTGTGATTAATTGTCATGATTAATTGACTTGCACGTTTTGTTCAGAAATAACAGATTTCGAATGCAGTTGAAGTTATTTAAATATCAGTCGGTGTTATGAAATAATAAAAATGTGAAAAGCGTTCAATACGACTGATAAAGTAATTTATTAAACCAAATTCTAGACACGTAAAACATTGTTAAACTGTATTCAATTTTCCACTGCACCGACTTTCAGATTATCAGGATTGTAATAGGTGCGTAATACCCGTTGCACGATAATTATAAATACCAGCCCATGTTAGAGTCTAAGAGAATGAAACTTTTAATAATGTTGAACACAGATTTAACGTACCCGGCAGGAACGTGTTTTCGTGGTAGTAAGATTTTATCTAATTCTTTGGCTGATCGTTTATAATTAGTTATACGACGGCCCGAAGCAGTAGAAAATTAAATACCCGATAAACTGCTTAAGGTTTTACATATTGCTTTAATGAATGTGCTCATCTAAATCCGATATGTAAATCTGGATACATTCGAGGACGAAATTGGAAAGTGTATTTAAAGTTTCACTTGGTTGTTAATCAATTCGTAGTTCTGGATTCAAGAACAGTGTTAGGATATTGCAAAAGCGTGTTGGTGCCATTATAAAAGCAAGAGTTTCATGAATCTATGATTCAACATTCAAGGAGCTCAGGTTTTATTAGAAATCTGTTTCTGTACCGATCTGGTTCTACGAAGGATATTTATGTTAGGCGTAGTAATAATAGCAATGCGCACTAAATATTTCCACGAAATGGGAATTTGTCTGTAGCTTAGAGACGTATTACAAAGGGTCAAAAACAAATTCTAGTGTCTTTCTCTTTGTATTCATTAGAGGATGTAATTGGGAAAACCATGCTCGCGTTGCAGATACGGAAGTCACGTTGTTACACAAAACACTGTCAGAAGTGGTGCATGTATGTATATATTAGGGGGCTACTTCTACGTTCGCGGTTGGTCGATCAAAGCGATTCCACGCTGCCTATTGTCGAGAGGGTATCAAGTGGTCATTCAAGGCAGACCAATTGTGATGACGAGTATTACGATTCATACCGTTCGAGCATGCGAGGATATTCCCTAGCCTACGTACAATTTGATTATACATCATTTATTTATGAATGATGGAAACTGATCATGTCGAAAATCTCAATTTTCCAGAACTGAAACATGAGAATAATTTTAAAAACATTCACCTCCAATCGACCGTAGAGTGACTATTCGATATATGTCCAGAACACGGGTCCAACCAAGGACATATATAGGCAAGGAGATCATATTCTTTGATCCAGAGCTCCTAGCCCCTAATGGGATATACCCTGCGGCAGTAAACATAGTTCTGGGACTTTTATAGGCTAGGCTCTTGGGACATATATAGAGTAAACGCGGACATATATAGCAAAGGAGATACTATTCTTTGATCCAGAGCTCCTGGGCCCCTAATGGGGTATACCCCGCGGCAGCAAGGATAGTTCTGGGACTTTTATAAACTAGGCTCTTGGGACATATATAGAGTAAACACGGACATATATCGGCAAGGAGATACTATCCTTTGATCCAGAGCTCCTCGACCCCTAATGGGGTATACCCCGTGGCAGTAAGGATAGTTCTGGGACTTTTATAGGCTAGGCTCTTGGGACATATATAGAGTATACACGGACATATATAGCAAAGGAAATACTATTCTTTGATCCAGAGCTTCTGGGCTCCTAATGGGGTATACCCCGCGGCAGTAAGGGTAGTTCTGGGACTTTTATAGGCTAGGTTCTTGGGACATATATAGAGTATACACGGACATATATAGCAAAGGAAATACTATTCTTTGATCCAGAGCTTCTGGGCTCCTAATGGGGTATACCCCGCGGCAGTAAGGGTAGTTCTGGGACTTTTATAGGCTAGGCTCTTGGGACATATATAGAGTAAACGCGGACATATATCGGCAAGGAGATACTATCCTTTGATCCAGAGCTTCTGGGCCCCTCACGGGCCCCTCACGTTTTTCATCCAAGCCTTGGCGACATATATAGAGTAGACAATGTACACCTGATTTTCAGAATGACTCTAAAATATTAAGTCCTAATAGCCGGTACAGTATAGTGGTACGATCATCGATTACGTATTATTGGCGAGGTCGCTGGCCTTAGTTTACAATCAACGTCTGTGAAGTAAGAGCTGGGAGCGTCTTAAGAGGAGAAGTTATGGTTTATTGCTCAAAATTTCGAATTTTCGCTTCGACTGGCCTTCAATAGCAAGCAGGCGTGTCATAAACCCGGGAGTTTCCGAAGGGCAAGATATAAATTAGTTTAACGGTTCTTGGAAACCGATACGCCTGGACAGAGGATTCAGAACCCGGAACAAACTCCGGGTCGTTGCCAAAGTTCCGTTTACCATCGAATATAGGACAGGTATTGCTGTATGACTTTTTGGAAGCGATGCGGCGGTGATCGCACCGCGGCGGGGGAAAAAGAGTCATTATACTTCGAGAGTACTCGGTAGACGAGAAAAAAAAATCGATCCTTTTCATATTGCATTTTTTGGCAGTGTTGCTTTCTTTTTTTTTTTTTTTGCAGATACCAGTAGGAGACAAAAAGATACGTTTTTCTGTGTCGAGAAATTTTTAGTTTTTCTTTTTTCTGTTATAGCTGTTGACCTCAAGAAGAGTCTATCTAAGACTTTCCAGAGGTAAAGAGCCGAGAGTAATTTCACAATGGCGGTTTCCTGGCGGCTGTTCCGCAGCGTGACACTCATGATACTTTTTATTCTAAAAACAGTTTCTCCACTCTGTTCACCGTCACGCATTTTCTATGAAACTGTTCCAAAACAAATGCTTGGAAAAGTTTGTCTATCTTGGCAAACTAAAGACTCTTTCTTACCGTTTTTGCTGAAGCTGTCACTGGTCGAAGATTGTCAGCTAAATTTCGTCGTCGTCCGCAGTCTGAAATCGAGTATTTTGGTAATCGATTGTTCGAGGTTGCGTGTATTTAAAAATAACATTGAAATGTATAATTGTAGAAGGTTAAAAAATCAAACGTTATCAAATTATTACTGTACATTATATACAATGTAGGTAATTGTGTGCGTCACAAAGGACAAAATTGGCATCATTCCCGAAAGATGAAACTATGAATGCACTATTGAATCTGCATAGTGTTTGTACACAAATCCTCGGCAAAGTCTGTCCCAAAAATGTTGGGAATATTTGGGTTAACGATGCTGCGTTATTAATTAGATGGTTCCCTAGCAGAGTGCGTTGCGTGGTTAATTTAAAAGCTGAATGCACAGGTCAACAGTAATTTCGTTTTTCGAGAACGTTGAATTACAAATAGTATACCCTGGTCCATGAAACACTTAACTAACATTCATTTCTTTCGAGTGTCTTCCACGTGAAATTCATCACGAAGAGGATACTAAATTTTCCAGAAGAGAAATATGCATGAGTTTGTATTTTTGTACTTCTGCTTAAGGGGTCGAGGTGGGTCATAGACCAAAAATATTCTAAACAAATAAATAATACTTCAAAGTGTTCAATTATTAAAGGTTCATCATACTGAACGTTGTCAAAATTAATCGAAACGTTCCGGCGGAAATAATACCACTGTTTTCATAGCAATCCCATATGTGAACGTTCATCAGTATTACTATTCTAATAGATTCTAAATATTGAATTAGTTTATATCCAATCGACTGAAAGTTTCGAAAAGGATTTTTGTCATGCATTCGATTCTTTTCCTTTTTGACCGAATCAGTTTTTTCATTTCAGAAAAATCAATATTTACCCACATTATTGAACTTCGGCGACAGGACAATTTTTGCAAAATATACAGTGTGTACAATTGAAATTTTCAATGGTGTACGTAAAATCACCGATGGTTCGAATTATTGAAGCTTTCAAAATTCAACTTCGCGCTCGAGTGCGAATGCAAATATTTATGATAAATGTCACAGCGATATTTTTTCCGGCAAATTGGATACCCCGGCGAGAAACATTCATTTTTACACCATGCCTCGCTAGGCGACTATTTAAATGTTGATTTTTAAAACGATCCCACGTATTATTGTATATCGGTGATATTCGTCACCATTTTTTGACACTGAAGTGATCGAGGACCGTGCACTTTGATGCAATCGATGAACGGTTGATGTAATCGAAAAATCTACGTTGCGTCTGTCTGCAACATGTGTCCATCACAAATATAGATACAGAAACTATCTGACCATAACATTTTTTATTCTTGAGAAATTCGCGATATTTGTCTTACTGCAATTTCGTAAAACACAATCGTACAGCAACAAACTAGAACTCAATTTAAACCTCGAAGATTCTACTTTCGGACGCCATTATTCATTTTACTGTAACACATTTTTACACATTTTTTAACAAATCAGAAACTGAAGACCTCAAAAACGCTATGAATTGAAACCTCTGTGAAAATATAAAAAATATTTTTTTCGTGAATAAATTTTTCACAAATTTGAAGACTGAAGCCTCCGCTTTAGAACGACGCTTGAAAAAGTGACGTATGATTTTTTCCCCTCCATGAGTACACTATTTTGGAACACCCTGTAGACATATAGAATCAAATAGTTTGCGAAACTTGGGACTCATAGTTGGTTTGAGACTTTTGCTCCTCGCGACGAGAACTAAATGTCCCAATAAAAAAATAAGTTTGACCTTGAATCTCAAGCTCAAGGTCAATTTTGGGGAAAAGTTGTTATCAACAAATCTTTACCGATCTAAACGCGTAGAATCCATTTTTGATATCCGTGAGATGAAATTTTCGAGTGAAGTCTAGTAAAACATTCGCACAGTGGGTTCACCTTTGATCTTTAATTAATCCGTAAGAACATGAACTCCCGGTGCGACGACAAGAAATAAACCGAACGGAAGTAAATGGGGTCCGTCCGTTCCCTTTGGAAAATGCTCGGTCGTTCAGATTAATCGGAAAAGCTTTCGCAGCGTGAAAACTGATGATATTTTAATTACTCCTCGACGAAAGGAGGCGATAATGTCCCGCGGACACGGGGAGTTTGTACTGACGAAAACGTAATAACAGTCCTAAATTAAAATACCACCAAGGGGTAGCCTTCTCCATTAATCCGACAAATATAATTGCGCGCGGAGATCCAGAAACGAGAACATTCTAAATTTCGCACCGTTGAAAACGGCGGCGGTGTTTCTGACTGTGAAAGTACCTCGACATAAATCATGCCGTCGTCATTAGTATTTGTAAATTGCATTCGCAGCTGCGGAGCTGAGACAACGAGGTAATTTCAGTTGCTTTGTGTGTATACATTTTCCGGGGACGAAACTTCGAATTATTCTCTGAATATACGCTGGCGAGCCATCGGGGACAGGAGCGTTTGAATTGCTTGTCGAACTAGTTTCTACTGATTTCAAAAATCGTTAATCCCTCGCTCATGAATCACGAAAACGCCTGGCCTGTGGCCTGCGATTCGATTTCTGCTCCAGTGTCCAAAATTCGGTTCGATAAAACCGGAAAAATTATTCAATGACGGTAAAGTGTCACAAATATCCAGAAATTTTATATTCAACAGCAACCTCAAAAATTCCACAAATTCAAAGCAATTTATCTAATGAAATTAAACTGAAAAAGTTAACGATCACTTTTAATTGACTCTGAACTTAAAAATTTGGTGAATTCTCGATACATGTTAACAACACGGGTCTTGCCTGCGTCATGTATCGTCCAGGAGCTTTGTTATGTTTACACTCTGTGTTACGAATCAATTGTGTTTTGTTTGTGATTGGAATTGTTCATGGTTATAGTTCACAAAGTGTTACGAATGAATTGTGTTTTAGTTATAAGTGTTAGGTGTTGTGAATTGATAATTTAGATTAGATGTTACTAAGAGACGAATTATGTATGTGTATACGACGAACAAATACCGTAATTAATGAATGGCGTGAATAGGGTTAAGTTTGTAGCGCAACATTGGTGCGATGCGGAAATATTGTAAATTGCGTGCGAATATTGAATGGTATGGTAACAGATGTGTATACGGATAGAGTGTTACTATGGGAGAAAACGTGTTCCAAATTAAGCGCTATAAAACCTCTCGCGGCACCGCGTATTACAGGGAGACCGCCACATGGACGGAAACCCCGGAAATGGCCACGGGTAAGGTTGTTATGAGCAACAGCCTAGGCCCGGTAGACCGGGAGGGGGTTGTGATCAAACCCCTCCGAAACCAGGTCCACGAGCACGGTAAGATCGTAAGGATCGAACCGGGGCCGTTAAGCCAAGCGATGCCAGCGAGAGGGGACTCAACCCCACTCTTAAGAGAGAAAGAAGTGGGGCGGAGTATAAATGTTTGAATGGTCTAGGCGGAAGGCAGATTTTGAAGTACATTGTTGTATCGAGAACAGAATTGTATTCCGTCATTAACAAGCGTTTAGTTTATAAACCTATTGCTTTATAAGTTGAATAAAGAATAAAACCATTTAATTTTGTGAACAGAGTTTTTGTTATTAACACTCTGGATCTTCACGGGGTATACCACGCTGTAGTGAGGATAATTCCGCGTCGTTTATCGCCCAGACCTCGGCGACATACAGGGTGTTTGGTAACTGGTGGCACAAGCGAAAAGGGGGTGATTCTACATGAAAGAATAAGTCGAAAATATAGAATAAAATTTTTTCATCCGAAGTTTCGTTATCGAGAAAATCGAGTTTGAAATGCAGTCTGATCATGACCAACCAAATCTACTTCCTTCATATACTAAAGCACACAAACCTGACAGATCTTCAAAGTCGATTTTCTCGAAAACAAAGCCTCAAACGAAAAATGTTTATTCTACATTTTCGACTTATTCTTTCATGTAGAAGCACCCCCTTTTCCCCTTTTGGACAACCAGTTACCAAACACCCTGTATAATGTAACAAGCTTCTTTTACATATACGGTGATTTCTCTATATATGTCGCCAAGTTCTGGACCATGAACGTTGCGGAATTATCCCCACTATCTACTATATATATAATACTCTCAATATTCTGCCAAGTGCACGATAATCTTTCCACCGTGAATGTTAGATAACGATGTTAACGTTTGTGACCGACCAGATAGAATAATTTTAATATTTATAGCATAGTGAACGATGGCAAACATGATTCAATAATTGATTAAATCATTAAACGATTCAATGTCGATTCTACATTACTACTGGAAGGTTCAAAGGTCAAAAAATCGGTTACCAAATTGGAAAGAAATCCTATTACAACACATTTTCAATATTCTCAGATAATTATATTTTCCAATTATATTTTCCTCTTTTGACAATAAAATCTTTAAGTCGTGTTACACGTCATCGAACGTTTAGCTTTTCATTCATAGGCGAATTGATATTCGGTAAAACGAGTGATAGTCTCGAGTGAATTGTCTGACGCGTCTGATCATGACCAACCAAATCTACTTCCTGCATATACTAAACCACACAAACCTGATAGATCTTCAAAGTCGATTTTCTCGAAAACAAAGCCTAAAACGAAAAATGTTTATTCTATATTTTCGACTTATTCTTTCATGTAGAATCACCTCCTTTTCGCTTGTACCACCAGTTACCAAACACCTTGTATATAGAGAAATGTATTACTGTCCAAAAGACATTTTCGTTCTGTCCCAAATTGCGTGACTCGCGAATACGCTGAATAAGTGAACCTAATTGCTGCCAAAATTGATATATAGTGGCTTTTAATCATAAAATTCAATACGGCATTAAAACAGTGACGTACAACGCAACGCAATTTCCCTTGGTATCCATACGTCCCGACAAATACTATCTTTCTTCTTAATGTGCCTTGCTTTGTTCGCACGTGACAGCCGAAATTATTGGATACGGAAACAAAATAACTACGAATATCGAATTGTCTGTCTCCTTTCTGCAGACATTGCTGCTCGGGAAAAAAGAAACTGTACATGGGTTCGCTTTCTGTCGCGCCACGACCCATTATTGTCCGTAACTGCAGTCGGTGAATTATATTAATCGAAAAACCTATTGATTCCGGCAAAAGCCTTCCATTCTTCTCGGCTTCCTTTTGTTAGAACTGCACTGACGTGCGAAATTAAGGGAACACTTAATTTTCGCCGAAAAATTGCTGATATTCAAACTGTTATAACTTTGTGACAAAAATTCGTGCATCAATCATTCTGGGCTCGTTTGAAAGCTCGAAGCTTCCATTTTCTGAATCCCAAGTTAAGCAAAAAAGAAAATCATGCCCTGAAATAGTAAAATTTGGTAATGATAAAACACTGATTGTAAATTATTTTCTTCATTGAGGTTACCTACTTCAAGGTACCTTTAACATCAACGTCGTGTACTTTATTACTTCATATTCAGATTAATAAGGACATACGATACCTATTTTCTCATCAGTTTAAAAAATTTGGAGAAAATCCGGGATCCATTATTCAAGCCTGAAAGCGTATTGTAATATTACAGGAACTGGCCAAAATTTATAATTTGAAACATTATATCTTCACAGGAATCCTATAATACATGGAAATACGTATGGAAGGAAGTGCTGAAATATTTATTTGAATGAAAATTTCGTTCTACTTTATTCCGCGGCGTCGGATAATAATTTTTAAACAATTATAATTAACGACATTTCATTAATATGTATTTAGGTGGTTTATTCCGCTATACATCGCAGGAAAAAATTCATGCAATTATTTCTATTCTAGTAGGTACGTAATTAATAATTTTACATTTTTATATTAACGGAACAAATTTTCTCATTCAACCCCATATAGTCATATTCCACCATTTCCACTTTATATACGGGTTTGCCGCTAAATTCGAAATACGACGAAAGCCTTCGTCTTATATCGGAACAAAACTGCATTCGTGACATATCGGTGGGTCAGAAATGACTCCGGCACAGGCCTAGAACTCGCAGGGGTCCGAGGGTTAAAAACTATGAAATTTGAAGATTTAGAAACGTGCACGCCTAGTACTGACGCGTGATAGAAATTCGTTGCCAACGATACTATGAAAACGAATTTTTCCACTACCGCTGGCAGATTTATTAACTCTCCTTTTCGAGTTAACACAATTTCCTCGGAAGTAAACAATTATTTTCCCATTTTTTTTTTTTTGTTCTCCCTGCGCGGCGTGTCGATACTGTTTTTTCGTTGTTCGAACGTAACATACGTTATTGGCTCGGACTTCGTTCCTACGTATTGATAATTAGTCGATCGAACCTTCATTTTTCATATCGTGTAATCGATCATTGTTCAATTTACTTGACGATCCGACGGCGGGAGGATAGGGAAAAAAAGCCGGAAATGTGCATCCATCACGGATCCATTGGAAAACTGTCGACGAGAGGTGCACGCGTCAACCATAAACAGTTTTGACGCATGAGAAATGGACCAGATGCAGCACGTGTATCGCGATGTATGTATCATTGGCAAAACAAAGTGAACGAGCAACTTAAGCAAAAAATCATTTTCGTTTTTATCGGGAACCGAGGAAAAATATCACCTCATTTATAGCAACTTCGATCTGACGTGATACTATCTCCGAAGTTCTCCTGCAATCATTTTTATGTGTAAAATTAGGACGTTAAACATTTTTAACTGATTGCTGCACAATTTCTCAACCTTCATAATACAGGTATTTTGCAAACGGTTTTCCGTGAATCGTGAAACTTTTTTATTCAAGCGAAATACAGAATGAAATTGCTTCTCCGTATGAAACTTCTACATCATTCACTCAGCAAACGAATTAAAATTTTTGTTTACGAAAAATTAGAAAATTCTGACATTAGCAATCTTGCAATTTTTTTAACAGTATAACGCAGCCAGACTGGTGGTTCAGAATACTTTGCGAGAAGAAGTGACACGAAGGGAGATAAGTAATAATGCAGAGTGCACCATTGTTAATCTCTTAATTAATTACTGAAATGGTTTTCAGTCCTGCTCAATGCCTCGTAAACTTTCTACTTTAGAATCCAGCAGTTTTGTAATTTCCTTTCAAGCTGCACGCTTTGGGCATGCTAATTAGCACTGGCGGGCGTAAACACGTTTTAATAAATAAGTAAGCAGCATAAAAAAAATATCCTCCTTATTCGGAACAGATTCCTTTGGCATATTTGAAATTGTTTAGTGCTGTTTGCAGTGAATTCAACAATTTAATGTTAACTAGAACCGTTCGTTTAATTCCGACATGAACAAATATTTAGATGAATTAAAATTTATTTAATTATGTTCGAGAATGTAAATGTTACGTGTGAAACGATTAATGTGGAACGACATGATCTTTCTGAATTTTAATGCTGATTTAATAATATTATATGTGAGAAATCATGTAATAATTTTATTTATAATTGCGCATGTTTAATGTACGCATAATTTTACGTATCAAATTTCTATAAACAAAGGCGATCCTGCATAAATATTAATGCAAGCATTACTAATCAATCGTTTCGAAACTATTGCATTTAATTAGGAAAATGTCTCGAGCGTACTAGGTACTTAGAAGTGATTAAGATTCATAGAGCCTCGAATCCAGGATATAGTAAGTTTCCATTACATCCAATTACTGTAAGCTTCGAATCCAAAGTCTAGCAATCGGTTACGTTAAAAGCTTTTCTGATAGATGGCGTGGAAAGAATTGATTGTTTATTTATAACTAAACTGAACACATTAATTTACTTTTTAATCCATAAGGAAATTGGTGGCTAAAGGATATCAAGAAATTCGATATAACAGACGCGTGGATGACACGTCGTATATCATAAATTTTCTTCAGATAGCACCATTGACTTATGGTAGGTGGAAAGCAAGAGACATCTACGATCCAATTTGTAATATATCTCGGATAAAAGTGGCTCTGGCCTTCGTATTGGCCACCGTCGCTCCCATAAACACGTACCGTTGGCACGCTCCGTCCTATGTATGTCACAAAATCAATTACCTTAAACACGGTTTCAATACTAGCACCGTCGACGCGATAAATTTTTTAATTTACGTACTCGCACCGATTCAGAAAATCAGCCAACGTTTCGAGGACAATATATAAGACCCGTCTGACATGGAATTTACCTTACGCAACACAATATCGATAAAAGAAATTACCATTCTGCAAGTATACCATTACTAGACATCAGATCTTTATGCATTTATGGCTTATGGGAATGTTAAAAAAATGCTATAATATAAAATTCGAGAGAATTTAACACGATTTTTATTTGCTTTGGATCTACAAAGGCTGTCCCCATTAAAAATAAAATTTTATTTCATTCCACTTTCTTAAAATGTTTCTATAAAAATTGGAAATTGCATAAACATCCGATGTCTAACCATTACATAAACGATATATTTACTCCGCCTTTTTATACATATATTTACATATTGCCGATTCTTTGCAGTACGAATTAAATTACTTCTAGTCTAGAATTTTCTTGTGTAGAAATAGGAGAAAATTGGAGAAAGGGCTAAACTTCACCTTGGCAACCCAGAAATTTTTAACTTTTTTTCATACAATCCTGTAGATTTTCATATGAAAATGCCAATAATCGAAGTTTCAAGGCGAGGAATACTAAGAAATACTAGTTTCAAGAGTAAGAAGACTAAAATTTGTTCAATAGTCACAATACCATAGTAAGATAGAGTAACTCTTTCGTTTTTAGTACGTCGAGGAGCCGATGAAATACATACCCATTTGAGCTGTTCAATTCAATATAGAACTTTCACCTAATTCTGTCCATTAATTAACTGTTTAGACTTGCACAATTTTTGCATTGAACGGCTCGTTTGCCTCGCCGAGTTCCTCCTCCTCTCGATTTGGCCGCATAATAAACCGATCGCATGCATTAAAAGGTCGACGCCAGTCAGGAGGATTCGTCGCCACGGTTTCCTCGATAAAACGGTCGTCGATTTTTGGGCGTGCATCGGCAAACAAGGAACGTCAGCGCGTTCGGTTGCACGCCATAAACTTCGCGGGATCGATCGGGCCGAACGATTGGGATTCCCCGAAACGCCTTAATCCGGTACGAGGGCCGATTCGGAACGCCAACAAGTCAACCTCCATGCGCAATGTTGTAACGCGTGCCAAACTAGAGCCACCGAGCGAGCGCTACTGAAATCGTTCGGTTTCGTTCCGAGGCCGATCGGAATTATAGTGTGTTTCAGCTAACTTGACCACAGTAGCTTAAAATTGCATAAAGACTTACATTTCTCGAGAAATTGTCAATATTTTAACTATCCATCCCAGACCACCATTAATCTTTTCTAGGGTATTTCGGATAAGCCAAAGAGATAACAGCTGAACTTCACCTTGGCAACCCGGAAATTTTTAGCTTCTTTTTGTATAATCCTGTAGATTCTGACGAGGGAATGCCAAAAATCCAAATTTTAATGTGCGGAACTGACTAATTTAAAAGTTATGCGTGTGCAAAGTTGATTTTAAGCGTTTCAAGCATATTTATAACCCCTCGGTTTCACGATGCTAAACAAGGTACCCTCGGAAGCCGTTTAAATTCTATATTTTGAATTAGAAAATTGTTAAACGTTCGCAAAGTGAAGTTTGTTCGAGGTGAATTGGAGTTAGCTGAAATACCTTGTGTTCCGGACACCGCATAGAAGGGATTTCCGGCGTTGTTGCGTTATCAGGAGAGATGCACTGCGACAAAATTCAACTGTAATGCGATTTTATGGGCGCTGATCGCGCCGATAGCAAGAACCTTAACCGGGCTATCTATAACGTTAACTTTTGTCATCCTCTCCGGAGGCGGTTCTGGAACAATGTGAGGCGCACCGAATACTATAGGCAACCGGCTCCGACGGGACTGATCCTCGAATATCCGAATACAATAACCTTCTCAACTTTTATTCGAAGAAATTCGTCGAATATGCCTCGGCCCGACCGCGACCGTCCACAAATCGTAAACTTGGATCGCGAAGGAAGTCGGTCAAACGCAGAACCTCTGTCCTCGAACTATAGTGCGTTTACAGAGCTGGATAAAATACTATCTCAAGTGGTAAATAGGCTACCGTATTTTAGACATATACATATATCTAGATCTTTTATGACAAAATACTTTAGCTTGCAAGACAAATTTTTCCACATTTTGTGGAATTTTATTTTGGTTTAAAGGCAGTTAAAAATAGTATTTTCTGTTAACCCCTTACCCTACAATATCGAGTCAGACTCACGATGAAGATTCTGAACAGGGTCTAATAAATATATTTCTTATTAATTTTTCTTAAATCGAAATAAAATTCTATTTTGGCGTTGTTAATATACAGCTATTGGAGAACATATAGGCATACAATAGATATAAATTTTCTCCTTTTTTTAGGAAATTATAAATTACAAAAAAGTTCTAATCACTGAAACCGTGAAACAAATCGTAGTACAAGGGGTTAAAGTGTGGTATAGTGAAAGGGGCTAAAATAGCGTTTTGTTTGGGGATTGCTGGAAATCAGAATATTTTATTTATGAGAAACATTTTTTGAAATAAAGTAGTGGTTTTCCATGGTCTTTTTAGAATCGTAGAATGTCGAACAGAATTTGTTTAAAAACGACAGACAACTGCAATTCGACGGTTGAAAGTGAGTAAAACGGAGGACGCTTGAGCACGTCCCCTTTGAGAGGTCCATCATAAATTTAGGTAAATTAGCGAAAGCTGAAATCAAGCATTGTTAAGCGCCGCGTGGATAAAACAGCGTATATTTAAGAAACCCTCGGGCGCGATTTATGTCAGGAACACTTAGAGTCGAACAATGGAGCGGACAGCCTTGTGTGCAGGTCGATTATGCCTCCAAGTTTCCGGTTCCAGCGGACGACAGCGCAATGGTCTGTTACGCGCAGCCTTGTGGTCGTCGCCCACTGCGGACAAAATTCAGCATTCGAGATCTCCTCCGCCGAAACCCGAACGCGCGAAGTCGCGAAATTCGAGCTCCAAGTGTACGGAAATTACCACCGCGAAATATTAGACAGGAAAATTCAACGCAATATTCGCAAAACCCGCTAACGAGGCGATCCAGAAAATGGCAGGAACTGGATAATCCTGTCCCGCCGCGTTTACACTCCCATGATACACTCCGCTCCATCGGTTCCAGCATAATTACTTAGGATGAAACTAAGCTCGGGGAGTTCTTCGAAAATTAGATCTTTCAACGTTCTGGTTTAACGCGACGCTTTAAACTGAAAACCGTATCTTTGTCATTTCAATACATTTAATCGTCCAATTCTGCGAAAGTATTTCACTTTTAAAAAACCCAATAAAAGTCTATGTAGATGAGACTTCCCTCTTAAAGTTCCTCATTTCCCCGTGGAAAATCAATTTTAACCCCTTGCACTACCATTTATTTTGTGATTATAACGATTAGAAATTCTTCATCGTTCGGGATTTCATATAAAAGAAAAGATAGTTTATATTTATTGTATGCCCATGTTTTCTCCAAAGGATATATGTGCCCATAATTATGAGTGGTCCAAGTCATATATTTCTTTCATTTTTTTTTACATTGAATAAATTTAGTTTAAAATCATGTCGTGTGAAATAAGTGATAAATTCTTTTTTTTTTTATTTTGACTTAGACCACTTTCATAATTATGGGCACATATATCAACCACAACGACATAGAATTTTAAGATACTGTTTGGATATGCGAGTAAATCTATGCTTTGTGTGTGTGTGTGTGTGTTTTGATATGTGTGAGTGCGTGAACAGCGCTGGACTAGAGCGTGTGGAGAAAGTGCGAAGTACGAGAGTATAGAAGTAGGAGAAGTATGTAAGCCGTGTGCTAGTTTGAAGAAGAGAGTGCAAAATGTAATGTGAACAGTATTACACAGTAAACTAAGTGTAGTTATAGTTTTCTTCCATATATATTTAGTTCGCAATTAGAGTTTATATTAACAATAAAACATTCGTTTCCACATTAATCGAACAGATACATATATATAAGAGGGAATTAATAAGATACATATTTATTAGACTCTGTTCAAAATCTTCATCACGAGTCTGACTCGATATTGTAGGGCACGGGGTTAAACGATGAATACGTATGATACGTTCATCTTTCGGGGTTCCAACTTGTATGTCGCAAGATTGGAGCTCGCCAAGAAATCATTGTCGGCGAGCGTCGTCGCCCGAGTGTCGATCGCGAAGCGACAGAAATAAATATTGTTTCGTTTGAAGAGCACGAAAGAATATTTCTCCTGGCACGTCATGGACTCTTCCTGCGCTCGCAAGACTTGGCACTCCTCATGCTACATAAATGAACCTTCGCTCGATCATTATTCAACGTTTGACGTACGAGTTGCACACGACTGCTCCGTCCGATATGATACGTATGTACAGGGTGCTTCAAAAATATATGTCGCGACAAAATGACCTTGACCAAGGTCAAATATTTCCTTCTATTGCATCCTACAGTACTCATGGCGCGGAACAAAAGTTTCGAAGACGCTATAGATCTAAAGTAAACCGTACCCTTAGAAAACAACTTTGAAGCGTACAAACGGGTTTCCTTCAGTGGTGGGGATAACATCTTGACAGTTACAGTGGAGACAATCTTTACAGTGGTTACGATCACGTTCCATGTTCGACTCACTTCATATGACCTTGGCCATTTTCTGAAGGTCAAACATTTATTTTCATTGCATCCTACAGTCCTCATGGCGCGGAACAAAAGTTTCGAAGACGCTATAGGTCTGAAGTAAACCGTTCTCTTAGAAAACAACTTTGAGCGTCCAAACGGGGTCCCCTCAGTGGTGGGGATAACATCTTGACAGTTACAGTGGAGACAATCTTTACAGTGGTTACGATCGCGTTCCATGTTCGACTCACTTCATATGACCTTGGCCATTTTCTGAAGGTCAAACATTTTTTTTCATTTCATCCTACAGTACTTATGGAGCGGAACAAAAATTTCCAAGATGCTATAGGTCTACAGTAAACCGTTCTCTTAGAAAACAACTTTGAAGCGTCCAAACGGGGTCCCTTCAGTGGTGGGGATAACATCTTGACAGTTACAGTGGAGACCTCCGCGACATTTACGGAGTTAATACTGTATACGAACTCATAACCGAGCTTCTAGCATATAAGCTGTAGCCCAGATGTAATTTTCAATGTTTACTTTCTAACCTCTTTCTTTGACTGGGTGGACACCTAACGGCCACCGCACGAATTAAAGCAAAATGTTGAGCCAGCTATTCCGACTGGTACGAATAATAATTCCATTTATTGGAACTTGGAGTATTACAGCGTCCAGTTGGATGCGTCTTTTAAAGTAAAGGTTTCCGTTGGAGCGTCATTTTCAATGTTTACAGTGGTTATGATCACGTTCCATGTTCACCTCACTCTTTCTAACCTCTTTCTTTGACTGGGTGGACACCTAACGGCCACCGCAAGAATTAAAGCAAAATGTTGAGCCATCTATTCCGACTGGTACGAATAATATTTCCATTTATTGGAACTTGGAGTATTACAGCGTCCAGTTGGATGCGTCTATTAAAGTAAAGGTTTCCGTTGGAACGTCATTTTCAATGTTTACAGTGGTTATGATCACGTTCCATGTTCACCTCACTCTGTCTAACCTCACTCTTTCTAACCTCTTTCTTTGACTAGGTGTACACCTAACGGCCACCGCAAGAATTAAAGCAAAATGTTGAGCCATCTATTCCCACTGGTACGAATAATATTTCCATTTATTGGAACTTGGAGTATTACAGCGTCCAGTTGAATGCGTCTTTTAAAGTAAAGGTTTCCGTTGGAACGTCCGATATAAAATTCCGATTCCGTGATGCATTGTTCGTTGAATGTACAGGCTCGTCAATTTTTTGATGGTCGATGAAACTCGATGGTCGTTCCTACTGAGCGTGGTTCGGCGAACATGTAGGGTCATCAAACTGCTTGGTTCCTAAACATGTACTCGCTGGGCCGAGCGAACCTCGCTTTCCTTTGACGCGTAATGCATTTCAGCGGCAAATGACCCATATTCGCCGAACAGGGCATCGTGGGAAGAGAGCTTAAGCTTTTCCGATCGAGGTAATCTAAATGTTCCGCAGGTCGGAATTAACTTTCCTCGCGACGCCAGCGCCATATTCTGTCGTTAAAAAATCTCACGAATCACGGCGGGGACGTTTGTCTCGAGAAGCTGGCAAAAAGTTCAAATTCTTTATTTTGTCCAACATTAATGAAACTTTTTTCTCATATTCCTCAATATTACAGTAATTTTCTTGTCACAAACGGTAGCATTTAGGGACAAACAGATACTTTGAAGCACACCAAATTTGTTGCAATTTTATATATTATAATTTAAATAAGGCAGTTCAGAATTCCGAAAGTCGGTCAAGATTTTCGATTCGCAGATGAATATTTCGTATAGATTGAAGGATTTCGATGAAGAATAGAAGTCCAGCTATTAATAATCGATCGCGATTTCAATGGACGGAAATCTAACATGAGACGATGCAAACGAGGGATGGGAGGGGGATGGGGGTTGTAAAATATGCGTCTGCAGAAACTACCCGCAGGAACAGTCTGAGATAACTTCGGAATGGATCTATTGTTCCATTTTACAATGGCTCTAATGCCAAGGGCCAAGCATCTATAAATGTAAACTGTGAGAATCTTGAAAAATCGCACACTTCTCAGTTAGAAAAATATTGCTAGATCGTTTATTGCGAATCGAATATTGCTTAAAAGTTTCTCGAAAAGGTCATTAAAAAAAAGCTGCCATTAGTCGTCATCATGCAGCCTTTTAAAACTCACGTTGAACGAACGATCCATTATGCTTGTCGTATTATAAATTCACAATTTAAATGATGTTTCTGGAACAATATTCGATTACTTTAACATGACGTATAGACATAGTATATGTATAGCGTTCATAGCATAGTTTAAAATAAACTGATAAATTCTGAACCGTCGTTGGCAAACTAAATTTTCGAAACTATTGACGTTTCCTTATTATCGCTGTCTGTTCAACATTTGATGTTATACCACACGTTCATTGCTTCCGGTTTGTATACTTGCCCTATATTTGTGGAGTGTGACATTATTCACGATACAATCGTGGATGGTATGATTTTAACTACAATCGTAAATGTGCAATATGATACTTTGTAGCAACCATAATTCTTGTGAGAATCCGAACAAATAAAGTGTATTATCGTTTGTCACAATTTCTACTCATGTCTCAACTACTATAGCGCCTGCAAATCATAAAAAGTATCATAAAATATATACTTTTATTCAATTTTATGCAACTGTAATTTATTTTTACTTTATCACTCGAGAACACATTCGCGAAAGAAGTGGTATTATTTTTAGTTTCTGTATATTTCACGGCGATCACAGGTGCTGTATTATATTATTTATTTTGCGTGAAATTATTTTAGCAAATGAGAAATACGTATATAAATTTTTTATTAATTTTTGCTAGCGAAATGACTTTTCCCTGTTAATCTTTGTTCTACGATTCGATAGAGAAATGTTTCTGCTAAGAATTTGGATCCCAGAATGTATGGAAGTATAATAAGCATTGTTGTGGCGTGAGCAAAGAAAATGTTATTATTTTAATTGAAAGAAACTTTCACTGTATGCTCCGCTTCACACGCTGAATTAACGGCGAGTGAATATTTATTATAAATGGTGGATGGTGAGTGAATCACGAGGATAACTAACAACTTAACTTTATTATTAACAATAAGAGTGGATTAGTGATTACAGTGCCGAGTGACTATGTTTATGAGAGATCAGATCTGAAGTCGCGATACTATTTATGACGATTTTACTAGTTGGGTTGATTCTGATGTTCTGTCGCACTGCTCCGAGGCCCGCTTGCTTGTCACCTCGGTGGTGGGTTGATGATTTGGCCATGGGCCCGTTTTTGGGGGAAGGATCATCCCCATTCGTCGGTTGACTTGAGGGAGGAGGATCTTCCGAACAGACCTCACAGGTGGAGGAGGAAGTCCCCACCCTCAAGTCAATAAGGGAAAGTTTCCCCAAACTGTAATTTATGAGACCCCGAAGCAGCGCGACGAAGGCCTAAGTGGCCCATGCATGCGTTCTACTGTCTCTGGTTTTCGTCCGCTTGACGAAAACCAGAGACACGGTACCTTCGGTTGTAGCGCAACCCTAGTCGTGCGGAGGAGTATTTATGACCCCTTGCCCGCCGCGTGTAGCGGGCCATAAGGCCCGCTGTGTCCGAATCCGGGACCCTCAAGTACCTCGCGGACGGTACACGGAGTGAGGGTCGCACGGATTGACTTATGGCCACTTTTCCAATGCCATCAGCTCGAGTCCTCAAGTGCCCCGTATGTGGCAACTCAAGGATTAGCATTCTTCGTGATTAGTCGAAGGACGGACAAAAATCGGAAAAGGGCTCTGAAGTGGACGCGTCGCAACATGCCGCCCGCCTTGAACGGCTTGCGTTCAAAGTTAATTGCTTCGTGTATACGTGTACATGTTTGTATTGATATTAAGAATAATGCGACGACATTTAGCGAATAGTGACTATAATGAATATGATATATGATTAAGGTATACGAGAAGTTGCTATAAACTACCGCGTGCTTAATGACTATCAAGGAATATGTATTATGTTTTAATGCTTATAGTTCTTAATCATATGTTAGAGATATATATGTTAATGATACTTATGCTATTTAAGATTGTTAAACTGTTTATCGAACTACACTTCATTGTCTGTGGATATATCGATGGGTAGCGGGGCGAGCCTTTTAACGCATCGCTTATACACCCCGTCTTGTGTTTTTACGGTCACAACACGCACTACACTGTCTTGTCCTGGGTGGACCGCGATGATGCGACCGAGTCTCCAATGTAATGGGGGAAGGTTCTCTTCTCGAATTGTGACCAATTGTCCAACGGCGATTCCTTTTCCATTGCCATCATGCCACTTGCTTCTGGTGCGCAACTGGTTTAAATATTCTTTGTGCCAGCGCACCCAGAAGTGTTGCTTTATTTGTTGGATTCGCTGCCATATCGATAAACGGTTGATCGGTAGGTCCAGGAGATCAAATTCAGGCACGCTTTTCAACGAATCTCCGATCAGGAAGTGAGCTGGGGTAAGGGCTATGAGGTCATTTGGATCGCTGGATAATGGAGTTAAAGGTCGTGAATTCAAGATTGCTTCTATCTCAATAATGCACGTATTAAATTGTTCGTATGTAAACATTGATTCGCCTACTGTACGGTATAAATGGTGTTTGAATGATTTGACGGCGGCCTCCCACAGGCCGCCGAAATGTGGTGATCGCGGAGGCGAAAATTGCCAATCAATTCCTTCAGAGAGCGAGTAATGTACAAATTTAGCTTGATTTTCATTGTTTAGAAAAAATGCTCGAACTTTCATAATTTCATTTTTGGCTCCCACAAAGTTGGTTGCATTGTCTGAATAAATGGTTTTAGGTTTTCCCCTTCTAGAGCAAAATCGTTTTACAGCTTCCAGGCAAGTTTCGGTAGTCAAGTCAGTAACTAGTTCAAGATGAACGGCTCTTGTGCTAAAGCAGACAAATACCACTACATAGGATTTTACCTTCCCAGTGTTTCGAAATTTCTTTTCTTTAAGCGAAAACGGACCACAATAATCAATTCCCACATTCTCGAATGGTCTTGACTGTGTTACACGATGTTTGGGCAAATCACCCATGATATATTCTGGTAGCTGAGGATTTAACTTACTGCAACGTATGCAGTTACGGATAATTTGCCGGGTTTTGTTCTTCCCGTCTATTGGCCAATACTTGTATCTAATAGCATTAAGTGTGGCTTGTACCCCTGCATGCCAATTCTTTTCGTGTTCATGACGCATGATTAAGGTTGTAACATGATCATTTCTGGGTAATAAAATTGGGTATTTACGCGAATAACTCATTGCCGCGTTTGTTAATCTGCCTCCAACACGCATGACGCTAGTTTGGTCTAAAAACGGGTTTAAGCATGTAAGCTTGCTTTTCGCTCCTAACTCTTTGCCTTCCGTTAACTGTTTGATATCGCGCAAAAAATGATTATGTTGAATCACCTTAATTATTTGCCAATGTGCATTTTGCAATTCCTTTGCTGTATATTGTCCTCTTATTTTATTTTCTAATTTTCTATTCGCTATGGCTCTATGGCAAAGTGCAACGAATCTGTTTAAAGCGCTAATGGAAGAAAATTGTTCAAATGTATCATTTTTCAGTTGCAATGGGGTAGTGTGTTCTGCACCTTCTGACTTGTTTAAAGTTACATTGTTTAGGTTATTTTGTCCCAATCCTGCAACCAGAAGGGTTGTCGCGACTCGTTGATCCGGAATGATTATTTCTGCCAATTGTCGTATTTTCCACTGGCTCTCATTTTGAGTGAGCCATGTGGGTCCTTGTAACCAACGTGTGTTTCTAATGAATTCACAAGGATTTTGACCGCGAGAGAGATCGTCCGCGGGGTTGTCGTCAGTAGAAATATGATGCCAATCATTCATGTTAGTTTTTGATTGAATTTCTGCCACACGATTGGCAACGAACGTTTTTAGCGTATGAGGAGGAGCTTGAATCCAATGCAATGCGATTGTGGAATCAGACCACAAGTGAATTTTGCTAAATGTTAGCTGTAATGCATCTGCTACCGTTTTAACTAAATTTGATAATAAGTGAGCCGCACATAATTCTAACCTAGGTACGGTCATGGTCTTAACCGGGGCCACTCGAGATTTAGCACATAACAATTGTACGTAACAATCGCCAGTGTTGTTACAGGATCTTACATATATACAGGCTCCATACGCGCCCTCACTGGCGTCGCAAAACCCATGTAATTGAATGTCAACGGAATTGACTAGGATAATTTGTCGAGGAACTTTAAACTGGCTAAGTATCGGCAACTCATGCTTGAAGTTCGTCCATTTTGTGAATAATGCCTTTGGTATTGACTCATCCCAGTCAAGATTCGCCTTCCATAATGATTGCATAATAAGTTTGGCTATTACAATTACAGGCCCTAACAGTCCTAACGGATCAAATAACTGTGCAATATGCGACAGTATATTGCGCTTTGTAACACATTTGTTATTGGAAAGCGGTTTGATGGAATAAATTAACGCGTCTTCAATAGAATTCCAATGAACTCCTAACAACTTTCTTGTTTGCATGTTTAAACAAACGTTGGACGACGCATCAGCATTACCAGATTCGACGAGTAATTCAGGCTTATTTGATGCCCATTTGTGGAGTTGAAATCCACCGAGCTTTAATAGTTCAACTAATTGATTTTTTATTTTTAACGCTTCCTGAACGGTATCTGCGCCCGAGAGTAAGTCATCGACATAAAAGTCATTTTTTAAGATCGCGGCGGCTTGAGGATATTTACTCCTTTCATCACTTGAGAGTTGATGTAAGGTTCTAGCTGCAAGAAAGGGTGCTGTTGCTGTCCCTTGAGTAACGGTAGTTAATTTGAATACACGGAGAGCTTCATGCTCATTTTCTCGCCACAAGATTTTTTGGTAAATCGCGTCCGAGTCATGAACCTTGATTTGACGATACATTTTTTGTATATCAGCTGCAAGTACCACGTTGTGTAATCTGAATCTCATGATAATGAATATTAATTCATCTTGAATAGTAGGTCCAACTCTTAGCGTGTCATTTAATGAAACATTCGTAGTACTTTTGGCTGAGGCATCGAAAACTACTCGAATCTTAGTAGATAAACCTTCATCTTTGAATACCGCGTGATGAGGTATGTAGTAACCTTCATTTGTGTTATCGTGTCGAGTAATTTCACGCATGTGCCCGAGATCGCGATATTCTCTTAAAAATTCTGAATATTGTTGTTTCAATGCATTGTTTTTAGCCAGTTTTTTCTCTAACGCGTAGAATCGATTCAATGCCATATTGTAAGATTGACCGAGGGAATTCTTTCGCTCATTGAACGGTAGTTGTACTGTGTATCGTCCTCCTGAATCGCGTGTAGTGGTTTTCGTGAACAATTGTTCACATTCTAATTCCTCTGTCGAATAATGCCTTTTATAAGGAATTTCTTCCACCTCCCAGAATCGAGTTAACTGATTATCCAATGAAGTAATTAAGTGACAAGCTCTAGGGTTTACGTTATGATACAAATTGCCGACTTCACCTACAACTATCCAACCTAATAGTGTTTTCTGCAATGTTAATTTCGACTGGTCTTCCAATTGAATTTGTCCGTTGCTTAATAATTTATAAAATAGTGTGGTTCCTATTAAAGCATCGATTTCTGCAGGTTTATTGAATTCTGGGTCCGCCAATTTAATGTTTCGCGGAATATTAATAGCTCGTCGATTGATTTGTCGTGAAGGTAATACGCTTGTGATTGTTGGTAACGCTACAAATTCTACTTCTGCTTCAAATTTTTTCGTTTTTGACCTAATTTTCGTTTTAACGCGATACTTGGCTCGTGTGGTCAGTTGACCTAATCCGGCAAATGGTAAATCGATGTTATCCTTTTCTAATTTGAGATTTTCTGCTAACCGCGTAGAAATGAAATTGCATTGTGAACATCCGTCTAGCAATATTCTACATTCACGTTCTCGGTTATTGTTATCTAATATTTTTACTCGTGCCGTTCCTAATAACACCTCCGAATCATACGTTACTGCATAACTTTTCTGTGGTACCTCGTTCGAAGTACCAGGAATTGCTTTAGCTTCATTGGCCTTTTCGTTATTTGCTTGTGTGTGATAATTGATTATATGCAATAGCGAATTATGTTTTCGATTGCATTTTTTACAGCCAGCTGCAATACAGTTAGCTGTGATATGATTGTTTCGCAAACAATTAATGCATAATCGCTTGTCTCTGGCTGCAGCTATTCGATCATGCACATTTAATTTCAAGAATTTAGTGCATGTATAGATATAATGATCTCCACGACACAAGGTGCATTCCGGCCGTTGTTGGGTACCAATGTACGTTTGTGCGCGAGCTTTAAATGGTTTTTCGATTCGATTTGCATGCCTATCCGTATTGCAGTGATTGCCTAGTTTATTCTTTGTGACTGTAAACTCTTCTATTTCATCTCCCCGCTCTTGTTTCCCCAAGAAGGCAATAAGATCAACAAACTTCGGCATTTGAGCATTCTCTAATGTACGTTCCCAGGCTCTACGTGTTAATTTATCTAATTTTTGCGTGAGAATATACACTAACCATGCATCCCAACTATCAACCGGCAACTGCAAGGCCTTTAGTGCATTAACGTGCATTAATGCGTTTTCCTTTAATGTTCTTAAACTAAGAGGTGAGTCCTTGTTAATTTCAGGCAATTCAAAAAATGACTTTAAATGTGCATATACTATTTGTCGCGGTCTATCACATCGCTGCTTAAGAAGTTCCCACGCTACCAGATAATTTTCCTCGGATGCGTGTAATTGTTCGATTATTGTGGCGACGCTACCGCGTAATGAATTTTTCAATAGATAGAATTTTTGAACGGCTGGTATTTTGGAATCATTGTGGACAAGAGATTGGAATGTATCATTGAAGCTATGCCATTCAATAGGGTTACCATCGAATGGACGGATTTCTATCTTAGGTAATAATGTGTTACTTTGTTGAATCACAAGATTCGAAGTACCTGAGGCTGATTCAGGTGTACTAGTAGCAGGGTTTGTTAATTTTTGACAAAGGAGTCTTCGACTAATTAGATCGGAACATTCGTAAAACAGTTCATCAAATAATTCTCTTTCAGTATTTTGATCATCTTCAAGCTCTGCTTCTTCAGCAAGCTCCTCAATTTCGACTTGAATATTTTCGAATGATTGATAATATCCATCTAATCTTATCTTACGCGTCTCGAGCTCATTGATATTCATGTCCGGATGGTTTTTTATGTGCGTTATTAGACGCGAGACGTTCGCCTTGCTTACCGAACGTGCCTTGATTAATGATTTAATTTTCTTTACAGCAGCCATTTTTGTGTTCAACTCGACGAGTTAATTTAAAGTAGAAGCAATTTGATCTCACGCCTCAGGAATCTTTGGAAGTTTGTATGTGTAAAGGAAACAGAGATTGTTTAAAAGCTTACTTGTTGTTGATCTTGTTGTTGATATTGTGGCTGATGGCGTTGATCTTGCCCGATGATTCTGCCTTGACGCTGTACTCCCGATGTATGTCCCTTCTGGATGTTCAGCGACGATGATTCGTTTGATGATTGATGTCCACCAAGTAGTTGATAGTGATATCGTATGTGACTGCTCCTCTCTGGGATATTCACTACGACTTCTGCTTGTTTGACGTAAATACACGTCGTTGATCTCTTCCTTCCGTACGTGGCTGCTCTCCAACAGGATGTCCACAACGGCTGTTTAATGGTTGACGTAAATACACGTCTTTGATGTCTTCCTCCCGTTCGTGGCTGCTCTCCAATAGGATGTCCACTGCGGTTGTTTGATGTTTGACGTAAATACACGTCCGTGGATGTCTTCCTCCCGTACGTGGCTGCTCTCCAATAGGATGTCCACTACGGTCGTCTGATGTTTGACGTTAATACACGTCGTTGATGTTTTAATGTTTTGTTAATAATTGTTCACTCAATTACACTGTTCACTATTGTTCGTATCACTTCGATTTTCCAATTCAGCATCCGGCTCGAAGGACCAATGTTGTGGCGTGAGCAAAGAAAATGTTATTATTTTAATTGAAAGAAACTTTCACTGTATGCTCCGCTTCACACGCTGAATTAACGGCGAGTGAATATTTATTATAAATGGTGGATGGTGAGTGAATCACGAGGATAACTAACAACTTAACTTTATTATTAACAATAAGAGTGGATTAGTGATTACAGTGCCGAGTGACTATGTTTATGAGAGATCAGATCTGAAGTCGCGATACTATTTATGACGATTTTACTAGTTGGGTTGATTCTGATGTTCTGTCGCACTGCTCCGAGGCCCGCTTGCTTGTCACCTCGGTGGTGGGTTGATGATTTGGCCATGGGCCCGTTTTTGGGGGAAGGATCATCCCCATTCGTCGGTTGACTTGAGGGAGGAGGATCTTCCGAACAGACCTCACAGGTGGAGGAGGAAGTCCCCACCCTCAAGTCAATAAGGGAAAGTTTCCCCAAACTGTAATTTATGAGACCCCGAAGCAGCGCGACGAAGGCCTAAGTGGCCCATGCATGCGTTCTACTGTCTCTGGTTTTCGTCCGCTTGACGAAAACCAGAGACACGGTACCTTCGGTTGTAGCGCAACCCTAGTCGTGCGGAGGAGTATTTATGACCCCTTGCCCGCCGCGTGTAGCGGGCCATAAGGCCCGCTGTGTCCGAATCCGGGACCCTCAAGTACCTCGCGGACGGTACACGGAGTGAGGGTCGCACGGATTGACTTATGGCCACTTTTCCAATGCCATCAGCTCGAGTCCTCAAGTGCCCCGTATGTGGCAACTCAAGGATTAGCATTCTTCGTGATTAGTCGAAGGACGGACAAAAATCGGAAAAGGGCTCTGAAGTGGACGCGTCGCAACAAGCATGGAGAAAGTCACGTCCGTACCATAACTTCTGCCACAATTGCTATTATTAAGGGGACGTACAACCTTCGGGGTCAATAAAGAGAATATACTAGGACAAGTTAAGCGGTATTTGTGAGTCGATCTGTCACAATACGAAAAAAGTTATAATAATTACACGAATGTTTATTAAACATTTAAACTTTTTCAACATATGTATTATTTTAAATTTTGCCTACTAATCTTCATCACGAATGCATAAAATCTGCAGTCTACTTGTTATTGTAATATTAATCTTGAATTAAAATTTCTTTAGTATTATTTGCAATGATATCATGATATGTATAATTACTGTAATTAGGTACATAAAAAAAAATTGAAAACACAAAGTATACTATGCTTCCGTGGCCCATGATACTTCAACAATGATTACAGGAAATACGGTAACGGTAGTCCATTCATCCTACTCTGATCGCAGCCGGTGCATCAGCCGCGCCATAAATCCGTTATACTACTTGCAGCGGAGGTCAGCACTGATCGTACTCTTTCACTTGCGATGCCATTTTCTTGCAAGCCCTGTCTTTCTGGCGATGTGAGATAAGGTGAACTATAAATGCTTTGTTTAATAATACTAATTCGATGTTCCTTCAGTGTGTTTCTATTCCATTATTCAAAAAATAGTAAATTCACTGTATTGGGAACAATTCATCAATAAAAAAGTTTGGAAACACGAGCCAGAATAATTTTTTGGAAATCTACACGATAAATAGAATGCATTTTTGTTATTATTTAGTAAGAAGTGAAAAGATATTTTCGCGTATTATTTTTAAGATTAATATTAAAAAAGAATATTCGTATAAGAATTGGAATAATTATTTCTCGTTTTGATATTCCTGAAAACTATGTAAACACTCCTTTCTCGACGAACTATGACAATAGCACTTGAAAATTGTGTCAATAATGCACCCTCCATTTTTCCAGTAAATTATTTACACCGTACCAATACGTTTACAGAGAATGTCGCATAAATTGAACGGATAAAATTGAAATTATAGAAGCAATGCGTTTAATACAAGCTTATCAAGTTGCATCCCGATGAACACTGTTATCGATTCCACTAAAGTGCACAAATGTAACGGAAGATTGATTTTGAATGGACCTATACGTTTTCTAAAACGCATGTGTAATGCTGAAACCAAACATTACGGAACTAAATGCACCATTTGCACTGAAAATTGTGAAGTAACGATACAAAATTATAACAAAACGCTCCGTTGAATTCGTGTGACTTACTAACAGGCTGATTGGCTGCATTCAATTATTAATGGAAAAATGAAAAAAAAATTGCTCAATATATTTGCGTATAAAACATAGAATTCTATGTTTTCATGATAATAAAATTTTAAATTGAGAAAATAACACTTCTTTTTGTTTAAACCTCCGACGGCGGAGTCTAGGTTTATTTTGACCTAAGGTGATCAATCAATTACCTTAGATAACCTCAGATTACCATACTTAATTAGATTCTAGGGAATAAATCAAATGAACAGTTGCTAGGGACACCGGAAAGACGAGCGTGTTTACATGAAGCGAATTGTCCTGAACATCGTCAATTGTATAATTAGTAAGAACGTTAACTTGGCTTCTAGGTTAGTTCACGTAATTTGGGACCAATAGGACGAGCCCCTATCTAGTTAAAGTACCAGTATAATAACACGTCGAGTCCGTGAAAGCGTTGAACGGCATACCGTCATTAAAGTCATTAGTCCTCGTTTACCGTGTCGTCAGGTTCCCAAGACACCACTTCAATCTTAATAAAGAGGTGAAAATCGAAAGTCGGCGTCGAAAGTCAGGACCGTTCACTTTAATCTCTCTAATAGTGGTCGCGATCGTTAATCTTCGTCGATGTACTCGAATCTTATCCCTGGATGGCCGTGTATTCGTTGAAAGGGTTGAGCAGCCGCCCCCACCCTTTACCCAATCCATAAAACACCTCTTGATCATAAACCCGTTCTTGCACGAAGCGCAAAGCCCCTTCATCGTTCCTGGAAAGGTAATTGCCTTTTTTTCGAGGCACCTCGAACAGCCTTATGGTTCCTGCTCACGCACGGACTAAGAATTACAACCTCCTAAATTCGTACACCATCTGATTCCGGGTTAATTGCTCGGCTAATTAATTGCGTAATTTATCGAGTGTTAAGATAAAGCAGTGATTTAATTTCGTCGGTGCGCGGTGTAACCAGTCCAAAGACGACCAAGATGGAACGGGAGCCAAGCTCTTGCTTTATCGGCACCAGTTATCCACTCGTTTGATTTCACGCTGAATAATTTACGTTGCGCGTTCTCCCGAAATTTATTACCGCCGTTTACCACCCAAATACAGCGGATCCGAAAATTATTTGAACATTCTATTTACGATTATTTGAACATTAATTATATACATAGATCCATCTTAAAGCTGGAAGCCTCTACAGCAGTGGTGGGCACGGTAGGGGCCCCTCAGTTGCCTGCTTCTCCCACCAACGTCTCCTTCGTGCAGCGCGCATCCTCGCTGCGCAGTGGTGCCTCCCACGAATATGGCGGGACGTAGGAGGGGGAAGCCGGAGACACTGCTGCGCACCGAAAGAAAGAGACCTTGGTGGGGGAAGCGCTGGAGGAGGGGAAAAAGTTACCCTCTCTCTCTGCCAATAGTCACGTGACATTGTGACACAAAGTAGGGGAAGTTAGAGTGGGGATACAAGTTTCAATCCGGCGACATTGAGCTCTGCCGAGCCATCGTCTTATATCGAATAAAAACTGTGGAGGCCTCAAGCTTCAAAACGAATCCAGGCTAGGATTGTATTAATATTTCTTTTACAAAATACTTTTTGGATCCGCTGTTTACGACATAAACGTTTCGCCGAAACAATTTCGTTGAAATCTCCAGGCGAATTTGAATCGGCCAACGGCATAGCTGTTTAAGCTAATTTAACCTAATGCAAGCAATTCGTTATACATACTAAGAGGATTCGCGAAATAAATCGTTGTTTCATATGCATACGCGGACAGTTAATTGTTAATCTTACGAAAGGATCCGGAAGGACGTTACCTCGACACATTCCTGCATACTCTTACCAGCGTGCTCATTAAATTTTGCTGCCGTCGTGGAAGATCTTCCTCTGGCAATATTCCAGACCTATATTTCCACCAGGCCAGGGATGAAGTAAAACGAAGAAACGCTGGGAATTCTTTGTTCCATAATCTTTTTCGGAGGAACATCTAGGCCGTTTGACGATTACGAATGCAAAAGTCGTGCAACTGAACGATATTCTTCTGAACGAAATTACGAAAATTTTTCTTTCGCGAGAACCACCACCACGTCACCCCACCCTCTACCCCCCATCACCCAGTCACCGGAAGGAACACGGTATTGGTTATTTAGCGTTGAGAAATATTTCTACGTCGTTGTGGCAATATTTACCCCCATATTGGATACTGTGTATTATACTTGATAAACAGTCGTTCGACTCTGCCGCCTAAATTTACTCGGGGACTATTTGTTGTAAAACAGCGAATGACATAAGTTCAAGTGTTTCTATAGTTGCATTATTAGATTAATAATTCAATGAAATCAAGCTGCTGATTTTCATTTTTTAAATACCACCGAGGAAAATATTGAATTTTTTGAAAATTATTATTATATTTCGTGTTGGTAGAAATAATTGAGAGAAATGTCCCGTTAAATTTTTATCAATTTTGTTTGTTTAAATTAAATTTAGCCAAATAAGTCAGCCAATAGCTAACATTGCTTTTGCATATTCTGTAAATAAATTTGATGTATCCTCTCGGTTAAATGGTACACGAATATATTTGTGTATTTTATAATTATCAGATTGAACTTAGCCCAGCATGATGATAAAAAAAGAACGAACGAATACACTGATTATAAGGACGAACAAGATTGAGTGCCACATGGGAATCATCGATTCCCAATATGTCAAATCGTACTGTGTACAATGTCAAATCACGATGGTTAATTCAATACGAGTATTTTAATATTTTTCATTATGTTTCCATGACATTTTTATCATTTGACATGTGAAGTTCCTCGGTCCTTAATTGACGTGTTTAATTATTTCGTGCCGAATGCAGGAAGAATATTGATGCCACAAACATAAAATTTTCTTTTATCTGATATCAGTATTGTTTTCAAGTCGTGGAATTTAAAAAATTTCCATATTTATTTGATCATTGGCTGTTTATTGTGTACAGGTGATTAAGTAGATAAACTATGAAATAATAATTCTTTCTGCACGATCGTATGAGTTTTAAACATGGTGTTTGCATCTTGATTAAAGTTTTCTACTGGTAGTAATTATTACTACTGATATCCGAAGAATCTGATCCACGGAAAAGAAATCTGTGGGCACGTAAAGAAGATCAACGACAATCGAACGGGCTCGGTGTTAGTACGTCACTAAAGTTCTAATTAGCGTCCGTGAGGAGTGTAACTTCGTTACTATGGGACGAAGTTTTCTTCAGATCTCCGATTACCATACGGATTTCCCTCGAATGTGGCACTAATCTGTCAGATATCATTTTATTCTTTTCCCCTTGCGAGCGCCCTCACATTTCAAAATGAATTTGTCAGCAGAGTTTCAGCTCTTCTTATTTCAAACGCGAATATTATACGATTTATCTCGATCCTACGTATGAAGGATAAAGTTAATTTATGACCGTAAAATGCACAAAATATAATTCACTAAAACACACACACACACACACACAGTCACATCTAATTTTTACATTAACCTTTAAAACTGCATTCATTGTGTCCTCCCTCTCTCAAATATTCTATTTATTCTATCATTCTCATAATCCAGGTTTTCAAAAATGGAAAGTTAAAAAAATTGGTTTGAATTTATTTCTGTACTGTTATTTCTTACGGAATTGTCACGGGTTGAATATTGACAAATCTTCAAGTTAACGTGTCAAATTCATCTGTGCAATCCATTTTAATAACAGATGACAATACACAGAAGCAGAGGGGCACAAAGAAAACCGCTAACAGCATGTTACGTTTTTGTAGGTCCCCTGTAATGAATTGACCTCAAATAGGAATCTGTGGGCCGGGTGTGATAAGAGGAACACAAGCAGGGACGCTTTGGTTAACCCAGTTAATAAGGTGCTCATTCAGTGCCAGTTATTGGGATCACGTGTTTCAATCTATGACAAGGTCGAAGGGGAACAATGCCATGTTTGAAGAAGTCCTTAAATCACATAGATTTCTGTCTGTGTACATAAGCAATTACTGGGAATTTTCCACGATTATGTATGAAACGTGTCCTCACCACACATGCTGTGGCTCACGATAGTGTTCTAACTTTAACAACAAATTAAAATAACACCATTAAGACGGTATAACTTTTTCAAAACCGGACCAAACGCCCCGACCTTTTTTTATATTTTAAATTTTCTTTATGGGCTCAAATGAAAGTTTTGTAATTTTAATTTTTAGCAATTGCAATTTTTTCAAAATCCTCTTTTTGCGTGCTTTGGTGAACCATATTCTCTAATCCAAATGTGCAATTTTTCCAGATTTTCTAATTGCTAAAAAAAGGTCAGTTCGTTCGGATTTTTAATATTTTATGCTGTTTTAACATGTTATAACATTTTTCAAATCCAATTATCTTCCCGCGGGTAACATTTTAATTACCTGCGAGAAGATAATTGAATTTGGGTAATCATTCAGAAATGCAAATTCGTACATTAAGTCAATAATAAAACGTCCGTCTCGCCGGAAGGGTAAATATGTGCAGATATTCATGAAATTGCTAGTCAGCGTTTCTCTCATTAATGGCGAGTACATATATGCGAAGAATGAAAGAGGCAAAATTCATGCGATTTTTTTGTAGACAACCGTATGTAAATCGTTTCTTGTTTACGGTACTTTTGATGAGATCAACGTTTTCGCATGGTACCGAAAAATTTGTAGCAGTTCATGTAAAAAATTAAAAATCACTTCGTTCTTTCTGCAAATACTACACACAATGGTAAGTTAATTATAACACCAATTATTACATTACTAAAAGAATTATAACAAAAATTCGGAACAACAACAACAGATTACAGCTTTTCTTGATCACTAAAAAACAATTTAGCGTAAATTTAATTTCAGTAAACAATATCTCCATAATAGATCAGAAATTTGTCATGGTTTCCACGCTAATTTCAAACAGTGTATATAATTAACGAGAGGAATCAAGGGGTGTACTCATCAAATAATTTGTACCATCGTTATCAACGATACACCGTAATTGTTTTAATTACAAAGCAAACGCAGCCCTGAATCTGTAAAATGATCAATACAAACAAATTCAGCAATGTTTTATATTAACTGGTGAATGGAAAACTGTTTTATAACGAAATTATTTTATACCGATAGTACAGTCGCTAATTGAATCGTGTTTCGTAACGTTTATGTAACATACGTCGTGTATATGACACCGAGTATAGCATAGAAAACACACACATATGCTCCGCATTTTACCACCCCTTATTATCGCTCGGTTCAATTGAATTTGTACAGTAGATCCAAAAAGTATTTCAACACTAAATTTCTCATTTTCTAGAAATTGTGGACATATAAACTGTAAAAGAGAAATACCTCAAGGAGGATCATCGTTAGTTATGGTTTAAATCAGAATTTTGGTGTTCAAATACTTTTTGGGTACGTTGCATTCGAACCAGTACAGCGATGTCTCTATACAGGGTGTTCACGCTATTACTAGCCAGCGTTTTTCTTGTAAATAGTAAATATTAAAAAGAAATGGAAGAGGAAAAAGTAGTACTGTTTTTTATACATAACACAATGGCGTATATTCAAAATGTTCAATATTCAAAAGGTTTCATTTCTGACCTTGCATGACCTTGAAGGGTCACTGTGCAGTATACGGATGAATTCGTCTAGACAAGCGCTTTCATGCGATATAAAAAAATATACAGCATTCCATTTAAATAATTGAAGATCACCTTCGTATCTAACAATATAGTATAAACGCTACAAAATTATATACGCCATTGTATTGCGTATAAAAAACAGTACTAATTTTTCCTCTTTAATTTTTTTCTAATATTTACTATTTGCAAGAAAAAGGCTGGCTGGTAATAGCATGAACACCCTGTATATGTCGCCAAGGCCTGGATGATAAACGTCGCGGAATTATCGCCACTACCGCGGAGATACCTTGAGATCTCGAACGCCGAGGAGTGTAAACATAACACGGCTCCGGCATGTCTCCTGGACGATAAAAGACGCTGGCAAAACCCGTTGACATAAATCGAGAAAAATTCACTGTATTCTGTTTCATCCGAGTTTAATTACTAAATGTACGGCCGGGAGAAAAGAAACAGGACTTCGCCGGCCCACCATTCCCCGAACCTAATTCCGTGTCACATCCACTCGCAGAGAATGTCCATTTTCCCGATAGGAGTGAATTTCCTGCTCCCTAACCTCCCTACTTTCCTCTATCGGAGCACTGTTATTTCTCCCCGGACAGGTGGGGTAGCCAGGAAAAGAGGTGTCATCTTGTAACGCGGCGATTGAAACGGAAAATCCCTCGACGGAAATTTACTTTGAGATCTAATCTCGGTGACAACAAGTTCAGAAACTAAGGGTATTGACCAACTGTCGTAGTAGCCGTAGAAACGAGTTACTAGGTCAATAGACCATATAGTTCTCGGCCGTCGCAGACTATCGTTGTCGTGCTTCCTCAATCCGCACGTATTGATCCGCAACTTTCACGATCACGAAATTGTCTGGATCACTCGGTTCGCACGTACCCCGTTCGATCTACCCTGGTAACCTTGCGATTCTCGAGGGATCTCGCTCGGTTTTACGATTCAATACCAGAAACGAAGTTTCGAACGCGAACGCGATCGCATGCACGTCAGACGTGTGTAGGTTCCGCGTCATAACGGAGGTTTCGGGTTGTTAGATTGGTTTAATTAAGCGGGAATAATAATAGGAGATGGCGGAACGGAACGAGGGACAAGATGAGATTACAGTGATTTCTCTATACAGGCTGCGGCCGAATAACATGTACAAGCGGACACGAGGTGGTTCCTTATGAAAAAATAAGAACAAAATATGGAATAAAATTTTTTCATTTAAGTCTTAGTTTTCGAGAAAATCGAGTTTGAAATGCAGCGAATACGCATGCTATTCAATAGGAATTGTCTGACGCGTCTGATCATGACCAACCAAATCTACTTCCTGCATATACTAAAGCACACAAACCTGACAGATCTTTAAACTCGATTTTCTCGAAATTCTAAGCCTCAAATGAAAAATGTTTATTCTATATTTTCGACATATTCTTTCATGTAGAATCATCCCCTTTTCCCTTTTTGTACCACCAGTTACCCAACACCCTGTATAATGTAACAAGCTTCTTTTACACATACGGTGATTTCTCTATATATGTCGCCAAGCTCTGGACCATAAACGTCGCGGAATTATCCCCACTATCTACTATATATGATACTCTCAATATTCTGCCAAGTGCACGATAATCTTTCCACCGTGAATGTTAGATAACGATGTTAACGTTTGTGACCGACCAGGTAGAATAATTTTAATATTTATAGCTTAGTGAACGATGGCAAACATGATTCAATAATTGATTAAATCATTAAACGATTCAATGTCGATTCTACATTCCTACTGGAAGGTTCAAAGGTCAACAAATCGGCTACCAAATTGGGAAGAAATCCTATTACAACACATTTTCAATATTCTCAGATAGTTATATTTTCCAATTATATTTTCCTCTTTTGACAATAAAATCTTTAAGTCGTGTTACACGTCATCGAACGTTTAGCTTTTCATTCATAGGCGAATTGGTATTCGGTAAAACGAGTGATAGTCTCGAGTGAATTGTCTGACGCGTCTGGTCATGACCATCCAAATCTACTTCCTGCATATACTAAAGCACGCAAACCTGACAGATCTTTAAACTCGATTTTCTCGAAAACTAAACCTTAAATGAAAAAATTTTATTCTATATTTTGTTCTTATTTTTTCATAAGGAACCACCTCGTGTCCGCTTGTACATGTTATTCGGCCTCACCCTGTATATGTCGCCAATACCTCGATGATAAACGTCGCGAAATTATCCCCACTACCGCGAAGTATTCCCCGCAAGGGGCCACGAAGCTAAATAGGCCTAGCACGCCGAGGAGTGTAAACCTAATACAGTGATTTCTCTGTATATGTCGCCAAGGCCTCGATGATAAACGTCGCGGAATTATCCCTACTGCCGCGGAGTATACCTCACAGAGGCACGACTCGGATATATTCGAATTATAACAATGTACTATTTTTCACTATGAAGTTATTTTTTAAACAGCAATTCTGCTGTTACCGACCGAGTTTTCGGTTCGTTGTATATTAATGCAGACGCAAAGCGCATACTGTTGCAAATTTAATTTGCATGTGCAACGCTACGATATTTAGTATATTGCAAATAAATGATTATTTTCTGTATGTTTAGCATATTTAATTTCCGTTGCGTTGAAAACTTTATAGTTTTTACATTATTCGGTTTTTCTGTAAGTATATATAATTTTTAAATTGCGGAAATGTAAAATGAAACTGTGGTTAATTGTGTCGAGCGAAAAGTGAAAAGTACTTGTTAAATATGCGAATTACTGTTGTCATTCAGATTAATCAGTCTGAAAAATTACTTCTCCGCAGTTTATCAAACGTCGTGAGAACTTCCCGTAAGATTTAATGAGTCTGGCTAATATGTCAGTGTCTTGCCATTAAAACTTGCGATGAACATTAATGATGACATGAAATTATCTGTCCGTTATCAATCTTGCTAGCAGCTAATTATCAGGTTACTTCGACTTACAATGAAGAACCGAATGATGCTATGCAACTAATCATATTCATATAATTGAAAAAGAAATTGGAAAACTAACGACGACGAGGAAATCTAAAACATTTTTAACAAATTATTTTCCACAGCATTTTCTTTCCATTACACAATTTTCAGTGTTGTGCTGCTAAACGAATTTTCAAATAATTTTGGAAAAAAGACATTTCTTGTGTACCTTCACATGCAAAATAACTTCTCCTTTGTTGTACCATTTATTGCATAACGTGGTACGTAAGTAGTACACGAATTTTTTTCATTCTCTTAACGCGTAAAACTAATCCCGTAAAAAGCTTCTACAATTCTCCAACACTGGTTAAACTTATGTGTACTATTCATGTGTCATAACACATACGTTGTCTCGTCTGTTATACCTCTCAAGTTCTCGTGTTATGCGCTTGGGCATCTCTCAGGTGGTTCGATGTGTTTTACCATGGATAAAAATTACTTTGCTAAAATTATTGCTTAAACCGACAGATTAAAACTTTATGATTTCATGTAAAAATAAATCGTATTAATTCTAAGTAACACCAATTAATTAATTTAGAACTTATTACTCGCTAAAGATTGCGTACTGTTCGTATATCATTTACTATTTTTATTTCATAAAGACGCCAGATGTTATTTCATAGAAAAAAATACATTGCAAGTAAGTAGTTGGAAACGTCAATTAATAACAATTGATTAGTTTAGAACTTATTACTCGTGAAAGATTGCGTACTATTTCTATATCATTTACTATTTGTATTTCATAAAGACAAAAGATGTTATTTCATAGAAAAAAATACATTGCAAGTAATTAGTTGGAAACTTTAATTAAAAGCAATTGATTAGTTCAGAACGTTTTACTCTGATAGGGATTTGTAACACTCCTAGCAGTAGCTTCGGTTAAATATGTACATTCTACGACTCAACTGGTAACAATGCGTGCCACGTGTGTTCATTGTAGTTAACCATGAATGTAGACACCTGTCTATAAATATTCCCACATATTTACTCCGAGCCTTTGTACCGTAGTACCCAGGCTCTAACGATCAATTGTTTCTGTCCACCGATTTCAGCTTTAAGCATTCCTCTTCTCGCATTGTACGTGCCATTAATTGTTTTTCATTAAGCGTTCAAATGTACTCTATTAATGATAAATATTTATACTTCAAATTTCCTCGAGATACGTACAATCAAAGGTTTTACAAGGTAAAGATTTTCATTCGGATGAACATTAGATAAATGTATTGACCAATTTGGCTCGTCGGTTGCATGAAGGCATTACTTGCCTGGCGCACGAAGGTCCGGAATTTCGGTTCCTGATTTGTCTCCTAACTACTTGCGTACATGTTCGCCAGTGTTATGTTCACGTTTGCAAAATTAGCCCGGTTATAGCGTTACGGGAGCGTAGCTTAACAGGTTAGAAATTTCAGTCGATAAATTCTAAGCAGTTTCGAACGTTTCGCATCATCGTATTCACAAAATGAACTGAACAATGCTAACAAAATTGATCGTTACAGCTAAAAACCAAGAAAAACTGAAAACTATATGAAAATAAATAAAAATAAGGTAAAGCGAAGAAATATTTATCCTAACGATAATGGCCAATTTGAATCCGCACGTTCACCTAATCTCGGACGACTGGATTTCTTCCCGAGGGCAACGATTAAACCTGCTATGCACACCAATATCACTATTTGGAATATATTCATATTCAATACTGCACGTTGGACCGCCAATCATTGAGTAGTGAATCGTGTATCGAACCGTTTACATTGTTCTTGCATTTCTGCTTCAATAATTTTAATAACGATGGAAAATACTGGAGGGTGTGCATCAGAATTGCATGTACCAATATTCATTAGTAGACTATGAAGAGGGCCATGGAATCGATAATTCATCGTTTACAAAAATCTATCAAACTCGAAGAACATTATATTAAGCACCTGTTGGTCGTTAAAATGTTTTGAAGGCTTCCTGTAATTTTTTATTTTAAACAACAGCTAATTTAAATTGAAAATTATTCGTGTAAGATTTAGAAATTCTGCAACTTTAATTCAGTAATTTTCACACAATTTCTTTTCATTATTTATATTCATTACCATTCATTTGATAGTTTTACCGTTATTACACCAAATAAGATTGATGCATTCATATGAATGTACAGTGATTTCCCTATATATTGTAAGTCATTTGTATTTTTCTTTTTTAAAAGTTTATAGTGCATCGACATAATCTTAACATTTGATTACTTAATTATGCGGAAGACTAATGGCAGCTGAGTAAAACCTGGGAATATTTGTTAAACATTTTTATCGTTTCAACACGAGCATATGCTTTGTATGTATATTGAAAAATGATCTAAGCTTCATTAATATGCTATCCTTACATAACCTCTCACCAGCAAATTGTATGGAAATATTCTCGTGGTCTGACCCATGCACTTACGTTGTTGCATTGAAAGCGGTATCGACTGCTGTCACGTTCGATACGCGAATGTGAAACTCTACGATTGCACGGAGAAGCGGAAGTGCGAATGCGAAAATGCATTTTTGTCACGTTCATAATCAACGCGTTTCGTTCTAATTTCCCCGGGAATTGCGTACATCCATGGAAATTTGCATTTTAATCGTTAATATCCCGTTATCATGAATTTGTGCTCCGATAAGCAGTTCTACCGAAATTTGTTCAGGCGAAATTTTAGGCGAATTGCGTTAGATAGTTCATTGAGTTTCTGTAATGGGTTCTCGTACGATACAAACGTCATTTGCTTCGTTTTACCATGAAATATGCATAAAAATAGTTGTACAAAAGCTACAGTGCTCTTTTGAAACCGCGTCATTCGCGCCGAATCATTCATATTATTATAAAAAAAAATATATATATATATTTATATATTTTTATATATTTATATATATATCTGCGAGTGACACAAAGTAAATTGACGAATCAAAACGGCCTTCGTTCAGTTGCATTCATCAGCATTTCAAATAATCAGGTGAAACATCTTGCGTACACCGATTTAATTTGATCGAGTAAATATACGTATTATCACGGCCCATGTACAGGGTGTTCCAAAATTATATGTCGCGACCACTATTTATTGGAGACCTTTCTAAAACATATGGACCGCAAAATTCACTTTGACTTTGTTTTCAAGGTCAAATATTTTTTTTTTCGTTGCATCTTACAGTACTCATGGCGCAGAACAAAAGTCTCGAAGAAACTATAGGACTCGTGTTAACCATTCTCTAAAAAAAACAACTTTAAAGTTTCGTAAACTATTTTATTCTATATTCCTACAGGGTGTTTCAAAATGGTACGCAGAGGGGATGATTTTTTTCATAGTAATATTCTGTTTCTGAATATTAAATCCTTTTACGAAGGCTTTGGAGCTTCCTGAATTATTTAACCGTAAAACAAGAAGTTACGTAATTTCTAGTTTAAGCTGATAATTTAACTAGCTTTAGCAAGAGAATCGAGTATTGATCACACATATAAAACTTCCATGAGGAACTCCCGGATGTGTGACTCCAATATTCAACAAATATTGATCTTCACGAACTATGTACAGTGTTAATGAATTACGATAACAAACTTTACTTGATAGGACTCATTAAAATGTTTGCTATGTTAATAACCGTTCTATCTCCGGGTTATATCTCAGTAAGAATGTTTCACTGCGAAATCAAAGTTTATCTTCCGACAGCGATGGAAGCGAAAAGCTGGATGCAATCTAAATTCCCCCAGAACTAAGAACTTAAGAACCTGTGTTAATACACCATAATATGTACGTAATGTGTCAAAAGAAAAATATTAAACTTCGTTTATTGATGTCGCACGGAACACTTGAAATAAAAATACTTAACTACTCGTATGCCGTGAGAGAGATGTCGATCAAAAATGCTTTTGTTGCCAAGCACACTTTTATTCAAACTGCAAAACGTTCACCTCCCTTCGTGTAGAATGACAATTAAGAAATGAGATAAAAAATCTCAACAAGTAAAAATGACAGTTAAAAAATACGCATTTCGCGGGAAAGTAGTCTGAACAATATGCCAGACTTAGTTTCATCAATTAGAGTAATAGGCTGTAGATCCTGGAGTCATATCAATAGCACTGATTTAATAGGCTTATCTGCGGCAGTCAAACGTGGATGAATCGCCGCGTCGGGCATCGAAATCTCTCATTGTTCACTTAACGTGGATAATCCGCGCGTGCTGACCGAAGTATGACTTCCTGTAGAATCACAGAATTACCCAGATTACGCGGTTCATAGGAATCCGACGCATTGGAATCGAATAATCCGATGCATTCGTCTAACGTAAATCAGCATCGTGCTCTATTGATCGGCTAAACGGAAATAAGGTTCGAGCTCCCAGACGTTAAGTACCTTACTCGCACGCTAACTAAAACGCGACTACGACGACTACGACCGAAACGACGCTGTGTACGAGGCTTAAAGTGTTTGGCATTTGCCCGTTTGCCGAATCGATAAGGGGCTACTCTTTACGCACAATTTCCTGGAAATTTCTCACTCGAAAATGGTAAAAGTTAGAAATCTAAAATCTAAATGTACATATATACTATATATATAAATGTACCATAATGTACCTATAAAAGTTACTATATAAATGTACATATATACTATATTTACTATATAGTATATATACTATCTAGTATATATACTATATACTACATATACTATATAGTATATATACTATATACTACATATACTATATAGTATATATACTATATACTACATATACTATATAGTATATATAATATATACTACATATACTATATAGTATATATACTATATACTACATATACTATATAGTATATATACTATATACTACATATACTATATAGTATATATACTATATACTACATATACTATATAGTATATATACTATATACTACATATACTATATAGTATATATACTATATACTACATATACTATATAGTATATATACTATATACTACATATACTATATAGTATATATAATATATACTACATATACTATATAGTATATATACTATATACTACATATACTATATAGTATATATACTATATACTACATATACTATATACTATATACTATATATACTGTATACTACATGTACTATATACTATATATACTATATGCTACATATACTATATACTATATATACTATATACTACATATACTATATACTATATATATTATATACTATATATACTATATACTATACATATATATTATAATACTATAATAAATGTATATATAATGCAATTTATTGTAGATGGATTTTTCGAATGTTTACCATTTTATTCGTGTTTCAGGTGGGTACAATAGAATCTGCTAACAAATCACCAGCTCGTAAGTAAGAAAAATTTAACGAAAAAAAGAACGTACACAAATGACATACACTATTTTTGCAGTATTTCTTCAAACAAAATAGTGATACAATTTTGAAACCGCTTCAATTAATTTGTATTATAACCAGAAATTATTTCCTGTTCGTTAGGTGCTAAAGTGCTCTAAAATGTAATTTACAAATATAAAGAAAAAAAGAAAAAAATTACTATTATTATAACTGCGCCATAATCTGAAAACTTATGCCTAAGCAGTTACAACCAATTAGATTTGAACAGTTTATCGAGATTCATACGACACGCGCTGCTAAAACGATCAGTTGCCAGGCATCGTTTAACTGTCGTCAGAATATTTTTCAATGTGTTTTGTACAACGATAGTTATGTTGCACGTGCAGCGGTGCCTTTGAAGAATATTGCAACAGTGGTTAGCGTCAGACTGCTTTAAAGGATAGTTGGAATTCAGGTTGACGGGTTCAAAGCCGCGTTGGTCAGTACTGACCGACACTGACAATGTGATTTTCGTTTACACACCGTCGTAAGTGGAATTACCATACCGTGCAATAACATGCACCGACAGCGTTATGATTATCAGTGAAAATAAAGGGGAAGAGATACGATATTAAACGTGCTGGTCAATAGACTGCGGATATTTATACATAATAAATAGTTTGCATCTATTGCAAGGAATAGGAGCCTAATGGAAACTTCTTTCTATTGATTTTAACACTTTGACTGCCAAGCTAGAAACCTCAAAAATTCCATCAAATCAATGTAAGTTATTTAATGAAATAAAAATTGAAAAAAATTATATGTATGATATTCAGTAGTCCTCCAACTTTCTGGCATTTTACAGATCCTTAAAAAATTTGATACAATGAATATATTAGCGTAAAAATTTATTTTAAAATTTGGACAAATAATTCCGTCACCCACATATGGGTGACATGGCAATCAACGTGTTAATAAGCTGAAACGAAATAATAATAAAATTAGTAGTAATAAATATAATTAATTTCTTTTAATAGACCCATTTAACTTTTACCATAACAGAACAAATTTCGGTATAACATTTTTTCATCCGTTTTCGAGAAAATGGAGCTTGAAAATGCAGTGAATATGCGTGCTATTAACACTTTGATCGCCACACAAGAAAGCTCAAAAATTCCATGAAATCAAACTGTCATTTAATGAAATAGAAATTGAAAAAAATTATATGTATGATATTGTGTAGTTCTCCAACTTTCTTGCATTTTACAGATCCTAAACAAATTTGGTACAATGAATATATTAACGTAAAAATTCATTTTAAAGCCTGAACAAAACAAAGAATTTTGACATGGCAATCAACGTGTTAAATAGGAATCGTCAGACGCGTCTGACCATGCTCAACCAATTCTACTTCCTGCATATACTATAGCACGCGAGCCTGACGGATCTTTAAACTCGATTTTCTCGAAAACGAGGCGTCAAACGAAAAAATGTTGTTCCTTTTTTTTCGATTTATGATTACATATAGAATCACCCCCTGTTAGCTTGTATTGCGATTTTCGGCCCACCCTGTATAACAGGAAATCGATTAAGCTTAAAGAGAGAGTATTAGAAACTGTGTAAATATAGGTCGATGCAGTTGCTAACAATACGTTATGTATAAGAATGCATGACTAATATACAATTAATTATGTAGGTAAAATACATGCTGCAAAATGTGTGGTTTCTTTAGCATACTCCCAGAAATACTCGAATTTATCAGGCATCCAATCGTTTGGTCGCAAATTGCAAGAAACTTGCGTACCTACTTTGCCCTGTTAACCGCCATTCTTATACTATACTTCAGCTGGTGATTTATGGAGATTTTAAGTAACATGACAGGAGAAAATTCGAGCAACATTTTACTTTAATTGTACCGTCAAACTCGCAGCATTCACGGAATCGCGCGGGAAAGTTTGCTTCTCGTACACGTCGCGTCGCACGTCATGTAAGTCACAAATTATTCATACCAATTAGAAATTGGACCACAACGAACTGACATGCGAGGAGTGTAGAACGAGTAAGGCACGAGCTGTTCGTTCAGCTGACACGATCATTAATAACTCTAATCAACATAAGTTTCGCTGCATTTTCCAGACACTCAAAATTAATCAAACTTTTACGCGTCTGAATTCGCGGCGTAACGTTAACCAAACACCTCCGTTTCGGAATAAGAACTAGTGGTACCTATATATTATAATGATACGACGTAAAGTTCTATTTGTGACTGAACTTCACCTTGGCAACCCAGAAATTTTTAACTCTTAATTACATAATCCCGTACATCTCGAAAAGAAAATGCCAAAAATCAAAGTTTTAAGGGGAGGAATTCACGGGTTCAAAAGTTACGAAATTGAGAGAAATAAAATTCAGTTTAAAATGTATTTCGCGCAGAGTCTAACGACTGGGAAACGGTCTGAACGGAAAATTTATTGCAGTTTTCCGTTAACAATAAAATTGCCACGACCAAAGTGTCATTGAATCGATTAACGACAGAACGGACATTGCAATTCAATCAAGGAATAAATTATTTATAAATCCGTGATTCAACTATCCCGTGGGCTGTAGTATCGCTTGGTGGAAACGATGTTATGAATGTAAAGCAAATTTCCGAGTGTTCGTAAAAATTAATTCGAAATTTTTGAAACGATATCGGAAACAGAGACTCTTACAACTACGACGTGCAATTAAAGACTTACCGCTTCGAAGGAAAATGGTCGTTATTCGAATTATGTCGCCGAACTTTTAAAGAAGCTGGAGGCGGCAGGCATAAACTTGGTCAATTAGCAACGGAATATGATATTTCACTACTAATTTGATTCCATCGGAGTTGCTCGTTAACGCGCTACTGATTTGCTGAATTACTGCATGACTGAGACGCGCAACACACGCCCGCGAGAGTCCCTTCTCTCTAAACTGAGGTAACGCAATTAACCAGCTTTTGACGAGACGAGATGATGTTCCGTTATAAGTCACGAAGTCTTTGGGGACTTGATTACAGAGTAAACAGGAGGAATAAAAATCCTCCGGATTTGAAACTCTGACTGCTTACACTGTCCAACAAAATAAAACTTTTTTCGGTTTTTGCAATGTCTGTTGAGTGATTCTTATACACCTTGTCATTCTATAATAAATCCGAATCCGCAAACAGAATTTCTCTATCACGCAACGTTTTCGAAAAAACTTGGTTTTTGTAAAAATGCATAATTTTGATGAAAAATGACGTGTTACGCAAAAACTAAACACGCGAAAAAATTCAAGTTTGAGTCAAGAGATAGAGGGGACTCTCCTCTACATATACATATAGTCAATTCTATGTTTATGTACTTCCTAATAGTTGTAAATGGTTGTTAAAGTTTGAAAATGTGCCGACGCGGGTACTTTTTTCGCTCTATTTTTGTATTTATGTGAAAAATCCTTTATCTAGCAGAAATTTACTATACAGGAATGCATTCTACAGACATTTCTGGTAAAGAAACCATTCACGAAAAGTATTTGGTTCCCTTAGTGTACGAGAAGGTTAAGAAAATATTCGCTATGCGTATTCGACGTTGGTACCACTCAAATGTGTCTTTGCTTACTACACTTAATTAAATTAATTTTTTTCGTCTTTTTGGCTGCCAGGCATTACTCAAAATTATAAAAATACTAGTTGTATTCACATTTCATTGTGGAAATGCTTAATAAAGAAAATTGAATAGAAGAACTTACCTACTTCCGAAGAAAAATCTCGAATGTCCATTGGTATTACAATTATAAAGATAAGACAACAATTACTGAAAATAAAATTTTCCAGTCACCGCATTGCTGTCTCTCCTTACATTGTAACTATTTTGTAGTCTGTAGGCTGTAGTTTGTAAGAACATTTCATATGTCAGAGCTTAGTTTCGGTTTGAAATTTGTCGAAGTCAGTCGTGTTAAGCATTTTAAATCTGCATTTCTACGCGATAAAATATCATAAGAAACTTTATAGTTATTTAAAATATTTTTTAATTTATTTACATCGGAAATAGATAAGTTTTCTATTCAATTATCTTTATTAAGCATTTCCACAATGAAATGTGAATACAACTTGTATTTTTATAATTTTGTGTAATGATTGGCATCCAAAAAGACAAAAAAAATTTATTTAATTAAGCATAGTAAGCAAAGACACATTAGAGTGGTAGCAACGTCTAATACGCATAGCGACGGCCGCAATGGCCGTCTGGCGCGAACGCGTCACGCACAAGCTGTCAATGAATATTTTCTTAACATTCTCGTATACTAAGGGAACCAAATACTTTTCGTGAATGGTTTCTTTATCAAAAATTGTAGAATCCATTCCTGTATAGTAAATTTCTGCTGGATAAAGGATTTTTCACATAAATACAAAAATGGAGCGTAAAAAGTACCCGTGTCGGCACATTTTCAAATTTTAACAACCATTTACAACTATTAGGAAGTACATAAAAATATGATTGACTATATGTATATGTAGAGGAGAGTCCCCTCTATCTCTTGACTCAAACTTGAACTTTCTCGCGTGTTTAGTTTTTGCGTAACACGTCATTTTTCATCAAAATTATGCATTTTTACAAAAACCAAGTTTTTTCGAAAACGTAGCGTGATAGAGAAATTCTGTTTGCGGATTCGGTTTTAGAATGACAAGGTGTATAAGAATCACCCAACAGGTATTGCAAAAATTTTTTGGTGTTGGACAGTGTTATCAAAGTGAAGAAAAAACATTTTGTAAATATTTTACAGTTCACTCATTTCCGGCCGGAATAATTTTTAAATAAATCACGATTCCATTTTTGGATTATTTTAATTCAGATTTAACGAAACTAGAGTCATTTATTTATTGCACAACACAAATCACTGATACGATTACGTCACACAAAATTAGCTGAAGGTGTATCACTTCCGGATTGGAGGAACTCCGACTTGTTCGAAAGTCGAATTCGAACTGAAGCACAGTGGTCCCAATCGATGAATTGGGAGGAAAAAAGTTCAAAATTAATGGTAACAAAAAAAATTTGTTATGACTATGAATCACACAGAGATGCAAAGTGACCTCTGGTATTAGTTTCATTAACAATCAAACAATACAGCAGAGGTAGCTTCCCTATTTTTTTGTCGGAGACAAAGGAATGGGAGGTTATAGTTTTCTTTCGACTCGAGGACCGCGTTTAAGACCCCTGAGCCGTGACGGACGCCCGTTGTTATCCTTCGGGAAACTTCCTGCGTTTATGGCACGCCAATCTGCTATACAAATTGAAAATCTAAGAATTTAGCCGCGGCACAAGTTTGACGACTTACGGCGGATTAAGGCAGCTTTGAAATTCGGCAAAAGTTGGCTGGACCGTAAACCGGACTGGCTACGTGCCTCGAAAAGTGACACGCCATGCAGAAAGTGCTTGATTAAAACGGCAAACGCGATTGCTGGTTAAACTAGTTGGGCGCCCGTTGAAAACAGAAAACAGTATTATACAATATTAAAATATTAAATTATAAAAATAATTTTTATTTAGGAAAATATTATTAAATATTATTATTCAGGCATCGAGCAACTTTTGGTACATCTAAGAAATTGTCCTCTTTTTGTCTGTCGAATTACAAGTTTTTATCTACGATTTTGAAAAAATGCAGTCCCCATTTTCCGTCGTAAAAATATTACGACGTTGATAGGTGCACGGAGAATGATTATTCTTTTCCATTATAAGAAACCTAATAAAAGTACACAGAGGCTTGTTTACTTGCTTTTTGTTAGTTTACGGCGCGCACCATTCGCACGGCTCGTCCTTTCGGTGTGTTTGTCCGCAAACAAAGAAGACAAATTAGAAAAGTTCATCAAGTTCTTTAAGGAAACGAAACTACTGACAAGAGTAGCATAACAGATAGTCGCCGACAACCATGAAGTTGATGCGACTTTGAGGAACCTAAGAAAACAGAATGATGTGTAAAAACGCATAAAAAAATTAAAATTCACATATTTAGAAGTAGTTTCGTTTACTTTACTATCTCTAATTTCGTTCTTGTCTCAGTAATTGTAATCAGTGAAAAATCGTAGAACAGTATTTTAAAATTATCAATACTATTTATAGTATTTAATGGTAATTGTAGTTTTTGAAACTGTATTACTGTCTTGTCTCAGTAATTGTAATCAGTGAAAAATCGTAGAACAGTATTTTTAAATGATCAATACTATTTATAGTATTTAATGGTAATTGTAGTTTTTGAAATTGTATTACTGTCTTGTCTCGGTAATTGTAATCAGTGAAAAATCGTAGAACAGAATTTTAAAATGATCGATAATATTTATAGTATTTAATGGTAATTGTAGTTTTTGAAATTGTATTACTGTCTTGTCTTAGTAATTGTAATCAGTGAAAAATCGTAGAACATTATTTTTGAATGATCAATACTATTTATAGTATTTAATGGCAATTGTAGTTTTTGAAATTGTATTACTGTCTTGTCTCAATAATTGTATCAGTGAAAAATCGTAGAACATTATTTTTGAATGATCAATACTATTTATAGTATTTAATGGTAATTGTAGTTTTTGAAATTGTGTTACTGTCTTGTCTCAGTAATTGTAATCAGTGAAAAATCGTAGAACATTAGTTTTGAATTATCAATACTATTTATAGTATTTAATGGCAATTGTAGTTTTTGAAATTGTATTACTGTCTTGTCTCAGTAATTGTAACCAGAGAAAAATCGTAGAACATTATTTTTAAATGATCAATACTATTTATAGTATTTAATGGCAATTGTAGTTTTTGAAATTGTATTACTGTCTTGTCTCAGTAATTGTAATCAGTGAAAAATCGTAGAACAGTATTTTAAAATGATCAATACTATTTATAGTATTTAATGGTAATTGTAGTTTCTGAAATTGTATTACTGTCTTGTCTCAGTAATTGTAATCAGTGAAAAATCGTAGAACAGTATTTTTAAATGATCAATACTATTTATAGTATTTAATGGTAATTGTAGTTTCTGAAATTGTATTACTGTCTTGTCTCAGTAATTGTAATCAGTGAAAAATCGTAGAACAGTATTTTAAAATGATCAATACTATTTATAGTATTTAATGGTAATTGTAGTTTCTGAAATTGTATTACTGTCTTGTCTCAGTAATTGTAATCAGTGAAAAATCGTAGAACAGTATTTTAAAATGATCAATACTGTTTATAGTATTTAATGGTAATTGTAGTTTTTGAAATTGTATTACTGTCTTGTCTCAGTAATTGTAATCATTGAAAAATCGTGGAACAGTATTTTTAAATGATCAATACTACTTACAGTATTTAATGGTAATTGTAGTTTTTGACATTGTATTACTGTTTAATAACTTCATATACCGTTATTAGACTATGAACAGGTTAAATATAGAACTGATTATGCTAAGATATTAAAAGCACTTAATAGCACCGTTGTACTATTTTAGATTCATCAATGAATAGATTAAGCACAAAACTTTGAAAACATTAGAACTCTTTCATAGCATCGATATACTGTTTTAAACTCATTAAAAGTACCATTATTAGACTGCGAATTTTATACATTTACGAATAGATAAAATGCAGATGTACGAAGACATCAAAAGATCGTACGAATATCGTAAAAATTTCATTCTTATGCAATCTACATTTCTCACAGTTTAATTGGCCGACCATTTACAGCGAAGCGAGCGCCATTTCAGTAGCGGCCAAGAAATCGGCAATTTAATCGAACAATTTGCGAATTCTTATTGGAAAAATAGTTTGTATGATTCGAAAAGTTACCGGACCCGTCGAGAACCGTTCGAACTCGGAGCCATTCGAGCCAATTAAGTGGCCAATTATCAAATTGGCCTCTTCCATCGGCTAAGGAGCCCCGTAATGGTAACAGATTACGGCCACACTGTCCCGGTAACCGGGAAGTATATAACGCGGGTCAAAAGTGGTACAGATGTTCAATTGCACTTTTAAAACTAATTAAAAGCAGTTCCCGGAGAAACGACTGTTATCGGAGAATTCTGGCTGTATGGAACCAGCGGTCGCGAAAGTGTAACCGGCCGGTTGATACGTCGATGTGTACCGTACATATGTCGCGCTCTCATTCAATTTCGTCGGTGTTCTGTTAATTTATTTCGAACGAAGTTACCGTGCACTCCGTTTCGCGCATCAGGAACCAGATAAATACGGCAGAATCGCGTTCGCTATAGGACAAAGAAAATATTTGTGTGCCGCATAATGATTTCAGTTGTTCATTTAATAAATAATGCCAGTTATGCACGGTCATTAATCATTTAGTAGGCAATTTGGGAAACGCAGGTAATGCGCCTATAATTAAATCATGATTCTGTAGAATCGTTATCTGTCGTTATAACGGAAAAACGTATTCGATAAAATCATCAAATTAAATGAATATAATAACATTTCCAATTTCTAACGAGACAAACAATGTGGCAGCTAATTTGTTTATGAATAAAGATTTTTAAGCCACTTAGGCCTCGCACGCAGTACGCTGCAAATAAATCGATGTTCCAGTGTGTGTGTGTGTGTTTTTTTTTTTTATTGTTTTTATATTTTTCGTGTGCAACGCGACGAAACAGATTATTTTTCTGCCTGCGAATACAGACGGATCTACATTGAATATTAAAATTCATCCGTTACGTGTTTATTCTTCCATCGTGTTTCCTCTGTATCTGTTTTTAGCGAAATTTGTCGGGAACGGCTAAATTCATTTCGAACGGCGTGGTTTTAAAATCATCGAGCTTGTTTTCCCATCCCCCTCTGTTGCATGGAAATTTTTGCAAATGAGATTGAACGCGGGCAGTCGAATTTAAAATACAGGACGGGCGCAGTTTGTCAGGGCTTTAACGAACCAATGTTCATTGAACGGCCTTGCAAGCAAGCCAATTTTATTATATTTCGTTAAAATACACTTGACGGGAATTTTAGTACGCCGCACACTTCAGCGTTTAATTTCCGGCTAGATTTATTCGCGTCGTTGCGACGCTTTTAATTCGGGGAAAAATTAAGCTGTAACACGTTGGCTATGCCGGAGTCATTCGTCGATATGGACAAATTTTATTTTATTTCATTATTATTATTTTCGATATAACGCTTTTTATTACAAATCGCCTCTTCTTCGTCCGAAATACGACGAAAACCGGTTCCGAGCCTCTCTGTTCGTCTTATATCGATAGAAAACTGTACAGCGATTTCTCTGTATATGTCGCCAAGGCCTGGATGATAAACGTCGCGGAATTATCCTCACTTGTTTTAAAAATGAGATCTATTTTTATATTAATTGTACGCGTCACGCCACTCGCTGGTAGTGGTATACCAAAATACACGTCCCTCTTGAAATGAAAAATGAATGATGAAAGTGAAAGGTGTTCCGAAGATAGGGCAATTTGGACTTCGTGTAGGTGCTAATGGATGACGAATATGACCGACTTAAACAACGTTATAGCCGAGCAGCACTTTGTAAGCTATTTATAACTGTCAGAGGGTAAGGAAGACCTATATTACATCTCCTTTTACTCTTTCTAACCTATTTGCGCTTATAAGCGGATTAATCTCTATCTGCACACATTGCTGCCATTGCAGAAGACATGTGTCTACGTATACATATGTATACACGAATTTCAGATGATATTCTTTGCGTGCTGTCACTAGAATGTGGGTTTTAAATTGACGAAGATAGAAGATTTAACGAATAGTACCTATGCAGTATTGTATAATACACATTTGATAATAATTTTAGTAACATTTATATATCGTTGAATTTCGTGTGGAGTGTATGCAAATATTTAGAAACGCAACTTAGATACTAACGTGTCAAATGTTTATGAGTTACTAACCCCCCCGTTTAGTATTCATAAAGTGTTTGAAAAATTCCGTTATTTTATTATTGAATCGATATCCGCTGCGTTATTATGCTACTTACACAGCTCCACGTCACTTTGATCGGTACGAGCATGGAATATCAATAGCAAGCAACATAGTTAATGGAATACCTTGCCAATACCAATAAACAGAAGAATCGAATTCCTTTAACAGACCAGACACATATCACTCTAACAGCGTGCAATATAAAATCATATCGTTTTGTGGAAAAACTACGAATGGGATTTATATCTGATAAGAAATTCTCGAACTGACCTCTTTCGCGTCAAAATTGGAAAATCTTGTTTTTTTTACATTTTGTACGTTCCAGAGAATATTTTTATCCATCCACTGTATTTTAATATTCAGTGGATCCAAAACAAAAATTTCAACACTAAATTATTTATTTTAATTATACTTAATTTGAAAGCATAACGAATATTAAAAAATACTGAAATATCAAGCATAGGTCTGGAACTCGCTAGAGTCCAAGATTTAACACTAGAACTACCGAATAATAAATACAACTGATGAATATTGCTTTGTAATAATGATAAGACTACATCTATTCGAACCTAATACCATTTTCATTCTAACATGTGCTTCAATGAAAAGGTTCGGTAATTATTTACTTTAGGGGCTTCCTCGCCGATTTTGATGACCTTGAAATATGTTGTCAAGGTCATGATTCTGAACACCTTTTTCCTATACATGTTACCGCAGCTCGCCTTTAGTTTACGAGATATTTGCAAAAATGTTTCAACATTTCAAAAAGTGATCGGAGTAGGTGTGGGTTAGATCGATTGTGATGACCTTGAAATATGTTGTCAAGGCCATCATTTTGAACACCTTTTTCCTATACGTGTTACCTCCGCTCAGCTTTAGTTTCCGAGATAATTGCAAAAAAAGTGTCAACATCTCGAAAAGTGATCGGAGTAGGTGTGGGTTAGATTTTAAATTATGGCCACAACTTAAAACGACTTCAATTAGTTGAGACCCACTGTCTTGTCTGTTCTGAGTATTAAGCATGAAACTATACGAATTCTTGGATATCTGCAACAATCAAGAAAAGTTGATAGATTTTTTAGTTAACAGTAAAGTGATCCATGGCACGATAAATTGTATCAAGTGCAACGAAAATATACTACTTGATCGCGACAACTTAATTTCTCGATGCCATAATACTAGTTACATTAGAAATCGAAACAAAAGACGTATAAAAACACAATGTAATTTCAAAATTAGTAAAAAAAAAATGGTGTTATAAAATATAGACCACTTCAAATAGCAATCTGTTAAGAAATCTGTTAATTCTAACCCTGCCCCTAACCCACACCTACTCCGATCACTTTTCGAGATATTGAAACATTTTTGCAAATATCTCGTAAACTAAAGGCGAGCGGCGGTAAAATGTATAGGAAAAAGTTGTTCAGAATCATGACCTTGACAACATATTTCAAGGTCATCAAAATCGGTGAGGAAGCCCCTAAAGTAAATAATTACCAAAGGTTCATTGAAAAAATTCTCATGGAAAGATTTTTATAATTTCAGTAATTGGGAAAGAAAAAATTAGGAACCAGTCATTTTGACTGGTTCGGTAGTTCTAGTGTTAACCCTTTGCACTCGGCGATATTTTAATTCTAAAACAAAATTTTTCTTCCGTCTTAGAATATTAACATTTTACTCGTACGAAACTGATCCGATTACTACATACAACATTTAAATGTTTAGTAATCTATTAAATACAAATTTTGTAATGTAACAAATATTTTGTAATATTTTTTGTGATTTCTTTGAAATAGTGCCACAACAATTTTTGGTGGCGCTTCAGAGTCGCCACTCGAGTGCAAAGGGTTAAAAATATGTGTTTCCGAGAATGATCCAGAAAGGTGTGCGGAAACGTGTTGATATACTTAACAGTTTTCCAATACATTTTTCGTTCGCACGGAGAATTATGTTAGCAATGCAAAATTCGATACACTAATCGTCACATCCATCTGGGATAGCAGCACTCGAAAAGAAAGGAAAGCCGTACACGTTGCTGCTGTACAAACTGCTTCACCTTGATGATAGCTCCGCAATTATTAAGAGAGTACTGGGCTGTTAATTGGCATCGTACGACTCCGCGTGGTTATCTGGGCCATCTGCTAGGGTCGTACGGTTGGCCGATGGTATCACATAAAAACAGTGTCATTTGAGCGAAGTCTGCAAATGAAATTAGCTGAAACCCGATTTATTTATTTGTTCCTCGGTCGTACAAAGACAATATTATTAACGCTAGATTTACGGGACCTGTCAAAATGACACACTCTATATTTTTAAAATATTGAGATTGTAAAGATACGTGAGGAATTATTTAACAAATTGATTTCTTTAGGTACATATTATTTAAAAAATTATTACTTTTATAAAGTTATGTAAAATGGTAATTTTTAGTGATCCGTAAACCTAGCGTTAACCTACCGTGGCGGACGAAAGAAAGTTTAAATAATATTAGGTTGTAACATATGAAACGTCCGATTTTTAAGATTAACTTTAAATGAACACAACGGACATTTCATATGGTACAACCTAATACATACGACGATTACCACAATTGCATATCCAATCAACATACATGCATTCCAATTCTAGAAAGCTAACAGGATTCTTATTACGATGATCATTCCGTGATCTCATCAGTTCGAAAGAAAGTTTCACGAAAACACTCTGTCCTGCAGTTATACTTAGAACTTTTAATACTTTCACTTAGCACTTTACAAACTCTTGTTATCTAAACTTACGAGAATAACGTTTTCTTTTTTAACACGAAACGGGGACATACTGAAGGTATAGTTATGTAACTGCTTCTTTGGGAAACATGTAAAATGAACGGGTAGAATTTTTTTATCTGAAGCCATTTTGCTTTAAGCATATAATTAAGAAATTCATGCTTTGGAATTTATAATGTTAGAACTGAAAGTTGTAATGGACAAACTGATAAACCAAATTTTATTTAGTTAAGAAAGAGTAAAATAACCATTTTTTGGCGAGTTCAGTGCTGCTTAGTGCAAAGGCAGGATTTTGTTAAATTTTTAAAATTTCGAGAAAATTTCCAACTGAGAAAGCAACTAATTTCCACGGAGCCATTTGTAGCCGTAAACGCGAAAGAGTATTACAAACGCGAGCCAAAGGCGATTTACGTTTTCAGCGAGTTAAAAAATTTCAATCTGGCAAAAAAGCTCTCATCGCATATAAGGGGGGTTCCCCCAACCCTTCGTTAGAAGTGGAAATCACTGGTGCTTCTCCCGAAAAATCCTAGCGAGCGAATGACCAAAATCTCACCGACGGTTCATCGGATGATGAATGCTCGTAAGCGGGTTTAAAAACTTTGCAAACTGCGCCCAACATGGGCGTTCTTTAAATTCCGGCCATCAGGCCAATGTTCGACCGACGCTCGGATGAAAACTTCTTCAACTCCCATAATTTCCAAAATATTTTGAAAATTCTTCGACGCGTCCAAGAGGCGTCGTGGAAAAATTAATTTTACAGAGAAAATATGGATTCTTTCGAGCTGAAATAGAAAAAAAAAACACGTTCTAAACACGAAAGTGTTTTCTGAGCAGCTGTACAAACCCCCCGTTCAATAGTGTGCGCTCTGTACATATACTTAACCCAGATAGCACGCGACGTCTTAAAGACGTCTGTTTTACGTCCATTTTTGGTCTGAACGTCTTACGTCCTGAAAAGACGTCTTTTACGAGTCGTCTTTAAGACGTTTCATTTCTTGACGTTTCAGTAATTCTAAACTGCTAGAGAAAAGCTTTACAAACTGTAATTGATTATCAAACTGAATATTCCATCAACAAAGAAGTGCACAGAAAAGTAATACATAAAAATAAATAGATAAATAAATAAATAAGTTAAATAAATAAATAAAGCATAAAATGTTAATGTTCGCGGATATGCTGAAAAACATTCTTTTAATTTATTTTTTTTAATTTATAAATAAATAAATAAATTAATTAATTAAATAAATAAAGCATAAAATGTTAATGTTCGCGGATATGCTGAAAAACATTCTTTTAATTTATTTAAGACGTCTTTAAGACGTCTCTGTGCTATTTGGGAAGTAATAGGCGTGACGATTTTGCGTTGCATGTTTCGTTACATCTTTTATGAAATCACCCCCATCTGTACAACACTTCTCTCTCTCTCTCTCTCTCTCTCTCTCTCTCTCCCTCTCTCTCGAACGAGGAGTCTCTTCTCGAAAGATTTTTGTACTTTTTGCCCGTCTGTTTACCTTTACCTTTATGTTCACCTTTTCTTTTCTTTACTCGCTTTATGACTCTGTCGATCATCAGTACCAGGTAACGGATTACTAGGCTTAGGGAATTTTACCTGGGACGATTTTTTGTACCTGACGCACTTCCGTTGCATATTTCGTTACATCTTTTCTCAAATCACCCCCCACCTCTAAAACACTTTCGTGTTAAAAAAAAATACTAACGGAACGGTTCCCGAAGCCAGAATCGGTTCTGCGTTCTCGGCGAGGCCATTTCATTATTTTGTTCCTAGCAGAATCAGATGCCAGGCGTACGATTAAATCGTAAACCAGCTAATGCCGTCGTAGTTAGCATTCGCCGGTAATTCAACGATTCGAGCCCGACGTTCCGCTGCTGCTGTGCGATATTCGTTCTTGGCGGGTGGCCAACGAACGTCGTACCCGAAGCAAATGGCCACCGCGAAGGCAACTTCACGTGCCATTCTGGACAGATGTCAGGATGTACGTAATCATGAGCGGAATATATGGTATGTCCCAAGGAATCCGATTGTATCGATAACGTTCTAACTCGTTTCCTCTACACTGAATTCTCTGTATATGTCGCCAAGGCCTGGACGATAAACGTCGCGGAATTATCCCCACTTCCGCGGCGCGTCACACGGTTCGGGTATCTCTCCTGGGCAGTACACCACGCTGGCAAGATCTGTGTTGTTGACATATGGACCGTTTATTTTGAAAGTGGTGCAAGTCCATTTTCTTTTGTTTCGAGAAAATTAAATGTTAACAGATCTGACAATTAAAAAATATAGGTTAATTATGTGAAGTCTGGGAATGTTTGGACTAATTTATCAATATGTAATTTGATTATATAAATTTGTTTTAGGCGAATTTAACTAAAATAATATACATTTCCAGGCTGCAAATGGACTTACACCACTTTCATAATTAGTCAATTGTAAATATCATTTAATTTCAATTTTGAAATAACAGATATCACTTAATATATATTTTATATTAATCCAATTTTGTTTATAAATAATAACAAGAAATAAAATAGAATTAGTATTTAATATTTTGAACGTTAATTATATTTATATATTGTTAAATTTAACACAAGATATTGGTATTATTAATTATTTATGCTCTCGATTCTCTCGTTTCATTTCGTGTAAAATAAATTTATTATGTTGTCTACATTGGTTAATAACGTCATAATAATCCTGTGGTGTGTACAGGAAATTCTTTTTTCGTAATGCCATTTCTATGATACCAAAATCTGCATCGTTTGGAAGATACGAATATCCGGAAAGTAAACATTTATGATCAATTACCTCAATGTTATTTGGACTTACACCACTTTCATAATCAATGGTTACGCAATTTTTTTTACCGGCCAATTTTAAATTGAACAAAGCATTGGCATTTTTTAAGATATTAAATACTAACTAGTTATAAACAAAAAGTTTACACTAAATTAAGCATAAATTACGTCATATCTCATTTTTTTTTAAAAAGGACTTACACCACTTTCAAAATAAACGGTCCATATATCGAGAATTTACTGTATGGCTAGAATACATGTCTCCTGGACGATATATGTCGCTGGAAAGACCCGCGTTGTTGACATATATCGAGAATTCACTGTACTTCGCTAAGACGACCGTTCACAAAACTCATTTACGAAGAATACAGTACTGAAGGGCATGATCCTTCTCAGTTAGTATCCATTCCTACTTGCGAAGTATTATCGTATTTAAGGTGTGCATAATTACTTAAGTACAGTTGTGTTCCGCTACAAGTCGACGGTGCTTGGTCCTCAATAAGACAATCGCTATCCCCTCTTCTTCTTTTGAAGTTGTCCGCTTAGTACTGCAACGGGAGGGTATTCTGTCCTCTTCCAACGAAAGATATCGCTGCAATTTCTGCGTCCCTTTTAAAAGATTCAAATTTGTATTAGTCAAACAATAGTAGAGAAGCATGATAGGTACAAGTCATAATCCGATCGGACAAGATCTGTTGTATAAGCTGCACGAGAGAGAAGCTCGAGAACATAATCACATACAAATCATTTCTGCGGCTTCGTCAGCATTTTGCTCTTCGATTGACATATAAAAAACGCAACATCTATTACGATCTTCATCGAACAACCCTATGCTCACTAATTTTTCTTTCATGATTTCTAAATTGTTTTATGCAGTCACAGAATTCTCTATAAACGATAGGATTAGTATGTATGAATATGAATATTGGAAAAATCTTTGATTGTATCAAAATAGTTGTTACTGATAATAATAAATATTTTTATCAGCAATCAGAACTAGAGTACCTTCTTTATTAGATCGATTTCATGAATTTAACGCGATACAAAACCCTTATTAACCATTTGAACGTCTTTCCGTGAGGCAAATAAAATGTTGTTTTTATAGCAGATGTATTTAAAATTCGTTTCCAATGTTAATGCACGTACAGCTTTATCGTCCGCAATCAAGCTCTAATCAATTTATTTATTCCTTTTCTCGTATTTCTGTTTCGTTCCTTTTTCTGTCTCTTTGCATCCTCATTCACCCTCGGAAAGCGAACAAGACGAAAGGAAAGGAGCACTTCGTCCTGAAGCTGCTGCAGGACTCATCAGTAAGGCAATTTAGTAGATTCTGCTTTTAGACGCGGAGTTATTCAATGATCAGCGACAGGATCAATAAATACGAACAAGTGGCGGACCAGGTGGAGGATAAAGTATCGGCTCAGAATTTCTGCAATAAACTAAGATATTGCAAATGAAAAATATATATTTCTATGACAATAAAGTGATTCAACAAATATACAGGGTGGGGCACCACATTTTGCCATCTAGATTTACGTCATTATTATTACGCATAGCAAACAATTTTTTAGGTGAAGTTGAATGGTTTTGAGAGGGGCACATTCTGATGGTACATTTTTTTTTGTAGGTGGACGTGTAAAGGACATATGAAGGTCATTCATGTTTTTTTAAATGGAATCATATATTTTTTATTGCACCAGCTGATGCTCCTTCATATTCTTTACAAAAAAGTATTAATCTATTTGTGTAAAAAAATCATTTACTGTGCTTTACTGTGCTATCGTCCACCGAGTTTCTTTACTAGTACCGTTGTTTTAAATAAGCTAAAATTTTCTATCCACGTTTGCAGTTTTCTCGCTTCCATTATTTTCTAAGATATTTGTGTAAAATTTTATAAGACATTAATTCATTGCTGCTTTAACACGTTGGTTGCCATGTCACCCATATGTGGGTCCAGGACTTTTTGTCCAGGTTTTAAAATAAACTTTTACGTTAATATATTCACTGTACCAAACTTGATTAGGATCTGTAAAATGGCAGAAAGTTGGAGGACTATTCAATATCATACATACATATAATATTTCTCAATTTTTATTGCATTATAAAACTTACTTTGATTTTATGGAATATTTGAGGTTTCTAGTTGGGCAATCAAAGTGTTAAAATCGAATATCAGTCAATAACGAGCCAGACTCGTGATGAAGATTCTGAATACAGTCTAAAAAATGTGAACGTTATTAATTTCCTTTAACACTAGAACCACCGGACGAGTCAAAATGACTTGCTCTTAATTTTTTCTTTTAGAAATATTGAAATGATAAATATGTTTCCGTGAGCAAAGTTTTTAATAAACTTCTCTGTCGAAGTAGATATTCAAACAAAACCGACACGAAATCTAAAGAAATGCAATTCTGTGGTTATTATAAGGCAATGTATGCCAGTTGCATTTAGTGCTCGGTAGTTCTAGCGTTAAACCGAAATAAAATTCCATTTTGTTGTAGTTGATATTTATCCTTTGGAGAAAACATAGGCATACAACAAATATAAACTATCTTTTTTTTTCTATGAAATTCTGAACGATCAAGAATTTCTAATCGTTATAATCATAAAATAAATAGTACTGCAAGGGGTTAAACATTCCTGTGTTCGATGTGAACCTCAAGTGTGAATAAATAATTTTTTTCCGTTCTCAGGGCATATTGCTTCCTTTAATTGAAAACATTCAGCTCGCAGCTATGCTCGGCTCGGGCCGGTAGTACCGCGGGAAATATTGAAATTTCCATTGCATAGAGACGTCTCTTACATTTGTTGAAAACGAAGCGTCATGTTTGCTTTACCATTGGGCGTTTACGTTTAAACCGTGGGCGGTCGGGGAAAAATTAATTGCGAACGACGCGACGGGGCCCGGCCGGTCAATTTTTTCCGATCGAACAAAGACCGAGGGAAAGCAATCCATCAGTTCGAAATAACGAACACGGCGCTGGGGAACCATCGCGCCGGCCCGATGATACTCGGAAACGATCAAAGAGAGCGCTGGACCCGTGAAAACGCTGATAGCAATCTATACGTTTCCTTGTATTTCCCGAGCTATCCGGGCTCGTCGTTCGGCAACGTACAGGTAAAGAAAAAGTCGGATTAAGATTGGAGAAGGACGGAGAGGCTGAAGAACAGTCGGATTGTGCTCGAGAAGACACCGATGGTCCGACCCTATTCAATAGGTCCCGCCTCTCGGTACAGAGGTCCGTTTCTTTTAGTATCGTTTCGACTTTCCCGGTAGATAAAATCGCGTTTACGTTTAGCCGCCTCTCTTTCCCGAGAAGGGGATGGAGGGGCGTTCGAGGAAACGATTGCTGGCGAGCGTACACTCCGTTCGGATCGCTGCGTTTTCACCCACTCTTTCACGGTGGCGGAGTAGATGACTGCTGTGTTGGATAGAACGATTCATTTCACCGTTACCGAGCGAAACCGTTCACGGTTTAATCGCACGTTTACGCCTTATAGGTCAAACTCGGGCAATGTTAACACTTTATCTACCGGAAGCCTAATAACAGCCTACTCAATGTCTGCGCTGTGTCAAGAGGGAGGTTAACATGTTCGCCGCCAGGGCGTCCCATATTTCCGCCCGGCTCTGCTACCATCCCGCATTTCGCGAGAAGAAAACTAAATTAGTTTTACGCGAGTTTTTATTTAAACCCACCGCGCGCATCACGGAACATCCACCAGGTTAATTAGATTTCTTTCTCTCACGATCTTTTTTGTATCGCCTGCTGTGAATGTGTTCTGTTTAATCAAATATTGTCCACGGGGCGTACAGAAGTGACCGATTATTAAAATTAGAAATTATTCGATTACATTACACGAGACGAATTGCTATTGCATACAGTGGCCGAAATAATGATAGGTTACTACTTTTGTTTACGTTATCGAAAGTGTACGGTGGTGTTTGTTATTATTCCGCAAGAATGTGTCCTATACACTGTACGAGCAGTCAGTCGAATATTAAAACCGGTAGTGCGAAGACGTACTTCTTTCAAAAACACAGAAAATTCTCGGGTGCAAGATACGAAATAATCTTAGGTTCACGGTGAAATATATAAAAAATAATATTGATAGAGCAATTTTTTGAACGTTTGTGTATGGTAAGTATACAGATTTATAAAGTTTAAAATTTATAAAAAACATTTTATGTTCGTTTAATATTTTTAAAGCACAACGGGACGGGGAAAATCGTTAGATGATAACGAAAAGGGCCAAATTATTGCTTGTGTGTCACAATATGGGTCGCTCTGACAGAGAAATTGCAAGAAGAATTAAAAAATCATCGAATGTTATAAACAATTTTTTAAAATTAAAAGAAAAATACGGCAGTAAAAAATCTACAGGCCGTCCAAAAAAATTAACACAGAGGGATAAAGGGAAAATTTGTCAAGATGCACGGCAAAATAAACTGAATGCCTCTAAAATAAAAACAAAATTAGACTTGCCAGTTGGTGTTCGAAGTGTGCAGCAAGTTCTGAGATTGAGCGGAACATTTAAATACACGAAAAAAGCGAAAAAACCACCGCTAACTAAATTTCACAAGGAGGAAAGGTTAGTTTGCAGAAAATCATATGTCATGGATTGAAAAATGGAAAACGGTGATTTTTTCTGATGAAAAAAAATTTAATTTGGATGGCTCAGACGGGTTTCAGTATTACTGGCACGATCAGCGTAATCAAAAAGGCGTGAAAAATGACAAGAGTCCATGGAGGAGGATGTGTAATGGTTTGGGCTGCATTCGGCTACAACGGTAAAACTCCGATAATGTGGTTCCCGCCAAAAGTCAATGCTGAAAAATATCAGGAACTACTAGAATACGTTCTGGATGAATATGGCGACGAGATTGGTGGGCCTAATTTAATATTTCAACACGATAATGCAGCAATACATCGTGCAGAAACAATTAAAAACTGGTTTGAGAGGGTAAAAGTTGAAATTTTACCCTGACCATCAACGAGTACGGACTTAAATCCCATTGAAAATCTTTGGGGAATTTTAGCACGATAAGTATACGTCAACGAAAAACAGTATTGCACTGTTTACGAACTAAAAAATGGGATTAGAGAGGCGTGGTCTGCAATTAAACTAGAAACATTACAAAAATTAATTGAAACCCTGCCACGCAGAATACTTGAAGTAATAAAAATAAAGGAGGTTCAACTAGGTATTAAACTATTTTTTTTTTTCTATTATATTTTTTGTGTAAAAATATATAATGAACCTATCTTTATTTCGTACATAAATTTTACAGTTTTTAACAAAACATTTGTAATTGACACAAATTATATTATGTTATTCATTTGAATTATGTATTTTGTTAATTGTATTAGAAAGAATAAATAATAATAAATAAACTCAAAGATACTATATAAAACACATGTTTACGTTAACAAATTAAAGTGAACCTATAATTATTTCGGCCACTGTATATCGCTGTTCCCACAGAAGAATTTTGTGTTTGCTCCTCTTTAGTGAACATTGAGTTTTTAAGATTATCCGGTCAATCCGGTTATTAATCTGAAAATCGCACATCTTTTCAAAGGCATAACTTTGGAACTATTGATCTCCTAGGACCTAGTAGGTGGCAAACTGTCCTTGATAATGATGGAGATTATACAGGGTGTTTGGTAACTGGTGGTACAAGCGAAAAGGGGGTGATTCTACATGAAAGAATAAGTCGGAAATATAGAATAAACATTTTTCGTTTGAGGCTTTGTTTTCGAGAAAATTGACTTTGAAGATCTGTCAGGTTTGTGTGCTTTAGTATATGCAGGAAGTAGATTTGGATGGTCATGATCAGACGCGTCAGACAATTCACTCGAGACTATCACTCGTTTTACCGAATACCAATTCGCCTATGAATGAAAAACTAAACGTTCGATGACGTGTAACACGACTTAAAGATTTTATTGTCAAAAGCGGAAAATATAATTGGAAAATATAATTATCTGAGAATATTGAAAATGTGTTGTAATAGGATTTCTTCCCAATTTGGTAGCCGATTTGTTGACCTTTGAACCTTCCAGTAGGAATGTAGAATCGACATTGAATCGTTTAATGATTTAATCAATTATTGAATCATGTTTGCCATCGTTCACTATGCTATAAATATTAAAATTATTCTACCTGGTCGGTCACAAACGTTAACATCGTTATCTAACATTCACGGTGGAAAGATTATCGTGCACTTGGCAGAATATTGAGAGTATTATATATATAGTAGATAGTGGGGATAATTCCGCAACGTTCATGGTCCAGAACTTGGCGACATATATAGAGAAATCACCGTATATGTAAAAGAAGCTTGTTACATTATACAGGGTGTTTGGGTAACTGGTGGTACAAGCGAAAAGGGGGTGATTCTACATGAAAGAATAAGTCGAAAATGTAGAATAAACATTTTTCGTTTCAGGCTTTGTTTTTGAGAAAATCGACTTTGAAGATCTGTCAGGTTTGCGTGCTTTAGTATATGCAGGAAGTAGATTTGGTTGGTCATGATCAGACAGTTGCGTCAGACAATTCCTATCGAATAGTATGCGTACTCGCTGCATTTCAAACTCGATTTTCTCGATAACGAAACTTCGGATGAAAAAATTTTATTCTATATTTTCGACTTATTCTTTCCTGTAGAATCACCCCCTTTTCGCTTGTACCACCAGTTACCAAACAGACTGTATATATAAAGATTAAGAAATAAAAACTTGAATTTACTGCAAAGTTTGTTTCAGATTTCAAAATAATTAATTACTTATGGGCGCCCCTAATATATCTGTCGAGTGTACAGTAAACTTTTGGAATATCAAATGTTTAATATCTAGAACTTTCTACGGTGTACGAGTGCCAGAGATTGGCCTACAAAAGTATGAACGTTTCATCAAGGTGTATTAATGTTTGCCCAGTGCCGACAACTTGGTCGTACCGATCGAGAAGAAAGTAATCCTTGAAGAAATAAACCGCCCATTCTTACGAATACATTTCTTAAAGTAAGGCTTGCATTTCAATTCGTGTAAGCGGCTGAATCTGAAAGTTCCGAATCCAATTTTCGCGAGCCCAGGTAAGATGATAGAACGACTCTAGAAAAGTATGAAGCGGACGAGCTACGAGGACAGAGTTTTACATACATACTATCGATTCCGGGTTAGGTTTACAACTGCGTACAGCTGTACCCCGCTACGTTCGCACACTGACCCTTCTCGTATTTATGCACATACAAACGCTTACGTTTCTTTCTTATTTGTCATTCGGCTCGCAAGAAAATCTTCTCGAGCGTTTTAACGTCTGCAGTTGATACTCATACGATTCACAAACATTGAGAATCTTTTATGAAATGCTGAATCTTATCGAATATTTCAAAGGAGTTTTACGGCAACTCGTTAACTGCTAAATCATTGGAAATGATTAACATTGACTAGGATTGAAGGACTCAAATTTGTAAAAAAAAAAATGCTTCACGGTGAAACGGCATTGGTTGGCCGTGTTTAACCGTGAAATAAAAATTATACAAGAGAAAAGGGGAACCGTCTCCGGCGTTTCCAAGATTTTTATCGTCAAGATAAGTCAAGAAAGTTTGAAATAAACTGATCCAGTGGTTCCCGAGATATCGTAGCCGCCGTTTTTGAAAATGAGGTTTCCGGAAATACGTGTTCAAAGTTTTCAGAGCGGCAGGTATGAAGGACTCTTTCAGAAATCTACTTTAACTGTAACTGCGTCGATTTTACTCGAATTAACTTCCAAGAAATATTTCCACGATGTTGCGCTTTAAGAAAAGATCAAGCATTCCAAAGTTTTCCAGGTAGGCTATTCGGGTATAATAATTTCTCGAATATATACTCTGCCGCTATTGCTCATATTTACTGAACATAATATGCACACAATTTCGAATCGAATATTTTCTGCCAGGGGCTGAAGTATGTAGTGCGATCGATGCAGTGCGATATAACGTTGTAAGTTATTCTATTTCTTCAAATACATTACGCCCATGTACAGTGATTGCTCTATATGTGTCGCCAAGGCCTGGATGATAAACGTCGCGGAATTATCCCCACTACCGCGGGGTATCTTGAGTGTAGCTGGCAGCTGAGAGAATCTGGGGCTATAGCGTTTTGTCCCACTGGCACAGTAATTATTATGAATTACTTGGCGAATGGAAGAGACGGGAAAAGAATCCTCTGTCAGAGAGCGACTGACGGTTCGTTAACCGTGTTCGAGTCACAAACTTCTCGTTAGTCCGGGTATTTCTTTCTTTCTTTTTTTGTTTTTTGTTTTGTAGAAACGCTATTACTGCTGGACAAGCTTCTTTGCGTGCCTGCGTACTTAAAAGCTTATCGATTAAGCTGTACAAGTAACGAGAGCATTTCGTGACTGGTACAAATAAAGAGGCTGAACATGTTACGCTTTGTAACGTTCGACGGAGCGAGATGCGCATAGATCGTCAGATTAGTGTTAATATCCGTTGACGAGTGACGAATTCGAACGAGACCCGAAATGCGTGGGAAAGACAAGACGCTTATGGATCCATCCGAGTAGGTGGCTCATGCCAATAAGCCAGCAACATGCTTTGATCCTGCGTTCCCCGCCATTACGTGGAAGATCTAACAGCGTTGTCGTCGACTCTATTCAGTCCCGGTTCATTAGCTGTTCGTTATTCATTCATACGGCCGGCTTATTATTGTTATTTCCACGTTCTTTGAAAGTTCTCATATTATTTATCAAAATTCTCTACAGAAATTTTGCACGAACGTGCCTGTGATTTGTGTTACATTTGTAATTTACGTGGCAATGCTAAAATACGAATTTTAAATGAATATATCCATTTTGAAATTAATTTAAACTGATTATCAATATGTGTATAATTCATTGTGACCTGAATTATATTTATAGCGAATAAATTATCATGCTGTCCGTGTTCATATATTACACTTTGCTATTCCATCTACATATTTTGCAATATTTCACGTGCATAAATATTCACGGTACAGTAATAAGTTGCAATAAATTGTAAAACTAGGATTGTCTGAAGTTTTCAAGCGAACCATAGATTTAATATACTTATAGGATTGAAATGTGAAATAAAAAGTTCAGACTGTCGGAAAAAGTTAAAAATTTCTTAGCAACGAAAATCCTTTCGTCGAAGTGCAACGTGCAGGAACTTAAATTCGTCATAATAAATACTCTTCTTATTCTCATTGAACTTCTTGAACAGCGGCTGCTATATGCAATATTTCAGTATTTAACTTCTAAAGTTAAAGTTCGCCGCAGAAGCATTTTCTGCTGGCGGCTCCGAAGTGCTTAAAACAGAATACTATTAAAAAGTTATAGATTCCTGGATTATGTTAACTCGATGTATTAACTTTGCAAAAGGACGTGCACACTGTTAAGTTGATGCGCATCAATAATCGTTAAATATAGCTCGAACTTTGCAATAGCTTGGCTAACTTATTGTTAGATATATCTCGCTTGTCTGTTCCTTTCACGTGTTTGAGGGTCTGTCCAGACAGCTCCAAAAAATTTTAACTTCATTCCGGCTTTAATTAACCCATGGAGAGGTATCGCATTAATAGTTCACTAAGTACGTGGCCGGCGAGTTTTTAAAATTAAATTTTCTTAAACCGAAGCTGCGTAGAAAAAAATTCCATACAATTCCATGCACCATTGAAATGTAATTCCACAGCTCGTACTAATGGAATAATTCCACAATGGAAGGAATTTAAATCTAGCTGAAAATATATTCAGATTCTCCATTTAATTCATACTCGCGGCGATATCAGCCTGTGCAAAATATTTTTTTTTTTTCAACAACAAGCTGTTTTTATGAAATACTCTGCTACCTTGAAAGAAGCAATACTTTATATTACACTCTGCTTTAGTAAATTTACATTTTCTAATTACTTTGGAAAGAGCGGTATTTTATATTACATTTGCATTTTCTAATTACTTTGAGAAGAGTAGCATTCTACATGACGCTGTATTTTAATATGCAGCATTTAATCAGGCATTTTGTATTTGTAATTTAAATTACAATTAAGATATGCAAAGTCAATCGAGAAAATGTTAACTGAAAAAGCTCGTTTGAAAGATTCATGATTATAAAATGTAAAATTCATCCACAGAAGACGTATAAGTACATACGTGTGTTTAAAAATTTGAAACACTTAACCTTTAACTAACCTGGTCATTCTTTATCTGATAAATTTTGTAAAATCGACGCTGCTCTGAATAACCTTTTAGTTATGCTCGCCGCACCTGGTTGCAGTTTCTATAGGAAGTTAAAGGCAGCGGTAAATCTAGTGTCGAAGTTAGTTTATTATTCACTCACCGTAATCCACGGGACGCATTCGAATTCGAGTGTGTGCGAGTAAGGCGAATCGTTCCTCATGGGATTAGAAGGTACTGGTACCGGCGATCCTGCTATAATTCTGGCCGTGTACCCGGATTCCTTCAGGGTCCTCTTCAGCGACGCGATAGAACGAAGGTATCCCTGTGGATAGCTTGTCTTCGCCTAACCTTCCCACAACCAGCCCCACAATTCCGTGCGTCTCCTCTACAACCGCGTTTTTGGTCAGGTATTCCCACTGGCGCCACCTATAGTCGTACGGACTCTCTCGATTTCTCTAGCGCTCGGTCGACTCTCGGTAAGACTTCCCGGATAAGCGTGGACAGTATAGTGTCGTGTGACCTCTTAGTCGTCGACAAGTGCGGTGACAGGCGACCTTACTTTGTCAGCCAAATATCCATTCCGTCAGCAACTCGCGTGTCCAGTCTTATGGATGCGAGCAAGTCCTCGTTCCTTCTGCACGGTTCAAGCGGGTCACGTCTCGCCTACAGTGTAAGGTTGACAAGTTGGCTCGACAGCAAAACGTGAATCTGGGCAAAAATCGACAAAATTCACGTCTCTGGTAATTATACACTCTCAATTACCGATGAATTTCGCTTTAAAATACTTCAGAAAAGGTCTTTTTCTAGTGCGAAAGTGAGGTTATGACAGGAGGAGACGTGATGCTTTCAGGTTACAACGATACGTAAATTCCTTTTTAAATTGATACCTTATTCATTACTCATGACTTTTGCTTTAGAATACTTCATGAAAGGCCTTTCTTTCAAGTGAGAAAGTTAGGTTATGACAGGAGGAGACGTGATGCTTTCAGGTTACAACGATACGTAAATTTCTTTTTAAATTGATACCTTATTCATTACTAATGACTTTTGCTTTATAATACTTCAGAAAAGGAGAAGTGATGCTTCAGGTTACAATGATAAGTAAATATCTTTTTAAATTGATACCTTATTCAGTACTAATGATTTTTGCTTTAGAATACTTCAGAGAAGGCTTTTATTTCTAATGCGAAAGTGAGGTTATGACAGGAGGAGACGTGATGCTTTCAGGTTACAATGATAAGTAAATTTCTTTTTAAATTGATACCTTATTCATTACTAATTATTTTTGTTTTAGAATACTTCAGAAAAGGCTTTTCTTTCTAATGCGAAAGTGAGGTTATGACAGGAGGAGACGTGATGCTTTTAGGTTACAATGATAAGTAAATTTCTTTTTAAATTGATACCTTATTCATTACTAATGATTTTTGCTTTAGAATACTTCAGAGAAGGCTTTTCTTTCTAATGCGAAAGTGAGGTTATGACAGGACGAGACGTGATGCTTTCAGGTTACAACGATAAGTAAATTTCTTATTGAATTGATGCTGAGCCTTTTGGGTTCCCTTTAATATATTCATGTAAGAAAACAATAATTGTTATTTTTACCCTTCTGGCCGACGCACTGTGTCAACGAAACCTAATTGATCATTTTGACGTAATCCAAACACACAGAGCGTGTTACGTTATTAATTACATCTACTACATAGACGATTTTACTCAATGATTTTAAATTGGGACTTGTTCTATTCTTACATGTCACAGTTTCTCACGAATTTCAGTGTCGAGTCGTAGCTAAATCTATTCAACCAGATGTATCACGGATAATTCACTTTTCGACTCCGATAGGTCCGCTTCGGTTGCAAGATCTTGGTCGTTCGGCCATGGTGTCACTTCGTTGACGTAACCGTTGTAACGTGGTACTCGCAAGCATCCTCTGATCTCTTGCTTGCGGCGATATATGGCCTCCTCCATGGTCTGCGGCCCGCTAAGGAATTTAATAAATCGAGATCTAACCTGGTCAAACGATCCCTTGGTATCTGGTCCGCTTGAGTTACCTCAATCACTTCTTGTTTTGGTTTTCCTCCTTTCAGCCGTCTTCGCTCGGGCCCGGGAATTATGAGGTATAGTTGTCGGTATAGCTATTTTGTGCTCTTTCGGAACATTTGATACAATTGATCCGATTGCGTCTGACCGTGTCTATATTAATTGCGAGAACTAAATAGACATTTTCTTAATTCCAAAGAGCTGAAAAAATATAGTATTCCTAAATTCTTTAAATGTTGTCGTTGTGTTATGTTCTACTTACCCAGTTTTGTTACAAATGCATAAAATCTACAGTGTATTTGTTACATACTAAATAGCACCGAAATCCGATTTATTTTAAGCTATTTAAAGTTCTGACATGATCTGGGACACTAATCTGTTCTGAGACGCCCGAAGTTCTAACTCGTGCGGAAGGCTCTACCTTCCAATTTGTTTTGAATAGCGCCCAGTTATAGTTTAATTACAGTTGTATGGAATTCCGAGTCTATTTAGTTTCCGCGAAGTTTTCGTTTTATTTTAAGTCTGCGTTGCGCAGTATTGTGTGTTCAAAGAAATTTTGAAACTTCGTTTGCTGGGAGTGGAACTGGGCGATCCATGGATTTTGGGTGTTGCCCTGAGCAGTGCAACGTCTACTAAGTTGTACGCTATAACTCAGAACTATGGAATGATCAGTGGATTTTTAATACCGTGTTATTTGGCCTGTGAATAGAAAATTTTTTAACTTTAATAATTATTCAAAAAATTATATACATAGTTTACATATTAATATTTTAATATCATACTTCCTTTAAGAGAGTATTGCTGCTTCGTGACAATCCAAGGCAAAGGCTTGTAAATGTTTTACCTATCCAGTTAGGCGATTACTTTGCCAGGTTATAGTTTGGTTCAGTTTTCGACGGTCAGAGCGAAGGTGTTTGAGATAGCGGATAGAGTTTGGCTAACTGTGCCGGGTGGTCAGCATCCTGCCCGATAACCTGACTCAGGAGACCTGTGTCGTCTGTATACCATTGAGCACCACCTTGAAGAGCGTATAGAGTCTGTCGGATGGTCCAATGTTGAAGATGAACTCGTTCATGCGAGAAAGTACGCGCAACTTCACTAATATGGCCGTTCGTTTTACCTTACCATGAATTTGTCAACGTCCACTGCGTCCGAATATTGTCTAACTTGTACTATAAGTCAATGCGAACTATGATGGTACTATGTGGATAAATTATTTAGTTTGCTCTAAATAAAAAAGAATTAAAATCTGTGGAAGAACTATTCATTAATAGGTGTACAAGAAGTGCCGGTATGTTTAGTGTTAAATTGCACTTACTCATTTACCGTCGTAAATCCGGAGTTTAGCAATGAAAAATGATTTTCCAAATTTCGTTGCCCGGAGCTTATACGTATGTATAATGGATCGGCCTGTTTATTGGAAGTCCTTCTGATCCTCGGGATCGATTTCCATCCCTCACCCTATTATTGAAAGCAATATTTTTGACATTAGTCCCGCCTCACGACGCTTGTATGCACGTGCTTCATTCATATGCGCTCATATGGTAATACGACGAGAAAGGGGACGTTATATTCGCCGGTGGCACAGTCATCTGACTAAAAAATCCAATAAATTCCCCGGTTATTACTATTATTAACGGCATGCACCGATTACCAACAGCTTTCAATAAAACCTTGCTACCGGGATCACGTGGCTCCGTAATCCATGGCAGATATTAAATTAGAAATTTATCCCGTGACAAGACGCCGATAATCACATTGACAACATTTGTATTTGGATTCGCGAGAAGTCGCAAGAACAGTTTCATACAGAAACTATTCTCGGTACTCGTTACGAATTTTCTGAGACGTTCTTCATTATCCTTGCTTTTCTGATTTACTAAGGTAAAGAAACCTTTGTGTGCGAAGTAAAATTAAAAGAGATGCCTCGCGTGAGCATCTGCTAAAAGCGTATGGCCGCCGGTGTCTGTGTACCTGAAAACGCGAGACAGAGCAGCGAGGGAACTTCGAAATCTTGAAAAATGAGTTTGCTGGAAAAGTAATAAACAGCAAATCTCATTCTCATTAACGCAAAGTGGATGAGGGTATTAAATTTTTCATCTCGATTATACATTTTCTGTGTTTTCAGTGCTTTTTATTGAACGCGCTATCTGTCGAAAGCCCTTCGCTGGAAATCCCACATCTTTACACACGCATAACTTTTGAACTAGTGATCTTCTAGGATCGAATCTTGGATATTCGGCATTTTCTCGCAGAAATCCACAGGAATATGTAAAAGAAAGTATAAAAAATTTTTGGTTTCTCGAGGGAAAATTTAAGCATTTAATAAATATTTTATGATAAATCGTAAAACCTCGTGCAGGCTTGTTGACGCAAAGAAATAAAACGGAAGCGTTTCGATACAATTTTCGCATGTCCTGTAACCTAACAGACACAAAGATAGACAAAGCCAGTTTGCTTGTAGGGGAGGGTTTGCATAGGCCCGCATGATAACTGAAAGAACTTCGTTGCACACTCAGTTACTTCAAATGAAGCAGAAACCGATTCCCGTCCATGGTTTACGACGAAGCTCCATGGCGCTGTGACGCAGTCATAAACCTTTCGATAAAGAAAGAGCATGGACATGTCTGTTTTACGTTTTTTTTTAGATATCTCAACTTGCGCATCCTACATTCACTAGTGTTCTTGCTTACGCTCATCTCGGTTAAACTTTACCTCAGGAAACCAGAAATGTTCAACATTTTTTTATGTAATCCCATAGATTCTGGCGAGAAAATTCCGAAAATCCACGTTTCAACTCTAGGGGGTTGGTAGCTCAAAAGTTATGCATGTGTAAAGAAAATATGCATAAGGAGAGATAGATAAATATTTACGTGAAACCTGGTTGCAAAATCGATTGTAACTCTGCTAATATTCCAGGAATATATTTTCGAGGTATGCTAATATTGCTTTCTGTAAAAACAGAATTGAAATTTAATTATTATTTCATTATTTCCATAGAAATATAATTCATCGTTTTTGTTGGTATACATTCTTTACTTAATTGATAGAAAGATGTCTCCATTTAATTAATAACAGCATCTGCGAGCTACGCATAAAGCAAGTTAATAACCTTTGCTGATAGAATGATGAATTGAAAGATTGATCATTACTGGCCATCAATCGTTACACGGATAATTTACTTGAACGGATTGATCGAGCATCCTCAATACTCCCACCGCTACGGAGCGATTTAATGAAATTTTACCACTGACTTGTACAATGAATAACGGTATTCATGCGGCTACCGAATTATGCAATTAAACGGACGCGATTAAATTAACCTTCATTTTATTCGGAGTTCTGCACGCCCGTTGGTAAATCGCGCATCACTTGATAGGTGGGCCGATTACAGCTCTCTCTTTTTTTTTTCGAAGACCGTGTTTGCCCCGACACTTTCTGAATGCGTGTGTTACATGAATTTAATTCGCGTACAATGAAAAGAGCCAATTTATCGGAATATCGGAATTGTTCGTTAACTGCGTGAAATTTCATCACGTTCGGTAATCGGAGTTGTTGCTCGGTGATATTTTGTTCCATCGGGAAAATCATCAAACATGGAAATATCTCAATCTTGAGCGTATACAGCGTGTGTCCCATTTTAATCGATAAACGCGATTAACTCGAGAACCGTTCGTTATTTGAAAAAATGTTTCACACGAAACATTTTCCGAGTGAGTGTACGCACGAAGGACAGGAGAAGGTTATGTTTATTTTTTCAAATGGAATCGCATAATTTTCGCGATATCAAAATTAAAATATCTTCCAGGGTAATAGTTTTTCGACATAAATAGGTTGATACATTTTAAAGACTAGAGATGAGCTTAAAATCGGTGTAGATAATTACCAAGAAAAGTATTCGACTATTTCCCTCGGGAAGCTCCTGGAAATTCCACTAATTTCGAAATAAAATATATACAATGGGGGACAAAAGTATTTGTAAACTTGGAATATAGAAATAAAAGCAACAATATCTTTTATGTTAGTAATTGTATTTAAACATATGTAGCTTTATATTGTATACAACACTTATAACAACAAATGAGCAAAAACAAAACTTAATTACATTACTTTGTAACTTACAATGGCAAAAATGTCACAAAATGGCGAGAAACTGCAGGGACAAAAGTATTCGTACATTTCATTATTACAAGTGTTGCAATTAATTCAACGAGAATTTTCTAAATTAATACTTAGTAGGATAGCCCTTCTGACGAATTACATCGTGTAATCTATTGGGCATTGATAATACTAAACTTTTAATGAAGTCAGGTTCTAAATTACACCATTCTCTTTTTAATATTTCTTTTAAATATTCTTTCGATATTATGTCGTATTTTCGTACATTTTTTTCAAGTTTCGCCCATACATATTCGATGGGATTTAAATCAGATTATTGCGGAGGACTTACTAACATTTGGGGAGTATTATATAATAACCATTGACGCACTATATAGGCTGTATGTTTCGGATCACAGTCTTGTTGAAAGTAAAATGTTCTCCCAATACCTAATTTATCAGCACTTTCGTGTAAATTTTCTTTTAAAATATTCAATATGAATGTTTATCCATTATTCTATCTATCATTACTAATTTTCCGACTCCAGAAGCAGCAATACATCCCCACACCATTACACTTCCACCTCCGTGTTTCGTCGTCGGTTGCATATTTTTGGGATCCAATTCAGTATTAGCTCTCCGCCACACTTTTTTATGACTCTCCGACTCAAAAATATTAAATTTCGACTCATCGGAAAATATTACATTCTTCCAGAAGTCGTCGCTAGCGTTTATGTATTCTTCTGCAAATTCTAATCTCTTTTTTTAATTTACTTTGCTGATGAGTGGTTTCCTCCTCGCAACTCTGCTGTTATATCCTCCCCGATGTAGCACTCTTCGTACTGTTTTCGGATGAACTTCCTTGTGCATATATTCTTGAAGGTGTCTCACGATTTCCGATGCACTGGTATCTGGTTTTTTTTTAATAATTCGGACGATTTTACGCTCTTTTCTCACAGTTAACTTCCGGAGTCTGCCGGTACTTTCTTTATTCTGCAATGTTCTCTCTTTTTTATATTCACTTACTATTATACTCTGTATAGTTGATCGACTTCTTTTTAGTATTTCTGATATATTTCTATATGATTTGCCCTCTTCGTATAACTGTATAATAATTTTCCGTTCTTCCAACGTAGTTTTATTGCGTTTTCTCCCCATATTGCAAATATTCACTAATAACGTGTACTCGCCACGACCAGAATTAATGAAACTAACATGATATCTTCTAAAGTAATATTTACATTAATCGGAATGTTGTGATTCCTTCGTAACTGCTGTGTTTATCAACAGAAATGGTGGTGTACGAATACTTTTGTCCTGACAATTTCTTACAGTAGTGTGAATTTTTAATTCATTTCAAGTTACCAAGTGATGTTATTGTCTTTGTTTTTTGCTCATTTGTTGTTAGAAGTGTAATGTATAATATACAGTTACGTATATTTGAATATTGAAAACATTGTTGTTTTTATTCCTATATTCTAAGTGTACGAATACTTTTGTCCCACACTGTAAATAGGTTGATACATTTTAAAGAGTAGAGATGAGGTTAAAATCGGTGTAGATAATTACCAAGAAAAGTATTCGACTATTTCCCTCGAGAAGCCACTGGAAATTCCACTAATTTCGAAATAAAATAATATAAAACCGGTCGTTCGGCCGGATAGGGTGGTTTTGTCATTAAAAACTGTTCCTAGTTCTTAATTCCGCGGTGTCCGTGCTAAATCCCGATCCTACACCGGAAGGGACTATAATATAGACGGCGAGTCAAGCCGTAAAGATTCGTTCGCTTCTTTCCGCGTATTTTTCTTAACGGTGGTAGGGAAGGGTCTGAACAGTGACACCAAGAATTACGGACCACCCCGTAGGATATAAGAGTCTCGGCCTTCTTTCGTCGCGTAATTGAATCCTTCGAAATCCTTCGTTCCGTAGAGCGTTTCTTTTAAACTTCTCGCCTTTCTGTCTCTCCGGCTTCCGCATACTTTTAATTACGGTAAAATGCTCGTATTTATCGGGTATTCCCCTTTGTCGTAAGAAATTGAAAAAGTTTGACGGAGCTCTCCTATTCAACTAACACCGGCAGTTCACCCGGTGTATATACGCTCGCCGTTCGGAGAAGGGACGATTACTTAAAAACCTCCTTATTTGCAGCCGATACTCGGTTATATCTGCCGCTCGCCACCGCCACCGCCACCGCAGACACCGATGAGCAAAGTTTCGCGTAAATTGAGTCTGGTCGGGAGAGGTGATCGCCTTGATTTGATAGAAACAGAAATGCAATTAGAATCGGAACCGAAAGACTGCCACCGCCGGGCCCGGCCGCCACCGTGCCGGGATCGTAACCTACATTGAAACCGCCTTTTTCTTCAGCTACCCCCTACCCCCCCCCACCTCTGCGCCTTTCATGGCTGATTCGTTGTTCGTCAAAATTGTTCGTTCGATGTAATCGAGTTCCTTCGCTTCCAATTGGTCCCCTCCCACCACACTCGCGTTAATACCTGTATTTAAAGCTTGAAACGGACTCGAGTTGGTTCTTTCCTCAATGGATCGCGTAACCGTGTTTTATCGAATCCCTTAAGTGCACGATACTCTTCCTTTCTTTCTTTCTTTCTTTCTTTTTTTTTCAACTGTGTATAGGCCGTTACCTATCCGCCATTACCGGGAAATAGAAACGGGGAACGATTGAATGCTAAATATATGGAACAAGTGGCGAAGTTTGAAACGATCCTCAGTCGCGGAAAGCGTGATATTACGTGCCGAGCTTTGTTCGATGACTATTGGTCGGAAAGTCTAATGCAATCCTTTAAAGCAGCGACGAGGAACCCGCGGATTGTCCAAGACTACAGCGAATTCTCAATGTACAGTGATTTCTCTATATATGTCGCCAAGGCCAGGATTATAAACGTCGCGGAAGTATCCCCACTACCGAGTATACCCCGCGAGGGGCCACGAAGGTATGTCTCCTCTCGGTATACCTCGCGGTAGTAGGGATAATTCCCCGACGTTTATCATTCAGGCCTTCGCGACATATACAGAGAAATCACTGTATTTATGTCACGTCACTTTTGAAATTCAGAGTGATTATCTATAGTATCATCTATAGTATCAAGTACAAATCTATAGTAAATAATCAACAGTATAAATTAGAAAGTAGAAGTAAAAAGTCCGTTATTTTGCGAGATGTAAATATAAAAAATTCAGCGCTACCTTAACACTGGAACTACCAACGGGGTCAAAATGACTTGTTTGACATTTCTTATAATTATAACTCATTTCAGGTACATTTTGTTTCTGAAAATTTTGTACGACTTTTTCTAAGATATACAAATAATTAATTCTGTAAAACAGTTTTCTTTTTTTTTTATCATTTTGTTGTAAAATTGTATGCAGTATATCTACATATACCGAGATGAGTCATTTTGACCCCTCACGGAACATAGGTTTTCGGTGCTGTTCTGTTGTATCGTGGAAATTTTTGTGGCACGTAGTCTGAAAGATACACAGATAAACCGTTATTTTCTGTCATAATACCTATAGAAAATCGAAAATTTATAATTTTATTGCGTTACGCACCCAATAAACCTGGCCACTCATTAGCGTAGCAATTTATCATCTAGTCGTAAAAGAAAATATTTTCAAAACTCAAAGATCTGTCAACAACCAAAAAAATGTTGTTAGTTACATTTACAGGGGGGCGGGTTTTTACGGTTACATTTTATAACAATACCAAATTTCGCGTAGATGTTACGGATCAAATGGCTCGGAAATATACTGTGAAAGCTGGATCCCGAAGATGGTCATTACAAGTGTTTTACAATATCCTAGATCTTGCCGGAATAAATGCCTGGAAACAACAGGAGAAAATATTTCAAGAAAAGACTTTTTATTCCAGTTATCCGAAGAACTTGCAATTGACTACAAAGAACTAACCGGTCGATCTACAGTTCAAGCAGAAGGAATATCATCATCTATATCGTCACAAAACCAGACACACATTTCGATGAAACGTAAACGGTGTCAAATAGCACAGTGTACTAATAATAAAACGAACAATATTTGTGGTACATGCCATAAAACGAGTCTGTGGTAAATGTTCTGCTAAAATAACTGTAACTTGCAAAAAATGTCTTTGATTTTTATGCATAATTATTTAATAAATTATTGCTATTATATTACTATTATTATTCAGATTATATTCAATTTTTGTTCATAAAATTAAAAAATATATAAAAACGTAAAAATTGCTGTCTTTTCTTAACCCTTTGCACTCCGCTGTCCCCTCTCAGGGGACATTAAAGTTTATTAGCGATTACGGGGAATTAATTTATTCCAGCGCAACTTTAAATAAAATATTGATTTTTTTGCAAATATATATTCCTCGATGTCAACCAATTCATATAAGTCCAATATCATTATAATACGTTACTTGGTTCCAAAATTATACTAAATAATACGAGGATTTGTAAATTTCTGCCAGAATGGTTCGGAGTGCAAAGGGTTAAATGTCTTAGTAATTTAAGAAACAGTCATTTTGACCCCTCCGGTAGACGTAGGTATACGTCAATCGTCGGTAGTTCTAGTGTTAAGATGAAATTTCAGTTTGTAAAAATTGTTGTAGTTATGCCGTACGATTTAAACCTTCATTTGTCCGGCAGTGTGTATCAAGTAGAGGAGATGGAGCGTCGCTAAAATATTCGAAAAAGTACGCATTAGCAAATTTGTTTTCGCGGTGAACGGGAACAGTAACCCGAACGAGAGAGTACCTTCGCTGCTGACGTAGCAGTTCACCGTCCCATATTTAGACGCTCGTGGGAATTTGCGTGGTTCCTTTACAGATTGAATCTAGGACACCTGGTTTATTTTCCAGAAAGAAACAGAGTTCGTTGTATTATTTTCTTCTTCTTTTTTTTCACTCTTCTTTCTGCTTTATCGCTTTATACCGATGCTGCCCTACAATTCTTCAAGAACTTCGCGTAGTTTAAACTTCGCTGGCTAACTTTAGCACCACCGACGACGTTCGAACGCATGCTACCGTATGAAACTGTCAGGCCACATTGGCAGCAGAAAATATCGTCTCGTGGATATTCATCTCTGAATAGCGAGAATCCCTGTAAAAGAGCCTGCTACAAAATTAAATCTCTGCGGTCCGAATTTGTTGACAGATAGGCACCTGCCAAGTTCAATTTTTTGTTTCTTTTTTTTTCTTTTTTACATAAACCGCAACTGGCGTGCATACGTGCCTGGATGCAGCGAGGATCTCGCAGAGCCGTGGAAAATTTAGAAAATAGGTATTTCAAACACCGCGAAATATTGATATTAAAAAATATTAATTCTGATAAAATCGTATTTGAAATCAGAAGTATCACTTCAAGCGAATACAAATTTTTTAATTACCAGGATGGTAATATAGTTTATGGTTATTTGTTTATTTGAAAATTATTCTATCATTAATTTAGAATACGTTTTCCGTCTTTGGAGACATATATATGTTTCTACGCGTATTTATTAAAAACATTTTTAGACATCTATTTCAACTTCTTTGGGAACTTTTTCGTTTCTGTCCACGAGGGAACAATAATCTTTGATATTTTTATTTACAGTGCTATCCTTTTAGAAGTACTGTCAACTTAAATTACAAAATGGCCAGCAGCGGAATATTGTTTAATGTAACGTAACCTTTCGTTATTACATTCGTGCGTAATTACTTCGCAACTTTTAATTCCGTAACAGACCTGTTACCCGGGTCGTAATTACACACAGAAAGGGGAGTTGTATCGTAGGATTTCGAATTGTGAAATAATTTAATTACAAAAATTACGAGGCAATCCTGATTTGAAAATTGTTTCGAGATATTTCCCATTTCGAATTATTCACAATAAAAATTAACGAAGTTAATAAGAACGGCGGTGTTTTTAATTACTCTCGCGTCACAGGTTTTTCATTGCTGCGGCATACATTAACATTTTCTTGCTCTATTTTACATGTGAACTACTCGTTTTTATTATAAATGCGTAAAGCTTGCAGTCCACGCGTCGAGGGGGACATTTCTCTCTAAAAATCGTGTGATTTCAAGATCGATAAATTACACAATTATTTATAGTTTTTTCAGCCAGATTTAGGTGCGATTTTTGTGCGGAGTATCTCGGCGACGTACTGAAATATTTGAATGGGCCGCAAATGAGCAAGCAGATTCGAACACGTTCGAGCAGCTATGCATAATAGAACGCTCGAGAAGGTTGCAGAAATGTTCATGTACCCCAACAAACTTCCGTGCTCTCGAAACGTTCGAACGAATGAGACGTTCGAAATTTTCAAGCCTCCGAGGCTTGAAAACGAACTATCGACGTTCTCCCCTTCCTCGGCCCTGAAGACCGCAGGCAACTGAGGCCGCAGGAAAAAGGTAAACACAGAATGAATCACGCATGAACAAAAATTTAAACTTTTCTTCTTTCCGCTTCCCTTTCGTGGAAACCGTCCTAGGCAGACCGCCGAGATTCACTCGCTGAACACACATAGGGTGAGCGACCCAATTACTGTGGGGGTACCAACCAGCCTATATTAATTTTACTTATTTTCAAAGAATAATAAATAAAAAAGATATATATATATATACAGGGTGTCCCACATAAATGATAACACCTAAATGTCTTTCGTATTTACAGTCCTATCAGAAAACTTCAGAGGACAAAGTGACGCTATTGCAGGGGGGCAATATAATGATGAAGAAAAACATTTTTTATGTCGTGTTTTTAATGAAATTTCAAGGTCACCGATGTTTTTTTAAATGGAATAGTATATTTTTTTGCTTACATTCTGATAGAGTGTTTCAAGACGAATACAATGACCTATTATGAAGGTCATTCAAGGTCACTCAAGGTCAACTGAAAGAGAAAACTGATTATCTCAAAGCACACTTCGAATACATGGATACTTTGATACTGCTACTACAGGTGTTCAAAATGGCGACCTTGAACATGGAGTCTAAATCGAGAAGTCAACAAACAGAGACCTTGGTCCCTAAACGTCTGGTGCGGCCTTCTTCATAATAAAATAATTGTGCCATATTTTATTGATGGCACGCTAAATAGTACTAAGTACCTGAGAATCTTAGAAGAAGTTTTGCCAGAATTGTTAGAAGACACTTCACTGGACATACGACAATCCATGTGGTTCCAGCAAGACGGATGTCCTGCTCATTCAGCGCGCAATGTTACAGAATTTCTAAATAGAAAATTTGGAGATTATTGGATAGGTCGATCAGAAAGTAACAAATGGCCGGCACGATCCCCAGACCTGACACCTCTCGATTTTTATTTGTGGGGAAAATTAAAGGCAGAAGTGTACCGATTTTGAACACCTGTAGTAGCAGTATCAAAGTATCCATGTATTCGAAGTGTGCTTTGAGATAATCAGTTTTCTCTTTCAGTTGACCTTGAGTGACCTTGAATGACCTTCATAATAGGTCATTGTATTCGTCTTGAAACACTCTATCAGAATGTAAGCAAAAAAATATACTGTTCCGTTTAAAAAATCAGAGTTGACCTTTATATCACCTTGACGCCTCCACCTACAGAAAAATTGGTAATACCAGATTATGAGCCCCCCGATACCAAGTAAGTTTGGTCTAATGCATTTTCTCCCATCTTCAAAAACAAGCGAGTTATTCAGGTGACCTGTTTAAAATACCCCACCCTGTATATTAACTGATTTTAACGAAAGGAATTTAATATCTCTTTTCAAATATTCATTATGCATTAAAAAGAAGTATTGAGTGAATTCTCGATATATGTCTACAACACGGGTCTTGCCAGCGTCATGTATCGTCCAGGCCTTGGCGAAATATATAGAGAAATCACTGTATAAAAAGTATCATGCTAAAGAAATATAAAACTATAAATTGTACTATGAACAATATAAGTTATCCTTCTTCTGCTGCATTCGCTCCCGGACGAAATGAAACTTTAACCCTTAGGACTCAAATGGCAATTATAAGGCGCCACTAAGAATTGCTATATCATTATTAGATGATGTCACTTCTATTGCGCATTTTGGGTTATCATAGTTCTTTCTCGTGATATTGTTGATGTCTCTCCTGTTTGTTCTCAGGGTGCTAACCGATCTTCATTTGCGCGTTTTGCAGAATGCTGAGTTGCTGTTTTTGGCTTCTCGTTACTGCGTCACGGTATTGCGCAGTTCGAGTTAACATAATTCTTTACATTATATATGTGTATAATTACGTATGTATCTATTTAACGGTTAACGCTGGTTATTTTATTGTTTTATTTCTAAGCTTACCTCTCTCGTGGCATTATCGGATTTTGTGATAGTTCTTTATTAGATTGATTAATCATTGACGGTCGAACCACCGGACGTGACAATAAATTACTAAAAATTTCAGTATTGTGCGAGTAAATTCCACCATTTTCGTAGGTACAACATGAAAAAGAAATATATAGAAGGGAAATATTTTAGGTCAGAAGAAATGTTTCGTTTTGGAGTTAAATAACATCGAGTGCAAAGGGTTAATTATTAATTTTGAATTGTACAAAGTTTCATAAACTAAGGGCAGTATTGATAGTTGTCTACGTTGAAGGATAAGAAGATTCTTATTTTCCGTAAATGTTGGTCGTTCTCCTTGTTGCATCGAGTGCAATTGAAAGCTAACTTCGTTGGTTTGAATATGCCAATACGTAGCGGAGATAGTCGTTTAATTGCAAACAAACGAAATGAAAAATCGATAATAGATAGGATACCGGGGATTCCAGTCTTATTGGAACCGTAACAAGAAGTGGGAGGTTTTACCTGGCTGATTGATTACCTAGTTAATTGCATGAACTTTGATACTTGCAAGCATTTCAGGCATTTCAGGCAACGATCGAGACTCCGCTGCAAACACTCGTGCCACGTTGACATTATTATTCCACTGAAAGCGTGAAAAACAATTATGAAATAAATACGAACATTCGTTGCAACCCAATAATTGTTTATGTTACGAATAACCGAGATTAAAAGACTGCAAATTTTCAAGATTATTTAATTACGAAGCGGTAAAAATATTTAAACAATTTGATAATTCTGCTACATTCTTTTGAACTTCTTGATATTAATAGAAATTAACGTAGAGTTCTATTTATCTTTTCTGCAATTTTTATTTTATATAAAATTCCGCGACAATTCTGCTATATTCTTTTGAACTTCTTCATATTACTAGTAGTTAACGTAGAGTTCTATTTATCTTTTCTGCAATTTTTATTTTATATAAAATTCCGCGATAATTCTGCTACATTCTTTTGAACTTCTTCATATTACTAGTAGTTAACGTAGAGTTCTATTTATCTTTTCTGCAATTTTTATTTTATATAAAATTCCGCGATAATTCTTCTACATTCTTTTGAACTTCTTGATATTAATAGAAGTTAACGTAGAGGTCTATTTATCTTTTCTGCAATTTTTATTTTATATAAAATTCCGCGATAATTCTGCTACATTCTTTTGAACTTCTTCATATTACTAGTAGTTAACGTAGACTTCTATTTATCTTTTCTGCAATTTTTATTTTATATAAAATTCCGCGATAATTCTTCTACATTCTTTTGAACTTCTTCATATTACTAGTAGTTAACGTAGAGTTCTATTTATCTTTTCTGCAATTTTTATTTTATATAAAATTCCGCGATAATTCTTCTACATTCTTTTGAACTTCTTGATATTAATAGAAGTTAACGTAGAGGTCTATTTATCTTTTCTGCAATTTTTATTTTATATAAAATTCCGCGATAATTCTGCTACATTCTTTTGAACTTCTTCATATTACTAGTAGTTAACGTAGAGTTCTATTTATCTTTTCTGCAATTTTTATTTTATATAAAATTCCGCGATAATTCTTCTACATTCTTTTGAACTTCTTGATATTAATAGAAGTTAACGTAGAGGTCTATTTATCTTTTCTGCAATTTTTATTTTATATTAAATTCCGCGATAATTCTGCTACATTCTTTTGAACTTCTTGATATTACTAGAAGTTAACATAGAGTTCTATTTATCTTTTCTGCAATTTTTATTTTATATAAAATTCCGCGATAATTCTACTACATTCTTTTGAACTTCTTCATATTACTAGTAGTTAACGTAGAGTTCTATTTATCTTTTCTGCAATTTTTATTTTATATAAAATTCCGCGATAATTCTACTACATTCTTTTGAACTTCTTGATATTACTAGAAGTTAACGTAGAGTTCTATTTATCTTTTCTGCAATTTTTATTTTATATAAAATTCCGCGATAATTCTACTACATTCTTTTTTAACTTCTTCATATTACTAGTAGTTAACGTAGAGTTCTATTTATCTTTTCTGCAATTTTTATGTTATATATAATAAAATTCCGCGATAATTCTGCTACATTCTTTTGAACTTCTTCATATTACTAGTAGTTAACGTAGAGTTCTATTTATCTTTTCTGCAATTTTTATGTTATATATAATAAAATTCCGCGATAATTCTGCTACATTCTTTTGAACTTCTTGATATTACTAGAAGTTAACGTAGAGTTCTATTTATCTTTTCTGCAATTTTTATGTTATATATAATAAAATTCCGCGATAATTCTGCTACATTCTTTTGAACTTCTTGATATTACTAGAAGTTAACGTAGAGTTCTATTTATCTTTTCTGCAATTTTTATTTTATATAAAATTCCGCGATAATTCTGCTACATTCTTTTGAACTTCTTCATATTACTAGAAGTTAACGTAGAGTTCTATTTATCTTTTCTGCAATTTTTATTTTATATAAAATTCCGCGATAATTCTGCTACATTCTTTTGAACTTCTTCATATTACTAGAAGTTAACGTAGAGTTCTATTTATCTTTTCTGCAATTTTTATGTTATATATAATAAAATTCCGCGATAATTCTGCTACATTCTTTTGAACTTCTTGATATTACTAGAAGTTAACGTAGAGTTCTATTTATCTTTTCTGCAATTTTTATTTTATATAAAATTCCGCGATAATTCTGCTATATTCTTTTGAACTTCTTGATATTACTAGAAGTTAACGTAGAGTTCTATTTATCTTTTCTGCAATTTTTATTTTATATAAAATTCCGCGATAATTCTACTACATTCTTTTGAACTTCTTGATATTACTAGAAGTTAACGTAGAGTTCTATTTATCTTTTCTGCAATTTTTATTTTATATAAAATTCCGCAAGTCCAGTTATTCAATATTGTAGTGGCCAGGTCTGGGCCGGGTTTTCTTTCATAATATAAAACACTTTGCAAATTCTCTGCGGTTTAACAACCGTACCGTTTGAAGACGAGGCGAGATGAGGAAAGCAAGAACTCTCCCTCGTCTCCACGTCGACAAGCACGAGATGAATGAAGCATAATATTTAACCACTTCCTTATGCTATTCTTTAAAACAGAGTTTCAAGTGTATGTTGTGGAAGTTGATGTTCGCAAATCAAGCGAGATCGTTCGAGCTTCCGCTGGAAAACAATGGCTTCTCCTAAACGGAAGTGTTCTGAAGAGTGCTCGATCGCTTTTTAGTATTATCTGTCACGAAAAGCCCGCGAGGAAGCTTTCAGTTCCTCGCATTCCGTGACCTCCTTTTTCTATACACTTTCGTCTCGTTAATTCGACATAATACGAATTTCCATTAAGAAGATATTTATCCGTTCAATTTGACATTTTCGTCCGAGTATTCGGGATTGACGTTTATGGATTTCCGGAGATGATTTCTCGTAATTATCCTAAAGAGAAACACAGTTCTTGTATTACGTAGCGCGATTCGTATTTTAATACAGCAAATTAAATCAAAATCAATAAACATTTAAACACGCTTAAACAACAATAAAATATTCAAACAATTTCGATCGGTCTCCACATATCATTATGAATATATCGTGGTTTATAGCCGCATTGCAAAAGTTTTAGTCTGTATGAACTTTTGTTGTTTGGCTGTCTCATTCAACAGAATTCGAGGCAGCTAAATTTTACGTTTAATTTATTTGGCCATTGTCGAAGGAAATCAAATTTTATTTCATTTTAATTTCTCTTTACACAGATTTAAATTTTTTGCAGACAAAAGAGAAATTGAAATGAAATGCAATGTTATTTCTTTCAATAGTGGACCAATAAATGAAACGTAAAATTAAAATTTTTTCAAACTTTGTCGAATCTTGTATTCTACTATTTTTTACTAATGACAAATTATAAATATCAATCAATTAAAATGATCATAATACATATTCGTGATTTATAGAACATTAGATATTAATTTCAGAATCTATGTGTATAACGAGAATGTTAATATTTACATTATAATTATGGTTCTATCAAGCCAATATAAATTATGAGAAATGAAGAAAGATCATATATTTTATCAATTGGATCATCGAATAATGCGTGAAAGCCGGAGAAAATTACGCAAAAGTAAAACAGTGTGTTTAAATAAAGTTATAGTGTTTGCAATATTAATATTTAATACTTTCTCGCTTGAACATTTTCCTCAGATTATCCTAGCTTTTTCCGAGTGCCTTATCAGCAGATTATTTCTTCCTTGTTCTTCATAAAAGTTTGATATTTACTTACACTTTTATAACACGTTTTATCGTCTTCTACGCGTATTCTCCTAATGTAGTTACAACTTCTCAAGGATGACTTTGCGCTTCCTATTCAATGTATATACGCAATCCAACGGCCAGGCGAATTTTCTCAAACTATACTGTGCCGAACGTGTGAAATTTTATCCAACTCAAAAATGATTCCTAGAACCTGGATGCTTTCAACGTTTTTAAAAATGCAGATATCAAACAGTGGAAATCACGCGAAGCGAATAATCGCAAATAATAAAAATATTCAGTGATTTATTTCGTAGCAAGTGTGATTAATATTTATCCCGTCACATTTTTAATATTTATTCTGTCAAACAATTGTTCATATGGTTCAATATTGAGAAAGTTGCTTTTAAACCTGTACAACTATACGTCACTGTGTGTAGTTTATTCTGTTTGCTACAGGAAAGTGAATACAGCGATTTCTCTAGCCAAATAGTATTCAACGTCTTAAAGACGTCTGTTTTACGTCCATTTTTGGTCTGAACGTCTTACGTCCCAAAAAGACGTCTGTAGGACGTCTTGAAGACGTCTTTCCCGAGACGTCGTTTTTACGTCCGCAATAAGACGTCTTAAAGACGTCTTTTACGAGATGTCTTTAAGACGTTTCATTTCAGACGTCTTTCTCGAGACGTCGTTTTTACGTTCGAAATAAGACGTCTTAAAGACGCCTAACAGACGTTTTAAAGACGTCTTAAAGACGTTTAACGGTCGTTTTAAAGACGTCTTAAAGACGTACAGTTTTTTCACGAAGACGTTCCAGAGACGTTCAGAAGACGTTCGTAGGACATTCAAGACGTCTTTAAGACGTCTCTGTGCTATCTGGGTATACAGGGTCATCCGTTTTTAAACGGCCAAACGTCAACCAGCTATAGAGGACCCCAAATGGAACAACTTTAATTTTTAATTTTTAAGTTAATTTTTAATTTCTTGAAAAATCGCAAAATTTTGAAATTTTTCCAATAATTTCGTGTTAATTTTTGTCTTGAATTAAGCAATTTATTATGCATGAATCCGAATTTTTCGAAGTTATTTCATTCAGTCTCCACGGCGTGCCCCATGTCAAAAAAACCAAGATCCGAAGGTCATACAAAAAAGTTTACTTAATAAAAAAGATGCCCCTATTTATTTTAAACCAAACAAAGGAAAAATCATCAAGATACATAATTGCAGTCCTAATATATTTAATCTTAAGTGAACGCAAAAAATGATGGGTTTTTGCAATTATCTAAAAATCAAGACCGAACCAAAAAAAGTGTTAGGGGTGAAAGTTGTTTCATTTGGGGTCCTCTAAAGCTGGTTGACGTTTGGCCGTTTAAAAACGGATGACCCTGTATATGTCGCCAAGGCCTGGATGATAACTGTCGCGGAATTATCCCCACTACCGTGGGGTATACTTAGAGGCCTCGGACGCCGAGGAGTGTAAACATAGCGCGACGCTGGCAAGGCCCGTGTTGTCGACATACATACAGTAAGGAGCAAAACTGAACCAATAACCACAAGTTTTGTATAAATCATTATTTATTACTAGGAATATAGAAGAATAACAAAAAATCAACATTATAATTATTTTTATCATAGTTTGAAGTAACTTAAGAATTTTTTTTCAATAATTAATGTCTCCTCGTTTAGCAATGGCAACAAAAATAGACTGCCTCGGTTTTACACCATGTCCAATACATGGCAATATTTAATATATAATTTATTTTTAATATTTCGTCCACAACCCCTGTGCTTGTAAAACTGCACTAATTCGCTTTGGCATACATTCTACTAATTTTTTGCAATAATCCGGAGATATTTATTTCCACTGTTCTTGAATTCTATCATACAAATCTGTGATTGATGTTGGTTGGGAGTCATATGAATCCCGAAGTCGTCTTTTTAGTAAACCCCATAGATTCTCTATGGGGTTGAAGTCAGGGCTCTGTGCAGACCAATCCAGAACAGAAAATTTTTTAGTACAGAGCCAATTTTTTACACTTTTAGCAGTGTTCTGAGGGTCTCGATCATGCATTAAAATTACATTCTTTTCTTCAAAAGGCATATTTTCAACAACATCTATGAGATGATCTTGTAAAATATCCTTGTACATGTACTGATTCATGATGCCATTAATTCGGTGCAGTGATCCAACACCAAATGCTGTTAGGCACCTCCAGAACATTAGGGATCCGCCTCCATGCTTTAACGTTTGTTTCACATGTCGTGGTTTAAGCCTTTCATTTTTACGAATCCAGCACCAAGACATGCCATCTAAACAAATTCTGTTAATTTTGGTCTCGTCTGACCAAATAACCCGTTCCCAGTCAATAATTGTCCAATTTTGATATTTTGTAGCAAATTCCAAACGACGTTTAATATTTTCTTCGATAACATTGGCTTCTTTTCTTTTCTTAATGCTTCTAAACTCAACTCCTTTGAGGGTTCTTCGTGCTGTCCACTGACTTATTTGTATATTCGTATCTTCTTTTAATAATTTTGCAGCCATAATGGAACTTGAAGCTTCACCAGATGTGACAAACCGTATAATCCTTCGTTCATCCTGCCGTGATAATATTTTTGGTCTTTCTCCAACATTTAATAATATACTTTTACAGTATTTTTTTCTTATTCTCTGCACTGTCGATTGACTAACACTGCAGGTTTTCGCCGTCTTACGCGCTGACAAGCCGTCATTCAAAAGAGAAATGACCTTTTTTTACACAATTTGAAGCAATTGACTTCATATTTATTCTTACTTCACTTGCGTGCTTTTCCGTTCGACTGATTGCGAAGAACTGAGTGTTAAGACGTAGACTAATAGTTTGTGAACATACCAAAGTGCTAAATGTAATCATACGACTAGAACATCCCACGTAAGCATTTCTTGTAGGGACCGGTGCAAAACCGAGTCAATCTATTTTTGTCGTCATTACTGAACGAGGAGACATTAATTATTGAAAAAAATTTCTTAAGTTACTTCTAACTATGACTAAAACAATTATAGTGTTGATTTTTTGTTATTCTTTTATATTCCTAATAATAAATTATGATTTATACAAAACTTGTGGTTATTGGTTCAGTTTTGCTCCTTACTGTATATCGAGAATTAACTGTACTTGCTAGAAATTTTTTCATCGATAAGGTCGGTCATGATCGTACTTCTCACAAGTGGAATCACTCGTGGTTATTGAACACGCTGAACGTAATCAATGCGGATAGTAAACACGTCAGCGAGCAACCAAAGCGAATTCGAGTTGAAGAGCTGGCTCCGTTACTCTCTACTCGTTGGCGAATTTACTATGTGGCCATTAACCCTCGAAGAGTCGACGTCTGCCAACAACGCAGACAGTCGATATCGGGTCAATTCTAACCTATATCATAATGTTTCTTCTGCTCACCTAAAGGGGAAGTTCCCGTCCAGGAAGCTGAAGAAATTATCAGTTGCATGGTTTTTTTTTTTTAATCGATGCATAACTAATGTTAAGTTGAACAATCAATGCCAAGTATTCCTAAAAGTCAATTCTTTGAATATTTAGATTATCGAACACAGAAAATTTGGAATCCTCCTTTTCAGAAAAAGATTTTTCCGTTTAACTGATTACTGTTGCATCCTTAGTTATTTATATTTTTCATTTACATTTCTTCCTCCGCTTCGACGAAAAAACCGTGCACAATTAATATGTATTTGTTTCTATAATTCCGCGGAGATCACTTCATTACGCTAATCAGATACATGTGCAACATGAATATTCATATTCGTGCCACTTTAAAATTCATGATTTCTACCAAGAAACGTTACCGAGACCTTACTGCGAATACTCTCGGTGAGTATTAAGTCCCCTAATCACACTATTTCCCGTGCAAAGCCTAATTAAATAAACTTTCCTTCTGGAATTTAAAAAAAAAAAACGAGAATTGTTTCCGGTGCTGCTTAAAGCATAGTTGCAAATTTTCATTAGTGTAAATGCATGACACACTTCTTTTTACCAAAGGTTCCATTTTCGAGAGAATAAAATTTAAATGCTCGTCGTGTACGTTTGCTGCTACAGAGGACCGAGAATGTGTTTGCTCGTTACGTACCATTTTCACTGAAAAAAAGAGATAGATGTCGTGTATAGAAAGCAAATGATTGCAGTTGAAATTTTCGAAAACAACATGCATCTTTTTGCATTGTAATTTTTTATAATTCCGTACTATCAATAATACGCGTAATAACCTCATTATTGATTGCTGTGCCACTGCGTCCAGCACATTATTCATTACTCTGAATTACTGATTACGATATTGTATTATTACTCTCTTCTGTAATACTTTTCTAAATTTTAATTATCATCTCAAATATGTTCAGTAAAATATTTGAAATACATTAAAATATATTTTTCCTTTAAACGTAGTGTACGGTTTTCATATTTGATTTATTGGTGAAACTTCACCTAGGCAACCCAGAAATTTTTCACTTCTTTTTACATAATCCTGCAGACTTTGTCGAGCGAATTCCAAAAATCAGATGTTAGGAATTCGCTGGTTCGACACATTGGTGCTAAAATTCCATTGTAACGAACGGGAACCCTGTCGAATAGAATTCGCGATACCGTCGGTGCATGTGGGTTTTGTTCGGCGACTTTACGGAACGCTTTCAAACGTAATTCAGTGGCGCGATAAATGAATTACGAATCGAGGGTGAAGGAGAAGAGAAGGGTAGACGAAGAAAAAAAAAAGAGAAATAACAAGGGCGTGTATTCGTAATGCATCAGTAGCCGGCGTGTCTTCTGATACACAGGCAGTATTTCTTGAGCTTTCCACGAGTGTTCCGCTAGGAGACAGGAGACAAGTTGAGAGGTCGAGCACATAAGCTACTTGGATTCCAGAAAAAGTTTTCGCATTAGGCGAAGCAGTTGTCTCAGGTACGGAGGCTGATTCCGATTTAACGACGTCACAGAAACACGAACTCTGTATTTTTGTTGGGGACTTGTGCTCCAAGCAGTTAATGCGCTCTTGCCTCAAATGCTGTGTATACTTTGTCGTTAATTCGACTTGTTCGAAAGGTAATTTTCAGTTTGTAATACACCCCCGTCTAATTCGCGACGGGTCAGTTAGTTCGCGCGTAGAATATCAAACGTGTGAATCTGACGCGTTGCAGGGAAATCTACAGGCCGATCGAGGTAAATCCGGAAAAGTCATTGTATGAAGGAAAACCGTTCGAATCCCAGGAAAATGTCAATATAATTTTCCCCAGTTTGTTCGAAAATTGTGAACGGTATAAAGAATTAAACTACTCGATGTAGCCTCCAGTAGCTATGTTTTTAACACTAGGTTTACGGGGCATTAAATGTGCCTACTCTACATTACTTTATAAAAATAACAAAAATGTATGTATCCAAATTTAGAGCCGTTTCTTTTACAATATACAGGGTGGTCCACCTAAGCAAGGCCACCTAAATATCTCCTCCAATTGTGGGGTTACAAAAAATATTTTGTATGCTATTTGAATGGTTTGAAAAACCATTCTATTGCAAAAAAATTTTTTTTCTTGGGTAATTTTTTCCGGAGTTTACAAGGTTATCGATGTTTTTTTGCGTATAACTGTATAATTCTTTTTATTGCATCGTGTAGCTGATGTAAAAATACGTTCAGTTATGTACATTACATGACCTTGAAATGACCTTTGAGTCCAAAAATTAAATGGAAACGAAAAATTGTCTATCAAGACTTTAGAGACGCAGACGTCGTTCGGGAATCTGTAAGAGTAAATAAACATGTTCACTATCACGAAACCCCATTATGAAATTTGTAATACTTTTTTACGAACCTATTTTTCAAACTGTCATTGTAATAGATGCTCGAAATGGTGCCGCTCCACATCGATACATTTTTTGAAGCGTAGAATAAGAGACTCTCTGGCCCTTTCAAATGTTGTCGGATTAATTGCAGCACAAGCTGTTATTATTCTGTCTTTCATGTTCTCTGGCGTTGTTGGTTGTTCACAATAAACAACTTCTTTCAAATGTCCCCATAAGAAAAAATCCATAGGCGTGAGATCTGGTGACCGCGATGGCCACGCTACACGTCCAGTACGTCCAATCCAAGAATTTGGAAATTTTGTATCTAAAATTTGTCTTACAAGACGTGTAGAATGGGCCGGACAACCATCGTGCTGATACCACATTCTTCCACGAATGTCTAATGGTACATCATCCAAAAGCATCTGTAGCTCATCTTGCAAGAATTTTACATACTTTTGTCCATTTAATGTACCATTTATAAAATAAGGACCAATTGTTATTCAAGATACCGCACCATACATTTACTGTCCAAGGTCTCTGCCTATCCACTTGTCTTAACCATCGTGGATTTTCCACTAACCAATAATGCATGTTTCTCAAATTTAATTGACCATGATTGGTGAAAGATGCCTCGTCAGTAAACAACATTCTCTCAAAAAACGATTCGTCGTTCTCATATTGCTGTAAACCCCACTGACAAAAATTCAGGCGATTTTCAAAATCACGTCCTAGAAGACCCTGATGGAGAGACACATGATACGGATGAAATTTTTGTTCATGAAGTATTCGTATTATGCTTGTTTTTGAAATACTGGTTAATCGTTCCAATTGTCGTGTACTAACATGCGGATTTTCGGCAACTTTTTCCATAATAAATCTCGTATTTAATTGGTTTGTAACATTATGGGTTCGCGTACGCTTTTTCGTATTGATACTACCACTTTAAAAAAAATGTTTGACCACTTTTTTATACGTACTACGCGATGGACAGTTGCGTTCAGGAAATTTCGCTCGGTACAAGCAAACAGCTTGTCTTAAACATTGATCACTTTTGCCATAAATCAGAATCATATTAATTTTCTCTTGCTTTGAGTAACTCATCGCGAAGGATAATATCGATAAACTGACGAACTGTTTGAAAGTGATCAGACTTCTGCGGTGTTAGAAGTCATTCGTAGTGTGATAGTAAACATGTGTATTTACACTTACAGATTCCCGAACGACGTCTTCGTCTCTAAAGTTTCGATAGACAATTTATCGTTTCCGTTTAATTTTTGAACTCAAAGGTTATTTCAAGGTCATGTAATGTACATAACTGAACGTATTTTTACATCAGCTACACGATGCAATAAAAAAATTATACAATTATACGCAAGAAAACATCGATAACCTTGTAAACTCCGAAAAAAATTACCCTAGAAAAAAATTTTTTTGCAATAGAATGGTTTTTTCAAACCATTCAAATAGCATACAAAATATTTTTTGTAACCCCACAATTAGAGGAGATATTTAGGTGGCCTTACTTAGGTGGACCACCCTGTATACCCAAAGAAACCAATTTGTTGAACAATATCTTCTTCATGCATCCTTACAATTTGGATAATTGTGAATTAAGAGGTACCAGAACCCGTCATTTTGACGGGTCCCGTAAATCTAATGTTAATTACTCTTACGTCACAGGTTTTTCATTGCTGCAGCGTAGATTAACATTTTCTTGCTCTATTTTACATGTGAACTACTCGTTTTTATTATAAATGCGTAAAACTTGCAGTCCACGCGTCGAGGGGGAAATTTCTCTCTAAAAATCGGATAATTTCAAGATCGATAAATTGCACAATTTTTTGTTTCATTCTTTTTTCAAAAGAATGAAACTACTCGATGTAGTCTCCAGTAGCTACCTAAGTGACTTTTTAAGGAATATTAAATATTGCTATTTGCCAACCCGCTTCCTTTGTTACGCTTGTTAAGTCGCGATAAAAATATTTATGCAAAATCTGATAATTGCATATCCCATATCGATCACCAGTCGCCGAGGCTGTATGGAGAAAATGGTTCTTTGTGGATTCAAGCGATGATTAACATTTTTCGTGACTGGATAAAGTTTTCTTGATTGGCGCTGATAATCCGTATAATTAAAGAATGTTTAGAAGAAAATATTCTTACGGTCCGTGACTGAGGCCAACTTCTATATTTCAGTCGCATGAGCCAACTACGGACGGAGCAATTGAGGCCATAGGTGTAATAAGGGCGTAGGTGCAAAAAACTGATTATGAGAAAACAGCGTTAAAAGTGTACACGTTCTATGTACGAGGTAATATTATTTAAACGATGGGGAATCACGGTACCATAGAATTTTCACGAGCAAAAAAGAACGCGATTCAGATTTCCAGTTTCATTTACGAAACATTTACAGAAACAATGTAATAACTAGAAGTTTAACAAACTCATAAAATTCCAGATTGCTTCAACCCTCTGACCCAGAATGTTTGTTTGTTTCTAGGTACGTATTCTTTCCCCCGAGGACAGGAGATGGCCACGACAAATCATTATGAACGTAAGACTTGAACAAACTCCAAATATATGCGACGTGCCTACAAGCACTAATCTCGGAAATAAATATTTCAAAGTGCTGTGTTTCGCTTTGCACAGCACTGTGTACCTCATTTTATGTACAGTCGCCTCGGAAAGGAAGGTAACGATCATAATTTGCGAAGAAATGAACAGAATTGTTTGTTTATTTGCTATTGCTTTGTATCAGAGTGTCAATATTTTTAATTAATCAGTAGCACCAGTTTGCATCTGTAACAGAAGCAAAGTGATATCGCTTCTGCAAATGGACAAAATTAATTTTTGTTTACCCGTTAACGTTAAATGAAATGATCGTATGTTGCATGAACAAATTATTTATTACTGGAACCTCGTGCTTGGAAACGAGTGCTAATTTATTTCTGTACAATTTTTCACGAAATTACCACAATATCAACAATTTTTCTTGAATCAGAAATTTAATGTCGAAATACTTTTTGGCTCCACTGTACAGTAAGGAGCAAAACTGAACACACATACGACATTTTAAGAAAAATAATTTTTTATTAAATAATTGCACGTAGAATACAAAAGAAACAAAATACTCAGTATTATCTGCAATCTTTTGGCTTTTCGAAACAAACTTAACATTTGTGATATTATTATTATTTCGCTTCATACAATTTTTTTTAATACTATATATATAGATAATACTAAGTATTTTGTTTCTTTTGTATTCTACGTGCAAATATTGAATAAAAAATTATTTTTGTTAAAATGTCGTATGTGTGTTCAGTTTTGCTCCTTACTGTATATATAATATAAAGTAGACTCTGTTTGCAACCAGTCTGACTCGATATTTTAAAGTTACGGGTTAAGCCGGTGTCCTTAAATCGGACAAGAGATTATTTTACACCCTATGACTTTATCCTACTTATCCACCCTAGGGACAGGTTTGCACACTCTTATTCCTATTGGGGATACGAGTGAAAGTCCGAGATGATCTATGATGCTATTGTACACTGCAGAACGGCAACAAATGTCATTCTTCGAGCAGATGATATTTCTATTTGCACGTCCAGCCGTTTCTTCTGTTACGTCCGGTGAAAAATTTATGATCGAGAATATCAGAAGACTGGTACAGCACTTGTTCGTATTCCGTTTCTTTAGTTAATAAACAATGCTGTTTTTTGTCTTGGGTATACTTACAAATAATTAAATCGTGCATCACTCTATTTGATTAATTTCTTTTTCGCGCAGAAATTACAATCCTGATAAACAAATGGGAAAGAATTCGTTAAAAACGACAGGGATTGCATAATAATTGGAAACCGTTGACGCAATCACTCGAATCGATATTGCTTCTCAGCGACTCAGAAATGGGTCTTCGTTTGTTCCTAAGTTAACATTTTGTTATTATCGTCGAACCTCTCTATCTAGGGCAAGCGAAGCTAGCACGTAACGGTGGGGAAAAGATATCTTTTACACTCCGTTTCGAACTGGAAGAACTCAGCCGGAAGATAGAATGATAAAACCGATATACATGTACAGACACTATAAAATCGATACAATAACAGTTTTCTTGAATCGCAAATGGAGCAAATACGCGTTCAAATGATTTCCATATGCGACACTTACGACATCAGTTCGATTTATATTTTTCTTATAATACTCTACTTTACTCGATTCTAACCTGCATTATGCAAGCTGCACCGAAATTCGTGGTACAACCCAATGTGGCGATTCTACATGCAAAAATAAGTTGAAAAAAAGGAATGACGTTTTTTTCGTTTGACGCCTCGTTTTCGAGAAAATCGATTTCGAAAATGCAGCGAGTACGAGTGGTATTAGGCAGAAATCGGCTGACGCGTCTGGCCATGACCAACCAATTCTACTTCCTGCATACTGTCGCAGTAAAATTCGGCCAATTCAGACCAATAGCAAGTTTTTGAAAATTTAATAATTGTTCTCGCTTCTCAGGAAATTTTAGAAGGTTATTATATTTTAAAGAGTGTCCGTATATTTGGACTGTGCGTACAATATAATATACAAAACATATTCATTTGTTATTCGGTTAATATGTTTACGCCATTACAATTTGCCTGCAGTGTATCATCGTAATGTGCTCGTACATGGCGCTCTGATTTGTCTGGCTGTTATGATATTAATTTATTATCAGGCAAATGATACATTACGGTAAAATAACCGATCGGAATTTAATGCATCAACGTGTTTCAATATTAATTTAACTACGTAACAAACCTGCGTATAAAGCTTTTAATTAAACAACGCCTCAATGTTTTTAATATTAGTGTACCTGAAATGCCATCTGAATTCCATTAATTAGATTACGGAACTTCACGGAATAAGAATAAATGTACGACTTAGCTTGTTACAATGACGGTTATGGTCGAAAATTCAATCTGAAATTTTCAGTTGAAAAGAATTTCTGAAATCATTTCATTTCTGCAATTTTAACAAAAGCGCTAACGTTTTGGCATAGAAACTAAAGAAATAATGTGTAATAGAGAATTACACGTGAAAAAATACGTTTCAAACTCAGAATAAAATTCTTTTATATTAGAATCATTTGTAAAGAATTTATTTCGCGCACGAATCATTTAACATGTTCGCTATCTGCACGATGCATGCGCGATAGCCGCGATCACGAATTTTGCGTAAAAAAGTAAAATTAATTTTACGTACGTTGTTATTTCCTAGGTGGTTAACAATCCGTAATTTTTTGTTATTAAATTTTTGACGTACATCATAAACGAGGTACGTTGTATTTCACAAAGTAGAATCATTGTGAAAATTTTTAACGAACGTGTTAAACAATAAACTCGTACAATGTACACGAAATTTTTTACTTGAACAAAGAAACAGACATTAAACTTGTGTTCCATTTTTCGAGTTATTTTTGCGGAAATATGTTTCAAATTTTACAGTTTGGTACGTACCAAAGTTTTGTAAATTATAATCATTATTAATGCTTTTTCAAAAGTTTGTCTGTCAAGATTACAAAATTTGTTTATACGTACTCCCATCCTGAGCATAACAACCTGTTACAAGAATAATTTATTGGAGGAGAATTTAATATCTAGTTATCACAACAAATAAGACAAATTTAGATGGCAAAGAAGAATGTTATGCTACCATTTGTTTAATAATGCGTGGGACTAAGGATTGATAAGGCAGGATATTCGTTATATTCTATCTGGAGCCAAAAATCCATTCCATATTTTTCTTTGAGCGCCACTTCCGTAAGATAGCATGGGCAGATATCGGTGGCATAATCCACTTGGATTTCGAAAGGACGTGCAATAAAATCAGGAACGTTTGAAGCATACGTAATGCGTAGGCTACGTGTGTCGAAAAATACAAAATGTTGATAACTCAAAGACATCCTTAATAAGTACATTTATCTAACGAAATTTTTCTTACTCTTCAGATAGAAAATTATACAAATGACACATATTTAAACAATAATGTAAGGAATGGCCGGGATAAAAGCAAACAGTTTATTATTTAATTATACGTCCTTCTTTGGTGTCGAACATCTTTGGTTTCATTCTGTTCGTTTCTTTTTTCAATACATTCGTTTGTCCGATCGCTTATCAATAACATGAACATAGAACATATTTGTTAACAACATGAACAATATATACAGTGACGGATCCGTTACAGCTTATCTTACAATAATGAATAATAAAAGACAGCAATGAATACACAAAATATACATTTTTTAAAGTTTGACATTTTACAAAGCAGTAAAATAACGAACAATATGGTAATGTATATTTTGTGCTTTTGGAACTGTGAGAATTATTGTATGTTTTTATATTTGCAATTTAATAGGTACTTCATAAAACACTGTATAAAAATAATAAGTACTCAGTGCAGTAATAGTTTTGATTAAAATTGGATTACAGTGAATTCTCGATATAGGTCTGAGACCTCCCAAGCTTCGGGGTATACCTCACGGTAGTGGGGATGATTCCACGACGTTTATCATCTAGTCCTAGGCGACATATACAGAGAAATCACTATATTTTTTAAACAGGTTCAATAATTTGAATTAAAACTGGAGATTGTTGGTTCGATATGCGCGGCGATTTGTTCGCGTACTTAACGGCGGTGCAAGAAAAACGGTATTAACGCAAGGCATGTGTAATATAAATTACGGGCTCCGGGCTGCAACAAAGGAGCGGTAAAACTTATGATACGTCCATCTCGGCCTTTGTATTCTATTTCCTCGGAAGAAAACGAAAACAATTAAAATTCTCTTCGCGCATTCTACGTTTGCAAACTGCGAAAAGTGAGGTAATGAAACCGTGCAATTTTACGCGGTTACGGTTGCATAAAACAAGATGGAGCAGAATATTTCACGGGCATGGGGATTCCTTTGTGCGGCATACGGCACGCTATACGATTTACGGAGCACACTCTGGTTGAAGAAAGCCAAGTTCGTTTGAATAAACAGGCTCGTTAATCGGGGGCAAGTTCTATTTCCCGGCAGCAGAAAGATTGAACGCCGGCCGCGCACACAGTTGCTCTTTCAGAAGTTGCAACTTTTTCATGAACACGGCAGCCCTCGCAAACTCCTCGGCGCTGCTGCGAGTGGCCGTGTTTAGCCAGTCAACACCTTAAGTTCTAATTTAAGGTTAATGGAAAATTACGTTCCCCGCTGCGCCATGTATCCACGTGAATGTTATCGTTTCCACGACGCGCGCGCGCGCGACCTCGTGGAAGAATAACGGAAGAAGATAGAGACCCCGAGATATTCCTAGCTACAGCTGTGACCACTTCGCAAAACGGCAAGATCGATTTGCTCCTCCGTTAAAGATCACATACGCCAGATGTATCAGAGATACAAACAGCGTAACCTGGTTCGTTTTATCAAACAATCGGATCCGTTTTCGTTTTTAATCGACATCGACCTACATTGATCAATCGCCAGAGGTCTTTATTGTTAATAGAGATAGGACCAACCGATTTTACAACGAGCACACGGCCGTTCCTAAATAGATTGCTTACGCGCGCGAAACTTTGTCGTTTAGATCCAGAATTATAAAATGATATTAGTATGATAACATTTTTTTTTTTTTTCGAATCGCCAAAAATCCTTTTGAGATTTTTAATGCAAAATGAACCTGTTTCACAAATTTCAGCTCAGTCGGATTTGTCCGGTTTTCGAAAGTTTAGCCAAAAAAGGCTTTCTAATAGTTTCAATAGTACTTATGTTTCTGTAATGATACTTTGATCACCGGCATTAAAAGGATGCTCAGATATTGAATATTATTTAGGTAGTAGGGGAAGTCGGGGTATTGTGAGCCACGGGGAATCGTGAGCGAGGCATCTGTGTTTTACTGGTGAATAATGACAGGTGCGAAAAACTGTTTTTAAGTTGTCTCATAATAAGGTAATATTTCCGCTATCAGTTGAAGTACGCAACCGCATCATTACTTTGCTCTGTTAGCAGACACAAATTTGCTGCGCTCGAAGCCCTAGTAGCACAAAAATATTAGATAGATATTTTTTTCAAATATTGGAAAAATATTTTTTAAGCCACATTTTTTCATATGAGAAAAATATTGGATCTGAATATTGTATACATGTACGAGAAATATAAATTGAATGTTTAAAAAATATAAGCTAAATATTCAGAGGATATAAACTAGATATTTAAAAAATATAAAGTAAATATTTAAAAAATGTGAATTCAATATTTGAAAAATATAAATTCAATATTTAAAAAACATTCAATAAAATTTTCAAATTTAAGAAGTTTCAAATTATAACTAAAATTAGAAACTATGAATATGTATTACTTTCTGCGCACTGTTTGTTGAGGGAATATTATCTGTATATGGAAAAAATATTAGTAATTATTAACATTAGGGGCTTCCTCACCGATTTTGATGACCTTGAAATATGTTGTCAAGGTCATCATTCTGAACAACTTCTTCTTCTTCATCTTCTTCTGATCTTCTTCCTATACATGTTACCGCCGCTCAGCTTTAGTTTCCGAGATATTCGCAAAAAAGTTTCAACATCTCAAAAAGTGATCGGAGTAGGTGTGTGTAGGACTGTGTAAAATATTATTTCAAATGGTTGACAGTAACTTATATTTTTATGATATTTTGTTGCCTGTAATGTTATTACGATATTGTAGTCTGTTTATCAACATGTTACATATTCGTAATTAAACTACACATAATACTTTGCTAACTATTATAGCTTCTCATGTTAAAAATTATGATTTATAATATTAACTACTTGCTCAACTTATTTTCATTGTAAGGAAATATTTGAAATACAAAATAAAAATATTTAATTTTATCTATCTGGTTGTCCAAATAAAAATATTTGATTTAAAGTAGTATATTATTTGAACCACATTAAATTATACTATATACCAAATCATTAATGATCGTGAATATACGTTGCAAAATATTGGGTTGGCAACTAAGTAATTGCCGATTTGTTCAATGAAATAAAAGAGTTTTTTTTTTACTTGGAATGAACTTTAATCTATGATGTATTTTCCATTTTGTTCGATGACCTTTTGCCATCTTTCTGACAACTTGAAAATTCCACGCTCGTAGAAAGTCTGATCCTTTTCGGCCAAAAACTGAGTCAAGTTATAGTTTCATCTATAACTGAAATCGGCAATTACTTAGTTGCCAACCCAATATGATAGAAAACTTTGTATCCAATGTTCCACATACAGTGAGTAACGAAAGTATTCGAACGCCCTTTAAATCAGTATAACTTTTTTTTTAAGTGAATCAAACGACCTGACTTTTTTTAGGAGTTAGAAGAATTAGTTTTCCAAATGATGTGTAAAAAAGATTTTGAAAAAATTGCAATTGGTAAGAATTACATGAGAAAATAAAAATGGCACTTTTCACAACTTTTTTATTTGAACCTGTAGTGACAATTTAAAATATTCGTTTCGTAGATATATATTAGTTATATACATACTGAAAATTTCGTTGAAATCGGTTAACGTTGTCATGAGATACAAACGTTTAAAGATGATTACATAAGGGCGAAATTCCCTGGCAAGATCAAAAATCTGCGACTTTCACCCTTAAACTCTCATTTTGAAATGTTTGTAGTTTACTGCAACGTTGACCGAACTCGAATAAAAAAGTTGTGAAAAGTGCCATTTTTATTTTCTCATGTAATTCTTACCAATTGTAATTTTTTCAAAATCTTTTTAACACATCATTTGGAAAACCAATTCTTCTAACTCCTCAAAAAAGTCAGGTCGTTTGATTCAATTAAAAAAAAAAGTTATACTGATTTAAAGGGCGTTCGAATACTTTCGTTACTCACTGTACGAATACTAATCCTACATTATAAAATACTAATGTAAAGTGTACTTACTTCTGAATCTTCTGTACCTCCGTCGGATCCACAGCACACAATTATTCGCTCACGAGAATAGGTCCGAATAATTGAACAACAATCACTAAACAACACACACAACACACTCGCACAACACATTTTATAAAATCGTGACAACGAACGAGAAGACGTCACTCCGACCACGAACAAAATAATACTGCGATTTTAACAATGATCCCTTCCACGGAGGTGGTACGGTCAAGTTATCATAGGAAGGTTAGAAGCTGAGGGTCTATAAACACTATATACAAAACCAAGGTAAAAAAATTATGGCGGGGCGCCGACCCTATTTCCCGGAATTCCCTGTTTTCGTATCACACGTCCGTGGGAGGGGGACGGTTAAAATCGCAGTATTATTTTATTCGTGGTCGGAGTGACATCGTCTCGTTCGTTGTCACGATTTTATAAAATGTGGTGTGTGTGTGTTGTTTAGTGATTATTGTTCAATTATTCGGATCTCTTCTCGTGAGTCAATAATTGTGTGCTGTGGATCCGACGGAGGTACAGAAGATTCAGAAGTAAGTACACTTTACATTAGTATTTTATAATGTAGTTTGTAGTACATTAATATTATATTTTATTATTCGTATGTAGAATAAATGCAAGGATGCAAGGTTTTCTTTCTTATTTTGCAACTTCAATTCTAACCCATACCTACTCTGATCACTTTTTGAGATGTTAAAACTTTTTTGCGAATATCTCGGAAACTAAAGTTGAGCGGCGGTAACATGTATAGGAAAAAGTTGTTCATAATGATGACCTTGACAACATATTTCAAAATCGGTGAGGAAACCCCTAATGTAAATAATTACCAAAATATTCTACTTCCAATATGAAATAGATTCATTTAATATTTAGAAAAAAATATTTTTCTCGTAACATGACAGATATTTCCTGAATATTTAAAAAGAAATATTTGTTACGTAATATAAAATAAATATTGTATGTATATTTGAATATTAAAAAAAGATTGAATCTCTTTTTAATATTATATGAATGTGTATACAATATTTTGTGCTACTAGGGAGTATTATTTTCATTTCGTGTTTGGTCTATTATTGTTACATTTTTCTGTGGATCTAAGCAGGTAACTGTGTTTATAATACTCGTGTGACTTCAAGCTTTCGAAATAAATAAAGAATTTGAATTAGGTGAGGTTTGTGTTATTTGTTTGTGGCCAAGTTTTAAAAATAAGGGTTCGGGGAATTATGAGACACTTTTCTCGGGGAATTGTGAGCCACTCAATTTTTGACATTTAACGAGCTAACTTCACTTGTTTGATGCTTCTAAATGATTATTTATGCAATATTCGAGCACGTGATAGAAATTTGTTGGCAATATCTAATAAATATTTTATCTGGATTCAATTCTTTTAGTTACGATGCCACGTTATTATGCCAAAAATGACCATTCGCTCGATTTTGACAATATTTTGGAGGCAATAAGGCATGTGAAAATTTAAAAAATATTAATAAATTCATTAATAAAATTAAATGTATTTTTATACAAAATAAATTATTTTTTTCATTTAAAAACAAAAAAATTAATCCAAAAATTCATAAACTTAATATAATTATTATAAAAGAATAATTGATTAATAAACGTTGATTTCTGCATAATTTGCATGGAAAATATGCCGAAAAAGATGAACCGCCAAAACACCATTCATTGCAACCATTCTGCGATCGTGCCATCCACTTGGAATGCGCCTGTATGACCGCAAGAAATTGGACTTGCGAACTTTGTATTTCTGTTTAAACAAATATTTTGTCATTTAGAATAAACATTTCATAACAGAAATTGTAATTTTTATTTGATTTTGAAAGTGGCTCACGATTCCCCGAGATTTTCAAAATTCAAGAAAATGCAACTTTTTTGTAATAGGCTTAAAATAATCTAATTTGTAGACATTCGATTAAACTATTGTGTCTAAAAGAAAGGTGAATCTTCATACTACAACATTTAGCGTTGAAATTTGATGAAAAACTTAATTCAATAGCGGTTTTTTGGCAATAAAAAAAAGTGGCTCACAATACCTCGACTTCCCCTAGACATGTTTCTGCGTTATTAAGATAAATTATGATTTTCTGTCGCCAGAAACAAGAGCCACTTCGGAATTTCTTTCATAGCTTAACACTTTGACTGCCAAACTGGAAACATAAAAATTCCATAAACTCAAAGCAATTTATTTAATGAAATAAAAATTGAGAAATATTATATGTATGATATTGAATAGTCCTCCAACTTTCTGCCATTTTACAGATCCTAATCAAGTTTGGTACAATGAATATATTAACGTAAAAATTTATTTTAAAAACTGGACAAATAATTCGGTCACCCACATATGGGTAACATGGCAGTCAACGTGTTAATCACTTTAGCAGATCCAAAGCGACACATCGATACCCTTCGATTCTTTTAATCCCTCCACTGCTTCGAATTGGAACTACTAATTTTTGTCTTAAAGTCCGTAGTCTGGTTACCAGTAATTTAATTTCACAATCAGCTTCAGTCAGATCCAACGGAGTTTATTGCTCGCTAAGCCAGCTCGCGTAACAGTTCTTTCACAGCGGCTTCCGGGATTGGACGCTTTGATCCATAAATAGATCTCAAAGAAGCATGAAATGAGATCTAATACGTCTTCGATAAATAATATTAGTGTCGGCGCTGCGACGCGCGAGTGTGAAAGAAGGATGTCGAAGAAAACGTCGAGTGCACTACTTTCAGTATGTGCTAACTTTCGGAGCGAACAAGCTGAGATGTCGAGGACACGAACCACTTGGATTTCAGCGAGAGGTTTCGCGTTTCGTTCTCACTTACCAAGAGTGCAAGGAGATACTTCGACGATGTTTTCGGATCTCTTTTGCTACGGTTGGTCTATGAACGATTCTCCTACGATATTACGCAACGCAGGAAATCGATCCATTAAGGGTACGCATACAGGAAAATGATCGGTCAAAAAATCCGATCTCCAAAAATATTTTTATTTTATTCTACAATCATTTGACTATACTTTGTCAAAATTCCAATACAAAATTCGTAAATTTGTCGAAAAACAGTGTTTTTCGAAACGGTCGCCACCATATCTCGGAAACAGCTAGACCAATTTATTTGAAATTTTTCAGAGGCATATTAAGGGGTTATATACAGTTAGAAGGCCCAAAAAAAGCGATTTTTTAAGAATTTTTCCTGAGAAGACCTTTACATCTATTAATGTAAAAATTTGTACACATATTATGGTAACTTTTAACTGTATTTGAACATTTTTTATTTGTAAAAATAATAATTTTGAAACCTGCTATAGCTGATCTTCTGGAGCTCCTCTAAAAAAAGGCGCCTTGCGGTGACCACTATATCTCTGGACTGGATCATCAAAAATGAAAAAACCAAACTGATTTCGTTAAAGAAATGTATAATCTAGTAATTAATCGAAGGAATAAGCAAAATAAAATTTTGTGACAAAATGGCGGCTTTTCAAAGAAAAAAATCGATTTTTCACCAAAATTTTGGTCTTAAATTGTTTATAAAAAAAAATATTCATCGGAGAGAAAAAAGATCGGTTCAGCCGTTTCCGAGAAATCTTGGTCACCGACTTTGAAAACACAGTTTCGAGAAAAACGCGTCGAAAGATTGCCTCCTACTTTCAAGTACTGTGACACGTCTCTACAAATATGCGTGTAACTTCGAAAATAATCGCCGGATTGACTTGACATTTTTTGTGCGTATACTTAAATATATGTACATTACGAAAATGAAATTTAAAAAAAATCGATATTTTGAAAATTCTAACTGTATATAACCCCTTAAAACTGGCGACCATTAATTAATCCATACTTAGTCTATACAAAAAGCATGTAAACATTCTCGATAAATCGTGGATACTGAAATTGTGATCATTTCGTGAAAGCAAATGGCACAACCATAAGCCTGGACTCATTTTGAAGCTCGCACTCATTCGTACCAACTCCACCGATACGAACAAGGCAACATCAAGCGCTGAGGTTTTCCCGGACCACCCTGTGTAATATTACATGAACACAGAAATTTTTATTTATCGTGAATGGCCCATTAGTATCTTTTGATAAGCAATCGTGTCGTTCGTTAAAGTGCAAGGACATTAATATATACCTTCTGTCGCGACGTCAGGTCGCGATTCATCATACCTTCAAGATCGATACTTAGATCCAGTGATTCCAGCAAAATTAAAGGTTCAAGAATCCAAGACTCGCTTTTCTAGGAGCGAGGGATTTCTCTCTTGGGTATTTTTTAGCTAAATGGGTTAGGCGAACCCATCGACGCGACTCGAAGCAGGCATTCAACGCGGTCATCACGGCATACGAATGCAGGACCTCTGAATACGCGTCTCTACTCGATAATTTTCTCGATTCACGTTTGCAGTAAACTTTTTCCTTCGAAATGCGAGTCGCTCTCGACGTTACTTTCACGCCTAACCCTGGGAAAGCTAAGCTTCCACTCTTTTACGACGCTTTCATGTGCCTATGACTGCGCTGCGGATCTTTATGCAGAATAAAAATTGTTTGCGTCAATTGCAGGAAACAAGCATCGAATAGAAAATCTTTTCTCGCTTTATTCATTTTATCAAGCCGATACTAATAAATTGATATTCCTAAATTCTTTTGATCTGTCATTTTTGAGAAATTGTTTTACCGAACTGAAAACAGAGCTAGGTAAAATACTTTTTTTTTTTAAACAGTAACAGATTTTCATTCATTGATATCATTGATATCATTTAACAGATAGCACACGACGTCTTAAAGACGTCTGTTTTACGTCCATTTTTGGTCTGAACGTCTTACGTCCCAAAAAGACGTCTTTCAGACGTCTTTTACGAGTCGTCTTTAAGACGTTTCATTTCTTGACGTTTCAGTCATTGTAAACTGCTAGAGAAAAGCTTTACAAACTGTACACATGCAACGCAATATAATGCAGTTTTCCACCCATCGAATAGACTTTATTTAGGAAATTTATTTAGGAAAATTTATTTTATTTAAAATAAATTTATTATTTAATAATTTATTATTTTAATTAAAAATTTATTTATTTAAATTTATTTATAAATTTATTTAGGAAAATTAAATAACTAAATTGTTCATTTAGCACTATTAGAATAAATTACATATATACATATATTCGTAATAGAATTTAGCAATAAATATTGTATATCTGTTTGTCGTTACTATACTATTAATAATATGCTTCATTAAAAAAAAGTAGTTTGATTTTTATCTAAACAATTTTTTAAACAGAAGTTTCTCTCTTCTAATAATTATATGATTTGATACGATTTGAGCCTTTATCAGTCTAACAAGTACTGAGTGTAACAAAGTAGGTTCGCATGGCTCAGTGAGTCACACATCATCTAGTAAACAGTAAGTCCATAAAAGCATAAAAATTTCTAAATGTGATTTTTTAAGGTCCTTTCGAAGGGAAAGTGGAATATTCCATCAACAAAGAAGTGCACAGAAAGTAATACATCAAAATAAATAGATAAATAAATGAATTAATTAATTAAATAAATAAATAAAGCATAAAATTTTAATGTTCGCGGATATGCTGCAACATTCTTTTAATTTATTTTTTTTTATTTATTTAATTTATTTAATTTATATTTCTTGTACATATATACAATATTCAGATTCAATATTTTTCTCATAAGAAAAAATGTGGCTTAAAAAATATTTTTCCAATATTTGTCTGTTTCGAGACGTCTTAAAGACGTCTTTAAGACGTACAGTTTTTTCACAAAGACGTTCCCGAGACGTTCAAAAGCCGTTCGGAAGACGTTCGTAGGACATTCAAGACGTCTATGAGACGTCTGGATGTCCATCGACAGACGTCTTTAAGACGTCTCTGTGCTATCTGGGTAGCAAAATATTGAAAAATCATTTCCTGTTTGGTTTCATTACGATTTCCGGGCCACCCTGTACAACCTAAAACATTTTCATTGTCAGAAGACTAATTGCGTGCCTACAAACGTTTACCAAAAGCCTCGAAATCACAAATTCGTTATCTGGAATTGTTCATGAAACTGTAAAATTGGTATAAAAAATATTTCTGTCTGTTTGGAGATGTGTTCGTTAAAGTGAAACTGTATCCTCGTTTGTAATGGTCGATAGTACTTGGAACAAACGCCGCTTACCGGCTAATGGTCGAATTTTAACCGTCCACAAACCTATAATTTTCTGCCCAGGTTTTTTTTTCGGAACCACTCGACGCTTAAAGTAGAACTAGAACAAACGAGGTTAACGAATACAGCCATCGAAACTACCAAACTTCGAATAGATTCGGCTCTTTACCTGTCGTTTCTAGCGCTCGTGTCATCTGTGCCTTTTATCCAACTTTTCTTCGCGATAACGCCTTTCCCGGTTTCAATTAATATCTGGCGCGGCTCGTAAGACGCATTAATTGCCAATGTGCGCCGCGGAAAGCGTGCGAGAACGTCAAACGGCGACGGGAATTTTCGAAAAGTTTGCGACCTACTTTCATTCACGGAAATATATACTACGTCGCGTTTGGTTCGGGCAAAAACCCCCGCTGACTCAGCACCAGTTTTCACCGCTAACCACTGCCTAGGTGCCAAGTTAGGGGTAGGTTAACGTGGGTACGTAGACGAGAGATTCAGATATCGAAGTGGTGTAATCAGTGAAATATTTACGGAGCTACAATGGCCAACAAAAGGAAGTTTAAACAGTAATGAACACACTGACTACTACAATTATTTGCAAACCGAAACTTTATTTTTGTGAAGAAAGGAATAGAATTTTTTATGAAGATCTACATTTTATAAAACAATGGAAGCTGAAATTTTATTTTAAAGCAGCAATGAATTTTTTGTGAATATCTACATCTTTTTAGACAATGGAAGCGGGGAACCTACAAAAGGGAATAGATATGCGCCGAATTGTGTCACGTTTGGTCTCATTTTAATCAGAAAATTGTCACGGTTACGTTAGTAAAAGTTGTATCAAAAAATAACCAAAAAGAAAATAGTTTTGTCACTGGACCAACGTTGTTTCATCATATACCTAATCCTGTATTATGTTACACTTTACGACGATCGATCTTCCGGACCCTTGAAGAGGTACACCCCCCACCCTCCGTGGTAGTGGGGATCAATTTTTCATAAATATCGTGCACGTCTCTCTAACATATTAGGTGTATGCAAAGGTGCTAGTCTTTTTTCAACTATCTGTTATCTACAGGATATAGGAAATATGTTATCAATCGATAATCAAGTTTGCCATTTAGACACATCGATAGCAGACAATTACAATGAAAAAAGACATTCAGTTGAATATAATTAGGTGGACCACTTTGTGTGTTCCAACACCCTTTGAAACGGAATAACTTTTTTCAAATCGCACCCTACGAATCGAGTTTTTAGCTACTATGCTATTTGTTAGGTACCAGGCTCACCAGATGATGTGTAAAAAAGTTATTTAGACAATTCACATTCGTCGGGGATCGATCGGCAACAATAGTAAAAATCGCGGTTCAACACTTTTTTTACTTGTGACTCTCAAACAGAAATTTAATGTATACGTTTTATTGAAACCTAAAATTGCACTAAAATGTACTATAAATATATTACAATCGTACTAATTCTAAGGATTGTTCACGTCTTTCGATGCCTGTCGTTTGTTTCTATGTCAACCGATTTCAATGAAATTTCCAACATCCACATGCAAATGACATAAATCCAGAAAATATATTTTTCATATTTTCAATACAAGCGCGAAAAAATACCTTGTAAAAATATGAAAATTTTTCCTTGCGCAAACAAAATCCAACAAACGGGTATTTGATCGAGAATGCAATGAGCGAGGGCCTACTATGGTTTTTTGTAGTTTTGCCGCGAAATACATATATGAGCAATCCCCAAAAATCTGAACGACCCACTACAGTGATTTTTCTATAATTGTCGCCAAGGCCTGGACGATAAACGTCGCGGAATTATTCCCACTACCGCGGGATATACCGAGCGGCCTCCTGGATGTCTCCTGGACGATACACGACATATATCGAGATACGTTGTTGACATACAGTGAGTCACGAAAGTATTCGAACGCTCTGAACTGAAAAGTTTGAAGGTTAAAAAATACGAGTCATATTATGAATTACAAAATACATTTATTTCTATAATAACGTATGATAATCATGATTACATATATTAAACTTCAAGTGTCTTTGATAATATCAACACAAGTTATGAAACATTTCTTATTAACATCAACTAAATGAACGTCACAAAAATATTCGAACGACTAAATTCAAAATAGAGATTTTAAATAAATGTAGTGTTTTAATATTTTGTCGGACCACCACGAGCACTTATCACAGCTCGTAAACGCTGATGCATGCTGTCAACTAAATTGTCAGTAATATCTTCTTTTATATTACTCCAAATTTCCACAATTGTGGTTTTTAATGTTTCTTTTGAGCTAACATTATATTTACTAAGTTGTCTGTCAATTTCTTCCCATAAGTGTTCTATGGGATTAATGTCCGGACTTTGTGGGGGTGTTTCTAAAATATGGGGAACGTTGTATATGATCCATTGTTTTACAATATGTGCGGTATGTTTTGGATCATTGTCTTGTTGAAACATAAAATTTTCTTCTGGCCCCAATTTTTCCGCACTTTGCATCAAATTATCTTTCAATATCTGCATATATTTATATTTATCTAATATGCCTTCAACAATGACGAGGTTCCGACACCACAGGCTTCCATACACCCTCATACCATTATGGATCCACCCCCATGCTTCACGATTGGGTGTAAATTTTTAGGATATATTTCTCTGTTTGCTAATCTCCAAACCTTATGACATCCGTTAGAACCAAATACATTAAATTTGCTCTCGTCCGAGAAAATAACGTGTTTCCAAAAATCCTTATCTCCGTTGACATATTTTTTGGCGAAAGTTAGTCTCTTCTGCTTATTAACTTTGCTAATGAATGGCTTCTTTCGAGGAATACGACCATGAAAATTATTTTTACGAAGAATTCTTCGACAAAGTTCAGGACGAACTTGTTTTTTAAAACTATCAGCAACTAGTACTGCAAGTTGTGGACCAGAAATTCTTGGATTCTTCTTGATCTCACGCACAATTGTGTTCTCCTCCCTCTTCGTTAACGTTTTGGGTCGGCCAGAACGGACTTTATTTTGAAGGATTCCAGTAGTTTTTAACGGTTTTACTATGCAGTAAACGGTAGATTTATTTTTTCCTTAAAATTTTGCTATTTCGCCATAGCCCTTGCCTTCATTATGCCACTTAATTATCAATTTCCTGTCAGTGATGCTTGTTTCGGATTCTTTTGGGCACATTATTTCTAAAACTTCTGCAATCTTATTAATACTTACAGTACTGAACACGGGAAGTGTGGAACACTAACTGGGTCCGCGAATGTTTACATTTTGTCATATTGAAGGTTTGTTTTGTTTTGGGAGGTTCGTCGTTCGAATACTTTTGTGACGTTCATTTAATTGATGTTACCAAGAAATGTTTCATAACTAGTGTTTATATTATCAAAGACACGTGAACGAAGACACGTTATTATAGAATTAAAAGTATTTCGTAATTCATAATATGACTCGTATTTTTTAAGCTCCATACTTTTTATTTCGGAGCGTTCGAATACTTTCGTGACTCACTGTATTTCGTGCGAGCACGGCGAAATTCGTCGTTTCGTCGGTTAAATTATCGTTCTTAATTGTAACAGTCGTTAGCAGGCGGTTCGCATCCGGCGGAGGAGAAACGTCAGTCACGATTCCGTCGGTTCGGCGAATAGCTAGAAGTCGCCTTTGCCGGATTAAACTGTTTACAAGGAATCAACTTATAAATTACGAGCTCGTAACGTCGACAGCTTCATGAAATTCCCCGGTCCGCCAGGGGCGTGTAAAGAATCCCTTCGAGGTATTTCAAAGCTTCGCAGCGATTCCGTAGAAACATCATTAGACTGAAATAAAGTTGTTAGAGTGGCGTGGGTGGCCGGAGAAGTCGGACGGCAACGGCAGAAGGTATTGCTGTTTGCGCCTGTAACCGTTGAATATTTCTCTTTGTAACCATAAGGCCAAGACGCAGTTCTCCTTTATACGTGTTCCGAAAGAAATGCCTAATGGTTTCCGCTTAATTGCTTTCTACGTACGGCGTGGCCGCCTTCGTTCCCTGGGTTCGTTTCGTCGGGCGCGCGCGGAATTAGCGCAAATAACATTGTTCATAACTTTTTAATGAAAGTGAAGAATGAGAAACAAAAGGCACCACGGTAAAGAGCTATTGTCGAGCTGCTCGAAGTGATCACACTCTTTCCCCCTCCACTCTATTTCCCCTTCCCCGCTATTTCCCCTCCCCTCTCTTTCTCTCTGTCTCTCTCTCTCTCCCTCTCCGCTTTTAACGACCGCTTTGAGCCCGAGACTTAAAGTTACGACGAAGCTCAATGAGGGCCGCGAACAAGCAAACCAGACTTCTTCTTCGAATTTCGAGGAAAGTAGAATGCGTTTTGCGCTGACGGATTTTCCTTCGAATTACTCATGAACAATCTCGGCGTAATCTTCGGCAGAGACGCATCGCGGTGCTCGGAGGCCTTAGGCACTTTTCTAACGACTCCGCCATCAGCAACCCCCTCGTACCCCTTCCCTCGTCAGACGTATTCGTCGACTGTCCTCAGGACTTTTTTTTCGGTGACAATCCCGTTCGCACCAGCAAGTTGTACTCAAAAACTCGAGTTTCACCGGGAACTGCGAGAGTTCCTGCCCCTCCCACCTCCCTCGGCCGTCCCTCACCCCACCAAACCACCGCCAATGGCTGAACAGCGAGAACCTTTCGTTTTACGATGTAATGTCTGACTATCGAATTTAAATTAATTTTCTAGATTGATCGTGGAGACTATATTTTCTCGCAGGTCATAAATCTGTTCGTAGACACGACATTTTTCGTCGTTCATAAATCTGCTCGTAGAGTATTTGAATTTTTGATAACGACACACGAAGATTTTCAAGTACAGTGAATTCTCCCCCCATAATAATGAATAATCCCCCCCACATGAATAATCCCCCCATTATTTTGAAATCTGAAACAAACTTTCTAGCAAATTCAGGTTTTTATTCCTTAATTCATTATTTCCTTTATTAATTATTCATTATTTCTTTATTCATTATCTTCATCATTATCAAGGACAGTTTGCCATCTTTCCTGCAAATTTTCAATCCCCCTCTTATGGAAATCCTAATATTGTGTTATGTTTACACTCCTCGGGGTATACCCCGCGACGTTTATCGTCCAGGCTTTGACGACATACAGTAGCGGACAAAAGTTTAAGACGAAAAGAACGAAAGGAAGTAATTATTTACTTTATATGGAAAACCTAAATACAGTGTCCTTATTTTGGTAGTAACAGATTAATAATTTGTTTAGATATTAACAAAAAAGATTTACATTATGTTCCTGAACAAATTAGTAATAATATGCAAAAGGAAAACCAATCTGTATTATATTCTCATGGTCAAAAGTTTAAGACTATGCATAAAAGAAACGCTTTATAAGAAAAATGTGTCAAATGTTTGTTTTAATTTCATATTTTGTCCAAAGTCCGTTATTTTTTATCACCTCAGCACACCTTTTCGGCATCGAATCTATTAATTTTTCACATTTATCAACAGGAATGTTATTCCAAGCTGTTTTTATTATAGAGTAAAGATCACTCAGATTTTTTGGTTTATAATTTTCCACACTTTTCTTTACTATACTCTACAGACTTTTAATTAGGTTCAAGTCAGGTGACTGCGAAGGCCCCGGTAGCACAGTAATATTCTTTTCATGAAAAAAATTTTGTACAACTCGGCCCATGTGTTTTGGATCAATGTCGTTTTGGAATATGAAACTTTCAGTCATATTATTGTGTGCATATGGTAACATGGTATTCTTCAATATATCCATATACTGAAAACGATCCATGATTCCATCAATACGACGTATCAGACCAGGGCCACTGCGAGAAAAACACGCCCACACCATGACACTACCACCTCCGTGTTTAACTGTGGATAAAACGCATTGTGGTTTGAAATCTTCACCAATTCGACGTCTTACATATCGTAATCCATCAGACGCAACACGATTAAACTTTGATTCGTCCGAAAATAGTACTTTTTGCCAATCTTGACTCGTCCAATGTTCATGAGCTTTAGCAAATGCAAGTCGCATTTTCCGATTTGTTGAACTAAGCATTGGTTTCTTGCGAGGTTTTCGTCCTCTTAAATTAAAATCTTCTAAACGTTTTCTAACAGTTCTAGCACTAATGTGTGTCTTATTGTTCACGTTTATTTCAGGTGCAATATCACTTGCAGAATGAAAACGGTCCTTTTCACATGAGCGGTGAATCCGACGATCCGTTTGTGGCGTTGTTTTTCGAGGTCTTCCGTTTCTCGATTGATCAGAATATTTGCCAGTCTTTAAAAATTTATACCAGGCCTGCTTACATGCAGTTTCTGATTTCTTAATTAGACTTGCTATTTTGGCAAATGTCATTTTTTGTTTTCGTGGTCTTACGATCTGCTCCCTTTCGTTTGGTAGCAAACTCCGAGCCTTACCCATACTTTCTTTCTCTGTAGATAAATTTGAAGCAGCAAAAAACACACTAGACACTGATTTCAATATTTGTATACCAAATTGTTGAAAGAATGTAATAGAAATCGCTTTTAGAGGGATCGTCTTAAACTTATGTCCGCGGTTCACAAACGGTCAGAGGAAACAAACGACTGAAACTCCTACATTCTTGACATTTGACGATCAAAACATTGAAATCAAGGAGGTCAAACACATATCAGTATTGCTTTAAAACAACGGACAGAATAGAAAAATAGTATTTGTATATTATGTGTATAATCAAAATTACAAATCATCGTCTTAAAGTTTTGTCCGCTACTGTATATCGAGAAATCACTGTAACGAGTACAGCAGAGTTCTGAGAATATAAACTTTCGAGAAAATAACGACGTGTCAGGCACAGTAGACTTTCTCCACCGTTTCGAATTATTCGGAGGAAATACGTTCGCACGATATTATTGCACCGCTCGCAAGAAATTGACAAATTAAGGCGCGATAACATGCAAAGTGCGCGCGTGCATATGTATGATATAACTCAATAGCACCGCCGATTAGAATCTGTGAAGTTTTTTCTCTCTCTCTCTCTCTCTCTCTCTCTTGTAACGTATATTTTGCGTCGTGATTACCACATATCAAACGAAGCGATTACCACTTTACAAACGAAACCTGAATTGCCATACTTCCACGGGGCGAGTCTATCAATCGATTCGTACTCGAACGTTTACCGATTTGACGTTTTCATGTAATGTAGTGCTTTTGCAAAAAGCCAACGATGAGAGCAACGGCGACGAACAAAGTGAATGGCAGGTGCAAATCCCGGCCATTAGAAAGACCCTTGAACGCCGACACGCGATTCTGTCACTATAGTTGACGTACACACGATTACCCATTCGGGGTTCAGTCGACAAAACTAATCGGTGAACAATCGCACGTATGTTTCCCGTGATTTTCTGTGTGCTTCGTGAATTTTTCGTAGCTACGTTTTCATTTCACGATTGTCTGCGTGTAAACTCGATCATTTATGCAAGCGACTCTAATAGTTTGATCAACCCGCTGCAAGCGGAAGTTGAAGTTGCTCGACCAAAGCGCTGCCAAGTTCTGACGTTTTAAAGTTATATAGAATCTTCTCAGTTTTCGAAGCCCCGCCGAACGCTGGTTCGAAAATAGGCTAAGTCACCAGAATGAATTTTTGAGTCGATCGAATATCACGGCTATTTTAGTAAACCGGCTTTTTGACGGTTCTAAAGTAAGCGCGGCATGGTCAATTACATTCTTCTTATCCGAACGCCCTTTTATCTTAGGTCGTACGTATGAAACTAAGTAAAAGCTTTCACTATTGATTTTCGGGGCAAATACTTCCTCCGGTATGCATCGAGAATGAAATATTTATTAGAACTGGTATCTACCATATTTTCTGGTGAATACCGAAAATGCGTAACATGTAGCGTGTAAATAACTTTTACAAAACAGTTTCTTTATTACTTCTCCTTTCACTGTTGTTCACTTTTTCTTTTTCATCGACTGACAAATCACCGAAGAATTAATCAACGAGCAAATACCACCAAGTAAATGTTAGAAATATTTAATTGCTCCTAGTAATTTTCCACCTAGTACTAGTAGAAGAATATGCATAATCTAGTAGCATTTATTTAAGATTTTAATATTTAAGAAGTCCAGTAATATTTATTTACCATCTTCCAATAGCTACTACCTAGTACTAGTAGAAGAATATGCATAATCTAGTAGCATTTATTTAAGATTTTAATATTTAAGAAGTCCAGTAATATTTATTTAACATCTTCCAATAGCTACTACCTAGTACTAGTAGAAGAATATGCATAATCTCTAGTAGCATTTATTTAAGATTTTAATATTTAAGAAGTCCAGTAATATTTATTTAACATCTTCCAATAGCTACTACCTAGTACTAGTAGAAGAATATGCATAATCTAGTAGTATTTATTTAAGATTCTAATATTTAAAAAATCCAGTAATATTTATTTAACATTTTCCAATAGCTACTACCTAGTACTAGTAGAAGAATATGCACAATCTAGTAGCATTTATTTAAGATTTTAATATTTAAGAAGTCCAGTAATATTTATTTCACATCTTCCAATAGCTACTACCTAGTAATAGTAGAAGAATATGCATAATCTAGTAGCATTTATTTAAGATTTTAATATTTAAGAAATCCAGTAATATTTATTTAACATCTTCCAATAGCTACTACCTAGTACTAGTAGAAGAATATGCATAATCTAGTAGCATTTATTTAAGATTTTAATATTTAAGAAGTCCAGTAATATTTATTTACCATCTTCCAATAGCTACTACCTAGTACTAGTAGAAGAATATGCATAATCTAGTAGCATTTATTTAAGATTTTAATATTTAAGAAGTCCAGTAATATTTATTTAACATCTTCCAATAGCTACTACCTAGTACTAGTAGAAGAATATGCATAATCTCTAGTAGCATTTATTTAAGATTTTAATATTTAAGAAGTCCAGTAATATTTATTTAACATCTTCCAATAGCTACTACCTAGTACTAGTAGAAGAATATGCATAATCTCTAGTAGCATTTATTTAAGATTTTAATATTTAAGAAGTCCAGTAATATTTATTTAACATCTTCCAATAGCTACTACCTAGTACTAGTAGAAGAATATGCATAATCTCTCTAGTAGCATTTATTTAACATTTTAATATTTAAGAAGTCCAGTAATATTTATTTAACATCTTCCAATAGCTACTACCTAGTACTAGTAGAAGAATATGCATAATCTAGTACTATTTATTTAAGATTTTAATATTTAAGAAGTCAAGTAATATTTATTTAACATCTTCCAATAGCTACTACCTAGTACTAGTAGAAGAATATGCATAATCTAGTAGCATTTATTTAAGATTTTAATATTTAAGAAGTCCAGTAATATTTATTTACCATCTTCCAATAGCTACTACCTAGTACTAGTAGAAGAATATGCATAATCTAGTAGCATTTATTTAAGATTTTAATATTTAAGAAATCCAGTAATATTTATTTAACATCTTCCAATAGCTACTACCTAGTACTAGTAGAAGAATATGCATAATCTAGTAGCATTTATTTAAGATTTTAATATTTAAGAAATCCAGTAATATTTATTTAACATCTTCCAATAGCTACTACCTAGTACTAGTAGAAGAATATGCATAATCTAGTAGCATTTATTTAAGATTTTAATATTTAAGAAATCCAGTAATATTTATTTAACATCTTCCAATAGCTACTACCTAGTACTAGTAGAAGAATATGCATAATCTAGTAGCATTTATTTAAGATTTTAATATTTAAGAAATCCAGTAATATTTATTTACCATCTTCCAATAGCTACTACCTAGTACTAGTAAAAAATTATGCACGAGAAATCCAGTAATATTTACTTGAACTTTTCCAAAATTTGCAATCCAGTGCTAGCAAAAGATTATGCAACGGAAATATTTCGAAGCATTTACTTATTTTTATGCATACGAGGTCTTTCGTCGAGAGCCAGATCCTATATAAACAATGTCCGTATTCTGTAACCAAGCGACGCTACGTCGGGCCGCCCGACATACTTAAACATTCCTAACTTTCTAAACGTTGTGTCCACAGACACCGTACATATGATGTCCGCGCAATTTTGCAAAATTTAGAAAGGCTCTATTCAACCCCCGTCCCTCTCATAAATCAGCCGAGAGCGAAATAGCGTCAGGCTATCTGTATTCAGGTTCTTTTTAACCCTCCGGTTCACGAGCGAAGAGAACTCCCGCCGATGCATGGGAAAAGTTCAAGGAACCTAACGTTCCGTCTGTACTTTCACCGATGAAGCCCTTTTTTCTCGCAATAAGATTATTGTTTTATTCCACAAATCCATTGGCAAGCAGAGTTTAGCATATCATGGAATTTTATTAACAGTTAAATGGAAAAAAGAACAATGATGAGTTCTTTCGAAACATTTTTATCAACAATTGAACAAGATCTGAATTTTCACTTCTATTAGGTTGGTGCACATGAAATGTCGGCTTTTTTTTCGTTATACTTTTGTTTTTGGCATAACCTCGTTTATAGTCGTACTGTCCATTCCCAGAGTCACATTTCAACAAAGGAGATTTTCTCGAAAGCGTTCCCTTTTGTTATTTGTTTTGAATTTTGTACCGATATGAATTCAACCGATATTCGTGTAATTTTTTTGTACGAGTATAAACTTGGTAATAATGCTGCAAAAGCTGCACGCAACACAAACCAAGCGTTTGGGAAGAATACTGTTAACGATCGAAAAGTGCAGCGTTGGTTTGAAAAATGTCGGTCTGCTGATTTTTCACTACAAAATGATCCGCGTGGAAGATCCAAAACGAATGTGAAAAATTATGATCTGAAGGCATTGGTGGAGGCGAATCCAACTGTATCCACGAGGGAACTTGCTACCAGGATGAAAGTTGACCATACAACAATATTACAATATTGAAAAATTGAAAATTATACGCCCATCACTTGTTAATCGGTAAAACAATTTCGAAATTAAATGAATTGAAATAGGATGTTTTGCAGCACCCAGCCTATTCACCGGATCTCTCGCCAACCGACTTTCATTTTTTGAAACATTTAGAACTGTTTTTACGGGCTAAACAGTATGAAAATGAAGACGGTTTGAAAAATTCGATATCAGAGTTTATTGATTCTAAAGATCAGAATTTTTTAAGGCAGGCATCTATGCTTTAAAGTCTCGTTGGTAAAAGTGTATTGGAGCGAATGGAGCATATTTTGATCGAATAAATAGCTTTTGAAAAAAGATGTGCAGTTTTATACAGGGTGGTACACCTAAGTAAGGCCACCTAAATATCTCCTCTAATTGTGGGGTTACAAAAAATATTTTGTATGCTATTTGAATGGTTTGAAAAAACCATTCTATTGCAAAAAAAATTTTTTTTCTAGGGTAATTTTTTTCGGAGTTTACAAGGTTATCGATGTTTTTTTGCGTTTAATTGTATACTTTTTTTTATTGCATCGTGTAGCTGATGTAAAAATATGTTCAGTTATGTACATTACATGACCTTGAAATGACCTTTGAGTCCATAAATTAAATGGAAACGAAAAATTGTCTATCAAGACTTTAGAGACGCAGACGTCGTTCGAGAATCTGTAAGAGTAAATAAACATGTTTACTATCACACTACGAATGACTTCTAACACCGCAGAAGTCTGATCATTTTCAAACAGTTCGTCAGTTTATCGATATTATCCTTCGCGATGAGTTACTCAAAGCAAGAGAAAATTAATATGATTCTGATTTATGGCAAAAGTGATCAGTGTTTAAGACAAGCTGTTCGCTTGTACCGAGCGAAATTTCCTGAACGCAACTGTCCATCGCGTAGTACGTATAAAAAAGTGGTCAAACATTTTTTTGAAAGTGGTAGTATCAATACGAAAAAGCGTACGCGAACCCATAATGTTACAAACCAATTAAATACGAGATTTATTATGGAAAAAGTTGCCGAAAATCCGCATGTTAGTACACGACAATTGGAACGATTAACCAGTATTTCAAAAACAAGCATAATACGAATACTTCATGAACAAAAATTTCATCCGTATCATGTGTCTCTCCATCAGGGTCTTCTAGGACGTGATTTTGAAAATCGCCTGAATTTTTGTCAGTGGGGTTTACAGCAATATGAGAACGACGAATCGTTTTTTGAGAGAATGTTGTTTACTGACGAGGCATCTTTCACCAATCATGGTCAATTAAATTTGAGAAACATGCATTATTGGTCAGTGGAAAATCCACGATGGTTAAGACAAGTGGATAGGCATAGACCTTGGACAGTAAATGTATGGTGCGGTATCTTGAATAACAATTGGTCCTTATTTTATAAATGGTACATTAAATGGACAAAAGTATGTAAAATTCTTGCAAGATGAGCTACAGATGCTTTTGGATGATGTACCATTAGACATTCGTGGAAGAATGTGGTATCAGCACGATGGTTGTCCGGCCCATTCTACACGTCTTGTAAGACAAATTTTAGATACAAAATTTCCAAATTCTTGGATTGGACGTACTGGACGTGTAGCGTGGCCACCGCGGTCACCAGATCTCACGCCTATGGATTTTTTCATATGTGGACATTTGAAGGAAGTTGTTTATTGTGAACAACCAACAACGCCAGAGAACATGAAAGACAGAATAATAACAGCTTGTGCTGCAATTAATCCGACAACATTTGAAAGGGCCAGAGAGTCTCTTATTCTACGCTTCAAAAAATGTATCGTTGTGGAGGGGCACCATTTCGAGCATCTATTACAATGACAGTTTGAAAAATAGGTTCGTAAAAAAGTATTACAAATTTCATAATGGGGTTTCGTGATAGTGAACATGTTTATTTACTCTTACAGATTCTCGAACGACGTCTGCGTCTCTAAAGTCTTGATAGACAATTTTTCGTTTCCATTTAATTTTTGGACTCAAAGGTCATTTCAAGGTCATGTAATGTACATAACTGAACGTATTTTTACATCAGCTACACGATGCAATAAAAAGAATTATACAGTTATACGCAAAAAAACATCGATAACCTTGTAAACTCCGAAAAAAATTACCCTAGAAAAAAATTTTTTTGCAATAGAATGGTTTTTTCAAACCATTCAAATAGCATACAAAATATTTTTTGTAACCCCACAATTAGAGGAGATATTTAGGTGGCCTTACTTAGGTGAACCACCCTGTATATTTACTTAAAAATCCGACATTTCCTACGCACCAACCTAATAATTTCCATCACAACGGGGGTTTTAACATTTTGCACCGGTGTCCCCGGCGCACCGGTTTCCGGTGAAAATGGCGCAAAAGGGTACCCTTGCGGACGAAAGTTTGGCAAACACCATGGACTTTCTTTCTGATTTGAAATTCCCGCCTTACCTTCACCCTCGTCGCCGGCGAAGGCGAACTCCCTTCACCTTTCTGTCAACTCGGCAACTATTAGGTCCCGAGAAAAGTTCATGCAGTCTCCTGGGCCATGTACTTGTAATCCTTTCATTTTTTTTTTCTTTTTTTTTACGAGGATCTCGTTTGACCCGGCGCACGTGCGGCAGTCTGCAAAAAGTTTTGCGTGAAATATTCGACGACGAAACGTACAAACGGGAGAATGTAAACAAACGCAAAGTGCACATTAATCGCGTCGCGTTTAACCCCTTGCCCTACAATGTCGAGTCAGACTCGTGACGAAGATTCTGAATAGAGTCTAATAAACGCGTAAGTTATTATTTTCCTTTCAACAGAAATAAAACTCTATTTGCTTATGCTTGATATATATCCTTTGGAGAAAACATTGGCACACCCTAAATATAAACTATCTTTTTTTTTCTATGAGATTCTGAACGATGAAGAACATCTGATCATTATAATCACAAAATAAGTAGTAGTGCAAGGGGTTAAAGCGACCGGGAAACTTACTTACGTGACCTGAAAATATTAAATGAAAACACAGTAATGTCTCGATAGTTTCATAGACGTACAGGATGTTTGGAATAAATTGATCCCCACTACTGGCGGGGTGAGCACACCCCTTTGAAGAGACAAGGAGATCGATTATCCAGAAGTGCAACACGATATGAGATTAGATATAGCCGTGGGGCAACACTAATTCAGTGACAAAAGTTCGACGATTTTGATTAACATTTTATGAAACGTTCACCAACGTATCTGTGAAATTTCTCTGATTGAAATGACACCACACACGACACAATTCGGATCATATTTACTCGTTCAGTTCACGATGCAGTGGAACCTCGATTATCCGAACCGATGATGTCCGAATACGTGCTTGATATGTAAACAGTTAAAACTAAAAAACGAGCCGCATCGTGAAACACTATAACGTGATTCTGCACCTCTAGATACTTGGAGATCTGTTAAAAAATGGATCGAAGAATTGACCTTGACCGTTTTGTCAAGGTCAAACCGGTTTTTGATCGCATCGTATAGTACTCATCGCGACGAACAAAAGTCTCACAGGAACCATGAGTCTCGAGTCAATCGTTCTCTTAAAAAAACAACTTCAAAGTTTCGCAAACTATTTTATTCCATATGTTTAGTGTCCCGAAATAGTCATATAGAATAGAGAATAAATTTCTTCCACTTGACGCGTCGTTTTCGAGAAATGTCGTTTCCCGACGTCGAAATGTCCGAATCGTGTTCGTTAGGAACATCAATTACATATTCGATAATTACGTTACGATATGCAAAACGGCAATTATCGCTTTGTCGTGTCCCCTTGTAAAAGTTTCAGGAGCGTTCCTTTGTCGACCGTAATCCGATTAAATAAATGGAAACCCGCTATCGGAAGAGGTCTATAGAAGTATTCTTTCGAAACAATCGCGAACGACTATGTGTGTTCCGCTTCGCGTTTGTTTTGTAAGAGGTCTTTGTCGAAATGCGACGGTAATGTGAAATTACCGGGGAAATTATGTAATACAAAAAGAACGCCGCGGGAGCACGAAAGGGGAGGGCACGTCGCGAGATAACTGAAAACATTTTCCGCCAATAGAGAAATATGCCGGGCAAATGTAGCAGATAAAGCTTCAAAAGAAAATTCTAATTGAACGGAGCTGCAAGCGCACGAAGTTAATCGATAAGAACACGGCAACATATCTAAAAAGACTCTGCACTCCCCCCTCCCTCTCCTTATCTCTCCTTCTCTCTCTAGACAGATGGTTATCTTTTAATTGAATCCAGATAACAAACTCCATTAAATTTGTAGTAGCGAAATTTAATAGTGTTTAACGCTTCCGAAAATATAAAAAATATATCTAAACCGTCTTAATATCCGCAAAGTGGAAATTTGAACAAATTCTGTACCCTTGGATCGGTGGAGGTCTGTTTGAAAAGTGAAAAATTGTCCTTGAGCGGTTCTTTCGAGGTAAAATTTGTTATTGTTGCATCGTAAGCTGAATAAAAATCTATCAGGGTTTACGAGACGCAAAACTAATAGTTAATGCTATAATATAACGCTCAAAATCTATAAACCTATCCCCACCGTTGACGCTTTGACGTCACACGCTGTATAGTATGTGTAATCGCTTTAGCCAATAGAGCAACTAGAGGCGTGCCCCTGACCAATCAGATCACAATGCTTTCACGAGACTTCTTGTGTGCCACGCACAGTACAACGCATAGCTTCTACAATGCACGTGTTACGTACAGCTGAGGGAATCATAATGCGCACAATGATTCGAAATGTGAACAAGATCGGCGATAATTTACACGAAGCCGTTAAACAGTGTGGAATACCAAATTTAAGAATTCTTTTTCCGGAGAACTCTTTGTTACGTCTACAACGTGAAGGAATATTTTATTAAATCTACATGTTTGAATACAGAACGGTGTCGAGATGGAAATTCTGTGTTGCAATTCTATTTCTGCTTCGTGTAATATCCTCGGATCGAAGTAACAATAAAACGAACCGGGTCTGGTACAAATTAAAACAATGAAGAGTGATGCCCCACGAATTCGGTATTAATCGATACTGGTAATTCTAAAAGGGATTACTTATTACGTGGTAGGAAACAAAAGTTTCTTTGGACTGTGATATTTGTCAAAATTATTTTAAACAATCGGTGTTACCATGAAATAAATGTGAACTTCACAAATATCTGGTTCTTATTATTTATATTTAGTTGAATAAAAGAAAATGTACCTGTGAAACACGAGTCGATACACGTGTGTATCCATTATGGAACTGTATAAGACAAGATTTTAGAAATGATCTCGCAACGAATATAAATGTATTATAGCAAGGAGTGCATATTAGTAATATGAAACGCAGGAGATTTTATTAACCCTCGTAAAGCGGATGCTTTTAACGATTTCGTGGCAGCCGTAACTGTAATAGGTTCGTACAGATCCTTTCACATCAATTTTATTTAAAAAATTCTTGAAACTAATTCTTTCAGATCAACGTTGATCTTTTTACTAGATATATAATATAAACAGCTAATGACTTTAAATAATCTTTAAGCTCGGCCGACAGTTGTTACAAATTATTAATTAAAGTCTTCTGTTAGTATTTATTTGAAAACGACCAAATCGTGGTAAATACAGTGAATTCTCGATATATGTCAACAACACGGCTGTGTTATGTTTACCTCGAGGTGCGTACGAGGTCTCTCGATATACTCCGTGGTAGTGGGGATAATTTTGCGACATATATCATCCAGGCCTTGGCGACATATACAGAGAAATCACTGTATTACTTTTACACTCCTTGGCGGCTGGAGCCTCTGGAGCTTCGGGGCCCCTCACAGGGTATATCCTGGAGTAGAGGGGATAATTTTGCGTCGTTTATCATCAATGTCTGGCGACATATACAGAGCAATTACTGTATTACGTTTACGCTCCTAGGCGTCTGAGGTCTCTGAAGCTTCGGGGCCCCTCACAGGGTGTACCCTGGGATAGTGGGGATAATTTTGCGACGTTTATCATCAATGTCTTGGCGACATATATAGAGAAATCACTGTATTATATTTACACTCCTTGGCGGCTGGGGACTCTGGAGCTTCGGGCCCCTCACAGGGTATATCCTGGAGTAGAGGGGATAATTTTGCGACATTTATCATCAATGTCTTGGCGACATATATAGAGAAAGCACTGTATTATGTTTACACTCCTTGACGTTCAAGGCCTCTGGAGCTTCGGGGTATACCCTGGAGTAGTGGGGATAATTTTGCGACATTTATCATTTAGGTGTTGACGACATATATAGAGAAATCACTGTAAACTTGCCCCACACCTTATTTCGCGTGCCTCGAATTGTAACGACAACGTTTGTTGCTTTCGCAGAGTGTGCGGTGAAGAACGGAGGAGCGGTGGTGGAGCACCATCAGTCTTCTTACTGGGAGCAACCCTTTAGCCAGCCATACTTCGACAACACGACGAAGAGGGAGACCACGACGACCGTCGGACAAACCGCTCACCTGCACTGCAGGGTGCGCAATCTTGGCGATCGTTCTGTAAGTTTCGAGTTGCCTTATTGCCTTGACCCCTCGGTGTAATAAGGAACACGAACGCGCTTGGAGACGTCGTGTTTCACGGATGAGCAACCGTCTGATGAAACGGTCCCGCTCGGTTCAACGGGCCAACGCTTTTCACTCCGACTTTTCCCTTCGTTTCATCGACCGGGGATTTTCTGGCAATTTCTGTCGCGATCCCCGGACCTGATTTTCACCCTCCCGACAGCGGGGGCTGTGCTTCTCGCGCTGGCAACGACGACGCGACGCCCCGGAAAAGTGAAAGCGGATAAGACGCCGCTTAATTTCTGACACGTTGGACAAACTGAATATCTCAGATCGTCCACGTGATTTTTTAAAAAAGACCATCCTCTTCGGGGCCCCCTTACAACCAATCTCAAACGAGAACGAATTCTCTTAGCTCGACGATTCCGCTGGGATTCGTGCAACGATCTCTTACAACAATGAAGGTTCGATCCAAGCTAGTTCGACCTGTACGATCTAAGCGAAACGTCTGTCCCCTCCACCACGGGGCACTCGATGCTTATTAACGTTGTAACAAAGTGATTCCTTCAAAACCTTTTGCTCTCATTACTTGATAATTGCTTTTTTGGTTAAACTTCACTTAGACAACCCAGAAATTTTTAACTTTTTTAAATATAATTTTGTAGATCCTGACGAGATAGTGTCAAAAATCCAAATTTCAATGCGAGGAATTCACTGGTTCAGAAGTTACGCGTGTTTAAAGTGGAAATTTTCAATTTTCTCGTACAGTATTATCACGGTCCTGTTCACTCTGCTTTCGCATACGCTTTTACAGCGCTGTTGCATCTGAAAAATGATTTTCCGTGTGACGGTTGATTGGATCGGTTGAGCATCTTAATGAAAAGTATTTTTACGGATAAGTACGGGCCACCGTCAAATAGTGACATTACTCGTTATCGGCGTTAGTCATGCATCACCGCGTGACACACAGGAACCCGTTGGAATCCAATCACCGATCGTAATCGACGATAAATCAAATTTCTCTCCACCTCGTACCCACTTCAGCCGGTGTGCGCCGCGTGCACGGCTCTCTATCTGCGCCGGCCCAGGCGTTTATATTCGCGGTGTAAAATCAATGTGGCAACACTCGGTGCATTGTCGTTGCGTGCGACAGCTTCATGCCATTCGTTGTTTCAAGCGGTATTGAAATGAAAAAAAAATACAGCTTCAAAAGGTCCGTTTACTTTCCCATTCATTATATAATACATTATTCACCGTTTTAGCCCGGCGAGCCCCCGTAGGTCACGGGATGATGACCATTTAAACAGCGAAACGTTATACAAACTGGCGGTTTCTGGTTTTCATTTTTCTTCCTTTCGTCGTTTCCAGACACCGTCGTTACACACTATGTCACACAATGAACATCTAATTTAGCCTGGCCGTGTATTGAAACCGAGAAAAAAAATACAATTTTAATGGGAAATGCTATTTCGTTCTAACAAAGCTGCGCTCGTTATATGTTTCGTTTAACGGTCGTCGCATTTGTTGTACACTGTTCTATTAAATACAACGCATACCTCCTATGCGATGGGAAAACATTTCAACAAAGGAATATTACTTGACGCGTTACGATTTGAAATAATGTGACGTCTGTACAATTAATTTGACTACGCAAAGCATAAAATCGTGGATTTTCTGTCTGGAAATATAAATTATTTTTGTTATTAATATCGGCAACTAAATAAAAATCGCGTCTAGTATTTCGCAATGAAATATACAATCTGAACCTAATTCAAATTTTTATAGTTTATCCTCTGAGCCTTTTTCATTGATAAAACAAAGATTTTATCTAGTTTTATCATGTCTAACGAGTTTTGTATATGTTCGCTCGTTCTAAGAGACTTATTTGATTATTCATGTGGGCATTATTCGTTGTATTCAAACACGTGTGATGTATAGACCTTCGAGTCAGAACCGTTGTGACCTATATATGGCTGAACGGTCTGAGCACATTAATTATACGAGATAAACCCATTAATATGTATTCACGGGGGTGCTTAAAGTAAAATTAGAAAGTGTTATAGGCGCACCGGAAGAATCATTTCATTACACTCGAACAAATATCTCCAAAAACCGTCACTGACGTTAAGGAAACTGAATTCCATGAAAAAAAATTATATGGTTCTGCAGGGACAAGGGTGGAGCCCTAAACTACGAATTCGGTCATTGGGAAAGGCGGAGTTTGCTGCAGTCATCACAATAGTTTTAAATAAAAAAAAATAAATTAATTTGGATTTGCGGCATAAAAATATGAAATCTAAAACTATGGGTTCTAACATTATTATTGAGATTGTACAATATTGCGAGTATGGACATAATGAAAAAATGATTTGCGAGATAATATTCCATTTATAATCAAGGCCTGACGTACTGTGTATCTACAGTGACTCCAACTAATATTCGTACACTCTTAAAGATTGCATAACTTTGTCAGTGTTGAACTATACTACTTGAATTTTTTTAAGAAATTAGAACAATTGGAGCGTTACGTAACGTGAGAAAAATGTTTGATTCAAATTGCAATTGGCCAAAATTACAGAGAAAGTACTAAAAGTTGTATTTTAAAACTTTTCAATGCGAGCTTACACTAAAAATTTAAAAAGTACGTTTTGTACATCTGTATCAATTGTACATATTCTGAATATTTCATCTAAATCGGTCAACGTTGCACTGAGCTACAAACGTTTAACGATGAAAACTTAATGGCGAAAGTCGCACAATTTTGGCCTTAACAGGGAATTTCGCCTTTATGTAATCATTTTCTAACATCTGCAGCTCATTGCAACGTTGACCGATTTTGATGAAATTCTCAGAATATGTATAATTGATACAGATCTGCAAATCGTTCTTCCTAAATTTTCAATGTAAGTCCACATAAAAAAGTTGCAAAATACAACTTTTAGTTTTTTGTCTGCAATTTCGACCAATTGCAATTTTTGTAAAAAATTTTTGTCACGTTATGTAACGATACAGTTGTTCTAACTTCTCAAAAAAATTCAAGTAGTATAGTCCAATATTGACAAAGTTATGCGATTTTTAAGTGTGTACGAATATCAGTTGGAGTCACTGTATGTATATTATAATATATTAGCCAACAAAAGGTGAACGCGCAGAAGGTGTCGAAAAATATACGTCTGTGTACGTTTCTGCCCGACACCAACAAGGGTAAACAGTAATTTCGTGGCTGCATATGTTAACATAATACAATTAGTTGATTAATAACCGAGAACCTGCCGTGAACGCCTTCATTCTCCGCGGATTCACCAAAACTTCTATAAACCTGAAGTTTACTTGGCAAACTTATGCAAAGTTTATGTTTCAAAGTCACCGAACGTCACTCTGTTATACATATACCATCAAATTTGTCTTGTTGTCGGCTACAACAAGACGTGATCCTGAGGCAAATCCGCAACTATTTTCGCAATTCAGGGAGCATAACATTGACTAACAGGGACATTTCGGCAGCTCGAAAATTTAGAAACATTTGATAAGACGAGTTCTCCAAAAATTGAAAAAATATACAGGGTATTTGGTAACTGGTGGTACAAAAACGGAAAAGGGGGTGATTCTACATGAAAGAATAAGTCGAAAATATAGAATAAACATTTTTCGTTTGAGGCTTAGTTTTCGAGAAAATCGACTTTGAAGATCTGTCAGGTTTGTGTGCTTTAGTATATGCAGGAAGTAGATTTGGTTGGTCATGATCAGACGCGTCAGACAATTCCTATCGAATAGCATGCTGCATTTCAAACTCGATTTTCTCGATAACGAAACTTCGGATGAAAATATTTTATTCTATATTTTCGACTTATTCTTTCATGTAGAATCACCCCCTTTTCGCTTGTACCACCAGTTACCGAACAGCCTGTATAAAATTATGCGTGTCTTTTAGATCTTTTCTCGGTATTAAATTGCATTAAGAATTTTAAGTATCCTACTATAACTGATATACAATATTAATGATATAATACTAATAATACTATAATACTATATAAACTAATACATATTTATAATAATAATATACTCATATATAGTAACTCTAACTCATATAATTTTCTAAATATTCACGATAATATAAAAGTCAAGAATGTTTTAAAGGGTGTCTTCACCTCTAGATTTTCCAAAGACGAAAAACCGCATTTGTGCTAGGTATTTACATTTTTTAAATTCTTGTAAAAGGGAATTTTCGTTGCAAATACATTCCTTCATTTATTAAACCGTCCTGAGTAGTCGACTCGTAGCACTCCATATATCATCATGAACTAGTTGGCGTGAAACTTGAATGGAGCTCGCAATGCAAACAGTAGTTATCAGAAAAAGTTCCGGACCATGAAAAACACGCGTAAGTGGTCTTAAACGAGCCAGTGTTTTTTCAGGTCCGTGCTGTTTTTTCAAGCCTAAAAATTAACTCTTTACCGTAAGCGTAATTCTACCGCCACATTGTTACAGAGAAAACCCTACCGAACCTTCTATTACTTATAACTTGAATTCGATGAAATTTTTGTGAAGAAGTTTCTGTAGTAATTGTAAATAACGGATTCAGTAGAAATTATTAGATAGCCGAAAAAGAGCAATATAAAAATTCTATAAGGCAAAACAAACGTTGTAAATCGGTCCGCGAATATTAGTGACGGCTGGTCTGCCTCAGTTGCATTTCTTTCGCCTCATAATAAAATGTCTCTCCATAAATCGTGCTCGCGCTACAATAGGTGATCACGTGAAACTTCGATTAATTTACATAGACGGTGCATCATTATGCTTTATTTATACCGGCAGTAATAGCGTACTTGTGTGCAAGTGAATTTGGCGATTAGTAACACGATTAACGAAACAACTAATAATAATAATCTTTGATACAAATGTAAAAGAAGTTACCGAAGAAATATCCTTTCTTTTTTAATAATCAAATGATGCTTTTGCAGCATCTAGAGTGAACAACATTGGACACGCATAACTTTTGAACCCGTGAATTCCTCGCCTTGAAACATCGATTTTTGGAATTTTCTCGTCAAGATGTAGAGGATTATCTAGCCAAAAAGTTGAAAATTTCTGGGTTGCCAAGGTGAAGTTTCTATTATCGACATATAGTCATATTCTTCCACTATCTCGACTATGACACATATACCGGAATATGCTTGAATATATAATATTAGAATATTCTGGAATACAGTAAGGAGAGCAAAACTGAACACACATACGACATTTTAACAAAAATAATTTTTTATTCCATATTTGCATGTAGAATAAAAAAGAAACAAAATACTTAGTATTATCTACAATCTTCTGGCTTTTGAAAACAAACAAAATATTTGTGATATTATTGTTATTTCGCTTCATACAATTTTTTTTCGTGTAGTCGGTTTTGCACCGCAACTAATTTTGTGTAAACATTTCAGATTTTCCTACACTTAATATTTCGTCCATGAACCTTCAACCTTGATAATTGCCTGAATACGTTTAGGCATACTTAATACTACATTTTCGCAATATTCTGGTGTAATAGAATACCACTGTTCCTGCACTCTTTGCCACAAATCAGTTATCGTTGTTGGGGGAGCACTATAGTTATTCTGTAACTTCATTTTTAAGTATGCCCAGACATTTTCGATCGGGTTTATGTCTGACTTTGAGCAGGCCATTCCATGGTTTGAAATGGTTGAGTTTGCAGCCAATTCTTTACGCTCTTCGCACAATGCCCAGGAGCGTTGTCATGTTGGAATACGACGTCACACTCTGGTACAGGCATATTTTCAATTGTTTCCAGTAAATTTTTTTCTAAAATATCCTTATACGTATACTGGCTCACCATAACTTCTATTCGATGTAGTGAACCTACACCGTGCGCCGTAATGCACCCCCACACCATAAGTGAACCACCACCAAATTTTATTGTTTGCTTCACATGACGCGGTAAAAGAGGTTCGCCTTGCTTCTTCCAACACCAAGAACGTCCATCCAATGAAATTGGATTGATTTTAAATTCGTCGGAAAAAATTACTTTTTTCCATTGCTCTATATTCCAGCTTAAATATTTTCTTGCAAAACTCAGACGGGCCCTGACATTCTTTTTTGATAGAGCAAGTGTTTTTTTCTTCTCAATTGCTGCAAAATTGGCTTCTTTTAATGCCCTTCGAGCCGTCCACTTACTAATTTTCTTTCCAACATCGCTTTCTAATAACTTTGCAGCCATTGATGCCGTCGTTGCAATTTCTGAAGTAATGTATTTCGTCAATCTTCTCTTCTCCTGACAAGATAATAATTTTGGACGGCCTCCAAAAGATGCAGGGTCTTTACTACAGTATTTTTTCCGTATCTTATGTACAACTCCCTGACTGACGACAACTTTTCTAGCAATTACTCGCGTTGATAAACCCGATTTTAATTGGAAAATGATATTATTCTTCATATCTTTAGATAATGGCTTCATGATGTTACATTGATGCGTGTTAACGCATGGACAACGATAAACTAATAACCACTGCACTCCTGGTCGTGGCATTGACCGTGATGGACTACCAAGTTGTTTACAAAATCTGTGTTTACAGTTCCTAATCCGGAGAATCTTAGTGCGGTGCAAAACCGACTACACGAAAAAAAATTGTATGAAGCGAAATAATAATGATATCACAAATGTTAAATTAGTTTTGAAAAGCCAGAAGATTGTAGATAATACTAGGAATTTTGTTTCTTTTGTGTTCTACATGCAAATATTGAATAAAAAATTATTTTTGTTAAAATGTATGTGTGTTCAGTTTTGCTCCTTACTGTATACTTCAGTTTGCTAGAATACACCAGAAAGTACTAGAATATTATTCTAGAATGTACGAAAATATACATACTGGAATATAGTTAAACATAGACTAGAATATACTTAAATTCTCCTGCTATGTGGTAAAATCGAATTTCTCGTCCGAGTCGGTCGTTCGTGAGACAGAAACCGGCGCGTTCGAATGACAGGCAATATCTGTACAGTGTCCCTAATTGATACTTAGTTAGTAAACGAAAAGTTCTTGCCACAATTAATTTCCCGCGAAGACGTTTCGGGGCATCAATTCTCTGTTCTCAACATCGTTCAGCCCGGAGAATAAACGTTCCGCCGATAAGCCATCCATTTCCCAAGGTTCCCGCGTGCTCCTGTTCTAATTATATCTGACTGAAAGTTAAATTGAACCGTGAAGTTTTTTGCGGCGAAAAATTACAGGCTCAACATTCGGGGCCTGGATAATTGAGTTCGATAGCGGTCAGCGGCGGTGAACCAAGATTATTGCGGATCAGTTAAATGTTTTCACGTCGAGGGCTCTGTCGAAAGATTTTTTCTTTCCTCCCCCATACACCCCCCCCAACCACCCATCCCCATCATCCCTCGACGAAATGCGATTTCCCGCGATTCGATGTAATACGAAATTCAGACAGACAAAGCGCGTCCGAATAGAGGGTAGGTTTTCTCGATAATTCCTCGTTGGATTAACCAAAGCGTAGAAACATAAATTTTACCTCTGTTCCGCCACGCTTTATCCAATAAATACTGAATTCGTTTTTTATAAAATTATTCGAGCGTAACGCTACGGATGGTTATAAGGATTTATTCTCGTTCGTATGTACGCGCGCCGCTATTTTGCTTATTATATTTTTCGTCGGCTTTGTTTTTACATTTCATAATGTTTGTTATTGACGTTCTTTTATTTTACCCCAACAAACTGGCGAACAAAACGAATCGCGTCCGGTGTTGATTGCGTTTCCGATTTATTTCGCGTGAAGCGGCTATAATTAATGTTAATATTCAGTTTTGCATACTAGATTGTTATGAGCACATATTCCCACAGCGGTGAGAGCAATGTGTCACGTAGATACTTGACAGTTAAAAGAATTATTATACAGGGTGACACAAAAGCGTTGTGCCCCCTTGAAACGGGCGATTGCTGAGGTCATTTGAAGGTATTCTTCAGGTTATTCCGAGGTCTTCGCAAAGACATTTTCCCCGACTTTGTTGAGAAATTGCTAACGTAAATTACGGACCAATTAGAGCGCGGCTACAGCGGACGAGTTTCGAGGAATGATTTAATTTATCAAGATATTAAATACACGACCTTCGAAACAGTTTCGTCACACTATGACACGATAGTGCACTCTTTACACGTGCAAATGTCGGTAATCGAGCACTCTACGAAAATCGAATGAACAATTTATGCTCGTTTCAATTGACAATTAACTTTCTGCTAGCGATCGAATGTAGTTTAAATTATATTCGATCACGATTATATTAAACTCCGTGCTTAATTTTACATTTTAATTCGCGTATGCTCGACTCCAATTATCGTAATGTAATATCCCTGGAATTGCCATGTAGAAATGGCGTAGAATATATAATTTAATAAAAAATTCAATACTGAATTTAATAAAAAGCACATCCGTTTGATTTAATAATTAAATTGGTCCATCAAATTTTAATTTCTACTAAAGCCCGTATAACGTTTCTTACATTGGTGTGCATGCAAAACATTCGACAATTTTATGACACAAAATTAAATCGAATGTTAATTGTTCATTCGCAATCAGCTTTATACAAAAATAAATTTATAGAAAATTCTGATTTGCTTACAGGTCTCATGGATCCGACAACGAGACTTGCACATACTCACCGTAGGAATCCTAACGTACACAAACGACCAGCGTTTCCAGTCGTTGCACAGCGATGGAGCTGACGAATGGACCTTGAAGATTACTTCACCGCAAGTTCGGGACAGTGGAATCTATGAGTGTCAAGTTTCCACCGAACCGAAAATTAGCCAGGCTTTTAACTTGAGCGTCGTAGGTCAGTAAATAACTTATATTTTCGTTAATTAAAACCCTCATTCGCATACCAGTACCGGACACTCTTCAAATTTTGTTGAGAAAAAGAAAATGAAGATGAAGAGAAATAGAAATTTTGGAAAAATTCCTATTGGTCTCGAGTTTACGTCGCGGTAGTGGGGATAATTCCGCGACATTATAAATCACTGTATTTTAGACAACTACTATGGAGAAATAATTGAAGACAATAAAGTGTCATTAAATTAGTATTATCTCACCGATACAAATCTAATGCATCAATCCGTTTTTACCTATCCACAAGTAAACTTTACACACCTCTCTCAAATACAATGTGACATTTCTGCAACTAACGATATGCCTCGCGTTTTATAATTGTCAAAGCAATTGCAAGAATTTTTGTTACACGTAATTAAAAATTAAACTACAGCGAGGTACTTCTCGAGTATCATGCGTTTTTCACCCATATAATTTTTATCACGTCCATTGGTGTTTTAATGTACAGTCCCATACTGTAAAAGTTGCGGCGCATTTTTTTTTTTTTTTTGCATCGTTCTCTTTTTAAACTTTATTCCGCCCGCCACTGTGTATATTCGACGCGTGTAGTTAAGCTGAATTCTTAATAACCATTAAACCGGGCGGTTGGTTAGCCATTAAAACGTTGCGTAGTGCCTCGGGGGGTTCTAGGAACAAAAATAAAATTTCCCGCTCTCTCATGATTGATTCATACATATTTTAACGAATTGAAGCAGGTTACGTGTTCCTTTTGCAACAATTTATGCGATTACGATTTTTGAAAATGCTTCTGCGCCGCAATATTCCCAATGCTTCTGCAGCACTTGCGTCGAACTTTATTAAAAAAAAAATAATGAAAATGTAGTTTCACCGGTAATCGTATACCGAAGTGGGTAGCCCAGCTCGATCTTCTGATGGAATTTAACGAGTCTTTCGACGAATGTAATTTTGTTTGTTGCACAAGAAAAACACAAGCTTTGAGCGATTACGTTTCTTCGTTGTGTGTCGGCCGAGCGAAACCATAGATTTGTTTCGGTCCGCGCGATTCATTAGATTGGTAATTATTTACTTTAGGGCCTTCCTCACCGATTTTGATGACCTTGAAATATTTTGTCAACGTCATGATTCTGAACAACTTTTTCCTATACGTGTTACCGCCGCTCGCCTTTAGTTTACGAGATATTTGCAAAAATGTTTTAACATTTCAAAAAGTGATCGGAGTAGGTGTGGGTTAGATCGATTGTGATGACCTTGAAATATGTTGTCAAGGTCATCATTCTGAACAACTTTTTCCTATACATGTTACCGCCGCTCGCCTTTAGTTTACGAGATATTGCAAAAATGTTTCAACATCTCGAAAAGTGATCGGAGTAGGTGTGGGTTAGGGTTAGGGTTAGAATTAACAGATTTCTTAACAGATTTCTGTTTGAAGTGGTCTATATTGTATAACACCATTTTTTTTTACTAATTTTGAAATTACATTGTGTTTTTATACGTCTTTTGTTTCGATTTCTAATGTAACTAGTATTACCCAGATAGCACTGGACGGCTTAAAGACGTCTGTTTTACGTCCATTTTTGGTCTGAACGTCTTACGTCCTGAAAAGACGTCTTTAAGACGTCTTAAAGACGTCTCGTAAAAGACGTCGTTTTTACGTCTCATTTCAGACGTCTTTAAGACGTCTTTTACGAGTCGTCTTTAAGACGTTTCATTTCTTGATGTTTCAGTCATTCTAAACTGCTAGAGAAAAGCTTTACAAACTGTACACACGCAACACAATATAACGCAGTTTTCCATCCTTCGAATAGACGTTTATTTATTTAGGAAAGTTAAATAACTAAATTGTTAATTTAGTACTATTATAATATATTACATATATATTCGCAATAGAATTTAGCAATAAATATTGTTTAATAATAAAACTATACATTATATATCACAAATCCAAAATCCAAAATAATATATCAAAACAAATAGATAAATAAATAAATAAGTTAAATAAATAAATAAAGCAAAAAATGTTAATGTTCGCGGATATGCTGAAAAACATTCTTTTAATTTATTTTTTTTATTTATAAATAAATAAATTAAATAAATAAATAAAGCATAAAATATTAATGTTCGCGGATATGTTGAAAAACATTCTTTTAATTTATTTTTTTTATTTATAAATAAATAAATAAATTAATTAATTAATTAAATAAATAAATAAAGCATAAAATGTCAATGTTCGCGGATATGCTGAAAAACATTCTTTTAATTTATTTTTTTTATTTATAAATAAATAAATAAATAAATAAAGCATAAAATGTTAATGTGCGCGGATATGCTGAAAAACGTTCTTTAAATTTATTTTTTTTTATTTATTTAATTTTTTTGTTATATCAAACATTCAATTTATATTTCTTGTACATGTATACAATATTCAAATTCAATATTTTTCTCACAAGAAAAAATGTGGCTTAAAAAATATTTTTCCAATATTTGACACACATATCTATCTAATATTTTTGTGGTACTAGGGGTCTGTTTCGGGACGTCTTGAATACGTCTGTTTCGAGACGTCTTAAAGACGTCTTTAAGACGTACAGTTTTTTCACAAAGACGTTCCAGAGACGTTCAGAAGCCGTTCGGAAGCCGTTCGTAGGACATTCAGACGTCTAATAGACGTCTGAACGTCTTTGACAGACGTCTTAAAGACGTCTTTAAGACGTCTCTGTGCTATCTGGGTATGGCATCGAAAAATTAAGTTTTCGCGATCAAGTAGTATATTTTCGTTGCACTTGATACAATTCATCGTGCCATGGATCACTTTACTGTTAACTAAAAAATCTATCAACTTTTCTTGATTGTTGCAGATATCCATGAATTTGTATAGTTTCATGCTTAATACTCAGAACAGACAAGACAGTGGGTCTCAACTAATTGAAGTCGTTTTAAGTTGTGGCCATAATTGAAAATCTAATCCACACCTACTCCGATCACTTTTCGAGATGTTGACACTTTTTTGCGATTATTTCGGAAACTAAAGCTGAGCAGAGGTAACACGTATAGGAAAAAGTTGTTCAAAATGATGGCCTTGATAACATATTTTAAGGTCATCACAATTGATCTAACCCACACCTACTCCGATCACTTTTTGAAATGCTTAAACATTTTTGCAAATATCTTGTAAACTAAAGCTGAGCGGAGGTAACACGTATAGGAAAAAGTTGTTCAGAATCATGACCTTGACAACATATTTCAAGGTCATCAAAATCGTTGAGGAAGCCCCTAAAGTAAATAATTACCATTAGATTTACTAACTGATTATAGCGTTACGGTCGATTGCGCCTCGAGGAATCCGAGGCATCTGCATTCATTCGAGAAATGTATTGATCTAATGCCGGGTCCATTATGCTTGCAGTGTCGAAGGCAAAGATCAACGGCAATTCAGAGCTGCACATCAAAAGCGGAAGCGACATCAATCTAACCTGCGTCGTACTGCAGACACCTGAGCCGCCGTCCTTCATTTACTGGTAAGTTTAATTGGACTTTGCCGAATTCAATTTACGTTCAGACATAAATGCCGAATTCGCACGCTTACTGCGCGACACGGCCGAACTTTACCAATGAAGTTCTCCATGAATCATCGAGACGGTCCTCCATAGGTCTCGATTACAGGCCGAAGTGAGCGCGTAACACGATGCTGATAGGCGGACGGAAAATCGGAATTGCTTTTCTTTCTCTGCGCCCGTCGTGCGCGCTAATTGAACGCTCCGTTGATCAAACTGCAAATAGTTGGTAATTTCCTAGGGAATACTCGGTCGAAGGTGATTAAAGCCGGGCGGGAGATCGCGACCAAGAAACTGCACTACCGACCCAATACACTGCGGTGCATAACTATAATACCATTAAAAGTTTTCAAGAGTTTTCTACATGCATACAATATCTTCCAAATGTCAATTGCATCGAAAACAGTTCAAGAGAATTGACATACAAGGTGTCCCGTTTGATATAACTCCTGAACGTTACGTGGTTATCTTAATTTTTTCAAGGTCAACTCGTGTCTTCTAAATGGAACGCCATATTTTAATCTACAGAAAAAAAACAAATTCAGCGTACGTCTTTAAAACGACCTTGAGGAGTTACATCAAACGGAATGGAGAGAGAGCAACATGTAAGAATGAAACATAAATTGGTGCACACCATGGGACCGGTTATAGCGTAAGGTAGAGGCACCCGTAGTTGACCATGTACCAATAGTTGACCATTTTATAGAAAAACATAAAAAATAAGGTTTGAAATGTTCTTATTCATCAAAAGTGCACAGCTTATAAAAACCTATAATCCTTATTTTTATGTTTTTCTATAAAATGGTCAACTACTGGTGCCTTTACCTTAATAGCAATATTAAATTTTAACAAAATTCTGGAAACTTTTAAAGAACACGTTTATATTTTCAATTATAGCTCTACTACGAAATGTGACTGCACTGTCGACGTTATAAATATTTTTCTATTATAAGCTATCGAGGTTATGCAAATTTTTAAACTTTGGGAAATTATTCCAGCAGAACGTACTTACAATTTTTGATAAATCGATTTTCTCGTTTCGTCAAAAGCAGTCCCTTAACGAGCGAACGCTCCGCATGTTCTGTTTTCGTGATAAGAAATACAAACAGCACGGGTGCAAATGCAGGATACCTGCAGAATATCCTCCATTAAAATGATCCGCATGGTTCACGCTAATGAAAAGTGTTCGCTTTCAGGTACAAAGGTGATCACGTAATAAATTACAGTCAAAGAGGAGGGATCAGCGTGGTTACCGAAAAGCAAACGCGCACGTCACGCCTCTTGATCTCCAGAGCGTTACCTGCTGATTCTGGAAATTACACGTGTGCACCGTCTTCGGCCGAGTCAGCCAGTGTCCTAGTCCACGTACTCAATGGTGGGTGAGTTAGAATAATAAAAGTTTGGAAAAGAAAACATTTCTCTGCACGTCTAGCGATCGTTACGAAATAAGATTGTTGAAAAACTCGAGATACCTGGTCAGTGACAATAGTCTCCGCAAAGCATTTAAAATGACATAACTTTTTTAAAAGCGGACCGAGCACTGGAATTTTTTCCACAAATCAGGAGTATTAGTTCACTAAATGATATTATTTACATTTTCATTACAGAATCAAAGAGTGGTATACTTAATTTATTGATTTCGAGAAAATTAATTCTGTACGATTAACTATAAAAATACAAAAAACAACAATAACCACAAAATAAGATTCTATAAAAGTTTACCATATCCATGTCTGCCAAAACTATTTATATTCTATTTGATTAGAATTGAATACCAATCAAAGTATGGTATACTTAATTTATTGATTTCGAGAAGATTAATTCTGTACGATTAACTATAAAAATACAAAAAACAACAATAACCACAAAATAAGATTCTATAAAAGTTTACCATATCCATGTCTGCCAAAACTATTTATATTCTATTTGATTAGAATTGAATACCAATCAAAGTATGGTATACTTAATTTATTGATTTCGAGAAGATTAATTCTGTACGATTAACTATAAAAATACAAAAAATAACAATAACCACAAAATAATTGAATACCAATCAAAGTGTGGTATAAGGTGGAGTGGGGTAAGTGCATAAACGGACTATTATTAATATAAGAGACTCTTAAATAAAATAAAATTAGATAATTTTCTTAAAAAATTAAAATATACAAGTGGAATTGGCATTACTGCCAATGCTAATTAAAGAGTATTAACTGAAGTATTCGTTGATATCAATAAATGTTAAATTATTATAAAACAAATTCAAGATATTTGGGTTGAAAGTCAAACTTACTAAAAACTGGGGTGCACTTACCCCACTCCACCTTACTTAATTTATTGATTTCGAGAAGATTAATTCTGTACGATTAACTATAAAAATACAAAAAACAACAATAACCACAAAATAAGATTCTATAAAAGTTTACCATATCCATGTCTGCCAAAACTATTTATATTCTATTTTAGTAGAATTGAATATCAACTGTGATTGAACTCAATTCTCGGATAATAAAGGCGCCAAATTCATTAAAAAGACCGTTATTGTAACCATTGGTTAAACAATGCATCAGGCTTAAAAGCGTCTATATCTTTCCATGAAGAATGTTAACAAAGGAACGTTGTTCGGAATACGTACTTTGACGAGAAAGCCGCGAAAGAAAGTCTCGGAGAACGGGAAGGTGGGACTTTACGAACGCCATAAATCCGTAGAATGACAAACGTGGTAGGTCGAAGTGTAGATAAACTAAACGGCGAAGGTCATAAAAGGGAGGTCGAATGCAGGCGCCGGTGTCATCAGCTTCTGGCGTCATGCGCGTTGCATAGCAGGCAATAAACACCGCGCCGTTGCCGTATGCCGCTTAAAATGAGGAAGCTCGTAGTAGCGAAGAGCTGCTTCGTTATTCCTCGAAAACAGTCGGCGTATGTAGAAATATTTCGGTCCCCGAGGAAAAAATTTAAATATCCTACTGCCCTGACACATTGTCGTCACGTTGCGGCCTGTTCGTGTTAAGTCCGTTTTAACTTCATTTTTTATTCGCGGATGAATATGTGCATCTATTTATTCAATGCGGCTTATTTCACCGCTGCGAGGAAGTCACTTATTTTCATATTTCACGCACAGTACACCCGGGTTGCTGGAATAACACATGTCTCCCCACTCTAACTTCCCCTACTACCGCGCTATTCCCCCACGCTTCCCCTTCCACGGCGCTATTCCCCCACGTTTCCCCTACCACGGCGCTATTCCCCTAGGCTTCCCCTTTCACAGTGCTATTCCCCCACGCTTCCCCTTCCACGGCGCTACTCCACCACGCTTCCCCTACCACGGCGCTATTCCCCTAGGCTTCCCCTTCCTTGTCGCTATTCCCCCACGCTTCTCCTTTCACAATGCTATTCCCCCACGCTTCTCCTTTCACAGTGCTATTCCCCCACGCTTCTCCTTCCACGGCGCTATTCCCCCACGCTTCCCCTACCACGGCACTATTCCCCCAGGCTTCCCCTTCCTCGTCGCTATTCCCCTACGCTTCTCCTTTCACAGTGCTATTCCCCCACGCTTCTCCTTTCACAGTGCTATTCCCCCACGCTTCCCCTTCCACGGCGCTATTCCCCCACGCTTCCCCTACCACGGCGCTATTCCCCCAGGCTTCCCCTTCCTCGTCGCTATTCCCCCACGCTTCTCCTTTCACAGTGCTATTCCCCCACGCTTCTCCTTCCACGGCGCTATTCCCCCACGCTTCCCCTACCACGGCACTATTCCCCCAGGCTTCCCCTTCCTCGTTGCTATTCCCCCACGCTTCTCCTTTCACAGTGCTATTCCCCCGCGCTTCCCCTTCCACGGCGTTATTCTCCCACATTTCCCCTTCCAGTCAATTGCCCTGATCTGGTAGACCTGAGTAGACCTGAGAAATATATTTTTATTGTAATCTCGTGATTAAAGTAACTTAAATTGTTTCACATTGCGTGGACTAAATTAAAATCAAAATAAAAAATGTCTGTTTCAATTGTAAGACATAGGGACCGTATAGAAATTATTTTCTTTATTATTATTTCTTGAACTCTTTTAATCTTCCTGCTGTTCGAAATTTCATTCATCCATTTCTCTTATAAATGAATAAAATCCGTAGTCTATATGTTCTACTAATAATTCACTGTTTGGTGAAAACATTCGCTGATAAATAGGGGCACTACAATATTAGTAAAACCATAATGGCGTGACGGGACTAACGTAAACAAATTGACGTGTATGGCGTATAAATATGTTTAACAACTTAAATAAATCACTTAACGGTGACAACGTAACGTCGAGGAGTGTGCTACATTTTCGCTCGATCAGAGGAGAGCGTAGAGTTGCAAAAAAGAAGCAATAAATAAACTTCGGAATTTCCTCGCTCACATGTACATTCGATACACGTATCCCGAGTAAAAGTAGCCGTGTATAGGAGTACGTGAAGTAAATTACAAAAGGAGGGTTGCATGGTCGTCTGCGCTTATTGCGTTACTTGGTGCTGTTAAAAAATTCATTGAACACGTAAACAGGCTCTTAAAGCTTTAAATATTTATTCAATAGCCTTCGCGTTAATTCTCGCAGAAAACAAGCGCTGACATTTTCGGCGAAGAAATCTGCCTTTGTTCGCAATTTAGCGCCTCTCAACGCAATTTAGTGACGTCACAAAACATTTTGAAACATTGTCGTCGAGATAGGACAGAATTTTGTCCGAAAGCGAAACCGATTTCAATTGTGCGCATAATTTACGATAAGCTGGCGGTACAAGTTGCGCGCACTTCCGTTCGCTTGCGCAATCAGAAAAAAAAAAGAAAGAAAGGAAGGATGAAATAAGTTCCCGGGCTGCATCTGTCTCGTTATTCGAGCTGTCAAAAGCCGGAATATATCAGTCAAGATATTACCTCATGCAAATTCCTCCAGGTGCTCTTGGAAGAGCCTATGGCTGCAAGTACACGTTGTGTTTCTCGTAGTATGTACCGTGCCAACCTGAAGAATGAATACCGAAGCACGCGAACGTATGAGATACGAGCATCAGCCGCCACCGCTATTCCGGAAGGATTGCGTGTGACATTGCAAAAGGTATAATATCTTTCCTTGCTTTTCAGTTTCGCTTTCGACTTCCTTCCACCACAACGACGCGATTAATGACGTTAAATAGTGCGCAAATCACGCGCCTTCTCTTCACCAGGACAGCTCTGTCGTACATACCGGGTGATCCTGAATTTATCGCGAAACTACCCTCCGAGATTCCCAATATGAACAACATTAGAATTTTGGGTAATTCGAAATCAAAAATTACATCGGTATTTAATATGATATTACCTTAAATTATCATTAATAAATTAAATACTGAATTAATCATTATTATCAGTTCCTCTGAAAGGTGTCAATTGGAGTGTAGTACAGTTTTCTCGATATATGTCCAAAACAAGAGACCAGGGACCCAGGGACATATATCGATTAGAAGATACTAATTAGTAGAAAATACACCTTACGGGGTATACGACCGTGGGGACAGTTTCACGACTTTTATCGCGTAGATGTTTAGGACATATATCGAGGGAAAACTGTATTTCATAAAATTCACTTTTATCAATCCACATTCACCAGACTTTCTTCTGATGAACAGTAAATTCAAGTTAAGAGATTAGAACTAATAACGTATTATTCAACAATTTTTTCAATTGGATCGCATATTTTGTAGGCAAATTCAGCTTCTTGCTGCTTCAGTAGCGTAAACCAGAAAGTAGTCCGGCCGGTTGCGTGCTAATAATCAAGATTTTTTGTGGGTCAATTACCTGCAATCTGAGATACGTCAACAAATCGTTCACGGTGCGGTTTAATGCGAAACATATTATAGAAAAGGGGGTGTGCGGATCTTATCTTGATAACACGTTGAAAAGAATCTTTCTGTTAGCGAACTGATTTAGTACCATTGTATCACGCGTTATTTATACCATCTGATCTTAAACTAATTTAATAATTGCCATATGGGGTGCACTGTGACAATATCCAGAAAGATTAGGCAACTAACGTGATATACAGTGGGTCCAAAAAGTAATCGAACATCAAATTCCTGATTCTCAAGAAATAAACGATATTTGCAAATATAGAAAAATTTAGTATTGTAATTGCGATATACACAGCAGAAAATATATGCAGAATAAAAAGTATTTGCATAAAAATCCATACTCCGAAGCTGACATAAATTCAGAAGTGCTTCTGTTTCCGTTTGCTGCGCAGATTTTTGAACACCTTTCTAGCGTATGCATACGTGTCTGATTTATGTTTGATTTTACTACTGACATACAATAGTAGCCAATAAAATTGTGCCACTCCTTAGGAATACAGCTTTTCAAAAATTTATAAGCATTGCGAATGTTTTCATATTTTCAAACAAAATTGTTCTGGTTTGAACGTTCAGTAATATTAGTGAAAAAAAAATGGATATTCATTTTTTCTCATTAAAATCAGTTAATGTATATGTCTCCTTTTTTTAAATATCCATACTACTTTAAAAATAAGTATAATTAATATAGGAACAGTAATTTGGTACCCCCACAGTAATTGGGTCTCTTACTCTATGAGCAGAAACATTCGCAGAGATTTCAGGAATAAATTGGAAAAAAAGAAGATATTGCAAACATAAACGTTGAATGGTAGATAGTTCAGATTGTTTCCGTGTGGTACATCGTGTAATATGTAACGGCCGCGAGCTAGAACGTGTAAATTACAGGAAACTCAGCTCGTAGGTAGACCATGCTACGCTAGACGAAGGTAGGAATGGCTGTGTAGGTACACAATGGCGTCCGCGTAAGAACGTAATATCTCTCTTTGCATTTCAACTTCGACTCTCCCCGGGAAGATTTCCTATCGGTATAATACCCGGGATAATGTCGGAGAGGGGATTAAAATGCACGATAGTGTGCAGACGGTACGATCATGGTAGCTCGCGAGTTGGAATTATAGTTATAAGTTTTCCGGAATCTCGCCGCGCGTGTATGTCTGTGTAATTGGTTTGTACGCGGGCAATTTCATTACAAGTCTGTTAAAGCATTAATTGACAATTTAAATATTCTGAATTGGATTCCCGGAGCGTAGGAAAAGTTCGTCTCTTTCTCCCGGAATTTTATTTGCAATATTCCAGGGGATAGCTGTCGATATCGCGCCGCTTGAAAACCAAAGAGATCGTAACTTTTTGAAAAACTTTTCTTACAAAAATTCGAGTTGTTGAAATTCAAAAATTTCTCAACGTTTTATTAAATATTTCATTTCATCGCGATACGAATACTAATATGATACCGAACGAACGCATAAGTGATGCAACTGTATATGTAGCAGATTGAATAAAATGATACTGCTTAGTATACAATTCATAATACTTATATTGATCCTAGCAGATATTTTTTATTTAATTTAGACAGCACAATACACTGGCACGAAAATACGTTTGTATTATAGAGACAGAGATATTTATCTCTAAATATCGTACATAATAAATAATAACGTATTAATTCGCGGAATACGATTTCAATGATCAATACACATTTGGCAACTTTCGCCCCTGCTGAATTTATGAAGGATTTAAAACTGTAGATTTATGGAGAAATTAACCTTTAACATGCAAATTTTGAGATATTTCGAAACGGACGGAAAAGCGTAATTTTAACCAAATTTGTACAAAATATTAAATCCACGCAAAATTTAAGAATTATATAATTTAATATAATACAATTTCGGAACCATTTTTATACCGTATCAGTATCGATACGTATACAAATACGAGACTACATTATTGTATAAATGGGAGCTTGATAAACCAATATTTTCTCTGTTGAAGAATTTGAATTTTCAAGAATAAATTATGAAACTAATTAAACACCCATTGTAAAATTTATATTTCTTTCATATTTTGCATATTTGCATGGCTAATAAATTCATAAAATCAACAGTTTAGTGAGAATAAAATACATTATACATGAGACAAATTTTTTATTTGGTTTTTGCAAAATCACCTGTAAATATCAATAAATATTATTTACTACTTTTAGATATCCTAAATCGCGACCGATTTCTTTCTGTCTGTGTTGTGAGATCATGAATGAAGTATTATTTGTTGGTAAAGAAAAATTCTGATGTCACAGCGTACGTGGGTTAAACAAATTCGTTAAAAATTTGTTAAAAGCGAAAAATGCTGCTTTCTTTCACTGAATTCCCCTTGTTTTTTATGACCTGCAATAACCGAGAAGTAAGAAGCTGCAAATTAGATCCCCAACTCGGACGAGCTGGAACGTTGGAATACACGAAGAGGAAGCTCGAAATTTGGATCTCCGTCAGTATGTTTGCTAAGGCCACTGTGTCTACTGCGATGTGGGTTTATAATACTTCAATTGGTACGCTGGACACCCAGCTGAGCAACTAACAGACGTACGTGAACAACAGACTTTGACCGGTCATAAACAAATTCGACTAATTAATTCTGCTCGCGGTGTCTTCCGCCATGCCGAACCCAACACTACGGAAGCTGACTGTGAACAAACCTTAACCAATGTTCACTGTCACAACAACTTTTTAAGCATACGAACGACAGTATCAGCACTACTATTAAATTAACTTTCAGTTGTACATAGTGGTCCACGTGAATACGACAAAATAAACGTTTCTTTAAATTTTGCTGGTGCATTAATTTTTTTAAACTAACGCATCGTGAGACGAGTAAGCATTTCTTAAAAATTTCTTAAGAAATTTCTTCTTCTTATTTATAATTTTTTCAAAATATAGTGGCACTTAGCTCTTTTAAAGTTGTTCAAGTTTCAGCATTTAGGTACCAGCATTATGCTACTAAATGGTAGCATTTTCAATGAAAACCGTATCTCCAGATTCTCATCTGCCACATTATGCAAAAATATTGTAGAAAAAAATTAAATTCAAGCTATACAATTATATAGGGAGCGGCGCAAATTAGTCCCCACGATTTTTCTGCCCCTTCGGATGGTCGGACAGAAAAATGTTTCTTACCAAAGTTACTGAGTATTTAACCGACAAGAAATTGCAATATTTTAAATTAAAAAAAAAATCGATTTCCAACAAAAAATCAAGGTCGCTGTCATATCTTTTAATGGAACTGGGTATTTTTGACTTCATAATATTGTAGTCGACGTCGAAACGGATTCAAAGACCTGCTATACAATGACTTTCAGATTACCTTGAATGATAATATCGCCATGAATCAATTGTCAGAATATTTGAAATATTTCGACGGTACGTAGTAGCAACGCCTTGCAAATAGAAGTAAACAAATGAACGTAAACATTGCTTCAGAACTTAACTCACAAAAAACCAAATTTATACGGAGCCACATTGAAAACACAAATGTTAAACGTGTACATGTAATTAATTAATAATTAAATTAAATTTTCGAACTACATCTCATCTTGTGCAACGCAAAGTTCTGTTCTTTGTAACAAAGTCTTACGTGTAGCTTCCATTAGAGAACTTCTTTTTACATTTCTGCACGCTTTGTCATTTGTTCATTTGTTTGTGCCGTCGAAATATTTCAAATATTCGGGCAATTGATTGATGGCGTTATTATCTTTCAAGGTCATTTGAAAGTCATTGTATAGCAGGTCGTTGAATTCTTTTCCACGTCGCCTACAATATTATGAAGTCAAAAATACCCAGTTCCATTAAAAGATATGACAGCGACCTTGATTTTTTGTTGGAAATCGATTTTTTTTAAATTTAAAATATTACAATTTCTTGTCGGTTAAATACTCAGTAACTTTGGTAAGAAACATTTTTCTGTCCGACCATCCGAAGGGGCAGAAAAATCGTGGGGACTAATTTGTGCCGCACCCTACGATTTATTGTTACACTAATTTTTTTTTTCTGCAACGAAATTACCAAGGCTCGAACACAGACAATTTCACGAAAATCGAGATGTTCGAATACTTTCTGGATCCGCTGTAACAATAGCGAACGACAGACGTTCAAATCTCCGAGAAAAAAAATGATTTCGTAATGGAAGTATCACCCGCAGCGTATCCGCGCGTTCGAATTATAAAACACATCATAGCAGGTCAAAGATATCGAAGAGTGTGTCAGGAGAATTAAATCCATTTACGTGATGAGAAACGTAGGAAACCGGATGGCTTCAAAGGCTAGAAAAATTGGAAAATATCCGGGGAAAAAAAAACGACTCGGCTAAGTTGTACAGTGAAATTTTGCTTCACGGTTTATTATAACGAGACCGCCGAAAAATGTAGTCCGCCGCGAGACAACTTCGCATAAAAGCCGAAAAATATTCGCGTTTAATGAAAATTATATCGCTGCCGCAGCGGACTGGGTTTTCAATTTTTTCAAACTTTTTCCATTATATTATATGTGCAAGAATTATCGCGTCACGGGCTCTCGACCGTTGCGGGGTCTGTGATAAATCAGAAGCGCCACGTATTTTTCACTCGTTCGGGTAGCTTCAACGCAGAAAAATCATTTACTGTTTCACGATCTGTTAAATAGTACCATTTCAACGGCAGACTCGGCGTGAGAAACATGGAATTTCGGTGAAAACAGCACGCAGCCTGCGGAACGAGCGATCTACATACATACGTACACGTGTGTATTGTTGCTATTTCTGTAACGTCTAAAACAACGAATGTTTATCTTCGGAAAAATTTTTGGTAATTATTAGGTTGTCCGGAAAGTTCTTTTCGTTTTTTTAACAGGTATTATAAATTGGATCAAACGACCTGACATTTTTCGAGCAATTAGAAGAATTGGTTTACCGAATGACGTGCAAACAAGAATTGGAAAAAATTGCAATTGCTAGGGATTGTAAGAGCAAATAAAAAAGGCACTTTCCAAAACTGTTTTATTTGAGCCTGTAATGAAAATTTAAAATATGCGTTTTGTAGATCTATGTTAATCATAAACATACTGAAAATTTCATCGAAATCGGTTGATGCAGATAAAAACGACACGCATCGAAAAATGTTAGAATTTGTGGATTTTAAACAAAAAGTGACCAAAAGTCGTGAAAAATTACGATTTTCCCCACTTTTAACTATTCGTAGCTCATGTGTATATTAATCGATTTCGATGAAATTTTCAGCATGTGTATAATTACCATAGATCTACAAAACGCATATTTTAAATTTTCACTACAGGTTCAAATAAAAAAGTTGTGAAAAGTGTCATTTTTAATTTCTCATGTAATTCTTAACAATTGCAATTTTTTCAAAATCTTTTTTGCACATCATTTGGAAAACCAATACTTCTAATTGCTCAAAAAATGTTACGTCGTTTGATCCAATTTCTAATACATGTTAAAAAAACGAAGAGAACTTTCCGGACAACCTAATATTTACATTAGGGGCTCCCTCACCAATTTTTATGACCTTGAAATATGCTGTCAAGGTCATCATTTTGAACAACTTTTCCCTATACATGTTACCGCCGCTCAACTTTAGTTTCCGAGATATTCGCAAAAAAAGTTTTAACATCTCAAAAAGTGATCAGAGTAGGTGTGGGTTAGATTTGAACGTAAATATTTACATTAGGGCTTCCTCACCGATTTTGATGACCTTGAAATATGTTGGTATTTAAAAAATTGATACAAATGTGGATAGACACATTCTTGTTATTTTTCTAAAATAATGTTAAGTAGTCAGTTTTAGTGCTTTGTAAATCTAGTGTTAAAGGGACATTGAAGTTGCAAAATGTGAAAGAAAACTTTGCATCCAATATTCTACATACAAATAATAATCCTACATTACAAAATACTAATGTAAAGTGTACAGTGTGTGAGATGGAACATAATCGTGTGCGTGCCTCGAGACAAACGAAATTTGACACTAGGTTCACGGGGCCTGTCAAAATGACGGGATCTAATATTTATAATTTACAATTATTGGCATTGTGAAGACGTAATCATGGGGAATTATTCAACAAAATTATTTTTTTGGGTATATATTATTTAAAAAATTGATACAAATGTGGATAGACACGTTCTTGTTATTTTTGTAAAATAATGTTAAGTAGTCAGTTTTAGTGCTTTGTAAATCTAGTGTTAAAGGGACATTGAAGTTGCAAAATATGAAAGAAAACCTTGCATCCAATATTCTACATACGAATAATAAAATATAATACTAATGTACTACAAACTACATTATAAAATAATAATGTAAAGTGTACTTACTTCTGAATCTTCTGTACCTCCGTCGGATCCACAGCATACAATTATTGACTCACCAGAATAGGTCCGAATAATTGAACAACAATCACTAAACAACACACACAACACACTTAACAACATTGTGACAGCAGACGAGAAGATGTTACTCCGACCACGAATAAAATAATACTGCGATTTTAACCGTTCCCCTTCCACGAACGTGTGATACGAAAACAGGGAATTCTGGGAAATAGGGTCGGCGCCCCGCCATAATTTTTTTTCCTTGGTTTTGTATCTAGTGTTTATAGACCCTCAGCGTCTAACCTGCCTAGGATAACCTGACCGTACCACCTCCGTGGAAGGGATCATTGTTAAAATCGCAGTATTATTTTGCTCGTGGTCGGAGTGACATCTCGTTCGTTGTCACGATTTTATAAAATGTGTTGTGTGTGTTGTTTAGTGATTGTTGTGCAATTATTCGGACCTATCCTCGTGAGACAATAATTGTGTGCTGTGGATCCGACGGAGGTACAGAAGATGCAGAAGTAAGTACACTTTACATTAGTATTTTATAATGTAGAATTAGTATTCGTATGTGGAACATTGGATACAAGGTTTTCTATCATATTTTGCAACGTATATTAACGATCATTAATGATTTGGTATATAGTATAATTTAATGTGGTTCAAATAAGATACTACTTTAAATCAAATATTTTTATTTTGATAACCAGATAGATAAAATGAAATATTTTTATTTTGTATTTCAAATATTTCCTTACAATGAAAATAAGTTGAGCAAGTAGTTAATATTATAAATTATAATTTTTAACATGAGAAGCTATAATAGTTAGCAAAGTATTATTTGTAGTTTAATTACGAATATGTAACATGTTGATAAGCAGACTACAATATCGTAATAACATTACAGGCAACAAAATATCATAAAAATATAAGTTTCTGTCAACTATTTGAAATACTATTTTACATAGTCCTACACACACCTACTCCGATCACTTTTTGAGATGTTGAAACTTTTTTGCGAATATCTCGGAAACTAAAGCTGAGCGGCGGTAACATGTATAGGAAAAAGTTGTTCATAATGATGACCTTGACAACATATTTCAAGGTCATCAAAATCGGTGAAGAAGCCCGTAATGTAAATAATTACCAAATTTTTTAGCAAAATCTGTCCTGCTCGAAAGAAGAAGAAATATTTTTGCGTCGCCGATTGAAATCCAGACTACGATGCATAATTACAATTTAATTACAATGGTTGTAAATAGACTGCGGATTTTGTAAATCCATAGTAAAACTGGATAGGTGGAACACGTAAGAATAATGAAAAACTTCTAAAGATGGAAGAATTAAAAAAATTTACATCACACGTGTATCACAAAGAGGACGAAAAGTTTTGCACACGACTAATATCAATCATTTTCGGTGTCAACTTTTAATGAAAATTTTAGTTTTTTCATGAACGAAAATCGTAAACGCAATCTCTGTTGTATATCGTTGTCTATGCATTATACATACAACTATTATCCTCGGTGGAGGCACGATAGCAAAGTTTCTCATCGCGAATGACGCGAGCGAGCAATTTTGAAACGGGGCCAGTCGAAATGATTATACCGATGATAGCGTTGTTTAATTTTGCGTAAATTGTATTTTATCGCGGGCGATAAAATCGAATAAAACCTTCGATGGAGCAATACAAGTAATCAGCAGCTATTAAACAACAATTCCCCCCGAGTGATTGAAACGATAATCATACGCGCCGATGCAGCGTGTAATTAATCCGTGGGAGAATTTTTTAAGAACACCCATAATCGCAGTGCTCGCGATATGGTAATGGAATTGTCGTGTCATAAATATTGAATTACGCTCGACGGCGAGGAAGTTGTCGCGGGAGGTGTGCGCATGATGCATAAATATCTCTGGCTTCTCGAAGACTTGATGTCAGTCTTGTCTTGTTTATCATTTTCGGGCGAGGTTAAATATTTATACGGTTAAAATATATATTTACTATTTAAAGCGCTCCAAATTTTCGTATTCAGTCCGTTCGATTTTAAATAATTTGTTCCTTCCAAATCGATACGTTCCAAAATTGATGGCTGTTTATAACAAATTTTACTCTCGACTCTAACCGAAATATCGGAAAATTTAACAATTAAAGATTTAGCTTTCATATTAAAAATATAAATTGACAAATCTGTGAAACAATCATCATAATTTCTTTTATTTCTGCAGTTTTCGGGTCCGAGTTTGAACTGACGACAGAATGGCCGTGTGCGTTTATTATTGTATAAACATGCACGCTGACATGAAAATAATAATGCGCAATTTATCAACAGAATCGCAGCCAGCCAGTAAATGTCGATACATCTGCGCGAGCTCGGTCAACTTTACAACGATTTGAAACGGTGCCAAATTTTTGTAGGGACCGGGAGGCGATGCACTATAAATTACTGGTGTCTCCCGTTCCGTGTGGATATCAATTATCAGCTACGTGTCCTGAAACACGTTAAAAGTATTAACCATTTCAACCTATCTGCAGCATCGGTACAAAGGACTCGGATTACCAGTTAGTAACGAGGAAATTTGTACATTCGTCATCTAGGACGCAGCTCCGCGCTGTCTGGATACCCTATCGAATCGATTGACGCAACTGTGTGCGATAAAATGTTATTGAAAATGCACAATAAATGTTTTGAAACCCTGGATTATCTGCTACAAAACAAATGAAACAGTCTCTGTGGACCATTTTTTAAAAATAGGACATCTATGGAAGCGTAATTCCCAAATATGGAAAAAAGCTATTACTATGTCTGTGTTAAAAGTTTTTAAAAACTTCAAGCTTTACTGTCATTCTATAAATTTAAATACCAAATTTCAAAACAAAAGTTGTTGATTGTCGGAACACGAAGGTCACCTTCAAGAAGAATTGCTCGGTAAATATTACTCGCTAAATTGCTCGGAAAAATGCAGAAAATCAAATTATGAAAAATCAAGAAATCAACAAACGAATTTTTGATACTAGACATAAGACCACGAGGAAATATAAAATAGGTGATAAAGTTATGATAAGAAATTTTGATAATTCATCGGGTGTATCACCGAAATTAATACCACGTTTTAAAGGACCGTACGAAGTAGATCGCGTGTTGAAGAATGATCGCTACGTTATTAAAGACGTAGAAGGATTTCGACTTACACAAATACCATATTTTAGGACTTGGGAAGCATCGAACATGAGAGCTTGGACGCTAGGATAATTTTATAATGTTATGTTTAGTTAAGTTTTTGAGGTTTAGTATTTTGTCTATCGTATGAATGTTTATATACATTTAATCGGGGACGATTAATTTGTCAGGATGACCGAATTGTAAGAATGTTTATGTCACCGTTTGTATTACTCATATGTTTACCTGTTATTGTTTTATACTGTTATATATAATTTTATTGATTTATGCGTTGCGTTAGCATTTTGTTAAATTGATGTTACCATGAGTTTCAGTTAAATGAACAGTTTCCTCTGAGTGAGCAAAGGACATTGACGTGTCAAGCCTCCTTACAAATATTACATATCATGATACAAAATTTCAAGGTGACCTGACCCTAGTAGCACAAAAATATTAGATAGATATTTTTTTCGAATATTGGAAAAATATCTTTTGAGCCACACTTTTTCATATTAGATAAATATTAGATCTAATATTGTATACATGTTCAAGAAATATAAATTGAATGTTTAGAACGTATAAGCTAAATATTCAGAGAATATAAAATAGATATTTAAAAAATATTTTACTTCGCATTATATTTTGGAACAATTATTTTTCCATGATAAACATAAAATATTTCCTGCATACTTAAAAAAATATTCTATTTCTAATATTACATAAAGATTCACTTTATAATGTGAAAAAATATTTTTTTCATGATATTAAATAAATATTATCTGCATATTAGGAAAAAATATTCTATTTCTAATATTAAATAAACATTTGTTTTATAATGAGAAAAAAATGTTTTTTTCATGATATTAAATAAATATTATTTGTATATTACGAAAAAATATTCTACTTCTAATATGAAATAAAGATTTATTTAATATTTAGAAAAAAATATTTTTCTCGTAACATGAAATACATATTTCCTGAATATTTAAAAAGAAATATTTTTTACTTAATATAAAATAAATATTGTATGTGTATTCGAATATTAAAAAAAGATTGAATCTCTTTTTAATATTATATGAATGTGTATACAATATTTTGTGCTTCTAGGGGAAGGTCACAAAAAGCGTAGTAGCAAATATCTAATAATTAAATTGTATACCCCGGTTGTTACAGCCACAAGTTGTTTATAGGACAGTGTATATTGTTAAATTATTCGTTGTTGAGGTAAGTTCTCAGAAAATATGCAAAACGCGAAGCAAACGTTGTCTGAGAGATGCCTATAATTGATTTACGCTCGCAGTCACCGATAATTACGTTTCCTCATTGCCGGAGGGGTTAGAATTAATTTCCATGCTGGTAGGAAAACATGTATCAAGTTTATCAGGGCCACCCACATAAACCTCATAAACTAGAATTTTCTACATCCCGGAAATTGTACTCGGCGAGTTCGAAAGCATCTAGATAGGACGGGAATAGGGAATTCCCGGTATCGTATCAGCAAACGTGACCTCTTAATACACGAGTAGAAGAAAACTTTCCATGACTAACCGAGACGAAGCTAATACGAAACCATTATCAAAAGTTAACGGTCTTCCATGCCCGTAACTACATGCCTAGATTTATCGTCTTCCATCCTCCAGGAAACGAGGGGCTGGAAAACAGTCGAGGAGTTCCCGTTCGAACTCGTTCCTTTACCTGCGCCCACTTCTAGCAATACCTGCAGAAAAGATTACACTCGAGACCCGACTCGCCGTTAAGAGAACAGTACTTTTTCGTTTGCGCTGTTATTATTAAAAACTTCGGGGTATAAATTCTATCCAATTCGAGTGTCTCTCCAACGACTCTCGAGCATTCCAGCCAATGGTACATTAAAGTCCGGCCAGTAATATTGGAAACGCTGGCTCAATTAAAACAAAGCGTCCCGACAATTATGTCCTGAGTACCATATTTAAAAAAAAATACTCTTCGTCCAGACAACCTATACGAGAACAATCTTTCCTTTATTTAAACCCCCTCGGTTATTAGCAGTGTTGGCCATTGTTCGAATAAAATCTGATTCGAATTAGAATAAGAATTGTCGCTCGAGTTGTTCGTTCGGGAGAACCTTCGTAGCCCGAATATTGTTTATGAATCTCAACAAATTTGTGTAACTTGAAACCGGCAAACATTATCCTCTAGACGCAAATCAACAATGAATTCACAACTTTAAGAATGTTGGAACGAGCACATACCAACTTGAACACGCATAATTTTTGCACCAGCTAATTCCTAAAATTAAAACTTGGATTTTTGGAATTTACTCGGAAAAATCTACGGGATTATATTAAAAGAAAGTTAAAAATTTCTGGGTTGCCAAGATGAAGTTTAACCTTCAAAAATATACAAAGTATAGAGAGTAATGAAGATTATTTTCGAGAGTAGAATGTATTTCAGTGGCTTCTAAACAATTAATAAATTCGGGAACAAAGTGCTACTAATAAACAAAACATGCGTTCAACGACGAAATATGGCGCAAATAATTAATAATAACAAACGACTAGCTCCGGCAGGAACACCTGCAAACAGCCAGAAGTTTTACTTGACCATATCTCTATCTCCCCGGTATAAGGTAACGTTGACCTGGATAAACTTCTGAAAACTTAGTATATGACTATAGCTCATATTTAATGCATATAAAGGACGATATTCGCATTAAATCGAACGGACGAGTTAATACTTTCACGACCGAATTATAATTTTCCATCGACCTACTATTTTCCAGGTCTTCTACAGACACTATACATTAAAATCAATTCAGTTTGATTAAATTGCCTTATAATTAAACGGTTCGAATAACGATGATATTATGTAAAGTTCATAATTAAATTAATGTAATTAGCGTACTATTATTCGTGTTGCAGAATAGTTTCGGACAAATCGATATTTATTAAATTCACAGCACCGCAAATCTGCCACGTAATTCTTCCAGCCACAAGGAATTTTGCTCTGAGGTGTTTCTCAGATAAATGGATTGTCTGAATTCATCAGTGGGACTTGCATGTACCCGCTTGGCAGGGCCAAGCCGTTTCAAAAGCCGCTTGACCTGAAAACCTGCTGGCCCAAGCCTTACAGTTTATACCAATGCGCCGGCGGCAGGAAAAACAAAGCCATGTGGGAAAGTCGCACGACAAAAACCGAAGCGGTGTGAACACGGCTTAAGAATGCATACGAAGTATTAAGCGGGTTGGCGGGAGGGAAACGAGTGGTGGATTGCGTGGCTGCGTGAGACAATATAATGGGCCAAGAGAGGAGCCAGTCAGTCAAACGTCAGACCGCAGAGTGTGATGTACGGGGAGAAAGTTTCAGGTGCATCGAAAGCAACGGAAATATTTCAGGTTATAATGTCGGGCGAGTCGAAATACAGTTCAACCCCTACAACTCGGACCCCTACAAGTCTCAAACCCCTAGGAGATAGCAATTTCGTTTATCCCCTTTTGCTACGTTACGACTACAGTGATTCCACTATATATGTCGCCAAGGCTTGGATGATAAATGTCGCGAAGTTATCCCCACCATCGCTGGGTATACCCCATTAAGGGCCACGAAGCTCGAGAGGCGTCGGTAAACATAACACGGCTCAGGTATGTCTCCTGCACGATATACGACGCTGACAAGACCCGTGTTGTTGACATATATCGAGAATTCACTGTTTCTCTAAAATATATATCTCCTGGACGATGTATGTCGCTGTTAAGACCCGTGTAGTTGACATATATCGAAAACCCACTGTATCTATATCTCCTGGACGATGTATGTCGCTGTTGAGACCCGTGTTGTTGACATATATCGAGAATTCACTGTTTCTCTAAAATATATATCTCCTGGACGATGTATGTCGCTGTTAAGACCCGTGTAGTTGACATATATCGAAAACCCACTGTATCTATATCTCCTGGACGATGTATGTCGCTGTTGAGACCCGTGTTGTTGACATATATCGAGAATTCACTATTTCTCTGAAATATATATCTCCTGGACGATGTATGTCGCTGCTAAGACCCGTGTTGTTGACAAATATCGAAAACCCATTGTATCTATATAATGTATACTTCCTGGAGGATACATGTCGCTGGAAAGACCCGTGTTGTTGACATATATCGAGAATTCACTATTTCTCTAAAATAATCTCCTGGACGATGTATGTCGCTGCTAAGACCCGTGTTGTTGACAAATATCGAAAACCCACTGTATCTATATAATGTATACTTCCTGGAGGATATATGTCGCTGGAAAGACCCGTGTTGTTGACATATATCGAGAATTCACTATTTCTCTAAAATATATATCTCTTGGAGGATGTATGTCGTTGTTAAGACCCGTGTTGTTGACAAATATCGAAAACCCACTGTATCTATATAATATATACCTTCTGGGCGATATATGTCGCTGGAAAGACCCGTGTTGTTGACATATATGGAGAATTTACTATATCTCTATAAAGAGTAATAAAAAGCTTAGCCAAAATCTAGAATAACACTTCAACATTGTCAGTGACCCCACAAAGTTTTAATTTTGACAACACTCGAATCTCTGTAAGTCGTAATACTGTTTGTAATACTGCTAAAGAATGTGATACGCAGTTAGAATAATTGATTTCGGTCCAGTTCTAAATTATCAAAATTCTTGAGGACGTATATTATTTTCTTCATTTTTAATTCCTGTCTTGTTTTTTATATTTTTAATCCTTCCTTTGTTCCCTTTATATTTAATTCTCATTTTCTACGGAAAAATTTGTGCGAGTGTGAGCAAATGTAAAGTGTACTTTAATTACAGTACGTTCTACATGTAAATAAAATTACACCGTTACGACTGAGAAGTTTTACCCTCAAAACATTATGCATTCAGGTCGCTGCAAAAAAGTGTGAAGAAAGTAGAGAAGGCACGCAAAAATAAATTCACAAGTTTTTTCAACGGAAAGAATAGAAACGTTTGTGTAAATACTTGTGATATGGGAGTTGTTTGAGAATAAACCAGAATTGTAAGAATAAGCGAAAATAAATATTACTCTTACGACGAGATATATATTCTTCACCGACATGCATTAAGTTGCGGCACATGAAATGGCCGGTTTTAAAACGTAAATCTTGTGAAGCATTTTGAAAAAAATACTACTATAGTCTTGTAGCTATACTATACATCATTTTCAAGTACAAAGTATTTTACTAAAATCGCATCCATGATTGAAATAGGTGAATCAGTAAACTAAATAAAAACTAAAGATAGAAATTATTAATAAATAATAAAATTATTAATAAATAATAAAATTATAAAAAATTATTTAAATACAATACTTAAATAAAATTATTTTAGGCTCTATCTTCAGTTTTTAGGTAGGTATGTATGTATGTACACTCACGCGTGTATCTTTACACGGTGGTAAAACATCACAGAATCGAGTCAGTTTAATGAAAGTAATTAACTGATCGCATCGCACGCTATCATGACCAAAGAGATGATGCAAAAAATACTGCAATCCACAGTACCAACAGCCAAAATATCGCCAGTACCGTGTAATGTATCACACGCAATCTGAAATATAAAAATTGAAATTTGTAACGTCAAATATCATTGAATACATAAATTATAATACTGCTAAAAGGAATATTACTTGTTGTGTTTGGCATATGCTTGCTCCAAGGTATCCAGTGGATCATTTAAAAGATACAAACGGACACCTCTCCAATGGTATAGAAAGTAATCCTCCCAATCTAGGTTTGCCACATTGAAATTAAAGAGTTTCCGGTCGACAGAATTTAATTTCAACCATAGTTTTTCTACATTTTCATCTCGAAATTCCCACTGGTGCATTGAGAAGTACTTCAGTACATCGAGAAATTTGTGAATTTTCTTATACGTGTCCATTAACCTGCAACAGGTAATATTTTATAATTAATATGACGATTAACCCGCTTCACATACCATAATCGTATTGTACAAAAGTATCAGACTTATATCGTATACGTACACAGGTTTCTGACCTATGAGACGCGCAGCCGTATCTCCGATAGTTCCTGGTATAGTGTGAAAGAAGAATGATCTAATTCGATACGAATAGGAATATGCGGAACCAATAAATATCATGTGCCAAACAGATTTCACGGTAGGAGTACTGTAAGCATCTTCTTTGCTCCAGGTTAGATAATGGTACCAAGTTATTGGATTTCGTGCCGAACTTACTGAATTGTAAATGGGTACCTTGTCTTCATCAGAAACCGCTGAATCTTCTTCCAAATTCGTCACACGTTCTCTAGAAAATTATTCAAATTCGATTCAAAACAATTGTATTTCGTGGAAGTTATTCTACCAGAAATTAACAACGACCTAGACAGTAGGAAGTCAGATGATAACTTTTAGGTAGTGTTTTGCATTTTCCTATTTTTACAATCATTTCATTTCAACTTTGGAATGGTAATGTGGTTAGAATGTTTACCTAGTTCCTGCGTCCCAGGCAGCAGCGACAATATTAGCTATAACATAATCCGCGGGTATAATTTCTGCTGTATAATCTAGCTTGACTGGCATTGTACGTAACACCCCTGCAGTAGCTCCCGCAATTATACCAGTAGCACCATACAAATTATTTATCCATGCCCTAATTGGTTCTTCATATGTTGCTATGACAATAGAAGGTCGAACAATCGCTACTGGAAGTCCATCTCCATATTCAAGCACAGCGATCTCCGCGACCGCTTTAGTGAGAGCATAGTTATTGGGATTTTTGCCACGCAATCTACAACATGGAACAGTTATAGTCTGTCATCGTCACCTATACTGTACGACACTTTTGCACTAATCCTTACATGGGTTCTATTGCTAGAAGTTGTTCATCGTTCAAACAGTTTACCAATGTTATTAACTTATCAGCTCCCATGGCATGTTTGTAATGTTTCTCTTCGATAATTTTATTACTACTATTTGCGAATGCAGTTGATACATACACAAACGCCTGTAGACGGATTAATTAGAAATCAATTCACCTGTATGTCGCGCAGTCAAATGTTAATCACAACCCGGATAGCACAGAAACGTCTTAAAGACGTCTTAAAGACGTCTGTCGATGGATATTCAGACGTCTTGAATGTCCTACGAACGTCTTCCGAACGGTTTCTGAACGTCTCTGGAACGTCTTTGTGAAAAAACTGTACGTCTTAAAGACGTCTTTAAAACGTCTGTTAGACGTCTTTAAGTCGTCCCGAAACAGATCCCTAGTAGCACAAGAATAATATAGATAGATATGTAGGTTCGGTGCGTGTCAAAGAATGATTCGAATCATAGTGCCGGAAAAGATAAAATCTCGTGCGCGGTTGTGTCGGCCCGAACGATGCGATAGCGTTTCAATAACAAATAATGTGGACGAGCTGACGAGTTCGAGAAACGTTCAGCATCGGGCAGTTCTCGTCGAGATGTGGAGAAGCGCACTTCGAGGCCTCTTTCTAAATTCTCTATGTATATCTTGTAAAAGACGTCTTTAAGACGTCTTATTTCGGACGCAAAAACGACGTCTCAAGAAAGACGTCTTTTTGGGACGTAAGACGTTCAGACCAAAAATGGACGTAAAACAGACGTCTTTAAGACGTCGCGTGCTGTCTGGGAAGTTTCTACTGTACCTTCAAGTTTGCCAGTTGTCTTGCCCAGAGTAACGAGCATTTTGTACTTCTCACGTTCGTGTTCACTCCCACACGGAGTTTCTCGTCGAATCGAACAGTTGCAGCAACGTGGAAAATAATATTCGTGTCTGTCAACGTTGCTTTCACTTCCGGTGTCAGGCCGAAGTCTTCTTCAGACGCATCGCCCTCTACCATTACTATTTTGCTTAAAAAATTTGGCTGCTCCTTCCTCAATCTATCAAAAATCTAGGTAAATTGAAAACATTGATCACCATTCCGTTATTATTATATTTTTATTCGTTCAATTATTCTACGTACAACTCCCGCGAAGTTTTCTTTAAATCGTTCCTCTGGAGACTTTCCCTTTTTCGGCCTCATCAGCATGTACAGTTTCGTAATACCTGTACAGGACCTACAAATATACGATGCGAATGAATCCGCAAAAATTTGTGCCTCGGTCAACTTTGAAATCAATATACTTGATATAGCTACGGCTTCGCGAGACTAAACTTCACTTCAGGGGACCACAAAATTTGAACTTTTCTTTTCTATAATCCCGTAGATTTTGGCGAGAAAATGACCGAAAATCCAAATTTTAACGTTAGGAATTCTCTGGTTGAAGAGTTACCCGTGTTTAAAGTTTTTAAAGCCGATTTTAAGCGTTCTTGTCGGCTTCCATTGAAATATCGAAGCGTGAAAAATTCATGAAAAATCGGATACGTTTGTTATTAAAAATGATTACCTAAGCAATTTTTCGATAAGCAACTTCCCAATAAACCCAGTCCCTCCTGTTACCAGAACGTTCGTTCCAGCGTAAAATTCCGCAATTTCACTTTTTTCGTTGCTTCTCGAAATTTGTGGGCCTAACGGGTCCACCGCAGTGCTCGTCTTATGGGTATACGATACTGCCATCTTGTTTTTGTTCCTGTTAATGTGATTCGCAGAATATAATTGGTGATACACGTGCGTGATATTTTCCAAAAACAGGTGAATTGTTCCCTGACATTGACCTTCCAATAACTATGCGAATTTGTATGCAATCGTGGAATTTAATGCACGTGCATGTGCTCACATGTACACTCGACTTCGACACGCACAACAACTGTTCCACACTAAGGATGGGAATTTTTGTAACGACGTATGTCTTTTCAATCCTAATGCGATACAATGATCTCGATTGTCAATTTTATAAGAGCAAATAGACAATTTTACTTAAAGCAAAAATCAATAATTAGCGCTCTCGTATAAAGTAACATCAAAAGGGGAGGTTAACTTTCAATCAAGTAACAGATATTCGACAAAACTAATAAATTTTTATCGTGAAACAGAAATGTGAGAGACTGTTAAAGATTATGAGAAAAATGAAGAAAATAATACTGATAAAGTTTACCTTTCTATAACCTGTATGAGTTGGACTATGCTCGAGAGTAAGTAGAAATGGAACGCAACCGATTTGCATTCAGTCAGAAAAGAATTCTACTAAGAACACTACTGAGGATTTCGAGTAGAACAGACCTATATATGTACAAGGAAACTTGCTAGACGTCACGACCTGACAAGGCTGGGGGTCGTCGAAGCCACGTGTCAAACATATGTATGTATACAGGTTATGAACTGTCACGTCCGGTGGTTCGACCGTCAATGATTAGTCAATCTAATAAGGAACTATCACAAAATCCGATAATGCCACGAGAGAGGTAAGCTTAGAAATAAAACAATAAAATAACCAGCGTTAAATAATTAAATGTTAAATATAATGTAAAGAACTATGTTAACTCGAACTGCGCAATACCGTGACGCAGTAACAAGACGCCAAATCAACAACTCAGCCTTCTGCGAAACGCACAAATGAAGATTGGTTTGCACCCTGAGAATCAATAGAAGAGATATCAGATAATGCCACAAGAAAAAACTATGATAACTCAAACTGCGCAATGAAGATCGGTTTACATCCTGAGAACCAATAGGAGTGACATCAGATGATGAGGAGAAGATTAAAGGATGCAAGGTGAGGACTCCTACTCCTGAGCCAGCATCTTCAAGAAACAAAGAATTGGCTATCCTATAAATAAGGGAATCAACTCCTCAAGCGGCAGTTGAGTTCAGTACACAGTTGAAACCAGTTCAGTTGACAATTAATCTTTAAAGACTCTATTTGTTCAAGTGAAATCGTGTAAGTTCGGCGAGTTAACTCCTGGACATTGCGTTAAAAATGAAGGAAAGCCGAAGGTCTACCAATCGACACCTGGACATTGCGACCATTACACCCCAGAGAAAATTGTATTTCGGTAATATTATATTATATTATTATTATTTCTATTTTTGTAATCGCCCTAATTGCACTCTTATATACAGGGTGAGTCACCAAACGTTAGCACCTCAAATATCTTTGTTGTTTCTAAAGATACGTAAAATATGGTAAGGACAAAGTTGAATGGTACAATGGGGCTGACACGATGCAAAAAAAATTTTGTTTTTTATGTCACTTTTTTGGAGATATCAAGGTCACCTTGACTTTTTTAAATGGAACCACCCTTTTTTAAACACCTACAATGATAGTCCCTTTCATTAGGAATTCAGTGACTATCATTAGTCCAAGGTCATTCAAGGCCAAGGACAGAAAAAACGTATAAAACTAAAATATGGAAGCAGAATACCTGTATTTTATAAATGTTCGAAATGATGGCCGTCTGCGTCGATACATTGTTCTAAACGAGCTCTGAAGAAATGTTGAACTCTGATAAGTGTATCCGACGTGATATTCGTACATGCTGTGATGATACGCTGACGCATATCTTCAACTGTTGTTGGAGCATCCGTGTACACGGTCTCTTTTAGCAGACCCCATAAAAAGAAATCCAGTGGATTTAAATCAGGCGAACGTGCTGGCCATGAAACTGTTCCGCCTCGTCCAATCCATCGGTTTGGATATCGAGAACCCAACGTTTCTCTTGCTACTCGTGCATAATGAGCAGGACAACCGTCATGTTGGTACCACATATCGTAGCGATTTTGTAAAGGGACATCTTCTAACAAAATTGACAGATCTTCTTGCAAAAATTGAGCGTATTTCTGTCCCGTCATCATTCCGTTAACGAAATATGGTCCAATTACTTTGTCGTTCAAAATACCACACCACACGTTTACGCTCCATTGTCTTTGATGATCAATTTCTCGCAGCCAGTGCGGATTATGCACAGACCAATAATGGGCGTTCCGTAGATTAATTGAGCCATGATTAGTAAATGTTGCTTCGTCCGTAAACAAGACATTAGAAAAAAATGAATGATTTTGAAGCAATCCCCATTAACAAAAGTTAATTCTATTTTGAAAATCATTCCCGTGCAATTCTTGATGGAGCGATATGTGGAACGGATGAAATTTATGTCGAGCCAGAATTCGTATTACGCTACTTTGACTTATGCCTGCTTCCCGGGCAATTTTTCTCGTACTCACGTGAGGATTGACAGCTATAGCTGCTAAAATATTAATTTCGTTGTCTTCATTAGTCGTGGGATTCTTCCGTTTGTACTGTCTTGCATGTACACTTCCAGTACTTCGAAACAACCTGTACGTATTAGTGAAAGTATGTCTAGAAGGAGTGTTTCGCTCGGGGTACCTTTCTTCATAAAGTAGTCGGGCCTGCACTGCATTTTTTCTACATTCACAGTAAATCGTGATCATATCACACTTTTCAGTCATCGAATATAACATAGCGGAATCGCGTTTGGAAACATACTGATAGTAAGTAAGAATGCTGAATAACATTGAAGGACCTTAGTATGTTTACTTTAACTACGACCATAGTATGTTTACTATTTCCTACAAGTCTCAACCGTGATAAACGTATTCTGCTTCCATATTTTAGTTTTATACGTTTTTTCTTTCCTTGACCTTGAATGACCTTGGACTAATTATAGTCACTGAATTCCTAATGAAAGGGACTGTCATTGTAGGTGTTATAAAAGGGTGGTTCCATTTAAAAAAGTCAAGGTGACCTTGATATCTCCAAAAAAATGACATAAAAACAAAATTTTTTTGCATCGTGTCAGCCCCATTGTACCATTCAACTTTGTCCTTACCATATTTTACGTATCTTTAGAAACAACAAAAATATTTGAGGTGCTAACGTTTGGTGACTCACCCTGTATATCCGCTTTATAAGTAATATCTGTAAATTCTAACATCTCTGATTCAGCATCCTATTTTGAATAAATAAGTCAGTTGTTATCGATAAAAGGGTACAACCTTTATTTAAACAATCCTCAATTTCCCGAACCGTAGCCGGTGAATGCAGGTAGGTTCGAAACTGCGTACTATCCCCTTAAAATCATAATTCAGCCCACTTGGGACGTAACAAAATTTGGTGACAGCGGTGGGATAGAGCGCAAAATTGAGGATTGGAAAATACAGTTTACCCCTAACTTCTAGTATTAATACTATAATGGCGGCTCCCGGTGGTGACGGATCTGAATTAACTGGACCTTAATCAGACGAGCTAATGCAAATACGAAAGAGAAAAATCTCAACCACTACTTCAGAAGATTCACCTCCACATGATTCAACACGGAAGAAAAGAAAGTTTTGGACCACAGGAACAAACAAGAATAGAATACCAACCACCAACATTATCCGATAATAACGACACGGAGTCAATACCTAACGAAGGAAATAATCATCCGTCTGAAATCCAGTGGGGATAATTCCGCGACGTTTATCATCCAGGGCTCGGCGACATATATCGGGAAGTCAGTGTACATCATTTTCGACATTTCCACCCTTAGTTGGTACGGTTGGGTCTCTGAAAAGCTGTAACAGTTCAGATGGTCTATTTTGTGATTGCTAGGCAATTAGAAAAATTTCCTTTTTTATTTTAGCATAAAATGTAGCTTTATGTATTACATTCGGACATAAATTTTTTTTTTTTTTTGGTTAACCTTCGGCCTCTTAGAATTAATTTGACCAATTCTTATTTTGCATGAGAACCCGCAGTCCAGCGACGAAATTGATCAGTTAACGAATATTTACTTGGGTAATATGATGGTCCGTTCTCCGGGTGTACGCAAATTCACCAAAAATTGTCCATCGATCACTTAACTTTCGGCCCGAACAGATTATGCTATCCACCATGTGACCGCATCGTCCCAAATAATACGATTATAAAGTTCGGCTTAAGCCTAGCTTGTTATACGCTTATTAAGCGTCAATAAACGCGCCCCGGCTAATCGGAAGGTGGTAGCTCATGCAAAATGGATTACAGATAAAGGAGGTTAAACATCGACCCTATAAAATGCTCGACAATTAAGCACAAATCACCGTGGAAATTGTGCTCGTTACGGGTAGCCACTTTTCACGGGGAGGAACGCAGGACCGATACAAGGCAAACTGGAGTGGAAAGCTTGCAGAAGTTTATCTCGGCTGAAGAGAAATGGAAGAGAAACTGGTATCGATATAGATTTCTTTGTTGGCCCGTTTGGCTCATGATAAAGCAACGTCGAAATAAAACGCAGCCCAGTTCTGCTGCGTAGGTAACGTGAACGGTCGACTCCTTTTTTCGTTTTGCGGTTCCATTGTTCCTGTAATCGGTCAATTTATCGAATTGCGAAACCTGTTGCTTACTTAAGGTGTTTATTGCTTCAAGAAGATACACCGATCTGGACAAGGCAATTCGTAGACGATTCTCGAGAATTTATTTTCGGAGAACGTACTGTGCGACAACGGTAGCATTCTCTTTTAAAATTACATGTCGCGACCACTATAGCGTGATTGCTGCATCCCCGGATAGGTGGAGATCTGTTAAAAAGATGGACCGTAAAGTTGACCTTGACCCTTTTCTCAAGGTCAAACATTTTTTCCATTGCATCCTATAGTACTCACCGCGAGGAACAAAAGTCTCGAAGGAACTATAGGTCTGGAGTCAACCGTTCTCTGTATAAAACAACTTTAAATAAATATTTTTGATATTCACACCGAACTATAGATTCCTGCGTTCGCCGCGAGCGCTCGCGTGCAAAATCTGGTGAAATATTATTTCTAATTATCATTGAAGTTGTGCTCGTCGTATTTTTACGCGACGCCAGTCCCCGAAGAAGAAATAAAATAAATATTCCGCTGACCGTGCCTCGCGCACAGCTTAATGGCTTATGTGCACCAGCATCTTGATAAAGTACACGAAAAGTATACTAAAAATTCATTAATGCCAAACTTCGCGCATGCATAAAACATACCCGGGTCTAGATATAACAATAAAGTTACGGAGTTTCGTTATTTACGGAACGGAATTTAACGAAAATTAAACTGCAACTTGCATTTAAATGGGATAACATAAACCCGACGATGTTTGTAGTGATACTACCGGCGGTATTAGTTAATTCCATTAACATAGATTAACATATATTACAATATTTACATTAGAAAGTAAACAATGGCAAAACTCCCCACAAATATGAAACAGTGCTGTTCGCGCCGACCGAGCCCGGGTGGAAGTTTCGCGATGAACATCAATACCATAAATTACAGCTAAGCCAGAAACATGGAGCATGCCAATGATTGGCATGATCCATCTCAATCAGAATCGATTCCAAATAGCAAATCAACAGATGCGAACACAGATTATTCGAGTTCGAGTCTCATAGTTTGTACAAAATGCAGTGAACTCTCGATACATGTCAACAACACGGGTCTTGTATCGTCCAGGAGACACATCTGAGCCGTGTTATGTTTCCTCAGCGTTCAAGGCCCCTCACGCGGTAGTGGGGATAATTCCGCGACGTTTATCATCCAGGTCTTGGCGACATACAGTGACGATCAAAAGTGCAAACATACTTCGCCAGTTTTATATAAAATGTGATAATATAACCTATTTTTTAATTGAATGATAAAGATTAGGTACTAATAATAACAAGGTGAATAGCATAAACAAAAAACACAACAGTTTATTTTCGTTAATATTAACAATGTACGGAATATTTATCGAAAATAGGGATTGAAGACAATTTTTACTGTTTTGCACTTTAAGTGTGCTCGTTTTTGTAAAATATTATATACAGGTTCATCCATTTTTAAACGGCCAAACGTCAACCAGCTATAGGGGACCCCAAATGGAACAACTTTCACCACTAACACTTTTTTTGATTCGGCCTTGATTTTTAGATAATTGCAAAAACCCGTCATTTTTTGCGTTCACTTAAGATTAAATATATTAGGACTGCAATTATGTATCTTGATGACTTTTCCTTTGTTTGGTTTAAAATAAATAGGGGCATCTTTTTTATTACGTCAACTTTTTTGTATGACCTTCGGATCTTGGTTTTTTTTTACATGGAGCACGCCGTGGAGACTGAATGAAATAACTTCGAAAAATTCGGATTCAGGCATAATAAATTGCTTAATTCAAGACAAAAATTAACACAAAATTATTGGAAAATTTCAAAATTTTTACAGCAATACCTAAATATTGAAGGAATGTAACGGGACTCAAGTTTTAAGAATGATTTTAAATACATCTTTTGGGTACGTATTGTTTAAAATATTTTCAAGAAATCAAGGCCGAATCAACAAAAGTGTTAGGGGTGAAAGTTGTTCCATTTGGGGCCCTCTATAGCTGGTTGACGTTTGACCGTTTAAAAACGGATGACCCTGTATATTGTTAATATTATCTAACATAAACTGTTATGTTTTTGTTTATCACATTCACCATATAATTATCATTACCTAAGCTTTAGCATTCAATTGAAAAATTGTTGGAGAGTGATTGCAGGAACACTTGCTTTCATATACGATTATTTATTAATAAATGAAAAACACTGTGATATTACATTATAATGAGAAAAAGAAAATTTTAACGCGCCACATGTCTCTTCGAACAATCGTGATCGATCTGGAATCAATCAGCTCTATTCATACCAATCGCAAGAAAATAATGATCTCTAATCGATGTGTGCGATCAGGAGTGCCAACAAAAATAGATTGTATTATCACGTTTCACGTAAAACCAGCGAATTGTGTTTACACTTTTGCTCGTCACTGTATACATACATATAGAGAAATCACTGTACTCGCAAAAAGTACTTTGACACATTTGATACCAATATCATTCAGTGTTCATTTCGAGAAGTGTCAGTATCAGCAGCCGACACCGAGCACTTTTCGCTTCTATTCTTGCGTATATGTGTCACTTTAATTACTTGAAAATTGTGTGAAAGAATTGGATCACTCCCCTCGGCGAAACACGCCTCCGCCAATTATTCTCTTTAGCTGTTCCCCGGCAGTCCTAATGTTGAAATAGTTAGGAGCCGCTACACCCTGTAATCAAGGAAACATTAGTTTACGTTGGATTCCTATTCAATTGACACGATCACCAACACACTTTTGTCGCACTATCACCCCAGGGACCCAGGGCAATTACTCGACTCTCCATTTTGGGACACGAAAGGAGCGCGGACAACGAATTACGGCTAAGGTGGGTCTATGCCCGATTTGCGTGCGAGATAATCGTCCCAAGAACAGGTTAGGTGATAGGCGAACGCGCGGAACCGGAATGAACGAGCGAAAAGATTGCGAGCGTATTTACGATATGACGCGGGGCAAACTGTAATTTAATAAAGGGGGGGGGGGGGCGGCCGCTCCGGAACCTAATATATTGAGGAAGTCCAATCCTCATGATTCCTCCCATCGAGTGTCTGATAGAGTGATTTAACCCTACTCTCTCGTCGTTTCCTTCGTTCTGCGCGTCCGCGATTGTTATTTCCATGCAAATCATTCGGGGCCGGGAACGTAATTTCAATTTACGCCCGTCTCAGCGTAATTACTTTTTTAATTCCCACGATATCCGTTTCATCACATACAGTAGCGGACAAAACTTTAAGACGATGATTTGTAATTTTGATTACACACACAATATACAAATACTATTTTTCTATTCTGTCCGTTGTTTTAAAGCAATACTGATATGTGTTTGACCTCCTTGATTTCAATGTTTTGATCGTCAAGTGTCATCAATGTAGGAGTTTCAGTCGTTTGTTTCGTCTGACCGTTTGTGAACCGCGGACATAAGTTTAAGACAATTTGGTATACAAATATTGAAATCAGTGTCTAATGTGTTTTTTGCTGCTTCAAATTTATCTACAGAGAAAGAAAGTATGGGTAAAGCTCGGAGTTTGCTACCAAACGAAAGGGAGCAGATCGTAAGACCGCGAAAACAAAAAATGACATTTGCCAAAATAGCAAGTCTAATTAAGAAATCAGAAACTGCATGTAAGCAGGCCTGGTACAAATTTTTAAAGACTGGCAAATATTCTGATCAATCAAGAAACGGAAGACCTCGAAAAACAACGCCATAAACGGATCGTCGGATTCACCGCTCATGTGAAAAGGACCGTTTTCGTTCTGCAAGTGATATTGCAACTGAAATAAACGTGAACAATAACACACACATTAGTGCTAGAACTGTTAGAAAACGTTTAGAAGATTTTAATTTAAGAGGACGAAAGCCTCGCAAGAAACCAATGCTTAGTTCAAAAAATCGGAAAATGCGACTTGCATTTGCTAAAGCTCATGAACATTGGACGAGTCAAGATTGGCAAAAAGTACTATTTTCGGACGAATCAAAGTTTAATCGTGTTGCTTCTGATGGATTACAATATGTAAGACGTCGAATTGGTGAAGATTTAAAACCACAATGCGTTTTATCCACAGTTAAACACGGAGGTGGTAGTGTCATGGTGTGGGCGTGTTTTTCTCGCAGTGGCCCTGGTCTGATACGTCGTATTGATGGAATCATGGATCGTTTTCAGTATATGGATATATTGAAGAACACCATGTTACCATATGCACACAATAATATGACTGAAAGTTTCATATTCCAAAACGACAATGATCCAAAACACATGGGCCGAGTTGTACAAAATTTTTTTCACGAAAAGAATATTACTGTGCTACCGCGGCCTTCGCAGTCACCTGACTTGAACCCAATTGAAAATCTGTGGAGTATAGTAAAGAAAAGTGTGGAAAATTATAAACCAAAAAATCTGAATGATCTTTACTCTATAATAAAAACAGCTTGGAGTAACATTCCTGTTGATAAATGTGAAAAATTAATAGATTCGATGCCGAAAAAGTGTGCCGAGGTGATAAAAAATAACGAACTTTGGACAAAATATTAAATTAAAACAAACATTTGACACATTTTTCTTATAAAGTGTTTCTTTTATGCATAGTCTTAAACTTTTGACCATGAGAATATAATACAGGTTGGTTTTCCTTTTGCACATTATTACTAATTTGTTCAGAAACATAATGTAAATCTTTTTTGTTAATATCTAAACAAATTATTAATCTGTTACTACCAATATAAGAACACTGTATTTAGGTTTTTCATATAAAGTAAATAATTACTTCCTTTCGTTCTTTTCGTCTTAAACTTTCGTCCGCTACTGTATGAACGTCGAACGACATTGGAAATGATTGAAAGTAATTCCTCGATGTACAATGGCAGCCGTTTATTTACATTTCAATATTTTAATCATCTCCGTCCAATTATTTAATAATTCCGTGACATTTATCATCCCGACCTTGGCGTCATAAACAGAGAAGTCGCTGTATTTGTATCTCTGTATCTCAGTTTTTATTCGTGTGCACTATGTGTCCTTGAATTGTGAAGAAGGAGAATGATCTGGAAAAAATTTGGGAAGCACATCAAATTTGAAAATGTCAAATTTTGTAAATCTTGAGATAAATATACGTTATGGGATATCGTTGAATTTGTCTTCTCTTTCTCGTCAAGGATGCATGCATGGCATAAACAGTTGTTGATAGAAAAAATATCCGTGACCTTGAGAACTTGAAGAATAACCTTGAAAAAAAATTTTTTCCCCTGTCACTGTATTCACTTTCCTATATGTTACAACTTTTGTTTGAAGAGTACCTTCATGTATACGTAACTGACGTAGACTTTTAGCAGACTGAAGTATACGCTAAGCTAGCTCTTCGTAAAGTTAACAATTTAGCTTCTTCTATAATCTATTAACCCCTCGCCCTACAATATCGAGTCAGACTCGTGATGAAGATTCCTTACAGGGTCTAATAAATATGTTCCTTATTCATTTCCCTTAAACCGAAATAAAATTCTGTTTTGGCGTGGTTAATGTACAACTATCGGAGGACATATAGGCATACAATGGATACAAGTTTGCTCCTTTTTTTAGGAAATTATAAATTACAAAAAGTTCTAATCACTGAAACCGTGAAATAAATCGTAGTGCAAGGGGTTAAAAGCTGAGCATAAAACGAATCTCTTTTTACTTCTGAGATTGGCATTGTCGATACTTGTTTTCCGGAACGCATAGAAAATTTCAAGTGGTACTGTACACACATACATATGTTACCGGCTTACTTTATCGATATCGAACAGTGTTTAACACGTTGCCGCACACTTTTAATTTGACGATCGGGTTCAGAAACACATTTTTTTCCGAAGCGGTAAAGCATGAGAAAACGCATAAAAGAACAATTAATATGCTGTCTGGCATGCTATACCCTTTTTTTTCGATGTATTACTCAATAATCAACAAGTGTATGCGTTAGTACACGCGTGTATGCGTTAGTATCTGTTCTTCTGATCGGACGGTTATAGCCGTCATTTGCGGCAACGTGTTAATGAGCAGGTTAGCCGACAGAGAAGCGGCGAATAACGTAGTTCGAAGTTACTTACGACATGGAATTGCAATCGTCTCAACAGGAAATCGAAGCGATGACTCGCGGACGCAATTACAAAACTTTAACCGTTTTACCGTGCTCATCGAGCCATTATCTAGGTATTCTCGAAGGCCATACGGTAATACCTCGGTGGTCGGTATCGCAACCTTTGACATCGCCGTTTAGTAAATTGCAACACGGCCGGATGCGATTTGCAGCTTACGAACAGTGATTAGAAAAACGTTGATTGCATCATTGGACGCGGTTACGCTTGTCTCGAGGCAACTCGAACGTTGATAAGGCGTTTTCGTTTCCCAAGGAAACGGTGAATAACGTTCATCATCGAGATTCGAACTGCTCCGTAAATTGATTCATTGATTGACAATTAGCCGATCAATCAAACCAATCGCGGTCATAGAAGCCTACCGGGAACTCGGCAATAATTTTACTCCGGGTACGTAGATCACGTTCACTCGCTGCCGGCGACGTCGTACAAAGTTCCATATATATTCGGTTCACCTTATGTAATGTCATTATCTATGGCCAACGGAAGAGGAATCCTCCTAATAACTCTTCCGAATAAATCTCTACAATCCCAGTCTCCTCGAAAAATTTCCATATTCCGCATACGATTCTTTATTCGCGTGTGTTATTCCTAATCGTCTCTTCGTACAACGAAGCAAATAAAATTCGACGCGACGAAAACACCATTTACAGTGAATTCTCGATATATGTCAACAACACGGGTCTGGCCAGCGACATACAGTGAGTGTAAACAGTATTCGTACACCTCTTGTAGTTTTAGAAAACTACATATTTCTTTATGTATAATTGTACATTTTTTATAAAACAAAAACACAATTACAATTATAATATGTTTCAACTACAAAATGTGACATAAATAAATGAACGAAAAGTTAACGTTAATGAGATATATTAAAAACAGTATGAAGTCTCTCAAAATTAGCACGCAAAAAGTATTCGTACACGTAACAAATTTACCAATAAACGTGTTATAACTTGCGAAAATCAATTTAATTAATATTTCGTTGGATAGCCTTTCAACTGTATAATTGCGTCCAGTCTTCTTGGCATTGAATCCACTAAATTGGATGTGATTTCGTGTGTAACATTGCACCATTCCTTTTAAAGAGCAAGTTTTAATTGTTCTTTATTTGAAATATACCGGGTTCGGATTTTTTTATCAAGCAGATCCCATAAATTTTCGATCGGATTAATATCCAGTGATTGCGGAGGTGTTTTCAAATATTGTAGTGTGTTATAACTTTATAAAGCAACCACTCTCTTGTGTTGCGTGCTGTATGTTTGGGGTCATTGTCTTGTGTGAGGAGATAAAGTTGTCTTTTATAGCCATTTTTTCTGCACTACTTACAATATGGGTTTTTAATATGTTTAGGTAAATTTTGTGGTCCATGAATCCCTCGATGAAGTGTAATGACTAGACATCGGATCTTTATGCATTTATGACTTATGGAAATGTTAAAAAAATGCTATAATATAAAATTCGAGAGAATTTAACACGATTTTTATTTGCTTTGGATCTACAAAGGCTGTCCCCATTAAAAATAAAATTTTATTTCATTCCACTTTCTTAAAATGTTTCTATAAAAATTGGAAATTGCATAAACATCCGATGTCTAGTAATGACCCACTCCAGCAGCACTCATACAACCCCAAACCATGATTGAGCCTCCGCCGTGTTTTACTGTGGAACGTAGATTTTCTTTATGTAACTCTGTATTTTTTTTCCTCCTGACCGTACACTTGCCATCAGAGCCAAAAACATTAAATTTACTTTCGTCAGTAAATATGACTCTTCGCCAAAACTCGATAGACTCATTAATATTATCTTTCGCGAAATCAAGTCTTTTCTTCCTATTTGCGATATTTACGAAATACTTCTTGCGAGCAACTCGGCCGTGGTGTTCATTATTTCGTAAACAATTACGAATAGTGCTGGCACATACACTTACTCCAGCGTTATTTGCAAGCTCAGCAGCGATCTTAGGGGCACTAATTTTAGTATTTGTTTCTATTTCACGCACTATAGTGTTTTATAAAAAATTTATCGCGTGAACTAAGTTTTCGAGGGCGACCAGATATCGCTTTATTTTTACTGGTTTTCGTTCACCATATCGATCTATAATTCCTTGTATAGTGCTATGTGGTCTATTAATTGTTTTTGCTATTTCTCGCAATGATTTGCACTGATTATGCAGTCGTATAATAATCTTTCTTTCAGTCTCACTTGTCTCCTTACCTTTACGACCCATTTTACCGAATGTTACAAAAATTTACTGGTTTTGCAGAAGGTTGCCACTAGACTGTGCATCAAAGACCCTGTCTGATTTTTTGTCGCGTCCCGCTAAAACATAATATAAACAATCGGATGCCTTTCAAGTACATTCTAGTACCTGTACGAATACTTTTTGCGCGCCAATTTAGAGACACTTCTCATATTTTCTAATTTTTCTCGTTAACGTTAAACTTTTTCAAGTATATTTATATGACAGTATATAGTTGAAACATATAACAATTACAATTATGATTTGTTTTATAAACATGTGTGCAATTACATAGAGAAATACATGGTTTTTTAAGCCTACAAGAGGTGTACGAATACTTTTTACACTCACTGTAGATCGTTTATGATCCAGAGAAATCAGTGTATTACCTAACTTGTCCTTTGTATAACCCATCGACTATAACATCGAGTCAAATTCGCAACCATGATTTCGAGCAGAGTCTACTAAATGAATGTTATTAATTTCCTTCAAACCGAAATTCAATTCTCTTTTATTATTGTGGAGAATTTAATTTTTTTTCATAGTAATATAGCAGATGTGACAAAGCTGTGCAATTGTGCCAAAACACAGGCAATTTACACCTGATTACAGATTCGAGAAATTTGATCACATCGATACAAATAAACGTTCATGTTTCGCGAATCTCGGTTTTCGCATTTCAATCGTATAATATACGACGTTTTCGAACAGGAATCGAAAAATATAAATTCACGCGAAGCATTGGAATACATGATTGATAACAGTATTAATAATCCCGGCTTAACCGAAACATTGTTTTTTCGGCACAATCATTGAAATCTACTCGACCAATGTTTCCCTGATTTGATTTATTATTTTACGCGAGTTCAAACGAACGTGCAACAATTACTCGTCATTAAAACCACGACGTACTGACCTTCAAGGTCACACAAGATCGAGATCAGAAAATTAGGAAAATAGTTTTCCCAAATGAATAATGAATAGACTGCGGATTTTATGCGTTTATGACAAAAATGGGTGAGCACAATTTAAAGCAGTGGAGATATTAACAATTTGATCGCCAAACAAGAAAGCTCAAAAATTCCATGAAATCGAAGTAAGTTATTTAATAAAATAGAAATTGAAAACAATTAAATGTATGATATTATGTACAGTGACTCCAACTAGTATTCGTACACTCTTAAAAATCGCATAACTTTGTCAATATTGGACTACACTACTTGAATTTTTTGAGAAGTTAGAAAAATTGGATCGTTACATAACATGAAAAATCTTTTTTTACAAAAATTGCAATTGGTCGAAATTGCAGAGACAAAACTAAAAGTTGTATTTTGCAACTGTTTTATGTGGACTTACGTTGAAAATGTAGGAAGAACGATTTGTAGATCTGTATCAATTATACATATTCTGAGAATTTCATCAAAATCGGTCAACGTTGCAATGAACTGCAGATGTTATAAAATGAAGAAATTCCCTGTCAAAGCCAAAATTGTGCGACTTTCGCCCTTAAGTTTTCATCGTTAAACGTTTGTAGCTCAGTGCAACGTTGACCGATTTAGATGAAAAATTCAGAATATGTATAATTGATACATATGTACCAAACGTACTTTTTAAATTTTTAGTGTAAGCCCGCATTAAAAAGTTGTAAAATACAACTTTTAGTACTTTCTCTGTAGTTTCGACCAATTGCAATTTTAATCAAACATTTTTCTCACGTTATGTAACGCTCCAATTGTTCTAATTTCTCAAAAAAATTCAAGTAGTATAGTCCAACATTGACAAAGTTATGCGATTTTTAAGAGTGTACGAATATTAGTTGGAGTCACTGTAGTTCTCCAACTTACTTGCATTTTACAGATCCTAATCAATCAATTTGGTACAATGAATATATTAACGTAAAAATTCATTTTAAAGCCTGAACAAATAATTCCGTCACCCATATACAGTGGCGTGCAAAAGTTCCCGGCCAGATCTAAGTCCATGCCTCGTCGCTGTGCTGCTGTTATTGCTGCAAAACGTATGGCTACGAAATATTAATTATAACATGTTAAATAATGTACTGCAAAATCGTTACACAATGAAAAACAAGCATAATTTTTTCGTTAAACACACTGGCCGGAAATTTTTTAACATGTTAATTTACTTATTCTGCAAATAAACAAGTAAGAAAAATAATTAGCGTTGATCTTTGTTTGTAATATCCTTTCATGTAATACGCCCTTATATATGATTCTAATAAAAATTTTTTAACGCTTTTTTTTGGAAGAAAAATAGCAAAAACCATCTGGCCGGGAAGTTTTGCACGCCACTGTATGGGTGACATGGCAGTCAACGTGTTAAAAAGATTTATGGGCACCAGCGGATTCGTTTTGGCTTAATAAAATAATTAAAAGCGGAAAGAAATTTTTATTTCGCTCCTGGGTCTTGCAATCGATGCAAATATTTTTTATTTTGCATAAAGATCCGCAGTCTAATAACGAATAACCAGATAAGCAATCGTACAACGAATGAAATTTTATTGGAATAATGGCCAAGACTGCAATCGTCAAAGAATCGAAATCCTTCGAAATCGATAATTGATGGGGCACGAGCAGTTCCGTCGCAGATTGCAGTTTAATTTTCTAATGAAATGCGCGTTCCTGAAAACGCGAACGTTCCCGGAGCGTTCCCAGAGGCGAGCATAAATATTCTCCTCATCACCACCGATTCAAAGTTTTCCGAAGCAGTATTTCATGTTGCACCGGCTCGGAAAGAGGGTCAACCGAATGCTTCCTCTTGTACGACGAGTCTCGGTGCTCGCCGCGAAAAACAAAAGAAAGGAAGAACCGTAGGAATTAACCCGAAGGAAGGAAGGAAAGGGTGGCGGCGGCGCGGCGGGTCTGGCGCGGAACGAGCCCGCGATAGCCACGAAATTTCACCTTTCCCCGAGATTAACAATCCGGGCCCCCCGTCCGATGGGGTTGAAAAAGCCAGCTGCTATCTGTGTTTAAAGTGTTCGCTGGGGAGGGCGTGCGCCGAGCAACGCCGCCGACATTTCTAATGCGGCGAAAGCAATAAATGGCAAACTTCCGCGGCTGCCGGCAGATATGCCAGCCGCATAATTAAGGCTGCAGAATGACACCGACACGCCGCGATAATGCGGAATCGGTCCTCGTATTTCCCCGGCGAGAAATGGCCGCTGTCAACGCCGGGGGCCCACCCGCCGCGGAAAGAAAACGGCCGGGCTTCTTCTCCGTTCCCTGTCTATCTGATACACGTGCCACCTTCGCTAACGTCGGATCTGTTAACACGGAATCCCCCCCGGAGAACCCCGGTATAAAGAACGACGTTCGATACATCACACGGATTCAATTGGATCGTAACGGTGCCGGTTCCAAAAGAACTTATCCGGGATCCCAGTCTGTGGTCTTTGAAATGTGAAATATTTTCCATCTCCAAACAGCGCCGGTGCAAAGTTAAAAATATTAGTGGGACTCGTGAGTAATCAATTATTTTGAAATCTAAAACAATCTTTGCTGTAAATTCAGGTTTGTATTTCGTAATTTATTATACAGGGTGTTTGGTAACTGGTGGTACAAGCGCAAAGGGGGTGATTCTACATGAAAGAATAAGTCGAAAATATAGAACAAACATTTTTCGTTTGAGGCTTTGTTTTCGAGAAAATCGACTTTGAAGATCTGTCAGGTTTGTGTGCTTTAGTATATGCAGGAAGTAGATTTGGTTGGTCATGATCAGACGCGTCAGACAATTCACTCGAGATTATCACTCGTTTTACCGAATACCAATTCGCCTATGAATGAAAAGCTAAACGTTCGATGACGTGTAACACGACTTAAAGATTTTATTGTCAAAAGTGGAAAATATAATTGGAAAAAATAATTATCTGAGAATATTGAAAATGTGTTGTAATAGAATTTCTTCCCAATTTGGTAGCCGATTTGTTGACCTTTGAACCTTCCAGTAGTAATGTAGAATCGACATTGAATCGTTTAATGATTTAATCAATTATTGAATCATGTTTGCCATCGTTCACTATGCTATAAATATTAAAATTATTCTACCTGGTCGGTCACAAACGTTAACATCGTTATCTAACATTCACGGTGGAAAGATTATCCTGCACTTGGCAGAATATTGAGAGTGTTATATACAGTGAGTAACGAAAGTATTCGAACGCCCTTTAAATCAGTATAACTTTTTTTTTTAAGTGAATCAAACGACCTGACTTTTTTGAGGTGTTAGAAGAATTGGTTTTCCAAATGAGGTGTAAAAAAGATTTTGAAAAAATTGCAATTGGTAAGAATTATATGAAAAAATAAAAATGGCACTTTTCACAACTTTTTTATTTGAACCGGTAGTGAAAATTTAAAATATGTGTTTTGTAGATATATGCTAGTTATATACATGCTGCAAATTTCATTGAAATCGATTAATATACACACGAGCTACAACTAGTTAAAAGTGGTGAAAAGCGTAGATTTTCACGACTTTTGGCCAGTTTCTGCTTAAAATCCTCAGACTCTCTAACATATTTTGATACGTGCCATTTTTATCTGCGTCAGCCGATTTCGATGAAATTTTCAGTACGTGTATAACTAACAGAGATCTACAAAACACATATTTTAAATTTTCACTACAGGTTCAAATAAAAAAGTTGTGAAAAGTGCCATTTTTATTTTCTCATGTAATTCTTACCAATTACAATTTTTTTAAAATCTTTTTTACACATCATTTGGAAAACCAATTCTTCTAACTCCTCAAAAACGTCAGGTCGTTTGATTCACTTCAAGGTCAAAGGGGGCACTCGCTTGCTCCGCCTATGCTTACGGTTTGACGTCACACGCTGCATAGTATGTGCCACCGCTTTTTAGCCAATAGAACAGCTAGAGGCGTGCCCCTTTAACTCTGACCAATCAGCTCCGCATTCCTTTCGCGAGACTTCTTGCGCGGGACGCACAGTTTTGTAGAAAAATATTGTGTTTTTAGAGGTTACGTTCCAGAAAATCGAGAAAAATTGCACACTCGGCATTTCGGAAGGGCAGCAGCGCCGCGATAGCCATTTTTAACGTGAAATTCACAGTGTAATTATCACGTTCCCCGAACACGATTTTAATGTTGGTAGTACGGGCACGAACGAAACTGCTATATGAACGTAGAGTTAACCATGCGGCGCATGCCACCCATTAGAAGTGTTACGGAACGGAAATGGTCCGCGCGCAAAACCATGCTTGCAAAACAAACCGCCTGATAGTAAACGATCAATTGATTATCATGTAAACGTTAACCGAGGATCTGCAATTGAAACGAATGGGCGACTTGTTCAATTGTAGCCGGCCCTGAATGCGTAATAGACTGTGGCCCAGGTAGATCCCACGGAACGATAGGCCGCAAGGAGAACGCATAAACGGTTGAAAATCTCTTAATGCCCGCCGGATGTTGCCCTCCGGTCGACTGTTTAACAAGCCGCTAATGAAATTAAAAGGGATTAAGGAAAAATGAAATGGGGCATTCCGAATGCACGAGAGATGCGCAGACAACGGGACGCGGCGGCCATTAGGAATTGCAATTTAACGTTACATTCTGCGGCGACACCAATAACGCCGCCGGGTCGTCGATATTTCGAATTTGCGGCGCTCCCTCTACTGACGTTCCGCTTGGCTTGACGTTATTATTCCCCGAGCATTAGATTAATGCGCAAGTTTGCCCACGAGCGTAATTTTGCGAAATTAAAACCGACTCCGGCCGGCCACGACGACGGCCATCTTGTATCGCGAGCGCGCGTGTCGAGGCTGAAACCAACCGACGCTTTTTAACACATTGGTCACGAGATATCTCGTTTTTAGCAAATTGAACGTTGCGTATGGGTCACGAGATATCTCGTTTTCATGTTTTTTTCGATTTTCAAATATGTTGTCAAGGTCATGATTCTGAACAACTTTTTCCTATACATGTTACCGCCGCTCGCCTTTAGTTTACGAGATATTTGCAAAAATGGCCATCATTTTGAACAACTTTTTCCTATACGTGTTACCGTCGCTCAGCTTTAGTTTCCGAGATAATCGCAAAAATGTGTCAACATCTCGAAAAGTGATCGGAGTAGGTGTGGGTTAGATTTTAAATTATGGCCACAATTTAAAACGACTTCAATTAGTTGAGACCCACTGTCTTGTCTGTTCTGAGTATTAAGCATGAAACTATACGAATTCTTGGATATATGCAACAATCAAGAAAAGTTGATAGATTTTTTAGTTAACAGTAAAGTGATCCATGGCACGATGAATTGTATCAAGTGCAACGAAAATATACTACTTGATCGCGAAAACTTAATTTTTCGATGCCATAATACTAGTTACATTAGAAATCGAAACAAAAGACGTATAAAAACACAATGTAATTTCAAAATTAGTAAAAAAGAAAATGGTGTTATAAAATATAGACCACTTCAAATAGAAATCTGTTAAGAAATCTGTTAATTCTAACCCTAACCCTATCCACACCTACTCCGATCACTTTTCGAGATATTGAAACATTTTTGCAAATATCTCGTAAACTAAAGGCGAGCGGCGGTAAAATGTATAGGAAAAAGTTGTTCAGAATCATGACGTTGACAACATATTTCAAGGTCATCAAAATCGGTGAGGAAGCCCCTAAAGTAAATAATTACCTATTTTTGTTACGTTACCAGGGTCTCCCACTCTTATGACAAATGATGAGCGAAATAATTGAATTTTGACATTCCGAGCATGTAGAAAGGATCAGTCGTTGTTGCATTAGTAGATCTGTGCCGATCGTCGTACGTACCGTATCTTATAAAGTGTGGTTTTTGTACATTTTGGAATTTCAAAGCTCGTGTTTTCATTTGTAAGGCAACAGTTTTTAACCCTTTCGCTATGGCAGATCCATTCGCCGAAGTACCGTCACTGAACGGAAACTCGCTCCGGAAATATGCACAGTACGCGTGGTTTCTGTATACAGGGTGGGGCACCACATTTTGCCATCTAGATTTACGTCATTATTATTACGCAAAGCAAACAATTTTTTAGGTGAAGTTGCATGGTTTTGAGAGGGGCACATTCTGATGGTACATTTTTTTTTGTAGGTGGACGTGTAAAGGACATATGTGCCCATAATTATGAAAGTGGTCTAAGTCAGAATTTAAAAAAAAATGAATTTATCACTTATTTCACACGACATGATTTTAAACTAAATTTATTCAATGTAATTTTTTTTTTTATGACAGACCACTTTCATAATTATGGGCACATATGAAGGTCATTCATGTTTTTTAAAATGGAATCATATATTTTTTATTGCATCAGCTGATGTTCCTTCATATTCTTTACAAAAAAGGATTAATCTATTTGTGTAAAAAAATCATTAGTTTAGGAGATATTTTAATTCTAATTTGTTAGGAAATCTCCACTTTCTGGTCAATATTATGCAATCAATGTGATAATGTAGTAGGAGAGCAAGAATTACCAATGTAAATATTTACATTTTCTGTGTTGACAATTCTTGCTCTCCTACTTATTGTGAAATTTAGTCTCTTTTACGTCTCTGATACGGTGAATACGGCGATACGGTGAATCACTTCATAATGAAGTATTCTAAAGAAAAAAAGATAGACATGTTATCAATTTATTTTGAAGCTGGGAAAAGTGCTACACATGCAGAATGATTATACGCCAATAGATTTTCTCAACGAAATCATCCATCACGCCGTGCCTTTGATTATGTTTTTAAAAAATTTCACCAGACGGGGCAATTATTACGTAAAAAGGCAATTCGTAATAAAACAATAACAAATGAAGCAAACAAAATTGTAATGTTAGCCGCAATTACGTTAAATCCATCCGTTAGCTCTCGCGAAATCGAAAGACAAGCTGGAATTAGCCGCAAAAGCATTTTACGCATACTCAAAAGGCACAAATATCTCCTATTGTTGAGCTAAATATCTCCTAAACTAATGATTTTGTTACACAAATAGATTAATACTTTTTTGTAAAGAATATGAAGGAGCATCAGCTGATGTAATAAAAAATATATGATTCCATTTAAAAAAACATGAATGACCTTCATATGTCCTTTACACATCCACCTACAAAAAAAAATGTACCATCAGAATGTGCCCCTCTCAGAACCATTCAACTTCACCTAAAAAATTGTTTGCTATGCGTAATAATAATGACGTAAATCTAGATGGCAAAATGTGGTGTCCCACCCTGTATATGTTGTTCTAAGTCTTAAATAATAACTGTGCGGAATAAAAATATCATTGCTCTAATGTAACAAGTATACAGGGTGAATTCGATAAAGCAGGACACCTAAATATCTCCGTTACTTTTCGTTGTACAAAAAAACTTCGTAGGACTAAGTTACACTGTTTGAAGGGCCACATATAACGGTGTAAGGGAAAACATTTTTCAAGGTCATTTTTATGAGATTTCAAGGTTATCGATGTTTTTTTAAATGGAATGATATATTTTCGTTAACGTAATGTTGTGGCTGACAAAATAACGAATTCATGCATGTAACACAATATGACCTTCAAATGACCTTCAACCCAGAAAAACGGTATAAATAAAATTCACCGTGTAAGATTCATTTGATGTATTTCTGTTACGCCAAATGTTCAAAAATATTCCCATGAGTTGCTATACATTCAAATGTATCGCAATACACAACATAATAACAGATTCGGTGTTGACAGGAGGACAATTATGATATACCTTCACCTATACGTTCGTACAGAATCGTGTTTATCCACTACTAATTACTCAGAAGACCTTCTTGCTATCAGATTTCCACAGTTTCTAAGATTTCTCGATCAGTTTATCGATGAACGTTTCACAATGCGTTACTCGAAGGAAGATAAGATTGATATGATTTTCATTTATGGAGAAAGTCGACAGTGTTTAAGAGAAGCCGTGCAGTTGTACAAGGACCGATTTCCTAATCGTAATTGTCCATCAGTTTCCGTTTACCCCAATTTGATAAATAAATTCCGTGAAAGTGGTAGTGTCGAAAATAAAAAACGTACAAAGGTGAGGACTGTAAGGAATGAAGCAAACACAATTAATGTTCTGGCAGCAGTGAATGCAAACCCTCATGCTAGTACGAGGCAAATCGCACGAGGAAGTGGCATTAGTCAAAAATGTGTAGTGCAAATACTCCAGGAACACAAATTTCACCCCTATCACCTATCAATTCATCAAGAACTTCATGGAGAGACTTTGTAAATCGTGTAAACTTTTGCCAGTGGGGATTGAGACAATTGATAAACGATAGAGCATTTTTTAATCAAGTATTATTTACTAGTAACAGAAATACATCAAATGAATCTTACACGTTGAATTTTATTTATACTATTTTTCTGGGTTGAAGGTCATTTGAAGGTCATATTGTGTTACATGCATGAATTCGTTATTTTGTCAGCTACAACATTACGTTAACGGAAATATATCATTCCATTTAAAAAAACATCGATAACCTTGAAATCTCATAAAAATGACCTTGAAATTATTTTTCCTTACACCGTTATACGTGGCCCTTCAAACAGTGTTACTTTGTCCTACGAAGTTTTTTTGTACAACGAAAAGTAACGGGGATATTTAGGAGTCCTGTTTTATCGAATTCACCCTGTATTTACATTTTCAACAGAAAATGTTCTGCCAAATACAAATTAGAAATGTACGTATCCGCTTCCTATTGCTCGCCAAGCATGCTTCTGGAGCGTTCGAAAATGTGCGGTCTTTGGGCTCGAGTTGAGCGCGGAGTCACCCATACGCAATGTGTTAATAAAAATCGGTGCGTCGGCGGTAATCGCACAGGGTGTCCAGAAATTGCGTTGAACATCCGTTTAAAAACGCTTGATGCAAAATTCACCTTGACCCTTTTCTCAAGAACAACAAAATTGTTTTTTATTGCAACATAGAGTATTCGTCGCGAAAAGTCTCAAAGGAACTATGATATAAAACAAACAGAAAGGTTCGATATACTAAAGTGGGTCGTTAGACAATGCCTCGGGACGATGTATAAAAGCAGCTTACAACTTTCGTCAAGCTATTTTTGTATTTCTCCGTGCATATATTTCCCTTTAATTCGCTCGAACCGACAACAATGCCACAAAGCCGTTACTCCACCGCAGAAATCCGATTTGACAAAACTAGCAAAGTATTCGTTAACTGTTTCCTCGGTTCCTTTATCCGTCAACAATCCCCCTTTCCCGCCAATACGATTTTGTCGAGCATAAAAATAAATGGATCGCGTATTGTCTCGCGGAAAACGATTTTTCTTTCTCCCCGTGAAATCCGATCCTCCGGTGTGAATATTTCTGGCCGGTTTGTCCGCGGGATTAGCGCATCCGGCCGTAATCGTTTTGCCATTCGGGGGGGTAATCATGCCGACGGTGTTTCACCTAACTCCTAGAAAACCGATACTATTATGAGCAGATCTTTCGTCGAACAAAGAAGCGTTGCGCCTCCGTTCGAAATCAAACTGCTTGAATTGTCTGTCGAACGGCCGTTCACAATGGCTTGTAAATCCCCGGTTCGACCGCCGTGATACGTGCCCGAGATTTCAACTTATCGCGCGTTGAATTATTGTCGGGCAACTGGCTCGAAACAGGTATAATACTGATATCACGGCGAAGTGTCTGCAAACAGGTGTGCTCGAACATTTCGGCATGAGCTGGAGATCTTTGGCCGTCACGCGCAGCATTTCAAAAAATAACCAGTCGACACGACACATTAACGACCAACACATTTTTCCAATCAAAAATAACCGGTTTTGTATCATACATATTCATCCGTATCAGCTTGCCGGACCATTGTCCTAGTTCAGGCTATCAGAACAGTTAATCTTGGGTTTACAAACCTGAGAGGATTGAAACAAAAATTCCGAATCGATCGTTGTCAAAATTGAAATACAGGACGTTATATTGTCAGTTTAATTAAGCCCGACAACTCGATGCAATTTTTAAAATATTTAATATCAATTGGCTCCCGCAAAGTGACTTTTGGTCGCATAGTACTTCCAATGCGAACGCTCTGTGACGAGTTTCAAGTCGGTATCCCCACCACAAGGGTAGTTACAGGGTAAGTATAGTTTATCGAATTGTGGTCCATTTCTTCGGTCCTGCTCAAGAAAAAAATACGAAAAAATTCGTGAACATTCTATCTAGTAGTACACACGACAGTGAATTATTTCAGAATTTTTGGTTGCAAAATCGATTTTTTAAAAAATCTTTCGTGGAAGCTGATCTCGCGTGAATGGTTACGTAGGCCACGAGACACCGTTGCTGCATGGACGATGTGCACGACTGAACGAAAATAGACGATATTAAGTAATAAAAAGGCGATTGGGCCAGAATTCCGCCGACAGAGCCGTGGACTATATATTCTGGCGATATGGGAATGAATAATTTTCGCGCGAGAAGTCCGTCGTACGAGCAACGCGGACGGCCGGATTAAAACTTTCTCATTGGCATTGTGGATAATTGGTTTAGTTATTGGATCCTCTAGTTGAATCGTTAACTCGCCGACGCAATATCGCGATGCTTTCCACACTTTTCGCCGCGGAGTTTCCAATTCCTGCCTCCCTATTTCTCTAATCCCCCTATATCTTTCCTTTCTCTGCTTTCCTGCTTTCTTTCGCAACGTTGCAATTGACCGCCGAGCACTCTTCCCACGCAGACTCTGCTATTGTTATTAAATGCATTTCACGGCCTCATATTGGTAAGGTCTGTACAGGGTGAGTCAGTAAAAATTACCATCGGAAAGAACTCGTTATACTGGGTGATCATGTTCATGTTCTTTCAAATCCAATCATGTTCTTGCAAATAGTAAATATTAGAAAAAAATGAAAGAGGAAAAAGTAGTACTGTTTTTTATACGCAACAGAATGGCGCACAGTGGGCAAAAACGGCCTTTTTCGATACAAAATCAAAGAACTTTCGATAGGAATGAGGTAGAGCGATGAAATTTTTTTTAAATGAAAGCTGAAACTTTGTAGAATATGGGAAAAATAGGGAGATTACGGTACGAACGTTTTTTAACCTTGAGAAAATTCGTTAAAGTTGCACAATTTCAAGAAAATTTTGTTTTTGTGATTTCATTTGTGGTTTCATTTCACTGTGATCAGATTTTGCGCTTGTAATTTATCCTTGTGAAATATTCTACCTAAAAAATTTGTGCTTACAATGTCACAAGCGCACAGGATACCGAAAGTATTTGAACACTAAATTTCCGATTCCAAGGTTACAAGTTTAGTCGTGTAAAACCGTGACGGTGTATACACAGAGTTACCCCCTCTATGAAGCGCATCACGTGACCGCGTCGCGGCAGAAGAGTGGGGGAGTAGCGTGGTAGAAGGGGAAGGTAGGGGAAGAAGTCTTAATTTGTCTACTTTTGGTATATACAGGGTGTTTCTCGTCTAAAACAGGACACCTAAATATCTCCTCTACCTCTGAAAATACAAAACATGTTTGTAACGTGATCGAAATGGTTTCAAAAGACGTTTATTGAAAGAAACATTTATTGCAGTAATAAATGTGATTATTTACAAGTTCAAGTTCATGGTCGAATTTCTGTTACCGTTGAAATCTGAAATTTCGCTGTAAGTAAGTTCTGCATTAATTGGCAAAATTTAGAGTTCACGGTCATTTCAAGGTCGTGCTATTAAACATGGATGAATGCGCAATAATGTTTGCTATAATATACAACAACAAAAAATGTGTGTATATATGTAAAATAACACGAGTGACCTTGACGAAACGATTAAAAATTTACAATTTATAAAAAAACGATTCTTCCATGTGATTCGTCTTTTGAAACCATTTAGATTACGTTAGAAACATTTTTTGTATTTTCAGAGGTAGAGGAGATATTTAGGTGTCCTGTTTTAGACGAAACACCCTGTATATATCCTTATATGTACAGTGACTTCTCTGAATATGTCGCCAAGGTCTGCATGGTAAATGTCTCCTGTACGATACAAGACGCTGGCAAGACCCGTGTCGTTGACATATATCGAGAATTCACTGTACGTATTATTGCAGAGATGGTACCATTCATTCAAAACTAAATGAGACTAGAAAAAGACTAGAAAAATCTCAGCCAATTTTTAATCTCCTGGTTTTTGCGATTTTGTGAAATTGCGATTTTGCAACGTTCGACTTTAAATGTCCGCGCGCAACACAATGGCGCACAGTGGGCAAAAACGGCCTTTTTCGATTCAAAATCAAAGAACTTTTGATAGGAATGAGGTAGAGCGATGAAATTTTTTTTTAAATGAAAGCTGAAACTGTAGAATATGGGAAAAATAGGGAGATTACGGTACGAACGTTTTTTTAACCTTGAGAAAATTCGTTAAAGTTGCACAATTTCAAGAAAATTTTGTTTTTGTGGCTAATACGCGCGGAAATTTTTTTTTACATGCTATATATCGTTTCCCATAGATTTTTTCACGCTAATTTCAAATCTGTTTTCAAAATTTGTCTGCGACCTCTGGGTTTTGAAAAAAAAATAGATTTTTGTGACACAAATTAATGAAATTTTTTCGTTAAAATGACTTGATAACACACTAGTTTGAAAGTATATCGTATTCTCATATATAAAACACAATAAAAATAATAATAATGAAGTATTTTAACGTTTTGAGTTACTTACGAAACATGAAGCACTTCACATCTCGTCATCACTTGACGTATCGCTGTCATTACTACTGGCGCTTTCTTGAAATTGCGCAAATTTAACGAATTTTCTCAAGGTTAAAAAACGTTCGTACCGTAATCTCCCTATTTTTCCCATATTCTACAAAGTTTCAGCTTTCATTTAAAAAAAATTTCATCACTCTACCTCATTCCTATCGAAAGTTCTTTGATTTTGAATCGAAAAAGGCCGTTTTTGCCCACTGTGTGGCGTATGCAATTTTGTTGTGTTTACACTATTTTGTTAGATATGAAGGTGATTATTTAAATGGAATGCTGTATATTTTTTTATATCGCATGAAAGCGTGTGTCTAGACGAATTCATCCGTATACTGCACAGTGACCTTCGAGTTCATGCAAGGTCAGAAATGGAAGAAACATTTTGAATATTTTATAGCAATGTAAGGCTACTCTTCGTACCGAAGTTGTCGGATTTTCTTCAAAATGTAAGAGAACTTCTAACTTTTTATCCTCTCAGAAAGAAGACATTCCCGATTATGACACTTATTCTGGAAAGACCCTGTTGCCTTCAAACGCTTTACAAACAAAACAAACTGATTTTCATTTGTTTGCACTCTGTCCGGATATTCTTCTAGATATTTCATTTTACTTCGTCTTTTATTTCCATTGCACTGCTAATAAATGCGTACCATATCCATCTTCCCGTCCACCGAATAACGATACATTATTAGGTATTACTATTACTGAGGAGGCAATATTGATTTATCGTCAGCCGTAGTTATACGGACAAAATAGGATCGTTTGTTGCTGCAATACAAGTCGAAGCGAATTTAAACGTAGCTCACGGAGCTCTGCGTACGAACAATCCCTCGCGGAAATGCGAATTGAAAACACTGCGAGTCCATTTTTTTTTTTTAATAAAATACAATTTAAATGTCGCATTAAACGTTTGCCAAAAAAGTTTGCCGTTCATTATAATTGTAGCTCGTGATAAAACGACGGAATTTAATTTTCGTAGAAACGTGCATTGTGATATTTGAAGTATGTTTTTTTTTTTTGCTGAAATGTGACGTTCTTTCTAACGAATAGAGTTGCGAAAATGTATTATTTGTAGTGTATATTTCTTGGAAAAAAAATAAGACGAGAAATAAGTACTGAAAAATACTGCGTCTAAAATGACAAAAATCCACTCCGAAAAATATATACAGGGTGTTCACGCTATTGCTAACCAACGTTTTTCTTGTAAATAGTAAATATTAGAAAAGAATGAAAGTGGAAAAAGTAGTACTGTTTTTTATACGCAACACAATGGCGTATATAATTTTTTTGTGTTTATACTATTTCGTTAGATATGAAAGTGACCTTCAAGTTTTTAAATGGAATGCTGTATATTTTTGTATATCACATGAAAACGTGTGTCTAGACGAATTCGTCCGTATACATACTGCATAAGTGACCTTTGAGGTCATGCGAGGTCAGAAATAGAACTTTACTTTTCGCACCGAAGTTGTCGAATTTTCTTCAAAATGTAAGAGGACTTCTAATTTTTTATCTTCAAAAAGAAGACATTTCCTATTATGAAACTTATTTTGCAAAGACAGTGATTCCTTGAGACACTTGACACTCGAAGCAAACTGACTTTCATTTGGTTGCAGTCTGTCCGGATATTCTTCTAGGTATTACAATTTACTTCGTCTTTTATCTCCAATGCACTGCTAATAAATGCGTACCATATCCGCCTTCTCGTCCACCAAAATAACGATAGATTACTATACGATACTAAGTACTAATCGGTTTTGGAAGTAATACTGAAATTGTCTCGTCATAGTATAAACTAGAAGTAAACACTCTAATATGAATATGAATGACAACATCATCTGATTCGTATAAATAAGGAACACTTGTAAACACATTGGTATGAAATATTCTAAATGTTTCTTCCATTTCTGACCATGCATCACCTCGAAGGTCACTGTGCAGTATACGGATGAATTCGTGTAGACACACGCTTTCATGTGATATACAAAAATATACAGCATTCCATTTAAAAAATTGAAGGTCTGCTTCATATCTAACGAAATAGTATAAACACAAAAAAATTATATACGCCATTGTGTTACGTATAAAAAACAGTACTACTTTTTCCTCTTCCGTTTCTTTCTAATATTTACTATTTGTAAGAAAAACGTTGGCTAGTAATAGCGTGAACAGCCTGTATATTGACCTTATCAAAAAATGTTTAATCAATCAGAGAAGTAATTTCCTGTTTGCAATTGATTGTTCTTTTACCTATTGAATGAATCTGTTAGAAAACGTTTGAAGAATACCGGTTTCTCTGTTCGAAGAATTTTAAATCAGCTCGGACTACGTTAATCGAATTCCTGCAACTTCGACGTGTATTCCGAGCATCTATAGAACGCATGAAACATCAAAGGACTGTATTTTGTTGAGTGGGAGTCAATTAACCACACCCGATTGTGCCCGAGATAGGATTTCAATGGACGAGAACTTGGTAACGTGGTAATGGCATTGTTGAAGAATGTGCGATATTGGTTCATGTTTGATCTGACAATTCTTGAAATAATTTCACATTTGGTGAACCACTCAAAATCCATCGAAATTGCTAAAATTCTAGGCCACATACGGGCAACGGGAACCAATAGCACGTTCTCTTCTCTGCGATATGGAACGAGGAACATTGTGCACCAAATAACAGAGAGGTTTATGTTATTCGTAGAAAATAAAATAACTCTTCTTAAAATAGAATCGAGTAAGAACAAAAGCAGCACGAAATTAAAAGTCTTGATAAATCCTGTGTATATTTAATTTCAATATTTTGTGACTTGCAAAATTCCCGCAGAAATGTTAAAAAAAATTCCACGTCTCCGTTGTTGCTTGATGCATATTTTCAAGCCCGTAACACTTGCAAATTGCTTCTCCTCCTCGTACATCTCTTTTGTCAAGTGTGTCCCATAATTTACATTTATATTGAGATCAGAAGATCTTGGTGGCCGCTCTAAAATATTTATTCTTTCATCGTTTAGTCATCTGTCGGCGGCGCTATATTTGCTCTGCCTCTTCTAACTCGCGATGGTAATGCGAAATCAATGTGAACCGTGATCCAAGATTATACCCGCTTGTCCCCGAAAAAAAATCTGGCTTCTGGCTATTTTTTTCCAAAATGTGAAAATTTATCTTCGACAGGTGTGCGCCGGGATTGGACATTGCGACATAAGTGAAATACAATTTTATATCTCCAACGGCAGATACATAGATACAGCAATATGTACATAACTTTAAAAATATGTGTAGGCTAACGACTGGAGAACACATCCAATTTTGGTTGAACTTTACCTCGGGAAACCAAAAATTTCTAACTTTTTTTTACGTAATCCCGTACATTTTGGCGAGAATATGCCGAAAATCCAGGTTTCAATCTTAGGAGATTATTACAATTTTAGTAAGCAGTTCAGAAAATGCCTCCAGCCCAATTAGCTTACGGAAAGGCCTGGTTTTAACCTGTTTTAAGCGGTTATATACAGTTAGAGGGCCCAAAAAAAGCGATTTTTTAAGAATTTTTTCTGAGCAGACCTTTACATTTATTAACGTAAAAATTTATACACATATTATGGTAACTTTTAACTGTATTTTAACATTTTTTATTTGTAAAAATAATAATTTTGAAACCTGAGATAGCTGATCTCCTGGAGCTCCTCTAAAAAAAGGTGCCTTGCAGTGACCACTATATCTCTGGACTGGATCATTAAAAATGAAAAAACCAAACTGATTTCGTTAAAGAAATGTATAATCTAGTAATTAATCGAAGGAATAAGCGAAATAAAATTTTGTGACAAAATGGCGGCATTTCAAAGAAAAAAATCGATTTTTCACCAAAATTTTGGCCTGAAATTGTTTATAAAAAAAAATATTCATCGGAGAGAAAAAAAGCTTGGATTAATTACTAAAAAATATACTTAAGAAGCTTGTGTTAAAATTTGAGAGTGATCGGTTCAGCCGTTTCCGAGAAATCTTGGTCACCGACTTTGAAAACACAGTTTCGAGAAAAACGTGTCAGTTTCAGAAAGCACTTTACATACAGTAAACAAATTTTTTTCAACTTACATCGAGTCTTTTATTTCAGGACCATATAAAGCTTCTAACTTTATTTTTTATACGAAGAACACTTCATCCAAAGAAGGGAACATTTACAATAGGCAGATAAATGAAAGGAACAGAGTACTAGGTAAGCGCTGTCGCTTCGGCCTCCTATTTTCAAACGCTCTGACACGTCTTTACAAATATGCTCGTAACTTCGAAAATAATCGCCGGATTGACTTGAAATTTTTTATGCGTATACTTAAATATATACTTAATGTACAAGTAAGTTAATATATACTTAAATATATGTACATTACCAAAATGAAATTTAAAAAAATCGATATTTTGAAAATTCTAACTGTATATAACCCCTTAAGACATGAATATTTTTGCATGAATTCCGCCTGCTTTATGGGAACGAGCCAGGGTAGGATGGGAATACGATAGCGGGCGGTAACATCTCTGTTCGATTCGCAAAATAAGGGAGCTGTGTTGAGTGAGTCGGCGAGGGGGATCGACAAGTTAAAAAGAACCAAAATTACGGGAAACGGCGGGCGGCGCGAGGGTGCACGATATTTCACGTGCAACGGCCGGCGAGGGGCCACGCTAATTGCGCTCAGACTTCCAAGAATTCTTCGTTGTAACTGCCGAGCGATAATCAGGAAAGTAACGCTCTTTCGCACGATACGGGAAACCCAGTCTAACGCGCGAATGTACACGTCTATTACCGGGTCTAATCGAACGATCGATCCTGTTCCTCCGGCTGAGAGTACGTGACTGCGTGGCTCGCATGCCTGACAAGACACTGTTCGGCGCAAGAGTGCAACTATTTTCATTGCGCCTTTCATTCGGGGGAGAGCCGACGTAAAAACAGAGCAATTACGGTAAATGCGAGCTGCGAGCCGGAGGTACAAGTGGATTCTATAACACAGATGTCGCAATAAAGTATCCTTTAACCGGTGATTCACGTCACATCGATTTATACTACAGTAGTGGGGATAATTCCGCGACGTTTATCATCCAGACCTTCGCGACATATATCGAGAAACCACTTTACATACAAACAATTCGCTCTAACAGCATCATGAGCTATTAAATAATTTTTTCACAAATGCATAAAGCAGTCTAGTTCTTAGCAAACTGTCAAAATTTTTATTTTAATTAATCTTTATCTTTACATATATATATATGGGGTGTCCCAGTTTTTTTCCGGCCAAACTTTGCTAGCGTGTTCTACATGCAAAAGAAAGAAAAATATGTTATATGAACATATGCTCTTAAATGTTTTATTAAGGAGTTATAACTAATAATACAAAATGATAATGAACTGGAATTTCGTCGACACAGCGTACGAACGTATTATGAATATCTCTGTTTGTGTTTACATAAAGTCTTATGTTTACTTGCTGAAGTAGTTGATATCGACATTTTATAAGAATTACGTGTCACGATGTATGTCCGCGACAAACTCCTAAACTACTGAACCGATTTCAGTGAAATTTGGCACAATGTGTTCAGTTTGGTCCAACTGGAGATATAGGATAGTTTTTATTTCAATTTATAGTCGCAAATATATATAAATTAGGTGTTACAATGTTTATCCGCGATGAACTCCTAAACTACTGAACCGATTTCAATGAAATTTGGTACAATATGTTCAGTTTGGTCCAACTTGAGATATAGGATAGTTTTTACCTCAATTTACAGTCGCAATATTTTTTTAATGCAAATTATTATAATTCTCTGTAAGTTCCATAAGTTTATAACAGAAGGTGGTGCATAAAACGTCAAAATATTTTCCAAACAATTGCTAAATATTGGAAACGGTAGAATACAACTGCAACCAAATTTACAAAAATCAAAGAAGACCAACTAGCAATGCTGTGGTTTTAATAAGTTTCTAACAGATGGCAGTGTATAAAACGTTAAAGGTCAGTGTATAACTTAAATTTAGGTTTATAAATTTTTACGGGTTATACACAGGTTAACAGAGACAGGTTAACCAAGAATATTGTGTACCGATTAGCGCTGAATTAATTTAAAATTTAATATTACAATTAAAAAAATGAATAATTTACGCTTCCTACCTCATTCATAAAATTAATTGTTATATGTTATAAACTAATTACTAACTATACTCGACTATGAGATGAATAAAATATAAAAATCTAATTTTTTGTTGATTTCTGCTTAGCAACAAATCTACGAACATTTTTATCAATCGCTTCAAAATTTTGACCTAAGGTTCAAATCTCAATCTCGTGGGTTTTTACATCGGCTACAATGTTTTCGTCTTTATACGTAAATAATAATTTGACTGTATCGAATAGTTTACTACAATATAATTCAAGGTATAGCTTAGTCACAGCAACGCGTGGCCGGGACCGCTAAAAAATGAATAATTTACGCTTCCTACCTCATTCATAAAATTAATTGTTATATGTTATCAACTAATTACTAACTATACTTGACTATGAGATGAATAAAATATAAAATTCTAATTTTTTGTTGAATTCTGCTTAGCAACAAATCTACGAACATTTTTATCAATCGCTTCAAAATTTTGACCCAAGGTTCAAATCTCAATCCCGTGGGTTTTTACATCGGCTACAATGTTTTCGTCTTTATACGTAAATAATAATTTGACTGTATTGAATAGTTTACTACAATATAATTCAAGGTATAGCTTAGTCACAGCAACGCGTGGCCGGGACCGCTAGTTTTATTATATAAAATTTTAAATTTCTATTATTCGCTTCGCTTTTCAATTGTAACAGCATTACACAGAAATTTAATTTCTGTCTTAATAATTTGGGTATGTTGTGAATAGGTATGTTTTGCGTTCCGTGCACTGATTTGTGTCGCAAACGTGGAAAATCCGCACTCTAGTCGTCGGCGGTAAGCAGCCGCGCGGGTTCAGTTCGTTCCCCATTTTAGAAAAAGCTTTATACTCGCGTAAATGCGCAAGAGTGATAACCACAGTGTAGGCATCGATTTTTCGAGAAAAAAAAAGAAAAAAAAACCTTGTGACACATTTCAGGAATAAAATGGGTTACATCTCCGGCGGGAGTGACTCTTCGACCGTGTACCATCGGAGCATTTATTCTTTATGTTTACGAGGCAGAAAGTTCTTAAAAGTTCAGCGGAATATTTCAGAACTCATGTGCATCCGGGTAAATATATAGAAAATTGAAAACGGTGCGGATTCAGGTTATTCCTCGAAGAAGTGTTTACCTTAGCAAGAATCGTAGACGTATTTACGAACAGAAAGAAAATATTCGGTTAGCATGTTACTCTCCCCGAGGTATTAAGAGGATCAAGCCAACTTTTATAAAAGTTTACGGAACTTCTTGTAATATTTATCGAGCAAGTTTGGACGCTAAATATACATTAAATATCAAGAAGAGAACAGTAAATTTCTTGGACAACTCGATGTAACTTTAATTCTCTAATTGGTCGCAGGCTATAAAGATTGTTAAAAGTACGATTAATATAACAGGAATTGGAATTATTGAAAAATATATCAGAGAAGCAAATTGGGGACGATAATTAACCTACTTCAACGAGAATTTGAAACTGTTCTGACAACAAGTTTATTATCAAAGGTTTGTTATTAAACGACTGACGTTAAAGTTTGAGAATTAAATAAACACACGACATATTATCATGCGTCATAACATGCATAATTGTTTTGTTATTAGAAAATACCGGAGAAGGTCAATTATAATGAGGAAATTCACTATAATACGAACGACTATAACTGATATTAAAGTCCCAAGTATTTGTTTGAAATAATACACTGGAAAATAAAACTTTCAATCATTTTCTATTTCGCAGAAATTTATGTTTCTTGGTTTTTCATTTCCACTCAATTTTCTATCTGGAACGAGTAAGATTTTATTTTCTATTTAACCTACAAAAATTTGCAGTAGGGCAAAAGTAAAATGCTAAATAAGGAAAATTCGCAATTCCAGTTATATCAGTTAGTCCGTACTACTTCCGTTTACATTCCATTTCAGCAAATTCTTCTTTTTCCCGGTTGCACGTTACCTCGTTAATGCACACGCCACTTTTTGTATGCGGAAACATTATTGTTAAGAACTGTACGTTCCGCGTTATATTTGAATTATCGCTGGCAATTTATATTCAATGAGAATTGACTTTAGAATCGTTGCAGTCCGCAGGAGACGAAATTTTTTCATGAATAAATTGAACTCGAATGCTCTTTATTTCTGTTTCGTTAGTATTAACGATGCTCTCGTTGGGAAGCATTACGCGAATCAATAGAAGGAAAAAAAACAAAATTTGAAAGCTTGCAATTCACTCGTGTTTTCAACACGTGCTCGTTTCGTTTCTCTCTTTTTTTTTTTTTTGTTTTACTTGTTACTTTGAGAATAGGATAAAAAATTAGTTCGAAGCACGAACTTCGACGGCATTCCCTTGAGCTGAAATACGTAACGTTCGAAATGTACGATGCACGTTATGCATTTTCGATTCGATTGCATTTGGGAGGATGTTTTCTGGCTCAAATATCTATGACCAGTTTTGTCAGTTATGCTCGCTGCTATTGCGAGGAAGTTGTTACATATTTATCTTGGTACCGACCGGCGTACACCGTGATCGCGACATTTTTGCTTCCTCGCTTTTCTGTAGCTTCCCCCTTCAGAATAAATCCTCTGCGAAATGTTCTGGAATCAGGCATTTTTTGCTTATTATCATGCAAGCGGTCTGCTTCTCCATTTATTGGGCACGGGCTTTCTTATTGTATCAACCGACTTTAATTAAAAAAATTTAATATCCATTACGTTTTAAAAATAATTGTAATTAATACAGGCACACTACAGTAAATTTTCGATATTTGTCAGCAACGCGGGTCTTTCTAGCGACATATATGGTTCAGGAGATATATTTTAGAGATATAATGAATTCTCGATATATGTCAAAAACACGGGTCTTGCCAGCGACATATATCGTCCAGAAGATATATATTTTAGAGATATAGTGAATTCTCGATATATGTCATCAACGTGGGTCTTGCCAGCGACATATATCGTCCAGGAGATATTGTAGCATGTATAGAAAATGCGAGAAGGAAAAAGTAAACAAAACGCGGAACGACAAGCTTCTAGAAGCTTCTCGAAGGTAGTTTGTAGGCAATCACGCGGGGAAGCGACGCGAGGGGAGCGCTCGAAAAGACGAATCGCGCTTAACGACCGAGTGTTGATTTCACGTTCGCGGATAGCAACGAATTTATATAAATAGAGGGTTCACGGAGGGACTCGGCCTATTTGCTATTCCGAGAGAGAGGACGAGGTAAGGACCACGGCCGCTCTTGGTTAGCATTAGCACCCCGACAGGAGAGTACGGCGATAATACCTGGACGCCTGTCGGGAGAACGGGAGAGGACGGGAGTCTGTTCCTGGTCGCTCGTTCGACATGGAGAGTACGGCGATAATACCTGGACGCCTGTCGAACGAGAGAGAACGGGTCAACTCCTGGCCGCCCAGGGCTCGGCAGGAGAGTACGGCGACAATACCTGGACGCCTGCCGAGAGGGAACGGAAGAGTGTTCCTGGCCGCTCGTCTCGACAAGGAGAGTACGGCGATAATACCTGGACGCCTTGTCGAGCGAGAGAGGACAGAGCATCTTCTGGTCGGTTACGAAAATACCACGGAACCTAGCTAGAGTACACGTGTGATGAGAGAAAGTTTGCATGATTACGATTTATAATTCGAGCGATTGAATGAATTTTATACATATACCTCATTTTCCTGTACCCATGTTCCTAATCCGAAAATAAATCTTTTTATCCAGCATATCCTAGAAAATCCTTTACCATGGCTACAATATATATTTTAGAGATATAATGAATTCTCGATATATGTCAAAAACACGGGTCTTGCCAGCGACATATATCGTCCAGAAGATATATATTTTAGAGATATAGTGAATTCTCGATATATGTCATCAACGTGGGTCTTGCCAGCGACATATATCGTCCAGGAGATACATATTTTAGAGATATAATGAATTCTCGATATATGTCAAAAACACTGGTCTTGCCATATTATGTTTACACTCCTTGACCTTCGTGGCCCCTCATGGATTATACGCCGCGGTAGTGGGGATAACCCCGCGGCGTTTATCACCCAGGCCTCGGCGACATATATAGAGAAATTACTGTAATTGGCACCCCCACAGTTATGGGTCTCTTACCCTAGGTAGGTTGAGCCTGTAATTTCGTTGTCAAATGTTTAAATGCAATATTAGAGCGTTCAGTTGTTATTGACTATTACTGCAAGCAACTTTGAATAACATAAAACGCTCCGTTTAATTTACCAGCGTAACAGCAATGGTACACGGACAATTGATTCTCAGAATTAGTCGTAAAGTTTATTCTTCCCGTAAAAGAAACTAGACATCGTTAACCTGTTAAGTATAAACTCAGATATAGACGTTGGCTATGCAGATTCGCGTGAGTCGCATACAGGATGTCGTTCCGCTCTTGTTAATAAGAGATTACCTCCAAAGTTGTTAGTTGTTCAAACAAGCGTTTCATATTGAAATTATCCTGCTTCGAGAGCAATATTGCGCGAAGACAACATCGCTGCCCTGATTCTCGTCGTTACAGACTACACATAAAGGCTAATGCAAGGGATTTACGTTCTTCCTAACGAAACTATAGGCTTCTTAATTCTCTAAAAATACAAGTCTATGTGCACATTAACATATTGCTGTTTGCAGTACACTGGAAAGTAGTTTTTCACCGAGTGCGCACATTACGTCGAACGACCGTAAATAGGTTATCGATATAGTTCGTACAAATTGCTGGCAACTCGATATTAGGTGTTAACGTTCTATATATGTTAATTGTGATACTGCTTATCGAGAAGTTTTAGCATATCTCTACAACCCATTATTATCGGTTTAAGGCTCTTTTCCACGCAACTATGCTGAGAAAAAAGGTTCTCGAGTGAAAGTCGTGAAAGAAACAATTCCAAGAAAAATGAATATATATATATATAATCAAAATATTCGAATTTTGTAAGAAGAAAAAAAAGAATACTGTTGCTGTTTTCCTTCCTTGTACCATTTTACTATCAGCTCTCTTTCCGGCTTACTTGTTTCCGTCTTTTTCCGATTCATTTTGCAAGACTTCGACTTTAAATAAACTGTGACGCGAGTTTTGAACAGTATTTCTTAGACTGGCTGCGTATAAACTGAGCAATGTTTGTTTACGTTCACCGGTGCTTAGAAATGTTACTAACACGACGATTGCTCTTACAGTTCGAATACTTTTGTGACCTACGATGTGTTATTAAGTCTGAGAAAGTCTTTCTAACTCGGATATGTGTTATATGATTTCAATGAAATTTATACACGTTATCCACACATATTCCCCATACACAATACATACGACAATTTCAATATATTTTGTATACTGTACAGTCTGTGTGTCCCTTTCAATTAGGAATATACATATCATCGTTCAAACACTTTCGTGAGCCTGTGTATGTCGCTGGCAAGACCTGTGTTGTTGACATAGGGTTATCCAAAATAGACTATAGGAAGTTTTTTTAAAATAAAAAACATACTCTTTTTAATTTTATTGGTTTTTTTTATTTAATTATCAGGTATTATCTATGACAATTATGTGTGAAAAACGATATCTGCCAAATGACCACCACGACCACGTTTACAGACATCAATTCGAAAATCAAAATTTTCGATGACATTTTGGCATATTTGCTCGTTTAATTCACCAATTTCATTTCTGATGTTGTTTTTCAGGTCATGAATTGTTGCTGGTTTGCTGGCATAAACTTTGCTTTTCAAATAACCCCAAAGAAAAAAGTCCAATGGGGTAAAATCACACGAACGAGGTGACCAATTCTCATCACCATTCCTTGATATTAATCGACCATTAAATTTCGATCGCAATAAAGTGATGTTTTCACGCGTTGTGTGTGGCGTAGCTCCGTCTTGTTGAAAATAAACATTGCTTATGTCGATTCCGTTTAATTTCAGCCATTAATAATCAATAATCATTTCACTATAACGTGCACTATTTACTGTAACTGCATCTTCATTCTCGTTTTCGAAAAAGAATTTACCGATTACGCCTTTCGACCAAAATCCACACCAAATAGTAACTTTTTTTGGATGAAGTGATTATTCTTTAATGGCTCTTGGATTTTCATCTCCCCATATGCGAAGTGAGCTTCATCGCTGAAGATCATGTTGCGTAAAAACAATGCATCAATTGAACGATGTTCTAACAACCAATTAGCGAAATTTCTGCGTTGCAAATGGTCACGTTCTTTCAATTCTTGTGTTAATTCAATTTTGAAAGCATGGAAATGCAAATCTTTATGCAAAATTCGCCACAAACTGCCATAAGAAATGCTCAATTCTTGAGATCGACGTGGAATTGAAGTTGATGGGTCATTAGCAACACTTTCGCGAACAGCAGCAATGTTTTCATTCGACCGAACTGTTTTTGGTCTGCCAGACTTTGGTTTATCACGAACAGATCCAGTTTCACCAAATTTTTTAACCAAATTTCGAATCGTTTGCTCCGATGGACGATTATGTATGCCGAAAAAATCACGTAATTTAAGATGGGTATTTCTTATTGAACACTGATTTTCAAAATAAATTTTAATAACTTTAACACGCTCTGCAATCGTATACGACTCCATTTTTAAAATTGTCTATCATTGTAGGTTGGAAATAAAAGAAAGTGACAAGAAACAAACATGGTGTTTGACAGATATTCTCATTCAACATCCTAAAGGTACTTTTGAATAAGCCTGGGTGCGGCACAAATTAGTCCCCACGATTTTTCTGCCCCTTCGGATGGTCGGACAGAAAAATGTTTCTTACCAAAGTTACTGAGTATTTAACCGACAAGAAATTGCAACATTTTAAATTAAAAAAAAAAAATCGATTTCCAACAAAAAATCAAGGTCGCTGTCATATCTTTTAATGGAACTGGGTATTTTTGACTTCATAATATTGTAGGCGACGTCGAAACGAATTCAACGACCTGCTATACAATGACTTTCAAATGACCTTGAAAGATAATAACGCCATCAATCAATTGCCAGAATATTTGAAATATTTCGACGGCACAAACAAATGAACAAATGACAAAGCGTGCAGAAATGTAAAAAGAAATTCTCTAATGGAAGCTACACGTAAGACTTTGTTACAAAGAACAGAACTTTGCGTTGCACAAGATGAGATGTAGTTCGAAAATTTAATTTAATTATTAATTAATTACATGTACACGTTTAACATTTGTGTTTTCAATGTGGCTCCGTATAAATTTGGTTTTTTGTGAGTTAAGTTCTGAAGCAATGTTTACGTTCATTTGTTTACTTCGATTTGCGAGGCGTTGCTACTACGTACCGTCGAAATATTTCAAATATTCTGACAATTGATTCATGGCGATATTATCATTCAAGGTCATCTGAAAGTCATTGTATAGCAGGTCGTTGAATTCGTTTCGACGTCGACTACAATATTATGAAGTCAAAAATACCCAGTTCCATTAAAAGATATGACAGCGACCTTGATTTTTTGTTGGAAATCGATTTTTTTTTTAATTTAAAATATTGCAATTTCTTGTCGGTTAAATACTCAGTAACTTTGGTAAGAAACATTTTTCTGTCCGACCATCCGAAGGAGCAGAAAAATCGTGGGGACTAATTTGCGCCGCACCCTGTATATCGAGAATTCACTGTCGCTTTAAAATTCAAGAACAAAACCCGCAATTTTTTTCCGCCTAAAACTTCTCCTAATCGGTTGGCGGGATTGAAATGGGACACCTTGCTACGAAACCACGAGCCGGCTGGTAGACGCGATACACGTACGCGAGAGCAGTAGGCAGTGTAGGCACAGCATACGCGGCCTTCGTACGGGTTAGCATTCTCCATTTCGTAGGATGAACTTGGCTATGTACCTCGACCGGGTTTTCCTCTTTCCTGAATCCTCATACTTCCTCTTTTCGTGATGAATACTCGGTGTCGGGGTTGGCTTTGCCTCATTCACGACGTACCTGGGGTACATTGTATTAGCAGCCGCCTATTCGGCGACCCGGATACCCACCTACTGATGTCTCGTAAAAAACCCGCAATAATTCTCACTGGCTGCCAGTGCACGCCCCCTTCTCATCCGTTTCGGTACGACTTGCTGCAAATCAGAGCGCTTTAATGGGATTATGCGGTGTCGCTGCCGAGAGGGGACACGACGCTGTGTCATCAAAATTTTCACGAAAACAGCCCTTCAAGAAAAGAAACAGCCGCGACCGTTAAAACCGGATCCTGCGAAACGGTATTTTTACTCACTTCAGAACAGCCTTTGACCCGGTTCAATTAAATCCGTGTAACCGGCACCGCCCAGCGAAAATACCATAGCCGCCGCCTATGTAGTATTGTTATTGTTTCAAGGACACTTCACGGATTAGTTTCAACCCCGAATTATTCTTCCTCGAACCGCGGCGAAATTTACTTTGCTCTTTGGCTTAGCACTTTGACAGCACGCTCCGCAAAGCAACTTCAACAATTCGGTGAAATTGAAATTATTATGTTTATTCAGTGAAATAAAAACTGAAAAGGCGAGGCTGGTTTTCTTGTTTATGTAGTTATTTATTTTTACATGCAGTGATCCGTGTCTAGGGGATGAAGGGAATTCTCAAAGTTGGAGACAAAAAACACACCGGTAATTATTTACATTAGGGGCTTCCTCACCGATTTTGATGACCTTAAAATATGTTGTCAAGATCATCATTCTGAACAACTTTTTCCTATACATGTTACCGCCGCTCAGCTTTAGTTTCCGAGATATTCGCAAAAAAGTTTCAACATCTCAAAAAGTGATCGGAGTAGGTGTGTGCAGGACTGTGTAAAATAGTATTTCAAATAGTTGACAGTAACTTATATTTTTATGATATTTTGTTGCCTGTAATGTTATTACGATATTGTAGTCTGTTTATCAACATGTTACATATTCGTAATTAAACTACAAATAATACTTTGCTAACTATTATAGCTTCTCGTGTTAAAAATTATAATTTATAATATTAACTACTTGCTCAACTTATTTTCATTGTAAGGAAATATTTGAAATACAAAATAAAAATATTTTATTTTATCTATCTGGTTATCAAAATAAAAATATTTCATTTAAAGTAGTATCTCATTTGAACCCCATTAAATTATACTATATACCAAATTATCAATGATCGTTAATATACGTTGCAAAATATGATAGAAAACCTTGTATCCAATGTTCCACATACGAATACTACATTATAAAATACTAATGTAAAGTGTACTTACTTCTGCATCTCCTGTACCTCCGTCGGATCCACAGCACACAATTATTGAATCATGAGAATAGGTCCGAATAATTGAACAACAATCACTAAACAACACACACACGCAACACATTTTATAAAATCGTGACAACGAGCGAGAAGATGTCACTCCGACCACGAACAAAATAATACTGCGATTTTAACAATGATCCCCTCCACGGAGGTGGTACGGTCAGGTTATCCTTGGCAGGTTAGACGCTGAGGGTCTATTAACACTAGATACAAAACCAAGGAAAAAAAATTATGGCGGGGCGCCGACCCTATTTCCCGGAATTCCCTGTTTTCGTATCACACGTCCGTGGAAGGGGAACGGTTAAAATCGCAGTATTATTTTATTTGTGGTCGGAGTAACATCTTCTCGTCTGCTGTCACGATTTCGCTAAGTGTGTTGTGTGTGTTGTTTAGTGATTGTTGTGCAATTATTCGGACCTATTCTGGTGAGTCAATAATTGTGTGCTGTGGATCCGACGGAGTTACAGAAGATTCAGAAGTAAGTACACTTTACATTAGTATTTTATAATGTAGTTTGTAGTACATTAGTATTATATTTTATTATTCGTATGTAGAATATTGGATGGAAGGTTTTCTTTCATATTTTGCAACTTCAATGTTCCTTTAACACTACATTTACAAAGCACTAAAACTGACTACTTAACATTATTTTACAAAAATAACAAGAACGTGTCTATCCACATTTGTATCAATTTTTAAAATAATATATACCTAAAAAAATAATTTTGTTGAATAATTCTCCATGGATACGTCTTCACAATGTCATTAATTGTAAATTATAAATATTAGATCCCATCATTTTGACGAGCCCCGTGAACCTAGTGTCAAATTTCGTTTGTCTCGAGGCACGCACACGATTATGTTCCATCTCACACACTGTACACTTTACATTAGTATTTTGTAATGTAGGATTATTATTTGTATGTAGAATATTGGATGCAAGGTTTTCTTTGATATTTTGCAACTTCAATGTCCCTTTAACACTAGATTTACAAAGCACTAAAACTGACTACTTAACATTATTTTACAAAAATAACAAGAACGTGTCTATCCACATTTGTATCAATTTTTTAAATACCAACATTTTTCAAGGTCATCAAAATCGGTGAGGAAACCCTAATGTAAATATTTACCTTCAAATCTAACCCACACCTACTCCGATCACTGTTTGAGATGTTAAAACTTTTTTGCGAATATCTCGGAAACTAAAGTTGAGCGGCGGTAACATGTATAGGAAAAATTTGTTCAGAATGATGACCTTGACAACATATTTCAAGGTCATCAAAATCGGTGAGGAAGCCCCTAATGTAAATAATTACCAACACACCTTTTAGGGTACAGTGAATTTGTACCCTAAATTTCAAGAACTACGAGATTTAGTCATCGCCTTCAGTTATTTGTTAATCTTTTATTTACTTTATCATATACAGAAAGAGTTATAAATCATATATGTAACTTGTATTTTGGAGTAATGATGTCCTATATATCGACGTCCATGAAAACTAGCCACTTTAGGAATGAGATTTTTGTGTCGTTTAAAATGTTAATCAATAGTCCTCGGTAAGTCGCAAACTGCTGTACCAATACTCATCTCATATACAGTAGGACCTCGATTAACCGGATTATCCGCGATTATCCGAGATCTCGATTATTCGGAGTTTCGAATTGCCCCTCGGAATATGCATGACTCGGTTTTATGACTCTTTTTGGTTTGTAAATAAAGCTTTTTTTTTAGAAAAAAACGCGTCTTCAGTTTCTCGTCCGCTATGAAAAAATATTTTGGAATAAAATAAACGGCGATTTATAATAAGGCTTCCGGCTTTAAAATAAGTTCAAATTATAATTTCTCTTCCAAATAAAATAAACAAATCAATCGATGGATACGCGAACATTGTAATTGGAAAGGGAAATGCATTTCCAGTCTATAATAAATCGATCTCTGTTTTGTAAATAAATCACATTTTTAGTTTTTTCCACCAGGTCTCGATTACCTAATAGGTCTTGATTTACTGGAGTCGTCTGTCTTCCGATTAAGTCGATTAATCGAGGCCCTAGTGTATGTAGTGTAAAAAGTTGGCGCCTGCTGTTTTGGAATTTATGGCAGCAATTACCATACGGCGCGTCCTTCCGAACGGAGTCTTATGCGCATAAAAGATTTTTCATATGCATATTCACAGCTCTTCGGTTTCCATATTACTTCGACGTTCATCTATTTTTAATATGTTTGTTAGTGTACATGCACGTCTAACTTTTCGTATACAATGAATTCTCGATGTATGTCAACAACATTACTCTCGAGCTTCTCGGCCCCTCACGGGGTATACCCCGCAGTAGTGGGGATAATTCCGCGACGTTTATCATCGAGGCCTTGACGACATATACAAAGTAATTGGCAAGGCCACAGTAATGGGTCCCTTCACTCTAGGTGCATTAAACCCACCGATTCTGCTTATAATTGCTAAGCATGTGAACATGACTTTCAATTGTAGATAAGCTAGTTATAAGCAGCTAGCTGATTAGCTAGTCATTGTTTGAATAATTGTTTATTTCGTTTCACATTAGAGTACAAACAAGAAGACGTTAACGGATTTATGCGGCGCAGTGTTGTTTTTATAAACGAAATTAGAAAATTCCTTTGCCAGGTTTTAATTTCGAATTTTAGCGAAATTATGGTCGCATTTTCCGCACCGCTTTCCAACTAAACAACTTTGCGGCATAGATCGGAATGTAATTTTTTGCGGGCGTCGCTTAATAAGAAGGTTCGGGGTGGTTAACCGTTTCCTCGACTTGTTCTGTTTGTTTTCTTGATTCGCCGGCTGCCATAATGGTTCGCCGCGCAGGCACCTACCATTTGAATGTCGCCTTGGCGGTCTCTAATGACCAGCGTTATCATATTTTTAAATCCGTGTAAGAAATAAACGCGACTGGATAAAAAAAAACGTTGAATTAACACTCGCAATAAAACGGCGAGATGCTTAGTGTTCAATAAACGTCAGGAACAGTGAACATTTGAAACACAGCAGGCTGACAGGAATACTGTACATCCCAAAGATATTAAATAATCGTTTTTAAGTTATCCGATTGCTGTCAAGTTCGGTTGCAACGAATAATTAAATTAAACGCTTGATTCTCTTTAGAAATCGGGCGTTGTTCGTTAAATACATTTTTCATTCCTTTCTCGTATCTCGTAAAAAGAATTCAATTAGCAGTAACTTTTCTTCCACGTGTCTTAACACAAAGATTGCAGTTATCGGGTATTCTTTTTACGTCCAGATCCCTTTCCCTTCAACTAGAAGTCACGGTTTTCTACGTGCGAACGTACACATGTATTCCATTTTCCATCTGTAACTGTACGCACTTAATTAATATTGTATCAATATTTTTATGAGTATACTATACAGGGTGGTCCACGCAATTGTTTCAAGTCATAACTCCGTTATTATTGCATTTACGAAAAAATGCCAAAGGAGAAAGATAAATGGTTCTAAGAGCACTACATCTGTAGGTCTTTAAATTTTTTTTAGATGCATGTGCAATTAACAATTGCATCATTTCTTTAAATAGAAATGCATTTTTTTTACACAGATCGATTCTTTTGTTCATTCAACGTAAAAAGTGATGAGAGTATCATGGCAAAAGAATTATTAGATCTCGAGATATTTTCAAAAAATGTCTTGCCGCGGCATTCGTATTTTTGTCACACAACACAAAAGTGTCGCACATATCTTGTTTCTCACTGTTAGTAAAATACATTTTCTTGTATTTAGTGAAATACAGTTACACTTTTTCAAATTCTTAGTTTTCGTACTCGAGTTACGATACGTGAATTGCTACTGAATGATGAAATGCTTACTAGTACAAATCAGTTTCTGTTATGATAACAATGTCGAAAGGGTGTTTACCTTTACAGCATAGTCATGAAGTGTTCGAGTATCTTCTTCAATAAAGACATTTTTTGAAAATATCTCGAGATCTAATAATTTTTTTTCCATGGTACCCTAATCATTTTTTACGTAGAATGAACAGAAGAATCGATCTGTGTAAAAAAATATGCATTTCTATTTAAGGAAATGATGCAATTGTTAATTGCACATGCACTGCTGCATCTAAAAAAAATTTAAAGGCCTACAGATGTGGTGCTCTTCGAACCATTTATCTTTCTCCTTTGGCATTTTTTCGTAAATGCAATAATAACGGAGTTATGACTTGAAACAATTGCGTGGACCACCCTGTATAGTGACAGTACAGGGTGGTTGTCATAAGTAGACATCGGATGTTTATGCAATTTCCAATTTTTATAGAAACATTTTAAGAAAGTGGAATGAAATAAAATTTTATTTTTAATGGGGACAGCCTTTGTAGATCCAAAGCAAATAAAAATCGTGTTAAATTCTCTCGAATTTTATATTATAGCATTTTTTTAACATTTTCATAAGCCATAAATGCATAAAGATCCGATGTCTAGTCATAAGAATTGTGTAAGATTTCATAGTTTGCGATACAAGAGATTTAACCGAGAATTGATACAAACAAAAATAACTCAAAATTAATTAATAACTCGTAATAGTAGATGTCATTGAATTTATTCATCTATTATAAACTGCTCGACTATTTCAAGGAAGTTTATCATGCAATTATGTTGTTTGTAGATTACGCTGAAACAATAGTATCGATGAATCTATTCTTCTATTGTCATTGAACTTTTCACACGTTTGTGTCCACGTGTAAATCGGAAACAATACCTAACGACAAGGGCGTGGAATCCAGTGGATTACTGAATTAACGGATGTGTTTCGCCGATTTGGCAGCACCGAGTCCAATTATGAGAGAGATTTGCGCGCGATCGCCAAAACCTGCCTTCATCAGTCATGAACAAACATTGGCGACAGCTGATTTGCTAATTGCTTCCATACATTTGAGGCCGGCTTTTGGGGGCCGAGTACACAGTCATATAAAACCACTAATGCCACGAATAGGCCAGATAAATTGGCAATCCCACGATTAATCAAATATGATTGAATCTTATGGGAAACTTGATTAGAACCGCAGATGGGTTCCTCATTTCGATCGATTATTACAAACGTCTGCTCTGTCACAGAGCCTGCGAGCCCTCTCGCGCGCTTGCAAATAAAACTTTGTTATCTTCTATAATATAAACATTTCCCACCGGAATGACAAACTCGCCACTGCAACGCGCAAAAAGATCATCGGAGCTCGGTAAAATTGTATTTTAAATAGCAAGTAAGCCTAAGCATTTTAAAGTATGGAACTGTAATCAAGGTTATTTGAAGGTCATGGTCCAGGCAGAGTCAAATCTACTTTTTCATCTACTACAAAATTCAGTTGAGAAAAATACATGTTTCCCTAATCAAAAATGTGAGTGACCTTGAGAAAAATGACCTGACAAACAATTATTCTTTTCAGTGTATTCCTTAATTGATACCATTCAAATTGTGCTATGAACATTTGCCATGTTACAAAACACATAGCAGATATATAGGTGGCCTCCTTTAGCTGGGACACCCTGTATATAACAAATTAAAGATTATATTCTACTAAAAACAGTATAAACAGCATTTTTTAAGCAACTTCTCTGTATTTGAAAATTCAACTTTTCGACCGACAACGCGATCTCTATATGAAAATTAATTTCTGACGTTAAATCGCGGACAACCGTTCCTACACACACGGTAGATTGAAATCAGATTGAAAGTTCATTGAATTGCGGTTTCTTTAGAAACGTCTATTCTTCTGCGACCCTCAACGAATTTACTTGGACATTTACTAATTCATTATTAACCGAAATGTTATTGTTTCCCGTTAACGAGGAGTTTAATTACTTGAAAAAATCACCGCGCGCCACGTCATTAACGCAATAGTTTGGGGGTGGGGGGGGGGGTGGAGAAAATAAGCCGTCACCTTATTTTCTGGATAAATGGATTCTCTTAGGCAAATTCCGTGTATAATAGATTTAACCGCAACGTACCGTTAAATACTGGTCACCCTGCAATTACGGTGAATTCTCGATATATGTCAACAACACGGGTCTTGCCAGTGTTATGTTTACACTCCTTAGGCGTCCGAGGCCTCTCGACCTTCGTGACCTCTCACGAGGTATACCCCGTAGTGGGGATAATTCTGCGACGTTTATCATCGAGGCCTTGGCGACATATATAGATAAATCACTGTATTTCACAGTAATATACACTTTTAATTGGACGATACCTTTTTTAATATTGGTCCATACGATTTGGATTCCTTTTGAATAGTTATAACTAGACAGCGGATCTTTATGCATTTATGGCTTATGGAAATGTTCAAAAAATGCTACAATATAAAATTTGAAAGAATTTAATACGATTTTTATTTGCTTTGGATCTAGAAAGGCTGTTCCCATTAAAAATAGGATTTTATTTCATTCCACTTTCTTCAAATTTTTCTATAAAAATTGGAAATTGCATAAACATCCGCTGTCTAGTTATAACAATTAGTTTACCACACCACGTGGACAAAATTTTGAAAAAATTGCAATTGCTAGGAACTACTGAGAAAATATTAAAAGTTGTTTTGGCCTATATTGAAAATTTAAATCTCGAAGGACCCCTGAAGGTTCATTGACCCTCGATCGACCCCTACAGGTCCTTCCACATCCCTTCAATTTTTCACCCTGCCTTTTGGGATCTTGATTTACATAGTGAAGTAATATTTACCTTAAGTGACTGCATAACTAGACTGTGAATCATTGTCCAAACTAAAAACGTTACAAGTGAGAAACAGAAATTAAATAAAAATTAAGTTTGCGGGACCCCGTTAAATATTGAATAAAACGACTGAATATCAAGCGAAAAGCATAACCGGTAATATAATTCTCTGCAGGCATCCGTGTAGAATCGGGTTTATTGCGTTTGAACATTCGTGACGTAAACTGCGCGACGAAAATCATTAAACACCACTTGCTCGCAATTTGAATCACTTACCCGAATTTAATTTGGCGGGTGATAGTCCGAATAAATTGGTCCCATGACGAGTCAATCTTGGACCTTACAACGACAAGAGAATTTAATTGAAAATCCGCGCGACCATTCGCGACATATTGAAAATGAATGCGAGAGAAGCGGCGAGAGAAGGGGGGGTGGGTGAGGGGAAGAGAGAAAGTGCTATACAGCGATAGACACGTCAATTAACTTCCGGAACTTCAAAGGGAAGTCCAGTCCACATATCCTGCGGACCAAGGACAAATTTCAAATAAAAAAATTCGCTTTCTTTTTTAATAAATAAGTAAGCGTATTTCATTAAACATCGTATTTACCTTATAATTTTCTCCTAATTAGTACAATTTTCCAGGCGAACTAAAGATGTATTTTTCGATCAAATTTTAATGCTTCTCTCGCAATTTTAATTCGCATAATACCAACTTTTGTTGGAAATATATATTAAAATTATTCGAGAAAGGCTCAATTTCATTTTAATGTTGAAAATCTCTTTTTATGATGGTAGAATCATAAAAGCTTTTCCTGAATATACGTTCGAGATTTTATACATAACGCATCACATTGTTTCCGTGAATTAATATCGGCAATTTATTTATTAAAAATAAACGTATTATGCGATAAACAGATGTCTCCGGAAAGCGTATTCGATATTATACAAATATTCGCCAGCGATATTATGCAACAGTCGAAAAAAAAAATTTTATCCCATTTTAACGATTTGTTTTGGAATGTTGAATCAGGTTATGACGTTTTCCGTTCTCAGGAAAGACAATAGAAAAAAAAAGTTGTCAACAAGAACCGTGATACGAAATTTATATTTTGTTTCTGAAATATTTTATAAAAATTCCATGTTATTAATACTGAACATTTTGCTTTTTAAATATATATTATTGTACGGGTTATTATTAGTTATGTGGGTCATCATTGGTTGCGCCTAATAAGCGGTTTATTTATTCATAGACTGCGGATCTCAATGCAATACAAGATCCATGAATAATTTCAACAAACTAAAAGCAGATACAGTTTATTTCTAGTGTACAATATTTCAGCACTGATCTGCGAACAATGTTGAATTTTCTATATGTCACATCTAATTCGAAACCTAACTCTGAAATTGTCATTTTCAATGTGGCGAAGGAGTTATTCATTAAATTCAGAAGAAAATTAAATAACTAAATAAATTTCCATACGCATAGTTGACTTTACGACGTCGGCGAAGACGTTAACAACATTCAAGCGGAATTCTACAGACGGCGAGTTTTTAAATGGCGATGCACGGAAGCGGTGCAATTGTTCCAGCTGTGTCTATCGAAAAATTTAATTAAACTTGCATTTGGCTGCTCGTCAACTCCCTACGGGGATCTCGCATACTTTATTCACCATGCATGTTCAATTCCGTCTTTCGCTGCAAAATTAAAAACAAACGCTGCTGCCCGGCTCCGTGCAGTTTTATTTGCGCGAGAGATTCGGAATGCTGTTAGCTCTGTGCGACGCGGGATCGACACCGCCGCGCGCCAAGAATGGTTTTCCCTTGTTTTTTTTTTCTCCTCTTTTTCGAATTTCTAGCGATCGAGTTTACCGCCCGAGCCCGAAACAAATTGACCAGCTTTTAAACTTCATCTTAAACTTGTTAATTACTGTGTCCCCGGCATCGATCTCCGCTTCAAATTCGATAGAACGTGCTCCGTCGATGGCTTTTTACAACTGCCTCGAGCCGTAGAAGAACTTTTTAATTAAAAACACTTTCAGCTGCAAGGAGACGCGGAAAAGAAATACACTCTAATGTACTTTTCTTTTTTTTTTTTCACCCCGATACTCCTTGTACTAGTTTATCGGACATCAGATTTTGCGCTTGTAATTTATCCTTGTGAAATATTCTACCTAAAAAATTTGTGCTTACAATGTCACAAGCGCACAGGATACCGAAAGTATTTGAACACTAAATTTCCGATTCCAAGGTTACAAGTTTAGTCGTGTAAAACCGTGACGGTGTATACACAGAGTTACCCCCTCTATGAAGCGCATCACGTGACCGCGTCGCGGCAGAAGAGTGGGGGAGTAGCGTGGTAGAAGGGGAAGGTAGGGGAACAAGTCTTGATTTGTCTACTTTTGGTATATACAGGGTGTTTCGTCTAAAACAGGACACCTAAATAACTCCTCTACCTCTGAAAATACAAAACATGTTTGTAACGTAATCTAAATGGTTTCAAAAGACGTTTATTCAAAGAAACATTTATTGCAGTAATAAATGTGATTATTTACAAGTTCAAGTTCATGGTCGAATTTCTGTTACCGTTGAAATCTGAAATGTCGCTGTAAGTTCTGCATTAATTGGCAAATTTTAGAGTTCACAGTCATTTCAAGGTCGTGCTATTAAACATGGATGAATGCACAATAATGTTTGCTATAATATACAACAACAAAAAATGTGTGTATATATGTAAAAAAGCACGAGTGACCTTGAAGAAACGATTAAAAATTTACAATTTATAAAAAACGATTCTTCCATGTGATTCGCCTTTTGAAACCATTTAGATTACGTTAGAAACATTTTTTGTATTTTCAGAGGTAGAGGAGATATTTAGGTGTCCTGTTTTAGACGAAACACCCTGTATATATCCTTATATGTACAGTGACTTCTCTGTATATGTCGCCAAGGTCTGGATGTTAAATGTCTACTGTACGATACAAGACGCTGGCAAGACCCGTGTCGTTGACATATATCGAGAATTCAATGTACGTATTATTGCAGAGATCGTACCCTTCATTCAAAACTAAATGAGACTAGAAAAAGACTAGAAAAATCTCAGCCAATTTTTAAACTCCTGGTTTTCGCGATTTTGTGAAATAATTTTTGCCAGCAAACGCTGAAACTTTTTAGAATATGGAAAAAATAGGGAGATTACGGTACGAACGTTTTTTAACCTTGAGAAAATTCGTTAAAGTTGCAGAATTTCAAGAAAATTTTGTTTTTGTGGCTAATACGCGCGGAAATTTTTTTTTAACATGCTATATATCGTTTCCCATAGATTTTTTAACGCTGATTTCAAATCTGTTTTCAAAATTTGTCTACGACCTCTGGTTTTTGAAAAAAAATAGATTTTTGTGACACAAATTAATGAAATTTTTTCGTTAAAATGACTTGATAACACACTAGTTTGAAAGTATATCGTATTCTCATATATAAAACACAATAAAAATAATAATAATGAAGTATTTTAACGTTTTGTTAAACACATCTCGTCATCACTTGACGTATCGCTGTCATTACTACTGGCGCTTTCTTGAAATTGTGCAACTTTAACGAATTTTCTCAAGGTTAAAAAACGTTCGTACCGTAATCTCCCTATTTTTCCCATATTCTACAAAGTTTCAGTTTTCATTTAAAAAAAATTTCATCGCTCTGCCTCATTCCTATCGAAAGTTCTTTGATTTTGAATCGAAAAAGGCCGTTTTTGCCCACTGTGCGGCGAACCACTGTGCACGTACACCGAAGCATGCACAGTGGATTACATTCGTTGAATTCAATGTTACGTTATTTCTGGGGAGGGGCACCGATTTTCATTGGAATTAATATTTATGGAATTGCGAGAATAATCTCGCGCGACATATATTAATTCTATCAGTACAAGAACGCGTGAGAATTAACGCTTTGAAATATTCGTTCATTTGATAACGTTGAATTAATCACTTAAAACGGAGCGTTACAAATTATTCAATGACACGCGTTATTTATACATCGAAGTTCGACGTTCCCGAAACTAATTACACCGGGCGGCGCGCCCGATTCGTTAAGTGTAACTTTAATGATAATAATTGTTTAAACGTCGGATTTAGTTTGCAGTCACGTAGCTATAAATACGTTATGAATGATAAGCGCGCGGTATTACTATTACTGAGGAGGCAATATTGATTTATCGTCAGCCGTAGTTATACGGATAAAATAGGATCGTTTGTTGCTGCAATACAAGTCGAAGCGAATTTAAACGTAGCTCACGGAGCTCTGCGTACGAACAATCCCTCGCAGAAATGCGAATTGAAAACACCGCGACTACATTTTCTTTTAATAAAATACAATTTAAATGTCGCATTAAAAATTTGCCAAAAAAGTTTGCCGTTCATTATAATTGCAGCTCGTGGTAAAACGACGGAATTTAATTTTCGTACAAACGTGCATTGTGATATTTGAAGTATGTTTTTTTTCTGAAATGTGACGTTCTTTCTAACGAAAAGAGTTGCGAAATGTATTATTTGTTCTGTATATTTCTTGGAAAAAAATAAGACGAGAAATAAATACTGAAAAATACTGCGTCTAAAATGACAAAATTGATCCACTCCAAAAAATATATACAGGGTGTTCAAGCTATTGCTAACCAGCGTTTTTCTTCTAAATAGTAAATATTAGAAAAGAATGAAAGAGGAAAAAGTAGTACTGTTTTTTATACGCAACACAATGGCGTATATAATTTTTTTGTGTTTATACTATTTCGTTAGATATGAAAGTGACCTTCAAGTTTTTAAATGAAATGCTGTATATTTTTTTATATCACATAAAAACGTGTGTCTAGACGAATTCATCCGTATACATACTGCATAAGTGACCTTTGCGGTCATGCGAGGTCAGAAATAGAACTTTACTTTTCGCACCGAAGTTGCCGAATTTTCTTCAAAATGTAAGAGGACTTCTAATTTTTTCTCTTCAAAAAGAAGACATTTCCGATTATGAAACTTATTTTGCAAAGACTGTGATTCCTTGAAACACTTGACACTCGAAGCAAACTGACTTTCATTTGGTTGCAATCTGTCCGGATATTCTTCTAGGTATTTCAATTTACTTCGTCTTTTATCTCCAATGCACTGCTAATAAATGCGTACTATATCCGCCTTCTCGTCCACCAAAATAACGATAGATTACTATACGATACTAACAATAAGTACTAATCGGTTTTGGAAGTAATACTGAAATTGTCTTGTCATAGTAGAAACTAGAAGTAAACACTCTGAATGTGAATGAAGACATCATCTGATTCGTATAAATAAGGAACACTTGTAAACACATTGGTATGAAATATTTAAAATGTTTCTTCCATTCCTGACCTTGCATCACCTCGAAGGTCACTGTGCATAATACGGATGAATTCTTCTAGACACACGCTTTCATGTGATATACAAAAATATACAGCGCTCCATTTAAAAACTTGAAGGTCGCCTTCATATCTAATAAAATAGTATAAACACAAAAAAATTACATACGCTATTGTGTTGTGTGTAAAAGCAGTACTACTTTTTCCTCTTTAATTTTTTTATAACATTTACTATTTACAAGAAAAACGCTGGCTAGTAATAGCGTGAACACCCTGTATATAAAATACACAGACAGTGTAAAATAAACGGAAAATAAATATAATAGATGTTAATAATGTTAGCAATTGTATGGAAAAATGGTCCCTTTGTTTCAATTATTGCTCTTCACTGTTGAGGGCAGAACGAATCCAATAATCTTTGTGCGAGCATTTTAGATCCGCTCCACCGCGGAATCGCACAGTGATTTTTCGAAAGTTCTCGGTGGAATCGGAGTTGTCCAGATTCCGAATGTTTCTATCATCTGTAAACTCGAGCCGCGGCGAGCGCGACAGAACTCTCTTTACGACTCTTGATTTGATTGGATTACTTGAACCGAGCCCTGGCTACGTGGCAAAGGTACAGGAAAATTGTGCTCTTTGAACCCGACTCCCGCGATACGTGTCCAAAAGTCTAGCTTTCAGAACGACAACAAATATAATTCAGGACGTGACTCCCCGGTAAATAACTTCCTCTCCAACTCGCGCCACCTGCAAGTATTATTTGTTCGTTTGAAGTTTCAAGCTACCGTTCCCATTAAGTTTCCTAAACTGTCTACGAGAGGGGATATGGATCAGGCGGAACTCGGAAAAACTGAAATTCTTTCGACGATCACGTGACCCAGTTCCCCGCCGCGACCGCGGCAAAAAATGAATTACATTTACAAAACTCGCCGGGAAAATGGAAAATAAATTGTGAGATTTCATTTTCGAGAGAATTAAATCCGAACGTTCATTAAATACTGTTACGTTCACTCGGGAACAACATCAATTTTTTTTTCAGTAATCATGACGGGCACAATTTAGTGAAATACTGTTTCCCGTTTTGTCAAAGTTTTCCAACCATCTTCGAACAATTCAAATTTTTCCTGTGGTACCCCAAAAAAAATATTTAACACTGATCGCCAAACTAGAAACTTCAAAAATTCCATACAATCAAAGTAAGCTTTATAATGAAATAAAAATTGAAAAATATTATATGTATGATATTGAATATTCCTCCAACTTTCATTCATTTTACAGATCCTAATCAAATTTGGTACAGTGAATATATTAACGTAAAAGTTTATTTTAAAACCTGGACAAATAATTCTGTCATCCACATATGGGTGACATGGCAGTCAACGTGTTAATACATAACGAAATATTAGGCCACCTTAACTAAAAAAAAATCAAGTCGTTATCTTCATTGGATTCTGAGAAAACAGCTCGTAACACTTTAGTTGGAACAGCCTGTACAACTGGGCTGTGAAGTTTCGTTTAGGATGACATTTGTGCATAAATAATCAGTTGTAACAATGAATTATCTAGACGAGATCGCAAAGATCCGTCCAGGGAATTAAAGACGACCAATGGAACACGCATAGCCGTCATAAAACGACGAACCGATCACCTAAGGGTATCATCCAAGTGCCCTGAAATCTACGACTTAACACCGCACCGTTGACTTTAACTTTCGCCAACTTGCTCAAATTTATGGTTACCGATGTTTCCACAGTTCCACGTACCACACTCCAATTCCCGCAATTCCTACATTTTCGTTCTTTCCACCATTTTACTACCAACGGTCCCTACATCAACGTCTTATCTACTTTATTTAAAAGAAAATTATCGAGCTGCATTTACATTCAGCTCAGTCATCACTAATAGGTTTCTTGACCTGGTTCAATTACTGGAGTCAGTGGTTAAACTTCACCTTAGCAACCCAGAGATTTTTAACTCTTTACTTTATAATCCTGTACATCTTGACGAGAAAATGCCAAAAATCGAAGTTCTAACACGAGGAATTCACTGGTTCAAATTTTAATTATTGTTATTCCTGTTGTGTTTATAGGTAGTGCGTCGGAATAAAACGATTTACTGGCAACTGAGTTGAGGATATAACAGTTTCACTTTTCGATTATATTAAACAGTTTCGCAGTCTACTAATAGGTTTCTTGACCTCGTTCTCTTACTGGAGTCAGTGGTTAAGCTTCACCTAGGCAACCCAGAGATTTTTAACTCTTTACTTGATAATCCTGTACATCTTGACGAGAAAATGCCAAAAATCGAAGTTCTAAGAAGAGGAATTCACTGGTTCAAATTTTAATTATTGTTATTCCTGTCGTGTTTATAGGTAGTGCGTCGGAATAAAACGATTTACTGGCAACTGAGTTGAGGATATAACAGTTTCACTCTTCGAGAATATTAAACAGTTTCGCAGTCTACTAATAGGTTTCTTGACCTCGTTCACTTACTGGAGTCAGTGGTTAAACTTCACCTTGGCAACCCAGAGATTTTTAACTCTTTACTTGATAATCCTGTACATCTTGACGAGAAAATGCCAAAAATCGAAGTTCTAAGAAGAGGAATTCACTGGTTCAAATTTTAATTATTGTTATTCCTGTCGTGTTTATAGGTAGTGCGTCGGAATAAAACGATTTACTGGCAACTGAGTTGAGGATATAACAGTTTCACTCTTCGAGAATATTAAACAGTTTCGCAGTCTACTAATAGGTTTCTTGACCTCGTTCACTTACTGGAGTCAGTGGTTAAACTTTACCTTGGCAACCCAGAGATTTTTAACTCTTTACTTTATAATCCTGTACATCTTGGCGAGAAAATGCTAAAAATCGAAGTTCTAACACGAGGAATTCACTGGTTCAAATTTTAATTATTGTTATTCCTGTCGTGTTCATAGGTAGTGCGTCGGAATAAAACGATTTACTGGCAACTGAGTTGAGGAAATAACAGTTTCACTTTTCGAGAATATTAAACAGTTTCGTCGTTGAATAGGATTTTACTTGGAGCCCCTAGTCCATTAAGTGGCACTTCGACTGATGGAGTGGTTAGTGTGGTCTCGTGTGTCTCTAAATAGTGCTACCGTTTTAGTTAGTTCTCGTGTTGTTCTAAGGAGGTCAGTCGGTGTTGAAATCTGCACCAATTAACAAGAGATTACAAGGTAGTGTTGTCCCACTCGGGTCAATTTGTAGGATTTCGGTTTAGGAGAAACGCCTCGTAAACTGCCCATGTAATGAGAGTACGTTGCACTTTTGACTCGACAAGAACTAGTAACTTTTAAACGCCTGTTACGTTAATCAATGTAGGTCCAATTTATCATACGAATCTGTTTGAACCATAGCGGTTTAATTTAATATTTTCTTTCACTCAATTTTATTTCTATGTTACCTATCGACTTTAAACACGTATAACTTTTGAATCTGTTTGAACCACAGCGGTTTAATTTAATTTTCTCTTTCACTCAATTTTATTTCTATGTTACCTATCGACTTTAAACACGTATAACTTTTGAATCTGTTTGAACCATAGCGGTTTAATTTAATTTTCTCTTTCACTCCATTTTATTTCTATGTTACCTATCGACTTTAAACACGTATAACTTTTTAATCAGTGAATTTCTCGCCTTAAAACTTCGATTTTTGACATTTTCTCGTCAAGATGTACAGGATTATATAGTAAAAAATTAAAAATTTCTGGTTTGCCAAGGTGAAGTTTAACCTTATTCTGTGTTATCCAATAGGATATTGGGATGTTCTAATAATAAACGATCTGTATAATGATTCTTCGAATACTTTACTTGTATTAAGCTTCGAAATTTTAGCCTGAGCAACCGGGGAAGAATCGAATTTCTCAAGATTGCGCAGAAATTTGAGAATTCAATACTGCTTGTAGCATAACCGCGGCGAGTTAGGTTAACCAACGCAATACCGTAGTTTTTCTGGAGGCAAACTCGTCACGGTTTCGTTTCCGAATGACCTGCGCCGTTATACTGTTTTTCCCTATGAAAATGGCTCTTTTTATACTTCTCTCGGTGGAGTTCGTTACCCAATCAGCTTTTCTCGGACGCCGCATGCAGTGTTTTATTGCTCACCGCACCTGAAAATCCCAACGCACAACGCTCCTTTCTCTCTTTACCCATGCTGAAATTTATTATACCCGTTCTACGTGCTTTATAAATTAACTTCAGTACATCGTAAAATTAAAGATTGGACACTAGGAATTGCCAAACGTGCAATTACCGAAAGTTTTTGCCTAGTCGATTCGACTATGATGTTGCCAAACGTGTTGGCAAAGTGTAGTTTTAAAATACTTTAAGAACTACTTTAAAATACTGTGAATCTCTTGGACGAAGAAATCTTGAGTTTGCAGGATTTAATCCTTAACGAAATTGTACATATTTTTTAACGGTTTTAATGCTTTTGCATCGAAGCGTAGAGAATTTCTTCGCAGCATCCGCGATGACCAACGAACCCGGTCGGAAATATGCTAGCAATCACTATGAAATGTTGAGGCAGTTTCCTTGTTGCGTTGCGCCTACATTTCCAGGCACAAGCGAGCAGAAAAATATTGCCCAAACAACTATGTGTTCCAGGAAACCATGCTGAAGAATTCATTTTCAATTTCCGAGCAGTGCCGCAAGTTTTCAGAAAGATGTACAAAGACTACCGACGGTTTAAGCATTTTCCCGGAAACCGGGGAGCATTCTTCTTCGACTGCGCCATAACATAAACGCGCGACCTTAAAAATGGCTCCCGCTGCGTCCTACTTGAGAGGGTTTAATTTTTTATGCGTCGACTGCGGATCCTTATAAAATTATATGCATGCATATCTTTCTACATACAGTGAGTAACGAAAGTATTCGAACGCCCTTTAAATCAGTATAACTTTTTTTTTTTAAGTGAATCAAACGACCTGACTTTTTTGAGGAGTTAGAAGAATTGATTTTCCAAATGATGTGTAAAAAAGATTTTGAAAAAATTGCAATTGGTAAGAATTACATGAGAAAATAAAAATGGCACTTTTCACAACTTTTTTATTTCAGCCTGTAATGGAAATTTAAAATATGCGTTTTGTAGATCTCTGTTAGTTATACACGTACTGAAAATTTCATCGAAATCGGCTGACGCAGATAAAAATGGCACGTATCAAAATATGTTAGAATCTGAGGATTTTAAGCAGAAACTGGCCAAAAGTCGTGAAAATCTACGCTTTTCACCACTTTTAACTAGTTGTAGCTCGTGTGTATATTAATCGATTTCGATGAAATTTGCAGCATGTATATAACTAACATATATCTACAAAACGCATATTTTAAATTTTCACTACACGTTCAAATAAAAAAGTTGTGAAAAGTGCCATTTTTATTTTCTCATGTAATTCTTACCAATTGCAATTTTGTCAAAATCTTTTTTACACATCATTTGGAAAACCAATTCTTCTAACTCCTCAAAAAAGTCAGGTCGTTTGATTCACTTAAAAAAAAAAGTTATACTGATTTAAAGGGCGTTCGAATACTTTCGTTACTCACTGTATATTCATACAATGAACTATGATAGTTCTGTATCGAACATGGTGATAAGAAAGGAAGAAGAAGAATAATTTAATTGATAACAATAATATTACAAAATTAAACCACCATTAAATGTTTTCCTTAACGTCAAGCACAAGTTTCTGAATATCATCAGAAAGGATAATGCTCAAACTCTAATCATGTATGAGATGACAATAATTTCCTGCTATGTCAGCAACAATATACTTAAGATTATGAGAACAGCTGCGTCTGTCGTTAAGTTCACCGCGTTAAATTAACCCCTTACAGCCTATTATCGATTCTCGCTCGCTTTAACGGCCAGCTATACCGATATACAATATGGGGGTAAACTCATGTGTGATGCAACTGAAAATTGATGACGCAGTTGAGAACACACCTTATGGGCATTAGCATACATCACGTCTTCGTGTCGCGAAGGAACCACTCGAAACAATTCTCCTCGAAATTAAATAAGATCAGCTGTGAATCACTTCAGTTTTCTCTTTTTAACACTAATGCTCCTAGAAATCGCACGAAATCGAAACTAATTTAATAATACAAGGATAGAGAAAATAAAGTTTGTCGTACCAGTGATCTTTGTAATATTCTTAGTCCAAACAAAATTTGGTTTGCTAAACAAATTGTAGTAAAAATGGATTGTGTCAAGTATGATAAATAAATGATGTCATATATGACCGACGTGACACTGAACGTATCAACTCGCAAAAATGTCATTAAGCGTAACGCTGAACTACACTTTTTAAATTAATCCTCCTTTTCTATTATGCCGAGCCAGGTTACAAGATGATGAATGAAAAACAATTTCAACGTAAAACAATACTATAACAAAAAAAGTAATACATTCATACGTATTACATATTTGTAATATATTCCAAATCTTTGAAGAAATTTGAGCCGATTTCATGCAAGCCTATGAACGCCAATAAACGCATGGCCGAGCATGATCACATAGCCTTCAGCATAATTGCTGCGGGGCATAGTTGAAACAAATATTGTGGTTCAGAGACAGTGACGTTGGAGTGTACACAAAATTCTGGGAGGTATAAGAAGAGAGCAAATTGATAGTAATATTGTCAGATGATTTGTATTAGCAACGTTTATTTTTATTACATACTTTATCGTTTTCTGAATTATGACATTTTCACTCATTTAGATCCTGAAACTGTCCCAACCAGGATTTTATAGAATTCTTGTTACAAATATAATTAAGGACGTTGGAAAATCGTCAAGAATATATAAGAAGAATTTTTGAACAATTTTTATATTGTTTGTATCTTTTTCTTCTTGTCTTATTAAAAAATCATGTCAATAAACTGTTTCATATAACCTTGTACATTTGCTCCATACATTTCAGCTAACCTATTGCCAGTACCCAGAAATCTGAATTTATAATAGGCTCGGCCGCACCTTCTTCGATCACCAGTCACGTTGACCTAATCTACCGCCATCTCGTCACCCTCTCCTAATCGCCTGAAGTAGTTAATTCAGTTTCGAATCAGCCAATCGCAGAATCTTCATCTCCTGATCAGGAGCACGAACTAATCACCAGCGAGATTTAGCTCTTCGTAGAACACAGACCCTAACCCTTTGCACTCGAAGCTGTTTTAACTCCAAAAGAAATTTTTCCTCGGTTTATTGTTATTAGGTACTTGTACTTGCATTGCTTAAATTTTTAGAAACTTAATTTCTAAATTTACATGTTACTATTTTTTTAAATTGTTTTAAACCACAAAGGGCCAGATTCAAAGATGTTTCCATAGTTAATTGTTCAATGAATAATTATACTAAATATATAGTTCAATTACAACTGTATTTAATAGTGGCGAGTTCCAAGCTTTCCACGTCCATAGTTAACCAAATTCAAGCACCAGTTTCGAATGCTTTACACAATACAAGATTCAGACGAGGTCTAACACTGTGCAAGGTACTAATACATGCAAAGTCCAAATCTGTAACAGACTAAACGCACGGCTAAACATAATAAAATAGCATTCGGAGTACTGGCGGGGGCGATTATACGGATTACCCCCTCCACCCGTTTATATCATCTTGGGGCACACTGTACACATATGGAGTAATATAGTTTGCGAAACTTTAAAGTCGTTTTCTAAGAGAACGGTTGACTTAAAAGCCATGATTCGTTTGAGACTTTTGTTCGTCGCGATGAGAACTATACGTTGCAGAAAAAAAAACAATTTTTACCTTGAGAAAAGGGTCAACGTCAATTCTAAGGAACATTTTGATGGTTACTTGGGTTGTCATAATTGGATGGCTTAGATGTTGACGATATTAAATTTCTATTAGTGCTTGCATGCCAGTAGCAACGCGTGTAGAGGAGTTAGGGAGGGGATAGTGATGATAGGGAGAGAATTCTTCCGTCGAAACTTTGCTCGTAATATTCTGGTATTCTAGGACAACGACTTCTCAGTAATAAATTATGTCTTGGCAAGGTTCGGGTTGCGCGTGATGTGTGGCTATCCAAGAACTCCAGTTTATGACTTCTTGCATTAGTGGCTCTAAAGTATGACTACAGTGACCCTAGACTGCTCCCGTTGGGTCACAACAACAGTTAAACTCGATAGATGATGAGACTGTTTAACAATCTGTGTCCGAGTATCAATTTAATTCTATTATTCTCGAATAAAACTCGGCAAACAACTTCACTCAATTTTTATTTATTTTTACTAAACAGAAAAACATTGCTGTATAACTTAATGAGTCACTGTCATATTAACCTTTTCCGCTGAACAAATTATTTCACTATTCTCAGTTTTACGAACTCGCTGTCCTCACATTCAATCGAATAAAGTTTGAAGTACTATCAGGAAATGTTTAGTGGAATCCATTTATTTGAACATCACTTGTAAGGGGACCTATCAAACTGACATCGACGGATCGTAATAAAAGTTTGCGAGGAGGTAGTTCTTGCGAGAATATTGCGCACATATTTTTTTATCGACTATCATTCACATCACAGGAGTGAAAACAGCCCTTAACGTTTAGGGCGAGAATTAGATTCGATTTTATTGCGTATTTATTAAGTAGATCACTGATTTCATACATTCGTAACACGCTATGGAATACAGTGATTTCTCTATATATGTCGTCAAGGCTTGGATCATAAACGTCGCGGAATTATCCCCACTACCGTGGGGCCACTAAACCGTGGAGAGGCGCCGGACGCCGAGGAGTGTAAACATAACAAAGTTCGTGTATATCTGATGGACGATATATGTCGCTGGAAAGATCCGTCTTGTTGACATATATCGAGAATTCACTGTATCTCTAATATATATCTCCTGGACGATATATGTCGCTGGAAAGACCCGTCTTGTTGACATATATCGAGAACTCACTGTATCTCTAATATATATCTCCTGGACGATATATGTCGCTGACAAGACCCCTGTTATTGACATATATCGTGAATTCACTGTATCTCTAGAATATATATACATCTCCTGGACGATAATGTCGCTGGAAAGACCCGTCTTGTTGACATATATCGAGAACTCACTGTATCTCTGTAATATATATATCTCCTGGACGATATATGTCGCTAGAAAGACCCGTCTTGTTGACATATGTCGAGAACTCACTGTATCTCTGTAATATATATCTCCTGGACGATATATGTCGCTGACAAGAGCCCTGTTATTGACATATATCGTGAATTCACTGCATCTCTAAATATATATATATCTCCTGGACGATATATGTCGCTGACAAGAGCCCTGTTATTGACATATATCGTGAATTCACTGCATCTCTAAATATATATATATATCTCCTGGACGATATATGTCGCTGACAAGCCCCTGTTATTGACATATATCGTGAATTCACTGTATCTCTAAATATATATATATATATATATATATATATATATATATATCTCCTGGACGATATATGTCGCTGGAAAGACCCTTCTTGTTGACATATATCGAGAACTCACTGTGTCTCTGTAATATATATATCTCCTGGACGATATATGTCGCTGACAAGACCCCTGTTATTGACATATATCGTGAATTCACTCTAATATGTTAACGGCCCGGATGGCAGTTCGTATTATAGCAATGCGGGCCTTAAATCAGGTAGGATCGTTGGCCCAATTGCAAAAAATGGCGACAATTCTAGCTGTTGGCCAACCAGTAGAAAAAGGCCCATCAAAATGCCAAGAATAATTGCTAGCAGGTTAGGTTGGCGTCGGTAACAACCACGTTACAATGATTTTAAGAATCGCGAGCACGTGATCAATTACTCCGTCGTACGGTGGTACAGTTTTATTAGTTTCGAGCGTGTTCGGGTCGACACGCGAAAATAATCTAAAGGTTCATGTGCCGGCGACAGTTGAGCGTAAGAAGCCTCGGAAGATGACATATGCAGTGTAAATGCAGCTGCGCGACACAAGCGTCATGCGGTATACTAGAACCGCAACATGACTGCGAACTTGGCACCAAAAGGAAACCGAGATTATGTACATCGATGCAGCTACATTAAAACGGAGCATAAACCGTGAGCCGACTCCGCACGGTCGCCGATGTTACGTATGTTTTGGTTACTACCGTTACTTTACCTGCACGCCACAAATCCTGAGCACTTTCTCGCGATTACCGGCCTGATTAATGCCTCTGGAAGTGCACTTTGTGCTTCACCGTTTAGCCCTTACGGCTGCACAAACTTTTAAAGACTTTACGATACAAGCTGTTTCTGCTGCAGTTGCATCGTTATGCGTTTCGATCCCGAACGCGTAAATATTGACGGCTTCGTTCTCAGGTCACGTGACTTTGGCAAAATCGAACTGAGAGAGGAAGTATTGTACATTTATGGAGTGCCATTTTAATTCAACAGATTTTTAGGGATTATATAATGTAACAAGCTTCTTTTACATTTACGGTGATTTCTCTATACAGGGTATTTGGTAACTGGTGGTACAAGCGAAAAGGGGGTGATTCTACATGAAAGAATAAGTCGAAAATATAGAATAAACATTTTTTCATCCGAAGTTTCGTTATCGAGAAAATGCCTCAAACGAAAAATGTTTATTCTATATTTTCGACTTATTCTTTCATGTAGAACTTCTTTTACATATACGGTGATTTCTCTATATATGTCGCCAAGCTCTGGACCATAAACGTCGCGGAATTATCCCCACTATCTACTCTCAATATTCTGCCAAGTGCACGATAATCTTTCCACCGTGAATGTTAGATAACGATGTTAACATTTGTGGCCGACCAGGTAGAATAATTTTAATATTTATAGCATAGTGAACGATGGGAAACATGATTCAATAATTGATTAAATCATTAAACGATTCAATGTCGATTCTACGTTACTACTGAAAGTTTCAAGGGTCAACAAATCGGCTACCAAATTGGGAAGAAATCCTATTACAACACATTTTCAATATTCTCAGATAATTATATTTTCCAATTATATTTTCCTCTTTTCACAATAAAATCTTTAAGTCATGTTACACGTCATCGAACGTTTAGCTTTTCATTCATAGGCGAATTGGTATTCGGTAAAACGAGTGATAGTCTCGAGTGAATTGTCTGACGCGTCTGATCATGACCATCCAAATCTACTTCCTGCATATACTAAAGCACACAAACCTGACAGATCGTCAAAGTCAATTTTCTCGAAAACAAAGCCTCAAACGAAAAATGTTTATTCTATATTTCCGACTTATTCTTTCATGTAGAATCACCCCCTTTTCGCTTGTACCACCAGTTACCAAACACCCTGTATAATGTAACAAGCTTCTTTTACATATACGGTGATTTCTCTATATATGTCGCCAAGCTCTGGATCATAAACGTCGCGGAATTATCCCCACTATCTACTATATATATAATACTCTTAATATTCTGCCAAGTGCACGATAATCTTTCCACCGTGAATGTTAGATAACGATGTTAACGTTTGTGACCGACCAGGTAGAATAATTTTAATATTTATAGCATAGTGAACGATGGGAAACATGATTCAATAATTGATTAAATCATTAAACGATTCAATGCCGATTCTACATTCCTACTGGAAGGTTCAAAGGTCAACAAATCGGCTACCAAATTGGGAAGAAATCCTATTACAACACATTTTCCATATTCTCAGATAATTATATTTTCCAATTATATTTTCCTCTTTTGACAATAAAATCTTTAAGTCATGTTACACGTCATCGAACGTTTAGCTTTTCATTCATAGGCGAATTGGTATTCGGTGAAACGAGTGATAGGAGGCTCCTGCAGCAAAGCAACAGCACTGGACTACTGTCATTCCACTGTCCTATTATTCTTGCACGTGGAACTATCCACTTTAACGCTTGAAAAGCCGGGAATCTAAATGCGAAGCGGGATGTCGCGGGTTAAAATTTATTCATACTCAAAATCTCTCGTTATAAGTATTTGAAGCCTGCATTATGAATGAAGTAATTTCATGTTCTTATTACTCTTATTGCTCAAGTTCATTGCAAATGCATCGCTCAACAAAGCTACACTTAAAAAGTTCAGGCACAGTCAAGCAGAATTTTGAAAACCCAAATGCAAACTTTCTATTCAGTTTTTTTATTTCATGTAAATGACACAAATTTTCAATAATGAATGCTTCTACAGACGTTTGCTTTTTAAAAGATTATTCATTTAAAACATAACTTCCACATTATTGGTCAACAGTACGTTCACTAATGAAAGGGAACTGTATTTGCAAACTGTTCTTTTTTTTTATCTTATTATGCTTTATCTCGGAGAACTGAGAGTGAATAAGGAATAATTGCCTTTTACGTTTCGTTTGCGATGAATTCTGAGGATTTCCACATTCCTTGCATCGGATACACGTGTCCAGTCGTCTGTGAAATTATCCTCAACGTCTTTGTATGAAATGTGTTTCTTACAAACATCTCCGCACATTTGTGCATAATACGTCGACAATAAATGTCGATTATGCGAAACAAAAATTTTATGCATCAATTGCAAGGAACTTTAAACGAAAACGTATCTGCTCTCCTAATAGTGTTAATAATTTAAATATACTAGAAAAATGTTCTTGAACTTTTCACAAGCTTTTAATGTTCTTTACTTTTTCCTCACATTTTTATCATAATTGCACAAAATCTAGTTACAAATATTCTATTGTAATAATCATATATTTATACCTAATATATGACATTCTAAATAAGTTGTTTATATTAAATATAATTCTGATTACAATTGAAATGGTTCTTTAAAAAGAACATAGTAAAAAAATTTTTCCTACGTTTACTAAATTTTACCAATTTTTACCAAAATGCTTGACAGGCACAACATATACCAAAAACGGCGAACACATAACGAAAAAAAAGTTAAAACATTTTGTTACGTGTTTTTCCTGTATCGGTTTTCACGAAAAGCTTTGTTTTCGAGAAAATCGGGTTTATAAATTTGTTGAGCGCTGGTGTGAATGAACATGGCTTGGTCATAACTGTTATTTGCACAATGATCCTCTGTATCTGGGTTAATACTTACAAATAATGTTTAAAAATATAAATTTGTTTCAGCCATGACACGATATGAACCGACGTCGAAAACAAATACTAAAATTGATAGGAAACAAATAATATACTGTGATAATACAATTTTTTGTATTCTTTTAGAATTTATTACAGATTTATAGTTGTCCACTAGAGACTCTTTATTAGATTACCTGTTACTCTAAAATTGCAAATAAATAAAATGTCGAATGTTACTCGAACAAATTTTCGAGACGTTTTATGACATTAATCCCAACTTAGAAATTGCAAATAAATAAAATTTCGGATGTGAATGTTACTCGGGCAGACTTTCTTTTCTTTTGGTAGTAATTTATATTTTATCAGGAATTAATATCCAATTGATGGAGACGTTTTATGACATTATCCCGCCTTAAAAATTGCAAATAAATAACATGGCAGATGTGAATGTTACTCGAGCAAATTTTTCTTTTCTTTTGGCATTAATTTATATTTTATCAGAAATTAATATCCAATTGATAGAGACGTTTTATGATATTAATCCCAACTTAGAAATTGCAAATAAATAAAATTTCGGATGTGAATGTTACTCGGGCAGACTTTCTTTTCTTTTGGCATTAATTTATATTTTATCAGAAATTAATATCCAATTGATGGAGACGTTTTATGACATTAATCCCAACTTAAAAATTGCAAATAAATAAAATGGCAGATGTGAATATTACTCGAGCGAATTTTTCTTTTCTTTTGGCATTAATTTATATTTTATCAGAAATTAATATCCAATTGATAGAGACGTTTTATGACATTAATCCCAACTTAAAAATTGCAAATAAATAAAATGGCAGATGTGAATGTTACTCGAGCAAATTTTTCTTTTCTTTTGGCATTAATTTATATTTAATCAGAAATTTAGTTCCAGTTGATAAAATTGGAAATAAATGTTGAATGCGAATGTGATATAGAAGCAACGCGGTGTATTCTCATTTTTTGGGGCGCGCGTTTCGCGACCGTTAAATGATTCACAAACCGCGGGAGTATATACATATTCGATACGCGTTTACGTAAAATGTCAAAGATGACGCAGATCTGAAGTTGAGCGGTGCTGAATTATTGCGCGATTTACAAGAGGAAGGAACGTCTCTGCATATGTCGTTCGAGTGCGTCGCACTCCTTTCTCGAATACTTCGAGTAAGCTGAGCGACGCAGTATGTTTCTTCTAAATTCCACCGAGTTGACCGAGTTTTACCGAGTTATCGTATTCGTCGCCTAGCACGTGACGTTTTTCGTTCGTTGAAAAGAGGTTTTAGTGCCACCCGAGGCAAGGATTCCGAAATTACGGGGGTGGGAACGTTGAAATTTAATGAGATTCTTTGTGTTGGGACTGCCACAGGAAAATACACGGGTGCGCATGCATTTAATGGTGAAAACTGCTAACAGTAGTAAATTAAATGGACATTTTATGGCAACGTGGACACGGAATTGGTTAAAATACTGTCCCGAATCAAAGAAACTCGAAACAACCTTTCTCTCGTTTCACATTTATTATGAAAAATGTAATATTGTCGAAAATTCTGTGTTCCTCTCGTGGTACATAAACAAACTGAAATTTCAGATTTTTGTGAAAATGTGTATTTTAGAAACATATAAAAATTTCAAAATACAGTGTTTACTCGATATATGATCTAGTCACGGACATACACTTACTGACAAAAGTTAAGAAACAAAGTAGTCGTTTGGGAATTGGTGTATATTTTTAATCTCCTGAAATACATATGTCCGAATTATAAATAACATGACGAGATTACGTATCATACATGAACATACGATAAGTTTTTTTTCGATTATATTTGTATAAGCACTACAATTAATATTGAGTCAAGGAAACGAAAGAAAAGTTTGTGACAAAAGTTAAGAAACATACTGTGCTTGAATAATGTAATCACTAGACATCGGATGTTTATGCAATTTCCAATTTTTATAGAAACATTTTAAGAAAGTGGAATGAAATAAAATTTTATTTTTAATGGGGACAGCCTTTGTGGATCCAAAGCAAATAAAAATCGTGTTAAATTCTCTCGAATTTTATATTATAGCATTTTTTTAACATTTCCATAAGCCATAAATGCATAAAGATCCGATGTCCAGTAATCACTTTTAACAAAAAACAAAAATGTGCAGGTGTTTATACTTTGTATGATGATCAAATAAGATGTTGGATAACCCTTGAATTTGATGACTGCATGGCATCTGCGTGGCATTGATTCGATTAATCGAACACAATGCTCGGGTGATATTTTAGACCATATTTTCGTAATTTCTTGCATTAACTCCGCTTTATTAGTAAATGAATGACTCCCCAATTGACGTCCAACGTAATCCCACAAATGTTCAATTGGGTTCAAGTCTGGAGATTGACTTGGCCACTTAATTACATTAACATTTTGCTCCATGAGAAATGCCTTAATTAATTTAGAAGAATGTTTTGGGTCATTGTCATGTTGTAATGACCACTCCATTGACATTTTCTCCTTAGCAAATGGCAACATATGATTTTGCAAAATATCGCGATACAAAAATCTATCTATAGTCTCCTTTATTTGTATTAACGGACCAGGACCGTTACGTGAGAAACAGCCCCACACCATCACACTACCACCACCAAATTTTACTGTTGGTTTTAGATACTTGACATTAAATCGCTGTCCAATAGGACGTCGTATGTTACTTCTGGAGTCATTTCCGAATAAGTTGAACTTACTTTCGTCACTCCATAGAATTTTTCACCACTCAGCAACAGACCAGTTAATGTGCTCTTTAGCGAACTCCAACCGAGCTTTATGATTCTTCTTAGAAACAAATGGTTTCTTACATGCTTTCCGTGAAAAAAGATTATTTTCATCTAAACGACGGCTAACTGTCCTACTGGTAATGTTTCTGAGGTCCAACTGATTTTTAATTTCGACAGCTGTGCAAAATGGATTGCATTTAGACAGCCTTGCAATTCGACGATCCAGCTTTTTACTTCTTTTTCGTGGTCTGCCGGTTCGAGGTGCCACTTTAACAGTTCCATTGTCTTGAAAACGTTTTATAATCTTTGTGATAACACAACGATTTACACCAAACACTTTTGCAATGTCAATTTTTCTCTTCCCTTTTTTAAACATTCCAACCATTCTTTGTTTCTCGCTTTCAGTTAAATGTTGCCTTCTTGCCATATTTACTGCAGCTAATAATAGAAACCACACTCGACGATGTCAGAAAGGAGATTAGAGTCCTTCGAATATGTTTGTTGAATACTTCTTGCAAAAAGTCTTCATGTTTCTTAACTTTTGTCACACGTATTTATTTTGTTTCCTTAACTCAATATTAATTGTAGTGCTTATACAAGTATAATCGAAAAAAAACTTATTGTATGTTCATGTATGATACGTAATCTCGTCATGTTATTTTTAATTCGAACATATGTATTTCAGGAGATTAAAAATATACACTAATTCCCAAACGATTACTTTGTTTCTTAATTTTTGTCAGGAAGTGTATATCGGCTAGAAGATACTATTCTTTAATCCACGCGAGCTGCTTAGCTATAGTTCTGGGACTTTTATGAACTAGTCATTTGGGACATATATAGAGTAAACAGTGTATCTACAAAATGCTGGAATTGTCGTATGCAAGACAATACGTTTCCAAAGAGTTTGATGTTCGTGCGAAACTAACCGTTTCCGAAAGTCCGCCTCGTAAAAATTTGCCATAAGCTGGCCGTTCTTCCAGATTAAAAAAAGTGATTCAGCAAAATATAATTTTACATATGAATAAAAAAAAAGTTTCCAAATGTAACCCTATTATAAGTTTCCGGCTCGGAAGTCTCAAAGTTTCTTCAGCCATAAAAATGTCCTTCTGAATACCAAATTTGCCGACATCTGGAAACTATTCGTTCGAGAATCCCGATTTACGGGATCCTCGAATAGTGCGCCGAGTTTCTAAGAAAGAAATATATATAAAGAACCGAAAATAATACTTCGGTATCAACAAAGAACTTTACTAAAAAGAGGATACGTATATTCCACCAGAGAGTAAGAATAACCAAGCAACGTATATGTATATATACATAATACAATACATCAAGGAGGAAAATAAACGTGTGTACCAAATATAGAAAACAAAAGTACTGGGAAGAATTCTCATACGATAGGGGAAGTGATTTTTCTGAAATATATAAAATGGAAAAATATTTTTCAGGTTTTGTTCATGCGAAATGAAATCTACCAAAAAAAAAGCATAGAAATATGAGTCAGAGTGAATAGTGTACAGGGTGATTTAGTTGAATGTGCCACATAAATTACATTGGCAATAACTATACTTTTTATACTGTGGCTCTAATAAAACGAATACGTATAAAGCAATATACAGCGGATCCAAAAAGTATTTTAACACTAGAACTACCGAGTAATAAATACAACTGATGAATATTGCTTTGTAACAATGACAAAACTACATCTATTCAAACCTAATACCATTTTTATTTTAAAATGTACTTCTATCAAAAAGTTCATTCAAAAGATGAAAAAATTTTTATAATTTCAGTAATTGTGAAAGAAAAAATTATGAACCAGTCATTTTGACTGGTTCGGTAGTTCTAGTGTGAAAACTATATTTCCCCTTCTCGGAGAATCGTTGATATTTAAACCGTGATAATTGTGTTTAAAGAAAAAGAAATAGTACAACAATAGTCCTGGACTCATTTCAATGCTTCAAGCCTCTACGTTTTCCACCCATCGTTCATTTTAGTCAATGATGTAGTTCCTCAAAATAAAACATTTTCCATCGCAGTTGACCTTCGACAATATTGAATGACCCTGAGTCACAGTACACAGAACAGTGTACTCTAATTAAAAAACGGAGTTGACCTTCATATGACCTCTACGCGTCCATCTAAGAAAAAAACTATTAACATGGAATTATGCCAACGGCAACCGAGTTGTTCGAGTGCCTCGCCCTGTATATTTCAAAAAAACGCTATATTCTGTACCAGGACACGTATTGTTTATATGAAAAGCGGAGAAATAAAAACACTATTGTGAATCGGACAGCTGAAACGAAGCATCGGTGAAAAAAAAATTGATATCAGGGACGTACATAAGTTGTTGCCGATAAATGAAATTCAAATCGATTCGGCCAACGACGCGGAAAACGCTGGGGCCTTGTTTGCCAATATATTTGCAACGGGAGCAACTCGTCGCCATTTCGTAGCCGCGGATGGCTACTTTTTCTCTCGGAATGTTGGCGGTCGTTTTCACTGAAAAATGAGTGCTTCTTGCGCCACAGGATCGTTTGTCGAATTACACACCGTAAATTAGGGCGGGTTACTGCAGAATTCTCAGAGAAAGAGAGAGAGAGAGAGAGAGAGGGAGAGAGAGAGAGAAAGGCATCCACCAAAATCGTGGAGGTGTTCACGAAGGAAACCCATTGCCCCGGGGAAAAGGAAATGCATGTTATCCGAATTTTCTGCTCGGCTGTTCCTGCAACTGTCTCGGCTTGCTTAAAATTTTGCACATTCCATTGGATGCTCCGATACTGTTCATGAAACAATCCTCATTGTCTCGTTAACCACCAGTGATGTCATTAATCACTAGCTTTCTCATTTACAGTAAAGTCTTGACCCAAGCCGGATCCCCGGATCCTTGGGTCCGGTGTTGTGACATAGATCGTGTAGGGCTACTGTTTTCTTGTGACAGCTGAATAAAGTTCAAATTATATTCGTATTTCAACAAACGTCAACAAGTTGACCCCGTAAAAAAATAAGGAAAACTAAAGAAGTTTTGTAATTGAATTAGTAGTAGTTCACTAGGCACCGAACCAAGGCAGCTCAAGCTTCACAGCCCCTCGCGAGGTATGCCCCCCAGTGGAGGGGATAGGCGAAGTGACTAAGATCGTACAGTTCCGTCCGGCTTAGATCAAGACTGTACTGTAGTATCTGAAACCTCGAGAAAGATTCATGTCAGCTATTCCATTACTTATTTACTCGTACTCATTAGAAGTTGTGATGTAAAAATTACAAAAATTAAACGAATTAGGTTTCCGGTTGTTATCCGCCATTAAATAAAACTTTCATTCGCAGACACAGTATTCTCCTGTTGCAATTGCATCCCCGTGATTACCAGATTATGGGGTTAGCTAATAGTAGACAGACTTGCTTTAGAAACATTAATGAGCAGCCGGAAACAAGCAAGATAGAAACGTGCTGGTAGCTAATGAAAAACGAAATGTCTGCCGTCCCCTATTCTACAGGAAGACAATTACTCCTATATTCTTCAGGGAGCGGCACGGGAAAGTTTCAATACTTGAGGGGCTTACAATCTTCGCAGAAGGTATAATACTCCAGAAAGTATTTGGACACTAAATGTCGAATTCTGGAGAAATCCTCGATATTTAAACTGCGATAATTTGGTTAAAAATAATAGTACAACAATAAACCTAGTCTCATTTTAAAGCTTGAAGCTCCTATTTTTACCAACCATTATTAATTTTTGCTTAGGACAATCTTGCACGACGTGGCGAATATAAAACTGAAGACATGCTTTCTCTCGAGAATGCTGCCAATTGAAGCGTCCCTAAAAACATTGAAAAATTTTTTTCGCGAATGAATCTTTCGTAGGTTCGACGATTGAAGTCTTTCCTTTACAACGACGCAAAAAATCTTGTTGTACGATCATTTTTCGTTGTTTTATTAAAATTTGAATGACAGGTATACTAAAATAAATTCTTTCGATGTGAAATCTGCTACCGTTTTTATTTAAGCCAGAATTATTTGATCCGATATTATATTTCTATTCATACTTTATTTCATTCTCCATTCACATTAAAATTTCAATCAGCAAAATGTGCTCCATAAATTCCTATTGAGTTTTAAATAAAATATAATTAAATTGTAAACTTATGTTTTCTATAAAAGATTAAAGTCAATCGATATTAACAGAGATTACTTGTCGAATAATGTGTAAATGTCACTGCGTATTGAAGTAAAAAGCAAAGCCTATCGAGTATTTTGTACAAATACAAAACCAAAATTAATTTCAGCATATGTATTTTGATTCATTACAATAATTAATGAAAGAAATAACGACAAAAAAGTCTACCAATAAAGGTAAATGGGTAATGGGAAATGCAGAAATAGAATAACGTGAAAATTCGATTGGAAACCTTTTACTGAAATCCTTAACAGTGAAATTAAGGTTTGCGTTTAAATGGGTCCAGAGTCTGCGACTAAAATCGCCCGTGGGATAAGCATTTCTTCCTTCTTTCGATTAGGATAACACAAACTTACCATGGAAAATTGTTAGGCGTTAAACTCGTTTCTGTGCAACACACAAAAATAAATGGGGAAACGCATAGAGAGTGTATAGATCTTAACAATAAAAGAATTAATCCTAAATTTGTAAACTTTATTGCCAAACTTGAATTCCACGATCGTGTTTTCGCTTCTTGTTCAGCCATTCTCTTGACGTGTTCCAAGAAAGCTAAAAGCTTCAAGAAATTGCAAGAAGAAACTATTTCGAGAGCTACCGATGACAAACTTTGACGCCATTTTTCCGGTCGTTTCTAAACGTCCCGAGCAAGTGCCACCTATTTCATTTCTTCGGACATCGAGTCCCGGAAGTTCCAATCAGTATTGTTCCAAAACTAATTTAAAATTTGCCAAACTTTCCTTTCTTAAACCATTTTCCTTGGTGCGACGTCATAACAAATCCCAAACGACGCAACCACAGCAAGTAAACACTGCACATTCTTGCAGTCGTTGCAATTTATCTGTGAAGCGTTCAAAAATGATTTTTCCTTGTCCCGTGCAACATGCATTTTTCTTGTTTTGTAAAATAATCTACAAGAAGCTCACCTGAATTGAGGCCTCGAGCCTCGTTTCGTCGCATCTCGAAAAATAATCAAAATGGAGATTTCAACACAGTCGGTTAACCAAGGAAATTCTGGTACAAATGGTGTTCCTTTCATTCTAACTTGATGTGCCCATGCGAATCGGGGCTCTCGCTTCATGTTTCGTTTCATCGACTCGACACAATCACAACACACTCGGTGTGTTAGTTCCAATACTCGTGACGTCGAAATTTCTAACTCCAAATGCGGTCGTAGATAATACAGAAACTCCACACAGTAAACGGACTTGACACTGCAAGCTGTTGATTGTTTCCGTTTCAATAACCGTCCACAATAAATGGACTCTACGAACGTGTAACTATCGCACATTATTTATGCTTTATTTACCGCGATTTCGATTCACCGTGTTGCAACAAGATGTTCTTCGCGATGAGTACTTTAGGATGCAATGAAAAAAATGTTTGACCTTGAAAAGAGGCTCAAGGTCGAATTTCCATTTTTAAATTAACATTATTTATGCTTTATTTACCGTGATTTCGGTTCACAGTGTTGCGACAATATGTTCTTCGCGATGAGTACTTTAGGATGCAATGGAAAAAATGTTTCATCTTGAAAAGAGACTCAAGGTCAAATTTCCATTTTTAAATTAACATTATTTATGCTTTATTTACCGCGATCTCGATTCACAGTGTTGCAACAAGATGTTCTTCACGATGAGTACTTTAGGATGCAATGAAAAAAATGTTTGACCTTGAAAAGAGGCTCAAGGTCGAATTTCCATTTCTAAATTAACATTATTTATGCTTTATTTACCGCGATTTCGATTCACAGTGTTGCAACAAGATGTTCTTCGCGATGAGTACTTTAGGATGAAATGAAAAAAATGTTTGACCTTGAAAAGAGGCTCAAGGTCGAATTTTCATTTTTAAATTAACATTATTTATGCTTTATTTACCGCGATTTCGATTCACAGTGTTGCAACAAGATGTTCTTCGCGATGAGTACTTTAGGATGCAATGAAAAAAATGTTTGACCTTGAAAAGAGGCTCAAGGTCAAATTTCCATTTTTTTTAGCAGATCCTCTCCTATCCAGGGGTGCAGAATCGCGTTACAATGGTCGCGACGTTTTGAAACACCCCGTGTACTAAAGAATTATTTAGAAACACATGTGGCACAGTTTGTTTGAACAATTTGTTGATCGCGTTCTACGATAGTCTACTGTACTGTAAAATACGGGAGAGAGAGAGAGAGAGAGAGGTGAACCAACTGTGCGTGCAGCAACAAATCCAAATAAAGTTCGTGGCGGCGGAACGTTGAAATAGTGGCTAGGGCAGTTGTGTGCTAAAATTTCCCACGGCGAACCAAATTTTCTTGGAAAATACGCAGCCGCATAACTTTCAATCGAAACCTGCGGAAATTCGATTTTGCTTAACAGGAGGGCTCGCCGTTCAATTCCCTCCCCCCCCCCCCGCGGAGCGGGGAGGGGGTGAATAGCGACGCGCTTCTCAAACTATTTCCCCCAAAAAGTTTTGAGACGGCGCAAAGTGGAGCGCAGCCGGCTTCGAATTGATAATGTGCGCGTGCACCACTACAACTACACGCCGTGTGCTCCTACCGGCTCCTATATTTGTCATTCCCGTACAATTCAGCCTGGCTTATCCCTGGTAGCCGATTTTCTCCGCATTCTGCGCCATCCTGGCGTATTTAACGGGCAAGAATGTACGCGTGACAGAAATGCCGTGGCGTCGCCCGGGGCGCCTCTCTCTACGAACCCTGGGTCTCACATAAACGCGAGGAACGATAGCACACGATGAACAACCGAAGGGCAGATCGGCTGCAGACTGCTTTATCTAAAGACCCTTTTGACACGCCGACTGTTGCCGGTGTCGCCAACGACCGGCACTGTTACATTATTTAACGCTAACACACCGTGCGGTATTTGGCCCGAAAAAGCGTACGAGAAGCCAATCTTTCGCAATAATTACTCTATCGATTCTATTGATTTGAAAAGCAAACGCCTTTTAGTATGACAGTAATGGTAACTTACAATCATTTAAATGTTAAACGCCTTTATCACCAAACTTCTTTTTTATTATATTTGAGTACAAAAATGACTACAAGTAAAAGAGCTTCATATTTCAGCATTATAAGAAAAATTAATTGTGCGTATATTCACGCTCCTAATACGCTTGCTAATGATGCAAATGGGTTCACGTTTCGACAAAAGTAGGTTAATACTAGAACTAATGTCGAGCTGCATCCATTGATGTATTAAGAGATTCCTTGTAACATTTAAAAGAACTGAGTTGACCTTCACATGACCTTCAAGCGTCCACTCACGAAAATATTGATGACGCCGAAATATGCCCCACTCGATACCATTAAAATATCCTCTGGAACCATTTTTGAAATAGTTTACATGTAATTTTGGGTGACACAGTTATAATTAGCTGAAGCGCCCAGTATACAGTAAATATTCATTTTAAGGCAGTGCCAACCTTACCTGCTTAAGGCAGTGGAAAACCTCACACCACTTGAGAACCGTCGTATCGCCGCCACAACATTGTCGGCTATATCGGTGTGAGACTAGAAGACCACTACTAAACCAATTACAAAACTTCTTTATTTTTCATTATTTTTTTATGAAACCTTTACCAACATATTCGTGGCATTTTTCTGACTAATAGAGATTCGCTGTCAGCACCTCCGTACAACATTGTATTTCAAATGGGACGCTCGGCGAGAACCTCCGATATCGTATTTAAGGCAGTAAAAAGAACCGCGAGACTGCCTTAAAATGAATATTTACTGTAGCCGACGAAGCTGGCAGTGAAAACAATTTTTGACCCTTAGCACTCGAATGGGGACTGTAAGGCGCCATTAAAAATTGCTGTATCATATTTTGTACATTATTAACACTAGAACTACCGAGTAATAAATACAACTGATGAATGTTGCCTTGTAATGACATCTGTTCAAACCTAATACCATTTTTATTCTAACATGTGCTTCAATGAAAAAGTTCATTCAAAAAATTCTGATGAAAACATTTTTATAATTTCAGTAATTGTGAAAGAAAAAATTAGGAACCAGTCATTTTGACTAGTGTTAACACATTGCGTATGGGTCACGAGATATCTCGTTTTCGTGTTGACCGATTTCAATGAAATTTTCAGTATGCATATACGTTACCGGAATCTACAAAACGCATTTCTTAAATTATCATTATAGGTTTACATAAAAAAGTGAAAAAATCATCATTTTTTCATTTTTTGATCATTCGAACCAATTGCAATCTAAAGAAATTTTTGTTTACTCATTGTCTAGCAAACTAATCAGTGTAACATCTTTAAAAAAATCAAGTCATTTGGATCAATTTTAAAAAAGTTATGCAATTTTTAAAAGTGTCCACTTAATATTGTCCCCGACTGTATGTATTTAAGAGTTTGATCACTGCTAGATTTTGTCAGTGTATCGACAAGCGATCCATAATGCGTTATTCAGAACAGGAGAAAATTCAAATGGTTTTAATTTACGGTGAAGCTAGAGAGAGTGTCTAAGAGAAGCAATACGAATTTACAGAGACAGATTTCCAGCACGTTCTTGTCCATCACGTTCTGCATACTCAAGCATTGTTAAAACATTTTGTGAGACTGGTACTGTCAACCGAAACATTCGTGTGAGACGTAAGACTGTTACTCATGAAGCAAATGTGATCAATATCATCGCTAAAGTTAATCAAACCTCGCATGTTAGTATAAGGCAACTTGGACGTGAAACCGGTATTAGTGTGACAAGTACTATATTCCGGATTCATCATTCACAAAAATGAATCCACAACTGAAGGACATCATTTCGAACATTTATTGCAGTAATAAATGTGATTATTTACAAGTTCAAGTTCATGGACGAATGCTCAATAATGTTTGCTATAACATACAACAACAAAAAATGTGTGTATATATGTAAAAAAAACACGAGTGACCTTGAAGAAACGATTAAAAATTTACAATTTATAAAAAACGATTCTTCCATGTGATTCGTCTTTTGAAACCATTTAGATTACGTTAGAAACATTTTTTGTATTTTCAGAGGTAGAGGAGATATTTAGGTGTCCTGTTTTAGACGAAACACCCTGTATATACAGGGTGTCCCACGTAAATGGGAACACCTAAATATCTTTCGTATTTACAGTCCTATCAGAAAACTTCAGAGGACAAAGTGACACTATTGCAGGAGGCCATTTTAATGGTGAAGAAAAAAAATTTTTATATCGTGTTTTTTAATGAAATTTCAAGATCACCGATGTTTCTTTAAACGGAATAGTGAACAACTTCCACATTTCATCCGTTTCAACATGATTATTCTTGCTCAAGGTCATTTCAAGGTTAAAAAGGTGGTATCCACTAAATTCAGTTTTTTATTGTCTATCATGCTATCGTAAAAAAATATACTATTCCATTAAAAAAAAACATCGTTGACCTTGAAATTTCATTAAAAAACACGACATAACAAATTTCTTTCTTCACCACGAAAATGGCCTCCTGCAATAGTGTCACTTTGTCCTCTGAAGTTTTCTGATAGGACTGTAAATACGAAAGATATTTAGGTGTTCCTATTTATGTGGGACACCCTGTAGAAGGAAAATACTCTCGGTCGGAAGAAATGTTTCGTTTTGGAGTTAACCCCTTGCACTACTATTTATTTTGTGATTATAATGATTAGAAATTCTTCATCGTTCAGAATTTCAAAGAAAAAAAGGATAGTTTATATTTATTGTATGCCTACGTTTTCCTCAAAGGATATATATCAACTACAAGAAAATAGATTTTTATTTCGATTTAAAGAAAATTAATAACGTTCACATTTATTAGACTCTATTCAGAATCTTAATCACGAGTCTGGCTCGTTATTGTAGGGCAAGGGGTTAAAGTAGCTTCGAGTGCAAAGGGTTAACCTCTCGTCCGCAAGTGTATCTCCAAGATACGGCGCAGTTGTCCGCAACTGTGTCTCTCAGGGACGGCGCGGCTGTCCGCGTAAGGCAAAGAAGCCACTATAGTGGCGTTACCGTTCAAACTGACGCTTTCCACGGAAAGCCGCTATAGTGGCGTAACCGTTCAAACCGACGCTTTCCACGGCAAGGCCGCTATAGCGTCGCGATCAGTCGTCGGAGGTTCAGTTCCCGTGGTAATTTGTGGCCTGCTATTTGTTACAGGGGAGCATCCCGCGGCGATGCAACATGGGAACTCGAGCAACAGCGGCGCGGCGACGAGGACGCTCGCGTTGCTCCTGTTGCTTCTGCACGCCGGATCGTTCGCGAGGTGACTGGTCGATCACGGAGCTTTCCAATAAGAACACAACCGAAGGTCGTTTCCCCTTTATTTAATCGAGCAAAAAAAAAAGAGAAGACACAGGGAGAGAGAGAGAGGAGAGAAAAAGAGAGAATGGAACGCAGGAGCAGGGGAAGGAAGCGTCTCAATCAACAGTAACCACCTTGTGCCCCCCCCCCCCCATATATCACCTTTGATCTTTCTTTTAACCGATCAACCGAGCGACCAGGCAGATCAGCGGCCGTCAAGGAAACACTAGAAGTGCGAGGAGTATTATCGGTGACCGGTGGGAACCCCGAGCTCTCGTCGGACGACCTCGAGGATTCTGGCTGATGCTAGAGGACCGGCTCGAGGATTAGTAAATCTGCAGTGTGTCTAACAGCGATCAGTGTTCTCGGCTTCTTGTTTGTATCCGTAGATATTCCGCGTGTCGGTCGGAGCAGAGAGTGGGAACTGTTCTCCAGAGTGACTAGCACGGTTCTTTACGGCGACGCCGAAATCTACAGACCCACAGACTATTAGATTTTCCTCTTTGGTTCCGGGCGAGCGAGATGACCGCTGGAGAAACTCGACGAGATCTCCGTGCGAGAGAAAGAGAGAGAGAGAGAGAGAGAGCTCGGCGACATGTAAATGGGTGTTTAGTATGAGACAGTTGGACTCGGTGCGATCCACGAAACCATCTGAGGTTACCACGATCAAGGATCCGCGAGGTCTCAGGCTCTCGTTGTTCAAGGCCGCGTTGGACATTCGCCAGATCGGGCACGCGTCACGTTTTTAGGTAACGTTCTCTCGCTGTATTCTTTTCGCGCGATGGTCGATCGGCGATGTATCGCGCCACCCTTGGATCGTTTCGTCTTAAGGGGATATTCCTATTGTTTCTCGCTGAACAAAAGACACCCACACATTTTCTCGAGAGAGCCGAAGAAGGGTCTATTACAGATCGGAGGTGTTCGCGAAACGGTTCACACGTTTGGGAGAAGTATGGTCGATGTGTGAGTAATCTTTAACGCTACGGTTGTACGGTGATTGTAGCGGGAATCCATTTTGGAACTGTTCAATGCGAAGAAATTCATCCGGAATATCGAAAATGTGTGTGGTTCACTTTGTTGAACCTGTGAACATTTAGTTCGGTTCAGTTCACAAATCGGTCTGAAGATTTATGTAAATTTGAAATAACGAAATTTATGTTCCATGGATAATGTTTTGCTATCAATTGATTTGACAATTGTTTACTCATTTTGCGAAATAATACATAATCACACGCGCGGATTTATGTTTAAATTTAAATTATTGAACGTGTTTTCTTTTGATGATACGGATGAAACATTAATGGTTCCCTAGAACGATATTCTACAACGTTGCATGATCGCAAGTTTCATTTCGACAACTCTTAAACGCTGAAAGCTGAATAAAGAAAATTGTATTTTTGAGTTTGTTAGCACTTAGACAATTTCATCAGACAATGCAGCTTATATTCAACTCAAATCAACTGTGAGCTTGTAAGATAGTAATAAAATCTTCTGTGCACAAAATAAGTTTAATTTTCTGATATGTAAATTCCGTAACAACCTCCATCTGAAAGTACGGTGATACATTGCCCACGTCTTCTGAGAATATGTTAAATATAAATAAAAATGGAAACGAACACAATTCAGTTCGAAATGGTTGGAATTACATACACCGAGGGGCTAACATTGTGTGTTCGCATTTATGGGATGTAAATTCTCAGTTCAGATTTTTGTTTGTGAGATCCATAACTGATTTTTATAATATATGATTTATTCCTCGAAACATACAGTGCATGTTTGATAAAAAAAAATTATGTAGAGATCGGAAATGTTTTAACCAATTATTTTGAGGAACGATAATTTAACACGTTGACTGACGGAATTATTTGTTCAGGCTTTAAAATGAATTTTTACGTTAATATATTCATTGTACCAAATTTGATTAGGATCTGTAAAATGCAAGAAAGTTGGAGAACTTCACAATATCATACATTTGATTTTTTCCAATTTCTATTTTATTAAATAACTTATTTTGATTTCATGGAATTTTTTAGCTTTCTTGTTTGGCGATCAAAGTGTTAATTTGAACAGAGGCTCAATCCATGCCGTACGTCACGGACGAAATTAACCCCTTGCCCTACAATATCGTGTCAGACTCGTGATGAAGATTATGAACAGAGTCTAATAAATATATCTATTATTAATCTCCGTTAAATCGAACTAAAATTCTATTTTGTTGTAGTTGATATACAGGGTGCGGCGCAAATTAGTCCCCACGATATTTCTGCCCCTTCGGATGGTCGGACAGAAAAATGTTTCTTACCAAAGTTAATCAGCATTTAACCGACAAGAAATTGCGATATTTTAAATTTAAAAAATAATCGATTTTCAACAAAAAATCAAGGTTGCTGTCATATCTTTTAATGGAACTGGGTATTTTTAACTTCATAATATTGTAGGCGACGTCGAAACGAATTCAACGACCTGCTATACAATGACTTTCAGATGACCTTGAAAGATAATAATGAATCAATTGCCACAATATTTGAAATATTTCGACGGTACGTAATAGCAACGCCTCGCATTTAGAAGTAAACAAATGAACGTAAACATTGTTTCAGAACTTAACTCACAAAAAACCAAATTTGTACGGAGCCACATTGTTAAAAAAAATTGTTAAACGTCTACATGTAATTAATTAATAATTAAATTAAATTTTCGAACTGCACCCCATCTAGTGTAACGCAAAGTTCTGTTCTTTGTAACAAAGTCTTATGTGTAGCTTCCATTAGAGAACTTCTTTTTACATATCTGAATGTTTTGTCATCTGTTCATTTGTTTGTACCGTCGAAATATTTCAAATATTCTGGCAATTGATTCATGGCGATGTTATCTTTCAAGGTCATCTGAAAGTCATTGTATAGCAGGTCGTTGAATTCGTTTCGACGTCGCTTCTAAGTTTACGTATAGAAAAACGAAATTTAGAGATTTTAGTAGAATAGAATATTTGACAATATCTATTCGATATTGTAAATAATTATTTCTTCCATGAAGATTTCGTAAAGTACTTTCGTTAAATTAAAATTACAATTTTCGGCCTCCCTGGACCGGTAACAATTTTCAATGACCCTTGTTTATTGTTCACCTCGAACGAGAAATGTTCTCGAGAAATAATTAAAAGTAAAATTAATTTTAATCATTGGTTTTTGAATCATCTCGCAACTTCCATGCTCGAGCATTTTTTATAATACAATAAAAACAGGTTACGCGAATACTTCCAAACGAAACTCTGAAAGTCATTGTATAGCAGGTCGTTGAATTCGTTTCGACGTCGCCTACAATATTATGAAGTTAAAAATACCCAGTTCCATTAAAAGATATGACAGCGACCTTGATTTTTTGTTGAAAATCGATTATTTTTTAAATTTAAAATATTGCAATTTCTTGTCGGTTAATTGCTGATTAACTTCGGTAAGAAACATTTTTCTGTCCGACCATCCCAAGGGGCGGAAAAATCGTGGGGACTAATTTGCGCCGCACCCTGTATATCCTTTGGAGAAAACATAGGCATTCAATAAACATAAACTATCCTTTTTTTCTTTGAAATTCTGAACCATGAAGAATTTCTAATGGTTACAATCACAAAACAAATAGTAGTGCAAGGGGTTAAGAAGAAATGCATTAAAGACACCCTTTAAATTCTGCTACATGAGAACAGGCTAATTTGATTTGAACAAACGCTCGGTTGACGCGATTCTTACCAGTCGAAATCGTCCGTTTCTTGTGAAAAAGTCTATTTTCAATTCCGACTGTCAGAGGTTACAGCTTTGAAGTCCGCTCACACACGGTGCGGTGATATCATGATGAAAGCAGTCTTTCATGAACGCTACCTGTTCCGTGACAATTTCACATGCAGTCGCAATAATTTTCCCGATCAAACGGCGCACGGCGGCGCCCGGGGTTAATAGTATCGCCTGACAATGACAAACGACCAACCTACGAAAGGACTAGAGAAATTAATAGGGGCTGGTTTAGCACTGTTGTCTCCGTCGATCCTGAACCCTTTGTGCCCGGGATAACCGAGTTTTTCCCTATGGATCACTTTGAGGTTTAAGTAAGTCCGCCTGTCCGGCAGAAATGTCATTCGACTTTTGTTCTTTACGCGTCAGAAACGTAGTGTATATTTCGGTCACGGTATTTCGGTCCACCTAACGAACACGAAAAAGTTTGAAAATTATGCGAATTGATGATCTATCGGATTATACCGGTGTCCGGTCTGCGATGATATTTTCGTTTCCATTATGTTCATAGCTTTAAGAACTTCTTGCCTTCTTTATTTATGACTACTGTAGAAATCTACCTTGCCGGGATAGCATGATTTATGGCATTGAACAAAGAACAAGGCTAAGTTCATTGATATGCGAAACCACTGAAAGAAACAATGCATCTTTCTCGGGCCGGCTTAGAAATGCAGATAAAATTAATCAGTCATTGTATGCAATTCATGGGATAATTAAAATCCCATTATTTTCCATTTCATTTATGCAAAGCAACAATTTGCCGCAAAAACACGCGACTCTGTTTTTCAACATTTTACTGCATCTTTATGAAAACGAGCTTCTAAGTTTACGTATAGAAAAACGAAATTTTTAGAGATTTGAGTAGAATAAGTTACTTAACAAAATAAATATTTCACAATATTTATTCAATATTGTAAATAATTATTTCTTCCATGAAGATTTCGTAAAGTACTTTCGTTAAATTAAAATTACAATTTTCGGTCTCCCTGGACCGGTAACAATTTTCAATGACCCTTGTGTATTGTTCACCTCGATCGAGAAATGTTCTCGAGAAATAATTAAAAGTAAAATTAATTTTAATCATTGGTTTTTGAATCATCTCGCAACTTCCATGCTCGAGCATTTTTTATAATACAATAAAAACAGGTTACGCGAATACTTCCAAACGAAACTTTTTACGGCAGCCATTACCCGCTTTTATGAGAAGCCAGTATAACGCAGAATTTTTATACCCTTCCTTCATCATCCTGAACTGCAAACACACTTCAATAATTCTAGTTAACAGATTCTCAAATTTCAACGATACTAATTTATTATTTGTTTCTCCAAAATTTCAATCGTCACTCTGCATTCTATTCGTACAATGTCTAATTAGAAAATCACCACAAACTCTATTATTCTGTTTTTCCTGTTATAATCACGATATTATTGATTGATTTTGCAAATTGAAAGTTTTTCCGTTAATAAATTTTACAGGTTATAAATACTTTAAAAGGGAATATAATTCTACTAAAAGCTCTAACTTCTATTTTAAAAGCTCTATTATTTGATTAAATTATATATAAACATCATATGATAATGGATTTTTAAAATACAATAATTATTTAATTTTGTCCTATTTTATATTATTGGAGCAAGAGTAATAAAACGTAAAAATACTAACTCCTTTTGTTTTACGGTCACCTTCTTTATACTTTGGCTTAGGTCATTCTTAAACTTTAGTATCCCATTTGATATAGGTATCATTTATTCTCCGTCCTTTTGATGTTACATAATAAATTTTTGTCGCCGGTAGCACTTCGCTGGCGTAATAATTATCGCATACAATAAATTATTGTTTAACTGAGTTAAATTATGTGACGTGTTTCGTTGCCTGTAAACTGCGAACGGTCGAAGTAGTAGAATAAGTCAATGCTTGCTCAGCCAAGTAGAACAAGATAAGGCTGACTACGTTCACACTTTGGAAAGTATTTACGTTAAAAATTTTTATGCAAATGTGATCACTGTTCTAACATCTTTTATCATAAACTACGATTTTGTAACATTTATATTATGCATACGTAATATTTCACTCCAAAACTCACAATAATTACAATATTTCGATAAATGTTAAAACGCGTAATTTTTTTATAGATATTTTATATAATTTTTTTAATTCAATAAAAGTATAGAATATTACATATCTGCCGTAGATTTCACACAAAATTCTCAGTTGAAAGGAAATTTCTGATCTACGGTTGCAAAACAATGAGTTCGACCATGCAGCCAACATGATCCCAATTTCCTAATTAGGTTCCTCGCACGAAGGTAACGCACAATCATAAAAATGGCAAAAAATTTAATATCCATATTTGATGCCGCATAAAATCCTTAATTACCCACAGCATTTCATTTACTAATCTACAAAGTATTCGGTTAATTAACCTAGCGAAACAAAAGCCGTTCCAATGGCTTGATGGCATTTAAAGCGTGACTACGACATAGAACTTCAAAAGACAAAATATTTGACGGGATACAAAATATGCAATTAACATGCAATAATTGCCCCAGGTTCGTTAGACAATAAAAAGGCCGTCGGTTCAGCTGGTAGAGGCTATTTCAATATCTTAATTGCGTTTCTTTGTGATTCGTGTTCGCTTGGTCGTAAATTCATTTCACCATTTTACAGTGCTCGATAAAATAGTGAGACATTTTGCATATTTATAGATCTCGTATAATTCAAGGTAGAAAATGACCCGGGAAATCTCCTTTTTCATGGAAGTACAAAATTTTTGGGACTCCTGTATGCATATGTGTAGTTCCCAATAGCTGGTCGGACAATTCTGAATCATTAGCATTTAGTATTAACACGTTGACTGCCGGACGGATTTTCCATGATTTGTCCCAGGCGCCAACATGAACTTTTCATTATGCGATGCATATTATGATGAAATATAGTTCCCAGCAAATAATATGAGTTATAAAATCATGTTTGAAGCATTTTTTTTGGTGGGGGTCACCGATGCCCCCCACGGCGCTGTAGGCAAGTATTACTTTTTTTTTTTTAAACAATCGTGCTTCGGTTGCTAAGTGATTACTCTCAGTGTTTCGAAAAAAAAAAAAAAAATTATTTTGTATGTTCCATATTGCATTAATTTCTTCAAACCATTATAGTAACAATGGTATTATTGAAAAATTGATCAGTATCCATATTTACTATAATTATGTACTTTTAGTATTGACCACGCCGCCGGTCACCGGTGGCCCCCACGGCGCTGTAGCAAAGTCGAGTGCCGGTCACCGGTGACCCCCACGGCAGTTAACGTGTTAACTGTGTTTTCAGGGTTGAACTTCATCTCGGCAACCCAGAAATTTGTAACTTTTTTATACACAATCCTGTAAATCTTGACTAGAGAATGCTAAAAATTCCAGTTTTAACGTTAGGAATTCACTGGTTCAAAAGTTATGCGCGTTTAAAGTTGAACGATTCCAAGCGTTTTGACAGATAAGCCGCTAGCTGGCACCACAGACACGCATGCGTAACAAAACCGCTTAGCGCAACGAACCAGCGGATTCCTGACGTTAAAATTTGGATTTTTGGCATTTCCTAGTCGAGATCTACGGGATCATCTAAAAGAAAGTCCTAAATTTTTGGTCCCGTAAGGAGAAGTTCAGCCCAAAAGGGAAAGTAGTACTTCTACAACGTGTCACATTGTTTTGTTCAGCACTGCTACTTAACCCGTCGCGTTGGGAACGGTTCACAGTATAAGCGGTTTCGAGAAATTGCCGTTGACGATGGCACGGCCGCGTCAATAGAAAGATAGGAAAATTCGCGAAGTCGAACACTGGTATCCCGCGAACGGTTCGTTTACAAGCGCCATCAACGCAGGAAAGCATTACCCTGCTTATCCTCGGTATTCCTTTTGCCGGCCGTAAACACGAATCCCGAATGACTGGAAACGTTTATGCGGCACGAAGTTGAGAACACAACGCCTGCTGGTTTTCGCGGATTCTTGGATAAGAAGCAACGTATTTTCCGCGCTTCGGATCCACCGTGACCCGAATACTACGACAAAACCTCGGCCCGGAATTCCGCTCGAATGCCGGAAGTGGGGCTGTTGTCTCCTCCTCCTCCTCCTCCTCCTCCACCCCTTCACCCTCCTACCACACCTCGGCGTTCGCCTGCAATTCCGACAAATATTTCGGACTTCATTGAGTTTATGCTCGCGGCGAGATTGGCCGATCAGCGAGCAATCGACGCGATACGCGTGCAACACGCGTGAATTTTTCCTTCGTTCCATTCTACCCACCGTTTCTCCCGAGACCGAATCTCTGTCTACACTAAAAATGTTACGGTGTTTTGTTTCTTTTTCATACCTGTGCATTTATATCATATTATTACATAAGCCATTTTACATTAACCCTTTGCACTCCGCTGTCCCCTCTCAGGGGACATTAAAGTTTATTAGCGATTACGGGGAATTAATTTATTGCAGCGCAACTTTAAATAAAATATTGATTTTTTTGCAAATATATATATTCCTCGATGTCAACCAATTCATATAAGTCCAATATCATTATAATACGTTACTTGGTTCCAAAATTATACTAAATAATACGAGGATTTGTAAATTTCTGCCAGAATGGTTCGGAGTGCAAAGGGTTAAATATCCGCATAATCGAAGATCGAACCTTTCACTTTCGAACGAGCCCCTTTCTCAGAAAAAGAAAAATATTCTCAAATAAGGACGAAAAGTTGAGGCACGCGCGAAACCATTTTTCGCCTATTTTTGTCGGTAACCTGGTTAATCTACCTTATCACGAATCTACCGAGTCCTGGCACTTAATTTTAGATTTGTGTCGAACGTTCTAAATCGGATCGAACGTGAAAGAATATGGGTTAAATTAAACATTCGTTTGGAAAAAAGGAAGCGACACGAAACGAAATCCAACACGTTATGAGATTGTCATCAATGCACCGTACACGTTCGCCACGTGAACACCAAAAATCCGATTTGCGGAAGGAAATCTCCACCAAAATATGACCAGTTGAAACGAAAGCCGATTAAACTGAAACCAAACCAAAGAGCGTCTTCTGCGCTAGATCGGCGCACATAATCCGTTGTTGTTTACGAGGTTAATTTCCTGTAATACGAATTAAACGATTACCCAATGTTTTCGTTATTAGCTTTGTCTTTTCAGAAACAAATCAGCTGCTTTTATTACTTGTCTTTAATTCTTAACAATTCTTAACAATTACCCAATGTTTTCGTTATTAGCTTTGTCTTTTCAGAAACAAATCAGCTGCTTTTATTACTTGTCTTTAATTCTTAACAGTTCTTAACAATTACCCAATGTTTTCGTTATTAGCTTTGTCTTATCAGAGAAAAATCAGCTGCTGTTATTACTTGTCTTTGATTCTTTTGTAAAATATTTCTTTTCCTTTTGGAAGGATGTAAAACAGTTTATTCGCTGGTCGAAAGTAAGTTTAACGAAAACAGAAAATCCTTCGGTTCCGGAAAAAGTCACTGTTATCGAAATTCTCCAGATTCATACGCGAAGCAGAATATCGGGGAACCACTATTTTCGTAATACACGGCGATCGTCGTTTTCCGTAATAAATTGCAAATATCCTCGGCCACGGTTTTCGAGGGAAATCCCTCAAGTTTGCCCTTCATGCGGATAAACAAACTACAGCCTGGTTTTTCTGTAAACCGCCCGACGAGATAAAATTCGTAGAGTTAGTTTGATTTCTAGGTCACCAGTACGCAAGTGTTTTTCCTTTTTTGCAGCGGGCTGACGCGGGTAGAAATAAATATTGAGGGTTGTCCCAAATTCGTGCACGTTTTTAGCGGAACCTCAAACGTTCGAACATGTTTTATTTGATTTTGTATAATATGCCACGCATCGGCGGAGAATTTTAAACTGTGCCGACGATTCCGGCCGTTTCGCTGGCATTTTTTAGTTGGCCGTTTGTGGCCTCGATTTGATAAATTTTCGAAACACTCGTAATCGTAGCGCGGAGCGATGTCGACGCAAAAATGGTTGACCGGAACAGGCACCGATGAAACGCATCAACAATTAATCGCGAATGATGAACCGCAAAAGAATATTCGCAACACGTGTAAATACCGGGTGATCCAATAATTTTGACCACCTCAAATATTTCCGTTTAACGGTATAAAAGGGGAAATATTGTAATTATTTAAATAGAATGACCTACCTATTGTATTAAGAATCGACAGAGTATATATTAAATTCGGCATTTTCCTCTCCGAAAACTATTAAAAGCAGTTTGGTTAATCTTTTCCTTCTGGGACCAAAAATTTTGCACTTTTTTTTTATACAATCCTGTAGATTTCGACGAGAAAATTCCAAAAATGCAGATTTTAAAGCGCGGAAGAATTAAAAAATGGTGTCACCTTGCTTTCAGACCACTGAAATGATTGAGAGAGAGGTAATATATTTTTATTTGAAAGCTGTTTGCCGCAGCTGATGTAGAAAATTTTGATTTTACATAGAGGTACGCTTGAAAATTTGTACTACAGAGCCGGTAGGATGGTAAATAAAACGAATGGTAGCCAAACTGTGCGATCTATATTTTCGTTTTAATATCCCCTATGGTCGAAACGCGGGATAACACGCGCCGAGAAAAATTCAGCGAGATTTATGGAGTTACCTTAAAACGGGTTCACCGAGGCGGATCGTTGATTTTGGATCGACATACGAGGCCACCACATATCCGTGTACGTATAATAGACTCGATAAGTTCTAGGACTAGGCACGCTGCGTTCCCAGGTGGCGCGTCGAAAGGAATAAATGTTCCATGCACCATCAGCTACGAGTTCGACGCGTTCCCTAACGAAAGTTTCCCGGGCGCACAGTTGGACAGCAACGAGACCGTATGTTACCGAAGATAACGTTTCGAAACTGATTTCGAGACTGCGACTTAATGGAACTAACTAATTCCATGCGTGCACTGCCCGAACCGCACCGCCGACAAATAAATACAGTGACTAGGGAGCGGATGAATACTCAAATGTGAATACACTAGAAAAATGGAATTTGCATTTTGATTGACGTTTAACGTGTCTCTACGTTACGTCTCGTTTACGCTCTCTGTAGCAACGCACGGTTATAAATTGAAATGTAAATGTTAATTTTCTGGCAAACGAACCTTTGTGCAACGACATTATATTCGACATTTTCGATTTACTTTTTCATGCAGAATAACTGTGTGTTCCGGTTGTGTCGTCGATTACGGGGCACTCTGTATAATGTTATTTCACTCGGAAAATATTTAAATAAATTCTCGCCAGTCGGCAATTAATAATGTATTGCAATCAATAATTGAGAGGGCAATAGGTTTTTTCGGATTACGCACCGACGGAGTCGCGAAACTTCGAATCGTTGATTGCTGGTAGCAATATTTAAAGTTTAATGTTCTTGAAGACATTGAAGATTTTTTACTTTTCTAGTTTTTGGATTTTGCTCTTTTCAAATGTGAAATTACGTGCAGAGGCAATTACTCTTGCGATAGGAAACATACTGCTCTGAGAGTAATTAAGTGTAATTCGTAATATCGTGGGACAGTCGGATACTTTTAAATTTGTTTTGAGAAATAAAAGTCTGAGGCAAAATCTAATTACACCACGCAGTATGATGGTCGACTATCTCCGTACAAAAGCCGTGCAAAAAGTTTGGAACCAACATTTTTGTTTCGAATGAAAACATAAAATAAAATAAAAGATCAATCGACAGTATTCCGCCCTGTTACAATGTTTATTGTTAAAATAATTTCAGCGATCGTTAAAATAAATTGGTAGTCGGTATTAGGGCATCAAACTTGTTGTTAACCTGTATTGTATTTTTCTATAAATCCCATTTGTTGCGCAATTGTTTCATTATTTTCACTAAAAAAAAAATCTGCGTTATTGTAGTTTTTTTACGTAACAGTGTTCGTACAGAGGAAATGCTATCGATTAGGTTCACCACCACGTGGTATAGTTAAATTTTTTCTGAAGCTCTTATTTTGCAAACTGAATTCAAATATACGGGACGGGAGTGTCTCAATTTAGAAACTGTATGAAAACAGGACTCATGCTCAAAAGTTTTTAATGTTCCCCGACCATCGTTAAATCTAATCACTAGAACCACTGTCCAACTGTGTCGAGGAAACTACTTCAATGTGTTGGCGTCTCTCAGTATGTTTGTAGTAGAACTTCAATCACTCGCGAACGTCCAGATAAGTATGTAATTACTGACACAAGTCGAAGGTCGGATTGACTGATTACAAATATTCATATGCATATATAAAACAAATGCAAATGATCACCTACGAGATCTACAGGAAAAACAGGAGTCTCACCGACAACACCACAGAACTGTTCGAAAGATTTGTTATCCGTTTTCGAAAGAAAATTTAGGCGAAATATAATTAATATTTGTTTGAATCGGTACTAGGCTGAGGATGCTGATGCTGATGCTTCATTAGACTCATGCTTCACCAATTGATTTTAGTCATTGAAAAGTAAACTGATTTTCTCCATTCACGATTCCATCAACTCCAAAGTGACATAATAGACATTAGTGAAAACCGTACTTTATTACAATTTTAATATTCAGATATGCTATCAATTCAGAAAATCCACAGTCTATCAGTCAGTGTAATATCGATTGATAGAACATTGAACACTAAGTTTTTCTACTTACTGTTTATGGAATAAAATATGAAAATACTAAGCCCATGAAATACTAATTCCATGAATGCTTAATTTCTTTTCGTCATTCCCCACTTGCGAAAGTAAGTATATATTTTCCCTGATATACAGGGTGTCACAGCATCGGGGGTGATTCTATGTGAGAAGGGAGTGATTCTACATGAAAAAACAAGTCGAAAATAGAGAATAACATTTTTTCAATTCAGGCTTCGTTCTCGAGAAAATCGACTTTGAATATTCAATCAATACATGAGATCGTCTGACGCGTCTGGTCATGACCAACCAATTCTACTTCCTGATCTTTACACTTGATTTTCTCGAAAACAAAGTCTGAAACGAAAAATTGTATTCTTCAGTTTCGATTTGGTTTTTCGTATAGTGTCACCCCCGATACCGGTACACACTCTATTTCGAAGATTTTTTTGTTTAAAAATAGGTATGCAATATTAAAAATTTGAAACTTGGAATCGCAGTGTCTCAGAAACAAAAAAAAATATGTGTCTAGCGTCGTCTAACTTACAATCAAGTATTATCATTACTCCGGTTACATTATTGTAAATAAATTATTTATAGGTAGTAGTTGAAAGCAATCACTATTTCGCGATTTATGTTAACGTTGCGCAATAATGTCTACGAGAAACTGTGAAGCGAATTTTATTCTACCAAGCGACGAAGCGTTGTATGATGGTACAACTTTTTGATTTGTAAAATATGTATAAGTTATTAGGTTAATACAAGTCATATGTATATAGAAATAAATATATTTATGTCTTTCCCTTACGTTATATTGAGTACTTTTGTCACTTGTGCACACTTACTGTTTATGTACATACTTTATTTAGGTTTCACAGAAACACTTTTTTTGTGATGTACAAAATTGATTTGTTGATAATGCGCGGCATGTTGCAAAAACTGTATCATGAATTCTGTAGCAGAGACTGACTTTTAATCCAATATTAATCCTAATAGAACATAAACAAGTTCGTTTCAATAAATTATCTTGATACAAATGTTTCTTCTTTGTGATTGTATTAAATGGGTCAATTATTCATTTTTCTGTTAATATTACAGGATTTCTACAGGAGGCAGCAATTTGTTGTAATATCATATCGTTCAACGTTAAACATTTTGAAATATATTTATCCGTGTTGTATATCCTTAAACTACAAAATTAATTAATCGAGAAAATCGCAAGTAATGCGTATTTTTACAAAAGTCTGTTGCATGTTTTCGAGTATACTTATTTCGAGTAGTATATAATCGTTTATTTTGAAAATTGTAAAAAGAATAAAAAAAGAGAGTGACTTATATCGTTTTCATAATAAACGATTCATATTTCAATGAAGGTGATAATCGTTTTTGTACTTACAATTAGAGAGGATATTTTATATTGTGATGTAAATATACATTTTAATATAAAGATTAGTTCAATTTCGCCATTGCTCAATGTTTGTAAGTTTTCTCTACTCAACATTAAGCTGTACTTTTTGTTGATTAAAATATCATTAGACTAGATCGTTTGTTATAATATTATCGTTAGATTATATGTTGACTATTATTAAATACAAATACACTTTGTTCAATCAGAACAACGTTCTACACAAAATTGTTACTGGACACATGTGCGACAAGAAAACTGTATTACGTTATTTATCGATCGTTACAACTGTTTTCAATACGTTCAACGCGACACGATATTGTACCACCATAATTACCAATAGATTGCGGATTTTATGCATTTATGGCATGCGCAGTTTTGCAAATCACAATAAAATAAAAAGTCTAACCCGCTTATTTAAGAACTCCAACAACTCAATTAACGTTTTCAATATTCATTAGACGGTAATGTCTCGATCTAAGCCCAATCCTCGGGTCCGTGCTGTGACATAGATCGTGCAGGGCTACTATTTTCTTGTGGGAACCCCGTATTGGTGCACCAGTGCTTAAAAATGGAAACATCCGCAGTCTAATCGTCAGCGCGACCATAATTGTCCGAGAAACGCCATCACGATGAAGCGGAAGCATCGTTACGACACACACTGTAAAAATATTGTAACTTGTAAAATTAAGCGACTACGTTGCGCGTGTGGAAAAAAGTATGTTTGTGCACCGTAGACACAGTTGCGTTCTTGATACAAGCAAGTGGACTATTCAAAGGAGGCAACTATTTCACTGCCGGAAGACTATCGAACATTTGTCGAAGCCATTTCATTCCCAAAACGCTGACAGAACAATCGTGTTTCCTTTGACGGGGACGAGAGACGTTCGAGCAACGCGTAGCACGTTCAAATAACGTTTAAATTAAGTAAGTGACTTAAACAAATCGTAATCATACTGGTTTATCTGTGTATACGTTCTCATGTATCATTGACGATGAGTCGGTCGCAACGGATTAGAGTCGAGATTCTGCACCGATTCGCGCAGAACGCTTTATTTCATGTACAATACTCATGTATAAATTTCAAGTAAAGTAGTGAATGAAATTAAACGAACTTTCTTTAAATTGCGTAGCACTCAGACTCGATGATTGAGGAATTCAACGTGTCGGGAAATTTATCGGAATTTAATATTTCTTTGCCATACTGCTTTTAGACGTTGTGTAATTAAATAAAAAAATTTATTTCATTTTTTCATAAAGTAATCTGAAATGCAGTGAATTCTCGATATATGTCGACAATACTCTTCGGCGTGTTTACACTCCTCGGCGTCCGAGGCCTTGCGGTAGTGGGGATAATTCCGCGACATTTATCATCGAGGCCTTGGCGACATGTATAGAGAAATCACGGGAATCACTTTTAAAAATTACATTTGAATGCATTAGAATTAAAGAATGAGAATTCTCAGCACAGAAGTACGAGACAATAATAACGAACTCTAATTATAACTGTTGTGCATATTGGTTTATCAATTTTATAATTATTTAACTTCAGTTATACAGGGTGTTTGGTAACTGGTGGTACAAGCGAAGAGGGGGTGATTCTACATGAAAGAATAAGTCGAAAATATAGAACAAACATTTTTCGTTTGAGACTTTGTTTTCGAGAAAATCGACTTTGAAGATCTGTCGGGTTTGTGTGCTTTAGTATATGCAGGAAGTAGATTTGGTTGGTCATGATCAGACAATTGCGTCAGACAATTCACTCGAGACTATCACTCGTTTTACCGAATACCAATTCGCCTATGAATGAAAAGCTAAACGTTCGATGACGTGTAACACGACTTAATTAAATAAAAAAATTTATTTCATTTTCTCATAAAGTAATCTGAAATGCAGTGAATTCTCGATATATGTCGACAATACTCTTCGGCGTGTTTACACTCCTCGGCGTCCGACGCCTTGCGGTAGTGGGGATAATTCCGCGACATTTATCATCGAGGCCTTGGCGACATGTATAGAGAAATCACGGGAATCAGTTTTAAAAATTACATTTGAATGCGTCAGAATTAAAGAATGAGAATTCTCAGCACAGAAGTCCGAGACAATATTAATTCGTTTCTTCAAATCTCACTGAAATGTCGCGAAGACTAGTATCCCCATTGTGTGCGATTCCTCGATCACATAACTTTATAATTTAACCCTTTGCACTCGAAGCTATTTTAATTTCAAAACGAAACATTTCTTCCGACCTAGAATATTTCCTTTGTATATATATTTTTTTTATGTTATAAATACGAAAATGGTGCAATTTACTCGTACAATACTGAAATGTTTGGTAATTTATTAAATTGAAACAAACTTAATAATGTAAAAAATACTTTGAAAAATGACACATCAATTTTTTAGTGGCGCCTTACAGTCGCCATTCGAGTGCTAAGGGTTAAGCACACATCCGTTCAACACGCACACGCAAACTCGTACACCATGTTCAAATACTAATTGAACAGGCATGATCGAATAGTAAGAGGCCCGCACAAATTGTCACGCTTATTCACTGCGTACAGCTGAACATTTTAGAAAGGTGCTCTACAGTGGGAGAACGATAGCTCATTGTTAGTCTCTTCTCTGAGCAGTGCATGCGTGTAGGGGCGTGTAACTATAACAGCTCTGTCCATTAATGGGGCACCTGACCCACTTATGCCCCCTCTCCATACCGTATTCTGTTTGTATAGAACATTCACAGGTAGCACAGTTTCTACGGGAACAGAGTAAAAGAAGTAATACAGTCAAAAAAGAGGAGTCAACGATGACAGTGCGAGGGAAGAGCTCTAACAATAAGCTCCGGTGATCATGCTTCTTGGCACTGATCAATTACTTGCCATATATAAAGATCGCTCGATCGAGGGTACCATGTTCCCTCGTTTCATCGGTTTAAGAATTATCATAAGCAGATTGCTGATTTTATGCGTTCATAACAACACCGCTTAATTGAGACACATTTGCTACCAGTGTCACGTGTGACAACCACGATCATTTCAATTTCATGTGAAATTCAAATTAATTTTGTACATATTGTTACTTAACATTTATAACGAGCAACAGGACATTCGAAGAATTTGTGACTCCTCTCTGACAATATTTTTCTTTATTTTTCGTTAGAACGTATTTTGTATGTAAGGGGATATTCGGGGGTTTTATTTTCAAAAAATGAATTTTTTCTATTTTCTTTGGGTATACTTGTCGTGAAATACGTGTGCAAGAGGGTTTTTACGAATTCGTGCAATTAACGTTGTTATAGATGTTTGAAGAGTGCAGCAGAAGAAGAATTCTATATATCTACTTGGAAATTTTTTATTTTGCATATAGACTCGTAGTCTAATACGTATCAGGTCAGATCGTAAGTTCATTTGAACAAATGACGATGGAAAATATATACAACTCCATATCCATCTCTTCCCGCAACCTAGAGCGATATTGACAGCAGAGCCTGCCAGCAGCAGGATGCCAACATCTAGCGACGATTTTAGTGACTAGCTAGTCAATCTACAATTTCTACGATGGAGGGCGCGCGTATACAATTACACATTTAAGTGAGCTCTCGGTTTAAAGAGGCCTGAAAGCGACCATCTTAATTGTAATAAATATATTGCAGTAAAAATTGCTGAAAAATCTGAATAAATACATTTCTGTTTTCCCTACAAAGTAATGAAAAACAATCGCTTTCATGGCAGGACCTGCAGTTACTAGAATCGTCGCTAGATGGCGCAACAGATATTTTCTTGGGCAGGGGGCGCTGTACCAACCGTGTGCTGCAAATCTGCTGCAAATCTGTTGCAAATCTGCTGTCTGCGTCGGCTAGCAGACTCTGCTGATTTTCTTGCCATGGCAGATGATTCATGGAAGATTGAAATTAATCATAAATGTATCTCAAATATGAATTAATTTATGGACCGACTTTGATACTTAGGTGAGACAATGAAATCGAATAGTATAGACACACTGACTAAAGGGTGAAGTTTTCTTCGGATCTCCGTAATTTTTCCACAAACGTTCAATATATCTCGGATTCGACTAAACACAGAAATATTGACTGGTCGTTGTGCTGTTCGATCGAACAGAATAATTTGAACGTGAAAATAAATAGAGAAGAAGCTATTGTTCTATCGGTTATTTTGCTACACGAATGAACAACCCAATTTTTACTGGTTTTTAGCCACAACTTCATTCGGATTCATCGGGCGCAGTCACAAAGCCGCCATACAATAACACCGCGCGCTCCAACCAGGTAAATGAATTCATGGTCGAAACATTTTTGCTATCGCCGATAAAAATTCATCGTTCTAATTCAGAGCAGCAACCAGCCGTCGTGACGTCATCCGGCCAAAGGAAAATTGCATTGAAAGTTTGTCCGTGTTATAACTTCCGATGAGATTGATACGATTTATCGTTCGTATTGGCGCGGAATAATTTTTTGTTATTCTTGCGGACTGAACAATCCACTCCTGAAATACAGGATTCCGCCGGAATAAACAATTATAACTAGACTGCAGATTTTATTATGGCAACGAGACAATACTGTTACATTATTTTCGACCCACTGATTAAGGGAAGAAATTCATTTCTATTTAATTCCTAGACTTTGCAATCGATGCGGAACATTTTTATTATGTATGAAAATCTGCAGTCCAATTATCACATACAGTTTGAATGATGTCCCTATCGCGCCATCTTTTTCTGCGAACGAGTTCTCAAGTAAAACGCGTCTATCTTTTCCCTTCATGTTTGTATTTACCTCCTCATTTTTCTTCGGTTGACATTTAGTTCGACAGTTGCTCTCGCGTCTTTCTTGTTGCGTTTTAAAGGGGGAGGATAAAAAACAGGTAAAAGAACGGCCAGAGTGACAGTATGTTGCAACGTTCGGTCGCGTTCAGATCAAAATTTGAAGCTTAGCCATCTCCACGGCGCACAGTGGGCAAAAACGGCCTTTTTCGATTAAAAATCAAAGAACTTTCGATAGGAATGAGGTAGAGCGATGAAGTTTTTTTTAAATGAAAGCTGAAACTTTGTAGAATATGGGAAAATAGGGAGATTACGGTACGAACGTTTTTTAACCTTGAGAAAATTCGTTAAAGTTGCACAATTTCAAGAAAGTGCCACTAGTAATGACAGCGATACGTCAAGTGATGACGAGATGTGTTTAACAAAACGTTAAAATACTTCATTATTATTATTTTTATTGTGTTTTATATGTGAGAATACGGTATACTTTCAAACTAGTGTGTTATCAACTCATTTTAACGAAAAAATTTCATTCATTTGTGTCACAAAAATCTATTTTTTTCAAAAACCAGAGGTCGTAGACAAATTTTGAAAACAGATTTGAAATCAGCGTGAAAAAATCTATGGAAAACGATATATAGCATGTTAAAAAAAATTTTCCGCGCGTATTAGCGGCAAAAACAAAATTTTCTTGTAATTGTGCAACTTTAACGAATTTTCTCAAGGTTAAAAAACGTTCGTACCGTAATCTCCCTATTTTTCCCATATTCTACAAAGTTTCAGCTTTCATTTAAAAAAAATTTCATCGCTCTACCTCATTAGTATCGAAAGTTCTTTGATTTTTAATCGAAAAAGGCCGTTTTTGCCCAGTGTGCGGCGTCGAATGCGATCTTTCAGAACTTGTCATAAGTATCTCATCTGTGCTCGTACCTTGCCAAAAATTTTATATTTTCACGTCGAAGTGAATAATGCTTAAATTAACTCTTTGCACTCGAGTGGCGACTCTGAAGCGCCACTAAAAATTGTTCTGGCACTATTTCAAAGAAATCACAAAAAATATTACGAAATATTTGTATTTAATAGATTACTAAACATTTAAATGTTGTATGTGGAAATTGGATCAGTTTCGTATGAGTAAATTGTTAATATTCTAAGACGGAAGAAAAATTTTGTTTTAGTATTAAAATATAGCCGAGTGCAAAGGGTTAATATCATTTTGAATTCTTTCCATCGAATTTTCATCTCAATATTAAGTAGTCTAACCTTGATTTTTCGTCTAATCAGTAAAACAGTAAAAACATCTGTAGAATTTAGAAATGCATCAATGTGGACAATTTCTTATTTTGTATAATTACCCGCAGTCTATTCACGACAAAAACAGGTAGGTGCAATTTAACCATTATGTGGGCAACCAAACTTTTCACGGTTGTTGGGTAACCGGGGTACCCGGGTACCCCGAACATTCGGTGCCGATATATAAAAAATAAAGTGACAATTTTACTTTCATGCTTTCCCATAACTTTTAGTTTTTTTTTCTATGGTATACTAAGTATTGTTTTAAACAGTTTAAGTGAAGCAACTGCTTCAAAAAATAGTATAACTCAATGCTAAGATCAAACTTTTATGCTATTCGTATGTGGACGTACGATATTTGACTCTTCAACTTACACAACAGTACAACAGTATTCAACTTTATTTGGTCACAACCAAAATGTTACAATATATTCGTATGTGCCAAAAAAAGAAAAGTTTGTTGTATTACTATCCACAATGCACAATGATAATGTTGTTTCTGGGTCAAAGAGGAAACCAGAAATAGTCCACTTCTATAATAAAACAAAATCTGGTGTCGACATGATGGATCAAATTTTGAGACGATACAGTACACAAAGACATACTAACAGATGGCCATTAGCATTTTTTTCTTACATAATTGACATTGCTGCTCTTGCCTCATACATCATATATATTTCTAATAACGATATGTTGCCTAACAAATCCAATAATCGCCGAATATTTTTACGCCAAGTTGGAGAGGAACTTTTGTCTTCCAGTAATTAGAAGTCGATCAACCAATGTTCAAGTGATGAGACATTTCTCTTGTAAATTAGCAATAGAAAGCATGCTGCATAAGTCAGCAACAATGACCGACGTTCCTTCAACTTCAGGCACTGTACAACAACGAGGTAAAACTGGACGAAAAAGAGTTGTAGGCTCATGTTATATATACCAAGCTGACCCTGATAGAAAACGTAGAAAGACACGAAAATATTGTCAAAACTGTATAAAACCAGTTTTCCGACGAACACGCAAATACTCTGACAGTTTGTAAAAATTGTCCTATTATTGGTTAATAATAGTAACTATACTAATAAATGAATAATACCAATTGAAAAAATTTGTGTGTTGTATGATTTTGTTGTAAAACTTCCCCTCATAAGCATCCAACTACACTTTCTATGTATACCCGGGTACCCCGGTTACCCAACAACCGTATAAATAAGATTGAAGCCTTATTATTTAATATGTTTCGCATCAATTTTAATTCCGTAACCATAAATCGACAGAGAACCTTTTAAATAATGGGGATCCAGAGCGGTTTTGCGATATCTTCATAAAAACATAACAAATTATTAGAGAAAACATAGAAATGGGTACCCGGGTACCCGGTTGCCCACATAAGGGTTAAAACGTTAGAAAGATGAAAAGAATTTGAAAATACTGTTATTCTGAACATATCAAAATTGTGTTGAAGAAATAAATGTCTATTTGGTCTCTGTACTTTACGTTTCGAGGCACACACGAATATTGATGCGAGTCGCTGTATGTTACGTACTGCTCCGTCAGAATCCTCGGAATTGGATGCCCCAATTTTGGTGACCTCGTGGTACTACTTAAGGGATCCGTGCAGGTTATTTGCACGAGAAAATCTGCTATCACTTTCTATTAGCCGGTAGACAAAACAGTAAGGAGCGAGTGTACACGAAGTGATAGAGTACGCGCAGAGAGACGAAACTCCGGTCTTTTTCCGAAGCCAATTATGCACATATCAGCGTGCACCTGCCGCTAAGTAGTGCAACCGTGAATGTCGCCCCTGAAGAGAATCCGAAATGTAATAGTGAAATTTACACGTTTGCCTTTACCTGTCAGAATCGCTTAAAATCGAATTTACACACGCATAACTTTTGACTCGGTGAATTCCTAACATTAAAACTTGGATTTTGGTAATTTTCTCGCGAAAATCTACAGGATTACATTTAAAAAAGTTAAAAATTTCTGGGTTGCCATGGTGAAGTTTCACCCCGATTTGTCTTAAAGCCGTGGAGACTTTCGCAAATGAAAAAGTTATGCAACAAAGCATTTCAGATAAATATGTAAATTGTCTTACTATTTTATTCAGCGTTATCGAAATGGGTTCAATTTCTTGTAGAGCCCAAAGGAGACTATTCGTTTTGTAAAAAGCTCGTCGAAAGTCGAGCGCAACGCCAAGCCCAGAGAGGGTTTTGTACCCATGATTTTACGTAGGAAATGGGCCGTCACCTAAATAATACGATCCAAGGACAGTTCCGTTGTTCCCCGAACGTTAAACGGCACATATCGGATCTTGTTGACTCGCGATGGTGTGGGTGAAACGGTTCCGGCGAAGTTCTGGTTTTCCTTGAGCAGTGACGACGGGCTTTGTGTTTAAGGCTTCCATCGAAGCGGAAGTGCTTGTTACGTGCGTTCAACTGCATTGATATAATTTTCCCATTTTCCTACATTTTGCCTGCAGATAAACTCAAACACAAATAACATAACTACTATTCGCTATTACCTGATTGGGCAAACCTGTGGAGCAGTGATAATTAATTATATTGCTAAATTAATTGTCAACCGAATGTGCAAATAATTTGTGAATGTTTGTCCGCGTAATAATTAAAACGACCTGCTAATGGACTCGGTTCTCGCACAACGAAATGCTGTCCAAGAAATGTTAAATAATAAACGTCACGAAGGAAAAACGCTACAAATTTACAATAATCCGTACAAGTTATTTTGGACTAATTCGCAGATTCGGAGGATGATTTAAAATGCGTGGCCGCGCGAAGAGTACATACATACGTAACGTTGTTTTGAATAACTTAGCAGAAAATTTCACCGCGAAATAGCGTTAACGATCTCATTATGTTCCGCAGTAAAGCATCCATTTAAAACATTTACCCGAAAGAGATGAAGTTTGTTAATGATCCGAATAACGCAATTTGTCGATGCAGCCGAGTGAAAAATGGAAACGCCAAGACCAACAAACCATGTGATTCATCTGCGTTCTCGCTGTACGTTGTTCTTGTAAATTATAATGCGGGAACGTCGTGGTTCAGAAGTACGGATACCTCAGCAATATCAACGTTATACAATATGTATCTTGTGGTAAGATGAAATGGCAATTTCTCACATAGTCAAAATGGAAAGTTCTTAAATAAATTCGATCACGTGATACGCACGTTTCTAATAAGCGGATTACTATAATTTTTGCAAAACATATAACACAATTACAGCTCGCTAAAAAAAGATATGGTAGCATGTAAATAGGAAGTTGTTAACTTCATTGCGTTGAAACGTTTAGGAAGATGGCTCGCCGGAGAGTTGATCAGTTAACATTACTGGGAAAACACGTTGACAAATGCACGAGACGGACTCGTGTGCAGCGCGCGAGCAAACTGCTGCCATGTTGGCGGCAGATTGACGGCAGATAGGCGACAGATCGGCGACAGACGACGTTGCCACCGAGTCGACAAACACATATTTATAGTCGGACATCGAGAACCGCCCCGGGAACGTTTATTCCCGTCTGAAAATCACGATGCGGTATAATCGCATAAAGACTCGGGGTCTATTATACACCCGGCAGTATCGCACGGTCGTACACGTACGATTCGCATCAGAAAGATCGATCCCGGCGATGCTTCCAGATGAAATGGTGCTTCGCGTGGGGTTCAATGAGCGTGCACACGAAGAAAAAAGATGAATGTGTGGAGGGAGGGGGGGGGGCAATGAGCTAATTTCATGGAAATCGAAAGCAGCAGCAAATCGCGCACTCAAGAGCTAAATTCCTTGCGCTGAAAGTCAACTTTTGCTTTCTGCCGCGCGGGTTACCTTTCGACCCATTCACGGGCCCGCGTAACGCGATCAGCTGGCTGAATAGGAGATTCGTTTATTCAGGCCACCCTGATAGCATTCACCCTGCACCGGCGAGAAAGCGCGCGCGATCTCTCGTTCCCAGCCGAACAGGTGCGCTACTGCCAAAGTGATCCGTGCTGCTTTTTTTTTTTCTTCTCTTTTTACACGCGGAGCAAGCTTCGTTATTCTCGTTAAAAGTTATGGAACTGCTTTCGCGACACTTCTCGCTACGTTTCCCGACACAATCGTTGTAACTTTCGACGCGGACGCGAGCTAACTGAATGACTGCCAGCGAGTAAGTTATTCGAAAGTGTAATAAGATTAATTATTGTCAGCGCCGGTGAACGAGCATTTGGTAATGCGACTCGGAAATGCTGTATTACAAAATTACGTTCGTGTGTGTACATAGTACGCATGGGAAAGCAGTACGGAATAGCGCGTGATATTGAGCATCAGAAAATCTCGGTGAAGCAATAACGAACTCTAATTATAACTGTTGTGCATATTGGTTTATCAATTTTATAATTATTTAACTTCAGTTATACAGGGTGTTTGGTAACTGGTGGTACAAAAAGGGAAAAGGGGGTGCTTCTACATTAAAGAATAAGTCGAAAATATAGAATAAACATTTTTTGTTTGAGGCTTTGTTTTCGAGAAAATCGACTTTGAAGATCTGTCAGGTTTGTGTGGTTTAGTATATGCAGGAAGTAGATTTGGTTGGTCATGATCAGACGCGTCAGACAATTCACTCGAGACTATCACTCGTTTTACCGAATACCAATTCGCCTATGAATGAAAAGCTAAACGTTCGATGACGTGTAACACGACTTAAAGATTTTATTGTGAAAAGAGGAAAATATAATTGGAAAATATAATTATCTGAGAATATTGAAAATGTGTTGTAATAGGATTTCTTCCCAATTTGGTAACCGATTTGTTGACTTTTGAACCTTTCAGTAGTAATGTAGAATCGACATTGAATCGTTTAATGATTTAATCAATTCTTGAATCATGTTTGCCATCGTTCACTATGCTATAAATATTAAAATTATTTTACCTGGTCGGTCAGAAACGTTAACATCGTTATCTAACATTCACGGTGCAAAGATTATCGTGCACTTGGCAGAATATTGAGAGTAGTTAGTGGGGATAATTCCGCGACGTTTATGGTCCAGAGCTTGGCGACATATATAGAGAAATCACCGTATATGTAAAAGAAGCTTGTTACATTATACAGGGTGTTTGGTATCTGGTGGTACAAAAGGGGAAAAGGGGGTGCTTCTACATTAAAGAATAAGTCGAAAATATAGAATAAACATTTTTCGTTTGAGGCTTTGTTTTCGAGAAAATCGAGTTTGAAGATCTGTCAGGTTTGTGTGCTTTAGTATATGCAGCAAGTAGATTTGGTTGGTCATGATCAGACGCGTCAGACAATTCACTCGAGACTATCACTCGTTTTACCGAATACCAATTCGCCTATGAATGAAAAGCTAAACGTTCGATGACGTGTAACAAGACTTAAAGATTTTATTGTCAAAAGAGGAAAATATAATTGGACAGTATAATTATCTGAGAATATTGAAAATGTGTTGTAATAGGATTTCTTCCAAATTTGGTAACCGATTTGTTGACCTTTGAACCTTTCAGTAGTAATGTAGAATCGACATTGAATCGTTTAATGATTTAATCAATTATTGAATCATGTTTGCCATCGTTCACTATGCTATAAATATTAAAATTATTCTACCTGGTCGGTCAAAAACGTTAACGTCGTTATCTAACATTCACGGTGCAAAGATTATCGTGCACTTGGCAGAATATTGAGAGTATTATATATATAGAAGATAGTGGGGATAATTCCGCAACGTTTATGGTCCAGAGCTTGGCGACATATATAGAGAAATCACCGTATATGTAAAAGAAGATTGTTACATTATACAGGGTGTTTGGTATCTGGTGGTACAAAAAGGAAAAGGGGGTGATTCTACATGAAAGAATAAGTCGAAAATATAGAACAAACATTTTTCGTTTGAGACTTTGTTTTCGAGAAAATCGAGTTTGAAGATCTGTCAGGTTTGTGTGCTTTAGTATATGCAGGAAGTAGAGTTGGTTGGTCATGATCAGACGCGTCAAACAATTCCTATCGAATAGCATGCGTAATCGCTGCATTTCAAACTCGATTTTCTCGATAACGAAACTTCGGATGACAAAATGTTTATTCTATATTTTCGACTTATTCTTTCATGTAGAATCACCCCCTTTTTGCTTGTACCACCAGTTAACAAACACCCTGTACAACTTCTTGAAAAGCAAGCTAAATTCGATTAAAATTCTCTGTTCACAAAAATTTATTTAAATGATGTGCACGAAAAATTTAAGAAAATTTGTAATCGACAGGAATGGCAGATCGCACATCTACCCCAGGACCAAGAAAATGTAGCTTCAGCTTGGGTGCAGCATGCTTCTGTGTATAGTAGCTACACATTGTCTGGACGCTGGTAAGAAACGAAGGAACGACAATAGGTCGGTGTATTGCAATTCCGCGTAATCTCTCTCAGGATAGCGATGCCCGAATACGTTTCCTTTGTCTATGAATATATCCTTGATGCGATATAGCACAGTCATTTGCATCCCTGTTAGTCCCAGGAGAGTCACGATCTAGCTTCACTTCTGTGTCGATAAACAGCATCCTGGATATGTGTATAAGCGCGTCTCAGTACACAACGCTATCACCGTATCGCCCATTCACCTGCACCATCGATGAATACACGGTCATTCCTCACACCTTACGCGTCTACTTAGTGGCACTTAAGCAAATTCCCCGGTTCTTGCTGGGTATCGCTAAACAACCTCGTAGCATCAACGAGAACAGTTTTGACATAAGCTCCGGGCTTAACGTAATAACATTGGGATCGGTTTAGCCCCTCCTGGATGATGACGTCATGCGTGCACTGTACACTGCGTGCCCTGTACAACGCGATGAAAAAATTTGTTAAAATTTTGCGTACCTTTCCGTGGCAGAAAATTTGTCATAATATCCGAATATAGATATAATAATCGTTCGATTATTCGATCAGACTGAAATAGTCCGGTTGATTTACTTGAAAATGAAATCATGGTGTGTTTTTTATCTGCGCGGTAACGCATTAGTTCCTGCAGTTATTGGAAATCTTCGCAATTAGTATGTGAATATTTTTACGTGCTTAGCGCACGGCAATAAAACAGCTTCGCGTTCCTCGCCAAGTATAACATTCGCATTGTACGCTAATTGGTGCGTAGCGGTAACCTTAACCGAGGTCTAAATTGTGGGTGGCGTGGGATTGAAATTAGCGTGGTGATAAAGTAGACGTTAACTGCAGATTCAATTAAAGGAACGTTAGAATTGGGGCATGGTTAAATCGCAATCAGATTTAAATTAACCGTTACATTCGGACAGAGAAGATTCTTTGGCTTGATAACGGCCGATGTTAGTTGTAACTACGATTTCATTCGCGTCTGCGTGGCCCCCCAAGTGATAGTGATATAATTTCCTACGAAATTTTAATGAGCGTAATTACGCTTCTGTCCAATTTATCTGTAGTTATCTGTGCGCTTCGGTGATTTATTGTTCGAACAATAAATTTCCGATTCTCCAGAAATTGTTTCAATTGTGATGATTTTGTGAAAAATAATCGCATAAAAATAAGCCTGGACTCTTTTAACCTCTCTAAAGCCACTATAGTGGATTATACCGTTCGAACCAATGCTTTCCACGGAAATCACTATAGTGGCGTACAGTACTGAAGAGGTTAAAGAACCCGAGGTTCTTTTAAAAAAGGACGAATGTTTATTTCGATTTCGTTAAATGGTTTCTATTTGTGTGTACCTTTCGAAATATAAAGCAGTCGTTTTGCGAGAACAACGAACACAAAACCTTTTTAGACACGTACACGTATTTTCAGCTCGCGTGGATCGCTTAATGTCTTTTTCTCGTTCATGCTGCCACGTCGAAAGAAGTACCGACGTTTCGCGGCCATAATTTAGTCACATTCTATGTTTAACTGCACGAGCTTCGAGTCAACTTACCGATTCCGACAGTTGCATGCTATAAGGATGATAAGAGTATTAGCATCAAGTTAAATCGAGTGATAATTTCCCGAGCAGCTATAGTCTCGCGAGATTTTCCCCTATTTTCCTTCGAAACAACATAATCGCCGTGTTCAACTTGCGCCGTTCCAGCGTTTCTCGCTCGATAGTGTTAACCTAAGTTTCGTGGGGGAGAATTACTTCGTGACAGAAATCAAAAAAAGAAAAATGTTCGGACCATTTTTAAGGAAGAAACGCCCCCATTTGTAAAAATTTTAACGAGAGATGTGTTGCGTAGAAGTTTGCCGTAAAAGTTTTGATGAAGTTTTAATAAATTGTGTGGCCACCATTATTCCTGGTATATCGGTCAAGTATCATATTCTCTTACTAGTAATTTGAAATAAAAATTAACTTCACTGTGAAAGATTTTTTCTCAAGGCTTTAAAGTTGCATCAACTTCTTAATTAACTACGTAATTTTGTTTCCCTTGAGAACTTGATGGAGACTTCGATTTTGTCTTTTTTGTTTGAAAAGGAAATAAAAAACACTGAACGCGGTACAAATAGTATGGAAAATATTACAAAGATTTTTAGTAGACAATAGTTCTAATTCCTTGAATTTTTAAGAAATCGCATGTCCTCATTGTTTTAATAAAACGTAGGTTCGTTTTCTTCAAACAGGGTTGCTATTATTACAAAAGCGAGGGGATTATGTAATTTTATTAACACTAGAAAGACGGGAGCTTAGTATATACCTATATTGCCTGAAAGCAGTCAAAATGACTGCATTGTGAAAAAATAACTAATGCGCAAAGAAATTTGTTTAACAGTAATTTTTAATATATTTTATATCACTTACAGTCATATAACAAGTTATTAATAAGTATTAGCAATAAAAAAAATGAAATTCAAAAGCAGTCAAAATGACTTGCTTAGGCAATCTAGTGTTAAAAACAGTAGCGACTTTAATTTACTCACGGGGTGTACTCCGCGGTGGGGATAGTTCCGCGACGTTTATCATCGAGGCCTTGGCGACATATACAGAGAAATCTCTGTATTTCGATCCTGTATATTTTCCATTTTACAATTTGGTGTCGCATGGGGATGAGAAAACATTTGTCTTTCCATTCAAATGCTCCGTATCGAGTACCCTCCGAATCCTTTTTCGACAGGATCCTTTTTCTTCTTCACCCTACCTATTCCCGCTCTTACAGGATCGTTGTTCTTCCTTGGAAAAGTGGATCAGAGAAAGTGTCCTCGCCTGAAGTGCTCGTCTATAGTTGCAACTTCAACATCTGCAAGCCATCGGCAAGTACCACCGGCACGACGCGCCGCCGTGAACGAAGGACACTGTGTCTGAACAGTGTCATCGTTACCAGTATATAGCTCAACCACCCTTGTTTTAGTGAGTCCTCGAGATGTTTGTGAGAGAACGTCGCGCCCTTTTGTTTCTCACAAGTGGAAAATTTATATGATCGAATATCTGGAGACTACTGAAGCCGGACGATAAATTTAGATTGCAACATCAAAAAGCGTTCGCGCACACGAACAACGTTTATTCAAGTTAAATTTGTTACTGCCTTCTGTTAATTATTTACTAACATTCTCATTATATAATCGGTGATCAACTTATTACGACATACTCGTATAGCGAAAATGCATGAAAACTTGCCAAATCCAAATTTGTAAATGCGGTCAGTATTTAAAAATTTTAAACAAATATAAGCTGCATGCTCAGGCGTGTGTTAATTATTTACTATCATTCTGATTATACAATCGGTGATCAACTTATTACGACATACACGTATAGCAAAAATGCATGAAAACTTGCCAAATCCAAATTTGTAAATGCGGTCAGTATTTTGAAATTTGAAACAAATAAAAGCTGCATGCTCAGGCGTGAGTACCTCCAATAAAAAAAAAGTAACACGTATAGAAAACCGGGTGAACATGCAGGTAACAAAGTCTGCGGTGCACTACTCACAATCCTGCGTGCAACGGCCAATTTTCCAGCAGCGGAAAGCACTTTCGTCGGTTCTCGACTACAAAAGGTATTGCTCGAAGAATCACTTGACAGGAACCCAAGAAAGTCACTATATTTGTTCCATCGATAGTAGTCGATGAAGTCTCGATGTGTCCTCCTGGAAAATGACGTTTCACCTGAAAAATTGTCACTCCATAGTTTCGAGACTTCAAAGTCCGGCGATAATTTTGAATATCTTTGTTCGTCTCGATAAGCATATATTTCGTACTATGACTCGGATAATTTGATAACCTACTGATAATATACGCTATTCTCTATTTCCAAAATTAAAATTAATAGTCAATTCATTGCTGGATGAACAAGTTCCATAAAATGACGATACAAATTTATTTTCATATAATTGCAATTATATAAAAAATATTGCTGTGTCGTTCACCTTTGCAGTTTGGATGCATTTGCCATGAAACGGTATTATCAACCAGGCACGAGCGTAACTTAATAGCACATCATTCAATAGGGGAGCACATTTGTTTAGAGTTGGCCTTGCCCCATTGAGAATAGCCTTTCTTTTATACTGATTGTGTTTAGGTTTAGAAGAGTAAATACCATATTATCTCGTGCAATCAAATTGACCGACAGCGGTAGGTAGGACAAGATACATATAGGGTGTTCAGGCTATTACTCTAGCCAGCATTTTTTTTTTAACACGAAAGTGTTTTAGAGATGGGGGGTGATTTGAGAAAAGATGTAACGAAAAATGCAACGGAAATGCGTCACGCGACGATAATCGTCCCAGGTAAAATTCCCTAACCCTAGTAATCCGTTACCTGGTACTGATGATCGACAGAGTCATAAAGCGAGTAGAGAAAAAAAAAGGTGAACATAAAGGTAAAGGTCAACGGACGGGCAAAAAGTACAAAAATCTTTCGAGAAGGGACTCCTCGTTCGAGAGAGATAGAGAGAGAGATAGAGAGAGAGAGAGAGAGAGAGAGAGATAGAAAAATAGATAGATAGAGAGATAGAGAAATAGAGAGATAGAGAGAGGAGAGAGGAGAGATAGAGAGATAGAGAGATAGAGAGATAGAGAGATAGAGAGATAGAGAGAGAGAGATAGAGAGAGAGAGAGAGAAATAGAGAGATAGAGAGATAGAGAGATGGAGAGATAGAGAGATAGAGAGATAGAGAGATAGAGAGATAGAGAAATAGAGAAATAGAGAGATAGAGAGAGGAGAGATAGAGAAATAGAGAAATAGAGAGATAGAGAGAGGAGAGATAGAGAGATAGAGAGAGGAGAGATAGAGAGATAGAGAGAGAGAGAGAGTTCTACAGATGGGGGGTGATTTCATAAAAGATGTATCGAAACATGCAACGCAAAATCGTCACGCCTATTATTTATTATTAGACATCGGATGTTTATGCAATTTCCAATTTTTATAGAAACATTTTAAGAAACTGGAATGAAATAAAATCCTATTTTTAATGGGGACAGCCTTTGTAGATCCAAAGCAAATAAAAATCGTGTTAAATTCTCTCGAATTTTATATTATAGCATTTTTTGAACATTTCCAGAAGCCATAAATGCATAAAGATCCGCTGTCTACTTATTACGCCTTACACTATTGAACGGGGGTTTGCACAACTGCTCAGAAAACACTTTCGTGTTTAGAACGTGTACAGGAGTACAGGTTTTTTTTGTAAATAGTAAATGTTAGAAAAAAATGATAGAGGAAAAAGTAGTACAGTTTTTTATGCGCAACACAATGACATATGCATTTTTGTTTTATTTACATTATTTTGATAGAAATGAAGGTGACCTTCAATTTTTTAAATGGAATGATATACATTTTTTTATGTCGTATGAAAGCGTGTGTCAAGAAGAATTCATCCATCTACTACACAATGACCTTCAAGGTCATGCAAGGTCAGAAATGGAAGAAATGGAAGAAACAATTTGAATATCAGGCTAGTAATAGCCTGAACACCCTGTATATTTCTTGGAAAAAGAAAAATAAAAAAGGGAAAAATACTGAAAAATACATTGCATACGTACTTTAATGATAATGTTGATAATGTTGTCTTAGAAAGGTCAATTTGACCGGCCGTGGTAGGAATAGTGTTAATGTAAGCTCGACAATTTATGCGAGTTGCTTTAATAATTTGATCGAATCATTTGAGAAATATTTGTTTGCCGTTAATTCGGCATTAGCAAACGGGTAGCAGGGCGAGGTATCGATCTAAACTGCAGAATGATGGAGACTTTTAAGGGGGCCGCGTATTTACACTCACATGCGTTGAATTAACCTGCGGTTATCGTGGATAACCAGTGAAATTCTACCACGCGAATAAATGTCATGATATAGCATTCGGAAGCATACAATGAATGCCGCGGCGGTCGTGTGCGTATTTCGATTGTTTTGCAGGTGTCTACTCCCGTTGCGCAAAAACACGATCGTGCACAGACTATGGTTCTCTTACTCGAATTTCTCTATCGGGAAAAATACAAACGAGATATAAACATAAGCTATCTAGCTATCGAAACACTTCATAACTGGATAGAAATATTTTCATCCGAATTTATTTGTAATTATTAAACTCCAAATTGAGTGCACGTACATGTGTATGGAACAGGCGAGTTTCGCGACAAATAAAAACCTTCGAAAAGTTTTAATAACGTTCCATTTTATTTTTATCTGTCAAAACGCTCAAACTCTTTTGATTCCTGTTTTCAAGGTATAATTCTAAAAATTTGTTTCTGCAATCGCGTTCGTAATCATCGTCGTCGCGTAATGCGATAGTAAAATTATAAAAAAGAATGTTTTTCAGTATTTTGTTAATCAAGTGTGCGACAAGAGGGGTAATGCTCGTAAAGTAGATTCAAGTGTATTCTTTCTTCATTTGCATTTTTTTAATCTTGGAAAAGCGTCCGAGTCGGGGCAAAGTATGTAATAATACGCATTTGCAGGATACCGTACAATGCAACATGATTCAAGATGAGCGACACGACTGCCCTCTGCCAATTACATTATCAAGATAAACGAATGGGATTATCATAATTGGTCAAAGAGTGTTTCTGTAACTTTTGTAGCAAAAATGAGATATTTACGGATGTACGCGGTGTTTCAAAATGATTTTCTGCACCTCTGGATTGGTGGAGGTCTGTCAAAAAAGAATGGACCGTAAAATTAACGTTGACCGACTTTTCCACGGTCAAACTTTTATTTTTATTGCATCCTATTAGATAAGAGAGAATGTATTGTTTTCCTAATAATTTTAAGAAGAGTATTTTCTTAGTTTTACAAGAGTATTTTCGTAGAATTTCTGAAATGTTTGCAACACAAAATATTTATCTGGTTCAGTTATGTTGCTTCTCCGACTCATTAATTTTATTTTCGTCGACGCTGCTCTCTATTAAAATCCGTTTCGCGAATGTAGTTTCCACAGTTTTTACCGTTTCTAACGCCGGTCGTCTTTATTTGATTTATTTTAAAGATAGAGAGCTTTTATCGCGCGGCCGAGAGTGTTTCTTTTACTAATTGTAAGCTCGCGGGCGATGAATGCTCGTTCACGTTCCTCATTTCACGCGTGCATTTCGAAAATATAAAAGCGTACACACAGGGCGCGCAGACATTATTGATTCAGTTGCACGACAGTAGAACTGTTAAAACTTCGTCAACAGCTTTTTACCCTTCTTTACGTCGCAACGAGACTTCAGATGCTCTTTTCTCTCAATGTATTTTTCAGCTCGCTGGTTATGTTTACGCGTTAATTTTTTGCACTGTTCGTGCGACGCAATATGGCCGCTTTCAACCATCCCCCCCCCCCCCCACCGCTAGCTTACAAAGCGAAATCTTTGAAGGTCGGTAATACAGAACACCTGACACCAAAGGTAGAGGAAATTTTTCTGATTATAATGATACCTTATAATATTAAATATATCCTATTTTATTTTATTTTATATTTTTTCAATTGAATTTAATTTTTTCATATTTACATTTTACTGTGTCAACCCTTTGCACTCGAAGTTACTTTAACTCCAAAACGAAACATTTCTTCCGACCTAGAATATTTTCCTTCTATATATTCTTTTTCATGTTGTACCTTCGAAAATGGTGGAATTTACTCGTACAATACTGAAATTTTTAGTAATTCATTAAATCCAAACAAATTTAATAATATAAAAAGTATTTTGAGTAATGATATAGCAATTTTTAGTGGCGCCTTATAGTCGCCATTCGAGTGCTAAGGGTTAACAAATGCTTTGACGTTGACTTCTCGCACGATTTTGTATCTCTATTCAAATTTCGAATATCAAATCATAGTCGGTGCACCGTGAAAGGATAAGTTAAAGCGAATTATCAATTTCCGAGTAGAATAACGTTTGTTTCCTGGAGTGACTGAACTAGAAGTGGAATTGTTTCGCAAATTGCTCATTGAAGGTGCTGAGATGCTACTTCGAAATGCATTAATTTTCATTCTGTTTGGAGGAGGAATAATTAACACTTTGAGTGCCAAACCAGAACCTCCAAAAGTTCCATGAAACCAAAGTAAGTTATTTAATGAAATAAAAGTCGAAAATAATTATATCTGTGATATTGAGTAGTCTTCCAACTTTCTTGCATTTTACAGATCCCAATCAAATTTGGTACAATTAATATATTAACGTAAAAATTCATTTTAAAACATGGACAAATAATTCCGTCACCCACATCTGGGTCACATGACGGTCAACGTGTTAACACGTGAATTATTATTTATTTTTGAAGAATCTACTGGTAAAAAGCTAGAGCCATTAACAGGGCGTGTACAGGCTTATATTTGAATCAGACAATTTTTATTTTGCTTACAGATCGACTCACAAAATTTGGAACATTTGAATCCTGAACTTAAGGGGTTATATACAGTTAGGAGGCCCCAAAAAAGCAATTTTTTAAGAATTTTTCCTGAGAAGATCTTTACATCAATTAATGTAAAAATTTGTACACATATTATGGTAACTTTTAACTGTATTTTAACATTTTTTATTTGTAAAACTAATAATTTTGAAACCTGCTATAGCTGATCTCCTGGAGCTCCTCTAAAAAAAGGCGCTTTGCGGTGACCACTATATCTCTGGACTGGATCATCAGAAATGAAAAAACCAAACTGATTTCGTCAAAGAAATGTATAATCTAGTAATTAATCGAAGGAATAAGCAAACTAAAATTTTGTGACAAAATGGCAGCTTTTCAAAGAAAAAAATCGATTTTTCACAAAAATTTTGGCCTTAAATTGTTTATAAAAAAAAAATATTCATCCGAGAGAAAAAAGCTTCGATTAATTACTAAAAAATATACTTAAGAAGCTTGTGTTAAAATTTGAGAGTGATCGGTTCAGCCGTTTCCGAGAAATCTTGGTCACCGACTTTGAAAACACAGTTTCGAGAAAAACGCGTCGAAAGATCGCGTTGAAATGCTCTGACGCTCTCAAACGCTCTGACACGTCTTTACAAATATGCGTGTAACTTCGAAAATAATTGCCGGATTGACTTGAAATTTTTTGTGCGTATACTTAAATATATGTACATTACGAAAATTAAATAAAAAGAAATCTATAACTAACTGTATATAACCCCTTAACCCTTATGTGGGCAGCCGGGTACCCGGGTACCCCTTTCTATGTTTGCTCTAATAATTTGGTATGTTTTTATGAAGATATCGCAAAACCGCCCTGGATCCCCATTATTTAGAAGGTTCTCTGTCGATTTATGGTTACGGATTTAAAATTGATGCAAAACATATTAAATAATAAGGCTTCAATCTTATTTATACGGTTGTTGGGTAACCGGGTACCCGGGTACCCATACATAGGAAGTTGTAGTTGGATGCTTATGAAGGGAAGTTTTACAACACAATCATACAACACACAAATTTTTTCAATTGGTATTATTTTATTATTAGTATAGTTACTATTATTAACCAATAATAGGACAATTTTTACAAACTGTCAGAGTATTTGCGTGTTCGTCGGAAAACTGGTTTTATACAGTTTTGACAATATTTTCGTGTCTTTCTACGTTTTCTATCAGGGTCAGCTTGGTATATATAACATGAGCCTACAACTCTTTTTCGTCCAGTTTTACCTCGTTGTTGTACAGTGCCTGAAGTTGAAGGAACGTCGGTCATGTTGGTGACTTATGCAGCATGCTTTCTATTGCTAATTTACAAGAGAAATGTCTCATCACTTGAACATTGGTTGGTCGACTTCTAATTATTGGAAGACAAAAGTTCCTCTCTCACTTGGCGTAAAAATATTCGGCGATTATTGGATTTGTTAGGCAACATATCGTTATTAGAAATATATATGATGTATGAGGCAAGAGCAGCAATGTCAACTATGTAAAAAAAAAAATGCTAATGGCCATCTGTTAGTACGTCTTTGCATACTGTATCGTCTCAAAATTTGATCCATCATGTCGACACCAGATTTTGTTTTATTATGGAAGTGGACTATTTCTGGTTTCCTCTTTGACCCAGAAACAACATTATCATTGTGCATTGTGGATAGTAACACAACAAACTTTTCTTTATTTTTGGCACATATGAATATATTGTAACATTTTGGTTGTGACCAAATAAAGTTGAATACTGTTGTACTGTTGTGTAAGTCGAAGAGTCAAATACCGTACGTCCACATACGAATAGCATAAAAGTTTGATCTTAGCATTGAGTTATACTATTTTTTTAAAGCAGTTGCTTCACTTAAACTGTTTAAAACAATACTTAGTATACCATAGACAAAAAAACTAAAAGTTATAGGAAAGCATGAAAGTAAAATTGTCACTTTATTTTTTATATATCGGCACCGAACGCTCGGGGTACCCGGGTACCCCGGTTGCCCAACAACCGTGAAAAGTTTGGTTGCCCACATAAGGGTTAAGCCGTAAGCGACAGTAATTTGTTATTTCTACGACTATTTCGAGCTACCTCAGCTGTCGACAAATTGGCTGCAGAACAGGAGCTTCCGGAGACGATTTGTCACGTCACACGTTTTAACGTACACATACCTTTTTAGCATCCCGGTTCCCGAAACTAAATAGCGATACCGTGTCATGGACCTCGAGGTGCGAAACGGTCCTTAACGCTAGGCGTGTAACCGATGCGGGTCTCCTCGTGGTGGATTTCCACCGCCATAACCGGGGCGCGGTGTGTGCGGCAACAACTAATTTCTGGGTCGAGCTGCGCTGAATACACAAAAATCAACAGACACAGACGTAAAATCGTAATCGTAAGTTTAATTAAGCTAAACGCGACAACTCTCCTGAGTCAATATATACACGCGTTAACTACCTTCTCGAGTGAGTTTCGTCCCAACAAACAGAGGAATGAAAGACAACAGTTTATTTCTAAAGTGACTGCACGCAATTGGAATTGTGACTTAATTTTATGGCTGCTAGTCTGCAAGAAAATTAACTGAAACACGACTGTTATAGAAAAAATATAATAAAGTAATTCTAAATATGAGGAAATACAGGGTGTTCCAAAAATGTTCCTTGAAACAGATGATTCCTGGGGTATTCTGAAAAGTTTTTTTCGATTTGAATTATCCCCTCCAAGTTTGTACCATTTTTGGACACCCTGTAGACATGTGGAATAAAATAGTTTAGGAATCTTTAAAGTTTTCTTAAAAGAACGGTTAACTTGAGACCGGTAATTCTTTTGAGAATTTTCTTCTCAATAATAATAACTTACAAATTACTTCAAAATTTATTTTGCATAAAAGTCTGTAGTATAATAATAAATATGTATTGCATAGAAATGTGTGGATATTTCATATTGAGAAATAAACGTGACCGCAAGGCTATAATACTATGTTATAATATATTAAGATTGTAATATTATGTATGTAATACAGAATGCAGAATAACCTCTTATCGGAGGTTACAACTGTACAATAAAAAAAAAAAACGTGACCGTAAGCTTCTTCTATTTTATTCCTGGGTACTAATTATTTAGAGTGATTTCAAGCTCGGGAGGCCTCGGTAAACATAACACGGCTCGGATATGTCTCCTGGACGATACATGACGCTGGCAAGAACCATGTTGTTGACATGTATCGAGAATTCACCGTATTCCCTTATTCCCGACCCGGTCTAAGAGAACAGGTATTTTGTAATTTAGAATTCTATTTCCGGAAATCTGAAAAATCTAGAATTTTAATATTTCCACTGCAATTTTCAAAAATAGTAAACGGGCAAATTTTCACCCCGAGGAACGTGTGAGGGTTGAACGCAACGCAGCTCTGTCTTTGAATATTATGCTGCGTAGCACGGCGCTTTCAATAAATTAAAGTAATTAATTAATTTGGCTACCTTTGAATAATTTGCGAAACTCTGAACACGTATATGTGACACGTTGGTGCAAGATTTAAAAACGACACCCCGTACATGCTGTGATATCGGAGAGAATAGATCGCGCGATTTCATCTGATCCATCGTATAGATCTAAGCAGTTACGGTTACGGATCTCATCAAAGTCGTACGAAGTAGCAATTTCATTTCGGTTCGTTGGTCTCTCGTACTTCTCTTGCTCGGATTCTTGCTGGAATAAATATAGTAACCTTGTAAAGGGTCTATACTATAGAAGATTCTGAAACAAACCTGTACTGATCCGCTTTAGCCCGAAACGATTCAATTTCAACAATCCCAACTAGCAGACGATATATACATGGGTAGAACCAGCGGTGGCCACGCGCGGATGCCGCTTCTACTATACTTCAGACCCTCTTCAAGTGTCATTGTTATGAAAGGATAACGAGAATAGTTAATGACAGCGATTCCCACGTCCGACGCAGATGGCACTAGCTGGCACCGCCGCTTAGCATTTTGGTTTTCTTGACAGCCCAGGCGGAATGGAGGGAATATTGGTTTACTTCGCAAGAAGTAGAACCCGCTGCTGAACCACCGAACCGGAACACAGTCTTCCAAAAAGGTAATGCGCGATCCTTTAGTGCTGTCTGTTTAGATTGAAATCAAATAGGTATGCTGTAGGTTGTAAAATTCCAGAATGCAAGTACTCCGGATGATGGCTAGGTAAAGAACACGGTTTCACTCTGTCCTAGCCGCAAACGAGGGGAGGGAGCACGAATTGAGGGGAAAGAGTTACCCTCTCTTTTCCAGCACCGGATTATGCGCGACAGAGACGCAACGCGTCACGTGACCGGGCCGCGGCGGAAGCGTGGGGAGTAGCGCGGTAGAAGGGGAAATTAGAGTGGGGGAACTGGTCTTGATCTGGCGATACTAGTCCAAGCTTCCCTACCCACAGTCCACAGATCAGGGGAATTGACTCGAATAGAGGGGAACAAGTTACCCTCTCTCTGCCAGCACCGGAGTATGCGCGACAGAGACGCAACGCGTCACGTGACCGGGCCGTGTCGGAAGCGTGGGGGTACAGCGTCATCGAAGGGGAAGGTAGGGGAGACAAATCTTAACACTTTACCGACCGCTAGCGGTTCAACAGCATACGCACATCCGACCGGCCGCTCAGGCGCAGATTCAAAATTAAATAAAAATGTGGGAGCTTACAACGCAATTGACACAACTGAGCAACGTACCTCATTGTCAGTACTAAATAACAAAACACTGTTCATATAACGATAAAGATTGTTTATCGATTGTTTATCGATTGTTTATATCGGTTGTTTGTCGGCTCTCGGTCGGTAAGCGTTGGCGACAAAAAGCCTATTAATAGGCTACCGGTCGGTAATGTGTTAACACTAGAACTACCGAGCACTAAATGCAACTGGCATACATTGCCTTATAATAACAACAAAATTGCATTTCTTTAGATTTTGTTTCGGTTTTGTTGGAATATCTACTTCGACAGAGAAGTTTATTAAAAACTTTTCTGACGGGAACATTTATCATTTCAATATTTCTAAAAGAAAAAATTAAGAGCAAGTCATTTTGACTCGTCCGGTGGTTCTAGTGTTAATCTGGCGACTCTGCTCCTACCAACGCACACACTGTCGCTATTGTACGAAGACAACGGAGACAATAAATGAAATTGTATCTAATGAATACTAGAAACTGTTGAAAAGAATATTTAAAGCATCAGATACACATATTAAGGAACGATATCTACCTCTTTGTATTCGAGTAGTTTAGCATTTCTTATTAGTGTTGATCAGTATGTCATTGAGAAGAGTGTGGACGAAGAAGTGGCAATCAACTAGGGACAGCCCCCCGTAATCGACTCCATAATCTTACGATATAGGATAAAATGATAACATCCGCTCCGTATTTTCATGTCCCGTGAAATTAGTGGAAAAATAATACAGCATGCACATGTTATCGGTATATAATATTTTTGCCTAGGAAATGGTACGTTGAGCGTGATTTATGCGATACTAATTTCAATAAAAGCAGGTATGCAATAACATGTCGCCCAAGACGTAGAAAATAACAGGCAAGAAAATTTATTGAGGACATATCGATTTTAAAATGGCGATGGGTGGTTGAAAATTTGGTTCAGAAAAACTTGTACATATCCGGCTTATCGAAATTGTTAAGGAAAGGATACATTTGCCACTTGTTTCTTGCAATTAATAGGCGAAACTTTTATTTTCCATAAAAATCCGCAGTCCATTAATAACATTCATTTCTAACTTGTTCATTCTGCCCGACAGTGGAATCGTCAAAGCAACAGGACGGTGCAGGACACATTGAATCATAATACTACAGAATTATTAAACTGCATCCAGGAGGACTTTCATTACAATTAATATATCTCGAAACTCTCTCAACTCGAATGTTTAATATGCTATGGGGCACGCGGAATTTATGAAATAATTATTATACACAAAGAACAAATGTGTAATTTAAGCCATAGTGTTAACGGGAGAAATATTTTATAGAGGTCAAATTAACAATATGATTAAGAGACCGGGAAAACTGGCTACCGCATTTGCACTGCATTCGTTTGATTCCTACATATTTAATGATTCCATTACGACCTACAGAGAACTTCAACCATGGTTTATGGCGCACTTTAGTACTCTCTGTTCATATGTATTTCATGTTGATCTTTCGCGTGTTAATATATTATTTATAAACATTCCTTTAATTTTACTACAAAATAAGGACAGCATCGCTTGTTAGCAAGAATATTTAATTTATCTAAATAATTTTTCATTCGAAATATCTGATCCAAGAAAATTGAATATAATTTACAAAATGACTGTCCAGCTGTCATTATTGAAGTATGAAATATTTTTTTATTAAACTTCAGTTATACGTCTTCGGGAAGGAAGAATGAATGTTGCATACCTACTACTTTACATTTTCCAAGGCTTGAAAAGAGCACTCTCAGATAATCATGCGGGAAACATGCTAATTACGTGCTCACAATCCCATATTCTTGACGATAATCCTTGTTAATATAAAAGCAACTTTAGGATACAACCGGAATACGCATTCTACACGCTCGCGGGAAATTCTAGATTCTCTGTGGATTATTCTGTCTCATCATGAATATTCCCAAGGAGAACCTGGAAATTCTAGGAATGCTGTAGTTTGTTATTACATGAGCCTCCGTAACTTTGTGGGTACGCAACGAAACTAAAAAGACTGTTCAGCATGAATACGTTGAATCAATTGTAAACTTTCCCAAGAAGAATATAATATAAATTGTTTCGTCAACAAACGGCAGAACTTCGTTATTAAACCTCTCAACTATATTTCCTGCAATGTTGTGCACGTACAGACGATTCAATAAGATTAAATCTCTTCCTTTGAATGAAATTTATGATCAATGTTAGTCTGCTGTTTGAACCTGCCTGTCTACTATTATAATTCTACATTATTAATAATCGAGCATATAAAGAGAAAAATTGCTACGTTGTACTCTTGAACAGTTTAATAATTCTACATTATTAATAATCGAGCATACGAAGAGAAAAATTGCTACGTTGTACTCTTGAACAGTTTACTCAAGTACAGTAAAGTCTTGATCTAAGCCCCCCACTGGGGGGCACACCACGCGAGGGAAAATTGATGATCAATGTTAGTCTGTTGTTTGAACCTGCCTGTCTACTATTATAATTCTACATTATTAATAATCGAGCATATAAAGAGAAAAATTGCTACGTTGTACTCTTGAACAGTTTACTCAAGTACAGTAAAGTCTTGATCTAAGCCATTCACTGGGGGGGGGACACCACGCGAGGGAAAATTGATGATCAATGTTAGTCTGTTGTTTGAACCTTCCTGTCTACTATTATAATTCTACATTATTAATAATCGAGCATACGAAGAGAAAAATTGCTACTTTGTACTCTTGAACAGTTTACTCAAGTACAGTAAAGTCTTGATCTAAGCCATTCACTGGGGGGGGGACACCACGCGAGGGAAAATTGATGATCAATGTTAGTCTGTTGTTTGAATCTGCCTGTCTACTATTATAATTCTACATTATTAATAATCGAGCATACGAAGAGAAAAATTGCTACGTTGTACTCTTGAACAGTTTACTCAACTACAGTAAAGTCTTGATCTAAGCCCTCCACTGGGGGGCACACCACGCGAGGGAAAATTGATGATCAATGTTAGTCTGTTGTTTGAACCTTCCTGTCTACTATTATAATTCTACATTATTAATAATCGAGCATACGAAGAGAAAAATTGCTACTTTGTACTCTTGAACAGTTTACTCAAGTACAGTAAAGTCTTGATCTAAGCCATTCACTGGGGGGGGGACACCACGCGAGGGAAAATTGATGATCAATGTTAGTCTGTTGTTTGAATCTGCCTGTCTACTATTATAATTCTACATTATTAATAATCGAGCATACGAAGAGAAAAATTGCTACGTTGTACTCTTGAACAGTTTACTCAACTACAGTAAAGTCTTGATCTAAGCCCTCCACTGGGGGGCACACCACGCGAGGGAAAATTGATGATCAATGTTAGTCTGTTGTTTGAACCTTCCTGTCTACTATTATAATTCTACATTATTAATAATCGAGCATACGAAGAGAAAAATTGCTACGTTGTACTCTTGAACAGTTTACTCAAGTACAGTAAAGTCTTGATCTAAGCCATTCACTGGGGGGTACACACCACGCGATGGAAAATTGATGATCAATGTTAGTCTGTTGTTTGAACCTGCCTGTCTACTATTATAATTCTACATTATTAATAATCGAGCATACGAAGAGAAAAATTGCTACGTTCTACACTTGAAGAGTTTACTCAAGTACAGTAAAATGTTGATCTAAGCCCCCCACTGGGGGGCACACCACGCAAGGGAAAATTGATGATCAATGTTAGTCTGTTGTTTGAACCTGCCTGTCTACTATTATAATTCTACATTATTAATAATCGAGCATACGAAGAGAAAAATTGCTACGTTCTACACTTGAAGAGTTTACTCAAGTACAGTAAAATGTTGATCTAAGCCCCCCACTGGGGGGCACACCACGCAAGGGAAAATTGATGATCAATGTTAGTCTGTTGTTTGAACCTGCCTGTCTACTATTATAATTCTACATTATTAATAATCGAGCATACGAAGAGAAAAATTGCTACGTTGTACTCTTGAACAGTTTACTCAACTACAGTAAAGTCTTGATCTAAGCCCTCCACTGGGGGGCACACCACGCGAGGGAAAATTGATGATCAATGTTAGTCTGTTGTTTGAACCTTCCTGTCTACTATTATAATTCTACATTATTAATAATCGAGCATACGAAGAGAAAAATTGCTACGTTGTACTCTTGAACAGTTTACTCAAGTACAGTAAAGTCTTGATCTAAGCCATTCACTGGGGGGTACACACCACGCGATGGAAAATTGATGATCAATGTTAGTCTGTTGTTTGAACCTGCCTGTCTACTATTATAATTCTACATTATTAATAATCGAGCATACGAAGAGAAAAATTGCTACGTTCTACACTTGAAGAGTTTACTCAAGTACAGTAAAATGTTGATCTAAGCCCCCCACTGGGGGGCACACCACGCAAGGGAAAATTGATGATCAATGTTAGTCTGTTGTTTGAACCTGCCTGTCTACTATTATAATTCTACATTATTAATAATCGAGCATACGAAGAGAAAAATTGCTACGTTGTACTCTTGAACAGTTTACTCAACTACAGTAAAGTCTTGATCTAAGCCCTCCACTGGGGGGCACACCACGCGAGGGAAAATTGATGATCAATGTTAGTCTGTTGTTTGAACCTTCCTGTCTACTATTATAATTCTACATTATTAATAATCGAGCATACGAAGAGAAAAATTGCTACGTTGTACTCTTGAACAGTTTACTCAAGTACAGTAAAGTCTTGATCTAAGCCATTCACTGGGGGGTACACACCACGCGATGGAAAATTGATGATCAATGTTAGTCTGTTGTTTGAACCTGCCTGTCTACTATTATAATTCTACATTATTAATAATCGAGCATACGAAGAGAAAAATTGCTACGTTCTACACTTGAAGAGTTTACTCAAGTACAGTAAAATGTTGATCTAAGCCCCCCACTGGGGGGCACACCACGCAAGGGAAAATTGATGATCAATGTTAGTCTGTTGTTTGAACCTGCCTGTCTACTATTATAATTCTACATTATTAATAATCGAGCATATAAAGAGAAAAATTGCTACGTTGTACTCTTAAACAGTTTACTCAACTACAGTAAAGTCTTGATCTAAGCCCTCCACTGGGGGGCACACCACGCGAGGGAAAATTGATGATCAATGTTAGTCTGTTGTTTGAACCTGCCTGTCTACTATTATAATTCTACATTATTAATAACCGAGCATACGAAGAGAAAAATTGCTACGTTGTACTCTTGAACAGTTTACTCAAGTACAGTAAAGTCTTGATCTAAGCCATTCACTGGGGGGTACACCACGCGAGGGAAAATTGATGATCAATGTTAGTCTGTTGTTTGAACCTGCCTGTCTACTATTATAATTCTACATTATTAATAACCGAGCATACGAAGAGAAAAATTGCTACGTTGTACTCTTGAACAGTTTACTCAAGTACAGTAAAGTCTTGATCTAAGCCGAACGAAACTACAGGATCTTAGTAGTTTGCCTAACCCTACCACTGGGGGGGGCATACCTCTCGGGGACCATAAGCTCGAGCTGCCTCCGTCACCAAGCAGTGTAGAGAGTGTAAACATGCCGCGTCCTTTTCCACGTTCGGCGCGGTCAACGCGGTCACATGAAAATAGTAGTCCTACACGATCTATGTCACAGCACGCTAGGTTTGGGCTTAGGTCACTTCACTGCAGGGTACATACGACTCAGCTGGAACACCCAACTTAACCACCCTGTATACCCCGCAAAACGGTGGTTTTTTTTTTCAGCTGACGAGCGTGGGCGTGTCCCGGTAAAAATGCGTTCCGAGTCGGCGTTAACAGTTTCGAAACGAAGTTCGACAGGATGGAAAATGGCGGCGATCAGGCTCGGGCAAAGGGTCATCGTGGGACTCCGCATCGTATCGCTGATGAAAGCGGTACTTACACAGCCATCGGGAAGGCGCTTTACGAGGGAGCGTAAAAGTGGACCAGCCGTAAAAGTGGTGGCGGATGAAATCACAATTGCTTAATGAATTTGCGGGGGTACACGGTGAATTGGGGTCGGTGCCGCCTAACTGCGCTCGCATTAGCCCGTTGCTCCCGAGAGAGCGAGAGAGAGAGAGAGAGAGAGGGGGGAGAGACAGAGTGAGAAGGAGTGGAGAAGAGAGGGGACGATATAGGGAACCCTGGTTGTGCGGGGGTGAGGGGGAGGGGGTAGGGGGGCTATTACACCGAATTCGCCCAGGAATTTGCATATATAACACAAGCAGAGACCCCGGCTGCAGAAGAGGAGGCAGGGGAGCCCGGATAAGTGGCTGTCTTTGAGTAGCTGAAACATAAGGATTATTCAATTAATATATTCATTGAAGTACACCGGAGCGCTAGGAAAATTTACCATCGGATCCCACCTTGCCGAGGAAAAATGGGTCGAAGTGCCGTTTAATGCTAACGTCCGGTATAATCCAACACGCACACACACGCGCGCGCTCGCGCACACACACACTACAGCCTGATTGATCGAAAACGACGTACTTCGTGGCAAGCTGCTATTAGACGCAATGTCAACGTTACCTGCGTCGCGTCGTGCAACGAGGAACAAGTCGCCGCGACAAGATGCACGATTGATTGAATTATACATATTCAAGAATGTTGAACAGATTGTTAGCGTTTGTCGGAGAAGGCGAATTCAATTCTCCCTTGCTGGTGTACAGTGGCTCCGAAAATTATTGACACGGTGAATTTTCGATTTTTGAGATATTGATTTAAACTAACAAGTAAATTTTTCCACCTGTCACAAGGCTTCAATCTTAAACATACATAATAACACCGAATGTAACAATATTATAATGAATATTGTATATAAACACCACTTTGAATAATTAATTATTATGTTTTTAGCTAATTCCGATGTTAAGGTAGTTAAATGGACATAGTCAATGCCCAAAGAATTAATTGTATATTGCATTGTCGTCATCAAGGATTATTAATGGTAGAAAGAATATTGACAATGATTCAATTTCATTTAAATGTACATCCGTGAAACAACATTAACATTTAGAATGCAAACAGTAATATTAATTACATGCGACATCATCGAATGCAGTAATCAAGATTCCATTTATTTAGGGAAGCACGTCACAGTGTCCCATCGAACGTTAAAATAATTTTCGTTGATATTAACTCGAGTCTAAATTAGATTTACGAAGCTGTTGAGGTCGACTGTACTTTGAAATAAAAATGTTTGCCTCGAAAATTTTGCGTTTCCTTGAAAGAGGTGATTCCTGAGATCGTTTGAAGTAATTTTTTCCTTTGCGAAAATGTTCTCCGCGGCTTCGTCAAGGAATTACGGTGAATTCTCGATATATGTCAACCACACGGGTCTTGCCAGCGACAAGTATCATCCAGGACAGATACCCGAGCCGTGTTATGTTTACCGAGCTTTACCGCCTCTTCGAACTTCACGGGGTATACCCCGCGGTAGTGGGGATAATTTCGCGACGTTTATCGTCCAAGCTTTGGCGACATATATAGAGAGAAATCAGTATAAACAGAAAACTTTTTACTGAGGAATTTTTTAAATGTACACGCATAGATTAACAAATACATACTATTGGGGCAAGTTAACAATATAACTAATGAAAAAAAAATATAAGTAATGTAAAAGAAATATAATTACGCAATTTTCAATGAAAGTATTGGTAGATTTTGGTAGGAAATGCGTATTATGAAACAATCTGGTTCTTATATGCTCGAGAAACGGATCATTTACCTTAATGCATTCATCGATACGTTCAAGCTATACGAAGCTGCCGCAAATTTGGCACTAGAAATCATAAAATTTATACGATGCGAACTGTTACGATACACGTTAAACCTCGTGCTATTTCTCCCTCTGAAAATGAAATTTAATGCTCTCCTGAGAAATACCGTAATCGGCCTACATGCGGTTCAATCGTGAATGTTGCACAGCCTGCGGACGTACAAATTTACGCCTGATGGATTTATTAATCTATTTCCGCGGTACACATTGCAATTAATTCATACCGTGCCGGCAAAAATAAAACGTTACGAGGGGACACTAAACGTTCCCACAGAGATATTACATATACAGTGGATCCAAAACCTATTTGTACAGTATATTTTCGGTTCTCCGGGAATTGTTAATATTTGAACAACGATAATTCCGTTAAAAAGAATGGTAGAATAATAAATCTGGACCATCATTTAAACCTTGAAGCTTCCACTTTCGCGGGCTATTATTCATTTACTTCCAGGATATTTTTGCATGATAGTGCAGGTGAAAAATTAAGCACACGTTTTTCATCGAAAATGCTACAAATTGAATCGTCTGTAAAAGCAACAACAAATTTTTTTTAACGAATCTATTAATGATTAATGTTTGAATTTTCTTCTTCTTAAAATCACTTTAAAAATCGCGATTCTCGTATATTCGGTGTATTGTATTCGTCGTACTGTGAGTATATTTATAATTACATTTACATATTCCGAGATAATTATTGAATTGTTTGTATTCCGCGTTCCTAATTACTTATGAATACATACGAGGCCAATTAATGAATGATGTGCATCATTTAAATATTTTACAAAGGTAATGTGCTCATTAGTCGACGTGAATGGGTAAAACGACCTTAAATAACAAATGAAGGAAACAAGAAAAAAGTAGAACAATGTAAAAGTGTGAAATAACTCAATGCTGGAAAGAGGAGACGTTTGCGTAACAGACCGCGAGCAATATTACAGGAAGCATAATCAGTAATTCATGTAACAGGTATATTTCTACCGTGTGACCCATATTTATTGTTATCCATTAACAGAAATGTATAACAATGCACTGATTTGTGTCAGTTGTCTGACCCCTTCCGAAAATAAAACTTAATGTCGTATTTTCCGTCAAATTTCGCATTGTAAATAAACGATGATGTCCCCTGAAAATAATTTGACATCAAGCAAAATTACTACTTAACAAGAAATAATTGATTTACCAAATATTATAGCCAATTAGCAAACGACATTTTCTGCCGATGTTTTGTGACGCGTGTCTACGTAAACATACGCGGAAAGTAAATAAATATTTGAATATTGATAAATTCCTTCGCATAGGATATTCTAATAACCTATATTCCGGGTAACGAAAATTCGATATATAAATTGATTCTAGTCTGCACTGATTGCCATGAAGATAGAATCGCGCTATCTAGATTGAAATCTCTATATTTCATTGGGGTATTCATTTACCGTTCATTATAATTAAACAATTTACAGTTTTAGCTCGCAGCTTTCTACACTTCTTTTTCTACAAAGCAGCGTCAAATTTAAAACATGGTACTGAATTTTAATTTGATTTTAAATTCTATATATTTTACATTTCTGACAAAATGCAAATGTAATGAAATATTTATATACTGTGCATAGTTACAAGGAATGCACACTTCTTTCAAAATTAATTTTTCTTTTTCTTTTTATTTCTAGAACCTCAAAAGAAATATGTTTATTGACCTTATTGTCGATTTCTAGTTTCTGTAAATATATTAATGAACAAACAACATGGTATGCCGTTATTTCTGAACCTTCGGTCACAAAATTCATAGTCGGAGTACGTCTGCATGAATTTCACGTTTGTACATCGAAATCAATATTAAGTTCCCCTGACAAATACTCGGAGAAGCATCATGCTCTTCGTGTCGTATGATGAAAACTGGGACAGCGGTGGTGTCGTGGAACATTTAAACGTTGTCCCCCCCCCCCCAACTGCCCTCGGGATAAAATTTCTATGTGTTTTTTAATACAGCGGGAAAACCAGGAAAGGTAAAGAGACAAATCGAATTTCGCCGGGGAACGTCGGAATTCCTTTATGATGTTTGATTTGCGAATGAGTCGACACATACTTCAGCATGGTGAGCTGTGATTTACTGTGCCCCGCTATATTTTATTGGCAGCAAGCCAGTTTATGAAGCCCTCGTAATAACGTTTAACCACGTTCAGCATAATTCTGTACGGAGATCGCACAATTGTAACATTCGTCACGAACAAAACGAAGGGCCCGCTGGGAAAAGACCGATTAATCTAGTCAGGTTCGTTTCCCTTTTCTCGAACGTAAATGGATTTCTCTTGTGCCGAGAAAAATTGCGAGGACCTCCTTTTCATATACAGTGGATCCAAAAAGTATTTCCACTCATCAGAAATTTATGTATTTTATTTTTCATTATTTTATGGAGCTAAAATGAGGAAAAAGTAACAGTCGTGTAAAGTCCTCATGATGTAACTCGGGGCCTTCCCCTTCTACGACGCTATTCCCCCACTCTTTCTTCCCCTTCTACGACGCCATTCCCCCACTCTTTCTTTTCCTTCTACGACGCTATTCCCCCACTCTACCTTCCCCTTCTACGACGCTATTCCCCCACTCTACCTTCCCCTTCTACGACGCCATTCCCCCACTCTTTCTTTTCCTTCTACGACGCTATTCCCCCACTCTACCTTCCTCTTCTACGACGCTATTCCCCCACTCTACCTTCCCCTTCTACGACGCTATTCCCCCACTCTACCTTCCCCTTCTACGACGCCATTCCCCCACTCTTTCTTCCCCTTCTACGACGCTATCCCCCCACTACACCTTCCCCTTCTACGACGTTATTCCCCCATTCTACCTTCCCCTTCTACGACGCCATTCCCCCACTCTTTCTTCCCCTTTTACGACGCCATTCCCCCACTCTTTCTTCCCCTTCTACGACGCTATTCCCCCACTCTACCTTCCCCTTCTACGACGCCATTCCCCCACTCTACGTTCCCCTTTTACGACGCCATTCCCCCACTCTACAATTTTATTTCGATTCAGAGGAACCGAATAATGTTCACAATTTTCTCTTTGAAATCATCATCACGAGTCTAAGTCGATATTATTTATATGGCGATGGGGTTAAAAAAATAATTTTTTGGGTGACGAAATGTTAGGCTCGATGCAAGGAGATATATAAAAAGTAGAATATTTTGTAGTATTATTATTACCGCAGCACTATGAAGCTTTGGGATTTTATAGCGTCGTGTTAACACATTTAGGTATTTCCCTAGCGGAACGTTATTCAACGCGCTGCGGAAGCGAAGCAGTTTGATTTTCCTAATATTGGTTCTATCTGCTTTATGGCAGGAACATTTGTCTGAAAGCTGAATGATTCGACTTCTATTTGATCCACGTCAATGCAACTTCGTGAGATTTCGCAATTCCAGAACTTTCTGTTAGATTGAACTTCTCTAAAATACTGCATCTCAACGAAAAAATTGAAAATGTTGAAAATTCTATTGTTTGTTATAGTAGTATATTGATACATTGATTCTCTCCTAAACACGTAAAATTATGCAAGTATCATTGTGTTACATTATACTTTAAAATAATCCATTGAGGAATTCACACATACATTTTTGTTCAAACACACATAATTTTTTATGTAAAAATTGTAATATATCCCAGGAACTGGCAAAATTTATAAAGATAACACTAATACAGATAGAATTTCTGCTGAAGTTGTGAATGTACTAAAGTTCATTAGTTTATATTTCGTAAATTAAAAATTACATATCCGTACAGTTGTAACTTGTTAAGAAATGATTTATAAACGATTTAACTGTACAATGTCATTCAATTGTTGCCAAAAAGACATTAAAATGTCACTTTCGTTTTGGAAAAGAGCCGGTTGAACTGACAGAAATAAAGAATTGTTTGCGAAAGAAAGAAGATAAAGCATTTGGAGGAGATCCAACGAAATGCTCTGACAAAAAATCTTCCTGTACACTGTAAATCACGGTGTAGAATTCCATTACAGTGTTGGCGAGTTTTTCTTGGTATAGTTGGATTTATTAAAATTTAGTATCACATACTCGGCGAAATAATGAATTCCGATAGTATCAGACTGATCTCGTAAACGAAAATTTTCAAAATTATATCTTCCAATCAGATAACACTCCAATACGTCACACGGCTTAAAATTATTCATGAAAGAACTACCTATGTGACTCCTGAGTTTTCTAACTAATGCAAACGATTTTTATTTTGCATAAAAATCTGCAATCCAAATTAATCACGTTTCGCCCACCCACGGCTTATGATTTCTATCACAACTACCTTCATCTTCTCTGCTTGGTTCGTTCATTCGTACTTGACATACATGGGATTCATTCTTGTTTTACGGTAGCGACATATCATTTCTCTGATTAGAACTTTCCAGTATGCATTTTGCAGTTTACTTTACTACTCCCATTTATTGCCAACTGAGCTACAAACTTTAGTTTAGCAACGGAGGGTTTGTGGTCTCCCCGTGCTTCTCAATAGCAGTTGTCGTATCATAAACCAGGGCAGACATGAGACCACATCTGCGGGCCGGTGTCGTTACCTTGAATATATTTTTATTTTTTTTCTAAACCGTAAAAACGTGCGCATCGTATATCTCTGCTCCGAAACTGATACTTTCGGATCGAGTATTGCGGAAAATGAGAGACTACCTTGTGTGCATATTTAATATAATTTATACGTCATTTTGACGAGTTCGTATAAACGAGGTTCTAGTGCAAGCCCACGGTAAATAAGTTCGCAATCATTTCCAATTTTTTTATCTTCAGAACAAAATCTTTGCCGATTAACACTTTGACTGCCAAACTAGAAACCTCAAAAATTCCATATAATCAAAGCAAGTTATTTAACACGTTGACTACCGGACGGATTTTCCATGATTTGTCCCAGGCGCCAACATGAACTTTTCATTATGCGATGCATATTATGATGAAATATAGTTCCCAGCAAATAATATGAGTTATAAAATCATGTTTGGAGCATTTTTTTTGGTGGGGGTCACCGGTGGCCCTCACGGCGCTGTAGCAAAGTCGAGTGCCGGTCACCGGTGACCCCCACGGCAGTTAACGTGTTAATGAAATAAAAATTGAAAAAAATCAAATGTATGATATTTGGTAGTTCTTCAACTTTCTTAGATTTTACTGATCCTAATCAAATTTCGTACAATGAATATATTTTGATATGAAAATTCATTTTAAAACCTGGACAAATAATTCCGTCACCCATATATGGGTGACATGGCACTCAATGTGTTAAACTTCACCACGGGAACCCAGAAATTTTCAAGTTTCCACTGTATAATCCCGTACATCTCGACGAGAAAATGTCAGAAATCGAAGTTTCAAGGCGAGGAATTGACTGGTTCAAAAGTTATGCGTGCTCAAATTTGAGCGATTCGAATGCCAATGGTTAATTTCAAGAGTCTCTCGAGCAGTGACGACAAGGTTGTCTCCAATCGTCTGAGTCAATGTGTTTTCGGCACTTCGGACGGTAAAATAAAGTTAACTCGGTAAACAGGACCGCTTGCCAAATTATTCTAGCCTTTATACGTGAAGGATTAGGAGCAAACAGCATGTTCCAGTTGCCGCGAAATGAATTGAACCGAGCAGAGCGCATGCGCTGGCTGAAGATAAGAGCACAGTGCGACCTACGGGTCTCGTATTTTCTGTTCCGAGAAAATGATGGAGCAGAGGCTCTCACAAACAGGACCGCTTACGGTACAATAGCATGATATACGGGGCACAGTACTGAATGAGCACCTTATTAACTGCGTCGGGGTTTCCGCAGTGGGCAACCCGGAACATAAGGGTGTGTAGGGACTCGTGCCTTTCTTATCTCTCGTCCAGCCCTACGGTACCCTCCTCTTTCGGATCAATTCGGCGAGAAAGACCTACGGGGCTTCCGTTTTTACCCGGAAATACAAAAACCGTCCGCCAGTCAATTAAACGATCGCGAAATCGTATTCACGGTCCTCTATAATAACGTTATCGGAACCGCGCGGTGTGACTGTAGAGGATGATTCACTAGAAACAGAATACCTAAATATAGTGGACTATAGTTGGCATAAACGTACAGTAGCGGACAAAAGTTTAAGACGATGATTTGTAATTTTGATTATACACACAATATACAAATACTATTTTTCTATTCTGTCCGTTGTTTTATAGCAATACAAATATGTGTTTGACCTCCTTGATCTCAATGTTCTGATCGTCAAATGTCAACAATGTAACAGTTCCAGTCGTTTGTTTCCTCTGACCGTTTGTGAACCGCAGACATAAGTTTAAGACGATCCGTCTAACAAGCGATTTCTATTACATTCTTTCAACAATTTGGTATACAAATATTGAAATTAGTGTCTAGTGTGTTTTTTGCTGCTTCAAATTTATCTACAGAGGAAGAAAGTATGGGTAAAGCTCGGAGTTTGCTACCAAACGAAAGGGAACACATCGTAAGACTACGAAAACAAAAAATGACACTTTCCAAAATAGCAAGTCTAATTAATAAATCGGAAACTGCATGTAAGCAGGCCTGGTATAAATTTTTAAAGACTGGCAAGTATTCTGATCAATCAAGAAACGGAAGACATCGAGAAACAACGCCATAAACGGATCGTCGGATTCACCGCTCATGTGAAAAGGACCGTTTTCGTTCTGCAAGTGATATTGCAACTGAAATAAACGTGAACAATAACACACACACATTAGTGCTAGAACTGTTAGAAAACGTTTAGAAGATTTTAATTTAAGAGGACGAAAACATCGCAAGAAACCAATGCTTAGTTCAAAAAATCGGAAAATGCGACTTGCATTTGCTAAAGCTCATGAACATTGGACGAGTCAAGATTGCCAAAAAGTACTATTTTCAGACGAATCAAAGCTTAATCGTGTTGCTTCTGATGGATTACGATATGTAAGACGTCGAATTGGTGAAGATTTAAAACCACAATGCGTTTTATCCACAGTTAAACACCGAGGTGGTAGCGTTATGGTGAGGGCGTGTTTTTCTCGCACTGGCCCTGGTCCGATACGTCGTATTGATGGAATCATGGATCGTTTTCAGTATATGGATACATTGAAGAATACCATGTTACCATATGCACACAATAATATGACTGATAGTTTCATATTCCAAAACGACAACGATCCAAAACACACGGCCCGAGTTGTGCAAAATTTTTTTCATGAAAAGAATATTACTGTACTAACGTGGCCTTCGCAGTCACCTGACTTGAACCCAATTGAAAATCTGTGGAGCATAGTAAAGAAAAGTGTGGAAAATTATAAACCAAAAAATCTGAGTGATCTTTACTCTATAATACAAACAGCTTGGAGTAACATTCCTGTTGATAAATGTGAAAAATTAATAGATTCGATGCCGAAAGGGTGTGCTGAGGTGATAAAAAATAACGGACTTTGGACAAAATATTAAATTAAAACAAACATTTGACACATTTTTCTTCTAAAGTGTTTCTTTTATGCATAGTCTTAAATTTTTGACCATGAGAATATAATACAGATATGTTTTCCTTTTGCATATTATTACTAATTTGTTCAGAAACATAATGTAAATCTTTGTTGTTAATATCTAAACAAATTATTAATCTGTTACTACCAAAATAAGGACACTGTATTTATGTTTTTCATATAAAGTAAATAATTACTTTCCTTCGTTCTTTTCGTCTTAAAGTTTATTCTTACCTCATTTGTTAGACCGTCCTTTCGTTTTAGCCCACACTGAAATATACAGTTGCTCGCAAATGTTTGCAAACGTTTCAGAGTACTGTACATTGTGTAAAATAAGTTCCCGGAATTTCTCACTTTCAAATCCCACAGTGCATGTATTGAAAAAATTTTTTTGTATAAGTAGGCAACATTGTATTTAGTTGTTATGCTTTTGGATGATTAAGTAAGCAATTTGAGTTTCATTTACAAATTCCGGGTACTTATTTTACATAATGTATTTCCAATTTTCTATCTTCGAATTGCGTGTAAGGTTGCTGCAAAAATAATTGCGATTGCATTTGTCGCAATTACGGGAATTATGCATTTTTTAGTGGAGATTTAATGATCGACAATTTTTCGTTTATAAACCCACGAGAAAAAAAGAATTCAGCTGGACCTCGATTTGGTGAAGTAGGACATTTTCTCAAAATACACTCATCCAGATTACCTTGCACCTATAAGATAACATTTCTCTAATAAACGTTATCTGTTTCAGGGAACAAGGAAGCATTAGCTTCCAGGAGGCCACCTACTTGTTCACGGAGAAAAAACGACGTTCCACTTACTTTTTAACACACCATCGTCTAAAATCAGATGGTCTGAAGACTCGTTTAATTTTACTAACCTGCTACAACTTTTAATTAAAACTGCTTCCTTTTAATTAAGCCTCACAAAGGAGGAGCATGTCTAACTTGGATATGCCGATGTTTATGATATTGGAATTTTTATTTTGTAGAAAGATCACAGCTGCGATCACGTTTCTTGTACGTTTGCAATTTATTCTCACGCGTAACGTGTTATGATCTTGGAATGACCTTAAATTCAGGAAGTTGCAAAATATGAAAGAAACACTTGTATCCGATGTTATACCTACGAATACTAAGCCTACATTATATAAAATACGCGTCTTAAAATCACGTACAAAGCTATTTGGTCAGATATACATATAGTAAGGAGCAAAACTGAACACACATACGACATTTTAACAAAAATAATTTTTTATTAAATATTTGCACGTAGAATACAAAAGAAACAAAATACTCAGTATTATCTGCAATCTATTGGCTTTTCAAAACAAACTTAACATTTGTGATATTATTATTATTTCGCTTCATACAATTTTTTTTCCTGTAGTCGGTTTCGCACCGCAACTAATTTTGAGTAAACATTTCAGATTTTCGTACACTTAATATTTCGTCCATGAACCTTTAACCTTGATAATTGCCTGAATACGTTTAGGCACACTTAATACTACATTTTCGCAATATTCTGGTGTAATAGAATACCACTGTCCCTGCACTCTTTGCCACAAATCAGTTATCGTTGTTGGGGAAGCACTATAGTTATTCTGTAACTTCATTTTTAAATATGCCCAGACATTTTCAATCGGGTTTATGGCTGGACTTTGAGCAGGCCATTCCATGGTTTGAAATGGTTGAGTTTGCAGTCAATTCTTTACGCTTTTCGCACAATGCCCAGGAGCGTTGTCATGTTGGAATACGACGTCACTCTCTGGTACCGGCATATTTTCAATTGTTTCCAGTACATTTTTTTCTAAAATATCCTTATACGTATACTGGTTCACCATAACTTCTATTCGATGTAGTAAACCTACACCGTACGCCGTAATACACCCCCACACCATAAGTGAACCACCGCCAAATTTTATTGTTTGTATTCACATGACGCGGTAAAAAAGGTTCGCCTTGGTTCTTCAAACACCAAGAACGTCCATCCGATGAAATTCGATTGATTTTAGATTCGTCGGAAAAAATTACTTTTTTCCATTTCTCTATATTCCAGCTTAAATATTTTCTTGCAAAATTCAGACGTGCCCTGACATTCTTTTTCGATAGAGCAGGTTTTTTTTTCTTCTCAATTGCTGTAAAATTGGCTTCTTTTAATACCCTTCCCAGATAGCACAGAGACGTCTTAAAGACGTCTTTAAGACGTCTGTCAAAGACGTTCAGACGTCTATTAGACGTCTGAATGGCCTACGAACGTCTTCCGAACGGCTTCTGAACGTCTCTGGAACGTCTTTGTGAAAAAACTGTACGTCTTAAAGACGTCTTTAAGACGTCTCGAAACAGACGTATTCAAGACGTCCCGAAACAGACCCCTAGTAGCACAAAAATATTAGATAGATATGTTTGTCAAATATTGAAAAAATATTTTTTAAGCCACATTTTTTCTTATGAGAAAAATATTGAATTTGAATATTGTACACATGTACAAGAAATATAAATTGAATGTTTGTTATAACAAAAAAATTAAATAAATAAAAAAAATAAATTAAAAGAATGTTTTTCAGCATATCCGCGAACATTAACATTTTATGCTTTATTTATTTATTTATTTATTTATAAATTAAAAAAAATTAAAAGAATGTTTTTCAGCATATCCGCGAACATTAACATTTTATGCTTTATTTATTTATTTATTTATTTATAAATTAAAAAAAATTAAAAGAATGTTTTTCAGCATATCCGCGAACATTAACATTTTATGCTTTATTTATTTATTTAATTTATAAATAAAAAAAATTAATTAAAAGAATGTTTTTCAGCATATCCGCGAACATTAACATTTTATGCTTTATATATTTATTTAACTTATTTATTTATTTAACTTATTTCTTTATTTATCTATTTATTTTGACGTATTACTTTTCTGTGCACTTCTTTGTTGATGAAATATTCCACTTTCTCTTCGAAAGGACCTTAAAAAATCACATTTAGAAATTTTTATGCAGTTGGCGAGATTCGAACTCGGGACTTGCCGTTTACTAGATGATGTGTTTCTGCGATTCTATTGCGAATATATATGTAATATATTCTAATAGTACTAAATTAACAATTTAGTTATTTAACTTTCCTAAATAAATAAACGTCTATTCGAAGGATGGAAAACTGCGTTATATTGCGTTGCGTGTGTACAGTTTGTAAAGCTTTTCTTTAGCAGTTTAGAATGAATGAAACATCAAGAAATGAAACGTCTTAAAGACGACTCGTAATAGCGACGTCTTTTACGAGACGTCTTTAAGACGTCTTTTCAGGACGTAAGACGTTCAGACCAAAAATGGACGTAAAACAGACGTCTTTAAGACGTCGCGTGCTATCTGGGTTCGAGCCGTCCACTTACTAATTTTCTTTCCAACATCGCTTTCTAATAACTTTGCAGCCATTGATGCCGTCGTTGCAATTTCTGAAGTAATGTATTTCGTCAATCTTCTCTTCTCCTGACAAGATAATCATTCCGGACGGCCTCCAAAAGATGCAAGGACTTTACTACAGTATTTTTTCCGTATCTTGTGTACAACTCCCTGACTGACGACAAATTTTCTATCAATTACTCGCGTTGATAAACCCGATTTTAATTGGAAAATGATATTATTCTTCATATCTTTAGATAATGGCTTCATGATGTTATATCGATGCGTGTTAACGCATGAACAACGATAAACTAATAACTACTGAACTCCTGGTCGTGGCATTGACCGTGATGGGCTACCAAATTGTTTACAAAATCTGTGTTTACAGTTCCTAATGTCGAGAAACTTAGTGCGGTACAAAACCGACTACACGAAAAAAAATTGTATGAAGCGAAATAATAATAATATCACAAATGTTAAGTTTGTTTTGAAAAGCCAAAAGATTGCAGATAATACTGAGTATTTTGTTTCTTTCGTATTCTACATGCAAATATTGAATAAAAAATTATTTTTGTTAAAATGTCGTATGTGTGTTCAGTTTTGCTCCTTACTGTAGTGCCATTTAAAAAAAAAAGTCAAGGTGACCTTAATTTTTCATTGAAATGACACTTTTTTCAAATGCTTAACGATGCAATTTGTAGAGAACTGATTAACTTTTGTTCGACAGAGTTTAATTTTGTCAGACTATTGGATGTGCCCCAAAATTTGGACTAAATTGCAGGCCACCCTGTGTATCGATCGATGTCAGGATCGATTCTCGTTACGCGGTTCGTATGATGCGAGCCGTGAATTAAAAAATTCGTAAGTTGTACGTCATTGTGCTCCTCGCAATACGCGCGCAATTTAAACCGTTTCATACATCTGCACTCGAGCTCCGTTCATATTGTTTGTTCTCCCCAGACGCCGCCGTTATTGTGAGGCTATGCAGAAATTGCTTTCTTGTAATTTATAGTTATGGGTATTTGTATATGCACTGTTGATACTCTCTGGACACAATTACACGGGAGAAACTGCTCGTTAAAACTGATGTTTACGGTTCAAGGGTTGATTGTTTGTTGACGTTTTCAAATTTCTGCACGAGGATGTTATAAAAATTTATAGCGCTTTACGAAATTGGACGGCGCGAGAGAACAGTGTTTTGAAACGCGTGCGGCAGCGGCGGCGACAACAGATTTAATTGTTCTCCGAATTTTTATGGTGTCATGTCTAACATTATTTTTATAACATGATTTTTCTAATTCAACTTAGAGAGACACGCTTTAACGTACAGTGAGTCACGAAAGTATTCGAACGCTCTGAACTGAAAAGCTTGAAGCTTAAAAAATACGAGTCATATTATGAATTTCAAAATACATTTGTTTCTATAATAACGTATGATAATCATGATTACATATATTAAATTTCAAGTGTCTTTGATAATATCAACACAAGTTATGAAACATTTCTTGTTAACATCAACTAAATGAACGTCACAAAACTATTCGAACGACTAAATTCAAAATAGAGATTTTAAATAAATGTAGTGTTTTAATATTTTGTCGGACCACCACGAGCACTTATCACAGCTCGTAAACGCCGTTGCATGCTGTCAACGAAATTTTCAGTAATATCCTCTTTTATATGACTCCAAATTTCCACAATTGTGGTTTTTAATGTTTCTTTTGAGCTAATATTATATTTACTAAGTTGTCTACTAATTTCTGCCCATAAGTGTTCTATGGGATTAATGTCCGGACTTTTTGGGGGTGTTTCTAAAATGTGGGGAACGTTGTATATGATCCATTGTTTTACGATATGTGCGGTATGTTTCGGATCATTGTCTTGTTGAAACATAAAATTTTCTCCTAGCCCTAATTTTTCCGCACTTTGCATCAAATTATCTTTCAATATCTGCATATATTTATATTTATCTAATATGACTTCAATAATGACGAGGTTTCCGACACCACAGGCTCCCATACACCTTCATACCATTATGGATCCACCCCCATGCTTCACGGTTGGGTGTAAATTTTTAGGATCTTTTTCTCTGTTTGCTAATCTCCAAACCTTATGACATCCGTTAGAACCAAATACATTAAATTTGCTCTCGTCCGAGAAAATAACGCGTTTCCAAAAATCCTTATCTCTGTTGACATATTTTTTGGCGAAAGTTAGTCTCTTCTGCTTATTGACTTTGCTAATGAATGGCTTCTTTCTATGAATCCGACCATGAAAATTATTTTTACGAAGAATTCTTCGACAAAGTTCAGGACGAACTTGTTTTTTAAAACTATCAGCAACTAGTACTGCAAGTTGTGAACCAGAAATTCTTGGATTCTTCTTGATCTCACGCACAATTGTGTTCTCCTCCCTCTTCGTTAACGTTTTGGGTCGGCCAGAACGGACTTTTTTTTTAAGGATTCCAGTAGTTTTTAACTTTTTTACTATGCAATAAACGGTAGATTTACTTTTTCCTTAAAATTTTGCTATTTCGCCATAGCCCTTGCCTTCATTATGCCACTTAATTATCAATTTCCTGTCAGTGATGCTTGTTTCGGATTCTTTTGGGCACATTACTAAAACTTCTGCAATCTTATTAATACTTACAGTACTGAACACGGGAAGTGTGGAACACTAACTGGATCCGCGAATGTTTACATTTTGTCATATTGAAGGATTGTTTTGTTTTGGGAGGTTCGTCGTTCGAATACTTTTGTGACCTTCATTTAGTCGATGTTACCAAGAAATGTTTCATAACTAGTGTTGATATTATCAAAGACACTTCAAATTTAATATATGTAATCATGATTCACATACGTTATCATAGAAATAAAAGTATTTCGTAATTCATAATATGACTCGTATTTTTTAAACTCCAAACTTTTTATTTCGGAGCGTTCGAATACTTTCGTGGCTCACTGTATGTATCGCCGCAATATTAAATTCTGTATCAGCTGTGTGACACGGAGCGGTATTTACCATTTGCATTATCAGTGGCCGGCAATTGATGATGATAGCAGATTACTAACAAAATGTATTTCACTCACTGTCACTGTTTCTCGCTCTCATCTCTGACGTCCCGACTCAGAGGTGAGTAAGCCGAAAACAGATAACAGTGGTTAATTTCTGAGACACCTGTCGGTCCAGAGACTACGACAGTCAGTGAAGCATTGCTGAATTTCGATTGTTCTGAATCTCTCTGCAATCCAATTTCAATCTCCTTCGCTTTGGTAGGATACCAGGTGATTGATGTATAAGTAGAAACATTTTAAGACGTTAATTCCAGATTAATTACAAAATCAAGAAATCGATTGTCAGCGTCCTACAAATATTTCACAATTTTCAGAGACCGTTTCAGAATCAGTAGCAAAGTTTCACCTAAACATGAATAAAAGATTGCACAATTCAAGTACCCCGTGCGTAGAAACGATAAATAAAAACGTGTTTATATTGCAAACTATTCGACCTTTCACTCCGAAGGCTCGAAGGAAATGAAAACAACTCGTAAAATTGAAATCGCGTAAAGTAAACTTTTCGAAAGGCGTGGGTAGATTTATGTATCGATTGTAAAAATGTATTGCTCGATGAAAATAAACCTTGAAGGACCCTCCGGTTCGCATAACTGTTTCGAAATCCTTGAAAAATTTCTACATTATTCAACTCGCACATGGTAAATATAATTTGATATGAACTTTATTGATTTCCAAGGTCATCTTCAGGTATACTGAAATGCATTTTTCCATCGGCGACAAGATGCAATAGCAGAAAATGCACCTTGAAAAGAAAAACAGAATAATGAGCTGACAAAATAGATTTGTATTTTACCATACTATTTCATCGAACCCATTGAGAAATTGTGTCATGAAAAATGAAGATGACGTTCAGCTGGCCTCCTTCGTCTGAGACACCCTGTACACTTATCGGGTTACTTCGCACAGTGTTGCGTAAGTTGCACCCGAGGATGATAAGAAGAATTTTGTGTGAAAACGTTTTACTTGGTTTTATGTAACGCGCAGAAAATTTCTCTTTTCTCCGTCATATTTCTGGGTTTTTTTTTTACACTTTACAGCGAAGTGAGTAGGGAAGCTAAATTGCCAGCTCTCCCAACGTGCCAGGACTGATGCGGAACATAATACTGTTTTTTCTCTGTTCTTTGTTTCCAGTTCGTAGCAGGAATCGTGAAACGAGGATACGTGAATAATGTATCTTTACACAACACTTTTTTCAGCTTAAAATCTCTTTGAAAATGCTCTGCGAACGTTTCCCCTTATATAAATTTCGGTTTATTTCAAAATGCAACATTGCAAATAACTTTTATATGCAACGTATACGTATTGTCAATGTAAATTGAGGATAAAAATTAATTTTTGGACACGGACGAGGTATATAAATAAAATAATTATCATCCATTACCATTTCCTAGTCGTGACCAACGTTATCGACATATCTCGAAGTTGATTCTATTAGTACGATTCGAGTATACTATATATATAGTATCTTTCAACTACGGGTTAATACATTTGTAACATATTATTCGACAGATTCGACGATTCGAATTGCTCTTTTGGATGAAAAGTTTAACTTTTTCGTAAATTTTCTTTCTGAAAAAAGTCGAAAAATGCTCCATGATTCGAAATTAAATAAATATACATGAAGACCGTAGATGAGCCACATTCGTTCACACTCACATGTTCCATTTGCGCTCCAATACTATTTCAGTGAATGGTTCCTCAGTTAAGCGTTGTTCGATGACAAGAGAACGCTGCAATCAGTCGTAAATATCGAATCGGTAAGACAGTGAGACCCGAGCCAAGACACCGAAAGCCCATAGGCTACTTTGAAGTACCATGGGCTACTTTGAGGTACCATGGGCTACTTTGACATACCATGGGCCACTTAGAGCTACCCTGGAGTACCTTAAGCCACCATATGGGCTACTTTGAGATACCATGGGCTACTTTGAGGTACCATGGGCTACTTTGAACTACCCTAGAGAACCTTAAGCTACCATGGGCTACTTTGACATACCATGGGCCACTTTGAGCTACCCTGGAATACCTTAAGCCACCATGGGCTACTTTGAGATACCATGGGCTACTTTGAGGTACCATGGGCTACTTTGAACTACCCTAGAGAACCTTAAGCTACCATGGGCTACTTTGAGATACCATAATTCACTTTGAGGTACCATGGGCTACTTTGAGCTACCCTGGAGTACCTTAAGCTACCATGGGCTACTTTGAGATACCATGGGCTACTTTGAGATACCATGGGCTACTTTGAGATACCATGGTCTACTTTGAGCTACCAAAGGCTACTTTAAGCTGCCATGGGCTACTTTGAACTACCCTGGGATACCTTAGGCTACCCCGAGCTACCTTGGGTTACCTTAGACTACCTTGGGCTACCCTGAGCTGCCTTGACAGCAGTTTTGACAGCTATTTTACTTAGATAAGCAACATATTTAGCTGTCTCCAGTAGTGAACAAATTATTTAAAATTGCTACCAATCTTCAAAATTCTTAAAAATGATAGGAGGTTGTTGGGAGCAAAATTGAAAAAAGTTTCGAAGCGTAAAGTGTTAAGCGACCGAAACCCTCTCAACGCTTTGCGTTGGCTTGGGGGCAGGTCACTGGGAGAAACGGTTACTGGATGGAGGCGTTACTTAGCCATCTTTCTTCATGATGAAGCGACTGGTACCGGGGCTGGTCAGCTCTGGGGGCTTGCAAGCACGGTACGCCCAACGTTCCACTCGAAACAGAATCTTCTTTTATGTTTCGTTTGTTTCTCTTTCGAAAGAAACAGGGGCTCCTCCTCGGATTCGTTCTTTCTTCCCTGTTGTTCGGAGACTTGTTTTCTGATTCACTATTGTACCGCAATAATTACCCGAGCCTATCTCCGCGATAATTACTCGGACACCCTGCGTAATTAGACATGCGTGTGTTCTAATTAAGAAATACTCCTGCCTACACTGTAAGATGTTACCGAACAGTAACCAGGAGTATTGTTACAATTTAAATAACCCGGTTGCATCGCCGCCACGAAAAAAGAATGTTCATCACAGCAGCTGCATATGTCATCCGAGCCTAGATGCGTCTAAACGTGATTTCGGAACGCGAGAAAGAAGGACGAAACAGTATAGACGCGATCCTGAAGATTCTTATTCGAAGCTGCGGGAACATAGTACAAATTCCATGGTACGCGAGTCATAATTATAGCCTTAATTAAAAGAGCATTAATTAAAAGCGTGCACTGTTGCGTCTATAATTAATAACGGTCCAACTTGTTCCCGCTGCTCCAGTACACGCACGCCACAGGGACATTTACCAACTACGTATCTGAAATGACGTGCCAAATGCATACGAAGCTGATTCCTTTGCATACCACTACACGCTGTTGCAGGACGCACACAATAAAATCTAACTTTAAATACACATTTTTGATGGTCCCGACCCATGTCGCGGTTAATCCATTCGGCGGCCATTATTTTGTCAGCTCACCGTTCACGGTATGCTCCATTTAAATTTCCGTAAATTAGGGCACCTTTGAGTGAAATTCAATTAGATGATTACCCTTAATCCTATAGGAGACACAAGGTAAAAGACGTTGAGACATTTTGACTCGAGTAGAAAATAAGCTATACAGTTCAAATATTTCTTGGATCCACTGTACACAATTGTTGCATAAAAATCAGCAGCCTACGCATCGCTCTATTAGGGTCTATTCATATTTACCGGACGCCGGATGGTTTTACATCCGGCCTCTAGGCCAAATCCTTTGTTACCGACGATCTGGCGAAAATCGGACGCTTTCGCTTCGTTTTGGACTTTACCCATCCGGCGCCGGAAGGGTCGACTTCGATGAGCTTCCCTGCTGTGCGGGGCACAAAAAAAAAAGGTTTACGAGCTCTACAGCTCTCCTTAGGTAAACTATCGGTATCTCTCTTTTACAACGGCATGGGGATAGGAGTTTTTTTTTTGTTTGGTTATTGTTGCGTCTTGAGATCTTACGAACGAAATGACAAGCGCGCGACGAAGGCCAGGTATAAGAATCCCTATCGACAACGCGCGCGCGCGCGTACCGACCATGGGCGTCGTAAATCAAAAATCCTTCCGAATGTACCAGCCAATTTCGTCATTTTTAAGCCAACCAAGACCAGCACATGTTGAACCCTGTACACCGTTAGCGCAGCAAGATTTATAAGCGTAGATGCCTCCAAACCAAATGTTGCACCTAAACTCTCGCTTTTCCAAATTTCCACTATTCCCACCACCTTTCGACACCCACCTTGCAACCGATTTCTTCCGCTTTCGCTCGGACCACAATATATTTCAATGTCGTTAAAATTCGAGACGTAGACCCCAACAAATGATCGAATACACATTGAATGATTCTCTTCGTAACAAATGTGGACAATTTCTTAAAAAAAAACCTTCATCATAAACAATTCTGGGCTTTGCTAGAATGGAAGACGCAATGCGAACTCTGTGGAGAGCGTCCGGTGCGGATTCCACGACAGCATCCGAACAGAAATCGGATGCCCATCGGCTGTCCGAATGGCCTACTGCGGATGGCCCAGCTCATTGGCATCCCCGGGGTGTAGTAGGGAGTAAACTGTTCGGGTGTTAGGTAGAAAAACCCCGCTGTGTGCGGGTCTTAGCTTTTGTTGCGAGCATCTCGTGCGCCTCTCAAGTGACCTTTTTATGGTTCCGGCAAGTATGAAGTAGAAAATGTAGAGTCTCCGTCCGAAAACGGATGATCCGGCAAATATGAATAGACCCTAAATCGGAGTTTCAATATGAATAGACCAATTAACTATTCTCATAGTTTCGAAGCATGAGAGACTGCAATACAGTAAGGTGTGTAAGGACTGTTGTTTTTTATGGTCGTCATTAATGCATTCCGTTTTCCACCGTTGCCGTCGGAAAAATCCTGGTGGCCATTGCGTTTTCGAAATTACAGCTTATGCCAATCACCCCGTGGCGACCGTCCCCTCCAGTGTCCTCCATATAAAAACACCGGCAAATCGATCGTGCTGCAGTTACGTCTCTGACGTCGTGTCACGATGATAGTCGTCGACGTTGCTCTTGCTAGTGGTGGTCTTGCTGATGACTTCGATACTGTTTGGAACATCTTGTATCTCATGATGCTGGTCGACTCCTGACATAGTTCTACCGACCGAAGATGAAGAAACACTGTTGTTCTGCGTTCGATTGTGTGTTCTGCAGTCTCTTCGTTGCGACGTTGATTCAAATAAAACATTTACGATGATCAAAAGAAAATTTAGGCACCTTTTAACTTTTTTTGTATGATCCTGTAGATTTTGGCTAGAGTACTGATCTCTCCTGGGATTAAAACTTGGATTCTCGGCATTTTCTCGCCGAAATCTACAGGATTACATGATAAAAAGTTAAAATTTCCTGGTTTCCTGAACGAAAGTTTAGCCATCGATGAAGTGCATCCTTGTGCACTTATTCTAAATATAATTTCAGTATGGTTTGGCAACGTTGTCGCCCCATAGAACCTTTTCTATTAAAATGGTTACATAAATGCCTCGAGAATGGTGTGATTATTATTCTAAAAATAAATTAAAACACGACTCTTATTAACACATTGCGTATGGGTCCCGAGAAAACTCGTTTTTCGCACATTGGACGTTGCGTATGGGTTTTTTCGATTCAATCGGCAACTTAAGCAAATATTTTTGTTACGTTACCAGGGTCTCCCACTCTTAAGACTAATGATGAGCGAAACCATTGAATTTTGACATTCCGAGCATGTAGAAATGATCAGTCGTTGTTGCATCAGTAGATCTGTGCCGATCGTCGTACGTACCGTATCTTATAAAGTGTTGTTTTTGTACATTTTGGAAGTTCAAACTTCGTGTTTTCATTTGTAAGGCAACAGTTTTTTAATCCTTTCGCTACGGCAGCTCCATCCGCCGAAGTACCGTCACTGAACGGAAACTCGCTCCGGAAATAGCATTTTCCACAGAAAATGTTCTGCCAAATACAAATTAGAAATGTATGTATCCGCTTCCTATTGCTCGCCGGGCATGCGTCTGGAGCGTTCGAAAATGTGTTAAAAAAATTTATTGAATCAATTGTCCGTTTTGATACGAAAGAATTAGCATGTTTTAATTTTCATATTTACATGCGAACGTACACACATATCACACACGACCAAGATTTCTATTTACGTGTCTACTTGCATTTCTTTCAAATTTTATTGTTGTAGCGTATTTTACACATTGCGCTTTAATATTTTCATTTGCTACGGATATATACATATCCATATATATATTGTCTCAAGGTCCTGTAACAAGTTATTTCGCAATTTGAACTAATACATCGTGCTACGAAAGAAGTGAAATATAGTAAATTCTCGATATATGTCAACAATCATCCAGGCCTTGGCGACATATACAAAGAAATCACTGTAATATTTACAACCGTGAAGACAACACTTACTAACGCGTTTACTCCTCATCTCTGAATTAGGGGCCATTGGATTTTCACTGAAGAGACGTCATCATCATAAAATAAGACACTGTGGTCTTTACCATCTAGAAAGCAGCATTCAATAAGACAACATACAGTCACACAAAAGTCACGCAAACACCAATACATTGTATGAAACTAACATCTGAAACACTGATACACTTTTACTAAATAATTGATCGAATTTCCTTCTACTTCCCTTTTCTAAGAATTTTTTAGGTTAATTAATATTCTGAATTTGAATACGTGGTTCATTATGAAATTCATTTGTTTCGAGTTTCATTAACGCAGTGTCGGAGAATATCAGTATTTCGAGTGTACTTTCGGTGCATAATCAAATTTTTGCCAAGTACATTAATTTTTGTTGAAAACATTGCTCTCTTGTGGAACGAGATTGTATAGACACGAAGCACTGATTAACAATAATTACAAACCCCTGAGAAACCTTCGACCGACGCAGTGTAAAAACCGTAATAGTCGAACACTATCGGTTCACTGCACCTTATCAAGATAATTAGCAGATTTTTCTGAACGGAGACTGACCTATTGTACCACGGCGTAGAGTATCTGTAATACGAGTAAAATTGAACGTCCAAATGATTTTCATTCATTTATATAAATGATACTTGTAAGTAATATAAATAATACTTGTACACACACCTCGCGACAAAACTGCAAGGTACTGTGCGGAACAATAATAATCTACCGTAACTCTCGCCGATGTTCAGAGGCACCGTGATAAAGAAAATCTTTTCCAAACTTGGAAATTTTTTGGAAAGTTACAGAAAAAAAAATTTGGAAAAATCATGAAACCATCGAAATCGTGAGAAATGTAAGGGTTGCTTTTGGAATTTTTTGGCCGGACCTGCGTTGAAATTTTGAGAAATGCGTTTCGTTGATTTCTGTGCGATTGCGCAAAGACACATTTCGTGGCGGCGATATGTAATCGCTATACCGTCTCACAATAATGTCGCGAAGCGTGGTCCAGCGACACCAAACAGAAATCACATTTGAGCTTACACGATTGTGGAGAAATAATCCGCATAGTCCACGACTTTTTGCATCACATAATTCAGATAGAACATGTACGTCAACTCGGAAATGGACAACAACAACATCTCTTCCATATTGTGAGTGACAGAGATAGCGGTGGATAGCTGAAATATGAGCATATTTCGAGACATTCGTGATAGTAACGTTTGTATCGTAACCGATGAAGGGACAGATCGACATACACGGAAGAAATTGATTGCCAATGAGACGACTGCGAACATGACAAGCACGGCATACGAGAATGTGAATTTACCTTTCACGTACATCAGGAAGCTTCAAGAACAAACAAAACCACGAGTGAACATTAATAACACCGAAATCGAAAGATTCCGTTGAGCCTGTGCTAGAGAAGAGTCATTCTACTACATGAAAAGTATTCTCTTGTAAAATATAGTCAAACACAATGTCACAAAGCAATTAGAAATTCCACGAACATCATGCTATGTGTTATAATTGCAAATAACCATGTGCAGAACATTTTTTTCGATTTTCTTTAAATCAAATACAAAATCGTGATTGTCTCCGATAGCCACTGCGTTGCAATTAAAATGATACCTTTTCGAGATTTTCGAAAACTATAAAATTAAATGAATTAGTTAATTAATTTCTCAGGTTGAAATAAAAATTTCAGTCAAATTCTCGAGCACAAAGGCAACGAAAGGTCTGACTCACTCTGCACAGACTCAAATGTTTCTGTTAGGCGACGCACAGTGTGCAAAAACGGCCTTTTTCGATTCAAAATCAAAGAACTTGATAGGAATGAGGTAGAGCGATGAAATTTTTTTTAAATGAAAGATGAAACTTTGTAGAATATGGGAAAAATAGGGAGATTACGGTACGAACGTTTTTTAACCTTGAGAAAATTCGTTAAAGTTGCACAATTTCAAGAAAATTTTGTTTTTGTGGCTAATACGCGCGGAAAAATTTTTTTAACATGCTATATATCGTTTCCCATAGATTTTTTCACGCTGATTTCAAATCTGTTTTCAAAATTTGTCTACGACCTCTGGTTTTTGAAAAAAATAGATTTTTGTGACACAAATTAATGAAATTTTTTCGTTAAAATGACTTGATAACACACTAGTTTGAAAGTATATCGTATTCTCATATATAAAACACAATAAAAATAATAATAATGAAGTATTTTAACGTTTTGAGTTACTTACGAAACATGAAGCACTTCACATCTCGTCATCACTTGACGTATCGCTGTCATTACTACTGGCGCTTTCTTGAAATTGTGCAACTTTAACGAATTTTCTCAAGGTTAAAAAACGTTCGTACCGTAATCTCCCTATTTTTCCCATATTCTACAAAGTTTCATCTTTCATTTAAAAAAAATTTCATCGCTCTACCTCATTCCTATCGAAAGATCTTTGATTTTGAATCGAAAAAGACCGTTTTTGCCCACTGTGCGACGTTTCGATTAGCATTTTTCTGCGAGTACTATATGATTTGACGAATACTAACGTTTTTGCGTAAATGTGGTAAGTAACCGCGGTTGCTAAACACTTCTTTCTGTAAGCCTCCATAACCTCCTGCGAGATACAGGACGGTCTCTCGGAAACCCCTTTTTCGATGTAGTAACTAGAAAACATAGCATGCAGCGTTCAGTACCTACATGGCTTATCGTGGAATTGTTTCAAAATTCCTCGAGCGATGGGAACAAAAGAGTATGAAATTTATACAGAATATAGTTCGTTCAAAAATATTTTACACTTATACTTTTGTCTGCAATGATCCATATCTAGAGGGTGAAAGTGACCCTCAAAGTTGGGGGTGAAAACCCTATTTTTGTTAATATCTCGCCGGGAACTAGAGGGTCTAAGACAATGATATTCTTTTTAACACGTTAACTGCCGTGGGGGTCACCGGTGACCAGCACTCGACTTTGCTACAGCGCCGTGGGGGCCACCGGTGACCGGCGGCGTGGTCAATACTAAAAGTACATAATTATAGTAAATATGGATACTGATCAATTTTTCAATAATACCATTGTTACTATAATGGTTTGAAGAAATTAATGCAATATAGAACATACAAAATAATTTTTTTTTTTTTTTTTTTTTTTTCGAAACACTGAGAGTAATCACTTAGCAACCGAAGCACGATTGTTTAAAAAAAAAAAAAATAATACTTGCCTACAGCGCCGTGGGGGGCACCGGTGACCCCCACCAAAAAGAATGCTTCAAACATGATTTTATAACTCATATTATTTGCTGGGAACTATATTTCATCATAATATGCATCGCATAATGAAAAGTTCATGTTGGCGCCTGGGACAAATATTGGAAAATCCGTCCGGCAGTCAACGTGTTAATTTGTGCCTTCGATCAAGGAATGTAGTTGTTACCGTGAATGACCGAAATTGGAGAATGTCGACTTTCACCGGTGAATGTCAACAGATACCAAATACGTCGGTGAAAGATCGAATATTTTATTACATTGTTGTATATTCGGACCCTGTCCGGTGTATGTCGACAATCACAGATATGCTCTGGTGGAGGTCCAAAACAGAAGAGTCAAAAAACAAGCGACTGGCTCTCTCCCGCCAAATCCTTTGTTCTGCTCGGAGTCAATCAGCTTTGTCAGTCTTATGCAAGCTTTGATAACGCGAGCAACGTTTTCTTAATTTTTTTTCCGATACCCTAATTTGTACTAAATGGATACTGTAGTAACTCGTGATCTTTTTCTTGAAAAGTTAAATGCATTAATTGCGGGTAAACGAGCAGACAATTGTTTTTATTTTTCTCAAGAAAAGTATTCTAAAATACTTTCTGAAGTGGTTTCTGCTAAAATTAAATGCAACACACCTTTGGATTACAGACGATTAAAACGTTTTGATGTTTTAAAAATTAATGATAAAGAGAAGTTAATTGTACCATTAAAACCAGGGGAAACGAACATACAGTATTATGTTACCAATGAAGAATTGTACAGTATACTATATGAAACTCACACCAGAATAGGCCACGGAGGAAGAACACGTATGCTTAAAGAGTTGCAAGTTAAATTCAAAAATATCACATATGAAGTTGTAATGTTGTATTTAAATTTATGCAAACAGTGTCAAATGAAACACAGTGCACCTAAGAAAGGTATTGTTGTGAAGCCGATGGTTAGTTCTGAATTAAACTCAAGATGTCAAGTTGATCTGATAGATCTGCAGTCAAACAGAGATGGCGAATATAAGTTCATAATGGTGTATCAAGATCATTTAACTAAGTTTGTCCAGCTACGACCTTTGAAAACTAAAAGAGCTGAAGAAGTAGCGCATCACGTTCTTTCAATATTTTTAACATTTGGTGCACCAGCAATATTGCAATCAGATAATGGTAGAGAATTTAGTAATCAAGTCATATCCGAAATATGCGCTATGTGGAAAGATGTTAAAATAGTTCATGGAAAGCCTCGTCACAGTCAAACACAAGGCTCAGTTGAAAGGGCCAATCAGGATATACAGAATCGCTATAAAACGTCACGCCAAGTCGTGATTAATTTCGAAGAAAATAACAAAATTTTGGGAGGATTTACCAGGGGCATACCACCCTTACCTAATCCCGTAGTTCTACTCGAAAGTCGATTCACCCCCTTCTACCCCCAAGTGATTCCCTAATCCTAACCCTAACCCTAACCCTAAACCTTTTTTATGAGGAAATGTAACGTAACGCACATAACCCGAAATTAATCACGACTTGGCGTGACGTTTTATAGCGACTGAATTACGGAGAAGAAAATATAAATCTCCAACATGTTCAACATTCACCATTAGTGCATGGTGAATGTCAACATTTACCGGTGTAAGTCAGAAATAAGGGTATTTAGCAAATATTTCGGACATACACCAAGCGACTATGTGAATGTTGACATTCACCGGTGAAAGTCGACATTCTCCAGATTTCGGTGTTTCACTGTAACATAGTCATAGAAAAAGATTTCAACAGAAGCTAAATTTTTTAAATATTCTTCAAACAAATAATTCTTTCTAACCATTACCGTGATAATAAGAATTCTCAAGACTTTGTATTAGGTGTACAAAAGTGCCGACGATTAACAGTGCTCCGTGTAGGTTAGTCTTTTTTACCTCGCGAGTTCGAACAAGCCGATACTGTGCTGAAGCCACATAATATACAAGGTCTCCGTAGCCACATACGTCGTTGCGGCGAAGAAAATCGTCAAATTTTGATGTATTATTATGAGAAAGAAATATTTCTCTTCATCGATCAAATAATCCGTCAGGATCGGGAAAGGATCTGTTAGATTTGAGCTCGGGGGTGCTGTTACGACCACGACATAGGACGAGATGCGGAATACCACCAGGAGTAGTGCTGATGGATAAATAAATACTGCAACATACACATGATTGTGACATAAAACGATGGCTTTTATCAGTCTCGTTCGCGACTCAGTAATGCATTGATAAATCGCTCGTGCATCTGGTTATTTAATAAATCTGCAAATCTTCCAAAAGCGTACAACCATTGTTTATCACGTGACTTCAAATCTGCTGTTTCGCAAATATGTTGAAGATTATTACTACGCTATTATTATTACGCTGCAATCACTTGGGCCAGTGCTGGGCATACAGTGGGGGACAAAAGTGTTCGTACACTTGGAATATAGGAATAAAAACAACAATGTTTTCAATATTATTAAGTATATTCAAATATACGTAACTGTATATATTATACGTTACACTTCTAACAACAAATGAGCAAAAAACAAAGACAATGACATCACTTGGTAACTTGAAATTAATTCAAAATTCACACTACTGTAAGAAATTGCCAGGACAAAAGTATTCGTACACCACCATTTCTGTTGATAAACACAGCAGTTACGAAGGAATCACAACATTCCGATCAATGTAAACATTACTTTAGAAGATATCATGTTAGTTTCATTAATTCTAGTCGTGGCGAGTACACGTTATTAGTGAATATTTGCAATATGGGGAGAAAACGCAATGAAACTACGTTGGAAGAACGAAAAATTATTATACAGTTATACGAAGAGGGCAAATCATATAGAAATATATCAGAAATACTAAAAAGAAGTCGATCAACTATACAGAGTATAATAAGTAAATATAAAAAAGAGAGAACATTGCAGAATAAAGAAAGAACCGGCAGACCCCGGAAGCTAACTGTGAGAGAGGAGCGTAAAATCGTCCGAATTATTTAAAAAAAAAAACAGATACCAGTGCATCGGAAATCGTGACACACCTTCAAGAATATATATGCACAAGCAAGTTCATCCGAAAACAGTACGAAGAGTGCTACATCGGGGAGGATATAACAGCAGAGTTGCGAGGAGGAAACCACTCATCAGCAAAGTAAATAAAAAAAAGAGATTAGAATTTGCAGGAGAATACATAAACGCTAGCGACGACTTCTGGAAGAATGTAATATTTTCCGATGAGTCGAAATTTAATATTTTTGAGTCGGATGGTCATAAAAAAGTGTGGCGGAGAGCTAATACTGAATTGGATTCCAAAAATATGCAACCGACGACGAAACACGGAGGTGGAAGTGTAATGGTGTGGGGATGTATTGCTGCTTCTGGAGTCGGAAAATTAGTAACGATAGATACAATAATGGATAAACATTTATATTGAAATATTTTAAAAGAAAATTTACACGAAAGTGCTGATAAATTAGGTATTGGGAGAACATTTTACTTTCTTCAAGACTGTGATCCGAAACATACAGCCTATATAGTGCGTCAATGGTTGTTATATAATACTCCACACATGTTAGTAACTCCTCCGCAATCATCTGATTTAAATCCCATCGATCATGTATGGGCGAAACTTGAAAAAAAATGTACGAAAATACGACATAACATCGAAAGAATATTTAAAAGAAATATTAACACTAGAACGACCAAGCACTAAATGCAACTGGCATACATTGTCTTATAATAACAACAAAATAAGATTTGTTTAGATTTCGTATTAGTTTTGTTTAAATATCTACTTCGATAGAGAAGTTTATTAAAAAATTTTCTCATGGAAACATATTTATAATTTCAATATCTCTAAAAGAAAAAATTTTGACTCATCCGGTAGTTCTAGTGTTAAAAAGAGAATGGTGTAATTTAGAACCTGACTTCATGAAAAGTTTAGTATTATCAATGCTCAATAGATTACACGAAGTAATTCGTCAAAAGGGGTATCCTACTAAGTATTAATTTAGAAAATTTCCGTTAAATTAATTGCAACACTTGTAATAATGAAATGTACGAATACTTTTGTCCTTGCAGTTTCCCGCCATTTTGTGAAATTTTTGCCATTGTACGTTACGAAGTAATGTAATTAAGTTTTGTTTTTGCTCATTTGTTGTTATAAGTGTTGTATACAATATAAAGCTACATATGTTTAAATACAATTACTAACATAAAAGATATTGTTGCTTTTATTTCTATATTCCAAGTGTACGAATACTTTTGTCCCCCCCACTGTATCTGCCTCAATTGCAAAATTGGAAAAGAATACGACCGAGCGATTTTCGCAACACCATTGTATTTCCTTACTTGCATAAATAGCTCCTTGTTGCTTCCCGAGAGTGGCCCGCCTGCTTAAAATTGCGAGCGTGTCCTCGTGTGTCGTGTTCCACGTTTTCCTTACGCAGTCCATTATGACCCTAATCTGTATTTGCAATCATCTTTTATTGTCGATTTGATGCGTTAATTTAACTAGAAATCGTTTAGCACTCACTGAACTGATCTGAGACGTGAACGCGTTGAACTTCACTACAGAACCCAGCGATATTATTATAAAGCACACGCACTGAAGCAGCATAATCAAATCAACCTTGTCGTTCGCGAGATATGTGATCTGAAAGAACCGTATTTTCATTTTGGATCGGCGGCAATTTCTTTCATCCGATTTTGAGTTCTTGATTGCCTGACAATGTGTTTCGTAACAAGACAGCGAAATTTTGAAAATATCTGATTTAACTTTCAACAGTTTTACCACCAATATCTACTACAGTCAGTTGAGTAATATACTAAGTATGATATAATAAATAAATAAATAAGGTATAACAAGATATTGATAACTGTTAACACGAAGATCTCTTCATTCTAATTACTTACGGACACGTAAACACAGTATGGTGTATGTCAGTGTGTATACAGTGAATTCTCGACATATGTCAACAATGCTATCGTCTAGGGCAGGGCTGCTGAACTGGTGGCTCATGAGCCACTCGTGGCTCTTTCTCCGATCTTCCTTTTCCGACAAGAAACCCCCACTGCGTACGATGTCGTCCCACAAGCTAGGCAGTCACAGGGGAAAGGAGAGTTGTAGCTGTCTCATTCTGCCGTGCTCCGTTTCGCTATTGTTCCTCTCTACGCGATGGACGTGGATGGAGGGGATTGGGTGCAACGAAGAAAGAAAGCGAGGCAAAGCGCGGCAGAATGAGACAACATGATCTCTCGTCATTTGTTCATAGTTTTGTTTTCAATCGATTTTCCATCATTCCGAGAAGAGTGTAGATGGGGGATGTATGGAGTGGGTATTGCCGAATGGTGGGAACGTCGTGTGGCTCGCGGCGGAGAAGCAGTTAAGCAGCCCTGGTCTAGGGGACACACCCCAGCCGTGTTATGTCTACACTCTTCGGCTCCTCACGGGGTATACTCCGCGGTAGTGGGGATAATTCGCGACGTTTATCATCCAGGCCTTGGCGACATACACTCGCCGCGGAAAGTATGTTGACAAGCACCAAAAATGTAGTTTTTCGCAACTAAATCGAAAGTTTTAAGGTGAATGGAATAAATAATTGACACATATCAATTGATAGTATCTAACAAAATATATATGTAACGATAAACTATATGAGATGTTTAATAACTACAAAACAATCAGTCATTTATAAGAATCGTGTGCGGAAACTAAGTTGACAAGAATTGGTTATGTAAAAAAATAAAGTTTGCAGTAAAAAAAGTACACATTTAATATGAAGTTTGGTAACCTCGATTATTTATGACCTCTTGAAGCCTTTTTGGCATACTTTCTATTAATATATTAATTGTATTTTGGTCTATTTCAGACCATGCTTTTAATAATGCTCTTTGAAATAATTGTTTATTATTCCTACAATGCTCGGGTACATTTCTGTTTAAATGGTCCCACATATGCTCGATGGGGTTCAGATCAGGGCTCTGAGCTGGCCACGGCAGTAACTGAATATTGTTTTCATTATAATACTTTTTTGCCACTTTACAAACATGTTTTGGATCATTGCCCATTTGTAAAATAAAAGAATCTTGGATGTTCATTTTTTCTGCTGATACTGTCAAATTTTGTTGCAAAATATGCACGTATTTTTCTCCTGTCAATATTCCTTCTATAAATTGTAAATTACCTACACCAGCCGCTGAAAAGCAACCCCATACTAAAACAGCTCCACCTCCGTGTTTTACGGTAGGAATGATTAAAGACGGTTTAAAACTTTCTCCTACTTTTCTCCATACTAATTGTCTTCTTTTGTTCGAACGAAGTTCAAACTTTGACTCGTCCGTGAATATAACATTTTTCCAAAAGTCAATTGGTTTATTTATAAATTGCTTAGCAAACGCTAATCGTCTCTGAGCGTTACGTTTGCTGATAAGTGGTCGCTTTCTCGATACTCTGCCATGATATCCTGCTTCTTTAATTCTCATACGGATTTGTGTTTCTTTGATAATTCAATTCGGCTTTCAACTGTTTCGAAGAAATTTTGCGGTTTTTGTGCACCTCTCTTAATATCATGCGATCCTGTCGCACTGTTGTTTTCCTTGGCTGTCCTGATCTCGGAAGATTTTCGGCAGTACCGTTGGTTTCTAAACGGTTTACCACCTTCCTAACACACTTTACCGATACATTAAAATCAGACGCGATTTTTCTGAGTGTCTCTCCTTTTAAACGCCTATTAAATATTTGAGACCTCTCAGCAGGTGTCAATTTACGAATTTTTGGCATTCTACAATAATACGTATAGTTTGTACATGTGAAAGTGTGAAAGTGTTGAAGTGGTAAACAAAATGTATAATATAACAATTAATTATTATAATTAATCTTTAAGAAATTGTAAGAAAATGCAGCTAAAATGTATGTCAACTTACTTTCCGCCTGATGCTAAATCACACTTCAACAATATACCCCTCTATTTCACGCAAAGGACGAACGTCAACTGTTCATACAATGTCAACAAACACTGACGCAACATTCTGAGAAACGAAAAGTCTATACATTGTGTTTATAAGTAAGAAAAGATCAAAATAGAGAATTTTTGAGCGTGTCAACATACTTTCCGCGGCGAGTGTATACAAGAGAAATCACTGTACTACATAGAATAAGTGGAGGAAGAATCCACCATAAGTGGATAAACAGTGATACGTGACACGAGAACATTATGTGTACACTAACGTTAGAGGCGGTTTAAGTGGCTGTACCTGAGTAGCTACTAAAAGTATACAAATGATGTTCACCACGGTACTTTGGACTCGACGAAGATTCGCATTGACGTACGGCCAGAGCCCTAGGATAGTCATCAGACGTATGCTTAACTTGTAATGTGTGTCCACGGCAGCCATCGCGAGCAACGGTTGAAACGCGACTCGCCGACTCTCCGTTTTGAAGTTTCAGGTTCTACAGTGTTCATTATTTTCCCCTTCGGGAATACTTTCTCGTACAATATAAAAGTATTCACGGATGTGAGCATATTATGACTGACGTGATCTGCAATTACAAACTGACTTATGCACGTGTACAGGCTAGGCGACAGATCGATATGGTACCGCGACGATAATGTATACATGACAATTATGATAATTACACGATTCCTACGAAAGGAAACGTCATGTTGTCACTATCGTTGCATATGCTCCTGTACTGTATTTTCTTCCTCGCATTTCTCCGACTCGATATTTTTCGAAAATCTTCAGTCTTTCGCAGCACGTCGAACGTGAAACAAGTAGAATTTACTTCTCATGGACGAACGAGCATAAGTGTTTCGACAGTAACATTCCAAGTATCATGGTTACAGAGTGAAATGTACTTCGCCAAAGATTCTAATCGTTTTGTCGAATAATTCACGAATTGATCAGCCTAAATTCTATTTTAATATTTATACTGCTCGCACATTGCATCATTGCATTGAGATCTCTTGGATAGAATGCAATGAAATACGTAGTAATAAAGTAACGAAATACGGGGGAAATATTTTCCGCGGAATAATTAACTGATTAATTATCCGGCTGTTAACAGAAAGAGTAAAAATGTACATTTTTTGACGAAAGAACGTATAATTTTGCCTCTGTATGATTATCACTAAAATACTTTAAAGATTTATTTTTCTTACATTTTCGAAATCTTAGATTTTACAAAAATTTGACATTTTCTAACATTACTATGCCAGTCCTTTTTACTATGCCAGTCTATTCTTGTCAATGGCAATTAGTGAAAGCACTGCGCGTATTGCCACACGCAAAATCAAGTAAAACTTTCGACAATATACAGGGTGAGTCACCAAACATTACCACCTCAAATATCTTTGTTGTTTCTAAAGATACGTAAAATATGGTAAGGACAAAGTTGAATGGTACAATGGGGCTGACACGATGCAAAAAAAAAAATTTTGTTTTTATGTCATTTTTTTGGAGATATCAAGGTCACCTTGACTTTTTTAAATGGAACCACCCTTTTTTAAACACCTACAATGATAGTCCCTTTCATTAGGAATTTAGTGACTATAATTAGTCCAAGGTGATTCAAGGTCAAGGACAGAAAAAACGTATAAAACTAAAATATGGAAGCAAAATACGTTTATCACGGTTGAGACGTTTATCGTAGTTGAAGTAAACATACTAAGGTCCTTCAATGTTATTCAGCATTCTTATTTACTATCAGTATGTTTCCAAACGCGATTCCGCTATGTTATATTCGATGACTGAAAAGTGTGATATGATCACGATTTTCTGTGAATGTAGAAAAAATGCAGTGCAGGCCCGACTACTTTATGAAGAAAGGTACCCCGAGCGAAACACTCCTTCTAGACGTACTTTCACTAATACGTACAGGTTGTTTCGAAGTACTGGAAGTGTACATGCAAGACAGTACAAACGGAAGAATCCCACGACTAATGAAGACAATGAAATTAATATTTTAGCAGCTATAGCTGTCAATCCTCACGTGAGTACGAGAAAAATTGCCCGGGAAGCAGGCATAAGTCAAAGTAGCGTAATACGAATTCTGGCCCGACATAAATTTCATCCGTTCCACATATCGCTCCATCAAGAATTGCACGGAAATGATTTTCAAAATAGAATTAATTTTTGTCAATAGGGATTGCTTCAAAATCATTCATTTTTTTCTAATGTCTTGTTTACGGACGAAGCAACATTTACTAATCATGGCTCAATTAATCTACGGAACGCCCATTATTGGTCTGTGGATAATCCGCACTGGCTGCGAGAAATTGATCATCAAAGACAATGGAGCGTAAACGTGTGGTGTGGTATTTTGAACGACAAAGTAATTGGACCATATTTCGTTAACGGAATGATGACGGGACAGAAATACGCTCAATTTTTGCAAGAAGATCTGCCAATTTTGTTAGAAGATGTCCCTTTACAAAATCGCTACGATATGTGGTACCAACATGACGGTTGTCCTGCTCATTATGCACGAGTAGCAAGAGAAACGTTGGATTCTCGATATCCAAACCGATGGATTGGACGAGGCGGAACAGTTTCATGGCCAGCACGTTCGCCTGATTTAAATCCACTGGATTTCTTTTTATGGGGTCTGCTAAAAGAGACCGTGTACACGGATGCTCCAACAAAAGTTGAAGATATGCGTCAGCGTATCATCACAGCATGTACGAATATCACGTCGGATACACTTATCAGAGTTCAACATTCCTTCAGAGCTCGTTTATAACAATGTATCGACGCAGACGGCCATCATTTCGAACATTTATAAAATACAGGTATTCTGCTTCCATATTTTAGTTTTATACGTTTTTTCTGTCCTTGACCTTGAATGACCTTGGACTAATTATAGTCACTGAATTCCTAATGAAAGGGACTATCATTGTAGGTGTTTAAAAAAGGGTGGTTCCATTTAAAAAAGTCAAGGTGACCTTGATATCTCCAAAAAAATGACATAAAAACAAAATTTTTTTTTTGCATCGTGTCAGCCCCATTGTACCATTCAACTTTGTCCTTACCATATTTTACGTATCTTTAGAAACAACAAAGATATTTGAGGTGGTAACGTTTGGTGACTCACCCTGTATATATATATATATTTATTTATTTATTTATTTGTTATATATATACAATATATATGTATAGCGGCACAGATTGCAATTCTCGTGACGTTCAACTTCCTCTTTGATCTCCGAAAACCTTTGTATTCGTGGAATCCGGTTCACAGACCTATCATCGCTTGTTATCAATGTTATCGTTGATGCTAATTGTGTTTCTCCGCAATATCGCGCAACGGTTACTACCAATTTCGATACGCAGCCTTAATAACTCATTGTCCACATTAATTAATTTAATGAGATGGGACATTAAGGGGGCATTAAGTTCTCTTGAAACTCGAAAAAAGTTCGAAGGATCACGTGAAAACTTTGGCGTTTCACAAATTTTCACAAAACGGAATGAAATCTAATTTTCAGTGGTGACAGTCTTGGTGGATCCAAAAATAGATCAAAATTGTACTAAATTCTGTCGAATTTTATATTTTAGAATTTCTTTTTTTTTGTTTAGTTTTCATGAGCTATAAATGCATAAAAATTCGTAGTCCAATAACGAGATTTTCTATTTTCTAAAGCAATTATGTTTATTTGTGCCTAAGCGTAAATAAAGTGGTCGCGTACCTACCACGTCGAACGCGTCGAAATTCATTGAAAATATAAATCATGTGGGCAATATGCGATACACGGCGCAATATTCGGTAATGCTACTATGTACGTTTAAGCTGCCCGACGTGTACCACGGCAATCATCTACTTTTACGGGCACGAATAATTAAATAGTTGAAATGAATATCGTTTGTTCAACAGTGATTACGCCCGTTCCAGATATGTGACACCTATTACAAAATAATGAATCATTTGCATCCGTAATCCACGGTAACCATAAGCTATTTACTAATATAGCGTTTTGTTTAATTCATACCGAATCGATAACTTAACCACTGTATTACCACTACCGCATAATCACTGCAAGATTATGCTACTACAACGTTTACGAATAAACTCGTTATCTTTCGTGTGCACCTACGCATATATTGGTGCATCTTTTATACGGTAAACAGTTCATTATAAATTTAATTATAAAAATGGATGAAAAACCTTAAATAGTTCCGTTACCCGTAATAATATGAAAAAATTATATACCATGCAAAAGTTGCATAGAGGGAACAATATTGTGATGTAAACACTTTTTATGTGCGCGAAGGCGTTTCGGAAACTTGAAGGTCACCTTGACTTTTTATAATCATTTTCATGTCCCTCAACACGAATACGGTGAGTAAGAATGTTAAGGTAAAAATGTTCACATTGTCTTTAATAACTATTTTACATACTCATCTATTAAATTCAAATCATGCACTCCTCTTGTGCCATAAATATCGAGAAACTCATTAGCTTAAAAGCGTTACTTTTATGGCATACAGAATGGGTCATTCTGTGACGATAAAACTAAGGAAGCGCATTTTATCTTCGCGAATCCACTGGAAAAACTAGCCGTATAAAGTAAAACTTTCGAATAAATTAACGGTGACGATGCACTGGACGCATAGATATAGAGACGCTTATATTTCACTATAACAATTCTAAAATGATCATATTTTACTGTATAGTGGCGGTCAAAAGAAAGATTAAACAATAATGTATACGATAGCTACCACGATTTTAGGAACTGAAATTTTATTTTAAAGCAGCAATGAACATACATAAATAAAAATAAACATCTTACGAAACGTAAAGAAAGGGAAGTAAATTTGAAAAATGGGGAAAGTATTCCCATTAGAAAAAATACTAATATATGAAAATTAATTACTTTGCAGAAATATGTAGTCTACACTTAAAGTTTATACCCGATACAGTGTAATTATAATTTATTAGATTTTCTTTCGCGAATCATGGTTCGAAGCCCGCGTGTTTCAGCAGAATTTTAATGACGACATCAAAAACTCGATGCCTTGGCAAAAAGATTGTTTTTACAGCATTACGTCACCCAATTTCAAAGATGACTCCGCGATTGTTTTCCACGACACAAATGGCGGGCGCAGGAGTACAAAACTGCGGAATGAAAGGGACCGGTCTGACGCAAAAATGCTCTCGGCCAGGTACGCGTGAAATCGTTAAAAGGAAATGCCGTGAACCCGTGGTCGCGGGTAAATGGATTGTTATAACAACTTTGAAAACCGCTCGGCAATGACGCCGTCAGTTAACGGGCGTTCGCGTAGGGTGTGGGAGAACCAACGAATGAAAGAAGAAAGTCTTCCGTGAAATAATCCGTTCGCATTCCACAAAGAACGGGACATCTGCTCGCGTTGTCAGACGCATTTAATTGCGAAGCAAACATGAATTCCGTTGGATTTCGACGGTTTTCACATCTGCGTTTGCAATTATGCTGCCGCTACCATAGAATGCCGATTTTCTAAGTGCTTGCTCGTAACCCTTCGTCTCGATATTATTATATATTATATTTTATTTCTACTAATATCGTAATTTCATCTTGCAGGTCATAATCAAAAACTATACCGAATTTTTTCTTAAAAATGTGTCTAGCAACTATCTCTAGTGTCTATATTTATATTTACATATGTACGTTTATATGAGAGAGAGAGAGAGAGAGAGTGAAAACATGGTTAAGATAGTTATTTGTTTGTAAGTATAGGTTATTGTAAACCGAATCCAATTCTTGGCCGTAAGGCTGAATAAAGCAATATTATTATTATTATTATTATGTACGTTTATATTCTCTAATTTATATACAGAGTGTTCCAGTATTGAATACATTTTTTTCTAGCTATAAGCATTTTCCTTTAAAGCGAGAAACATTTTAACAAAATATGGAAACGACTACAGGAAAAAATAACTGATTTTGACGGAGAGCACTCTGTCGTGCTAAACGATACCTTTTCTGTCCTTATGTGTTGGAAACCATTGTCATCAGTCGGTAAGATAATAGTCACTAATGATAATCTCGTCGATGGTAAAAGTACAGATGAGGTATAGAAAGAGACCAATTACCATATGGACAAAGGCGTGGTATCACCACAGACGAGGTATAGGCACCGACGAGATACTCTCATCGGTTGTGGAAATAAGAACGTGGAACTAAGAACGTGGAACTAAGAACGTGGAACTATCACTGATCTCAAATACCAACATCGCTAATCGATAGTTTATAAATGTAGGCAATATGAAAGTAACGTTAGAAAGAAATATCAGAATTTAAATTTAATTTGGAAATTATTGCGATATAAAATAATTATTATTCAACAAAAAATATTCGTTGAAAACTAACGTCGAGAAGAAATCATGTCAAAGAATCAATTAATTATCACAGCCATTAGCTCGATGTGATTGTCGATTTTTAATATTTTATAGAACAATTGCGAAACAAAATATTCGAAATCGAGAATCACACCGATTTCCGGGTCTCACCACGTGGAGGTTGCTGTGAGGGAGACCCGCCCACCCACATAGTATTTGGCGTCGTTCAGACATGGCGAAAAGTATACAATTTCCGCCGTGTTTGAACAAGGCCAACGTCCCACCCGACGGAAAGCTAACAAAATTACAAAATAATAAAAAAAGCCGTAATTTTGTACCCCATTTTGTACTCTTCCTAATACACATTTGACAGTGCTCTAGTTTTGATCACTGTGCAAACGAATACCAAGAAGAGCTCATTGCAAAGCCTACCCGCCGAATTACTACCTGCCTAGTATGGAATCTAATTTTTTATTTTTTTTTATTTCCTACCTATCAAGTATTATATTTTTGTTTTTTTGTATTTTGTATTTTATTTTTGTATTTTATTTTTGTATTTTTTTGTATTTTAAGTATTTTGGCCATGTACTTATGTGGGGCGGGGGGGGGGGGAAGGGCTAGCACAAATTTGCTGAAATAAAAATATATTAGACTATACAACGAGCAACAAATACAATAGACAGCACAAGGTACAACAAATACGAAAACCTACACAACACGCAACACATACAACAAACGTCTCTTCCTTGTCATGGGATGATATATCTGAAACATACTAAATCTTGGATTAACACAAGAAAAAATTTTAAAAAATACAAAAACAATACATATTCAGAATGTTTGTCCACTCGATATATTACAATCAAACGCGCGAGTGGACTGGCTTTGCGCAACACTACTCTACAAAAATGTACATTGAATATCCCTAAACAACGCGAGCAGTGCATAATCTACCGCAACACTATTTTATTTTTTCTTTCAGAACAAAAAATTCCCGTGCACTTTCATTTTTTTCCGCAACGCTAAATGGAATCGCGACAGCAGCCATTTGAATTTATGGGGAGGGAATCAAGCCGAATCATTCTTTCGCAACGCTATTAAAAAAATAATAAATACTGAATATATTAAAACAAACGCGAGTAGTGCATTATTGGCGCGACGCTAATGTATTAAATTCGATATCAAAAACTCCCGTGCACTTTAATTTCTTTATGTGCAACTCTAATGGGTAGCAATGGCTGCGGGGGTATTTTGGGAAGGTGGTATCCACTTTTCCAGAAAAAAATTTTAAAAATAAAAAAAAAATACATACCGAGAATGGTTGTCCACTCGATATATTTCAAACAAACGCGCGAGTGGACTGGTTTTTCGCAACACTATTCTACAAAAATGTACATTGAATATCTCTAAACAACGCGAGCAGTGCATGATCTACCGCAACAATATTTTATTTTTCTCAGAACAAAAAATTCCCGTGCACTTTCATCTTTTTCCGCAACACTAGATGAAATCGCGATAGCAGCCATTTGAATTTATGAGGAGGGAATCAAGCCGAATTATTATTTCGCAACGCTAGTCAAAAAATAATAAATAATAAATATATTGGAACAAACGCGAGTAGTGCATTATTGGCGCGACTCTAATTTATTAAATTCGATATCAAAAACTCCCGTGCACTTTAATTTCTTTATACGCAACTCTAATGGGGAAGCATTGGCTGCGGGAGGTATTTTCAGGGGCAGCCACACCGGCTGCAGGTGGTCAGGGGCAGTTATTCGGTGCAGTGCGGCATTTCAGTCATAGCAACTCTAAAAGGCGGGATTTTCTACCGTTTGCATATCGGAAAACATTCGTATTAAATCGATTCGAATATCTAATTCGTACTATATCACGCGAGTAGGGAAATACACTTCACGGTCCCCACTATTATTACAAATTCGAACATTGCAAAACCAGTTTTGCATGATGCAACGAACACTAAGTTCTATCGAAAAAATTACTGCGCGGTCCCTACGTAAAGATACCCCGTCTTTTACCTTGCGGGCCGACGAGGCGTTCGATACGCTATACATACACAAAGTGTATGTCTTCTAACCCGATCGGACCACTACGTTAAAAAAATACATGCTTTGTAAAACACAGTGGTAGGTTCCTTGCATTTAGCGCTCACACACCATCAAATGGCCAAGGTACACGTCGCTACGTTCAGGTGAACCTACAGTGATTTCCGCCATCGTAAGGCACGTCAACACCATGGCTCGCACCGCATTAGATGCTAATACAATGATCACCATGGCATTTTCGTGCGTACCACCACAGGTGACGTAACTTAATACGTCTTTTTGTGTATGGTATTTTCATACGACAATGGATACACTTGTTCCATTGCTGGAATGGCAAACGAATTGTGTGACAGGGCACACCGCGCGTAATCGAACGTAGCAACGTGAACCGTGATTTTGCGCTAACTGCGACCTGAGAACGTACCAATACGTTTATTCTCGACTTGTAGCGGTCCGGTGGACACATGCTCCACATTGCAAAAACTTTAAACAGAACTCGAGCAATATAACTCGAACATCTAAACAACAAAATCTTTAGAATTCAATGTTCGTATGCATTATTGCGCAACTAATTCTGCAATGTTAGACATTTACTTTTATATACGCGGTCGCGAGTATAATCATTAAATCACAGGTTTTACGTTTTCCAATATGCAAGTTAATCCCGCCTTAATACAACGCGTTGGTATTTTTCGCAACACTAAGACAATCGCGATATCAAATTCGCAACGCTAATTTCTCAAACAGAATTGTTTTTATAAGATAATTGATACGCGGGGCATGCAGGAGGTGTGACAAAGTCTATTGGTGAAGAGATCCGGCTCATCCACCATTTTACTTTGTCATTAACAAAAGCGGTAACTAAAAAAATTCTCTTTTATTTTTTCGCAACGCTAATTCAACCCGTTGAGATTTTTCGCAACTCTATTCGAAAACGCGAATGCCTGCACCACACCAGGGAGGGTTCGTTGCAGCTCGAGCATGGGCGCCTGAAAAATCGAAAATGACTCGAATTCAAACGCGATCCTTTTTTGTTGCGCAACGCTAATTCAACGAACAGAGGAATAAAAAAAAGACTACTTTACTTATAAAAATTCTTATGAAATCTTTATATCTTGAAAAAAAAAATGAAATAAAATCGAAATCGCGACCATTTAATTTGCAACACTATACACAGTCAAAATCGCGACTATTTTCGCAACACTAACTTTTATCCTCTGTTCAAAATTACTTAATGCAACGCGTGTTTTTCTTCGCAACGCTAATGCAAATCGCGGATGTGCCCATCTCGGCTGATCGTTGGGGCGGCGAGGCCTGCCCATTGATGCAACTAACTACTTTTCTACAACTACTTCAAATATTTCTACTGACGAGTATAGTGACAAAGTAGTAACGATAAAACACATGCAGTTGCTGCCCTCTTGAGTGACTGTTTGTCGGGCCTCTTCTTTTTCTTCGCGGTCCGCCGAACATCTGAAACCCTAAACGTGCTCGCAGGGAAAACGATCGACGACTTCCGAGACGAATCACAAGTTTCGGGAGAAGCCGATCGTTCCCCTGGTGCAATCGAGCAGGTGCGAAACGTTTCGAGGTCCTAATCCGCGCGCGTTTACATTCGCGTCCGCGTCCGCGAAAAGCTATGCGAACAAGAAGAATCGAAGACGAATCATCCATCGAACGTCATGCCTCGTTCGATTTCGATTCGAGAACGATACTTCCAGCTCTTCCAGGAACTGACTACCGGTCGAATCACGGCCTACCCGAAAGAGAAAACGGAACCCAGCCCCGGCTCCTACCTACTTAAAATTAGCATTCACACCAAGAAGTCAAGTTACCTAACCCTACCTAGTCCTATATTTAAAAAATGGCAAAAAATACAAGCATACCAACACATTCACTCAACGATTCCCATTCAGACGCCAGGGTGCAATAGCCTAATACCTAGAGAGCACGTCCCGGGACGCCTCCGACACCCTAACGTCGAAACCTCATACAAACACAGTTAAGGTACGTACCAGTTTCACTGAAATCGACTGACAATGGTAGTGACCTTTGCGATATAAATCGGTAAATTGAAATAACAAACTATTTTCGAGACTCAATTGAACTACGTGTAATTCTGAATGTTACAAACGTGGTTTTTAGAAAACGTGGTTTTTTTACTCGCGAACATATTCCATGAAGATCTATGTAGCATGTCACAGATCGCCAGGAATATGCGTTATTGAATCTAATTGAAAGAACCGACGCAATTCCACTGCCTAATCGCACACACACACACAAGTGGAAAATACGTCGTGCACGATACACTGGCCATTGTCAGTCGCCACACAAATATATATTATTAAAACAATATTCCATGTGCCCGTTGCTCTCACCCTCCCGAGTAGCACCTGGGCACGCGAGAGGATTCGAGCAACGAACAGGGAACCTCAATATCCTGAAAATCCTAACTAAAAGAATTCATTAGTATACGAGCTAATATTTATTCAAACTTGCAAAAAAAATTGAATCGAAATTTAAAGGTATTTGAAGATCATTAATCATTCAAAGAATTAATAGAAAACATTAATCGTTAAGCAAAAAGACAAAGATTTTAATTAATTTAATTTAATGATTTGAAATTTTTAATAAAATATTAAAGAACCCTCGGTCGATCCTTTCAACAAAGCAAAGTTTCGAAACTATTGAAAGAGTACTATACTAAATGTAATGTACTCGAGAAAATAATCCAAGTTAAATTGATATGTGTATATGCTTTGTCTCGAGGATCTATCCGTCGCGAATCGTCTTTTTGTACGCAAGAGACCCAGTGCTTCTGAGCAATTCGAAATAATTTTAGGAAACGATCTGTATTGAATTTTAAATGAATTTAAAAAATCAATAATTATCTTAAAGTTAAACAGCAACTTTATTTCATTTCAAATATATTTCAAAGATAAATAATTATTTTGATAATAAAAAGTTACTCTTGTTATTGGTATACCAAATTACGGAAGATTTTTATCTTCCCGAAATTTGGTGACACCGTTATAGAAATTATTTTATTAAGAAAAAAAAACGCGACGTACAAAAAGACCCTACCTACCTAGGAAACATATTACTACCCGTGGAAAACGCCTGGCGTTTTCCACGGTCACTATACTCGTAAAAAAATCAACTACTAATCAATTATAGTAATAAAAAAGACAGTTGTTTGTGCACTTACTACTTGTTGGGGGGATGCGAAGGCTGCGTTAAGAATCGTTCTGGAATCGTTCTGGAATCAAAAAAAGGAACAAGATGTTAAAAAATGGTTCGTACAATTCCATCAATAAGATAGTTTAATTGGAAATATATGTCTGTTGGATTTTTCATATCTAACATAAGCAAAAATAATCTTTGTGTTGAGAAACACTTTAGAGGACCAGGAACGCGGGGCCTGGTTATTTTCATTGTCAATGGGTCTCTGGCAATACCCTGACTCTTAAGGGTCGGGGGGTCATAAATTGTCTTTGCAGGCCCAGGCTATTTCGCGTTTCGGGTTTCAAACCTAAGCAACGGTTTTTCCGTTGCACATTTTCTTTAGTCTCGTCCAGAGAGTCAAGGTATCAAGAGCTAACAGAATCCTTCCGTATCTTTGAATAAAACAGTTTTCTTTTAAAATCAACTGTGTGTTCATTGAAATAAATCCCATATCCCAATAGGTTATGGGCCCAGTTACGTATTAAACTCAGTTTAATTGTGTATTAACTGTGTAGTGTATCATATAAAATAAAAGACCGTAAAGGATAAATAAGATAGTTATAATCATTATATATATTCGTGTGTGTGCATAGTTTTAAGTGTACAGCTAAATATAAAGACAATAAAACAATGGCAAATTCAAAGAGAAACATTCAACCGTTTAATGGTGAAAAATACAGTGACAAATTAAAGGTTGTTACCAGTGCGGGAGAACAAACCACATTAAAAAGGACTGTTATTATTATAAAAGACAGATGAAACATTCAAATATTCAAAGTGAGAAAATGGCTCAGACAATTGAAGTGATGCAGCCATCTACATCATCAGTAAACTATAACACATCCTCTACAAATTATGATCCATCACATGTTGCATTTATGGTGGGAAAATATGAAGAGGACAAAATCGAACAAGATAAGATTACATTTATATTAGATTCGGGTGCATCGGATCACATCATAAACAGAGAAGATGTAGCCGAAAATTTTGAAGAAATTCCTGTGCCAATAAAAATTTCCGTCGCGAAAAATGGTACATACATTAGTGCAACGAAGAAGGGGACCATACATATCATCACCAATATGGGCATTCAAGGGACGCTGCAGGATGTCTTCTACTGTTCAGATGTACCGTACAATTTACTTTCGGTTCGAAGGATTCAGCAGACAGGAATGAGCGTGACGTTCGACGAACAGGGAGTAAAAATACATAAAGTTGGTAATGTAGTAATATCATGTAAGCCCTCGAACAATTTAAATGTTATTGAATTTATGCTTAATTTAAATTTTAAAAATTGTGTTGCTCAAGCAACTAGTGCTGAAAGGAATAACTATACATTATGGCATCAGCGCTTAGGGCACATAGGTAAAAATAAATTCTTAGAATTAAAAAAATAAAGAGATGTTTGCGGATATAAAGCAAATAGAAAAAGTTAAAGTAAATGATAATTTATGTGAAGCTTGTGTAAACGGTAAACAAGCACGACTACCATTTAGAAAAGCTAAAGATAAAAGTCATGTAAGACGCCCATTATTCATTGTCCATACAGATGTTTGTGGTCCAATCACTCCAACTACAATTAATGAAAGAAATTATTTTGTTTTATTTTTGGATGAATATACTCACTATTGCGTTACGTATTTAATTGCTCGGAAGTCAGATGTATTTTCTGCCTTTCGAGATTATGTTGCCAAAAGTGAGGCTCATTTTAATTTAAAATTAGTAAATTTATATAGTGACAATGGTAGGGAGTATTTATCAAACGAAATGAAAGATTATTGCGTTGAAAATGGCATAAGCTACCACTTAACAGTTCCACGTACTCCACAGTTAAATGGTGTGTCTGAACGTATGGTAAGAACCATAACGGAAAAGGCTCGGGCTATGGTAGCTGGAGCTGGTTTAGACAAAGCCTTTTGGGGAGAAGCTGTTTTAACAGCTACATATTTGATAAATATAACCCCAACAAAGGTTTTGAAAGAATCAAAAACACCATATGAAATGTGGCATATGAAAAAGGCCTCAATTAAGATATTTAAGGGTTTTCGGATCAACTGTGTATGTTCATAATAAAACCAGAGAATCAAAATTTGATGATAAATCCTGGAAAGGTATTCTAGTTGGATACGAAGTAAATGGTTATAAAGTATGGAATGTTGGAACTGGTAAGTTTGATGTAGTGAGAGATGTAATAATGGATGAAACTAATTTTGTAGTTTCAAGGCCAGTAATGGTTCGATCTGAAACTGATAAATCTAAATCAGTAATCTCTCAAAAATCTAATAATGATAAATTAGATACAACTACAACAAAGGTAGTCGAAACATATGAAAATGCCAAATTAAGTAATGAACTTAATAAATCTGTAATAGAAACAGATACGTGCAATGAATCTTTCAATAGTAATAGTAACAAAAATGATAATGATGATAATGAAAAAGGAAAATTGTCTCCCGAATTAAGGAGGAGTGAGAGGATCAAACATCGTCCAACTGTTTCTTATAATGAAGAAGAAATTCCAGATGATTATCTTCTATCCGCTCAGTCTATTGTTTATGAAGTTCCTAAATCATATCATGAAATCGAAAATAGGGATGATAAAATGAAATGGGAACAGGCTATTAAAGATGAAATTAATTCTCTTTTAATTAACAATACATGGACTCTAGTACCGAAACCTAATAATAAAAATATTGTTGATTGTAAATAGGTATTCACTATTAAAAATGATGAATATGGAAATCCATTAAAATATAAGGCTCGTCTTGTTGCACGAGGTTTTAGTCAGCAATATTTAGTAGATTATAATGAAACATTTGCACCGGTTGCAAGGATTTCAAGTTTTAGATTTATTTTGGCATTTGCAAATCAGTTTGATTTGCTGGTACATCACATGGACGTTAAAACAGCATTTCTAAATGGTACGTTAAAAGAAGAAATTTACATGAGAGTTCCTGAAGGAATTAAAAGTAGCAATAATGAAGTATGTAGATTAAATAAAGCATTATATGGACTTAAACAAGCAGCAAGATGCTGGTTTGAGTTTTTCGAACAAGCGCTTATAGAAAGAGGTTTTAAAAACTCTTCAGTTGACAGATGCATATATATTTTAGATAAAGGAGATGTATCTCGAAATATATATGTTGTACTTTATGTAGATGATCTGGTAATAGCTACAGCTGATATTGAAGTAATGAATAGTTTTAAAAATTACTTAATGAATAAATTTTGCATGAAAGATTTGAAAGATATTAAACTTTTCTTAGGTATCAAAATTGAAAGAAGCAAAAATAAGATATGCATGGATCAAAGTGCATATATTAAGACGATTTTAGAAAAATTTAATATGACTGATTGTAAGGCAACTAGTACGCCTCTGGAAAATAAATTAGATTATACGGCATTGAATTCTGATGAGAAACATGAGGCTCCATGCCGAAATCTTATCGGATGTTTAATGTACGTAATGCTGTGTACTAGACCCGATATAAGCACAGCTGTAAATATTTTGAGTCGATATCTAACTAAGAACAATAAAGAACTTTGGCAATGTTTAAAGCGGGTACTCAGATATCTTAAAGGATCAATGCATATTAAATTAATCTATATCAAGGGTGACTATAATGATCTTCTATGTGGTTATGTTGATTCTGATTGGGGAGGAAGTGATATAAATGATAGAAGAAGTACTACTGGCTATTTATTTAAATTATTTGAACAGTGTACTATATGCTGGTCTACAAGAAGACAAACGTCTGTAGCTGCTTCGTCTACTGAGGCTGAATATATGGCTCTTTTTGAGGCAGTTAGAGAAGCATTGTGGCTACGATCATTAGCGAAAACAATTAATATAAATATTTCCGAACCAATCACAATATATGAAGACAATAATGGATGTATTAGTATTGCAAATAATCCAACAAACCACAAAAGATCAAAACATATAGATATTAAATATCATTTTTCCAGGGAACAAATCGAAAATAATATAATCAGATTAAAATATGTTCCTACAGGAAATCAACTGGCAGATATTTTAACAAAGCCGCTACCTGCAGTCACATTCTTACAGCTCCGAGATGGAATGGGATTAAAAAAAAAAAAAAAAAAAAAAAAAAAAATTATATATATCAATAGATTGTTTAATTTTATAATAAAAATATATATGTATGTTTATTGAAATTTATTATTATTGGATGGTCTAATCAGGTTTTCTGGGTTTCCCTGATTCTTTGCAACAAATGTTGGACCATATGTAGTTCCCAGGAAAGATAAGGAAGGACAATATTAATTCTCTGATACCTAATTTAATAATGTTTAGAGTAATGGTACTTATACGTAAATAAAAAAAAAAAAAAAAATATATATATAAGCTTATAACAAATGTATGTATGAGATACATCTAAACACAGCCGATTCATTTTTGAGGAGGCGTGTTGGATTTTTCATATCTAACATAAGCAAAAATAATCTTTGTGTTGAGAAACACTTTAGAGGACCAGGAACGCGGGGCCTGGTTATTTTCATTGTCAATGGGTCTCTGGCAATACCCTGACTCTTAAGGGTCGGGGGGTCATAAATTGTCTTTGCAGGCCCAGGCTATTTCGCGTTTCGGGTTTCAAACCTAAGCAACGGTTTTTCCGTTGCACATTTTCTTTAGTCTCGTCCAGAGAGTCAAGGTATCAAGAGCTAACAGAATCCTTCCGTATCTTTGAATAAAACAGTTTTCTTTTAAAATCAACTGTGTGTTCATTGAAATAAATCCCATATCCCAATAATGTCTTTTGATACTTACATTCTCTCCCCCTTGAAGACAGCACTACGATGCGTTGTATTACATTAGTCTTACTGCCCTTGTTTTCAATATATTCAAAGTGCATTATGAAAAAATTCTATCTAATTCGGTAGAGGCGAAACGAGACGGCTAGCGACTGGGTTTCCAAGCCCATAGAATCAACCCCGGATTCTTACGCGAGGCGACACCATCCACCTGCCTGGACGTCGTAACGCCAGGACAGATGCGCCCCTTCGCTCAAAACGTGATTCCAACTCGCGAGTATACACTCCACGAGCTGGCCGCTTTGAGTATAGACCGAGGCCTAGTAACGCTGGCATTATCTGCCAGAGATAGTGCGCCGCGGTCTTTAGGCTGTGAGGTCACCCCTACTTGAAGAGTAGGTGCGGACCTCCACCGTCTCGATCGGACTTCTCTACTATATGCAACTTTTAAAAATATCGAACACAAGGGTGGCTAACGTAATATTCAATGTTGTTTTCTTCGAGTTAAGGTAGCCTGTCAAATATAAATATGAGATATATAGATTAAAATTCGTTTAGAAACATACGACAAATATATAAAATGCAAATGAATCAACAAATAATTCACGTAATTGACTCATGAAAAAAATATTAAAAAAAAGGTCGAACCGCGATTAAATAGTACTTTGGAAACTACTGTCATTTGAATTAAATAATCGAAAAACTTCACTATGAGCTCTAAATTTGCTCGAAACGCGACCAGTGTGCATTGTTATTCGTGACGTTAATTTAATAAATATTATATTATGTAAAGTTCTCGTGCACTTGAATTTTTATACGCAACTCTATGTTAATTTTACATTAGTCTATGAAAAAAAAAATTAGGAAAGAATAACAGATTTGAAAAATAGCAAATTTAAAAAAAAAGCACATTTAGAAATAGCACAATTGAAAAATAACATATTAAAAAAAAGCACATTTGAAAGATACCATATTTGAGAAATACCACGTTTGTAAAATAATATATTTGAAAAATAACACAATTGAAATTTAATATAAAATGTTCAATAACTAAGTTTAATTAGTAACATATACTGCTGGTACTCACATATTCTCTCCTGCTCGAAGAAATCGTATCTCGAACCTGGCTATCGATATATCCTTTTCGTATCGAAGCCTATTTTTCCCCTCAGGTGCTGTAACATAAAGAACAAATTCGATTAATTTCAATCGACCAGCCGTCAAAGAATATATCCGAATTAATAGAAAATAAATAATCCAAGTTGAATACAAAGTCAAAATTAAACAAACTTGATTTATCGTCAGGACGCAACAGTAAATTATCGCGAGAAAGCAACACGATTCGAGAATAAATTAGAATTAAATAAATAAAAAATTAAAAATAAATAATTCACTTGAACACGGTATTAATTTTAATAAAAATTACGATAAATAATCTTGACTTCTAGCGAATGATAAAGACTGATAAAGAAAAAAATTCGATTAATTTCAATCGACCAGCCGTCAAAGAATACATCCAAATTAATAGAAAATAAATAGTCCAAGTTGAATACAAAGTCAAAATTAAACAAACTTGATTCATCGTCAGGACGCAACAGTAAATTATCGCGAGAAGGCAACACGATTCGAGAATAAATTAGAATTAAATAAATTAAAAATTAAAAATAAATAATTCACTTGAGCACGGTATTAATTTTAATAAAAATTACGATAAATTATCGACTTCTAGCGAATGATAAAATATAGAAACGGTACGTACCATGTAAAAGGTCCTTGTCTTGCGTCGTAATATATCCTTTATATGTGTCACTGATAACCGACGCGGTCGACAAGGACGAGGGTGGTTCGGAGATACACATCACACACAACCACTCACTTTCACTTTCGTTATCAAACTGAAGTCGCGGCCGCGAGGGTAAGAGTGGCGGTGGGGGACCGAAGGCCCGAATATTGGGGGCTTCCCGGAAAATCGGCGATCGCGTCAAAAGTGGGATCGGCGCAAAGGGTAGGGGCGTCGATTGTTACGTGACAAAGGCAGGTTCTTACCTGTTTACGAGGGTCGCTGTGCCGCCTTTTTTTTAGATGCTATTTCCCTTACATTTAAATCAAGGTTCTCACTTGTCGCCCATAAATTTACACTGTCACATATTGACTGTTTTTCTGCAAATTGTTCGCAGGTATACACTAATTTATAATTAACTTATTCGCAATAATTTCCGGCCTACACTCTCTCTCTTATAGCCGCCTTGCCGTCTTGCCGACTCTGTAAACATACGCACATAGAAAAAATCCATATACACAGGCTCACAAAGCTATTCGAACACCTTTCAAAGCTGTATAACTTTTTTTAAATTGGTCAAAACGACCAGACCTTTCTCGAGCAATTCGAAGAATTGGTTTACCGAATGACGTGCAAAAAAGGTTTTTAAATTCAAAGTTATATTAATTCATCCACGTAATTCTCTCTCAAACTCTTTATTATTCGAAATAGTATGTCAAATGAACGTTATCCTGGTTTTCAACATATTTCTGTTCCCACAGATCGATTCTTGGAACAATTAACTATAAAAAAAGTGTAAGGAAATAATGCTTGTTTATGAAATATTTTTAAATTACAAATTGTGCTATCGTTAAATTATGCTTTAATACTTTCTTACGTACAATATTTCTAGGAATTTTTTGTCCTTGATATTAGTTTTACTTTTAATATTTTACGTCTTAAAAAGCAACACTAAAAAAAAAATATGTGTTTAATTCGAATACGTTCGTCGGAGAATGTAATAAATAATCGATATGGTTCGGTGATGATTCACCTTCTCGCCGACGAGAATGTATAATTGTTCCAAGAATCGATCTGTGGGAACAGAAATATGTTGAAAACCAGGATAACGTTCATTTGACATACTATTTCGAATAATAAAGAGTTTGAGAGAGAATTACGTGGATGAATTAATATAACTTTGAATTTAAAAACCTTTTTTGCACGTCATTCGGTAAACCAATTCTTCGAATTGCTCAATAAAAGTCTGCCGTTTGGTCTAATATAAACGAAGTTATCCTTTTTTTTGTGTGGTTACACAGAGTCATAAAGACGGCAAGGCAGCCCTCGTAAACAGGTATGAACATCCCTTTGTGACGTGATAATTGTCGAGCCATCCTCTTGCGCCGATCCCAATTCAAGGGCAATCGCCGATCATCGGAGATAATCGTCACCAGTTCGGGCCTCGCGCCCCCCACCACTACTCGCGGCCGTGATGATCAGGCCGTGTCTTCAGTTTGATATCGAAAGTGAAAGTGAGCGGACGTATTTTGGATATCTCCACGAACCACCCTCCGTCCTTGTGAACCGTGTCGTTTGAAGACGCAGAAAAGTTCTACGACGCAACACAAGGACCTTTACGTGGTGAGTACCATTTTTCTGTGTTTTATCATTCGATATACTCGGACATTCGTCCCAGATTATTTATCGTGATTTTTATTAAAATTAATACTGTGCTCACTGACGTCAAATTTCAATTTATTCTCGAGTCGTTGTTTTCTCCCGATAATTTTTTTCTTTTTGCGTCGTGGCGATCAAACGTATTTAGATTCGTGTCGTACGGTAGAAATTAATTTGATTTAATTTTGGTTCAAATTAATTTTGATTTTATATTCAATTTTAACTATTTATTTCCTATTGAGTATGAATCCATTGTTTATTGAATTGTATATATTTGTTGTATCCAATAACGATAGTTTCTAACGTATTGTTCAATAGCGTTTCTAGCTTTTTTAAATATTTTTAATGAGACATTTTTCAAATTTGCTATTTTTCAATTGTGCTATTTTTCAAATGTCATTTAAGAAAATTTTTTTTATGTACTAATTTAAAATTAATGTAGAGTTGCGTAGAAAAATTAAAGTACACACGGGAGTTTTACGTATTATAAAATTTAATAAATTAACTTCACGAATAATAATGCACTTGTCGGGTTTTTTTTTTTGAGACGTTGAGACGAAGATTTGTTGATAATTTTATTCAAATAAACTTTTCAAACCTAAACTTTTGGACCTTTTTTTAAATTTTTTTTTTTGAATCATATTAATACATTGTTGATTGTACTGTATATGTTTGTCGTATGTTTGTAATCGAATTCTATTTTATATATCTCTCGTATTTATATTTTGAAGGTTCCTTCAACTCGAGAACACCAACTTTCAACATCGTCTTACCACGATGACATCGATAGCTAAGATCGAGAGCCATCGTGTCGTGCTTTCTTCAAGAGGGAGAGAATGTAAGTATCAAAAGACATATTTCCAATTAAATTATTTTATTAAATATTTTCTTTTTAAATTATTTGAATGAATGAATTTTACGAATCATTTTTTTAATATCTTCTTGTATCCTTGTTTGATTACAGGACTCCGGAGCATCCTCGCAGCATCTCTTACGAAGCATCCTCGCCCCTCCAACAATTAGTAAGTACAAAAAGAACTGTATTTTTCCTTCCTATATTTGATCAGTAGAAATTGTTTTTGACGAGTACAGTGACCGCGGGAAACACCAGGCCTTTCCCGCGGGTAGTAATTTGTTTCTTAGATAGGTAGGGTTTTTTTGTACGTCGCGTTTTAATAAAATAATACTATTTCGATAATGGTATCACCAAATCTAGAAGATACAGATCTTCCGTCATTTGGTATACGATTACTAGAGTCATCTCTTATCATTGAGATAATTATTAATTTTTTAAATTCATTTAAAGTTAAATAAAAAGCGTATTTTAAAGTTAGACCTTACGTACAAAAATACGATTCGCGACGGATAGATCCTTTGAACAAAGCAAAGACGCACATGAATTTAACCTGTGTTACTTTCACTAGTACTTTACATTTGGTAGAGTATTCTTTCCATTTTTTCGAAACTTTACTTTGTTAATGGATCGTCCGAGGGTTTTTAAATATTTTATTAAAGATTGCAAATAAATAAATTAAATAAATTAAAATATTTCTCAGTCTGTTTGCTTATCAATTAAAATTTTGTATTTGTTCTTTCATATATTAAATATTTTTTTCATAAATTAAGATTATCTTTTGAATTTCAAGTAGAGTTATTTTTCAAGAATGTATGAACATTAGCCCGTATAAATAATCTAATGAATTCTTTTAGATAGGATTTTCAGGATATTGAGGTTCCCTGTTCGTTGCTCGAATCCTCTCGTGTGCCCAGGTGCTACTCGGGAGGATGAGAGCAACGGGCACATGGAATATTGTTTTAATAATATATATTTGTGTGGCGACTGACAATGGTCAGTGTATCGTGCACGACGTATTTTCCACTTGTGTGTGTGTGCGATTAGGCAGTGGAATTGCGTCGGTTCTTTCAATTAGATTAAATAACGCATATTCCTGTCGATCTGTGATATGCTACATAGATCTTCATGGAATATGTTCGCGAGTAGCTTTTTTAAAAACTACGTTTGTAACATTCAGAATTACACGTCGTTCAATTGAGTCTCGAAAATAGTTTATTTCAATTTACCGATTTATATCGCAAAGGTCACTACCATTGTCAGTCGATTTCAGTGAAACTGGTACGTACCTTAACTGTGTTTGTATGAGGTTTCGACGTTAGGGTGTCGGAGCCGTCCCGGGACGTGCTCTCTAGGTATTAGGCTTTTGCACCCTGGCGTCTGAATGGGAATCGTTGAGTGAATGTGTTGGTGAGCTTGTGTTTTTTCCCATTTTTTAAATATAGGACTAGGTAGGTAGGTAGCTTACTTTCTTGGTGTGTGTGAATGTTAATTTTAAGTAGGTAGGGGCCGGGGCTGGCTACCGTTTTCTCTTTCGGGTAGGCCGCGATTCGACCGGTAGTCAGTTCCTGGAAGAGCTCGAAGTTTCGTTCTCGAATCGAAATCGAACAAGGCATGACGTTCGATGGATGATTCGTCTTCGATTCTTCTTGCTCGCATAGCTTTTCGCGGACGCGGACGCGAAAGTAAACGCGCGCGGATTAGGACCTCGAAACGTTTCGCACCTGCTCGATTGCACCAGGGGAACGATCGGCTTCTCCCGAAACTTGTGATTCGTCTCGGAAGTCGTCGATAGTTTTCCCTGCGAGCACGTTTAGGGTTTCAGATGTTCGGCGGACCGCGAAGAAAAAGAAGAGGCCCGACAAACTGTCACTCAAGAGGGCAGCAACTGCATGCGTTTTATCATTACTACCTTGTCACTATACTCGTCTGTAGAAATATTTTAAGTAGTTGTAGAAGTAGTTAGGTTGCATCAATGGGCAGGCCTCGCCGCCCCAACGATCAGCCGAGATGGGCACATCCGCGATTTGCATTAGCGTTGCGAAGAAAAAACACGCGTTGCATTAAGTAATTTTGAACAGAGGATAAAAGTTAGTGTTGCGAAAATAATCGCGATCTAGATTGTGTAGAATGTAGTGTTGCGAATTAAATGGTCGCGATTTCCTTTTCATTTCAATTTTATTGCTACTTGAGGCAATTTTTAAGATATAAAGACTTCATAAGAATTTTTATAAGTAAAGTAGTCTTTTTTTTCATTCCTCTGTTCCTTGAATTAGCGTTGCGCAGCAAAAAAGAATCGCGTTTGATTTCGAGTCATTTTCGATATTTCAGGCGCCCATGCTCGAGCTGCAACGAACCCTGCCCAGTGTGGTGCAGGCTTTCGCGTTTTCAAATAGAGTTGCGAAAAATCTCAACGGGTTGAATTAGCGTTGCGAAAAAATAAAACAGAATTTGTTTAGTTATCGCTTTTGTTAATGACAAAGTAAAATGGTGGATGAGCCGGGTCTTTTCACCAATAGACTTTGTCACACCTCCTGCATGCCCCGCGAATCAATTATCTTATAAACACAATTCTGTTTGAGAAATTAGCGTTGCGAATTTGATATCGCGATTGTCTTAGTGTTGCGAAAAATACCAACGCGTTGTATTAAGGCGGGATTATTTTCTTGCATATTGGAAAACGTAAAACCTGAGATTTAATGGTTATACTCGCGACCGCGTATATAAAAGTAAATTTTTAACATTGCAGAATTACTTGCGCAATAATGCATACGAACATTGAATTCTAAAGATTTTGTTGTTTAGATTTTCGAGTTATATTGCTCGAGTTCTGTTTAAAGTTTTTGCAATGTGGAGCATGTGTCCACCGGACCGCTACACGTCGAGAATAAACGTATTGGTACGTTCTCAGGTCGCAGTTAACGCAAAATCACGGTTCACGTTGCTACGTTCGATTACGCGCGGTGTGCCCTGTCACACAATTCGTTTGCCATTCCAGCAATGGAACAACAAGTGTATCCATTGTCGTATGAAAATACCATACACAAAGACGTATTAAGTTACGTCACCTGTGGTGGTACGCACGAAAATGCCACGGTGACCATTGTATTAGTATCTAATGCAGTGCGAGGCGTGGTGTTGACGTGACTTACGATGATGGAGTAAATCACTGTAGCTTCACCTGAACGTAGCGACGTGTGCCTTAGCCATTTGATGGTGTGTGAGCGCTAAATGCTAAGAACCTACCACTGCGTTTTACAAAGCATGTATTTTTTTATCGTAGTGGTCCGATCGGGTTAGAAGACATACACTTTGTGTATGTATAGCGTATCGAACGCCTCGTCGGCCCGCAAGGTAAAAGACGGGGTATCTTTACGTAGGGACCGCGCAGTAATTTTTTCGATAGAACTTAGTGTTCGTTGCATCAGGCAAAACTGATTTTGCAATGTTCGAATTTGTAATAATAGTAGGGACCGCGAAGTATATTTCCCTACTCGCGTGATATAGTAAGAATTAGAGATTCGAATCGATTTAATACGAATGTTTTCCGATATGCAAACGGTAGAAAATCCCACCTTTTAGAGTTGCGATGATTGAAATGCCGCACTGCACCGAATGACTGCCCCTGATACCTGCAGCCTGTGTGGCTGCCCCTGAAAATACCTCCCGCAGCCAATGTTTCCCCATTAGAGTTGCGCATAAAGAAATTAAAGTGCACGGGAGTTTTCTATATCGAATCCAATTAATTAGTGTCGCGATAAATAATGCACTGGTTGCGTTTGTTTCGTTGTATTTATTATTTATTATTAATATACTAGCGTTGCGAAAGAATAATTCGGGTTGATTTCCTCCCCATTTTTAATGGCTGCTATCACGGTTCCATTTAGTGTTGCGGAAAAAAATGAAAGTGCACGGGAATTTTTTGTTCTGATAAAAAATAAAATAGTGTTGCGGTAGATCATGCACTGCTCGCGTTGTTTAGAGATATTCAATGTACATTTTTGTAGAGTAGTGTTGCGCAAAACCAGTCCACTCGCGCGTTTGTTTAAAATATATCGAGTGGACAACAACCATTCTCAATATGTATTTTTTTTTATTTTTTAAATTTTTTTCTGGAAAAGTGGCCACCCCCCTTCCCAAAATACCCCCCCCCCCAGCGTTTGTTTAAATATATATTGACTATTTATTATTTGTTGACTAGCGTTGCGAAAGTATGATTCGGCTTGATTCCCTCCCCATAAATTCAAATATGGCTGCTATCGCGGTTCCATTTAGTGTTGCGGAAAAAAATAAAAGTGCACGGGAATTTTTTGTTCTGAAAAAAAATAAAATAGTGTTGCGGTAGTGTTGCATGCACTGCTCGCGTTGTTTAGAGATATTCAATGTACATTTTTGTAGAGTAGTGTTGCGCAAAACCAGGTCCACTCGCGCGTTTGTTGTGTTGCGCAAAACCAGGTCCACTCGCGCGTTTGTTGTGTTGCGCAAAACCAGGTCCACTCGCGCGTTTGTTTAAAATTTATCGAGTGGACAACGATTTTGCATATGTATTTTTTTTTTATTTTTAAAATTTTTTGCGTGTGTGTACCCAAGATGTAGTCTGTTTCAGATATTTCATCGGATTTCAATGAAGAGGTAAACAAATAAAATGTGGGTGCATCAGGAATTCCTGATAGAAGAGTTGTGTTTCATGTGTGTATGGTTGGATGTTGTGACGTTTGTCGTATGTGTTGCATGTAATGTAGTCTATCATATGTGTTGCATGTCCTATTTAATTAACTGTATTTTCATTTCAGCAAATTTAAGCTAGCCACCCCCACATAAAGTACTTATTCGGTAGAAAGTACACAAAAATTACATTTAAAAAAAACACAATATCAAAATATGCATACAACAAAATTATATAAAATAAAAACACAATATCAAAATATCCATAGAAAAAAATTATATAAAATAAAAACACAATATCAAAATATGCATACAAAAAAATTATATTTTATACTAGGCAAGCAGTAATTCAGCGGGTAGGCTCTTCTGGGTAATGAGCTCTTCTTGGTATTCGTTTGCACAGTGATCAAAACTAGAGCACTGTCAAATGTGTATTAGGAAGAGTGTCTACAAAATTGCGGATTTTTTTATTATTTTGTAATTTTGTTAGCTTTCCGCCGGGTGGGACGTTGGCCTTGTTCAAACACGGCAGAAATTGCGCGCTTTTCGCCATGTCTGAACGACGCCAAATACTATGTGGGTGGGGCGAGTCTCCCTCACAGCAACCTCCACGTGGTGAGACCCGGACAATCGGTGTGATTCTCGATTTAGAATATTTTGTTGAGCAATGATTATACCAATTGCTCTATAAAATATTAAAAATCGACCATCACATCGAGCCAATGGCTGTGATAATGAAATGATTATTTGACATGATTCCTTCTCGACGTTAGTTTTCAACGAATATTCTTTGTTGGATAATAATTATTTTATATCAAAATAATTTCCAAATTAAATATAAATTCTGATATTTCTTTCTAATGTTACTTTCATATTACCGCCTACATTTATAAACTATCGATTATAAAACAATGATTACAATGGTGAACAATATGGAAAATGAGAAGGCAATAAGAGTGTAATGAAATTATATAATAAAAAATAATTATTTTCCAAGCAATTACAACATGGATTGTGTCAGCATTCTATGTTTATTTATTGCCTATGTCACTGACGTTTCTTTCGTACTTCAGGAGCAAATGTCGTATTTAGGTAGTGAGCGCGGCATGTTTAGCGATGTTGGTATTTTAGATCAGTGATAGTTCCACGTTCTTAGTTCCACAACCGATGAGAGTATCTCGGCATTGGGGCCGTTACCGACCGCTCCCAGCACCCACTCAGCACCCAGTTTAGGCCCGGTCGGAACTAATATTGTGGAACTAATATCACAGACGAGATGTAGGAATAGACCAGTAGACCAATCAACATGTAGGCGTTGTACCGCCATGAAAGGTGGCGCTGTATAAACATTTGAATGGGGCTTATAAATAATTACTGGGTTACGTTAGGTAATTTTTTTATTTCGAAGCGATTTAAAAAATTCTATATTTGTGTATGTATATTTTACATCATTTTAGACACAATTCATATATGTATATGCAACATAAGTTCTTGCTTAATCGGCTAGCTTATTAATTCTAATAACTGCTGTAATACAAACTCTAAATTGTCATCGTTATTTGTCACTTCTAAGTCCCATGTATTGACATCATCCAAATTGCATTCAGTTTCTGAATCGTCGATACCTACACGAAATATATAAATATATACATTTATTATATACATATATTAGATACATATATACATCTATTTGTAAATTTATATATATTTACATGAATTTATGTATATATGTATGTATGTGTATTGTTAGAATTTTGAAATTAAAAGAAATATATTGCATACTCCAGTATATTACAACATTTGTTTACCTGTCGTAAAAGTCCAGCCACGTTTTTTTCTGGTAGCATCATCCGAAATGATACGAACAGTTTTACATATACCTTCAAAATTTTCCACGAACCATTGAATATCGGTTTTCCTTCGTACATCGCTTACTATCCAGATTGATTTGTCATGTACTAAACATTATATATAGCATAGATTGGCGATTATTATTATTTTCCCGGAAAGTCTTCAATGAGAATAGCGAGTTGAAGCGTTTTACCGTTATACATATCTATGGCTGCACGACAAAAATAGCCGTAATCTTGCTTTCTAATATTTTCTCCCCATTTGGCCATTTCAAGACGGTAATTTTCTTTATATTTTCCATCTCCCAAAAGACCATCGATATCAAGATTCAAGGATTTAGCCCAATGAGATTTGATTGGGCCTGATAACCTAAGGATAACGCTATCGGATCCAATCCTGAAACAAGTATATACATATATATGCATGCATCAATCACGTAAGATAAATTTTGCTTATTACGACTAATACAAATAAGAATGCCTTACCTCTCCTGCAATATATTTGTAATAAAATCCTTTCCAGACTTTCTTTTACCACTAAACAGTAAAATTACTCGCGGATTTTTAACATTTATTGAACAAGGCTCGCGTAGAACATTTTCGGCCGCCATTTTGAATTCGAGTCGCTAGAATAAATTATTAAATCCTGAAACATTAACCGAAGCTATTATTATAGCATAAAACTAGTTATGTAATACACTCGACTAAAAACTTACCTATTCTAACTACATATGTATGTGTACATATTTTATAATAAAACGGAATTCGATTTACATTTTTACATGACAATAACCGTCTACTTTATTGCAACATTAAATCTACAACCGTTTACTTTTCCTGTTTATGTGGCTTTTCTAACACTTCAGTTTTTGAAACGATAATTGTACACTTTTCTTAACATATCCAAGTTAACAGGTTTCATTTATTTGCATATTTCGAATAACAATACATCAAATTACGTTTCGCTGACAACACTAACGTAATTACGGAGACATATTAAAAATAAATAAATAAAGAAAGAAAGAAAAGGCGTTTAAAATATTTTTATTATGATGAACTCATTGATACAAAAACTTATTTCTTAGCTTCACGAAGCTTTTTACGTTGCTCTGCTCTTTTTAGTTGCTCTTTTGGTTTTAAGTTATGTTTTTTTGCAAATCGTTGATTTCTCAGGAACTTTAAGTCCATCTGGAAAATTTAATTTACAACATGAAAACCAAAATTTCTAGATGTATTCGACAATACACTGTTTGAAATCAAAATTGCGCTAAACAGTACAAACACAAAGTCACTCAGTGTTATAGTAATACTTTGTGTCTACGTAAAATGCTGTTTTTTAAAAAAATAATTACTTACACCAAGCGTAGACTCATGCCTGTAACGTTTTGGTTTTTTAATACCATTCCTATGTGCTTTGCGATCTATACAGCAACAAAGTATGCGGTTATGTTTACTATGTAATATAATATCAATATTGTATACATATTTTGTTATACTCACTTTGATTGTGGTTAGTATGATTCTTGGATTTCGCCATGTTTTTCTATTATGCAATCTAAAAGAAATAACGATTTTTAAATACACAGATATATCTACAACAATAACATGATAGGTTAGGTGCTTCCTCGAGTAGAATTACATTCTTTATATTTGTATTATTGAAAAAGAATATAAAATACTGTTACAGGGTATATTTCTTAAAATTTGTGTACCAATTTATAAATTGCATCTAAGTAAGTAGCGAACAGATTATATGGATGTAAATCGATCAAATTCTGTATGGTACTTACAACGAGAATCTACGTTCACGTTGCGGACATGCGAAGAAAAGGAAGAAGCAGAGCAACACGGATAGCAGCGCTAAGTACACTTTTTTCGAAATGATTGGTCCAATCAGTGCTGCCCCCTAGTCTAATTTTTAGCCTGGATCGAGATCGTTTTTACCTGTTTTTACTAACAAATTAGGTGGTAAGATAGCCAAGGGGATATTTACTAGGCAGCATCATTGGCAAAAGGAATTCTTATAATCGAGAACAAGCAGGGATAATAAATTTATCAATGTATTGTGTTCAATAAATTAATGCGTGCGACAGCAAAATTTATGTTCCTTTACTTTGACTCTAACACAGCAGAATGTACAATTTAATTGTTTTATATCAAATGTTAGTTAAATTTTACACAAATAAGTATGTAGTCAAGTTTTTATTTAAATATTCGTGTACATTTAAAACATGAAATAAATTTCCAACATAGTGGTACATTTATCGGTAAAATATAAATTATTATTATAATTTTTTATAAACTTTTTCTATACATTGATTTGGTCTCAAATATTTCATATACAGGTCACGAAATTTATATACATAGACTGCTGTGCCATGCTCTCGTTTAATACTTGACGTTCTTTTTTTTTGTTATGTGATAAAACTATTATATATATTTTGATCGTACATGCATTAATACTGATGTATGTGACTTAGCCTTGCATGTACATACAAATATTGTGTGTATGTGTGTGTGTGTTGTGTGATAAATATTAACATAAATCTGTTTGCATAGAATCAGTTGAAATCACAGATGGAAAGAAATATTAATTAACTTATTATTAATAGGTACAACTACGCGAACGGTATACTCAATAAGTTCTATTCACGTTGAGTATTACTCGACAAATATACAGAAGATACGAACTCTGCTTAAAATTACATACTCTTAAAATGAAAGTTCTGTACTCTAAATTATGATTTGTACTTAATGATTTCATCACTTTTGATATCTGATCGTACCAAGTTATGGAATACGAGCATTACTCTGCAACATACATATTGTATATACACATACATATGAGAAAGTTCACAATTTTAAAATTTGTTTTTGCAACAGAATCCAGTCCATAAATTTTTGTTGGATTTGCTTTTTCTCTAAAAGAACTTCTGCTGCCTTCTGAAATTTTTCTTCATTCCTACGTATATACATTTTTGCATCTTGCTCCAACTGGTGTATCTTTTCTGGACGTATCTCATCCATCGACAACATTTCCGTTAAATATGGATTAAAACGATAATAAACGTGTTCGGGAAGAAGATCGTTTAGCATCGTATGTACAGCTATACGACAAAAATACCATTATTAATGGAAGAAAATTTTCATACAAAATTTTCATCAAGGCAGAAACTTTTATCATTGTATAATGTAATACTCCATACCTTCCGTGTCGGTCGCACTGTCTAAAATTTTATAAAATTTCTCTTTCCAACTCGAAATTACAATTTCTGTCGAGTCATTGTTACTCTCGCGAACTCGATTCGGTGTTCTTCCAGTTCCGAACGAGATTACGCATTGAATCGGATTATTCGGCCACAATTGTTTGGCTTCGTGTAACGCAATCGCACATGGATTGTTTACCAGTATACCTGTGCGTTTCAGAAAACCAATTAAATATTACTAATATTCCACTACATTTTTGTTTAAGAAGTACATTGAACCTGGTATTTACCTCCATCTTGGTGAAGAAATTCACCGTGTTTAAATTCCTCAAAGTAACTAGGCGCTGCCGCGGATGCTCTTACAGCTTCCCATAACTTATGCTTATGAGATCCCATGTATTGACTTTCTAGTCTGTACGGCAAAGTGTAATTTCGAAATACATAAGCCATCACGCGCTCATGATTGACAATCGCAGATATGGCTGAAAACTGAATAACAACTTTAAACTCAAAACACAAATTTGTTTGCTTTGCTATCCGAAATTCTATAAATACTATTTTGTGTTGTTTCTCCTTTTTCACAGAAATAAAGCATGGTAGATACCTTTGGCGTATTCGGATCGCGAACAGTTTTAATTAGAATCTTATCTCCCAAGTGCTCCTGCAATAATTTCTCCCAGAGAGATGTATCATAGTACGCGTGGCTCCATACTAAATTGCTTGTACCTTTTATTGTGCTTTGAGTGAATATCTTAATACTCAATTCCCTGTACAATTCTGAAATATCACTCAATGGTTTTCTTTTACGTCCACCTAAATTATTTAGTTTATTAGCTCTAAATTAATTATTCTTAGATCATATAGAGATCGATAGAGGTAGTCTACTGTTTCTACAGAAGAAAAATATTGTTTGCATACCTAAAAGAGATGCAAGAATTGCTCCTGTACTCACACCACATATGTAATCAAACATTTCGTGTGTTTTCTTCCCTGTCAACTCTTCAAGCTTTTTCAACATTTGTATAACTAAGACACCACGCATGCCTCCACCATCGATGGAAAGAACTCTAATTCCACGACCAGGCAATGGATCAACGTAGCCTAATACCGCTAGCGCTTCTCGAATCGATGCTGTAGAATGGGTATAGAACAGGTCAGAATCATGCAATCAAGGAAACGATATTCTTCAAGTATTATCTACCTTTTATTTGTTCATCTTTTGTTCTATGACGAGTTTTGAGTAATATTCCAATTGCTCCTTCTTTGATCGCATAATGTCTAGCTTCAGAATATTGATCGATATGAGTTAACAAATCTTCTATTCTCCTCCACCTTGAAGCGTTCGATTCGGCAGTTACGATACTGTTTAAAACATGGCGTGTTCTAGACACAATGCTGGGCTTTGATATATTTTTATGAACATTTACTTTCCACTTTGGTGGTACTACAAGAGCACCTGTTCTGGTTTGGCTGGTGAACTTAAATATCAAAGTATTCAACATTTGTGAAAGGGTATATGACTGTTCCTTGACGTCCATCTTTCGTTCGTTTATGGTATCTTCATTGACTTGCTGCAAGTAGAATGAAATAAACAAGCTTGAGTTACGAATTACAAGTTACAGGATTTCCTCCTATTCATGTCTTATTTACCTGAAATGCTTTACGACACTTTGCAGGATCATCCATTACCACACCTTCTTCTTGAGCTCTTATTGAAACTTCTTGACTCTTGGTTTCATTATCTTTATATTCCTCTATGTCTCTTACTTTATCACGATTCGTATTCTTTGCTATTAGAATGTACAATTGCTTTTTCAAAGTATTAATTTGCGTGTAGGTCGCTTTGTGGAGAGTATCTATCCAATCTTTAGAAAAACTAATCTGAAGATTCTTATCGTAACCAGCTTTATGTAAGTAATCTTTTAACTGTGCCAAAAGTTTTGAATAATTTTGCATAGACATCTTGGTTTTCAATAAAATATTTATATAATCAGAGAACTTGTATTTGTAAGTACTTCCAATGTTGTTTTTGTCTGCTGTGCTATGCGTCAATTGCCTGTAACACAAAAACACTTTTATTCTGTGTTAATATATTTTCATTGCAGACACATAAATAAGTTAATGTTGAATTTTCAAAAGTTGACACGTTAGGTACAAAATCACTAAGGAAGAAAACGAATGATAATTATGCTACTTATAAAGTTTTAAAGTCAACTAATAATATATTTCACTTCGCATCGGTTGAATACATTTCACTTACACGCACCGCGAAGAACATTGATCTCGGCGGAACTGTCAAAATCAGCTGTTGAATAGAATGCACGAAACCCTTACAAGTTTCCGTAAAATCAAGTAAATCTTTATCGCGATAACTATAAATACTATTAATTTTGGACATTAGCCTAACATTCAGCCTAACGTATTCAGTACGTATTCAATACGTATATATTTAAAAAGCACATGCGCGTAACACACATCTGTATATGAAACTAAGTAGGATGAGCAAAAGAGATAGATAGATAGATAGACAAGCTGAACTGGTTGGATGGGATAGGACAAAGAGTGTAAAATTAATTTATACGTTTGTACCGATTTATTCCGATAAACGTGACAAAATCGATTGTTAGTCAACTTCATTGATAGGATCATTGCTACAAACATTCACATAACTTACCTCAATAAAGATATATATTTTCGATAATTTCGCAAGTTTATATTTCTCGTCATTCCTCTCAAATATATAAATAGTAATACCTATACGAAATCGATGCACAATGAACGTTTCCACTGATAAATGATATGTTCGGTATCACCATTAAAACCCCCTAATCATTAAAAGAATTTATTGATTTATTCGCTTTTCTCGATGCTTCGATTTACTCTGTCTTTTATGTAGAAAGATTAAATTGAACACGTATAAAATGTAGGAATAAACTATCTGTCGGTGTATTGCTTCTAAACTAAATTCGCAGCGGTGAATAATGTACTTATATACAAAAGAGGTTCGAACGTGACGCATTTGGGAGGGCTTGACTTGTAAATAAAATCACACGATCTTGTTTGACCAACGGGAATCGTTGGCAACTGTACCTATACGAATATTTTTGCACTTTCGCGTTTTGGGGAGGGATGAAATTTGTTGTTGATACTTTTTATCGTATATATATGTATATATAAACACACATTGTTGTTATCGAGATTCTTACAAATTTACATGGAAAACAAGGTGTTCTTTGAGAGACGCGCGTGATACATTTTTATAACGCATAGTACCTGTAGCATGATATTGTGACAAAAAACTAATTCTAGGTTCGTAATAATATAGTTGTAAACATTAGGGAAATAATTTATCTAACCTTCAAACACGTTGTAGGAACAAAATATACACGGGCAAAACAGCGTACAATAACAAAGGATAAAATCGAAATTCATCCTACTGATTGTCCTCTGTACTAAATCTGGTTTTCACATTAATCGATTAATCAGGTTTTGCGTCCTCTCGCGCAAAAAAAGTAATATCTCTCAATGGCAATATTTTACAGAATGCGCGTCCTCGTAATAGACCTTGTGGGACAACTCCGTATTCACGAGAATCATTCGAATTGTTGCTATTATCACCTTCCAACCACACGTGGCCCTTTGGTACCTAATAAGTAACACTGTTACATAATATAACAAGTCGTATTCCTAAGTTTTTTGCTTTCAAACTTCAATTTCTACAGTTTATAATAATCTATCCTAATATTACATACTATGACTCCATTCTCCAGTTTGTTTCCAGGTAACCCTACAACTCTTTTACATATATGTTGTCTAGGATCGGAAGGACATTTAGAGACAACAATGTCACCTTTCTTAATGTTTTCTGTCCGCACAGATATTCGCTCTGTCAATAATACGTCATTTGTATATAATGTTGGTTCCATTGATGGTCCTGCACACTATATAATAAAAATATAGATAACATACTTGTTTCTAATGTAAAATCAGAACAGTTATTGTAACACTACGGCAAAAGGAAATTGTCGTATCAATATATGTTTGAGCGTGTGCTATTCTAATTTTCTTACCACAACGATATCTCCTATATATTCGTATACACAGTGTATTACGCAAGTATATAGGACAGTTTTGCTTAAAGTTTTACAAAATAATTTAATAAGCATAGTCATCCAGAAGCAAGACCAACATTATTATAGTTTAGACAATGTATCTTCGCGATTGCTGTTATTGCAAATTGTTTCCTCTGAAATATGAAATTTTAAACATGTAAGACATACTATTTATACACGTAAAAGTATATCAATTCTATTTATTGTTGACACGATTTATCAAAACATATACATTACCCAAGTGATAAACAATTTTGTATTTAGGCTGTTGAGCAATATTCATCGAGTAATCATTCGGTTTGCTTGCTTCTGAAAGAACATCGTACTATGCTACATAGAACATCATTATTATTAGTATCTTGTTATAGTACATTAATGTTGACAATGGTACTAGTCAGATGTTCAAATTGCTCGACTCAACACTGAACTAAACTCGAGAATTCAAGTATAAAAACAAACATAAACAAAACAACGAAATATGTACATAAAGCTATTTGAAAGCAAGAAGCAAAGTCTTACGTTATCTTCAACATTTGCTCTACGGTGCAATAGGTTAAACACTCGTACTTGGATAACCTAGAAAATTTAGCAAATTTTCATACTATTGATATTTTTTTCTTTACACGATAATACATTCAATTCGATTACACGTATAGTAAACTGTTTGGCGTTGCGTACATACTATGTAATTAAATCACGGTACTATTAACTTTTAAGTCAATAATTAAAAAATATACAGTTACACCATCAACAGCAAAACGTTCGATCTATATAAACCATTTCCACGTGTGTGAAAAATGCATGTATGGAAACTAGCGAAAATGTTTGCTATTTACTAATTAATAAAATACTTTGACGGTATCTAAATCTTCATATTATCAGAGAGGATATGAGAGCACAGACGAGATATAGGAGTAGCCCAATCTCCCAATTTGTTTTGTCTCACGTCCGCGGGGCTCTAGAGTTGTCTATGTCTAGAGCAGTCTAGAGTTGTCTACAGTCACCTCTTACCATTTCTGTGTCACATTCTACCGTATCGGTTGGAACTAATTTTTAGTCTGGACCAGAACCTGCATCATCTTATCTGCATCATTAGCAGCGGATTCCAAATAATGCCAAAGTGGATGAGGCTTCTATGTTAAAAGAGGTTCTTTTATGTAGGCTCTAATCCAGCCTAAAAGTTGATGCAGGTTCTAATACAGCCTAAAAAATGATGCAAGTTCTGTTCCAGACTAAAAAGATGATGCAGGAAAAGTGGGGACACTAAAACCCTGATCGTGAACACTCTCGTATCCTCTCTGGCGATGGTTTCCGCGATAATTTTATGTTTATTTTATAACCACGAATTTCTATTGTGAACAAGGTCTATATAGGTTAAATTATACGCACATATATAGATATATATGTATATATATACACATATATATAACGCAAAGCACGTGCATACGAAATTTTAAAACGGTGTTATTAACTTCTGAAATGGTGGATCATTCGTTACCATCAGACATTCTTGACGATCTCAGCAGGTTAGCTTTCGTGATGAGCAAATGTCTATTTGTTGTTCATTGTTTACTTTTATTTCGAAAGTAATGCGTATCTTCGTTACAGTCGATTCATCATCAACGTACCCGAAGAAGAGCGAAAAGACTTAGTTCGAATATGCTTCCAGATCGAACTGGCTCACTGGTTTTATTTAGATTTTTATTGTACCGATGAAAATCCAAAACTGAGACCATGCAGTATGAGAGAATTTGCTACACACATATTTTATCATATACCTTTTTTAAAATCCCATGTCGCTAATATAGATAGTATTCTCGAGCAATGGCGAGAATATAAACAAAATGTACCTACTTTCGGGGCTATTGTACTGAATGAAGATTTAACTAAAGTATTACTCGTACAAAGTTACTGGGCAAAAAACAGTTGGAGTTTCCCGAAAGGCAAGGTCAATGCGGATGAGGATCCTTCTCATTGCGCTGTGCGAGAAGTTTTGGAAGAGACGGGTTTTGATATTTCAAATTTGATAGATGAAAATGAATATATTGAGTCGATGATAAATGAACAATTAGTGAGATTATATATAATATGTGGTGTTCAAAAAGATACAAAATTTCAACCAAAAACGCGAAAGGAAATTAAAAATGTGGAATGGTTCTCTCTAGCAGATTTACCACACAACAAAAAGGACTTAACGCCAAAAGTAAAAATAGGAGTTGGCCCCAATGCATTTTTTATGGTAATTCCTTTTGTAAGGTAAGAAACAGTTGAAACGATTCGGTTCGTTCACGCAACAATTTAAACAAAATATAAAGAAATGTGTTGAAAATTATAGTTTTCCAAAATGTTTTCCAATGCTTTTACATTCCTGTTTTTATGTAGGAGAATGAAACGCTGGATACAAGAAAAACATTTACGTGAGAAAAACATAAATACAGTACGGAGACATAGACATAAATCTCTTGGTGATGTTGAAGCTGTTTCAAAGAGTAAACGACAACAGCAGCAACAACAACAACAACAGCAGCAATTATTTTCTCATCCTGGTCAAGTAATTATGATTAATCTGTGATTAATTACCATATTTGAAAATTCCTAGACCGGACTATAATAAATTTCTTTCAGAGCAATATTTCAAGTATTAAAGATTTTATAAACTTACGGCAATCCAATACCTCACCGGCTCGAAATCCGGTATGGGTCAGATGTCCACGGCGTGTACACGACAATTCGTATGATAATAAAAATACTTTACCGAAAGCGGCAATTAAACGTAATTTATTTGGTGAACAAAACGAAGATGAAACTTCGTCTACGCTTGCTAAACAATTAACAGACAGCCCACGTAGTCAACCAACTTGTGCATTTCTAATGGATCCGGCCATTCAGTCTGTGAAATGCCAAGAGTTTACAAAGTGTGAAGCGCAAGCCTTTACAAAAGATATTACTGGTACGTTATTCGAGAAAATGTTCTCTTGAACGTTTGAGAAAGTGGAGAAAAAGTGTTCTCGCAGTAAATTCAACATCGATAAAGTGTTTTTTTTTCAGATCAAGTATTTCAATCGCAGGAATCTCGAAATACCGAAATTTCCGGAGGAAATTTAAAAGCATTATTATTTGACAAAGCAGCGAGCAAATTACCTACAGATTTAAAGACTATGCCATCCCCGTTCGTTGCGATGGATTACAGTGCACGGTTTGTTCCAACAGATGATTTCGAAACTCGGAAATATTCCACACAGCTCGGTTCAAAAATTTGGGAACACTTTAAGTTTGATAAACAAGCAATACTGAATTGTTTGTAAATTGATTTTAAAGAAACGATTGTTAAGTTTTTTTAAGGGAAGCAAAGAGCCACGTTCTACAAGTCCTTACTTATAGGTGTAGTAATTTTTATATATATGTATACATACGTGTGCATGTATACCTATATTCAAGTATATGTAGTATATTATATTAGAGAGAGAGAGAGAGAGAGAGAGAGAGAGAAATTTACGAATAATTGCGTGTAAAAATTTATAATTGAATATAATTTTAAACACTTGTGATCTCATGACAGTTTCTCGTTAAAACTGTATTTTGTTCTTGTACGATCTTCTAATGTACAATAAGATAACGGTAAAGCGAATACATTGTTCATTTGTAATGAATATTGGGTATTTATCTTTTTCGTTTATTTATTAACGACGTGACTACGATCATTTAACCAGGAAAGAAAAATGATACACTGATATAACGATCAAACATAACTAGAGACTACTTCAAAAGAGATTTATAGTTTTAAAGGAATAGTTTGTTTTACATCTACTTGATCTGTATGGAAAGAGAAGATTGTACATATACATTATTGCCAACAAATTACTGCACGGCAATGGTAGACTAGCAAACAATTCGATCGACTGTTTTTCTTTTTTACATGAAACGTGCGCCGTATGAGATTTGAAACATAGGAACTTATTTTTTGGCGTAAGAAAGTTCTGTTATCAGAAATCTGTGTAAATTTGTCTAGAAAACGTACAAGTAATAATTTTTCATTATTTGAAAAAGATTAAATAGATTGAAGTCATTAGCGCACAAATAGTTACAAAGTACAATGTTTTTTTTAAAAGAACAGTGCCTGCACCTCGTATGCTTCTAATAATCTCATTATTTAATGCAAAAACCACTTTACTCTCCTCGATAAGTTTATTTCTTGTGTCTTCATCCAATATATCTGCAATCTTGTTCATCGTGTCGCGCATAATTTGCTTAAGTTCAAAAATATTACACTCGAATTCTGTAATGTTATTACCACCTGCGGGAATTTTTCTAAATGGTAAAACTTTTTGCATTAGCTGTCGTTTTTTGCGTAGAATAATTCCTCCGCTAAGAAGACCCATATGTAGGTGGTAAATGTATGCTATCAGTAATGTGGGATCGGTATCTTCTATTTCCCTTAAATGCATCAGATATTTGACGACACTGTCCCTAGAGCGTGAAACAACAGTAAACATGAACTTTGAATACGAGAGTTAATCCATTGGAGATAAAAACGTGTATGATTGACCAAACGATCGTCTTTGACGAGATTAGTTATCATATATTTTATAAATTTGTGTTGTTCAAGTGATAGTAGAAATAAGGAAAACATGCAACTTTGTTGAGCGTAAACATATTTGTTAAACATATATCCAGTATGTGTACAGTTATAAGTTATATGTATATATAAAAACGTACTAGCGTGTAACACGTAAACATTTAGAAATAGAAATAGTATACATAGAAAGACTGTACCTAGGACTGTAGTTTCTCATCCACCCTTTTCCTAAATAAAAATCTAGGTCGCGTTCGAAAGCTTTCACACGAGAAAGTTTGTCGATTGGAAATAATCCTATCTTAGTATTTTTCAGTCTGATCATAGCACCCTCTAAATATAGGAAGATTTCATAAAACACTAAAAGACCATCTGCCCATACGGAATCATTGAGAAATCCTGTTGGAAGTAAAAAGTACTTGACAAAGAGATTAGAGAAAAAAAGATGTTGATTAACCTTGAGACTTGGTAAATTATTAGTACTACTATTATAGTTGTTTTGCAAAAATCTTAATTCTGGTTCCATATCGTTCGATACAGTTGTCAAATTATCTTTCACAAAGTAAAACAATATGTACCGTGTAAATATTCCGGAACATAATTGAATATAAAATTCAAATACATACTATGTATATGTAACTATACGATTCAAATACTAGAATAAATTACAGTGACATTAATTACGAACGAAGAAATTTTGTACAATGATAGGATATATTATGTACATATGCATGTAGATATGTATATATAATTTATCTTACCAAATGCTAATTTTGCATTTACTAAAGCGTCACTGATTGTGTGAATTTCTCTCGTAGCTTTTCGCATTTTTTTACAAAATGTATCTTCACTTCTGTTCGACATCTTGATACACAATAATATATATGTATATATATATATAAATATATATGAATAAGTACTTAACGACTAAAAACGACACTATGGAACTAAGAATGATGCGGTTTTCTTCGAGTTTCTACGCGTTGAAAGTATGATCGTAATCAAAGATCATAAATGACACATTATTATCACCATTCCGCGTTTGACGTTTCGCAATTTTGCTACGCCATGAACGAAACTTGAGTAGAACACGAACAAGTGATAAAGTCACTGAAGCTGCAATCGGTTGTAATATGTACAGTCGGTAAGGTAAATACAGACACAAAAGCTTATAAGATGTTTAGTCTACGTATTCGTAATTCGTGTATCTCGTCCGTGTCGGTATCTACATAGCTGGTAACGTAAAAATCGGATAAATACGAAGTCGATAAGAAAGAATTTTACGTCCACCCGATTATCATAGATGGTTCTATGTGTTGTGGTATTTTTTGATAAAGTTTCGAATCATGTGAAAACGAATAAGTACCTGTAAGTACGTGTTTATGTAAAAATATCGACAAAGAAGTAAATGGTGCAAGTTGCGAGCAACGTCGCGTCGGTATACATGAAAATCCAGCAAACAATACGTGAAATCAAATGCAACTTGAATAGGTACCTAGATTTGTGGTAATCGTTACAATGTTTATTTTATTTTTTCTCTGAAAGGGTCGTCGTACGCGTGCCGTCGTTTCATCGAACTGGTTGAACCGATGTATCCTACTTTTATTGTAATAGACATTCTGCAAGAGACTACCAGTAATTTGTACAGAGTATTTTCCGATTTTCAAGAATCAGGAATAATTCGTGGTTCATTTTCTTCCATTCGAGATATACAAGCGTGTACGAACCTACAGTTCGAGGGTTAAACGATTTCATTATTTTTCCTAGATATGTTTTCTGTTCTATATTATGTTTTTCTTTTACCGTCCCTTTGCTTCCTTAAGCCATAGACACGGATTATAGATTATATGTACGTTTGTTGTTGATTCGTTTCGCAAAGAAGCATATAGATGTAATTCCATAGAAAAGAGAATTCCCGGTTTCGAATTTGTGAGGGAACGAGTGGAAATGTGATGCGCAGTTAGGGCGGATCCCCATTGGATTTCCGCAGTGACGAGTGAAAAAGCATATCGAGCGAATAATTCGTGATACGGGTATGTTTGTTGTTCGTAGCAGCGGCATACATTATACACATAGAATAGTACGCGCGCGTTCTATCGTACCGATAGAAATTTGGCTATGTTCAATTTGTCTCACCTTTCAGGTAGTTTTACGGTCGAACTTGGACTGTTCTCGGAAGTATTATTTTCGCAAAAGACTTACGGCCATACGAATCTCCCTCGGCTTATCACGTAACAGCACTTCAAGTAAAGTGTCTTATGTAAATCGACTAACGGATTCAGGATAGAGTGTCATTTTCCACCTAATTGCTTCTTTTTTATTCTGTTTGGTTTACTTTAGTTACCGATCCGCAGTACTCATCTGCTAATAGAGTAGTCAAAGAGAAGGGACGCAAAACACTATATGTATTGTACAGACGAGTTTTCTACGACTATCTGTACTATTATTGGCGATATCGCACCGTTTCTGGATTTTCAAATAGAGAGACAGAAACGAGTGTGCGTCGAAAGATAATGCAAAGACGTACGAACAACGAACATGGTGCACGGCAGTACGCTCTTCTGCGGCGGTTGGCAACTCTCTGCGGATATGTGGATATCCTATGGTACTAGGATATACAGTTGGTGTATATTGTAAGTGGCTGCGGTATTCGGCTAGTCAGATCGATGAGACGCCGTCGTCGTGGCGCCTCGTGAACGCCCAGCTTGCCAGCCTCTGCCTCTTTCGATAAAATCGGTTTTCCGGGTCCATTCAATATCATCGTTTCTGATATTTTTATCTAGCTCAGATCGTCTTGAATATATTTATAAGCGGACGATTGTTTAGCCAAAATCGAAAACGAAACGAAAAGGAAAAAAGAAATAATGTACACGAATGTATTGAAAATATGATTAAATTATTTGGTCGTAGCGACAATTGAGCTGAACCTTTTAAATCGGATGTAGCAAAGATTATGTAGTAATCGATTTATGGTTTGTTGTAGAGGCATTGGGAGTGGCACGGGTAAACGTGTTTTATCGCTAAGAAAGAATTTGAAATCTGGAGAAGGAGGCCACACGGGAATTGTTCTAGCTGTGTAGCCTCCGAAAGAATCGCGTCGCTTGCTACAGAGTATGAGACAGCGAATGAAAATTGCACGGTAATTCGAACGATGTACTTTATTATAATAATGAAATGACGATGAAGATGTTCACGTGTTTACTACGATAACAATAAGCATGACTGGTTCCAAGCGGGCCAGTAATTTCGAACAATTCACTCTCACGTTTTATGTTAATTAATACTTTCATTGCGTCAGGAATAGGTGAGAGAGTTAGCAGCGTTTATTCGCGACAAACGTGCCAGTCGAATAAATTCCCCCGATTGGAAATTGATCGTGTCGTATCCACGGATGAATCGAAACCTAGAAATTGTATGAGCGATCGTACGATACTCGGAAAACGGTTAGTTCTTTTGGAGCTGCTAATGGTTGTTAAAACTCAGTACGCATCGTTCTCCTGAAAGGTAAAAATGCGAGAACCTCATTTTCTACGATCGAATGCGCGAAACATAATATCTGCAATGCAGACACACATACACATCGAACGAGTCGAGCAGCTTTTTTACCGTTCGCCAAGCATTGTCCATCGAGACATCATTATGGAAAAGGTTGTGCCAGCGCTAATTCGTTAGAACCAACGGACAGTTGTTAGCGGTAAACCACCGGCGTGCTATTTAGGCACAAGATGGTTCGTTCCTTCGTAAGAATTCGGTGCACAGTGTTCGGCGGAGCTTCTAATGGATGCTCGATGCATCGTTTGAAAAAACTACAGGATCTGGGTGACGTCGCGGTGTCTCACGGTTACGGATTTGCTTGCATCGGTGCGTCGCGAGTAGACAGAGCACGGGGACAGATTCCCGTAATCTGTTCAGCTTGATAAGAGGTTTCTATATTTTGGTTTCCGATGTTCTTAACACGGTTAGTAAAGGGGTGCCGGTCAATACCAGCGCCGCGCACTACGGCTACTACATACCGTGAAAGTTCTAGCTTGCCCCGATAGGATTCGATCGAATCGAATAGAATAGAATCGAATCCAATCGGATGGAAACGCCGAAAAAATTAAAATGACCAATCTATTAGAAGGGAAAGAAGACCCATGGGGGAGTAGCTTCAAGATGTCGAGCTCCCCCGCAGTTATGTTTGTTCTGCACGGAGGAGACAATTGGCCCCTTAAACCATCTTTCTTCCCAACGTGCTGGTTCGGGGTGTGAGATGTACTGCGGCAATGCACAACGTCAATGAATCTACGAATCGACCGTGCGATCGATAGACGTCTTAATTAGCGTCGCAGCGTGAATCGTTTGCGCGATTGTTTCGATTACGTGTAAGCAATATTAGGTAACATTCGCAGTTTTTTTTTTTGAGATAGCGCTGAAAGACATGAAGGGGTATCGATAATGGGAAATGTAGGTTTTCCAATGTCCCGGCGCAAGAAAATCATCTGCAAGAGATAGAAGAATTCGATTGCTAACGAAATTCGATGTTTCAGGGTTGGAAGTGTCTTCCGAGGTTCCCGGTGGAGTCGTACCGGCCGGCATAACGTCAGGCTTATTGCATCGCGTGTTCGTTGACCGGCTATTATTTCGCCTGGTAACATTTTCCCCCGAGCAACCACCGTTCTCCTGCCGCAGAACGCGGCCTCGAGGTCTCGGAGCTTCTCTCGTTCTTCCTCGTTTCCGGTACGAGTGCTATGGCTCTCGGTATCGTGGCGTGGCATGGTAGCGCAAAGCGGAGCGCCGCCGTGTTCGCCGTGTTCACCATGTTCGCCGCGTTCGCCGGCCGGCTTTGCCGGTTCGGTGTCAGAGCCGGGGTGACGCGCACAATTGCAACTGCAGCGGTACGTTTTCGAGCATGCACGTACGGTACAATACGCGGACAGAGATACGTGTACGAGTGCAGCACGTGCATGCATGTAGAAACAGGATCGGTTGTATGCAGCACCGAAACGTAGTCGACACATTGCGACGTTTTCGATGATGCGACGGTGGTGTGGCGTTGTGAACCGGAGGAGATGGTGGAGGTAGTCTTTGGACTGCGCGAGCCGTGTAATCGAGTCGACGCGACGCGACGCGACGCTGGGCGACGCGTCGGCGCAACGTTGGGTGGGGGGCCACTGGAACGATCGCAAGGAAGGGGGTGCTTTTGTGTGCCACCGATGCAGGATATCGTCAAGTTCGTCAGAGAGCCGGCAGCCTGCAACGCGAGTGTTGCTGCCGAGTACATTTCTCGTTCTATCGTCGCTCGGGACGTAGGGAGACGAGACAGACATATTCGTGAACCGTAGCTTATGTACAAGTTTGTCGCAGCAGGACTGTTATCGTCTATTCTTCTACTTGTACATTATTTTCTTTAGTCTTTTCCGTTTTCGAGCTACTACGTTCAGTGTACTGATCCTTTGCGTCATCCTTCACGGGTGAAACATCAGCCTCTTGTCATTTTCTCCCCCATCCCCCTGCCCCTCCGTCATCGTCACTACTTTTCTGTCTCTCTCTCTGTCTCTCTCTCTCTCTGTGTGCGCGTGTGCGTCTCTCTCCCTGTCTGTCTATTTTATTCTTTCTTTCGTAAACGCATAAATACAAAGTTACACGCGCACGGATAGAAAGGCGTGCGCGCGCGCTCTCTCTCTCTCTCTCTCTCTCTCTCTCTCCCGCAATCTCTTTCTCCGTCTGCACGCGCCACGATACGCGAAAGGGGCAAGGTGAGTCGGGTGGAGCGATTCCAAGCTTAGACGAGAAAGCAGACCGATGGTAGACGAGAGAACTGTCTTCGCGATTTAAACTTGGACTTTCTTCTACAGACACACTTTGTTCTTGCTGGTGCGTCACGCTTCCTGCGGAAGAAGGAGCCTCCTCGGATATAGAATACTGAGAGAGACTGGAAGTTGAAAGGAGAGCAGACGGGCCGGACGACGTAAAAAGGTAAGCCGTGCTTCTGCTGCCGGTACGGATTCCTCGGGCGAAACTTTGCGTTCATTGTCGAGACGTATTCGAGGAAGAATAGCCGTGAAAAAAAAAAAAGTACGTATAGATCGTATCGACTGACGGGGACCGCGGGTGATTCGCGGGAGGGGTTGTTGCTAATGGGGTGGACTGCAATGCCGGTACTCGGTGCAGCTCGACTTTTTCTCCTCTCCCGACTTTCGTATGCTTGATCGAGCTTTTCGAGCATGCATTTCTGCGCGTTCGAGTCGATAACACCCGCAGTCTGTATCCTCTCCGATCGTAGCCGAATCGTTTCGACGGTACCCGCACCGAGCGAGCGGGAGATGGCAGACATTCGATGCGTTTGATCGGTTTCGTGTTTCGAGTTTCGATTTCGAACACTGCCGAACGAGCAGTATCCGTTTTCCCCTGTTTTCCTCGCAAGGGAACACCGTAATTCGACTCGACCCGACGAAACGAGAGTTCGATAGATGAAGAAATAAATGTTTCTGTCCTGTTTTCTAGTCGTCCAGAATTTGGATCAATGATCTAAGGCTGTGCGGAGAGTCTCGGGTCCTGCGCATTGGACGATAGGACATAGCCCTACCGCTTTTCAGGCAAAGGGTCGTGCAAATCCTGCGCAATATTAAACGGCAACGTTGTCCGCATGAAATCGCGATAGGACAACGCGGTGACATCTTTGTACAGTTTCCTCGATATTTTCTTGCCTCGGTAAGATTCCAAATACTCATCGTTCCAAGCTCGATTCCTCGTTCGTTCCTGTCCGAAGGATCCGATCGTTCACCGAGAGAAACGATCGTCCGCAACCGTATCGTAACCGTAACCGTAATCGTAAACCTAACCGTCGCGACGGAATTGACCGTGATTAAGAATTGTTCGATAGCAATCGGTCCGCGACAAATTCCATCAAAAGAAAAGTATTGTGCGCGTGTAAACGGTACTCGATCATTTGGTACCGGTACTGCATCGATGGACGAAACGCGTGTAGCAACAGCGAAGCATACGTGTTACGTATCGTTGCGATACACACGCGTATCTACAATGCATTCGTATGAGCGTGAAGAATCGAGAAAGGGACCAAACTAGGTGGCGATCTCGAACGATTTTGTTTTTCGAACGCTGCTAGTGGAAGCACGATGTCATGCGTCAGACACGGCGACCCGGGACCCGGTTTGTGACCAGTGGTTCGTGCATAAGTGCGTAAGAATCGGACTCTGAATCGGTCCTCCGGTTCGACGGTTTGCTTTTCGTCTAACGATCTCGAAACGCCGGTTTTTTTTTTCTCTCTCGAACCATCGATCCGACTAATGTCTCTACGTTTGATCTTTCCCCAGCGATGAGTGCCACGGATCCTACCGGTGAAGGAGGAGGAGGAGGAGGGGGAGGGGGAGAAGGAGGAGGAGGAGGCGATGAAACAACCACGATACCACCGTCGAATGTCGAACAGAACATGTCTCCGGTAACTCCGGTGACCGGTAGTGTAGTGCCACCGGGTTCGCAGCAACAACATCCGCCGCCGTCGCCTTTGAGCGGTTGCTACCTCCTCGTTGTGCTTCCAGAACCTCACACTGCGCCACACAAAGATCTCATCTTGAATCGTCTCTCGAAAGGTGAGTGTCTCGATTTTTCAAAGATCGACACGTACCGGTTCCCAGATTTAATTTGTCACGCGGTGATAATACTGTCACCTCGATATATGCCGATTGCATGCGGGGCCAGGGCTCGCGTCGCGTGTTACCTACTTCTTCCACACACGTGCGATATCGAGCGGGGTAACGGTTCTTCTCTGTACGCGTATTCCTTCCGGATTTATCGGACGCGCTTACCTAGCAACTTCCTAGGCTCCCCTTGTTGCTAGGCGGAGTTTAAGCACGGATGTCGGCTAGACGGAGCAAAATTGCTCGGATTGTTCGTTCGTTCGGCTATACGTTTTCACTTGCCGGTTCTCTCGAGCGGGATAAAATTACAACGGATCGGACGCATCATTGAGATTAAAAAGAAAAAAAAAAACGACCAAGTAGGAAGAGTTAGGAGATTCTCTTTTAAGATTTGATCGATTCGGTACGGTGCGGCACGACACGCTGTCTCGTCTTGTCCAGAGAACAAGGCAAACGCGATATGGCTTTGTTCGAGTAGAAAATTAAGGATCAGTGCGAGGAAGGAAAAATAGAAACGAAATTGTAGGAGGTTGAGAAGAGCGTGTAGGAAAAGGTTGGTGCGGCATGCGCATGTTAGTACCGGTATACAGTCATCCCCGCAGTCCCCAGAACTTGGATCAATAATCCATCCACTCGGTTGGTAGTGAAAACTGTCGCTAAGCCAAAATGACGACATTATTTCGTCAGCCATTCTCGTTGTTGAGCGTACAATGATTGCATTGGTGTATATACGCGTGTGCTCGATGCAAAGGGCGAAAAGCGGAAAAGGGACGGACATGCGTGAGCAGGCAGCCAGCCGAAGCCGACGCGTGCGAGGGAATCGAAGAAAATGAAATATATGCAATTTCGTAGGGTAGGGGCGGAGAAATGGTGGAGGAGGAGGAGTAGGAGAAAGTTTTTGAGTAGCGTAACGAGTATATAGAACCGTGCTCTACATAGAAGATACTCGGAAATTATCGACGGAGGGTTACTTGCGACATTTACGATGGCTGGTCCGCTTTGCACCACGGTTTTATTATCTCGCTTTCTTGTCCGTTTGCCTGTTCGGTACACATTTTGCGATTCACTTTAAACTAACTTTCCGACACGACTTAAAACACTAACACTAACACTACCGCGGTCAAAATGACCGGTTTTTCATTACACAATTTTTGATATCATGAAATAGTTTTCACAGGATGTAACTGAACTGACTTCTTTATTTAAGCACATATTATGATAAAAATCGTACAAAGTTTAAGCAAATTCAATCTTTTCCCTTCTATAAGACTTTTATACATTTTTATACGTTTTGCGATTGGTAGGTTTAGTGTTAAACGTAGCTCCGAACTGGATGACAAGGAGCAGAAGACTAAATGGCAGAAAATAATAATTGAAATAAAAAGTAAAAAATAATTCCCCTCTAAGGTTGATTACACTAGGCAGCTACGCTGAGGGTCTATAAACGCTAGACACAAAAACAAGGTAACCAGGGGTCCCCGTTCTGCCGACAGAATTTGTTTACCTTGTTTTTTTGCATCTAGCGTCGTTTATAGACCCTTAGCGTACCTGCCTGATATAATCTGACTCAAGAGGGAGAATTATTTTTTATTTTTTAGTCTTTAACACGTTAAGTGCTAAAAATCCATCTCAGAGATTCTCACAAAATCAATGTAATTTAATTAACACTAAACGTGCCACCAAATTGTCAAATGACCGGTTCTAGATTTTTTGTCGGACAATTTTTGCAATTATAAATAGTCCGCCCTAAAAACGTGGCATATTAAAAATTCCTTTTTATTTAACTATTACTTTACCATTTTACTTTTTATTTAACCATTAAATGGTTTTTTATTTGACAATTTTTGAAATTATAAAGGTGCTTTTACGAGCAATGATCCCAGAGATTCTCACAAAATCAATGTAATTTAATTAACACTAAACGTGCCACCAAATTGTCAAATGACCGGTTCTAGATTTTTTGTCGGACAATTTTTGAAATTATAAACAGTCCGTCCTAAAAACGTGGCATATTAAAAATTCCTTTTTATTTAACTATTATTTTGCCATTTTACTTTTTATTTAACCATTAAATGGTTTTTTATTTGACAATTTTTGAAATTATAAAGGTGCTTTCACGAGCAATGATCCCAGAGATTCTCACAAAATCAATGTAATTTAATTAACACTAAACGTGCCACCAAATTGTCAAATGACCGGTTCTAGATTTTTTGTCGGACAATTTTTGAAATTATAAACAGTCCGTCCTAAAAACGTGGCATATTAAAAATTCCTTTTTATTTAACTATTATTTTGCCATTTTACTTTTTATTTAACCATTAAATGATTTTTTATTTGACAATTTTTGAAATTACAAAGGTGCTTTCACGAGCAATGATTCAATAAATATCTTTAGTAGAGCACGCATTGCAATACGAACCGCGCAAAGTCTAAACAAATTAAATCTTGTCATTTTTATAAGACAACATGTGTATCTGTTACATTTATAGCTCGGTACGTTTAACGCTAATGAAACCGAAACTAGAAATTTAAAATGTATTATAGGGGTTGCTGTCTGAACGCTTCCGTATTCTAAAGATCCTAATAAAATTCGGTTTTTTATACGAATATATAACAATAAAAATGAATTTCAAAAGTCATTTTCAGTGATACTGACGTAGCAGTGAACACTTTGAGTGCGAAACCAGAACCCTAAAAAATTCCATGAAATCAAAGTAAGTTATTTAATGAAATAAAAATTGAAAATAATTATACAGTGAGTAACGAAAGTATTCGAACGCCCTTTAAATCAGTATAACTTTTTTTTTAAGTGAATCAAACGACCTGAATTTTTTTAGGAGTTAGAAGAATTGGTTTTCCAACTGATGTGTAAAAAAGATTTTGAAAAAATTGCAATTGGTAAGAATTACATGAGAAAATAAAAATGGCACTTTTCACAACTTTTTTATTTGAACCTGTAGTGAAAATTTAAAATATGCGTTTTGTAGATATATGTTAGTTATATACATGCTGAAAATTTCATTGAAATCGATTAATATACACACGAGCTACAACTAGATAAAAGTGGTGAAAAGCGTAGATTTTCACGACTTTTGGCTAGTTTCTGCTTAAAATCCTCAGATTCTAACATATTTTGATACGTGCCATTTTTATCTGCGTCAGCCGATTTCGATGAAATTTTCAGTACGTGTATAACTAACAGAGATTTACAAAACGCATATTTTAAATTTTCATTATAGGCTCAAATAAAAAAGTTGTGAAAAGTGCCATTTTTATTTTCTCATGTAATTCTTACCAATTGCAATTTTTTCAAAATCTTTTTTACACATCATTTGGAAAACCAATTCTTCTAACTCCTCAAAAAAGTCAGGTCGTTTGATTCACTTAAAAAAAAAGTTATACTGATTTAAAGGGCGTTCGAATACTTTCGTTACTCACTGTATGTGTGATATTGAGTAGTTTTCCAACTTTCTTGCATTTTACAGATCGCAATCAAATTTGGTACAATGAATATATTAACGTAAAAATTCATTTTAAACCTGGACAAATAATTCCGTCACCCACATATGGGTGACATAACGGTCAACGTGTTAACATTTCTTTTTACTTAAAAAATTATTACCGTACGAGTGACCGAAATAAATGTAGTAAAGCTATCGAAAGCAATATTTTTCGGTATCGCGAGAAGAATATTATACTTGCGTGTGTGAAATTTGTAACGACCGAGCGCGTGCGCATGAATTATACGGTATTCGAATTGCCGGTGATTTCGTATGCGATGGGGTCGGCGGGCACAATGGGACGTGTCGAGTTTTGTCAGTATGACTCATGCTTGCACCTTCGTAAATGGACACGAGGAGAGGTGACTTACGCTTGTGCACTTGTAGTTGAAACTCGAATTCGAACGGGGACCAATCGTGGAACACCCTCCGCGAGGTGGCTAAAATTTTTTTGGTGCGAGCGAACGCGAGGCGATAAGATTCGCATGATAACATACGCGAGCCGGTGTACGCCGTGTACATGTGCACGCGGATATTGCACGAATATCGACACATACGCAAGATAGGAAGGCATACTTGTCGGCATGAATCATGATTGAGGACGTGGGGAGCATCGAGAAAGTTGGAGTTACACGATGCTCGGTAATATCCGGAAGGCCTCTCTCGCATAGAGGGATCCGCTGGAGATTAGGCTGTTCATGTGGCATGTACGCGCGCATACGGACACCTAGATGAATGCACCAACGTACAAGTGCACGCGCATTCGGGCGTAACACCGCGTTGTCTTCAGCCGGACCATGCGATTGTTCAGTCTTTGCAATGTCAAGGGTCCTTCGGGGGCGTCCAGGTGTGCTGGGATTTCGTTGATCGAACTCGGAAGGAATTTTGAAATTTCGGATTGAAAGGTACACTACCGGCCATAAGTATTTACCCACCCACATATTTTTTAACATTGTAGTCCACGGTTCTACGGTTCAGCTTCAATAACTTTGCTATTTCTCTGTTACTTTTTCCGATGCTATGATGGGACACTATTAGAGCGCGCGTTTTAATCGATAATTCTTTTCTCCCTGACATTATTAGAAATTTTCGCAAAATTCTTTAGGCACGTGAAAATCAACTGTTTACTGTATGAAAGCTTAATGCAGTATGAAATTTGAGAAGACTAAGATACCCGTATTACCTGCGTTCATATTCCCTACTGACCGTTATAAAAATTTCAGAAAAATGGGTTTCTTTACCTGAACTCCAAAATTGTCGTTTTTCATAAAAAGCTGTAAACTCATTTACAGTACCTGATTGTGTATGTACAGAATATTTTGGATGTTTTTTATTAGCCTTATAATTAGGATTTAATGCTACGGACATTTTCATAACAATAAAATACCTATTATTTGAATAGTAACGAAATTTGAAGGTGGGTAAACACTTATGGCCGGTAGTGTAGCTGAAAGTTTCCGAAAACTTGGCCGCGGGGGAATGGACTTTACGGAGAAAACTGCATCGCGAAAATCTATGCGAATTAGGTCTGCGTTGCATACGGTGCACAGTGTCGCGAATGGCCATTTTAGGTGGAAAAAAGTCATGTCAGAAAATAGATACAACATTCATATATTCTTTTTTCGGTATGTTTACCAATTATATCCATAATAATTGATTTAACCCTTAGCACTCGAATGGTGCCTGTAAGGCACCACTAAAAATGACTGTATTATTATTTAAAATATTTTTTACATTATTAAATTTGTTTGTATTTAATAGATTATTAAACATTTCGGTATTGTACGAGTAAGTTGCTCCATTTTCGTATGTACAACATGAAAAAGATATATAGAAGGGCAATATTCTAGGTCGAAAGAAATGTTTCATTTTGGAGTTAAAATGGCTTCGAGTGCAAAGAGTTAATAGCGATACAAATATCGAAATCAATACGTGAAAACTCCGAATCGTAATACGGCGAAATCGTACACGTTTATGTTTGTTCTAAAGAAAATTATGTCAGAGCAATAAATATATGAATGTTTAAGCTTCTATGCACGATATTCTATACTAACATAAGTAAATATTTACGTTAACGTTCACAAAGTTCGTGAATGAAGTCCTTTACAATAATTTTTAGAGATTTTTCGAGTACCAGTTTTCTATATGCCGGTTAGTGTTGACTTTAATAGAGCAGAACTAGAAAGTCTCAGAAGATCCCATCTTGAAATTTTTATTGCATCAAGTTCAAACTATATAGAAGGGATTCTGACAAAAATCAGTTGCAAATATCTGCTAACCTGCCTGTCACAATTTTCTAAAATCATTGTAACACCGTACGAAGGACCGAATGGGCATTCTAGGAAAGCAGGAGGAAGTGGCTCCATAAATGATGGTAACACGGCTAGACGTTTCTTCAAAAACTTTACAAAGACTTCGAAAATGACAGGCATTAATAAGGAACTTCTTGAACGATTTTTTTAATATCTTATCTGCTCTTTCTTCGGGTCACAATATTAATTTTCTAAATTTCGAGAAATTTGTTCGCGAAGCAAAAGATTTAAATTTATATCCTTGGTTTTACATTCCCGTTACGGTGCACAAATGATTATTTCATAGTGTAGAAATAAGGCATGCCTATTGTCAATTGGCATGATGTCTGAAGAGGCTCAAGAAGACATAAGAAGGTTTAGGATTGGCCTCACAAGGAAGAATTCGCGTGTATCCACAAACTACGACTTAATAGCAATGTTGTTAATTACTTCTGATTGCATAATAAATTATTATGGGATGACACTGCAGAAAAATACAAGTTCGCTACCGAAAGGTGTATTAGATCTACTTTTAACAATAACTTCCGTCTAATCCCATAAGTAACTTAGTTGACAGCGATATTAGCGAAGAATTATTTTTATATTGTTATATTTAGATATTATTGTTATACTTACTTAATATGATATTTTTCATTTATTTTTATATTTGTTCCTATAATTTATATAATATATATAATTATAATAATTATAATATTATGATATTATAATTATAATATATATAATATATATAATTTATATAATTCATGACCTAACAGAAAATTCCAATCTGTTTGAAGAAGCATGAAAAGATCCCTAGTAGCATAAAAATATTAGATAGATATTTTTTTCAAATATTGGAAAAATATTTTTTAAGCCACATTTTTTCATATGAGAAAAATATTGGATCTGAATATTGTATACATGTACAAGAAATATAAATTGAATGTTTAAAAAATATAAGCTAAATATTCAGAGGATATAAACTAGATATTTAAAAAATATAAAGTAAATATTAAAAAAAATGTGAATTCAATATTTGAAAAATATAAATTCAATATTTAAAAAACATTCAATAAAATTTTCAAATTTAAGAAGAAATTATAACAAAAATCAGAAACTATATGAATATGTATTACTTTCTGCGCACTGCTTGTTGAGGGAATATTATCTGTATTATCTGTATTTGGGAAAAATATTCTATTTCTAATGTTAAATAAAGATTTGTTTTATAATGAGAAAAAAATATTTTTTTCATGATATTAAATAAATATTATTTGTAGATTAGAAAAAAATTTCTACTTCTAATATGAAATAAAGATTCATTTAATATTTAGAAAAGAATATTTTTCTCGTAACATGAAATAGATATTACCTGAGTATTTAAAAAGAAATATTTCTTACTTAATATAAAATAAATATTGTATGTATATTTGAATATTAAAAAAAGATTGAATCTCTTTTTAATATTACATGAATGTGTATACAATATTTTGTGCTACTAGGGATCTATGATTTTTTTCCAACTAGGATGGCGATTCGCGACACTGTGCGACGCGTGTCGTTGCGTTCGCGTCAGTTAGAACATACATGTATCTTGCCGGACAACACGACACGGCGCGTGGCTCTGCGTTAAATGTCGTTGCATTCGGAACTCGAATATTTGTTGCATATGTCGTGTGGCACGATGATGCGATGTTCGGTAAACGTTCACGGCTACCGTTATACATGGTTTCCTCGTACATACGTGCAACTGAATATAGTGTTTCTAATTTTATCACGGCATTCGCCAGTGATTTGCTCTCTCGCGCATCGTGCTCTTCGAGTCGTGAAACACCCGTTTCACGATTACCTTGTTCTTGAACCTGACCCTTAGACTAACCCACGCATACTCCCGTTCGAGAATATTTTCGGTTATAGACAGTCCGCAAAAGGTTACTGGCTTTTTTCACAGTCTCGTAGAGTAAACGCCATCGACCGAAATGGCCCACTCTTTCCACCACGTTTTTATTAGATTTCTTGTCTGGCTGTAGGGTAAGGGACCCCGTTACTGTGGGGGTACCAATTACTGTGCCTATATTAATTACTGGACTGCGGATCTTTATGCATTTATGGCTAATGGGAATTTTCAAATAATACTGTAATATATAGAGTTCGATAGGATTCAGCACGATTTTGTTATCTAAAAGTAGGATTTGATTTCTTTACATTACAAAAATTGGAAATTGCATAAACATCCGCAGTCTATTAATTACACTTATTTCTAAAGCATAACGAATATTGAAAAGGCGATATATAATACCTATATTACCGAATTTTAATGAAAAAATGTAATACAGTCGAGTCGGAAAGTAAGTTAACGACTGGTGTATGCAGGCAAATGAATATGACATGTCTTTAATCTTTAATAATGATAATATGTTTTATTAACATATTTGTTTATTTCCTTACACCTCCTAAATAAAAACAATACAATAACTTGATTTTATTCATTATATTCATTGCCTACATATCACCAAATGTTAACTTTCTTTCCGACTCGACTGTATCTCTTTTTTAATATTCGTTATCCTTTAAAAAGAGGTATAATTAATATACGCACAGTAATTGGTACCCCCGCAATAATTGAGTACCTTACACTATGCAAGTTTACACATAGCCCGGAACTGGATGACAATACGCACAGGACTAAAGAGAAGAAAATAATTATTTAATTGAAAAGAAATTTTTAAATATACCACGGTTTTAAGACTGACTAAAATGTAAAAAATAATTCCCCTCTGTGGTCAGATCATACTAGGCACCTACCTAAGATGCTAGGGTTCTATAAACGCTAGACACAAAAACAGAATTTGTTTACTTTACTGTTTTTGTATCCAGCGTTTAATCAGAGGGGAATTATTTTTCACTTTTCAGTCCGTCCTAAAAACGTGGCATATTAAAAATTCCTTTTTATTCAACACTAAACGTACCACCACCGGTCAAATGGTTTTTTATTTGACAATTTTTGAAATTATAAAGATGCTTTCATTGGCAATGATTCAATAAATATCTTTAGTAGAACACGCATTGCAAAGTCTAAATAAATTAGATCTTATCATTTTTATAAGGCAACATGTATGTATGATACTTGTTACATTTATAGCTCGGTACGTTTAGTGTTAAATAAATATTATAGGCGGATAATGGGTCGAGTCGATCCAAGTGGACAACGAGCATAGACAAAGCCGATGTTATTTTCTGTTGGATGACGAACTTGTATTCGTATTGGTGCAAATACGCATGTAGGTGAAAATTGTTTTTCCAAATTGCTTAGACTTGTCCGGGGTAAAAGTTCAAGTTTCAGCGGTGTCTTTGACGAACCAGTTGGTTCGGGTCTTCGCCCTGGTCTTGAACGTACATATAAATAGCTACGGTTGAGCATAGGTCGATTCTCTATAGCTGCTATTCCGCAAAGACCGCGCATAGCTCTTCGAGGCAATGATTATCGATTACGATTACGATGACGATTACGGTTCCGAGGGTGTACGGTGCGTGGTGTTCGCAGAGAACGTTCGGCTCGAAGACTGATGAAACTATTTAAAAGGTGAAATAATTATTTCTGTTAATCGTAGCGAAAGGGCGATCACGGGCTGTTACGGCGCGACCCGGCCCGACTCGACCCGACCCGACCCGACCCGGCCCGACGCGACGATTAGAACCGATTGGAAGAACGGCTCGTCGTCGACCTCGTTCGAGGCCGAGTGTTTCTTTTTTCTCGTCGGATGAATCCGCGAACACTGTCAGCAGTTTTCGAAGAAACTTTTTGACCCTGTTAAGCAACGAAAGCCTTCGTCGGGAGATAGCCGCGTGCGGCATTGTTCCTCAACGGTATACATAGAATCAGCGACACGAGCGCGAGAACGATTTACTGTCGCCGCCTCGATCGATTTCGCGAGAAGCAGAATTTGGTTGGCGCGTCCAGTAAAAGCAAATTTTCGAGATTGCGAATTCGCATGGATCGCGAATCAGAGCGAATCCGTTGACCGACAAATATCGGAGTAAACAGGCGAGCGCGTACAAGTCGCGCGAAAGACAACGGAAAACTGTGTCTAAACATAGTTTCGGCGAACCCCTAACGTTTCGAGCATCCGTCGTCAAGCGAAAAGGGAAAAGAAAGAGAAAGAGAGAGAGAGAAAAGTAGAAAGGAAGAGAGAAAGAAAGAAAGTCAATGCAAATAGAGAAACGCAATGGAATACGAATACGGTATATGGGGATACACGCGCGCGGCTTGTTCTAGGGGAGGCCATGGAAGAGGTGGGGTAAATGCTCCGACGAAGAAACCCACGATTTTGTCTATATTTAGCGCACGCGCCCGGTGTATTCTCACCACACTGTTTTTAAGTACAGCGTACGTACTGTTTGGACACGTAGGAATATATGTGTTATAGACGCGTACACTTACGTCGAACGCGTGCATGTGTACGTGCAATGGATTCGAGGCATTGATACGGAGCGACACGAGCCATTTAACGTTATGATCGGTGTTGTCAGCGCTGATCGTACGTGCATACGTATCGCGCTGGCACACACACACACATGTATGCATCCTACGCGAATATTTCTAACAAAGAAAATGTGTTTAGGGGTCGCAAAGTATTAAAGGGCACTCTCTCTCCCTCGCCCGCTCGCCCTCTTTCTCTTGCGTATGTGACACGGCTTCTCTTCTATCATCTCCAGGGCTTCCGATCAATTTGACATAGGGAGTTTGCTGGTTCTGTGGTTCGATAGAACCATTTAAACGCTTCGCGATACGCCTAGCGCCTAATCGTCGCGTATGCAGCGTACACTAAGTGTACGGTACGGCATACTGTACGTGTACACGCTTCACGATACAGTGAATTCTCGATATATGTCAACAACACCGGTCTTGCCAGCGTCGTGTATCGTCCAGAAGGCGTTTGAGGCCTCTCGAGCTTCTTGGCCTCTCACTGGGTATAGCCCGCGGTAGTGGGGATAATTCTGCGACGTTTATCGTCCAGGCCTTGGCGACATATACAGGGTGAGACACTTAACACTAGGACTACCAAGCACTAAATGCAACTGGCATACATTACAAAATATGTACTTCGATAGAGAAGTTTATTAAAAAATATTCTCATAGAAACATATCTATAATTTCAATATCTCCAAAAGAAAAAATTAGGTGGAAGTCATTTTGACCCATCCGGTAGTTCTAGTGTTAAAACCGGCCACCTGAATGATTTGGTTGCTATTGGTGATGGGAAAAAACGCATCGGGCCAAAATTATTTGGTATCGAGGTGCTGATTATCCGATGTTACTAGTTTTTTGATAGGTGAAGACGTCAAGGAGATACGAAGGTCATCTGTGTTTTCTTTAAATGTAACCACATATTTTTGAACTCCTACGATTGTAGCCCTTCTCGAGACAATTTTAACTATATAGTCGTTCAAGGTCATTGAAGGTCATAAACGATAACGAGGAGGAAGAATATAAATTCACTGTGAATGTTACGTAATGAGACATTTTCAGCTTTATTAATGCAATCGAACCGAGTCAATTCCAAATGTGAACAAAGTGCTTGAATCCAAAATAATCTGCTACAACAGATGCAAAAAACTATGACCAGCCACAGAAAGACACTGATGGTTGGCATTATGCATTAAAGTGTGCGATGATCAATAGCAGCACAGGCTCGTTTTACGCGTCCCCGCGTGTCTTTTTGCATCTGTTGTAACAGATTATTTTGGATTGAAGCACTTTGTCTGCAGTTTTAATTGACTCGGTTCGATTTCATCCAGAAAACTCATCCAACGGCGTAGAAATGCTTGGATTCCACGTCGTATGCGCATCGTCAATTTTTGGCCTACTTGTAACGCTCGTATTACCAAATATCTGCACAATCTCGTCCTTTTCCTGTTCCCCTCGTCTTCCTCTTTCGAACGAGCCCTTTCCCAGCGAAAAATATTCTGAAATAAGCACGAAAAGTTGAGGCAAAACCATTTTTCGCCTGTCGGTAACCTGGTCACCCTACCTTACCGCCAATCTACGGAATCTTGGCTCCTGAGGACTAAACTCGTTGGTGGACGATTCGTGGGACATTGCGTTACATTATTTTCTGTAGACGTAACGCGAACGTGCGTCGAAATAAACGCGGAGAAGCTTTGTAACTGATCGGGGTCACGGGTGGTAGCGAGAGCGCGTGTCCGATTTAATTTTCAAATATCTTTTGCGGTTCCGGTGTGCGCGGGAGGAACCTGGAACTCGGTTCCTTTGCGGATCAGTCTATTATGGAGAAGTTGAAGCAGACACGGGCATGATGGGCATCGTCATAGGCACAATAGGCAGAGAGGCACGAGCTAGCGGGCGGGAACAGAGTGCGGTGGGTGCACAGGATACGCAACGATCGATTGATGGCTACTACGGAACCAACCACGTGACGGGGTGCGGTATTCGTGACGTCATGAAACGACTCTCCCTTCTCGCGTTGAGGTTGTCATTGTTTGTAACTTTTCTTCCAACGGGGAACTTTTAGTTCAATATCCTTGCCTAACGTAACAGTTCTACCGGAATTTTGTTCGTATAGCGTTCACTCTATATATGTCCCAAATTCCTGATAAAAGTCGCAGAACTGTCCCCACTAGGGGTATACCCCCCTTGAGGGACAAAGAAGCTCGAGGGAGTTTAAGGTCACGTGGATCAAAGAATGGTATCTCCTACACGATATATGTCCGTGGCTAGATCCGTGTTTGGACATATATCGAGTAGACACTGTATAGGCACTGTATGGGCCTGTAGGTACCAGAAATTTTTTTGAAGGAGTATGTCGCACTATTTTGTTGTCGCGATACGAATTGGAGGATGAAGAATAACAGACGGGGGAGACGGGGAAACCGGAAAACGGGAGAACGGTTCTCGTCTTCTTAACCTTACCCTCGCGTTACTTGACCCTGAATTCAATAGCCGTCGCTTTATGAAGCCAGCGTAGTGCAGTTTCTTGGGCGTTTGTGCTTGCTTATGACGACCCGCTAGATTCTGCGGCTATCGTTCTAGGTCGCGCGGAATAAATAGAATTGCGTTTTTCAAAATGTCCCGTCTGTTTCAGGATTCCTGTCATGGGACAAGGACAGCTGTCACGTAGACTTGGAGAAGGAATTATTGGCCTTGGTAGGACAAGCACCGGAGGGTGAAGAAGCTCGGAACGGTACTTGATTATTTATATTTACGTGTCGTCGTGTTTTCCCGTGGTTCTCGGCTATTGTCGTTGGATCGGGTTTTTCATGCGTTCTATTCAACGTGACGAATGAAATTTCAGGCGAACGACTGATCCAATACGCTACCGAGAATCTTGTTACGGAAGTTCTCATTCATCCGCAAACGAACACGTTGTTGCAATGTATTCGTAATCTGCTCGCTAGTTTCACGAAACATCGACACATCGTCCACGCAGGTTATACCTTCGGTGGAAATGGTTCCTGGATACTGCAAGTACGCGAGCTTTCCTACTTTTTCAATCCCCGCAATTATACTATACAGGGTGAGGTACTTAACACCTGCCACCTGAATAACTTGGTTGCTATTGGTGATAGGAGAAAACGCATCAGGCCAAAATTATTTGGTAACGAGGGGCTGATTATCCGATGTTACTAGTTTTTTGATTTCACCTTTCTTACAGCTTTCATACCTCCTTGACGCCTCTTTTGGCCTGATTCGTTTTTTCCTATCATCAATAGCAGCCAAGTTATTCAGGTGGCCGGTTTTAAGTGTCTCACCCGGTATACACACTATATTGTACTGTTGTAGTATACTAAGCTGTACTATACCGTATTATATTGTACGCACGACAGATACACCTGATAGTAGCAAGCGATATCGTTGCAGGATGGAACCTTCAGCATCGCCGATTTTTTGGACGCGTTCAGCGAACACGAAGTGCAACGTGTTCTGCGCGCTTACGAGAACAGCGTCACGGTGGACATTCACTGTGCGGGCGTTGGTGATTGGACAACGAATCGGTTGTCCAAAGAAGCTTGCGCCAGGTACGCGGTGCTTTCTTTTACGGGGTCTCATGGAAACCATCCCGTAGGCTAGCTTGTAGGTGTACCTGTATGTACGTACATACGTGTGCTTGTTTTGTAGCACGTCTTCGTTATGATAATTTTCGTGCACCTTACCTATGTGTGTATGTACGTACGGGTATAATATTATAATAAATTATACGATACTATTATAATACAATGACCACGCAGATCCTGCAGAGTCAGAGTGAATCCAGACGATGTGCTTACCGCCGGAGTGCCAGCGATCACGAGTTTCATCAACTACGTGGGCCAGTATTTGGTCCCGCAGACATTGGATCAACTGATGGAGCCGTCCGATGTTGTGGGCAACATTAGATTTAGTCATCCAACTTTATACGTCTTCCCCGGCGGACAAGGTGATGCCGCTCTGTTCGGTATAAACGGTTTCAACATGCTCGTGGACGGAGGTTTCGCCAGAAAGGCATGCTTCTGGGATTTTACCAGACACTTGGACCGGCTCGACGCGGTGCTGGTCACTAGAATAAACAACAGCAACGTCGGCGGCATGTTCAGCGTTCTTCGGAAGAAAAAGGAGATGCAAGTCTATCCCCAGATTGGACATTTCTTCTGTAACCTAGTCGTAAGTAGAACTCGTGTCGCCTCGTGTTCCCTGCTGATGTATGTACGTGTACGTGTATGTATATAGTGTAATACTATAATGCTATAATACTATAATACTATAATACTATAATACTACGATATAATACTATAAACTGTATAGACATACATTACACGTGCACGTATTAACGCGCGCGTAACCTTCTCCGCGAGATTCCGCGAAAATTACTAGGAAATTGTTATATGCTGTGCAGGAGAGAAGACAGTCGAATTCACCCGACGGAGATAAAGACGTCGATCCTTTGATCCTGAATCTCACCGATCTCGGCCAGGAGATGGTTATCAATTTACGTCACATCAGCTTACGGGCGCATCAATGCTACAGGGATCCGGACCCGATCAATCTGTATCACAAAGTCGGTCACGGCACGTTGGACATGTACGTTCTCAGTCCCGGCAAGGATAGCCGGGAAGTCAGGGAATTCCTCGCAAAATGGCACGCGGCCGATTCAAAGTTGTTCGCAGGATCTCATAAAAAGGACACGAACAATCTAACGTTCCCGGTACAAAATCTCGTATCGATATGCGCTCTGCTCGTCTGGCAGCCGGCCAATCCCGAGGACACCATCACGAGAATTCTATTTCCCGGCAGTACACCCCAGCACAAGATCTTCGAAGGGTTCGAGCGGCTGAAACACTTGGAGTTTCTGAAGCATCCGGTCTGCTCGGCCAAAAGTCTTTCCCCGTCTACGTCTTTGGCGACGTTGCGCGACAAACCGGCCAAGCAAAAGTTGGGTCTGCTCGAGAAGGAGTCGACTCGAAGGGCGATAGACGCGAAGAGGCTGGAGAAGAAAGATAGAGAGAAGGAGAAGGAGAAAGAAACGATAACGACGACGACCGAGACGAAAACTGTGAAATCCGCCGAGGATTCTCATCCGAAAGGTACTCCGATCATCTCGACGAAATCGCAAACGGCTAAAACGGAAGGGAAACCGAGAAAACACGTCGATAACAAAAGGATCGAGGTGGAGGGAAAGGAGAGTCGAAAGATCGAGAAGGAATTGAGAGAGGCGAAGAAAGAGGCGCCGGTAAAGAAGGAACCTTCGAAATTGGAAGGAGAGAAGCAACAGGAGGAGGACGGCGTGAAGAAGGTGGACGCTACGTCGAAACCAGAGTCGGACAAGCTGATCGTTCCACCGAAGGAATCGAAACCGAGGGGCGAGTCGAAGAAGAAAGAGGCGACGAGAGCGATCGGCGCCAAGACCGGGAAACCGGAGCCAACCAAGCCAAAAATGACGGCGGAGAAGAGAGCGGTGACGAAACAGCCGACGGCCGCGGACAGAAAAGAGGGAGCACCTGTTAAATCGTCGCCGACCACGCCGAAGAAGAGCGCGATGGGTGTCGCCGGCAGAACGGAGATGTCTAGAATGGCGGGCGTTCCGAGGGGCAGGGACACGACGGCTGGTCCGAGGACTCTGACCGCGCCCCCGGCGAAGAGCGCGAAGGACGCGAACAACAGGAAGGTCGTTGAACAGAAGAAGATCGAAAGGTCGGCGATCAAGGAAGCTGCGAAAGAGAAGGAGCATCATGGAGTGGCAGCGGTCGCGGCCGTAGCCGTCGCCGCGACTAGGGTGGCGGCCAAACCGAAACCTATGGATAGAAGACCGATCGGGCGCCGCGTTCAAGGCAAGCCGGTTAGCCCGAGCAAGGCCCGCGTGCCCGGAAGTCCGTCCAAGTCGACTCGCAGCACGCCCACCACGTCCGTCAAGTCCGACAAGGACGGCGTAATTCGCAAAGGGAAGGGCGACAAAGGCACCACCGATTCCTCGACGGTGTCGACCCCGTCCGGAATCGAGGCGGAGACTGCTGCCGCGGCAGCCGCTGCGGCCAGGCTCGCCGAAAAGAGCCTGATCGAGAAGTCCGAGGATATCTCGTTGGACTCTATCGAGAGCAAAGTGCTCGCCGACCTGAAGGAGGAACGGGAAGTCGTCGAAGAGATCGAGGCTGTACTACAGAAAGCAGAGAGGATCGAGGAGACGAGGAAGGACGATCGTTTCGAGGGAGACGACGAGATCACCGCCGAGGTGACCGACAAAAAGGAGGAGGACATCACCGAGGAAGACGTCACCGCCGAAATCGAGGACGCGCCCAAGAAGGACAGTTTGCGGAAAGGCAGCCAGGAACTGACCGAGGAGGACGAATACCTGATCGTCGAGAAGGAAGAGGTTTACACCGAGGACTCGATGCAGAGCGGCGAGGGTGAGCAAAAACACATTCTCGACGAGGCCGAGTCCGAGAAGGCGAAAATATTGAAGGACGCCGAACTCGTCAAGGAGAAGGACGACGACGAGGAAGAAGAGGAGGAGGAGGAGGAGGTGGAAGAAGAAGAAGAGGAGGAGTTGGAAGCGGAGGAGGAAGAAGAGGAGGAAGAAGAAGAGGAGGAGTTGGAAGTGGAGGTTGAGGTGGAGGAAGAAGCGGAGGAGGAGGATGAGATCGAGGAAAAGGAGAAGGACGAAAGCGCCGAGAAGAGGCCGTCGGCAGAGTTCAAAATGGTAACAAAGGATACGGTTGAAAAAGTTCGAAAGGGACTGCCTTCCCCACCGTCCGATCATCGAGAGCCGTCCATGGAAGAGGCGAAGGACGTCGTGTCGCCGTCGACGGACGCTGTTCCGAAGATCGACGAGAGGGACGATTCCGGTAAAAAGGATAGCGAAGACGTAACCAAAGAACCATCCAGCTCAAGCCCGGACAAGTTCGATTCGTCCGAAAAGAAAACCACGGATACCGACATGAAGCCCGAAGTTGATCAGAAGGAACAAATTCCGTCGCAGAAATTGGAAGAATCGCAGGAACGAATCTCCACTATAGAGTCTGGCGCGACGACCACGGCGCCGACACTTCCGGAAGACGAACGGATACCCTTGGACGAGATCAAGGAGGACATCAACGAGAAACACATTATCGAGGACGTCAAGGAGAAGGATGGTCCTCCTCCGGTTAAAGCGAAACCTGACGTACCTACCAGCGTTGGGGCGATCCCGACCGCAGCCGCAGCCGCGACAGCAGCCGCAACCGCTGTACCGACCGCGGCCGTAACCGCAGCCGCGACAACCGTCACGACAACAGATGTCGCTGCCGCTGCTGTTGGCAGCGATCTCGCGCGTGCCGTCCCAGCCGCGGGAGCCAAACCCGACGTACAGGTGTTCGAGGTCCGTCAAGCCGTGCAATGTTTGCAGCGCGACATTGTCAAAACTCCGGACGAGGTTGCCGATCTGCCGGTTCACGAAGAGGTGGACCCCAAGTTGTACAGAATGGATGATTTCGAGAAGGAGAAAGAGGACAAGGCTTTGCCGCCCGCGCAAGAAATCAGAGAACCCCCGACCCCGCCGATTAAAGAACAGAAAGGTGTTTTCAGTTTCTTCGGCAAGGTCGCGGATAAATTTGAAAAGGGTATCGACAAGTTGACCAAAAAATCGAGGAAAGACCAGGAGAAGGATGCCGATGATAAATCCTCTTCGAAGTCTAGCTCGCCGAAGGAAGCCAAAGTTCACGAGAAAACTGTACTCGAGGAAGTTGACATGGAAAAAATGTTCCTGAAGGTTGTTGGCAAACCGAGCGAGAAGATCGACGAATCGGCGGAGCCGATGCCGACCGAGGCAAAAGTAGCAACGGCAGTCGAGGAGCCTATCCATGAAATTGAGAAAGACGAGATCAAAGACGTGGTCGCTGATCGAGTAACGGAGACAGCGGAGGATGTGCCTTTATCACGACGCGAATCCGAAACCGTTCCATCGCTGGTCAAACCGGACGAGAAGAAAGACGAACCGGTAAAGGATGACAGGCGTCCTTCGAAGGAACGGGAAGCGGTAGAGGAAGAGGAAGTGGAAGAGAAAGAAAAGGTAGCGGAAACAGAAACAGTTAAAGAAAAAGAAAAAGAGACAGTGGACCTGAAGATGGAAGAAAAAGAAAAGGAGACAGTGGACCTGCAGGTGGCAGAAAAAGAAAAACCGACAGTAGACCTGAAGGTGGAAGAAAAAGAAAAACCGACAGTAGACCTGAAGGTGGAAGAAAAAGAAAAACCGACAGTAGACCTGACGGTGGAAGAAAAAGAAAAGAAGATAGTGGACCAGAAGGTGGAAGAAAAAGAAAAGGAAATAGTGGACCTGAAGGCGGAAGTAAAAGAAATGGAAAAAGAGATAGCGGACCTGAAGGCGGAAGTAAAAGAAAAGGAAAAAGAAAAAATGGACCTGAAGGTGGAAGAAAAAGAAAAAGAAAAGGTGGACCTGAAGGTAGAAGACAAAGAAAAGGAAAAAGAGATGGTGGACCTGGAGGTGGAAGAAAAAGCGAAAGTGTCGACAGCGGACGTTGCGAAAACCGTTGAGGGAGAAAAACTAGAAACAACTATCGGCGAAGTATTGGAAAAGCCCATGAAAAAGTTGAAAGACGGCACGAGAGATTCGTTTGAGTCTCTGGAAGACGAGATTAGAGGTTTGGCGCGCGAAACAGCACCGCTAAAGGACGCCGTTAAGGATACGTTGGATGGCGTTGTCGAGAAACTGGAGGAAATGCATCCGCAAATCGAGACTGTATCAGCCGACAAGCTAGCCAAAGCATCGGACAAGGTGGTATTCGATATTGCCAAAGACGAGGAAGAGCTCGAGGAGGAATACGACGAAGAGGCGGTTGCGGCGGCTGTGAGGGACGTTAAGGAGGCCGTGCGCGATGTCGGCGAAGTTCTCGCGGGAACGGTGGGTATCGACATCGACGACAAGCCGAAGGACGTCGAGGAGATTGTGCGGAAAGTTGCCCAAGTTCTGAGAGAGGATGATTTCCTCTCGCCTAAGGCGCTGTTCGGAACGGAAACGGTGAAGGAAGCCTTGTCGGAAAGCACGGTCGGTAAAGCAGACGACAAGTTCGCTGTAATGCCGACCAAGGTCGGTATCACCGAAGAGCTGCCGCCTCAGGAAGAAATGATTGCTGAACTTATCGAAGAGAGTGTCGCGACGAAGGCGTTGGCGGCGGAGACAAAGGCGGCACCGGAAAAACCTGTTTCACCCGAAAAACCTGAAGAAGCGGCTCCAGTATGCGAAGAGCCTTGCGTGAAAACAATGGTGGACAAAGAGGGGACAGTCGTGTCGCCAACAGACGAACCGAAGGATCGAGCAACGTTGGATGATCGAGACGTCAAGGACATCTGCACGGAACTGCTGGAGCAGGATACGATCCGCAGAGCCAAGCGAGAAATTGAACCGATGGATTATCCCTCGATGGCGGATGTGATGCGGACTGGACTGGAAGCTGTGTGCACGAAGGAGGTCGTCGACGAGAAACACGTTCCGGAGGCGATAGAGGAGCCGGTGATCGGTTTCGAGCAAAAAGTTTCGCCGGCGAAGGCGGAGATCGTGACGATTTCGCCCGGGTCGACGCCAACCTCGCCGAAATTTGTCACGGAGAAAATCTGCGACGCTAAATCGGATCGAGAAAAGTTGGCCGACGAATTGCCTGCCGAGATCAGGGCTATCGTCGAGGACGCGACGCGACGTTTCGAAGAGATCGTCGAGGAGCTTGTCACTAGACGGAAGAAGATCACGATCGAAATCATTGAGTACATCACCATCGTGAAACGTGTTCCCAGAGAACGCGTGATCTACATCATCGAAGAGATCATCGTGAAGAAAGGTCTCCGACGGGAGGACGTGGTCAGCGACGAGCACGTTTTAAGTCTCGACGAGAGCTCGATCACACCGGAATTGATAACAGAACTCGAGGAACGCTTCATCAACGAATACGTTGCGAAAGGCAGGCGGATCACTATTCAAATAATCGAGGAGATCTCGGTGAGACTGATGATTCCGAGGAAGATCGTCATCGAAATTATTCGGGAGATTATTATTAGAAGGAAGATCAAAGTGCCTGTGGACGATGGCCTGTTTGAACCGGAAACGCTCGAATCCGAGGAGGACGAAGACCAAGGCGAAGAGGAACCCGAGGAACGAGAGAAGAAACCCTCCGCGGAGGCGAAGAAAGAACAAGTTCCTACTGTTCCCAAAGAGGAGCAAAAAGAAAAGGAAAAGGAGAAGGAAAAGCAAGCGGAGCAGGAAGAGAAAGAGAAAGAAGATGAAGAAGAGGAGGAAGAGGAGGATGGTTTCGTTACCATCGGCAGAAAAGTTTCCAAAGAAACGGTCGAAAAGGCCGAGTCTCCGATTGAAGCGAAAGACGCGAAAACGGTCGACAAAGAACACGAGAAAGACGTCATCACCGATGATTTCGAAGCTGTCGAGCAGGAGTACAAGGTACGCGACGTTCGCGGTGCTCCTCTCGAAGAGACGGCCGAAGCCAAGGACAAAGAGTACGCTGAAGAGGCGGTCGAGGACGTTGTCAGCGATGTTGTCGAAGCTGACGAAAAGTTCGTATACGAAACGAAAGAGAAGGTGGAGAAGAAGGAGACACTCGCGGATGCTCGCGAAGGACCCCTTGTACCGGATACGAAAAAGATCGAGAAACCTGAAGAGGAATCGAAAGACCTTCCCGATACGGTGGACGTAGCCGAAGTGTCGGAAGAATTCGATACCGTTGAAAAATACTTGGACGAGGCGAAGGAGAAAACGGAGGCCAAAGATGGCAAGACTTCTGACCTTGACGTTGCGGCAGCGGTCGTCACAGCGACCGAGAAGTTCGACGCGGAAAAGATCGTCGGTGACAAAAAGTCGCCGGAATTGGAGAAGAAAGACGAGGCGGTCGTTGAACCGGTGACGAAGTTAGCGGACGCCACGGGTAGAGCAGCGGAGCCTAAGACTCAAGTCATAGATCACGAAGAGAAAGACAAAGAGAAGGAGAAAGAAGTACGCAAACCGGAAGAATCACCGGACAAGCAAGATGTCACCGCGAAACAGAAGGCTGACGACGTAGCTGAAGAAGATACCGGCTCTGTTCGACGAATGCTGGTCACAGCCAGCAGCGAAGATGGCGGACACGAGATCGAGATTTGTCCGACCGGTAGCATCACGTTCACCAAAGCAATTACACCGGACGATTCTCTGAAGGACGCGTCCGTCAAGTCGACGCCCGACAAAGATTCGTTGCTTCTGGACAAGGACTCTCTTCGATCCGGAACAAGCAGTCCGGAGCGGGACAGCATTTCGGAAAAATCGGCACCGGAACCCAAAGACGTCGGAAAGGTCACACCGGAAGACAGTCTGGACAAATCACCGATGGACACGCGCGGCTCGCAGGACCTTGAAGACAGTTTGGACAAAATGGAACCCGTTGTTAAACGGAAGGAGAGTTCGCCTTCCGCCGATTTGGAAACGCCGAAACCCGCCGAGAAGACCGAGAAAATTTCCCCGAAATTAGAATCGGGACTGGATTTGGAATTGGAATTGATATCGAAACCGAAACAGAAATCTCCCGATCGAGTCAGCCCGTCAAAGTCACCCGAATCGGAGGACGTTTCACCCGCCGAGACCATATTTACCAAATCGCCTACGGAGAAGCAGATCGTCGAAGCTGTGTCAAAAGGGGAGGACATCGAGACTGCGGAAACCACTTTCACCAAATCGCCTACGGACCAGCAGAAGATCGCTGAAGCTGTGACAAAAGTGGAGGAAACCACGGTGCCCATTGCAAAGATGGTTTGCCCCATGAAAATGGACGTCGTGGAACCAACAGCTACCATGAAGCTCGACAAAGCGGAGGAGGTCGAGGATAAAGAGGAAGAAAAAAGTCCTGTGACAGCACCGACCGCGCCTACACCGCCTACGTCACCAACATCACCGGCCAGCAAAGTCGATGAAGAGGACAGGAAGGACGCAAAGGAGCAAGAAGCTGAGGAAATTCCAGTCGCCTTGATGGACAAACGCGCGTCTATCGCTCTCGCCATCGACGAGCTCGAACGAAAGATTACCGCCACAGAAAAAGCTGAATCGATGGATCTAAAAGATGCCACGAAACCATCTGCTATCGATCAGGTTGACCAGAAATCAGTAGATGCATCCCGATCGCCTGGTGCAACGACGAGTCCTGTCGGTGAAGCAACAACGACAGGAACAGCGGAACGGTTGAAATCGCCGAGCCCGACCACCGACAAGATTGACAAAACCGACAAAATGGACTTGAAAGAAGAGCTCGAGAAAGCGATCGAAAAGTCCAGATCACCGAGCGTCGCGAGCGTGTCTGGCGACTCGAAGGAACAGATCGATCGTTCGAAATCTCCGAGCGTCGCGAGCGACAAGTCCGACGAGAAGGACGAGAAGAAGGAGAAGAAAGAGGAGGAGCAGGAGGAGAAGGAGAAGAAGGACATGGACGAGAAAATCACGGAGAAACCTACTCCGCGAGCAAGCATAACGGATCGCGCCGAGGAATTAGCGACTAGCATCACCGAAAAATCCGACGAAATTCGTGCCGCCGCGGAAAAGATCAGCCCGGAAGAGGCTGATGAAAAGGCGATCGAGAAGTCTAGGTCGCCTTCCGTCGTTGCCGAAAAAGAGGAAATTGCCGCGGAGGCACCTCTCGACAAGTCAAGGTCGCCGAGCGTACAGAGCTCGTCCATCGACGTTAAGGAAACAACAACCGTGGATCGCTCGAGATCGCCCAGCGTCGCGGCCGAGAAGGCACTCTTGGAGGACAAAGATCACAAAGAGGTTCTCGAGTCTAAATCACCGGACGTCGCTGTTGGCGAACCCAAAGAGCCGACGGATCTACCGAAATCCCCCGGCGAGAAACTCGAAGCGAAAGCTGTTGAAACGACAGAAATCGACAAATCCGGACCAACAGCAACGGACGAGACGACAAAATCTCCGCACGACAAATCCCCGTCAGTGATCGAGACGAGCTTCACTGTCGGCGAGAAGTCCCCGGTATCGGTGGGCATCAAGAAAGTCGATTCGGCAGATGCCAAGGAACCGAAACAAGAGCCGATCGATGGCTCGAAATCGCCGAGCGAGAAACCTGAACCGAAAGATGCGGCCGAATCCGTAAAATCCAGATCCGGATCCGAATCTCCCGCAGCGGACAAACTCGATGTCGACGAAAAGGAACAACGAGACTCCACCTCTCCGAGTACGACGAGCACAGCCGGCGAGTCCAAGGAAGCGATGGACGGTTCGCGATCGCCCAGCGTAGCCAGTGAAAGGCCCGATTCGAAGCAGATCGAGGCCGATGAAAAATCGTTGGAAAAGTCTAGATCGGCCAGCCTCGCGAGCGTTTCCGCTGAAGCGAAGGAACCATCGGTGACCGAGGACCGGTCGAAATCGCCGAGCGTCGAGAAATCCGTGCCTGTCAGCACGACTACCGAGAAACTCGATGCGATGGACGTTGACGACAAAGTCTCCGAGAAATCTAGATCGCCCAGTGTGATCAGCGACATGGATGAACCGAAAGGACCGGCAGATCGTTCGAAAACACCGAGCGTCGCTGGCGAACTACCGGAATCGAAGGATCTAGAAGACGCAGAGATCGCAGCGGACGAGTCGAGATCAATTCCGACCGGTGAGAAAGCCGAGACGACGGTAGTTGACAGCAAAACACCCGACAAGTCTAGATCGGCCAGCGTTGCCAGCGTTGCCAGCGTTGCCAGTGTTGCCAGCGTTGCGAGCAGCACGCTCCCCGGCGAGTCAAAGGAAACGGAGAAGGCCGACCGTTCGAAACCGTCGAGCATCGCCAGCGAGAAATCCGAACCGAAAGATCTCGATGAGACCGTAGCCGAGAAAGTCCTGTCTCCTGGTACGCTGACCGCCGAGAAGCCGAGCACGGCGGAAGTCGTGGAGAAGCCACTCGACAAATCTAGATCACCTAGTGCAGCGAGCCCAGTCGACGACGCGGCGAGAGATCGTTCGAAATCGCCCAGCACTGCCAGCGAGAAAGATTCGAAAGGAATCGACGAGAAACCAGTGGAAACGGCTCGATCGCCAAGTATCGTGAGCGTCACCGGAGAATCAAAGAAATCGATCGACGACGGCGGCTCGAAATCGCCGAGCGTCGCCAGCGAGAAGCCCGAGTTGAAGGACGCCGACGAACCTGCCGCGCTCGCAAGATCCAGAACACCTAGCATAACTGCCGTCAAAACGGACACAGCCGACGACCAAGTACCCGACAAGTCCAGATCGGCCAGCGTCGTGAGTATTTCCGACGAACGGAAGGAAAGCAAAGCATCGTTGGTGGATCGTTTGGAATCAGTTGGCATGGAGAAACCAGAATCGAAGGCGATCGATGAGATCGCGGTTGAAAAGTCTCCCGAGAAGCCGGAGGCGATCGATGTTGCGGAGAAATCCCTCGACAAGTCTAGATCGCCGAGCGTAGCGAGTCCAGGCGAACAACGCTCGAAATCCCCCAGCCCCGCCATCAGTGAGAAAGCCGATTCCAAGGTAGCGGACGAAAAACCAGAGGAAAAGTCGAGATCGGCCAGCGTTGCGAGTGTTGCCGGTGAATCGAAGGAACCGGCCGATCGTGAACCTTCGAAATCGCCGACCATACCGAGTCCAGGCGAACAACGTTCGAAATCCCCCAGCCCTGCGATCAGTGAAAAAGCCGATTCCAAGGTAGCGGACGAAAAAGCAGAAGAAAAGTCAAGATCGGCCAGCGTCGCAAGTACTGCTGGTGAATCGAAGGAACAGGTCGATCGCGATCTTTCGAAATCCCCCAGCCCCGCGATCAGTGAAAAAGCCGATTCTAAGGTGGCGGATGAAAAAGCAGAAGAAAAGTCAAGATCGGCCAGCGTTGCAAGTATTGCTGGTGAATCAAAGGAACCGCTGGATCGTGATCTTTCAAAATCCCCCAGCCCCGCGATCAGTGAAAAAACCGATTCCAAGGTAGCTGACGAAAAATCAGAGGCAAAGTCAAGATCGGCCAGCGTTGCAAGTATTTCTGCTGAATCGAAGGAACCGGTCGATCGCGAACCATCGAAATCACCAACCGTTCCAAGTCCAGGCGAACAACGTTCGAAATCTCCCAGCCCTGCTATCAGTGAAAAAGCTGATTCCAAAGTAGCGGACGAAAAACAAGAGGAAAAGTCGAGATCGGCTAGCATTGCGAGTATTGCCAGTGAATCGAAAGAACCCGCCGATCGCGAACCTTCGAAATCACCGACCGTACCGAGTCCAGGCGAACAACGTTCCAAATCACCCAGCCCCGCTATCAGTGAAAAAGCCGATTCCAAAGTAGCGGACGAAAAACAAGAGGAAAAGTCGAGATCGGCTAGCGTTGCGAGTATTGCCAGTGAATCGAAAGAACCCGCCGATCGCGAACCTTCGAAATCACCGACCGTACCGAGTCCAGGCGAACAACGTTCGAAATCTCCCAGCCCTGCTATCAGTGAAAAAGCCGATTCCAAAGTAGCGGACGAAAAACCAGAGGAAAAGTCAAGATCGGCTAGCGTTGCGAGTATTGCCAGTGAATCGAAAGAACCCGCCGATCGCGAACCTTCGAAATCACCGACCGTACCGAGTCCAGGCGAACAACGTTCCAAATCACCCAGCCCCGCTATCAGTGAAAAAGCCGATTCCAAGGTAGCGGACGAAAAACTAGAGGCAAAGTCAAGATCGGCTAGCGTTGCGAGTATTGCCAGTGAATCGAAAGAACCCGCCGATCGCGAACCTTCGAAATCACCGACCGTACCGAGTCCAGGCGAACAACGTTCCAAATCACCCAGCCCCGCTATCAGTGAAAAAGCCGATTCCAAGGTAGCGGACGAAAAACTAGAGGCAAAGTCAAGATCGGCTAGCGTTGCGAGTATTGCCGGTGAATCGAAGGAACCGGTGGATCGCGATCTTTCGAAATCCCCCAGCCCTGCGATCAGTGAAAAAGCCGAATCCAAGGTAGCGGACGAAAAACCAGAGGCAAAGTCAAGATCGGCTAGCATTGCAAGTATTTCTGCTGAATCGAAGGAACCCGCCGATCGCGAACCTTCGAAATCACCGACCATACCGAGTCCAGGCGAACAACGTTCCAAATCACCCAGCCCTGCTATCAGTGAAAAAGCCGATTCCAAGGTAGCGGACGAAAAACCAGAGGCAAAGTCAAGATCGGCAAGCGTTGCGAGTATTGCCGGTGAATCGATGAAACCGGTCGATCGCGAGCCTTCGAAATCACCGACCGTACCAAGTCCAGGCGAACAACGTTCGAAATCCTCCAGCCCTGCGATCAGTGAAAAAGCCGATTCCAAGGTGACGGATGAAACAGCAGAAGAGAAATCAAGATCGGCCAGCGTTGCAAGTATTGCTGGTGAATCGAAGGAGCCGGTAGATCGCGATCTTTCGAAATCCCCCAGCCCTGCAATCAGTGAAAAAGCCGATTCGAAGGTGGCGGATGAAAAACCAGAGGAGAAGTCTAGATCGGCCAGCGTCGCGAGCGTCGCCAGCGCCGCGGCGGTCGACCGCGACCGCTCCAAATCACCGAGCGTTCCCAGCGAGAAATCCGAAGACAAGCACACCGACGAAGCTGCGATCGAGAAATCCAGATCTCCCAGTACAACCACCGAGAAACCAGACTTGACAGAGTTAGATGAAAAAGCGTCCGACAAATCGAGATCGGCCAGTGTCGCGAGCATTCTCAGTGAACGCAAGGAATCGTTGGCCGATCTATCGAAATCGCCGAGTATCGCCAGCGAGAAACCAGAATCGAAGGACGTGGATGACATCGCCGGTGAAAAATCCGTATCTCCTGGCGCGCTGGTTTGCGAAAAGTCGAAGCAGGTGCTCGACGTTGCCGGCAAACAGCAAGACAAACCAAAATCACCGAGCACTACGAGTCCCGACGACTTGATCGATTCGGCAGGATCGTCGGAACGTGGTTCGAAATCGCCCAGCCCAGCTGTCGTCGAAGCCATTGGTGTTTCCAAAGAACCGACCGTCGATAAAGCAGAGGATAAGTCTAGATCAGCTAGCATAACCAGCGTTACCAGCATTACCAGCATTCCGAGCGTTACCAGCGCTACCAGCGAGCAGAGAAAGGACTCTTTCGATAGCGCGAAATCTCCTAGCATGTCCGGTGACCAGCCGAAACCAAAAGATCTCGAAGAACCCGTTCTCGACAAATCCAGATCACCCAGTCTAGCCGGTGAAAAAGTTGCTACGGCATCGGTCCTCGATACACTCGACAAACCTAAGTCGCCGGCAACCTCCGATGCTGATTCTACGGGAGCAGCCGATCGCTCGAAATCGCCCAGCCCCGCGGTCAGCGATAAACCGGACTCTAAAGCGGCCGAGGAAAAACCACTGGAAAAGTCCAGGTCTCCCAGCGTGGTAAGCGTATCCGGCGAATCAAAAACGGCCGATCGTTCGAAATCGCCTAGCACTGCCAGCGACAAAGACGAGGCGAAACTAACCGACGAAAGACTACCGGAAAAATCGAGATCGCCCAGCGTGGCGAGCATCTCTGCAGCTTCGGAACCGAAAGAACCGGTCGACCGGTCCAAGTCTCCCAGCGCCGTCAGCGCCACCAGCGACAAATCCGACGCGAGAGATCTCGAACTCGTAGCCGAGAAAACTAGGTCTCCCAGTATCGCTAGCGAGATACTTTCCGCCACGGGTGGCGAGAAGCTTAGCCCGGCAAGCGATTTGGAAGGTGTTATCGACAGAAAATCAAGATCCCCCAGCACAGCTTCCGACAAACCGGATGCCCCGGCGAAGGACAGCGAGGCAGCAAAGAAGCCAGAGGGCGCCGCAGACGAATCTAAAGTCGATTCGAAAGACAAGGTCGACGATGTCGCTGCGAAATTGAAATCGACCATAGACTTGGACGGTGTGGGACTCGAGCGACGCGATCGTTCGCCGGAGGACACGGATGCCAAATTATCCAGCCCACCGGTTGGCGAAAAAACGCCCGCAGACAGATCCAGAGCCGCCAGCATATACGAAGAGAAGTCTTCCGCGGAGAAAGACAAAGACAAAGACACCGAAAAAGACAAAGATAAGGAAAAAGAAAAACATGATGCACCCAAGTCGCCCGGATACAAACCAGAAGAGGCGTCGAAAATATTAGAGAGGGATATGAAAATCATCGACGACATCATAACCGAACCACCCACCGCTACCGGTTCCGCCGGTAAGAAGGTCGACCAGCCACAGGAAGGTGATCGGGACGAAGACATCGTAAAAGTGACGTATCAGAAGAAGATGGACATCGAGAAGTACATCTTTGAACAATACTATTGCGTGGGAAGAAAAATTACGATGTCGGTGATAAAGCAGATCGTTATGATGTTCTCGGTACCAGAATTTGTGGTGATGGACATTATAGAAACGACTATCGCGAAGGAGAACGTGAGCAGAGACTCGTTGTTGGATTTAGACTCGGAGAAACAGGATATAAAGTCGACGGAGGTAGAGTTCGACGAGGGATTCGCGGGGACAGATCGACGCCGTTCCGGGCAGATCGGTACGACCATAACGAGATTGTCCTTGGAAGCTCGAGCGAGCGAACCGGTCGTTGACGACGGGTCGCGTTCGTTCGGCCACGATCTTCAACGCAAAGATCACAAGGACATCGGTGGTGGTTCGAGAAGTCCCAGCGTGTGCTCCGAACTGATCGCTTCCGACAAGTCCACCCAAGACAGTCCGGTTCGATCGGAGCCGCACATCGACGAAGAGATTACCATTTCGGAGGAGAAGAGAATGGAAATCGAGAAACTTCTGGAAGAAGAGTTCATTCGTAGAGCGAAGAAGATCACCGAGGAAATATTGGACGAGATCATGGCGAAGACGCGCCTGCCGCGTTACATTATCTTGGAGATCATCGAGGAGACGATCGTGAAGAAGAAACTCTCGCGAGATTCGGTGATCGACGTGGAGCTTTATCACGAGGACGACGAGGAGCCCGACGACAGCTACGAGAAGGTGGACTATCGTTCCGGCGAGAAGTCCCGGGCTCGGTACGAGCTCGACATCGACGATGAAGACGCCGCGAAATCGGGCTACGCGGTTGGCTACGGGGCAGCCGAGTATCCGGACACGCAAGATGGACAACAGTTGCGCGGGTCGATCTCTGATTACCCGCCCAGTTACGAGAGTCAATTCCACAAAGCGTTCGTGGGTGGAATGACGGAGATTCGTACCACTCACATTACGACCCTGTCCGGAAAATCTACTCCGGACATCACTCGGGACGGCACACCGGACTCGACTTCGGAACCCACGGCTTCCACGGTCGAGAGGGTGGAGGAGAAATCTCTGTCCGGTAAACCATCCGAGGTGTCCGACAAGGTCGCCTCCCCTACGGGCGCAGCGGCGGCGTCGAAAGACAGCAAAACGGAAACAGAAACCAAAACAGAAACGAAGACGAAAATAGAAATGGACGAAGCCGGCAAACCGGCCGGTGTTGGTGCCGATGCTGGCAAGGACGAACAGACTACGGTCAAGGTACTTGCTTCTTCGGGAGACGCGGCCGACGATCAGCACGATCAGTACGTAACCATTAAGAAAATTGTGAAACGCGAGATAGTCGAAGGGCAGCCTGAATCGGCCGACGAGACGGTGGTGAAACGCGAGATTACCGTGACGGAGGGACCCGATGTCGTCGAAAAGATTGTGAAGAGAGAAATCGTCGAGCAGGTCGAGGAGGAGCCAATCGTGATCAAGAAGGTAATCAAACGTGAGATTACCCTTTCCGAAGACGAGATGGACGACTTGGAACGGTTAGAGGAGTTAAAGAAAATTGTGTTAACGAGAGATCGCGTGATTAAAGAGGAATGGGTCAGCAGCGATTCAGAGTTGTGGAACCTTTTGAAAGAAACTGGCGCTAAAGACACCAAAGAGTCCAAAGACACCAAAGACACCAAAGACGGATCATCGAAAGGCAAAGGTTCGGCCGAGACAGCCGAACGAAGCGACAGCTCGAAGGAGGAGGCGGAATTGACCGAAGAAACAACGGTAGTCAGCGTCAAGTCGGACGAGTATCTGACGGCCGACGAAGGTACACCCGACGCGAAACAAACGGAAGAAAAGGAAGTCGAAGAGAAGGGCGCGCAGAAAGACAAAGCACCGGTCTCGCCTCTAGCACGAGACGCTACCGCAAGCAGCACCGCTGCGGCTCCGGTTACGGCTATGCAGTCGCACGTCTCCGGCAGATCCACGCCCGACAGCAGATCGTTGACTGCGACGCCGGAAGGCTTCCGATCGGGTGGTGTCGTTCGAACGATCATCACGACCACGCAAACGGTCTCCGAAACCGGTGGCCTCGTAACCACCACCACAGAGGTTATGGAAACCAGCAACGAGAAGGGCGAGATGGTAGTTTTGAAGGAAAAAGTCGATGTGAAAGTGGACAAATATTTGCCTGGCAAAGACGAGGCCGAGATGGAGATCAGTAGCGTGATCGGTGGTCTAAAGTCGGCCGATTCGGAACGCCGGGCGGAAAGTTCCGAGGCGGATCGCGAGATGATCAAGTCGATCCTGGGGAAACAAAGTTACTCCACCGAGGAGAGCGACGGTGCCGATGACGGTTCGTACCCCTCTCCGACCGGTCATTCGGATTCTCCCGGTAAACGTTTGCCAGAGCCGAGCGAGCAAGATGGGAAGCAAAAGACCTCGACGGTAGATTTCTCGACCGCCGCGATGAGCAGGAGCTTCTACGGCGAATTGCCGGCGGTTCCGTCTCAGATCAGCGGCATGAAAACATTCCAAGAGGACGTTGGCGGTGTAAGGAAAACCAGCGGCCCTATTCCGATACCGAGCGACTCGGCGTCGAAAGTGTTCACCGTGGAGAAAGAGTATGCCGGCGGTTACGAGGAAAAACCGGACGCAAAGAGATACGTCGACGAGGCTGATCTCGACTTTGACAAGGCTCTGATGGAATCGAAAGAGATGAAAGAACCGCTCGAACCTCTCGGCAGAGGAATATCCCCCGGATTGTTCGGCCGCGTCGGCACCGAATCTGGAACCTCATCCGCAACCGCACCCGCACCCGCACCAGGACCCGGATCCGAGTCGAAGAAGAAGGATCCTCTCGACGGTTGGGGAACCCCGCTAGGTCTTCCCTCGCCGAAACCACCACGCAAGTTCAACTTGACGAGCTCGGCAACGCAGTCTGGGCATTCGAACGAATCGGTAACGGACGCTAGGCAACGATTCGACGCCATCAACGATTGGGGCGAACCGCTCAGCCTACCGTCTCCCGCGTTGGTTCCCGTCGGCGCCAACGAAATGTCGAACAAGGGTGCTCCGAGCACACCGAGGAAGGAGAAGAAACAGGCGCGGAAGGTGATATCTGAAAATCTGAAGAACAAAAGACGCTCGGAAAGTCCCGGAAAGAACGAGAAGAAGATCAAAGACTCGAAGAACAAGGTGCAACCGGTGTACGTGGACCTGACTTACGTGCCTCACCACGGGAACTCGTATTACACTTCGTTGGACTTTTTCAAGAGAGTACGCGCGAGATATTACGTGTTCAGTGGCACGGAACCGAGCCGAGAGGTCTACGACGCGTTGCTGGAAGCCAAGAAGACTTGGGAGGACAAGGATCTTGGTAGGTTAACGTGTACCTATTGCTTGACACTTTACCGACCGTTAGCGGTTGCACCACAGACGAGGTATAAGGATAGACCCATCATCTTATGGGACTTCATGTCTCATGTTCTGAAATATCGACTGTTCAAAAAATCAGAAATTTTTAGAATTATTCGTTTATTTTCTCTTATTCGCGAGACTGCAGTGCCTATACAGGGTGCGGCACAAATTAGTCCCCACGATTTTTCTGCCCCTTCGGATGGTCGGACAGAAAAATGTTTCTTTACCAAAGTTAATGAGTATTTAACCGACAAGAAATTGCAATGTTTTAAATTAAAAAAAAAATCGATTTTCAACAAAAAATCAAGGTTGCTGTCATATCTTTTAATGGAACTGGGTATTTTTGACTTCATAATATTGTAGTCGACGTCGAAACGAATTCAACGATCTGCTATACAATGACTTTCAGATGACCTTGAAAGATAATATCGCCATGAATTAATTGTCAGAATATTTGAAATATTTCGACGGTACGTAGTAGCAACGCCTCGCAAATAGAAGTAAACAAATGAACGTAAACATTGCTTCAGAACTTAACTCACAAAAAACCAAATTTATACGGAGCCACATTGAAAACACAAATGTTAAACGTGTAAATTAATCAATAATTAAATTAAATTTTCGAACTGCATCCCATCTTGTGCAACGCAAAGTTCTGTTCTTTGTAACAAAGTCTTATGTGTAGCTTCCATTAGAGAACTTCTTTTTACATTTTTGCACGCTTTGATTCATGGCGATATTATCTTTCAAGGTCATTTGAAAGTCATTGTATAGCAGGTCGTTGTATTCGTTTCGACGTCGACTACAATATTATGAAGTTAAAAATACCCAGTTCCATTAAAAGATGACAGCGACCTTGATTTTTTGTTGGAAATCGATTTTTTTTTTAATTTTAGATATTGCAATTTCTTGTTGGTCAAATACTCATTAACTTTGGTAAGAAACATTTTTCTGTCCGACCATCCGAAGGGGCAAAAAAATCGTGGGGACTAATTTGCGCCGCACCCTGTATATAGCTATTTTTAATTTTAATTCCTACCACTGAGGATGCAGTCAGCAAAATTTAGTTCCAATTGTTAATGCAAGATGCTACACGAAAATGGTAATGGGGTTACGTGACCCCAAAAAAGTGGGCCACAAAAATACATTGGATGATAGGTCTATCCTATACCTCGTCTGTGGTTGCACATCCTGCACAGTTGTTACCGATCGCAAATACTTTTCTGATGGTAAGTAACGGGGACAAAAACCCGATTAATAGGCTACCGGTCGGTAAGTCAGGGACAAAAAGTCGATTAATAGGCTACCGGATGGTAAAGTGTTGATATATGTATTAGACTTATTACAGAATTAGAGTTTTCGCGCGTTTCTCTTTTTCTTTCCGCTTGAGACTCGAGACTGATCATTGTTTTCTCTCGTCTGTCGTTTAGAAGTGACCATAATACCCACCTACGACACGGACACGCTGGGCTACTGGGTGGCCGACAACGAGGAAGCTCTCGCTGCGAATCGCATCGATCTCTCCCCGTCGGCGTCCCGATGTACGATCAATCTCCAGGACCATGAAACTAGTTGCAGTGCCTACAGACTCGAATTCTAGGGATTGGCAGCCTGCTCAGCCGTGATAGTCGAGTTCTGAGCGGTGTCCAGAATATACACCACCATCGTTTAGTTTTCTGGACTCGTTTCCATAAAAAATAGAGTCGACGCGAAACACCACTTACCAACCACCATCGCCACCAACACTTACCGTCCCTAACAGTTCCGTTGGTCAGCCGACTTGCAGAACTTTGGAGATCGTTCAGCAGATACCGTCGCGCGAATGTTCCCTTTGCAACACGTGTTGACACGTGCACGTTGCATTCTTCTTTTCTCTTTTCTACGTTTCATCTTCATTTTCCTCTTGATGCTTGTTCGAGCACGATCCGCGTACGTACGCGAGGACAGACTATTTCGGTACTTATCGTTTCGCACGTAATTTCGTGAAACAATTGATTTGCGACTTTTTGAGTTCTTTCTATGTTCGGCCTGTAGAAGGAGAAGAAGAAGTCTTCTGTTCGCAAAATCGGTGCAACGACGACGCGACGGTCGGTAGCGGGCAGAGACGCGAGAACGAGCCGATCGCGATCGCGACCGAGAACGGTCAAAGAAACGATCGAGCGAATGAACGAAAGAAGAGGCAAAGAAGAAAGGATTCGGGACTCGAAACGATCTCTGAACATTTTTAACAAGATTCTCAAGAATGCTGAAAGCAGAACCGCGCGCAATTGATTCGAGGGAGGCATGCTGGCTGAAAGGGACCGCCATCTAACGGTTGACAAGCAAACGTTACAGATCACGGATGATCACACAGATACCGATCACGGATGAGAATAACCACCGGTGACGGTTAATGGATGACGGATGAAATTTACCGAAAGTTTTTGCTGCCTTGCTAGAGCCGAAGAAAGCCGTGCCTCGCCGGTACATCCATCCAATGAACAATGTCCACGTTCTATCGTCCTACCGGAAGAAAACTCTGAATTTGTTCGTGGTTCGATTGCAGAGCTGATCTCGCTCCAGTTGTTCCCTTTTCCCTTCGACCTGTCATCGATCCGTTTGTAGATATTTTTTTGGACGTGGAATACGATCGATTCGCAGCATACGAAATATCTACCGAGTACCTACCTATCCAGAACGGGGGAAAAAAAAAACGATTCAAGTTTTCGAGTTAGACAACCGTTCACCTGCTTGTTCGTCGAACGAATATACACGCCTACGCGTATGTATATATCCGTCGACGGAAAGAGATCTCAAGAAACTGGTAGAGGCTCCGACACATGGAAAGAGAACGAACCATTAAATACTCGATTCCCTGCTTTTATCGCGCCAGAGTCCTCTAGTCTATCCTATCGGGAGAAAATCTTACGCTTGTTCGGACTCGACGAGCAGCAATTGAAAGTCATACCAACTTCCTCGATGGACCGCGCGCGCGTTTCCTCGTTGCACGGCAAATTTCAGCGCAACGAGGAAACGCGTGAAATTTCAGTCGAACGCGACACAATGACATCGCCATCGGTATTGACGGCACCGACTAACGACGAGAGGATACAATGATGACAACGACGATAGCTATTATTTCGGCGGCCATGGTAATAGTTACAACGATGCAGGCGACGAGGATGATGATAATGATGATGATGACGATGACAACGATGTCAACTGTTGACGATGTTAACCGCCATTGGGAACGATCGCACATCTATCGTTGGTGACATTTCGACGAGCGAACATTCTCGTATACAGTGATTCCTCTGTATATGTCGCCAAGGCCTCGATGATAAACGTCGATATACCGAGAGGCCTCGAGGAGCGTAAACATGGCTCGGGTATGTCTCCTGGACGATACAAGACCCGTGGTTGTTGACATATATCGAGAATTCACTGTATACCTTCGATGTATGCATCCAAATTGAAACGCAGACTAATTTCCGTGTACGTTAGATATATGCTATATAGACATATACGTATACCTATGTGTATCGTACCTATACACGCGTATACATGTACGTATATGTACAAGACACGGATCATATACTTATCTGTATACAGACACACGAGTGTATAATACACGTTTGTAGAGTTTGTCGTCATCGCGTCCAACATGCTGTGCGATTCCTGTTGTTTTAAGTACTATAATTGCGTACGGTTACGAGCAACGGAACTAACGGCCGAGCAACGTGCAACCAAATAGTAGACGAAACGGCAATAACAAATCTTCCATACGAATAACACACTATTTGCGCGCTCGATCATTCCGAATACAGCGAATCGTTTGATCGTTGAACCGATCGAAACCGGAAACGAAAGTATCGCGACGCTATGATTGCTTTCACCGCCATTTTTCTTCGACAGAGCAACACTACCATCACAGCGGGGTTGTCGTTATTGTAACAGTATCGTTATCGTCGTTCTCATCACCGTTATCACGATCGTCATCATCGTTGCCGGGCGTTTGTTGTAATTTTCATTTTGACTTTTCGCGGGTCGTCGACGAAGCTATTATTGTTGTTACGAGACTCAGTTCTGTTGGCGTTCCTATCGTCCTAGAGACTATTGTACTATTGCTGTTATCGTTGTTGTCATCTCCATTGATAATTGTCAGCATCGTCATTATCATTGTCGTCACTGATTCGGTTCGCGACCGCGAAGGAATATCTTTGCGCCGGGAAGGCAAAGTTAGGAAGCGTAAATGTACGACGACGATAAAAAAAAGCATGTACCTATGTATTTATGTATTATTTATTAACAAGTAATAAAGACCAGCTATTTAGGTAGGATGTTAAAATTATGAAATTGAATTTAACAGAAATAAAGAAAATAAATAAATGAAATGAAAAAAGCTATAAACGATTGATGGAACGAAACGGAATGAAAAGAAACGATGTGGGATGAAATGAGACATGGAATGAACACGAATGGAAACGTAACGTGAACGCGAACGAAACGAAATGGACAATTAACGAAACGGTACGGCCGCCTATAGATTAGGGTAAAGGGAGACGAATTTAAAATGAGAGAAGAGAGTCGAAGATGCAAAAGTATATATGTTAAAAAACGAGCTTTCACTAAAAACAGTTTAGATAAAGTACGATGGTCGTGAGGAAAGAGGAATACACGTATATTCGTATAGCATACACACATACACACACACACCCACATACAGAAACACACATTCGCATGACACGTTCAGACACACAGGCGCAACACGTACCTACACACAAAGAGACAAAAGACACTCGGGAGAGGTATAGAAAAGAAAATCGAGTGAAAGTCGATTGCGCAGAGAAGAAGCGGAGAGAAAGAATGCTAAAGAATTACAAAAAGTGTAAGCCTCGACACTTGTACGAACCCCTAAACTACGCGGTGCTTATCGAGCGTGAGAACGGTGACACCGATTGCGTTTCATGCGATACGCCTAGGTATGTACTTGGATACGTGTCAGCAAAGTCGCCGGTCAACCGCTGTGCGAGATTAACGGATTTTGTCGGGGTAAACGCGTTTCGATCTCGTCGCTCCACCATTTTCTAGTTCGAATTCGATGACGGTCAGCGTCGGACGCCAGTTCGGAATCGCGGGAATCGTCTCGGAGACCAATACGCACGATTATATTGTATGTATTCATCCGTAGATCGAAGTTCGTTTACTCTCACCGGAGATCTCGGACGCGCAACAGTGTTCTAGTCAAGAGTTATCATCTCGTTTCCGAACGTTATCGTCATCTAGTCATTTGCACGCGTGGTTCTTTTTTTTTTTTTTTCGTTCCCTCTGCGTAATTTTACAGGTTCAATCGTAAACAGAAAAGAGAGGTCGGATCGGCGCGGTCTTTCGCGATAATTGTCTCGGGGTAAATGTCTGCGCTATCGGACCAGGGTCGCTCGCGGTTCTCACTCCTCGAAACGCATCCGTGTGTCGTGTTTTTCGAATAACGAATAAAAACAACTTGCTGTGGAGTGTTCATGGTGCTATGATTATTACTATGATTATAATTATTATGATTACGATTATTACTATTATTACCATTATTGCTATTATTGCTATTATTACTATTATTACTATTATTACGATCATTACTATTATGATTATTATAGAAATAACGATGTTATGCTACATGACAAAAATGATAATATAATAAATATACATTATACCATAAACGAAACTTCACAGGTTTGTGAAAACTGTTTCCTGTTTGACGAATTTCGTCGAATCGATTACGTGGAAGGCGGGAATTTGTAAATCACGTGTGCAACACACTGAAGCATATTATTTTTCTTTTTATTTGTTCTTAACACGATGGCTGTTATTTATCCATCCAGTTGACACGGTACATGATTTTGGTAGAATCCATACGTATACAAGCGTGGCACACGGACACGACGATGAAGAGATACTCAAAGGTTTTCCATCAGCGCTTTCGCTCTCCGCAGTTCTTGAAAATGAAAAGAGAAAAGCATCGGTTTAACAGGATTACTTTCTCGAACCGTACATACAGTGAGTAACGAAAGTATTCGAACGCCCTTTAAATCAGTATAACTTTTTTGTTTAAGTGAATCGAACGACCTGAATTTTTTTAGGAGTTAGAAGAATTGGTTTTCCAACTGATGTGTAAAAAAGATTTTGAAAAAATTGCAATTGGTAAGAATTACATGAGAAAATAAAAATGGCACTTTTCACAACTTTTTTATTTGAACCTGTAGTGAAAATTTAAAATATGCGTTTTGTAGATATATGTTAGTTATATACATGCTGAAAATTTCATTGAAATCGATTAATATAAACACGAGCTACAACTAGATAAAAGTGGTGAAAAAAGCGTAGATTTTCACGACTTTTGGCTAGTTTCTGCTTAAAATCCTCAGATTCTAACATATTTTGATACGTGCCATTTTTATCTGCGTCAGCCGATTTCGATGAAATTTTCAGTACGTGTATAACTAACAGAGATCTACAAAACGCATATTTTAAATTTTCATTATAGGCTCAAATAAAAAAGTTGTGAAAAGTGCCATTTTTATTTTCTCATGTAATTCTTACCAAGTGCAATTTTTTCAAAATCTTTTTTACACATCATTTGTAAAACCAATTCTTCTAACTCCTCAAAAAAGTCAGGTCGTTTGATTCACTTAAACAAAAAAAGTTATACTGATTTAAAGGGCGTTCGAATACTTTCGTTACTCACTGTATATCGGACGCGTTGTCGAGCATTCTTACCAGTAAGTAGAACATGGGCGTCTTCCTGCGAGATGTTGACGACAGAGTCTTCTCCGTTGCCACCCAATTTATTCAGCTTCAAAGACAGCGTGGTGAACGGCGACGAGTTAGTGCAGGGCAACACTTGGATCGACGACAATCGACTCACTGCGAAACACGGTAGGTGCTCTTTATCGAAACGCAACACGAGAGGACATTCGATTAACGCTAAACCTACCGAGCCTTAACACTAGAACGACCAAGCACTAAATGCAACTGGCATACATTGCCTTATGATAACAACAAAATAAGATTTGTTTAGATTTCGTATTAGTTTTGTTTAACACGTTGACTGCCGGACGGATTTTCCATGATTTGTCCCAGGCGCCAACATGAACTTTTCATTATGCGATGCATATTATGATGAAATATAGTTCCCAGCAAATAATATGAGTTATAAAATCATGTTTGAAGCATTTTTTTTGGTGGGGGTCACCGGTGCCCCCCACGGCGCTGTAGGCAAGTATTACTTTTTTTTTTTTAAACAATCGTGCTTCGGTTGCTAAGTGATTACTCTCAGTGTTTCGAAAAAAAAAAATTATTTTGTATGTTCTATATTGCATTAATTTCTTCAAACCATTATAGTAACAATGGTATTATTGAAAAATTGATCAGTATCCATATTTACTATAATTATGTACTTTTAGTATTGACCACGCCGCCGGTCACCGGTGGCCCCCACGGCGCTGTAGCAAAGTCGAGTGCCGGTCACCGGTGACCCCCACGGCAGTTAACGTGTTAAATATCTACTTCGATAGAGAAGTTTATTAAAAAATTTTCTCATGGAAACATATTTGTAGTTTCAATATCTCTAAAAGAAAAAATTAGGAGGAAGTCATTTTGACCCATCCGGTAGTTGTAGTGTTAAAAGTGACTAATACATGTTGTCTTATAAAACTGACGAGATTGAATTTAACCCCTTGCCCTACAATATCGAGTCAGACTCGTAACGAAGATTCTGAATAGAGTCTAATGAATATGTATGTTATTAATATCCTTTAAACCGAAATAAGATTCTATTTTGTTGTAGTTGGTACATATATCCTTTGGAGAAAACATTGGCATACAATAGATACAAACTATCTTTTTTTTACTATGAAATTCTGAACGACGAAGACTTTCTAATCATTACAATCACAAAGTAAATAGTAGTGCAAGGAGTTAATTAGATTTTGTGCGACTCGTATTGTAATACTATGCCCTCCTATATACAGGGTGTTTGGTAACTGGTGGTACAAGCGAGAAGGGGGTGATTCTACATGAAAGAATAAGTCGAAAATATAGAATAGACATTTTTCGTTTGAGGCTTTGTTTTCGAGAAAATCGGCTTTGAAGATCCGTTAGGTTTGTGTGCTTTAGTATATGCAGGAAGTAGATTTGGTTGGTCATGATCAGACGCGTCAGACAATTCCTATCGAATAGCATGCTGCATTTCAAACTCGATTTTCTCGATAACGAAACTTCGGATGATAAAATTTTATTCTATATTTTCGACTTATTCTTTCATGTAGAATCACAAACACCCTGTATATTTATTTTATTAGAAAGCATCTTTACAATTTCAGTAATCGTAAAATGAAAAATTTAGAACGGTCATTTTTACCGGCGGTGGTAGGTTTAATGTTAAAAGTAACTGATACAAGTCTTGTAAAAATGATGAGATTGAATTCACAGTGAATTCTCGATATATGTCAACAACGCGGGTCTTGCCAGCGTCAAGTATCGTCCAGGAGGCGCCCGAGGCCTAACGAGCTTCGAGTGGGGATTATTCCACGACATTTATCGTCCAGGTCTTGGCGACATATATAGAGAAATCACTGTATTTGGATTTTGTGCAGCTCGTATTATAATACATGCTCTACTAAATACAGTGAATTCTCGTTAAGAGTCAGTTCCGCCGTTCATTTTACTGACTCTTATACGAAATGGATCTGAACCGGTCATTTCGATCGTCGGTGATAGGTGTAGCGTTCAGCACAGGTAGAAGTGGAATTGCCATCGTGTCGCATATTTAACACTTTGATGGCCAAACAAGAAAGCTAAAAAATTCCATGAAGTCAAAGTAAGTTATTTAATAAAATAGAAATTGAAAAAAAATTAAATGTATGACATTGTGTGGTTCTCCAACTTTCTTGCATTTTACAGATCCTAATCAAATTTGGTGCAATGAATATATTAACGTAAAAATTCATTTTAAAGCCTGAACAAATAATTCCGTCACCCATATATGGATGACATGGCAGGCAACGTGTTAATCGGTCAGACTCCTACGGCCGATACATGGAAATGCGAGGTATAATAAATTTACGATATCAGAATGAATCCGGATTCACCGGGGAATAGTACCCACACGCGTTCGACTTTTAAAATCTATTTATAATGCATGAGACGGAAATCAGTTTTAAGAGAACCGAACGATGTGAAGTAGACCGACACGAAATGAAATTCAAACGAGACGTAAGGTAACGAAACGAAACGGGAAAAATAAAGAGCCGGACGATTACACTGTCCAACAAAATAAAACTTTTTTCGGTTTTTGCAATGTCTGTTGGGTGATTCTTATACACCTTGTCATTCTAAAACCGAATCCGCAAACAGAATTTCTCTATCACGCAACGTTTTCGAAAAAACTTGGTTTTCGTAAAAATGCATAATTTTGATAAAAAATGACGTCTTACGCAAAAACTACACACGCGAGAAAGTTCAACTTTGAGTCAAGAGATAGAGAGGGCTCTCCTCTATACAGGGTGGTCCACCTAAGTAAGGCCACCTAAATATCTCCTCTAATTGTGGGAGTACAAAAAATATTTTGTATGCTATTTGAATGGCTTGAAAAAACCATTCTATTGCAAAAAATGTTTTTTTTCTAGGATAATTTTTTTCGGAGTTTACAATGTTATCGATGTTTTTTTTGTGTATAATTGTATAATTATTTTTATTGCATCGCGTAGCTGATGTTAAAATACGTTCAGTTATGTACATTACATGACCTTGAAATGACCTTTGAGTTGAGAAAAATTGTCTATCGAGACAATTAATCTCACAACATTTGAAAGGGCCAGACAGTCTCTTATTCTAAGTTTCAAAAAATGTATCGATGTGGAGGGGCACCATTTTGAGCATCTATTACAATGACAGTTTGAAAAATAGGTTCGTGAAAAAGTATTACAAATTTCATAATGAGGTTTCGTAATAGTGAACATGTTTATTTACTCTTACAGATTCCCGAACGACGTCTTCGTCTCTAGTCTCGATAGACAAAAATTTTTCGTTTCCATTTAATTTTTGAACTCAAAGGTCATTCGTTGACATTGCGGCCTTTTCTCGACTCGCCAGGGCCGTCGCTATGCGTATTCGACGTTGGTATTTACCACTCAAATGTGTACTACACTTAATTAAATTAATTTTTTTCGTCTTTTTGGCTGCCAAGCATTACACAAAATTATAAAAACACGAGTTGTATTCACATTTCATTGTAGAAATGCTTAATAAAGAAAATTGAATAGAAGAATTTACCTATTTCCGAAGAAGAATCTCGAATGTCCATTGGTATTACAATTATAAAGATAAGACAACAGTTGCTGAAAATAAAATTTTCCAGTCACCGTATTGCTGTCTCTCCTTACATTGTAAATATTTTGTAGTCTGTAGGTTGTAGTTTGTAAGAACATTTCATATGTCGGAGTTTAGTTTCGGTTTGAAATTTGTCGAAGTCAGTCGTGTTAAGCATTTTAAATCTGCATTTCTACGCGATAAAATATCATAAAAAACTTTATAGTTATTTATAATATTTTAAGTTTTCTATTCAATTATCTCTATTAAGCACAACGAAAACCACAATGAAATGTGAATATAACTCGTATTTTTATAATTTTATGTAATGATTGGTACCCAAAAAGACAAAAAAAAATTTATTTAATTAACATGTTGACTGCCGGACGGATTTTCCATGGTTTGTCCGAGGCGCCAACATGAACTTTTCATTATGCGATGCATATTATGATGACATATAGTTCCCAGCAAATAATATGAGTTATAAAATCATGTTTGAAGCATTTTTTGTGGTGGGGGTCACCTGTGCCCCCCTCGGCGCTGTAGGCAATTATTACGATTGTCTTTTTTTGAAACAATCGTAATTATGTACTTTTAGTATTGACCACGCCGCCGGTCACCGGTGGCCCCCACGGCGCTGTAGCAAAGTCGAGTGCCGGTCACCGGTGACCCCCACGGCAGTCAACGTGTTAAGCATAGTAAGCAAAGACACATTAGAGTGGTACCAACGTCGAATACGCATAGCGACGGCCCTGGCGAGTCGAGAAAAGGCCGCAATGGTCGTCTGGCGCGAACGCGTCCCGCACAAGCTGTCAATGAATATTTTCTTAACCTTCTCGTACACTAAGGGAACCAAATACTTTTCCTGAATGGTTTCTTTACCAGAAATGTCTGTAGAATGCATTCCTGTATAGTAAATTTCTGCTAGATAAAGGATTTTTCACATAAATACAAAAATAGAGCGTAAAAAGTACCCGTGTCGGTACATTTTCAAACTTTAACAACCATTTACAACTATTAGGAAGTACATAAAAATATAATTGACTATATGTATATATAGAGGAGAGCCCCCTCTATCTCTTGACTCAAAGTTGAACTTTCTCGCGTGTGTAGTTTTTGCGCAACACGTCATTTTTTATCAAAATCATGCATTTTTACGAAAACCAAGTTTTTTCGAAAACGTTGCGTGATAGAGAAATTCTGTTTGCGGATTCGGTTTTAGAATGACAAGGTGTATAAGAATCACCCAACAGGTATTGCAAAAACTTTTTGGTGTTGGACAGTGTTATCCAATCGAGAGCTGACCTCTCAAAGACTGCGACGAGAGGGCATCCGTGATCCGAGGGCTGTTGTCCGTATGAAGTCTGGCAATCGCAGCGCTATGCTCCCGAGGCAGGCCAAGTTGTTGAAGTTCGCTGCTCAGATCAGCAGCGGAAACTCCGTAGCGCGCGGACGATACGAATATCAATTCGATGGCGGCTATCATAGCTTTTGCGTCGCTCGGTTCTTCGTGGCGGTGGAACAAGAGTAAACGAGATTAGTCCAGCGAGTAGGATAACCATAGTCCCGTTTTATACAAGAAACGTTAATTGCAAAATCTCATGAGAGGAAAATTCGATCGTGCTCACCTATTTTCGCGTCTTGAGTCACCTTTTTTATCTTGTCCTCCTGAAAGACAGGTACCATGGATTTTACGCGATGTCTCTCGCGTCTCTCGCATCTCTCGCATCGAGCAAATTTATCCGAAGCTTCGCTTTAATATATCATGTTAGGTTACGTGCTGCGAAAAGCTTTCGCCAGGGCGTATCACCGCCCTCGCGCGCAGACCTCGCGGAATCGAATTTTTGTTTTTCGCGTGGACGTAAAGGAAACGTTGGAGCAAGACCTAACGTGACTGTTATCGAATCAAATATATATACAGGGTGGGGCACCACATTTTGCCATCTAGATTTACGTCATTATTATTACGCATAGCAAACAATTTTTTAGGTGAAGTTGAATGGTTTTGAGAGGGGCACATTCTGATGGTACATTTTTTTGTAGGTGGACGTGTAAAGGACATATGAAGGTCATTCATGTTTTTTTAAATAGAATCATATATTTTTTATTGCATCAGCTGATGCTCCTTCATATTCTTTACAAAAAAGTATTAATCTATTTGTGTAAAAAAATCATTAGTTTAGGAGATATTTAGCTAAAAAATAGGAGATATTTGTGCCCTTTGAGTATGCGTAAAATGCTTTTGCGACTAATTCCAGCTTGTCTTTTGATTTCACGAGAGCTAACGGATGGATTTAACGTAATTGCGGCTAACACTACAATTTGGTTTGCTTCATTTGTTATTGTTTTATTACGAATTGCCTTCTTGCGTAATAATTGCCCCGTCTGGTGAAATTTTTTAAAAACATAATCAAAGGTACGACGTGATGGATGATTTCGTTGAGGAAATCTATTGGCATATAATGATTCTGCACGTATAGCACTTTTCCCAGCTTCAAAATAAATTGATAACATGTCTGTCTTTTCTTCTTTAGAATACTTCATTATGAAGTGATTCACCGTATCGCCGTATTCACCGTATCAGAGACGTAACAGAGACTAAATTTCACAATGAGTAGGAGAGCAAGAATTATCAACACAGAAAATGTAAATATTTACATTGGTAATTCTTGCTCTCCTACTACATTATCACATTGAATTCATAATATTGACCAGAAAGTGGAGATTTCCTAACAAATTAAAATTAAAATATCTCCTAAACTAATGATTTTTTTACACAAATAAATTAATACTTTTTTGTAAAGAATATGAAGGAGCATCAGCTGATGCAATAAAAAATATATGATTCCATTTAAAAAAACATGAATGACCTTCATATGTCCTTTACACTTCCACCTACAAAAAAAATGTACCATCAGAATGTGCCCCTCTCAAAACCATTCAACTTCACCTAAAAAATTGTTTGCTATGCGTAATAATAATGACGTAAACCTAGATGGAAAAATGTGGTGCCCCACCCTGTATATACATATATACAGGGTGAAATGAGAGAAACGAGAGCAAACAAGAAATGCAAGAAAAGCGAGGGGCCGTAATTTACGTGTTATTTAATTAGTACCTGCATATGCGCGTAATTTAAAAATCATCGAAAACTAAGCCCTTCATATTATAGTTGTAGGTACAGTGAATTCTCGATATACAGTGACGAGCAAAAGTATAAGCACACTTCGTTAGTTTAACATAACATGTGATAATACAACCTATTTTTCAATTGAACGATAAGGCTCAGGTAATGATAATTACAAAGTGAATAGGATAAACAAAACACAGCAGTTCATTTTCGTTAATATTAACAATATACGGACTATTTATCGAAAATAGGGATCGAATGTATGTTCGCGGCTCCTCGTGGGGTATACCCCGCGGTAGTGGCGATAGTTCCGCGACGTTTATCGTCCAGGCCTTGACGACATATATCGAGAAATCACTGTATTCCCATTACGAAATGGCTCGATGCGAACGGCAAATTTCTATAGTGCTTACGTCGAGTTCTCCTTCCGTAAGGTACTTTGCAACTGCCTGCCCCAATATCCTGATCTTGATAGACGTCTGCGAACACAGTGAGAATGGCATTTAGGACTTATCGATGCGAACAAATGAAATAATTTCAGGCACGTACCATACGCGACAGCGTGTTGATCTCTGCCAACAGCCAATCGGGGCAATCTCCGTCACCTAGAAATCTGAATTTCTGCGAACAGGAGAAACAGAAAATAAATTGCATGCGAGATTCGATGCTCCTCTGTTTGGACGACGAGCACCGTACCATTTTGGCCGACCTTCCTCGAGAGTGTCTTCCGCGAAGGACGAACGGAACTCGTATCCTGGAAGACAATTCGAACACCTATAGTCCTAAGACGTAAGAATTTCTAGGGACGAATTTCTCGTGTGTAGGACAAACGAAATCTGCTTGTCCGCGACGCAAAGAAAATGCTCGACACGCGTTCGGCCAGTCGTAGCTCCCCTAAAGGGCCTAGCCGATTAAGATGGTCAAAACTGCCCTTAGGCGTTTTTCAATGATTAATGAACCATTCGAAAGCTGACCAAGAAAAACCCCCCGAGCAAAATTTCTACCCCCTATCTTGCTCGTGAGGGTAGTTACAGGGTAAATAAGATATACAATGTAATAACTCGACAGCGGATCTTTATGCATTTATGGCTTCTGGAAATGTTCAAAAAATGCTATAATATAAAATTCGAGAGAATTTAACACGATTTTTATTTGCTTTGGATCTACAAAGGCTGTCCCCATTAAAAATAGGATTTTATTTCATTCCACTTTCTTAAAATGTTTCTATAAAAATTGGAAATTGCATAAACATCCGATGTCTAGTAATAACGTTAAAAATGACTTAACCCTTTCGCTACGTAGCGCTTGCGCCACAATGTGATCGCTGCGAACGGACCGCATTACTGAGTAGTTGACACTGAAGTACGGAGTGCTACGAAGTAATTGGAAGTCGTTTCTTGTTCTCTAAATTTTACAATGACATTTATTATATTCAGTAATATCATCTTACTTTCTAAAATATAAAAATGTATAATAAAAATTTATTTTTTTTAATATTTTATTATAATGTTCATGTAATATTTTTTAATACAACGAAATTACTAAAGTATTTAAAGCTGAACATAATATTAATAATCAACTTTGGTACGATAAATTTGAAAGCAAATTGATTTAACAAAAGTATCTCGTGTAAAATATGAAATCAAAGTATATATGGTATGAACGTATATATACGCTCTTCGTACCCGCGCGCCCACTTTTCCAGAGCGTATATATACGGTCTTCGTACATGAATGGTCATTCTTCGAGAGGGCGTATATATACGCCCGTCGCACAGGGGGTTATTTTGCCAGTTTAGCACGCCAAAACTATTACGACGTTATTAATAATGTGAAGGTCATAATATTACATATCGTTGAATTCGTCTTAATACCAGCTACAACATTATCAAATCAAAAATACAGTTTAATGTTTAAAAAATCGAAGCGAACTTTTTTTTTCTTTTAAACAAATTTTTTTTAATGTTTTTTGTATTGCAATTTATACGTTTATTAATACTGTTAAACTTTTATTTGAAACATTTTTTTGTCAGATTTAGAGAAATTGCTATTACAAAACCCCATTTGGCCAAAACCCCATTTAACAAAAAGTTAAATTTCTCCATGTGTGGCACTCTGTTGCACCTAAATTCTTCAGGATTCTGTAAAGCAATGTCTACTGAATAACCTCAAAAAAAAATTAGAGAGGTGTTTTGCGGAGAAAAAAGTTATTACATAATACATTTTAACTTTCTGAAAAAAAAAATTGTACCATTTTCGATTGTTTATTCTATCAAAACCACCGAAGCGTTTAGAACAAAAAGCTATAAAATTACTTTATATACCTTCCTTTACATCCTAGAAATGTTTTTATCCCGATTCCATACACCAATCTTGTGAAAAGAATCATTTCTTTAACACATGTTTTTCGACCCTTCTCTTGGTCACGAGAATATGTCACTTTCAAGTGTCTATATGTTACTAAATAGTACTATATATAGAAAAATATTATTGTATATTACTCGCATATATATTCAGGTACACGAGAAAAAAGTTTCAGTCATTTTGAACAAACTAAAAATTTTGACTTTTGGCGCGCTAAACGGGACAAATACCCCACTGTGCGTCGGAGCGAAAGGGTTAATATATACTTGCGATAAAATCAACAAGTGTAACTTTCCTCCCAATAGCAGAAACGTCGAAAAAATTCGGTTTTTCTTGTTTTTGACAATGATGTCCCACAACAAAAAATCTAAAAAAAATTGACAACACTGCCTGTTATAGTACTATATTGGGGCACCAAACAGCTAAATAGCATATTTTCATATTTTTGAGAAACCTGCATTTTTCCGATGTTTTGTGGGGTTTTCATTTTTTACGACCACAGTTTCCATCCAAAAAATCTGAAAAAATTCACAAAAATCCGCCTTAGGGTCCAAAATATGCCACATTTTTTCAGAATTTTAAGAAGCATCAGAGTGCGGAAAATGCACGAAAAAGCTCAAAATCTGATTTAGCCTGTAACTGCCCTCACGAGCAAGATAGGGGGTTGAAATTTTGCTCAGAGGGGTTTTTCTTGGTCAGCTTTCGAATGGTTCATTGATCATTGAAAAACGTCTAAGGGCAGTTTTGACCATCTTAATCGGCTAGGACCTTCTCATTCCCAAGATGTAGGTTCACCTAGGAGCAATGGCGACCGGTGTTAAAGTGCAGTGTCGCGTCCATAGCGTTCTTTCGCGCGTCGTTGCGTTTGACGCCGCGCTTCGTTCGTCGTTCACGCGGAACTAAAGACGCTGTAGTTTTTCACCGGTTGGAAGCCCACCTCGTTGAAAACACCAACGAATATTTCAAGTGTCGTGGAACAGGATTCATCGGGTGTAATTGTGTCGTCGGGCGAGAGATAAAACCTCGAGAAGAAGAGAAAAGTCGATACCCGGTTCATATACCGGTGCGTAGGCAAGCGCACGTTACTCTGTTTGCGAGCAAAACTGCACGGTTGACAAGCCGGCAACGCATTTCCCTCATGACATGAACTTTTTCCACTCGAAAGAAAGAGAAAAAGAAACAGTTAGAAATGTTAGAAAGATAGACGGAGCGAAGGGAAGAGAAAGACGAAAAGAAAGAAAGAAAGAAAGAGAAGAGCTTGATGAAAAAGAGAAAGCAGTTTCAGAGCGTGTTTGCGTTGAACCGGCCACCGTAGATTGAGGTGGGTTTTACCCGGTGCGACGGCACCGCGAATTCCCCGTGCAATCCTCCCAATCTTTGGACCGCGACGAGGTCGCTCGCTGGATACGTCGAGGAACACCATAAATACCGAAGGAACGGTCTCGCCGTATCCATTTGTTATCCGCGAGTCGTCTCGTGAACAACAGGTGTGCGAAGCCACCTAACCGCGTCTCGCCTTGCCTTGCCTTGCCTTTCCTTCCCCTGTCTCGCCTAACCTCGACTACCCTGGCCGCAACAGGTACATACACGGTCGCGATTCGTCAACACCGCAGTGTCGAATTCGTTGCACGTTCCTCCGAGTTTTTCGAAATGAAAGGACTACTTTTCGCCACGATTCTGTTATCGTCGGCTGCTCTGTTAACGTCCGGTGACATCGACGTGGTACGTTTCAAAGTGATCTTCGTAAAACGCAAAAGAATCTTTGCAAAACTACCCTCTTCCTTTTTTCTCTTCCATCGTTTGCTCATACAGTGATTTCTCTACACAGGGCCTACCCAGAAGTTAAGTTTTGTCACCATTTTTTTTTTTTAGGCATTTCCTGTAGTGCAATTGAAAAATGTTGTAGACAAAAGTTTATCAGTACTTGGTGAGCTAGATATCCTTAAATTTGAAAAAATACTTCTTACATGAAAGAATAAAGGTCACTTTGACTTTTTTAAATCGCATCATATGTTATGACATCGAGACAAATTCAACAGTGTATCATACTATGACCTTAAAGTTACCTCAAACTCGACAATTTTGTGCGAACGTAATTTCAATGAAAAATTATTTCTTACAAAATAAATCAAGTTACATCAGATGTAGACCTGCGATCCATCTTCTATGATACATAACTCCGCTCTTTGTATTAGAGTTTTCGTTGTCGCCGTAATCAGGGCTACTCGGTTTATGTTATTACTAGACATCGGATCTTTATGCATTTATGGCTTATGGAAATGTTAAAAAAATGCTATAATATAAAATTCGAGAGAATTTAACACGATTTTTATTTGCTTTGGATCTACAAAGGCTGTCCCCATTAAAAATAAAATTTTATTTCATTCCACTTTCTTAAAATGTTTCTATAAAAATTGGAAATTGCATAAACATCCGATGTCTAGTTATTACATTGTTATGCGATTCCGAAGTTCTTGAACGTTACCGATTGTTGTGTCGTGTACAACGGATTGCAAATATCCCCGAAGATAAAAATCTAAGGATCCTACATTGTGACCAATTATGGCGACATAAAAGTCAAGGTGACCTTTACTCTTTTACGTAAAAGATTCAAGAATATGCGAACATGTAGCTCACCAAGTGCTAATAAACTTTTGTCTAAAACATTTTTTAATTGCACTACCGGAAATGCCCACAAAATGGTGACAAAACTTAACTTCTGGGAAGACCCTGTATATGTGCCCATAATTATGAAAGTGGTCTGTCAAAATTAAAAAAAAATGAATTTATCACTTATTTCACACGACATGATTTTAAACTAAATTTATTCAATGTAATTTTTTTTTATGACAGACCACTTTCATAATTATGGGCACATATGTCGCCAAGGCCTTAATGATAAACGTCGCGGAATTATCCCCACCACCGAGGGGTATACCCCGTGAGGGGACAATGAGCTCGAGAGACCTCGGATACCGGGGAGTGTAAACATAACACGGTGCTGTTGACATATATGGAGAATTCACTGTGATTGACTCTATCAGTGCGTCGATACTATACTATACCATGGTATACCGTAGTACAGTGTAGTATACCATTATATTATACGTATAGTTCAACGCGGAAACTTTGAAAGTTGCAATAACAACTCGAGTAACGACTCGACGAAAGTTTTAGTCCTCCAGTTGAAGAGAGAAATGTCGGCGTGCCTGGGAAACGCTCTTCTCCCTGGAGCGTCGTTTGGCCTTGCATTTTTCCTTCTATCTTCTTCCTTCGCCATGCTCGCTTCGCAACGATGGGTTCGATTCGATCTATTAGGTCGTTGCGTATGAAACGTCCGATTGGCAACAGTAACTTTAAACAAACATAATTATCTCGAAAATAAAACTTATTCATTAAAGTAAAGCAGCATTGTCATATTCTGTCAAAAAATGAGTCTTTCGACTATACCGTGGTAAATATTGAATTTTTTGGTTGTTCACCTTTCTCGTTTATCAAATTGTCATTTATCATCTATATTTCTGAGCTTTTTCTATCGTTCACCACTAGTGCGTTTATTTACCAGCACATTTTGACCAACAATCGCGCAATATTGTCGTCGATATGTTTATTGTTTCGCTCATATAAACAGAATACACGTCGGTCACATTAACGGATGATGAAATAAATTTTATTTAAAATTAAAGTTGGACATCCAGATAGAAACTGAAGGTAGGGCTTGAAACATTATGTCTTCAAATGGTATACACGATAAACCTGTAAATTATAATAGTATTTCTCGATCAAAACACTTTATAAAATTTGTCCTCCGAAATCGGTCAATTCATATGCAACGAGCTAATAATATATGCACAGTGATTTCTCTCTATATATGTCGCCAAGGCCTGGAGGATATACGTCGCGGAATTATCCCCACTACCGCGGGGTATATCCCGTTAGGTGCCAAGAAGGGGTGGGGGGTGAAATAGTATACACGATAAACCTGTAAATTACAATAGTATTTCTCGATTAAAACACTGTAAAATTTGCCCTCCGAAATCGGTCAATTCATATGCAACGAGCAAATAATAATATGTACAGTGATTTCTCTCTATATATGTCGCCAAGGCCTGGAGGATATACGTCGCGGAATTATCCCCACTACCGCGGGGTATATCCCGTTAGGGGCCAAGAAGGGGTGGGGGGTGAAATAGTATACACGATAAACCTGTAAATTACAATAGTATTTCTCGATTAAAACACTGTAAAATTTGCCCTCCGAAATCGGTCAATTCATATGCAACGAGCTAATAATAATATGTACAGTGATTTCTCTATATATGTCGCCCAAGGCCTGGATGATATACGTCGCGGAATTATCCCCACTACCGCGGGGTATATCCCGTGAGGGGCCAAGAAGCTCGAGAGACCTCGAACGCCTCCTACACGATACTCGTCTCTGACAAGACCCGTGTTGTTGACATACAGTAAGGAGCAAAACTGAACACACATACGACATTTTAACAAAAATAATTTTTTATTAAATAATTGCACGTAGAATACAAAAGAAACAAAATACTCAGTATTATCTGCAATCTTTTGGCTTTTCAAAACAAACTTAACATTTGTGATATTATTATTATTATTTCGCTTCATACAATTTTTTTTCGTGTAGTCGGTTTTGCACCGCAACTAATTTTGAGTAAACATTTCAGATTTTCGTACACTTAATATTTCGTCCATGAACCTTTAACCTTGATAATTTCCTGAATACGTTTAGGCACACTTAATACTACATTTTCGCAATATTCTGGTGTAATAGAATACCACTGTTCCTGCACTCTTTGCCACAAATCAGTTATCGTTCTTGGGGGAGTACTATAGTTATTCTGTAACTTCATTTTTAAATATGTCCAGACATTTTCAATCGGGTTTATGGCTGGACTTTGAGCAGGCCATTCCATGGTTTGAAATGGTTGAGTTTGCAGTCAATTCTTTACACTTTTCGCATAATGTCCAGGAGCGTTATCATGTTGGAATACGACATCACACTCTGGTACCGGCATATTTTCAATTGTTTTCAGTAAATTTTTTCTAAAATATCCTTATACGTATACTGGTTCACCGTACCTTCTATTCGATGTAGTGAACCTACACCGTACGCCGTAGTGCACCCCCACACCATAAGTGAACCACCACCAAATTTTATTGTTTGCTTCACATGACGCGGTAAAAGAGGTTCGCCTTGCTTCTTCCAACACCAAGAACGTCCATCCGATGAAATTCGATTGATTTTAGATTCGTCGGAAAAAATTACTTTTTTCCATTGCTCTATATTCCGGCTTAAATATTTTCTTGCAAAACTCAGACAGGCCCTGACATTCTTTTTTGATAGAGCAGGTTTTTTTTCTTCTCAATTGCTGTAAAATTGGCTTCTTTTAATGCCCCTCGAGCCGTCCACTTACTAATTTTCTTTCCAACATCGCTTTCTAATAACTTTGCAGCCATTGATGCCGTCGTTGCAATTTCTGAAGTAATGTATTTCGTCAATCTTCTCTTCTCCTGACAAGATAATCATTTCGGACGGCCTCCAAAAGATGCAGGGACTCTACTGCAGTATTTTTTCCGTATCTTGTGTACAACTCCCTGACTGACGACAAATTTTCTAGCAATTGCTCGCGTTGATAAACCCGATTTTAATTGGAAAATTATATTATTCTTCATATCTTTATATAATGGCTTCATGATGTTATATTGATGCGTGTTAACGCATGAACAACGATAAACTAATAACTACTGCACTCCTGGTCGTGGAATTGACCGTGATGGACTACCCAGTTGTTTACAAAATCTGTGTTTACAGTTCCTAAACCCGAGAATCTTAGTGCGGTGCAAAAACCGACTACACGAAAAAAAAATATTGTATGAAGCGAAATAATAATGATATCACAAATGTTAAATTTGTTTTGAAAAGCCAGAAGATTGTAGATAATACTAAGTATTTTGTTTCTTTTGTATTCTACGTGCAAATATTGAATAAAAAATTATTTTTGTTAAAATGTCGTATGTGTGTTCAGTTTTGCTCCTTACTGTATATCGAGAATTTACTGTATATCTCTGCTAAATAGCTATCCAAATGCGACTAAATGCTCGTGTTCGTAGGTGAAGGATGTTCGTCGGGATGCGTTATCCTATCAATCCGCGGGAAAACAAGTTCCAAGATGGCGCGGGGAGGTACGCGTCGACGAAGACGATTCCGGCGACGGATCGCGATCTCTGATCGAATCGATCGCGTCCAGGTAATTCTATCGATTCCAATTGACGAGCGGGCAAATGAAATATGTCTAGACAGCAAGGAAATTTTACGATTCAGGCGTTCGAGACAGATTGCCGGACGATCGGGGCACGATCCTTCGAGACCGATCGTAATCGTGTCGATGGGCGTACGGGGTGGTCCGTTCGAGAAGTGGGATCCTCTGGCGTCGTACAATACGGAGAGGAGCGCGTACTATAGAGAGCATCGCATGATAATGGAGAATCCGATGTACGTGAACGAACCGGGATACAGGTATATAATGCAAAACGACGGGAACAGGCTGATGAATCGTATTGGGCCGAACGATCAACCTATGCCCCGAGGCAAAAGGATTCGTTCCGGCTGGTGGACGGATCTCGAGATAGCGAAACAGGACGATCACGGGATCCGAATGCAAAGAAGACGCGGTGATTCGAGCAACGAGCACGCGAGCGAGCTCTTCGCGAGGGAACCGAACGTTCGAATCCCCGGCCAAAGGAACAAACACTCTTCTCCCCTAGCTGATTTGTTCCAACAGCCTTACTACATCTCGAGAGGGAAAAAAACGAATTATCCAGTAATCGCCGAGAACGACGACGACGACGGCGATTACAAATCGACGGAAAGTTTCGAATCCGAAGAGCAAGACGACCATCTCGCGAGAAAAAGGCCAGAATCGTCGACCGACGGGACGACCTTGGCGAACAAGTTGATGGAGTCGCAGCGCTACTACATACACCCGGGTAAGAGGACGCATAGACCGAGCGGTACCGAATCGACGGAATCGGTCTAACACGTCCAGGAAAATGGAGATCTTGTCGCGACTAGGGCTGTTACTTTGCTTCGAAGGTCGAAACTTCGAACCTTCGATTCGTTTCCAGTTAACGGATAAAAGGAATAAATTTTCATAATATGTTTCTATATTCACCATCTGAATTATTTCAATAATTTATTGTTAAGATAATATATTTATAATTTGAATTATCCTTTCGATAGCACATTTTTAAAATAACTGTTTAAATAAATAAAGTTTATAATTTGTTTCTATATTCATTATTTGAATTATTTCAATAATTTATTGTTCAAATAACTGTTTAGACAATGTACACGTATTTACATAATTAATATAGGAACACATTTCTATATTCATTATGTAAATACTTGTACATTCTTTAAATAATTATTTTAACAATGAAATATTGAAATAATTCACATACTGTATGTAGAAACAAAATTTGAAAATTTATTCATTTAAACCATGTTAAAACCATGTTTGTTGTTATTGTTAAAATAACAATAAATAATTTAAATAACAATTCAAATAATGAATATAGAAACAAATTGTAAAAATTTATTTATTTGAACAATTATTTTATCAGTGAACTATCGAAATGATAATTCAAATAATAAATATATTATTTTAACAATAAATTATTGAAATAATTCAAATAATAAATATAGAAAGAAATTATGAAAATTTATTTATTTGAACAATTATTTTCACGATGTGCTATCGAAAGGATAATTCAAGTTATAAATATATTACGTTAACAATAAATTATTGAAATAGTTTAGGTGGTGAATATAGAAACAAATTATGAAAATTTATTCGTTTTATCCGTTAACTGGAAACGAATCGAAGGTTCGAAGTTTCGAAGTGTCGAAAGTGCGAAGGTTCGAAGGTGCGAAGCTTCGAAGGACCCTTCGTTCCTTCGAATCCTTCGAAGCTTCGAAGTGTCGAAGCTTCGGAAAAGTAACAGCCCTAGTCGCGACATGTAATGCGCCCGAGCCCCAATTTGTTCCAAGTGAAATTCTGTATTCTACAATGTAACACCTATAATATAAGAGTGCAGCGATTTCTCTATATATGTCGCCAAGGCCTGGACGATAAACGTCGCAGAATCATCCCCACTACCGCGGGGTATACCACGAAGCTCGAAAGGCCTCGGTAAACATAACACGGCTCGGGTATGCCGCCTGGACGATATATGTCACCTCCAGGACCCGTCTTGTTGACATACATCGAGAATTCACTGTAACGCTTACGTAATTACTCGTAACTATTCGTAAATATTCGTATTTTTATTGCATCGGCATGGCACTCTGACACGACATACAGTGACTCCCACTCTTTGATTTTCTTTAAGAAGTTAGCACAATTGGTTGCTACATAAAGCGAAAAATAATTTTTACAACAAATTGCAATTGGTCGAAATTGCAGAGAAAACGTTGTGTTGTCCGGAAAGTTCGTGCCGATTTTCAAGGGAAACTCAAACGCATGCCTTCACCCTTAAGTTTTCATCGTTAAACATTTGTAGTTCATTGCAACGTTGACCGGTTTAGATGAAACATTTATAATATGTATAATTGATACAGATGTACAAAACGTGCTTTTTAAATTTTTAATATAAGCATGAAAAAGTTGCAAAATACAACTTTTAGTACTTTCTCTGCAATTTCGACCAATTGCAATTTTAATCAAACGTTGTTTTTTCACGTTACGAATTGTTCCCAATTGTTCTGACTTCTCAAAAAACTTCAAGTAGTATAGTCCAATATTGACAAAGTCATATGATTCTCAAGAGCGTCCGAATATTAGTGGGAGTCTAGTAATAGTAGGTGCAAAGTACTATAAAGTATCAACGAATGCCAAGTAAGAATGTTAAACGGTCCATGGAGACGTCGGATTTCGAGCGGATAAGTCTACCGACTGGAACGAATCGTGCGATCATGTCTACTCAGCAGTAATTCCAAGTGTAAAGTATGCTTAAATTTCAAGACAACAACCTCGATTACAAAATCGTGCTATCCGCGTAGGCGTTTCCGTTTTAACCCTTTGCACTCGAAGCTATTTTAATTCCATATATTTTTTTCATGTTATACCAATACGAAAATGATGCAACTTACTCGTACAATACCGAAATGTTTAGTGATTTATTAGATACAAACAATATAATGATACAGCAATTTTTAGCACCATTCGAGTGCTAAGGGTTAACACTTTGAACGTCAAACAAGAAAGCTAAAAAATTCCACGAAATCAAAGTAAGTTATTTGATAAAATAGAAATTGAAAAAAATTAAATGTATGATATTGTGTAGTTCTCCAAGTTTCTTGCATTTTACAGATCCTAATCAAATTTGGTACAATGAATATATTAACCCTTAGCACTCGAATGGTGACTGTGAGGCACCACTAAAAATTGCTGTACAATTATTCAAAATATTGTTTACATTATTAAATTCATTTGAACGTAATAAATTACTAAACATTTCAGTATTGTACGAGTAAATTGCACCATTTTCGTATGTATAAAATGAGAAAGAAATATATAAAAGAAAAATATTCTAGGCGAAAGAAATGTTTCGTTTTGGAGTTTAAATAGCTTCGAGTGCAAAGGGTTAACGTAAAAATTCATTTTAAAGCCTGAATAAATAATTCGCTTGTTTCGAACGCGCTCGTATCATCGATCTTGTTTCTATTATTCATTAGACGTTATATTATATTGCATTATGTGTTTTTGTTTATCGTTCGTTCGGATCGAATCCGGTCGGTAAGATCGAGGCAACTGAAAAGATTACGCAGCCCGTGAAATGAAAATTTATGATGGCGGTGCGCGACGATATTTCAGGACGCGAAGCAACGCATTATTAACGTTTGCGCACACATGCGGCCCTCATTTAATGTATGAACTTGGCAAATTGTTTAAAAAATCTATCTGTATCCTGGAAAACGAATCGAAAGAAAAATGTTAATCGTATAACAGTTATTATCTTTCGGCCCTTTCGGTTTTTTTTTTCGTCTCTGTGTTCTCATTTTGATGCGCACATCTGCATGTACATGCATCTCTGGTCGATGTATTATCGTTCGTAAGCGTACGCGCTTGTCCTTTAACACTAAACCTACCAAGCATTAACAATATCTGATAAATATTGCCTCATAAAAATGGCAATGCTAAGTTTATTCGGATTGTCTGTAATTTTCAATATAATAAATGCTTGGACAAGGAAATTTATTCCACTATTTTCTATAAATGAATTTTTATAGTTTGAATAATTGTAAAATATAAAACCCCGGTCATTTTGACCCTGTTTACTGTTAAACCTACCGAGGTTTAAAAATATAACTGTTACACGTTATCTTCTAAAACTGACGAAATTTACTTTATGTAGATTTTGTGCAGTTCGTATTGTAATACGGGTTCTAAATACACTCAATCAAAAAAGTCTCCGTACAGTACCATATTTGAACTTCAACTATGTATAACTAAAAAAGTATACTTGATATCAAAATTTTTAATGTATTATTTAAAAGTGCGATCTTCCATTAACTCATATTCATGCACTTATGTAAATCCTATAATTAGTTTTGCTATACTCAAATGTTGAATACAAATAAGTTTCCGTACACTATCATAAAAGTTCGTGTTGTCAATAAACATATTGAGAAACTCGAGTCATATGATTCGTGGAGGTCATACCTTCCTTCAGTTTCCTATGATCAAGCAGAAAGTACAGAACAAATTCATAATAACGTACAGAAATGGAGATACCGGTTCCAATTCGCGAGCTAATTATAAAACTACGAAAAGATGGAAAATCCTTAAGAGTAATTGCAGGAATAGTGAATAAATCTCGTTCTACAGTGCAATACATTATTAATAAATATCAGCAAACAAATTCTCTTGAAAATCGCAAACGTACCGGTCGTCCAACAAAATTAGAACACCATCATGAGCGTGGAATTTTGAAAGTTATACGCAGTGAACCGAAAACAAGTGCTCGCAAACTTGCGAATATGATTCACAATGATTATGGTGTTAAGGTTGTTCCTCAAACTATACGCAATGTGTTAAAAAAGTCAGGGTATAATGGTCGTACAGCAAGAAGAAAGCCCTTTATCAGCAAGATAAATAAGCAGAAGCGTATGGATTTTGCTAAAGCCCACATGTATAGGCCAAGGGAGTTTTGGAATTCAGTAATATTTAGTGATGAATGCAAATTTCACCTGTTTGGGTCTGATGGACGTGTAAAAATTTGGAGGATGAAAAATACAGAAATGGAATACAAAAATCTGCGTGCAACCGTAAAACACGGCGGAGGGAGCATAATGGTATGGGGTTGTATGAATGCTGCAGGTACAGGAAACTTGGTATTCATCGACGGTATTATGGACCAAGATGTGTATTTGAATATTTTAAAGGATAATTTGGACTATAGTGCAAGAAAATTGGGACTGGATCGGAGATTTATCTTTCAGAAGGATAATGATCCAAAGCATACGACGAGTTAAGGAATGGCTTCTGTATAATACGCCAAAACAGTTGCACACACCACCTCAATCGCCGGATATTAATCCAATAGAACACCTATGGGACGAAATAAAAAGGCGTTTACAAAAACGTAATATTAAAAACAAAACAGAACTGAAAAATGCGATATTACTAGAATGGAATAGTATCACGAGTGATGTGACAGAAAAATTAAATTAATAGTATGCAAAAACGAATGTTTGCCATACATAAAGCTAAAGGCGGTCCACTTATTAATGTTGCGAAAAAAAAAAAAGAAAAAATTCTATTATTCTATATTTCTGTTTTTTCATGTTCCTCTACGGAGACTTTTTTTGTTCTGAATTGGTTATGTTTGCATATATGTTTAATTTTCTTGTTAAATAATAATCGTATGACAATAGCTTTTGCCACATGAATAAAAAAGACAATTAAAAAAATAAATGCAGAAGAATTACTCATTTACTACCACGTAAAATAAAATTATTAACCATTTAAATAGTATGAGTTAGGTGTACGGAGACTTATTTTACTGAATGTATATTCACTTGATCATTTCCACGAAATCATAATTTCAGTGATTGTAAAGTAAAAAATCTGGAACCGGTCATTTCCGGTGGTACGTTTAGTGTTAATCGGTTTGCATCCGCTTAATACAATACCGGAAAGAGGTGAAGATACAAAGAGGTAGGTGTTTGTACCTGGGAAGAATAATGGTGTGGGGTTAAAAGGGTGGGAGGGTGCGTGTGTGTGTGTGTAAGAGAGAGAGAGAGAGATGAGAGGGATGGTAAAAGGTTGGAGGGGTTGTTTTTTTGGACCCTGCGGATGAGCGGAGAGTGCGCCGGAGAACCACGTGGTGGATATAAGAAGAGCGACGCGTATCGTTACCGTCCATTGTACACCTTATTTCGGTGGAGCTCGTGCTCCAGGTAGTCGCGCGTATCGCATCGAATTTTGTCAACAACGCCGATCGCCCGAGAGTCGACTGTTTTCGAAAACCCAGGAGTATTTTTATTTGCTCGACTTGCCGCATCGAGAGGGAACCCTGACAGAATATTCGAAAGTGAATGCGAGTAAGTCTATGCACGCACGTACATATATTTTTCGTACTATCTGTAATACGTATAATATTTTCCGACCGCGTCGTTCGTTATCGTGAAGCACGGCTGCGGATTAACCCTTTGCACTCGGCGCTATTTTCATTCTAAAACTAAATTTTTCTTCCGTCTTAGAATATTTTCATTTTATTCATACGAAACTGATCCGATTTCCACATATAATATTTATATTTTTATATTTTATGTTTCGTAATCTATTGAATACAAATTTTGTAATGGAACAAATATTTTGTAATATTTTTTGTAATTTCTTTGAAATAGTGCCACAACGATTTCTAGTGGTGCTTCAGAGTCACCATTCGAGTGCTAAGGGTTAATACTCTCAAACGAATCAACGAACTGTGGCAAATTGTATATTTTGCCACGTTATTGCGGGGGAAAAAAAATGATTTCCACTGTGCTTCCTCTACGTTACTGTCGGGGACGTGTTATCCTTGATTTCGGTAAATTCGAATATATCTCCTTCGGTTTGTCCGGTCGCATCTCTGTGTAGATTCGTTGAGAACAAGAAAATAGTTGCGGACGGTTTGTCTGACAGCGAATATATAACATTCTAAACGCGCGTGATTTTCAATAGGAGCCGATCCGATTCGATTCGAATCGAGTCGGAACGATTCTCGAACGATAGATATACGACGATGGAAATGTCGAAATGAGTTTCCAGCGAATGACGATTGAGATACGATAAGAAAAATACCGATTGAGAAACCAGGGGAAAAAATATCTGCGCAGCGTCTAATGCGCGATAAAAGTACTGGGATGCAAATGGTTTGTGAAAACAAATACTAAGTACTACCGATGACAGGTTTGAAAGCTCTCGCTAACGAAATTTGAACGCGTATGCTGACGAAAGTGCACTTCTCCGCCCTCCCTCGCGGAATGTCATCGTTCGATTATCATTGTAAAAGCGTCGATCGAGGAGGAAGAACAAAAAAAAAAAAGAAAAAATAGGAAAACGTGAACGAAAAAATAATACGAAAAGAACGCGGCGCGTTGCCGTTCTTTTTGCCCTTCTCTGTAACGTGGACCGTGTATCGGTGCAATCGTAAATCTTGGCTAAATAACGGGAACGAAATACGATTATATTATATGTACGCACACGCGTACCTGTATGTATTGTACGCTATAATGTACGTCACATAGGTATGTACACGTGTACACACAACGTAGATATGTACCGCGAGTACATGTACTGCTAGTAATGCGACTTTAATAGAATCGCGCAATTGGCAGATTATTTTTCGTCGAGAAGATTTCAGCCTGCTTACGTTGTTTTCGTAATAAAGAATTCCCATGGCATATTACTTGTCTCTGCTGTTAGGCGCGCGCGGCCGTACGCCTCCTCTTTTCGTGCGTTCTTAATCGCAAATGTACATTTCGCGGAAGAACGTTTTTCCATTAGAAAGTGCGAAGGACATTGAAATCAGCCGTAGAATATTGTTTGGCGATATTGTTTTGTAGCTTCGTCGGAACTGTTTACCGTTCAACCCTTTCGCCTACATCCTTGCCCTTCTTATCCTTCGGATTTAATAAATACGCCGGCACGCGTGGGTATATTAACCCCTTGCATTACAATATCGAGTCAGACTCGTGATAAAGATTCTGAACAGAGTCTAATAAATATGTATGTTATTAATTTGCCTCCAACCGAAATAAAAATCCACTTTGTTGTAGTTGATATATGTATATCTTTTGGAGAAAAGATAGGCATACAATAACTATAAACTATGTTTCTTTTTCTACGAAATTCTGAACGATGAAGAATTTCTAATCATTATAATCACAAAATAAATAGTAGTGCAAGGTGTTAAGGAGGAATCCTATCTTTCGCGTTCGACACGAGCACAAACCAAGTATAGGCACAGGCACAAGTGAAATAACAAAATACAACAATAAATATTCATCGACTTTTGACTGTACGCGCAACAACGTATTTACTGTACGGAACGCGTAATTGTACTTTTATCGTAAAGAATGTGCTCGCTTCCAATTACGGGATAGATGTCGGTAATTATTATTTGGTTGAAACGATTCTGTTTCGAGTACACGGATTCTGCTTGCGTGGTTAGGCGCGCTCGACTAACAACAAAATCGAACGATTTTCGTTAGAACGATGCGGACGTTTGTTCTTCCGATGGTCTGCCTTCTGGCGCGCGTGGTCGTTGGAAATGTGGAAATTGGGAGTAACCTCTCGGATATGACACGGCCGCGAAACGAAAACAACGAGCTCGAGAACCGAACAGAGAAACCTGGACCATGGATGGACGACGCGTCGAAAGAATGGAACGGCGAACCCGATATTTCCCTCGCGATGGAAACTGACCGGAAAGAAGTCGATCCCGACGGGAGTGAAACGGGTGAGGACTAGCGACGCGCGTTGTCCTTCGAGACAACGTCCTTTCGAACGGATCGCGAGAGAGTATTTGTTTCAGAAATGCCGGACGAAACCAGGGGAAAGTCGGTCGATCTTTTGAAAATCGTCGCGAAGAGAAGGGAAGAAGAAACTATGGATTCTTGGCTCGATGTGACCACAAACGAGAAGGTTGGCTATTTCTATTATACAGGGTGTAACAAAATTTAGTGTCATGGTTTTGACAGATGGTTGTACACCTTCCGATCGGTGGAGATTTGTTAAAAGAAATTGCCGCAAAATTGATTTTGACCTTGAAATTCAAGGTAAAATTTTTTATGCTTGTATCGCATTCTACTCACCATGGGGACTAAACTTGTCAAAGGAACCGTAGGTCGCAACTCAACCGTTCTCTTATAAAACAATGTTAAATATTTTAACGTCGTCTTCAGTTATCTGAAATGTTTGGAAGTCGATGGATAGGACGAAGACCTGCACCTCATTTGTGGCCGCCACGTTCCCCAGACCTTACGCCTCTTGACTTCTTTTTTTGGGGAGCAGTGAAGCATATTGTTAACCGGACAGGACCGACAATAAGAACTATGCAGCAATTAAAATCACGAATTGAAGACGCTTTTCACCATGTGCAGTCTATACCGAACATTTACGAAAAAATTCGCAAAAATTTGGAAGAAAGACTAAGGATCTGTTTGCGTAATAATGGTGGCCATATCGAAGCCGGTGATCAAGCACGACTATTAAGAGCGATAAACCTTGATGGTTCTATTCTATGGCAAAGAACGAGAAACCCGAGGAACGGAAACCGACGTTAAAATATTTAACATTGTTTTATAAGATAACGGTCGAGTTGCGACCTACGGTTCCTTTGACAAGTTTCGTCTCCATGGTGAGTACAATGCGATACAAGCATAAAAAATTTGACCTTGATTTTCAAGGTCAAAATCAATTTTGCGGCAATTTCTTTTAACAAATCTCCACCGATCCGAAGGTGTACAACCATCTGTCAAAACCATGACACTAAATTTTGTTACACCCTGTACACAGGCCAGATCGATTAACTCCACTTTTCGAAATACTTTAACACTTTGACTGCCAAACTGGAAACCTAAAAAATCCTATAAAATCAAAGTAAGTTATTTAACCAGTTAACTGTGGCGATCTCTTCGCAAAGCGCCCACTGCTTAAGAGTTAGCTCTCAGGAAGTTATAAATCCACCTCAAATTATTTATAATTTTCATTTGTTTGTTTCATTTCGTCTTGACCTCTAAACATTTTAAACATATTAAAATTTACGAATATAATTTAGTTTTCGCCAGAATATACAATTTAAATATCAAATTGTAACAAAATTTTACGCATGACGGATATAGTCGTCGTGACACAAAATTCTGCCACATCTCCATGACGGATATAGTCGTCAAACACACTTAACTGGTTAACACTAGAACTACCGGATGGGTCAAAATGACTTGCTCCTAATTTTTTCTTTTAGAAATACGGAAATTGTAAATATGTTTTTATGAGAAAATTTTTTTATGAACTTCTCTATCGAAGTAGATATCTAAACAAAACTGGTACGAAATCTAAATAACTGCAATTTTGTCGTTGTTATAAGACAATGTATGCCAGTTGCATTTACTGCTTGGTAGTTCTAGTGTTAATGAAATAAAAATTGAAAAAAGTTGCATGCATGATATTAAGTAGTTCTCCGACTTTCTTGCATTTTACAGATCATAATCAAGTTCGATACAACGAATATATTAACGTAAAAATGTATTTTAAAAACTGGACAAATAATTCCGTCACCCACATATGGGTGACATGGCGGTCAACGTGTTAAATTGTCGAAGCACTCGGTTCAGTCGCAACTATTTTTATTCGTCGCATTCCTCCACTTTCTGTTTTGTGGAGTAAGTCGATTTGGCAAGTGAGCGGCTCATACGTGGGTACATTATACAGTACACATACAGTATTCGCGACGGCAATTAGCGAAACGTGAGTAGTCGACGAAAGAAATTTTAGGGCTCTTCCCAAGAGAAGAAGGATCCTTGGACGTACTGGTGGGGTGACAAAAGGATAGGTTCGCACGGGCAGAATCAAGGCATTCGTCGACCGATTCGTGTGCCGTTCAATAGGTGGGGCGGTAAACGCGGAAGAGTGACGTATCCCCGTCATCCTGACAATTACCACGTTGGTATGCCCGTTGACGGTTATGGCTCTAAAAGAAAGGCGGGCAGTGAAAGAGTTGGATGGAAAATTCCGTTCAGCAGTTGGGCTGGGAAAAGGGCTCGAAACGAGGACGGAGACGAGGATGGGGTTCGGAATCAAGACAGAGAAAATTATTCGGATCGAGCTTCGATGAGGTCGCCGTATCTTGACTTGTCCGTTGGCTCATCGGTACCCGTTCACCATATACTCGGTCTGGTCGCAGGTTAGTCAAATATTCGAGATTCCGCTGATGCGCGATTACATAACATTTACCAATTACCGTTCGATTCGATTCAGATGAATTTCCCAAGAATGAAAAGGCGGAGAGATTCAGGGCCAAGAACGAGATGGCTGCGAAAGACGAGGGATGGGCTGGAAAATCTAACAATTTTCCTTACCAAAAAACGACCGAGAATAACGGCAACTGGTACGTAGTACGAATTTGAATACAGTTAGAGAGTGAAAGAATGAAATTTTCATTCGATATTGCAGGTTCGTGCAAACTTACAGGCTAATCGCCACGAAGAAAGCTCAACCTGAACGTAACAAGACGTTCGCGTTTGGACCCTGGCATGGTAAACGGAACACGAAACCGTACGCTTTACGTTTCGGGGACGAATACCTGGAGACACCGAGACGTTCCGGTGCGAAAGAGGGTCCCGGTTTCTTTTCTTGGGGTGGATAAAAGTGATTCGGAATATTAGCCCATGACAAAATAACTTTTCACGCGATTCAAGTTCAATCTAACGACGCGCAAACGCATAGCTAACATTTGCCGTACAGTTGTTATATCGCACAATACATTGTCACGACCTGTACTACCTGTTCTACTCATTGTTCGAAATGCGTTGCGTTGGTATCGCTTATAAATTCTGCTGTGTACACGTTGCGCTCGTACCTAAACGCACCATGTACTTTTATTGTTCGCTGTTCGATCACGGTCCGGTGCAATACATGATTACACGGGACACACGCGCGGTTTTCCGAAACAACCCTTCCATCTTTGTTTTATCTCTTCCGCCTCTGCAAATCGATTGTCTGCAAATTTGAAAAACGCGTCGCGAAGCGTGAACGTGATACGTGATACGGAACACGGTGCGGCGGGACATTCAAAAGATCGCGCTTGTTCGAAATTTGTTCCCGCCGCGTCGCACATGTGCCGTGCCGTGCTACGCATGCGCCGTGTCGCGCCGCGCATGCGCCATGCCGCGCCGTTGAGTTGCGCGAGCACAGTCGCGACAACGTGAAAGCGCTTGCGCGTCTCAATGGCGCAACGTAATTTTCGAATTCGTTTGTTGTTGAAAAACCACACCGCACCGGTATTTACGTGTTCGCGTACTATGCGAGTAGAAGTATGAATAGTGAAGTATGAATCGGCTACGCGTTCGCGCGTGGAGACAAGAATAGTGTCGGAAGTCGGAAGGGCTCGTGCATCCTATCGTCGAGCGAAATCGCTGCGAATCGATTCAACGCGAGTTCAATATATTTAGTTTCGGCGTATTCAGGTAGACAATTCTTCCCTTATTAAACAATTTATCTGTATATTTTCCAATTTTCTCGTCTTTTCTTTCCTTTACTTCCATACTTCTTGCTGTTCGAATAATTACGCGAATAATAACGTCATGCGATAGTTGAGTTGAACGTATTTACTTGTAACAAGCTTCGATAACCGATCTAACGTAGATAGGTTACTGTACTGTCGATCGTAATCGACTCTAGCGAAGCAAAAATTTAATTGCTAATTGCTACCGCGAAGTCACTGTTGTCGGTGAAAGTATTTCTCTGAGCGAACAGGTAAGTAAACATTTCGAATCGTTCAAAGAAACGATCGTTTTAACGCCAGTTATCGTTGTTTATTCGACTATACCGAGTTCCTAGCGCCGACAATTTCAACAACCATGATAAAACTATAGACGTACTTACGTCTACATATATCGTACATACGCGTCGAGTAGCAATGTATTATATGTAAATAAAGAATTGGACGGTGAGACCATTTGCCTCTGCATTCTACGGAAATGTGATTTATACTGCTGGGAATATGGTGTGTACGCACGGAAACAAGATAGACTAGATTTCTACAGGATAGACTGTTTTAAAATATCGTTAAAGCACTTACCAAACGACGCGTAACTATAGTTTGGAAATGTTGACGTATCGAAGCGTACAGGTTAGAAACGTTTCTGCGTCTACCGTCGCGTAACAGTGTGGCGCCAGTGTGGTAACTTCGCGCAATCTTACCAACCTAACTTAGGTACCTACTGGTGGTACGCCTTGCTCGATGCGACAATCGATGCGCGGGAGTTCTCTGCGTTTAAATTTTAAAGTTTGAAACGCACATCCGCGGTACTCGATGCGCGGTCTTTCAATTTAAATGATATGCATACAGTTTTATCGTTTCCTAGAATAGGTCGACTGTTCGACAAGAAATATCTAGGTCGTGAAATTATACGAGAAACTAGCCGATAGCAAGCACGCGTAGTATATTGGCACGATCGATAACAAATTTATGCTGCATTTATTGATATGTATTTGATTAGTTTATATAATATATAATACATGGTAGTAGATACACAGAAACAGACATACAGTCTATCTATCGAACATCGTATCTATACTATACATATAACGTACATACGTACACACGACGATTGTTTTGTTTCGCGATATTCGCATACGATCCACTTTCCTAGCGTCTATCAGCTCTGGCATATTATTTATACGGTTCGTAATATATCGCTCGCATCAAGTAGATCCGTGTAACAACGGACAACTGTTTATTTTCGATAGACGAAAATTAATTTAGAGGAATTCTGATGATAATTTAATATGAACTTCTAGGAGAATTTCAAGTTTAAATTAATTTAAATAGAATCGATATCAGTTTCGTTGAAAGCACGCAACCAAAGAAAATCGAGAACGTCGATCGATCGTACGTGTATGTACATATCGATCTATCGTTTGTTTCTGTATTCTATGGAGGAAAATAGAATTGTCAGCTATCCTTCCTTCGTATATAGCTATCATTGGTTGGCCGAAAACGAAGCGTCCGTGTATGTCTTAGCCATGAAAGTTTCAGGCGTATCCACCATTTACAATGCATACATACATACATACATACGTAAATACATACATACGTTCACACATACGCGTCGTAGGATAACGGAAAGGTGTAGATATGTGTATGGGTATAGGAATAGACCCGCTTCTTACAGTCGATATCGAAGGTAACTATTATGTATACGTAGTTTCGATACTATATGTAACTTGCTACGAAAGCGTTATGCATTAATACATTGCCAATATCGTTTCGCGACGCCATTCTCGAACGGGAAAATAATTTGATAACCCCGACGAAACCGATTCTATGTTGTACGCTTATTTAGTCGTCAAGTGGATCGCTATCGAATACAAGTTACAAGAAAGAAACGGAAACTCTAATTGTTGACGCTATTGTTACGCGTTTGTCGTTAGTCGTTACCAACAGAAACATCGTTATCGACAGCACCAACGCTGAATACGTATCTGAAACAGGAGCGCAAACAATGGTTTTATTCGTTCGTTGCCGGTCCGGTCGGTAATACACGGTACACGTTACACGCATTGTACGCGCACACACACACGTACATACGTACACGTACCGTTTTCGGCGTAGGCATATGCATACGTAAGCATCTATTTACACGTGTACGGACACATATGCATGCGCGTACGCGTCGCTCGTGAAATTTTACCTAGTGACATCGACGATTTCTCGATCGCATTTGTTCGTTCGTTGCGTTCAATGCTACATCGAACGCGTTAAAAGACGGATCGGTGTTGCAACGACGACGACGACTTTTTGCCTCTGACTCCGACGAACTTTCCTCGGAACTCCCATCGTGGATTCTTTTTACCTCGGACTCCGACGTACCTGAACGGCGATCGTTTCGCAATTTCGTAAGCGGCCAGTTTGTATCCTCGATCGTTGTTCGTTCCTGCAAATGTTAAGCAACGATACAATCTAAGTGACATCGAACAATGCGTCGCGACTCGCGGACAAGGAGAATGTTAACGTCAACGTCAGCGGAGTAGACATCACCTGGGTGGCTCGAACCGACTCCGTAAATCTGCGACGCGTCTCTTTTACCTCTCATCCCGTGAAAACCCATTCGACCTCTCTTCAATGACTCGCCGGCCTCCCTTTCGTCAAAATCTGTACTCCTTTTCGCGTACTCGGACGGATTGACGGAGTAATCGAGAAAATTGTCAAATCCATCGTCCTTCTTACCGCGCATTCCCTGCAAAGTATTTCGTTACCCGAAGCGTGGAAAAGTATTCGACTAGGTCGATCGAGATCAACGCTTTATCGACCGGTAGCGGTTCAACATCCTGCACACTTCTTACCGATCAACGTGGCGACCGATTAATAGGCTACCGGTCGGTAAGCGTCGGGACAAAAGGCCGATTAACAGGCGACCGGTCGGTAAGCGTCAGGGACAAAAGGCCGATTAACAGGCTACCCGGTCGGTAAGCGTCGGGACAAAAGGCCGATTAACAGGCGACCGGTCGGTAAGCGTCGACACAAAAGGCCGACTAATAGGCGACCGGTCGGTAAGCGTCGGGACAAAAGGCCGATTAACAGGCGACCGGTCGGTAAGCGTCAGGGACAAAAGGCCGATTAACAGGCGACCGGTCGGTAAGCGTCGGGACAAAAGGCCGATTAACAGGCGACCGGTCGGTAAGCGTCGGGACAAAAGGCCGATTAACAGTCTACCGGTCGGTAAAGTGTTATTACTAAAATATACTAACGTGAAAACCGGCTATAAGTGCCCTTTTCTCGAGTTGTTCAATAGCGTCGAGAATCGCCTTCTTTCCTCTCATTCCTTGAAACCCCATTGGCGCTCTCTTCTCCCATTCCCCTAGAATCTCGTCCTTTTTGTCGCGCAAACCATCCTCTTGGAACCTCCCAAACGTCAATGACGGTATCCTCGTCTCATAGTCATCCGAGTAATCGAACGAGTACGTATCCGGGTCTCTCGCGTCTTGGAATCCCAGAGTGTTCCTCTTTTCAATTTCGTCCAAGATCTGTTCGCGTATTACAAGTATCGTTTAAACGGGGCCGGCTTGTAATGAAACGAATCGAGTATAATGACGATGATCGACCGTCAATTTGTATCGTGATACAACGGTGTGAGCGACGCAACGCAATTTCGTTGATCGACATGCGTGCTTAGGTGGGACCTATGTGTATTGTATATGGTATGTCGTATGTCGTTCGTATGCATGCACGCGTTATTTGTGACTATGTATGTGTGTCGTATGAAGGCGCTCGTTTACCTCTTCGAGAGATTTCTTGCCTCTCGTTCCTTGAAATCCCATCGGGGCGCGTTTATAATGTTCGTCTTGTTTGTAGTATGCTCTTTTTTCGTACGCGTCGCCTGAAAGGTAGGCATCCTCCAAATCGGGGTTCAAATTGTCCTTTTTACCCCTGGTACCTTGGAAACCCATAGGTGCGCGTTTGTCAACGTTTTCCGAGAGGAGCTCGTGCTCGACATCGGCCGGCATCGAATCTTTTTTGCCTCTCATGCCCTGCGAACAGATACACGGAAATGAGAACTGGTGGTCGATACACGTATGTATGTGTTCGTCGAATACTGTGAATTCTCGATATATGTCCACAACACGGGACTTGCCAGTGTCGTGTATCGCGTTATGTTTACACTCCACAGCGTCCGAGGCCTCTCGAGCTTCGTGACCCCTCAAGGAATATATCCCACGGTAGTGGTGATAATTCCGCGGACGTCTACCTTCCATGCCTTGGCGACATATATAGAGAAATCACTGTACACGCCAATACGACTTTTATTTTACCTGGAAGCCCATAGGCGCTCGCTTAGAGGCGCCGCCGTCTTCCGAAGATGCGAAGCTTTTCTTCTCGCGCATTCCTTCGAACTCCATAGGATCGCGTTTCACGGAGAGAACACTGTTCGACGATGGGTCATCGGCGAGCGTAAACACAATGGTCGCTACCAAGCAAAGGCTCGAACGAACGATCATCCTGTAACAGAGAAACGCGTTATTTCCCTCGACTCCTAGGTATTTACGAATCGACGAATCGACGAATGGACGAAACGAAGGCGAATCAAGTTGGTTGTCCGCCAATCTGTCATCGTCATACGTCTCCCTGTTTGAAATGCGTCGCGCTCTCGAGTTTGCTGCACGAAAATATCCACAGCATCCTTCGTCACGGCGAGCTTCGAATTTGGTATCCTACGTGTGCACTCGTACATTGGTATACGGTACGCTTTAAAGAATAGGGATGGGAATAGTCGATACGCGCGTCCCCTTTTAATATTCCGATGAAACTCAATTTCGAAGCATATTTGCAGTCAATCGGTGTACCGTTCGACATTCTCAGTTTGCTGTCAGAATTTTTGCCGCTGTTTTACAGCGAAGGCTTTTGGTAGAGTCGGGCTCCGCGACCATATCGGGGACCATATTCCTGACACCGGCTCTCTTTCGGTTGCAGTGGCAATCGATTAATAGGCTACCGGTCGGTAAGAAGAAGCCGATTAATAGGCTACCGGTCGGTAAGAAGAAGCCGATTAATAGGCTACCGGTCGGTAAGAAAAAGCCGATTAATAGGGTACCGGTCGGTAAGAAGAAGTCGATTAATAGGCTACCGGTCGGTAAGAAGAAGCCGATTAATAGGCTACCGGTCGGTAAGAAGAAGCCGATTAATAGGCTACCGGTCGGTAAGAAGAAGTCGATTAATAGGCTACCGGTCGGTAAGAAGAAGCCGATTAATAGGCTACCGGTCGGTAAGAAGAAGCCGATTAATAGGCTACCGGTCGGTAAGCGTCAGGGACAAGAAGCACATTAATAGGCTACTGGTCGGTAAGGGTCGGGGACAAGAAGCCGATTAATAGGATACCGATCGGTAAAGTGTTAATATATTCGGGGGACTCATAAGTAATCAATTATTTTGAAATCTAAAACAAACTTTGTAGTAAATTCAAGTTTTTATTTCTTAATTTATTATATAATCTCCATCATTATCAAGGACAGTTTGCCATCTTTCCTGCAAATTTTCAACCTCCCTTTCATAGAAATCCAGGGTTCGTAAAGAAAAATATAACTCAAGGTGCCTCCTTACATCTTCTACAGAAGTGAATGTTTTATTTCTTAAATGATGCTCCAGAGATCTGAAAAGATGATAGTCAGAGGGAGCAATATCCGGTGAGTACGGGGGGTGCGGTAAAAAAACTTCTCATTGCAATTCTTTGATTTTTTCCAGAGCCAGTTTCGCTGTATGTGGCCGGGCATTGTCAATTTGCAGTATCACACTTTTTCTGTGGACTAAAGATGCCCTCTTTTTCAGTAGTTCTGAATACAGCCGTTGTAATTGCTGGCAATACAACTAAACCGTAACTGTTTCTCCAGGTTTCAACAACTCAAAGTGAATTATACCACGGTAGTCTCACCAAATACACAGTAACACCTTTCTAAGTTATAAGCTAGGTTTAGGGGTTGATATTGCGGTTTGATTTGCAGAAAGCCATTGCTTGGGACGCTTCATATTATCATAAAGAATCCATTTTTCATCTCCGGTAACGATTCTGCTAAGAAATGGATCTCTACGAAATCTGGATAGCAATGAACTGCAAATTGATCGACGAATATTCTCGTTGGTCACAGATAATTAATGCGGTACCCATATTCCTTGCCTACATGCCTTTCCCATTTCGTGTAGGTGCCTTTGTATAGCTGACCATGTGGTCCCAAGGCTTCTCGATAATTCCTGCATACTTAATTTTGTCATTATCATATTAGTCATTATCAAATTCAAATGGTCATCCTCGCACGATGAGGTAGAAATTCGCAACTTGGGCTCTGAACAGACATAGATTGGACTTTTAGAAAACACAAGTGACCACTTTTAAACTGCTCATTGCAACATTGGAGCGTCAGTTTGTCAAGATTTTGACCCTCGCATACGTACACTCCCGTTCATAAGTCACCGGACATTTACTCGTTCTCAGCAAAAGAATGATTAAAACACAGATACAACTCTCTAGCTTGATTTTATTGTTGATCTTGTAATATTTAGGTATTTTACGATAATTTCGGTATGTAAAAATAGAAGTAGATATTAGTTATTTAAATAAACGTTTAAAAAAGGAACTGCATTCGCAAACACTCATTTCGTTAGGTTTCCATTCGGTACATTTTGGGATATATTGTTCGCTTTGGACGTTCAAAACCATCAGAGGACTATATTTGGAACATTATAAAGAGTTTATAAACACTGTAAGAGGAGTTCTAGACTATATAGAGATAAGCATGGAGCTGCGAAGGCAGCTGTTTCTTCTTCATTTCAAGTTTGACAGTGCGTGTGATCAGTATGAGCAGTTCTAGAAAAGAATTATCCGTTCAAAAGGGTTCGAGTATTATTACCCTTGCTAAAGAAGGATATTCTGTACGGGAAATTGCGATAAAAACTAAAATTCCGAAATCAACGGTGCATGAAACAGTGAAAAAGTTAACAGATTACTAATACTTTTGAATATAAAAAACGAACTGGACGGCCCAAAAAAAAAAACAACAGAAGATGAAGACCGCTATATACAAACGTTAAGTAAACGAAACAGGAGGATGACAGTAACAGAAATTGCGGCAGAAGTTAACAAAGTTCGAGAGGATCCAATTGGTACAACAATAGTTAGGCGACGTCTTTTGCAAGCAGGGCTTCGCGGATGTGTTGCAGTTAAAAAACCGTTATTAAGGACTCAAAATAAGAGAAAAAGACTGCAGTAGGCAAAATTATATAAAGATTACACTGCTGAAGATTGGGAAAAGGTGTTGTGGACCGATGAGTCGAAAGAGGTGTTTGATACAAAACGACGAAAGGGAGTAAATGTCCGGTGACTTATGGACGGGAGTGTACAGTAAGGAGCACAACTGAACACAGATACGACATTTTAACAAAAATAATTTTTTGTTCAATATTTGCATGTAGAATACAAAAGAAACAAAATAGTTGGTATTACCTACAATCTTTTGGCTTTTCAAAACAAACTTAACATTTGTGATATTATTATTATTTCGCTTCATACAATTTTTTTTCATGTAGTCGGTTTTGCACCGCAACTAATTTTGAGTAAACATTTCAGATTTTCGTACACTTAATATTTCGTCCATGAACCTTTAACCTTGATAATTGCCTGAATACGTTTAGGCATACTTAATGCTACATTTTCGCAATATTCTAGTGTAATAGAATACCACTGTTCCTGCACTCTTTGCTACAAATCAGTTATCATTGTTGGGGGAGAATGGAATATTGGAAAATGATATTATTCTTCATATCTTTAGATAATGGCTTCATGATGTTATATCGATGCGTGTTAACGCATGAACAACGATAAACTAATAACTATTGAACTCCTCGTCGTGGCATTGACCGTGATGGACTACCAAGTTGTTTACAAAATCTGTGTTTACAGTTCCTAATCCCGAGAATCTTAGTGCGGTGCAAAACCGACTTCACGAAAAAAAATTGTACGAAGCGAAATAATAATGATATCACAAATGTTAAATTTGTTTTGAAAAGCCAGAAGATTGTAGATAATGTGGGGTGTAAATAAATAGGTTAGCATTAGGATACGAGCGTCTAGGTTTAAGTACTTTATAGCCTGATCATTTGGGACACAGATGGTTCGCAGGCGAGCGGCGATGGCCTGCAGAACCGTGTCCCAAACCGTCGCGGAAAACCCGTTGCGTTTATGACTCAGGTATATCGCGAGAGAGAAAGAAAAGAACGATGGGCACCGAGACCCTTGATGAAGGAAAAACACGTAGAGTGGTTCCGAAAGCCAAAGCGAGCAGATCGAACTGCACAGTGTAGAACAGCGTGGTACAGTGTAGAACAGCGTGGTATAGAGTAGAACAGCGTGGCACCGAATAGGCTTGTTTGATATAGTTTGATATAGTTTAGTTTAGCTAAGTTTAGCTTAGTACCTTTAGTTCTTAATAAACTATAGTTTTCTTTGTTCATCTTACATACGAACTTGATTTCCACCTAAACCTTCCAATCCCACAATAATACCAAGTATTTTGTTTCTTTTGTATTCTACATGCAAATATTGAATCAAAAATTATTTTTGTTAAAATGTCGTGTATGTGTATATGGATTTCATGCCGTGCCGGCCCCCTTTTAATCGGACGTGGTATCGGGTCCAGTATAGTTTGTCTCGCGATTGTATCAAGAAATTCGCGAACAAAGATGTAGATGTATGAGGGAGGGGGACGAAAGCGATGTGAATCGAACGTTGAGCGTCGAGGTCAGTTGATGCGATACGACGCGACAAGACGAGACCAGACGAGACGAGACGAGACGCGTGGCGACGATACCCTCGTAACGTCAGCTCGACCGATATAAACAGCCACCGATACCAGGGGAAGGTGGCCGCAAGGTGGATTGGCTGGATTGGGTGGCTCGGCTGGCTTTACGCGGCGAGAAGACAAGGGAAGCGGTAGCAGTAGCAGGCAGTAGGGCTGGTTCAGCCGATGTTCTATATGTTCTGCGGTGAGCTAGCTTTTCTTCACGGATCGGTCACTCGTGTAATCGTTGGAAACGAGCCTCCTCTCTCGGCTCCTCCCTACAATTTCTCTTAAAATCGATGATCCGCATCTGGCAAACCTTTTTCTAAACGAGACGACGCGACGAGACGCGCAGAAATCGTTCGCTCGCACGCACGGAAACGACCAGACAACGGAGAAACGAGATCAGATGCGCCCGTTGATGACGCGCGATTCTATCGACGCTTCGACGCTCGGAATTGCATTTCGATGCGAGAACGAAAGAAACATTGTCCGGTTTATTGTGCTGGAAACGGCGATACGTTCGCGTATACGGCTAGAAAAGTAGATAACGGCCGAGTGGTAGTCTCGTAAAAGGAAGACATCGAAACCGTTCCGAATCGTTGCTTTTCTCGTCGCGACGGCAATCAATCTTTTGCGCCAAGTTGTTTGAGGTAACGCGCTGTGTGTGCTTGTCCGCGTTACGGTGCGCGATCGACGATGACCTTTACCTTTACCTTTACCTCTACCTTTAGCTTCGGCTTTATCTTTACTTTTAACTTTACCGTCAACTTCCGAATCGCAACCGCAGTCGCAACCGTGACCACGACTACGCGTGTCTCCGCGCGTTGAAACACGGTCACGGTGTCATAATGAATGCGATCCGAGGGTCGACATAATACGCGCGCGCACATGCGTGTCAGGTCGTACACTACGTAACGAGTGTACATCGATAATTTGTTTTAATATGCTCCCTGCTAATTGGATTTTAGCAAATTTCCCAACGAAAACTGCACGTTTTTAGTGTGACCTTTCGGCGTATCGATTATCGAACTCGAGCCAAGCGAACGGCGAACTCGTCGAAACGTTAGTTTTCCGATGGGTACCGGCAGAATAAATAAGAAAATAAAGAAAAAGGTGTGCCCGTTTTACTCGCGGTTTTGCTCGCAGCTAAACATCAAATTCGCGCCGAGGGTACATACATACAGTCGGGGACAAAAATGAGTGGACAGTGAGTAAAAATGGGTAAAAATGAAGTTTAGTCGAATTAACACGACTGTCATAAACTTAGGTTTCATTTGTTATATATCCGTGTAATGTATAGATTATTTAACGAATAATTGAAGCTCATATTTACATCTTTGTGTAAACACGCCGTACCATAACGAAAATATCAGCTATTCATCAGGGGACAAAAATAAGTGGACACTTGGTTATATTGTTATTGTGAGGTAAGAAATGTATACAAACATTAGGCACAGGTCACGCTTACATGCAGTGATCACCATTAAACTTATTAGTACCAATTCAAGCTTCGTGCAAGTAAGAACATTTATACAATAATTGCCGAATGCCAGAAACGAAAGAAATTTCATATCAAATTCGCCAATTTAATTGTATCGGACTGCTGTAAGAAATTATGCCACCGCGTAATAACTCGAAAGTGTAACGTATTTGAAAGTGCAATAGGAAAGATTTATAAAAAATATCTAGTACATAAGACGGAAAAAATTTAAGAGGCCGTGGATGCAAATGCTGTATATACCACCATACAAGAAGATCGTCGAATTTTTCTTACAAATCGAAAAGTTCCAACGATTGCAGCAAGAAGTATTGTAGAAATAGTGGAAGTAAATATTTCAGCAAAACAATAAAACGAAGACTGCACGAAGCTGGTTCTACATGCTACAAGGCTAGACGTAAGCCACATATTAATAAAAGAAATATGAGGAAACGTTTAGCGTTTGCAGAAACATATGTAAATATGCCACTAGCTTCCTCGAAAAATATAATTTGCAGCGACGAAAGTAAATTTGACTTGCGGCAAGAAGAATTCTTGAGACAAGTCTGGAGAAAAAAACATGTAGCGTATAAAATATCATTTACTATACCCACAGTTAAATTTGACGGTGGATCATTAATGGTGTGGGGGTGTTTCTCGCGAAACGGTATTGGTACGTTAGTACAAATTGGCGGAATTATGAATACAGATAAGTATATTAATATACTAAATGAAAATTTAGAAGAAGCAGTGGTAAAAATGGGTTGCGACGACGAATTTATCTTTCAACAAGACAATGACCCTAAGTACACTGCTAAGAAAACTAAAAAATTTTTTAAGGATTCCAATACTAAATTGCTTGAATGATTTGCTCAGAGCCCTGACTTGAATCCTATCGAGAACTTATGGAGTTCTGGACGCAAAAGTTCCCTCGGATCAGCGAAATAATAACGTCGATTCGTTCAAAAGGTTACAGTCTGAATATGAAAAAATTAGTAACGATTATATTGAAAAGTTAATACAAAGTATTCCTCGACGTCTGGAAGCAGTAATACAAGCAAAAGGCGGCAATACCAAGTATTAATTTTGTTACGTGTTTCATTTATTACGCATTTCGTTGAGTGTCCACTTATATTTTTGTCTCCTGATAAATGGCTGTCATTTTCGTTATGGTACGGCGTGTTTACACAAAGGTGTAAATATGAACTAGAAATATTCACTAAATAATCTATGCGGTATAAGGCTATATAATAAGTAAAACTTAAATTTATAACAGTCATGTTAATTCGATATTCTTCATTCTTACCTGTTTCCACTAACTGTCCACTTATTTTTGTCCCCGACTGTATATCGTGGCGTCTCGAAAAGCCAACCGAGCGTAGAGAAGCCATGATTGTCTGCCAAACTAAAAAAGTAGCGCAAACGACGCGCGACGATGTTTGATCGGCTAATAATAATGTTCACCTTGTTTCCCTCAGGCGAGCGTGGATTAGTTTTCTCGCGCCTCGTTTACGTGGAAACGTATCGCTTTATCCAATAAAAGAGACCGCACACTCCGAGGATGGTTGCGATCTCGATCGGACGAGTTTCCACGAGTCTTCGAACATCTTCTTTGAAATCGCGAATCCTTTGGACGGTGTTGTCGATGAAAAGGTCCCTCGAACCGGAATCGGCACCGTGATCGCGACCTCGATCGGAATTGGACATACCGGGCCGCGAAAACTACGCGGGAACGAAAGAGATCTTCCAGATGGACAAATAGCAATCCATCTCGCGACTAGCATAAGCCGTTCGCGTTTTCCCGACGGCGAATTACGGGAACGGCCGAGCCCCGTTAACCTTGTTTCGCATTTCAAGCGGCTCGTAAATTGTATCGCGGCGAATTGTCTACGCGACGATTATCGATTATACAAATTTTTCAACAATGGGGTCGTTGCCGTCGCCGCCTTAACCTCGCGATTTTCTGTCTAACCCTGAAACGCGATTAAATTCAACGTGTATTCGTTCAGAGTTCGAAACGTGTCTGTTAGACACTACGTGTCTCTGATCCCAAGGTTCTGGGGTAAGTGCCGTGGGGTTCATCATTTTTTCAAAAAAACCTATGTGCATGAGGGGTTGGGGGGTTGTTTTTAGGAATGAACCAGTCTTCCGGTGATTTTGGAGATGTTCTTAAATGGGATGTCCTGAGTGTTGAAGAGTCCGATATTGCTTATTTCTGGGTTTTCGTGGTTATGGTTATAGGCAGTTTGTATTGAGGCGTTTATGTATTCCCTGACGGTTTTAATTTGCACGAGTTTGTGAAGTTCTGGAATTGGAGTGTCATAGTTTTTGTTCAGGATAATGCGGAGAAATTTGTTTTGCATTATTTGTGCTTTCTCTAGGTTGGTTTTTTCAGCAGTGGCCCAAACTTGATGGCCGTATAGAATAATGTGTCGGACGTAGATTTTATAGAGGTTTATATTGATTTGTGTTTTGAGTTTACTGTTTGGTGCAATGAGGGGATAGAGTCTTTCTAGCGCGGGGTAGGCTGCTTTTATTCTATGTTTTATGGCTGGGGCCCAGGGGGTTCATCACAGTCCTCTTACCAAAAGGCATAACCTTCCACACTTCGTGGCCAGATCCTTCAGGACAAAGAGTCCCTTGCCTTTGACAATACGACGCCGGGTCGCTTGCCTTTTCTAAAAATTCTCACCTTCAATAAACAATCAATGCTTGGACAATCGATAGCTGTGAGACCCAAATCGGTCATCAGCTATCGCGTCGCCTGCTGCCAGGACTGTTTAGCTTCACGGGCCACAGACATTATAAAGCCCTGCCATAAATCTGTCGAGGAATAAACATCCCTTCGGCCATTCCCACCAAAACCTCTCGTTAAAAATGCGTTGACGCTAACATGTCCATTTTTTCCCTACCCTGATTTTTCCCACAGCTTTAGGAAGCAAGCTAGGGAGCTAACAAAAAATTATATTCTTGCTGAAGCAGGGTTCAAGGGCATAAAATTTTTCAGTTCATATTATCATCCTGGGCCTAAACCTTGGTTTGCTCACTTGAGGCTCCCCAGAGAATTCATTTGCTGGGTTAATAGACTTCGATCTGGACACTTTCAACTAGGGGCTTCCCTTTTTAAGATTAGACTTGCTGCTGACACGGGTTGTCCATGTGGTTGTCTAGTACAGGATCCTAATCATGTGCTATGGCAATGTCCGATCTATGACAGTAATAGAGACGCTTCGATTCGCAAACTCTGCAACAAGGGTTTCTTTCCACCCTATACAATATATTCCTTTTTGTGTGGACCCTTTCTTTGTCCTCTATTTTTCATACATTCGTTTCTTAAGTCTCATTGTTTATATCTTTAGTGTTAATATTGTATTCGAAAATGTTCATTATATTGTCTCAATCCTAGTTTATAAGTTACCTATGTAATGTAATGTTAGCATGCACAGCCATGTGCATGCTGCTAATAATCCCATGTGGGGTTTTATAGTTTAATAAAAAAAAAAAAAACATGTCCATTTACAGTTCACGGGGAGAAAAATTGGTCCTGTTGGTTTTCGCGTGGCATGAACGCGTACCAGACGCGACATGAAATCGCGCACGGGGTACCACGCGCGGGCACGAAAGCGGCTTGGTGCGGAGGCGTGAACGCGCGTGTACGCGAGCAGCATGTCGCAGAAATCTTGGAGTCGAAGGATCTGTTGAATTATTTCAAGAAACTCGAGAGAGCGTTTCGACGGGACGTTGGCAAGAAACCTGAAGCGGGCCACACCGTCGAATCAACGTCGTCGCTGGTTTCGACCACACCGAGACAGAATTGCGTTCTCGAGCACCCTAGACTGTGCCAGAAATTTTCTCGGCGACACCCTCGAAAAATTAAGGCGTCGAACGTTCGGCCGGAAACGAACTTTCGTGTCCGCGAGGGATGGTCGGAGGGAGACATAGAACGATTGAGAAAAACGGGGACGTGTCGCAAGGGATCCTCCCTACCGTTGTTCGCTACGGACGCGAACAAGCCCGGTGAGCAATTTAATATAAATTTTCCATCAAAATTTGTGTACAAATCCGTCTGTTTCCGCATTAGGCAAATTTAGGGTATTTGAGTGCAGAGTTTCCCGGCAGAATTCCATGCCAAATCAACAGCAACTCCGGGCCAAACCTTGACTTCGTTGTAGGGGGCAGGCCGGTCGCAGTGAGAGCGAACCTAACCTTGTTCTAAGAGTAAACCTTCCTGTAGGAGGACGAATAGAATTAAATGATTGAAAATACATGAAACTTAAAATTATATAGTTTAGAAGTGTAACACTAAACGTACCACCACAGGTCAAATCACCGGTTCTATATTTTTTATTTGACAATCTTTGAAATTATGAAGATGCTTTCATGAGCAATGATTGAGTAAATCTTTAGTAGAACACGCATCGCAATAAGAACGGCACAAAGTCTAAATAAATTAAATCCTGTCATTTTCATGAGGCAACATGTACCTGTTACGTTTATAGCTCGGTACGTTTAGCGTTAAATAAAATTCTATTTTTCCTCCTATTGTGCCCGACATGTAAAATTTGGCCCTGATTTGGCATGGACTGAACTTTGCAGTCAAACAGGGACCAAATTCTGCTCCAAGCAGACGTTGGTGCCAAATTCGCCGCCTTTTGCTCGCAAACTATGATACAAGCATTGCACAATTTTTGAAATTATAAAGATGCTTTCATGAGCAATGATTGAGTAAATCTTTAGTAGAACACGCATCGCAATAAGAACCGCACAAAGTCTAAATAAATTAAATCTTGTCATTTTCATGAGGCAACATGTACCTGTTACGTTTATAGCTCGGTACGTTTAGCGTTAAATAAAATTCTATTTTTCCTCCTATTGTGCCCGACATGTAAAGTTTGGCCCCGATTTAGCATGGACTGAACTTTGCAGTCAAACAGGGACCAAATTCTGCTCCAAGCAGACGTTGGTGCCAAATTGGCCGCCTTTTGCTCGCAAACTATGATACAAGCATTGCACAATTTTTGAAATTATAAAGATGCTTTCATGAGCAATGATTGAGTAAATCTTTAGTAGAACACGCATCGCAATAAGAACCGCACAAAGTCTAAATAAATTAAATCTTGTCATTTTCATGAGGCAACATGTACCTGTTACGTTTATAGCTCGGTACGTTTAGCGTTAAATAAAATTCTATTTTTCCTCCTATTGTGCCCGACATGTAAAGTTTGGCCCCGATTTAGCATGGACTGAACTTTGCAGTCAAACAGGGACCAAATTTTGCTCCAAGCAGACGTTGGTGCCAAATTGGCCGCCTTTTGCTCGCAAAGTATAATACAAGCATTGCACAATTTTTGGAATTATAAAGATGCTTTCATGAGCAATGATTGAGTAAATCTTTAGTAGAACACGTATCGCAATACGAACCGCACAAGGTCTAAATAAATTAAATCTTGTCATTTTTATGAGGCAACATGTACCTGTTACGTTTATAGCGCGGTACGTTTAGCGTTAAATAAAGTTCTATTTTTCCTCCTATTGTGCCCGACATGTAAAGTTTGGCCCCGATTTGGCATGGACTGAACTTTGGAGTCAAACAGGGACCAAATTCTGCTCCAAGCAGACGTTGGTGCCAAATTGGCGGCCTTTCGCTCGCAAAGTATGATACAAGCATTGCGCAAAATTTGCTCGAAACAGATTTGGCTAACTGGGAGTGTCCTGTAACGGGCGAAACAGCAGACAGGACCGAGTCCCGAGACGCTGTCGCGTTTCGATTTATTTTGAATCGCGACGAGAGGATTGCGATCGCGGACACGTTCCCTCGCATGGTGGACGATCTGAACAGTTTGGACATACTTCTATGCGAACGGCTGTTGAGCGACGAACGAGGGCGAAAGCGAGAACAAGATTACGGACACGAGGACGCATATTCGTGCATCGACGTCGACGGAAACTTTCGATTTTCGAAACGCAAAGATGCCGAGCGGGACGGGAGTTTTCACAGCGGCGCGAAACGGTCTGCTTTTCCAGTTAACGACGGTGCGACGACGAGGTATGCTTTTCCGGAAACGAGACGACAAACACTCGGGCCAACGTACAAATCGCACCTTTCAGGAACCGTGTAAACGCGCGACGGGGACGCGGACGCGTGGGAGAAGCGGGACGACAGAGATCGGAAGAGGAGAGGAAAGAAAAACCAGCTCCGTGTCAGCTTGTAAACACTCGATGCGACAGACGCGAGCGTTTCGATGACTTTCGCGAAACGGAAGGTACGCTGAGAAACCGTCTCGACGATTGTCTCTGCACCGAAATTGTTAGAGCGCGACCACGAAACGGCGATCGAATCGGTGGAGGTGCGTCGCGAATGTCGCATCGACGGCTAAATGCTGAAAAGGATCGATGCATCGTTCGCTCGGATAAATCTGTGCGCCGAATTCCGAACGGGGGCTGCGACTTTTCGAAGGAAACGACGACGCAACGGCATGCAACTTGGAACATAGATTGGCGGAAGCGAGACCGAGAAGCTCGCGACGATCGAAAATCCTGTTTGGGAACGAGTCGAGCGAGGAGCTGCGAGCGAGCGACGCGTTCCGCGTGTGCTCGTGCGACGCTGCATCGGTTCGATTCGTGCCGTTACGTCGGAAACGTTCGGGAAACGGTGACGAGCGAATCGGACGCAACCTGTTGCAGTTGCGGTTTTCGTCGCGCGGCATTTCACCCCGATGCCGACGATTCCGCGAGGCAATTAGAAACGCCGACGACGAGGTGTCGGAAGTGTGCGTCGGTACGTCCGACGACGACAACGGTGTCTCCTTCGAGAGCCGTGCCTCCGACGCCCGTCCGTTTCCTCGAATCCTGTTCGAATCGACGAACCGCAGCGACCGGTCGAAACGAGCCTCGTCTCTCGAATCGTTGCCGCGAGTCGTTTCGAGTACCGATCGAAACGATCGTGGCCGATAAGAGGAACAAGACGATTAGCGATTCGCGTAACCGGAGAGTCGGCAAACCGAAAGACAGCACCGGTAAGGTGCATTTGAAGAAAGTACTCGTTTATCCCCCGCGCGGACAGGAAGGACCACCGTTGACGCTTTACAAGAGCAGCTCGAATATCGATTGCGCGGTCAAGGGAAATCCTCGTGTCGGATTTCGTTACGACGTTACCTACGTTCAAAAGTTTCAGAGTCTGGCTTGGTGTCCCGACCAAATTTCCCGCGAGTAACCTTGTCATAGTAATTTATGCCAAACACAGTTGCCGCGAATCTTTTCGTCCGCTTCCGCCGCTCGGTTGTTGCATGGCCTATTCAATATTTACAGTGACGAGCAAAAATGTAAACACACTTCGCTAGTTTTACATAAAATCCGATAATACAGCCTATTTTTCAATTGACTGGTAAAGATTGGGCACTAACTCTTTGCACTCGAAGCTACTTTAACTCCAAAACGAAAAATTTCTTCCGATCTAGAATATTTCCCTTCTGTATATTTCTTTCCATGTTGCACATACGAAAATGGTGCAATTTACATTTACGATACTGAAGTGTTTAGTAATGTAGGATTCTTGAGGAGACGGGGAATTAAATAACGCCTTCTGACTAATAATAAGAGGTATATTTCAAAATGATCCTACGCTAACACGCTCGCTGCTCATTCGCTCGCCAACTCCCACTATCTGATTCACTCTTCCGAACTTCCACGCATCTTATACTCTTTCGACCCCTTGCATTCGTCTCGCTTGCACTCTGTTTCTCGCTTACACTCTGTTTCTCGCATCCATGGCTTACATTCATAAAAACATATATACTTTCCTATCGCTCTGGTCTAAACACTTTTCGTTCGCACCTCAGTCACTCGAGTGTCCCAAACATCCTGGCGCCGGACCGTCGCAACATGATCCGGTCGCCCGCACGCACGCACAACGAACCATTCATCCTACAGTAATTTATCAAATACAAACAAATTTAATAATGCAAAAAATATTCTGAATAATGATACACCAAATTTTAATGGCGCCTAACAGTCGCCATTCGAGTGCTAAGGGCTAATAATTACAAAGTGAATAGAACAAACAAAACACAACAGTTTATTTTCGTTAACCCTTTGCACTCGAAGCTATTTTAACTCCAGAACGAAACATTTCTTCCGATCTAGAATATTTCCCTTCTATATATTTGTTTCCATGTTGCACATACGAAAATGGTGCAATTTACATTTACGATACTGAAGTGTTTAGTAATTTATGAAATACAAACAAATTTAATAATGCAAAAAATATTTTGAATAATGATACACCAAATTTTAATGGCACCTAACAGTCGCCATTCGAGTGCTAAGGGCTAATAATTACAAAGTGTATAGAACAAACAAAACACAACAGTTTATTTTCGTTAACCCCTTGCACTCGAAGCTATTTTAACTCCAGAACGAAACATTTCTTCCGATCTAGAATATTTCCCTTCTATATATTTCTTTCCATGTTGCACATACGAAAATGGTGCAATTTACATTTACGATACTGAAGTGTTTAGTAATTTATGAAATACAAACAAATTTAATAATGCAAAAAATATTTTGAATAATGATACACCAAATTTTAATGGCACCTAACAGTCGCCATTCGAGTGCTAAGGGCTAATAATTACAAAGTGTATAGAACAAACAAAACACAACAGTTTATTTTCGTTAACCCCTTGCACTCGAAGCTATTTTAACTCCAAAACGAAACATTTCTTCCGATCTAGAATATTTCCCTTCTGTATATTTCTTTCCATGTTGCACATACGAAAATGGTGCAATTTACATTTACGATACTGAAGTGTTTAGTAATTTATCAAATACAAACAAATTTAATAATGCAAAAAATATTCTGAATAATGATACACCAAATTTTAATGGCACCTAACAGTCGCCATTCGAGTGCTAAGGGCTAATAATTACAAAGTGTATAGAACAAACAAAACACAACAGTTTATTTTCGTTAACCCCTTGCACTCGAAGCTATTTTAACTCCAAAACGAAACATTTCTTCCGATCTAGAATATTTCCCTTCTGTATATTTCTTTCCATGTTGCACATACGAAAATGGTGCAATTTACATTTACGATACTGAAGTGTTTAGTAATTTATCAAATACAAACAAATTTAATAATGCAAAAAATATTCTGAATAATGATACACCAAATTTTAATGGCACCTAACAGTCGCCATTCGAGTGCTAAGGGCTAATAATTACAAAGTGAATAGAACAAACAAAACACAACAGTTTATTTTCGTTAACCCTTTGCACTCGAAGCTATTTTAACTCCAGAACGAAACATTTCTTCCGATCTAGAATATTTCCCTTCTATATATTTGTTTCCATGTTGCACATACGAAAATGGTGCAATTTACATTTACGATACTGAAGTGTTTAGTAATTTATGAAATACAAACAAATTTAATAATGCAAAAAATATTTTGAATAATGATACACCAAATTTTAATGGCACCTAACAGTCGCCATTCGAGTGCTAAGGGCTAATAATTACAAAGTGTATAGAACAAACAAAACACAACAGTTTATTTTCGTTAACCCCTTGCACTCGAAGCTATTTTAACTCCAGAACGAAACATTTCTTCCGATCTAGAATATTTCCCTTCTATATATTTCTTTCCATGTTGCACATACGAAAATGGTGCAATTTACATTTACGATACTGAAGTGTTTAGTAATTTATGAAATACAAACAAATTTAATAATGCAAAAAATATTTTGAATAATGATACACCAAATTTTAATGGCACCTAACAGTCGCCATTCGAGTGCTAAGGGCTAATAATTACAAAGTGTATAGAACAAACAAAACACAACAGTTTATTTTCGTTAACCCCTTGCACTCGAAGCTATTTTAACTCCAAAACGAAACATTTCTTCCGATCTAGAATATTTCCCTTCTGTATATTTCTTTCCATGTTGCACATACGAAAATGGTGCAATTTACATTTACGATACTGAAGTGTTTAGTAATTTATCAAATACAAACAAATTTAATAATGCAAAAAATATTCTGAATAATGATACACCAAATTTTAATGGCACCTAACAGTCGCCATTCGAGTGCTAAGGGCTAATAATTACAAAGTGTATAGAACAAACAAAACACAACAGTTTATTTTCGTTAACCCCTTGCACTCGAAGCTATTTTAACTCCAAAACGAAACATTTCTTCCGATCTAGAATATTTCCCTTCTGTATATTTCTTTCCATGTTGCACATACGAAAATGGTGCAATTTACATTTACGATACTGAAGTGTTTAGTAATTTATCAAATACAAACAAATTTAATAATGCAAAAAATATTCTGAATAATGATACACCAAATTTTAATGGCACCTAACAGTCGCCATTCGAGTGCTAAGGGCTAATAATTACAAAGTGAATAGAACAAACAAAACACAACAGTTTATTTTCGTTAACCCCTTGCACTCGAAGCTATTTTAACTCCAGAACGAAACATTTCTTCCGACCTAGAATATTTCCCTCCTATATATTTTCTTTTCGTGTTATACAGATGAAAATGGTGCAATTGACTCGTACAATATTGAAGTGTTTAGTAGTTTATTAAATACAAACAAAATTAATAATGTAAAAAATATTTTGAATAATGGTATTAGGTTGTACCATATGAAATGTCCGTTGTGTTCATTTAAAGTTAATCTCAAAAATCGGACGTTTCATATGTTACAACCTAATACGTTGCAAAATATGATAAAAAACCTTGTATCCAATGTTCCACATACTAATACTAATCCTACATTATAAAATACTATTGTAAAGTGTACTTACTGCTGAATCTTCTGTATCTCCGTCGGATCCACAGCACACAATTATTGACTCACGAGAATAGATCCGAATAATTGAACAACAATCACTAAACACCCACGCAACACACACACACACACACACACACTACACATTTTATAAAATCGTGACAACGAACGAGAAGATGTTACTCCGACCACGAATAAAATAATACTGCGATTTTAACCGTCCCCCTCCCACGGACGTGTGATACGAAAACAGGGAATTCCGGGAAATAGGGTCGGCGCCCCGCCATAATTTTTTTACCTTGGTTTTGTATCTAGTGTTTATAGACCCTCAGCGTCTAACCTGCCTAGGATAACCTGACCGTACCACCACCGTGGAGGGGATCATTGTTAAAATCGCAGTATTATTTTGTTCGTGGTCGGAGTGACATCTTCTAGTTCGTTGTCACGATTTTATAAAATGTGTAGTGTGTGTCTGTGTGTGTTGCGTGTGTGTTTAGTGATTGTTGTTAAATTATTCGGACCTATTGTCGTGAATCAATAATTGTGTGCTGTGGATCCGACGGAGATACAGAAGATTCAGAAGTAAGTACACTTTACAATAGTATTTTATAATGTAGGATTAGGATTAGTATGTGGAACATTGGATACAAGGTTTTTTATCATATTTTGCAACGTATTAGGTTGTAACATATGAAACGTCCGATTTTTAAGATTAACTTTAAATGGACACAACGGACATTTCATATGGTACAACCTAATATAACAATTTTTAGTGGCGCCTTACGGTCGCCATTCGAGTGCTAAGGGTTAATGTAGGTTGTATATTATCACGTTTTATATAAAACTAGCGAAGTGTGTTTATCATTTCTTTATATATGTCGCCAAGACCAGGATGATAAACGTCGCGGAGTTATCCCCACTACCGCGGGGCATGAGGGGCCACAAAGCTCGAGAGGCCTTGGACGCCGAGGAGTGTAAACATAACACGGCTCGGATATGTCTCCTGGACGATACACGATGCTGACAAGACCCGTGTTGTGGACATATATCGAGAATCCACCTTTTATTTCAAACCGGCGTGGCATGGCAATTTGGTCGAAGCGACGCGACGGTTCGCCCTCGCTGCCGAGTTTTAACATTCTAAGGAAATAACAACCTCTGGAAAGATGCTAACCAAGCTAATCGAGTAAACGGCAAATTGCACGGTAAATTGCAAAGTCGTCGACGCAAACCGTCGTCGAAGCGAAGCGACTCGAGTCGAGTCCAGCCGAGCCGAGTCTCGGGCAGCGTTTTAGGTGCGTCCAGCACGATTGCTTCGGTGTTTGTTAAATCGTTGTACCGTTTGTTGTAGGTTATAGGCACCTCGATCGACCGAGAGACACTCTAACACCTTACCGTCATCTTGCTTCGAACGATTACCGAGCGGTAGGGGAGAGTTGCAGAATGCGTACCACTTAATTTCGAAGGCAGTTTATATATTCTTTAGTAGGAATTTGAGCAAAAATTATGTTTTGCATCTATGTATTAACTATCGAAGTTGCAATTTAATATGATTTTTTAAATATTTATTGATAGATCATTGTGATATGAACACTTTTATAAGATCATGCAAACAGTACGATTTAGGCAACCGGTATCCTAAATGGTACCAGCCGGTTTCCAAAATTGTACCTCATGTGTTGGATTAAAAAGATACAAAGAAATCATAAGAGAAACTGTATTTAGCGTTTAATTTCAGTTTAATATACAATACAACATAAAAATAAAATGGAATATTACATTACTTAACTTAAATACAACTAGGACAATAATAAATATTGTCTTCTTTCAAAACTCCTCCAACCTTTTTTAATGCAGAAGTAGGTCTTTTTATCAATCAAAGGAGGTGTCTTCTTAACGTTGGCTTTGGAATTTTATACCGCCGAGAACATTCGTTGAATCTGTATTTTTTATTTCTGTAAGCCTCTATTGCTAATTTCATCTGTTCTTCTGTCCATTCACAATATTTTCGCTTTCCGATGCTAAAAAAATGTGAAATATTGTAAATCGTTTATTTTCACGGTAAAATTTGAATAACAATATCTTAAATCGTACTGGTACGATTTAGGAAACCACAGTGTGGTACGATTTAGGAAAAAGACGTCCCGCTAAATAATTGAAGCTAACCTTTAAAACATTATCAGCATGTTTTATAAACTAAATAGAAATAAATAATATAACATAGCTAGTTTTCAAAAATGTATACGACTACCTCAGAAACTGTAGATTTATATTTAATTCAGCCGATTAAAATCGTTTAAAATTGACATCAGACTTGCCTGATTTCTTTGTGCTTCTGTCATTCACAAAACAACACTTCATGCGAATGACTTTTTGGACCTACACTACCGGCCATAAGTGTTTACCCACCCACATATTTTTTAACATTGTAGTCCACGGTTCTACGGTTCAGCTTCAATAACTTTGCTATTTCTCTGTTACTTTTTCCGATGCTATGATGGGACACTATTAGAGCGCGCGTTTCAATCGATAATTCTTTTCTCCCTGACATTATTAGAAATTTTCGCAAAATTCTTTAGGCACGTGAAAATCAACTGTTTACTGTATGAAAGCTTAATGCAGTATGAAATTTGAGAAGACTAAGATACCTGTATTACCTGCGTTCATATTCCCTACTGACCGTTATAAAAATTTCAGAAAAATGGGTTTCTTTACCTGAACTCCAAAATTGTCGTTTTTCATAAAAAGCTGTAAACTCATTTACAGTACCTGATTGTGTATGTACAGAATATTTTGGATGTTTTTTATTAGCCTTATAATTAGGATTTAATGCTACGGACATTTTCATAACAATAAAATACCTATTATTTGAATAGTAACGAAATTTGAAGGTGGGTAAACACTTATGGCCGGTAGTGTACTTCATCGACATAAATAAAAGTTCATATCTTTACCACCAAGAGGCATCAAAATGCATTAATTTTTAAATAAAAGAGGTGGTACGATTTAGGTGACCAGTACGCATTTGGCAACTCTCCCCTAATTATGTAGAACTATCTTCAACGTTTGTTCCGCGCACACGCATACGTCCGTCTCTTTCAAATCGAATATGTATGATATCGTTAAAGTAAGTGTAACGATACGGCACACTTACGGGACACACTTTTTCCAATTCTATTTCTTGGAAAAAACCTGTTCCTCGCGCGAGAATTTCTCCGTTAGCTCCCGAACCGATGTGAACATAGCCGCGCTCCACTATTATGTAACACACCGATATCGCAGAGTTGAATGGTTATTGAAAAACCTGTGTCTGTAAAACGTTCAACGAACGATCAGCCTGTACGCGCCTACGCGCTTGCCGAGCGAGAAAGTATATGCACGCACGCGCACGATCAATTTAGAACCTTTTAAAGTACAACCGCGACTAATATAACGACACGTAGGTACACACAACTTTTTACCACAATCTTCTGTAAAGACTTTACGTCGCCGATAAAAATGTCAATAGCCATACCTTCGATTCCGTGCCGTGCACGCGCGTTCTTTTTTTTTTCTCATTCTATAGGGAAACAACGGGTGATCCAAACCAGCGCTTCTGTCACTGTGGTCACTTTACTCGGGGCTCCGATTTAAGGTCGGATTTTACTAGACCGGGAAACCGGTCGTCTAGTAAGGTCGCTAGATTCGAAAACAGGGTCTAGGGTTTAAAACCGATGGGGCATCAGTGTTCTCGACTATATTTTTGCTCGCCCCGGTTGGGTCATTACCTCGAGCGTCTGACCATTTCCAGATGGCCTTTCGGGAGCTCGTTGACAGTTCCCTGCTGTGAATGGCACAAAAAAAAATGTTTTAGGGCCTTCACGGTTCGTTAGGTAAACTGTCGGTACCTCTCCTCTACAACATGAAAATAGGAAACGTTCCTGCCTCTTGGCGAAACAGCATCATGTATCCTTATATTGTATGTAAATTAAACATACATATATTGTAAAAGACGGGAATAGTTGTTATTTTTTTTTTTTTTAAGAAAATATCCACATTAGGAAGAGGATCATTCCATGTGAATTCGATCATTTTTTGGGGACTACATATATTATAGTACAAGAGAAAGTGGGAGGCGAGGGTTGAGCCGGGTTGATACAGATCTTCAAAGTTTGCCGTTTTGGACGAGTTTTATGAAAACTGCCTTCACAACACCGTTTATAACGCAGTTATTATTAAAGTTGGAAACATTTTCTTATTTTTATCATTATCACAAAAGACTGCTGTTCTTAAATAATTCATCTTTCCTGCGCGAATGTCATTTCTCAATTCAAAAATATTAAAAATATCTTTGTTTTGCAAATTTTACCACCGGTTTAAATCTGAAAAAATTTGAATAAATATATTGGCTGCATTTTATGTTTCTTCATCTTTCTCTTTGAAATTTCGTTTTTTAATTCGCGGAACCGCAAAACTATTTCTTGAACTATTCATTATTTTAGGTCCATAAAATTGCTGGATATTCTTTGGATATTCTGAAGTAAGGGTCGATAGCGAAAAAATGTATGCTGGTCTTAAAGTAATTTACACGTCGCAGAAACTAATGTCGACCAGCATCTGACCTTGTCTGTCATAAAATTTATGGGCTTAAGCTAAGGAACGAACGACATAGCAGGTTGTATCCTCATTATTGCCACCTGTAATACACAATGGAGAATGGTAGTATTGGAAATGGAAGTTTCAATATAATTTAATGAAAAAAGGGTGACACCCAGATAGCACTGGACGGCTTAAAGACGTCTGTTTTACGTCCATTTTTGGTCTGAACGTCTTACGTCCTGAAAAGACGTCTTTAAGACGTCTTAAAGACGTCTCGTAAAAGACGTCGTTTTTAAGTCTCATTTCAGACGTCTTTAAGACGTCTTTTACGAATCGTCTTTAAGACGTTTCATTTCTTGACGTTTCAGTCATTCTAAACTGCTAGAGAAAAGCTTTACAAACTGTACACACGCAATACAATATAACGCAGTTTTCCATCCTTCGAATAGACGTTTATTTATTTAGGAAAGTTAAATAACTAAATTGTTAATTTAGTACTATTATAATATATTACATATATATTCGCAATAGAATTTAGCAATAAATATTGTTTAATAATAAAACTATACATTATATATCACAAATCCAAAATCCAAAATAATATATCAAAATAAATAGATAAATAAATAAATAAGTTAAATAAATAAATAAAGCATAAAATGTTAATGTTCGCGGATATGCTGAAAAACATTCTTTTAATTTATTTTTTTTATTTATAAATAAATAAATAAATTAAATAAATAAATAAAGCATAAAATGTTAATGTTCGCGGATATGCTGAAAAACATTCTTTTAATTTATTTTTTTTTATTTATTTAATTTTTTTGTTATATCAAACATTCAATTTATATTTCTTGTACATGTATACAATATTCAAATTCAATATTTTTCTCACAAGAAAAAATGTGGCTTGAAAAATATTTTTCCAATATTTGACAAACATATCTATCTAATATTTTTGTGCTACTAGGGGTCTGTTTCGGGACGTCTTGAATACGTCTGTTTCGAGACGTCTTAAAGACGTCTTTAAGACGTACAGTTTTTTCACAAAGACGTTCCAGAGACGTTCAGAAGCCGTTCGGAAGCCGTTCGTAGGACATTCAGACGTCTAATAGACGTCTGAACGTCTTTGACAGACGTCTTAAAGACGTCTTTAAGACGTCTCTGTGCTATCTGGGCACGTATTGTTACGCGTCTGTAAAATCAACAATTTTTAAAACCTGGAAAAATCCATTGAGATTCGATTGATAGGTCATCATCATCGGTAAAGTTGTTTTTTTAAACAATACAACATTTCGAGAAACTCTGGCCACGGCCCGGTGGACTCTAACCTAGGACCCCGAGGTGTAAGAGGAAAATTTATGGTTTTGGGGTTCTGGAAGCTAACCCCCGTGGTGTGTGGCATTAGCCTTTGTTGCGAGCATCTTGAGCGCCTCTGGAACACGGTGAACTCAGTATGGCCTAGCCAAAACCCGTGCCCATCCCGGCCACAGTGAACCGGTCTAGTAAAATCCGACCTTTAATCGCGCCGTTTTTCTTCGGCGCGTTTAAACTCCGAGAGGGTGGTCCGCTTCCGTGTCACGGGTCTAATCGACTCGACTCTACGCGCGACGACAGGTAAACGCATAATTGTTCGAATCACGGAAAAAATTTATCCGCGCGGAGAAAGACGGCGCGCGTACACGGTTGGTTGAATCATTCAAATCCCTGTTGCATCCCGTGACCTAAAACCTTTGATCGCGAGCAATGCTGCCCCTTAGGGTTACGCCAACGCGAACGCCAGCGCCAATGAGAAATTTCTGCGAAGCATACCCTCCCTGTACCGCATCCGTATCATCACGAAGTCAACTTATTGTTTCGTGTTCCTGAATATGGTAGCTACGTGAAACGCGGCAGACCGAACGTGAATATTGTCCGCGAATATTGTCGAGTTTACCCGCACCGACGATGCCGGCACGTTCCAGATACGGTTGGCTACCTCCAGATGACCGACTAACAACTTTTCCTAAAAAGACGTCTCGGCTCCTGATTAACGCGTTTACTATTTTCGCACCGTTTTCTCCCGCTCTAATTCGAAAGCAAGATGAAGGAACGATCGTTTGTGTGCCGATCGGTTACGCGCGAAACACAAACGGAAAAGAATATTCGGGTTCTTCGGGTCATTCGGGCTTTACGCGTACAGGGTGATTCGGAAATGCTGGGCAAAACTTGATTACTAATGTTAACACAAAGTTATATCAATATATTTGCTTGTCCGGAAAGTTCTTTTCGTTTTTTTAACAGGTATTATAAATTGGATCAAACGACCTGACATTTTTTGAGCAATTAGAGGAATTGGTTTTCCAAATGATGTGCAAAAAAGATTTTGAAAAAATTGCAATTGCTAAGAATTACATGAGAAATTAAAAATGGCACTTTTCACAACTTTTTTATTTGAACCTGTAGTGAAAATTTAAAATATGCGTTTTGTAGATCTATGTTAATTATACACATGCTGAAAATTTGAGCTACGAATAGTTAAAAGTGGTGAAAATCGTAGTTTTTCACGACTTTTGGTCACTTGTTGCTTAAAATCCAGAAATTCTAACATCTTTAGATGCGTGTCGTTTTTATCCGCATCAACCGATTTCGATGAAATTTTCAGTATGTTTATAATTAACATAGATCTACAAAACGCATATTTTAAATTTTCATTACAGGCTCAAATAAAAAAGTTTTGGAAAGTGCCTTTTTTATTTGCTCTTACAATTCCTAGCAATTGCAATTTTTTCAAATTCTTTTTTGCACGTCATTCGGTAAACCAATTCTTCTAATTGCTCAAAAAATGTCAGGTCGTTTGATCCAATTTATAATACCTGTTAAAACAACGAAAAGAACTTTCCGGACAACCTAATAGATCCAGGAAATGGTTAGTGTCCAAGTTATGGAAGTTTTTGTGCCACAATTTTTTCGTCACATCGTCTTAGAGAAAATGTTGAGCTCTAGACATGCTTCCAAATAATATATAAAATATAAACAAGCATAATACACCTCGATAGATTCCTAATGCTTATAAAAGACAATGTTATATTAACATTGATCCGGAAATAATTAGTGTCCAAGTTATGGAAGTGTTTGTGCCACAATTTTTTCGTCACATCGTCTTAGAGAAAATGTTGAGCTCTAGACGTGCTTCCAAATAATATATAAAATATAAACAAGCATAATACACCTCGATAGATTCCTAATGCTTAGAAAAGACAATGTTATATTAACATTGATCCGGAAATAATTAGTGTCCAAGTTATGGAAGTTTTTGTGCCACAATTTTTTCGTCACATCGTCTTAGAGAAAGTATTGAGCTCTGGACACGCTTCCAAATAAAATATAAACAAGCATAATACACCTCTATAGATTCCTAATACTTAGAAAAGACAAAGTTATATTAATATTAATCCGGAAATGATTAGTTTCCGAGTTATTCCAGTTTTTCTGTCACAATTTTTTCGTCACAACTTCTTACAAAAAATGTTGAGCTCCGCTCACGCTCTCAAATAAAATATAAATTGTAAACAAGCATAATACACCTCGATAGTTTGCTAATGCTTAGAAAAGACAATGTTATATTAAACTTGATCCGGAAATAATTAGTGTCCAAGTTATGGAATTTTTTGAGCCAAAATTTTTTCGTCACATCGTCTTAGAGAAAGTATTGAGGTCTGGACACGCTTCCAAATAAAATATAAACAAGCATAATACACCTCTATAGATTCCTAATGCTTAGAAAAGACAAAGTTATATTAACATTGATCCGGAAATGATTAGTTTCCGAGTTATTCCAGTTTTTGTGCCACAATTCTTTCAGTACATCGTCTTGGAGAAAATGGTGAGTTCCGGACACGCTCCAAAATAAAATATAAATTGTCAACAAGCATAATACTCTTCGAGAGATTCCTAATACTCAGAGAAAACAAGAAAATTCTATTAACACTAGAACTCCCGGATGGGTCAAAATGACTTGCTCCTAATTTTTTCTTTTTGAAATAACGAAATTGTAAATATGTTTTCATGAGAAAATTTTTTAATAAACTTTTCTATCGAAGTAGATGTTTTAACAAAACTGTGGTACGAAATCTAAACAACTGCAATTTTGTTGTTGTTATAAGGCAATGCATGCCAGTTGCATTTACTGCTTGGTAGTTCTAGTGTTAACATAGGTCCGAAAATTATTAGTTTCCAAGTTATTCCAGTTTTTGTGCCACAATAACATAAACGGAGACCGCCAATTACTTCAAAAACATTGTTGATGGCTTTAAACGTGTCTTTAAGACAATGTGACGAGAGAATTCTGGCCCAAAACTTGAATAACTCGGAAACTAATCATTCCCGGACCTATGTTAGCATAACTTCTTGTACTTCTCTAAGCATTAGGAAAAATGTTTCGCCCACTCTGTACAAACACATGCACGTAACACGCGTGTGCGAGGACTGTACGTGCGAAACGAGATTTCTCGTTAATCGGTATCCGGATGCGTGCCACTGTCGTATCACGTATCGCGTATCGCGTATCGCAAATCCTAACGTGTCACAGGATTCTGTAATTTCAAAGGTTGATTCGAGAAGCGAGTATAATCGAACATGTGTCCGATAACATTCGAAACAAGTGACATTCCAGCGATCTTTGTACGTGTACGCGAAACTTCTTCAAGATGAACAACAGGGACGCTCGCGACGAACAACCTGCCGCTGTGCTGGCACGAGTGGCGCAACTTGCTTTTTCTGAACACGACTACACTGCCCGAAATTTCTATAAATCCGCCTGGTTTTTTGGTAAAATCTTATAATTATGTCATAGTAATGAGAAGCTGATGCATCATAGCATTTTTGGATTAACAAACGAAACCATATACATGTTTGCAGTCATAGATATATTCTTTATTTATAAGAAAACGTAAAATTATATAGTTTAACAAAAATCGAACTACGAAATATCCATAAAGCCAACCTTTTTTTAAGTAGATAACATCAATATTAACAAAAATTTCTTCTAAATTCCTAAATTAATACTTAGTATAATTGCCATTTTTTCGAATAACGTCGAAAAGTCGATTAGACATTGATGCAATCAAAGCACGAAGAATTTCTGCTTCGATCGACGTCCACGCTTCGTTCATTGCAGTCCATAACTCAGAAACAGAATTGTACTGTTTACAATTAACATATACTTTTCTTGCAAGTATTCCCCAAAGGTTCTCAATTGGGTTTAAATCTGGTAAACAAGCTGGCCATGTCAAAACCCTGATATTTCTGTTGTCTAACTACGCCTTTGTTTCTCTTGATACATGAACTGATGCGTTATCCTGTTGAAAAATGAAATTGTCAGTCTCAATTGCTTCAGTGAATGGTATTAAGACTACCTCCAACAGCTCCGTGCATTGGGACGAATTCATTTTGTGGTTAATTCGACAGATTAGGGTTTTTTTATTTGCTCTGAATGCAGCCCAAATCATTAATGATCCCTCCACCGAAGTTACGACTCATTGCTACGTTAGGTTCTTTTCTTAAATCGTGGCAATAGTACTTGTGACCATCTGGCCCATCTATGTTAAATTTTTTCTCATCGGAGAAAATTATATTGTTCCATTCTTCTGTTCAGGACATATGTCTTTGTGCAAATTCGAGACAAGCTTGTTTGTGTTGTTCTTTGAGTGCTGGTTTCTCGAGCATTTATTTCCATTTAAATCGCCCTGAACTTTTTCAAATTTGCTGCACACGGCTCGTTGTTATTTGTACTTGTAGTTCAGTTCAAAGTTGTGCTGCACTTTTTGTTTCCCTTGCTGCCAGCCTCATCAATAATGAATATTGTCTTCTTGTCAATTTTTTATTTCCACCTGTATAGTGTTTCTTACCATATTCTTCGCCCAAATTTATATAATTGTCTATTAAAATATACGATCTATTAATTTTTTTCACAATTGATCGATTAGAACACCACATATCTTTATAAGCATCAGTGGATGCCTTCTCTTTAATGGTCAACAACTTGCCTCGTGGCATTCTAATAAAAATAAATACAAATATAATATATATACAATTTGTATGAATTTAAAAATCAATTTTGGTATAAATACGCACATCTAAATTACAATTAAAGTTCCTTAGCTGAGACTCACGTGTTATCCACACAAAATTTAAACACAAACTAAGTGGCTTTATAGAAATTTCGCACTCCCGTTCCGTGACCTTCGACGAAAATGTAAACGGATTCAAGACGTAAACATTTGTGAGAAAGTGGCGTATATATCTCTACTCAGTAGTCAGTATACAATGTTATAGATATTTGGAAAGTTACAAATTTCTCTATATTTTTTAAAAATACACCAAAATGTAGGTGGCTTTATAGAAATTTCGTGCAGTGTAGAAACTCGTCTAGACGTTACACGGGGAAGCATAAAAATTCGAGGGTGTGCACCTAGATTTCTCGAGCCCTCGAACAATCTCGTGACATGTAACAGAGGTTGCAGGTCTCGTGGTTTACACTGATTACAGGCTGCTGTGTTATAATTGTCGGAGCGTTGCACGCACACAGTCGTATCGACGGTTTTCTAAACGGTCCGAACGAGGCGGTATTTCATATCGGTAATTTCCCGAGATGCTGATACAACGTTTCGCGGATTACAGAAGCTCTAGCCGCTTCGATCCTTTCCCTTTCCCGTTCCTGCCGTCAGTGATTATTTCTGTCGGCACATAAATCGATTTTATGCGTGAAAACACGCGAATCCCCGGAACGAATCCGATTCGAAAAGAACGTTGGAAAAACGGCCATACAGCGGACTCGTCGTCGAAGAGAAGGCGCGCTACATTCGACAGTGCAAACACGTTTTCGACAACGAAACGGGCCAAATAGCTCGAAGGCATACGCGGCCGCTGGCTCCATTCTTTTTCCACGACCTTCCAGCAATAGGAAAGTGTGACAAGGGGTGAGTCTGTCACGCATTATGCAGGGTGTTTCGTAAATGGTGGACTAAACTTTGGGGATAGGTCTCTAATGCTTAGAGAAGAAAAAAAAATTATAGTAACATACAGGGTGTCCCAGTTTTTTCCGGCCAAACTTTGCCAGTGTGTCCTACACGCAAAAGTAAGAAAAAAATGTTATATGAACATATGCTCTTAAATGTTTTATTAAGGAGTTATAACTAGACATCGGATGTTTATGCAATTTCCAATTTTTATAGAAACATTTTAAGAAAGTGGAATGAAATAAAATCCTATTTTTAATGGGCACAGCCTTTGTAGATCCAAAGCAAATAAAAATCGTGTTAAATTCTCTCGAATTTTATATTATAGCATTTTTTTAATATTTCCAGAAGCCATAAATGCATAAAGATCCGCTGTCTAGTTATAACTAATAATACAAAATGATAATGAACTGGCATTTCGTCGACACAGCGTACGAACGTATTATGAATATCTCCTACGTTAATAAAAAATGTCGATATCAACTACTTCAGCAAGTAAACATAAGACTTTATGTAAACACAAACAGAGATATTCATAATACGTTCGTACGCTGTGTCGACGAAATGCCAGTTCATTATCATTTTGTATTATTAGTTATAACTCCTTAATAAAACATTTAAGAGCATATGTTCATATAACATCTTTTTCTTTCTTTTGCATGTAGAACACGCTGGCAAAGTTTGGCCGGAAAAAACTGGGACACCCTGTAGGTCCGCAAAATTATTAGTTTCCGAGCTGTTCAAGTTTTTGTGCCACAAAAGTGAAACAAACTCTCGTCACATCGTCTTAAAGGCGTCACCCATGTTTTTGAAGTAATCGCCGGTCTATGTGCACGTTATCGAGGTGTATTGTTCTTGTTTACAATTTATATTTATTTTTGAGCGTGTCCGGAACTCACCATTTTCTCTAAGACGATGTGCTGAAACAATTATGGTAGAAAAACTGGAATAACTTGGAAACTAATAATTTTCGGACCTATGTTAATAGAATTTTCTTGTTTTCTCTGAGTATTAGGAATTTCTCGAAGTGTATTATGGTTGTTTACAATTTATAATTTATATTGGAGCGCGTCCGGAACTCACCATTTTCTCTAAGACGATGTGTGCTGAAACAATTGTGGCACAAAAACTGGAATAACTTGGAAACTAATAATTTTCGGACCTATGTTAACACTAGAACTACCAAGCAGTAAATGCAACTGGCATGCATTGCCTTATAACAACAACAAAATTGCAGTTGTTTAGATTTCGTACCACAGTTTTGTTAAAACATCTACTTCGATAGAAAAGTTTATTAAAAAATTTTCTCATGAAAACATATTTACAATTTCGTTATTTCAAAAAGGAAAAATTAGGAGCAAGTCATTTTGACCCATCCGGTAGTTCTAGTGTTAATAGAATTTTCTTGTTTTCTCTGAGTATTAGGAATGTCTCGAGGTGTATTATGCTTGTTTACAATTTATATTTTATTTGGGAGCGTGTCCGGAACTCACCATTTTCTCTAAGACGATGTGCTGAAACAATTGTGGCACAAAAACTGGAATAACTCGGAAACTAATTATTTCCGGATCAATGTTAATATAACTTTGTCTTTTCTAAGCATTAGGAATCTATCGTTCTTATTTGAGAACGTGTCCAGAGCTCAATACTTTCTCTAAGACGATGTGACGATACAATTGTGGCTCAAAAAATTCCATAACTTCGACACTAATTATTTCCGGGCCTATGTTAACATAGCTTTGTCTTTTTTAAGTATTAGGAATCTATCGAGGTGTATTATGCTTGTTTACAATTTATTCTTTATTTGGGAACGTGTTCAGAGCTCAATACTTTTTCTAAGACGATGTGCTGAAACAATTGTGGTAGAAAAACTTGAATAACTCGGAAACTAATCATTTCCGGGCGTATGTTAACATAACTTTTTTGTCTTCTAAAGCTTTGCCCACCATTTGCGGAACACCCTGTATTTTCTCATTCCCTGCTATTCCCTGTCGTTCCCTGCTGTTTCCCGTGTTCGTGTTCCGCGTTGACTCGATATTTGTCAGATTTGTGAATTCCCTTTTCCTGTCGGAGCGGCGACCAACGTCGACTACAGTTCGAAGCATAGTTTCCAGGGATTCGCAAATTGGGGAGGGTTCTGCCACGAAATGAGATCGAATTAAACTGGCCTCTTTGTTTCGTCAAGCGTTGTTTACCGACGCAGTTTCGCGTAATTGCGTTTACGTATCCGCGTACCGGTAGACGAGTGCGTCTACGAACTTGTGTTCGATGATAATCGTTCTTTTCTTCGAAAAATAAATTCACAGCTATCAAGCTCCGAGTCTCAAGGGAAATTCGTTGGTTTTTTTTCGAAATGACTAACTGTTTGCGATAATTGACTCGTAGTTTGTATCCACACGGTACGCACGCATTATTACACGTCCGTAGGTAGGGGTTGTCTGTCCCGTGTCGTAAGCTGTACGTCGGATGTCGGATGTCAGATGTCAGATATCGGATGACGCATGTCGGATCTGACTGGGATAGATGCGAGACAACGGCAGAAGAATCCTATCAAAAATATCATCCGGCAGACACGAGAAATATTACCAGAAGAATAAGTTTACCATTAAAGATTATACAGGGTGGTCCACGCAATTGTTTCAAGTCATAACTCCGTTATTATTGCATTTACGAAAAAATGCCAAAGGAGAAAGATAAATGGTTCGAAGAGCACTACATCTGTAGGCCTTTAAATTTTTTTTAGATGCAGCAGTGCATGTGCAATTAACAATTGCATCATTTCTTTAAAAATTGCTTTTAAAATTTAATCATTTTTTTGCCATGGTATCCTAATAATTTTTTACGTAGAATGAACAGACGAATCGATCTGTGTAAAAGAAATAAGCATTTCTATTTAAAGAAATGATGCAATTGTTAATTGCACATGCACAGCTGCATCTAAAAAAAATTTAAAGGCCTACAGATGTAGTCCTCTTCGAGCCATTTATCATTCTCCTTTTGGCATTTTTTCGTAAATGAAATAATAACGGAGTTATGTATCCCCTAACCGCGAGGTAAATCACTGTGAACGTCTTTTAACACGTTGACTGCCATGTCACCCATATGTGGGTGACCGAATTATTTGTCCAGATTTTAAAATGAATTTTCACGTTAATATATTCATCGTACCAAATTTGATTAGGATCTGTAAAATGTAAGAAAGTTGGAGGACGACTCAACATCGAACATTTAATTTTTTCAATTTCTATTTCATTAAATAACTTACTTTGATTTTATGGAATTTTTAAGGATTCTAGTTTCGCAATCAAAGTGTTAAGCTAGCGCGACCCTTATCTCGACAATTTCTTTGAGGAATTGTTAAAATTATTTCGTATCGTTCCAATGTAATGGAAGGGACGTGGGAGAGGAAGGGGGAGCATCGGTATTTGACGCCTACTAATTCTATTAATCGTAGCGCAAAAATGAATACATAACTGAAGAAACTCCTTGACGGTTTCAAACGAGTATTAAACTTGCAAATTGCTATGCAATCTTCAATAGGTGACCCCCGCACACCCACCCCTTTCTCGCTCGTTCTCTCTGAACGGGAAAAGCTTTCAAGACGATCGTTAATTTTTTCAAAGCCGCTCAGCCTGAACGGTTCAAGCTGCCATGCCAGCCGGGTGTTGTAGTAAATTTCGTTAGCAGAAAGATCTGCGTTGTATCGCGATCGAACAATAACAGTATGAAAATAAGGCTTGAATTACATGTTTATCGGGTAAATCGAGTCGAGTAAATTCAGCTTCCGCCTCTCCTGGTTTTTCAGCTTCATATCTTCGTTTTTTCCCGTTACTCGATAATCCGAGAAACGTTGGCTCGACGTACCTCGAGTGTTCGTCGCTAACGGATATCCGTCGACGGACTTGCTAGCTCGGCGAAACAAAAATCTTAAAGAATCCATCTCCGTCTCCATCTTGAGACGGTACAAAACTCTTTTTTTTTTAAGTAAACCAATACGATACACGAACGCACGCATTACCTACTCTCCGACTAAAACTAACGCTCGAACGTGCGTATTACAGTGTTTACTCGATATATGTCCAAAACTCGGGTCTAGCCACGGACATATATCGGCCAGGAGATACTATTCCTCGATCCACGCGACCTTACTCACGGGGTATACCCCTCGGGATACTTCTGGGATTTTTATCTTTTTTTTTAGGCATTTGCGACATATATAGGGTAATCATTGTATATGTCATTAGCGCTAGGTTTAAGGGATCCGTCGAAAGGACGGGTTCTAGTATTTTTAATTTACGATTATTGAGATTGTGAAAGTTCATCTACGCATATACAGGATGTTTGGTAACTGGTGGTACAAGCGAAAAGGGGGTAATTCTACATGAAAGAATAAGTAGAAAATATATAATAAACATTTTTCGTTTGGGCTTTGTTTTCGAGAAAATCGACTTTGAAGATCTATCAGGTTTGTGTGGTTTAGTATATGCAGGAAGTAGATTTGGTTGGCCATGATCAGACGCGTCAGACAATTCACTCGAGACTATCACTCGTTTTACCGAATACCAATTCGCCTATGAATGAAAAGCTAAACGTTCGATGACGTGTAACACGACCTAAAGATTTTATTGTCAAAAGAGGAAAATATAATTGGAAAATATAATTATCTGAAAATATTGAAAATGTGTTGTAATAGGATTTCTTCCCAATTTGGTAACCGATTTGTTGACCTTTGAACCTTCCAGTAGTAATGTAGAATCGACATTGAATCGTTTAATGATTTAATCAATTCTTGAGTCATGTTTGCCATCGTGCACTATGCTATAAATATTAAAATTATTCTACCTGGTCGGTCACAAACGTTAACATCGTTATCTAACATTCACGGTGCAAAGATTATCGTGCACTTGGCAGAATATTGAGAGTATTATATATATAGTAGATAGTGGGGATAATTCCGCAACGTTTATGGTCCAGAGCTTGGCGACATATATAGAGAAATCACCGTATATGTAAAAGAAGCTTGTTACATTATAGAGGGTGTTTGGTAACTGGTGGTACAAAAAGAGAAAAGGGGGTGATTCTACATGAAAGAATAAGTCGAAAATATACAATAAACATTTTTCGTTTGTGGCTTTGTTTTCGAGAAAATCGACTTTGAAGATCTGTCAGGTTTGTGTGGTTTAGTATATGCAGGAAGTAGATTTGGTTGGTCATGATCAGACGAGTCAGACAATTCACTCGAGACTATCACTCGTTTTACCGAATACCAATTCGCCTATGAATGAAAAGCTAAACGTTCGATGACGTGTAACACGACTTAAAGATTTTATTGTCAAAAGAGGAAAATATAATTGGAAAATATAATTATCTGAAAATATTGAAAATGTGTTGTAATAGGATTTCTTCCCAATTTGGTAACCGATTTGTTGACCTTTGAACCTTCCAGTAGTAATTTAGAATAGACATTGGATCGTTTAATGATTTAATCAATTCTTGAATCATGTTTGCCATCGTTCACTATGCTATAAATATTAAAATTATTCTACCTGGTCGGTCACAAACGTTAACATCGTTATCTAACATTCACGGTGCAAAGATTATCGTGCACTTGGCAGAATATTGAGAGTATTATATATATAGTATATAGTGGGGATAATTCAGCAACGTTTATGGTCCAGAGCTTGGCGACATATATAGAGAAATCACCGTATATGTAAAAGAAGCTTGTTACATTATACAGGGTGTTTGGTAACTGGTGGTACAAAAAGAGAAAAGGGGGTGATTCTACATGAAAGAATAAGTCGAAAATATACAATATACATTTTTCGTTTGTGGCTTTGTTTTCGAGAAAATCGACTTTGAAGATCTGTCAGGTTTGTGTGGTTTAGTATATGCAGGAAGTAGATTTTGTTGGTCATGATCAGACGCGTCAGACAATTCCTATCGAATAGCATGCTGCATTTCAAACTCGATTTTCTCGATAACGAAACTTCGGATGAACAAATTTTATTCTATATTTTCGACTTATTCTTTCATGTAGAATCACCCCCTTTTCGCTTGTACCACCAGTTACCAAACACCCTGTATATTATTGAAAAAATGGCTCGCGTTAACGGAGTCGTTAAACCGCTAATAGATTGTTTTCGAAAGAATCATGAAGATCGTAATCGCACATCGATGTTGCGTGGCAAGCTCGTTTAAGGTGTCCCCTCGGCGGGCAAAGAGCTCGAGAAATAACAGAGAAATATCCAATTACAAAGGGATTAGTAACCGGTTAACTCGCAATGAGAAAATTCGTTGCTTATCCAGACGTCGACGACGACGACGACGACAGAAACGGCGACGGTCAAGACCAAGAACGAAGTTGTATATCTTCGGGACGGGCTAATCGCCGATTTACCGCACAATTTTCTCGAATTTACCAGTCTTCCGCATTTCGAGACCCTGACCTCTCCAGCTTTTCATTTAGCGACTCGAGTCGTCCCGTTTAAACCTATGGGCACTTATGGTCCTTACGGTCCTACGGGAAATGTCCCAGGTAGGTTGTTTTCCGAGTTTCATCGGTTACCCATCACCCTTCACACGAGGTACACCCTGCGGAAGTGGGGATAATTCCGCGACGTTTATCATCCAGGCCTTAGCGTCATATATAGAGAAATCACTGTATTATGTTTACACTCCTCGGCGTCCGAGGCCTCCCTAGCTTCGTGGTCCTTCAAGGGGGTAGTGGGGATAATTTCGCGACGTTTATCGTCCAGGCCTTGGCGACATATATACAGAAATGACAGTATTCGCCTACATATGCATGAACGAAACGATTCCTAGTCGAGCACAAGCAAATACTACACGCGATCAGTGGTATAAACTAGCATGTATCGGACGGCGGCGTCGAGCCTCGTGTCTGACCGATACGGCAATGGTAACTGGGACACTTTCGTCGAAGAATTTCGCAAAGTTAGAAAAACGGAGATTAGGTTGAATTCGAGGGAGAAATTTCTCAAGAATGCCGGTCGGAACGAACTCTTTGGTCATAATAAATTCTATGCTACAGGTAATAGCATCGCGAAACTTTTAATTAAGAATCGTAACGGGTTGATGCCGAAGATATAGCGATCCGGACTAGATAGCATCCACCGTTACATTGTATTTACGATAAGCGGAATCTTTCCTCGAACTCGAGGTGAGCGCGTAAACAGCCGCGCGGGCGTATTTCTTTTCGTTGTTGCGTCGAGTCGCACCAACAACCGCTGAAACGAGAACGAAGAAAGCAAAACGGAGAAATGATTAAACGAGCCAAAGGGAAAGCGAAAGAATAAAGGAAGGAGGAAACGAACAGTCGACTGATTATCTAGGAAATCAAGATGTAGCGATCCCGCCGCGCGATCTTCAATTCGCTCTCCCTTCTTCCGACGGTGTACCAATGCACAATCCTACAATATCCGACCAGCGTGCGTTGCAAGTTTGCGGCAGCCTCTTTATACGCGGACAAATTATTCGTAATTGCAAACGGGAAAATATTCCGGTAGGGCTCGGCTTCTTTCCGACGCACTAGATTTACGAGACCCGTCGAAACGACGGACTCGAAATTTCTAAATTTACAATTGTTAAGAGTGCGAGGACGCACTTGCGAAAAATCGGTAGGTATAATTCTAAACCGTAAAAAGATTAAAATAGTTTAACCCATAGGCATCATAAGGGAATATGAAAAGAAGGCCTTTATCACCAAACTTTTTTTTTAGTTATGTTTAAGTACAAAAATGACTACAAGTAAAAGAACTTCATATTTCAGCATTGTAAGAAAAAATAAATTGAGCGCATATATACGCACCGGTGATAGTGATCAGGAAAATTGAAGGTATATATACGCTAATGATGCAAATGAGTTAACAATGTCGATATACTATTTTTAACATATAATTAATCAGCAAAATAAATTTTTAACTAGCTCCTATAGATTGCAATTGATGCGCAAAAATTTTTCATAAAGATCCGCAGTCTACATATTACGATAAAAATGGCTGGGAATCTAAATAACTACAACCCTGTTATTTTTACAACGCAATGGAAAATAGTCGCTTTTAGTGCTCCGTAAACCTAGTGTTAAGAACTTCCGAGCCGTTCTCGTACCCGCTCTTCTCCGAAACTATCTCATCACCTAGCGGGCAAAGTGCAATCTCCCAACGAAACGATACGGTTCCACATTTTTCGACGACTACGTCGAAAATTATAGGTGCGTTTGCAGCCAGATTGCATCGCCACCAATTGCAAACACCGTGTACAGTGATTTCTCTATATATGTCGCCAACGCCTCGACGATAAACGTCGCGGAATTATCCCCACTGCCGCGGAGTATACCCCCGAAACTCGAGAGGCCTCGAACGCCGAGGAGTGCAAACATAATACAATGATTTTTATGATAGGCTCATAATATAACAGGTCGTTGGATTCGTCTTGACCTGGGCTATCACATAGCTATAATAAAAATATATCATTCCATTTAAAAAAGCTTCGATCGCCTTGAAATCTCAAAAAATGTAACCTTGAACAAATTTATTTGCCTATCACAATATTTGCCCCTCCGAATCAACTAATGTTTTCCTCTGAAATTTTCTTCTATCATAAAGAACAAACGAGATATTATAGATTGCTCGAGTTAGGTGAAACACCCTGTATATGTCGTCAAGGCCTGGATGATAAACGTCGCGGAATTATCCCCACTACCACGGAGTATACCCCCGAAGCTCGAGAGGACTCGAACGCCGAGGAGTGCAAACATAATACAGTGATTTTGATGATAGACTCATAATATTACAGGTCGTTAGATTCGTCTTCACCTAGGCTATCACATAGCCATAATAAAAATATATCATTCCATTTAAAAAAAACTTCGATTACCTTGAAATCTCAAAAAATGTAACCTTGAACAAATTTATTTGCCTATCACAATATTTGCCCCTCTGAACCAACTAATGTTTTCCTCTGAAATTTTCTTTTATCATAAACAACAAGCAAGATATTTTAGATGCTCGAGTTAGGTGAAACACCCTGTATATGTCGTCAAGGCCTGGATGATAAACGTCGCGGAATTATCCCCACTACCACGGAGTATACCCCCGAAGCTCGAGAGGACTCGAACGCCGAGGAGTGCAAACATAATACAGTGATTTTGATGATAGACTCATAATATTACAGGTCGTTAGATTCGTCTTGACCTGGGCCATCACATAGCCATAATAAAAATATATCATTCCATTTAAAAAAACTTCGATCACCTTGAAATCTCAAAAAATGTAACCTTGAACAAATTTGTTTGCCTATCACAATATTTGCCCCTCCGAACCAACTAATGTTTTCCTCTGAAATTTTCTTCTATCATAAAGAACAAGATATTTTAGATGCTCGGGGTATATCCCATGAGGAGCTACGAAGCTCGAGAAGCCTCGGACGCCGAGGAGTGTAAACGTAATACAGTGATTTCTCTACAAGTGTTGCTGACATAGATACACTACCGCTCAAAAGTATCCGGACAATTGCGAAGTATCGTTATTAGTAGACATCGGATGTTTATGCAATTTCCAATTTTTATAGAAACATTTTAAAAAAGTGGAATGAAATAAAATCCTATTTTTAATGTGGACAGCCTTTGTAGATCCAAAGCAAATAAAAATCGTGTTAAATTCTCTCGAATTTTATATTATAGCATTTTTTTAACATTTCCATAAGCCATAAATGCATAAAGATCCGATGTCTAGTTATTAGCATTGCATCAAAGTTATTTCAGTGCCTAAAATAGTGACCAAAATCGATTATGATTAGTTTCTTGTGAAATATCTGACGTTCTAAATTAAAAATTACGTATATACAGGGTGAGTCACCTAAAATTTCCACCTCAAATATCTTTGTTGTTTCTAAAGACACGTAAAGTATGGTAAGGACAAAGTTGAATGGTACAATTGGGCTGACACGATGCTATAAAAAAATTTTGTTTTTACGTCATTTTCTTAGAGATATCAAGGTCACCTTAATTTTTTTTTTAACACTAGAAAGACGGGAGCTTAGTATATACCTATATTGCCTGAAAGCAGTCAAAATGACTGCATTGTGAAAAAATAACTAATGCGCAAAGAAATTTGTTTAACAGTAATTTTTAATATATTTTATATCACTTACAGTCATATAACAAGTTATTAATAAGTATTAGCAATAAAAAAAATGAAATTCAAAAGCAGTCAAAATGACTTGCTTAGGCAATCTAGTGTTAAACGGAACCACCCTTTTTTAAACACCTAAAATGATAGTCTTTTCATTAGGAATTCAGTGACAATAATTATTCCAAGGTCATTCAAAATTTTTTATAGCATCGTGTCAGCCCCATTGTACCATTCAACTTTTGAGTTTGTGTCCGGCTACTTTTGATCGGTAGTGTATATATATCGAGAGTTCGGTGTATTTCGTTCAAACGACAAAGCGCAACGGGGGCGTCACAGGTACGTCTAGTAGTGTGTGTTCGCCAAGCGACGCGCATCGGTAAGACACTCGAACTCGGGCTCGAATTCTCGTAGAATTTACTATACGAACGACCTAGACGGGTAATTATAAAAGCACGTGCGGCGATGTTTAATTCGGTAAACGTTCTGCGGGAAGAAGACTGGCGGGTACCGTTGCACCGAGTGCCGAGCGTCGAGTGCCGCGTGCCAAGAGTGCCGAGTGGCTCGAGAACCGACAGGACCACGTTGAACCGAGAAACGAGAAGCGAGAAGGGATTCAGAGGTGCATGGCGGTACGTTCAATTATCCCGGGCGATGGACAATTCCGAACGAAAGTTTACATTCCCAGAGGTAACCGACTAAATTCCGTTCCAACAAATTGAAGCGCCGTATTATCCCGGTAACGAAACGACGACGCCCTTTCGAGCGTACCGAACACAATATTTTTGTTAGTTCGACACCGGTTTCGAGCGCGTTTCACCCTCGAATCGTAAAACTACTCGTAGATTCTCGCCTTTGCTTTCTACCCGCCACCCCAGTCGATGTTATGTCTGAACGTTTTCTTTTTTTTTTATGAGAAATTGTGCACCCACCTACGAGCAGGCGGCTGCCAACGTTACCGATTTCCAGGAGTATCGGTAGACGCGGTACCGCGCAACCCTGCGACGTTAAAATGCTTCTCGTTCGTGCTCGTCCGAGGCGAGCGTTTCAGTGCCTATATACGTCCACAGAGAGATACACATATATATATGTGTGTATATTGTATGCCGATAATACGCAACACGACGATACCTATTGTTTCGAAGGAACTTTACCTTTTGTGGAAAATGTACGAGATACGTGGAAATACCCGTGGTACCCACCTACGGAAAAGTATGCGGCACAGTCTTCCGCGAACGGATACGTGTACGAACAGTGTGCGCTCAAAGTTTATATGAAAGAACACGCCACGATGACAGAAACGAATGAAAAATTACGGAAAACGTTTGCGAAATGCAACTTTTTATTTTCCAAAGACGAAGGAAATTAAAAACGTCGTGCATGCGCGAGCGCGGGCTACCACCCGTCTGCTCGAAACTTTGCCGATTCGATTCGATACTGAAGAACCAATCGCTGTCTACCAAAGTTAGGGTTGTGCGTATCAAAGTAGGATCCCGGAGGGGACACGGACCATTTCTTGGAATTGACGTTTCAATTATCGATCTGCACCGTGTCGTTGCTCGTGCGTAATCGTTGCGGCTTCCTAATTCGTGATTACTCTTTAAAAAAAAAAAGAAAAACAGAAAGGAAGACAAATCGGATGATCTCCTACCTTTCTCAGGTAGACGGAAAAGTATCTTTCGACCAGGCCAGGGAAGCGGTTTGCTCGGACGATCGTCTCGAAACGAAGACGAGTCTCTCTTCGGTTCACGGAACAGAACGGATCAAGCGGTTCAAAGGTAAGACCTTCTCGACGTGACGGACAACGATGAACTGGCGCTCCGCGTGCTTCACCTTATACATAGGCCGGCGTAGTGACGTCACAGATCAGTGGGACCAATCGGAGAGCAGAGTCTGCACCACCGTTGCGTTAGGGACAGAAATCAGATCGCGTACCCTTTCCGTCATAAATACCTGTCTGCCGGACACGAGAAACTTGCGATTTGCGCTACACAGTGACTCGAACAATTGATCAAACGTTGGAAGAAAAAGAAAACAAGTCACACAGTACACCTTTTTTAGAATCTTGCTTAAGTCTGTTGATATATATGAGCCCCTTAATTGACAAGTGAATCAAGTCCATTTTCTTAATATTGTAGAAATTAGACTTCCGTGTAATATCGTACAAAAAATTCAATACACAATGTAACTTTATTGTAACCACATGTCATTATCACTGAAAATAAAATCCATATTGTTTTCAATAGTAAAGAAACAGTAAGGTAACGAATAATGAAGTGCCATTATTGCACTGAATTGTGATACCACTTTTGTGTGAGAAAGTGACTTACGCCATATGGCTATTAATGTATTCATAATCATAAGTTACACAAATGTCATTTTTAATGCACTACAAGTTTGCTGTATACTATGTATTAAAGAAATTTATTCGTTGCTGGATTCTTCACCAGTCTCTTCAATTGTACTGGTCTTTAATGCTTGACAAAATGCATGATGAACTGGAGGGACAAATTTCAGCAAATCTATCATGTCCTTCTTTTTGGCCTCAGAAACAGGACGCACAGATGGATATAAATTTTCCTGCATTATATTTTTCAACTGCAATGGCCTGCCACACCAAGCACGCTGAATATTTAATATTTCATACTTAACATCCACAGAAATCGTAGTTTTATAAAAAATATCAAACTGTTCTCCGCGTTCATAGTGTAACCAGTGAATGGTGAACCAATTTACAGTTTGTCGTAATGTATTTTTCTTATGCTTTGTTATTGACCGTTCTAGCTGTTTAGTTGAAAAAAATTCGTTTCTTTTCATTTCATAAACCACAAACTTGTTGGAATGTCGAGCAGTTTTCATACATCGATACCAATCTTCATGGATGTAAATAGATGTATGGCGTGCTGCAGATACAACACATCCAAAATCTCAATCATTCGGTAAAAACGAATGTCCTGATATTAAGAATTTCTGTTCTATAATCTTCGCTGCAATATCATCACTTTGCACTAATTTTACCAGAGACAAAGCTATTTTTATATTACGATTTTGTCCAGTACAAGAATCACTATAAATAATTATCTTATCTTTATAACCAGCAACAGATTTAATATGTTTAACTAAACATGATGCTATTTCTTGTGATCCTCTGGATGCTAATGTTTCATCCGAAACATAAAAGTATCCTTTATTTTCACGTAAGTCGTGAATACCGAGATTATAACAATACATATTTCTCTTATAGTACGCATCAGAAACTGTTAATATTGGAAATGGTAATGCTTCCTGTAAATCGATACTACATACATAAATATTATTTGAACACTTTGCATTTTTTATATCCTCTTTCATAGAATTACGTGCTACTTCTGCTTTTCGTAAATGTAACTCATGTTCATCTTCAAGTTTTTTAATAACTTCTTGGTCACTACTTACTGTATCTAGTTTAATTTTATATTCATCGCATTTCTTGCATGTGTTTTTCCGCGGTGCTTTAAAATGTAGATTAAAACGCGTATTAAATATATCTCGATACATGTGCTCTTTTACTGATAGTATGTTTAATTCAGAGCATTTTTCATTATACAATATATACATTTTATGAATATTGAGATTTTCATTTAGATACTGTCGGTTTGGATTGTGTTCACGTGTGTAATGAGATACATTAGCAGGAAAACTTTGAATATGATCACAAACATTTTTAATAGTATCTTCGCTAAGTTTACGCGGATTTGCTGCTTTATCTCTATTGTCATTTCCAACAGTTTCACCTTCTGCATGTTTTATTATAGCTCTGTTCACGCGTCCCTCACTGACACCAAAAGTTTGCAAAATAATACTTCTTACATACAACACTGGTAGAGTCATCAATATTGGGTAAACAGTACACGGTACTGCTACTTTTCATACATCTACTTTCATCTCGTGGTCGTCTTCTTTTTATAGGTACACTATGTATAAGTCTACAAAGATATGCATTTTGTGTGTCAAAGGATCCTATTTTCCAAAAAATTATAGAAGTGATTCTTCCGTGTTTCTTCATCAACTTTGTCTGTACATTTTTTCTGGCATCCACAGTCTTCGTTTTCAAACTTTTTCGCAGGAACTATATTATTGTTCCGGTTTACGTATTCTGCACCCGAATTACGAAGTCGTTTTGCAACATTCCTAGCCCAGCCATCACTATTTCTTACTCTTTTCCGACTTTTTGTACGATTTGCGTTAACGTTAATCATTTCGAGCAAATATAATATATCACAATGTTACTGATACGGAAGCTAATAAGATGCTAAACAGTTCTAGAAGTTCATGTATAAACATGAATGACCCTCGTCGGTTTTAGTAAATACGAAACGATTGTCGCGTATACTTATACCAGTTTCCTTTAATCGAATGTAACAGTATAGTAAGTCCATATGTTCCGTGGAATAACGGAGTAAGTCAAAGAGATTGGACTTATGCCATTATTCAAGATATTGTTACAGACACTTTATTTAGGATGTAAAATTGAATCTTATTTTTTATTAGCATAAAACAAAGTATACACAAATTAATGTGTTAAATAAAACAAGTATTCTTAATACTTACTATTTCTGTAAAAACCCCATTTTTCGTAATTTTGGACTTATGCCACTTGTCAACTAAGCGGCTCATATATATATAGGGTGCGGCCGAATAACATGTACAAGCGGACACGAGGTGGTTCCTTATGGAAAAATAAGAACAAAATATGCAATAAAATTTTTTCATTTAAGGCTCAGTTTTCGAGAAAATCGAGTTTGAAGATCTGTCAGGTTTGCGTGCTTTAGTATATGCAGCAAGTAGATTTGGTTGGTCATGATCAGACGCGTCAGACAATTCCTATCGAATAGCATGCGTATTCGCTGCATTTCAAACTCGATTTTCTCGAAAACTAAGCGTTAAATGAACAAATTTTATTCCATATTTTGTTCTTATTTTTTGCGTGTTACGAATTATTAGGTTGTACCATATGAAATGTCCGTTGTGTTCATTTAAAGTTAATCTTAAAAATCGGACGTTTCATATGTTACAACCTAATATATTCCGTCCATTATTTGATCAATTATTTGTGTTAAGCTCAATTGTGAGAAATTTTTATATTTTTGGCATTCCTTAGCACAAATATAATTACTGGTAAGTCATAACGTTATTTTTAAACATTCGAGAATACATTTGTGATAAAATAATAAATAAACAAAATATTTTTAGTCATATTTCACAATGAGACCAATAAAAACAAGTAAAATATCAGAAATTAAAAAGTTGTTAATATCTAGACTTTCTCATCGCGAGATTTCTAAGAAGGTACTGTGCTGTGTTGGTACTGCGTCTTCAGCACGTAAACCTTTAAAAAAAACATACTAAAAAATAAAGCAGGACGAAAATCAATGTTATCCACTACCACAAAGCGATTAATCGTACGATCAATCCGTGATGGTAGCATTGATAATGCTATACAGATGCAAAAGAATTTAGTCACCCACCATAATATTAACCTAAGCGCTGAAACAGTGCATAATGCACTGCGAGAAGTGAATTTAAGAGGACGTGCAAAAATAAAGAAACTTCTTCTTACAAAGCGGCAGAAGAAGCTTCGACTGCTGTTTGCCGAAAAATATAAAAATTATAGAGATCTCGATTGGGCACGAGTAATATTGTCAGACGAGACGAAAATTAATTGTTTTGGATGCGAATGGACATGGCGACGAAATAAAGAAGAAATACGGTCACATTGCGTTCATCCAACACTGAAATTTGGTGTGTACCGACGCACATTGTGCCAAATGGCCTTTTTAGCTGGACAAAATTAACTTTCAAATAAACAAAAACTAACTGTAAAATAACATAATCTACATAATCTAAAATAACCATGTATTAAAACCCTTGAATATTAAAACTTGAAATTCTTTTGTTGTATGTTTACAGAGCGTATAAACTTAACCTAAAAGACGAACACCTAACCTATAAATGAATGGGCACATTTCCATACGCGCTAGAAATATGTTAAAATGTACTAAGGAGTGTTTAAATTTCCTATATATGGTGGATATAACATCTCAAAACATGTATTTTCACTTTAGTAATTCCAAATTATCGATAACATTCCTTTATTTTTGTAAATTAAGTGTCAAAGACGGTACTTATTTTTCCACAGAAACGCGAATGTTACTACTCTTTGTTAATGAATTAGTATATGGACGACGTTGGACCACGCGATGATTTTTACATGTAATAAAGTAGAGATTCTCTACTTTATTTTAATACCAAAATTGGCTTGCAGAAAGTTGCAGAACTATACTAATTTTTACAATGAAGTTACGTCGTTTTACGTTCACGCTCGTGACAATCATAGCTCGGACCGGGCGTTTCGAACGCAGCCGATGCCACTTAGCGGTTTGTTTAGTCTACTCGTTGAAACCTATGGATTGGTCTCATTCATTGTATATTGAAGGAATACACAATGATAAGATCCCCGAGTTTTCCTCTGAACTTTCTTCGTATGAAAATTCGTTTCTTCAGTCTCGGAGCGATCAGCGTGCAGTATACATCTCACTTGCGTTTTTCTTATATCTTTCAGTTTCGTTATTTTTATCGTTGTTGTTGTTGTATTGATTGTTGTTAGTGTTTTATTTGTTACGTTATCACTTTATACGTGAAAACGTTATAACAAAATCTTCCTTAGATATAATCAGGTACGTTGAATCAAAACATTTCATTCCTTATAAAAATTATGTAGTAAACAATACTATGAAACAGAGTTGTCATTTATAAAGTGAAACCTTATACTAAACCAAAGAATAATTCTTTCCCGTTAGAATATATCTGAATCTCCAAAAAGTAACATTTACTATAATTTTTCCAAAATTACATTCTTTTTCTCCCTAATTAAAAATGACGTCTTCTTTCATAATATCTACTACTCGTTAAATCATTCTGTGTTACATAGATCCATTACTAACTATGTTGTATTTATTATTCAAATATAAATCACTTAAAATATATTGTTTAATTAACAAACACCAACTAAATGTTGTAAAAAATGAGTAATTATTCATACTTAATACAACTGTAAACATATTAATCGATAAATATAGAAAAATATGCGATTTAGAATTTTTGTCCAGCTAAAAAGGCCATTTGGCACACTGTGCGACTTGTCACGTTGGTTTTTCTCGAAATTCGCCCTACTCCCTGTACTATATAATTACCAATGTACAATGATCCATCCGACAAGACGGATTTCATTTTGTTTCGCGTCACTTTTCCAGGTTGCCGTGCCGGTACCACAGCGGTGGTGTACGATCGCAAAGATATCAGGCGGAAATGAAGGATCATTGGATAAGATTGTTAATGCGCAAAGTACGACAGCGCCGGGTAACGAGGAAACATTGTTAGTACCTAACATAGTTGTTTCTCTACATTGTACTCGGTTAATGCGGTTGTTACAGGAATTGAAATGAATATTCATACCGGTTCACCATGTTATGTGTGCCCAAGACACGATAAATCCCAAGTTGCACGAAACCGAGTTGATCGAGGAACGATGCAACTTTGATGGAGATTGCCAAACGATCCTTTCTTGCCGGATCGGAAAATTCCAAGTGCATCGGTATACGGGCACGCGTGTGCCTGTGCTCGAAACGTGCACCCGGGCACAAGAGCGACAGTTGCGATAGAGGACAGTTGCGATAGAGGACAGTTGCGGTAGAGGACAGTTTGATCGGAACAGGTTTCCGTCTCGCGTTACCCTCAGCAAATGAGCCGTTCATTGCACAAATCGATTAACTCTGTGAAACAAAAAGTTGAGAAATGCGATGGATGTACATTGTTTTTTTAGAATAAATTCAAATAAATATTGTAGAATGCATAGATACGGATGTAGCTTTCATCTAACGGTATATAAAATTATTAAGAAAGAATAGCCAAAAAATAATCGTCAGTAATGTTACAATTTTTATGTGACTGGTGGAGTTAATCGATTTGGCAAGTGAAGAAAGTCATAAAGTTATATTCAGTGTTTAAATTTTTACGTTTTTTGTTACAGAAAAAGTTAATTATTATATATTTTTATTACAGATTTTCCATAAAAATGAATATTAACAGTTCTGTTATAAGTGATTATTTGTGATTAATTCACGAAGCGATATAAATAATGTCTCCTTCATCAGATGTACGCGAGGACTCGTCATTTCGATTTGTTGGCAAGTTTTTATAGTAATCATTAGACATCGGATCTTTATGCATTTATGGCTTATGGAAATGTTAAAAAAATGCTATAATATAAAATTCGAGAGAATTTAACACGATTTTTATTTGCTTTGGATCTACAAAGGCTGTCCCCATTAAAAATAAAATTTTATTTCATTCCACTTTCTTAAAATGTTTCTATAAAAATTGGAAATTGCATAAACATCCGATGTCTAGTAATCATGTTTAACAGGAGGTATGAGCTTTCTCCTTTTTCCCTTGTCACAGTTCTACCTTCAGGATATAATAAAGGCTGATCTAGATATTTTTCAAACTTCATGGTCTACTTCCAACAGATTTCCTTATATTATATTAATGGCATTAAATTCTGAATCTTCATTATAGTCATATTTGAATTATACGAAGTGGGGGGGGGGGGGTTTGGACCTTTCTAACTTTATCCTGCGGCAATTAGACTGTGACTAATTTATTTTACTTTAATTCTGATATGACGGCACTAAAAAATGTACCGTTATCATTTAGCACTTGCTAGTGCATTTGAGTTGCATGATTACAACGATCAGAGTACGGAGTTAATAAAAGTGGCCTCTGAAATAAATTGTTATTCAATGGCTAAAAAAATTTAGTCGTTCAATGGTGTTGATCTTTATTATTCAGGATTATGAATAGACAGCGGATCTTTATGCAAAATAAACATTTGCTACCTGAATTCCAACAAATTGGAGTGAAATAGAAATTTATTTTCCTTCTCAATATGTTTAATAAGTTGGAAATAGTGTAACAGTATTTTTAAATTCTTCTAATAGTTTCACTGTTTCAAATTACACCCACTCGTTTTTGTCATAAAGATCCGTTGTCTAATTACGAATATAGAAAGTTATGATTCAGTTATTATTCAGGATTACGAATATAGAAAGTTACGCTGATACCAAGTGCTTTGACACTTAAACCTTTGCACTCGAAGCTATTTTAACTCCAAAACGAAATATTTCTTCCGACCTAGAACATGTCCCTTCTATATATTTATTTTTCATGTTACACATACGAAAATGGCGCAATTTACTGATACAATACCGAAGTGTTTAGTAATTTATTAAATACAAACAAACTTAATAATGTAAAAACCATTTTGAATAATGATACAGCGATTTTTACTGGCGCCTTACAGTCGCCATTCGAGGGCTAAGGGTTAAATTTAAGATTTTTCAAAAAGCAGAGTTAACCCTTATGTGGGGGCAACCGGGTACCCGGGTACCCCTTTCTATGTTTTTGCTCTAATAATTTGTTATGTTTTTATGAAGATATCGCAAAACCGCCCTGGATCCCCATTATTTAGAAGGTTCTCTGTCGATTTATGGTTACAGAATTAAAATTAATGCAAAACATATTAAATAATAAGGCTTCAATCTTATTTATACGGTTGTTGGGTAACCGGGGTACCCGGGTACCCATACATAGAAAGTGTAGTTGGATGCTTATGAAGGGAAGTTTTACAACACAATCATACAACACACAAATTTTTTCAATTGGTATTATTTTATTATTAGTATAGTTACTATTATTAACCAATAATAGGACAATTTTTACAAACTGTCAGAGTATTTGCGTGTTCGTCGGAAAACTGGTTTTATACAGTTTTGACAATATTTTCGTGTCTTTCTACGTTTTCTATCAGGGTCAGCTTGGTATATATAACATGAGCCTACAACTCTTTTTCGTCCAGTTTTATCTCGTTGTTGTACAGTGCCTGAAGTTGAAGGAATGTCGGTCATTGTTGGTGACTTATGCAGCATGCTTTCTATTGCTAATTTACAAGAGAAACGTCTCATCACTTGAACATTGGTTGATCGACTTCTAATTATTGGAAGACAAAGTTCCTCTCCCACTTGGCGTAAAAATATTCGGCGATTATTCGATTTGTTAGGCAACATATCGTTATTAGAAATATATATGATGTATGAGGCAAGAGCAGCAATGTCAATTATGTAAAAAAAAAATGCTAATGGCAATCTGTTAGTACGTCTTTGTCTACTGTATCGTCTCAAAATTTGATCCATCATGTCGACACCAGATTTTGTTTTATTATAGAAGTGGACTATTTCTGGTTTCCTCTTTGGCCCAGAAACAACATTATCATTGTGCATTGTGGATAGTAATACAACAAACTTTTCTTTTTTTTTTTTGGCACATACGAATATATTGTAACATTTTGGTTGTGACGAAATAAAGTTGAATACTGTTGTACTGTTGTGTAAGTCGAAGAGTCAAATACCGTACGTCCACATACGAATAGCATAAAAGTTTGATCTTAGCATTGAGTTATACTATTTTTTGAAGCAGTTGCTTCACTTAAACTGTTTAAAACAATACTTAGTATACCATAGACAAAAAAACTAAAAGTTATGGGAAAGCATGAAAGTAAAATTGTCACTTTATTTTTTATATATCGGCACCGAACGCTCGGGGTACCCGGGTACCCCGGTTACCCAACAACCGTGAAAAGTTTGGTTGCCCACATAAGGGTTAATCAATTTGTGGCAGTGAAACGGCTCAAATAAAGATAGCGGCGCCATTTGGTGAAATAGATATTCCGAAATCGCGGGAGCAGATGGCTCGCTTGATTTCCGATCGAGTCGAACACGAGTATCGCGTTAGCGGTGTTTGAACTGAATCGATGCGATTGTAATTCGTGCGTTATCTCCGACCGTAGGACACTTTCTGTTTCTATTTCGATTCCCCGGCGGGTAGAATGATCGTCGTCACCAGCCGGACGGAGGGATCGGAAAAAGGCCGGCCCGGAGAAGAGAACGGAAGAGAAGTTTTTTGCCGAGCGCGTTCGAGGACATTCGGTATGCAGTTTCTACGAGAAGAAACTGGCATTAGTTACACGCTCGATCTACCATGGTCGCGCGCCGTTACCATCCTCCGAGAGGGAAAATACACCCTGGTGGCGTGGCGTGGCCGGCTACTGCTTGCGCATTTCGCGATTCCTCGAAAGAATAATTTCAACTCTACAATTTTTATGCGTCAGTTTTGCAACGCAAAACAGCCCCGGTCTTCCGGTTCGTACGTCCGTCGCGCGTTCGTTCCTCTTTCAAAGAAACAAATTGAAACGACCGAGAATCGGATCCGGAACCGTTCAAGTCAAATTACCGATCGATTGTCTTTCCACAGTTTTCCCGTATCTTCCGGTGTACGTGTACAGGGTGTAAAGAAATGTTTGGTCTTGATAAGTGTAGGCGTATTCTACATCTTCGGATCGATGAAGATCTGTAAAAAAAAATTGCCGCAAAATTGTCCTTGACCTTGAAATTCAAGGTCAAATTTTTTTTTTATTGCATTGTATTCTACTCATCTTGAGGATAAAAAGTGTCAAAGGAATCATGGGTCAAAGCTCGACCGTTCTTATAAAAAATAATACTACATTTATTACTAATAAAGCAAGCAGTACTATTGTTGTTTATCTGCTGTTTATCGGAAATCTAACGTAATCGATCATAATCAATATTACCTTCTAAGTCTTAAAAGATTTTCATCTTCTATTTCTTCTTCTAAGCCAAGGAACCGATCCATTCTGATTAATATTTCTTAGAGTTCCTATATAACTGTTTATAGGAACACATTTCTATAGAGTATAAAAATTTATAATCTACGGAAATTTTTATAATCTATAGAAATGTGTTTCTATATTCATTATGTAAATACTTGTACATTCTTTAAATAATTATTTTAACAATGAAATATTGAAATAATTCACATAATGTATGTAGAAACAAAATTTGAAAATTTATTCATTTAAACCATTATTTTACTTGCCTACGCAGGTGTGCGAGACGCTGCACGAAACGGCAAAAGTTGCGCGTGCAATAAACGTGCGTGAAGACACGCGAACAACCCGTATGAAATATTTACAAGCTGGAAATGGAACGCGTACCGATACCATCGCACCGAAACAACACGCCCGAGTCATCGGCGAACGAAATCAAGAAAGCCACGGCAGAAATCGAACGATGGAGAAGAAAAGGGAAATGTTATGAAACGTCTGGATCAATCGTTGGGATATTTCGCACAAGATAGAGGCACGAGCATAAGAATCATAGATACAGTTTTATTAACGCATTGTAGGGGAGAGTTGCCGAATGTGTACACCACTTAATTTCGAAGGCAGTTTATATAATCTTTAGTAGGAATTTGAGCAAAAATTATGTTTCGTATCTATGTATTAACTATCGAAGTTGCAATTTAATATGATTGTTTAAATATTTATTGATAGATCATTGTGATACGAACACTTTTATAAGATCATGCAAACAGTACGATTTAGGCAACCGGTATCCTAAATGGTACCAGCCGGTTTCCAAAATCGTACCTCATGCGTTGGATTAAAAAGATACAAAAAAATCACAAGAGAAACTGTATTTTGCGTTTAATGTCAGTTTAATATACAATACAACATAAAAATAAAATGGTCCGGTTGTCAGACCGAAAGTGTCGGATTTCTTTTTAAAAAAGAATAAAACCACTTTTTGCCAGCCATTTTAGTGTTCTGATTAAAGTGTGGAATATTATTTTGCTCCACAATTTGATACGCTAAGCGTCGAACATCTGTTATGTTTAAACCAAAAAATGAAGATTCTAGTTCAATAATGTGGTCAACTAATTCTTTTTCAATACCTGCAGATATTGTTTGTATGGCTCCAACCTTTTTTAATGCAGAAGTAGGTCTTTTTATCAATCCAAGGAGGTGTCCACTTAACGTTGGCTTTGGAATTTTATACCGCCGAGAACATTCGTTGAATCCGTATTTTTTATTTCTGTAAGCCTCTATTGCTAATTTCATCTGTTCGTCTGTCCATTCACAATATTTTCGCTTTCCCATGCTAAAAAAATTTGAAATATTGTAAATCGTTTATTTTCCCGGTAAAATTTGAATAACAGTATCTTAAATCGTACTGGTACGATTTAGGAAACCACAGTGTGGTACGATTTAGGAAAAAGACGTCCCGCTAAATAATTGAAGCTAACCTTTAAAACATTATCAGCATGTTTTATAAACTAAATAGAAATAAATAATATAACATAGCTAGTTTTCAAAAATATATAAGACTACCTCAGAAACTGTAGATTTATATTTAATTCAGCCGATTAAAATCGTTTAAAATTAACATCAGACTTGCCTGATTTCTTTGTGCTTCTTTCATTCACAAAACAACACTTCATGCGAATGACTTTTTGGTCCTACTTTATCGACATAAATAAAAGTTCATATCTTTACCACCAAGAGGCATCAAAATGCATTAATTTTTCAAGAAAAGAACTGGTACGATTTAGGTGACCAGTACGCATTTGGCAACTCTCCCCTATTTGCGTTTGGTATAACGGGAGACTGTGAAACTTGCACTTATTATTCCGCCGCCACTCCTCTAAAACTCTAAACGGGATGTTACCGTCGTACCTCGAATAGTAGAGCTACCTTGAATCGTATACTCGGCGTGTATTCGATTATAAGTATACATATTTATGGATAATAGTACTGTTACGAGCCGAGGGCCAGGGCAGTTAACGCGTAGACCGAGGTTTGTTTGCTTACACAGGATTAGGTTGTCGTGGACTAGTCTATGCCTGTTTCATCACCGATTTGCTCACTACATACTATAGGATGGGTAAGCGGAAGGAATTGGGAAGTCGTAACGTTTAACACGTTGACCGCCATGTCACCCATATGTGGGTGACGAAATTATTTGTCCAGGTTTAACCCTTTGCACTCGGCGCTATTTTCATTCTAAAACTATATTTTTCTTCCGTCTTAGAATATTTTCATTTTATTCGTACGAAACTGATCCGATTTCCACATACAATATTTAAATGTTTAGTAATCTGTTGAATACAAATTTCGTAATGGAACAAATATTTTGTAATATTTTTTGTAATTTCTTTGAAATAATGCCAGAATAATTTCTAGCGGTGCTTCAGAGTCACCACTCGAGTGCTAAGGGTTAAAATGAATTTTTACGTTAAAGTATTCACTGTACCAAATTTGATTGGGATCTGTAAAATGCAAGAAAGTTGAAGAACTGCTCAATATCGTACATTTAATTTTTTTTCGATTTTTATTTCATTAAATAACAGTTTGATTATATGGAATTGTTGAGGTTTCTAGTTTGGCAGCCAAAGTGTTAATACTGTATTAAATTACACACGATTTGGTGTAAAGTTAATTTGGTTAAGTTCGAAGACTAGTCAATAAGGTGGAGTGGGGTAAGTGCACCCCAGTTTTTAGTAGGTTTGACTTTCAACCCAAATATCTTGAATTTGTTTTATAATAATTTAACATTTATTGATATCAACGAATACTTGAGTTAATACTCTTTAATTAACATTGGCAATAATGCCAATTCCACTTGCATATTTTAATTTTTTAAGAAAATTGTAAAAAAATTGCAACAACTGTGCACTTTCCCAGAAAATGGGGCAAGTGCGCAATCGACAGTTAAAATCTATTTGATGCCTTATATTGTATGCTACGAGGCAAGAGCATAACTATTGATACATACAGTCGGGAACAATATTAAGTGGACACTTTTAAAAATTGCATAACTTTTTTAAAATTGATCCAAATGACTTGATTTTTTTCAGATGTTACACTGATTAGTTTGCTAGACAATGAGTAAACAAAAATTTCTTTAGATTGCAATTGGTTCGAATGATAAAAAAATGGAAAAATGATGATTTTTTCACTTCTTTGTGTAAACCTATAATGATAATTTAAGAAATGCGTTTTGTAGATTCCGGTAACGTATATGCATACTGAAAATTTCATCGAAATCGGTGTACGTTGTAATAAGGTACAAACGTTTAAAGATGATCACATAAGGGCGAAATTCCCTGGCAAGGTCGAAAATCTGCGACTTTCACCCTTAAACCCTAATATTAAAAAGTTTGTAGCTCATTGCAACGTTGACCGATTTCGATGAAATTTTCAGTATGCATATACGTTACCGGAATCTACAAAACGCATTTCTTAAATTATCATTATAGGTTTACATAAAAAAGTTAAAAAATCATTATTTTTTCATTTTTTTATCATTCGAACCAATTGCAATCTAAAGAAATTTTTGTTTACTCATTGTCTAGCAAACTAATCAGTGTAACATCTTAAAAAAAATCAAGTCATTTGGATCAATTTTAAAAAAGTTATGCAATTTTTAAAAGTGTCCACTTAATATTGTCCACGACTGTATGTGTGCTACAAAATGCTTTTTACCGCATTCAAATATGTCGTTTCGTTTTGGAGTAAAGCAAATAAATAATATAAATAAATGAATACAAAGGGATTAGTAAAATAAGATCAATATAAAAAAAATAAGAGTCCGTATAAGAGCCTCTTATATTAATAAGAGTCCGTTTATGCACTTAACCCACTCCACCTTATCACACATATAATTATTTTCAATTTTTATTTCATTAAATAACTTACTTTGATTTCATGGAATTTTTTATGGTTCTGGTTTGGCACTCAAAGTGTTAAATATATTATTGATACACCTATATATATATATGGGAAATACTAGTTACTGGAATTCAAAAGGATATAGAAATGAGTTTGAAGACTCGTATGTTTGGCTATAATATAATACAAAAGTAAAACAATTGTGTTGTGCGAAGTATTATCCCGGATACTAAGTTCCGTTGCTCCCGGTTTTGAGAAATGCGGTGGTTATGTTAACTAACTTGCCTTGAATAACGGAGGTAGCGGTTAAAGAATTGATTCGAAGGGGACTATGAACCCGATCTCACGACGCTTTCAGACTAACCCGTTCATGAACAAAGGACCCTTTATATAGTCCGATTTTGTTTACAAAGAAGGCAGTGGGGGTATGGAAAAATCTGGAAGGCATCCCTCCAAACTTTCCCTTAACATTATTTGTCCAGGTTTTAAAATGAATTTTTACATTAATATATATTCATTGTACCAAATTCGATTCGAATCCATAAAATTCAAGAAAGTTGTAGGACTACTCAGTATCATACATTTAATTTTTTTCAATTTTTATTTCATTAAATAACTTACTTTGATTTCATGGAATTTTTCAGGTTTCCAGTTTGGCAGTCAAAGTGTTAATGCGTAATTGTTTATATGGCCCGGATCTCCTGCAGGGAAAAACATGTGGTTTCAAGAAGGGAGTAAGAGACACACGTAAACAGAGCCTCCGTACGTAACATTACAGGGTGTAACAAAATTTAGTGTCATGGTTTTGACAGATGGTTGTACACCTTCGGATCGGTGGAGATTTGTTAAAAGAAATTGCCGCAAAATTGATTTTGACCTTGAAATTCAAGGTCAAATTTTTTATGCTTGTATCGCATTCTACTCACCATGGGGACTAAACTTGTCAAAGGAACCGTAGGTCGCAACTCAACCGTTCTCTTATAAAACAATGTTAAATATTTTAACGTCGTCTTCCGTTCCTCGGGTTTCTCGTTCTTTGCCATAGAATAGAACCATCAAGGTTTATCGCTCTTAATAGTCGTGCTTGATCACCGGCTTCGATATGGCCACCATTATTACGCAAACAAATCCTTAGTCTTTCTTCCAAATTTTTGCGAACTTTTTCGTAAATGTTCGGTATAGACTGCACACGGTGAAAAGCGTCTTCAATTCGTGATTTTAATTGCTGCATAGTTCTTATTGGCGGTCCTGTCCGGTTAACAATATGCTTCACTGCTCCCCAAAAAAGAAGTCAAGAGGCGTAAGGTCTGTGGAACGTGGCGGCCACAAATGAGGTGCAGGTCTTCGTCCTATCCATCGACTTCCAAACATTTCAGATAACTGAAGACGACGTTAAAATATTTAACATTGTTTTATAAGAGAACGGTTGATGAGTTGCGACCTACGGTTCCTTTGACAAGTTTAGTCCCCATGGTGAGTAGAATGCGATACAAGCATACAAAATTTGACCTTGAATTTCAAGGTCAAAATCAATTTTGCGGCAATTTCTTTTAACAAATCTCCACCGATCCGAAGGTGTACAACCATCTGTCAAAACCATGACACTAAATTTTGTTACACCCTGTACAAAGACTATGTCTAGAAGACGAGAGTTGCGCTCAAGTTACTGGAGGCAACTCCAGCGAAGGACGGTTGTTCTGATCGGCGAAATCCCAGGGATCGGACAACGACGCGGAAGAAAAGCCGCGGGCCAAGACGCATCCTTGCCGACAAGGATCCTTGGCTGTCTGGTTTCGCTGCGAGACGAGTTATCGCCGACCAAGGATCCCTTATCGTCGAGGCAGCGCAACCCTCGGGTCGAAACCGAATAATTTTCATTGCGCCGTTCAATCTCTGTCCGATCCGATCGGATCCGATCCAGCTATTGTTATTTCTTATGCGAATCGACTGGAGATCTTCGAAATGAAAACGGTAAAGGAGAGTAGGGCTTGCTCCATTAAGGTCGGATTTTACAAGACGGGTTTCACCGTGGCCGGGACGGGCACGGGACGGGCACAGGTTATCCTATACTGAGTTCACCGTGTTCTAGAGGCGCTCAAGATGCTCGCAACAAAGGCTAATGCCACGCACGGGGGTTAGCTACCTGAACCCCAAAACTGTATACATACTTTCCTCTTACAGGCGGCCCTCGACTTTCGCACAATTCGTTATTTCGCACATTTTTAAAGATTCATCTGTTTAACCCTTATGTAGGCAACCAAACTTTTCACGGTTGTTGGGCAACCGGGGTACCCGGGTACCCCGAGCGTTCGGTGCCGATATATAAAAAATAAAGTGACAATTTTACTTTCATGCTTTCCCATAACTTTTAGTTTTTTTTTTGTCTATGGTATACTAAGTATTGTTTTAAACAGTTTAAGTGAAGCAACTGCTTCAAAAAATAGTATAACTCAATGCTAAGATCAAACTTTTATGCTATTCGTATGTGGACGTACGGTATTTGACTCTTCGACTTACACAACAGTACAACAGTATTCAACTTTATTTGGTCACAACCAAAATGTTACAATATATTCGTATGTGCCAAAAAAAAAAAGAAAAGTTTGTTGTATTACTATCCACAATGCACAATGATAATGTTGTTTCTGGGCCAAAGAGGAAACCAGAAATAGTCCACTTCTATAAGAAAACAAAATCTGGTGTCGACATAATGGATCAAATTTTGAGACGATACAGTACACAAAAACGTACTAACAGATGGCCATTAGCATTTTTTTTTTACATAATTGACATTGCTGCTCTTGCCTCATACATCATATATATTTCTAATAACGATATGTTGCCTAACAAATCCAATAATCGCCGAATATTTTTACGCCAAGTGAGAGAGGAACTTTGTCTTCCAATAATTAGAAGTCGATCAACCAATGTTCAAGTGATGAGACGTTTCTCTTGTAAATTAGCAATAGAAAGCATGCTGCATAAGTCAGCAACAATGACCGACGTTCCTTCAACTTCAGGCACTGTACAACAACGAGATAAAACTGGACGAAAAAGAGTTGTAGGCTCATGTTATATATACCAAGCTGACCCTGATAGAAAACGTAGAAAGACACGAAAATATTGTCAAAACTGTATAAAACCAGTTTTCCGACGAACACGCAAATACTCTGACAGTTTGTAAAAATTGTCCTATTATTGGTTAATAATAGTAACTATACTAATTATAAAATAATACCAATTGAAAAAATTTGTGTGTTGTATGATTGTGTTGTAAAACTTCCCTTCATAAGCATCCAACTACACTTTCTATGTATGGGTACCCGGGTACCCGGTTACCCAACAACCGTATAAATAAGATTGAAGCCTTATTATTTAATATGTTTTGCATCAATTTTAATTCTGTAACCATAAATCGACAGAGAACCTTCTAAATAATGGGGATCCAGGGCGGTTTTGCGATATCTTCATAAAAACATAACAAATTATTAGAGCAAACATAGAAAGGGGTACCCGGGTACCCGGTTGCCCACATAAGGGTTAATCCTCTGCGATCGGATGTCCTCTCTCAGGGGACATCAAACTAGTCATCAGATTACAATGTTGTTCGGATCAAGAAAACAAAACAGTTTCAGTCTTGCATTACGGCGTGCGCCAACGTGTTGTGTGTTTTGCTGATTTATTTGTTTAAGTTTAAATATTTCGCCCTTATAAATTGTTAAACATGAGTCAAAAACGGGAAAACTGCAGTGTCGATACGAACAAAAAGAAATTAAGGACTCGTAAACTTCATACGATCGAGACAAAGATGGAAATAATTAAACGTTCTGAAAACGGTGAATCTTTTGCTGCAATCGGACGTTTGTACGATTTAAACAGATCTACGATATGTTCAATTTTGAAAAAAAAGAGTAAAATTAAGGAATACGTTCAAAATTGTGGAAAGATATCTTCAAAGATTGTTTCCAAAAGACACAGCATAGCGATGGATGAAATGGAAAGATCTTTGTCATCATGGATCGATGATCGACATCAAAATAATGTCCCTCTGAGTTTTTTCAATTATTCAAGCTAAGGCTCTTAGTTTGCATGAAGATTGGAAGACTAGATTAAATGAAGATTCTAACACGGCATTTCAAGCAAGTAATGGCTGGTTTGACAAATTTAAAATGAGATGTTCTTTACATAATATTAAATTCACTGGAGAATCGGCCGATGCAGATGAAGATTCTGCGAAAGAATTTATTTCCTTATTATCCAAAATTATTGAAGATGGAGAATATTCTCCTAGTCAAATGTTCAATGTAGATGAGACGGGTTTGTTTTGGAAAAAAATGCCTAATTGTACATTTTTATCGAAGGGAGAATCAGTTGCTCCTGGACATAAGCTTTCCAAAAACCGATTGACATTACTTCTTGGTGGAAACTTAGCTGGTGATTTAAAATTGAAGCCATTGTTAGTTTACCAAGCAGAAAATCCCAGAGCATTGAAAGGGAAAAATAAAGAATTGCTTCCGGTTATTTGAAAATCAAATAAAAATGCCTGGATTACTGCGTTAATATTTAAAGATTGGTTCACTCAGCATTTCGTGCCGACGGTTAAACAATATTGTAAAAATAATAATTTACAATTTAAAGCATTATTAATCTTAGACAATGCTCCAGGACACCCAAAATCTCTGCAGAATTTATACCTGGAAATCAATGTTGTATTTCTTCCTCCCAATACTGCCTGCCTCATACAGCCCATGGACCAAACAGTGATAGCTACGTTTAAACGATATTATATGAGGACAACAATGGCTAAGGCCATCAAGGCAACTGACAGGCAAGATTGGCAAACATTAACAGATTTTTGGAAAAATTATAATATTTAAGAACGCAATAAATAATATTGGAGACTCGTGGGCTGAAATAAAAGAGTCGACAATGAAAGGTTCCTGGAAACAATTATGTCCAGAAATGATAAGCGATTTTATAAATTTTGAAGAAACACCGGAAACTCTCTCTCACAGATGAAATAGTTACCTTAATGAATGAACTAAACTTGGACGTCAACAAAGAAGATGTTAACGAGTTGATTGAATCTCACTCAGCACCGCTGTCAAATGAATACTTAATTGAGCAACAATTGAGTAACAGTGAAATACGCAATGAAAGTGAGGAAGAAGAAACTGATAAAAACGTCAAGACTTTGACAATTAAAAATACGAATGAAGCCCTCACGCATCTTGACAAATGTTTGACTATCATGGAAGAATGTGATCCCAATGGAGAACGTATATCTCAAATACGTAGGGCAATTGAAAAAGACACAGCATGTTATAGAAATCTTTATCAAGAAAAGAAAAAAAAGGGTGGTATTTAACTAACTGTTGACAACTTCCCAGATAGCACAGAGACGTCTTAAAGACGTCTTTAAGACGTCTGTCGAAGACGTTCAGACGTCTATTAGACGTCTGTATGTCCTACGAACGTCTTCCGAACGGCTTCTGAACGTCTCTGGAACGTCTTTGTGAAAAAACTGTACGTCTTTAAGACGTCTCGAAACAGACGTATTCAAGACGTCCCGAAACAGACCCCTAGTAGCACAAAAATATTAAATAGATATGTTTGTCAAATATTGGAAAAATATTTTTTAAGTCACATCTTTTCTTATGAGAAAAATATTGAATTTGAATATTGTATACATGTACAAGAAATATAAATTGAATGTTTGTTATAACAAAAAAACTAAATAAATAAAAAAAAATTAATTAAACGAATGTTTTTCAGCATATCCGCGAACATTAACATTTTATGCTTTATTTATTTATTTATTTATTTATAAATAAAAAAAATAAATTAAAAGAATGTTTTTCAGCATATCCGCGAATATTAACATTTTATGCTTTATTTATTTATTTCATTTATTTATTTATTTATAAATAAAAAAAATTAATTAAAAGAATGTTTTTCAGCATATCCGCGAACATTAACATTTTATGCTTTATTTATTTATTTATTTAATTAATTAATTTATTTATTTATTTATAAATAAAAAAAATTAATTAAAAGAATGTTTTTCAGCATATCCGCGAACATTAACATTTGATGCTTTATTTATTTATTTAATTAATTAATTTATTTATTTATTTATAAATAAAAAAAATAAATTGAAAGAATGTTTTTCAGCATATCCGCGAACATTAACATTTGATGCTTTATTTATTTATTTAACTTATTTATTTATTTATCTATTTATTTTGATGTATTACTTTTCTGTGCACTTCTTTGTTGATGGAATATTTCACTTTCCCTTCGAAAGGACCTTAAAAAATCACATTTAGAAATTTTTATGCAGTTGGCGGGATTCGAACTCGAGACTTGCCGTTTACTAGATGATGTGTTTCTGCGATTCTATTGCGAATATATATGTAATATATTCTAATAGTACTAAATTAACAATTTAGTTATTTAACTTTCCTAAATAAATAAACGTCTATTCGAAGGATGGAAAACTGCGTTATTTTGTGTTGTGTGTGTACAGTTTGTAAAACTTTTCTCTAGCAGTTTAGAATGACTGAAACGTCAAGAAATGAAACGTCTTTTACGAGACGTCTTTAAGACGTCGAGTGCTATCTGGGTTTATAAAGGGAATACCCGAAAGCACTTAACACGCCTCTTTACCTTCATAATGTATACATATTGATAGAATAATACTTTAAAACACAGTTTTTGGTGCATATTTTTTTACATCCCTCTACTTTCGAACATTCAACATTCGCACACACTTTCAGGAACCAATTATGTGCGAAAGTCGAGGGCCTACTGTACCCCTCAGTATGGTAAGGACTGGTAAGGAAAACCCGTGCCCGTCCCGTGCTCGTCCCGGCCACGGTGAAACCCGTCTTGTAAAATCCGACCTTTACTCTGGAGAGGCTGTAACGGCCATCGAATTTTCATCGACTAGATCCCGCGGACGGGCTACTGTGTTTGCAAAGCATGCGACGACTACAATTAATTCGCTTTAGCAGTTCGAGATGTTCTTGCCCAACCACGTTCTCGCGCGCAGGCGAGAACCTACCGGTTAAATGGAATTATTGCAATTTCGTGTCGGAACTTGATAACGTTCGAGGCAACGTAATAATCTAAGAAACCCGTCCCCTCGCCGAATTGGAAAATTGTCGTAAGCTTTTGAAAATTTTGCTCGCCCAACCCCATCTCTGACGTTGTTGTTTCGATAGACGGACCGATCGGAGTACCGGTTCTTGTTTCTAATTTCTTTTTTCCTCGGGGAAAGGGCACGAGTTACGTTGAACGAGCATTTTCTTTTGCGTCGACAAGTAATACGAGCACGGAGTTTATTTGCGAGGCGGCGAGGCGGCGAAGCGGACGAGTCGGACGAGCTGCGAGAGGGTGATGAGACGAGGTCACGTACAATAACCGTAGGTTCGCGGCGATAATACCAAGCAGAATCAACTTGTCCGCCTCCTCTTTTCTAATTCGCGCTCGCAAGCGCCTACTATGTAGGATCGTTTTCTTTGTTACTATTTTTGAGTAATCTATGCATCTTCTTTCGTACCCGAGCCGTGTACAGTAGAACGTATGTGTATATCGAACGGGCACGGTACTTTGTTGAGAATAACGGTTGTAATATGTTTAATAAAAGACGAAAATATTTAAAAATTGATAAATACGTAGAAAAGTTTACGGCTACAAAGGATGTGGGACTGTAGACTGTAGGTATGTAGTACATGTATGCGACTTGGCGTTTTATTCGAAAGCAGAAAAGTTAAACACGATTGTGCATCTTTCTGCAAAGGTTTTCCATCTTCAACGATGATATTCAACGATATTTTTATCGCTGTGACATTTATTTGCATTCTCCCTTGTAGTTCCCATAGAAGCGTGAACGAAACTTCAGGTAAAACATGCCTCGACGAGACAACCGTGGCAACAATCCTTTACCGTGTAAATACTAAATACGTATTTTATTTTTTATTCAGAGAGAGAGCTTTGGATCGTCTCTGATCCATAAGCCAATACATATTTCCTTTCGATCTGTGGCGCCATCCGTGGCGAAACGCTGAAACCGGTAGCCAAGAATACCGACCGACCACTCAATGTATTTTTCTGTCTCGCATCCTATCGTATCGGCCCGAAATATAATATTGTGGAACTAATATCCTTCAACGGCGCTGTTGCTGATAAAATATAAAATCTCATATCGGGGATATTCTAAATAATCGTGCAAATAAAAGAATGTTAATCAGGATTATATGAAATATGTAACTATCATATAAATCTTATATACAAAATCTCTAATTAATATAAATTAAGTATAATATTATTTGTAATGATACGTATTTCATTTTTTTCCAATTTTGTAGTTGCAAACTCTAGTTGTAAAAAACGGAAAATCCCAGATAAATTCTGTTCCCTGCTAGAAGCTGCTCGGTTCTGTTCCCTACTAGAAGCTGATTGGTTCTGTGCCATGCTAAAAACGGCGTTGTCACGAAAGTGGGAACGCCGAAACCCCGGACGCGAACACTCTCCAATCCTCTCCTGTTACTAAGGATGGTTCAATTATCTGACCTTATGGATTGTATAGTTGTACGCGAATTCGAAATGATTTATTCATCTATGTCCTATCGATTCGACACTCTGGACAACTTTTGTGACTGATTTTCACTGGAGTTCGGAAAGAAACCGTCTTATTGGTCAGGAGTACACAGCTGGGTCACACGCATTCTCGCTATTCGCTGAAAGGATTACTATCACTACTTTGGGCATATTGCATCTGTACCCTGTGCCCGACTGTGCCGTGTCGTACCGTCCTCCGTCCCGCGTCTTGTGTTACATACAGATACAGATTGCACGCGTACACGCTCATCCATGATTCGCTGTCGGTAACCTGCGAAATGTCAACACGCGCTACAGCGACTTGTAGATTGTTGTAGGCTTTGTAGTCGTAGTTAGCAACGTCTTGTTAGCATACATTTGCTAACGTTGTCGTCGATCGCTAGTTAGCTACCTGGTCGCCACAGTAGCACTTGAGTTGACAGATAAAATGGTCGCGTGTGTTGATCGGCCGATGGATACGTATTATCGAAATTAACCTCGCTGATCGGTGAAAAGCGTGAAATCATCGAGTCGAGAAAAAAACGGTTGGAAATATTTTCAAGCTTATTCGGAAGAGATCACGATGGATAGTTCCGAGTGTGCCTTGAAAACCAACGAGGAGATTATAGACGAACTTACGAAAGACCTGGAAAAGTCGTGTATACGAGTAGACGAGAACTGTTCGTCGGTCAATAAAAATGGAAAATCGGACGACGGTAGCGAAGATCTGCCGAAAGAGACCGATAAGCACGTGGAAACTAGTTCCCAGAACGAAGACAGCTGTAATGCCAAAGTTCCTCAGGATCTAGACGAGAATCGTTTGCGAGATTTTGTCGACGAGGAATTACTGAAAGACAGAGAAATTGGTCTCACTGAAACCGAAAAACAAGTTTGTTTTAAGATTCTATCTTATTCTATTCTATTATACGCTTTATTCCATGATATTTTAGCTCACTATTAATTTTGGTTCCTTTCAGTCCCTCAGAGACCAAGCGGAGAAGTTGAAAAACCAGGGTAACGAACTTTTTAAAAGCGGAGAGTACATGGAGGCGATATCGACTTACACAGAGGGAATACAAACGTGTCCGTTGGCTTACGACAAGGAGAGGTCTATTCTGTACGCGAACAGGGCAGCTGCAAAGTCAAAATGTTTGGTAACATTGTTACACAAAAGATATCGTTGATAACATATTTAACTTTAGAGTAGAACCACCTTCTCCGTATCTAATACGATCGATAAACTGTTGGTCGCTTAGGAGAAGGAATCGGCGATAGCGGATTGTACCAAAGCCATAGAATTGAATCCGACCTATGTGAAAGTTATCCTTAGGAGAGGACAGTTGTACAAGGAGACTGAGAAGTTGGACGAAGCCTTGGAAGACTTTAAAAAATTAAATTCGTTGGACCCCGATAACGCGGAGTGGCGGCACGAGATTCGCGTAAGTAGAGCCGACCAAACGAATTTGCGCTATTCAAGGGTCACGCGTTATAAATAAAATGCATTCGTACGTTTATAGAAATTGGGCCAGCTGGTAGAAGAAAGAAACGAAAAGTTGAAAACCGAGATGCTGGGCAAATTGAAAGACTTGGGAAACATGGTGTTGAAACCTTTTGGGCTGTCCACGAATAATTTCGAGTTGCAAAAAGACCCAAACAGCGGAGGCTATTCCGTTAAATTTAATCAGAACGCGAGTTAATACAGCCAGGTTACTCGAGTTCGAATATATTTCTATAAGTCGCAAATTATTTATAAATACTTCGTATGTAAACGTTACTCGAACGCTGTGCTTCTTCTCGCCATAAACATGAACATGTTACTACGTTAAACGATCGAAATGTTTCCGTTGGGATTCGCAAAGTTTTTGTAACATTTATTTTGAACGTTCGCGAGAATCTTGTATTTACCGAAAACGACACACGTGTTCAGTCTCTCGTTGTCCGGTGTCGTTTCGGCGTTACCGATTATAGTTCTTTTATGCGAATAAAATGGAAAACGCAGTTACCGGTAGTTTTATTCCATCCACGGACCAATTCTAGTATCTTTGGTAGTAGTCGGAGGCCTTTGTGCGTTCAACACCTGCATCCGCCCGATTCCCAATTTTGAAACGATCACGATCATAGGATAAATGACGCTATGTTGTTTTGTTTCGCGGTGACGATGCGACGTAGTAAGTATGCGATGGAAAACGTTGATCGACAGCAAGGAAATGATTGTTTATTAATAGACGATCGCGTGTACTTTCCAAATGAAAACGTTTCAACGATTTTTCTCTTCACGAACATTTCGTTCCCGTTTGTTTTGCACAGTTTCGCAGGAGCGTGCGTGAAAGGCGAAAGGTTGCTGTGACACGGCGCAGCGTGGCGCGCCGCGCGGCCTTTCGAAAGAGAAGCGCACGCGTATGTCCGCGCAGCATTAGTGACATCAGGGGTTGTCGAGGCGAGGAAGCAGTGACGGAAACTGAACGAAAGGGAAGGGAAGGGAAGAAAAGAGACGAGAGAAGTCGCGCGGGGGTGGTGGTTAATTCATAGAGACTACGTAAGCGTACCGAGCGTCGTCCTCGCGATCGAGAGACAGACGATAAACGGCGTTTGTTAGAAATTGAAGTATCGTCGAAAGCCGTGGTTTCGCGCGAACGGTATCGGAAATCGGGGGCCTACCGAGGGAATATCGACCGAGCGGCGCCTAACAAGGTGAACAAGAGCGTTTGATTCCCCGCTATCTCTCTCTCATTCTCTCCCTCTCCCTCTCTCTCTCTCTCGATCCAAAGTTCTAGGCTCTAGAAAGGGAATAAGAAAAAGCGAGGGATGTGAGAGTGTTCGGTAGGTGAAATCACTGGGATCTTGCCGGATTGGAACGTGTCGGCGCAGCGATGACAGCGGTAACGAAAACGGTGAGTGGGTCGTGACCCGTAAGCACGATATAAACACCCTATGCAACCAAAAACGAGTCGTCTACGTGTCGCCTACGTGTCGCCTACGTGTACCCTACGTGTATTCTACGTGTACCGCCACGCGAACACACCGTTAACCGATCGTAACCCGCAGCTTTTATGCAAATCAATAATTCGCGTGCGTCACGGTGATCAAAGTTCCCAAAACTATTGAATCCGTCGTTGAATGGCGTCCAAGATACGACGATTGTCGGAGCACACCGACGAAGCAGATTGCGCCTGGTCCAGAGTGCTGGAAAGGTCGCCTTGGATAGCGTTGTTTGTTCCTCATTGTTCGTGCCCGTAATCGTCGTGAACGCAGTCTTATAGGTGTGTATTCCGGCACCCTGAAAAATGGGGTAAGACGAGGCACGAGCCTCGGTGCGCCCACACGTATCGTTTAACGATCGCCACCAACACCGAACTGGGTCAGTTTCCACGCCAACTCAATTTTTACAAGCTTCTAGATTCGCACGCATCGCTCTCGGTTCTCGCCTCTCGGCTCTCGTTGTCGGATCGCAGCGCGTGCATAATGCATATATGTACATGCGTAAATACACGTAGTCGGTACAAAGAGATAACCGATTTCCTCGTTGCAACGCGAATTGTTACGAATATCGTGTTACACCCGGTCACCGAATCGATCCGTACCCGCGAATCTAGGAGAATCATCTGAAAAGGGTAAAGCAAAGATGCTTATCCCTTGCAATCGATTGTTTATTTCAAGGAAGCTTTGCTACCTTGTCGATATGAACTAACACGAAGGAACAACAACGGCATTCGGGAGCACCGTGTGCGTGTACACAGATGCGTTTTGAGTGCACACCATTTTGATTATTCGACCCCACGCTGATCTGGAACGCGTTAAATGGGCCCTGTATTTTGCGTTTCTTTGACGCGTGTATTGTACACATTTCTTAGACATTTCTATGCCTGCGGTGGTTTGTAGCATCGACCCAGGAGAGCCGTTTGTTGTATCAATGAAATTCACGTAATCGAGTGTACGTTCACGACCACGCGGTCGAGATTATTAGATAATCGGCTTCGTAGACTGTTTCGCCGAAAGTGGAAGCCGTATCATCAAGAACCGTTTGACGCGCTATGTTTCAGCCGAGAACGATGAGGAACCACCAGCAGTTACACAATAATGCCCGACGCAGAAAATGGCCCCTGCGTTTCGGTCTGCTCTTGGTTTACGTTCTCGTGCAGTACGTCGCGTCATCGAGGACAACCACCGAAGAACCGTCACCTTCCACTTACTCTACCGGTTGGACGGACCAGGAGGAATCCTGGACCGCGGAAACCACTTTGGAGTCTAGCACTTTGGAAGCGGAAGGGCCTGCCGTCGAAACAACGAGAAGAAACGAGGAGAAACCGCCGCCACCGCGACCGACACCGGTAGGAACCACCAAGTCGCGGGAAAAGGGCAACAAGGAGAACGCGAAGGCTAACGAATCGAAAAGCGGGAATGCACCGGTGAACGGAAAACAAGAGAAGCAGCATCCGTCGGAGGAAAAGTCGAAAAAAAAGTCGCAGACCCAGCCACAGTCTCAGGGAAAAGAGACCGTGAAACCTGTGATCAACAACGTCCCGAAAACAACGACGGTAAGGTCTTTTACATGTCCCAAATATCTAGCCCGTAAAAGTCCTAGTACTATCCCCACTGCCGTGGGATGTACCCCAGGAGGGGCCCCAAAGCTCGAGTGGCCTCTTCTAGCCGATATATGTAGAATAGTATCTTCTAGCCGATATATGTCCCAAGTATATAGCCGGTAAAAGTCCTAGAACTATCCCCACTGCCGCGGGATGTACCCCAGGAGGGGCCCCAAAGCTTAAATAGCTCCTTCTATTCGATATATGTAGAATAGTATTTTCTAGGCGATATATGTCCCAAATATCTAGCCGGTAAAAGTCCTAGTACTATCCCCACTGCCGTAGGATGTACCCTGTGAGGGGCCCCAAAACTCGAGTAGCCTCTTCTATCCGATATATGTAGAATAGTATTTTCTAGGCGATATATGTCCCAAGTATCTAGCCGGTAAAAGTCCTAGAACTATCCCCAGTGCCGTGGGATGTACCCCAGGAGGGGCTCCAAAGCTCACATAGCTCCTTCTATCCGATATATGTAGAATAGAATTTTCTAGGCGATATATGTCCCAAATATCTAGCCGGTAAAAGTCCTAGAACTATCCCCACTGCCGCGGGATGTACCCCAGGAGGGTCCCCAAAGCTCGAGTGTCCTCTTCTAGCCGATATATGTAGAATAGTATCTTCTAGCCGATATATGTCCCAAGTATCTAGCCGGTAAAAGTCCGAGAACTATCCCCACTGCCGCGGGATGTACCCCAGGAGGGTCCCCAAAGCTCGAGTGTCCTCTTCTAGCCGATATATGTAGAATAGTAGCTTCTAGCCGATATATGTCTGTGGGTAAACCCGTGTTGTGTACATGTATCGAGAGAAAATACACTGCACATGTACGATTATACGTGGTTGTGCTCAGATTTCGAATTTGGCACGATATAGAAAACGTATCGATGATTCGAGATTTTAGGCTCCAACCGTGGTAACCACGGTGGAATACGAACGCGCGACATGGAGGCCGCGACGAGAAAACTGTTCGCCGCCAGCCATCGAGCAGTTTCCGAGACCGTTGATGGGGCCGTACGCTAGGAAACACGGAGGGTTGATGATACACGTGTTGGTCGCCGTTTATACGTTTTTGGGCCTTGCGATCGTTTGCGACGACTACTTCGTCTCCAGTTTGGATAGAATTTGCGAAGGTGAGACCGGTTTGCTCGATCTTCGAGGCTAACGAGGGTTAGCGATCATCGACAAGGCTATAAATGCGTGTTTCCCTTTGTCGATAGAGTTGCGTTTGTCCCCGGACGTTGCCGGCGCAACTTTCATGGCCGCAGGCTCGTCGGCACCCGAACTAGCCACCGTTGTGATAGGCGTTTTCTTCGCAAAGGATGACATCGGCGTAAGAAACTAACGAAAAGCGCGATCTCCAGCGATTTTACATTTAGCAACCCTTTACGATCCACGATTTCTTTGACAGGTCAGCGGCGTGATCGGTAGCGCCGTGTTCAATATAATGTTCGTGATCTCGGTGTGCGGACTCTGCACCAGCACAGTGTCCAAATTGAACTGGTGGCCTTTGTGCCGAGATTGCTTTTTCTATGCCGTCTCGATACTCGTGATGCTCGGCACGATTTACAACGAATCGATATCCTGGTAAGACGTTCTCGCGTTATCGAATCGAACCTGGTCGGCGAAAGAGTACTTTGTTGATTTCGTTGTTTCGTTTCAGGATGGAATCCCTGTTCATGTTGTTCATGTACGGGGTATACTGCGTCGCGTTGTCGTTCAACTCCCGGTTGGAACGATGGGCGAAATCGTACAACATACCGTTCCTACCAAAAGACGACGAGCCAGCGGAGGAGAGCGCGTTGGTCAGTTACAGATCGCTGCAGGAGGATCGATTGTCTTACACAGGCCCGAATTCGCCGGTCACGGACCAATATAAGGCTCAGGAAGGTAAGTCAGGCGGGTTTTACGTCTCTCGTTTTGAGAAATCGAAACCAAATGAAACGACGGGACGGTAATTCGATCGACAGGTGGTATAGAAGGAAGCGGTCCCGTTCAAGAAACACACGAACCACCGATAGCGAAGCAACCCGAGTATTACAAAGCGAAAGAGCCCGATCCAAACGAAGTCTCGCCGTTGGAGAGGCCCGTCGACGCCAGTCAATGGACTCTGTTCACTTGGGGCCTCGTGTATCCGATTCATTTCATGTGCCGCGCGACGATGCCCGATTGTCGACAAGAAAAGTTCCGGAACTGGTATCCTTTCACGTTTTGCGTGTCGATGGTGTGGATCAGTTTCTACAGCTACATTATGGTGTGGATGATTACGATCATAGGTAAGCCGGCGCGACAATTGCCGGTCACGCTACCTTGTACCACCGTATCCGTAAAGCTGGGCTTTATCATCAGTTTGCTTCGTTTCGTTTCGTTTCGTTTCGTTTCACTCCGATTCACAGGCAGCACTCTCGGTATACCGGACACGGTGATGGGCCTGACCTTTGTCGCGGCAGGCGTCAGCGTACCGGACGCGCTCTCCTCGTTGGCGGTGATCAAAGAAGGCCTCGGCGACATGGCGGTCAGCAACGCCGTCGGTAGCAACGTCTTCGATATTCTAGTTTGCCTTGGGCTTCCGTGGTTCATACAGACCGCTATGATACAACCCGGTTCGCACGTCAACGTTACCAGTCGAGGTAAGGAATCTCTTCTATTGTTCATAGATCTACAAGTCCGTCTTATCTGCTTTTCTTCATGTTGTTGTTGCGATGCGCAGGCTTAACGTACTCTACCGTGTCCCTGCTGTCGACGGTGGTGTTTTTGGTGCTGGCGACCCATTTGAACGGCTGGAAACTGGATCGGCGATACGGAGTGGTGCTAATGCTCTGGTACTTGGTGTTTATCATATTCGCCTCGCTGTACGAATTGAACGTCTTCGGTGAAATGAATCCCCCGGTATGTTCTAGCTTGTTTTAAAGGGAGACACGATTCGGTAAACCGAAGTATACATTGCAACTTTTACTCGTTGCATCCGCGCTGCATCGCGCTAAGCCGCGTGCCTGTTATTCGTTAGAGACAACCACGACTCGGAGCCGTTGGAGAAACGACGTTTGCGACGCAACGATGCTCGAGCATCTCTCTTCGTTTTCTCCTTTCTACTTCCCGTCTCTCTCCTACGCCTCTCTTCTTCCTTTTGAACGCGTGTTCGAACAATCTTCCATTTTGCCATGGAATTGACATCTCTCGAGGGGTAACGTTCGCTCGCTGTCTGGTCGGCCTTGTCTTTTCCTTTCTCTTCCTCTTTGTCTTTCGGTTTCTTCGCTTTGCAGAAACAGGCATGAAAAGAAGAAAAAGAGGATTAAGAGGACGAAGAAGAAAGATTGACCCCCCCCCCCTTCACCCTTTACTCCGGCGGAACAGAGACTCGAGCAATGCGTTTTTTTTTTTTACACCAACCCGATCCAATCGCCTATTACTTCCACGAACGTCCGGTTCCGCTATAGCCGCCGACACGCGAAATCACATATGGAGCTAAACGTCTTAATTAGTCGTTACGAAGACGTTTCCTTCTATGCTCGACGATTGGCACGTTATCTCGATTCTTCCGGAAAAGCCGCGTAACACCACGATAAAGAAAGTCGTATGTAGCTGGTCCGCGAGATCCAGCCGTTAGCGTGTTTGCATGTTTTTCGTACACCAAGTAAACGGACAATACATTTATCAGTATTACGAATTGCAACGAGCGATCGTTGAATAGTATAATCAGCCTAGAATCGATAGCGGTAATTATTATATTATAAATAGAGGCATTCGAACCGACCGAATAGTCTGCGACAAATAGTTCTCGAGACGATCGTGAAAATTGCTAGATCATTCACTCGGGTCGAAGAGTTTGCTGACGCGTCGGATACCACGCGTGTCCGTACCAACGAAATTCTCGCAGCCACGGCAATAAGTTTTTTACAGTTGCGTGGCACACGTCCTTCATCGATCTCTTTATCGTATTTTTGCGTTTAGATAGCCAATTCGAACAATTACGTTCTCGTACGATCGATTCCATGTAAATAGATACACTTTCCAACGGAAATATCGAAACGACGCGACGCGACGCGGTAAATTATCTTACTTAAAGACCGTTCGAGTGATCGACCAAACTTGTATACACGTATACTCAAAGACTGCGTTCATCGTGACCGTTGCCGTTTTCTTCTATTCTTCTTCTTCTTTGTTTTGTAAACGACGCGACGATCACTCGAACTACGAAAACGATAAAGAAAACAAATATATCGATTGCCGTCTAGTTCCATCGTACCAACACTTGTTCGAGCAAAGAGATAAAGAACGCCCGAAGAATCGAACAAATTAACACTTTACCGACCGGTAGCTCTTGAACATCCTACCACAGACGAGGTATAGGATAGACTTATTATCCAATGTATTTTTGTGGCCCACTTTTTTGGGGTCACGTAACCTCATTACCATTTTCGTGTCACATCTTGTATTACCAATTGGAACTAAAATTTGTTGACAGCATCCTCAGTGGTAGGAATTGAAATTAAAAATAGCTATATATAGGCACTGAAGTCTCGCGAATACGAGAAAATAAACGAATAATTCTAAAAACCTCTGATTTTTTGAACAGTCGATACTTCAGAACTTGAGACATGAAGTTTCATAAGATGATAGGTCTGTCTATCCTTCTAGACTGCAAATACTTGCCTGACACCGGCTTTGTTTCCACTTAATGGTTTAAGGGTCAGATCATACTAGGTAGGTCGGACGCTGAAGGTGTATAAACACTAGATAGAAAAACAGGGTAACCACATTCTGTCGGCAGATTTAACGAACTAATAGGCGGCTACCGGTCGGTAAGCGTCGGGGACAAGAAGCCGATTAACAGGTTACCGGTCGGCAAAGTGTTAAGAAATAAAGAGAGGAAGGAAAGAAGGAAGGAGGGAAGAAAGGAAGAAAGGGAAGGGTCCAGATTTGTAGAGTTAGGAAATTAGGGGGCGCGCGCTCGGGTGCAAAATCGGGTATAAAAAATCGACCAAGAAATTGTTGATTTCGAGTTGAACGTAACGTAACGAGGCACGTAACGGGGAAACGCGTATCGAACGAGCACGAACGGTAACGAAAAAGACAATAATTCACGCAGCCTTATTCGATGAAAGTATCTACAGCGCTACGTTGCACGTTCCTTGAGATCCGTTCGGATTCGAAAATGGCGAAAGGTCGACAACACGGCTTTCGTTCTTCCATTGACGATCAAAGATACGAAGAAGTCCGATTTGCGCGTTGTAACTCATGTTTCCTTCGAGCTACGTTATCTCTCGAGCAAAACGATTGTAGTCCGAAAGAGGCGATCCGTCAAGGGACCCGGTCGCAAGGATCGCGCAGACTGTGTGTGTGTCTGTTAAACGTACTTACACGGTACTTATGCGTGCGAGTTTTCATAGTACGCACGCCTCTCGCCGTCTCTGCACACCTATTTCTCTATTACCTACGTATATTGTTACCATAGGCTATGTTACTTTACGTTATATTATATCGTTACTGAAATTGAGTGGAACGAAGAAAGATAACCTCACGTGTTACGATTATCGAACGATCGTCGTATTTCTTTGTTACTTTTCTTCGTTATTGTCGATGCTCGTAGCGTCGGGTCCGTTTGATTCGCTCTCGAGTTCCACACCGACGCGACGCGGTGGTCTAACTGCAGAGAAGTTGGTAATTAGGCGTGCCGAGGATGGGTATAGTATTTGCGATAACTTTTAGTCTTAATTCAAGTTTCTTGGTCGTCTTTTGCTTCTCACTCGTTGTTTTTCAACTGTTTTGAAATCGGTTGTTCACCACACGATATCGGTCGTTCGATGGGACCGTGTTTCGAAGATGGTTCGGAAATTGGTGCAAATAGTACTGCGTATGGCGACAGTTACCTAGTTATCTACCCTAAATAGATGGTAACGATTATATTACATTACATTGTATTGTATTGTATTGTATTGTAGCGTACTGTACCGTACTGTACCGTACCGTACAGTGCCGTATCGTATTGCATTATTCTACATATAGATATATAGTAGCATTACAATTTAGAATTAGACCGACGTACGTTATAGAAACCTATGATCAATTGTTGGGTGCCCTTAATACGACGCGTAGTTCGTAAATCAAAGTCAATATACGATGATGCGGGAGATTCCGGTTTTTGCCCGTCCTTTTCTCTTTACTTATTGCTATCTCGTGTCGACCAATTTTCGAACGGTGAACAAACGAAAATCGAAAAACCGGTAAACGAAAAAAGGGGAAAACGGAAAATTCTCTGAAACTGTACGGGAACGAAAGTGTCCATCTGTATTGGATAAACGATGGCACGAACACACACGGTGCGACATTCTTTGTTCGATGTTGTCCCGAGAAACATTAATTGTTGACTGTTGTGTAACCGTAGATTTTATATCGTGATCTGCATTACCATGCGACGCCTAGACGCATAGCCCTGAAATATTCCGGTACTAATTAATACCGTTACCAATGTAACATTGTAGAATGTGCGTCGTTTAGCTTGTTAGCTACGACAGAGTAGGCGGGTAAAGTTTCACGAACGCCTCCTTCTTCCTACTACATATACTTACATGTACGCAATACACTTTGTCTTCGTCGAGTCAATACGTCCGCGTACCTGCGATTAAAAAGAGGGAATGCCCGAGAAATTCTCCGTTTTTGCGGTTAGTTTATGTGGTGTAACGGCGTGTACACGGTATGTATACAGTTTCGAGTTGTTTCAAGCGATTCGTTGATTAGTGTCGATCTGTTGAAACGTTCGCGTTGGTCCGTTTAGGTTCGCGATCATTTCGAATCTCGTACGTACTGTTTATTACTGTTGTCTCGCACTCGATAGAATACACCGGCCGGCACAGCTCTCTCTGTACTAACGCGACCAATATATTTTTCTATAACTTTGGTGTTTGTAATTTTGTAACTATTCGCGCTCGAATAGACCAAGAAATTCGCGGATCGCTCGTTTCTAGGGAAAACTAGTAGACAAGTATGTAATAGTTCCGCAGGGATTGAATCGAACAGCGATGGTCGATGATCGATGGGCGGCGCGGGCGACGGGAGACGGCATAAAAAAGAAATGTGTGCACTCCGCCGCAGTAAACGAGTAAACGAGTAAAACGAGTAACGGGTACGAGTAGACCGCGTAGGATCGCTTAGCATTTTATACCGTCTCTGTATAGATGAAAATTAACTGGTAGATTTATAATAGCATCGAGTTAGATGAACACGATCAACGAAGAAATTGTCTATTCTCTTTATCGTGTGCGTGCAAGCGGTAGGTACGCGTACACGCGTACACGGTCAACGATAAAACGATGAAAGTATAACACGCTCGTACAACGAACCTGTGAAGCGAGACACACGGCGATACAAGGCGAACGGCATCAATTCCTGCAGAATCGTAACTCGGGACTCCCTCAGTTACCGTCTCTTGTCGTTGTTATTATATTATATATTATATATTATATTATATATTATATTATATATGATATTATGTTATTATTATATTATATTATATTATATTATATTATATTATATTATATTATATTATATTATATTATACCATATTATATTATATACAAAGTATTTCCAAAACTATCCTGAAGCGTCAATACGTCGTCTAGCGATAGCGATAGCTTATTACATTGTCATGTAAATAATTGTTTTACCAAATTCATAAAGAAACGAGTATAAATACAATATAAATATGTACGTATAAAATATATTGAGTGAAATACGAACAATGAAACGAACTCTGTGTATAGATGAACTTGTAGACTTGTAGTCCACGCGTACCTAACCACACACATAGGTACGTACAGGAATATTTAATCTTAGCCCAACTTAGACTATTTCTACAAGACGCATACGCGTAGCGATACGGTAACGCGTACACGTATACATACTGCCCGTTCATCGCGATGCGATCAAAAGTCTTGTTTACCTTCGAGAACAACGAACGCGAACGTGTCGAATAAACGCCCAGTAAGTAGACGGAGAATAAAAATCTTTGTTAGCACGTATTCGAATGTGTTTGAATGACACGACCAGAGGTTATACAGTAAATTCTCATTGTATGACATACAATGTCGTATCAGTTTCATTGTCGTAGGAAAAAGAAAAACTAATCCGCGCGCTTCTGTTGTCCAATGGAAAATGCTTGAACCGCTATCACCCGCCATCGCGGCAGCCCGTTCGTAGCATCCGGTGTTTCGGATCGTCGATCGTCGCGCCGATGAGCAATCGGTTGATCAAATCCGATCCCGGGTATGGATAACCAACCAACGAGCCTCGGGTACCGCAAAGTTCGACGGTGTAGTCGTATAATTTACCTTTATTCTCTTGGTAAATGAATATACAAAGTTTACATCTAGTTTACTTGTTTACTTGTATATACGATGCGTCGAGTAATATTGTGATACGTTGCGACGATAATAATGTCGCCGTTACAACCGTGCAAACCATTTTTCTTTTTCTCTTCGATTCGATCGACCGAGCGAGGTTGTTGGCCGCGAGTTCACGAGGATTTCCGGCTTCGGTTCGGTTCCGCTGTTCCGCGGAACACGGTCAGCGGACTGGCACGGAAATGGACCAGCGGTATTTTCGCGATCAAGCTGCCGAACCTACCGGCGATCACAGTGTTCGCGTTTGCGGCTACCAACGGGTGTACAACGGTGGAAGCGTGTAGCACGGAAGCGCGAAACGGTCGAAATCAATCCCCAACAACGTTGTACGCGAGTCCAAGAACAAGAGAAAAATGGAGTTTGGTCAGAAATACCTTTGGTATCGTGCTCCGTCTGTGTATTCGAGAGCGCGCAAAGCGATAGCAATTAACTCTGTGTATATTTGCGTAGATTTGAGTCTATGAGTGTCCTGGGTGTGCGCGTGTACGTTTGCGTGTTGTGTGTTTCTGTATGTGAGTTTGTCTGGCTGTCTGCCTGTCCGCTTGCTTGTCTGTGCGTGTATTCGAATAAATACCAAGGCTAGTCTAATCAGTCTTTATACAATTATTCGTACATATTCGCTGAATTGTTCGTTTACAGTCATTCCCGTTCCTTGTCACTCGCCTTGTTCATCGAATCGATCCTTACGTATTTACATGTGTCAAGGGAATTGTCAAGGATGAAGCGTCAAGATATCCGCGATAATTATCTTCAATTGTCCGTCCGCTCTCTCTCTCTTTCATTCTCTCTTTCTCTCTCTCGCATGCATACGCACGCACGCATGCACGCACACGCACAGACGATCATTCTCTTTCTCTGTTCCCCTCTATGTCTGCGTGAGTACGCGCGCGTATTCTTTTCTGCCTGTATACCGCAGACATTCGTGCATGGACACATTGTTCGTCTCCGTTTCCGTACATCTAGATACATCTATCTCACTCGTGCTTGGATTATTTCGTTTCGGTGTTTCGCGGTCAGAGAGAATAGACGCTCGAGCGGTGAGTCGGTCGGAAGAGGTTATATAAACACATACACGAGGGCTTGAACTTTGACAGTTACAACACTGCCGTAGAAACGAAGCGAGACGGAATGAATTATTTTCACTGCTACCACATATTAGTCTATGGCTCCCCTATCTTACAGTAAATGGACTCTTTCTTCCGAATCGAAGCACATGTGTTATGGCGAAAAAAAGATAGTCCCCTACAAGTTACCCACCTAACCTCATTCGATTCCGAACTGTTCCCGAGATTATGCAAGCAATAGATCGTTCCTTCGGAACCATCAACAGAACAGGCGCTGCTATAACGGCATACTACGACTTCCAAACATCGCTGGCAACGAGTTGCTGACAATGCTGGTGCCTACATCGAAGGACTGTAGTAGTTTCACACATGTATCATTTTTGTATTATTAATAAATAAATAGTTGCCATTATCAAAGTTCCAACCCTGGTGTATGTATGTATATCGGTAATCTCGAAAAGCAATTTGGTTTGAAAAGGTGAAAGTCATCCTCCCTCTGTAGCGTCTATGCTCGCGGGCTAAAGTTCTAGCGCTGAATCTAAAACGAACGGCGTTCGGTAGCTGACCGATGCTAGACGGTAAAAAAATATGCCTCCGCGAGAGGCGGCACTGGCCCGATCGTACGTTTTTCGTCGAACATCTTTCGCGCGCCCCTTGCATCGATATTGCTGATTTTCAAACGATCGGGTTGCGCAGAACGGCGAGACAAACGAACGAGAGGAGCTGCTTCCGCGAACGTTCGTCGTTCTCGCCGATAAATACATTCTCTGCTTTACCCCGTCGTGATATGTACGACAACACAGCGTTCCTCGAACGAATTGTAACGCCAGAGAGGAAATGTGAGTGCTCACGCTCGGGATTTTAGTGTCCCCATTTTTCCTGCATCAACTTTTTAGCCTGGACCAGAACATGCATCATCTTTTTAGGCTGTTTTAGAACCTGCATCATATTTTAGGCTGGATCGGAGCCTACATAGAAGAGCCTCTTTTAACATAGAATTAGCATCCTCGCTGGCATTATTTGGAATCCGCTGCTAATGATGCAGGTTCTGGTCCAGGCTAAAAATTAGACTAGGGGACAGCACTATAGCGGCACTCTAATGAGTGAGCACTCTAATTTCCTTTCTAGTAACGCCTCGAGGTGGAGCGTGTTCGGTTGGAACGCGAGTGCTGCCGATTCGGAGCTTTCTTTCTCCTATTCGAACCTATTCGAAAGTTTTCGCCAACGCGGCGCAGATTTAATCAACTACACGCAAAGATGGAATCAAGATTCTCGAGTATTATCAACACCGTATCGATATTCAAGAAAAACTCGTAAAATTCGCATGGAAAAATACATATACAAAGTACAGTGAAAGCTTTATCATTTACGCCGGATCGGCGATCGAATCGAATTCGTTCGTTACCGTCTCCGATCTATTAATCTCACAACCTTTACTCGCATGTGTGTCCCGAAAATAAAAAATTAAAAAAAAAACACATGACCGAACCAGAATAAAAAAAATGTTAGCACATATTCGCGCAATCGAGTCGAATGTATCGCGACGCCTGCTTTCCTCCTCGTCGACATCATAAAGCTTTAACTGCATTTGTTTCTCGATGCTTTCGATCGTAGAAGAATAGATTCGAATCTTTGTTCTTTTTTTTTCTTTCTTATTTCTTCGTATTTGGGGGCTATCCGATCCTACCGAGGTATAAAAGTTTCCGGGGGTTTTCCTACGTCGTCTGCACGGACAATATTCGGCTGTGCAGCTAATTCAGCTATCTTGCTATGCGTCTAATCCGACCGGTTCGAGTAGATTTTTTCCGCCCTGTCCTTATCGTGCAACGGTACTCGGCACTCGTGTACAACTCGACAAGGCATGACCTACTACTATCAGCGATTTGTAATTTGCGACTCGTAATTAGTTATTCGTACGGAACAAGTTTGCTTGGTCTTGCGTTGGAAGATGAGTGCGAGAGGTGCTGTTCTACGAAGGTCCTAATATAGGGAGAAGGGTAACGGGCTACGAGTTAAAAGAAGACGCGATTGGAAGGGTGGAGCGGGGCGGCCGGAGAAAAATTGGTCGATGCCAATCGTTGGTTTCTAACGGTACTCGAAAATACATTTTCAATCAAACACGTTCGATATGCTCGACGCGTGTGTCGTCTCGCGTCGAGTCGGTTTCGTTGGCGGAAAAAGTGCGTAAAAAATACATGTGAATACGATTTAAATATCCTACTAGACTCGTCTCGACTCGACTCGACTCGACTCGTACCGACTCGACTCGAACCGACTCGATCACATATAAAAAAGACGCCTGTACATTCGATCTGCTCGGAAGCCGGAGCTAAATCGCGATCTTGATTCCATCCCTGCCTGGAATATATTTTTTCCCCGAGGAAACGTATCTAGCGAGCTACGTCGCGCGACAGATTTCGTCGGTTATCGTTACAACAACGTTCCCGTTCAACACGGTTGGAAGATGCTTATCGTTAGAAACGAAGATACTCGTCGTCGTTCTTTTTTCTCTTTTTTTTTTTTTCTTTTTGAGCAGCGTTCCTAATGTAACATTCGTTAGATTCGAAGATAACGACGATTCGAAACGATAAAAAGATCCACTAATTCGTCGACTAACCGAAACGTGCATCGTATTTACTTTTGATCTACGAGTGCAATCTTATTTGTAGTTTTGCGTTCGTTCTGTGGAGTTCGCTCTTCGCAGAGTCGAGTCGTTTGTTTTTTTTTCTTTTTTTTTTTGTAAAGAGCGTTCATAAAAATACTATCATCACTTTTGATAACGCCTTCGTAAAGCCCCGAAGAAACGTATTTCGTCGATAAACCGTTCGCGTTTCTCACCGTTCAGCAACGATGTCGTAGAAAGGACAAATCTATCGCGACCGTTCAGCCATGGAAGAAACGTTCATCGTGTTTGTTACGTATTCGTTTGATTCGGCTGAAGCGTGGAGCGATAAAAGTGTCATCCCACTTTGAACTTGATTGGAATTCTGTATCGAGCGAATCTTAAACGCAAAAGCAAACGCAAACGCAAACGCAAACCTTTCGAAGTAACACGTGTTACGCCTGTCCTCTCTGCGTGTACGCGCGACACAGGACACGGGCCTCGAAATCACCGAAATCACCGAAAGCGCCGCGCCGGAAACAGCCAACGCGACCTAGGCACTCTCTAGTAGTCTCTACCGTCTCGCGCGTCTTCAACAACATTTACAGAGCTTGAAAAACAAAGAGATGCGATGGGAAAACATACGTATCACGAGTATTGGCGCGGAACGAGGGGTGCGGATGGGGATGGAGATACGAAATCACGGTGGAAATTAGCGAAACGCATCGCAGCTCGTAAACGTTGACCCCTGAAATCCGCGAAAGGACGAAATAACGTGGCAGTCGATCAAACAACCGAATATACGTATGTATAATGTATATGTATAACGCTGATCCATGGATCCATAGATCTGTAGTTCCATAGATCCATAGATCGTCGCGATTAATGGCAGTAGTCGTTTCCCTTAAACTTTTCTATAAGTAGCCGACACGTGCTAGCCTCGTCTAACGTTCGTTTATCGTTCCGTCATGAACCATTCCCAGAGACTGAGACAATAAGTCGAGAAAATTTTATCAAATTTTATCGCGATGTCGACAATGAGAGAAAAGGAGCCCAAAGACGCGAATAAATAAATAAATAAATAAATAGAAAACGAAAAGGGGCGCGTGGGCGAACGATACGTCGAAAAGGAAACAGGGGATTCGAACAATTTTTGCGGCGAATAGAGCGGTTCGAAGTTTAAAGCAGTGGTGGGCACGGTAGGGGCCCCTAAACTGCCTGCTTCCCCCACTAAGGTCTCTTTCGTGTAGCGCGCACCTTCGCTGCGCAGCGGTGTCTCGTGCCTCCATCTCCACTCTGTCGTACGTCGCGCCATAGTGCGCGGGTTAAGGTCGGATTTTACTAGACCGGGAAAACGGCCGTCAAGTAAGGTCGCTAGATTCGAAAACAGGGTCTAGGGTTTAAAACCGATGGGGCATCAGAGTTCTCGACTATATTTTTGCTCGCCCCGGTTGGGTCATTACCTCGAGCGTCTGACCATTTCCAGATGGCCCTGTGGACTCTAACCTAGGACCCCGAGGGGTAAGAGGAAAGTATACGGTTTTGGGGTTCTGCTAGCTAACCCCCGTGGTGCGTGGCATTAGCCTTTGTTGCGAGCACTTGAGCGCCTCTGGAACACGGTGAACTCAGTATGGCCTAGCCAAAACCCGTGCCCATCCCGGCCACGGTGAACCGGTCTAGTAAAATCCGACCTTTATGCTGTCTATCCACATCCACGAAAGAAACGTTGGTGGGGGAAGCAGGCAGCTCAGGGGCCCCTACCTTGCCCACCACTGGTTTAGACTGTAGAGGCGCAGAGGTGTGAATGTATAGGGGGTTTTAAACCGTTTCGAGTGCAACGATAGTGTCGAGGATGTTATACGAGACAGCACGCGCAAGAAGCGAGTTATTCGATTCTTAATCGTAAATATGTATAGGCAGAATACCCCGAGTACAATGAGAGGTATTCGTAACGAATCGAACGACGCCGGCGGTTCACTGTTCGTGCACCGATCTCGAGCGTTATCGGGGGAGCCATCGTTCGGAAACAACGATTTCAGCGATTCTCGAGTACGAATCACAAGATAAAAGAGCCGCGAACATTCATCTCGTCGCCAAATGATCACGAGTCGTCTTTCGTTATCGTGTTCTGGCTTCGTCGCCGTTGCGGTTCGGCGCGGTCCGTTTCGATCGTTCCGCAAAAATACCTCGTTCGCGTTTCTTTTTTTGTCTTTCTTTCTCTTTTTCTTTTTTCTATCGAAAAGGTTTCGCCAGTTTTCGGGTTCGATGGAGCAGTAAAAACTGGATCCCGAGCTTGCGAGATATGTATGCCACGACGCGTCGATCGTGGTACTGGGAACGCGTTTTGGATATGGTATCCCTCTGAACGTATTGGTCGAAGCATCGAGAAACGGTCGTATTAAAAATAGACGTACGCTCGGATGAAACCCCGTTCTATCTTGTCGGTAAAACTGAAGTGTATTTGATATGTAACTTTGCGGTTCACCTTGCGGAGCAACTTCTCGAAACGAACTCGAAACGGAACGAAAAACCGCACCGCGGCGAGACGAAGAGAGAACCGTCTTGCGCGGACTCTTAGTGCGGCAAACACGTATCGGAATCGCCGCTGCTAGCCATGGAGAAGTTGGCCGAGTCGCGATCGGTATGCCTGATTTGGGCAGCTACCGACAGTTTGCCGTTGGTTTGCGGCGTTTGCGGGAAAGTATGATGACCCGGTAGCGCCCAGGATTGGGCGTGTAACGGTACAGGGGGGAATCGTTTGACGAACAAATTGCTGGCTGGAGCCGGCGCCGCGGCAGGATGAGAGAGTCTGACGCCGTTGTGGTGCGAGGGCAATGTGGTGTGCGAGGGAACGGTCGAGTGCATCTGCGGGGGGTGCGCGGGATGAACGAACGCGTGCCGAGGAACGGATCCGCAGCTCCCGCTGGATCCGCTCATGTGGGAGCCCGCGACGCTCACGTGAGACGCGTGAGGCAACGGCATGGTCGAGCAATGAGGATAGGTGACGATCGGCTGGGTCGGATAATGCGGCAACGTGGCGGACGAAGCGTGCACGCGAATATCGTTGCTCTCCGTGAAAGACGTCATTCTCATGTTCGTCGACCGACCGAACGGCTCCTCGTTCGGGTTCAACGGTTCCGTCAGTTTCGTCCTCGACAATTTGCGCCTGATAACCACGGTCGCCTCGTTCGAGTTTTCGAGGATAACGGCGGAACAACCGGAAGTCGAACCGGATCCCGAACCGGACACGGAGCTGGATCCCGAGCCGGGTAGCGTCTCGTTCACGATCGCGTTTGCGTTTGCATTCGCGTTCGCGTTCACGTTCGCGTTATGGTTCGTGAACAACGGCACGTGGTTCGCGTACTGCGGCGAAGAGAACGGCTGGCCCCCGTTTACTACAACGGGGCGCGCAATCGACGGCTGCGATTGCGACTGAGGCTGCGATTGCGACTGCGGATGCGGCATCAACAAGGGCAAGGGCAAAGGTAGTGGCAGAGGCAAGGGCAGCGGCAGCGGCGGCGGCGGAGACGCAAACGCGCAAGTGGCCGCCGTGGGCGGTTGAACGCCGCGCTGCAACGAACAGCTGCGCCACTGTTCTCGCGGCTCCTCGCCGATCCGTTGATCGCCGGTTAGATCGTCGACGCTGGTCGCTCGTCGTTGGCAGCTACCGTTGCTGACGTTGCTCGCGTTGCTGTGCACTCCGCTCGACGAAGTCTCGCTGTGGCTGCTGCCGTTGCTGTGGCCGGCTGCGGAACCGGTTCCGTTGCCGGAAACTCCGCCGCCAGCCGCGTTGCCCCCCTCCAGTGGCGGCGAACCCGAGGAATCCGAGCGGGGCGTCAACTCGTCGTGCGGCATCCCAGAGTCCGCTCGGCGCAAACACCGCGGCGTTTGCCCTCCGTTGCAGTTGGCCTGAAACGAATTCGATCCCCGAGTTCGGATTATCGTCGATGCCGTTGCCAACGAGAAGAGAACGCGTCCGGGACCGTTTCTTCGTTCCATCGAATCTTTTTCTCGCTGGCGGTACAGTGAATTCTCAATATATGTCAACAATACGGGTCTTGTCAGCGTCCAGGACACATACACCAGCCGTGTTATGTTTACCGAGCTCTCTCGAGCTTCTTGGCCCCTCACGGGGTATACCCCGCGGTAGTGGGGACAATTTCGCGACGTTTGTCGTCCAGGCCTTGGCGACATATATAGAGAAATCACTGCACTCTCTCTACGTTTTTTCAAAAGCGCTGTACCACGCGCGCGTCTTTTCGTTGCGATTGCAAGCACGACAACGATGCGACGGAAGGAACGGGTGAGCAAACTATCGGTTCCGCGTATTGTTCGACCATCGTATTTGTTGTTTCATTGTTATTTTCATTCCTTCTATTGGAATAGTTGGCCCACCCGCGAACAGAACACGGTCTTCAGTTTACGCGAAGCGTGTTAGTACCTGAATGTTAGTGGTTAGCGAAGCAGTGATAACGTCGGTGCTTGGTGCGCGCGTTGGAGTCGGAGATGGCAATGCGAGTGGCTCCGAGGTAGGATCGGACAAAGGTTCTGGAGTCAAGAGAGGCGAGGGATCACCTTCCGAAGGTTGAAGATCGCGATTCGCATTCGCGTAGTATGTCACTTGGTCGTCGTTTACGCACTCGAGCAGCTGTTAAAATTATTGACAGTTGTTAGCGATCGATTCGATGCATGCACCAGGAGTGTCTTCTGGCGTTCGAACGATACGGACTTTCCGTCGCATCCGGAAAGACGAAAGCGAGGACGAGAATCGGGACTATGGAAAAGGAGGCGAAGCTTGGCTCTAGCGTGTGGCCCCGTTGATTCGTGAGAGTGCTCACGATCGGGGTTTTAGTGCCCCCATTCTTCCTGCATAATCTTTTTAGCCTGGAACAGAACCCGCATCATCTTTTAGGCTGGATCAGAGCCTACATAGAAGAACCTCTTTTAACACTTTATCGACCGGAAGCCTATTAATAGGCTTTCCGATTTCTAATGCTTATCGACCGCTAGCCTATTAATAGGCTTTCCGATTTCCAACGCTTATGGACCGCTAGCCTATTTATCGGCTCTTCGATTGCCAACGCTATTTATTTTATGAATGTTAGTTCTCAAGGTCCTTTATTATATAAAATAAATGCAAAATAAAGTATAAATATCAATAAAATTACACTCCTTTGAAACAAAAGGAATAAGCACAACACAATAAATAACGAAAATTTAGCCGGTACTGGGGGTAAATGCGCGGCGGACTAAGCCGGTACTAGGAGTAAATACGCGCGCTACTAAGCCGGTACTTGGTGAGTGGCAGCCTCAAAAACGAGCGGTCGATAAAGTGTTAACATAGAAATAGCATCCACTCTGGCATTATTTGGAATCCGCTCCTAATGATGCAGGTAAGATGATGCAGGTTCTGGCCCAGGCTAAAAATTAGACTAGGAGCAGCATTATACAGGGGACACTAAAATTCCGGGTGAGAGCACTCTCATTTCCTCTTTGTCTTCGATGTCTTGAATGTCATGAATGGCTTTGATGTTTTGGATTTTTTTGGATGCGTGCGGCACACTCGGAACAAACTGTGTTGGCAACGTCGAAAAAACAAAATATTTACGACAATGGTTGTTAGATTCTGTCGAGGATCGTTCGGCGAACATTCTCGTCGCGTCTACGTTTCGTTTATAAAACTATTATGCCAATGCGAGCACGAACCATCGAAAAAACATTGTTAGTAGTTTCGAGCATAGGAACACGGACAACACACACTTTCTTGCATCTTACGTCTCCAAATTTTGTTATATCGTCCCTATCGGCTATCAGCCATCTTCCCCACTGTCGAAGCAAAAGACAATGAAATTAAAAGTCTGCGAAAGGAGCGAAGGAAAAGACTGAGAGAAAGAGCAAGAAAGAGAGAGAGAGAGAGAGAGAGATGGAGTCAAAAAGACAGACGGATAGAATTTACCACAGACAATGTCGCGAACAGTAATGGTAATCGATCTTAGATGCGAAAAAAAAACGACGGAACGAGAAAACGAAAGAACGAAAGAGCGACGAAGCGATAAAACGAGCAGAGTATGCTCCGTACCTTGTTCTCCTCGGACGTCGAATCGTCGGCTGGATCCAGAGACGTCATCAACGGTAGTTCCCGTAACGTAGCATAATCTCCGTCATCCTCGGGCCCGCCGGATCCATCGCCTGCACCACCGCCTCGTCTGGCTTTTCCCTTATTACTGCAACAGCAACAGCGACGCGTCGCGTCGAGAGACGTTACGTTCGATACCGAACCGTCGATCGAGACGGTTATTCGCCGATCAATTTACTAACAAGGATAAGACGGACCGTAGACCAAAGACGGACCGGTTCGGCGATCGAACCTAGCACGATCAGTCTTATCCTGTTGTCGGTTAGCGGGACGGAAAGTTACTGGGACGAGCAGAGGTAGCGTGAGAGAAAGCGCGAGAGATAAGCGACACAACTCTTGCGATACGTCGACGAATATCCTGAAAGCGTTAGCGGCGTTTGGTCCTCGATCGGGCATCACGGTTGATTGCGGTAGGAATAAGAAGAGGAGGAAGACGACGACGACGACGACGACGACGACGACGACGACGACGACGACGACGACGAGGTGAACAACGATGACGACGACGACGACGAGGAAGAAGAAGAAGAAGAAGAAGTAGAAGAAGAAGCAGCAGCAGCAGAGGACACAGGTTACAGCCAGATGTACTGAAAGACACCAAGAGGAGGGAGGAGGGTAGTTACCGCGAGCCTGACGTACTAGGCAGGTCGTTAAAGGTGACCTTGGGTTTCAGTTTCTTGTTCAGCCAACCCTTCTCGGTGGTCGATGGACCGTGGTTCGCGTCGTTCGGCGATTGCGTCGGGGACGGCCGTAATTTCGGCCTCAACCAGTAGATTTGCTCGTCGTCGGCCGTCGAATCACCGTCGACCGAGTCCGCGTTACCTGCAACGAGCGATGCGATGATGGCTGGATACATTCGACGAGAAAACCATTCGAGATCGAGATCGTTACCTTGAGCGCGCGCTTTCCTCTCGATGGCCGCTTTCTGTATCACGCTCATGATGGCTTTCTTCGGCGAAGCATCGGCAATGGTGTAAGTTCGACCGTTGCCCACGACGAGCAACGGCGCGCTGGTACCGTCCTCTTCGTCTCTCGCCGACAGCAAATCGACGTCGGTTACGAGCTTGACCGATCTCGCGGACCTCACGGTAGCGCGACCGATCGTCACTCGCAGCTTGAACGTCCAACGGTGCTTGATCGTCAAGCAGATCCAGACCAGCAACCAGAGAAGCAGATGGAGCACAGTGGCCACGATGCAAGCGAGAATGGCGCCGTCCAAGCTGGCACGGTACACCACGCTGTAATCGTAGAGCAACGGCGCGCTGCAAATCGCGATCGCCAAGAACACGCACAGAGCGGTGCAGTGGATAAAGTATATCCAACCGTTTCCCTCGCGATTCTCCTTCGACAAGATGACTCGACGCTCGCGTTCCTGATTCAAAAACGCGGTGAACCTGTGAAACCGTTGATTTCTTTTTATTGCGATTCTGATTCGAATTCTGATTCGAATTCTGATTCGCGTTCGCTCACCTGCCGTAAGCGTAGAAATACATGACCATGCTGGAACATAATACCAGGAGGGACGAAAGGCCGAATAGAACAAGAGTGACGTGCGGGTTCAGCAGAAAGTAAGAATCCCCAAAAATGGTTGATATTGTGGCGGTTGTGGCAGTGGTGGTAGTAACAGTGGTGGTGGTAGTGGTGGTGGTGTTGGTGGCGATGGCGCCGGTACCGGTGCCGATGGTGGTGGTGGTACTGCTACCGCCGACGCTACCACTGCCACTTCCGCTGCCGCTGCCAGAGCTCGAGAACGTTCGATACTGTTGCCGGAGGACGGGTAGCGCTTTCAAAGGTCCCACCACTTGAATCTAAAGATGGACACGAGTTTACGTAACGAAACGAGTCTCGAGGACACCGAATTGGACTGGTGATAACGTCGTCGAAGTTTACCTTGTAAAGCACGGACATTCCAACGTATGCCAATAGACTTTGCGCAGAGTTCATGACCAATTGAACGCTGAAAATCGTGCCGAGCGCCTTGTTGCACGACCAGAATACCGCAGGATACCTCACCGAATACACCCCAAGGGCCACGGCGTAGTTCAAGTATTCCAAAGTGATGGGCCCATAGGATTCGGCTGTCGAGATATCGGAAGTAAACGAGAGATCAGAGAATTCGAATTTCCGAGAAAACCTGGAATCGAAAGAAAAATCCTTACCGGCGTCTATTTCGAGATTGAATTTTTCCGGATGATCCAAATCGGCCAAACTGTTCATCGTTAGAGACAGACTCTGAGCAGTCATATTCCCGTCACCGTTCGAGGAGGCGAGTCGAACGGGCCTAGCGGTCGCCGACGCGGCTCTCCCGAAACTCTTGGTCTTCGATCTGCTCTTCGAATGATTGTTCCTGAGGATCGGTTTCGCGGTTGGTCGCCTAACGGTGGCATCGTATTTGTCCGTGGTGCTTTTCGCCGTTCTCTTTGACGGACCCAACGATGTACTCGCGGTCGCCGATCCTGTCGCGGCTACCGCCGTAACGGTGCCGATGGTAGTCGCGCTGGTCGTCGTCCTCGTCGTCGTCGGCGTTGTCGTCATCGTCGCCGACCTCGAATCCGTCGTTGTTTCCGTCGGTAACATAGTTCCCGTGACGGTGGTAGACGTAGGCACCGTCTTTACCGACGTCGCGTAACCGCCTTCCTTCGAAGAGGTTTTCGCGTAGCCGTGATTCGCGACCGGGGTCGGACTAGTGTTTAAGAGTCGCGCGTTCGATGGAAGCTGTCCGTTGCCGGTAGAACGAAACGAGTTGGGAAACGTATTCGCGGCATTTCCGAGACGAGACGAGAGGCCGTCGTCGACGATACCCATTGTACCCGTCGTCGAACCGGCGATGTCCTTGGTTGCTTCGTCGAGTTCCTCGTCCGGCGTTAAAGTGACGAACGGTTGTGGAGTTATGAAACCGGTTAGTATGCTCAAGTTCACGTTCGGGTTCAAGAAACTGGATACAACCAATCGATCGCGGTGAATCACAACCCAATCCAGGTCCGTGCGCCATATCGCGTCTGTAAAAGGAATATATTATTTTGTCGGCTCCTCGTTTCTCGGTGGGATACCGGATCGCACGCGAAAGTCAACCCGAAACGAAAACGATTGCACGGAAGATGTTACGTTTCGCCGAGAAGAGCGCGTACGCGGATACGCGTACACACCTGGCCGATCGATAGGCGAACGGGAACGCAAACGCGAAAAGCGGTGGTTTCTCCGCGGTATATGTAGGTCCAAGTATTCTCTCTTCGACAACGGGACGGTTCGTTTCGAAACAGCCGAATCGCGAAGCGAACAAAGAGCGACGATTACCTTTCGGCAAAAATCCGGCGTGTATGAGCCTGGCTTCCATGAGCAGCGACGGTAGCAGGAAGCACATGGCTGTGCAAAGGTGTACGAACGCCGCCGTGGGCCCTCCGTGTCGCCACAAGTTGTTGGCCAGACCTGCGAATCACGGTGAGAATGAATCAGCCACAGGATAAAGGGGAAACGGTGAAAATGCAAAACGGTGACGTTGAACTTACTGTTGTCGTGGTTGTTGGCGAGCAGCGAGGAAGGTGGATCGCGCGAGCACGCGCTCAGATGACGACCGAGCTTTATTCCATCGTTGGCCAGGTTGCCGAGCTTGAGGAACGCCGCGCCCAGGAGAACCGGAAGTAGAACCACTCCGGTGCCCGCCAAGACCAAACAAGCGTACAATTCGAGTTTCGGAGGTGGCGCGTCCGCCGGCCAGGGTAACGACAAGTACGCTGTAAACCGATCGATGCATTCGCGTCAACGTTCGACCGTAGAGATCCACCAAAAGATGTCTTTGCTCGCGACTCGCTGCGTCTTACTTACCGGCGAATCGTTTCGCGTATCTCAGGCCGATGTAAGCTTGCAAGCCGACCGCCAAGATGCCGTACCAAACGGACCACAAACTGTTCACGTGACCCCTTATACACGAGTTCCGTTTGGTCGTAACGCGACCGCTGTTGCTGCTACGCGACCTCCTCGGTTTTCCCGTCGCGGCGACGCCACTCGAGTTCACGCTGGACACTATCGGAAGCGGCTTCAGTGGCTTCTTGCATTTCGCTTGGTTCACCTCGTTGTTGTTTTCGTAGCCCATCAAGCTTCCTGTCATCGACATCTTGTTCTGGAAAAGCATAGGTCGGGAAACGGTTGGATTGGTCGTTCACGCTTCCGATAAACACGGCGTTTCTTCCTCGTCGACGAGCACAACTCGTTCGCCTCTCGATATTCCTTTAGCTACTTTTCGTTCCTGCTCGACTACGGTTTCGGTCGAGATCCTTTGGAACGAGATTGGTGCGAGGGTTCCGTCGTTCCTGGCATGTTCGACAGCGACAATGCCTGGAACAGAGACGGTAGCGGTTAGCGAACCGATTTCAAATCTAAGAATAATCGAACACGTTCTCGAGGATTGTTGTTAAGCGCGACGCCAAACCTTTGTTTCAGCTGGTAAGAGAAAGAGAGCGATGCGCTTTTCAGGTGAGAAAATAATAGAGAGGAACACGCTCTCGTCGAGTACCGGCCTTCGTACGGACGCGTTTCCGATGCATTTTCAACACGTCTCCATCTCTCTCTCTCTCTTTCTCTCTTCTCTTCCGGTGCTGGAAACGAGTAGGAGAAGCAAGGAAAAACGAACGGCGAAACAACCGTTCCGAGAGGCGATCGAGAAGCGACCGTAGCCACGGACAATCGGAGGCGTGAACGCTTTGCACAAAAGCCCCGACAGGGAACAGGTGGGGTTGCTAGCGTACCGTGATAATTCTAGTGCCCTTACGAGCGCGATTCTCAGTCCCTAGGTTCTTCTCCAGAACCCCTCGAAAACCCTCCGGCCACGGATTATCCGGCGCCTCTTTCCTACGAGGAGCGTATCGCGTTTGCCGGGACGCCTATCTCGTTTAAGATTCTCGACGCGATAAGACCGTTCATTTTTTCCCGATCGGTCGTGATACTAAATAGCGATGCGTTCTCGGCCGAATCGCGCAAAAATTGAAACGATTCCGTTACCATTCATCCTCGGAGTTTCCTATCAGGTAATTCGTATACCATGCTCTACTATATATGTATGTAGCTATATCCTGGTTTCGGCTAAGATACTCCACGCCACGGAGGAAGCATACTCGAGGGGGCCGACTGTTTTGTTACCCTTTGCTGTCTCCATTGCGCGCTCCCGAGAGGATCTCTCCGTACAACGCACTAACCTAAACTGTTTCCCCTTCAACGAGCGTTTCAGCATTTTAGCGTTTTAGCATTCCTGCATTTCAAGCGAAGTAGGCACCGACTCAACCAACCCCGTCAGCTTTTACCTCGCCACCCCCCCCCCCCCCACGCCATATACCCTATGTTTCATGCCTCGCGTCACAAGATTCTGCAACGATGGATTTCGACTTTTAGCTAGCGGCTGAGAGATGCCACGCAAAGATAGTCGGTAAGTCAGGAACCGTTGTACGAATGAGGTGTGAATGACAAGTTAGGCAATTAGATGGCGTGCAACAGGAATGCGAGCGAAATGGTCATCATTGCCTTACGAGTTACGAGTGAAAGCAGAGTGACCACGTGGTCCACGAATAAAGTTGATTGTGAAATTTCGAGAACAATTGTTAAATAAATCCATTCGGGAAACTACCCGCGTGGAGGAAAGCTCACACTAGTTTGCACCGTTTCAAAATGCATGGAGAAAGGGTCAACGAGGGTGTGCCTCATTAAGGGACGGGGAAACCCGTGGCACGAATCGTTTGACCGATTCGCCGATTTTCCTCCGGTGCAATGTCATGGGGTCCTAGGATCGAGTAGAGAGGACGAATAACGGAAACGGTGCGCGGCGACGTCGCCGACGAAAAATCGGTAGGAGAATCGTTTTGTCGGGAGGTTTCTCATTCCACGGGGCCCGAGCGGACCGAAAGGATGGATGCTCGGCGATCGAAGGTGGCTCGAAGATCGGAAGAACGAAAACTACGTAAATAATTGTGAGAGCTGACGGTTCGGCGCTTGCGCTTCCATGACACAACGGTGTACAAAGTCGAGGTCGCGCCCGGCGACTACTAATCGTCCTACCATCGATCCGTTCCATTAGACCGGTGCATCCCGAGCCTCGAAGAAGCGGTTTCGTCCGGACCAAGAAACGCTGACGAGACATTGACCTTTCTATTTCCAGGTTTCCTCGAACCGTCCCGGCCGGAAAAGATGCGAACGCGTGGAAACGGAAGAGATCGATGGAGCGATGGAGAAAAAAGAGGATCGTCGTAGAATCCGTGATCGTAGAATTCCGAGACGGAAGCGCGGCGCAGCGTCGTCGAGCAACGGCGGATTTCTTTTCGGGCCGAACGATCCGCCTCGTGAGTCAGCTTGTCGCCATGGTTACGAAACATCCCCCGATGTCGGCTACCACTTTTCGAATTCTGCTCGTCGATGTTTCGCGGCGAGCCTCGAACAATGTCGGTCGGTCCATGACAATCGATTACGACAAAACTTTGAAGCAGCCAAACGGCTTGGCGATTCACGCTGAAACGCAACAGAGCGTTCAAAGACGTCGTGGCAAGCCGCGCTGGTGTAAACCAGAGTTTGGGAACATCTGGTTCGCGCGCGCGCCTTCTGCTCTCGTGGGAACCGAAAATGCCAGCCTCGCCAGGTTCTGAAAAACGATCCCGAACGAACGACAAACTGGTAATCAGATATTTTAGCTCCGTTTTTCGAACGCCTCGACATAGTTGCCCTCCCGATGATCGATTAGGCCAGACGATGGACGTTTCGTGCTCCCGTCGATCAACCGTCCCCGGAATTTCGACTCTCCGGACAGCGGGGAGTAGTTTGGATAATACTGCGACATTTATTATTCAGGCCTTGACGACATATATCGAAAAATCACTGCAATTCCATCGCACAATTTCGCGAAAAAATGTTAACGCTATAAAAGGTTCACCCATTGATGGCTACTTCCTGCGACTGGGAACGAATATCATGTCGATTGAAACATCGCCGGATATCGGTCGAGGACCGATACCGAAGGGCATCCAACACCCCGATGATCCACCTTTATCGGATTCGACGTGGTTCGAACGAAAGGTGGCCCACGAATGGATCCTCGACCTGCATTCGCTCGTCGAGAACAATACGGAGAGACCCCTCCTGTTTGTCGGTCAACACCGAAGGCATCGATAGGGTCGACGAGTAGCGGGTAGTTGGCAGACTGCCAGCGGCTACCACCTTGTTACCGCTTTGAAATCAAACGCGTTTCATTACCGCCGTGCGATATGTGGTGTACCTGTACCTGTATGTAGGTATGCGTAGACATGTTGTATAATATATACGTGTATCGTATTATACACCACGGGTCTTCCCAACGTCATGTATCGTCCAGGAGACATACACGAGCGTCCGAGGACCCTCACAGGGTATACCCCGCCGTAGTGGGGATAATTCTGCGACATTTATCATCCAGGCCTTGGCGACATATATAGAGAAATCACTGTACTTTGAAGGGGACACCAGCAATGATACTTCCACCCGCTACAACAAGAGGTCGGATATTTTCGGGACAGACCACGGATACCTGCTTGATTACAATTGAAATTCTCGGCTCGACTCGACTCGACTCGACTCTACTCTACTCGACTGGTATCGCATCGGAGCGTTATTTCCAGCGATCGATCGGCTTAACGAGCCTAGAAAAGTTTGCGTCGCGTGGTTAAGGAGGACCGATGAAAACAGTCACGAGCAGAAACGAATCTCGGCGCACAACAGAGGACATAGGACTTTCCGGACTATAGCTTGCAGCGATTCTCGGATATAGCGGTTACCCGATCGGCGTCGACATCGTAATAGAAACAATATGGACGAATTAACCCATTGACTGCCAACTACGAGATATCTCGTAGTAAGCGTCTGTACCAAAACTGCCAGCTACGAGATATCTCGTAGTGGGTGCTGCAAGTTTAGATTGGCTACAAATGGCCGTGGCAACCAGGGCAAGACGTGCTAAATTTGCGTGGCAGTCAATGGGTTAAATACTTTTTGGAATTTCGACGAATCAAACCACGATTCGAAAAAAAAACACGGCCGGACGCGTTTCGTTACTGCCCCGTCGAGTCGATACTTTCGAATGGGAACGAGGGAACAATGGAAATCGCGGTGACGATGTTGCTCGTGAACCGCGAGAGTCGCGACTCGCGATTCGCGAAACACGAGCAAACTGTAGCCGGAAATCGATTTTCCATCGAAACGTCTACACCGCGCGATACCTCGTCCCGTGGCTTCAGGAATCCTGATTTCCTGCCTGTCTTTCGCCGAAGCCGACGCGACGCGACGCCCGCGTCACGCCGCGCCGCGTCGCACCGGGCCCAACCGGGCCGTAGCAGCTCGTGTCTTTTTCGCGCCACTGAAACAAATATCTCCTACATGAAATACGCGACATAGGAAGTATACGGAAACTCGATCGTTTCGAAACGAAGAATCGGCTGACGCCGCCTCGTGGAACGTCGGCGCACCTCCTATCGATTCGTCGCTTCGCGTCGCGCCGCCGCGTCGCGCGAACGGCACCTAGCTTCGTTTTCGTCGCCGTCACCGTTACCGCTGTGAACGCGGACGACCGTCGTGCATTTTTCTATACCGTGGCCGTCGAATCGGAAAAGGGGAAAATCTGCGACCAAAGTTATTCGACGACTGCCGATTCCCTAGCGCGTTAACAGAACCATGCGAATCGACTCTTCTCTCGGACACCGGAAGAGCCGAAACTCGATTCTCTTGTTTACCCGCTTTCTCGCTGCGCAGAGAGGAAGGTTTACGATAATGATTTCCAGAAATGTTCGTATTCCGATGGGCAGCGATGAGTCACGGGTGGAGCGAAGATTCTCTCGAGGTTTCCTCGGGATCTCCTCGGTGACTCATCTCGGAGATTCACCCTCGAACGAGGTTCTCGAATCTCCGCCGCACCCAGCCTCCCAACAGCCGCGAAAATACTCGCGTCGTTGTCGTGGTCGATATCGTCGATACCATTCGCTATCGGACGACTCGGCGCGTCGAGTATGTATTTTGATTCAAAAGACTACCTTTTCAATTTAATACGCGATCGATCGAGCTTCCTGTCCGACCGAACCAATTAACTTATTCGATGGCGTCCATCGAAATTTCCTGCCGCTTTATCGCCGTTCGAACCGATCGCTGAATCTGATCAAAGAGATTGAGAATGAAAAACACGGGCCGACGCGGAGTCACTCGCCAGTCGCCTCTCGCAGTGCCAACGGTTTTGCGCGCGCCCTGTAATTAGCGAAATGGTGGAAGAAACTGGAAACGGGGGATGGTGGACCGTGCCGACGTCGTTTCAGGTTCCGTCCATTCCCCAACGAATGCGATTCATACTTTTACAAGGATAATCTTTTACGTTTCGTGAGAAATCTTTGCAACGAAAATCCCGACGTCGGGACGCCGCGCCGCTTATGAGAAAATCTGAACTGAATCCGATAGTAGCGCAACCGTAATCTTTAGTCGAGGCGGGCCAAGCAGGATCGATGGCAATTTCTATTCTGATGATTCTTCTCCTTCCGTATCAGTTCCTCGACTCGCGGTGCGCGTTCGAACAATTAGCGAGGGAGGGAGGGAGAAAGAGAGAGAGACGAATTGCATCTCCCTCCATATCTACCATAATTTCCCTCCGACCTTACTTGCCGCCGTCCCTCTCTCCCTCCAACCCGTGCTCCGCACACCGTTCTTCCTATTCCGGGTTCTCGAGTCCTGTTTCCCGTTTCCCGTTTCCCGTTTCCCAGTTCCCGGTTCTCCTCGCCCCTCGTGCCCTCCCATTTAATCAATACCCGATGCAGCACACTGCTAAACACCGACAACCTAAATGGGCTCTATACACGATGGGATACCGGTACGTTCGCAGCATGGATTGCGATCGAGTTCATCCCATGCAAATTCGAAACAATTGCAAATCCGCGCACAGTTTTCTCGACTAATTTCGGAGATTAAAAAGCAAACCCGCGGCACTCGTAACGCACACAGCGAATTCTCGATGTATGTCAACTAGGCGGGTCTTGCCAGCAACATACATACATCGTCCAGGAGATATATATATGTTAGCGTCAACGCATTTTTAACGAGAGGTTTTGGTGGGAATGGTCGAAGGGATGTTTATTCCTTGACAGATTTATGGCAGGGCTTTATAATGTCTGTGGCCCGTGAAGCTAAACAGTCCTGGCAGCAGGCGACGCGATAGCTGATGACCGATTTGGGTCTCACAGCTATCGATTGTATAAGCATTGACTGTTTATTGAAGGTGAGAATGTTTAGAAAAGGCAAGCGACCCGACGTCGTATTGCCAAAGACAAGGGACTCTTTGTCCTGAAGGATCTGGCCACGGAGTGGGGAAGGTTATGCCTTTTGGTAAGAGGACTGTGATGAACCCCACGGCACTTACACTACCGGCCATAAGTGTTTACCCACCCACATATTTTTTAACATTGTAGTCCACGGTTCTACGGTTCAGCTTCAATAACTTTGCTATTTCTCTGTTACTTTTTCCGACGCTATGATGGGACACTATTAGAGCGCGCGTTTCATTCGATAATTCTTTTCTCCCTGACATTATTTGAAATTTTCGCAAAATTATTTAGGCACGTGAAAATCAACTGTTTACTGTATGAAAGCTTAATGCAGTATGAAATTTGAGAAGACTAAGATACCTGTATTACCTGTATTCATATTCCCTACTGACCGTTATAAAAATTTCAGAAAAATGGGTTTCTTTACCTGAACTCCAAAATTGTCGTTTTTCATAAAACGCTGTAAACTCATTTACAGTACCTGATTGTGTATGTACAGAATATTTTGGATGTTTTTTATTAACCTTATAATTAGGATTTAATGCTAAGGACATTTTCATAACAATAAAATACCTATTATTTGAATAGTAACGAAATTTGAAGGTGGGTAAACACTTATGGCCGGTAGTGTACCCCAGAACCTTGGGATCAGAAACACGTATTTTCTAACACATATATATTCTATTCTTTTATTATTGTTCCCCTCAGGGTTACAATCCTCGCTATAGGTTCACACCTAACCTATGCGTTCACCCATCTTTCGACGGGCCCCAGACCAACGTCGCTTAACCTCCACGATCACCATCCCACAACACCACCGGACGAGCCACCACTCGCCGGCCTAACACATATATATATATTCTAGATACAGTGAGTTCTCGATGTATGTCAACAACACGGGTCTAGGCAGCGACGTGTATCGTCCAGGAGACGTACCCGAGCCGTGTTATGTTACACTCCTCGGCGACCGAGGCACCTCACGGGGTACACCCTGCGGTAGTGGGGATAATTCCGCGACGTTTATCATCCAGGCGTTGGAGGCATAGAGAGATCACTGTAGTCAGATATCGACAAGAAGATATAGCAACTCTCGTAGTTCCTCCTCTGTCCTCGCGACCACAGACTTACTTCGACCCGAGTGTTTTTCGTTGTGGAACCATTTGGCAGAGGACGACTTTACAAACGCGACTAGGGAAGGGAGAACGAGAGAACGAGGCAATTGTGGTTGATCGGATCGGTAGGGTAGCTGGGTTGTTGGGTCGTTGGGTCGACACAACACGACCCGCTGCATCACCAATCAAAGATGCTCGATGTTCGTCTGAAGAGAATCGAGAAAGCGGGGATGTCACGCGTCTTCGTATACACACGCGTAGGCTTACAACGTTGTCACGTTGACGCGCCGCGCCGTCGCGCTGACACGCTGTCACGCTGTCACGCTGTCACGTTGCAATGCGCGCCTGTACGAGTCGCCCTTCCGTTCGCGCCAAAGTTACGCTCGTCCGTTTCCGTCGAACAGTTTCCAAATACGATTAGCAGAGAGCTTAGGAAACTCAAACGGTTTGCGGAGGGTGTTGCGCGTTGCCGCGCGTGTACCACGCGTCCACCAACGGTATGCGATACGACGGTATACATACGTGGCTCGTTGGGGCGCGTTCCTCTCTGCCACGGCGAGCACACGAGGCCAAAGAAAATAAACTTTTCTCAGCGCTCGATCGTAAATACTCGCGGCGCAGGTTTATCGCTTTACACAGCAGCAGCAGCAGACCCGTTTCTTTGTTTCTCGCGCGTTTCCATGGCCGGAAACGAAAAGGTGGCTCCTTTTCTCTCCCGACGAATAGACAAATCCTCGCAATCTCTTCGGATCGGAAGGAAGGTAACGCGCGAAAGGGATCCGCGGATGTCACGTAGACGGGGATCGACCGTTTCGACTACGAATACATCGGGAAACGTTACCAACACGCGTGTGCGCGCACGCGTACGCGTACTCGTATGTACCGTAGGTCTGACACGCATCGATGATCCGATGCTCGGCAACCGCTCGGTGCCTGAAACGCGTTCTTCTAAACTTCCTCCCGAGTGGCTGTCGCGTGTTCGTCGCGAGCGTCGTTGCCTCTCCGGGCAAGAGAGAATCCGTGAAAGGCTCGTCTCGTTCCGTTCTTATCTATCTACCGTTTCGTTCGATTCGATCAGGTTTCATCGACAACTGGACGGAAATTAAATTGGACCACGAGTCGATCGAAATCCGGCGAGAACCGATAAAACGGTGAAATCGATACCGCGTTTAGGATAAGTGGCGGTTCTCGCTGGAACTCGACCGGCGCGTATCGCGTACACACGTATTAGAGTTTCGCGCACGCGGAAGTAGGCGCATACGTATATCTCGAATCTTCGATACGAAGATTGGGGATACGACGAGTTCCTAGACGAGTCGAGCAAACAAAACGGAACGGGAAGAGGGTGCCATTTCATATACCAGCAGGATTTACCTTCCCCGAGCTTTCCATTTATTTCTGCAGCTCCCCCGCCAACCTTTACGTACGTTTTCGGCCCTTCGTGAGCGTTTGCGTTCGCGGCGATCCGAACCAAAATCCTGAAATGATTGCTTTTCGCTCACTCCGCGGGCGGCTAAAAATACAGGACGAATAGAGATTCGAACGATTTCGTCGATGCGCCATGGATCGGCCTAACCTTTGCGAAGAACGAAACGGTAGGAATCGTGGTGAGTCCCAAACGTTCGATACGATGTGTGCAAAAAGCTCGAGGCTCGAAGGGCTAGCGGAGAAAATACAAAGCTGATACAAGCGGTCCCCCTGTCGATGGTAATTTATGCGCGGCAACGTGTAATTTTGTTCAAGGTTCGAGCGCGTCGACGGAAATAATCGGCTCGTTCGGGACGGTAGTGCGCGACGGGAGATCTCTCGGATTTATTCGAATGTCTCAACTTCCGGTCGAGCAACCTTATCGCGCCAATGCTAATTGCCGGTTCTGTGCACGCGGGAGAATTCGCGTCTTCTTCGAACCAAGTCTTTGCCCCTAAGCTCGAGAGATCTGGGCCTCGTGGCCACTCACGGGGTATACCTCACGGTGGGGATACTTTCGCGCCGTTTGTCCTCCAAGCCTTGGCGACATATACAGAGAAATCACTGTATTTAGATCCAGGCGCACGGATCGCACCTCCATCAATTGAGAAACCCACAAAATACCCAAAGCTCGGGGCTACCATGGGTTTGGTCTGAAAAACGACAAGTTCCAGGTCCGAGGGAATCGTGCTCACACGATATCGGAGACCGAACGGGAGGAGCGAGACGATCTATAAATGGAGCCGGTACGAAACGGAACGAAACGGGAGGAAACGGGACGAAGCGGAATATGAAAAGCAGACCGAACGACTCGACGCGCATCGGAAACATCGTCTCGTCGCAACTGGAAAAGGGGGCGAAACGCGGGAAAGAGAAGCGAAATGGAAAGAGGAGGAAGTGAAGCACCGGACAACTATCGCTGGAATACAAGTTAACGCGGGTACACGTGGAAAGCGCGCATTCGGAAGCAAACGTTTCGAGGCACCAAAGCAAGACGGAGATGGTAGTGGGACAAGGAGGGAACGGTACGCGGTACTCGAGCTATTGTGCACCGTGCACACGATACGCCGCGTGTATACCTATTCCGGGCTGGAGTCGACTCGACTAAACTCGGTACGAAAGGACCGAGCATCTTTTGTGAAAGATAATGAGAAGTATTCAATTAGTCTGCGGTTGGCATCCGACGCTTTCCTCGCGATTGAGAAACCACGAAGCCGTGTAACCGTCGCGATCACGCCGAAATCAGTTAACTAAAAACCTTTGCGTCTCCTGTTCTCGTCCTCCCTTTGTCCAAGTACAACGGCACACGGTGTGGAAATGCCTCGATCGAACGTTAATCCAAAGTGGACTTTCAAACCACAAATTCGAGCACTAGAGCTAAAATTTTCTAGAGCGGCAACCCCCACTAATTTTCGCCACGAGCCGCCACTGTCCATCAACCAACGTCGAGCGGCTCTCAAAATGCGAATGCTACTGTACTCTTTATCTCTATTCGCTTCCAACCATTGTTCCGCGCATCGTCTCTTCCAACGACGCAACGAACGTTCCCCATAGTTCGTGGAAAGCTACTTGCGGTTATGCGCAAGGACGCGACGATGGGTTTTGATGTCGCGTCTCGCCGTCCGGTGCGGCGTTCACGGTAAATTAATTCGCGAAACTAAATACGCCTGGCATCGAAACCGACCCGACCACCGGCCAAAGGGGTATTCAATTGATAGGGGTCGGGACGAGCGGGAATCGGGAAAGCACTTTAGGTAATTGGATATCGGTAAATCTCATTAGATAAACTCGACGAGTACCTACGCGCACGGCGACAGCTAGGTAGAGGGTAAACACCGATAAACCATCGGCCGTACAAGCGCAGCGCTGCGCTTTCGAACGGCCGCGTCGCGAACAATTTCAATCTTTCGAACCGTGGACACGGGCGATGATTCGTGACGCGTAACTCGACGCACGTTACCCGGGAGAAATTCGATACGGCTGGTGTCGAATTGCGTGCAAGTGGGTTGAAAACGCGCGAGAAACAACGTGCACGCGCAACCTACGCCCGTTACCCATGGAAATGGGAAATTTCTATTTTGCCGGGAAGACGAGATCTCGCATCGACTCCGGTCGAAGAGAATACACGACAGAGAGCAGAGAGCAGAGAAGAGGAGGAGAATGAGGCGGGAGAAAAAAGCAAGCGCGAACAAAGGGGTAAGCGAAGAGAAGAGGGATCCATCGCGCGACGTCGTAGGGAGATTACAGGCTTTGCGGTTCAGCGTCTCCAGGAACCAAAAGAGACAGGGGGAACTGACGTGTAATTTGCAGGAAATTAGTTCCTTTGAGCGAGACGACGGTAAACATCGGAGCCAACTCGCCCCTTGACCCACATTCTCGCGTCACTGTCAAGTTCTCGTACGATTATAGCTAACTGCTCGACCACGCGGAAACCGAGTCGAGATCGTCCTTTGTCTTGCTCTCGCAGCGAAGCGACGCTGGCAACCACGACACCTATTGTCGAAAACGTTAAACGATTCGGGGGAATCGTTTCGCGTTCGTAAAGTAGCCTCGCGTAGTCGCTGGTCGGAACCTGTGCACCGTTATTGGCCGATCGAGGAAAAGATTCCCGCCAACCGGCAATCAACGAGTCGCGGAAGCTTGGCCCCATCGACGCAAACCGGCTGTTCGTATCTCGCGATAAAGATATATCCGCGATACGCGTACCTCTGTGTATCGACGCAAACGGTGTGATCAGCGTGTCGTCGTGATCTCATTGGTTTCGGTTTCCACGGATAACAGCCGTGTACACGACCCTATCACTAATATATATATAAAAATATTCAATCATTATTTCATTCCCCTTCAATAAGTAATACTAAATAGTTTAAATGACACATTAATTTTCGAAATTCAAGACAAAACTTTTTTTAGCGTATCTTTTTTTATTATGCGTTTATTCCAGTCCTTCGCAACCACTGTGCCGCGGCACACTGCAGTGTTTCCTCGATATGATATTCTTTGATGTTACGGTTGCATTAAATCCAACATGAAAATGAAAAAGTATGCAATGACGAATATGATCCTCGGAAGGTACGGACGTTGCTATTTTATTACAGGGTTGTAAAAAAATTATACTTTTTAGAATATTCTGAACACGGGCTGTTTTACCGAAAACTGTAAAAGAATACGTGTTTCTTCGTCAACAATCGGTACAGAACTAAAGGGAAGACAAATTCTTTGCAAATAATTGATTACTTATGGGTCCCCCTAATATGTCCCTGGCTAGACCCGTGTTGTGGACATATATCGAGAGAACACGTGTGCCGCGCTTTTTTGGAGAATAATTATATTTTATTGTGTTTTTTATCTAATCAAAACGTATTACTGTAATTCATTTATTTGAAGCTTTTGCTTGTGGGTTGCCGCGGAATTGTCGGAAAACGTCGGTGTGCCGTGGAGGATAAAAGGTTGCGGAGCGCTGGTCTGTTCGATCGTGCTCGCACGAGGGAAGTCGTTGTTTTTTTCTCGTATTCTCCGCGACTGTGTCGGCTCGCGCGGAGAGCTATAATTCGTGTCAGTAGCCTCGAGCAGAGCCGCGGAGCTATTCTTTGGTCGGTGTGGAACAGGAGGCGTTCCTTATCGATCGGTTGGAAATAGCGTTGCAGGTCAGCACGCAACTTTTCGCGTTAACCGTTATCGACCGTTCGCGTTCGAAGTTTGACAGGCAGGATTCGCGCGCGGCTCGTTGTTCGCGACACCCATTGTTATTTCTATCTCTCCTTTTCCATCCTGGTCAACTACCCTGAGCCTATTCGAGGGGAGCAGGCGAAAACGAAGAGCGAGAAAACGGACGGAACAGGGACCAAGAAGACGAAGAACAAGAAGAAGGAGAAGGAGAAACGAGGCGAACGAACAGGCCAGGCCGGTTACCGAGAACGCGAAACCAGCGTGGCATAGGATGCACGATAAGTGTTGAATTACGATAAACTGCTGGGAAACAATGGAGCCCGCTGGGGCAACGTGCCCCAAAGCGTGTGCAGCCGGGTTTTAACTATCGAGTTACCGTCTACGTCTACGGCGCCGTACCTGCCAGCGAGGATAGAACGAGAAAGCGGACCGCAACGGCAGGAACAAAGTTTCCCGTCGGCTGACCGAGCGCGGGAGACTCGATTTTCGGTCGAAAAGACGAACGATCTTGTTCGTTCCAACGCCATTGCCGTCTGGACTGTAGGTACGATAAGTACGAGTACGAGGACGAGAGCGAGAGCGAGAGCGTGGGCGTGGCGAGTACCGACCGCTGCTATTCGAACAATAGCTCCGAGAAGACGAGGCGAAACTCTGTGTTCCGAGGCGCGAACTCTAGGATTAGGTCGGTAGTCGAGACGCTTCCCGGCAACGTGTTGTTGTCGCGTTAACGCGGAACGGTTCGATTTGTTTAGTTTTTCTTAATTTTTAATGCTGGAAGAGCTACGGAGCCACAGTGAAAAATCCAAGCGAGCAGCGGAGGTAGCACGAACGAGAGTAGAAAGGAAAGGATCGCATACCTGTGGAGCAGGTGTTCCATCCAAGACCGGCTTTTCGTTCTTTCTCTTGGCGCGTATATCTACCACCGCAACTCGCTCGCACCGCCTCCGACCTATGTATGTGCGTGTCCGTGCACACAGACATACGTTGATTACCTTGGTAAAAGATCCGCACTTCCGACGCGCGACGCAACGCAACGGCAACGCAACGGCAACGCAACGCAACGCAACGCAACGAGCGCTATCTTCATCCAATGTCTCGACTTTCTTCGAGATCCAGCGATAAATTTATCCGAAAAGGAGAGCAGCCTCCCCAGTACCCCTTTTCGTTCTTCTCGGCACGGTTAGGGCGAACCAAACGACAAAAATAACCCCGAAGGTTTCTCCTCTCCACTGGCCCGACGAACGCGCAACCAGGGAACGGAGCATCCGGTTTTCAAGGAACGCGAAGAAAACGAACGTCTTTTTCCTTATTACGATGAAAACCTACCGCGCGAGCTTTCGGCTTCTGAGGGAATCGGTAAACCTAGCGCCGAATGGGGTCCACGGTATCGGCCATCGAATTGGAAACATTCGCCGAAGATCACTTCAAGAAATCGGATCGGATCGAGTGCCTATCGCGTCGTACCGTCTCCAGAGTCCGGCCTCGATCGATTTCGCGTAGCCTCGCGAAACTTGCAACTATTTCTTGAAGAATCCTCGACCCACATAATAGAAAACTCGCGGTAGACCGCTGCTCGCTTAACCACGAAACGCCCTTCCCTCCCTTCGAAGACCGGTGTAATTGTCCACGATCGGCCGTAACCACCGATCGCAACGATAGATCGCCTACACTTTTCCCTAAAAAGAATCCACCGTGAAATCTCCGATTATCGAACGATGGACTTAAACGAGTTCCGAGCAGCGAAAAGCGAGAAGCATGAATCGCTAGAGCCCCGAGGCACGTGCCAGTAGTAGCGCAGCGCCAGCACCAACAATTATTACGCAACACGGTAACGATGAATGAACCCGAGAGAACTTGACGGTAGGCTGACTTTCACGGGAGTAGACGAAGCCAATTATCAGCCTTCGATGCACAAATGCACGCGTCCCGTTGCGTTCCGATGAGTCGCGTCGTTCGTTAACACCTGAAACGAACCGGTTAAACGCGCGATTGCGATTGGCCGCGGACCGATCGATAAAAACCGAGCAAAGGTTAAACGACGGCCACGCGTCCGGTGGAAAGACGCGTGACAAAGAATCCGTAGAAATGTTGGTCCTCCTCGAGGTCGAAATCTGGACGCACGAGTCGGGCCGATTTTCACGCGCAACCTCCACAGAAATCTGTTTACCAGAAAAAATGTTGGGATATACTCGAATGAGGGTCTATATAAACAGGGTAAACAAATTCTATCGGCAGAACTGTACTAGGAAGGTCAGACGCAGAGGGTCTATAAGGGCTAGATACAAAAAACAGGGTAAACAAATTCCGTCGGCAGAATTTGGTCACCCTGTTTTCGTGTATAGCGTCATTACACCATCGTCTGACCTTAGCATAATCCGACCCTAAATCGAAATAAAAATCAACGGAAGGTGTTTGGATCGGTAGTAGTGGGGCACAACGCGCTTTGTTCCAAAATGTTGGCCCACTCGTGAAGCGGAACCGCGCGGAATAAATCAGTGACGGTAACGAGCATAAATCTAGGCGCATATACTAACGTTGGTTAATTGTCCGAGTAACTCTCGTTCTCGCAGTATTTGAGGACACAAAAATACGTGCGCGTGTCCACGGACAGTCTAATGAAAAAAGTCGCTGCGTCTCACCTTTGCGTAACGAGTTCGAGTCGTACGACGTAAAATATAGGTGTCTTCGTTGATCCTAGGGATTCCCGGTGCAGCGAGATTCGTGGAGGCCTAAGTGTCACCCCGTGGTCCGCGTATCATCGCCGATCGCTTGGGATTTCTTTGGACGCGAGCGGCACCGGAACCGTAAATCACCGATAACGCTGGAAACGCTCCGAAACGTGTATTTACGTCGCTCGGATTTCCAATCGTACGTCGGCACCACCGACGACGTCCGGAAGGCACGGTCCAAATTTTCCGTGTCCCCTGATTCTCAGCGACTCGATGCGATCTATCATGACCGATCTCGTCGAGCTACGGCTCGGGAACCTTTCGCAATTCCGCGCAACACCGTGCGAGTCCTGAGCGAGACCTCCGATCGAGATTCGCGTGACAACGGGGACGGGCATTCGCGAAACGTTCGCGACACCGGCCACCAACAGTTGTCGCCGAGTCGGACCCCGTCCACGTCCGAATCGCGAGACGGAAACCGCAAACGAGGAACGGGCGACACGGTGGTGTGTTTCGCGTCCCGAGAAACCAGGCAAAACCGAACCGAACCGAACAGAACGGAACGGAAAGGAATAGGGAACGCGACACGGGGCTACGGCACTGCACAACACAACGCGACACGAGAGGCACGGATACGTATAAGAGTACAGGGTACGAGGCACGAGCACGACGCTACGCGTTCTACGTTCACGCTCGTTCTGAAGGACCCGGCACAACGATGGTGGCGGTGGTGACGGTGGTGGCGGCAGCTCGAGCGAAACGCGCACCCGCGCCCTCGCGTCTCTCATTGGTCGGTTGGCGGCTGTCGGCTGTCGGCTGCCGGTTGCCGGCCACCGCGTCGGCCACCGACTATCGCACACCTTCCTCACGGGGGGGTTCTCTCTAGACGCGCTCTGGCAATCATCGCTTCAACTATTTTATCGACTTTCTTCCTACCCAAATTTCGAATGTTTTCCATTCTCAACGACGCACAGTGATCCAGAAGCCCGGTTGTTGTGGCCAAAATTCAAAATGTTGTCATAATTTTCTGAAAGTTGGTAATTACGAGTTTTTGGAGTCGCTGATAACGAATCTGGCATTAAAAATTAAAAATTTTTTACGGCAGGATTATTATGGCGATCTAGAGGGCGGTATTTCGTAGCCCGATTAAAAAATTTTGTAAATCGATGTTTTTCATCATTTTCATAGAACAATATCATTGAGATACTTAATGCCATGTTTTAAATTAGTATAACCTAATACAATAATACCTTTTTAGTTTTCAGTTATTCGATGGCCCTGGAGGCGTCAAGAACGCGTGAATAAAAGAGACCTTCCTACCGTAACCTTTATTTCATAATCCCGCTATTTTGTAGTTCTATTTGAACATAAGGTTCCCTTTAAGAAAACATCACAGTTATGGTCCACAGACGCCGAAACAGATAAGGCGGGTTCTGGTCCCGAACGCGTCAAAATACCTCGGACGCCTTTATTAAAATTAATACAGAGTTAAAAGTCGCAAGAGGGCGCAGCTAAACTTTGCATATTCTTTTTAACAAATGTTTAAACTTTCGTAAAAAATAAGTCCAAAGTTTAGCACTTTCTAGCATTTTTTTAAAACCCTTCTTAAAGCTTAAATTGTTACAAACTTGGAATATTTGTTTATGGATTAAAAAATGTTTATGATGGCATTTAGACCTTAAAGTACATCTACTAACATATAAAAAATCATAATTATAACTTGTTTTCTGATATCCTATAATTGGTATTTAAAACGTTTAATAGAATGTTCAATTTTATGATTTTGTTTTTAGAACGCCGTATCTTATTATACAATTACCTAAAATCAATAATATTTTGGATTTAGGAGCTTTGAAGAGTTATCAGTTTATAGAAAAAAAAAATTTTTTAATCTATTAACCTTGAAAAATTGAATTTTGGCCACAAAAACCGGACTTCTGGACCACTGTGCGACGAACCGATCTACCCGCGATCGAACCGTTTCGACTGTCACCGATCACAAGAAACGGTGCGTATACAGTCAAACCTGTTTTTGTGCGGTGGATAGGGACCGCATAAAAGAAACCGCACAAAAAAAAACATTTAGAAACTTCATAAATAGCTGTAACAAATTATTTTTTTACAACATCAATACAAAAGATCGCACAAAAAAGAAATCGCATAGACAAGGACCGCACAAAAAAATAATATTGATTTCGAGCGCGATCTGGCCTGTTTGTTCGCAAGCGAGGGTCGCGAAATCGTTTAATACAGATTCGGGAATCGAAAACTGCACGGCAGGCTCGTCCGAACAACCAGAAAGCAGTGTATTCCCGCAACGAACTGTTCTGGTACTCGACTGCATGGCGAAGCGTATCGTTTGACTTCAACTTTTTCAATTTGTGAGTTTCGACGGCGCAGAGAGAGAGAGAGAGAGAGAGAGAGAGAGAGAGAGAGAGAGAAAACGAGATAGGAGAATCAACGAATGCAATGGCTCTCGCCTTTGTTCGCTATGCGTACGAGCACAGCCGCGTTTACTATAACGTGGCACACGAAACTACCTTCGAACGACGAATACGTCGACGAGCACCTCGCGATATTTTTTTCATCGACGACCATCTTTCCGGATTAGGGTCAACTTACAGTAGGCAGGTCAGACGCTGAGGGTCGATAAACGCTGGATACAAAAACACAGGGTAAACAAATTCTTTCGGTAGAATTTGTTCACCCACTTTTTTTATTCATTCACCCTCAGCGACTGACCTGCCTAATATAACCTGACCCTTAGTTTTACGCACAGTGGTTAGCGAGTCACCTTCGACTCGTTTTCTGCGAGGAACAAGGTACGTACATAACTGTGTTCGCTGCGCTCGTTAGGCTCGTTGCACGCGGGAATATGCGAGTTCCGTAAAATCAGAATTACCGCCACGTCGCCTTAACAGGCCTTCACGCCTTATTAACATAAGGTGCGCGACAAAACGGAATGGATCGGAACGGAGGAGAATCGAACAGGATACGTTGATACAGTTTTTTCTCGATATATGTCCTAAATATGTGGGCGATAAAAGTCCCAGAACTACCCCCACTGCCGCGGGGTATACCCCTTGAGGTTTGCTGTCCTTTTCTACGTTCGACGTGGATCAAAGAATCTCCTGGACGATATATGTCACTGGGTAGACCAGTGTTGCAGACATATATCGAGAATTCATTGCATACTAATACGCCGTGGCCGATCGAATATCGATTAAATTCTACGGTATACCAGCCGCAACGTTTTGCAGCATCGCGAAATTTTCGATTTCGTTCCGACAGATCGGTTATTAAAGTATCCCCCGACAGGGTGTATTCACCCCAAAGCTATCTATTGCTAACAAAGTTTTCTCTGGCTCGCTCCATCGCATCGGTTGTACGGTTTGGTCGTGCGGTGTCGCGGCGTTTCGACGGTACGCGAATCCTTTCGAGAGAAAAAACGATGAGGAGCCCGATGATGCTTGAAAACTCAACGACCTTGCTCGTTAAAAGCGTTTCGAAAGAGTTGTCGGCGGTACTCGTTACGAACTTGCTCGCGTGCGTACGCCACTCTGGCTCTGGATTACGAAATCCGACTAGATTAGGGTACCGTACGGAGTCGCGCGAAGCGTTGTCGAGACTTTGCGCAATCCGCATGATTAAGCAATTGGGACGAGTTAATCGCGTCTGTACCATCGCGGTTTTCGTTTCGGCGAAACTAATATACGCGGGCGCGTTCATTCAGATTTTGAAAGAGCCATTAAAACGTCCAGGATCATGGACAAACGTCGCTGCTCGAAGGCAAGAAAGTAATTGTGCGATAACGAGGGTCAGAATCGTGAGAGAGATTCTCGGTTCTGAATTCGACCGGCGAGATCGGTGACCCCTAACCTCGGCGCCGCTTCCTCTCTCTCTCTTTCTCTCATCTCGGTTTGCGTCTCCCTTTGTTAACCGAGACCCGGCAAACGTGTTTTCCTCTCTATCTCTCTTCTGGTCTTCCTCCCCCCCCCTCTTCCTATCTTTCTACGCGTTCATTTCCTACTGGTTTATCGATTACGCTGATTACAGTGTTACAGCACCGAAAATGTAAACCGGATTCATATGTAACCTCAATGAAAAATGAGAAACATCGTAAGAAAGATGAACGATGTATTCCCACTTATTTTTGTCCCCATCTTTAATTGTCCCAGAACTATTCCCACTTCCGCGGTAGTGTGGATAGTTCTGGGACAATTAAAGTCAAGATCTTTTGGACACTTGTCGCGAGGACATTGTAGTCTAGTGAATACAGTCAGTCACATAATTCATGGCACACGCTTTAACACTAGATTTACCAGACCAGTCAAAATGACTGATTTTGCAATTTCAATTAAAAATTCCTACTGCATGTAACATTTTCTTTCTGAAATGACATCATGACTTTTGTAGCCATAACTAAAGAATCAGTTTTATGAACTTTATGTTATTTTATATGTATTCGTAACAAATATATTTTTTGTTATTGACACTTATACCAGTACCAGTCAAAATGACCGGTGCATGTTTCTATGTGATGAAATGACATTTGGGGCAGAGCTACAACAATTGATAAGTACTGCAACGTCTTTTCGGTACAGAACATATGATTCCGGGAAAATCGTGAGGTAATTATTTACATTAGGGGCTTCCTCACCGATTTTGATGACCATGAAATATGTTGTCAAGGTCATCATTCTGAACAACTTTTTCCTATACATGTTACCGCCGCTCAGCTTTAGTTTCCGAGATATTGGCAAAAAAGTTTCAACGTCTCAAAAAGTGACCGGAGTAGGTGTGTGTAAGACTGTGTAAAATAGTATTTCAAATAGTTGACAGTAACATATATTTTTATGATATTTTGTTGCCTGTAATGTTAATACGATATTGTAGTCTGTTTATCAACATGTTACATATTCGTAATTAAACTACAAATAATACTTTGCTAACTATTATAGCTTCTCGTGTTAAAAGTTATAATTTATAATATTAACTACTTGCTCAACTTATTTTCATTCTAAGGAAATATTTGAAATACAAAATAAAAATATTTCATTTTATCTATCTGGTTATCAAAATAAAAATATTTGATTTAAAGTAGTATCTTATTTGAACCACATTAAATTATACTATATACCAAATCATTAATGATCGTTAATATACGTTGCAAAATATGATAGAAAACCTTCCCAGATAGCACTCGACGTCTTAAAGACGTCTGTTTTACGTCCATTTTTGGTCTGAACGTCTTACGTCCTGAAAAGACGTCTCGTAAAAGACGTCGTTTTTACGTCTCATTTCAGACGTCTTTAAGACGTCTTTTACGAGTCGTCTTTAAGACGTTTCATTTCTTGACGTTTCAGTCATTCTAAACTGCTAGAGAAAAGCTTTACAAACTGTACACATGCAACACAATATAACGCAGTTTTCCATCCTTCGAATAGACGTTTATTTATTTAGGAAAGTTAAATAACTAAATTGTTAATTTAGTACTATTAGAATATATTACATATATATTCGCAATAGAATTTAGCAATAAATATTGTTTAATAATAAAACTATACATTATATATCACAAATCCAAAATCCAAAATAATATATCAAAATAAATAGATAAATAAATAAATAAGTTAAATAAATAAATAAAGCATAAAATGTTAATGTTCGCGGATATGCTGAAAAACATTCTTTTAATTTATTTTTTTTTATTTATAAATAAATAAATTAAATAAATAAATAAAGCATAAAATGTTAATGTTCGCGGATATGCTGAAAAACATTCTTTTAATTTATTTTTTTTTATTTATAAATAAATAAATAAATAAATAAATAAATAAAGCATAAAATGTTAATGTTCGCGGATATGCTGAAAAACATTCTTTTAATTTATTTTTTTTATTTATTTAATTTTTTTGTTATATCAAACATTCAATTTATATTTCTTGTACATGTATACAATATTCAAATTCAATATTTTTCTCACAAGAAAAAATGTGGCTTAAAAAATATTTTTCCAATTGACAGACATATCTATCTAATATTTTTGTGGTACTAGGGGTCTGTTTCGGGACGTCTTGAATGCGTCTGTTTCGAGACGTCTTAAAGACGTCTTTAAGACGTACAGTTTTTTCACAAAGACGTTCCAGAGACGTTCAGAAGCCGTTCGTAGGACATTCAGACGTCTAATAGACGTCTGAACGTCTTCGACAGACGTCTTAAAGACGTCTTTAAGACGTCTCTGTGCTATCTGGGTTGTATCCAATGTTCCACATACGAATACTAATCTTACATTATAAAATACTAATGTAAAGTGTACTTACTTCTGAATCTTCTGTACCTCCGTCGAATCCACAGCACACAATTATTCACTCACGAGAATAGGTCCGAATAATTGAACAACAATCACTAAACAACACACGCAACACACACACATACACAACACATTTTATAAAATCGTGACAACGAACGAGAAGATGTCACTCCGACCACGAATAAAATAATACTGCGATTTGAACAATGATCCCTTCCACAGAGGTGGTACGGTCAGGTTATCCTAGGCAGGTTAGGCGCTGAGGGTCTATAAACACTAGATACAAAACCAAGGAAAAAAAATTATGGCGGGGCGCCGACCCTATTTCCCGGAATTCCCTGTTTTCGTATCACACGTCCGTGGGAGGGGGACGGTTAAAATCGCAGTATTATTTTATTCGTGGTCGGAGTAACATCTTCTCGTTCGTTGTCACGATTTTATAAAATGTGTTGTGTGTGTGTGTGTTGCGTGTGTTGTTTCGTGATTGTTTTTCAATTATTCGGACCTATTCTCGTGAGTGAATAATTGTGTGCTGTGGATCCGACGGAGGTACAGAAGATTCAGAAGTAAGTACATTTTACATTATTATTTTATAATGTAGTTTGCAGTACATTAGTATTATATTTTATTATTCGTATGTAGAATATTGGATGCAAGGTTTTCTTTCATATTTTGCAACTTCAATGTCCCTTTTTAACACTAGATTTACAAAGCACTCAAACTGACTACTTAACATTATTTTACAAAAATAACAAGAACGTGTCTATCCACATTGGTATCAATTTTTTAAATAATATATACCCAAAAAAATAATTTTGTTGAATGCTTCCCCATGGATACGTCTTCGCTAATGTAAAAACTTCTAATGTAAATACTCTTACATCCGTTGATCTTCTCCTCATCATCCGATTCACTCCTATTGTTTTTCAAGATGTAAACCGAACTTTCATTGTGCAGTTTGAATATTATAGTTTTTCTCGTGGTATTATCTGATATCTCTTCTATTGACTCTAAGGGTGCAAACCGATCTTCATTTGTGCGTTTCGCAGAAGGCTGAGTTGTTGATTTGGCGTCCTGTTAATGCGTCTCGATATTGCGCAGTTCGAATAGTTTTATATTATATGTGTGTATAATTATGTATGTATCTATTTGATGGTTATCATTCATTTATTTAACGCTGATTATTTTATTGTTCTATTTCTAAGCTTACCTCTCTCGTGGCATTATCGGATTTTGTGATAATTCTTTATTAGATTGATTAATCATTGGCGGTCGAACCACCGGACGTGACAATACTTACCTTCAAATCTAACCCATGCCTACTCCGATCACTTTTTGAGACGTTAAAACTTTTTTGCGAATATCTCGGAAACTAAAGTTGAGCGGCGGTAACATGTATAGGAAAAAGTTGTTCAGAATGATGACCTTGACAACATATTTCAAGGACATCAAAATCGGTGAGGAAGCCCCTAATGTAAATAATTACCAATCATGATTCTGATGCAGTACGCTAGCGGCCCTTAGAATTGTATATTTACATACTCAGGGTTTTGGGCCGCACATAAGGTTCTCCTTGGGTCCCGGACACATGGCTATCTGTAAGTGCAAACTCGATACTCGGGGTTGTGACCGATGAACTACAAACAATTAAGCTTTTGATTAATTGATAAAGTCTATAAATCTATTTTTGTATTACAATTAATATTATTCAACTTTTTTTGTCATTTTTTAAAAGTAAATAAAGCCTGGAAACACTAATAAGCACACTTTCTAGAGACCAGTCATTCTGACTGGTCTTGGTAGAAGTAAATATACTTAAATAGCCGGTAAATGTAATGTTAACCCCTTGTCCTACCCGCTAAATTTCGATTGTTCGGGCCTCAAGAAACAAGAAGAGATTACCGATTTATAGCCGACCCCTTTGTTCCGGTGTAAGGTGGAGTGGGGTAAGTGCATAAACGGACTCTTATTAATATAATATGAGCGAAATTGCAATACCTAATATGTAGTAATCTACTCTAAGTTAATTTTTATATTGATCTTATTTTACTAATCCCTTTGTATTCATTTATTTGCTTTACTCCAACACGAAACAACATATTTTGAATGCGGTAAAAAGCATTTTGTAGCAGACATACAGTGAGCAACGAAAGTATTCGAACGGGATGACAGAAAATGATTAATAATGAGAATAGCGTACAATGAACTGTAATTTATTGAAACAAAATGTATTCATAGTAGCGTACATACAAGTACTAAATGTGTATAAAGTTTTAGAAAAATCCAACAACATGTAAACAAACTAGATAACAATTATTATGACTAAGTACACATAACACGTAACAAAAGTATTCGAACGAACTGTTGTATGACAGTTTTATAGCATTTTAATATTTTGTTGGACCACCTTTGGATTTTATTACTGCTCGAAGGCGATTTTCCATACTATGAACTAATTTTTTTGTGACATCTGATGTTATGGAATTCCATGCATCCATGATGTTTTGTTTCAGCGTATCTTTCGACGTTATTATGCTTGTTCTAAGCCTTCTGTCGAGTTCTTCCCATAAATGTTCTATGGGGTTTAGGTCTGGACTTTGTGGGGGGCTCGGTAATATATGGGGAATATAAAATAGTAGTCATTCCTGTACAATTTTGGCTGTGTGTTTAGAATCACGGTCTTGCTGGAAATAGAAATCTCCGGGTACACCTAACTTTTCCGCACTATTGATTAAATTTTCCTTCAAAATGTTTAAATATTTTATCTTGTCCATTGTTCCGTCAATAAACACAAGATTACCAGGTCCATTAGCGGACATGCATCCTCATACCATTACCGAGCCTCCTCCATATTTCACTGTAGACCTCAGATTTTTTAATTCCAACTCTGTATTTGGTTTCCTCCATACTTTTTGCCGTCCATCGCTTCCGAACAAATTAAATTTACTTTCATCCGAAAAGATAACTGTATTCCAGAAATTGGTATACTTATTAATAAATGCTTTAGCAAAATTTAATCGAAGTTGCTTGTTCTTCTTACTGATGTACGCCTTCTTTCGTGGAACTCTGCCATGAATATTGTTGTTCCATAATATTCTTCGACACAATTGGGCGTGAACTTCTTTATTAAAGTTTCTAGTAACGACTGCTGCCAATTTTGGTGCAGATATAAAAGGATTTTTCTTTACTTCACGAAGAACTGCCTTTTCTTCTCGTGGCGTTAATTTTTTTGGACGTCCAGATCTTACTTTATTTGCAATATTTCCATCCATATTAATTTTTTTTATTGTATAACAAACTGTAGATTTACTTCTTCCTACAATAGCACCGATTTCTTTATATGACTTCCCTTCTCCGTGCAGTTTAACAATTATTTCTCTTTCAGATTTGGTAGTTTCTGATTTTTTTCCACTCATTATTTTAAATGATAAATAAATGTTGAATTTTCGATTCTATCTGTTCTCTAGCACTGCTGGAGGCACACTAAAGACTGTTTGTTTACATTCAGATGTTTATGTACCTGTATGTTTACTGAATAGGGACATTGTAATACAGCGTTCGAATACTTTCGTTACGTGATATGTGTACGTAGTCATAATAATTATCTAGTTTGTTTACATGTTGTTGGATTTTTCTAAAACTTTATACACATTTGGTACTTGTATGTACGCTACTATGAATACATTTTGTTTCAATAAATTACAGTTCATTGTACGCTATTCTCATTATTAATCATTTTCTGTCATCCCGTTCGAATACTTTCGTTGCTCACTGTATGTATCAATAGTTATGCTCTTGCTTCGTAGAATACAATATAAGGCATCAAATAGATTTGAACTGTCGATTGTGCACTTGCCCCATTTTCTGGGAAAGTGCACAGTTGTTGCAATTTTTTACAATTTTCTTAAAAAATCAAAATATACAAGTGGTATTGGCATTATTGCCAATGTTAATTAAAGAGTATTAACTCAAGTATTCGTTGATATCAATAAATGTTAAATTATTATAAAACAAATTCAAGATATTTGGGTTGAAAGTCAAACTTACTAAAAACTGGGGTGCACTTACCCCACTCCACCTTAACCCTTATGTGGGCAACCGGGTACCCGGGTACCCATTTCTATGTTTTTTCTAATAATTTGTTATGTTTTTATGAAGATATCGCAAAACCGCCCTGGATCCCCATTATTTAGAAGGTTCTCTGTCGATTTATGGTTACAGAATTAAAATTGATGCAAAACATATTAAATAATAAGGCTTCAATCTTATTTATACGGTTTTTGGGTAACCGGGGTACCCGGGTACCCATACATAGAAAGTGTAGTTGGATGCTTATGCAGGGAAGTTTTACAACACAATCATACAACACACAAATTTTGTTCAATTGGTATTATTTATTTATTAGTATAGTTACTATTATTAACCAATAATAAGACAATTTTTACAAACTGTCAGAGTATTTGCGTGTTCGTTGGAAAACTGGTTTTATACAGTTTTGACAATATTTTCGTGTCTTTCTACGTTTTCTATCAGGGTCAGCTTGGTATATATAACATGAGCCTACAACTCTTTTTCGTCCAGTTTTATCTCGTTGTTGTACAGTGCCTGAAGTTGAAGGAACGACGGTCATTGTTGGTGACTTATGCAGCATGCTTTCTATTGCTAATTTACAAGAGAAACGTCTCATCACTTGAACATTGGTTGATCGACTTCTAATTATTGGAAGACAAAGTTCCTCTCCCACTTGGCGTAAAAATATTCGGCGATTATTGGATTTGTTAGGCAACATATCGTTATTAGAAATATATATGCTGTATGAGGCAAGAGCAGCAATGTCAATTATGTAAAAACAAAATGCTAATGGCCATCTGTTAGTACGTCTTTGTGTACTGTATCGTCTCAAAATTTGATCCATCATGTCGACACCAGATTTTGTTTTATTATAGAAGTGGACTATTTCTGGTTTCCTCTTTGGCCCAGAAACAACATTATCATTGTGCATTGTGGATAGTAATACAACAAACTTTTCTTTTTTTTTGGCACATCCCAGATAGCACTGGACGGCTTAAAGACGTCTGTTTTACGTCCATTTTTGGTCTGAACGTCTTACGTCCTGAAAAGACGTCTCGTAAAAGACGTCGTTTTTACGTCTCATTTCAGACGTCTTTAAGACGTCTTTTACGAGTCGTCTTTAAGACGTTTCATTTATTGACGTTTCAGTCATTCTAAACTGCTAGAGAAAAGCTTTACAAACTGTACACACGCAACACAATATAACGCAGTTTTCCATCCTTCGAATAGACGTTTATTTATTTAGGAAAGTTAAATAACTAAATTGTTCATTTAGTACTATTAGAATATATTACATATATATTCGCAATAGAATTTAGCAATAAATATTGTTTAATAATAAAACTATACATTATATATCACAAATCCAAAATCCAAAATAATATATCAAAATAAATAGATAAATAAATAAATAAGTTAAATAAATAAATAAAGCATAAAATGTTAATGTTCGCGGATATACTGAAAAACATTCTTTTAATTTATTTTTTTTATTTATAAATAAATAAATAAATAAATAAAGCATAAAATATTAATGTTCGCGGATATGCTGAAAAACATTCCTTTAATTTATTTTTTTTTATTTATTTAATTTTTTTGTTATATCAAACATTCAATTTATATTTCTTGTACATGTATACAATATTCAAATTCAATATTTTTCTCACAAGAAAAAATGTGGCTTAAAAAATATTTTTCCAATATTTGACAAACATCTATCTAATATTTTTGTGGTACTAGGGTTCTGTTTCGGAACGTCTTGAATACGTCTGTTCGAGACGTCTTAAAGACGTCGAACGGACGCCTTAAAGACGTCTTTAAGACGTACAGTTTTTTCACAAAGACGTTCCAGAGACGTTCAGAAGCCGTTCGGAAGCCGTTCGTAGGACATTCAGACGTCTAATAGACGTCTGAACGTCTTTGACAGACGTCTTAAAGACGTCTTTAAGACGTCTCTGTGCTATCTGGGATACGTATATCATGTAACATTTTGGTTGTGACCAAATAAAGTTGAATACTGTTGTACTGTTGTGTAAGTTGAAAAGTCAAATACCGTACGCCCACATACGAATAGCATAAAAGTTTGATCTTAGCATTGAGTTATACTATTTTTTGAAGCAGTTGCTTCACTTAAACTGTTTAAAACAATACTTAGTATACCATAGAAAAGAAAACTAAAAGTTATGGGAAAGCATGAAAGTAAAATTGTCACTTTATTTTTTATATATCGGCACCGAACGCTCGGGGTACCCGGGTACCCCGGTTACCCAACAACCGTGAAAAGTTTGGTTGCCCACATAAGGGTTAAATCGATTCGCCGATTTGAACACTCTATCCTCCTAGAATGAGTAAAGGCAAAGGGCATCACGGAACAGGGTGCGGAACGCGCAGCTGACCAACGCAACGGTCCTGATGGCAAAGTAGACGATTTAAAAAAACGGCCGGGGTTTTTTCAGCTACTATTTCTCGGCACAAGTTCGGGAGGTAGAAAGCAAAGAGCAACCGATTGGTCCCCGAGCGACTAGGTAGTCGGCAGATGGCACGCGTTGGGACCTTGGTCGGTCCCTACGGTTGCCTCGAGATTCGAGTGGCCTCCGGAGAGTCTCGACAAGCGACTCGAGAGCTTTTTCTCCTCGATCGTCGTACCGCCGCACCGATAACAATCGAAACGTGTTTCGTTAAGAAAGTATTTCGTTGGAAAGAGAAGGTTCGCCTTTACCGTTCTCCCTCGAACGAAGAGAGGAAGCTTCCGCGTCCAAAACGAACGATAAATCCACGCGCGAGTTTCACGATCGATTTTCGGGTCGAAGAAAGAGAAACGATAGGAATAGCCCGTGTCCGATCGGAAAAATATTCTAAAAATCGATCGACGCGAGCATTTCATACTGTGCGCAAGTTTTCGAGCAACGTAACTCGAGGGAGATCGGTTTTGGTCTCTGCTATCCGCTCTCCACTCTCCATTCTCCTCCGTTCGTATCGCTTGGAAGAGCAGGTGCGCCATGCATCACGGAAAACCAGTCTTTTTCTTATTGATCTTGCTTCTGCCCTTTGGACCGCCACCAATCCCACCTGCCGATCACGTGGCTTCCTCGAGCCAGCCGACCAAATACAATTTACTCGACGATCTAGCTGGATTACTCCGCGTTGAGATATTTCGTTCGGATTCTACGATATAATCGGTTCGACGTTTCACGCGCTTCTTTTTTTTTTTACCATCGTTGCGATCAATTTAAACTGGCGAACTCGTTGAAAATTCGATAGACGCGAGTATGCACTCATGGCGAAAAAACGGTAACGTTCGATCGGCGAACAACGCGGATTGCGACGAAAAAGCCGATATTCTCGCAAATGTTTCTCCCGCGTTAGCGTAGCTGGTAATAACTCATAATGGCCGTTCCATAGCAGTGTGTAATCCAATATGATCGATCAAGCGGGTGCACCGAAACCGCTCGAATACGCCCCGATCGTCGATACCGAAGCTTTTTGCAAGGTGTCCGATCGGCGACCACCTGCTGTTGACGTTGTTCGCCGGCTGATGACAATTTTCTCAAGATCGGTGAAAGCAAACGCGTCCCCGACACGCCGATACCGATGGTACACGCGCGAAACAGCTCGACGCATCTTTTGCCGCCGATCTCCTCTGATCGGGATCGAACGGTATCGGGGCGTTTTATGGAAACGAGGATCCGACGAAACGGAGAAACGAGGAGCGGGCATGCGAAAAGAAGCGTGAACAGAGTACAGTGATTTCTCCGTATATGTCGCCAAGGTCTGGACGATAAACGTCGCGGAATTATCCCCACTACCGCGGGGTATGGCCTCGGTAAACGTAACACGGCTCGGGTATGTCTCCTGGACCCGTGTTGTCGACATATATCGAGAATTCACTGTGTACGACGAACTGCGAAATCTTTTGTAGTCCCACGCAAGCGTAAATTCGCGCGAGATTCTCCAGCACAGCCAAGCCGTAGGCGAGGCGAGTAACAAAGCAACCGTGTGACGCACAAGTGAGCGAAAACGCGATTTCGGCGCTCGAAAATGGAACATTTCTTTGTTTTGAAATAAATGAGTGGTGGGGGTGTTTTAAAAACATTCCAAAGGAAGCAAATACGAGAAAAATTTTTTTTTATCACCCCCACAACCCACGGGAGGGCGGCAAAGTTCGAGGAACAAATTAAAAACATGAAATTGTCTCCTTTCACATGATTTTTCCAGTGTTCAAGTGCAATTTAAAAGAAAACTGTTAGAAATAGCTGAGTTGGGTTTAGACAATACCAATAAACAACAATAAATTTATTTGCGAAAACTTGCAACAGTTCTACCAGAAATTACAGATTTACTACAGGAATATTAATGCAGAAGAACAGGTATATTAATTCCACTTATTCTATAATTCGTTTAAAACCTGTCTATTTAACACTAGAACTACCGAGCACTAAATGCAACTGGCATACATTGCCTTATAATAACAACAAAATTGCATTTCTTTAGATTTCGTGTCGGTTTTGTTTGAATATCTACTTCGACAGAGAAGTTTATTAAAAACTTTTCTCACGGAAACATATTTATCATTTCAATATTTCTAAAAGAAAAAATCAAGAGCAAGTCATTTTGACTCGTCCGGTGGTTCTAGTGTTAATAAACACCGTGTAAATTCAAATTGATTTTTGTTGCAATTTGAAGCTACAAATGTTACCTTTTTACCTATTAAATTTCATTAAATTATCCATAATTGTTTAGAAGTTATTATTTTAGAGCGCCAAAATGGTATTTTCGCCCACCATGCGGCGTATTACCAGCCGTTGCAATCTCAAACTTGCGAGCTCCAGCCCGAAACGGTGAGAAAATGAAAAACGTTCGAAAGAAAACAAACTGCTCGCGCGACAACTACGGGTGTCCTGATTCTACTTTGTATATCGAGCAAGAAGAGGCGAAAGAGAGGATTCCGATGATTACCACTGACCCACATTCTGTTCCTCGAACAAAGCTTTCCTTATTTCTTCCGCATCTCGCTTGGACCACAGCTTCGTGAATGTCCCTTCCCTTCAGCGATTTTCTATTCGTCGGCGCGTACGTTTTCGTTTTCTTTTGTTTTCCATTATCGCGTTCGCATTCCCATGGTCGCTGTCGTTCCAGAAATAAGAATACCGTGCGTAACCGGAACTGGACGCATCGAATCGACAATAGATTAGATTTTCTTTAGGAAGTGTACTGTATTTCGACTTTTTACATAGAAAAGTTCCATTGTTTTCTATTTGGCCACAAAAAAGAAACACGCGAACGTGGCGCAAAAGAAATTTTGCAGATAAATTCTATCGTACAGATTATCGCTGATATTCGCGTTCGATGACTGCGCATCGCTGCTGATTGTTCCAGATCGTGAATACGTTCTGATCGAAAATGTCGTTATCGTTAGTAGTCTTCCTCGTCGTCGGTATATTCGCATTCTTCTATGATCCTTGTGATTTCGGCGTCATGTTCTCGTGATTCGTCCTCCGATAAATGCGATTCGCCTTCCATAAACTTGGCAAACCTAAAACAACGCGAATTTGTATCGAAGAATTTGCGTTACCGATTGACCGTTCCGATTCGTTGTAGTTCAACGCCTTTAGAGTCTCCCGCCATATTAACCTGAGAGGATCCTTTAGCCTCAAAACGGTCTTCCAAGTATTACATTCGGGGCTAGAGCAGTATTCTTTCAGCTCGTTCAATGCTTTGTTCGTTTCTCGAACGCCTTCTTTACGATACTGATCATCCGTTAATAATTTTCTCTTTTCAGGAAACATATTCTTCCTGATCACAAACACAAGCATACATGTAATATGCGCTACTACTGCTACTGCTACTACTACTACTATTACTACTACTACATACTAGTACTACTACTACTGCTACTGCTACTACTACTACTACTGCCACTACTACTACTACTACTATTACTGAAAACAGCAATTCAGGTACAGTGAATTCTCGATATATGTCAACAACACGAGTCTTTCCAGCGTCCTGTATCGTCCAGGAGACATACCTGTAGTGCGGATAATTCCGCGACGACGTTTATCACCCAGGTCTTGGCGACATATATAGAGAAATCACTATGTACATATTGTATAAGAATGGACCTAATGGGCGACTATAAACGAATGTGATCTCGATTTATGTTGTATATGTACAATATCGAGGTACTTCACGTCGCTAGAATATGAAATGAATTTCCTCGGAAGATGAGAAAAATTGAGATATTGAGAAACGTTTAAAGTTTACAGCAATAACAACATTAGCAAATGAAAACTGTATTTGGTGTGTCGGGTCTATTCTTATATTTTTGACAACTATTTATCCGTTTCTCCATTTGATCAGTTTCCCTTTGAAACCGGCTCCGAGAACTCGACACGAACAGGAGAGGTTCGTTTCTCGTAATATTGAATGGAACACACGCGTACGATGTGATTGGGTTGTGCAACAGATTTATTTCCATTTGATTCGCAGTGATATAAAAGAACAATGATACAAGATGTAACGAGACGGGCGTCGTAGCACCGATTTTTATTAACAACAGTTCTGTCCATACGAACGGCCGAACTACAGTGAATTCTCGATATATGTCGACAACGCGGGTCTCGCCAGGGTCGTGTATCGTCCAGGAAACATACCGGAGCCGTATTATGTTTGCCGAGGTATCTCGAGCTTATAACCCGCGGTAGGGGTATAAGGTTTCGGCGACATTATAGAGAAATCACTGTATTTGAAAGGCGGAGCCGCGTACAACTTACCAATAATTCCTTCCTTTGCGAACTATAGCGACCGGAAAATGATAAAGAAGAACGATTAGGAAGCAACAGAAAAGCGATGCTTCACGGAAATAACTGCTGTGATATATTGCGATCAAGCCTGCTATCTAAATAAACAGAACAGGTCATGGATTAAACGATATCTTTTGGTAATTCGCATGATTGACATTGAACGATCGGTCGATTATCGAGCGATTATTTGGATCGCGCGTAGCCCAACGTTACAGACCTGTAGAGCCCATTCGATAAGCTTTTTCGTTTTCCGGTTTGTAACTGGACCGAAACGATAGCAAATTACTAGGACGATAATGGACGTCGTTAAGATGTACCACATCAGCCATTCCCTGTACTGTACAACGATCATTTGCGCGTTTTCCCATAACGCTCGAATCAAATAAAAGCTCATCGTCCAACCGGTGGCTACCATCAAGTACATCGTTTTGCCCTTCAACGATATCGTAATTGCATTAGTGTGTCGTCGTATGCGACAATTTTCGAACATTACAAAACGCAATCTTCGAGGAGGGGAGAGAAAAACCAACAACAGCCATCATCACGTTTACCTTTGGCAATAATTTGCTAACGATATAGACTAGCAATAGTACCGACGTTGTGATTCCAAGCACGACGCCGAATAGATAGTAAAATAACGAATTTTCGCTCATCTTTCGCGCGTTCCAGAACGTTATAATGCCCAGCATCATTAACGATAACTTCAAGCTATCAACACCTACGAACACGGTACCGAAATGTAGCTGAATTTCTTTCAATATATCGTATCGTATTATAATTATTGTATGATATGGTATGATACGGCGTACACGGTGCATATTGGCACGCGCAACCGCCGTTGTTGCCGTTACACTCACGTGTGTGCGTCACGCTTATCATATATTTCTGCATTTTCGAAGGATGCACGTAAACACCTATACATGTATCTTCGAACGGATTTATTTTCAACCTATTGCTTTTCTTTACGCCGAACAAATTGAACCGCCATGATCGTTGATTCTCTTCGTGCTTTTCGATCACCTCTGCCGGCGATACTCCGTCGTAAAGATCATAATTTTCTAGATTTGTGCTCAAGTGCATCTACAATGTATGCATAACAACAATATATCAGAATACAGTGCTAAACAGTGCGCAATTCAATTCCTAATAATATTAATATATTCAGAAATTCGTCGAACTAGGTTCGTTAATTTCAAGGTCAAGCGTCCTTACTGTTAAGCTCTTCCATATGTGTATCAAATACTTGGTGTTCGCCTTGTGACAAAATATTTGCAATCCTGGTTGGTCGTTTTCGAAAACATCTTCCACATTTAGAAAGTGTACTGGGGAACCGTTTATTAAAATATATATATATATATATATGACACATTAAACATTGAATTTTCTTATAATTAACCTCTTAAGCACGGCGCGTTTGTCCGCAACTCTATCTCCCAGGGTCGGTGCACTTGGCCGCGGATGGCAAAAAAAGCCACTATAGTAGCGTAACGTTCAAACTGACGCTGTCCACGGAAGCCACTATAGTGGCGTACAGTGCTTAAGGGGTTAAATAACGAATACGATGCTCGTTAACAATAAACGACCCTATACGCGTACGTACGCGTGCTTATTCATACTTCTCGATGACCGAGCCGACTTTCTATAAACAACTCTATCGTCAGCCTTAATCCTTGATGACTAACCTTTCGGGAAGATGACGATTCAGACATTTGACAGCTAACATTGTTTTCAATATCTTATTGTATCTTATCTCTTTGTCATGTTTTTCTGTTAATAGATAATAATTAAAAAAAAAAAATAAAAACAATACACTCGTCGTTTCCGCGAAGGGGTAGCTTAATTATCTAGCGTTAACGAATACGCGCCACTGCGAAAACGAGGGTACAAGTCAAATTACGCTACGCGAACGGTATTCTGTTCCAGCGAGTTCTGTACGTTCAACAATTTTTCAAATCGGCAAATCTATTCTATTCCAGTTGGAAGTATAGGTTAGAATGACTTACTTGAATCATCAGTCGATGCGGATTCCGTGTAAGAACAACTATAAAGAAGTAACAATACGATTACACTGAAAAGCTGCCCTACTCTCAGACACATTTTATTAGTTATGCATCTATCGAACACTTTAAATATCAACTAAACATTCGCGAATACGCAAAAGTATGTACAACCGCAACAGAGTGAACTGCCGTTTTGTTGTTTGAAATTCGATATTCGAGTATCGAGATTCGTGCGTAGATCGTCCGTCAGAGCGATTCGAGAAACCATTCCTGTTTCAAGTTTCAACGTGTTTTAATCGTTTTAACGGAGAATATATCTATGTATTTATAACAAATTTAAATGTATTTAAAGGTATTTTGTATTTAAAGTATAATACGATACTTTTCCCGCGCGTAATTACGATCTGATAATACCCGTAGCGCCCTCTACGGCGACACGCGCGCGATTATTAAAAACACGGTATAATACACGGCAGTGTGGTATTAATTTTTATAGCAGACAGCGATATTGGTTTAACGATACATATATGTACATATTTTACTTGGCATATATGAGTTTTGAATGCAATCGGCGGTATGATCGTTCGGAAAACGCAACAGCGACATCTGTTACTTACACCTACAAAGCCAGTTACTCCCGGTTACACTTATCGAATTTAGATATTTACAAACTTCACGTAGGATCGAACTGAAAAGTAGCGGGAGACCCGGTGTGATTCGAAAAGAAGTGTTTACTTTGCATGCATCGCGATACGTTACAGAAAAGCACGAGAAACTCGCAGAGACTTTTCCAAGTCATCGATGAGTCAATTCGTTACGGTGCAAGGTATACTGTTTCCTATTATATTACGCTTACATTACGCGTGTATACATTGTAACCCCCATCTTTCAGAAGACATCGTTTTATTATTATCGCGACCGGAGGAATATAATTTAAATAACTTTATTAGAAATTCTTTCCACGGTTTTAAAAATCAATCGATTACAGTTGGACAATGCGGAAACCAGATCGGTTCAGCATTTTGGCCGTTGGTTTTGCACGAGTATGGTGTGCAAACTGGATCTACTGGCATAAAACTGCCTAAAACCCAACACAATAATGTTAAGAAGCCGGACGATCTATTGGATGCGTTTCACAGTTTCTTCGTTACACCCAATACCACCTATGGTACGTGTTTCAAGAGTATCGCCGACTTGGAGAAAGCTAAAGTCAAAGCCCGGGTAACAAAATTTATTCTAAAGTAACTCAAGAATATTCTTATGATAGAATGAATATTCATTTCACCTTGTACACAGGCAGTATTGATCGATATGGAAGACAATGTAATAGCAGGATTGAGAAGGGGCCCCTTGCGTCGTCTGTACGAACCAACTTGTATAATAACAAATTATCCAGGATCCGCGAATAATTGGTAAATTATTGTTTACATATTCCATGAATGGTTGGTGTATTGGTAGAAAACAAAAATTATACGATGTCTAATTTCTAGGGCTATAGGCTACCACGACCATGGTACTAAGTTCTGTGACAAATTGGAAGATACTGTTAGACGTACGGTAGAAAAATGTTCCAGGCTACACGGTTTCTTAGTGGCACATTCGGTAGGAGGCGGTACCGGTTCTGGATTGGGAACGGCTACCTTAAAGTTGTTAGCCGATCACTATCCTAGCATAGATAGGTACTTTTTGTAATTAAAACATGTTCATTTTAAACGCAATGATATTTATTACAATCTGTTTGGAGTGGTAAACGATAGAAATTTTACAGATTCGTATCTTGCGTGTATCCAACGTTTATGCAAGATGTCGTTACCGCTCCGTACAACACTTTATTGGCGACGCGAGAACTTTTGGAGCATGCAACGTGCGTGTTTCCTGTTGACAATACTTCGTTAATGGACATATGCTTGTTACAAACGAAAAAGAAAGAAAACGTGGATCAGATAAATTACAATGCGTCTTGTCGTCCGTTTCAAGACATGAACAGTATCGTTGTAAATATGCTTCTTCATTTAACTAGGTAACAGCAACAGCGACAGCGATGGTAAAAACATCCTATCTGTATTGATATCGATCTTGGAGTAAAATTACGTTGAAAGAAAAGAAAAATTATGCGTTCAGCGGTTCCAGATTCCCTGGTGCTCTAAACATGGATATGAATGAAATAGCAACGAATCTCGTATCGTATCCGAAACTGCATTACATATACAGCAGCTTCGGTCCAATAGCTTTACCCGCATCTCTGATGCGCGCTAAACAAGAGGCAAAGTATGAGAGTTTGAATTCTGATGAAAACGACAAACCATTATAGGAGTATTAGAAGTTATAAGCTGTTATTGGTTAATGTTTCAGGCTGCAAGACGAACTGTTTAGCGATGCGTGGTCAAGAAGCAATCGATTGATCAAAATAGATCCGTTACAGCCGAGATCTATGATCCTGAGTAGCGCGCATATTGCAAGAGGAAATTGTTCGATGACCGATTTGAAACGAAACATCGAGAGGTATGTACTATGTACATATATCTCGTTTGGTGTACTTTCTTAATCGGTGAAATTCGTTTACACAGATTTCAAGGGAAAATGAAGTTTGCGACGTGGAGCAAGGATGCTATGAAAGTAGGCTTGTGTTCCGTACCTCCGGCCGGACATTCGGGCTCGGTTTTGTGTCTGTTAAACTCTTCGGCAATGTCTTCGTTGTTCGAACATATCGTAAAACAATTCGACACGCTGTACAGAAGGAAGGTGAGACATACGTAAATATAAGTATACGGTAAATACTAGCACGTTACGTAGATTTTCTTGAAAGATCGTGTAATCGTGGAATTATATTACAGGCTCATGTACATCATTATACGCAAGTGCAAGGTTTCGAAGAAGCAGATTTTCTCAACGGCAAAGAGTCGATTAGAAACTTGATTGCACGGTATGCGGAACTAGAAAACCAAAAGCAGATAGATGTCTCTAGGCTACAGGTAATTTAATTACGTTTTAGCGTGGCACAACGAAACACTTAACAATACGAAACACGAATCTACGCGCGATTAAAATTTACGAATACACGTCGCAAAGATGCCTTAATAAAAATAATGGATTTTCTACAAACAATAACAAAAGTATATTAATCCTTAAACCGACAGCCTGCGCAAGTTTATATCGGTGACTTGGTAACTTCGAAACGCAAACGCACACGGATTTGCATACAGATTGTTTGTTGTATGCAGATTCGTTGAAATAGCTTGTCGAAACGTTCTGGTGAATCGTAAAAATATTTGGTTGTGGCAACTTAACTAGCTGGTATCTGTGGCAAGCCAAATTCATCGACCAGTACACCATCCTGAAAAAAATATTGATAATACCGATGTCGATTGCAACAGAGGCAGTATTTTCCGACGCAAGAGTACGGACCTTGTTTCTGATCGTACTGGTACCAGGCTCTTTGTCGGGAGCGGTAGGTGCTTTTATAGCATCGTCCAAATAACTGGTGTCTTGATCTAGAGCCAAATCATCTCCGAGAGCTTCGAGTTCTGCGGCGAGCTCGTCCTCGTCTATATCTGGGGTCCCGTAACTGCGACCCAATGCCTCCTGCACCTCGTCCGCTTGTTCCAGCATATCGCTCAAATCGTCTTGAATATCCTGCATCGTTTCCGTATCCAGACGAAGACCGAACATGTAGTGGACGAATGGAAAAAGGCAACGCAAGACAAAACTTTTTGGTACGTACCTCGATGCTATCTATATTAATATTTTTAAATTCTTTCTGCATCTGTTTAACACCCTCTTTCATAGCGACCACGGTCACCTGCGTGTCCTTCAAAGTTTGAGTCGCATAGTTTGCTTGTTCCATGTTGAATGCCTGTTGACGTAAATTATCGACTTGTGCCTCGTACATTTTACGTTGTTTCAAAACGCGGAGCGCCTTCGATTTCACCGCGTTTTTCGCAGGACCTTCCCTCATCCCGGACAGCTGATCCTTATATTTCTTTAGTTCCGCATCTAATTTTGCTATCTTTTTCTCCGCCGAGTCCGCTCTGCTGTCAACCTTAGGAAGACATTGAAGGCGATCAAGTAGATGATAGAAACTGTAGAAATCGTAACCTAACCTATACGATATCACAGAAAAGCCAAATATTTACCCCAGCGATACAATCTATTAGACTCGGTGATGGTTCTTTAGGCTTTGCGCGTCCGAATAGCCTGTTCATTTCGTCGAATCGAAGAGGGCAGCGTAACGGTGAACAATTTCAATTATTTTCGTGTTCAATTAGGTTCGATAATGTTCGAAATGACAAGTCAACTGATTTACCCGTCGCCCGTCGACCGTCATCCGTCGCTCGTTAACCGATACATCGTAGCGACATCTATTTGACGAGAAAAATCCAACAGAGAGTTACCAACGGTAATCTCGGTGATCGCTGGGTACGTAATTACACGGTACATACATGTAAATACACGTACTGTGGTGTAAAGCATAGAAGGAATTAACTATGAAATAATCAACTGATCGATGTTACTCTTAATCTACAATGTACAGGATAAAAATATATGGCTCCACCGGAGATTCGAGTGGTAATGCCACGGACGAAATATAGGATAGACCTATCCAATGTATTTTTGTGGCCCACTTTTTCGGGGGTCACGTAACCCCATTAAACAAATAATTCTAAAACCTTTGATTTTTTTAACAGTCGATATTTCAGAACATGAGACATGAAGTCCCATAAGATAATAGGCCTCTCCTTATACATCGTCTGTGGTAATGCCACGGACGAAATATACGTAGAAAGTATTTGGAAATAGACCAAATATTCAAAGTATTTTCGTGACTCGATTGTCCAAGGCGTTATATTACCATTCTCGCGTCAGGACCGACGTTACCGATAGGATTTATAAGTGAATTTATAAGTACACTCAAGAATTTGAATATTCTTCGATGTACGCTACATTTCCACGTTTTAAAATGTATCGAGTTCGCAAGACGGTCAAACTCGAGAGCTCGTAAGCTGTCGCGTCGACTCTTATTTTTTATATCTTGTCGGTGATAATGCTCGATAAGCACATATTTGGAAGAAGATAGGCACGGCCGTGCCTGTTCGTTTTTATCGGATTGCGCGCATCGACGGTGGCGCTTGGCTAAGTTCCAGATATTCCCGGTAGATGGCCGCAACGAAGTTTAACGATTTGTTACGTAAATTGATTGATCCTTGGTACGAACGATCCAACGGGACAACGTTCAAAACATTGTGCGTAGTTTGTTTAGAAAAACCCGTAGGGTCGAAAAGAGTTCTCGAATAGTTGCGATTATTGAAAAAAATAAAAAGATAGAGGACATTGTTTGTCTGTTCGGCGACAGATTCTCGATCAATTGATCGAAAAATCCCCACAGGTAAGCTTCGAATCGATAACAAACGTATCGCCGAGAGTCGAAGCAGGATTAAAATAGGGGTTGCGAAGAGAGCAGCGGGCGAGAGGGAGGGGGATAAACGGTAGATCGGAGCAGTATCGGTGATAGTGGTTTCGGCTAGTTATCGATGACGGAAACGGGACCGGGACCGGGAACGGGAACGGCAGCGGTGGAGGTGGTGGTGGCGGTTGTAGCGACGACGTCGGTGGTGGCGGCGGCGGCGGCGGCGGCTCGAAAAGAAATGCGCGTGCGTGGGCTACGTCGGCGCGCGACGCAGCAGCGACGACGACGTCGACGAGGACGAGGACGAGGACGAGGACGAAGCGGCGGGCCGAAGATCGCCGAGCTCACGGCAACGCGGAGAGGCTACGACTGGTATGGTGTGGGCCGCGGCACGGCCACAGTGTTCCAAAAGTCGGCACGTCGCACGAATCGTATTACGCTCGGCGCAGAGCCACGAAGCCGCGTCGTCGAATCGGGCTCTTCTGGCCTCCGACCGAGAGCCCCGTCGAGCGCAGCAACCGCAGCAGACGACGCAACCAGCGCAGCGACCGCGATCTGTCAACGGACACCGTCCGACGTACAACGTTCGACGTCCGATCGTCGACCAAGCCGCATCTGCTTCGCGGACAAACACGATCGCGCACGGGACACGGAAAAGCTTGGAACCGTCGCTCGGTCGGAAATCCTCGGAATCCGCGACACGATATACATACGCGCTTCGGAGCGAAGCGAGTCGCGCGAGCGGACTGTGCCGTGAAACGACCGGTGTGTAGTACCGTCTACGTAACTGGTGCGTAAAATATGCTAGTTATCGATAAGATGCGTACTCGGATCGATCGAGGTTGAATCGAGTCGAGTTAGTGACAGGGTCGCGAGTTTATCGAAAAAGTCCCAAGGTTTCGAGGTTCGTGAGAAATCGATCGGCGAGCACAGGGAGAGAGCAGTGGTTCGAGAGAGCAAAAAAAAAAAAGAAAGGATTTGCATCGTGCGTTAGAGCACGAACGCGAACCTTCGATCGCGGGGCAGCAGCAGCAGCAGCGATATTTGCGCGATCCTCGCGCATAACAGTGCGCGTAACAGTGGTTCGTGTCGTGTCGTGTCGTGCGGTGTCGTGTCGTGTCGTGCGGTGTCGTGCCGTGTGCGCGGATCGCATCGCGTCTCGTCGCGTCAGTTTGGTTTCACGACGATCGAGCGACGAGAGCGACCAACGATCGTCGCCGATTCCGCAAAAGGGTCGCGAGCGGATCGCGCGTTCTTTTCACCGAAAAATCTGTGCTCGAGAGTGATGTACGAGTAGTAGTGGTAGTAGCGATAGTAGTAGTAGCAGCGGAAATAGTAGTAGTGGTAGTAGTAGTAGTAATTGGTGCCGCGGGAGAGATTTTCGTGGAGGAAAAGCATGTTGGTCTAGGAGCTGGGAGAAAAACGAAAAAAGTCTACGGCGCGATTTCCGATCGGTAATCGACGCGTTCGAAGGATGAAAGGGGTCGAGCGATCGACTGCTCGATAACGACGAGAGAATGCAAAGTCGTTGCCGAATTGTCCGGAAGCGACGCATCGTTGGCGTTATTTAATCGATTCGCGAAGGTTGGCGAACCGTTGCGGTCACGTCCTGACGATAAAGAGGAATAAACAGGGAAAAGGAGCCTGGTGGTTGAATTAAGACAAGTGGCGCGCGATCGAAAAGAAACAGAAGAAGTAGACGAAGAAGAAGAAGGAGAAGAAGAAGAAGAAGAAGGGTGGAGGAGGTGGTGGAGGAGGAGGAGGAGGTGGAGGAAAATCGAAGGATAGTGGTAACGGCAGCGGCGAAAAGAAGAAGGAGGATCGAAGTAGGCCGGTGTGGTCTGCACAGCTTCCGGTATATTCGCTGGTGTTTTTACGCGTACGGCGTGGATCGATAGGTGTCCCGCGAGCTCTCCGGTCGGCTGGTCGAACGGCGTTCGTGCCGGCAAGGACGAGCTCGTTGCGACTAGAAACGAGGTGAACCATCCTCGGTCGCCTCGAAGGAGGAAGTTGAGGAACGGCGGAGAAAGAAGGAAGGTAAAGGAGGAAAAGAAGAAAACGGCGAGCGATTTATGGGGGACTTTAGCGCGACAAGCCTGTTCTCGAGTTCCTTGTCGGCCACGACGAAATCGTCGATCGGTAGCAGCGCGAACAACGCCGTAACCGTGACCGCCTCGACGATGCAGGACGATCTTTTGATCGAGAAACAAGGTACCGGGAAGTCCGCGCCGTTATCGCCGAGCAGCGGCTTGGAGACCGTGGCCGGACAGGAGAAGGCGAAAGACGCGATCGCGGTCGCGGTCGAGGTCGAGAGTATCGCTATAACGCCGACGACGCCCTCCTCCACCGAGAAGGACATTACGTGCAACACCGGCTCGACTCTCCAGGGATTTTCCGATCCTGGCCGGGTGCCGAGTCTCTGGTCGGCCCCGGATGACACCGGTCTTCACGCGTTACCGGTCAACGGGTCGATCGGCGCTTTTCAAAATTTTCCTAGCACCGGCCCGACCGGGCTGTTCGCCACCACCGGTCCGGCCGTGTCGACGGGGGCTCGTCGCGCCATCACGGCTAGCCACAACTTTCCCCAACAACACGGAAACGCCGGGGCACCGGGCAACCGACACGGCCTCCAGGTATCGTCCGCTCAACATCAACAGCAAGCTCAACAACAGCAGCAAGCTCAGCAGCAAGCTCAGCAGCAAGCTCAACAGCAAGCTCAGCAGCAGCAGCAACAACAACAGCAGCAGCAACAACAACAACAGCAGCAGCAGCAACAACAGCAACAACCGCAACATCAACAGCAACAACCGCCACCGGCAACGTCGCATCCCGGTGTTTACCTTCCCGGGAAAGGTTACGCGGCCTGGTCCGGTGGTCCGCAAGCGCCTCAACAATGGGGCGCGGGACCACAGGCAGCAGCGGCCGCGGCCGCGGTCGCGAATCCGGGCCTCTCCCCGTGGAACCGCGGTAGATCGGTGCCGAATCTACCTCCTCTGCACTCGTCGTTGCACGCGGCTGCCGCGGTGGCCGCCGCCGCGGGACTCCAGGGGAGAAAGCCGAGCCCCACGTTCCCCGGTCATCCGGGCCCGGCCGCTCATCCGTCTTGCATCAGTCCGGTGAAATTTCGGAGAAGCACCTCGTATCCCGGCAAAGGGAACATGTACCCGCCGCAACCCGCGCCCACCTTCGAGGTCACCGCTGCCGAGGACAGGGATTTGTTGCAGTTGCCACCGTTTCAGCAGGTGAGTCGGCTTCCTCGGATTTCTCGAGAGCGGTCTTTCTTTTCGCGAACACAGGCAACACGACTCTTCGAATCCGACGTTTCGTTATCAATCGTTAGGACACGCTGGGGGTCGCGCTGACCCGTCGAAAAACGTATACACCGATGGCTTGAACTTCCGCAGTTTCGCTGGTTCACGCGTATCTACTCGATGCCAGGTTATGCAACCGCTTCGAGTCTCGAATTTAAATTTAGACCGTACAAACGGCTGTTTCGACGGTCGCCCGCGTACGTTGTACGTTGTATTTCGCAGTTCGCAGTTCGTAGTTCGCCGAGACGTTGGTCCAGCGCTCGAACGGACCGGCGTTTCTCGAAAAGTTTCCATGGCCGGAGTCTTTCGTCCGGATTTCTTCCTACACGAAAGCCTCGGGAACGCTCGCTCGCAAATCCACGAGCTGTTCTCTCGCCACGTTCTCTCGCAACGTTCTCCTGCCAAGAAATCGCGAACCGAGAGAGATCGACGTATCGACGAACGAAGCTCGTAGAAATTTTTCCGTTTCTGCGAGCGCGTCCGTCGTTCTCGAGGAGAATAGAAGAGGAGAAGAAAGCTTTTCCGATACTTGTTTCGTCGCCGATGCCTGACCCAATTCCATTGGTACGAACAGCGTACGGTCGAAGCAGAAGTTTAAGCTCAGCTATTTTAGCTACTTGTCGAAAATAGACCTGCATACTGTCCTAGAGAAATGCCGGATTTTCTTGCGCGAGCTGGCGCCCTTTTTTTCTCTGTTTTCGTGGTCCACGTTTTCTATCGAGTCGACTTTGGCTGCGCTGGGTTGTCGGCCGCGGACAAATTTTCCGTATAAAAGTTTACAAGAAATCCACCGAAACGCGGTTATAGATGTTCGATAACGCGTTCTTTTCTTGACACGCGCAAGGCTAACCGTGTGTATTTGCATACGTCGCAACGATCGACGCGCGGTGACGCGTGGTGACGCTATGCATCGTGTCGCATAGTATCGCATCGCATCCCGCTGATTTCCTTGAGACCGTAACCCTTGCAAAATTCCGTTCGACGCAACGACGAATACTTTCGAGAAACCGCAACCCGCTGCGGATAAAGGATGACCGATGCTCGGAAAACTCGTACGGACAATGTGGCTGAAACTAGGTCGAAAGCTATGGTTCCCCGCCGAATAGGCGAGCGTGGGGTTTCGTCGTTGAAAACGCGGCGAGTATTCGACGCCGATCGATTTCGATATCTCGTAACGAAGTCCCGAAGTCGTGTCGCGAGTTCTGCAAAGTCGGGAAAAGAGCTCAACCTGGAAAAGAAAGATTGACCCATTTGCATCATTCGCGTATACGCTCACAATAATTTTCTTGGTCACTATCACCGGAGCCGTATTGCATACGCTCAACTTTGTTGGTCACTATCATTATTCGTTAGCTAAAAACTAGAAACGGAGGTGTTGTGGTTGTAGTAATTCTGATTTTTTCTTTTAATGCTGAAATACGAAGTTCTTTTACTTGTAGTCATTTTTGCACTTAAATGTAATAAAAAAAAAAATGTCTGGTGATAAGGCCTTCTTTTCATATTTTCTTGCGATGCAAATGGGTTGGCTACCTATCTCGGAAACGTTGATCGCCATAGAATCTCGTCGCTGGAAAAATCGCAGCCGATTCGCAACGTTTGCCGATCGCGGGGACGGTCCCGCATCTTAATCGTAAAAACTCGCGCGCGTTACCGATACGCGTAGATACTTTTCTAGTCGGTGGAGAGCATCGAGCCGAGCGAAGACATACTCGAACTCCACGTCCGATAACTCGGTCGGTCGTCGTTCACCTTGGAAGCGAATCGGGACACGTGCGAGCCGAGTCGAGCCGGGCCGAGTCTTTCCGTCGCTCGGCAAGCATGTACACGTATACTATGGCTGCATATGTGGTTGGTCGGCTGGCAGTCGGCGCAAACCGATCGACTACGTCCACGCGTCTACGAGTCTACGCGTGCCTCTGTCGCGGCCTAACGCGAGCGTATTCTCCTTCGTGCCGTTCGATGCATCCCGCCGGACTCGTTTCTCGCGTAAAAATACATTAGATCGGCGCGGCTGAGATTCTGCTAGACGACCGAACGTTTCGAGACACGCGAGAACCTAACCCAGACCCGTTATCGTCGCTCTACGCTGTTACGATTCCGTAGTATTTTTGGCGTTGGACGACGTAACGCGACGCTGAGCGACGCTGAGCGACGCTCATCGCGGCACGAGACGGCTCGGTTCGGCTCGGTTCGGTTCGGCGCCGCGCAACAACACGTCACACGAATGGACGGAATTGTAGGCGGTGTCGAAGTGGCATCTGGTATTTGAAAGCAAACCGATAGACGACGCACGGCTGCGGGGAAAGCGTGCGAGAAAATTGATAAAAGACGATTAGTCGGTCGATCGGGCAACGGTCGCGTACCAGATACGAGGCGTGTTCCGAGGGTGGGCGTTATTAATAAAGAGGCGATAATCGGCTCTATCGAGTAATCGAAAGGTAATGTCCACGGGTGGATCCCGATAGCCACGTGCCACGAATATCGCGCGTTGCACGCGCTGCACGAGGCCAGGCAAGCCGGCTCGGGCCAGCCCAGGCCAGCCCAGGCTAGCCTAGACCAGGCCAGAAGCGATAATTGCATCGCGCGGTCTGGTAGCGCGGCATAAATTTGTCCTTGAGATAGGCACGAAGCGACAAAAAAAAAACCGTTTGCGTCGCGTGCTTCGTCACGGCCGAACGTTTCCTCGTCGGACTCGACTTTTGCGTCCGACTAATTCGAAATCCGAGGAACGCGGAATATCTGGATGTTAACCCAATTCGGGATCCCCCTTGTTCGAATTGGGAACTGCGCCGGTGCAGAGTGACCCGGCACGAGGTTTATAGGTCAGTCCGGTTTCGCGCGGTATAGATTTTTCGTCCAGGTCTCGTCGTCTCGCTCGCGCTGCGCAACATTCTCGAAACCCGTCGCCGTCAATCCCCCATGATTTTCCGTCCCTTTTCGACGTTCTAGCGTATCTCCCGAGCGATTCTCCTTCTTATTAAAACTTGAAACGCTCGTCGAACGAACGGTGCAGAAATATATTATCGAGACACGTGGAAGAGAAAAACAAAGAACATCCGATAATCGTCCTAATTCGCTTAGTAAGCGTAACAAGATGAATACCGCTCGCGATCGACGATACATGTATCTCGCGCCGCGCGGTAAATCTTTTTTCCGTTTGGCGAACGGAATTATTTTTGCCTGTCAAGGGAAATGTCGTCGTGGTTTATGGTGAGCGATAGAGAGTATAAACGCGGCCACCGGCGACATCCGCTTCCACTTCGCCGTCAGATTTCGCGCTGGCGTTCGTTCTTCCTCTCCCTCCACCTGTGCCTTGTTGCTCGTGGCACGCGTTCCACGTTTTCGGGAAAAAAACGAGGTTGCGAAACCCGTGAAAACCGACACCGCGTCGTCGACGCGTCTGCATTATCTGTTTTGGCAACGCCAGCGACATCGATGCGTCGCGTCGCGACACCGTCGACCGTCATCGATCCTACCGAAAGCGTACTACGCGGCCCTGTTCGACAACGAGCAGTACGTTTGCGCGTAAGCAACGCTAGATCGAAGAGAGCGCGACAACGCGTTATACCCCCGCGATAGCCCCGCCGATAGCCTGTGTCGCGCGATACGTCGCCGCCGCATCGCGTTGCATAGTTGAGCCGCGGTGGCGATTTAGCGACACGCGTCCGCCGTTGTTCCGGTACCGCGTTTCCCACCCGTTTCAACCCTCCGCGTTTCGTTCCACCGGTCTTTCCGCTGTCTCTCCTCCCCGGCCGCTCTTTCTCCCTCTGCTCCCTATCCCGGCGAGTTCTCGCTCGCACCAACCGTTGACCCAGTTTGCGTTGGCTGGCTGGAATCGTTTCTTCCGCACTCGCTTCGAGATTCAGGTTACGCCGCGCAGCGTCGTCCCGGTCTCTACGCTCGATTTCCACTCCTCCCGGCCTCGCCTCGCCTCGCCACGCCACGCCATGCAATGTCGCACGCGTTGCCTCGCCAACGGAACGGAACCGTCCGCGTCCGCGTCCGAGACCACGTTCGTTTCGATCCGACCGCGCCTCCGCCTCCGCCGCCTTCCCCTCCCTCGCCCCGCTACCCCTCGTCATCCCTCGACTTTTGATTCCACGATCAACCGATACGATTTTTTCCGTCGCGTCAGCAACACGCGCGTTCTGCCCGACAGCAAATTTTTCCTCGGAACGCTTTCGCAACGTCTACCTCGAGGAGCTGCAACAGTTCGAGCAATTTGCCGTTTGCCCGGATACGTTAGCTATCGATGTACGTACCGAGGACCGAAGGCGGGTCAAAACGGTACGCTTCGATGCTGAGACCCGGTAACCCCAAGACGGTGGAGGATGATCACCGCAAAAATTCTATAAAAACGCATGCTAATGAAACAGCCGAAGACGAACGCAGGCTCGAATGCGCGGCGGATGTCTGCGAGAACGCTGAAAACCCCTCTTAAGATTGATTTCTTCTACTCGGGTTAAAGAGAGCCCACCCACCCCGCGCGGTGTTTCCTTTTTGTTTGAACGAAGACGTTTCGCGAGGCTCGGACGAGGGGTGCCCATCGTGATCGGTGGTACGGTGCGCGATGCACGATGCGCCGTGCACCCCGTACTCGAGAGTCAGGGGATTCTACCGTGGTGGAACACGTTGCTCGGGGGATACCACTGTTTTTTACGAGCTGCAAACTTTGGAACTGGGCCAATCCCCGTGCGGCCACATGCTTCGCCAGCGTATAGCGCAGAATCCCGGGTCACCGAGGCTCTGCCCCACCGAGTGCCCTCTCGGGCGACGACGTTCAACGATGGTCCCTCCTACGGATCTCGAACCTCGAGACCACTTTTGCGGCGTTTTCGTCGAAAGACTCGATTCGAAAAGTTCGATATCGAACTTTGCTGCACCGTGCTGTTTCGCTTCTTTCCTGCGGCAGGGTCCCAAAGATGGACCGAGCAGCAGGAAAACTGATGAGTAGGCGAGGAATGGGGACCGGGGAATGCGGGTTGATACAGTAAAGATTCTACTGAAGTCAGTTACCGACGTTCCCTACTTATGACAGTGGAACACCTCACACCACTCGAGAACCGTCGTGTCGCGGCCACCACATTGTCGGCTATATCGGTGTGAGACTAGAAGACCACTACTAATCCAATTACAAAACTTCTTTATTTTTCATTATTTTTTTTATGAAACTTTTACCAACATATTCGTGGCATTTTTCTGATTAAAATGATACCAAATATTATATAATTCCGATGTTATTTACTTGTGTAACGAGCGATGAAAGTTTCGAACGCAGAGGAGGACAGCGTATGGGAAAGAAAGAGACGCAGAGAGTCGCGGCCGGCGAGTACCTCCGACGTTCCCTACACAAGTCAGTAAAAAAGAACCAAAAGACTGACTTCAGTAGAATCTCTACTGTAGTCAAGGAAAAGATAAGGTCGAATTTGTCCCCTCGCTCGAGAGCCCCCCGAGTCCCGCCGAACTGAGCGCGCACGGTTGCGACGAATTCGCAATGGAGCTTGCACAGAGGTCTCGGCTGTCGACGCCCTGGCGCTGCTTCCTGGTTCCCCTATATTGATTTTCTAGCGTGACTCCAGCTAGACGGAAACCAACCGGCGCAACGAGAGGGAGAGAAATCGTTGTCCCGTGGTTGCGCTCGCACATGGATGCGCGTGCCTATACGGATATCCTCCGACCGAGTGCTCGCGCTGGTGTCACGCTTGCGCCAAGGAGCGCGCAAGCGCCATCTGCCCTGTCCCTGTCCCTGTGCGTGCATCCATTGCGCCTTCGCCTTCGCCTTCTGTCTATGACTCTGATTCTGAGACCGAGTCTGACTCGACGAGTCCAAACGCTCGAGGAGGAGAGCCTCCTCCGGGTCAAAGGTTCGAAAGTTTTAGCGAAAAACGAACGGCGAGTCTTTCGCATCCCTGTCCGCAACGGTGTCGCATCCATGTATCCGCGAGTACGTTGTACCTGCTTTTTCACGCTTTGTTTTCCCTCCATCCATCTATTCTGCCCACCCTACTTGCAGTTATCGAGCACACGATTCATTCTGCACAGATGTTGCGCGGACCGACTTGGTTCTGCGACTGGTACGCGTTACAAAGTAGTCGAGAACGACGAATAGTCGGTCCTATTCTCTTTTGCGCTCCGATCGACCAGCAGGAATCGCATAACCGTTGTAGAAAATGGAACGATGGTGGGACCGAGTCGTTCGGCACTCGTGCTCTGATTTTGGGGTCTGTTTTTGGTCGAAACTTTAGAAAGAATGGAAAAAATAGCCGATCGCAAAACATGTCAGCGATGTCTACGGTGATTTCTTTATATATGTCGCCAAGGCCTGGATGATAAGCGTCGCGGAATTGTCCCTACTGCCGCGAGGTACAGTGGCGTGCAAAAGTTTCCGGCCAGATTTACGTCCATGCCTCGTCGCTGTGCTGCTGTTATTGCTGCAAAAGGCATGGCTACGAAATATTAATTATAACATGTTAAATAATGTGCTGCAAAATTGTTACACAATGAAAAACAAGCATAATTTTTTCGTTAAACACACTGGCCGGAAATTTTTTAACATGTTAATTTACTTATTCTGCAAATAAACAAGTAAGAAAAATAATTAGCTTTGATTTTTTTTTGTAATATCCTTTCATGTAATACGCCCTTATATATGATTCTAATAAAAATTTCTTAACGATTTTTTTTTTGGAAGAAAAATAGCAAAAACCATCTGGCCGGGAACTTTTGCACGCCACTGTATATCTCGAGAGGCCAAGGAGTGTAAACATGACACGGCTCGGGTATGTCTCCTGGACGATACAAGACGCTGCCAAGACCCGTGCTGTTGACATATATCGAGAATTCACTGTATACGGTTTCGGACACGAGCTCGGAACTAGCGTGGACACACAGTCTTTTCGCGAGGCATTGTTTTGCATTGTTCTTCCGACCGACTTTTAACAAACACGGGCTAAAACTGGGAGACCAATTGATTGGAGGCGACGGACGTGCAAACGCTCGAAACTCGTCCAATCGATGCGCACCAGCCCTCTGTTCTCCCCCCTCCCCCTATGCCGTTTATTTCTCACACGCGCAGACCGACGATCGTTGCAAGTGTGCGTGTCCTCGATTACTTTTGAATCGGCTTGCACAATGTCAAAGTTAAATATATCAAACGGTGTCCAACCTTCGCCACGATTCGTCGAAAGTTGACCCTTCTGTTTGCGTCGGTGTTTTGCGGGTACCCACGGTGATTGTCTTTTTTCGAAATGCATAAAAGACGCCGTCGATCTACCGAATAATTGATTTCCATCTCCGTTCGATTATTTGAAAATTGACGATGATGCTTTTTACAGGATCGAATGACGGCCAATGGAAACTCTCCGCTGGATAGCATGAGGACGCTGGAGCATTACTTGAGCGACATTATGAGAAGCGGTGCCACGGACACGCCGGAACACGTGAAAGGTAAGTGTCAACGAGAAGACGTTGAAGAGATGTTCGACGCGACGATGCTGCAACCTGTGTAGCCGAGGGTGCATCGTTGCGCTTTTTGCGATTTCGTTTCGGGTTTGGCCCAGATAGCACAGAGACGTCTTAAAGACGTCTTTAAGACGTCTGTCCAAGACGTTCAGACGTCTATTAGACGTCTGAATGTCCTACGAACGTCTTCCGAACGGCTTCTGAACGTCTCTGGAACGTCTTTGTGAAAAAACTGTACGTCTTAAAGACGTCTCTAAGACGTCCGTTCGACGTCTTTAAGACGTCTCGAACAGACGTCTTTAAGACGTCTCAAAACAGACACAAAAAATATAAATATTGAAAAACATTTTTTAAGCCACATTTTTTCTTATGAGAAAAATATTGAATTTGAATATTGTATACATGTACAAGAAATATAAATTGAATGTTTGTTATAACAAAAAAACTAAATAAATAAAAAAAAATAAATTAAAAGAATGTTTTTCAGCATATCGGCGAACATTAACGTTTTATGCTTTATTTATGTATTTAATTAATTAATTTATTTATTTATTTATAAATAGAAAAAATAAATTAAAAGAATGTTTTTCAGCATATCCGCGAACATTAACATTTTATGCTTTATTTATTTATTTAACTTATTTATTTATTTTGATGTATTACTTTTCTGTGCACTTCTTTGTTGATGGAATATTCAGTTTGATAATCACAGTTTGTAAAACTTTTCTCTAGCAGTTTAGAATGACTGAAACGTCAAGAAATGAAACGTCTTAAAGACGACTCGTAAAAGACGTCTTAAAGACGTCTGAAATGAGAGGTCTTAAAGACGTCTGAAATGAGACGTAAAAACGACGTCTTTTACGAGACGTCTTTAAGACGTCTTAAAGACGTCTTTTCAGGACGTAAGACGTTCAGACCAAAAATGGACGTAAAACAGACGTCTTTACGACGTCGAGTGCTATCTGGGGGGGGGTGAAATTTACCCCCGGCCCTATTTTAATCTAATTCGAGCCATTCAATAGCCTATCAAAAAAGAATATTAGGTTTGAATGGATGAAGTCTTGTCATAATTACAAAACAATATTCATCAGTTGTATTTATTACTCGGTAGTTCTAGTGTTAACACATTGCGTACGGGTCACGAGATATCTCGTTTTTAGCAAATCGAACGTTGCGGCCGGGTCACGAGGTATCTCGTTTTCATGTTTTTTTCGATTCAATCGGTATCTTAAGCAACCAGCAGCAAATATTTTTGTTACGTTACCAGGGTAACGAAGCCTCTCCCATTCTTAAGACAAATGATGAGCGAAATAATTGAATTTTGACATTCAGAACATGTAGAAATGATCGGTCATTGTAGCCAGTACATCAGTAGATCTGTGCCGATCGTCGTACGTACCGTATCTTATAATGTGTTCTTTTATTGTACATTTTGGAATTTCAATCTTCGTGTTTTAATTTGTAAGGCAACAGATTTTTAAGAATCGTCTATATTTTCAACCTGTTACTGATAAATTATAACAAAAATTGATTTTATGAAATAGGTCCTAATTCTATAAAAGCAGCAAAATGACAGAAAATGTGCGGGCTTTGAGCGCGTGTTGAACGCGCAGAGCGCCGTACGCAATGTGTTAAATGGGGAAAATGGGCCAAAAACTGGATTTTTCTCTATAACTACCCTTACAGATGAGGTAACGGGCTGAAACTTGAAAGGTCTTTTTTTTTGGTAGACTATCGAATGGCTCAAATTAGACTAACCCTTCGCGGTCTTATGTCTACTCTCAGCCATCAAAGCTTTTTACCGGTCCAGTCGTATGTTTGCTCTCAGCTACCACAGTAAAGAATAATGCTGATCCTTATATAAACATCTATAATGATTCCATATACACAGTCTGTCCCATTTCCGATGAGACTGGTCGAAATTAACAGCCGATTGCAGCGCCATCTATTAATTCATCTATTGAATTTTGTAGACACATCTTTCATCTATCTTCACACCAAACTTCGTAGCATTCCCATTGTTCTGTCAATAGTTACGACATTATAACTAACCGTCCACTGTGTCAGTCAGTCGAAAAATCGCTATGGAGCGAATATCAAGTTTTGTTGTAAGTTGGGCAAAACTGCTCAAGAAACATTCGAATCGATGAAAAACGTTTACGGTGACCAGTGTCTATCCCGTGCACAAGTATTCCGCTGGTTTGCTAGATTTCGTGATGGTCGTGAAGACCTTGAAGACGACGAACGCGCACCGAAGCCGAGAACCTCGAGGAATGGAGAAAACATTGAGAAAGTCAGCCAAATTCTGCGCTCTGACCGTTGTGTGTCCGCGAGACTTATTGAGGAGATGACTGGCATTCCTAATAGTGTGGTCCATCGCATTCTGACCGAGGATTTGGGAAAGAGAAAGATCTGCGCGCGATTTGTTCCACATTCTCTCACGGAGGAGCAAAAAGCCCTAATTGTGCGCGAGTTTTTGGCCAAAAAAAAGCATCAGAACGCTCGACCACCCGCCGTACTCGCCTGGTCTAGCGCCGTACGACTTCTGGCTATTTCCTAAACTCAAATCAGCGTTGAAGGGGAACACTTACAGTACGATTCTTACCATCCAGAAGGCTTCGACCGACATCCTGAACGCTATTCCGGCCCCCGAGTACCAGACATGCTTCGACAAGTTTTATGATCGGTATCAACGCTGTATTGACTCGGAGGGGGATTATTTCGAATAAATACGATGGAAGAAATGCACTGTAGAGCGTCTTCTTTTTTATTTTTGAGCAGTCTCGTCGGAAATGGGACAGACTGTGTAAAGAGGATTAAATTATGGAAAACTATAATATAAAATATAATTTTTATATAAAATTAAAACATTAAGGTAAAGGCACCAGTAGTTGACCACCATGTACCAGTAGTTGACCCATTTTATAGAAAAACAAAAAATAAGGTTTTAAATGTTCTTATTGTTTTGAAATTTAAACAACAAACGGCATGGCATCCGAGGTTCACTTTCATCAAAAGTGCACTTATAAGTGCGCTTATAAAAACATTATTTTTTATGTTTTTCTATAAAATGGTCAACTACTGGTAAATGGTCAACTACTGGTGCCTTTACCTGATTGTTAAAAAATAAATTCTGTTTTTTCTTTTGTATCATTGTTCGTTCAACAAAAATTAGTTCCGTCCAGCACAACACTTATGCATAAACTTATTGCGACCGCAAAGGGTTAAAATAGGGCCGGGGGCGGATTTGACCCCCAAAACCGACTACAGCCTTTTCGTCTGGACCGTGTCGATCGGATGTCGGATGTCGGATGTCGGGGTAGGCAGGACGAAAGAACGTCGTGTTCGCGCGACGAGACCGAGGGAAGGCCAACCGACGAACCACTCGACGCTGCTTGGCTCCCGTCGGCAGTCGGCACCCTACTCCACTCGACGCGACTTTGCCGTTCGCTCTACCCGATCTGTCCGCTACACTGCCCAAAATTTCCATAAATCCGCCTGATTTTTTAGTAAAATCTTATAATTATGTCATATAGTAATGAGAAGCTGATGCATCATAGCATTTTTGGATTAACAAACGAAACCATATACATGTTTGCAGTCATAGATATATTCTTTATTTATAAGAAAACGTAAAATTATATAGTTTAACAAAAATCGAAATACGAAATATCCATAAAGCCAACCTTTTTTTAAGTAGATAACATCAATATTAACAAAAATTTCTTCTAAATTTCTAAATTAATACTTAGTATAATTGCCATTTTTTCGAATAACGTCGAAAAGTCGATTAGACATTGATGCAATCAAAGCACGAAGAATTTCTGCTTCGATCGGCGTCCACGCTTCGTTCATTGCAGTCCATAACTCAGAAACAGAATTGTACTGTTTACAATTAACATATACTTTTCTTGCAAGTATTCCCCAAAGGTTCTCAATTGGGTTTAAATCTGGTGAATAAGCTGGCCATGTCAAAACCCTGATATTTCTGTTGTCTAACTACTCCTTTGTTTCTCTTGATACATGAACGGAGGTGTTATCCTGTTGAAAAATGAAATTGTCAGTCTCAATTGCTTCAGTGAATGGTATTAAGACTATCTCCAACAGCTCCGTGCATTGGGACGAATTCATTTTGTGGTTAATTCGACAGATTGGGGTTTTTTTATTTGCTCTGAATGCAGCCCAAATCATTAATGATCCCTCCACCGAAGTTACGACTCATTGCTACGTTAGGTTCTTTTCTTAAATCGTGCCAGTAGTACTTGTGACCATCTGGCCCATCTATGTTACATTTTTTCTCATCGGAGAAAATTATATTGTTCCATTCTTCTGTCCAGGACATATGTCTTTGTGCAAATTCGAGACAAGCTTGTTTGTGTCGTTCTTTGAGTGCTGGTTTCTCGAGCATTTATTTCCATTTAAATCGCCCTGAACTTTTTAAAATTTGCTGCACACGGCTCGTTGTTATTGGTACTTGTAGTTCAGTTCAAAGTTGTGCTGCACTTTTTTTTTCTCTTGCTGCCAGCCTCATCAATAATGAATATTGTCTTCTTGTCAATTTTTTATTTCCACCTATATAGTGTTTCTTACCATATTCTTCGCCCAAATTTATATAATTATCCATTAAAATACACGATCTATTAATTTTTTCGCAATTGATCGATTAGAACACCCCATATCTTTATAAGCATCAGTGGATGCCTTCTCTTCAATGGTCAACAACTTGCCTCGTGGCATTCTAATAAAAATAAATACAAATATAATATATATACAATTTTTATGAATTTAAAAATCAATTTTGGTATAAATACGCACATCTAAATTACAATTAAAGTTACTTAGCCGAGACTCACGTATTATCCACACAAAATTTAAACACAAACTAAGTGGCTTTATAGAAATTTCGCACTCCCGTTCCGTGGCCTTCGACGAAAATGTAAACAGATTCAAGACGTAAACATTTGTGAGAAAGTGGCGTATATATCTCTACTCAGTAGTCAGTATACAATGTTATAGATATTTGGAAAGTTACAAATTTCTCTATATTTTTTAAAAATACCCCAAAATGTAGGTGGCTTTATAGAAATTTCGTGCAGTGTACGTGCAAATTCATGGCGACTGCGTCAAGTTCGCGCGGGCCCTCGTGGACGATAAAGACGGAGACGGAGTTGGAGATGGAAGACGTACGACGCGGAGGCAAGGGCAGGTGGTGTATCTCCGTTGCGCCCCCTCGTCCGGATCCCTCGGCTCCTTTTCCGCGTCCACTCACCGAGCTCTGTCTACGAGCTGCGGAAACTCTCAGACGAGCGTTCTCGCGCTCACCGTCAAGGGCAAGGGTGGTTGCGCGAGGACGCGAGGAGCCCTCTTCTCTCTGCTGCTCGTCCCTGTCGAAGTTGCGCGAACAGAGGAACGAGAGGGGGGAAGGGAGAGTCGGACGGGTTGCATAGAACAGGGATTCAATGGAATCGAAGAAAATTCAGGATTCGTTCCTTTCGATTCAGAATTTGATTCTCACGTTCCGAGCCCCCGCTCCTTTGCGAAATTCCAATCGCCGGAACAATGATTTATTGCAGGGCTGCTTAACCCTCCATGGGCCCGTGTAACTTTCAGGTCACGTGCTAAGACATACATTACCGGCCATAAGTGTTTACCCACCTTCAAATTTCGTTACTATTCAAATAATAGGTATTTTATTGTTATGAAAATGTCCGTAGCATTAAATCCTAATTATAAGGCTAATAGAAAACATCCAAAATATTCTGTACATACACAATCAGGTACTGTAAATGAGTTTACAGCTTTTTATGAAAAACGACAATTTTGGAGTTCAGGCAAAGAAACCCATTTTTCTGAAATTTTTATAACGGTCAGTAGGGAATATGAACGCAGGTAATACAGGTATCTTAGTCTTTTCAAATTTCATACTGCATTTCATACTTGCATTAAGCTTTCATACAGTAAACAGTTAATTTTCACGTGCCTAAAGAATTTTGCGAAAATTTCAAATAATGTCAGGGAGAAAAGAATTATCGATTGAAACGCGCGCTCTAATAGTGTTCCATCATAGCATCGGAAAAAGTAACAGAGAAATGGCAAAGTTATTGAAGCTGAACCGTAGAACCGTGGACTACAATGTTAAAAAATATGTGGGTGGGTAAACACTTATGGCCGGTAGTGTATATCGACATTTTACCAAATAATTTTACTTTTTTCAGAAGATGACGTATGCGTCTTAATTATATAATGTCTCTGAGATAACCAATAACAATATCGATGACGGTTAACTGCACCAACAATTTGGAATATAAAAGTAAATGCCTTGCAAGTTGCCTGCAAATAGAAATCAACGGAAGAAAATTCGGCCTATAGAGGGTTAACTGGAGGCTCTTTCCCCTATCTTCCTCTTTCGAGAAGAAACCTCCGCTGCGTACGTCTTCCCACAAGCTAGGCAGTCACAGGGAAAAGGAGAATCGTAGCTGTCCCCGCAACGAAGAAAGCGAACGAACAAAACACGGCAGAATGAGGCAACCAGATTTCTCGACATTTGTTTATGATTTAGTTTTCAATCGATTTCGCCTGTCATACCGCAGTGACTATGGAGGGGGAATGTAGTGGGCGAATGGTGGGAAAAGAAGTTAAGCAGCCCTGAGATTTATTGTGTCGCGGATGGAAGACAAATCGCGGTCCTGTTTTCGGGGAGGAATCTTCGCCGGTGGCTCTTCCCTCGAGAATCGAGTATCGATCATCGAGCATCGGAGCATCCGAGAAAAAATTGTTGGAGGCCGCGGGGGCGGCAAGTAGTAGGGTCGAGGATACGCCGATATAGGAATAGCGCATTGTATCGGGGAACGAGCCTTTATTCGAGAACAAAAACTACTCTCGAGGCATTGTAAGGTCCCGGCGAGTGGGCGTGCACGCCGCTGCGCCATCTTCGGAAGTGTCGGCGTGGCACTTTAAGCCGCGCTAGTAGGTCGAGTCTCGTTGAATTCGAAAGAGTAACAGAACGATGACGATGTCCACCTTCCGATCGGGTCCCGGTCTTGTCGATCGCGGCGACCAACTCGAACGGTTTCCTCGATTTCGGCCAAATTTTATTCGGCCGAACGACCCGAATGACCGAAACGAAAATACTCGCGACAGAAGCGCGAAAGGGTGAGAAGAGAACGCGAACAGGGCCGTGCCTAGAAGGCTGTGCTACGGCCAATTCGGCGTCCTTGAACGGCGCAGGCTTTGCGATCGCATTCTTCGACCTATATCGCGCGAACGCGTGTCATGTAATCGGTAATGCCGACGGGATTCGCGGAGGGTGGTTTCAACGTCGCACTCGAGCCATCTAGGGTTTCATTGGATCCGTACTTTCTCCCCCTCGCCTCGTTACGTTTCCATCGCCTCCGATCCCCTCGCGACTCTGCGCGTGCAACTCTACGTGTATATACACGCAGGTACACATATCTGTATAATAAATACGTACACGCAACGCGTGTGCCCGTACGCGATAGACGTAATTGAAAAGCTGAATGGACAAAGGGAGCATGTAGTGGCCGGCGTAAATACGGGAACGTTAAATACCTGGCGGTGCTAGGCATCCGACCTCGAAAGGATCGCACGGAAACGAATGGTATTTCCTCCTTTCTTCTTTCGTTCGAAAACGCGCGGCAAACAGGTTGCCGCCGTAACCAGATATTACGCGAAGGGAACCTGGAACGACGCGTTGATCGTGAATCGTAGATAGCGTTTCGAAAAACAAAGGTAACGCCCGATAACCGAGGAACCGTGCAAACATCAAACGCGCGGAGCGATAACGCGCGATTAGACTAAGAATAGAATTCGAAACGCGCCGGGCGTAGACGAACGTCCAATGCCGAACGAACGCGTAAAAACTGTATCACGACCGCGACCGTCTTTGCGAACAGGTTGCCCGTTCGATTTGAACTCGTGTTTCCTCTCGGTTTTACCGGTGAAAACCGCGTTTCTCGAGTCGTTCAAAGATAGGCCGATCCAGTACGAGAGCGAAGAATTTTTCTCGGGCAACATGAAAACGAAAAATGAAAATGAACACAAGCGTCGACAGAGCAAACGGATCGTTCGAGTACCGACCGAGTTCGAGCGCGGCTCGACGTCGCGACGCACGATTCGCCGACCAGAAAAGATGTATGCTGCCACCTCTGGGTCGTTTCGGAAAGAAACTGTTGGTATCGGTAGGCAACGGCTTCGCGCGTGCACCCGCGGCCAAGCAAAGCCGAGATCAGAATCGGAATCGGGGCCGGAAACCAGAAATCATAAGGGCGAACACGCTCGCAATCGAATCCGAACGACGAGATCGTCTTACGGGAATTAAACGAAACGGGGGGGTAACGAATTCGGTACCGATTCTCGACATCTTGGACGATACTGTAATACTTGGGAGATATCGGGTACTATGATCGCACCGTGACAATGCAGCGCGGTGAACGGACCCTCGCGGAAATAACAGATTCGGAGGTAACCGTGCAAAATGGCACAAGAGCTTATTTGGATTCGATCGAGATTGGCTGGTTGCCTATTGACCAACTGCCACCGTCAGCCGCATTGCAGTGACCTGCTACGTCGCGTCGTCGAATACACAGATTCCGAAGGAAAAAATTATTTAAATTCTCGCTCCCTCCCCCTCTCTTTCTCTCCGTTATCCGTTGATCGCGCATTTCGTTGCGTTTCGGCGACGACTCGATTTCTCGACCTCGAGCGATGCTCCATCGGTTGTGTTTCTCGACTCGATGGTCAAATTATAAATAAACGTTCGTCGGCATCCAGGCTACCCTTTGTACCTCCTGGGCCGTGCCATTAGCAACGTATGTTTAAGCCGGTACGCAGCCAGTCGACGAAACAAAGCTCCGCAAATATCCTGGGGGACAAAAGGCTTACGTCAAAGAATAAAAAAGGGTAAAAGGGTGAAAGAACGAGAGTGGATGAAAGCGCTCGTTCGTCTGCCGAGCGCGCCAGCTATACGCGTATAAACTGCGCGAAGCGACAAGACGCGACGCTGTGCGACGCTACGCGAGGAGACGCACGCACGACTCGCACCGAATCACTGAAACGCAGGAACGCATCTCGGCTTGGCCTTGCGCTTGAAACTCGGCAAGGTCGGTTGATCAACCTTTCCGATGCTTTCTCGACGCCTCGCCGAGCGATACTTTCAATTTTCCTCCTTCTTTTCTCCCCCCCCGGAGACTCGTTTCGAAAAAAGGAGAAACACAAATAGCGCAGTCCGAGCGCACTGTACTCGCTCGTACATACCGTTCCCGCTTCGCTGGGAAAGCGTCGTCGCGATTAGTTTACGCTCGAGCTTCTCGATTTGCTCGGGGAAACCGCAAGCCTCGACGAAAAATGGCAAGAAGTGGTGGTTCTCGTGCCCGACCGACGTTGGGCGTCTCTTTGGTTGGCGCATCCTCTGGGCACGCCTGCGACGCCGACGCCAAAATTACAAAGCGAAAGCGTCGCGCGTATTTAATAAGCGTAACGGACGAAGTCGGACGCAAGCTAGAGATGAACGCAACGGTGAAAAAGACACGAGTACGGTGCGGGGGGTGGGGTGCCCTTGCGACGAACTGTAAATACGCCACGGTGAAAGATAACACGGGGACGCCAGAGGCAAACTAAAGGAGAGACAGTAGTAGGGAAGAAGGAAGAAGCGGATGACGAGATAAGATATTCCTCGGGGTGGTATCCTTGGATTCCGTGTTCGTAAATTCGGGTCAGAGCTGAATTTTCTCTCCTCGGAACCCGTTTCGATGGCTAAAACCCCCTTAATTTCCGGGTTCCCCTCGAATCGATTGGTTTTCGCTTTACGCATCGTAGACGGCGTACGATGGCGGCGGTGCCGATTGCTGTTTCAACGGAGACCACTCCTGTATTTTTTTAATAGATATCACACTTATCGGACGATCTACTTTTTTTTTTAAACGCCTGCACGGACACGGACACCGACACAGGCACAGGCACAGGTAGAGGCAGATGCAGAGATACAGGCGGACGCGTATGCACGGTCACGGCAGGTAATCTCTTTTATTACGGTTTATTCCGATTGTTCTCGAGAGCGCGACATCTTTCGACAACACGGAACAATTTTTTTCAAGCGATCCAACTATCTGCGCAACCTTCGTCGCCGAGAGTGATAGGTTAAAGAAGCCCGACGAGTAATGGAAGTACGACCGTTATATAAATTCAAGGATACCGAGGGAGAGGGAAAGAAAGAGTGGAGGAGGGAGCGGGGGACGCGAACGCGAACGCGGTGTCGTGTATCGCGTACGTATTCGTTGAAAATATTGTGGGTGGCGTAACAACAGCGCACCGTCTCTCGCAACGCCCGATGCGACAAGTTTAACACTAAACCTACCGACACTTCTTGTATACCTGTTCCTACGTGGTCAAAATAACCAGTCCTTGAAAAAAGTTACTCTTAATACATTAAACGTAGGCAATAGTCAATTTGTTGCTGAATGAATTGGTAGAAGAACAACTTCAATAAAATGACGATACAAATTTATTTTTATATAATTGCAATTATATTCGCTAGAAGATGTAAGCAGGTACCTTGAGTCATATAAGAGGTGGATTGAAAATTTGCAGAAAAGATGGCAAACTGTCCTTGATAATGATGGAGATTATATAATAAATTAGAAAATAAAGAAGTTTGTTTCAGATTCTAAAATAATTGATTACTAGACATCGGATGTTTATGCAATTTCCAATTTTTATAGAAACATTTTAAGAAAGTGGAATGAAATAAAATCCTATTTTTAATGGGGACAGCCTTTGTAGATCCAAAGCAAATAAAAATCGTGTTAAATTCTCTCGAATTTTATATTATAGCATTTTTTGAACATTTCCAGAAGCCATAAATGCATAAAGATCCGCTGTCTATTGATTACTTATGGGTCCCCCTAATAGTTGAACTGCAGCGGAAACGCGTGCACTCGTGGAGCACACACAGCAGAGCTTCTTCGTAACTCGGCCGTATCGGTTATTGGGCGTGTTTCTCATCTGCAGGAATATGCTACATAGTTCGTGCCCTCGACGACGGTCTTCTTTCCTCGGTAAACACGGTTCGACCGTATACTTTTCCCGTTCCCGTTCTCGTTCTCATACCCATACCCATACCCGTATCCGTACTGTACCGTCGACGCTTATCGATCGCTCGTCACCTCGCCGCATCGTCGGAGAAGCTTCGACATCGTGAACCATGTCCGAGCCAAAAATGTTGCCACGCCAGAAAAACGTCCCGTCGAATTTTCTACGGAATTAGAGTGCCGTAATCGGCAACTTTCACTTTCGAGAACAAGAAACGATTTATTCCGAGATACGGTGTCCGCGTTGCGGTCGTGGTCGTGGTCGTCGGTTCGCGCAAGAGGAATCGGGTTTCCGTTGTCGCGTGTCCTTTCGAATTGTAACAACGTCCGTTCGCGATGCCCAGGAAAATCTGCACGATGTTCACCCGAGGGGATCTCATCGAAAAATGGCACTAAACGATTAACGCTTTCGCGGTCGGTCGACGGCCGACATTGTTGGTTGCGTAAGAGCGCTAAAAATAAAACGACTCTCGGCGAGGAATTCTCGGCTCGCAATTACCACGAGTTTCTCTCCATAGATTCAAAATGGAATCGAACCTGTTCCCATCGTTGCTCCGACGTGCTTCGGTCGTCGGTATCGGACGCGCTGCGAGCGCGTTCCTTGTTCCTCGCTACTTGTCCTCTTCGCGACAATAGTAGATTTTTGTACCGCGAGGACACCTCTGGATTTAATGTCACGGCGAGGAATCGTAACCAACATCGATGGCGCACGTTGCTCGAGGTCGAGCACGGGATTCTTTCGTAGTGGCACGCGGGAGAACGAACGCGCTGTCGGCGATGCATCATGCCGCTTCACGCGTACATCGCTACAGCTGTTTCGGTAGTCAGCTGGAACCTCGTACGCGCGTGCGTTTTGGCGTTTCAGCGTTTCAGCGATGGCGCGGCGCAGCGACTATCAAGACCACGCGGTCGCTGATCGGCGCAACGCCGATGTAAAAACCTTGCAAACGACTATACGTACTACATACATAGTATGCAACGACGGTCGAGAGTCGACGAGCCTAGCAGCGTAACAGCGTTACACCGTAACAACGTAACAGCGTAAAGGCGGAGAGGGCAAAGGATCAGCGCGCCGCGCCGTCTATATTTAGGCCCTCTCGGGGTCTTTACTTCCGCTTATTTTAGGCAAAGGGTCGGCTGTTTTAGTCGCGACGAACGTTCCGCGCGACCTCCAAACCGTACTCGCGAATATTCGATCCGCATGCCGCAACCGTAACCATAACCGTAATCGTAATCGTGACTGTAACCGTTACGAGGTTTTCCCGTCGAGACGAGGCGACCCTCGCACGGCCAGATTTGCCTCGTCCCGTATTTACAGGATTCGTTAACGACCAACGGATTGATGGTTCCGTTCGCGCGAGCAATCGGCAGCCAGCATTACGAAATAACCGGACACGAAACAACAACGTTTCACCTTCGAGAAAGTTTGTTCATGCGGCACGCGGTGCACGGCTCAAGGCGTGCGGCATGAGGCGGAGAACGTTAGGGGGATGGTCCAAAATGTCTCTGAAATTAGGAAAACAAACGCGATCGAACAACGCCTCTTCTCAAATTCGCTACCGCTTTACGGGGAACCCTGTCATGGAACCCACGTCCATACCTATTGTCACATAATTCGAGCCCGAGCGGATCGATGGCCAGTGGTCATCGGGATTTTTGGTTGGCCTTCTTTACATTTTAACGACTTGTTGATTTCTCGAAAGAGGCAACGAAGCGCCAACGCGAACGCAAGAAAAAAAAAACATTGCGACCGACGCTCACGGTCGGTGATTATGTAACGGGCGTGCCTCGCGACCACGGCGTATCGGGAGGTGGGTTCGTGCCACGAGACACCGAGAAAACGTACGCGTTGCGAAGCGCGTTAATGGGACGACTAGAACCTTGGACGTTGATTGACAATAAGCCGGAGTCGACGCTGCTCAAATCGAACCGAACTGTCTTGGGTCGCGGTGCAAGGCAACTGATCGTGACGACTTAGCATCGCAACTTAGGGTACAAGTGCAACGGAACTGCGCTACGCAGCGAAGAGAGCTAAGCGTCGAAATGCACTGCCTGCTTTTCTAATGGAAACGATTGGAGCTGCGCGTAGCATAGTTCATAGTCAAAAGCGCCGCTCTTGGTTAGTATCGCAACTTTTTTGTACTCGCTGATATCGGCGTCATCCGGGGAAATACCGATCTCGTTCCCGGCGTTTTCTCGCGAAGAAGAGGCAGGCTGTTGAAAGATCTAGCGGTGTTGGAAACGCTCGCCGCGCTCTCTCGAGCGACAGGCTCGCGGGCGAACAACCTTGAGCGTGTTATCGAGTTCCTCGACGATGTCGTTGCGATACGGCTTTTTTGTTGCTCCGCCGTTTCACGGTCCGCTCGATAGTTCGATACACGATAACTGACGCGCAGAGACATAGGAGCGATCGTTGCTCTCCTGCGAATCGTTTCCCGATTTTTGTCGCTGAGGGATGCGAGAGAGAGGGAGAGAGAGAGAACAAACTAATTCGTTTAGCTGGCCGTGCATAGAATGCACAGAAACTGCACGCGCGCTACGGCATAGACGGCATAGACTGTACGCCGCGTCGTAGAGGATGCGCACACGCGCGTTTTTGAGTCATCGTGTTTCAATGCCGAGCGAGCGAGTCGACCGAAGGATCGGTGTGGCTCGACGGCTCGGTAGCGGGCACGCGAGCACGTGCATACGCACGAACGAACGTGCGCTCGATTTCCATTTTTAGCTTCGTCGCGTTCTCTCGTTCTTTGCCATTCTCTCTGTCCCACCAATACCGTACATGCGTGAACCTCGTTTTCTCCTTTTTCCTCCTGTTTCTCGCGCTCGCTCGCTCGCCGTGCCGGTCCGTTCGGTTTTATCTTGGAGCGGCTTCCCCCTCTCCCTCTCTCTCTCTTTCCTGTGCCTTCTCCTCCCTCGTCCGTTTTGACACGCACCCCACCCGAACCCCATGGCAACCACGAACCGGGAGAGACCACCACTCGAGCTCAGACTCGTACAGCGGAACAAGCGCGCCTGGCCGAGTTTTCAGGATCATCGAGAAAAGGAATGCCACGGTCGGTTCTCGTTCTCCGTACTCGACTGTTCTCGCAAATCTGCATTGAATTGTTTGCAATAGCGTATCGAGAAGACGCCGTAGAGAAACCGGATAGTTTATGTTTTGGAACGCCGAATCGCCCGGGGGGAACGGCGATCGGTGGACGGCACTGTCGCGCGCGCAGTTCCCCCGGTTGTCCACCGTCTCGCCTCCTCATCCCTGAAGTTTCCTTTCGTCGTCGTTGTCGTTGTCGCGCGGCGTCTTCGCCGAGCAAAGTTACGCGCTCTCGGCCAGGACGAGAGCGTACTCTAACGACTCGGTTCGGCGCCATCGATCCCCGTAGCGAACATTCTACATACCAGGCCCGAGCTTGTCCATTTGGCGGCGAGTCGTCGAGCGACGCGCACACGTAAACATGGGAACGCATACACGCTAAGGTGCGCGGATAGCTCTCGGTCTCGCTCGCTATCGCCCCTCTCCAAGCTCGCCTAGCCGTGGCGAGCCGAGCTGAGTCGACTAGCCGCGCCTCGGCTCGCCTCGTCTCGCCTCGCCTCGCCTCGTTGCCTGTTACCCCCCACCCGCTCGCAAAGCTCTCCGTTCTCCGCTACCCGCAACCCGCAACCCGCTTCCTCCCACGCCTGGGGGCCGGGGACCATCGCGGAGCGGCCATTCCTCGAGTGAACTTCAAGGAGCGCGGATCGTATCGTAGTGGTGGCCGTGTGTCGCGCAATCGCACTGGGCAACCGTGACCGTAATCGCGGACGTAACCACGCCTTTTCTCGAAAACAAACAGCCGATCGTGTGCGGGTCTCGCCCCATAAGTTCCAAGAGGACCGTTGTCGTCGCGCACAGGTTTTTTTGTCGACCGGTGATCACCCCTCTGTCAATGATTCACACCGTACGACCAAACGGCGACGGAGATAAGGTATAAAAGGTGGAAGGTCGCGGGCAGTTTACGTTAGTGCCTGATGCCAACGAATTTCTTGTGTGTCGTGTATCCCTTGTGAGACGGGCTGTGGTGCCGAGCTGTGACCGAGCTGTGACCGGTTGCGACGGCCGTGCGCGGCCAGCCGTTCTCAACCGAGCTCTGTGACAACGTGGACCGTGAATAACCCCGTGGATACCGTGAATTGTGAACCGTGATACAAGCCCAGAGAAATCGTTCGTTGGTTTGGCAACAGCGACGATCGTTACGGAACCGAGGTTTTGTCGCGGGAGTGGACTGTCGTCGGTGTGCGCGAGCAAACCAACCAGGAAGAAGCCCTTTACTCTTTGGTGCTCTCGAAAATCGCTCGCTCGTACCGTTCCCGGCTGTTCGGCCCGATGTGCTCGCTCGTATGTGCGACGTTGCGCATAAACTTGGAACTCGCGATGCTTTGATCGCCGTGATCGTCATCGCCACCGTCATCGCCACCGCCTCCGTCTCCGCCTCCGCTCTCGCGTTCGCAATCGTCTTTGCCGCCGTCGTCGACGTCGCCGTGTCCCTTTGCGCGCCGAGCGTATCGAGAATCGAGAATTGTGCCTCGATCGGCGAGGTGAGGTTCAAAGTGCGCGAGAACAGCGGTGCCGGTCGGTTCGACGGCGGACGGATCCGTGCGAGAGGGAGAGCGAGAGCGGGAACGAGTTTGCGGGCAACGAGCTCCTCCGGACTCGCGAGCACGGGGAACCCTTTGCTTCTTTCGCCTTTACCTTCGCCTTCGCCCTCGCGCTCGCCCTCGCCCTCGACTTTGCCGGTACACCTCGACCGCGTCCGCGTCCACGTCCAAGACGCGCACGCATCGAACGAACCCAGTGTGCTGTGTTAGTGGCTGATACCGCGAGAAGATACCTCCCGGTGGGAAGATGTTCCGTGCTTACGGTGCTGCGCCGGCTGAGACACCTTCCACCGCCGACATCTACCCATGGCCTACCGCTTTCCTCAACAAAGGTGCCATTCCTTCCTTATTTAGTATTTTTCAGCGTTTTTATTTTTTAATCGAAACCAACCTGCTCTCTCTCACGAATTTCGTCGAAAAACGGTGACGCAATAACCCCTTGCTGCCTCGCCGTTTTCGGCTCGAGCTACGGGAACGAGAAAGCGGGAGAAAGAGAGAGAGAGAGAGTAAGTCAGCGTGTGTCTCGCCACGTGATCGCAACTCGCGTAACCCTCGTCGTCTCTCTCGCACTCTTTCGCCCTCGCTGCACGAGACGCGCGACCAAAAAAATCGAAACCACGATTAGGTCCTCCCCGATCCTGTTCACAAACGACTTGACAAATTTTACGGACATTTGCCGTGACACCGCGGCAACCGAGTCGCATAAACGTCCCAGCTTGCCGTGTTACGCAATCTTTACGCTTGCTGCGAGATCGACGGTCGAGGCCGGGTGTATCGCGATCTTTCCGTGCGACTATTCGATGGCGAATAAAAGTCGCGAAGAGCACTGCTGGTTTAACCCTTAGCACTCGAATAGCGACTGCAAGGCGCCACTAAAAATTGCTATATCATTATTCAAAATATTTTTACATTATTGAGTTTGTATGTAATGTACGTCGTAAACTACTGCACAAGTCGATTACAATTTATTCGTTTCAAACATCACACTTTCCAATTAGTGTTTAAGAAGTAAAGCACTTCTATAAAAATTAGTTCGTAATGTATATTAAATTTGTGTGTATTTAATAAGTTACTAAACATTTCAGTACGAGTAAAGTGCACCATTTTCGTATGTATCGCATGAAAAAATGTATATGGAAGGGAAATGTTCTAGGTTGGAAGAAATGTTTCGTTTTGGAGATGAAATGGCTTCGACTGCAAAGGGTTAACAAAACTGCGGTCCAAAAGGGGTATACGCGTGCACGCACCAGCGATTAGTTCTCCGACTCGGAACGATCCTGCGATCGTGAATTCTCGTGAATTCTCGCGGGAAGCCCTTTAAATTTTAAAAGGTCCCTTCCGCAGGTCAGGTGCGGCGCGCACCTGTTCGACGCTCTGCTCGAGCGGAGCACGCGCGCGGATTTCACGAGCTGGATCTCGGCGCCGCGAGCCGTCGATCGATTAATTTCGAGTTGTTTGCGTACCGATGGTGTTTCACCTTGAGCACAAAGTTCCGGTTGCGAGTCCTTCGCCTTTTTTTTCGACGAAACTCCGGATTCTACGGTTTCCAGGAAACTCTCCTTCCGAAATAAATAGTTTCAGTTAACACATTCGCGACCGCTGAATTCAAATTCAAGTAATTTCAAATACAACGTAAGATAAACTTAGCACAATAATAACAAGAGTGGTCTATTGTCTACCTATAAAGCAAGTATACAAATCATAACACCTAATTGCAACATTGATTTTCCAAAACAAATTTTATCATTTTTATCCTTGCTTTAGCGATACAAGTTTGCGGCAATCAGCTTCAGAATTTTCTTATTTTCGCCCGGTACTCGGTATTAGAAACGGAAAAAATTTGCCGGTCGCGACTGTGTTAAGTTATTTATTTAGTTTAGTTATTTTTTAATTAACCCATCTGCATCATTAGCGTATACGCTCAATTTTCCTGGTCACTCTCACCGGAGCCGTATATTTAAGCTCAATTTCCTTTAAGAAGTTCTTTTACTTGTGGTCATTTTTGTACTAAATATATTAATCGTTAGCACTCGAATGGCGACTGTAAGGCGCCACTAAAAGTTGCTGTATCATTATTCAAAATATTTGAATAATTGCAACTTTCAGGACACATGATAATATATCGACATTTTACCAAATAATTTCAGTTTTTTTTCACAAGATGACGTATACGTTTTAATCATATAATGTCTATGAGATAACCAATAACAATATTGATGACGGTTGGGAGCACCATCAACCTGAAATATCAAAGTAAATGTCTCGCAAGTTGTCGTAGAGGGTTAAATTTGTTTGTATTTAATAAATTACTAAACACTTCAGTATTGTGCGAGTAAATTCCACCATTTTTTCGTACGTATAGCATCGAAAAAGAATATAATAGAAGTGAAATATTCTAAGTCGGAAGAGATGTTTCGTTTTGTAGTTAAAATAGCTTCGAGTGCAAAGGGTTAAAAAACTGTTTGGTGATAAAATACTTCTCTTCGTGTTTCCTTATGATGCAAAAATGGGTTAATAATTTTTTTTGTGGGGGGGGAAGGGTGCAAGCGGTATGGAAATGGTGGAGGAAACGGAGAAGGAAGGGCGTGTTTGTGTTCGCCCTTCGGTCGAATCTCCGTGAAACGGCGGCGTAAGCGAAACGGAGATAGTGTCGTCACGAGGAAGCCATGTCGCGTACCGCGTATCGCAACAATCGATAACGTTCCCGGCGTTGTTTGCTCGCATCCACTCCGTCGGTGGCCTATCCGATGGCCGGAAATGGAGCGCGTTCCGCCGTCTTTGCCAGAAACGCCGACAACGATCGTCGCCTATCGATCGCCTCCTTTCGAAATGTCATTGTCCCACTCGTTCGCCGCGTCGTCCGGAGAAAACGAGAACACACGCGCGCGCGTGGCCGGCCGCCACTATCTCTTTCGAAACGCTTCGCGATAAGCTTCGCGGAGCGAGCTGGCCTGGCCTGGCCTGGCCGCAAATCCGTTTTCATAACGAATCGTTCAGAGTTCCGCCGTTACGTTTCAAAGTTTCAAGTACACACCGCCGATGACGCATCGCGACCTGCAACTCATGCCACACGACGTTGTCGAAGGAAATCGCTCGACTCGAATCGACTCGGCTCGTCTCGTTTCGTTTCGGCGTGTTGCGTAAACATCGTAAGCTCGTTCGTCGAAGATGGTTAGAGCACGACCGTACGCTTCTCGGCCAAGTATTCCGCGTCGTGTTCGACTCGCCTAAGTTTCCAACAGGGTTACGGTCGGCGTTGCTCGTACCGATCCGTTATCCGTTATCCGTTTCGAAAGCTGATACGCGTAGCCTGTGCAAGATTCTGTACCGTGTACCGTGCGTCGCGTGATCGTTGTCTTCTCGTTTCTTCGATTCGACGGCGAGGTTGCGCAAGCAGCGATGCGCTATTGCGTAACGCGCCAGAAGAACGCATAAAAGACGCGGCGACGCGCCGATACGTAGCGCGCTCACGTCTCGTGTTTTGACTGGCGTGGCACCTTGTCCGACGACGTTCATTCCAAATTTTTAATCCGCCTCCGTCTTTGCTCGAATCTTTCGCAATTTTTTCGAATTTCTTTCTCGACGCCGAACCAGATGTCCTCGTCAACGTCGATGAAATCGGACGATCGCGTTCTTCGTCGCGTCGCGTCGTCTCTTCCGCTGAAACCCGCTTCGTTTCCGTTTCCGAGTAAAATCTGTCGCGTCGACGATGTCCAGCGAACAAAACCGCGAACCACGTACATACCGCAAACGCGGCCATCCGATATCGATATCGACCCATGTTTCGGTCTTCTCACCGCGAACTTAGCAAATTAATTTCTCTCGTGCGCCTCGCGGTCTAAAATTAGCTCGGACCGTTTAAAAACAGACAGACCCACCCGACAGATATAGGTGTACAGACGGATAACGAGAGGAAGATGGGAATTGGAGGGGAGAGAGAGAGAGAGAGAGAGAGAAAGCGCGCGAACGATGACGAGATCCGAGAAGAGGATCCGCCGCGACGGAAATTTCCAAGCGACGAATCAGCCTCAAAGTCAGTCGACGATATCGAAACCGACGCGTTTTGCGCAGAATGATTTTTCTCTGGTACACTCTGGATAGAAAATGTGCTAGCGTGCGTCTGGAATCGCGATCGGACCGCAATCCATCGACACGAAGTATCAACCTCTAAAGTCTAAGCGGTGAAACGAGGGAAAAAAAGAACGCGCGTACCGTTGGCCAAGGTAGCGCGAGAGTCGTGTCGGGTTTGGTCAGGGGAAAAAGAAAGCGTGTGCAGTGTGCAGGGGCGAGCCGTAGGCCGTAGGCGAGCAGGTACGGGCTACGCATGTCAACTAGAGGGCATTCAACTATCGATCGCATAGTTTGAGCCACCCTCCGCCAAGCCGGATCCGTCCTTCTACCACTCCCCTCTCTCCCCGTATTCTCCCTGCTAGTGCCTGCTCCCTTCGCTCTTCTTCTCTCCACCTTCGTATTTCGTAGTCTCGTGCCCCATCGCGAGACCATTTTTTCCTAGGGTTTCTTATCGAGGAAAGAGAAAGAATCGAGGTTCCGAAAGATCGTCGATCCGCGTGCGACAGAACTGGTTACTCGTTGTCGCGACATATGGTACTTGGCAGTCTGGTCCGACAGGAGAATAAGGGTCAGGTTATACGAAGCCGGTCAGACGCTTAGGGTCTGTAAACTCTAGATAAAAGAACAGTACAGTGATTTCTCTATACAGGGTCATCCGTTTTTAAACGGCCAAACGTGAACCAGCGATAGAGGACCCCAAATGAAACAACTTTCACATCTAACACTTTCTTTGATTCCGTCTTGATTTTTAGATAATTGCAAAAACCCGTCATTTTTTGCGTTCACTTAAGATTAAATATATATTAGGACTGCAATTATGTATCTTGATGATTTTTCCTTTGTTTGGTTTAAAATAAATAGGGGCATCTTTTTTATTCAGTCAACTTTTTTGTATGACCTTCGGATCTTGGTTTTTTGACATGGTGCACGCCGTGGAGACTGAATGAAATAACTTGGAAAAATTCGGATTCATGCAAAAGTGTTAGGGGTGAAAGTTGTTCCATTCGGGGCCCTCTATAGCTGGTTGACGTTTGGCCGTTTAAAAACGGATGACCCTGTATATGTCGCCGAGGCCTCGATGATAAACGTCGCAGAGTTTTCCCCACTACCGCGGGATATCCCTCGTGATGGACCTCGGACACCAAGTAGTATAAACATAACACGGCTCGGGCATGTCTCCTGGACGATACAGAACACTGGAAAGACCCGTGTTGTTGACATATATCGAGAATTCACTGCATCCAGCGTTTATATACTCTCGGCGTTCGTCCTGGCTACTGTGATCCGACCCTAAGCGGGCAAACGAGTAGACGGGCAATACGTCGATAACTGACGATTACGGATGTCTAAATGACGTCAGTATCCGGACGATTTAACGCGTCGTGTGATGGTGGCGCGAGCGCGCGCGCGCGAGACGCGACACTGGAAGCTCGCGTCAACTTTCCCCATGGCGAATCTCGTTGTTCGTACTCCCCCATTCTGCGCGGCCCTCGTCGCCTCCTCGTGGTCTCTTCTACGCGCGTATCCGTCGATGCGAAAGCAGACGAGAGAGGAACGAGCCATCTCGAGCGCGATAACTCCATTCACGGAGAACGCGAAAGAGAAGGAAAAAGTATTCATGCGGGCGTGTACGCGTCCGGAAGGCTCTCGCGATTGACGCGACACGGGACGCGGGAACAATCAGCGACCGGCAGACCCTAGAAAATTGCTGTTCCGTTCTGTTCCGTTCCGTTCCGCGTCTACCCTTTTGCTCGCCGCGTCACGCCACGAGCCGCGCCGGTGAATACGCGCTTCCGCGATGCCAAACATTTTCACGGGGTGCTCGTATTGTCGTCGCGCAACGATTACCGCGCGTCTAGACAAGTTTCCCTTCTGCTTCCCGAAACGGCATTGGTCTGGCGAAACGAATCCCCAGCGAACGTCGCCGATTTCGTTCCGAGATTCCCAACAACGACAACGACGATGGCGCATCGAGTAGAGTAGGCTCGATGGCGATCGTGGACGGCTGCCAGTGCATTTCGTTAACGACACGTCGCAAGTACGACGGGGCCATTTAAATTTAGCCCGACTCTCCGAATCGCCCGCATCGTTCTCTCGCCTCCTGTACGGGTTTTCGAGCCGAGTCAAACCGGATAACGATCGCTTCGCGCCGATCCCGTGGCCGACTGCTTGGCGACGGACTACCGTCATTGGAATTCAAATTTCCACCGAGACCGTAACGGTAGGATAATAGAAGAGGGGGGAGGGGGGTGGAGGTTAGGCCACCGTCGAACCGCGTTGTATGTTAATTCCGTTTGGGACAAAACCGTTTGAGAACGCGTTCTTTCCACCCTCATCGCCTTCTCTTATCCATCGTTTAACGCGCACAAAACGTGGGAAGCCCATTGTTGAACGATTCTACGCTCGCTAACGGTTAGATGCGCGTGCTCACGCGATATATCCGGTCGACCGAGTTTCGGATGACAGCGACGTGGTCTGAGCCCGCGGGAAATGGAATTGCTCGATCCGCGAAAAAGTTTCGCGGAGGTGTTACGCGAAACGTGCTCGGTCGCGCGTGCACGGTCTTCGTAGATCCGCGATAAGGTAGAGTGACTACATTACCGTCAAAAATGGTTTTACGCGCTTCAAGTTTTCGTCCTCGTATAAGAATATTTTGTCGCTGGTAAAGGGCTCGTTCGAAAGAGGAAGGTTCAATCTAGTGCGCGCTGGTCAGAAGTTGCCGAGATTATGCGGATATCTGGTAATATAAGCGTTAGAAGTAGGCCAAAAATTGACGATGCGCGTGCCCCGTGGAATCCAAGCATTTTTATGCCATTGGATCAGTTTTCTGGATGAAATCGAGCGCCCGCCAGAAAATATCTCCAGCTACTAATTGAGCTATATTTTGTCTCGATTCTCTGCGAAATAAAGCCGAAAACTTGAAGCACGTTTCAAATGTCGAAAAAATGTGACAAGATTAGTCACAGACTTAGGATCCGTCTTGGTCTCGATTCGACGGATCTTAAGTCTGTGTCCGAAGGCTGAAATTATTAATTAACCCCTTGCCCTACAATAACGAGCCTGACTCGTGATGAAGATTCTGAATAGAGCCTAATAAATGTGAACGTTATTAATTTCCTTTAAACCGAAATAAAATTCCATTTTGTTGTAGTTGATATAATATATTCTTTGGAGAAAACATAGGCATACAACAAGTATAAACAATCTTCTTTTTCTATGAAATTCTGAACGATCAAGAAGTTCTAATCATTATAATCACAACATAAATAGTAGTGCAAGGGGTTAAAAAAGTCACGTGACTATTCCGAACCCTTAAAAAGTCGGAAAAAATTACTATTGCATGGAAACCATTTTCAAATGAAGCACAATATAATTGTAATGCAGAATATATACATATATATATATATAAATAACATTTTAATAAGAAAATATATAAATAACATTTTTCAATTAATAGAATCAATTAATAGAATCAATTTTCTTCAGACAATGCGTTCGAAGTTTCTTTTTCAGATATTTCTTATTTACCATATTCGGTCTCGCTTTCATCTGTAGAAGTGATAGGCTCAAAAGGGAGAAATAAATGCAAACTTTCTTTCAGGAACGCCATTGTTTTGTTTTCTTCGAGGTTGTCTTAAACTTGTTAAAAGGGGATCAGAAGTGAGTAAGAGCCTATTGATGACATCCAGATTACATGCCTTCCTGGGACACTTTCTGGCATAACAACTCTGTCTATACTGGCGAAAATGTTTGTTTCTCGCCTCGGCTGTTTCTTGTCATAATTGCCCAATAAGCAAAATTGCATTTTCTATAACTTTTGGTCCGTGAATTAATATTTTGTGTGTTGTGGGTGACATGGGATACCACCCATATAATCGAACGTACATTTCTGCTGTCTCTGTGGTATACGTTGCAAATTTTGTAAAAAAAATTTTTTTTAAATTATTTTTTTTAATTATCAAATTTTTTTAGCTTCAGTTTGTACTTTATAAACATTTAACGGAAACAGAAGAGTTGCATATTACACCCCAAGAGCACCCGGCCGCGTCCGCGGCTGCAACAATGACGCGAGGCGGAGAGAGTAAAGGCGGAGTTCACTTCCATCTAAATTGTCTATAAAATCGGAAACTGTGGACGAATCTGGAATAAATCTTTATTGGATTTTAATCACAAAACTTCACGGAATAAAATGACACAAGAATGAGTACCGGGACTCACCCTGAACCATAACAAAATGATTAATGAAGTCTTGAAATTAGAAAAATAATCCTTTATCTATTGAATATCAACAAATATTAATAACTATTAAAAAATATACGGAGAAGGAATCACAACTGTACTAAAGTGTAGTACACACTTTTCTCAAAATATAAGAAAAGTGAAAAATCAGACAAAGTTATTTCAAATACTAGAAAATCTTTAGTAAGTAAATGATACTTCAACGAATAGAAAGGAAATAAGCTGTTACCATGAAATCTTCTAACTTCTAACGAAGTACACTCTTTTGTGAGTGCATAAATGAAAAAAAAACAGTTATGGTACGGTATTCTATACGTATTCCATTATCTTATACAACAAAAATAATATGGTTTACACTAAGTTTTAAAAAATGACTTTTTTCCGGTTTTTTGGTGCAAATACCCCACTGTGCGGCGGCAGCGAGCAGCCAGCGCAGCGGCCAACAGTCAGCAGCTAGGCAGCTATCCTAGCGGCTCGCGTTTCTCGTCTAGCGAGGACGGGAATAGAAACGAAACCGGGTGCAGAGATCGTTGGCGTTCCAACCGCGATAGCACGCCTGCAACGGTTTCCCACTTGGAAACCGGGTTCGCTTGGCCGAAGCGTCTCTCGTCTCTCTTCTCTTGTCTCTCGTCTAGCGTCGAACGTCGTCGCTAAAGGGAGCCTCGGTGATTCGGTTCTTCAGCCCCAGGACGCAACTCGTTCGGACGTTGATCCTTCGAGCCGAGCGATTCGGGAACAGAAAGCTCTCGAGTTAGCGAAACTCGCTTAATTTTAACGCGCGACCCATATTTCGCGAGCTCTCTTCGAATCGATTCGCCTGGCCGTTCGCGACCGCTAAAAATATTTCGACAGAGTTGGAACATATCCCTCTCTCTCTTTCTCACACACACACCACATACTCCCGAACTCGTTCGGTATTTTCGACGTTTTCTTTTCTGCTCTCTGTACTCTGTTCTCAAGTTCTCTGTTTTCTGTTCTGCGTTCTCGGCGCTTCGAACGCTTCGAGACACATCGGTGGAAACTATTTTTAACCGAGAAATTGGTAGCCACTGTGTTCCGATCGACCCTTTCTTTCGACTCGGTTTGCGACCTACCTTCTATTCCGATCGTCTATTTTCGGTGGGATAACGTGGACGTTCGGGTGAGAAAAGTACGGGCGCGCAAAGTCCAAAGTTTTTCAAACAATCGGAGCGAACGCGAACCGGACACTGAGCCGTAAACACGGTTTCCAGAATTGACTCTTTTCTTGTATCCGAGTACAGCGAATTCTCGATATACGTCAACGACACGGGTCCTGCCAGTGACATACATCGTCCAGGACATACATATATTTAGTGATGCAGTGAATTCTCGATATACACTGGAGAGCAGAACTGTGTCCACACTATTGTGGACACACTATTCTCATAAAAGTGGGAAAAATTTCCTCATTTTACGATTTTCGACTTGTAATCGCACTTTTAATCGTTTACAACTCGTAAACAAATTCTTCAAAATTTGTGACATTTTCAGCATGGATATAATTTATTCGAGTGAATAAAACATACGTTTTAAATTTTCAATACAGGCTCAGATAAGAAGGTTGGAAAAATAAATTTTTACTAATCCTTTCGCAATTCCGACTAATTCTAATTTTTTTTTTCAAAAACTGTTTTCGTCTCGTCTAATAAGTATGTCTGTAATACGGGTATTGCCAAAGACATACATCGTCCAGGAGATGTATATTCTAGAGATACAGTGAATTCTCGGTATATGTCAACAACTACACCGCGGTAGTGGGGATGCGACGTTTATCGTCCAGGCCTTGGCGACACATATATGGAGAAATCACTGTACCTTCGCGAATAATCTTTGCTCGGTGGTTGATCGTGTCCGCGTCGCGAGGACTCGAACGCGTTTCGGAGTCCCTTCGTGGTCTCTTCCGCATCGATTTCGACGAGCAACCGAACGCGATGAACGGTCCGATGCACCGAGATGGTCGCGACGCTACGCGACGCGTATCGCGCATTGTCCGTGCGTAACGGAGCTAAATGGGTTAATATGCACATCCGTATCGTTGGCGACGTTATGTCACCGATGCCAGCCTAATTGAATATACCGGGCTGTAGCGATGTACCGGGTGTCTTGGACCGTCGAGATCTGCGGCGCGACGTCGAGCGACACGGAGCGACATTGAACGAGAACCGCGACGCGTGCCTGGTGTCGCAACGCGTCCGTTGCAAAACGCTCGAATCAGAATTTAACGGTTCCAGGAAGCGGATTGGGGAAAAGAGTTGATCGAGCACGATCCGATCGCTTACGTTCTGTATTTTGTACGGAAAGAGAGAGAGAGAGAGAGAGAGAGAGAGAGAGAGAGTAAAAGAATAGGTAGACATAGAGCCGCAGGCGGAGACAATGTACGATCAAACGCTTTCACGGACTACAGTGGCTTCTCGATATATGTCAACAAGAGGGCGCTTGCCAGCGTCATGTATCGTCCAGGAGACATACCCGGCCGTGTTATGTTTACACTCCTCCCAATACTCCTTTACGCTATACTCCCTTACACCAGGGAGGGTCATCTCCCATGTATAATGTGTGGATCTTAGCAGTGCCATCTAGAGTAACTCCCGCAACTAAAATCTATATATATATATACACATACACATATGCCTACTGTACTGTACATGAATGTACGATTACTTGAAACTTATTGTTAGAACGGAAGGATACAAAAAGGATAAAGGATATCATATATTTTGTAACAATACTTTACTTTAACCATACTTTATTTTAAAACAATAATAAATAATTATACATGTAATACATAATTATGTTTTAAACGCAATACATAATGACAATGTCAAATTGATACATAATTATGATATAGACGCATACATAATTTTAATATAAAAACGATATAATAATAATACCACGTCGATTCTTGGTCATCTTCTTAATTTTTCTTCTTTCGTGTGGATTTTCCAAACTTGTTGAAATACTACGACTCGTTGTCTTCTGACATGAAATGTCTTCTGAAATGAAAGGTTAATTTGCCCATGAAACGTGTTCTCCATAGATTGGAACAGTCTTGTCCAGTCTTGTCTTGTCCTGTCCAATCACGTTTAATCACGTGATGCGTCGTGAACATGGTGCCATCTAGAGTAACTCCCTTAACTATGATTCAGCGGTCCAAGGTCATACATATGAGTGAACCCCCCCTACCTTACACTCCTCCCAACAAGTCTCCCAACAGGAGACCTGTTGTGCTTCCTGGTCCCTCATTGGGTATACCCCTTCGTAGTGGGGATAACCCTGCGACGTTTATCACCTAGGCCTTGGCGACATATATAGAGGAATCACTGTAAACGGTGACCAGCTGAATGTAAGAAAAAGCCTTCAGATTAAAACCTCTCGCCCCTCCGGTTTTCCCTTCGACGAAAAACGCCGAGGTAGATACGGCGGATTCGATGCAACTATGACAAGGTTACTAGGCGTTCGCGTTCACGTTCGCCCGCGTACAAGTGTAAGTGCATCGGCAGAAGCATGTAACGTGCGCGAGCAGACGATGCGGTCGACCTTCGCTCGACGTTCCGTTCGATCCGTTGCGATTATACAACTCGAACGGGAGAGGCGTCCGGTCCAATCCTGTTCCTACCTGTCCGATCCGACGCGATTCGAAGACTCGCGCGTCGGACTGAACGCGAATCGACACTCTCCGTGCGGCAGGATTCGTCTAGTTCTGTGCTCGCAAACGCGATCAACGCCAATCGGAAGACGGAACCAGTGAGGATCGAAACAAACATGACGAGCAAGACGCCGAAGACGTATGGCCGCAAGATTCAAGAACAGGGTATAGGAATTCTCGATATATGTCAACAACACGGGTTTCGTCAGCGACATATATCGTCCAGGAGACAGACCCGAGCTGTGTTATGTATACCGAGGCGCCTCAATATACGTCGCAAATACCTGGTAAACGTAATACGGGACTGGTGCAGCGTGGATCAAAGACTAGTATTTCCTGGACGTTATATGTCACTGACGAGACCCGTATTGGGGACATATATCGAAAAAACATTGTTTGTACTATACACTCCTCGGCGTCCGAGGCATCTCTAGCTTCGTAACCCTTCACGGGATATACCTCGCGGTAAATTCCGCGACGTTTATCGTCCAGGTCTTGGTGACGTATATAGAGAACTCACTGTACATAGTGTAGACATGTATGTTTACATTCCTCCATGACCTTCGTTGCCCTTTTCTACGTTCGGCAATGTATCAAAGAATAGTACCTCCTAGTCAATATATGTCCCTAGGCAGACCCCCGTTTTGGACATATATCGAGTAGGCACTATACTTGGCACGGAATAGGTACAAACCAGGTAAACAAACGTACACGTGATGTTGGAAAACGTACTCTATAAAAATATACATAACTCTTATACCCTGTTCTCGAATCTGGCAGCCATACGTCTTCGACGTTTTGCCCGTCTTGTTAGCTTCGACCCTAACTCGTAACCCGTAACGACAGAACCGCAGAGTGGTCGCGTGACTCGTTGGGGAAAGCGGCGTCGATCAAATAACAAATAGCAAATAACAAACAACAAATAGGAAGGCGTTCGTCTGCTTAAGGCTTTTTAGGAATAGCTCACGGACGAATCAGCGACGACGTTGGTGGCGCGAAAGAGAGTTTACCGTCGCGGAACGAGGAGGCGTGGAAGCGAAGAAGCAAGGAAGAAAGTCGAAAGGCGATGGGCCGAAAACGTTGCTCGGTACCGCGCGAAATAGACCACATCGTCGCGCACCGTTTCCTTCTCGAGCAGGCGCAGGCGCAGGCGCCGCTACGCGCCGTGCCAGTCGGTTTCTCGATCACGCCGTAAAACGGAATATCGTAGAACGGTCGGTCTTCTATCGAATTGTCATGTCGTTGGAAATACAACCGAAGAAGACGAGGCGTCGTTCGAGTCGCGAGCCACCTCGTGAAGCACCTGTTGCTATCTCGGACCGCGTCCACGAGCTACATACTATCCATCGTCGCGTCGTAGTGGCCAACGAGATACAGTGAATTCTCGATATATGTCAACAACACGGGTTTTGCCAGACAGCGTCGTGTGTCGTCCAGGAGACATACCCGAGCCGCTTTATACTTATACGGTAGTGGGGATAATTCCGCGACGTTTATCGTCCAGGCCTTGGCGACATATATAGAGAAATCACTGTATATTCTTTGATCCATGCTGAACGTGGTCCCCTCTCGTAGCATGTTTATACTCCTCGGCGTTGGAGTACTCTCGAGCTTCGGGGTATAACCCGCGGTAGTGGGGTGATTCAGCGACGTTTATCCTCCAGGCCTTGGCGACATATATGGAGAAATCACCGTATTATGTTTACACTCCTCGGTGTCTGAGGCCTCTCGAGCTTTTTGGCCCCTCGCAGAGTATACCCTAAGGTAGTGGGGGTAATTCCGCGTCGTTTATCGTCCAGGCCATGGCGACATATATGTTGAAGTCACTGTATACTCTTTGATCCACACCGAACGTCGTACCCAACCTGTAGTATGTTTATAATCCTAGGCGTCGGAGTACTGTCGAGCTTCGGGGTAATTCCGCGACGTTTATCGTCCAGTCCTCGGCGACATATATAGAGAAATCACTGTATATTCTTTGATCCATGCTGAACGTGGTCCCCTACCCGTTGTATGTTTATACTCCTCGGCGTTGAAGTACTCTCGAGCTTCGGGGTATACCCCGCGGTAGTGGGGTGATTCAGCGACGTTTATCCTCCAGGCCTTGGCGACATATATAGAGAAATCACTGTATATTCTTTGATCCATGCTGACCGTGGTCCCCTCTCGTAGCATGTTTATACTCCTCGGCGTTGGAGTACTGTCGAGCTTCGGGGTATACCCTGCGGTAATGGGGTGATTCCGCGACGTTTATCCTCCAGGCCTTGGCGACATATATAGAAAAATCACTGTATATTCTTTGATCCATGCTGAACGTCGTCCCCTCTCGTAGCATGTTTACATTCCTCGGCGTTGGAGTACTCTCGAGCTTCGGGGTATATCCTGCGGTAATGGGGTGATTCCGCGACGTTTATCCTCCAGGCCTTGGCGACATATATAGAAAAATCACTGTATATTCTTTGATCCATGCTGAACGTGGTCCCCTACCCGTTGTATGTTTATACTCCTCGGCGTTGGAGTACTGTCGAGCTTCGGGTTATACCCTGCGGTAGTGGGGTGATTCAGCGACGTTTATCCTCTAGGCCTTGGCGACATATATAGAGGAATCACAGTATGTTTACACTCCTCGGTGTCCGAGGCCTCTCGAGCTTTTTGGCCCCTCGCAGGGTATACCCTAAGGTAGTGGGGGTAATTCCGCGTCGTTTATCGTCCAGGCCATGGCGACATATATGTTGAAATCACTGTATACTCTTTGATCCACACCGAACGTCGTACCCAACCTGTAGTATGTTTATAATCCTAGGCGTCGGAGTGCTGTCGAGCTTCGGGGTAATTCCGCGACGTTTATCGTCCAGGCCTTGGCGACATATATACAGAAATCACTGTATATTCTTTGATCCTTGCTGACCGTGGTCCCCTCTCGTAGCATGTTTATACTCCTCGGCGTTGGAGTACTGTCGAGCTTCGGGGTATACCCTGCGGTGATGGGGTGATTCCGCGACGTTTATCCTACAGGCCTTGGCGACATATATAGAGAAATCACCGTATTATGTTTACACTCCTCGGTGTCCGAGGCCTCTTAGGTATACCCTAAGGTAGTGGGGGTAATTCCGCGTCGTTTATCGTCCAGGCCATGGCGACATATATGTTGAAATCACTGTATACTCTTTGATCCACGCCGAACGTCGTACCCAAACCGTAGTATGTTTATAATCCTAGGCGTCGGAGTATTGTCGAGTTTCGGGGTAATTCCGCGACGTTTATCGTCCAGGCCTCTTCGACATATACAGAGAAATCCCTGTACATAGTTCGGTGGCCGTATGGCCGGTTTCGCGGTCGTTTTACCTGCTCTTCCTCTGTTGGAAAACAACTCCAACACCGTGACACGTCGCGCACGCTTTCGCGGGACGCGACCAGAGTCGAACAACGACCGGTGCCGGTTACCAAACTTTTCGATTACGCGACGCTTTTTGTTTTTCACTCTCTCGAGGCAAACCGAGCCCAACGTTACGTTGGCGCGTTTAAAATAAATGTCAACGCTATTGCAACGGAGGAAAAGGTCAACTTTCATCATGAACGCTCGATCGTCCATTACGAGACCGCATCGTGCCGCGGCAACACCCGCGAAAAGTAAATCGCAAACGTCGCGAACGTCGCGAACAGGAACGAAAAGAAAGCGTCGCCTGGAACTTTCTCGAAGCGACGGTACCGCGCGCGCAGCGTAGACAGACGGGCGAGCTGCTTCGGCAAAAAGTCAATCTCGCCGGTAATTTTGTGAGGCGCGGAAAACGGGCGTCGCAAATCGTCGAAAAAAAAAGGCGTCTGGAATTTCTAAATAAAGTCGGTTCGTGCCAAAAGACGAATCAACGACGCGGCGCCGTGCTACGCGCGCCGCTTTCTCCTCTCGGATGGATGCGTTTCCCGAGAAAGCGACATTTTGGTATAGTTCGCCCTCGTCGAACGTTTCAACGCCAACGGTCGAATCCCTCGCGCAGAGGCTCTACCGATTTTCCGCAACCGAACGCTATCGCGCGACGAGTCGCGATGGAAATCGGAGCAACGAACTCGTGCGTGCGTTCCGTTATTCGGGGTATCGTGCTAGAGGAACACAGGAGGCGAGGATAAGAGAACCCGTTGTTGCGCGCGGTAACAACGCATCGCGTCGTGAGTTTCCGCGAATCAACAGAAATCCGACGGGAACCGACAATTCCACGTTCCTCTCTGCTCGGACGCTTTGCGTTGATTTTCATAGTCTGTAATCGTTGAAGCGATAACGATTCCAGAGGTATCGATGGACATCGCTTTCCGCGTCTTACACGCGACATATACACTACCGGCCATAAGTGTTTACCCACCCACATATTTTTTAACATTGTAGTCCACGGTTCTACGGTTCAGTTTCAATAACTTTGCTATTTCTCTGTTACTTTTTCCGATGCTATGATGGGACACTATTAGAGCGCGCGTTTCAATCGATAATTCTTTTCTCCCTGACATTATTAGAAATTTTCGCAAAATTCTTTAGGCACGTGAAAATCAACTGTTTACTGTATGAAAGCTTAATGCAGTATGAAATTTGAGAAGACTAAGATACCTGTATTACCTGCGTTCATATTCCCTACTGACCGTTATAAAAATTTCAGAAAAATGGGTTTCTTTACCCGAACTCCAAAATTGTCGTTTTTCATAAAAAGCTGTAAACTCATTTACAGTACCTGATTGTGTATGTACAGAATATTTTGGATGTTTTTTATTAGCCTTATAATTAGGATTTAATGCTACGGACATTTTCATAACAATAAAATACCTATTATTTGAATAGTAACGAAATTTGAAGGTGGGTAAACACTTATGGCCGGTAGTGTACGACAGGTACGACAGGTAGGAGTCTCGACTCGCAGGTTTTGCACCGGATCGCACAGTGGGTCCAAACGCCAATCTAGCTGATAAAAAATCATAGTGATCAAACGCAGCTTCCTATTGCAACTTGTATGGAGTCGTTGTAACCGGGAGACTTCAATCTTTAAATTTATGGTAATTTGGACGGCAAAAAAAATTTTTTTAAACTTTTTATGGTCATTAATGTAATTTTAGAGAGGAGTATTTCCGCGGAAATTAAAGTTACTAGCGTTTTTAGTCATAAAATGAACTGAAACCGACACTAAAATAAAAACCTCATATATTTACAACTTATTTACACTTCTATACATCGTTTCAGTTTTGAAAGTTTTATTTTCTACATATTTTCTGCTTCCACGTCAGAATCATCACTATTGTTGTGGTCAGAATCGTCATCACTTGTTGACGGGACATGTATAGGTGGAAGTTTCGGATCTGCTAATAATTTTATAACCTCTTGATCCAGCGTCGTTTCTTTCTTCCAAATAGTCGACGTTTTTCTTGAAATCGTAGATATTATTGGATCCGATGAAAATAATATTATGTGGAACAAATCTTCCATTGTTTGCTCTCTCGACATCTTCCTGGTATTTCGTTCCCGGTATTTTTTAAAATCTTTATTTCTAGATTCTAGGGCTTCCTCCGATAGCATTCCTATGGGTAGAATGGCTTTTCGAATTATGTCTGCCCCGTGGATCAATATTTTATGTATGCTAGATGGCATGTTGTACCATGGATACAGCAAAACGAATTTTTTCGCCGTATCCTTTCCATATTTCTCGAAGGAATCGCTATTAATCGCGTATCCACAAGACACAGGATACGATGTGTTCGTCTATCGCCGTGTGGGCACACAGTTGTCAATGCTTGTCATATTTACTCGTGCAATTTTTACTCTAATTCTGTCAATTTTCAGAATATTAAAAAAAATCTTTCACAAAACATTCTTCATATCAGATACAATTAAGTAAGTAATATAATAGGTATCAGTCTTTTAAATCTCATACAGCTATCCTATTCGTTTATGTGCTGTCACAAGAAAACATAAAATTCCGTTTTACACTAGAAGTATTAATTTTATGACCTACATCGATTAAACATTTTTTACTCCTCTCAGTCAGTACTATGAACCACAAAAATCTTAAACCCTCTTTATGAGTGATCGCAAACTATTCACAAACTTTAAAGTTACATTAAACAATCCCAGGCAAATCTGGGCAGCTGATTTTTACAAGAATTAAAGAACAGAGTCTACATTACGAAATCAAATAGAAAATTTGACATATACGCGCAAATTTGGTTACTTACATTCGAAAAACTGAAATGCATGAAGTAAAAAATTGTCTACCTTTGAACATGGATATTTGGAAAATTCATTAACTTTTGCAAATTCTGTAATTACAGAATGAAAGTACGTACTTTCTTCTACAAAACCCATGATAGGCAAAATATTCGCATTTAATATTAACGTTTACCAGTAGCAAAAGCACTGACCGTTGGGGGGGGACTCTTAAAGGCCGCAGCGACTATAGACTTTTGCGTAAATATTACCCTATATAAAAAATCTTCAGAGCAAAACAGAATATAATTTAAAGATGTACAGGGATTTAAGAATGGAAACAAATAAAAAAGTAAGTAATAGTATGTGATTTTAAATACGACTTTTTATCAGCTAGATTGGCGTTTGGGCCCACTGTGGGTCGGCTCGATTCCACGACGATTAGATGCACACTTTTTCGAAGCTGCAAAACCGCGTTTGACCCACATATCCGACAACGGGCTTTCGCGTCGATAGACACTTGCGACACCGCGCAACGTGATCTCCGGGAGCGGCACGCTAGCTAGCCGGCTGCGGCGGTTCGTGGTTTTTCCTACTCGGATCTCAAGTTTTATTAGGTTCGCGCCACTATTGACATACGATACGATACGATGGCGATATCGATATGCTAATAACGTAACGAAGTACGACGTTTCGGAAATTTCGAAAGAATCGTGCAGGTGCGGACACGTATCTAATCGAATCCGTTGGCTTTCTGTTTCAGGATATATAAATGCCAACACGCTGCAGTCCCTCGCGCAGCTACACGGTGAGTGAGACCTGTTTGTTTCATCGGATCGTTTTTTACCACCTTGCAGTTCCTTTGACTCGCTCCATTTCCCGAATCGCGTATTCGCCGCGATTCGATGAACCGCGAACAACTCCATTCAAACTTCACGTCGAACCGGGTTCTTTCGCGAAATAACTTTCCATCGGCGGCTAATTTCATGCAAACCATCGAATACGCGTTTAAAATCTTCCGCTCAATTCACCGGTTGGCCAATCGCTGGAACGAGTTCGAATCCGAAGAAGAGGCGGCTTGCGAAACGCTTGAACCAGTCGTCCGAGCCTTGCGTGGAACGTTACGCGAATGTTCCTATAGCTCACAACCCGTATCCCATAGCCCATTGCTATCTTCGGCTACCGGTGCCAACGAGCCGTATACAGTCTTTTCTCGATATATGTCGCCAATACCTCCCCGATAAAGGTCGCAGACCTATTCCCACTATCACGGTGTATATCCCGCGAAAAGCCTCGGACGCCGAGGAGTGTAAACGTAATTACGGATCGGGTACAACGTGCAGCGTGGATCAAAGAATACCATCTCCTGGACGATATTTGTCGCTGACAAGACCCGTGTTGTTGACATATATCGAGAAAACCTTGTATTTTCTAACGATACGAACAACCGTATCCATCTACCGGCTCTGACCGATTAGGTTCCAATTTTGGACGATTTTACGAATTTCCTACGTTTTAACACTTTACCGACCGAGACCGGTTCAACCTACATACTTCTTACCGATCTGTCGACCGCGGATACTTCCCTGAAACCGGCTCTCTTCCCACGGCAACCTATTTAGGGTCAGACTATACTAGGCAGGCCAGACTCTGACATAAATGCTAAACACAAAAACAGTTACCGGTCGGTAAGCCTCAGGGACAAAAAGCCGATTAATAGGATACCGGTCGGTAATGGTAGGGACCAAAAGCCGATTAATAGGATACCGGTCGGTAATGGTAGGGACCAAAAGCCGATTAACACTTTGACTGCCAAATTAGAAACCTCAAAAATTCCATAAAATCAAAGAGAGTTATTTAATGAAATAAAAATTGAAAAGAATTAAATGTATGATATTGTGTAGTCCTCCAACTTTCTTGAATATTACAGATCCTAATAAAATTTGGTACAGTGAATATATTAACGTATAAATTCATTTTAAAACCTGGACAAATAATTCCGTCACCCACATATGGGTGACATGGCAGTCAACGTTAATAGGATACCGATCGGTAATGGTAGGGACCAAAAGCCGATTAATAGGATACCGGTCGGTAATTGTAGGGACCAAAAGCCGATTAACACTTTGACTGCCAAATTAGAAACCTCAAAAATTCCATAGAATCAAAGTGAGTTATTTAATGAAATAAAAATTGAAAAGAATTAAATGTATGATATCGAGTAGTCCTCCAACTTTCTTGCACATTACAGATCCTAATAAAATTGGGTACAGTGAATATATTAACGTAAAAATTCATTTTAAAACCTGGACAAATAATTCCGTCACCCAAATATGGGTGACATGGCAGTGAACGTTAATAGGATACCGATCGGTAATGGTAGGGACCAAAAGCCGATTAATAGGATACCGGTCGGTAATGGTAGGGACCAAAAGCCGATTAACACTTTGACTGCCAAATTAGAAACCTCAAAAATTCCATAAAATCAAAGTGAGTTATTTAATGAAATAAAAATTGAAAAGAATTAAATGTATGATATCGAGTAGTCCGCCAACTTTCTTGCATATTACAGATCCTAATAAAATTTGGTACAGTGAATATATTAGGGGGACCGGAAAGTAATGTCGTTTTTGCGCAAGTCAATATTTGACTAATAACAACAGCTAACTTTGTACACCTACGTTGTTCAGTACATGGCTGCAGGTTCGAGAGATTAGTTAGTACTGTTTTCTACAAAAATATCGTGTTTTTATAGACTATGTTCGAAATGACCGATTCAAATCCAGAAAAGTTGCACATTCGGAATTGGATACTAATTTCGAAAGAGCAGCAATGTCGCAATAGCTACAAGAAACATTTACCATGTTTATCCGGAAGTATTGACTGTACGTAAGTGCCAACGATAGTGAATTTGAATCTGGAAATTTCGATCTTTTTGACGCACCTTATGAGGAAGGCCTGTGGCACTCGATAATAACAATTTACCTCAACAGACGATTGTAGAACTCTCGGGGAAGCTTTGTTCATCATGGTCAACCGTACGAGAGCATTTATATGTCACAAATTAAATATAAAATGACAATAAAAAATTATTCTACTTTAATTTGACGAAAAATACGACATTACTTTCCGGTCCCCCTAATATTAACGTAAAAATTCATTTTAAAACCTGGACAAATAATTCCGTCACCTACATATGGGTGACATGGCAGTCAACGTGTTAATAGGATACCGGTCGGTAATGGTAAGGGACCAAAGCCGATTAATAGGATACCGGTCGGTAATGATAGGGACCAAAAGCCGATTAATAGGATACCGGTCGGTAATTGTAGGGACCAAAAGCCGATTAATAGGATACCGGTCGGTAATGGTAGGGACCAAAAGCCGATTAATAGGATACCGGTCGGTAATGGTAGGAACCAAAAGCCGATTAACACTTTGACTGCCAAATTAGAAACCTCAAAAATTCCATAGAATCAAAGTGAGCAATTTAATGAAATAAAAATTGAAAAGAATTAAATGTATGATATCGAGTAGTCCTCCAACTTTCTTGCACATTACAGATCCTAATAAAATTTGGTACAGTGAATATATTAACTTAAAAATTCATTTTAAAACTTGGACAAATAATTCCATCACCCACATATGGATGACATGGCAGTCAACGTGTTAATAGGATACCGGTCGGTAATGGTAGGGACCAAAAGCCGATTAACACTTTGACTGCCAAATTAGAAACCTCAAAAATTCCATAGAATCAAAGTGAGCAATTTAATGAAATAAAAATTGAAAAGAATTAAATGTATGATATCGAGTAGTCCTCCAACTTTCTTGCACATTACAGATCCTAATAAAATTTGGTACAGTGAATATATTAACGTAAAAATTCATTTTAAAACCTGGACAAATAATTCCGTCACCCACATATGGGTGACATGGCAGTCAACGTGTTAATAGGATACTGGTCGGTAATGGTAGGGATCAAAAGCCGATTAATAGGCTATCGAATATGACACGAACACCGTACCGATTCTCGATCAAGAAAGTCTGCTGCTCGTCGCGAGTACCGGGAGACACACGCGGTTAGACACGCGTAGAGCGGTCGCAAGTTCAAGGCTGCCGTTGCATATTCAACGAATGCAGATTCCGGCGCGGACCACGGCCATCGAAACAATATAAATGCGTCGACCAACCGACAAGCCGACCCATCGAGAAGTCCGATCCAGGATAGAAGACCCCGAGGCCAAAGGGTAGAGCCGAACGAGCAAATTATCGATGCGACAGGGTTTCACGGCATTTCCATTCGAATGTCCGAAGGTTTGTCAATCTAAACGAAACGTATCGAAGTCAAGGCACGAGATTTTCCTTGTCCCAGATTTCTAGCATCCTTGGCAAAGTCTCGCAGAATCGCGATCTCCTCCGTTTACAGAGCAGCGTCGGAACGCAGATCGTCGTTGGTTCTGCGCTGCTCTGCGCAGAGCGCTGCGCAATTATAGGCTATTATCGCGGATCGAGAGCTACTTTTCACCGGCGCGACGCGACGCGAACGGGATCTAAAAGCGGTATCCGATGTACCTCGAGCACGCGACGCGACGCTCGACCGTTCCCCGTCCCGATTGTTCTCGCCAAGTTGTTTTTTCATCGTCGACTTTGAATCGTTGCTCGCGAGCACGGGATTGGACCTCGGCGAGACTTACAAAACCGTGCGCGCGGGAAATCGGGTTTTCGCGCGACCATGGTAGCATTCTTCTCGGTTGTCTTCGGTTCTCTATTCGCTGGTTTTGCCGTATACTAGCAGGTACAGTCGATAGCCTATAGTATGCTGTGTTCTCGTAATTCGATCGGTTGGGATCGATAATACGCCTAGCGGTAACGGTACACCGCGGCGAGTCCGTCGCGCGTTCGTAGCGTTAAAGATACTCCGCGGAGAGCCGCCGCACAGTGGGCAAAAACGGCCTTTTTCGATTCAAAATCAAAGAACTTTCGATAGGAATGAGGTAGAGCGATGAAATTTTTTTTTAATGAAACCTGAAACTTTGTAGAATATGGGAAAAATAGGGAGATTACGGTACGAACGTTTTTTAACCTTGAGAAAATTCGTTAAAGTTGCACAATTTCAAGAAAGTGCCAGTAGTAATGACAGCGATACGTCAAGTGATGACGAGATGTGAAGTGCTTCATGTTTCGTAAGTAACTCAAAACGTTAAAATACTTCATTATAATTTTTTTTATTGTGTTTTATATATGAGAATACGATATACTTTCAAACTAGTGTGTTATCAAGTCATTTTAACGAAAAAATTTCATTAATTTGTGTCACAAAAATCTATTTTTTTCAAAAACCAGAGGTCGTAGACAAATTTTGAAAACAGATTTGAAATTAGCGTGAAAAAATCTATGGGAAACGACATATAGCATGTTAAAAAAAAAATTTCCGCGCGTATTAACCACAACAACAAAATTTTCTTAAAATTGTGCAACTTTAACGAATTTTCTCCACGATAAGGGTCTAACCAGGGACATGTATCGGCCAGGAGATACTATTATTTGATCCATGCCGAAGGTAGAGAAGGACAGTAAAACTCTAGAGGCCTCGGTTCACGGGGACAGTTCTGAGACTTCTATCGGTTAGATATTTGGGACATATATCGAGAAAACACTGTATTTTTACAGCAGAATAAATACTAAAACGGAGATATTAAGTTCTTTTCATTAAAATCAGTTAACCTTTAGCACTCGAATGGTGATTGTAAGGCACCACTAAAAATTGCTGTATCATCATTCAAAATATTTTGCACATTATTAAATTTGTTTGCATTTAATAAATTACTAAACACTTCAGTATTGTACGAGTAAATTAAGTTAAAGGCACCAGTAGTTGACCATGTTACCAGTAGTTGACCATATTATAGAAGAATATAAAAAATAAGGTTTGAAATGTTCTTATTGTTTTGAAATTTAAACAACAGGACGGCATGGCATCCGAGGTTCACTTTCATCAAAAGTGCACTTATAAGTACGTTACATCATTCTCGTATGTATAACATGAAAAAAATATAAGACAAAATATTACAAAATATAGCTCAATTTGTAGCTGGAGATATTTTCTAGTGCGCGCTCCTCTCGACTTTATCCAGAAAACTTCATCAATGGCATAAAATGCTTCGATTCCACGGCATGCACATCGTCAAATTTTGGCCTATTTCCAACGCTTATATTACCAAATATCCGCATACCCAGATAGCACTCGACGTCTTAAAGACGTCTGTTTTACGTCCATTTTTGGTCTGAACGTCTTACGTCCTGAAAAGACGTCTTTAAGACGTCTTAAAGACGTCTCGTAAAAGACGTCGTTTTTACGTCTCGTAAAAGACGTCTTTAAGACGTTTCATTTCTTGACGTTTCAGTCATTCTAAACTGCTAGGGAAAAGCTTTACAAACTGTAATTGATTATCAAACTGAATATTCCATCAACAAAGAAGTGCACAGAAAAGTAATACATCAAAATAAATAAATAAATAAGTTAAATAAATAAATAAAGCATAAAATGTTAATGTTCGCGGATATGCTGAAAAACATTCTTTTACTTTATTTTTTTATTTATAAATAAATAAATTAATTAATTAATTAAATAAATAAATAAAGCATAAAATGTTAATGTTCGCGGATATGCTGAAAAACATTCTTTTACTTTATTTTTTTTATTTATTTAGTTTTTTTGTTATAACAAACATTCAATTTATATTTCTTGTACATGTATACAATATTCAAATTCAATATTTTTCTCATAAGAAAAAATGTGGCTTAAAAAATATTTTTCAATATTTGACAAACATATCTATCTAATATTTTTGTGCTACTAGGGGTCTGTTTCGGGACGTCTTGAATAGGTCTGTTTCGAGACGTCTTGAATACGTCTTTAAGACGTACAGTTTTTTCACAAAGACGTTCCAGAGACGCTGAGAAGCCGTTCGGAAGCCGTTCGTAGGACATTCAGACGTCTAATAGACGTCTGAACGTCTTCGACAGACGTCTTTAAGACGTCTTTAAGACGTCTCTGTGCTATCTGGGTAATCTCTACGGCTAATAACCAGCGCGCGCTAGATTGAACCTTCCTCTTTCGAATGACCCCTTTCCCAGCGAAAAGTATTCTCATATAAGGACGAAAAGTTTTTTCGCCTATTTTTGTCGGTAACGTAGTCACTCTACCTTATCGCGAATCTACAAAGATAGTGCACTTTACAATGTTTGCATCGATTCTAGACTCATAATGTCCTCTCGGAGGGTACATCCGAGTGCGAAGGGTTTGCTATGCTTTAAAAATCAGAGTAATTAATACAGGCACAGTAATTGATATCCCCACAGTAATTGGGTCCCTTGCCGTAGGTTGGAAGGACGAAGGAGAAGGAGAGACTGGGCAGACCAGTTTCCGAGACCTGCCTTAACGCGTGTTACGTTTCGTTGCGTCTCGTCCTCTCTCGTCTCGTCTCGTCTCGTATCGAGAGCACTTTCGCGTTCGACGTCGGTGTAAAAATGGGGAAACAGCGATGGGAAGGGAGCGCGAAAACAAAGAAGAAAGTTTTTCGTCGACGGATGCGGAGCCGCGAAATCGATCGAATCACGAACCGTACCGGCCGGTGCTTCGTCTTTTGTTACGTTCGATACGATTCGAGATGCAGCAGCCGCGTCGAAAGTGCGCGAGACGCCCCGCGATTCATACTTGCGCAATCCAATGGTTTCGAAAGGTCAGGAGTGCGCTGTACGCCGTGCATCGTGCATCGTGCATCGTGCACCGTGCACCGTGCATCGTACTCCACCAATCGGATAGCCCTCTCTTTCGAGCGGATTCGTCGCATCGACATAGATTCTACGCGGTGCCATCCGAGAGCATTTCGTTTCGAGATGTTCGAACAACTATACGGGATGTGCAAAATAAACCATTCGTTGTTTGTACAGCACATAGGAGAAACTGTGTGTCAAGTAAAAAAGCCTTGGCAACCGTACGTCCAACGGTGAACCATTTTCGAGATATATACAGTCTTTTCTCGATATATGTCGCAAACACCTGGCTGATAAAGGTTGCAGAACTATCCCCGCTACCGGGGAATGTAAGCGTAATACGCGTTGGGTGCAACGTGCAGCGTGGATCCAAGAATAGGTTCTCCTGGACGATATATGTCGTTGACAAGTCCCGTATATTGTGGACATATATCGAGAAAATACTGAACAGTTTCATAAGTTAGCATCACGATTGACTTACTCGTGTCCAAATATAACCGTGGATTACAAACGTGATCGCGAAATCTCGTTTCCGAAGAAACGTTGCTGAAGAAAGTCGGTTTCGTATCGAAACTGGTCGAAAGAAGTAGGGGCGCGCGCACATGGTCGATAAACGCAAGGAGGCGAGCTGCCAAGGCTGCTACGCAAGATCGGGGTAATCGATTAGAGTCGAGACGCGATCGATAGGAACGACTCGAAACGTTTCGTGGTTCGAAGAATTTTTGCGCCGGCCCACAGTGGTCCCAAATCGCCAAAACGTGATCAAAACCCCATAACGTCTTAACAAATTATTGGTTCTGCTTGAAAATTAGTATTAGACTGTTTTTGGGGTCGCTGATCACGAATCTGAACTTAAAATTAGAAAAAAAACAAAATGGCGGATTCAATATGGCGGACATATACATTAACAAATTATTGTTTCTACTTCAAAATTGACATTAGGCCGTTTTTAGGGTCGCTGAACACGAATCTGAACTTGAAATTAGAAAAACAAAATGGCGGATTCAATATGACGGACATATATTGGGTTGGCAACTAAGTAATTGCCGATTTGTTCAATGAAATAAAAGAGTTTTTTTTTTTACTTGGAATGAACTTTAATCTATGATGTATTTTCCATTTTGTTCGATGACGTTTTGCCATCTTTCTGCCAACTTGAAAATTCCACGCTCGTAGAAAGTCTGATGCTTTTCGGCCAAAAACTGAGTTAAGTGAGATTTCACATCGTCATCATTATTGAAAGTTTTACCACGAAGGGAGTTGTCCAGGGATCGAAATAAGTGGTAATACTTTTTGGCAGCCTGCACTGCGTTCTTTCCTTTACGGAAATAATAAAGCAAAATATGACGAAAATGTTCGATTTTGAACTCCATATTAATATTGAGGTAAAAAAAAAAACATTAAGAAAATATCTACGCAATGAACTTGTAAAGCTAGGTTAGGATGCCAGCTAACATATATAAGAAGAAGAAGATCATAACGTTTACGGATATCATAAAAATGGGAGTGAGAGACATATAACTGAAATCGGCAATTACTTAGTTGCCAACCCAATACATTAACAAATTATTGTTTCTATTTCAAAATTGACATTAGGCCGTTTTTAGGGTCGCTGAACACGAATCTGAACTTGAAATTAGAAAAAACAAAATGGCGGATCCAATATCGCGGACGTATACATTCAAAAATTATTGGTTCTACTTGAAAATTGGTATTAGAAAAATTCGGATATATGATTCTTTATAAAAAATTGACATTCTATTCAAAATCTGTTTAAATTTTACAGAAAGACTTAGTACATATCTTTCACAGTTTGACAAGAAATGCAAGGAAACCACACAAAATACCTACTCTGCGTTACAAAAAACAATGTTACGACGAAAAGTGTAAATATGTGCAGCCAACTTTTTTTTTAGAATTGCAAGATAATACTATGTTGTAGAAGCTCCAACAAGTTTTAGCGCGTGATATGGCGAGATTTTCAACTTTTACACTACATTTAAAAAATTTATGCCTTCACTTTCACTCTCTCCTTTGCATACATAGATATCAGTTAACAATAAACATTTGGCACTAAAAACTATGCAACCTACCTCCAGAAACAGCATCCATAATGCACAATTAAAATCGATTCGATTCAATACAATTTGTACACTGTACACTTAAAATTGGCAATGCGCTTCACAAGCTTAAAAAGGCACGGTCTAATGAACTCGAAGTTCGAACTGTGACTGTTGGTCAGGTTGATCAAAAAATGATCATTTTGCTTTTTACCATCATTTAGAAACACTCTTAGAGTAACCGACCCCATGCTTAAAACTTAGGGGAGAGTTGCCAAATGCGTACTGGTCACCTAAATCGTACCACCTCTTTTATTTAAAAATTAATGCATTTTGATGCCTCTTGGTGGTAAAGATATGAACTTTTATTTATGTCGATAACGTAGGACCAATAAGTCATTCGCATGAAGTGAATGACAGAAGCACAAAGAAATCAGGCAAGTCTGATGTCAATTTTAAACGATTTTAATCGGCTGAATTAAATATAAATCTACAGTTTCTGAGGTAGTCTTATATATTTTTGAAAACTAGCTATGTTATATTATTTATTTCTATTTAGTTTATAAAACATGCTGATAATGTTTTAAAGGTTAGCTTCAATTATTTAGCGGGACGTCTTTTTCCTAAATCGTACCACACTGTGGTTTCCTAAATCGTACCAGTACGATTTAAGATACTGTTATTCGAATCTTACCGCGAAAATAAACGATTTACAATATTTCAAATTTTTTTAGCATGGGAAAGTAGCTTACAGTAGCCCCTATAAAAAGGAATTAGTTGCAATGAAAACAAAACAAATGAAACAAAGAAAAATTGATTTCACGCCTTCAACCAGCACCGCTGCTCCAGTTCTCGTAGAAGTGGAGAATGAAAACGATTGGTTCTGTTTTCTTTGCAATAATTCTTATTTAGAAGACATGATCCAATGCTTAAAGTGCCAAAAGTGGGTACATGAAGCTTGTGGAGGAGTTTTGAAAAAAGACAATATTTATTATTGTCCTAGTTGTATTTAAGTTAAGTAATGTAATATTTCATTTTATTTTTATGTTGTATTGTATATTAAACTGAAATTAAACGCAAAATACAGTTTCTCTTATGACTTTTTTGTATCTTTTTAATTCAACACATGAGGTACAATTTTGGAAACCGGCTGGTACCATTTAGGATACCGGTTGCCTAAATCGTACTGTTCGCATGATCTTATAAAAGTGTTCATATCACAATGATCTATCAATAAATATTTAAAAAATCATATTAAATTGCAACTTCGATAGTTAATACATAGATGCAACAAAACATAATTTTTGCTCAAATTCCTACTAAAGAATATATAAACTGCCTTCGAAATTAAGTGGTACGCATTCGGCAACTCTCCCCTACGTACCTGAAAGTTCATTTTTTAGGTTTTGGCCACGTTTTCGGGCTTTGGGACCACTGTGCGGTCCTGGCAAACACCACCTTTCACACCCTTGGGTCCCTCGACCGTACGATAATAGGATTTTCGTGGCTCGTGACCGAACGAGATGAAAAAGAAAACGCGCGAGTCGTGCGAGGCGTGCGTGGCGTGCGAGGCGTGCGAAGCGGAAGTCGGAGAGGCGGAGTGGCAACTCGTCGAGGTCGACGAGACGAGGACGCGGAGGAGGGCTGTCGTAGACGCGCGGCCTCTCGAGACGCGCGCTCGTTAATTCGCGGGATTTTCTAAGTCGTTGATAAGCTCATAATTATGAATTTTTACAAGTTTCTCGCTCGCAAACGGAAGTGCGCGACGACTCGGTTGCTGCCGACGAAGAGAGGACTAACGCGATATCGACATGCTCCGCTTGAACTAGACGGGGGAAAAAAAATGAGAAGACTTGGCGAAAACGTTGGCTCCACTCCGATTAGCATTATCGTCGGCAGTGAAATTTCGAAAACCGCTCTGAACGCCGAGAATTGTTGATCGGTGTAGTTTCCATCGCGCGCGCGTCATGGTTCCGCGTTGTTCCGCGCCCGAGTCGTAGAGGTGTATCGGTGAATCGTCGAGGAAGGCTTTATGCGCGCGTTTCTCGCGTCCGGACAACATCCGATCGATGCTGTTCTTCGAACGCGACGTCGTGCGCCGTTGCGCGTCGTTGCGCGTCGTTGCGCGTCGTTGCGATCGCTCTGTTGCATGCCAGCGGGTCCTATCCTCTATTGCTTCGCCGAGAATAAACAGAGATAGCAATCCTGTTCCTTGCCGTTAAGCGCGGCTACGAACGAAGGTTGACGTTGCCGCGAACTCGTGCCCGAACACAAACTCCAACCATAAATTCGTACAAACCGTGCAAATTTATATAAGGGTACAGCGAATTTTCTATATATGTCAATAACACAGAGCGTCGCAGATCGTCCAGGAAACATATACCCGCGAGCCCTGTTACGTTTACCCTCTTTTCTCGATATATGTCGCAAATACCTGGTTGATACAGGTCGCAGAACTATCCCCACCACCGCAGGGTATACCCCGTGAGAGGCTTCGGACACCGAGGAGTGTACATGGTGCGCCGTTAGAATCCGGACAGAATTGAATTTGAAGTTCCCACCGTATTAGAATTCAGAGGTTGGTTCTAATTGGCTCTGAAGTTAGTTAAATATGTCAATAAGACTTCTAAAACCTCAAAATGACAGAGTTCGTCAAGCCAAGCGTGGAATACAATAGAAGAGCGGCGACTATAGAAAGTCTCTGCGCCGGGATAACGCCGGTCGAAATTAAAAAATTCTTTGGGTACCCAAGATCGACGGTATACGACATTGCAAAGAGATATGCAGCCTCAGATGGCTTGCCCACAATCCCGAAGATGTCCCTGTTGTGTGCAAAACCAAATTTTCTTCCAAATTTCCAAATTTTCCAAATTTTTCTTCCAAAAAGGCGAAACAGTCACAAAGGAGGTTTATTTGGAGGTCCTGAAGACAGTAATAAAGCCGTGCATGGAGACTATGGCTTCTGGAAGGCCGTACTTATTTCTACAAGATGGCGCACCTGCCCACACAAGTCATCTTGTTCAAAATTAGCTCTCTGATAATGTCGACATGTTTTGGTCGAAGGATTTCTGGCCTCCTAACAGTCCCGACCTAAACCCACTGGACTACTACGCATGGGGCGTAATTGAGAGACACATTAACAAGTGCAGGCACCCCAAAATCAACTCCCTGCGAGCTGCTATCGAGTCAGAGTTCACGGATATGAAACGCGACCAATTGAAGTTAGCGTGCTCCCGCTTTAGAGCAAGAATAGGACAGGTTGTTGAGGCGCAGGGTGGCTATATAATATAAAAGTTCTCAGCAAGGAGCCTTTAAATGAGATACAAAAGCATTTTTTTAAATTTTGTATATTGGCTTAAATAAACAACTTTTTGCACCAAACTTCTTTTGTCCGGATTCTAGCGGCGCACCCTGTATATAAGGGTACAGCGAATTTTCTATATATGTCAATAACACAGAGCGTCGCAGATCGTCCAGGAAACACATACCCGCGAGCCCTGTTACGTTTACCCTCTTTTCTCGATATATGTCGCAAATACCTGGTTGATACAGGTCGCAGAACTATCCCCACCACCGCAGGGTATACCCCGTGAGAGGCTTCGGATACCGAGGAGTGTAAACGGGGCGGGTACAACACGGGTACAAAGAATAGTATCTCCTGGACGATATATGTCGCTGACAAGACCCGTATTGTGGACATGTATCGTGAAAACACTGTACGCACCTCATCGTCTGAGGCCTCTCGAGCCTCGTTGCTCCTCGGGGGTATACCTCGCGGCATTCGGGATAACTCCGCGACGTTTATCGTCCAAGCCTTGGCGACATATATAGAGAAATCACTGTATACGAGGAGAATATTACCCAGATAGCACAGAGACGTCTTAAAGACGTCTTTAAGACGTCTGTCAAAGACGTTCAGACGTCTATTAGACGTCTGAATGTCCTACGAACGGCTTCCGAACGGCTTCTGAACGTCTCTGGAACGTCTTTGTGAAAAAACTGTACGTCTTAAAGACGTCTTTAAGACGTCCGTTCGACGTCTTTAAGACGTCTCGAACAGACGTATTCAAGACGTCCCGAAACAGACCCCTAGTACCACAAAAATATTAGATAGATATGTTTGTCAAATATTGAAAAAAAAAATAGTTTTTAAGCCACATTTTTTCTTGTGAGAAAAATATTGAATTTGAATATTGTATACATGTACAAGAAATATAAATTAAATGTTTGATATAACAAAAAAATTAAATAAATAGAAAAAATAAATTAAAAGAATGTTTTTCAGCATATCCGCGCACATTAACATTTTACGCTTTATTTATTTATTTATAAATAAAAAAAATAAATTAAAAGAATGTTTTTCAGCATATCCGCGAACATTAACATTTTATGCTTTATTTATTTATTTAATTAATTAATTTATTTATTTATTTATTTAGAAATAAAAAAAATAAATTAAAAGAATGTTTTTCAGCATATCCGCGAACATTAACATTTTATCCTTTATTTATTTATTTAACTTATTTAATTATTTATCTATTTATTTTGATATATTATTTTGGATTTTGGATTTGTGATACATAATGTATAGTTTTATTATTAAACAATATTTATTGCTAAATTCTACTAAATTAACAATTTAGTTATTTAACTTTCCTAAATAAATAAACGTCTATTCGAAGGATGGAAAACTGCGTTATATTGTGTTGCGTGTGTACAGTTTGTAAAGCTTTTTTCTAGCAGTTTAGAATGACTGAAATGTCAAGAAATGAAACGTCTTAAAGACGACTCGTAAAAGACGTCTTAAAGACGTCTGAAATGAGACGTAAAAACGACGTCTTTTACGAGACGTCTTTAAGACGTCTTAAAGACGTCTTTTCAGGACGTAAGACGTTCAGACCAAAAATGGACGTAAAACAGACGTCTTTAAGCCGTCCAGTGCTATCTGGGTAGAGATTTGAGACTTTCACGGCCCGGCATCATACAGTTGTATCTGTTGAGGCTTTCGGGTGTAAGCCGTGTCCTAGAGGAAGAGATTTCCCAACGTTTCGCCAGCATTGCAGCTAGCTTCATCAGGGGGTCGGAAGACACACTGACGAAGCTAGCTGCAATGCTGGCGAAACGTTGGGAAATCTCTTCCTCTAGGACACGGCTTACACCCGAAAGCCTCAACAGATACAACTGGAGGAGAATATTGTTTGTCGGAGCGATAAACTGTTAGACACGCAAAAGAATATGGACGGTGGTTCGCGGCGCGGAGGCTCGAACTTTTGGCCGAGAAGTCGAGAAAAACGCGGCGTTTCGAACTTTATCTGAAACGAAATCCGCCGACGGAGAAGCGGAGGAGTCCGAGTAAATCGTAGCGAGCAATTCGAGGGAGTGTAGGGCAGGAAGAACGTCATGAGAGAAGAATAGCCCGGGCACCGTCCATGAGACGGCATTCATTATATTCTCCCGACAATGGCTGATTATTACGATAAACCCTCTTCTTCCTACGTAACCGGCTTTTCCCCTTTTACGCTCCAAATTGGATTAGAGATGACGCGCGTCTGTGCGCCATCGCGTCTTGCCTCGTCTCATCTGCTCTCGTCGCATAGCACGTCGCGTGCCTTGTGTCTCGTGCCTGGTGTCTCTTTTCTCTTGTCTGGTCCGCCACCTATCCGTTGCCTCGTGCCACGAGTCGATGCGAACGGTTTTTGGCCACTGTAGTCCTTTCCCCCTGGCTTTTTCTCGCGTGGTATCGAATATTCCGTGCAACGTTGGCCGCAACGCATAATTACGCGTACTCTGGAACTTGTCTGAAAACGTATGCAACGACGAATATGATCCTCGGGAGGTACGAACGCCGCCATTTTATTTCAGGGTTGTAAAAAATGATACTTTTTAGAATATTTTGAACACAGGCTGCTTTACTGTAAAACTGTAAAAAAATATTTGTTTCCTCCTCGACGATCTGTACAGAACTAAAGGCAAAACTAATACTTTGCAAATGATTGATTACTTATGGCTACCCCTAATATTCGGTTGGCTCCGGAGAGCGACGCTCCACAGGGTTTTCGAGGGTGGCCACGCTCGCCAGGGAAACTTTTGCTTTTATCGATCCCGTTGACGACCACGCGCGAGACCGCAACGCTTCGCACGGTGATCTCTCGCCAGATAAAGGTCGGATTTTACTGAAGTAAGGTCGCTAGATTCGAAAACAGGGTCTAGGGTTTAAAACCGATGGGGCATCAGAGTTTTCGACTATATTTTTGCTCGCCCCGGTTGGGTCATTACCACGAGCGTCTGACCATTTCCAGATGGCCCGGTGGACTCTAACCTAGGACCCCGAGGGGTAAGAGGAAAGTATACGGTTTTGGGGTTCTGCTAGCTAACCCCCGTGGTGCGTGGCATTAGCCATTGTTGCGAGCACTTGAGCGCCTCTGGAACACGGTGAACTCAGTATGGCCTAGCCAAAACCCGTGCCCATCCCGGCCACGGTGAACCGGTCTAGTAAAATCCGACCTTAAAACTGTCGAATCGGCGCGGTTCATCAAAAGGACAACGGGGTTCTCGGGGTATGTTGTATTTCTATTTTGCGAGGAACGTGTCCAAGCATTCCGCACGAGGGTGTCGACCCTACGAAGACAAAGCCGCTAGGAGGCCCGGTGTCGACGGGGTTGCGTGATTCCTTGCGGTCACGATGAGAAAAATACGCGAGTCGAATCGAGAACGCGTTGCACCCGCGATTTTCACCCGCGCGCACACCGGCCGCTAAGAAATCGTTGAGCGAGGCGAGCATACTCGAGACTGCGAGAGCGAGGAGACGAGCGAGCGCGAGCGGGACGATCCGCGATGGCTGGAAAGGGGCATTAACCTCGATTCGCTACCGCGCGCGCGGTTTCCTCGAGGTTTACACGAATACCGGTGGCTCCGACGGTGGTGCGCGATACGCTCGTGACTCTACCATGTCCGCGGATCAGGATTTTTTTTCTCCAGCGAACGTAACGACCGGCGCACAGTGGTCCCAAAGCCCGAAATCGTGGCCAAAACCTAAAAAATGTACTTTCAGGTAGGTAGGGGAGAGTTGCCGAATGCGTACCACTTAATTTCGAAGGCAGTTTATATATTCTTTAGTAGGAATTTGAGCAAAAATTATGTTTTGCATCTATGTATTAACTATCGAGAAGTTGCAATTTAATATGATTTTTTAAATATTTATTGATAGATCATTGTGATATGAACACTTTTATAAGATCATGCAAACAGTACGATTTAGGCAAACGATATCCTAAATGGTACCAGCCGGTTTCCAAAATTGTACCTCATGTGTTGAATTAAAAAGATACAAAAAAATCATAAGAGAAACTGTATTTTGCGTTTAATTTCAGTTTAATATACAATACAACATAAAAATAAAATGAAATATTACATTACTTAACTTAAATACAACTAGGACAATAATAAATATTGTCTTTTTTCAAAACTCCTCCACAATCTTCATGTACCCACTTTTGGCACTTTAAGCATTGGATCATGTCTTCTAAATAAGAATTATTGCAAAGAAAACAGAACGAATCGTTTTCATTCTCCCCTTCTACGAGAACTGGAGCAGCAGTGCTGGTTGAAGGCGTGAAATCAATTTTTCTTTGTTTCATTTGTTTTGTTTTCATTGCAACTAATTCCTTTTTATAGGGGCTACTGTAAGCTACTTTCCCATGCAAAAAAAATTTGAAATATTGTAAATCGTTTATTTTCGCGGTAAGATTCGAATAACAGTATCTTAAATCGTACTGGTACGATTTAGAAAACCACAGTGTGGTACGATTTAGGAAAAAGACGTCCCGCTAAATAATTGAAGCTAACCTTTAAAACATTATCAGCATGTTTTATAAACTAAGTAGAAATAAATAATATAACATAGCTAGTTCTCAAAAATATATAAGACTACCTCAGAAACTGTAGATTTATATTTAATTCAGCCGATTAAAATCGTTTAAAATTGACATCAGACTTGCCTGATTTCTTTGTGCTTCTGTCATTCACTTCATGCGAATGACTTTTTGGTCCTACGTTATCGACATAAATAAAAGTTCATATCTTTACCACCAAGAGGCATCAAAATGCATTAATTTTTAAATAAAAGAGGTGGTACGATTTAGGTGACCAGTACGCATTTGGCAACTCTCCCCTAAGTTTTAAGCATGGGGTCGGTTACTCTAAGAGTGTTTCTAAATGATGGTAAAAAGCAAAATGATCATTTTTTGATCAACCTGATCAACAGTCACAGTTCGAACTTCGAGTTCATTAGACCGTGCCTTTTTAAACTTGCGAAGCGCATTGCCAATTTTAAGTGTACAGTGTACAAATTGTATCGAAACGAATTGATTTTAATTGTGCATTATGGATGCTGTTTCTGGAGGTAGGTTGTATAGTTTTTAGTGCCAAATGTTTATTGTTAACTGATATCTATGTATGCAAAGGAGAGAGTGAAAGTGAAGGCATAAATTTTTTAAACGTAGAGTAAAAGTTGAAAATCTTGCCATATCACGCGCTAAAACTTGTTGGAGCTTCTACAACATAGTATTATCTTGCAATTCTAAAAAAAATTGGCTGCACATATTTGTACTTTTCGTCGTAACATTGTTTTTTGTAACGCAGAGTAGGTATTTTGTGTGGTTTCCTTGCATTTCTTGTCAAACTGTGAAAGATATGTACTAAGTCTTTCTGTAAAATTTAAACAGATTTTGAATAGAATGTAAATTTTTTATAAAGAATCATTTTTAATACCAATTTTCAAGTAGAACCAATAATTTTTGAATGTATATGTCCGCGATATTGGATCCGCCATTTTGTTTTTTCTAATTTCAAGTTCAGATTCGTGTTCAGCGACCCTAAAAACGGCCTAATGTCAATTTTGAAGTAGAAATAATAATTTGTTAATGTGTTGGGTAGGCAACTAAGTAATTGCCGATTTCAGTTATATATGTCTCTCACTCCCATTTTTATGATATCCGTAAACGTTATGATCTTCTTCTTCTTATATATGTTAGCTGGCATCCTAACCTAGCTTTACAAGTTCATTGCGTAGATATTTTCTTAAAGTCTTTTTTTTTACCTCAATATTAATATGGAGTGCAAAATCGAACATTTTCGTCATATTTTGCTTTATTATTTCCGTAAAGGAAAGAACGCAGTGCAAGCTGCCAAAAAGTATTACCACTTATTTCGATCCCTGGACAACTCCCTTCGTGGTAAAACTTTCAATAATGATGACTATGTAAAATCTCACTTAACTCAGTTTTTGGCCGAAAAGCATCAGACTTTCTACGAGCGTGGAATTTTCAAGTTGGCAGAAAGATGGCAAAACGTCATCGAACAAAATGGAAAATACATCATAGATTAAAGTTCATTCCAAGTAAAAAAAAAACTCTTTTATTTCATTGAACAAATCGGCAATTACTTAGTTGCCAACCCAATATATGTCCGCCATATTGAATCCGCCATTTTGTTTTTCTAATTTCAAGTTCAGATTCGTGATCAGCGACCCCAAAAACAGCCTAATACTAATTTTCAAGCAGAACCAATAATTTGTTAAGACGTTGTGAGGTTTTGACCACGTTTTTGGCGATTTGGGACCACTGTGGCGGCGAGGCGATCGGTTGCCATGGAATCGGAAGATCCTGAACGGGGTTTCGGTGGTTGGGCAACGACACCAACCCGCGTTGCCGAGACTCGAGACCACGGGCCCCTATGCGATGCTCGCGTATATGCCGTTACTATCGGTCGTTCGACGATACACCCACAGCTATCTTCGCCAACGACCCGTATCAGCTACCTGCTCGACTTTGGTCGCTCGTACAGGTCGGATAAAATTACGTTCGTAGACCGAGTCGGTCTCTCCCTTGCCACGAATTTCTTCGACTGTATCGAATGTCGTGCGAGCCCGTGCGCTCGCTTTTTACACGAAGAAACGAGAAAAAGATAAGGCTGCCCGGTCGACGGAGGACACGAAAGGAATAGAAACGGGGAATGGGAGCGGTAGCGGGCACGGGAACGGGAACGGGAACGAACGGGCGTTCAGAGGCCAGAGAGAGAGAGAGAGAGAGAGAGTGAGAGAGAGCTGTGGTGCTACCTGTAATATTGATCCGTGCGAGCTTCTAGCGACAGAACCATCGCGCTTCGGAAGGATATTCCGTAACCCTGTCGTCGAGCATCGAAACGAAACAAACCGTTGCGCACTTGGGTCGTTTTTTCGCCGCGTTTCGGGCCTATGCGAATGCACACACATACACTACCGGCCATAAGTGTTTACCCACCTTCAAATTTCGTTACTATTCAAATAATAGGTATTTTATTGTTATGAAAATGTCCGTAGCATTAAATCCTAATTATAAGGCTAATAAAAAACATCCAAAATATTCTGTACATACACAATCAGGTACTGTAAATGAGTTTGCAGCTTTTTATGAAAAACGACAATTTTGGAGTTCAGGTAAAGAAACCCATTTTTCTGAAATTTTTATAACGCTCAGTAGGGAATATGAACGCAGGTAATACAGGTATCTTAGTCTTCTCAAATTTCATACTGCATTTCATACTTGCACTAAGCTTTCATACAGTGAACAGTTGATTTTCACGTGCCTAAAGAATTTTGCGAAAATTTCAAATAATGTCAGGGAGAAAAGAATTATCGATTGAAACGCGCGCTCTAATAGTGTCCCATCATAGCATCGGAAAAAGTAACAGAGAAATAGCAAAGTTATTGAAGCTGAACCGTAGAACCGTGGACTACAATGTTAAAAAATATGAAGATACTGGCAGTTTATCCAACAAAAAGCGATCAGGGCGGCCAAAAATAACCGCACCAGCAGAAGATCGAGCAATTACAATAATAAGCAAACGTAATAGAAGAAATACGGCACCGGAAATTACGGCTGATATAAATGCATCTCGCCCTGAACCAGTAAGTTTGACAACAGTCAAAAGACGCTTACGGAAAGCAGGTTTGCATGGACCAATTGCCATGCGAAAACCCCTTCAACGCAAACAAAATAAAGCAAAACGGCAAGGTCGCATAATGATTGGGTATTGCACGGTAAGGCACGGTAAAACACGGAGGAGGATCGGTTATGGTTTGGGGTTGTTTTGGAAGCACATCTGTGGGCGACTGGGTCAAATAGATGGCATCAATATGCATATGATATGATGGCATCAATATACATATGATTCATATATGCATATGAATAAAGAACGTTACAAAGGAATTTTGGAGACGAATGCCCTTCCATCTGGAACGCGACTAATCGGAGAAAACTTCGTGTTCCAACAAGATAACGACCCCAAACAGACCTCCAAATTATGCCGTGGGTATTTAGAACAATTGGAACGAGAAGAAAAAATTATGATTATGACCTGGCCTCCTCAAAGCCCCGACCTGAATCCTATTGAGCTTTTATGGGAAGAACTAGATCGACATGTACGAAAAGCGGCCCCAACATCTACACAAACCCTCTGGCAACAATTACAAGATGCATGGTCCAGAATAGAACCACTCACTATTAACACGTTAACTGCCGTGGGGGTCACCGGTGACCGGCACTCGACTTTGCTACAGCGCCGTGGGGGCCACCGGTGACCGGCGGCGTGGTCAATACTAAAAGTACATAATTATAGTAAATATGGATACTGATCAATTTTTCAATAATACCATTGTTACTATAATGGTTTGAAGAAATTAATGCAATATAGAACATACAAAATAATTTTTTTTTCTTTTTTTTTTCGAAACACTGAGAGTAATCACTTAGCAACCGAAGCACGATTGTTTAAAAAAAAAAAAAGTAATACTTGCCTACAGCACCGTGGGGGGCACCGGTGACCCCCACCAAAAAAAAATGCTTCAAACATGATTTTATAACTCATATTATTTGCCGGGAACTATATTTCATCATAATATGCATCGCATAATGAAAAGTTCATGTTGGCGCCTGGGACAAATCATGGAAAATCCGTCCGGCAGTCAACGTGTTAAACAGGATGCCGAAATTATGCAAAGCAGTAATAAAAGCTCACGGTGGAAATATCGACGAAACTAAAATTTAGATATAATTGTAATAATTTTTGTAAAAAAATTGGAAAAAACATTGTTTTTAGATATACATGTTGCAGTATTAAAAAATAAATGAAAAAAAATTGTTGTTTGGTTAATATTTCTCTTGTTTTTGTGTTATTTTGAGGGTGGGTAAACACACTTATGGCCGGTAGTGTACATATAGCCTGTTCGCGTCGTTAATTTTCCTTCTCGTTTGTCGTTTCCCGTTTTCTCTCCCTGCTTTTCTTTATCCTTTTTTTTTCTTTTTTTTTGTGAAACCCGACGAGGGGTTAGCAGCGACGAAGGGAGAGCACCGCTAGGGAGACACGGACCAACCACCGTGTCCCTTGGTCGAGCCGCGATCAATCCCGAAAGGGACAAAATCTGGCTGCGTGCGTCGCCCGACGTCGCCACAGACTCGGAAAATCCGTCGCGAGATGCGTTTCTACGAGATCGTAGCTGGTTCAGCGAATTCCCGCTATAAGTCAGTCGTGCGGTTCTAGCGAGAGACATTTAAACGCAATCTGATGTTCTCGCCGAACGTTGCATTCGAAATACACAGTACACGCTGGAAACGCAAATGTCACTATCCGTCCCTCTATGTCATAAATAGACTGCAGATCTTTATGAAAAGTAAAAAAGGTTTGCATTGGTTGCAAGATGTAGAAGCAAAACAAAAATGTTTTTCTTCTTTTAACCCATTTGCATCATAAGGAAATATGAAAAGAAAGAAGACCTTTATCATCAAACTTTTCTTTTTATTATATTTCAAGCAGAAGAACTTTATATTTCAGCATTATAAGAAAAAATTAGAATTACTGCTTTCATCCCCAACAACACCCTCCATTTCTATTTTTTAGCTAACGAACAATGATAGCGACCAGGAAAATTGAGCGTATATATTCGCTAATAGTACAAATGGGTTAATTAGTTTACTAATCCTTAACGCACCAGTGCCGCCATATAAGCGGCAATACACTTTTACTTACTAGGTCGAATGCCACGTATATGGCGACAAAAATTAAAAAAGAAATAATATAAGTGTATACCCAGATAGCACTCGACGTCTTAAAGACGTCTGTTTTACGTCCATTTTTGGTCTGAACGTCTTACGTCCTGAAAAGACGTCATTTTTACGTCTCGTAAAAGACGTTTCATTTCTTGACGTTTCAGTCATTCTAAACTGCTAGAGAAAAGCTTTACAAATTGTACACACGCAACACAATATAACGCAGTTTTCCATCCTTCGAATAGACGTTTATTTATTTAGGAAAGTTAAATAACTAAATTGTTAATTTAGTACTATTAGAATATATTACATATATATTCGCAATAGAATCGCAGAAACACGTCATCTAGTAAACGGCAAGTCCCGAGTTCGAATCCCGCCAACTGCATAAAAATTTCTAAATGTGATTTTTTAAGGTCCTTTCGAAGGGAAAGTGGAATATTCAATCAACAAAGAAGTGCACAGAAAAGTAATACATTAAAATAAATAGATAAATAAATAAATAAATAAAGCATAAAATGTTAATGTTCGCGGATATGCTGAAAACATTCTTTTAATTTATTTTTTTCTATTTATTTAGTTTTTTTGTTACAACAAACATTCAATTTATATTTCTTGTACATGTATACAATATTCAAATTCAATATTTTTCTCATAAGAAAAAATGTGGCTTAAAAAATATTTTTCCAATATTTGACAAACATATCTATCTAATATTTTTGTGCTACTAGGGGTCTGTTTCGGGACGTCTTGAATACGTCTGTTTCGAGACGTCTTAAAGACGTCTTTAAGACGTCTCTGTGCTATCTGGGTATAAAATAAAATATAAATATTTTCCTTTCTATACTCGATTTAAAAATAAATTGTGCTTGCCCATTTTTGTCATAAACGCATAAAATCCGTAGTCTAGTCATAAACCTATGAAGCTTGCATTGACTTACAACGGGAATTCACTGTAGAGATTGGAATTCGAACCTACGACCCGTTCGACCGCGTCGCGTCGCGTCGCGACGGTCTATCGATAAAGATCGTTTCGACGATAACGAGCTGCGATAACGAATCCGTTTGGAGCGAACGAATATTTTTTTGTCGAGCATTTCCTAAAATCGTAGGATTCGGCTCGGCTCCCCCTACGATCGGTTCGAAACGGTTTCGACACAGCTGCCTACGTAACGTTAAAGATAAGCGTTAGGGGCCCGGGATAGTCACGTGACTTTCTAATTAATAATTTCCACTCACAGCCATCGGGCACAGACTTAAGATCCGTCTTGGTCTCGATCCGACGGGTCTTAAGTCTGTGATTAAACTTGTCACATTTTTTTCCTCTGTATTATCGATATTATGAATTCTGACGCCAGAAACGTGCTTCAAGCTTTCGGCTTTGTTTTCAAAAGAATCAAGACAAAATACAGTAAGGCGCAAAACTGAACACACATACGACATTTGAAGAAAAATAATTTTTTATTCAATATTTGCATGTAGAATACAAAAGAAACAAAATACTCAGTATTATCTACAATCTTTTGGCTTTTCAAAACAAACTTAACATTTGTGATATTATTATTATTTCGCTTCATACAATTTTTTTTCGTGTAGTCGGTTTTGCACCGCAACTAATTTTGAATAAACATTTCAGATTTTCGTACACTTAATATTTCGTCCGTGAACCTTTAAGCTTGATAATTACCTGAATACGTTTAGGCATACTTAATACTACATTTTCGCAATATTCTGGTGTAATGGAATACCACTGTTCCTGCACTCTTTGCCACAAATCAGTTATCGTTGTTGGGGGAGCACTATAGTTATTCTGTAACTTCATTTTTAAGTATGCCCAGACATTTTCAATCGGGTTTATGTCTGGACTTTGAGCAGGCCATTCCATGGTTTGAAATGGTTGAGTTTGCAGTCAATTCTTTACGCTTTTCGCAGAATGTCCAGGAGCGTTATCATGTTGGGATACGACATCACTCTCTGGTACCGGCATATTTTCAATTGTTTCCAGTAAATTTTTTCCTAAAATATCCTTATACGTATACTGGTTCACCATACCTTCTATTCGATGTAGAGAACCTACACCGTACGCCGTAATGCACCCCCACACCATAAGCGAACCACCACCAAATTTTATTGTTTGCTTCACATGACGCGGTAAAAGAGGTTCGCCTTGCTTCTTCCAACACCAAGAACATCCATCCGATGAAATTCGATTGATTTTAGATTCGTCGGAAAAAATTACTTTTTTCCATTGCTCTATATTCCAGCTTAAATATTTTCTTGCAAAACTCGGTCGAGCCCTGAGATTCTTTTTTGATAGAGCAGGTTTCTTTTTCTTCTCAATTGCTGTAAAATTGGCTTCTTTTAATGCCCTTCGAGCCGTCCACTTACTAATTTTCTTTCCAACATCGCTTTCTAATAACTTTGCAGCCATTGATCCCGTCGTTGCAATTTCTGAAGTAATGTATTTCGTCAATCTTCTCTTCTCTTGACAAGATAATAATTTTGGACGGCCTCCAAAAGGTGCAGGAACTTTACTACAGTATTTTTTCCGTATCTTATGTACAACTCCCTGACCGACGACAAATTTTCTAGCAATTACTCGCGTTGGTAAACCCCATTTTAATTGGAAAATGATATTATTCTTCATATCTTTAGATAATGGCTTCACGATGTTATATCGATGCGTGTTAACGCACGAACAACGATAAACTAATAACTACTGCACTCCTGGTCGTGGCATTGACCGTGATGGCCTACCAAGATGTTTACAAAATCTGTGTTTACAGTTCCTAATCCCGAGAATCTTAGTGCGGTGAAAAACCGACTACACGAAACAAAAAAAATGTATGAAGCGAAATAATAATAATATCACAAATGTTAAATTTGTTTTGAAAAGCCTGAAGATCGTAGACAATACTGAGCATTTTGTTTCTTTTGTCTTCTACATGCAAATATTGAATAAAAAATTATTTTCGTTAAAATGTCGTATCCCTAGTAGCACAAAATATTGTATACACATTCATATAATATTAAAAAGAGATTCAATCTTTTTTTAACACTAGACTGCCTAAGCAAGTCATTTTGACTGCTTTTGAATTTCATTTTTTTATTGCTAATACTTATTAATAACTTGTTATATGACTGTAAGTGATATAAAATATATTAAAAATTACTGTTAAACAAATTTCTTTGCGCATTAGTTATTTTTTCACAATGCAGTCATTTTGACTGCTTTCAGGCAATATAGGTATATACTAAGCTCCCGTCTTTCTAGTGTTAATATTCGAATATACATACAATATTTATTTTATATTCAGTAAAAAATATTTCTTTTTAAATATTCAGGAAATATGTATTTCATGTTACGAGAAAAATATTTTTTTCTAAATATTAAATAAATCTTTATTTCATATTAGAAGTAGAATATTTTTTCCTAATATAAAAATAATATTTATTTAATATCGGGAAAAAAATATTTTTTTCTCATTATAAAACAAATCTTTATTAAATATTAGAAATAGAATATTTTTTCCTAATATACAAATAATATTTATTTAATATTATGAACAAAATATTTTTTCTCATTATAATATGAATCTTTATGTAATATTAGAAATAGAATATTTTTTTTTACTATGCAGGAAATATTTTATGTTTATCATGGACAAATATTATGTGTGTTCAGTTTTGCTCCTCACTGTATAGCTCAATTTGTAGCTGGAGATATTTTCTGGCGCGCGCTCGATTTCATCCAGAAAGCAGATCCAATGGCATAAAAACGCTTGGATTCCACGGGGCATGCACATCGTCAATAATTGGCCTACTTATATTGTCAAATATCTGCATAATCTCGGCAGCTCTTGACTAGCTCGCACTAGATTGAACCTTCCTCTTTCGAACGAGCCTTTTACCAACGACAAAATATTCTTATATGAGGATGAAAAGTTGAGGCACGTAAAACCATTTTTTGACGGTAACGTAGTCACTCCACCTTATCGCGAATCTACGTAGACCGGGCAACTCTCGGAGAGCGTGGGTCGGTGAACGCTAAATTCTCGCGGAGGCACGACAGCCATCTTCTTCGCACATTCGAGGATTAGCCTGTGTGACGCGAGCCTGCGCGCGTAACCCTAAACGAAGCGGATAAGAAGCGAACCGTACAAAAGACGGTAACTCGGTGCTGACGCGGACGAACGCCGCACCGCACCGCACCGTGAGTCACGAGCGACGAGGCGCGAGCAAAGCGTTGAGCAATTTCGAGCGAGCCGCTTAGGTTCGCCCAAAATGCAGGCAGCCGGACAAACAGGGAGAGCACCGGTGACGAATTGCGAGAGACCCTCGGTCTCTTATAGAGCCGCGATTATCCGGCCAGATTATTTCCCGCGGCTTGCAGAACGCGTCACCGCACTTACACCCCTCCCCTCCACCCGGGTTTCCACCCCTTACACCCCTAGTCTCGGGTTTATTCCTGTATCGAGATCACGCATGCACCGACCGATCGTGCTATCGTCCGATCGTCGGAAAGGGTCGTGGAACCTGCCGAATCGCGATTAAGCTCATACTAAGACCTACTTCCCCCCACACTGTCCCCCCACTCCACCTCTTCTGACGATGCCACGGGACACGCGTCCGCGTGGCATCCCTCGCTCCGACGCTTTTCTCCCGACGAATTCGAGCCCTTCGCTCGAACAGTTTTTGCCCTCGGAGCGTAACGAAATCGCGCGACAGACTGTGTTTGCGTCGGGCAAACAAAATTCTTCGAAATTACGCAGAACCACCGAACCATCTTCGGGATCACGAGAAACTTCGCTCTCGTGTATTTCTCTGTATACGTCGCCAAGGCCCCGATGATAAACGTCGCGGAATTATCCCCACTACCGCTATACACCATGAGGGGCCTCGTGTAAACGTAACACGGCTCAATTACGTCCTTCTGGACGATATCTGTCACTGGCAAGACCCGTGTTGATGACATACAGTGGCGTGCAAAAGTTCCCGGCCAGATGGTTTTTGCTATTTTTCTTCCAAAAAAAAGCGTCAAGAAATTTTTATTAGAATCATATTGTGCCCATAATTATGAAAGTGGTCTAAGTCAAAATTAAAAAAAAAAAAATGAATTTATCACTTATTTCACACGACATGATTTTAAACTAAATTTATTCAATGTAAAAAAAATGAAAGAAATAAATATATGACAGACCACTTTCATAATTATGGGCACATTATATAAGGGCGTATTACATGAAAGGATATTACAAAAAAAATCAGCGCTAATTATTTTTCTTACTTGTTTATTTGCAGAATAAGTGAATTAACATTTTAAAAAATTTTCGGCCAGTGTGTTTAACGAAAAAATTAGGCTTGTTTTTCATTGTGTAACAATTTTGCAGTGCATTATTTAACATGTCGTAATTAATATTTCTTAGCCATGTCTTTTGCAGCAATAACAGCGACGAGGCATGGACGTAAATCTGGCCGAGAACTTTTGCACGCCACTGTATATCGAGAATTCACTGTATCTGTAGAATATATTGGGTTGTCCGGAAAGTTCGTGCCGATTTTTAAGGAGAACTCAAACTCAGTACATTTACATTTCGATATACATTTGTTGAATTATTATAAGTGCCATTTTGTTCCATAATCTTTACGCATCTTTCACGCGACTTGTGTTTTTCAGCGAAAAACTTTTAAATATGATTTTTTATGTCGACCAAAGAGAGTTGATCACTATCATTATTTGTTAGCTAAAACATAGAAATGCAGGGCGTTGTTGGAGATGAAAGTAGTAATTCTGATTTTTTCTTATAATGCTGAAATATCAAGTTCTTCTACTTGTACTCAATTTTTGGAATTTAACCCTTTGCGGTCGTATGTCTGCTCTCATCCACCGCAGTAAAGAATAATGCTGATCTTACTTCCATAAACATATGGAACTATAAAATATAATTTTTAGATAAAATTAAAACATATTCTTGTGTTACACATATCTAAAGGTTAAAAGAGAATTAATACATTCTGTTTTTCTTTTGCATCACTGTTCGTTCAACAAAAATTAATTAGCTGCGACACCTATGTATAAACTTAATACGACCGCAAAGGGTTAAATATAATAAAAAGAAAAGTTTGGTGATAAAGGCCTTCCTTTCATATTTCCTTATGATGCAAATGGTTTAACCCGTTGCCCTACAATATCGAGTCATACTCGTGATGAAGATTCTGAACAAGGTCTAATAAATATATTTATTACTGATTTCCTTCAAACCGAAATAAAATTCTATTTTGGCGTTGTCAATGTACAGCTATTGAAGAACATATGTGCATACAATAGATATAAATTTTCTCCCTTTTTTTGGGGGAAATTACGAATTACGAAAAAGATCTAATCGCTGAAACCATAAAATAAATCGTAGTGCAAGGGGTTAATACTAGAACCACCAGATGAGTCCAAAATTTGTCCACGAGAAAATTCTCTACCGAAGTAGATATTTTAACGAAACTGGTACGAAATCTAAATACAGTGAGTAACGAAAGTATTCGAACGCCCTTTAAATCAGTATAACTTTTTTTTTAAGTGAATCAAACGACCTGACTTTTTTGAGGAGTTAGAAGAATTTGTTTTCCAAATGATGTGTAAAAAAGATTTTGAAAAAATTGCAATTGGTAAGAATTACATGAGAAAATAAAAATGGCACTTTTCACAACTTTTTTATTTGAGCCTGTAATGAAAATTTAAAATATGCGTTTTGTAGATCTCTGTTAGTTATACGCGTACTGAAAATTTCATCGAAATCGGCTGACGCAGATAAAAATGGCACGTATCAAAATATGTTAGAATCCGAGGATTTTAAGCAGAAACTGGCCAAAAGTCGTGAAAATCTACGCTTTTCACCACTTTTAACTAGTTGTAGCTCGTGTGTATATTAATCGATTTCAATGAAATTTGCAGCATGTATATAACTTACATATATCTACAAAACGCATATTTTAAATTTTCACTACAGGTTCAAATAAAAAAGTTGTGAAAAGTGCCATTTTTATTTTCTCATGTAATTCTTACCAATCGCAATTTTTTCAAAATCTTTTTTACACATCATTTGGAAAACCAATTCTTCTAACTCCTCAAAAAAGTCAGGTCGTTCGATTCACTTAAAAGAAAAAGTTATACTGATTTAAAGGGAGTTCGAATACTTTCGTTACTCACTGTAAATGCAATTTCGTTGTTATTATAAGACAATGTGTGCCACAGTTGCATTCGGTGCTTGGTAGTTCTAGTGTTAATCCTCGAACCGTGCCAGGGGCGAGTCTACGCGCATTACTAGGGTCTGGATCGGTCTTGGCGTATACGGTTCCATCGACGCGACGCCGATGCGGAGAATGACTCGCAGCCGGCATCGTGCTCGTATCGATTAGAAGGTTTTAGGTCCCCGGGTGCTCCTCTCCTTTCTCGTAACCCGGGCTCTCGATTCCTCGTTAATCATCCGGCAACCCTGACTACAGTTTCGATCGGATTCGGAGTATGATATCTCCGTCTCGTTCTCTCTTTATCTGACTGTCACGCACACGTGAACAGTAAACACGGACAACGCTCGTTGACTTCCCATTTCCACGTCGCGTCGACTCGTATTTGCCGTCGATTCGTGCACGTCCGTTCGATCGTATCGGCGCAGGTTCGACTTGCAGGGCCGCGCATCGATTCAACGCGTGGTGCACGGGGCACGGGTTAGTCACGTGACTTTTTAACACTAGAACTACCAACCACTAAATGCAACTGGCATACACTGCCTTATAATAACAACAAAATAAGATTCGTTTAGATTTCGTATCAGTTTTGTTTAACCCCTTTCCCTACAATAACGAGCCAGACTCGTGATGAAGATTCTGAATAGAGTCTAATAAATGTGAACGTTATTAATTTCCTTTAAACCGAAATAAAGTTCTATTTTATTGTAGTTGGTATATATCCTTTGGAGAAAACATAGACATACAACAAATATAAACTATCTTTTTTATTCTATGAAATTCTGTACGATGAACAATTTCCAATCATTATAATCACAAAATAAATAGTAGTGCAAGGGGTTAAATATCTACTTCGGTAGAGAAGTTAATTAGAAAATTTTCTTATGAAAACATATTTAATAAATATTATTTATAATTTCAATATCTCTAAAAGAAACCATTAGGACGTCATTTTGACCCGTCCGGTAGTTCTAGTGTTAATTAACCCCTTGCACTACTATTTACCCTAGTAGCACAAAAATATTGGATAGATATTTTTTTCAAATATTGGAAAAATATTTTTTAAGCCACATTTTTTTCATATGAGAAAAATATTGGATCTGAATATTGTATACATGTACAAGAAATATAAATTGAATGTTTAAAAAATATAAGCTAAATACTCGGAGGATATAAACTAGATATTTAAAAAACATAAAGTAAATATTTAAAAAATGTGAATTCAATATTTGAAAAATATAAATTCAATATTTAAAAAACATTCAATAAAATTTTCAAATTTAAGAAGTTTCAAATTATAACAAAAATTAGAAACTATGAATATGTATTACTTGTAACTTATATTTTTATGATATTTTGTTGCCTGTAATGTTATTACGATATTGTAGTCTGTTTATCAACATGTTACATATTCGTAATTAAACTACACATAATACTTTGCTAACTATTATAGCTTCTCATGTTAAAAATTATGATTTATAATATTAACTACTTGCTCAACTTATTTTCATTGCAAGGAAATATTTGAAATACAAAATAAAAATATTTCATTTTATCTTTGTGGTTATCAAAGTAAAAATATTTGATTTAAAGTACTATCTTATTTGAACCACATTAAATTATACTATATACCAAACCATTAATGATCGTTAATATACGTTGCAAAATATGATGGAAAACCTTGTATGCAATGTTCCACATACGAATACTAATCTTACATTATAAAATACTAATGTAATGTGTACTTACTTCTGAATTTTCTGTACCTCCGTCGGATCCACAGCACACAATTGTTGACTCACGAGAATAGATCCGAATAATTGAACAACAATCACTAAACAACACACGCACACAACACATTTTATAAAATCGTGACAACGAACGAGAAGATTTCACTCCGACCACGAACAAAATAATACTGCGATTTTAACAATGATCCCTTCCACGCAGGTGGTACGGTCAGGTTATCATAGGAAGGTTAGACGCTGAGCGTCAATAAACACTAGATACAAAACCAAGGTAAAAAAATGATGGCGGGGCGCCGGCCCTATTTCCCGGAATTCCCTGTTTTCGTATCACACGTCCGTGGGAGGGGGACGGTTAAAATCGCAGTATTATTTTATTCGTGGTCGGAGTAACATCTTTTCGTCTGCTGTCACTATTTCGTTAAGTGTATTGTGTGTGTGTGTGTTGTGAGTGTTGTTTAGTGATTGTTGTTCAATTATTCGGACCTATTCTCGTGAGTCAATAATTGTGTGCTGTGGATCCGATGGAGATACAGAAGATTCAGAAGTAAGTACACTTTACATTAGTATTTTATAATGTAGTTTGCAGTACATTAGTATTATATTTTATTATTCGCATGTAGAATATTGGATGCAAGGTTTTCTTTCTTATTTTGCAACTTTAATTCTAACCTATACCTACTCCGATCACTTTTTGAGATGTTAAAACTTTTTTGCGAATATCTCGGAAACTAAAGTTGAGCGGCGGTAACATGTATAGGAAAAAGTTGTTCATAATGATGACCTTGACAACATATTTCAAGGTTATCAAAATCGGTGAGGAAGCCCCTAATGTAAATAATTACCAAAATATTCTACTTCCAATATGAAATAGATTCATTTAATATTTAGAAAAAAATATTTTTCTCGTAACATGACATAGATATTTCCTGAATATTTAAAAAGAAATATTTGTTACGTAATATAAAATAAATATTGCATGTATATTTGAATATTAAAAAAAGATTGAATCTCTTTTTAATATTATATGAATGTGTATACAATATTTTTTGCTACTAGGGTCTGTTCAGAATCTTCATCACGAGTCTGACTCGATATTGTAGGGCAAGGGGTTAACACGTTAACTGCCACGTCAGTCACATATTACTGACAATGATTTTTAACTAGGTTTAGAAATTCATTTTTATTGTGACTGTACTTCTAACGCTTATATTACCGAATATCTGCATAATCTCGTCAGCCGATGACCAGCGCACGCTAGATCGAACCTTCCTCTTTCGAACGAGCCGTTTCCCAGCGAAAATTATTCTCATATAAGGATGAAAAGTTGAGGCGCGTAAAACCATTTTTCGCGTATTTCTGTCGGTAAGGTGGTCACTCTACCTTATCGCGAATCTACAGAGTCTTAAAATTAGTAACCGAACCGACTTTCGACTCACGACCAGCGTTCACCAAAATGCCGTGGTATCGAATGCTCTCTTTCCCGTCGGAGGTTGAAGAAAAAAAGCGGACGATCGGCCGCGAATCGAATTCGATTGTTTCACGAACGCAGCGACGGGGCCGCAGTTTCGTCCTTGCTTCGTTGTTTCCACGCATTCGCAGTTTTCTGTTTTCTCCTAACGACAGCGAGAGACGCGAGCGGCCGAGTTTCTGCGGATAGATTGTCGTTGTTTTTGTCGCTAATTTCTGTCGTTTCTACCGTTTCTTCCCTGGCCGAAACGAAGATTCGCGATGGCAACGTTCGTCAGAAGAGTTCGGTTTCCCATCCGGAAAAGATACAGTGAGTTACAACGCCGCGGAAGAAACGATTCTGTACCTCTAACCCTCCAACTATTTTCGCTTTTCGTTTACTTTCCCGTCCCGTTTCCGGATCGGTCAAGATCGGCTAAGATCGGATCGGATCGGAAACTCGAGATTGAAATCGAATCCGACATTCACGTCGGTATTGAAATCGCTGTTTTTGTTGCAGGCAAATCACCGTTCTTCCCTAGTCTCGACGATCAGACAGGAACCCTGCTGGAGGATCCAAACGCGCCGAGTCAACTGGACGGCGTCGGTGTCGGCGTTGGCGTCGGCGTTGGGGTTGGCGTCGGCGTCGGAGTAGGTGTCGGCGTCGGAGTCGGCAGCGGAATAACCGGCTCGCAGGCAGCGCCGCCTCTCTCGTCTCCGAGTCGGAGCAGTCCCCACAGTCAGGGTAGCGAGACCGGAGAACGCTTTTCCAGAAAAGTATTCGTCGGCGGATTACCTCCGGACATCGACGAAGGTACGTTCCTGCCATTTCTATGTACACAGCCGCTCAAAAGTATGTGGACACTTCCTCGATTCTTATAACTACCTGAAAAAAAGTTATATCTTTGGTAAATGTTTATGTTACTCTTGAGAAGGCAAAAGACCTCGCTCTAACGATTGTATACTACTAGAGAAAAGCCTTACAAACTGTACACACGCAACGCAATATAACGCAGTTTTCCACCCGTCGAATAGACGTTTATTTATTATTATTATTATTTAGTACTATTAGTATACATTACATTCGTAATAGAATTTAGCAATAAAAATTGTTCAACACGTTGATCGAATTGATCTGAAGAAGCCTGATACCTGCGAAGGAGAACAACCGTTTTTATGTTTTCCGTGTTTCAATAAAATCCACTAAAATGCATTAATGATATAATCCTGTAATAAATAAAAATTAAGTAAATTTTAATTAAATTTTAAATTTTTCAGTAATTACTTAACCATTTAACTGTGGCAATCTCTTTGCAAAGCGCCCACCAGTGTGTGTCGCGATAATCAAGCGAGTGCTTACGAGTTAGCTCTCAGGAAGTTATAAATCCAACTCAAATTATTTATAATTTTCATTTGTTTCTTTCATTTCGTCTTGACCTCTAAACATTTTAAACATATTAAAATTTACGAATATAATTTAGTTTTCGCCAGAATTACAATTTAACACCCCTTGCACTACTATTTACTTGGTGATTATAGTGATTAGAAATTCTTCGTCCTTCAGGATTTCATAGGACAAAAAGATAGTTTATATTTATTGTGTACCTATGTTTTCTGCGAAGGATATATATGCCCATAATTATGAAAGTGGTCCAAGTCAAAATTAAAAAAAAAATGAATTTATCACTTATTTCACACGACATGATTTTAAACTAAATTTATTCAATAAAAAAAAAAAACAAGAAATATATGAGTGGTCTGCCAAAATTAAAAAAAAAATAAATTTATCACTTATTTCACACGACATGATTTTAAACTAAATTTATTCAATAAAAAAAAAAAAACAAGAAATATATGAAAGTGGTCTGTCAAAATTAAAAAAAAAATGAATTTATCACTTATTTCACACGACATGATTTTAAACTAAATTTATTCAATGTAATTTTTTTTTTATGACGGACCACTTTCATAATTATGGGCACATATATCAACTACAACAAAATACAACTTTATTTCGGTTTAAAGGAAATTAGTATCATACATATTTATTAGGCTCTGTTCAGAATTTTCATCACGAGTCTGATTCGATATATTAGAGCAAAGGGTTAAATATCAAATTGTAACAAAATTTTACGCATGACGGATGTAGTCGTCATGACACAAAATTCTGCCACATCTCCATGATGGATATAGTCGTCAAACACGCTTAACTGGTTAAAACAATGTAAATTTTTTAGTTTTATGTCGTATTTTACACTGTCAGTCACCGGTGACTGACGTGGCACTCAACGTGTTAATAATAAAAATATACATATTATATCACAAACTTTTGAGCAGCAGTGTATATGTGCCCATAATTATGAAAGTGGTCCAAGTCAAAATTTAAAAAAAAATGAATTTATCACTTATTTCACACGACATGATTTTAAACTAAATTTATTCAATTAAAAAAAAAAAAAACAAGAAATATATGAAAGTGGTCTGTCAAAATTTAAAAAAAAATGAATTTATCACTTATTTTACACGACATGATTTTAAACTAAATTTATTCAATAAAAAAAAAAACAAGAAATATATGAAAGTGGTCCAAGTCAAAATTAAAAAAAAAATGAATTTATCACTTATTTCACACGACATGATTTTAAACTAAATTTATTCAATAAAAAAAAAAAACGAAATATATGACTTAGACCACTTTCATAATTATGGGCATATATCATTCATATCGTTTCTGCTTTTGTTTTTAATTGCTCGTTCTGATCCCGTGTTTTTCCACCCGCAGAGGAGATCAAGGCCAGTTTTCGTCGTTTCGGATCGTTGGTGGTCGACTGGCCGCACAAGGCGGAGAGTAAATCCTACTTTCCACCGAAAGGATACGCCTTCCTGCTTTTCCAGGTAACGTCGATAAAGAATAATGTCTAGTTTACGCGTCGCCGATGACAATAATCGAATACGATACGGCGGCTGTCGTCGGTGGGTCGTTCGATCGCTGATTTCGGATCCTCGTTTCGGACAGGACGAAGCATCGGTGCAACAGTTGATCGACGCGTGCATCCAAGACGAGGAGAAACTGTATTTGTGCGTGAGTTCGCCGACCACCAAGGACAAGCCGGTGCAGATCAGACCGTGGCGATTAAGCGACGCGGACTTTGTTCTGGACGCCTCGATGCCGCTGGACCCGCGGAAAACGGTGTTCGTCGGCGGTGTGCCGCGACCGTTGAAAGCCGTCGAGTTGGCGATGATCATGGACAGGCTCTACGGTGGCGTGTGCTACGCCGGTATCGACACCGATCCCGAGCTCAAGTATCCGAAAGGAGCCGGCAGAGTCGCCTTCAGTAATCAGCAAAGCTACATAGCTGCCATATCGGCCAGATTCGTTCAGCTGCAGCACGGTGACATTGACAAAAGGGTGAGTCGCGCGCGATCTCTAGACTGCAGCGAATTCTCGATATATGTCAACGACACGGCTTTTCCGGGGTCATGTATCGTCTAGGAGGAGCCCGAGGTCTCTTGAGCTTCGTGGCCCCTCACGGGGTATACCCCGCGGTAGTGGGGATACTTCCGTGACGTTCATCATCCAAGCCTCGGCGACATATATCGAGAAGTCACTGTACTACGATTGCGTCTCTCTTCGTGGACGTTTCTCGGTCGAGTTTGCGTTTTGTTCGCATAGAGTTTACATTTTGTTCCTCTCGTTGCCAAGGTCGAAGTGAAACCGTACGTTCTGGACGATCAAATGTGCGACGAGTGTCAGGGACAACGTTGCGGAGGCAAATTCGCGCCGTTCTTCTGCGCCAACGTGACTTGCTTGCAGGTAAGCGAACCGTTTCCACGAACGCGTATCGCAAGAGTGTTACAACGAGCGAAGTGTGCGAGTCGGTATGATTGAGAGGGAGAGAGAGAGAGAAAAAATTTAATGTAAACACGTTCCTTTTATTGCAGTACTATTGCGAGCATTGCTGGGCAACGATTCATTCTCGACCGGGTCGAGAGTTCCACAAACCGCTGGTGAAGGAGGGTGCGGATCGACCTCGAGCCGTACCTTACCGCTGGTGTTAACCCCAGCTGCGTTGTCCCTAATTATCTCGCAACCCTAGCTAATTAACTACCGCTCGTACGAATCCCCCCCTTCCCCAAGCCACCCGTCACCTCCCTTCAGCCAGTCATCCTTCCGCGAGACCCGCTACCCCACCATTATACCCCCCACTTTGAGCCCAGAACCTCGCGTTAACCGAACTCGGTTCGCCTCACCTTCCCGACCCGTCCGACAGTCAGCCTCACCACCTCGTTGCTTACTTATCTATTGAGATACAATCCGAAATCACTGTTTCTACTACTACACTACTACTACCTACTACTATTACCACTACTACTACTACTACTATTACTATTACTATTACTATTACTACTACTACTACTACTACTATTACTATTACTTACTACTACTACTACTACTATTACTACTACTACTACTACTACTACTACTACTATCCACTCGATCGTTGGTAACTAGCACTACTCTACTACTACCACTATTATCGCTACCACTATTACTATTCTATCGCTACTACCACCACTATTACCACTACTACAACTACCACTACCACCAACCCACCACCACCATTACCACTACCACGATAACTATACTACTACGACCAGCAACTTCTGCTCCAGCGTAACTCGGACGTAACTGCAAGTCGTAACAACGGTTGCCCTCGGCGAAGAGATCGAGCATCCGAAAACGCTGTTTTCGTTCCCCGCCGACCGATGCTCTCGACGTCAATGCCGGTCCATGAACCGTCGCCGTAGAAGAGAAGACACGTTGCCGCCGGCGTGGAAGAAACACGGTCGATACTGCAGAGACTGCCGACCGACGGACAAACGCTCGCCTAGAATTCTGAGCGTCTATGCGAAAAGATACCGACGAGCCACGCGTACATCGATCGTTCGTACGCGTCGTTGGTTGGTCGTCTCCGAGAGGGCATTGTTCGCCGAATCCTCGTCCGTCTCGTTCCTCGGGAGGATTCGACGGCTCGGAACCGGATCGGAAGAGCTGTTTCGAATCGTGGCACGGGAGAAAGAGCTTTCACGGTGAACTCTCGGAGCGAGCCAAGACCCAGCATCGGGATCGCGAGCGCCATGAAGATTCTCACCGATCGGCCTTCTATTCGAGCAAGAGACGGACGAAGAGCCTTGGCTTCCAAAGAAGCCAACGACGAAGACGTTCTTCTTCTTCTACATCCACTTCTCCTACTTCTTCTTCCTTTCGATCGCAGGCTGTCCTCTGTTCGGACGGTGCCGCGGGTCGAGAGAAGAGAGTTATACCGCCCTGTACCGCCGCTCCACCATCCATCCGACAGCGTCGTCTCTGAATCACGGAGGACGGATCGCTTCCCCTCGTCGATCGAGACACCGTTGGTTTCTCGAAGGAGACGAACACGCCAGGATATACGGACTTGCGAAAGAAGCCGGACATGGTAAGAGAAAATATAAGCGAGTACCTGATTTGACGCGAGGATGCGTGATTCACGATCGACGTAGGACAAAACTATATATATATATGTGTGTGTGTTCAGGGAGAGAGAAAGGGAGAGGAAGGGAGAGGATAAAGAAAGATCGAGAGAACGGGGGCGAGAGCTGGTAGAAACGCGAAAACGGAGCGATAGATAGTCGGAGCGAAAAGAAGCGAAACCAGGAGACGAACCGTTCGCGTATCAATGTTGAATAGATAACGAATATCATCCACGCTTCGAACCGCTGTGTATTAGTTAATTCTCTGTATCAAACACATACACACACACACACACACACACAGTCTTTAGCTCTTAAGGACTTATCGAGTATGTCATATAGATGCGTCATACGTGCGCGTACGCGTACCTTGCATATGGGTTTTTGCGCGTGGACAACGCGACTCGCGCTCGCGTTTGGAAAACTCGAAGAAGAACACGGAGGCACGATTTTTTACCCATTCGATCGACCGAGCGCGAGACGTGGCAAAAATCGAGGAACAAGCGGAAAGAGTCGTAGCGAAAGAAAACCGAGTGGATGGAAAGGAACGAGAGAGAGAGAAAGTGGAAGTGCGAACGAACGAACGGCGAATGCGTGTGCGAGCATGTGCGAAACAAGTACGCGAACACTGAGCGGAGGAACCCGCGGAGCGACAAGATCTAGGGACAAGAAAACACGATGTTAGAGATCGAAAGATAGATGGGTAATTTAAAAGTTGATAGTCAAATTTTGCTTGACGCGCGATCCGGTTGTACCCCCGAGTCTCTGCCAATGCTTTAAAGCTTGCGAACGGCTTCATCCAGAATCGCGAGAGAGATAGAGAGGGGGGGTGGGGGAAGAATGTAATAGTAAAACGAGAGTTTGTACCGGTTCTCGAGAAAAGAGGGAGAGTACAAAATTGGAGCGTCGCGTGTACGAGCAGTTTAGGCAAACGTGAGAAGGTGGGATATTGTCCGGAAACGTTCGGCAAGACGAAAACTAAAAAAGAAAAAAAAAGAAAACGAAGACGGTTCCGGGTAGCTGGGTTACCACGATCCTTTCTCAAGAAACGTGCGATGCGCGTATCTCTCGCGGAATCAGACTCGGAACGCTAGAATACCGTACTATAGCCGTCGCGCGACCCTGAAGACGCGGTCCTCGAGGATGGAGTTACAAAAGATCGTTGGCGCTAGGTCCTCGACGATAGCGACGCGGTACACGCGACGGTCGTGTTCGTAGTTAATTTTAGTCTTGATACGTCCTATAGATAATTGGGAAAGCAGCAACGTGTTGTGCGACCAGTAAAAAATTGTTTTCGCGCGAGAACGATAGATTCATAGTACATCGCATGGATCTTCCCCGTGTACATAACCGATTCCTCTTGTACGATACGATACGATACGACGATAGGACGCGACCACACGCTCTATAGATACCGTGCGAAACGAAACGGTCCGACACGTGCGCACGCGCAAGTTTCAATCACGAGTACACACGTTCTCCTCGTAGTGACGAATCTCTTCGCTCGGCATGTATAATCAAACGCAGTGATGCGATCGACGTAGTTTAAAGTAAAGCCTCCTCCTCTCGACCGAGACGCGTGTAATCGCTTCTAATTTTTCGAGGGGGAACCAACGCGCGCGCGCGCGCGCCGGTTTTCCAACCGCGGCGCTTTCCGCTTTCCGCTTTCAGCTTTCGATCGGACACCCCGAGTCGTTTCTCTATTCCAATGTTTCGAAAACGTTTCTCCGCGGAGGAGACGAGAACGTCGAGCTTTAGCTTGTTGTTCGAGAACACGACGAAACGGAGCGACGAAAGCGACGCGCACGGAGCTCCGCGTTCCGCTTAATAGATGGCGTGTTCTGTACGTAGCATTTTATCATCGGTCGAAATCATATAAGCTCCGTAGATTAACCTCGCACGACGAGTCTACTCGTTAAACACACGATATATTATCCCGCGTGTACCACGACGGTTGCAATTGCAATCGTAATCGCGACGACACGCGGGAAACACACGCTCGCATACCCGCAGACAGACAGACACAGACGGATGGACGGACAGAGACAGAGACAGACACACATACGCGCGCTTAGATACACTTCGATCGATAAACACCCACCTGTACGAATCGGTAGATCAGGCGATCGCGAATCAACCGATATAATCGCGAAGGTCCGATAACGCGAAATGGACAAACAAAAGTAATCTCCGCATCTATATATACATATACATATATTTATATATATATACATATATATTTATTTTTTTGGTACTGTTTTTTGTATATACTTGTCGCCGTAGATTAGGTGACGTTTAGGCACCGCACGAGGTACGAGCTGTACGCTCGAAAGAAACGGAGCGCGAGAAAACTCGAGAATGCCACAGAGACGATGAAAACACGCGAAGTGCAATTGAATAACGGAGCGAGAGAGAGAGAGAGGGGGAGATAGAGAGAAAGGCGTCATAGATGACCCTCCGTCCCTTCGTTCGTACGAATTCGTGCCGGTATCCGCGAGCTGTTCGACCAAACTCGGAACAGTGCAGAGTCGAACAATGGCGAAGGTTTCCCATTAGATCGCGCCACCCTAAGCATTGGCAGAGATCGACGGTAGAGAGCGTCGCGAGCAAAAACGTAGATGATCGCCTCGATGAACCGCCGTCAAGGTCACGCAACGGTCACGCCCCAAAGTCTGAGATATACGCGAAACTCTAGGGATACGCGTCGTGTATATACAACCTATACATATATTAGTCGATATAGAACGGAGAACATACTGAATTTTTCTATTCGTTGCTACGATAATATTCTAAATGACGTTTAATCTTTTCTTACGCGATCGACCTGTTTGAAACCGTTCAACGGCAGATAGGGGAACCATGGACCGACAGTTAACGCGAGTCTCTGATAGGGGTTGCGATAGAGAGTGAACGAGAGAGAGAGAGAGAGAAAGTGTGTGAGAGAGAGGGTGGACGAGAGAGCAAAAGCGACAATTGCCGATGATCGATCGATCCTATCGCGAGAGAGGAAAAAAGGGGGGGGGGACGAGCGTTAGTTAGCATAATTGTTTGATGCAAACTCGAGGCGTCGTTCTCGCGCGAACGAGGGATGCGAACGGAGCGAATTCGTGCGACGAACGATCGAGTGAATTTCTCGGAGAGACGTGAACACTCGTCGGTAGGAAAATTATCGAGAAAGAGCTGGGCCGAATTCGCTTGATCTACTCGTTGGCGATCATGCGCGAGAACGAGACGATACTATAGATGAAAAACGGTGAGACGACGCTCGCGTGAACGCGATCTCGTTCGTACCCGGGCTGGCTCTCCCCACTGATCGATCGATATACATAATTGTAGCGAAACTTAACTAGGTACCAATTCACCTAAATCAATTGATAATTAAAGAAAAGGTATATTAATGCATATTAATATATAAATATATAAATAAATATATATATATATATATAAATATAGGGGGGTAGTATTGTTCGAGAACTCGAATCAACCGAGTGTTTGGACAGGTTAAGATGACCGAAATTTTTCTAGGCAAATTTTTCTATTCGTTGAAAAATACAGAATTCTAGCCCGAATCGCGGACCGTCTCCGAACCCTGCCTGACGTCTATTGTGCATATACGCGTGTCCATTGTCGCCAGATGACAAAAATGACGAGAAACGGCAGGCGGATAGGCAAACAAACAAACAAACAGTCATTGTCAGGCAGGCAGGCAGACAGACAGACAGACAGACAAGCGAATTCGCAGTTAGGCAGGCATTCACGCACGCACGCACACGCATACGCATAACGATAGAAAATTAAGAACATTGGGCAGGGCAGAAAGGAGAAGCTAAATATAGCAGGTGTTCCAAAAGTTATCCGCGAATCGGCTGCTGTTTTCTGTGTTTCGAGTGCTTCTACGACGACGGCAATCGACGTTTCGAACGATCGATGATTCAAGTCCGATTCCCTTTAGTTAATTTCAACGAGCCAACGTATCCGGACGGTACGCATGATTGGTTCGCTTAGGCAAATTGAATAGGTTCGTTTCGATGAATTTCTAATTCGAATTGTAATTTCTAATTTATCAAATGAGAATCCTCGAAGACGTCGTCGCGACCGGCGCGTCTTCACTAGCTAGTCGAAAATACATAAGTTAAAGAAACGCGTGGAGTCCGACGTGACGCGTGACGTGTCCCGTCGGGTTCTTTAGGAAATTGATAGTGGCGCCCTCGGAATCGAATGAAATCGCGGAACGCGAACATATCACTTGGAAGTCTTGAATTCGCGAGTGCGAGAACTATAAAGCGATCTTTCGAGGTTCGATTGTAGACAGAGAGAGAGAGAGAGAGAGAGAGAGAGCAGCGTCTATAGAGAAAACGACCACGGACAAGCGAAGCGATACATCGTCGTCGTAGCCGCACGGAAATTGCAATATCTCTTGCATAGTCTCTTGTTCGTCGTTCGCGATCGAAAGTGGGAGAGGCACGGAGATGCTGCGAACCATAGTAGACGAAAGAACGCGGTCGCTGTCGCGATCGCATACTTCGAAATAGCGAAACTTTCTATATATATACATATATATATAATAATAATAAATTCGTACGAGTCACCGAGAGTACGCGCCCGTTCGAAGCAAAACATAAACAATGACAACAATTCACATAATTACTATATCGATAATTATGATAAATAATCATAATAATTAACAGAAATAATTAATAATAGTAATAATAACAATAACGAGGGCAATGTTGATCGTGAACCACGATGCAACGCCAGCAAAGTTATCGTTCGATATCGCTAGTAACAAAGGTAAAAAAAACAACAAAATAATAAATAATACGTTAGATATGATTCTTCACCTCCTTTGTAATATGTGTGATAAAGCATAATATATAATATAATGACAATTATATACAAATATATATATACATATATATATGTATATTTATATGTATATATATGTATATGTATATATATGTATGTGTGTACATGCATACGCGGATGCGTATGTAGGTACATGGACATGCACGCGATCGCACCCACGTACGCCCCTACACACGTACACTCGACACGGAAAGAGTAAAATAAGACAGTGTGAGGAGGCAAGACAAAGAAAGAGGAGTGGGGAGGGGAGGGGGACAGGTACACACGCACATACGCAACACGGATACGAGAATATGCGTGTACATACATATATGTATGTAAAAGTACTAATATATTATTGATAATAACGAACGAAATATCTAATATATTCCGGCAGACTTGGAAACAATTGTGACGGATGTGATTGGAGGTTTGATGCCGAGTACGCGATACCGCATCGGGGAGAGGAACGCGAATGGAAAAAAAGGATGTAGAGCGAAGGGGAGAACGGAGATAACCATGTTGCACCGCGAACGAGAATGAGAACGAGAACGAAAACGAGAACGCGAGTAGTCGAAAAAGATCAAAGACGGTGAGAGAGAGAGAGAGAGAGAGAGAGAGAAAGGTATAGAGATGGATATAAGAAGATGAGGAAACCAGCTGTGCAATATTCATTAGCAGAAACATACGAATACATGTTATTACGTCGTCCGTGTATCGTTGTTTGCGAGTAATACGTGTGCGTGTGTCCAATCGAGAGAACAAGATAACGAGATGAAAATTACGAAAAAGAAAATTGCTGGAGGAACGAGTAAAAACGGTAGTCATTTACGATAGATTTGTATTTTTCAGTGTTGAGAAGTTTTTATACCGCTGTTATATTCTTGTCTAAATATCTTACAATTAGTTCGGAGAGAATGCATGAGGGACGAGTACAGTGTGTGTATCGTAGCGTGCATGCGTTTAGATGATGTTGAGAGCGTTGTATTGCGTGCGTGGTTGAAAGACAGAGGAAAAGAAAGAGTGAGCGAGAGAGAGAGAGAGAAAGAGAGAAAAGGAAACACGCGAACGGAACAAGTTGGGCGGTTTACCGTGAAAAAGGGTGGTGATTCTGTCGAGAAAACCGAGAGAAACGGGAGAAGTAGAAAAATAGAGAACTAGAGGGCCCGATTCGGAAAACCCGAAAAAACCGGAAGCACCGATTGCGATCGCTACCACGACCACGACCAAACCGAGAAAACGTCGCCCTAAAATATACCAGCGAAATACAGTGATTTCTCGATATATGTCGCCGAGGCCTGGACGATAAACGTCGCGGGCAACCATAACACTTTACCCGTGTTGCTGACATATATCGTGAATTCACTGTACATGTCTCGACAAAGCGAGCGGCTCGATCGCGTCCACGATCACACCTATCGAGTAATTCTATGCAACTTCCTTACTCATCCTCCGATGTATCGTGTTCCGCGTACAAGACAATTCAGTTTTATTTTTTTAAACAGACGTTATTATCACCTTTGTATAGTTTGTATGGTAACGAAGGCATTCGTAGCGTTCCTAACGCTCCTAGCGTTCCTTAGCGTTCCTTAGCGTTCCTAGCGTTTCTAACGGTTCTAGCGCGTAGACAAGTTCCATTTTTCTATATTTCCTGTTTGATTTTCTCTTTCTTTTTTTTTTATTTTGATCGAGTATACGCCGTTGACCACGCTTACGATGACGACTGCCGCGTTTTCTTCTTTTCTCTCCGTTTCTACTGGATCTCTCTCAACGAAACCCCTGTTAGTCTCTCGCAGCGGGCGCGATTTGTCGATTCTCGTCCGTTTAGTTGACTCGACGAAAAACCATAAACTAGCAAGTTTATTTCCCTCCCTCCGCTACCATATCCGTGTACTTTGAACACTATTCTTCTCGCCACGATGTTTACTACTAGTATGTAATATTCCAACGCGTTCTTAACGTTAACATCGTTGTTATTTTCATTTGTATTTCTCTTTCTACTTCTATTTGTATTTCTACTTGTATTTCTACTTGTATTTCTATTTGTATCCGTATTTTTATGTACAACGTATCTCCCTGTACCAAAGAAACAGACGAATAACACACACTTGGATACGATCTATACATGGACACGTGCAATGGGGGGTCGCCAAGCACGAAATGGCTAGAGAGTATACATAGAAAAACGTGTATAGAATGCGCAATCGGTTAGGAATCCGACGATACGGGATCACGAGAGAGCCATGGGAGCGATCGCGACCGGAAAAATCGCAGCCCGGACCAGCAGAGGTTATGTTTGGCTGCGGTCGAGTCGGCGGCGAGTTGTTGCAAGCTTACCCGAAAACCGATAGATGGAATTCCGTTCGTTGACGAGGCGGTTCAATCGCGAAACTTGTATGTATGTAATCGCGAGCCACACAGCTGCTCACGGGAGACGACAGGTACTTTGTATTTTCTGTAATTGGCGTCGGTCGGACGCGATCCGACGCGCGATCCACAATTAATTAATTAATTAGTACATCGAGCGAGGTCAATCGACACTGGGCCCGCGACACTGGCCGCGCGCGACTATAGGAATAGCTTAGATACGTTAAATGTAAATGTGGTACAGCGGTAAACTTTAAATGTATGTACATGTGTATATGTTTCACACTCGGAAACACTTAGAGCGTAAAACGTGATAAGCCTATAAGACAGTATAAGCTGGAGCTGGGAGCCGTGCAATGTTCTTACCGGAGGAAAGATGGCTACCGAACGACGCCGATGCCGATAGAAAATGAGCAAAATAACGAAATGCAACGTTCGGACAGGGAGAGGAGATAGATCCAGGGTGTAGCGTGACGGATCGAAAAACCGCGAGAAGCCAGAACAAACGAAAGAGATGATATTTTTTTATTTTTTTAACGAGGGCACGAAGACGGAAAATAGTCTTTACTTGCGCGCGCGCGCGAGCACGAGCGCGAGCGAAAGGGCATAGTAAACGGAGGGAATATGTATTGAGATACCAGAAATCTGTTCGCGATCAGGGATCGACGGTGGAAGGGACCGAGACGTGAAAGATAAATAATCGAAAACGGGGCCGAGAGTATGTCTATGCGTACGCGTGTGTGCGTGTATCTGTTCGGGATAAAAAAAAAATGGCGGAGAGAAGGACGGAATTAAAAATACAACGGGGTTGAGTACATCCCAGAGGCGGGCACAGTGCATGCGCTTTTTTTTACGTAGAAATAGGTAAGTCTGACTGCTTTTGTTTTGTGGACATTTTTATGAGAATAGTAAACGTCTCTTGGGTGTGTAACATGATGAAAAAAGACAGAAAATTCGGAGAGACAGAGGGAGAAAGAGAGAGTGAGAGAGAGAGAGTGCGTGTGCGTGTGTGCGCTCGTGAACCAAAAAAACAAAAAAAAATAATAAAGTGGAAACAATACATGAAACGGTGGAATGAAAGTTATTATAGCGATAATAACGAAAGTGAATTTTTTAAATGTCGTTTCGGATTTCTACGCATCTTTTTATGTACATTTATACGTCGACGTTTGTTTTTATTGTAAAAATTTCGCCGTTTATATTCGTAAGTTATCGTAGAACCGCCCCCTTCCCTCCTCCTCTTCCCACCCCCACCCCCTACCCCCACAAGTCTTGTTACTAATAACTATTACTTAAGATATTCACTTTTGTCCTAGCGTATAATTGTGAAACGCAAATTTCTATGATTTTGTAATATAAAATGATAATGCAATTAGAGGAAACTTACAAGTGCAACTTAAGTCCTAACTTGAAGTTACCAAAACTGCGAGAGGTTTTCTTACTCGGAGGAATATAATTTTTTATTAAAGCAAGTTTTTGCGAAGCTCGTTCAAACGATCATCTTTATTTTTTTATACTATAACGGTAGTTTGTATCCTGCCCACCTCTGGGTGACACGGCGATCGAACACACACGACCGTCTGTCCTATACAAGACGCGATTTTACCCCCGTTTTTACATTGCATTTCTATTTTTAATAATAAGCCACGCTTTTTCGTAATTCGATGTATCCGGAACTGGGACGATCGCGACGACGAGAGGACAGTACATATATGAACTGGTGACGATTACAATGATCTACGAGGACAGAGGACGACGTACAATGACGACACAAGACGTCGTTCGCTTCGTCTTGTAAATAAATTATCGATGGTCGCGTCTTGAATATCGACAGAGGTTTTTTTTCTTAGTAAAAAAATGAAAAACGAAAAAAATAGAGCGAAAGAGTGGGAGAGAGAGAGAGAGAAAGAGTGTGCAGAAATTGTAAGAGGAAAACGCGAGGGAAAGAGAAAAGGAGAGAAGACGTAAGGAGCAAGATTATTACTAGTCAATCCTCGAATCACGAAAGTTGCACGGAAGTTAAGAAACGAACGAGAGAACGTTTTTACTTCCGTTACGTAAGAGAGAACTTTGTTTGTATCTTCGAGCCTTGAATTTTGATAGAAAACGAAAAAAAGAAAAAGAAATAACCGACGGATATTGACACGATTCAAACGTCCTACTAATTTAGAGACTGTTTACGTAATTCGAGAGATCCTTTTTCTACGTTGTTTCTACGTTCACCTGTATATCAAGACGGTGTCGCGTTACCGTAGCACGCGTATATCGTTGTATCGTTGTATCGTTGTATCGTTGTATATTGTATAATTGTATCGTGATTTTTATATCTCGATTCGTTTCCGCTAACGACTGCGTTTCTTTTTTAAGATTACGTTAGTCCCGCCTGGAAAGATCGCTTTAGGAAAGTTTCAAATATCTTAGGTACAATATTTTGTAACACTGTATTCGACCGTAGACAATGTTCGCTATTTGATTTTCTTTGTTTCGTTTCGCAATATTTTTTTTTTCTGTTTTGTTAAAGAGTTTTCTTTCGTATTCTAGTTAAAATGCAGACTACGCATAGATCACTGATCAACGACTGTTGTTTTGTTGTTTATTATTTTTATTTTCTTCTCTCTCACTGTTGATTCACGCATTCCCCTCCTTGTTTCCAGAGTAAGCGGACGAACGAGCGATCCGATCGATCGATCGATATATAAAATGTAATCGATCTCCTGTAGCAGATCGTAGATATCGAGAGGTACGACACTGTTGTAGAGAGAGACTTTGTTGTTCGATCGACAAAACCGATCGCTTGTTCGTCGTCGTCGATCACAGTATTAAACGATGTTGTAACCGGTCGGACGCGAATCGATCGCGTCCAGGTTTGACGGGAACCCCCGTAAAGAACGACGGTCCGACGATCAGGCGTACGAAATACGATATATTGCACAGATTACGCTTGACGTAACACGCATTACGAAATAAGTAAACCACGCGTAAGCGAAGCAATAACTGCCGCGTTATTAAACCCCACCCCCCCTGCCCCTCTCGCGATCTTTGTTAGTTACGTCGGACGCATCCGTTTTCTTATCGTCCGATTTCCACGCACGGTGTCCACCGTGTCGATGCTCGTGTCGCGACCAGTCGGATCACGCGGATCGTCGATACGAAATCTTTTCCGAATTCCCGTTATCACGAACTTTTCGAAGCGCACGTGACGCGCGCCGATTCGACCGCCAACACGGAGAAACAATTTTGGCACGTCGCACCAGCCAGACCTCCGATTTTTGTGGTTTCTCTCTCGAATCGGCACGGATTTCGTCGATTCTCTGACACGTGCGTCATTTCTCGATATATGTCGCAAATACTTGGCTGATAAAGTTCGCGGTACTATCCCCACCACCGCGGGATACAACCCGCGAGGGGCCTCGAAGATCGCGAGGCTTCGGATACCATGTGTGAACATAACACGGGTCGGGTACGACGATCACGTATCTCCTCGACGATATATGTCGCTGACAAGACCCGTGTCGTGGACATGTATCGAGAAAACACTGCATACATATACGAGATGCGAATACAGTGTTTCCTCGATATATGTCCGAAATATCTAATCCATAAAAGTCGTAGAACCGTGGCCTCTGGAGTTTTGCTGTCCTTTTCTACGTTCGGCGTGAATCAAAGAATAGTATCTCCTGGCCAATATATGTCCCCGACTGGTGTTGCTGACATATATCGAGAGAACAGCTGTACACCTTTTGTCAGTTCGTACGAAGCGACGGGAACGGCGCGATCGATGTAAAGAGAGACGACGATCTCGATCGCGATTCACGATCACGACGACTAAAAAAACGCAAGTAACCGATACACGTTGTTTTACGAAACGCGAGCTGTCGATTTAGAAGAATTTTCAAGTAACCGATTTTTATTATTGTACCTCTCAGATAATATACTCGTGCAATTTCTATTTTATTAAACGTATAAAATGAGAGATCCAAGTTCTAATAATTGACGAGCATGTTGGTAGTTTGCAGCGCGATTCGAATTTATACATACGTACGTATACATTATATCTATACATATTATCGAATCTTAATACACGCAATTAGATGTTCCCTTGAAGTTTTATTACAAACTAACGAGTAACCGTGATTTATGTAGGCGGACCCCACTACATAGATACGTAACGTACGTGTATTTAAATCGTTGTAGGCGATTTTCTCGGATGAGAACCGGAAAAACAGAAAGGGAGGGGGACTATAGAACCGAACCGTAAAACGAGTTACATCGATTGTATGTATTATCGTTTCCCGTTGAAACAATCAACGATTCTCGCGTTCGTGTCTTAATCCGATTTTACAGTGATTTCGAGTAACGTTTTTAAAACAACATATATTTCTCTTTATCCGCGATTTCAAATTATCGTCTAAGCATACGTAAATCACTTTTAAATAACGCATTATCGTGCTGGAATAGCGTTTTAAAGTACGTATATGCGATATTTCTTCCGTCAAATGGTCTAGATCAAATTTTTCTCCTGTTATCGAGAATTCAGCTCGATCCGTATTTTCTAACGATTCGACGGACAGAGAGAGAGAAAGAGAGAGAGAGAGAAAGAGAATGAGTGCGAAAGAGAGAATGAGTGTGAAAGAGAGAATGACAGCTAGAGAAAAAGGGAGAGAGAGAGAAAGAGAATAAGCTTCCTCGGGAAACCTGAGTGCCAAGGGAAGCGAAGGGTAACGAAGGGAAGCGACGGGAAACAAGATAACAATCGACTTTTCTATCGTCGACTCTCGACGAGTGTCTCGCTGTCTGGACGAGTACCCAAAATTCCAGTTACAGACAATATTCTCGAGCTTTTGCACGACATTTGAAACCGAAGAGGAAGCGTCGCGACGCCAAACGGCGACGACGATTCTCGAACGTCCAGCTACGAAATTTTGTTGATACGCGTCTAGTTAGATTTTACACGACGCTTCAGCGACGCTGCTAGATGCAAAAAGTTTTGCGACGATTTTCGACGAGGAGATAAGAGTAACAACGGACGAAAATGGCATGAAACCGACTTTCAAAAGTCGAGGGAACAAATCGACGGATTTTGAAAATACCCTAGTAGCACAAAAATATTAGATAGATATTTTTCTCAAATATTGGAAAAATATTTTTTAAGCCACATTTTTTCATATGAGAAAAATATTGGATCTGAATATTGTATACGTGTACAAGAAATATAAATTGAATGTTTAAAAAATATAAAGTAAATATTAAAAAAATGTGAATTCAATATTTGAAAAATATAAATTCAATATTTAAAAAACATTCACTAAAATTTTCAAATTTAAGAAAATATAACAAAAATTAGAAACTATGAATATGTATTACTTTCTACGCACTGTTTGTTGAGGGAATATTTTCTGCATTATCTGTATTTGGAAAAAATATTCTATCTCTAATATTAAATGAAGATTTGTTTTATAATGAGAAAAAAATATTCTTTTCATGATATTAAATAAATATTATTTGTATATTAGGAAAAAATATTCTACTTCTAATATGAAATAAAGATTCATTTAATATTTAGAAAACAATATTCTTCTCGTAACATGAAATAGGTATTTCCTGAATATTTAAAAAGAAATATTTGTTACTTAATATAAAATAAATATTCTATGTATATTTGAATATTGAAAAAGGATTGTATCTCTTTTTAATATTATATGAATGTGTATACAATATTTTGTGCTACTAGGGTACGTTGTTCCAAAGGGATGATTTTCCTTATCACCTGTGTTTGAGGCGCCTACGTTTGTATTTGCGTTTGCGTTTTGCGTTTGCTGTGCGGATATCTGTTGCGCGTGCATAATTCGAAAGACAACAGAATTTTGTCCGCTGTCCACGCGTAGATGCGCGTGTAAATACACGAACATCGCTCTTCGACCTTGAAGTTGTTCGACACAGATAGAGAATCACGGTGGAAATGTATTCTTTCGATACAACGTTGTCGTAACGGAAAGCGGATTGATTTGTGCCGGTTAAAATTATTTTTACATTTACAATCGTATCGATACGTTGCGGCTTTCGATTTCGATCGTAACACCGGGATCGCACGCAAAAATCTAGAAAAACTTTGAAGCGTGTGACTTCCAAACGACAGCTACTTCTACTGTTTGTACTATTTGTACTTTTATGTTTACCATTCGCTATTACTCTATGGTTTAATAAGTGAATCTTATTGACCCTTAGCGTAGTATAATACACTTAACACTAAACGTACCACAACCGGTCAAATGACCGGTTCTAGATTTTTTATTTGACAATTTTTGAAATTATAAAGATGCTTTCATCAGCAATGATTCAATAAATATCTTTGGTAGAGCACGCATTGCAATAAGAACCGCGCAAACTCTAAATAAATTAAATCTTGTCATTTTTATGAAGCAACATATGTACCTGTTACATTTATAACTCGGTACGTTTAGTGTTAACGAGTACAGTGATTTCTCCATATATGTCGCCAAGGACTCGATGATAAACGTCGTGGTGTTATCCCCACTACCGCGGGGTCTACTCCGTGAGGGACTACGAAGCTCGAGAGGCTTCGGCAACCATAACACGGCTCGGGAATGTCTTCTGAACGAAGCACGACCGTGTTGTGGACATATATCGAGAATTCGCTATGTTAGCCTATCGTTTTGCCCTGAATACTATAGACCACGGACTGTACGGACTACAAACTACAGACTGCAGACTATTCCACATACTACAGGCCACAAACTACAGATCACAGATGCCGGGCGTCACGGGGGGAAAGTTATAGCACCGCTCGTCGGAGAAGAATAGAATTTCAAAGCTGGGACAATCAGACTTTTTTTTCTACTTTCTACGTCCTACGATTACAGAGGAAACTGTCTCTTGATTCTCCGGACAGAGCGTCCCAGAAAACCAAAGAAAATCACGGCGCCGCACGAGCTTTGGAATTTTAGTCTGCGACATATATGTATGTAGATCCAAGAAGCGATTCTCGGAGGAGCGCTTTTAGGACCAGTTTCGAGTTTCACCGTCGTCGCGTTGGACTTGGCGAGCGAATCGATAAAATGCTATAGTACACTCGTTTCGCAACGAGCGAGGTTGCACGCGACTGTGGGCGGTTTAGTCAATGAACGAGCGAAGAAGCGAAAAACCGACGCGTGTCATATTTCCGAGGGAAAACGCTTCGATCAAACGATCAGTTCAGATTAAAACCAAAGAACATCACGGCGCCGCACGAGCTTTGGAATTTTAGTCTGCGACATATGTATGTAGATCCAAGAAGCGGTTCTCGGAGGAGCGCTTTTAGGACCAGTTTCGAGTTTCACCGTCGTCGCGTTGGACTTGGCGAGCGAATCGATAAAATGCTATAGTACACTCGTTTCGCAACGAGCGAGGTTGCGCGCGACTGTGGGCGGTTTTAGTCAATGAACGAGCGAAGAAGCGAAAAACCGACGCGTGTCATATTTCCGAGGGAAAACGCTTCGATCAAACGATCCGCGGATCGTACGGATCCGTTGGAGATTAGTTGAATTAATAGGCTGCGACGACAGCGGAAACGGAAACGGAAACGGAAGCGGCCAGCGAGCAAGTCGCGAATAAGACGCGACGCGACGCACGCCGCGACGCTGGTCGCGTTCGAGTTCGAGTTCACGCGATACAGTGTTTTCTCGATATATGTCCCGATTATCTAACCGACAATGATCCCGGAACTGTCCCCACAAACGAGGTATACCCGGTGAGGGGACAATAGTATCTCCTGGACAATGTGTCGCGGACATATATCGAGAGAACGGGCTGTACTTACTATTTAACTTCGTTATCGATCGTATCCGTTGGCCGGTCGATAATTCTAGCTTAATTAGCCAATAACACGCACGATAGAGTTTATTTTTTTGGTCGCAGAATATTGTTATAGGTGTACATTTAACGAAACGGGAAGAAAAGAGAAGTAGCGACGTGTTGCGTACATACAACTAGACAGAACACACCGTCGAGGGTGTTTATTGGCCGGGAGAATCGTGCGAAGAAACGAGGGAACGAGGCGATTCGAGATTATGCGAATCTACCATGAAACGCGCTAGTCGCGTTGCATCGATCGCCGATTTCGGCTCCTTTTCCCTCGCATAGTGACCGGATCTCGACCGTTACCAATTAGCCAATTAGCGAACGTTGTCACCGTTTCAACCGATCCCTCGCGACGGTCGAAAGCTGTTGACGCCTGATCGGCTCACCTTCGTCTCGCGCGATCAACTTTTCGAATCTCCTTCGATGTCCTTGGATCGCTTTCGGTGGCTCTCGACGGCGTTCGAGCAGCGTGAATGCGGAATGGCTGGACGAGAGTGAACACGGAGGAAGAGAAAAAAGTTTAGCAAAAGAATATAATCGAAAATCGAGCGGCAGACAACTGTTCCAGCGAACGCTATCGAAGTTCGCATAAGTGTTCCCTCGACATTAGCGGTTTAGGAACAGTTTTGGGGACTGTTCGCGCAGTGCGATCTATGGCTATGTACCGTGGCATTAGTAAAATTAAGATCGCGTTTAGCGAACGATTCATCGACCGACCGACACGCGTGCAAGTGCCACGTAGAAACTATACAACTCTGCTGTGCTCGCATTGTCATCGTACAGTTTTTATCGTTCGCGGTAAAGCGTTCACGCATTTCCGTTTTTCTGTTCGAAAACTGACAACGTAAGCGACTCCGGAGTTTAGCAAAACGCAGGAACAAATTCTCGTTATCGTTATCGTTATCGTTATCGTTACCGTTATCGTTATCGTTATCGTTAATATAATAATTCGTATTGCAAAACCGGTTGGTGCGTGCGTCGATCAACAGCAAATATACCGCGTATATCGTACCTCCTGCGGGCGTAGGGCGTAGCGCGTAGGGCGTAGGACGTAGGGCGTAGGGAGTAGGGCGTAGATGCGCGCTTCCGTCGCGTCGCATCGGCTCGATTCGACGACGATATATCGATGCGAGACCGTTTTCTCTAGATTTCGATAAATAACCCTTTTTATTACACCGTTGCGCGTCGGAGCCTCGCGTCGATACACCGAATTATTATATTAATAACAACCGAAACGATTTTCTAAGTAATTTTGTACCGGTACCGGTAGTTTAAATGGCGACAGTGAGTTACAGAGAGACAAGGGCCGGGGAGGAGAGAGAGAGGGAGAGAGAGAGAATATGCATGCAGTATGATCTATCGTGTAAAAGAATTTGATGGAGGAATGCGAGTGAAATAATTGAAAACCGAAAAGAACACAGAGGAGAGAGTTTGTCTGTCTGTCTGTCTGTCTGCCTGCCTGCCTGCCTGCCTGCCTGCCTGCCTGTCTGTCTGTCCGTCTGTCTGTCTGTCTGTCTGTCTGTCTGTCTGTCTGTCTGTCTGTCTGTCTGTCTATCTGTCTGTCTGTCTGTGTGTATGTATGCGTGCAACAATATTACGAATCATCGATCACGGGTAATTAGCGTGCGTTCAAATTATCCCGCGAGACGTTTCCTTTTTACGATCGTAACGGAGAACAAACGAGAATCTGCGAAACGGCGAAAGGATGAGCAAAAGCGAGATAACGACGAAAGAGAAATGAAAACGCGGTAGAGACACTGCAATGGAGAGAAACGACGACGAGGAAGAAGATGTGCGTACACGTACACGGGTGGGGGGGGAAGAGGGAAAACAAATTGTGTAACGGTAGTAGGGAATCGTAAGTTTGTCAAGCTCGTTTCTCGATCACACTACTCTAATTACCCAGATGTAATTTGTACTGTGTAACTATTACTATTTTTATGAATTTTTGTACATTTTTCTAATTATTTTGTATGAAAACCTTTAGCGGAAAGAGTGGCACGAGTCTGGCACCCAACAACTTTTCCCCGATTCGAAAATACAAAAAAAGATAAGAAAAAACGTGTTCGTTGTTGCGTTGAACGCGATGTGCAACGCGCGCATGCGCACGCGCCCCATATAACGATTACGCGATCGAACGCGATCGAGGCGTTGATGCTGGGTGCCGAAGCAGAATGGACTTTAAATGCGATTTATATTTCAAACGGGAGAAAGTTGAAGAGGAATTTGTTGCGCGTACACCGTGAGATTCGGAGGAAAGCCAGCCACAGCTTTCAAGTAGCATAGTCCACCATTTGTTCGAACGATTTGTTCATCCGCCTATCTATCCGATCTACCTTCCAGATTCTGTCTATCGAAGTATTATACGCTCGGCGAGAGTTGGCACAGAATTTCGTCAGTGGGGTACAGGGGGAACGGCGAGTCCCCACTCTTGACGCAAGGCTGCGGATCCCACTCTTACGCTTTACTCCCGGCGGGGACGGTCGACATAGGCGTAAATAAGTAGGATCCGCGTAAACTATGGGGGGCACATGATATTCTCTGATTCTCACTAACCGTGAAGGAAAGTTAAGCCGTTTAAATACATAGAGAGCCCGGTCTCCTTAGGCTGCCGGAGCCGTAGGCAAAAGTCGTAAATTTCAAGCATGGGTTGATGGGTCCCTGCTGTGCGTGCAAGGAAAATAGGTTTCCATGGACCTGTTTTCCGTGCACGCACAATAGAGTTACGCCTATGTTCTGAGCTCAGCGTTGCATCGCCACGCGACATCGCTCTGTTGCAGTCACACTCAATACGCTCGTTTGCTGTCTTCGTCGAGCGATTCGGCCAATCGCGGAAGACGTGTAGCGCGTAGTGGGAGCACCACGTGGTACCTACGAGTTTCTCGTGCCAACTCTCGCCGAGCGAATAATACCTGTTTCGTTTTAGCTTCTAACCTGCAAGCAAACTCTCATCTACATATTCTCGTCTTTTCTGTCTACAACTGTTACCGTTGTCTTCTTCTTCTTCTTCTTCTTCTTTTTGTTTTCATTCTTTTTCCCCAATAACCCTGTTCTGTTTCTGTTTCTCTTTTTCGTAATGTCGCGATACGAATTTGAACAGCGACAAAGGAATCTTGACAAGGATAGAGAAACGGAGAGACAGGCGGGTAGACAACGATGCGCAGAAGCAGTGGCTATGGAAACCAAAATAGTCTCGCGTATTAGATACCGAATGCGTGAACCTCCTTCGTAATTTGACAACGTGTTTGTTATTAATTATAAGAATCACATTTTCTTTTTTGTCTTGAATTTGAGATGCTATAAAATAGATCGATTCTTTCATGGAAATGCGAGTTATTATCTGACCGATCCTTCCATTTTAGCACAACCAGCCTGACCGTGTAAGTATGTAGCTAACACCGTCGACGTTGAAGGGATGCAATTTGATTTCTTCAGTATTTATATTTTCCGCAAGCCGACTTTTTTCCTACTCACATTTTTTTCATGATCGTTTCGAATCCAAAGAAAAGATGAAGCGCAGACCGCGAAATTTCGAAATTTCCTCGGCCAATTGAAACTCGTAGCGATTCGTATTTCCCCCCACTACGGCACGATTTCAACATGGCGGACACGCGACGCCTAACCTAACCTTATATTCTTGTCTCACTTCTCTGTGTGGCGTTTAGAGTGCGAACGCCAATGCTACAGAAGGTGTAAGGTTAAGTTTACAGAACAGCTATCGAATTCCTTTAAAAGCGAAAGAAGAACCTGCTTGTTGATCGACATGCGTCTGGCGGGAATACTTTATAAAGAACTATATAAAGTTCATAACATCCCTTACCGATTCCGAGGGTACGTACAACCAGTTCGAGTATTTTTGTATCAGGCGCTCGAAACATAACCTCTCTTACTTTCCCTGCTCATTTATCCCGTTTAAACCGACACCACCGGGTTTCGGTTGATATTTTTCCAATTGCTTTTAATTGACCTGTTTTATACAAAACTTGTTTCGCACGATTGCAAATTATATAGTTAATGGTATACTCGAGCATCGCATTAAATACAGGAAATACCGTAAAGAAAGAAAGGTAACCTTCAAAGATATCATGGAGTTTAAATGGGACCTCGAGAGGGAAGAACAAAATATGTTGTTGCTAAGGCATCCTTATCTTACCATCGAACAATCCCGTGGTCACATGGCAGAAACCAAAGAAACAAGGTTACATAGGCTGATCATGAACACGCTTGAAGAGAGAAACGCAAGATTCAACAAGAGAATTACCATTCAGGATCGATTAAATTATTACATATTGAATGAACCGTGGGAATAATATGCATTTTATTTATTCTATAAAGTCTAATTAACATCTTGTTCTTTCTTTATGAATAAACGTTTTGTTTGTGTGCACCGTAATGCGACGATAGCTTTTTGTTAGACATAAGCTTAAAAGAAATGTTTAGCGTCCTTAGTACACAATTGGTAAGTTGTAGAATAACTATATAAACATAACAAAACGAAGCTTCGTTTGTTATTAATGAGTCAAAATATATAATACTGGTCCATTCATGGGTTCGTTGTAATTTCGTTCTGAAAGCGTTCAACCAAATCCTTTGGTTTATTTCTAATCCAGCCAAACGGATTGTGGTTAATCATAATCTCTGTTAACGATTTTCCTTCGTGTAGAAAATTCGCAAAGTCGGACACAATAGGGTCGGCACCGACGCTGCTCATTCCGATAACTTTACCGTCTTTAATGTAATATGCGAAAAATTCCAATTTTTCCAAAGAACCATAAATTTTTATTTTATCCGGTTTTCCATATCCTGAAAGCACAAAGAGTATCAATGGAAATTCGTACAGCTCTTCGTAAGCTTAGCATTTTTGTATGGCCTGCGAACGATAAACTTACCGGCGTATCGATAACTTTTACCAAATAGAGTAGTCCAGAAAAATGGAATTGTGTTTAACGGTGCATTTTGATCGCATATGTTTAACGCCGCTATTTTGCCATGATAATGTGCCAAGGGAAAGTGGCCCACTGCCGCCGATATGCTGTCGGAACCAAAAAGTGGTGCGTATGCAATGTCACCGCCTGCATACACGTTTTCAACGTTCGTCCTCAAATACTAAAAATCGATTATTTATTATTTTACAACTCCTTGAATCCCGAGAGTTTCTACTCTGTACTCTGTACAGGGTGTATAAAAAGGTTTGATTTGACCGATCCATTCTGATTAATATTGCTTAACACATTAAGGACCGCTCACGAGTTTTCTCGTGTTTCGCTGGGATCGGTTCTTTGGCTTAGAAGAAGAAATAGAAGATGAACATCTTTCATGACTTGAAAGGTAATATTAATTGTGATCAATTACGTTAGTAATTGATAATAGTAATAATAATAATAATAGTAACTGCTTACTTTATTAGTAATAACTGTAATATTATTTTTTATGAGAACGGTCAAGTTTTGACCCATGGTTCCTTTGACACTTTTTATCCTCATGATGAGTAGAATACAATGCAATAAAAACAAAATTTGACCTTGAAATTCAAGGTCAAGGACACTTTTGCGGCAACTTTTTTTTACAGATCTTCATCGATCCGAAGATGTAGAATACGCCTACGCTTGCCAAAATCAAACCTTTTTATACACCCTGTACACAGTGCAAATAACCGCCTACACGCTTTACCTTGTCGACTTTTATGCTACCGTCTTCTAACATTTCAATCGTAGAATCTTTTATCCAATCGGTATAGAGCGTAGATCCAATTCCAATAATAGCTATATCAGCTGTAAGCACTGTACCATCGGTAAGCACAACTGTACCTACACTATTTTTGTCAGTCTCCTTCGCAACAAACTGTGCAATATTGTTTCCAAACAGAAACTTAATACCTTGAACAATACATTTCGTTATTTTTGATTTCACTTTGTAAAAGTCGAACAGTGTGAAAAAGAGAAGAACAACAACAGTACCTTTTTCCTCGAATTCTTGTCTAACTCTGTTTCCGATCTCTGCACCAAAGATAGGTTGTAGAGGTGCTACACCTCTTCCTATAATAGTCACGGATGCGGATTTATTCACGCAATAAGCAGCAGCTTCCATACCAATAAATCCTAGTCCAAGTACTACAACATGTTTCTCTGGTGATAATTTTGATAGTATACTTTGAGCATCGGTATAATCTCTTAACACATAAACATTGTCTAGATTTATGCCGGGTACATCGGGCATCCTAGGCTTGCTTCCAGTGCAAATAAACAAGTAATTATAATTTAATTTTTCATTGTTACTTAACTGGACTACTTTTTCATTTGTATTCAAACCTGGAGCAGACGATGTGAGTGGTTATTTCTAATCGAGTTAAATTAGATATGTTTTATTATTCTTATAGTTGAATTACCTGTTGCTACTGTGCCCAGTTTCATTTCAATACTGTGATTCTTATAAAACGAATGCGGCCTTAAAGATGCCTGCTCGACATCTAAATCGAAAGCTTTGGATACTTTGACTCTATCGTATGGAACTACATTCTCTCTGCAGACCATGACTATACTACCCGTAAAATTTTCTTGTCTCAAAGTTTCAGCGCAAGTTGCCCCAGCTGGTCCTCCTCCGACTATTACAACGGTACTTTGATTGTTATTGTCCCGGGCACACATCTGTTTCGTACGTCTATTTAATCCTAATTCTTTACGGTCCGCCCTCACACGCACAAGACCACTGTCATCTACATTCACCTATTTACAAAACAAAATCTATCATAATAGCAAGTTGTTGTTTTGCTGATAATAGTTTCTCAATAACTTTTTATTAACTATAGAGTACTTTGTAACATGGCAGAGAATCCAGGCCTGGATAATCTTCTATGTCTCCTGTTTTGATGTTGAAACAAGCACCATGCCATGGACACCTGACTCTTCCATCTCCTAATGCTCCCGTATGGAGAAGAGCTCCGTAGTGAGTACATTTTGTGCCTATTGCATGCAACTCTCCCTTTTGTTTAATCAACAAGATTTTTTCGCCAGCATCTCCCAGTGGCAACAATTTCATTTCATTTTCTTTAATGTCCGATTCCTTGCACACCACATTTTCGATGTAATCATATTTCTCTGGTTTACCTAAATGACAAGATGATATAACGATTATAAATCGAAAGAGATACACTGAGTGTTGTTGATCATTAATTGCAAAACACTTGTAACTAAATAATAATTTCCGATGTAAACATATTGTCTGTAATATGATTGGTATACGAATCACGATCAAAACTCACAACTACAACAACATTTCAAATTATTACGCGACCGAATATCCTCTTTCGGTTTGTTACACTCACTGCAAATGTAAAACTTCCTTTCGGAATTTAATTCTGACATTTTAGCTTTATGTATCTTCGATCGAATATGAGAAATGGCGTTATACGACAAACGTGTCAAATGTTTCACAGAGTAGTACAAACACATATTGATTCGTTAGAATGAATCATCCTGCTGTTTCAAGTCCTCATTTCGTCAAGGATACACAATTAGAGCTCTAGCATCGAGTTTCTTTTTAAAGACAATTCATTACCATAACTGGGTGGAATTCACGTGGAACTGTAGAGAGGTTATTACCTATAGATACGTGCAACGTGCATGTATACATACGCACTGATACACATACATACATATATGAATGTATACATAGATCTATCTATGATTCGTAATAAGTATATATATATATATATGTCAGTATATTTAGATAGATTTATATCAATTTACGTGCACGTGTGTTACCATAGTAAATAATAACTGTTAAAGGATACGGTAATATATATATGTATATGTAAACAGGAAATATTTCGGGTGGTTACGTCTCGTTCTGAATCATCATTAGTCAAATCTTGCATGAATCGATCGATAGAAAAACTCGTGCGTACAGTGTGTATTATAAGTATATTTTGTTGATAGAAAATTGTATAAAATTTAGTTTAGTCTACTCGACATTCAAATCTTGTTTTTCTGAAATATATAGCGATAACAATAATCGCGATCAATCTCTAAATGTGTCTATAGTATGCATATCACATCGATAATTTTATATCGAAAGTTTGGATAATACGCTCGCGCTTATTGAAACAAAAAGTATAAGTATATATGCTCGATATATATGTATATATCTTTCGAACCTGTACCCGAGGAGGATTTTCCTGGCATGACCCTTGAACTTGCCGGAAGAAGTCCTTTACAGTTATTGGCACCCATTCTACATATGCTACGGCACTTATCACTCGGAAATATTGTTTCACAAACGGTAACGAGTTATCTACAAGTAAACTGTCCTGATTTCCTTTAATCTACAAGTATGTATCTGTAGCAGCCTCACTAAAGTTCATTTCAACTGTGACGACGTCCTTGTATTACTTATCGTAGACTACACACTAAATAAACTTTCACTATATTCCGAAGTAACAGGCCATCGTCTACAACAATCGAAGAAAACTCTTATCTTACTTGTAGCGTAAGAACTTTCATAGAATGAATGACGATTCATACAACGTTATGAAACAGTTTTAAATGAATTGCATCTTCCACAATCGAGACTGTAATTAGCTTTACCCTAAACCTTGTATAATTGTGGAAGATTAAACGTATAAATGAACAGTCTAAAGTTATAATTTATAAACAACAGAATGAAAAAGAATGAAAACTATTCGGACTAAATTTACACAGCAATTTGTATGAAATAACTTGGGAATTTTGTATTATCAAGGCTAATGCTGTCGTTTCCTTATTTTTTATTTATTCGACACACCTCCGAGGAACCGCAACTTGTTGCAGAACACGCAACCATATCGAACACCTACTATCAAGAGGGCGTTGAAATCGATTTTTTTTTTTGGTATGTATATCTCATACTCGTGTATGTATATTTACTTATGAACATAAATACGCTTACATGACCAAAATACATAGTTATTCACTTAGTTTCTTAATCGAACACTACTTAATTACATTGTAAAATATGAAAATTGTTGAATATATTCTTTGATGGTGTTAAATTATCAGTAGGTCGTAGTCAATATCGATCACATTTTAACGCTTCTATAACCGTAGGAATCAATAAATATTCATATATATTCTATGTGTAAGAAATCAGAGTTGACGAAATGATGAAATAAATCATTTATAGCGTAAGGCATGATAAACAAAGTTATGTGTTAGCGATAAGAGCGATTTTTATAGACACCACGAAATTATTGATAGCATAGACAACATACATAGGACATACAATACAATCATACTGTGCATAATGTAATCTGTTCATTTGATTCCCCCGCAATCGCATCATCCGAGAGAGGAAATGAGGATGAGAGTAGAGCGTAGAGTCTACTCCAATATCTCGTCTGTACTTGTACAGAGGAGATTCGACGCACGATAGTGGAGCCTTAAATTACTGGACGTTACCATGTGCGATAACACGATTACCAACGGGCAATCCACATTACATGTAAACACTTATATTGTATTTTAACAAAATCGTTTAATTATTGAATCTTCAATAATCCCGAACCAGAGAGGAAGGGAGAGTGCTCATGGCCGGGTTTTCGTGATCCCGTTATAGTAGTGACATCTGCTCAGCCTTAGCATGGCACAGAACCTGGGCCGTCTTTTTTGGATCAGAACCCCGGCCGTCTTTTAGCAAGGAAAATAACCTGGGCCGTCTTTTCTGGATCAGAACCCCGGCCGTCTTTTGAAACCAGGGCCGTCTCTTGACGGTCTTTAAATCGAACGCTCATTATTTTTTTAACCAGGATTAGAACGTACAGCTTAATTGTTTTGTATGAAATATGTAACTGACATGTAAATCGTGTGTACAAAATCTATAATTAATAGAAATTAAGTATAATATTAATTGTAATGATACGTATTTTATTTTTTTCCAATTTTTTAGTTGCAAATTCTAGTTGTAAAAAATGATAAACCCGGAAAAATTCGAACAAAAATACAAATTTTATGTCGACGTTTAAAAGCAACCACATTGAATATTAATTTAATAATGAGCTATTGTCATCAGCACTATCTTAAATTTTTTCATATATTTAGCTACTGTTATTATTAATTTAAAAAATTTTTTCCACCTCAGCACCATAGGATTTTTACTAGATGAATTTAAAAACATAGAACTATTTTTAAATAATTTTACTCGAAAACATTCTAGTTTACTCTTTATTTCACTGTTCTACTAATTTTTTATGCGCTGCATTGCAGCTCTGTTTAACTCTCTTTTACAACTCAATACTATAATATCATCCATATTTAAAGAAGAACAATTTTTTGCGACGACCATTGAGAAAACGACATTGTTTCCACATTTCAGTCTTTTACCTGTGTTCTGTGTCACATCTAGAGTTTTATGGTATGCTAACAATTGCTATTGAGTCGCAAGCCAAACCGTACAAGCGAATACATTCACAACTTTCAGAGGCCTGCCTCCAAACTAATTAAAGGAAGGGTAGAAATACCGTGTGCACTAATCTCTTCAAAAGAAGCGGATTCTAGTCGCTCGTGTTATAAACCTTATTCGATACTTCATCAACAGAGTGATCTTACATATTTCTGTAACAGTTCCAAGTGCATAGTCTTTGTTCGTGAAACACTCTTTGAATAAAATATTAAGTATATTTTTCACACTACTAGTGACCCTCGCAGAGTTGGGCATTATTTTGGATAAAAAATTATTTAAATAAAAATTCGAATAAAAAATACTTTATCTTTATTTTTGTTATTTGAAGGTTCGAAAAAACCCTCTTTATTGAACGAGTGTCAAATAAATAATTTTATTAGGTAAGAATTTATCCGACGAATAAAAATACTTTTTTATATTTGCTTCAAATTAAAATTTCATTTTTTATCTGTACTGTTATTCGAAGGCTACGACTAATTCTTTCGAATTTTAGAATATTTTTCGTTAGCTCGAATAAGCGGCTTCGAGCCCCGTCGACCCAGGCCCAGAATCTCGTGCCACCTCGGTCGCCCAGCGATGCAATAAACGGCAGCCGGGCGATCCGAGGCGAGAACAGGTATATCGGTGTGAAACTACTACCAATCAAATTACAAAACTTCTTTATTTTTCATTATTTTTTTATAGGACTTCCACCAACCTATTTGTGGAGTTTTTCTGATTAAAATGACATTAAACACGATATAATTTGATCTGTATTTACTGGTTTTATCAGTATTGCTATGCAAACGCTTCGAATAATTTTTTTCCAGCTGTAAGCTGTGTTAAAATTTTTCTACACTTTGATTGTGTAGAGTTATACGTGTAGATAAAAGTATTTACTTTGATTGTAATTTAACTTACTTTAAAAATTAACTTATCTTATTTAAATTGAAATGTAGGGAACTTAATATTATATTTTTTTAGAATTGTCTAGTCATCATGTCTGGGTCTGCGTCACGATCGAGTGGAACACTGTAATTTTTTAGTTATTTAGCCCTAAGAGTTCGTTACGGGCTTGGAGACGGGTCTAGAAACGGGAAAATAGACCAGCCCCGTACTCCACTCAATAACAATTGACACGTCGCAGGCAGACACTTAGGAGAAAGGCGATACAAGAAGACCACTACTAATCCAATTACAAAACTTCTTTATTTTTCATTAATAAAGTCTTCTGGTCTCACACCGATATACCCGATACTTAGTGTCATGTTACACTCTTCGGCTGCGATGACTCTCAAGATTCTTTTCCGAATCGTGTCGTGCCGAAAATCGTGTCCTCTGCGACCAGAACCCCAGAACCGTTTACTCCCCCCTACACCCCCGAGATGTCAATGCTGGAGCGTGTCGGCCAGAGGCAGCCCCAAAGACGTTGGAAAAGATTTCTGGCACGAAGACCATTCTTCGGCCGGCAAATTTCTAACCCCTATTCTTGAATCTAGGCGCCCATACAGAAAAGATCGCACTTGTTCAAGTAAAGGTAGATGAACTTATGTCACCTCACACAAACCTAACAGTAACTTATTTGAAATCCGGAAAATTAACACAGGACATTTATAAACATTTATTAAAAATGACCACACCGATTCTTGTAACCTGTAGAAAATGTGGCATTATATAGGGAATAATGAAACTTTAATTGTCAATATCTCGAAAACTATTGAGTATCTGCCCCTATAATGATATATATTCGTGAACAGGAGAACGAGATCTATAAGTGTGCAAAGTTTCAACAGAATCGGTGACCCGAAGGTCGTGGCCTCTCCTTTTAGCCTTAGAGTCAGGCCTCTGAAAGTTGAGAATTCGTTTGCTTGTACGGGCTGGCTTGCGATTCAATAGCGATTGTTAGCGTACCATAAAACTCCAGATGTGGCACAGACCACAGGTAGGTGTGCTGGGCGCTACGTCACCAACGCACTAAAGACCAGAAATGTGGAAAGACTTTTGTTTTTTCAATGATAGTTGCAAAAAATTGTTCTTCTTCAAATATGGATGGTACTATGGTATTGAGTTGTAAAAGGGAGTTAAACAGAGCTGCAATACAGTTCATAAAAAATTAGTAGAATGGTGAAATAAAGAGTAAACTAGAATGTTTCCGAGTAAAATTATTTAAAAATAGTTCTAATATGTTTTTAAAGTCATCTAGTAAAAATCCTATGGTGCCGAGGTGGAGAAAAATAATTAATAAATAATAAAAAATTAAAAAATTCATGAAAGAAAAATTTTTTAAATTAATAATAACAGTAGCTAAATATATGAAAAAATTTAAGATAGTGCTGATGACAATAGCTCATTATTAAATTAATATTCAATGTGGTTGCTTTTAAACGTCGACATAAAATTTGTATTTTTGTTCGAATTTTTCCGGGTTTATCATTTTTTACAACTAGAATTTGCAACTAAAAAATTGGAAAAAATGAAATACGTATCATTACAATTAATATTATACTTAATTTATATTAATTAGAGATTTTGTACACACGATGTACATGTCAGTTACATATTTCATAAAAAACAATTAAGCTGTACGTTCTAATCCTGGTTAAAAAAATAATGAGCGTTCGTTTTCAAGACCGTCAAGAGACGGCCCTGGTTTTGCTAAAAGACGGCCGGGGTTCTGATCCAGAAAAGACGGCCCAGGTTCTGTGTCATGCTAAAAGACGGCCGGGGTTCTGATCCAGAAAAGACGGCCCAGGTTCTGTGCTATGCTAGAAAACGGCGGACGACCAAAAATGAAATCACGAAAACCCGGCCATGAGCACTCTCCCTTCCTCTCTGCCCGAACGTCCTACTTGTACACCACTATAGTGGCGTACCCTTCCGAGGGATATATGGTCTCCCTGGACACACCATTTCAGTGGCGCACCATTCCGAGGGATGGTTTCCACGGACACACACAATGTGCTGAATGTATAGTGCTGAACCCAAGCGGATCAGAATTAAAACGATTCCTTTATAGTATGGATTAAAACCCTAAGATCAGTTTGTAAACTCACCACCGCAGATGACGCCACTATTGTTGCGCGGTAGCAACTGCCACGTTGCAATAAGACGCATTTAGTAAACATTTTGATTAGGAAGGTTCGACCAGGTTCGACGTGAGAAAAAGTTAATCTTTGTAAGCGTTATAGTTACGTACGAAATTTGTTCTAGTTTCCTCGTTATCTTTTTTCAGGAAAGTATAAAGCATAGATATTAATATTGCAATGATTCGTTCACGAATTATGACTCAAGATGAGTATAAACAACACCACGCTAATTTTAAGATAATTTACGGTTTTTACCCATCGCCGTTTGGAGATTGTTTGCTTGGCCTGACGAACACGGACAAGGCCATAGCGTTTTTAGCGTTTGTAAATGACGGCAGTGATAAAGCGTTTACCGAGCTGCAGAATGACTGGCCTCTGTCCGAATTGGTCGAAGACAACAATAACGAAACGGCTCAAGTTGTACAGACCATTTTTGCGCCTCGCGCAGAGGGTAACGATTCTCTGACACTACTTTTGATGGGTACGGAATTTCAAATAAAAGTTTGGCAGTCTTTACTTTGTATACCAAGGGCTACGACTATTACGTACGAGCAAGTTGCTTCGAACATAAATAATCCAAAGGCAGCGCGTGCTGTTGGTAATGCTGTAATGAAAAACAAAGTTGCATATCTTGTACCTTGTCATCGGGTCAAAGGGAAGTCTGGTAGTACCAAGTACAAATGGGGTCCGAAACTTAAAGAGACTATCGTGTCCTACGAAATTCAGGGTAACTGAGGTTTGTTTTCTTTCTAGTATTAAATAGTTATCGAATATCGTGTAAAGTCTGTTTGAAAAAGGGCGTTTAAAGGGCGTTTGTACAATTCATGGAATTTGTTGAAAACAATAAAATAACAATAACATCAAGTTATAAATATATATCCGTGATAAAACCACATATTATATTTATATTTATAATTAGACGAGAACCGGTATAAGAGCATTGCGTAAAAGTAACATACATATGTAAAAAAAGTAATTATTTCATAGCATTTTACATCGACCTAAAAAATATTAGATTGTGACTGAAAATGAAGATGTTATCTACATCATAATGCTAATAAGCGAAGCATCAAGTTTACAAATTCGTACCTGAATACGTATATATAATTATGAATAAATATAAAAGCGAGTCGTAAAAGTATTTTAAAGTACTGCTTTGCGTGATACTTGTACAGAAAAGTCCTATTTGCATTATAAATACGATATTTGTTTACATCGGCGTATAGATATTTCTCAATAAATTTATTGCCGTAAAGTAGCGCGTGTAACGTAGTGTTACCTTTAAAGAGTGTCTGAAAAATAATCACAGAGAACTAGTTACATGTAATCTTAACTATCCGCGCTAGAATTAGAATATGCATTGCTGCGATTGTAAAAGTCTGCGTATCATAAAATAGATCTTTATCGTACGGTATTACAGTAAATATTCGTTACTCCGCAGAGCTCTGTATTAAATAGTAACAGACGATCGGTGATAAAATAGTCTTGTTTCTTTGCTATGTAAGTAACAATATAAATTCATATGCATTTAAAAGTAGATCGATATAGTCGTTATGTAATACATCGAATAGCTCATCAAAAACAATACTTGTAGGTATAAAGTTGAGTGTTTAATCAAGTAATGTTTTTGATGCGAACTATCCTCTAAACTCTAAGCTGTAGATCGCGGTTAATAGAGTCAGTCTCATTTATCGATTAACAGTAATATAATTACGTGTACTTAATTGTCCTATTGAATTCCGTATCCTCGTATTATTCTTATAAAACGTATCAATATTCTCTATCGGCGATAGTCTTTTAGTTGCTAAAAGAAACATGTAAAGTATTCGAAAGTTGTATAAATGACTGTCCGTGAAACAACTGCGAACTATTGTACACAGCCTGTCTAATATGAAAAGTACAAAATTCTAAGTAAACGCGAGGTCTTTTGTGTGTTACAGTAGCTTTTGTGTCTTGCCGTTGCTATTGTCGCAGTAATCGTGCTGCGATCGTAAAGTTGGCAGTTCAATTAACAAGATTCGATACCGTATGTCGAAAAGGAAACTATGAACGACGCCGTAAAACGAATGGATACTGAATGTCGAGTAGCGACATACATATAGTTTTCAATTTCCTAATACTTGTATCTTACAAGGCAGTGGTTGGTGAGAACTATTTATCTACAAAGATGTATCATTGTTATGCATCGTCAAGAAACAGTACGTAGAAGCTTCTTGTTGACATAGGTTCGACGCGTTCTTACTCTATACGGTACGGTTTATTCGGTGCACCCGACTAAAACTTCAATTTTGCGAGTCTATTCAAAAGAGTCGCGATTATTAGGTATAATTGACTATTTTGCTAGTTTGTTAGTTCACTAGTTCATCGATGAAGGCAGTTATAGGTATATAATACTTAGCTGCTCAAACGTGTATAGAAATGCTTCTGGCGAGAGCAGCTATTGTCACCAATATTAGAAAAATGTTTGACACACTCGCGTTACTCGATGACACAGACGGAATATTGTTCCCTGGTATACCGCCAGTTTCTACAACATAAATAACATACGTCCTAGAGAATCCGTGCGCGTGCAAACAACATGTATTATTGTAGACATTGGAAAAAAGATTGTACCCAATATCCTGGACCGTGGAGTTGTCGTAATTCTCATGATTGGATTGTGAGAAACTGGTTTCATCGGCGTCGGCGCAGGACTGGGAGAGTTTCCGTAACACTGACCTAACGTACAAACATTTGATAATATAATTCGTATCGATACACGTGTCTCTCTTGATTGGTGCGAACGGTGCGAATTACCCTTTTTGTAGAGACGCATTCCTTCCTTCTTCGGATCGATGTTTCGAATGCAGTGGTCCCCAGCTTCCTTGATGTAGATCTCTTCGTCGTTCACGATCAATCCGACAAAACATTCGTTCGTGCCGGTGTCGTTTCGCATGGTGTACGTGTACATCACACCTTTTTCTTCCCACTGTCCCAAGCACAAGTACGTTCGTTCTGAAATGGAATCGCATGAATAGGAGCACTTCCATAGGGAGACGTTATCTAGTTCGATCAAATGTTTTACCCTCGTAAAGTTCCCCGGACTCGCAGTCGGTCACTTTGAAGTACATTATCTCGCGCGTGTTGCAATTGCTACTCAATTCAGCGCACATTCCCGACAAGTCCGTGATCATCCCCATGTACTGACCGGTAATCGGACAAGGCGATTCCACGGCACGTTCGATCCCTGTTCCAACGATATTATTAATTACGAATGAGCATAGATGGAAGGTGGAAGTATAACGCGTTAAATCGATCGTTTCGACTGACTCGCTTGCGTCATCCAAACTGGTCTATCCAAGTAGGGATTGTCGCACAAATACGTTTGATAACTCGGAGTCTGCACCATCCCTCTAGCGAACTCCAGCACGTTTTCGCTTCGCTGTCTCATCACCAAGCACAGGTAAAACGCTTGTTCGCTAAAAATAAAATATTGGAAATGCAACAAATCAATAGATAACGTTCAGATGGTCGTGAGCTATTTACCATTGATCCTTGGAATAAACGATGTAACGACCGTTTTCTTCGTTCGAGTCCACCGTAATGAACGTGTAACTATTGTAGCCGTTCAAATCGGTGAAGGTCATCGTACCGTTCACGATCAGCGACTCTTCCCACAAGCCTTGGGCCCACTTTGGAAATCTGGAAAAAGTTCGGAGCAATCCGTACCGTGAAATCTGAAACAAGTTCAGTGGAGTCGCGACCGGGGCGCGATCGATGAAGCCGACTTACGTTGCCACGTGTGTTTTCACGTAGTTCGGCATCTTCTTCTGGTTGGGCACCTTGCTGAGAATCAAGGTCTCGTACCCGCTGGTCGAGTTGTCCAGATTCTGGCTGCAACTCGAGTCGCTGGCGAGAGCCATGTAGGTCTTTCCTTTTACATTATCAACATGAAACAGCTGTAAACGTCACGCGAGTGAACAACACATAAACACGTGGATCGCGTAAAACCGTTCGCAGAGAAAAATGATTTTCGACTAACCCCGCATCTGTACCGTGGCCTGTCCTCGTTGGTCGCGTCGTTGTCCAACAGGGCGAAATAGGTGGATCCGTTCGGACCGGGCCAACTGCCCAAGCAACTGAACGTGAGATTCGCTGAAACGAAAGCACGACATAAAGATACCTTGGAACAAGAATCTCCGTATTGTCGTGAAACAAACGGGAAAGTTACTTTGCATTTCACCGTTGCATTGATTGAAGTGCAACCTGAGCACCGAGCCGTCGGGACAGTTGTTGAACGACGAGGAGAAACTGTTGCACTCGACGGCACGTTCGGATCCATTGTTTAGACTGTACTTGAAATGATACTGTCCAGTTATGGGACAATATTCGTTTCTAATAGGAACGTTTCCGATCTCTTTGGTACCTGTGCAGACGATCGCCTTGTACAAACGGTCGTAAGACTGATCAGGATATTTTAGAATAGGTGTGAGCGTGGGCACGAATACGAGGATGCACGAGATTGCTGCTGGGCTAGGAAAGCTCCAGGGGCAAAGAGCGTTCGGTGCACACGCCCACGCCCGTTCCAGCACTATATACGAACGGAAGACTCACGATACAGAATAGACGTAGTGTTGAGCGTCTCGCAAGAAGCTAAAGCGGTGGATATTGTGGTGTAACACCTGTTCAGGTTCTCCGAGAACACCTCGATAACGTTTCTCGATCTCCTCAGCAATCGGAAGCACCTGATGCACCTGACGCCATCGCCGTACCTGGAACAGAAAGTCCGAACATCAAGCTCGTGGATCATTTTTCAATTTCCGGTCGCGTCTATAGCGCGCAAAACAGTCTAGGTAAGCTACAGCCGACCGAGTATCTGGTAGCCGAACCAACTATTCTAATTACCGGTCTATTAAATTTAGAATGAGGCACCGTTACTTGGAGTACGTAGTCGACGTGGTTCCAAGTCTGGACTATTTCCGTCTCGGACATGCTGTAGACGTCGGGGCATCCTCGAGGATGCATTAAAACGGTCGCGTGCCAAAACGGTATGCGAGAATCCGCCTCGAATTCTCCCCCGAGAGGATTTCTCGAGAGGTATCGAAGCGGATTTCGGCTAACACTCTGCAGACGGTCGGAGAGAAAGCCAACCAGAAAGGAAATCAACGGAAATTCGGTTTATACTAATCGATACTCGGTTAGCGTTCGCTGTCCGCGGAGGAAGAGAAAAGTTACTTGTCCATCAGCAACACGTTATCGCCGACCCTCCTGTGACAGTAACCCCACGCCGGTATAGCGTTGAACGTGATGGCGATGGTGGAGTACTGAATGGGCTGCGCGCCGGTTGTATTGCCGGCTTCCTTTCCGCTCACCTGCGACACGAACTCACCCTGGAATTCCGCGGGGAAGTAACAGCCGACCATGAACCGAGGGTCGTAGCCCCGAAGGCCACCGTCGCTCGTGATTACGGTCGCATCTGAAAATGAAAGAACGATGCTTGGTTAGTCCGATGGACGATATTCAATCTATTCGGCGGATCGTATATCTATTTTTCAAATTTTGGCCAATTTTTCGCGTTTATGGTGTTTATTAGTATCTAATCTGTTGTGGGATGGTGATCGTTGAGGTTAAGCGATGTTGGTTGGGGCCCGTCGAAAGATGGGTGACCGCATATAGATGTGAACCTATGGAGGATTGTAACCCTGAGGGGAACAATAATAAAAGAATAGAATAGAAGAATAGTATCTAATCCTCCGCTGTTTTATGTTTACTCTCAGCCGCCAAAGTTTCTTTACTGGTCCAGTCGTATGTCTGCTCTCAGCCACAACAGCAAAGAACCATATACTGATCTTAATATAAACCTAACGCTTTACCGACCGGTAGTGGCTGAACATCCTCTCTACACACTTCTCACCGACCAAACGACCGTAAATACTTCTCCGACATCGGTTCTGTTTTGGTTGGCGTGGCAAACCGATTAATAAGCTACCGGTCGGTAAACGTCGGGAACAAAAAGTCGATTAATACGTTACCGGTCGGTAAGCGTCGAGGACAGAAAGCCGATTAACAGGCCACCGGTCGGTAAAGTGTTAATACCGTACGTTAGAATTTCCTTTGAGTTCGATCGAACGCGACGTGACGCGACGCGACGCGACGCATAAAATAAATCGCGTTCCAGCTTACTGCCCACATGTCGCGCACCCAACGATCCATGAATGGTCATTAACGTCGGCATTAAGCGGTTACGAGGGCAGGTGCGACGCTGACAGGTGGACCACCATGGAACTTGGCAGCGAAACATAATACGAGTTAGGCTATCGCCTGCCTCCGGAGGGATTATGCTTGCTCACGTGTCTCGCGGGATCTCTTTCCTCGTCGAATTCTGACTCATCGTGCACTCGGCGTTGACGTCGCTGCGTAGATTTCGCTCGACTTTGTTCTCAGAATTGTTCTTGTCGCAGACTAGTGTCGTCGATCATTCTCCGATTCGGTCTAACCTCGGACGAAGACTGCGACACGTGTCGTGAGATCGTGTCGGCGCTCGAGCAGCTGTTTCGTCGCATGTTCGGCTTCTCTCGGAGGATTCTCCGGCCGATCGAGCGGTTCCCAGCAGTTCTCTTCCTTTATCCTTCAATTTCCGTTTGCCACCGCAAACAAACGAACGGCCGGGAACGGTCTCCGCAGGTTCAGGGGAGGCGATCGATGACAAGGGAGGCGAAACGCAAAGAGCGAAGGAGCGAAGGGCATCGAAACAGCGCACAGTGGTCCAGAAGCCCGGTTTTTGTGGCCAAAATTCAATTTTTCAAGGTTAATAGATTAAAAAATTTGTTTTTGCTATAAACTGATAACTAGACATCGGATCTTTATGCATTTATGGCTTATGGAAATGTTAAAAAAATGCTATAATATAAAATTCGAGAGAATTTAACACGATTTTTATTTGCTTTGGATCTACAAAGGCTGTCCCCATTAAAAATAAAATTTTATTTCATTCCACTTTCTTAAAATGTTTCTATAAAAATTGGAAATTGCATAAACATCCGATGTCTACTGATAACTCTTCAAAACTCCTAAATCCAAAATATTATTGATTTTAGGTAATTGTATAATAAGATACGGCGTTCTAAAAACAAAATTATAAAATTGAACATTCTATTAAACGTTTTAAATACCAATTATAGGATATCAGAAAACAAGTTATAATTATGATTTTTTATATGTTAGTAGATGTACTTTAAGTTCTAAATGCCATCATAAACATTTTTTAATCCATAAACAAATATTCCAAGTTTGTAACAATTTAAGCTTTAAGGGTTTAAAAAAAATGCTAGAAAGTGCTAAACTTTGGACTTATTTTTTACGAAAGTTTAAACATTTGTTAAAAAGAATATGCAAAGTTTAGCTGCGCCCTCTTGCGACTTTTAACTCTGTATTAATTTTAATAAAGGCGTCCGAGGTATTTTGACGCGTTCGGGACCTGAACCCGCCTTATCTGTTTCGGCGTCTGTGGACCATAACTGTGATGTTTTCTTAAAGGGAACCTTATGTTCAAATAGAACTACAAAATAGCGGGATTATGAAATAAAGGTTACAGTAGGAAGGTCTCTTTTATTCACGCGTTCTTGACGCCTCGAGGGCCATCGAATAACTGAAAACTAAAAAGGTATTACCCAGATAGCACAGAGACATCTTAAAGACGTCTTTAAGACGTCTGTCGAAGACGTTCAGACGTCTATTAGACGTCTGAATGTCCTACGAACGGCTTCTGAACGTCTCTGGAACGTCTTTGTGAAAAAACTGTACGTCTTAAAGACGTCTTTAAGACGTCTCGAAACAGACGTATTCAAGACGTCCCGAAACAGACCCCTAGTACCACAAAAATATTAGATAGATATGTTTGTCAAATATTGGAAAAATATTTTTTAAGCCCTTTTTTTCTTGTGAGAAAAATATTGAATTTGAATATTGTATACATGTACAAGAAATATAAATTGAATGTTTGTTATAACAAAAAAACTAAATAAATAAAAAAAAATAAATTGAAAGATTGTTTTTCAGCATATCCGCGAACATTAACATTTTATGCTTTATTTATTTATTTATTTATTTATTTATAAATAAAAAAAATAAATTAAAAGAATGTTTTTCAGCATATCCGCGAACATTAAAATTTTATGCTTTATTTATTTATTTAATTTATTTATTTATTTATTTATTTAACTTATTTATTTATTTATCTATTTATTTTGATATATTATTTTGGATTTTGGATTTGTGATATATAATGTATAGTTTTATTATTAAACAATATTTATTGCTAAATTCTATTGCGAATATTAACAATAGAAACGCAATATTAACACTTTATTTAACTTTCCTAAATAAATAAACGTCTATTCAAAGGATGGAAAACTGCGTTATATTGTGTTGCGTGTGTACAGTTTGTAAAGCTTTTCTCTAGCAGTTTAGAATGACTGAAACGTCAAGAAATGAAACGTCTTAAAGACGACTCGTAAAAGACGTCTGAAATGAGACGTAAAAACGACGTCTTTTACGAGACGTCTTTAAGACGTCTTTTCAGGACGTAAGACATTCAGTCCAAAAATGGACGTAAAACAGACGACTTTAAGACGTCGAGTGCTATCTGGGTATTGTATTAGGTTATACTAATTTAAAACATGACATTAAGTATCTCAATGATATTGTTCTATGAAAATGATGAAAAACATCGATTTACAAAATTTTTTAATCGGGCCACAAAATACCGCCCTCTAGATCGCCATAATAATCCTACTGTAAAAAGTTTTTATTTTTTAATGCCAGATTCGTTATCAGCGACTCCAAAAACTCCTAATTACCAACTTTCAGAAAATTATGACAACATTTTGAATTTTGGCCTCAAAAACCGGGCTTCTGGACCATTGTGCAGCGGCTACGGAAGAGAAAAGGGACGAGGACACGCGAAGGGGAGAGAAAAGGATACCTGCCTCGGCACGGCACGGTGGCCGTTCCTCGCATTCCTTCTCGCGGGGCCCGGGCCGTTGTCGCGGAGCGGAGCGGAGTTCTCTCGTGAGCGAATTACGCTCGCGCGTACAAGTACGAGCATAGCATGGTCTCAGGTTCCTGAGAACGAGAGTCGCGAGGAGGACTGTTTACTGCCATGACCGATCCCATGCCACCTTCCTCTTCCTTTTCCTTTTCCTCTTCCTCCCGTTGTTCATCTTCTTCCCCGCGAATGCGCACGACGCATCAGCCAAACACACACTCCGAAAACGTGACCGTCCCTCGTTCACGGGTTTTCCTTTTCATTCCGTTCGACGGTTAACCGAGAGGGGACTAAACCACCCTCCTCTTGTCCCGTCACGATATTCGGTTACCACCCCCGTGCGCCGTTTTCCTATCCACGGCAATCCTCTCTTCCCGTCCTTCAGGATTCATACGGAGAGCTAAAAAAAGAAATACTGGGAAACCTCCAAACTCACGAATAATTTATCGCCGGCGGCGGGAGCATCCTGATACGTTTATCTCGTCGGAGAGATCGATAGTATTCGTCCCTCGTGGAGCAGGCGTTAAACCATAATGCCCTGGATTCGGCTGTCACGGGAGGGGGAGTGGGGCTGTAAATCAGCTCGCAGACGACGGCCACGGACACGGAGACCCTCTCGACGAAGACCCAATCCAATCGATAGAAACCCTTATGTTTAAAAAGAAACTATACGCGCCGTGCGAGAGTGCCTTTGCAACGAGGCAGTCTCGAGGGGTTGTTTCAACCCTCCGAAGACATTTCCGGCGTAGCCGTTTGCAATTCGGCCGAGACTCGTTCGAATCGCCGCGTCGCACGAGGGCAGGATATCGGCTAACCTAACCTATAGGTTCGAATCGCGACGACGGAAACTAGTTTGCAACTAGATCCCGGGTGCGATTTCAAACTCGAACGGGAACAGTATGGTGCGATACCGGTTCACCGGGAAACAAACCGACCCTCTCGATTTTCAGAGACTCGGCTCGGTTCGATTCAGCTTCGCTCCTTTGTCCACGGGACGATTCAATGGCTTCGGCATTTCGCGTCCCAAAACCGCCGATACGCGAAGCCCCCACGATGTGCTCTCTTCCCACAGTTCCTTCCGTCCCTCGTGTGCGCAGCTCCTCGCTCAGTTTGCGGTGCGACGGCGCACAATGGGGTATTTGGCCAGTTTAGCGCGCCAAAAGTCAAAACTTTTAGTTTGTTCAAAATGACTGAAACTTTTTTCTCGTGTACCTGAATATATATGCGAGTAATATACAATAATATTTTTCTATAAATAGTACTATTTAGTAACATATAGACACTTGAAAGTGACATATTCTCGTGACCAAGAGAAGGGTCGAAAAACATGTGTTAAAGAAATGATTCTTTTCACAAGTTTGGTGTATGGAATCGGGATAAAAACATTTCTAGGATGTAAAGGAAGGTATATAAAGTAATTTTATAGCTTTTTGTTCTAAACGCTTCGGTGGTTTTGATAGAATAAACAATCGAAAATGGTACAATTTTTTTTTCAGAAAGTTAAAATGTATTATGTAATAACTTTTTTCTCCGCAAAACACCTCTCTAATTTTTTTTTCAGGTTATTCAGTAGACATTGCTTTACAGAATCCTGAAGAGTTTAGGTGCAACAAAGTGCCACACATGGAGAAATTTAACTTTTTGTTAAATGGGGTTTTGGCCAAATGGGGTTTTGTAATAGCAATTTCTCTAAATCTGACAAAAAAATGTTTCAAATAAAAGTTTAACAGTATTAATAAACGTATAAATTGCAATACAAAAAACATTAAAAAAATTTGTTTAAAAGAAAAAAACAAGATCGCTTCGATTTTTTAAACATTAAACTGTATTTTTGATTTGATAATGTTGTAGCTGGTATTAAGACGAATTCAACGATATATAATATTATGACCTTCACATTACTAATAACGTCGTAATAGTTTTGGCGCGCTAAACTGGCAAAATACCCCACTGTGCGGCGCACAATGGTCCGGATCGAGGAACTAGGGACATTTGACCAGAAAATCGACTTTTCGAAATTGAAAACTAATCAATTTTTATTGCTTTCTAAGCGTCTATAGACCTCGAAAGTGAAGAAATTAATGAAATTGAATATATATTTTAGTTACTACGATCATTTAAAATTGAACGTTTTGAAAGTAGCATATTTCACCAGGCAAAATTGCTCGTTTCGTTTCGTACCATATTTTCTCTTCGTTTTTTTTTTTTGTATGATATGGAGCATCCCTTCCCCATAAGAAATCATATATTTTTTAGTAAGGTAAAGGCACCAGTAGTTGACCACCATGTACCAGTAGTTGACCATTTTATAGAAAAACAAAAAATAAGGTTTGAAATGTTCTTATTGTTTTGAAATTTAAACAACAGACGGCATGGCATCCGAGGTTCACTTTCATCAAAAGTGCACTTATAAGTGCGCTTATAAAAACCTTATTTTTTATGTTTTTCTATAAAATACTGGTGCCTTTACCTTAACAAATTTTTAGTAAAAAAAATGTTGTATATTTGTCAAAGGATATCTTTTTCCCAAAACATCCCAGGCTCTAACAAAGAGGAATATTTTCGGTACAACATCCTTTAAATGACCGTACAAGAATCATTTCCTACTTTGTCCTACTTTACAATTTATAGTTCTTTACAGCTGACAATGTTGCGTCGATATATATTTTCATTCAGCATTACTTTTCATTCAATTAAATTTGATTCAGCATTACTGTTTCAGTAAATTTTATACGGTAATCATTATTATATGGAGCGGTTCTCCATCATGAAAGAACGCTCTTTACTGTAAAGAAAAGAGAGCACAAAAATATTGAATAGAAATATCAGAACTCCTCAAAGAAAAAATACAATTTTTTGGATAGAAAACACTATTCATCAAAAATCCGACTTTAAGTCGTCATTGCCACTGACTGACGGACATTTAAGAAATAGTATATAATTATTAAATATTGATATGTGATAGTACTTCACTATTTTCCAATCTGAACCAATGTGCGGCAGAGCGCCGAAAAAAAAAAAACGGTACAGATTGGAAAATCATGTGACATTTTTGTATAACTTTTAAACCGTATGTGATATTAACGTGCAACTTGAACCAGATAATGTTGAATTGCTAACCTACGGATAAGTTAAAGAAGAATTGTATCACAATTGTTGTTGTTGTTACTGTTACTATTATTTTCATTACACTTTTTATGTTAAATATTTATTAAATCTAAAGCTTCTGCTTCTAATAGCCTGACTTTTTTCGATCTGCAGGTCCATCCCAGATAGCATTCGACGTCTTAAAGACGTCTGTTTTACGTCCATTTTTGGTCTGAACGTCTTACGTCCTGAAAAGACGTCTTTAAGAGTCGTCTTTAAGACGTTTCATTTCTTGACGTTTCAGTCATTCTAAACTGCTAGAGAAAAGCTTTACAAACTGTGATTATCAAACTGATTATTCCATCAACAAAGAAGTGCACAGGAAAGTAATACATCAAAATAAGTAGATAAATAAATAAATAAGTTAAATAAATAAATAAAGCATAAAATGTTAATGTTCGCGGATATGCTGAAAAACATTCTTTTAATTTATTTTTTATTTATAAATAAATAAATAAATTAATTAAATAAATAAATAAATAAAGCATAAAATGTTAATGTTCGCGGATATGCTGAAAAACATTCTTTTAATTTATTTTTTTTATTTATAAATAAATAAATAAATAAATAAATAAATAAATAAATAAATAAATAAATAAATAAATAAATAAAGCATAAAATGTTAATGTTCGCGGATATGCTGAAAAACATTCTTTTAATTTATTTTTTTTTATTTATTTAATTTTTTTGTTATAACAAACATTCAATTTATATTTCTTGTACATGTATACAATATTCAAATTCAATATTTTTCTCACAAGAAAAAATGTGGCTTAAAAAATATTTTTCGATATTTGACAAACATATCTATCTAATATTTTTGTGCTACTAGGGGTCTGTTTCGAGACGTCTTAAAGACGTCTTTAAGACGTACAGTTTTTTCACAAAGACGTTCCAGAGACGTTCAGAAGCCGTTCGGAAGACGTTCGTAGGACATTCAGACGTCTAATAGACGTCTGAACGTCTTCGACAGACGTCTCTGTGCTATCTGGGATGATCTCTCGCGAGCATTCCCCGATAACGATTCGTCTGCAATGGCTCGGTCGAGAACGACCCAAAATCGCCGATTCCCATAGCGGGCCTCGTTCCGTTTGCTGCGCAAATGTTCGATCGCTCGGAAAATAACGAACGCACGGTTAACTTTGGGGTATTGTCCCGGTACGGAACCGGCGAGGAATTCCTTGAAAACCGCAGCGACCAGCGGCCAGATTCGCCTTCTTCTGTTTCTTTTCACCGGCCGTGAAATTGATTTAGCCGGGCATGAGGAACGGGAGATCAGGCTTCGTCTCGCCTCCCCTTCCCACGCCTCGAAACAAGCAAAAGCGAGCCGACGCGTCTATGGCTGTCGAGGACACTGGGCTGGTACAAAATTACAGTGAATTTTCGATATATGTCACCAACACGGGTCTTGCCAGCGTCGTGTATCGTCTAGGAGGACATATCCTGTTGTGTTTACATTCCTCGGTGTCAAAGGCCTCTCGCAGGGTATACCCCGCGGTGGGGATAATTCCGCGACGTTTATCATCCAGGCCTTGGCGACATATTATAGAGGAATCAGTGTATTTAACCGTTTGAGTCCCAGGGGGTATTGAAAAAACACTGTCGAAGAATCCCAAACAGCGCGACCGCGCTTTCTCTAAATGAGAATTTTCATTTTGTAATGTATTATTGCATTCTTATAGTATTGTTCTAGCTATTGTAAAATGTACTATTTACATTGAAAGGAGCTGTGTGGTGATGTACTTGGGTCAGCAAATCTGAGCGAGCGACTTCGACAATCGGTAACGCACCGTCAGTTGTCCACAATGCTCGAAATGTGCTGGGTCTTCTCGACATAAAATCTCAACAGCGCGATCGCGCCGCTTGGGACTCAAACGGTTAATGTTTCGAGCTGTAAGTCGTTGGTGAATCGTCGTGTAAAACACCATCGTCGGAATCGTCGACGTTAACGGCATCGGCATCGGCGTCAGGCATAACAGACCCCCATTTGCATATCAATTGTTCGCTGCCTACACACGCGCATCGCGCAATATTATGCTTCGATAGCGCACCGACTGTTCCGTGCAAATATTATCCCCTTACGGCCACTCAGCCTCCCACGGTCCTCCATCGCCGGGCTCGACGAGACGGTATAGGGAATCGTTTGTGTTCGTATCGAGCCACGCGTTCTCAAACATCGAAGGGAGAAAAAAATTCACGTTTGTCCCCATGCACAAGGCCAGGATTCGTTGCCACCGATTGTCGACGACGACGGTGTACAGTCGCAGCGAGTTTGGCACGAGCGCGTCGAATATCGAGCGTCGAGCGACGCACACCGCTGAGAGACTCTGGGTTTTTCATGGCTCGCGATTCTGGACAATGAACGGAGCACACGCATGCGAACTTACGCACGGGCGACGCATTATGAGCGTAAGTGGCCGCGCGTTCGCAACAATCTTCTTCCTTTGACGACCCAAAGAGGACACGAGGACGCGAGGACGCGAAACGCGCTCCTCTGTTCGCCGTGACGGTGCTCGACAGTGGTCCTCACCAGGGATTGAAAACTGTTACGACATCGGTTCTGGTTCTCGAAACAGTTATGAAGAACCGAAATGATGCTATAACTGTTATGAGAATATCGGTTCTGACATACAGTGAGTAACGAAAGTATTCGAACGCCCTTTAAATCAGTATAACTTTTTTTTTTAAGTGAATCAAACGACCTGACTTTTTTGAGGAGTTAGAAGAATTGGTTTTCCAAATGATGTGTTAAAAAGATTTTGAAAAAATTACAATTGGTAAGAATTACATGAGAAAATAAAAATGGCACTTTTCACAACTTTTTTATTTGAGCCTGTAATGAAAATTTAAAATATGCGTTTTGTAGACCTCTGTTAGTTATACACGTACTGAAAATTTCATCGAAATCGGTCAACGTTGCAATAAATTACAAACGTTTCAAAATGAGAGTTTAAGGGTGAAAGTCGCAAATTTTTGATCTTGCCAGGGAATTTCGCCCTTATGTAATCATTTTTAAACGTTTGTATCTCATGACAACGTTAACCGATTTCAATGAAATTTTCAGTATGTATATAACTAACATATATCTACAAAACGCATATTTTAAATTTTCACTACAGGTTCAAATAAAAAAGTTGTGAAAAGTGCCATTTTTATTTTCTCATGTAATTCTTACCAATAGCAATTTTTTCAAAATCTTTTTTACACATCATTTGGAAAATCAATTCTTCTAACTCCTCAAAAAAGTCAGGTCGTTTGATTCACTTAAAAAAAAAGTTATACTGATTTAAAGGGCGTTCGAATACTTTCGTTACTCACGTATATCGGTTACGGTTCTGGAGAACCGATATTATTTCGGTTCTATAACTGTTATTTTTCGGTTCTGGATTTCGGTTCTGGTTTCGGTTCCGGTTTCGGTTCTGTCATTCTGTATTCTGTATTGTGTTCGGCCTTATATACTGATTATTTAAGTAGTTATTTATTGTTATGTATTATTTAAACAATTTTTTAATAAATACGTTTTTATAATGTTTCTATATTCATTACTGAAATATAATATAATTTATTGTTAAAATAATTGTTTAAATAAATACATTTTTATAATGTATAGAAAATTGTTTGTCTAATCATTATTTAAATACGTATACATTACTTAAACAATTATTGAAATGAATAAATTTTTGTAATTATTATGATATTTCACTCAAGCGTTCCCGGTCCTTCGCGGAACTGTTGGAATTTTAAAGAACGACAACAAAAATTATAACTTCTACATAAACACCTTCAACAACTTAAACACTTCAGCGATCAATTTGCGAAGGATAAGAAATTCGACATTTCATATAATACGACTTAATATATTCCATGTTCTTTGGTTGTTACAAAAAGTTATTTATTTAAATAATTATTTTAACAATAAATTATTATTGAAATAATAATTCAAATAGTGAATACAGAAACATTATAAAAATTTGTTTATTTAAACTATTATTTCAACAATAAATTATTATTGAAATAATAATGAATATAGAAACAAATTTCTGTACATTATAAAAATTTATTTATTTAAAAATTGTGTAAATAATAAATAACAATAAATAACTACTTAAATAATAAATATATACGGCCGAACACAATACAGAACACAGAATGACAGAACCGAAATCCAGAACCGAAAAATAACAGTTATAGAACCGAAATAATATCGGTTCTCCAGAACCGTAACCGTAACCGATATTAGCTAGAACCGATATTCTCATAACAGTTACAACATCATTTCGGTCCTTCATAACTGTTTCAATCAGAACCGATATATAACAGTTTGAAACAGTTATTTTCAGAACCGTTTCAGTCGCTGGTCCTCACTATGATTCATGTACAGTGAATTCTCGATATATGTCCACAACACGGGTCTTGCCAACGTCGTGTATCGTCCAGGAGACATACCCTTATGTTCACACGGGGTACTTTATGATTCACGGGGTACACCCCACGACATTTACCATCCAGACCTTGGCGACATACACTACCGCTCAAAGGTATCCGGAAAATTGCGAAATATCGTTATTAGCATTGCATCAAAGTTATCTCAGTGCCTAAAATAGTGACTAAAATCGATTTTTATTAGTTTCTTGTGAAATATCTGACGTTCTAAATTAAAAATTACGTATACAGGGTCATCCGTTTTTAAACGGCCAAACGTCAACCAGCTATAGAGGACCCCAAATGAAACAACTTTCACCCCTAACACTTTTTTTGATTCGGTCTTGATTTTTAGATAATTGCAAAAACCCGTCAAATATTCCCCCTAAATATCCAAGGAATGTAACGGGACTCAAGTTTTAAGAATGATTTTAAATACATCTTTTGGATACGTATTGTTTAAAATATTTTCAAGAAATCAAGGCCGAATCAAAAAAAGTGTTAGGGGTGAAAGTTGTTCCATTTGGGGCCCTCTATAGCTGGTTGACGTTTGGCCGTTTAAAAACGGATGACCCTGTATACAGGATGAGGCCTAAAGTTTGCACCTCAAATATCTTTGTTGTTTCTAAAGATACGTAAAGTATGGTAAGGACAAAGTTGAATGGTACAATGGGGCTGACACGAAGCTATAAAAAAAATTTTGTTTTTATAGCATGTGCTTTGATTAGGAATTCAGTGACAATAATTATTCCAAGGTCATTCGAAATTTTTTTATAGCATCGTGTCAGCCCCATTCTACCGTTCAACTTTGTCCTTACCATATTTTACGTATCTTTAGAAACAACAAAGATATTTGAGTTTATAAGAGTGTCCGGATACTTTTGATGCGGTAGTGTATACAGGGAGATAACTGTTTATCGCAATTTTTCAGTTTTGAAGCAGAACACGTCCAAGCATGCGCCTCTCCGCCGGGAAAGTAAAACGAACTTTTCAACCGCGAGTGAAAAATAGTTTTGTCCGTTGAAAGGAACGACAGACATTGTTCTCGAGATCATAGATACTTGTTCGGCCACGGTGGGAAGCTCTCGCTGTCACGGAGTAAGCTGAGACACCGTGCGAAACCTTAAGAACCGCAGGAGAGAACCCTGGAAAACTAAAAGCGTGACCCGTAACCCGTAACCGGATAGATATTAGAATAAATGACTCAACGAGAAATGTTCGAGCAGGTAAGTACACACAAGTCTTCCCTTTGCCGGTCGACTTATTCCACCCGCAAGAATCCAGCATGGCGCATCGATTCGATCGGATTAGGTTCGCGAGACGTTACGGCCAAACTTTGCCGAATCCAACGAGAAAGAGAAAGTTTCGCGAATCGTTTAACGTTGGCGAACCGTGGCGGACGAAAGCAGCAGTCGTTTCGAAAGAATTCCCAGAGATACTCGGCCCCGAATTCTTTATGATCGTGCAAGACAGCGTCTAGGGATGCGGAGATAGATCCGGTAATAATAGATCCGGAGGGAATTGGAGCATGGAAAAAAGAATAATCTCTCGTATGACAAACTCGGTTCGAAACGATAATCGCCGCCCGAGGGACTTCGGTGGAAAAAACGGAGTTCGTCTCACGCTATCCGCCATCGCGCGAGAACACCAGGTGGTTAGGGCCAAGACTCTCAGGGGGGTCCACTCATATGTATGACCTTGGACCGCTTTCAAAAGTGAAGAGAATCTCCCTAGATGGCACCACGTTCACGACGCATCACGTGATTAAACGTGATTGGACAAGACTGTTCCAATCTATGGAGAACATGTTGCATGGGCAAATTAACCTTTCATTTCAGAAGACATTTCATGTCAGAAGACAACGAGTCGTAGTATTCCAACAAGTTTGGAAAATCCACACGAAAGAAGAAAAATTAAGAAGATGACCAAGAATCGACGTGGTATTATTATTATTATTATTATTATTATTATATCGTTTTTATATTAAAATTATGTATGCGTCTATATCATAATTATGTATTAATTTGAGATTGTCATTATGTATTGCGTTTAAAACATAATTATGTATTACATGTATAATTATTTATTATTGTTTTAAAATAAAGTATTGTTACAAAATATATGATATCCTTTATCCTTTTTATATCCTTCAGTTCTAACAATAAGTTTCAAGTAATCGTACATTCGTGTACAGTACAGTAGGCATATGTGTATGTGCATATCTGTGTATGTGCATATGCGTGTATGTATATGTGTAGAATTGTATAGCTATATATATAGATTTTAGTACACGACGGAAAGGGAATGACTGTAGATGGCACTGCTAAGGTCCACACATTATACATGGGAGATGACCCTCCCTGAAGACTCTATAGATTCGCGGTAAAGTAGAGTGACCAGGTTACCGACAAAAATAGGCGAAAAATGGTTTCACGACTGCAGCAAAGTTTTCTTCGTCTTTATACGAGAATATTTTTCGCTGGGAAAGGGCTCATGCGCAACAGGAGATTATGCAGACATTTGGTAATATAAGCGTTAGAGGTAGGCCAAAAATATTATGCGTTTTTGGCGTATTTATATCTCCAGTTCCAGGCTAGGTAGAAAGTTGCTTTTTACGTGAGAGTTAGTTGATATTATATCTAGATCACATACAAATTTTGGTTGTCCTCGGTTACCGGGGAGAGCAGCAGTGATGGTGCCAATATGGCTAAAAACCGCTTAACTCTGGTTCGAGATATGAGCCGCTCAATGCACACATCGATTAACTCCACTTTTTGAAAAATCTTAAATTTAAGTGTCAAAGCCCTCGGTATAGTCATAACTTTTTATATTTATAATAACTTTCCTGAATAATAAAGATTAGCACCGTTAAATGGCAAATTTTTTTGGCCATTGAATAATAAGTAATTTATTTCAGAAGCCATTTCGATTAACTCCATACTCTAATGTAAATCGTTACAGTAACGATGTATCTGTTCTGGCCGTGCATCGACGCTTATTTGTTTTTAAACAGCCGAAGATGCTCTCTCCCTCTCAATAATATTCGTAACAAAAGCGCATCGGTAAACAGATAAAAAGAAGCACAATGCAAACGGTAGTTAGTATAGCAGTGATCTCGCACGCTGAATGTTACTGTGTACTTCTTAGTCTTTTCAACATTACTCCCAGATTGTTTTTAAAGAAATAAATATTATACCGTTTGTATGAAATTTTTGGTAAGTGGACACAGCTATTTGTCCAATGACTCAGATTTTGCCATTATTGAGTCATGTGCGAAAAAAAATCAAAACATTTTTTCACCAGATGATTGGTACCATATAATCAAAACATGTGTAAAAAGAAAGCGCCATTTCATCTAATCCAAATGACTCACCAAGATTTTTTGTCAACGAAACCTTTAGAACAGTCTATCATTAACAGAAAAGTAACCGTCACAGGGCTTCCAGTAAATTGGCTTAAAATACGCTGGATAAAGTTAGAAAGGTCCAAACCCTATCTCATACAATTCAAATGTGACTATAATGAAGATACAGAATTTCAAGCCATTAATATAAGAAAATCTTTAGTGGGTAGACCGCAAAGTTTGAAAAATATAGATCAGCCTTTATTATATCCTAAAGGTAGAACTGTGACAAAGGAAAAATGGAGAGACATGATGGACCTGCTAAAATTCATTCCTCCTGTTAAACACGATTACTATAAGAACTTGTCAACAAATCGAAATGACGAATCCTCGCATACAGCTGATGAAGAAGACATTATTTATAATATTGCTGAATCATCCCAAAGAATAATGCCGCTAACATAAAGCTGCTATGAATTAATTACAAAAATTATATTATAACCGAACTGCCAACATTCATTTTTATGGAAAAGCTGTGATAAAATTGTATAATAACTAACTTTTTCTGTAATAAAAAACTTAAAAATGTAAAGACTAAATTTAACTTTATTACTTTCTTCAGTTGCCAGATCGATTAACTCCACCAGTCACATAAAAACTGTAACATTACTGACGATTGTTTGTTGGCTATTCTTTCTTATTAATTTTATATACCGTTAGATGAAAGCTATATCTGCAATTATGCATTCTACATTATATATTTGAATTCATATTATCAGAGGAATTTTTAAAAACAATATACATTACATCATCGCGTTTCTCAACTTTTCGTTTTATGGAGTTAATCGATGTGTGCACTGAGCGGCTCATATACTACTCGGCAGCTTAGTGGGAGCGGGAGGGGAACTTGGTTCGCGCGATGCCGCGCGCGTTGATTATTTTTTCCACGAATAATCATCCCTGCACGAAGATGCACCGCTCGGACACAACGGAAGCGTACGCCCACGAGAAATGTTGCGAGCAGCAGCAACAACGGGAGAACCTGACGAGGAGGCTGACTAACCTCGCCGGAGGGACCGTCCTAAAAAAGAAATCCATAGTCTTGAGGAACAGATGGGATCTGAACACGGCTCGCGAATTCTCCTAATGCTATGCAAATCGCGCAGTGTCTCGCTGCGTGTCTGGACCACCCCGGTCAGGTCCGATCCTGGTTGGGGTAGCTGCCAACCAGGTGAGTTCGACGACCTTGAACCAGGGAACGTCGACCTCGCGGTTTCGATTTCGAATAGATTTTGGATCTCGAACGGTCACTTCCGGTCGCTGTGCTCAAACTAGTCGACAGGCGACTGACCGGAAACCGGTCTGCGCGACAGCGTATCCAGTGACAATAGAAACCCGGCACACGGAAGCATCTAACGTTGCGCTGGTTGTCAACCTCGAGAGAGGAGTCTGGATGCCTGGTGCTCACGGCACGGAACAGACGTCGTCCACCCTGTGCGCACGACACGTGAACACACGGTGCTCTCGAATCTCGAACAGTTAGCTGGACACGGACGCGGGCACAGCAACGCACACCTCTCTCGCTACCTTTCCACCCAGCACTGGGAACGGTCGCAGTCCGTGTTTCTTCATGGTCCGCGGATCCCCGAAGACGATCCTCCGTCTTCAGGATCCAGGTGGTTCGACGAAAGCGGCGTATGCGCGGCCTACCTACATACAATTTCATACTCGTTGCCCCAGTCTCTTCTTTTCTCTCTTCCGTATCAAGTTTCCTTCGTCTTCTCGGGAAACACTTGTCCCGTTTTGCCCGCCCCGTTCTTTGATTCGTAAGCTTTATTGCTCTACGCCTTTTCGATGCTTTGTTCGCGTTTTTGCATCCTGGACAATATTTCGTAACGATGCCTATCGATTGCTATGGGATATAGACTCGTTACCTTTCCACCCAGCACTGGGAACGGTCGCAGTCCGTGTTTCTTCATGGTCCGCGTATCCCCGAAGACGATCCTCCGTCTTCGGGATTCAGGTGGTTCGACGAAAGCGGCGTATGCGCGGCCTACCTACATACAATTTCATACTCGTTGCCCCAGTCTCTTCTTTTCTCTCTTCCGTATCAAGTTAACTTCGTCTTCTCGGGAAACACTTGTCCCGTATTACCCACCCCGTTCTTTGATTCGTAAGCTTTACTGCTCTACGCCTTTTCGATGCTTTGTTCGCGTTTTTGCATCCTGGACAATATTTCGAAACGATGCCTATCGATTGCTATGGGATATAGACTCGTTACCTTTCCACCCAGAACTGGGAACGGTCGCAGTCCGTGTTTCTTCATGGTCCGCGTATCCCCGAAGACGATCCTCCGTCTTCGGGATTCAGGTGGTTCGACGAAAGCGGCGTATGCGCGGCCTACCTACATACAATTTCATACTCGTTGCCCCAGTCTCTTCTTTTCTCTCTGCCGTATCAAGTTAACTTCGTCTTCTCGGGAAACACTTGTCCCGTATTACCCACCCCGTTCTTTGATTCGTAAGCTTTACTGCTCTACGCCTTTTCGATGCTTTGTTCGCGTTTTTGCATCCTGGACAATATTTCGAAACGATGCCTATCGATTGCTATGGGATATAGACGGGGTTTTATGGAGGTTAATCACAGTGGTGAAGGAGAGAAGCGTAGCCGCGGAAGATCGAGCTGGCTGTAGGCGATCGCGAGAACAGCCTGTCCGTCTGGCTCCTCGATCTCTTGGGAAAAACCGAGAGGCAGGTAGAGTACCGCGCCCATCGCACCCACCGCGCCCATCGCAGCCGAGTTCCCAGCCGATTACTCGGACGATTTCAAACGAAAAGGAGAAAGAGGGGAAACCGAGAAACGTGTCGTGGACGGAACACCGGAGCAATCTCGACATCGGTGGCCTCGTTTCAAGGAAATTACGCGTTAGAACGTAATCGTGGCGCAAGGAAGAGGTGTCTCGGTAGTGGATCGAGGTTGCCGGGTCGTCACACTCCCTGGCAACGCAACAATGACCATCATCGGAACGAGCGGAGAACGAGCGAGTGAACCGGAAGCGTCTTTAATTCGCGGACGCCTGCCTAGATCGCCGCCATTGTCTGCAAGAAACGGAGAGACGGTCCCGTCCTGCCTGTCCGATGAATCGCGTATCGCAAATAGCGGATCCACAATTGCAATCCCCAGATAGCACTCGACGTCTTAAAGACGTCTGTTTTACGTCCATTTTTGGTCTGAACGTCTTACGTCCTGAAAAGATGTCTTTAAGACGTCTTAACCCTTTTAGCACCGAACGACGATATATCGTCGTTCGGTGCACTCGCCAAAAATACCAACGACGATATATCGTTGCGCCTCCGTTAGAGCCTTATTATACTCACCACAAGAGATCTGTGTTTAAGTATAACTTCATAAAATGTTAAAATGGTTCATATTCGATGCAACATAAGTGAAAAAATGTTTATTAGATCAACTTTTTGTACCCTACAACTGTTTATATCCTATGTTGTTTCGTGCCGAGATAAGATAGAAACGGGACACGGGATATCCCTCGGATATCCGTCGACACGAGATAGTGTCTTTGGACCGTAATCGCAATCTTTACGATGTTTACGATAGTCATCAGAAAACTCAAGTGGCATCCATGCTTCGACACTGCGAGTCTAAAATCTCTTTCAGTCTTTCTTGATCCGTCGAACGTGCAGTCAGTGTTCAAAAGCCGTCAACGTCTTCATAGAAACACAATTAGCAGCAGAAAATATTGTCAATTTTGTTGCTACCTTTTTCGAAAAATTATACCCTGTTACGAACATGGATGAAGCAGAATTAGTGCGAATTATTGACGAATTAGATATAGCTGAAGAACAAGTTGACAGTGATGACGAATTATTTGCGCCAAGCCGTCGTTGTGATCGCAGGATATATAGCGACAGTGAATCCAGCGAAAAAGAATTGGAAGATGAAGATGGCGAGAGTGGTAGTGTGGAATCTCTCATGAATTTCAGGGAAGTAAATGTGGAAAACGATAGCCAATATAACCCGCGCCCGTTATTTTCGGAAATACCCGGCCCTAAACATTTGCCACGAAACATATCCAAACCAATTGAGTATTTCGATTTATTTTTTACGTACCAATTTCTGAACATGCTGAGATTAGAAACAAATCGGTACGCACAACAGTTTTTCGAGAATGCTGGACCAGCAAATAGATCTACAACATTCACCTGGAAGCAAACGACAGTCAAAGAGATGAAAGCATTCATAGCCGTTTTACTTGAAATGGGAATAACCCGTAGGCCAACAATTTTTAGTTACTGGTCACAAAATCATCGATACATCCCATGGTTTGGTCAAATGTTTAGCCGAAATAGATTCCACTTACTCTGCAAATTTTTTCATACTGTGGACAATAGCACATTAGCACGACGTGATAGCAATGAATACGACCCAACAGCAAAGTTTGAACCTGTCGTTGCTCATGCAAATAGCAAATTCAAATTTTATTATTCGCCAAATCAGCACTTGAGTGTGGACGAATCGTTAGTAGGCACCAAAAGCAGGTCAACACTGACCCAGTATTTGCCAAATAAGAAGCACCACAAATGGGGCATAAAATTTTGGATGCTGGCCGATGCAGTCTCACACTATTGTCTCTCATTTTTTTGTTATCGGGGAGCCAAGGACCAACGCGACAAAAGAGAAATAAAAGAAAAAGGCCTCGCTCAAGTAGTAATAGATAAATTACTCAGTATGAGTAACTTCTGTATGAAAGGATACCATGTAACTGTCGACAATTATTTTACGAGCATCTCCTTAGCAAAATCTCTGTATGAGAAGAATACATTTTTATCCGGAACCATACGTAGTAACAGGAAAAATATTCCATCGCAGCTCAAACAAAAATTGGAAGTGGGCGAATATAAGTACCTAAGAAATCGGGAAATACTTCTATTAGCGTACAGAGAAAAGAAATCCCAGAAAAAAAATGTACTACTGTTGTCAACGCATGGAACAGCCGGAAATAAAACAGCTGTAATTCGAAGACGGAATCAGGAAATAGAAGTTCATAAACCAGCACTCGTCTGCGACTATAACAAATATATGGGAGGCATTGATGTCTCAGATATGATGATTTACTCATATTTGGACGAGAGGAGAACAGTGAAATATTGGAAGAAAGTGGTATTTTCCATTTTCTCTCGCATGGTCTTGAATGCATACATATTATACAAACACAATCCACAAGGAAAGGTTATGACTCTACTCGATTTTATAACCAGTATCATTCAGTCGATCACAAAAGAATGGATGGCTGAAAAAAATATGAATCCAGAAAGTTCATTGGGTCACACATCGAGAGATTCCACAGTCCCAGGTATCCGTAAACTTCCTGGAAGGAAGGAAAAGGTCTGCGTTGTTTGCAGTAGGGTGGATGGAGGGCCTGTACGAAGATCGCGCACAATTTGCAATCATTGCAATAAAGGGTTGCATGGTGTATGCATGAGTATGCATCATTGCGAATAAATGGCTTGTGTAAGTAAAAATAAGGAAATATTACACATTTTTAGTGGACAGAGAACTAACTATAAATATCTATAATAACACTTATATTTTTTTAGTGACGTATTACCAGCTGCACGATCCACTTGGGTATTAGATTTGTCTGACGCTTGCCGTGCATCATAGCGTTATCCTTTCGTTTTGATATCCGACACCAGCTGTTTCATTGCAAATGATTGCAAAATGCAATGTCTATACACTATACTACCAGATATATATAAAGCGATGACCAAACGATGATTTTTTCTATATGCAATTACGTTTTGAAAAAGAGAAATTACTTTGTACGATTTTCATAATGTCTTACATTTATGTTATTCTTATGATTTTTAATAAATATCGAAACTCCATTGGTATCGATTTATTCTCCATCCATTTCGCAATAAGCTGCTTTTTGAATTTTGTAAATATCACGCCTACTTTGGTTTCTACGAGCATTTTCGCAAACCTCTACAAATTCGTCGATTCGGCCCGGTATTCTTCGCCTAGGTACGCTATTTTCGCTCGGTGCTAAAAGGGTTAAAGACGTCTCGTAAAAGACGTCGTTTTTACGTTTCATTTCAGATGTCTTTCAGACGTTTTTTACGAGTCGTCTTTAAGACGTTTCATTTCTTGACGTTTCAGTCATTCTAAACTGCTAGAGAAAAGCTTTACAAACTGTACACACGCAACACAATATAACGCAGTTTTCCATCCTTCGAATAGACGTTTATTTATTTAGGAAAGTTAAATAACTAAATTGTTAATTTAGTACTATTAGAATATATTACATATATATTCGCAATAGAATCGCAGAAACACATCATCTAGTAAACGGCAAGTCCCGAGTTCGAATCCCGCCAACTGCATAAAAATTTCTAAATGTGATTTTTTAAGGTCCTTTCGAAGGGAAAGTGGAATATTCCAACAAAGTGCACAGAAAAGTAATACATTAAAATAAATAGATAAATAAATAAATAAATAAAGCATAAAATGTTAATGTTCGCGGATATGCTGAAAAACATTCTTTTAATTTATTCTTTTTATTTATAAATAAATAAATAAATAAAATAAATAAATAAAGCATAAAATGTTAATGTTCGCGGATATGTTGAAAAACATTCTTTTAATTAATTTTTTTTATTTATAAATAAATTAATTAATTAAATAAATAAATAAAGCATAAAATGTTAATGTTCGCGGATATGCTGAAAAACATTCTTCAAACATTCTTTTAATTTATTTTTTTTTATTTATTTAGTTTTTTTGTTATAACAAACATTCAATTTATATTTCTTGTACATGTATACAATATTCAAATTCAATATTTTTCTCATAAGAAAAAATGTGGCTTAAAAAATATTTTTTCAATATATGACAAACATATCTATCTAATATTTTTGTGCTACTAGGGGTCTGTTTCGGGACGTCTTGAATACGTCTGTTTCGAGAGGTCTTAAAGACGTCTTTAAGACGTACAGTTTTTTCACAAAGACGTTCCAGAGACGTTCAGAAGCCGTTCGGAAGACGTTCGTAGGACATTCAGTCGTCTTTAAGACGTCTCTGTGCTATCTGGGCTAGGTTGTAAAGTTTGAATTAGGTAAGTGCAACAATCATTGGCCTCTGGGAATTGGTCCTTCCCGATATCACAGCCCTTATAGAAAAGAGGAACTTGATCCATCCATCATATCACAATTTTGATAGGCGAGAGGAACTTGGTCCATCCTTCATATCACTGAACTGGATGGGCCGGAGAACTTGGTCAACCTCTACACGAAGTGTTTTGGTTTGGTAATAATATGTTTCCTTTGGCGGTTTCGGTTTCGCCGGGGACGATAGCACTTCGGTCGATTCTAGCTCTTCGGTCCGTCAGGCTAAAAGTCGCGACAATACTTTGGAAGTGTAACAACAACTGACGTGAAACCGAGATCTTTTGTCGATTGCCACGGTGGACATCCGTTATTACGACGACAGCGCAGATGATACGTAGAGTATAAGTATAGACGATCGCGGATCAAGGATCGAGGGGCGTTTCGGTCTCGAGTCTCAGGTCCTGAAATCGGAGGCCATATGTCGCGCGCGTGCCGTCCGGATATTCTTCTCGCAAATAGTCCGCGTGCGCGCTTTTTCGATGCTTCGTTACTCCTCGTCCGAGCTTCCCTGGTGTCGTCCGATGTCTCCCAACGTCCTCAGGCACGCGCACCACTCGACAAACACGAGAGGCAGGCAGGTGCGACCGCGTGTCACCTCGATGCTCACCGACAGATGCCACCAAATCGTATGAAAGTCCCATTATATTGAGTTGTACACTCTCAGACGATTCTGCGCAGAATCCGAGGATCGATCCTCTTAATTTCCGGTCGACGAGTATAGGAAAAAGAGTCTTTAGAAAACAAGAACAGGAGGAAAAATGGACGAGCAAACTTACAACCACAGTTTTTCGTCGAAAAATGCAAGTTGCGTGAAAGATGTAAAAAGATTATGAAGCAAAATGGTACTTATATTAAAACAAATAATAGATGAATAATAATTGAATAAATTAATTATTATTTTAATTATTACTGTTGAATAATAACTCAATAGATATACATCAAAATTTAAATGTACTGAGAGTGAGTGAATGTACTTGAGCTTTCCTTAAAAATCGGCACGAACTTTCCGGACAACCCAATATATTCTAGAGATACAGTGAATTCTCGATATTTGTCAACAACACGAGTCTTGCTTATCTTGGGCCCTCACAGGGTATACCCCGCGGTAGTGGGGATAATTCTGCGACGTTTATAGTCCAGGCCTTGGCGACATATACAGGGTGGAGCATTTTAAACAGGTCACCTGAATAACTCGCTTGTTTTTGAAGATAGGAGAAAATACATTAGACCAAACTTACTTGGTATCGGGGGGCTCATAATCTGGTATTACCAATTTTTCTGTAGATGGAGGCGTCAAGGTGATATGAAGGTCAACTCTATTTTTTTAAACGGAACAGTATATTTTTTTGCTTATATTCTGATAGAGTGTTTCAAGACGAATACAATGACCTATTATGAAGGTCATTCCAGGTCACTCAAGGTCAAAAGAAAGAGAAAACTGATTATCTCAAAGCACACTTCGAATACATGTTATACTTTGATACTGCTACTACAGGTGTTCAAAATGGCGACCTTGAACATGGATACATAGTCTACATCGTTGCAATACTGATGACACTGCCTGGCAAATTTCATTTGTATGTATTACAGAGCAAGCTCTTCTTATACGTTCTTGCATGTCAAGTTTGGTAGTTGGTTTTTCGCGGTACACTTCTGCCTTTAATTTTCCCCACAAATAAAAATCGAGAGGTGTCAGGTCTGGGGATCGTGCCGGCCATTTGTTACTTCCTGATCGACCTATCCAACAATCTCCAAATTTTCTATTTAGAAATTCTGTAATATTGCGTGCTGAATGAGCAGGACATCCGTCTTGCTGGAACCACATGGATTATCGTATGTCCAGTGAAGTGTCTTCTAACAATTCTGGCAAAACTTCTTCCATGATTCTCAGGTACTTACTACTATTTAGCGTGCCATCAATAAAATATAGATCACTGTATTTTTCGATGTAACTTTTGTTCGGAGAAAGTTGAAATGTTCGGAACGATCAAGGATGTAAATCGTGCTACTGGTAAACGAGTCCCGATTAAAGATCCCGATTCCGCGTCACAGACTGCGAGCAAGCGAGCGGAATGGGCGCAATAATCGCGATAACCAGCAGACGCTGCCCTACCGCGATCGGCGCGTTAGAAACCCTGTCGACAGGATGTTCGCTCTTATAATGAAGAAGGAAGAAGAAATCCGTCGAGCACTTTCGCCCTTCCTCCTCTCGTTAGCGGCGCTGCGCTGTGCTGCGTCGTGCTGCATCGTGCTGCGCCGCGCCGTGGGTCTCGTTAAGTGCGAATTAACGGGAATTTCGTCGAAGAAACCTGCCGATAATATCTTTTCTCATTATCGAGCTCGCCACCTAGTCGACTTCCGACTGGATCGAGCGACTCTCGATTAAAAATTTCAATTTTCGGGTACGAGTATCGACTAGGGCTGTTACTTTGCTTCGAAGGTCGAAACTTCGAAACTTCGAACCTTCGATTCGTTTCCAGTTAACGGATAAAAGGAATAAATTTTCATAATTTGTTTCTATATTCACCATCTGAATTATTTCAATAATTTATTGTTAAGATAATATATTTATAATTTGAATTGTCCTTTCGATAGCACATTGTTAAAATAACTGTTTAAATAAATAAAGTTTATAATTTGTTTCTATATTCATTATTTGAATTGTTATTTCAATTATTTATTGTTAAAATAATTTATTAAATAAATAAATTTTCATAATTTGTTTCTATATTCACCATCTGAATTATTTCAATAATTTATTGTTAAGATAATATATTTATAATTCGAATTATCCTTTCGATAGCACATTGTTAAAATAACTGTTTAAATAAATAAAGTTTATAATTTGTTTCTATATTCATTATTTGAATTGTTATTTCAATTATTTATTGTTAAAATAATTTATTAAATAAATACATTTTCACAATATGTTTCTATATTCATTATTTGAATTATTTCAATAATTTATTGTTAAGATAATATATTTGTAATTTGAATTATCCTTTCGATAGCACATTGTTAAAATAACTGTTTAAATAAATAAAGTTTATAATTTGTTTCTATATTCATTATTTGAATTGTTATTTCAATTATTTATTGTTAAAATAATGTATTAAATAAATACATTTTCACAATATGTTTCTATATTCATTATTTGAATTATTTCAATAATTTATTGTTCAAATAACTGTTTAGACAATGTACACGTATTTACATAATTAATATAGGAACACATTTCTATAGAGTATAAAAATTTATAATCTACGGAAATTTTTATAATCTATAGAAATGTGTTTCTATATCCATTATGTAAATACTTGTACATTCTTTAAATAATTATTTTAACAATGAAATATTGAAATAATTCACATAATGTATGTAGAAACAAAATTTGAAAATTTATTCATTTAAACCATTATTTTAACAATAAATAATTGAAATAACAATTCAAATAATGAATATAGAAACAAATTGTACAAATTTATTTATTTAAACAATTATTTTATCAGTGAACTATCGAAATGATAATTCAAATAATAAATATATTATTTTAACAATAAATTATTGAAATAATTCAAATAATAAATATAGAAACAAATTATGAAAATTTATTTATTTAAACAATTATTTTCACGGTGTGCTATCGAAAGGATAATTTAAGTTATAAATATATTACGTTAACAATAAATTATTGAAATAATTTAGGTGGTGAATATAGAAACAAATTATGAAAATTTATTCCTTTTATCCGTTAACTGGAAACGAATCGAAGGTTCGAAGTTTTGAAGTGTCGAAGTTTCGAAGGTGCGAAGGTTCGAAGTGTCGAAGCTTCGGAAAAGTAACAGCCCTAGTATCGACTCGGTGCTACTCGATCTCCAGAAATTCAACGGTTTCGCGGTTCCTACACTCACGAGAACACTGTAGAGAAAAATACAGGCCGTGAATACGCCTCGAAAAGTTTGTTGGTTCGCCGCGGAACGCGAGGATGATCCGCTCCCGCTCGCTCGGAGTTCCGCGCGGTACCATCCCACAAGTATTTATAGTTTTCGATTTTTCTTGCCGGCCGCGCGACCGGAAACCGACCGATTATATTTAGAAAAAGACGCGACTGGAGGTGGAATAACAATTCCGCTGGTGTTCGCCGTGAATCGGCATTGCAAAACAGCCTGCCGGTAGCCTCGTAGCCGCTTCAAAGCGAGACGAGGAATCCTTCGTCATTGTTCGGACTCTGTAAATTTCCGTGTATCCTGTTTCGACGTAGCTAATACGTTCCCCTCGCGCGGAGATACCGAGACGGCCGCAAAACACTATCGTTTTCCCCCGTTAAAGATGTTTACGCGTTACAGCGAAATTATGCTTGTAGAAAATTATAGTCGTCTCGCCGATGCGATCGCGCGGAGAACGTAGTCGGATTTAAAATCCGACGTAGCCAAAATTAGTGGGGCAGCTGCTCCAGAAAATTTCAGCTTCCTATGTGCACATGCGCGCAACAATCAAGCACCACAATTTTCCAAACTGTACAGCTCACAGTCCGAAGCAAAGATTTTTGTATCTTTTTATTGCGTTCAATGTTATCGATAATATCAAGTGGATACTGTGCATAATATACACTGCCGGCCATAAGTGTTTACCCACCTTCAAATTTCGTTACTATTCAAATAATAGGTATTTTATTGTTATGAAAATGTCCGTAGCATTAAATCCTAATTATAAGCCTAATAAAAAACATCCAAAATATTCTGTACATACACAATCAGGTACTGTAAATGAGTTTACAGCTTTTTATGAAAAACGACAATTTTGGAGTTCAGGTAAAGAAACCCATTTTTCTGAAATTTTTATAACGGTCAGTAGGGAATATGAACGCAGGTAATACAGGTATCTTAGTCTTCTCAAATTTCATACTGCATTTCATACTGCATTAAGCTTTCATACAGTACACAGTTGATTTTCACGTGCCTAAAGAATTTTGCGAAAATTTCAAATAATGTCAGGGAGAAAAGAATTATCGATTGAAACGCGCGCTCTAATAGTGTCCCATCATAGCATCGGAAAAAGTAACAGAGAAATAGCAAAGTTATTGAAGCTGAACCCCGTAGAACCGTAGACTACAATGTTAAAAAATATGTGGATGGGTAAACACTTATGGCCGGTAGTGTAGATCGTTGGATTCATCTTAACCTCGGCTATCATATAGCGACAATAAAAATATATCATTCCATTTAATGAAACTTCGATGACCTTGAAATCTCAAAAAATATAACGTTGAATAAATTTTTTTGCCTATCATATTATTTACCCCCCTGACCAACTAATGTTTTCCTCTTCTATCATAAAGAACAAACGAGATATTATAGATTGCTCGAGTTAGGTGAAACACCCTGTATACAGTGAGTAACGAAAGTATTCGAACGCCCTTTAAATCAGTATAACTTTTTTTTTAAGTGAATCAAACGACCTGACTTTTTTGAGGAGTTAGAAGAATTGGTTTTCCAAATGATGTGTTAAAAAGATTTTGAAAAAATTACAATTGGTAAGAATTACATGAGAAAATAAAAATGGCACTTTTCACAACTTTTTTATTTGAACCTGTAATGAAAATTTAAAATATGCGTTTTGTAGATATATGTTAGTTATATACATACTGAAAATTCCATTGAAATCGGTTAACGTTGTCATGAGATACAAACGTTTAAAGATGATTACATAAGGGCGAAATTCCCTGGCAAGATAAAAAAATCTGCGACTTTCACCCTTAAACTCTCATTTTGAAATGCTTGTAATTTATTGCAACGTTGACCGATTTCGATGAAATTTTCAGTACGTGTATAACTAACAGAGATCTACAAAACGCATATTTTAAATTTTCATTACAGGCTCAAATAAAAAAGTTGTGAAAAGTGCCATTTTTATTTTCTCATGTAATTCTTACCAATTGTAATTTTTTCAAAATCTTTTTTACACATCATTTGGAAAACCAATTCTTCTAACTCCTCAAAAAAGTCAGGTCGTTTGATTCACTTAAAAAAAAAGTTATACTGATTTAAAGGGCGTTCGAACACTTTCGTTTCTCACTGTATGTCGCCAGGGCCTGGATGATAAACGTCGCGTTCCCACTGCCACGGGGTAACCCCGGGAGGGGCCACAGAGCTCAAGAGGCCTCGATAAATGTAACACGGCTCGAGTATGTTCTCCTGGACGATACATGACGCTGACAAGCCCCGTGTTTGGTGACATGTACCGAGAATTCATTCTACGATAAAATTCGCGTCCTGCATCGGTGGTATAGAACAGAGCCCAATCAAGCTCGGAAGCCTTTGAACGAAGCGCATTGCAAAACATTGCTCGCCCGTCGGCGCCGGGCGATTTTAATCTGCGCGATAAACGTCTGGCCCGGTGCGCCAAGAGGATCCGCCGATGATCCACATCCGGTGCTCCATTGGTTCTTCTTCTTCTTCTTCTTCTCGGAGTCTTGTTTTTCGAGGTGAACGCGCCAGCAAAAAGCGGCCTTGCTCGATCCCGACTACGATCTTCCCTCCAAGTCTGGATCGGACCCGTTTCGCCCACCATATGGTCTCTCTCGCAGCTTTGTAGGCCTTCCTCCCGGCCTTCCGTCCTTCCTTCTTCCCGTTCTTCCATCCTCCCGTCGCACAGTGGTTCAGATTGGAAAATCGTGTGACATTTTTACATAACTTTTAAACCGTATGTGATATTAACGTGCAACTTGAACCAGATAATGTTGAATTGCTCACCTACGGATAGGTTAAAGAATAATTGTATCACAATTCTTGTTGTTGTTACTGTTACTATTATTTTCATTACACTTTTTATGTTAAATATTTATTAAATCTAAAGCTTCTGCTTCTAATAGCCTCACTTTTTCTCTGTATGATTTTGTTCTAATGCTAGATATACAGTGAGTAACGAAAGTATTCGAACGCCCTTTAAATCACTATATAACTTTTTTTTTAAGTGAATCAAACGACCTGACTTTTTTGAGGAGTTAGAAAAATTGGTTTTCCAAATGATGTGTAAAAAAGATTTTGAAAAAATTGCAATTGGTAAGAATTACATGAGAAAATAAAAATGGCACTTTTCACAACTTTTTTATTTGAACCTGTAGTGAAAATTTAAAATATGCGTTTAGTAGATATATGTTAGTTATATACATGCTGCAAATTTCATTGAAATCGATTAATATACACACGAGCTACAACTAGTTAAAAGTGGTGAAAAGCGTAGATTTTCACGACTTTTGGTCAGTTTCTGCTTAAAATCCTCAGATTTTCTAACATATTTTGATACGTGCCATTTTTATCTGCGTCAGCCGATTGCGATGAAATTTTCAGTACGTGTATAACTAACAGAGATCTACAAAACGCATATTTTAAATTTTCATTACAGGCTCAAATAAAAAAGTTGTGAAAAGTGCCATTTTTATTTTCTCATGTAATTCTTACCAATTGCAATTTTTTCAAAATCTTTTTTACACATCATTTGGAAAACCAATTCTTCTAACTCCTCAAAAAAGTCAGGTCGTTTGATTCACTTAAAAAAAAAAAGTTATACTGATTTAAAGGGCGTTCGAATACTTTCGTTACTCACTGTATATGGATCAGATGTTAAAAGTAATCGATTCAATATGTCTTCGTTTGTGCATAATCTTGAATTTTTTCACGTGTTTCTACATCGTACGCGTTTGAAATCTTTGTGACGCGTTTCTTGGGCCTCCTCTGAAAGTTGCCCCATTGGCAACAACGCATTTTTTGTAATTTATAAAAAAAAAATTAAAAGTTTTAAATTTTTAATTTTAAAATTCGATGAAAATTTTTTTTTATCGAAAAAACAGACAAAAAAGGATAAAAAGAAACAAACGAAAAAAACTCTTCTCCTTGCAGAGTTTCATCAATTCATGCGATACCGCGTCCAACATTAATAGCTTTAAACAATAATAATTTGAGCAGTAGGACAAGGGGGGAATTAATTCTTTCATCATATTCCTGTTTGTTAGAGCCTGGGATCTTTTGGGATGAAGAAGATCTCCTCTGACAAATATATAAAATTGTTTAAATCTGTCATGTATCATTCAGCATTATTTTTTAAATATATTACTATTAGTTATTACTAAAAAAATATATGGTTTCTTATTGCTCTATATCATGCAAAAAAAATTAAGAGAAAACATGGGACGAGACGATGAGGACATCGCAAAGAACTTGAGCAATTGTTCCTGGTGAAATATGCTACTTTCAAAACGTTCAACTTTAAATGATCATAGAAACTAAAATGTGTATTCAATTTCATTAATTTCTTCATTTTCGAGGTCTGTGGACATTTACAAAGCAATACAAATTGATTAGTTTTCAATTTCGAAAGGTCGACTTTTTGGTCGAATAAAAAAAAAAAAAAAATAACCAAAATAACCTAAATAACCTAAATTCTGCGATCCGGACCACTGTGCTTCGTTCTTCTCCGCGCGCAAGATCCTTTCGTAACGCTCTTAAGGGGGGAGGGTCAAGTAAACAAGCGTTTCTTCTCGAATTTGTTTTGAAGAGAGCATAATATTTTTTTATTTACAAACAATTGTATGTTATTGTGTAGCATCTAGACAATCTATATCAATTTTGAGATTATAAAAATATTTATAAATAACTGAGCAGCAGCTGCTTGGATTTGGCTCCTCGAAAATGCGCTGTGCAACACACAGGTCGCTCTAATTATCTGAAATCACAAATCCAAAAGTTTTTCGTTAATATATAATAATACGCTTTGCATGAACCTAAATTTAAAAAAAAAATTAAAAAATTACAAATTCTGCGCCACTTTGAAAAGAAGTCTTCGAAAGTCGAAAATTTTTTTCCGTAAAGAAATGGCTATAAACATTGTTATTTCAATTTTTAAAAAAACTTTTAGGTTCATGCAAAGCGTATTATTATATATTAACGAAAAACTTTTGGATTTGTGATTTCAGATAATTAGAGCGACCTGTGTGTTGCACAGCGCATTTTCGAGGAGCCCAATCCAAGCAGCTGCTGCTCAGTTATTTATAAATATTTTTATAATCTCAAAATTGATATAGATTGTCTAGATGCTACACAATAACATACAATTGTTTGTAAATAAAAAAATATTATGCTCTCTTCAAAACAAATTCGAGAAGAAACGCTTGTTTACTTGACCCTCCCCCCTTAAACTCGATCCGATGATCTCTTCAATACTGAGAAGAAGAATCAGAAGAAACTCAAGAAATGTCTTCCACGTGGTAAAAGTTCTCCTCGACGGAATTTTCCTCGACGCCCGTTAGAATCGCTAGAATCGGCAAGGAGGACTCGCAGCAATGGCAGGAAAGGAAACGGCAGACCCCGTTCCTCTACGTGCGCGATTCTCACCTCGTAGAGTGGCTTCAGAAAGCGTGAAGCCGTGCGTTATGCCTCGTTGCAATCGATCGTCCAGTTATTCGATGGACGAACAAGTGCTCCGTGTTTCGCGTTGCCACCCGTATACAGTGAATTCTCGATATATGTCAGCAACGCGGGTCTTGCCAGCGTCATGTATCGTCCAGGAGACATTTCCCGAGCCGTGTTATGTTCACCTGTTAGCGTCAACGCATTTCTAACGAGAGGTTTTGGTGGGAATGGCCGAAAGGATGTTTATTCCTTGACAGATTTATGGCAGGGCTTTATAATGTCTGTGGCCCGTGAAGCTAAACAGTCCTGGCAGCAGGCGACGCGATAGCTGATGACCGATTTGGGTTTCACAGCTATCGATTGTCTAAGCATTGACTGTTTATTGAAGGTGAGAAGGTGTTGAAATTGAAGGTGACTCTTTGTCCTGAAGGGTCTGGCCACGGAGTGGGGAAGGTTATGCCTTTTGGTAAAAGGACTATGATGAACCACACGGCACGTACCCCAGAACCTTTCGAGCTCCGTGGTCCCTCACGAGCTATACCCCGCGGTAGTGGGTCATTTATCACGCAGGCCTCGACGACATATACAGTAAAGATTCTACTGAAGTCAGTACCGACGTTCCCTACTTATGACAGTGGAACACCTCACACCAGTCGAGAACCGTCGTGTCGCGGCCACCACATTGTCGGCTATATCGGTGTGAGACTAGAAGACCACTACTAATCCAATTACAAAACTTCTTTATTTTTCATTATTTTTTTATGAAACTTTTACCAACATATTCGTGGCATTTTTCTGATTAAAATGATACCAAATATTATATAATTCCGATGTTATTTACTTGTGTACAGTTTCGAACGCAGAGGAGGACAACGTATGGGAAAGAAAGAGACGCAGAGAGTCGCGGCCGGCGAGTACCTGCGACGTTCCCTACACAAGTCAGTAAAAAAGAACCAAAAGACTGACTTCAGTAGAATCTCTACTGTACAGAGAAATCACTGTAATTGCTCGCGGAATCAAGAAATTAGCCCTTGGGTGTAGTGAAAGCAAACGAGAATAGGGACTTTGGAACCGAGAGGCGGGGGAAAAAATCTTGATCGACGCAAAAAACGCGGCGAGGCACAATTATAATGGAACACGTGGATCAAGAGGCAGGAGAAGAGTGCCGGCTAATCGCGTGTTTCCGGTTGACGAAGGTAAGCTGCTACGTGGCGGTAACGTAACGCAGAGCCCGTGTCCGTGCCGTGCGCCTATCCCACGTGAAAGGTAAAAGCCGAGCCCTAATCGAAACCGAGGCTGGGAACGCGACTCTATCGGGATCGGGATCTCGATAGAACCCTGCCTTTCGCAAACTGTTATTCTTTCCTCGGCCGTAAACCCCGAATACCGTGATCCTTGTCGGAAACACGACTCTAATTAACTGTACCCGGCGCGGCGGCGGCGCTACGTTACGCGGCACGACCCTCGCGCACCAAATGACTCTCGGTCCGACGATTACCACAGAGGGTTGGGGGGGGGATATACAGGGTGGGGCACCACATTTTGCCATCTAGATTTACGTCATTATTATTACGCATAGCAAACAATTTTTTAGGTGAAGTTGAATGGTTTTGAGAGGGGCACATTCTGATGGTACATTTTTTTTGGTAGGTGGACGTGTAAAGGACATATGAAGGTCATTCATGTTTTTTTAAATGGAATCATATATTTTTTATTGCATCAGCTGATGCTCCTTCATATTCTTTACAAAAAAGTATTAATTTATTTGTGTAAAAAAATCATTAGTTTAGGAGATATTTAGCTAAAAAATAGGAGATATTTGTGCCCTTTGAGTATGCGTAAAATGCTTTTGCGGCTAATTCCAGCTTGTTTTTCGATTTCGCGAGAGCTAACGGATGGATTTAACGTAATTGCGGCTAACACTACAATTTCTTTTGCTTCATTTGTTATTGTTTTATTACGAATTGCCTTTTTGCGTAATAATTGCCCCGTCTGGTGAAATTTTTTAAAAACATAATCGAAGGTACGGCGTGATGGATGATTTCGTTGAGGAAATCTATTGGCGTATAATCATTCTGCATGTGTAGCACTTTTCCCAGCTTCAAAATAAATTGATAACATGTCTATCTTTTCTTCTTTAGAATACTTCAGTATAAAGCGATCAGAGACGTAAAAGAGATTAAATTTCACAATAAGTAGGAGAGCAAGAATTATCAACACAGAAAATGTAAATATTTACATTGGTAATTCTTGCTCTCCTGCTACATTACCACATTGAATTCATAGTATTGACCAGAAAGTCGAGATTTCCTAACAAATTAGAATTAAAATATCTCCTAAACTAATGATTTTAAATATATGATTCCATATATTGGAATATGATATGGAATATGATATGCTGACATGCTGAATGGAATGATATACTGGAATATGATTCCAGAAATATATGATTCCATTTAAAAAAACATCAATGACCTTCATATGTCCTTTACACGTCCACCTACAAAAAAAAATGTACCATCAGAATGTGCCCCTCTCAAAACCATTAAACTTCACCTAAAAAATTGTTTGCTATGCGTAATAATAATGACGTAAATCTAGATGGCAAAATGTGGTGCCCCACCCTGTATATTAAATTTCCTGGACGATCTTTCGAAAAGCCTTACGATACTTTTACAAGAAAAAAAAACTCGACAGCGATCGAATTGTCTTTGATCCTTTCCTGAAAGAAGAATGCGAGGAGCTTCTTTGGCAACAGACCGCGGATGTAGTCTGACGAGACAGCTGCCGTGGACGCGTGTCGCGTGTCGCATGTCGCATGTCGCATGTCGTATGTCGTATGTCGCGTGTCGCGTGGACACGCGTTTTGTCTGCTTGTTCTGTTCCGTTTCGTGCGAAAGGATCTAAGAAAAGGTTTGAGAGTCGGAAGTAGTAGGTGGTACGCGGAGCCTGCGGCAGATGTTACCCTCCATTACGGAGTATGTGTATTGCGGTGTTCTCTCTCGCTTCCAGATCCTGCGCGCGTACGAACGCGTACGTGTATGTATCGCGCACGCAGAACGACACCTCATTGTGGTCGAGGAGGTCAGCCGTTTCCTTCTTCCTGCACTGGTTTCTGATCCAGTCCCCATTCTCGCTCTCCGGTTCCGCAGCTTGCGATCCCAATTGTCTCGGTCCTCTTTTATTTTCCACCGTTTGCCTCTTGTTTTTCACCCTGGACTGATCGCGTCGTCTCGACTTCTATCGTGGACCTCTTCTTCGTCTCGAGATCAACGCGCTAACCAAGTTCCCCTCCCGCTCCCACTAAGCTGCCGAGTAGTATATCTCGAACCAGAGTTAACCCTTTGTACTCGAAGCTATTTTAACTCCAAAACGAAGCATTTCTTATGACCTAGAATATTTCCGTTGTATATATATTTTTTATGGTGTACAATTTTATGAAAATGGTGCAATTTACTCGTACAATACTGAAGTGTTTAGAAATTTATTACATACAAATTTTAATCATCTAAAAAATATTTTCAGTAACGATGCAGCAATTTTTAGTGGCGCCTCATAGTCGCCATTCGAGTGCTAAGGGTTAAGCGGTTTTTAGCCATATTGGCACCATCACTGCCGCTCTCCCCGGTAACCGAGGACAACCAAAATTTGTGTGTGATCTAGATATAATATCAACTAACTCTCATGTAAAAAGCAACTTTCTACCTAGCCTGGAACTTGAGATATAAATACGCCAAAAATGCATAATTCTTGGAATATATATAGGATCATGTTAATTCTAACCCACTTCCAGACAAGCTAGAAATTTGAAAATTTGGAATCAGCTGTCTTTTATATCGAAACCAACAGGAAAAATCGAAAAACCCGAAAAATATTTTTTTTTTTTTTAATTAAAAGACTATATACGACATGTGGTTGGGTATACCCCATACACTTTGGTTTGAGCCTTTTGCAAATTTCGTTATTTTTGCGGTAGAACGCACCGTTCCCGAGATACAGCCATTTAAATTTTTTTTTTTTTAAATGGATTAGGCCTAACTAACACAGCACAGTTGGGAGAAAAAGTCATACCACCATTAATTACTGGCCTATGGGGCGTACACAGATACATATATATCTTACAAAAATAACATGATATCCAAACCAAAACACTTCGTGTAGAGGTTGACCAAGTTCCCCGGCCCATCCAGTTCAGTGATATGAAGGATGGACCAAGTTCCTCTCGCCTATCAAAATTGTGATATGATGGATGGATCAAGATCCTCTTTTGTATAAGGGCTGTGATATCGGGAAGGACCAATTCCCAGAGGCCAATGATTGTTGCACTTACCTAATTCAAACTTTACAACCTAGGGAACTTGACGTCGGCTTATTTGTTATGTTAGTAATACTATCTAATTTTATTCTAATACTATTTAATTTTTCTCATGCAAGTCAAAATACTACCCTAGTAGCACAAAATATTGTATACACATTCATATGGTATTAAAAAGAGATTCAATCTTTTTTTAATATTCAAATATACATACAATATTTATTTTATATTAAGTAACAAAAATATTTCTTTTTAAATATTCAGAAAATATCTATTTCATGTTACGAGAAAAATATTTTTTTCTAAATATTAAATGAATCTTTATTTCATATTAGAAGTAGAATATTTTTTCCTAATATACGTATAATATTTATTCAATGTCATGAAAAAAAATTTTTCCCGTAATATATTCCCACAAGAAGCAGTGCGCAGAAAGTAATACATATTCATAGTTTCTAATTTTTGTTATAACTTTTTCTTAAATTTGAAAATTTTATTGAATGTTATTTAACACTAGAACTACCGGATGGGTCAAAAGACTTCCTCCTAATTTTTTCTTTTGGAGATAGTGAAATTATAAATATGTTTCCATGAGAAAATTGTTTAACCCCTTGCACTACGCCGAAACTCTGAAAAAGCCGTGCCAAACATGTCCGCCGGAATGGGGAGACAATTAATATGTCACGAGTCAGACTCGTGATATTCAATTTTGGAACAAAATTTTCATCACGAGTCAGACTCGTCAAAGTAGTGCAAGGGGTTAATAAACTTCTCTGTCGAAGTAGATATTTAAACAAAACTAATACGAAATCTAAACAAATCTTATTTTGTTGTTATTATAAGGCAATGTATGCCAGTTGCATTTAGTGCTTGGTCATTCTAGTGTTAAATATTGAATTTATATTTTTCAAATATTGAATTGACATTTTTTAAATATTTACTTTATATTTTTTAAATATCTAGTTTATATCTTCTGAATATTTGGCTTATACTTTTTAAACATTCAATTTATATTTCTTGTACATGTATACGATATTCAGATCTAATATTTTTCTCATATGAAAAAATGTGGCTTAACAAATATTTTTCCAATATTTGAAAAAAATATCTATCTAATATTATTGTGCTACTAGGGTAGTGACAGCGCCGACGCCAAGTTCCCTAGGTTGTAAAGTTTGAATTAGGTAAGTGCAACAATCATTGGCCTCTGGGAATTGGTCCTTCCCGATATCACAGCCCTTATACAAAAGAGGAACTTGATCCATCCATCATATCACAATTTTGATAGTGGAGAGGAACTTGGTCCATCCTTCATATCACTGAACTGGATGGATCGGGGAACTTGGTCAACCTCTACACGAAGTGTTTCGGTTTGGATCCTTCTGTCTCGAATCCAGGGGTTCCTTTTCAATTCTATATTCAGGGTCCTCGAAGCGTGGCTGATATGTAACAGGACGGAGCAACAATTTTTTCCATTTCGTTGCGATAGAACCTTTTACGTAACCGAACGATTGCACCGTTAGCGAGCGCGGTTGCGTCAGTGATTGGCGAAGGTGCGAATCACGAGGTCCGAAGTACAAGACGCGCACGTCCTGGTCCGAAGCTTTTGCGAGCTGCAACTGCGCCGCGATCGATTCCGGAAACGTTTCCTGCAGGCCTGATGCATCGGTGCATCGATCGACGCGATTATCTTGCCGGGCGTTGCCAGGCTTTTCTTCGCCGGTTGATAGAGATTGCGATCGAGCCTGTTGTCTCGCGTGCTCGAGGGTGGTCCGGTCTAACACGAGCAAACAACAGGAAAGGAAGAACGGCGAAACAGCAGATGCACGGCTCTCGAATCGGTTCGAGCTACCAACCAACGTGATCGAGACTCGGTGCCTATGTATAATACTTTAATACATGTCAATTCGGCCGCCTCTCGGACACGCCTGCGCGCGTGTTTCGCTCACGCGCTCTTCTGCACCTTTTGTCGAGCCTACGCGCTATATGACCGCACGAGCTCTCTCTTTTCTGCATGCAACGATATTCCTACGCTCCTTAGAAACAGGGACAGTTTTTATCTGAGAATAAATGTAGCATAAACGTAGATTCCGTTTGATGTTGCAGACTTGTATTACCTCTAACGCAGGGTATGACCAGCGAGGGACCAGAAAGCTCGAAAGGCCTCGTACGCCGAAGAGTGTAACGTCCCTAGTAGCACAAAAATATTAGATAGATATTTTTTCAAATATTGGAAAAATATTTTTTAAGCCACATTTTTTCATATGAGAAAAATATTGGATCTAAATATTGTATACATGTACAAGAAATATAAATTGAATGTTTAAAAAATATAAGCTAAATATTCAGAGGATATAAACTAGATATTTAAAAAATATAAAGTAAATATTTAAAAAATGTGAATTCAATATTTAAAAAACATTCAATAATCAAATTTAAGAAAATATTATAACAAAAATTAGAAACTATGAATATGTATTACTTTCTGCGCACTGTTTGTTGAGGGAATATTTTCTGTATTATCTGTATTTGGAAAAAATATTCTATTTCTAGTATTAAATAAAGATTTGTTTTATAATGAGAAAAAAATATTTTTCTCGTAACATGAAATAGATATTTCCTAAATATTTAAAAAGAAATATTTGTTACTTAATATAAAATAAATATTCTATGTATATTTGAATATTAAAAAAGGATTGTATCTCTTTTTAATATTATATGAATATGTATACAATATTTTGTGCTACTAGGGGTAGTACAGTGATTTCTTTATATTAGGTTGTCCGGAAAGTTCTTTTCGTTTTTTTTTTTTTTTTAACAGGTATTATAAATTGGATGAAACGACAATTAGAAGAATTGGTTTACCGAATGACGTCCAAAAAAGAATTTGAAAAAATTGCAATTGCTAGGAACTATAAGTGCAAATAAAAAAGGCACTCTCCAAAACTTTTTTATTTGAGCCTGTAATGAAAATTTAGAATATGCGTTTTGTAGATCTATGTCAATTATAAACATACTGAAAATTTCATCGAAATCGGTTGATGCGGATAAAAACGACACGCATATAAAGATGTTAGAATTTGTGGATTTTCAGCAAAAAGTGACCAAAAGTCGTGAAAAACTACGATTTTCACCACTTTTAACTTTAACTACTCGTAGCTCATGTGTATATTAATCGATTTCGATGAAATTTTCAGCATGTGTGTAATTAACATAGATCTACAAAACGCATATTTTAAATTTTCACTACAGATTCTATTAACCCCTTTGCACTCGAAGCTATTTTAACTCCAAAACGAAACATTTCGTCCGATTTAGAATATTTCCGTTCTATATATTTTTTTCCATGTGATACATACGAAAATGGTGCAATTTGCTCGTTGAATACTGAACTGTTTAGTAATCTATTAAATTCAAACCAATTTAATAACGGAGAAAATATTTTGAATAATGATACAGCAATTTTTAGTGGCGCCTTACAGTCGCAAATTCGAGTGCAAAGGGTTAAAAAAGTTGTGAAAAGTGCCATTTTTAATTTTTCATGTAATTCTTACCAATTGCAATTTTTTCAAAAACTTTTTTGCACATCATTTAGAAAATCAATTCTTCTAATTGCTCGAAAAATGTCAGGTCGTTTGATCCAATTTATAGTACCTGTTAAAAAAACGAAAAGAACTTTCCGGACAACCTAATACATTGTGTAAAATACGTTCCCGGAATTTCTCACTTTCAAATCCCACAGTGCATGTATTGAGAAAAATTTTTCTGTGTAAGTAGGCAACATTGTATTCAGTTGTTACGCTAAATTTGATCGCAATATGACAACCAGTGTGTTCACGGCAGTTATTTACACCAGTCGATCTCGAGTGTGCTCTGCGATTTTGCGATGGAAAGAATTGTCGAGCAAAGAATTTGCCTTAAATTTTGCGTTTCTAACGAAATTTCTTGCGCCGGAGCGTTAAAAATGTTACAGAAAGCCTATGGTAAGTCGTGCCTATGAAAAACGCAAACATACGAATGGTACAAGGCATTCGAAAGTTTCGATTGACGAAAACATCGAAAAGATAAGAAAATGGTCATCGATAATCGTCGCCTGAGTGTTAGAGAGGTGGCTCATAAAATGGAAATGTCTCACATGTCCGTGCATAACATTTTAACTGCAGTTTTGGGCACGAGACGCGTCGCTGCACGACTTGTTCGCACACGCTTGTCGCACACATCGATCTTGGTACGCGAATTTTTGGCCAAGAACTCATCAAATGCGATCGAACAAGCATCGTATTCACCAGATACGGCCCACAGTGGGCAAAAACGGGCTTTTTCGATTCAAAATCAAAGAACTTTCGATAGGAATGAGGTAGAGCGATGAAATTTTTTTTAAATGGAAGCTGACACTTTGTAGAATATGGGAAAAATAGGGAGATTACGGTACGAACGTTTTTTAACCTTGAGAAAATTCGTTAAAGTTGCACAATTTCAAGAAAGTGCCAGTAGTAATGACAGCGATACGTCAAGTGATTACGAGATGCGAAGTGCTTCATGTTTCGTAAGTAACTCAAAACGTTAAAATACTTCATTATTATTATTTTTATTGTGTTTTATATATGAGAATACGATATACTTTAAAACTAGTGTGTTATCAAGTCATTTTAACGAAAAAATTTCATTAATTTGTGTCACAAAAATCTATTTTTTTCAAAAACCAGAGATCGTAGACAAATTTTGAGAACAGATTTGAAATCAGCGTGAAAAAATCTATGGGAAACGATATATAGCATGTTAAAACAAAATTTTCCGCGCGTATTAGTGGCAAAAACAAAATTTTCTTGAAATTGTGCAACTTTAACGAATTTTCTCAAGGTTAAAAAACGTTCGTACCGTAATCTCCCTATTTTTCCCATATTCTACAAAGTTTCAGCTTTCATTTAAAAAAAATTTCATCGCTCTACCTCATTCCTATCGAAAGTTCTTTGATTTTGAATCGAAAAAGGCCGTTTTTGCCCACTGTGCGGCCCCCTATGACTTTTTCTTATTTCCGAAACTCAAATTACCCCTTCGGGGAAAGCGTTTTGAGTCGATAGAGGCTATAAAAGAAAATTCGCAGAAGGCGCTACTTTCTTCAGCGTTTAAAAAGTGTTTTGAAGACTGAGAGAAGCGTTGGCATATGTGCATTGCTTCTAATGGAGCCTACTTCGAAAGCGACAATATAATTTTGGATGATTAACACGTTGACTGCCATGTCATCCATATGTGGGTGACGGAATTATTTGTCCAGGTTTTAAAACGAATTTTTACGTTAATATATTCATTGTACCAAATCCGATTAGAATCCGTAAAATTCAAGAAAGTTGGAGGACTACTCAGTATCATACATTTAATTTTTTCCAATTTTTATTTCATTAAGTAACTTACTTTGATTTCATGGAATTTTTTAGGTTTCTAGTTTGGCAGTCAAAGCGTTAAGTAAGCAATTTGAGTTTTATTTACAAATTCCGGGTTCTTATTTTACATAATGTATATGTCGCCAAGGTCTGGATGATAAACATCGTAGATGATAAACAAAATCCGTATTGTAGACATATATCGAGAATTCACTGTGGTTTTATATAGTTTCCGGCAGAGTTAGGCGTTATTCGAATGAAATTTCATTCGAATAACCAGCGAATAAAAATTGCGAATAAATTTTTATTCGCTGGTTTATTCGAATAAATTTTTATTCGCTGGGTTATTCGAATAAATTTTTATTCGAATGAATTTTTATTCGAATAACCCAGCGAATAAAAATTTATTCGAAAAGCCCAGCGAATACAAATTTATTCGAAAAGCCCAGCGAATAAAAATTTATTCGAATAGCCCAGCGAATAATGGTGTCGAATGACATCGCGTCATCGACATCGCACGCGGCACGCACGCCACGCACCAGCAACGTGTATGTGTATGAATAAATTTGTGAGTGCAGACTAGAGAGTGAAGCGAAGAATCGTGGCAACAAATGTGTGTGTAAAGATAACGAAGGTCCCAGTCCCGAACCTAGGATCGGTCACTGTTAGTTATCTATTGTATATGTCATCAATCGTCAACCTAGATTTCGTCTCGAAAAGCCTCGAGCCTCGGCCCTCGGCCTCGAGTCACTCGAGTGTTGGGTTCCTACCCGTAACCATAAAGGCTGCGCTTATTCGCAGCATTTATTCTCGTCATTTAGAATAACGAATAACGAATGAAAGTCCCGGGATTTATTCGAGAATAACGAATAACGATTTATTCGTTATTCGCAAGCTACGAATAGTTCTCGGCGAATGATATCCTTATTCGTTATTCTCGAATAAATCCAGGGACTTTATTCGTTATTCCTTATTCGTTATTCGAAGTAAAATTTGCCCAACTCTGGTTTCCGGTCGACCCTCGTGACGACCAAGACTCCCTCGGGCAGAATCGAGCGGCTAGAACAGCTACACTGTAAGAAAATGTTTGAGAATCCCTCGACCCTCGGTTCCACAAACAAAAGAACCACCTAAGGAAACGAAAAGAGATGGTTTCTCTGTCAGCGCTGGCTGGCTCGCCCACCCCTAATGGGTGGGCCGAGAGAATCCCTCGAGCCCCTCGTTCCGTCTTCCAATGGATCCCATAAGCTCGCGCTCACGATCCTGCCTCGACGCCTCGACGCCTCGACGCCCTGATGACGCGGCCGAGGGAAAGGACCGAGCATCGCGGCGATTTTGATAGCGTGACTGTCACCGGGCGGATGATAAACGACTTCCCCCTTCCGAGCGCCAGGCTCAAATGGCGAACAAGTCTTTGCTCGAAGACCGGGTGCTACGATTTGCTCGAGTTTCCTGATCGATGAGCGCTATGGCAAGACAAAACTGCCAGATAGGAGAACAGGTGCTTCGCACGATTATGCCGCACCAGACGATTCTCGGGAAATCGAATTTCTTTTGTCTCTGGACGTCCAAACTAGGGGATATTCTCTCCAAGAAAAAAGAATGGAAACTCATCGCTCGAGATTCTTTTGGTTCTTCGATGATAATATTAACACTTTACCGACCGGTACCCTATTAATTGGCTTCTTGTCCTCGACGATTGCCGACCGGTAGCCCATTAATCAGTTGCCACTGCAACCGAAACAGAGCCGTTGTCAGGGAAGGGGGACCCATAAGTAATCAATTATTTCGAAATCTAAAACAAACTTTGTAGTAAATTCAGGTTTTCATTTCTTAATCTTTATATATACAGCCCCTTGGGATGGTCGGACAGAAAAATGTTTCTTACCAAAGTTAATGAGTATTTAGCCGACAAGAAATTGCAATATTTTAAATTAAAAAAAAAATCGATTTTCAACAAAAAATCAAGGTCGCTTTCATATCTTTAATGGAACTGGGTATTTTTGACTTCATAATATTGTAGTCGACGTCGAAACGAATTCAACGACCTGCTATACAATGACCTTGAAAGATGATATCGCCATGAATCAATTGCCAGAATATTTGAAATATTTCGACGGTACGTAGTAGCAACTCCTCGCAAATAGAAGTAAACAAATGAACGTAAACATTGCTTCAGAACTTAACTCACAAAAAACCAAATTTATACGGAGCCACATTGAAAACACAAATGTTAAACGTGTACACATGTAATTAGTTAATAATTAAATTAAATTTTCGAACTGCATCCCATATTGTGTAACGCAAAGTTCTGTTCTTTGTAACACATTTGCTTATTTGTAGCTTCCATTAGAGAACTTCTTTTTACATTTCTGCCCGCTTTGTCATTTGTTCATTTGTTTGTACCGTCGAAATATTTCAAATATTCTGGCAATTGATTCATGGCGATATTATCTTTCAAGCTCATCTGAAAGTCATTGTATAGCAGGTCGTTGAATTCGTTTTAACATCGCCTACAATATTATGAAGTTAAAAATACCCAGTTCCATTAAAAGATATGACAGCGACCTTGATTTTTTGTTGAAAATCGATTTTTTTTTAATTTTAAATATTGCAATTTCTTATCGGTTAAATACTGATTAACTTTGGTAAGAAACATTTTTCTGTCCGACCATCCGAAGGGGCAAAAAAATCGTGGGGACTAATTTGCGCCGCACCCTGTATAAGAATTACCCTGTATAAACTACTGAACCGATTTCAATGAAATTTGGCACAATGTGTTCAGTTTGGTCCAACTGGAGATATAGGATAGTTTTTATCTCAATTTATAGTCGCAATATTTTTTTATTGCAAATTATTATAATTATCCGTGAGTTCCATAAGTTTCTAACAGATGCCGGTGTATCCGGGTTAGACGCAGGTTAACAGAGACAGGTTAACCAAGAATATTGTGCACCGATTAGCGTTGAATTAAATTAAAATTTAAAATTACAATTAAAAAAATGAATAATTTACGCTCCCTACCTCATTTATAAAATTAATTGTTATATGTTATCAACTAATTATTAAATATACTTGACTATGAGATGAATAAAATATGAAATTCTAATTTTTTGTTGATTTCTACTTAGTATCAAATCTACGAAAATTTTTGGTAATTATTTACATTAGGTGCTTCCTCATCGATTTTGATGACCTTGAAATATGTTGTCAAGGTCATCATTCTGAACAACTTTTTCTTATAGATGTTACCGCCGCTCAGCTTTAGTTTCCGAGATATTCGCAAAAATGTTTCAACATCTCAGAAAGTGATCGGAGTAGGTGTGTGTAGGACTGTGTAAAATAGTATTTCAAATAGTTGACAGTAACTTATATTTTTATGATATTTTGTTGCCTGTAATGTTATTACGATATTCTAGTCTGTTTATCAACATGTTACATATTCGCAATTAAACTACAAATAATACTTTGCTAACTGTTATAGCTTCTCATGTTTAAAATTATAATTTATGATATTAACTACTTGCTCAACTTATTTTCATTGTAAGGAAATATTTGAAATACAAAATAAAAATATTTGATTTTATCTATCTGGTTATCAAAATAAAAATATTTGATTTTATCTATCTGGTTATCAAAATAAAAATATTTGATTTAAAGTAGTATCTTATTTGAACCACATTAAATTATACTACATACCAAATCCAATGTTCCAATGTTTCACATGCGAATACTAATCCTACATTATAAAATACTAATGTAAAGTGTACTTACTTCTGAATCTTCTGTACCTCCGTCGGATCCTCAGCACACAACTATTCACTCACGAGATTAGGTCCGAATATTTGAACAACAATCACTAAACAACACACACAACACACTTAACGAAATTGTGACAGCAGACGAGAAGATGTTACTCCGACCACGAATAAAATAATACTGCCATTTTAACCGTCCCCCTCCCACGGACGCGTGATACGAAAACAGGGAATTCCGGGAAATAGGGTCGGCGCCCCGCCATAATTTGTTTACCTTGGTTTTATATCTAGTGTTTATGGACCCTCAGCGTCTAACCTGCCTAGGATAACCTGACCGTACCACCTCCGTGGAGGGGATCATTGTTAAAATCGCAGTATTATTTTGTTCGCGGTCGGAGTGACATCTTCTCGTTCGTCGTCACGATTTTATAAAATGTGTTGTGTGTGTGTTGTTTAGTGATTGTTGTGCAATTATTCGGACCTATTCTCGTGAATCAATAATTGCGTGCTGTGGATCCGACGGAGGTACAGAACATTCAAAAGTAAGTACACTTTACATTAGTATTTTATAATGGAGGATTAGTATTCGTATGTGGAACATTGGATACAAGGTTTTCTATCATATTTTGCAACGTATATTAACGATCATTAATGATTTGGTATATAGTATAATTTAATGTGGTTCAAATAAGATACTACTTTAAATCAAATATTTTTATTTTGATAACCAGATAGATAAAATCAAATATTTTTATTTTGTATTTCAAATATTTCCTTACAATGAAAATAAGTTGAGCAAGTAGTTAATATTATAAATTATAATTTTAAACATGACAAGCTATAATAGTTAGCAAAGTATTATTTGTAGTTTAATTGCGAATATGTAACATGTTGATAAACAGACTACAATATCGTAATAACATTACAGGCAACAAAATATCGTAAAAATATATGTTACTATCAACTATTTGAAATACTATTTTACACAGTCTTACACACACCTACTCCGACCACTTGTTGAGATGTTGAAACATTTTTGCGAATATCTCGGAAACTAAAGCTGAGCGGCGGTAACATGTATAGGAAAAAGTTGTTCAGAATGATGACCTTGACAACATATGTCAAGGTCATCAAAATCGATGAGGAAGCCCCTACTGTAAATAATTACCAAATTTTTATCAATCGCTTCAAAATTTGGACCTAAGGTTCAAATCTCAATCCCGTGGGTTTTTACATCGGTTACAATGTTTTCGTCTGTATTCGTAAATAATAATTTGACAGTATTGAATAGTTTACTACAATATAATTCAAGGTATAGCTTAGTCACAGCAACGCGTGGCCGGAACCGCTAGTTTATTATATAATCTCCGTCATTATCAACTTATGGGTACCCCTAATATTTGCGGTCGTGTGATCGATAAAAGTTTTAAGGTCGCGTTACTTCCGAGAGCAACGTCGAGTCGCGATATCGACTCAACGATTCGATTAGGTGTCCGGACCTTCCGCATCCCATGAGCCATCGGAACGCGTACGCTTCAGACAAACGTTCCTCGACACCGATTAATTACATAGTATCGGACCCAATCTCCCTTGAAGCCGATCTCCCGCACGCGATGCATTCCGTGCGCTCGATGCGTCATCCTCTACCGTTTCCCGTTGTAATTGCTACTTTCCGAAAGATTACGGGCGACGAATAACGTGCCCGAGCGCAAGGGGCGCAGTTAGGTTTCGGCTGTGCCAGCCACAGACCGATCAAACCTAACCCATATTGCCGGAGGACCATCGAAAGGATATAGCCGGATAAGATAGTCAAAAATGCCCTTGAACCGAATTTTATCGACGATGTGCCATTCGATAGAGCACCAAGAAAAAACATACTGTGCAAAATTTCAGCCCTGTATCTCGATCCGGAAGGTAGTTATGGGGTAAAATCGAAAAATCAGTTTTTCGCCTATTTTCCCTAGTTAATGACGTTTAGAAATTCTGAGAAAAATCTGACACATGTCAAGAACCCTAACACATACTTTGCAATTGGTTTCAGATTTTTAAAGTGAAAATCCTGTTTGTATAAAATCAAAAACCTCAAAAAAATCGAAAAAATGCAGATTTCACATGGAAGATTTAGAGTGACAACATTTATATTTTTACAGTAGCAGTATATTGTCATAAAAATTGTTCATGAATTTTTTCAGATTTTTTGGTTTGGTGCGCCGTTGTTAAAAAAAAATAAAATCTGATTTTTTCCACGTTTTTTCCGCGAAGAACTAAGCTAACCTTAAAATTATTACGTTCTATTTATTCTGTAAGTCTATCAGTGCCTGATCAGGCACCATAACTACCCTACCGATCAAGATACAGAGCTGAAATTTTGCGCAGTATGTTTTTTCTTGGTGCTCTATCGAATGGCACATCGTCGATCAAATTCGGTTCAAGGGCATTTTTGATTATCTTATCCGGCTATACCCTTTCAATCGGGTCGACGACAAAGAAGCTGCGGTGTTCGAACAATGATTCGAAACGTTGTATTTACACGAGGTTCGCGATGAGTCAGGGAGTTTGCTCATCGGGTATCGCTGCCCGTCAATCTTATCACCGAACCTTTCGCGTTTCAGTTTACAGTCCATTGACCTCGCCGGAGTCCTTTCGTCTAGGAACAATGAATATTTAAGTAATCGCCTGTTAACTTCGTTACGACATTGATCCGCGCGAGCATGACAATCTCTCAGATTCTCGTATTGTTGCCGCTGAGAATCGCTGCGTTTTCCGGGGGGGGGGGGTAGGGGGGTCCGTTCCCTGCCGTTTCTACCCCCACTACTTTATGAAAATTAATAGACTCGCTCGGCTCGTTTCTTTCAGTTTCCTCTCAACTGTTTTAGTTGCAATCTCGATAAAGTGCAACAAACTGTAACGAGCCGCATTTTCTACGTACAATACTAATAATAATAATAAATGTACGCGTGGTCCTCGTCGGCCTACGTCAGCCTCCGTCAACCCTCGCAACGACTTAGGATTTAGGATAAAGGTGACCATGGTTCGGTTAGGTCTGGGCCGGTTTACCTGAGAACACGGAACCCGAATTCCTTCGAGATGAGAGATAGCGAAATGTGATTCACCGGGAAACCTGCGATAGATTTTATCTGCCCGCTGACGCAGGTCAATTTTCACATCTCGAATTTTCCGCTTACTTCCTTCATTTTACGCAACTTCCATACAAAATTTCTAACACTGCAACATTAGGTTCTCAACTGAGGTATACACACACAAATATCCTATAAAGATATAGGAGTTTGAATTTTGCCAACAGGAAAGGAGTTTTTGCGCTTTTAACACTAAACCAACTAAACACTAAACTAAATGATTAAATAAAACCGCACAAAATCCAAATAAATTCAATCTCGTCATTTTTATAAGACATGTATACTTTTAAGTTTCGGTACGTTTAGTGTTAAAATTAATTAGGAGCCTATCGCTCCGCAATATCGTATAATTTTTACTTGGAAACGGTTCAGAGATAATTCCTTACAACAAATTGCAACATTTCTGGTTATCCGGTAAGCGAAAAAAATTCTAGTAGAAAAATACAGTCGCTTAAACATCGAGCAACTGAACGACTAGACGCTGGACAATAAAAGGAAGAAAAAGATTGAGAGTTCGGAGGCTGGCCCCGATATAAATAGAGGCTGTTTGATCAATGGCCAGAAACGCGACAGTACTCACGAACGAATGGTGAGGCAGCAAACTCGTCGAACCGTAAACGACGATTAGCCGCAAAGTAGATTTTTGTCCTATTCAGAATCACTTACGACTTACGGGGATCCTGCTTTTTACAGTATTTACACGGACAACGTTCGTTCTTTTTTTTTTTCAAATCTAACGATTCCTTAAAACGTTCAGCTCGATTGTAAAATAAATGCGCGGTGTCAAATATACGGCCAACATTTAAATTTCGAACCACAGCCCGCGTAGAAGCGCGCGCGAGTCTCTTTGGATTGAAATTTCTGAACAAGTCAAACTCCGTTTCAGCGAAAAGTATCCGAGCTTTTCTCAGATTTTATCAAAATTCTGGAAACTGATTCTAATTCTGAAAAGTAAGAAAGCATTATGCCTAGGTTACCAACTATTTTTCCCTTTCGCAACAAGGAAATAGCAATTTCTTATGGAAATGGAAAGCTTGAAATTCTACTTACCCAGAGCGTAGACCACGTTCGTGATGACCAGTAGCACCAGCGTTCCGCCGAGCCTTGTGTTCCTCATTTTTGGATCTGTCACGCTTGCCGACGACGCTGGATCAGCAATTGGAACAGTAAACTTCAACCGCGGCACGGTTCGAACGGGTACGCGATGTCCATCGAGTTGCCAACATATGAGAGAACCGGCGACTATCGATCGGCCGATTAGTAGATCGTTTCGAAGCTTTTAACGTTCTAACTAAGGATAAGGGAGGACCGGCGCAGCGCGACGTCGACCGCGAGATTCCGAAAGCTCGGCACGGAGCACGCCTTTCTTCGGCAAACGCTTTTCTCCGCCTTCTTCTTCTCTCTCTCTCTCTCTCTCTCTCACTCTTGTTCCGTCCCCCTGAATAGCACACCGTGAATCGGACCGTGCACGGCACTTTCCACGGGTTTCAGCTGAGAAGGGATACCATCGAACCGAGCAGGTACCGCTCCACGAGATCCTCTCTTCCTTCCGTGAGATTTGATCGTTTTAATCGCGAGCGATCAAAGCCTGATTCACTTCCGATTCCCTCCAGAGATCGTTGCACCTTCTCCGTGGCGATTGAACCTGTCGATCGGCTGTCAAAACGTGTCACTTTGTCTGCACGGTGACATGAGCGCAGTAGGGGGTTGAAGCCGGTCGGAGACAATCGAGTACAAAGTACCGGCGAGCCAAACTGTACCGCGGTTCGCAAACGAATGCCAGCATTGCCAGTGAAGCAGTCGCTCGGTGCTCTTCCGAATTCCGTAGCCGCATAGGTGTGCGTGCGCTTCTGTCCCCACTCCGCAGCCCCTACCACTCATGAATTTCGTTACCCCCACCGGCGGTGGTCACCGTCGCGTCGCGTTCAGTCTTCTCGCTCGACCTCGCATGCTCGCAACTCGCAATCAGTTGCGCGCGGCGCAACCATCTTCCCTCTCGCCCCGCGCCAAGTTTCACCAAGCCACGCCGCGATGCGCAGTGTGCAGCATTCGATTAGCCATGGTGTTGCGATTTGCCATCCTAATGTCAAGCTTTTTTTGCAGGAATAATGCGTTTAATTCCGTTTCAACGGCCGAAGAAACCATTCGTTCGCGTTTTACAGTTTCCGCCTAGATCTGGAAATGCGTTATTATAACATTTAAAAGCGAATAAAAGAGAAAAGCAATTCGTATCCACCTTTGTGTACGTTCCCTCTTTTTCAGTCTGGACCAAACACGATGATTTCTATATACTTTCCATCGGTCTCGAAATCCGGTGCATCCTTGTTTCTCGCTTCTTTTATCCCCATTGTATCCGGCTGAGCTCGTGTGCGGTCGTCGCATCGCTTCAATTGCATCTGAATCAAAGGCGACGGTCTCATCGTGATACTGGATGGTGTTCGTCAATGGATCCAGCGAAATGGTTGATTCGCGTAAACGCCGTGCCGCATGCGTCGACTCGTTTGTGTACCACAAACTCGAATACGTTTTCAGCGAGGAAAAAGATCGATGGTAATGCGCTCTTATTTTGTTTTTGAATTAAAACATCCTGCAAAAGAAACGACCGTAGCATCCGATCGGTCGTTCATTTACCGTCAACCTATTATTGTTTAGCAACATGGTCATTTCCGGTTTAATAAGCGACTCGTTACTCTTCCATAAGTCCGGAGGAAAACGTTATAATGGAAGTTATAAAGTCCCGTGTAATCTGTGCGCAAGGTCTCGTTGTTAATTACACCTACCGAGCGTAGGTTTCGCGATTTATGAATGATTCGGTAGAGTGAATGAACGTGGTCGACGCATGCGCCCCACGACCAGATTCCATTCCCATTCTGATCCCGCATCCCGCTGCTATTCCGGCTGCTTTATCCCTTTACCGTTCTCTCTCTCTCTCTCCCCCCCCACTCTCCCTCCCTTTGTCTTTCTCGTTCTCGCTCTCTTCTCTCCTATCCCACTCTTTTTCTGTGTGTAGTTCACGAACTAGCAGTTCTAGAATTCGTAAAACGATCTCTTGCCTGTGTAGAATCCTTATCTAGGAGCAAAGGATGGCACGCTCAAAGCGGCAGCAGAAATGCACGGTATTATCGCCATTGTAAAATATTTGTTCAGTCAGACCGGCGACTAAATTACCATTTCGGTCCAAAGCAAACGTGGTTCTCCGGAATTCTGGTAAGACGATGGCGTTGTTACCTCTCCATGGACCCGTGTAATCTCGTGTTTCTCGCACCATACAAGTGGAATTTTGGCTGTAACAACATGCAGATTAATGGAGTAGCTGGTAAAACGATTTTCAACGGTAACAAAATTTCTAAAGGAACAATACGTTCAATATACATTGGGTCTATCGGCTATGAACTGTCAGCTGCGAATTTGAAAAGGAAGAACGTTGTTCGTAGCTTGTCCCGACAAGTTTCAACCTGCCATTGTGTTCGTTCGATGCATTCCAAATTTCTTCTCCTTCTCCTTCTTCTTTGTGACGGCGTGTACCGCGTTGCCGATCTTGAATTGTTTATCGGGACGCTACAACACGAGACTTTGAGCATTATATTATTACATTGAAACGCAACTCGACCGATAAAATAAATCTACGGTTTCTACGTAAGTTCGATAGGCGGGCCGGCAGAAAATTCGCCCGGCGGAAAGGCGGTCTTATTAATTAAGATAATACGAAACGCGATATGTACCAATTACATTGTAATGGGGGAAGGGGTCACGGCGAAGAACGCACCGTAACATAACTGTTCATTAAGAAACCCGTCGCCCACGTTAATTGGTAAGCTGCTGTCGAAATTGTTAACACGAGCATAAAGTAACCTTGATCGTGGCGAGGCATTCTAATTAGATCGAGTCTCACGACAATTAAACGGAGAATGTTTGGGAACGTTTCGCGGAGGATCCTGCGATACGAGAAACGAAAAAACGGGAAAAAGATTTGATTACCGAAAAAATTAGGTACAGGTATTCTTGATCGGATCGTCGCATGACTGTTCTTCAGTTTTCGGAGAGGAAAAAGATTCACACAGTCGTGGTCATCTGGATTGTGGATATAGGTATACGTATGTATATTGTGAACTATCTTCCTTTCTAAACAGAAAACGAAAAGCTGGTGAAACAGTATCAAGACTGCTTTTTATTGTTGTTGTTGTTGTTGTTATCATTAACCTCTTGAACGGTCTACTTCTCCCATTCGGACAGTTTACATGTTTTGTGCTCAAGGCAAACGTCGTAACAGCACTTCTCCGATTTGCCACAGTCGCTGTCCGAGTCGCAAGAAATCGGCGGCGTGTACCAGTCGTAGGTACGTGGACAATGGGTTCTCGACGGCGGGCAATGTTTCTTGGTTTCTCTCTCAGTTACGGACACTTCCGGCCAATGCGAGAGAAACGGCGAGAGTTGATCGGCAACGCCACCGGCAGCGGCACCGATCCAGAGCCACGGATAGAAAATCGTATGCCAGCCGTGTCCGTGCCAGTCCTCCTGCTTACCCGACGGGCAACAATAGTATCGATGATAGCTCGTCCGGCACCAATATCTGCAGACTGCGCCATGCTCCTTCGGATGTCCTCTAGTCGTCGTGCACAGGCAACAGACGAGAACGAGAATCGCCAGCGAACGACGCATTCTGAAACGTTGCAAGGATTAATCATTGATCCTAGTTTTCTAATCTCGGGGCCCCCTTTCGAAATATCAGTGATTATTACTCTACATCTGAGTATGTAGCACCTATCGGTGTTTAGACAGTTGAAATTTGAAAATTTTTTGTTAATCACAATTTTTCACGACGAAGCTGCAACGACAAAGTGAATTAGACACGATAAAGTGTTCACGTACCTATGTATGTGTGTGCTGTAAGTTGCAAGCAGATTCGCGTGTTCACCTGTTTCCGGGCGCATTTTCTCGCATCTGAGTCCGGTGCCGGCGCACGGCCAGCTTATAAGCCGGAGAGAACAATTGTTTCCGAAAATGTGGTCAACGGACAATCGTTAATTATCGTTTCTCTTGAGCTAGCCCCGAGCGTTCTTCCAGAGACATTCAATTAACCGAAACGTCAAAATGTCATTACCCAAGGTTTACTGAAAAGAAGAGAAACATTTAGCGGGCAACGAACAAAATCGCTTTCTACGGAGAGTTACTGCCATGCTAAGTCACCGATGCGATTGCAACGCAAGGCACGAATGTTTGAATGTTTTATGAAACCTTTGCGTTGTGTTTCGGTCGAGGAAGATTATACGGCGGTTTACTTTCTTCGAATTGCGTCTTCGAGCATCTTTGCAAGCGGACGTAGGGAATCATTTTTCCATGAACGTACGTATAGTACGTTTGAATTCAAACCTACCGAGGTACGTGGTACTGGCTCGTACGTCCGTGTGTGTACCCGCGTTTCCGAATGCATTCGATCCGCACCGAGTGTTCCCGAATTGTTCAAAATTCATCTTTGAAGTACTATAACATAAAATCAATCGAGACGACACGATAACATGATGTATTTTGACAGTACAATAGAATTTTTGCCAATTATAATCAAATTGTCAATATGAAATATTTCATAACTCGCTGTCCTTTCTACTCGAGGTCGGAGTAGTCATTGGTCCATTTTGTGCCGGACAAAACTGTTTTATTCAGCTCGAAATAAATCTGAAGAAAACTACTCGATGATTATTTTGTCATTCGTATAAAACCTTCGAAAACACGTGTCTCTTTGTTCTCGTTCGACGAATCAGCGACCATTCGATCGAAATCTGAAATAGCAACGATAGCGATTGCGGAGGGATCCCCTTCTAAATGGTCGAACTGCGTGGTGTAACATTGCGCAACTTTTCTACACCGTCACGTGACTAGGCTGTAACAATAAGATCGACAGAGACGCGAGAACGTATCTTTTAATTTTATTTCGCACAGCCCCTAGTATAATGCCACAAATATTTCCTAATTCTTACGCGATAATTAGAAATTATTACATTGGCAACTCTGTGATGCATAGTATTCGACCAATCGGATCGTCGCATAGGGGAAAGATCGCGTCGCGATTGGCCGATGGAACGCACTGTTTCGACGACAAACCTCGGGTCCGATTCTCAACGAGCATTCCCATACGGACGTCGAGTTTCTGAAAGGCGGTTCTATAGAAGCGTGTTCGTTCGATGGATAACGAAGAACAGTCACGGATGGTTACGAGGCGTCCTATCAGACGGAGTGTATCTCGGTAACGAGCGAATCAGAAAAATCTCCCGTATAGTAGGACAACGTTCTCGCCACAGAGTCTCCGTGTTGCGCAGCGAGAATAGAATGCGAGCGTACCGTTTCGAGAAGGGCACGTCTCGTCGAAAGATGCGAAGCAGTTAACAGTGTGGTTTTGGCGAGTGTGTGTTTCCTTTTGTCCGATCCTCTTATCTAAACGGTAGACACATATATGAGCGCGTGTAGACGAGTAGCCAGTGCGGTGCACTCGGCGCAGTAAAAAATCGTTCGGAACGAGTGTGTGTCCTCGAGGGATATTGTGTGCCGTGTACCCGTGTACCGTGTATACCGTGTACCCCGTGTACCGTGTGTGTCGCGGCACGGTCTTACATCCGAAGGTCGTGGACATTCGCACGATTATTCGAGAAGCTTGTGCTCGGGGCCCGTGACAAACGGCACGTTACGAAAAGGTTAAAAGGGAAAGGTGGACGATCCTCCTTGGAAAGCCTCGGTAAAATGGCGGTGATCGGTACTCCGATTGGCGCTAACCGATAGAAGAGGATCGCGTCTCCCGTTCACGCTACTCACGAATTTTGTTTTGATCCAGTCGCATTGATATCCTCGATTCGGACCGGTCGATTTCTTGTGTATTCTCTCTCTCGCGCGATATCATTTTGCTTTCGTTCCCCTCTCGTCCCCTGTCCTCCCCCCCTCCCCCGCCGCCCCTCTCCTTGTTTTTAACCATAACTACGGGGAAAATCTCGAACGGCGTCCTATAGAAGAAATATATACTATCGTTATCCAGCCGGAGGACGATCGAGGTGGCAAGGACCACCGACGGAACGGTTTTCAACGACCGCGATGCCGCATCGTTCTATCCTCGGGTTTGTCGAACGGCCGAACGACAAGGACAACTCTATCGAATCCTCGTTGGTCTATCTGTAGGTGAGCCTTTTCTACTTATTTTCACATATTCCGCCTGTTCCTCCTGTTCCGCCTATTCCGCCTCTAGGTACACTGCCATTTTTGACTTTTCTGCCACGAGCGCATCCCTCAATTTTCACCTGTCCGATCTATCTCTCTGCGCCACGGTCATTTCTTTCTTTCGATACTTCTACGCCGAGCGGATGAATTGTCAGACCTGATCGGGATTTCACCATGAAATCATTCTTTATTCTTGTCTTCTCCTTTGTTGTTATTTTGTGCATTTCAAGAGAGAAAGAGAAAGAGAGAGAGTGAGTGCGCGAGCGAGAAAGAGCGAGGGGTAGAAAGAGAGAAAAAATTGAGAGAGATAGAGAGAGCGAGTGCGAGAGCAACGTCTAAGTTAGGTTAGGCTTCTGAAACCGATGACTCTGCATCTTAACCGAGTAACGAGACTGTTTTCATTCCTGTTGCCCTTCTAACGGTTCTCTACGGAAGAAGAACAACGAGAAGAACCGCGGAGACATTCGGGAAGCTTTCTTAGACTTTTCATGGAAGCACTCCTTATTTATCCTGCTTTTTTCCGCGTCCGAGGTCACCGATGCATTTCCGTACGCAGCCTTTTTTAAAATAACTATGCGCGACGTCGACGATACGTTTTATCGTGGTTTCGCGTGTTTAACCTGTTAATCGTCGGACACGATTTCATTATTTCGTTCTCGAATTGTACGGTAATATTTATAACCAAAGAAAATTCGATCGTGTACGATTGCAGCGGGAGATAAAGCGTTTAGAAAAATTTCTATCTAGATTTATTTTTGCTGATACAAAGTGCACGACCGAAAAATTATCCGCTAATCAGGCGAACTACATACATCGTGTCGCAACATATCTCGCTCATGATGCAATTCTTTTTTTAACCAATAAGAATTCCTAATTTCTTTCACTGTACATGTGGAAAAAATATTGTCATTCATTATTTCCTGGTTTCGACGGACAACGCGATATTTTATTTGTTGGTTAAACATGACCCATACTCTGGTAGAAGGCAACGCATTTGCGGAATAATTCGATATCGATAATTTATTGGTTATGCTTAAAGATAATTGGAGCAACAGCTGAAATTGGTTAGCCAGACTCTTTTCGGTTCCGGTAATTATTTTTACCAAATTTTGTTTAAGAAATCGTATTCTGAATGTATATGGGAAAACTGTAGCTTCATTCTTAGCTGTTGTATTACCTTTGCGTACCAAATATGGAACATTCGAGTAATCGTCCAAGGACTGATAGAACATTTCTTTTATCTTAATATATAAATTATTTAACAGTATAATTACTTTTTTCAGATCTTGAAATTATAAGGGAAACTCTCATCTGCTAAAATGAAAATTGACAGAAGCAGATTGAAAAAGTGCATTTCTGAGGCGGTAAGGGACAGTTGTGTCGATTAACATTCCTATAATTCAGTAGAAGTTGAATACCGTTTTAACGTATCTTCTTAAATTCCAGCCGGCAGAATGTCAGGCCCTCATAAACAAGCTGCGCTCGTGCTCCCATGCAGAATTGCTGGAGGAGCTGAAGCAGATAGATGCATGGACCTTTGGAAAATGTGAACTGTTCCATTGGATCGATGTATTGGATCTTAATGACAGTATTTTGGAGGAGGCTGCAGCAAGGAGTCCAGATAATCCATGGGAATTGGCCTGTGATCTCCCTCAGAACAGAGAGGTATGGTTAGAATTCTTAAAATTTTATGTAGACTTTTATATTGATCCCACATTTTTGTTTGAAACAGGCTAAAGAACTTCTACTCTGGATTCTTCACTTCACCACGTTATTGATTGAACACTCATTCTCGCGACATTTGTACAACAGTATGGAGCATCTGGTGTCCTTGTTATCGAGTTGTGATATGCACGTTGTTCTTGGTGTACTAAATCTTCTTTACATGTTTAGTAAACGCAGTAATTTTATTACTCGTTTAAATAGCGACAAAAGACAAGCTTTAATAAGTAGACTCAATCATTTGGCTGAGGTTAGTCTGCTCTTTCTTGACAACGAATTTCAAATTAGGAAATGCGAACACTCAGCGAATTTATTTTCTTTTATAGAGCTGGGGTGGTAAAGAAAATGGATTTGGTTTGGCAGAATGTTGTAAAGAATTCCCAGACAAGGTAATTAGAATTTCACGGAAACGTTACACTCGAACATCCTGTTTAATGTAATAATGTTACTGGTCATTTTTCATGCTTCAGCCCCTTCCAGCGAGTGCTACGACATTACATTTCGAATTCTATGCAGAAAACCCAACCACCGATGCATCGGGTACCACGCAAGCCACTGGTACCAAAAAGATTGGTCAAACAAATTTTGTAACGTATATACACATCGAGAATGTGGATAAACTTGGTAAAACACCGGCACAAATAATGAACGATTTGTTAAAAGTTTATAACGTACCACAAGATCGACAGGTAAATAAATACGATGAAAACAAGAGAGAATACAAGAAACAATAAGAAAAATCGTAAACTATCGAATGTATTTGTGTTTACAGATGGCGCTTTTCACCCACATAAGATTGGCACATAGTTTTTCCGATTACCGAAGACGTTTGCAATGCGTGCAAGCTCGGCTGCAGGCATTGTCGGTACTTGTATATAGTAATGCACTTCAGGAAAATGCGGATAGTTTGCTTCATGCTGGGCTTTTAGAAGAATTAGTCGAATTAATGGAACTTCCACATGCACACCTTGTTGAAATGCGTGCCGCGGCATTGCGGACTCTTACTAGTATCATTCACTTGGATCGCAATCCAAATTTTCCCAAGTATGAAAAGACTCGATTCTCTCTGCAACGATTCTCCGATTCTGTTGGCTCGACAACCGATTGATTACAATGTAATTACACTTTCAGAAAACCCGGCTCAAGGTTAAACATGATAATCGACGTTACCGGAGCAAGTTCGTATCACGGATTTTTCCCTGTATCGATTCGCACATGTATCTCACAGTTAACTTCTCCACCACCGGACGGACCACCCTTTCCACTGCAACTTGCGACAGCATTGTTTAGCTTTCTTTATCACTTGTCCAGCTACGAAGCTGGCGGAGATGCTCTTATTAGTTGCGGAATGATGGAGAGCTTGTTAAAAATTATGAATTGGCCTGGAACCGAGCTAGAACATATAACGGTAAGATCCATCTTTGATCTTTGGTTTCGTCAACGGACAATCATAATCCTTTCCTAACGAACAACCCACTCTCAATAATTGACGAACGTTTTTCAGTTCGGCACCAGGGCTGTTCGTGTGATAGACCTGATGACGAATATAGACATGCAAGTATTTCAAGCACACAATGGCCTAGCGAGTTTTATCAATCGCATCGATATGGAGGTGAACGTTTGCAGAAAGGAACAACCGTTCGAAATAGAACCGTACAGTTACCCCGATAATCCGCAGTCGTCTCGCGAAAGATCCATAGAAAGGGACGAAGAATCCGCGTCGTCGCGCCGTTTGAACGAGCCGTTCGACGAACGCGAGGAGTCCTCGAATCCAATGGAATTCTCGGAGGATGAGAACATGACCTCCAAAACGGAGGACAAAAACGAACAAACACCGGATTATTCTGCCATGAAGACCGGGAAGACGTGTCTGCCACAGCGTGCTGCGCTTCTGAAGTCCATGTTGAACTTTGTCAAGAAAACCATCCAAGATCCGCACTTTTCCGACAGCATCAGGCACATTATGGAGGGCACTTTGCCCTCCTCTCTGAAACACATCATCAGCAATTCGGAGTATTACGGGCCTTCGCTGTTTCTGCTTGCCACGGATGTCGTGACAGTCTACGTTTTCCAAGAACCGTCGTTACTGTCTTCCTTGCAGGATAACGGATTGACCGATATCGTACTGCACGCTCTACTTATCAAAGAAGTAAGTCGGCAGAGCAGAATTATGTGTATAGACGTGGATCGATCCTTCCTGCGCGATAACAATTCTATAGTGTCGATTCTACACAGGTTCCTGCGACCAGAGAAGTTCTTGGCTCGTTACCTAACGTGTTCAGCGCTCTATGCTTGAATCAACGCGGATTAGAATCGTTCGTGAAACGACGACCATTCGGTCGACTGTTTAAAGTATTATTGTCGCCGATCTACCTCTCCGCGATGAGAAGACGCCGAAGCGCGGACCCTTTGGGGGATACGGCTACCAATTTGGGCAACGCGATGGACGAGTTAATGAGACACCAACCCGGATTGAAGGTTGACGCGGTCGCTGCCATCATAAAAGTAATAAATCGTTTGTTTTACAAGATCGCGATAGATTAACCCTTAAGTGGACTTGAGCGAGACTACATTGTCAGGATAAATTGAACTATAAGTAGGATTAAGATTGTTTTAGCGGCAGCTCGTCCACTTAAAGGTTCACCGTCGAGACCAGTAGTTATAACTAGAATGTTTGCAAATCTGTTCAGTTGCTGGAGAAACTATGCGTCCTGGGCTGCGATCCTCGGTACGTTTGTTTACGGGCCGCAAGTAAGTCCGACAATTCACCATCGAACTCGGCCTCCGGTAGTCGTCAGTCTTCTGGTCAGTCGGTCGGAGTCGGAGTCGGAGACTCTCGTGGCGGAGGTGGTGGCGGAGGTGGAAGTAGTAGCGACGAGGAGGAAGAGGACGAAGAAGAAGCGAGCACGAGCTCTCATCCTCAGCGCGAAGAGCAGCCTTCGCCGTCGCCAGCTCAGCCTGGACCGCCCCCGCAGCCTAGGGAAAAAACACCAATAGCTCTGGTCGAGTACATACACAACGTTATGAAATTCGTCGACGCCATTCTCAGTAACAATTCTACAGACGATCATTGTAGAGAGTTTGTCGCCCAGAAGGGTTTAGTGCCGTTGCTATCCATCCTAGGCTTACCTAATCTTCCAGTGGATTATCCAGTCGCCCAGGCGGCTCAGTCCGTAGCGACAGTTTGTAAAAGTATTTTGGTATGTATCCGATCTATAGATGTATAGCTGTACAGCTGTACCGATTCCAGCAAACGCGAAACGAGCAAAATATCGCATGAACTCTACCATCTGTTCCTTTACTATTTACTTTCAGAACCTTGCACACGAGCCGCTAGTCCTGAAAACAGGTCTTTCGCAGTTGAAGGAAGTACTGAATCTGTTGAAACCGCTCCACAATCATACGGGCACGTCAGGAGGTTCTGTTTTGTTGCACGAACTCGCGTCCGCCCCGAACTTGGAGACCGCTTTCACGAGCGACACGGCAACACCTCTGCTTCACGCTATGAATGCTGCGCACGGATACGTGGTAATGTTCGTCCACGTGTGTCGCACCAGTCAGAGCGAAGTGAGGAATCTGTCTATGAATCATTGGGGTTCCGGCCTCGGTTTGACGGTCCTGAAAGTTCTCTCCGAGCTGTATATGGCATTGGTTTGGGAGAGCACGCTGTTGCTGGCACTGTGCAGCGAGGACAGTATACCGGCAGGATGCGACTTTGGAAAAGAAGACATGGACAAATTGGTGCCACCCGAATTAAAGGTGCGGGGCTTGTTCGTTTCTAATAGCCTAGTAGTCTAGTAGTCTAGTAAGATGTCTAGTAGGAACGTGAAAAACGTAAAACAGTCGAATTCGGTTTCTACAGATTCAAACTTTCAATCGTTCTGTTGCGTTAATATTTTCGTTTGGTAGAAAGACGAACAAGATTTTGTTTTTCTTTCGGTCTACTTCAACAATACTAAGTCTTACAATTAGTTTGTAATAAGTAAGCCCCGAACGATTTATGACGTGTTGTTTCAAATTAATGAACTAGAATGATGGCGAGACTTCTGGCTGGTCAGGTGGTGTATCCTCCGATATGGGAAGTAATGGAATGACCACAGCCATGGAAGCCTTGAGTACAGATCCGCCACCTGTACCCATGGAGGTACAAAAATTATGAATTTTACCAATTAGTCATGTATTATGGAACAAAGTAGAGAGAGAAAGAGAGTGAGAAAGAGAGAGAACGAGAAAAAGTGTGTGTGCTTAAAGTACATAGTGCCTGGACTTGATCTGTTACCTTTAACTTAATTTTGATATTTTCGTTGTTCGTAGGTGGACGACAAACCGAGTGCGAGCGCTGGAAGAGTGTCCCCAAGTTCATATCAACTCAAGTACATCAAACCTTTGTTGGGAGCTTCCTCTAGATTGGGCAGAGCACTCGCCGAACTATTTGGTCTGCTTGTCAAGGTATTTAAAACTCTCGATCTCTTAGAAATTTTCAACGTTCTCTGTAGTGACTAATCTGATCTATTTTTTTTATTATCTTTTTTTTTATTATTAACCTTCGAAAAACACAGAGTTAGTTGAATTCTCTAACAACCAGCGAATGCAGACCCGCAATTCAGACCCACGATATCCAATCGAATTTATACCATATGATACAATATATTTTTCAAGAGAATTCATTTGCGAATGATCTGTTTTGAGATCTTGTTCTTTTTATCAATGAATAATATATGTACAGACTACAAATGGGTCTGGATTGATTCTACATTCGTCAGACGAGGGGTACTTATCTATGAAACATATACTAATTGTCGAATTGTTTCAATTTAAACCTGTTCAGCTTTGCATGGGTTGTCCAGGGAGACAACGGAGAGGACAACAGATGCCTCTAACGCCAGTTCTCCCTACGCAAGCAGCTGGAAGCGTAGCGACTTCCTTAAATTGTTTATTGATCCGTGGATTAACGTGGGATATATTGCCGCCGTCACCGATACCCAAATTTAAATTGACCTTCTTGATATGCTCTGTAGGTTTTACATCTCCAATGTTGTTCGATGAAAAGAGGCATCCGTATCACTTGATGCTTCAAAAATTTGTTACGCAAGGCGGACAATATGCATTTTTTAAGTGAGTTGACAAGCAATGTTGAATCCTGTTAACCAGGTATACTTTTACTCGAATACCGCTCAAGCCTTTATCTGTACGATTGTTTTTAGTACTTTTAATTGGGCATTGTCCGGAGGTGGACAGTTCCCTGCATCGGAAGGTTTAGAACACCCTAATTTGCCCGATGGCACCGGAGAGTTTTTAGACGCGTGGCTCATGTTGCTAGAGAAAATGGTGAATCCAAAAGCTATATTGGATTCCCCGCATCCTCTTTCGTCAAAATGTACCGGAATCTATAAGATGTACGAGTTTGATCCGATAAAGTATCTCACCGATATTCACAAGGTTCGAAAATATATGTACCTGTAATTCAACATATATTGTATAACAATAGTTTAGGAATGATTATACATTGTGTACTTACGCATTCAATCGACATTTCAGAAAGCCTTTGATGCAGTAATGCTTATGTGGGGCAAGAAACCGTTGAAAAACTATGGTGCCCGTATGACAGAATCAATTTTGTCTATTCTACGACATATTTTAAGAGGTGAAAAAATTATCAAGGTACATACACACATTGATTCTAATTCGACGGGATTCGATTGCAATTATTTTATAAACGAATATCGCAACAGGAACGTAGAGAGAAAGAAGAAGACAGCGAAGGGGCTACTACTGATACTAATGCCAGCGGTACTAGCGGAATTGGAAGAGGGAGGATATCTGACCGCAGGGAAGAACCAGAATCGGACGTAAACCAAGAACATCTTAGACAGTTGTTGGATATGGGTTTTAGCAGGGCTCATTGCATCGAAGCATTGAGTCACACGTTGACGCTCGAACATGCCACGGATTATCTTATCACTAATCCTGCTACGCTGCGCAGACCGGTACGTAGGAGCAAATAGAACAGAAATTTCTTCTTAAAAATAGAATTTAAATTCGAAATCGAATCTTTTTATTTAGGAGGTGCCACCCGCTGGCGATGACAGTGGTCAAGGACTTATTATGGACTTGGAAATAGACGACGATCACATAATGCACGCCATAGCTATGTCTTTGAGTTCACGAGCTTCCGGTTTCGAAAAATTCCCGGAAGAGGTTAGCGAGCCCGCTATAACGGTCGGCATAAACGAATTCACAAAGACTGCTTTAAGTCAGTGTCTGAACTTGTTAGATCTCATGCCCGACACTGTCTATAGAATATGCGATTTATTGGTTACCATTACAAAGAGAAATGGCGTTGAATGGCGTGACAACATGTTGCTGCAACTTATACAAGAAGTAAGGCTCGTCTAAGTAACATTTATATTGTATTATTATATTACGATACACAACAGATGTAGAATATTTTTGATATTTCTATCGATTCGAATTGTTATTGCAGATCGGTACTTTGGTAGATTATTTAATTGACATTGCCAAGAGCAACGATCCGAACGCTGGTACCCGATTAGTCGAATGCGAAGCAGCTAACAAAGTTGCTGGACGTATTTATCTTTGTACCTTATTTTTCGAGGTACGTGTATAGAAATTATACAACAAATCGAGATGCAATTTAAGTTACCGTTAAACAGTCTAGCGATATTTTGCTCTGTTGTAGGGAACATTCCCAGAGGTGAGAGTACCGTGCGCTCAAATCGTAAAGGAGCTCGGTCTCTCGGATCTGCTTGTACGCTTCCTCATAGTGAGCGAGGGACCACTTACCGCGAATAAGAACAAAGTTTCGAAAGACAATAAAGACGGAACGACGACTACAAGAACACCGAAATGGCTTGCACCTTTGCTTCTACTCATAGATCGTTTGGAGAAAGTGTCTATCTCCACACAGAGGAAGCTTTTGATGCATAAGGTACGTAAAACTGTTCTGCTTCGTGTATACTCTACTGTGCGACGAAAAGGAAGAGCAAAGAAGGAATTGTGTATGAACAAGTTTTTTCGAAACAGGTAACGCGCAGAGTTTGGAAGTGGTTCGACTTGAACTCGGGTGAATGGACGATATACTCTCCGATCAACAACCGAATTATCAATGAGGCTTACTGGGCTGGTGAATCCAGCGTAAGGATCTCGTGCAGCAGGCGAAGATACTTGATCACGTTTTCGTCTATGACGCAAGTGAACGAAGAGAGCGACAACAGAAGGCCGATAGCGATGAACTTCAAATTGCGCGCGGTGAACGATTACAGCCCGGTGGAGGAGAAACGGAATACAATACATACTTTCGTGCAAGGGCTGCATCCTAGCGTGATCGTCAGCATTATTCGCACTTGCGTCAAGTTGTTGGCGATTCCAGTAGACCGGGACGCGCTGCACGCTTTGATGAAGGTCTGTCTACGGCTGACGAGAGACTACGAGAACGCCGCGATTTTTGTTCGCGAGGGCGGCGTCAAGCTGTTACTGGAAATGACCCAGGCGAGCAGTTTCATCGGATGCATCAGTCTGTGCACGCTGTTGATTCGACACACCTTGGAGGACACGAACACCCTTCGCCAAGCCATGGAGAAGGTTATTCGGACTCGTACGCAGGGTAACATACCCCCACCGTACAAAGAGATTCTGTTCATGACGCGTCAAATCAGCAGCGCGGTTTGCCGGAATCCGGAAGTCTACAGAGAAGTCTGTGAAAAGATTCTGAGAGTGGACGTCAGCCTGCTGAGACGGGACTTTGATCATAGATTGATCGTGAAAGCTCTGCCACCGAGCCAATCGCAGAACACTCCCATGGAGGAGGTGTCAGAGGTGTCGGTATCCGTAATACAGGACTTGCTGAACGCTCTGATAAAGCCTGTGCCGATTCTTCCTGACGATAACGCAGCGACGCCCACTGGAAGTCCAGAGAAGAAAACCTCTCACGCGAGTTCCACCGTCGGAACAACATCGTCCTCTAGACGCGACGTCTTCAGGAACAACGCGACCGCGACGAACGATCCTCTGGACGACGACGATCAGGTTTCTCAGATAATCTCACTGAAGATCTATCCCGATATCGGTAACAACGGTAAAGTCGAGCCGGAGGAGGCGAAGAAACCTCTGCTGACGAAATCCGCGATTCTGAAGATACTCGCAGAAGCGGTACGCTCCTACAATGGAATCGCCGATTTGATCACGGAGCACGTGTACGTTGCCGGACAAAGCGAAATGGTGACGGAGGACACGACGGCCCTCGCCTTTCTCTTGGACAAACTTCTTCCGATGGTGCCGGAGAACTCGAGCGATAGACAGTGCAGCAACACTATCGGCCACACCGCGAAAATGTTGATAGCTGCTATCGCCTCCTGCAATCATTCGCCGGACGTCCAAACGACCCTTGTCACCGAGGTGAAAGCCGCGTTGACGAGGACTTTGGCGCTTCCGGAAAGCTCCGAGAAGCACTCGCAGCTTCAACTGCTGATCGGCTTGATCTCTACTATGATCGACAGTTGCCCGCCAACCCTTCACAATCACTTGAGAACCTCCTTGAAGACGCACCAGTACAACAACGTGAATTACATCGTGCGGATCATGCTGAGGAAGGGAATAATCACCGACTTGGCGAAAATCCCGCATAGTCTTGACCTTTCCAGTCCTAACATGGCTGCCACGATCAACGCCGCTTTGAAACCGCTCGAGACGCTTTCCAGAATCATCAATCAACCGATGCCGGGATCCGTGAATAACAAGTTCTCGAAGCCCAAGAACAGAACTGTCCAGGAGGAGCCCATCGGAGAACAGACCGGCACCACAACGTCGGAAGCGACTCATGCTGTCGGCGAAGAAGCGAACGAGGACGCCGAGAACACCGAGCACGACATCTCGGTCACCGCCGAAAGTCTCGAGCCTACCTCGGAGAGCCAGGTACACGAAGATGGGGTCGAAGTTGCTCTGGACGACATCATGGATCAACTGCTCGACAGGTAATCATATGCTAATGATGTTAATTCGAAATTATCGACATTTGTTCAGCTTCGGATGAAACCGATTGCACAAACCATATGTATATCATTGACTCGAATGCGCCTAAGCTACGGTACTTATAATCAAGTAGTGTACTGTTTTCCAGGGACGGCTCAGCCGTGGCCGAAGAACAATCTTCTCGGCCGCATAGGCCAATGGATATCGACGACGAAAGTCTCGTGATACGTGTCGGAGAAGCTGACTTTGATCCTACACGTGATACCACAGTAAGAGTTACATCGGTTTTATCATCAATTCCTGACCACGACGTATGTAGCTTCGGAAGCACTTTGCGTTTTTTTTTTTTATTTAACGGAGAATTACCTTTTCTTTCTCCACCTGCAAGGTGGTAATGAAACAACACAAAGTGGTTTCGACGTTTTGGAATTTACATTTCTCTGCTTTTCCCTTTTGGACATCTAACGCGTTGTATATTTTAGGAGGATTTGATGAGCTCCGATTCAGATTCCGACAGCAATCCTTCCGACGACAACGAAGATGAAGTGCAAGACGACGAGGATGAGGAAGAGGAAGAAGAAGATGACGGTAATTTGATAGAAATGTTGACAAGCGCGAGTATTTTAATACGTATAACAGCGCGTGGGTCGAGCTTGAACATGTGTATTGCACCAGGGGAGGAGAACGAGGAGGAAGAGGAGGAAGAGGAAGAGGGCACTTCAAATTATGAGGATGAAATCGAATTTTTAGAAGACGTTGAAAGTGGTGTCTTCAGAATGTTCCCGCCAACGGAACGTGACGGAAGCAACGTTGTAATGATTCAACACAACATCGACAATCAAGACAACTTCTCGAGTACCTCCACTCCTATTACACCGTTGACCAGCCATCCATGGACTACGACGTTCCCCTTACCTTTAGGGCTCTTCGAAGATTCACCTTCGGTCTCCGAAGGCAATGGTACATTGACGAAAGACTAGCCTAGAAAATTGATAAGCAGCTAATAATTGAGAATATTAATTCCTCAGGCACGAATTCCCATCCACTGTTAATACCACAGAGCGGTTTGGATTATGTTAATTCACGGGCTCATAGAGCTCTGCGGCAACGAAGGTATCAGTTTCTTCAAATACAGAATCCGAGAAATCAGAATCCGCCAGTAATACTGCAAAGGTGAATCAACTAACTCGAGTTAAATACATAAAATACGCGTATGTTCTATCGAAACCGAATGTGTTTTCGAATTTCACGAGTTTCCAGGGTCCTATTTCACCGGTCTAATTTAGTAATTTATTCAATCGTCATATTTGTAATCGTAGGTTGCTGGGACCGGCCTCGCAAGGGATTCCTTTGTCCGCCAGTCAGGTATTAGCCTCCAGTTTTCGCGATACGCGTGTCGTTGTGATGGAAAATCTTGGAATCTTTACCAATCAAGAAGAAGAACCAATCGATTTTGTGGTTTGTATCGAGAATGAACGCGAGTCGTACTCCGTAAAAATATATTCACGGTCGCCTAGCTTACGTATTCGAAAATACTTTCAGGATCAGTCTGGCTATCTGTTTGGACCAAGTCTTGCAGCCACATTGAACAACATTCCGACAGTTTTACACTGGTGGATCGAAGAGAGTAAATTGTTGGATGGAGACTCTCAAGCAGACTGTTGCGACGGTATACTATATTAGGCGTTGTCTAAATATTTGTTACAACGTTGATCGGTGCGTAACAATGTTCTCGAATTTTCCATTGCAGGTGTTGTGTTCAAACTTATTCCTAACTTGACGAAACACCGGGACTATGAGCTCGCGGAGCGGAAAGAGAGACGCAAGAAGCAACACAATTCCGAGAAGAAGGGTGAGAAGGACGGCAAAGACGAAAAGGATCACCTGAATAACACGGAATGTACGTTTGGTTGACTGTTCCTACTTTGTTCTCGATACAAGAATCGCCTTGTCGTCGTTCTACGGCCTATCCGTTACATGTCTGACGCGAGACATAATTGTTTCAGCGGGTTCTTCCACCGTGTCTCCGATAGAAGATCATCGATTATCAACGGTATCGACGCCTCAAAGGGAGGACGCGAACAACCTCGTCGCCGATTTCGGTACTGCGATCGAAGCAACTCGACAGGAACGCACCCCTGACGAGGACATAATCGACGTAACCGGCGAGATGGAGGTGACGGTGCAAGAGGACGAGGAACGACCGCCGCCGCCGCCGTTACACGAGGAAGTGGTGTCCTCGGAAGCAAGGGATCCTCGAATAAGCAATAGAAACTCGACGTTGGAACTGGCAGAGAGTATCGTCGACTCTGTGCTCGGTCCGAGCGCGTCCGAAGCTAGTAGGCTGAGACAACCGGATCGGCCCGCTGAGTCGTCGGACGCCAACGATACGTCTAGTCGAACGAATACAACCATACTAGTTCATTTTGGCCAAGAAGGTAACGAAGCCTTGCTAAGAGAAACTGACTCGTCTGACTGGATCAGAACGCTTTTAACCAATGACAGTCAATCGAACATTGAACGAAATGCAAATGTACTCAATCAAGATCCTACCACTTCAGCATCAGAAAACATTAACCCAGAGCAATCAGAACAACAACAGCAACAACAGCAGCCCCAGCAACAACAGCAAACCCAGCAGCAGCCACAACAACAACAGCCGCAGCAGCAGCCACAACAACAACCGCAACCAGAACAGCCGCAGCAATCACAGCAACAGACGCAGCAACAATCCCAGCCGCAACAACCTCAGGAGCAACAGTTACCCGACGGAGTCGATCCATCCTTTTTGGCTGCTCTGCCGGAAGACATGCGCGACGAAGTCATAGCTGAACAGCTCAGGTGTTGTATTCCGTGCGATCGGTGTCGCTCGAAAGAAATGTTGAACCTTGTCGATTAGATGATTGCAAATAATAATTGTTAATTCTTTCAGACTTCAACGAATTCGACAACGAACCCAAGCAACTGTGGTCGCAGAATTGACCGGACCGGTGGAAGTTAATCCTGAATTTTTGGCTGCCTTGCCGCCAGCGATTCAGGAAGAGGTTCTCGCCCAGCAACGCCTGGAACAACAACGACACGCGGCTGCCTCCGCTAATCCCGACGATCCGGTCGACGCGGCCGCCTTCTTCGAGAATTTGCAGCCTTCTTTAAGACAAGCTGTAAATCATTTGATGATCGAATTATTTCTTCGTAATGTTCTGCTATCGCCTTTCTCTCCCTCTCTCCCCCCTTGTATTTATATAGTTCTCTTCGATGCGTTTAGATTCTGACCGACATGGAGGAGTCCCAGATATCTGTTCTTCCTCCGGATCTTGCACAGGAAGCTCAAAATCTTCGAAGGGAGTGGGAGGCACGAAATCGACATTTGATCCAGGAAAGATTTCTTAGCCACGTTAGCCAAGGAACTGCAGCCCTGTCCACTATATTGAGGCAATCTGGTAGAGGTAAGTAAATAATTAATAGCTCGCGACTGGTTTCCCGTCGATATTGAAACAAGAATTAATTAATCAACAGGTAGAGCAACGCGTTACGCGATTCAGGCGGTGGCACAAAGGGGTCAGTGGGATCCGTTGATGCGCGGCGATACCAGCATAACACACCAAGCAGCCGGTCTCCGACTCCGAGGCAGACAATTGTTGGACCACGAGTCGATGGCGTGTCTATTAATACTATTGTTTGTCGATGAACCAAAAATTAATACGTTAAGATTTCATAGAGTTATCAGAAATATCTGCTATCACGGTAGCACAAGGGAATGGGTGGTGAAAGTCTTGCTGAGTATCATGGAAAGAAGCAACGACGAAAACAAAGATATCGCCGCGGATTTCGGCGGCAAATACAAAAGAAAAAGCTTGATGCCCTCGATGGACTATTGGTAAAATTTCAATTAACGTAGTTATTGTTCGGAAAACTTTCAGCAAGTTAATGTTTAAAGTACAATTCGTTCTACGAATTTCAGTTCTCCCAAGATTATGGACCAAAGAAACAACGCGCAATCGTGGTTGAATATCAGCATCGATGCTGCGCTCGGTTGTAGAGCGAACGTTTTCCATATAGTCAGGTACGGTGGGAAAAAATCCGAAAGGCAAGGCAGTAGTATCGCTATTCACCCGCAGGCTGCGCCCACAGTGTGCAAGTGAGTTTCTTAAATTCTTATCTACTGATAAACATACAGATTGTATGTAGATTGTACATACATTGTCTGTACAATCTATATAATCGCTTATGGCTTCCGCAGGCATACGTTAGACTTGCTGATAGCATTGGCTAAAGGATTTCCTGGATTTTTCGTGCCAATCAAGCCGAAAGAATCGGAAGAGAAGGAGAGCAACAAAGACAACAAGGATTCGAGTAACAAAGAGGAAGCTTGCTCGAAAAACAAGTCCGCCTCGAAGCCAGGGAAAAGCGACCAACCAGATTTCTGGGACATGCTGCTGAAACTAGACTCGTGTGCTTCGAAGAAAGGAAAATCGGTCGCCAGGACACATTCGAATTCAAACCTTGGAAACGAACTGGAACATAGTACGACCACCTTCGAAGCTTCAGCCTTCGGCCAATTGATTTCCATGCTGAACTGGACGGTTATCAAACGTAGTAGTCAGTTAACCGATAAATTATTGAGACTGTTGTCGTTGATCTCGATTGGGCTGACGGAAGTGAACCCATACCATAAACAAGAAGGGAATAAGAATAAAAAGACCGAAGTCAACAAAGAGCAGTGCGTCGCCGCACCCGAGGAACATCTAAAACTGGCTGTACAAGTCCTGACTAGCAAAAGTTGTTCCGAGGAGGGACTGGAAGATGCGACTGCTTTACTACTTAATTTGTCTCACTGCCCAGACCCTACTAGACAACTGGTACGATCCTTATCGTAAATCGAACTCATTTTATCGTAAATTCATACTAAAATATACCGTTATTTCACACACTTCTTCAGATATTAAAATTACTAATGGAGGGCGCTATGGAACTGGCTAACATGGTTTGCGAACATATAAACGATTTAATGATGGAACTCAAGGTTTTGAACCGTGAATTAAGGAGAAACTCTATCGAGGAACAACCTTCAACCAGCACCGGAGGTTCCCGAGGAACTCTGTTGGATAGGTATATGTCGCAGAATACTTTCTCTTTTTCTGACCTAATTGGGAACTAATTAATTAAATCATAGGTTTACGAGCGAAAGCGTAGTTATTACTGCACCGAACAAAGTTAAAGCTGGAAGTGATCTTCAGCTACCATCGATGGTTGCCCTTGTCAGCAAAACTTCTAGTCAGGCATTCTTCTTGAGAATACTTAAAGTAATAGTCCAGATAAGAGAAGCTGTACGTTTAGCAAACACCAACAAGACAGGTACGCCGGAGAACTATAACCTGCACGATATTGCCTGGTAACATGTTATTAAATAGATTTCGAATCTCTTTTTCTTTAGCAAATCAAACTGCAGAAGGTACTGGTGACGCTGCAACTGCGAACCAAGCTCCGGACGAAGGTAATTTATTGCATTATCTTTTCCACACAATGTCGAAACTAATCTGCGACATTCGTTGCAAAAATAACTGAGTAAGTTTTTATAGTAATAAGGTTTATTGTATTTTTTCAAAGGCGATGGTAACGCGGACGGTGACGTACCTATGGACACGACGCAAGCAAATCCGCCTCAGCCTGAGAGTGCGAAGCCGGCCGCCGCCTCCGATGGTAAATAATAATAAACAGTCGACTCTTTCTAACGTTTCTGTTAGACGCTCTGTGGCCAACAATTTTTTTTTCTTTTCTTCCTTTCTCCTTTTTGTTTAATGCAATTGCGAACTTTGAATTTCTACAGGTGAAGAGAAGCTTCCATTGTTGAGCGAATGTTTAGTACTGGATCATTTGTGGGAGACACTCAGCGCCTGCTTATTAGAATTAGAATATACTCCGGATCACCATGCTGTTCTAGTTTTACAGGTAAAGCCTAGATCTCTATGTAGCCGATTAGTTAAAGACGAACGAACGATTCGATATTTCGTATGTGTTACCATAGCCTGCTGTGGAAGCCTTTTTCTTGATTCATTCGTCATCGAGTACGTCTCGCGAACGTCAGTTGAACACAAACACAGAAACTCGAGAAGTTGTGCCGGATCTTGCACCAGTGTCGCCAATATATTCGGACAACGAGGGTACCTCCCAGTCGGAAGCTACGATCAACACTTCCTGGGACATGGCACCTCCTCCTCAGAAGACACTGCCACCGGATCAAGTCAAGTTCCTCAAGTTTGCTGGTACAGATATTGTATTTCTTCGATGGTGTTATTCTGCGCGTTGAAAGTTCAATCGAATCGAAACTTGAACGGAGCCGTTCTTTTGTTCTGTTTTTGTAGAAACGCACAGAACCGTTCTAAACCAAATCCTTCGCCAGACGACCACACATTTGGCAGACGGACCTTTCTCTGTACTGGTGGATCACACGAGAGTCCTCGACTTCGACGTTAAGAGACGGTACTTCCGAGCAGAATTAGAACGAATGGACGAGGGTATTCGTAGGGACGAATTGGCCGTGCACGTGCGCAGAAGCCACGTCTTCGAGGACTCGTTCCGAGAGCTTCACAGACGGAACGCCGACGAGTGGAAGAATCGCTTTTACATCGTTTTCGAGGGTATAGAAATCTTTCTATCGCGCACGTCTCCACGTTGACCGTCACTTGATTAACTTTTTTATTGTTGAATTACAGGCGAAGAAGGTCAGGATGCTGGAGGCTTGCTCAGAGAATGGTACGTCATTATTTCCAGAGAAATTTTCAATCCCATGTACGCCCTGTTCACCGTGAGTCCTGGCGACCGAGTCACATACATGATCAACTCCTCTTCGCATTGCAATCCCAACCATTTATGTTATTACAAATTCGTCGGCCGAGTCATTGGTAAGTTCTCTCTCGTCCGTTACTATAGAAGATCCGAATAGAACTGGCTACGGTAGGACCATTACAAATTAATGTCTAAATAAACCTTGTTTTACAGCCAAAGCAATTTACGACAACAAACTCCTGGAATGTTATTTCACGCGCAGCTTTTACAAACATATTTTGGGAATATTAGTGAAACATACGGATATGGAAAGCGAAGATTATAGTTTTTACAAAGGTTTAGTGTACCTCACGGAGCATAATATCGCCGATCTTGGATCCGAATTAACCTTCTCCACGGAGGTAAAATTAGTTTTCTTATATTTTATTGAAACGTGACGTATCGATACGTGTTGATGCAGACAGAAATAAATTTTTTTCGTCTGTAGGTAAACGAGTTCGGTGTAAACGATGTACGAGACTTAATACCAAATGGGCGTAACATCGTTGTCACCGAAGAAACAAAATTGGAGTATATCCGGCTCGTTTGTCAAATGAAAATGACTGGAGCAATTCGAAAACAGTAAGTCGAACACGAATTATAATAGTTAAGTTGTATTTCATATTTCGAGCATTCTATAAAAATTGTTGGTTCGTTGCTTGCAGGTTGAACGCGTTCCTAGAAGGCTTTTATGACATTATTCCGAAACGACTGATCTCCATATTCAACGAGCAGGAACTCGAGCTACTAATTAGTGGATTACCGAATGTAGATATAGAGGATCTTAAAGCCAACACAGAATACCACAAATACACTGCAACATCTCTACAGGCAAGTACACAACAATTTCAATGATCGACCGTTCTCGAATGTTGAGAATTAATAGTTTTGTCAATGGAAACATTCAGATCCAATGGTTCTGGCGAGCACTGCGAGGCTTTGACCAAGCGGACAGAGCCAAATTCTTACAATTCGTCACTGGAACGTCGAAGGTGCCGCTGCAAGGTTTCGCCGCTTTGGAAGGAATGAGCGGCGTGCAAAAGTTCCAAATTCATCGTGAAGACAGATCGACGGACAGGCTTCCATCCGCCCATACATGGTAAGTTCTTCAAATGTCTTTTTCGACTTTTCTATCGTGTTGAACTTGAATAATTAAAGCTCAATCAATCCCCGGATAGAAAAATATTAAATAGAAACGACGAATGATCTAGTCCGGCACGCGTGCGACGTGCAGGTTGACACAATTTCAAGTAATTTATATGGTTTGTTTGTTCAGTTTTAATCAGCTGGATCTACCCGTTTATGAAACGTATGACAAACTCCGTACGAATTTGCTGAAGGCAATCCACGAATGCAGCGAAGGATTCGGTTTCGCCTAAGTCCGTTGCAATGTTGCGAAGCAAACTTTGCGGCTATTTCACACGAAAGCTCGAGGAGCGAAGGCAACGGTGATGTAAACGCTGAGTAGTATAAGAAGAGGTGTCGAGAGACGAAGAAAGAAGGGAAAAATTGCTAAACAATTGTAAAAGTACCACGAGAACACGCTTGATCTTCGCTCAAGATCTAATATAAAAAAAGAATGTTTACTCCGCTATATACATATTAAAACTAAAAAAAGAAAGCGTATGTATATACGTATGATTAACGATGTAATTACCGATGATTCGTCGCTAGAGTTTATTTTATTGAACGATCTTACGGAAGAGAGATGCAGAGAGCTTAACGATAATTCCCCGTCATGGAAGGAGAAGACTTAATCGGGCACGTTAAGTTAAGAAACTTTACGATTAAGACTATAAGCAAGCATAAAGAAAAAACCTCGGTGTAATTCATCGTTAAGAGAAAGCAAAGCGGCGGGTTTTTTGAACTAAATGTGTAATATAAATTGCGATTCGAAGCCGGAAGCTCTCCTCTCGAACAGAGATTCTCATGAGGGTGAGGAACGAACGGTTTTCGGTTGTATTTTCCATTTTTTTTTGCCAGAGAACAGAAGACGGCAAAGAAAGAAAGGAAACAGATGAACGTGACGGAAGAAACGTGTGCCTGTGATCGGAGTACGTGTCTATTACCCTTAATTCGCGTGAAAAACGTAGCAGCAAAAAAACTTGAACGAATGATGTCAAATTGAATGAGCGCGTGCAGTCTGCGTATGTCTGTAATGTGAACGAGAATGGATGAATAAGAACAAAAAAGAAAAAAAAAGAGAGAGGGAAGGCTGGGGAAAGAGAGAGAGAGAGAGAGAGAGAGAATAATTACTCAAGAAGTTTACACGATTAAACACGAGCCTAAAATATGAGAAAACAAAACAATTCAAGATGTTCTACCCTTACGCCCGCAACAAAAAAAAACGTATGGTTGTACACTTAGTATTAATAATTATATTATCTAATTCTTAATCGATAGTAATGATCATTAATTAATATCGTTTTAATATTAATCATTCGAAAAATGTGATGTTGAAGAAAAAGGTGTCGTGTCACACTTTTTTCCTTTTTCTTTTTTTTCCCACGGCCGACGCAATCGCCCGTTTTTCTCCAGTCCGATCCTCAAATTTCCTTTTCGTCGACCACTATCTGCTTCTGCTTTGAAAATGTAAAATTGAAAACGTACGTGTTAATTTCTGTGAACACATCGAATGGGACAATATATACTGTTTCGAGAAGAGAGAGAAGAAGTGAGCTGAGAGAGAGAGAGAGAGAAAGAGAGAGCGAGCGCGAGAGAAGAAAGCATAGATTCACATTGGAAAGTTTCGCGATATTGTTAGGGAATTAATTGCTTAGGAATTCGCAGAATAAACTAAATGTTGTATTTCTTATAAATCTATTGAGTTTTCTTTAAATACAGAGGACACCTATTAACAGACGCAGATTTCTGTTTGAAATGCAGTGATACATCTTAAAAAATGTAGAACTGTGAAATATTTTCACCGGGTACTGAACGATCTAGAATTTAAAATGGGCAAACAGTTGGATCGGTTCAAAAGGAATCCACGCAATACGTTTTAACCTTTTCGTTACGGCAGTCCGGTCCGCAGAGGTGACGCCACTGAACGGAGCACCGCGCCGAAAAGTGTGCACATTGCACGTCAGTAAACTGATTTTCGGACTTACCTATTTAAGTGTTCCATAACAACATATTTGAGATTTCGAAATTATTAAAAATAAAAATACAATTTAGGATAATTCAAAAAATTCGTACACACAGGTCATCGCGTCGATGCCGGCTAGATCCGGCGCTCGTATACACAGATCATCGCGTGGATGCGGCTAGATCCGGCGCTCGTAACGAAAGGGTTAAAAGAGTAAAAACAATGTCACATCCACTTCGAGTTTGACATCATTAAATCGTTAAAGAAAATCGTCGCTCTTGATAGCGTCTCTTCTTCGAGAAGACAAAGTATTCTTTACCTTAATTAGTATCAAATTAAATTCTACTTTGAGAAGTTCATTATTAAACTCGACGGGCAAACTATTACCCCTAAGAACTCTTGTTCTATTTTGATAGGGAGTTGGTGTGTTTGCTATAATATTTGTTGAAATCAAAACAAAGAAAAATTGGAATCATATTTAGTTTAAAAAGAAAGATAGAATAAAACAAGAAGATCAACTTCATTTATGTTTTGATTTTGAGGTACTTTAAAAGAATATTTACAAGAATTATTTTTTTACATTTTTACGATTGTGAAAGAAAGAAACTAATTAAGACTCTTCTTCTTCTTGCATGTATATATAACTTTGTACAATGGGCTTATGTGACAAAGTAATAAAAAGAGATACACAAAGAAAATGTAAACTAGAATTGTATTACATACTTACATATATATCTCCAGATCTAAGTATATGTTTTAGGCCTTTATTGATTGTAAGCAGGCATTCAAATAGTCAAATCTGCAATGTCAGAAAAACAGAGGAGTCTGCTACCAGATTTGCAGCAGACGTAGACCGAAATCTGTTATGCCATCTAGCGACAGTTTTGGTAACTTGCTACGCTACAGTTCATTTAAATGTTTGTACCTGCTTGTACTTGTATATACGCACTACTTGTCGTTGAAATTAAAATGGCAGGAGTTACGGCATAAAGGATCTTGTCTGTGGTTACGAGCTATGCTAGCGAGTCATCAACACCGTCGTTAGGTGGCGTAACAGATTTGGTGCTAGGGTCCTGTGATTGTCTTTTGGAAATCTCTTGCCAATCTAGCAGCAAATTGCTTACTGGAAACAGAAGTTCGAACAGAGCACGCTGGTAGACCGGCCAATTATGAAATAAAATGTTCTTATGCTGGCTGGTTTTGGTTCCTGGAAATTGCTATGTTGTTAGTATACTCTTAATGGTTTGGCATTGAGAGAAGAAACGAGTGATTCTGGTCTTGCAAGGAAATTTACTGGTGCCCTTAGTCTTACATATATATATATTTATACATATCAAAACTATTTACAATTTACTATAGTAAAATTGGAAAGCTTGTTGTATAACAGAAAAATAGAAAAAGGTAAATAATTATTGAATAATAAACTTGTGTCTTCAAATACTTTAGAAAATTTAAAAAACAACTTAGTTAGATTAAAAAACGCTCCTGTTGTCTTATGGTGTCGCTTTAGCTTTCAATTCTTCGAAGCACGGTCTAAGGAATATGGAGTTTTTCTTAGCTGGATTATAATACTCGTGACCCTGTAAACATTAACGATATTATAATATTGTTGTTTATACACAACGATGTCTTTTAGTACCAATAATACGCATATCCAGTAAAGTGGCTATTCAGATTTCTATGACGATCAATTTTCTTCGATCCTTGTTACCTAAGCTTATCATTGTCTTCTTATTAACTGAGAAACGTTACCTTGGACCAATCGTAGGATACAGCGTATGCAAATATTTGACCATTGTGATTGAAGCAACATCTGGTAATAGGCTGTTCCATAGGATCGGAGGATTTCAATTTAGTTCGCGAGTCTTTGTCCCAAAATCCAAAAGTACCGTCAGCTCCAACAGTGGCAACAGTGCCGTGAACTGGATGAAATGCAATGTCGTTAACCTATGGTAGAAAAGATTCATTATTGTTAGAATATCTCCGACTATTGTTTCATATGATCAAATATAATTTTGGAACAATGCTAACCGCATAAATATCTTGATATCCATTGGGTGTCCCATTTACTCTATGACACTTGAAAGTGAAATTCTCCTTTGTGCTTAAATTCAAATGATGTATTGCGACCCGACCTTCTGTACTACCTATTGCGAAACCAGTTGGAACTTTCTTCTTGTCTCTAAAAATTGCAACGCATCTATATTGATACTTCAGATTTAATTCTACTGTTTTGTATTCTCTCGGAGTGCCTTCCAATTGGTAAACGATTAGTCCACGTCCTGCAGTTCCCACTACTGCCATTGGATAATCCTAAAACGAATAGAAACAAAACATATGCGTATTGAAAGGCACAAATGGCAAAGGAAAGCAGAAAGTGAATACTCACAACATCCGCGCAATAACATCTTTCGACCAAGTTGATAGTCATTGCTGGCTTTGGACTCCTTAGGTCCCAAAACTGAAAAAAAAGTCAGTGGAAGAAGACTAGCATGTAAAATGTTACAAATGATAGAAACTAGAACATACTCTTAACGTTTTGTCCCAGGAACCTGTCATAAGGCACGAATATGTACTAGCTTTGATCCAATGGCAATCTTTGATGGGTGCGTCGTGTGCAGCAACCTGTACACTCTGATTCGACGCCAGGTCCCAACATTTTGCTGTTTTATCGCAAGATGCCATGAATACCTTCGTCCCATCCTATTTCAAAGGGAAGAATTACATATTAAGCGAAGAAAATTTGAAGAAATTTAAAAAAAAATTGTAAACAACAACATTGAACTTACGTCGCTCCAACAAACGTCGAGTACAGGTTCGGGCATGGATTGCATGGATTTAGGAACTGTCTTACCGGATTGTTCGACTTCCCAGCAACGGACATTGCAATCCCACGAACCGGCTACCAAAAAGTTTTGTGGAATAGAAGCAGGACTGAACGCGAGACTGGACACGGAATCGTCAGGGGGAGAGACAACCTCAAAGTCCTGCATTGGATTGGAGGTGTTTGTTGTGCCGGTTCGCAATCCACTACTTTGGTTGAACATATTTCTTCAATTTCACCTTATCAATCTTCACTGTACAGAAAACAACGTTGTCGTTGATCAGGGTTTAAATCACATGCAATACCCGATTACGCTAAACATTCAAGCAACGTTTATCATCAGGAGTTTACATTATTTGCTATATTAGTTGAGTAATACTAAGGCTGTGTTAAAGCATGTATACATACATGAACAAAATGGACAGTTTTAAGATGGCTAAAATAACGCGGGAAACATGAACGCACTGCCGTTCATTTGTAATGCGCATGCGTTACAAGTCTGGTTACAAGTTACCATAGAATAGATAACGGGATATGCCAAAAATATTGCTTTACTAAAAAAAAAAATTCCTTTACTAAAATGTTCGTCGCGGTTTATTAAGGAGTTATTAACGAAAAACGCGGGCCAATCAGAGCGCTGCTACAACAGAGCGTGATGTTGACGTTGACTAAGCCGGAATCCGTCTGCTGTAATCGAGCACTGATTGGCCCGCGTTTTTCATTAGTAACTCCTTGACCTAACATATTTAAGGAAGTGCAACATTTTTGGAACGCCCTGTATATGTACGGCGCAACTTTGCACGCTTCAAATTCAAATAATGCCGCGCTTTCCAGTGCTCCGCAAAAAAGGATAGAAGTATCGATTTAAAAAAGAACGCTTCTTCCATGTATGTCTGAAAATTATTTTTTAACATTAAGGATTCTTTTATTACATCGGTTTCACAATAATTGCGTACAACAGCAAAAATATTTTATATTTTACATTAAAAATTTTGTAAAAGATACACTGTACATCGGTAGCAATTTTTTACCTCCCAACGTGTTCTTCGATATCGCAAATAACTAAAGCTTCGTAAATTAGACAAGGTTCTTCCTTGCCATCCACAGGTACGTAACATACTTGGTGATTCGGTTGAATTTTTCCAATGTAATATACACCTTCAAGCAACACTCTACCTATAAAAAGCGCATAGCCGTCCTCCGATTCGCCTGCAGGAAGAGCGTTTAGTGGAATATTACCGTCCCACGATTGTAACCAGCTCACGTTTTCAGCGCACAGTACTTGAAATTCTTTTTTATTGTACGATGATCCACCCCACGCGATTGTACACAAATTATTTCTTACGCTTCCAGGCGTAAGTGAATCTCTGTGATGAGCGCGACCTACGCACAAACCATCTTTCGAAGCGATAGTAACATTTCGTGGAAGACCAAGGGACTCGTTATAATCTACCCATAAGCTGGCTGTATCGACCAGTTGTTGTCTGATGACTGTACTTGTACATTGGGATTCTAAAATTAAAAGACGAATTTCTTTTTAGATACGATCTTATCCTATACATTAAGTTCAAAAAGCGCACCTTCTATAAAAAATTCCCCGGTAGCACCCCATGTACCAACTCCTATATAATTTATAACAAATGGATTCGGGTCTTTGTACGACATTAAAATTTCTCCGTTCTGATGTCCCACGTTCAGAAGTCCATCGCACAGCCATCTACAAGTATTAACGCATACTTATATTCGACATTTTCATTCGATCTTGTCTTTTGTACAAAGTATCGGAAAGCTTGCAATCCTTACTGTATCCAAAGATTGCAGATTTGTTCATTATTTAATATATCCTTGCTTTCAACTTCCACCAAAGTTTCTTCACTATTTTTCTTTATCGCAGATATGGTATTTTCCAATCCCCCGATAAGGATCTGAATAACATGATACGACTAGATTTATCTCCAAAACTGAAAAACGACCCTCGATACTTCCAGAAGAATGTAACTAGTAACGTACCTCGTACATATTAGAATCAGAACCCAAGTGTGTACGTAAACATATTCTTGCATCGTGACCAGCCTTTATACGCAAATTAATACGAGATTTTGTGGTAGGGAAATAACGATACTCTAAACTGTTTGGCGTGGTAATACCAACTGCAAAAATGGGAATACCATTATTGTAGTTTAATTTTAGTATATTGTTATCTATAGTTGACGTTAAAAAAATTTGCAGTTCAATCCTAATGAATTAATTCGTAGACATGAACAAATTTTCTGTCAACATACTCACGGAAACTCATATTTGTTTTCGTGAAAGAATTAACGACTTCGTGTTATTTTTTCACGCAGTTATGCGTGAATAGCAGCGAATTGATGAACCCTTTGAATTTAGTACTGCATCAGTTGGTTCGTAACAAATCGTTTAACCTGGTTGTAACTGAGGAATATGGCAACAAAGTAGACATAGTTTCCAGGTTATTCAAAATATCGGGTACGTATTTATATGATGTTTGATTGGTATAGGAAAAAGTATGCAGCACTGTTGCGCTTTTACATTATCAAAAACGAAAGCTTGCGGTAATTGACTTGTTCAAGTAGAACAGAGAAAAACTAACAAAACAGACTTCGACAGCTAAGAACAAACAGACTACTACTTAATTGTGAGAGTTGGCGTTAATTGGATGATCAAAACGTAAATGCAGATTCTTGTCTTTGTGAATTTGCTGTACGCAAGATTTTAACTAGAAAAACCAATACGATCGATTCTGACATATGTATAACATTTCATGAACATACAGGAATGAAACTTGAATACGTTTCAGATTTCAGACAGATGTTTTCAACAATTGCACACTGCGCAGGCAGCACTGTCCAAGCACAGTATAGGGGTTTACATTCCCTAGGCTCTCCCTAGGGGAATGGCGACACTAGCGCCAAACTCCATACACACAGGGCATACCTGGGCCTGCCTGGGCATACCAGAGAGGACATCCTCTCTGGGTATACATAATTTTCCGGATATATCTTCGAACATACTTTTTCGATAATGCGACCAATTGTCAACTTAGAATAGTAATTAGTCGTTGAAGCTGGAGAAACCGTACAAATTTTACGAAATTGTGAATTAAAATGAATTAAAAATTATCGAGTACTAATCGAAAGTCTCGAGAACTAGCGCACGCATGCGCGATGGAAATAGCAATTTTATCAACAAGGATTCAATTTGAATTTTTGAATCACGGGATAAGAAGAAAATGTGTTTTCTTGCTCGGTCTTGCTCTCTTTCTTTTGAATAAACTCGAAATGATTTCAGAGCAATTCGTCCAAGCATCCCAGGAATACATAGATCGCGAACCATCGACAACTGGTATAACCACATACCGGTCCAACTTTCGCAGCAGACATCTTCTGGCTTTGAAAGTGTAACGCACCTGCGCGTACTTACACGCGCTGAATCGTACCGGATTCTTTTGGAAATATTCAACATGGGGAAGAGTTCCGAGTAACAATAAATGAATAAAACAACAATTTTATCGATAGTCGGATCGAAAAAGTTCATGTTTATTATAGGAAAGAATAGATGGAATCGAACAAGCACGGATGAACAGGCATTGTCCAACTGCTTATTCGCGAGGAACGCGACGATTTATATGCACCGACGTCAAAGAGGCGCCCGCTCGGAATTAGTTTAACGTGCACTTTCCATTTTCATTTTACTTTCTTCGTGTTGTACTTTGCGTTGTTACGCGTACGCAACTTTTACTGTTCGGGGCATCGCGCGACGTAGAATTCTCTTATAATGCAACACAAGTATCTCCTATAACGCGACACAAGCATGTGTAATCTATTTCTATGGAGAATCGAATAAGTAACACGGCGCCTCGCTCCGACATACAAGTAGATAATACATAGATGCTTTCTACCGTTAATCTTCTACTAAACAGCCTTAAATAAAAATTTTTATTGGTTTCTGTTGGTTTGCAGGTGGTACAGGGTTGAACAATGTCCTAGGTCCTAGGTCATGGTCGTCAACGCATTCGAGTTCGCTTGATTGGCTCATGGTCGACGTACGTTTTAATGAGGCGCGTGTGTGGAAAGTAGAAAGCATTGCGAAAGATAATGACCAATGACAAGGGTGCATGCACGCACATAGTCATTCTGGCTTTCATGTCCCGGCGCGGCGCGGCATAACGTGCAATCATTCTTTCTTGATCTACATACGAGCAGCTACGTATACAGTTTAGCTCCTTTTTAGGTCGCCGTAAACGTAAACTCTGTAACTTCGCTCCTATTATCGTCGAGATCGTTGGCACGATCGTACGTGAAGTAATCATGACCAGCTAATGATCAGCTAATGACCAGCTTCAAACCTACGGTTTCCGTTATGTCGATTGGATCGATCAAATTGCATTTTGCTGGACTGGAATCGATGCATTGTCTACATCTACACGCGCATTTCGACAGATTGCTCGGCGCAGATTCGGACTCGATAGGGTATAGAGAGAGAGAGAGAGAGAAACTTTCCTTTGGACGAAAGGCGATTTGTATTCACGGCGTTCTTGCGTTTTATGCAGGATACGAGCTCCGTCGAGCTCCGTCGCGTCTCGCCGAGCCTACACTCTTTCCCGATGTTTACGAATTTCGATCTCTCGCCTCGCCTCACCTCGGTGAGATCTTCTCGAGCATTTTCTATCGGCGCGTTTTAAAATAGGAACACGTCGGGTTTTAAGCAGGCTGTTCCCGACGAACGCGAAAACAGCCGTTTTTCTCTTTATCACTGGAAAGAATGGGCTTCCCGATAATCGGGAACAGAGAAACCGTATTTGATATTTTGAACCGGTTCGCGTGCCGAACCGAGACAATACAATTCTACCGTTACAACGATTAGATCGCGTGAGAAGAACGATGCTCACTGTGCGAACGACAATATTACGTAACAAGGATCATCCAATTCTCTGTCGTGATCTATATTTTCGATCAAGTTCAACGCACTTCCTTACGGTTTTGCTTGTTGTTTTAGGGATTCGTTTGACCTCTCTCTCTTTCTTGCTCGAGCAACTATAATCTGTATAATGAACATGTATTAATATTATACCATGCAATTGTGTTCGCAACACCACGTAATGTTATTCGACTTTGTTCAGTAAATGAAAGCAATCCGCGTACCGTGACAAACGCGTACCTACTAACCTTGACAATGCATAGTTGTTAATGCATAGAAATCGGGTCACCGCGTACGCGCGAAATTCGCTTTCGATCAAGCCGATTTTATATGAAAAACGTTAATCGGATAATTCGAAGCTATGAAGAATATAAATTGTATTCTAAACCGGAGGGATGAGTTTTACGGGCGACGGTTGTTGCAATGGCGATGCCGATGGCGATAGCAGGTTCGATGTAATCTCGCAACCGGTACCTCGTGAAAGGGACACTTTTCTATATGTATTAAAAAGTCTAATTACGGCTAGGTAGGTCATGCCGCTCATAGTTCACTATGAATAGTCAGGCACACGACTGACCCATTGCTTTCCCCGTAAAAGTGAAGAGTTAAATCAGGTTGACTCTTTCTCCCTGCTCTGTATGGTCGAGTACCAACCAATGTCGTATCAGTATGTGCGCATCAAGATCGCTTTTACCTTTTTGCGAGCGAGGAGGGATTCCTAGGAGTATAAAACCGTAAAGAGCAGATTCGCATGCCAGTATATGTGTGTAGTTTGAATTTAGCGAAGGAACGTCGGGTTCACAGCGGGTCCGTAGCACGCGTACGACGTAGCCCGTCTTCTAATCCAGGACCTGCCCTGTCATGGCGAAAAGAATTTCGCTCGTGAGTACCAATAACTTATCGCGAACCTCTGCTGCTTCCCTCTATTCGAAACTTCTGTATTATATATATGTATTAACTTTAGAATGCGGTGATACTCGGCAGCATCTTGTTGGCCCGCGCCGAACCACCGGTCACCAGTACGTATTCCCATCGAGAGAACCGAACTTAACGGAACAAAGATTGTCTACTTTGCTCTTTGTCTGCCGCAGGTTACTCGATCACAGGGGACAACGCTTTCGAGTACAACAGTAACATCATCAAAGACGGCCAAAGAGAGAACACGGACTATTACTCCGGCACCGGAAGCAGCGGACACTCGTTGAACAACGCCAGAAGCCAAAGCAGCCTCGAAGACAGTCTAAGAGCGAATTCTTACAATGGATTCTCGCAGAATACGCACACCCCTGGTTTCCAAGGATTTTCGAGTAACGCGCGGGATTATCGCGACAATCTCGGCGCGAGCACCTATTTCATGAACGATCCCGTCGTCTCGTCTACATTCGACAGTTATACGAGCGTTAACACCAATAACAACAACAACAACAACAATAACAACAATGGGGACTCCAGCTTCGCCGGGTACACTCAAAGCGTGGATCAAACGGGATCCGAGCTCAACCAATTTTCCAACGTGAAACACAAAAGCCCAGCATACACGAGATTCGCCGATAACTTGTCCGGAGCCACCAACACCGGAAGCTTTCCCGAACTGACCTCCGAGAGTTCGTCTTTCAGAGATTATTCCGCGGACGCGTTCAGGAGTCACATCGCGGGAGGATACGCGGAGGGAGATCAAGCCTTCAACAGAGAACCTAGCAGCTTGTTCAACAGTCCAAGCACCGATTACTCTTACGGAAAACACAAGGAAAGCATGTTTGGTGCTGGTAACGGCAACAAATATACGAATGACGTGTACTCTCTTCATCCCGAGACCCGCTACGTGCGAGGCAACCATGGAAACGGGGGAAGGGATTATGTTTCTCCGATGTATGTGCCAATGTCTGCCAGTAGCTTGCTTGGTAACTTGAGAGGAACCTCCGATCCTTACGGTTCAGGGAAATATGGCAAATACAACAAGTACCTAGGAGACTATGCCCTCAACGCTGGCTTGAATTATCTGTCGAAGGATCCGGAACCCGATTATTCGCTCGGTAACTACGGGAAAGGGAAGGTAGCGGTAGCGGCAACGGCAACAGCAACGGCGTTTAAAGAGAGCAGGCCAAACGGTTATACCGCTCAGCCTTATCTCAGCGGACCGTCCCATCTAACTAAACTTGCTGGAAGTTATAAAGGTAAACCGAGCTACATGAGCTACTCGAGCAGCTCTCCCGTTGGGTACGCTACAATGCCCAGTCTACATGGTACTTACAACGGTAACAGCTATACGGACAGTCCCATGCTTAGAAGATATCGAAGCAGTAGTGGACACGTTCCTGGACATGGAAGTATATATTCAGGTTATTATTAACGGTCTATATGTGTCACATGTGATGAAAATGTTGTATTTTGTACATATTTATTGTATGTCTATTTAAAATTAATTAAAACCATTGTTGTTTACATGCTGCTGTTGTTGTTGTTGTTGTGTTGTTTAAAATAAAGTTATTTGAAAAATGGTGCGTTTATTCATGATTTCCGTGAGTTGAACTGAACTTTTGAGCTGGATGAGATCATTGAGGTGTTCTAGGGAGCTTCGGTTTAGCCAGAAACGCATCTTCCGTATCAAATTCGATTTCCTGAATATACGAAGTATTGTCGCTTACGGCTTTATTGTCATCGCTGGCATTCCTAAAAACAAATTCATGTCTTAATAAAGATACTATGTTGAAATATAAAGATATGTTAACCTTTGTAGAAAAATACATTGCGTATAGTTGTGCATGTGCGTGATTCCTAAACGGTGCAATGTGCATAAATTTGAAGATTAAACGGTGCGCTATGATAACGTTATTGTCTTGACTCACAGCGATGCTATACTACTGAGTTTCTCCATGACTGAAAAAGAAGGATCGGTACAATCGATTAGTATGTAAATACAATGTGCAAAGTTTTGGTATGTCGTATTCTTAGTCGAAGGACTGCAACCTTGTCTGCAATCGTGCAGAACGTGCACGATAGCGCTGTTCAATCATTTTCGTTAATTTTTTCGCACGATCATAAAACGAGCTCGTCATCGAAGTATAATTAAAGACTTGTTACTCGGACATTTGTAACTTTCATTTGCTCCAATTTCCCAAGATTACGATCGAATGTTCTTTGAAAAGAAAGTTGCAGTGCTTTCACTATTTCCAACTTATTTAGGAACTAGTTATTCCACTTAAAACTATCCGTTATCGTTTATCGTAGTTTCAATTTTATAAAAGCAAGGAAATTACACAAAATAATCTCACCCGTTGAATCGGCTACGCTTCCAACGTCATTCTCATCCAAATTCATCGAAGATGCAAACGTTGTTTTACTATATTTCCCACTAAAAAAGTATCAATTAAATTTTACTATTTATACAAATAGAATTACTCAGCAAAAATGACGTGATGTTAATAATATCTAAATGTAATTATTAAACATCCCGTCACATAAGGTCACGTTTCACGAATAACAACGAACTTTAACAATTGATTTCCATACAAATATTCGGCGCTTTCAAAGTCTTTGTGTAGAGAATTCGTATAATTTGTCACTTTTAAATGTCTATTTACTGAACCGTTATTTATAAACTTTTTATCATTCGATGGATTCGCATTAATTTGTTTATCAACCTTTCTCAAATTTCTTTCGGTGCAATTGTTAGTGAGAAATTCCGAACTTTCTAAAGTAGTGGTTGCATCGGAAAGAAAATTCCATTTTTCGTTTATTCTTTGTTTATGAATTTGTTGAGCCTTGAAAATATTAATATCATTAAAAATTGAATAAAATATTCGTTTAATATAAGTGAAAGTTGAGTTGAATGCTTTTCGACGAGAACACAGCATCCTCGAATTAAATACCTTGTGCAAAGAAACTAGTTTAGTACTGGGTGCATGGAATTTTGGGCTTAAATATGTTTCTTTCATTGATTCCTCTACCGTCGTAATATTCTTTTTGTTCTTTACTTGATACTCTTTATCTACGAATCTTCTCAAACGATAGCAACTTGATTAGATACTTAGTTACGAAGAAGATAATTACTACCATAACGTTACCTTTGTAAATTTTGTCCATTCGATACCGACGTATGTTCATAATGCAAACTCTTAACTTGCTCTCCGTCATCGTGTATAAAAGATTGCGACAATATTTCCAAATTGATTTCTTTATCGTGAGAACTCTTTCGAGATGTCGCGTAGCACGATGCGAGCAACGTTTCTCCACACAATTCACCATAGTTATTCTTTACTGGGTCGTTTTCTTCTAAATCATTTTCCATCACGTCGAATTCTTCCTGATGAGAAACATCCTGCTTAAGAACATTAAACAAATCGATAGAAAAATCAATACCTACGTCATCGTTATCCGCGACTTCTTCAATTTCTGTTTTAATAATAATTTCACCTCTGTGTATTTTCAAGATATGTTCCAAGTGGTCCCTATTGTTCATATTTTTGTTCAATTCTTTAATTTTCCAATAACACATGTTTTACCGAATGCATCAATAAAATTTACCTTACTTCACCGTCTTTGTATTTGCTATATTGTTCTAATATGCGCGAAAACTTCATCTTCTTTGCTTCTTCGTTAATGGAGTGATTTGTTAGAAAATGATTTAAAGCTCCAGTAATGTATGGCAAAATCTAACATGTAAATTCAACAAAAGTAATTGATTCATTAAAATCATTATCGGCTGTTCTCTGTTAAAAAAAAATATACAATTAACTCATGTCACTTACAGAGGAACGATCCGTTAACAGTAAATCGGTTAATGTCGATATGAGTAAAGATGCCAACGTAGATGCTCTTCTTCGAGCAATTTGATGCAACGACAGGTTCATTAACAGAGCTGTAGCGTACTCTAGTCGGTAAATATCCATAACGCGATGGTGAACGTGTAAATGGCGAATCAGCCATTCAACTAATCCATTTTCTATCATATATATCCTTTGCTGTTTACGCAATGATAGTTTTTGCAGCATTGCAATCATCATATTACAGGTAAATGTATCTATGTCGTTATCATAAGTGCTATTTAGACACTTGAATACCTAGAGAATTGATCTTGTTAGATAATATTAGACTAGTGACCTGAAATAACATTATAAATACTTGAATTGAACATACCACATCGACTGCTGTCGAATCAAACGACAAATAATCTCGTCCACATCTAAACGATGCTAATGCGTTTAACAATCTTGTGGTTGATTGTTGCAACGGGTGGGGCATACTAATATTGTCTGGAATTAGTAAATATGGCAGAATAGATGTACCTTTGTAGCTTGCAATTCGTCCGTAAAGCCCTAAGAGGTCTTTACTTATGTACTCGTGTAGTGCCTCCTCTTTCTCTCCAGGCTGACCGCGTGTTATTTTCTAATCGTATAATGCATATTTATCTCAACATATTCAGTTGAATACTGTGAAGTATGAATGGACAAATAGTTACTACCTTACCCTTCTCAGTGCTTGCAATAGAAACAATTTAGTTTTGATACTTCCGTTTATCAAGTGCAACTTAATCTTCTTAAAGTTTAATAATTTTGGAGGTACAGGCGTGATATATGGCATAGTTTGTTCGACTATTTTCATCTGAGAATGGGATTTCTCTAATAACGCTTCCGAAGAGCACTGCGCAAATAGAACAGAACAGTAAATGAAACATACTCGCACGAATGTTAATACGATTGTTACTTACATATGAATTGTCTTTTATATTTTGGTTAAATAAATCTGGAAATATTTGAATGCAGGTTTCTAACATAGCTTGGAAGTCAATAGTTTGGCCCTTCACTGAGTTTTCTAAAACGTTTGTTAGGACTCTCGCGATGCTCATTAATTTATGGTAATCAGCATGCAGTTTATGAAATCTTGTCTTTAATTTTTCATAATTAGATTGAACAGTATACAAGTGAGACTTTGTTATGGTTAATTCCTCAGTATATTGCGCTAATTTTTTATTATTTCTCAACAGCGACGAATGCAAGCCTTCTTCTGTGGAAGAAATCGTTGATATTGTCTGCACGCTTCTATAAAAATGGAAATATTAGGCCAGCCATTAATTTTGTGACTACTACAGAGAATAATATGGAATTGTTACTAACTTGAATTTCCGAGCATACTTTGTGTTATCGGACAAACTATATTGCTCATCAAGTTCATCGTCTTCTATAAACAGTGGGATGTTTCTATCATTTGGTACGATTGGTACATTTCTCTTATCAGGTATTTTATTAGCAACAGAATCTTCTTTCCTCGAGCCTATATCATTGTACTCACTATCTCTGAAATTCTTAAGATTTAACATGTAAGTAGTGCCACTCTTTAAACGATTTATTAATTTTACTCACTTGTAGTTTACACTCTTCAAGAAATAGGAGTAAACTTTCTGTTAGCTCGTCGACCCATTTTTTTTCAAATACTTTGGACAAACTTGGTTCTGCATATGGTTCCTCGGTAAAAAGTAAGGCAACAAAGGGTCTTAATTCTGTATCATCTTCCAGTTCTTTACCAGTTGAATTCAAAAACTCACGTAAATGTTCCATACACTCATACATATCCTTCTTTAATTCGATCGTAGAATCCTGTATATTATTAACAATGAATCAATTATTAAATGTATAGCCATTTGTACAAGGTATCCTGTAGATTTAGCAAAAAACATTATAAGACATGTTTGAGACATGGACAAGTACAACATATACTTATATTATCTCTTATGTTACCTCCTGATTCTCAGGACCGTGGTGACTCAAAGATGATATAGACTTAATTGTATTTGTTTGTATTTTATCTATAAGAATTACTGTAATTACATATAGCACTGTATTAATATAGAATAGAATCTCATATTAGTTTTACCTTGCTCTTTACATGAACGTGAAAGCATTGTACGCTGTGGTAACATTGCAAAATAAACATATAGATTCAACGTTAACACTTTATATGCTCTCGTTTCTTTTACATCTTCAGGTATCAACGAGTTCCATATCTGAAAAGAGATCATATTTTTATATATTGCATTAGGCTCAAAGCTGGTAATTTTATACATTGAAAAAGTTTCTCCAGTCTCCAGATTTGAAGGCCATCAATATCCATCGAGAAGAGGTCAAATAGTTCTCGATGTCGGATCTTAAAGCTTTAGGGAAACTCTTATTCCTTGTTTCAACTTCAGCTAGCAATGTTTCAGCAGTATTTTCCAACTTATGATCTAGAAGAAACTATAGAAAACATTTAATAGAAATTTATATACTACTTAAGTACTATATACTTAATACTGAATGCAAAAACTTGAATACACACATACGCACACGCGCCCACGCATACATATATGCACGTGTACATACAGTTCCATGGTACATGTATTTTCAAAATATACCTGATGAATTAGTTTTAAATTCTTATTATCCACTTGATCAATTATGCAATTCTTATCCATTTTGTCTTTTTGCCTGCGCGAACAATGTTGAATTACTTTCGTTAATTTATATTTCTAAATGGTTTTGGTTTTTCACATGATAACATGGAGGATATTTCCTTGGAAAAGATTGATTTTATGCAAACACGTAATTCGATGCGTTCATAATGTGTTTACTCTCATATTTATGTAGTAAACGAATATTTTTTACAGCAACGTGGGAAATATCCAACAAATTGTTTAGTTTTATCATCAAATTAGTTTATTATTATTCAATTATGTATTATTAACTATACATCAATTTGATCATTCGAAAAACCGATATTTACCATAAGGTTATATCTAATCATCAGTTTACATACTTTAAGAAATTGTAAATATTTACATATACTTATACGTACAATTTCGTTCAAAAACATTCCAATTTTTAAACACCCTGTATACACTTTTGTTTGTTTACCAGATGTACATAATCCAATCGTTTCATTAAAAGGCTATGTAGATACATTATCGACGCAGAAGTTTGTAATTATAATTTTCTGTCCATTATATTGTTTTATCTATCAGAAAATGGATAAATATAATAAAAACGTGGTGCCAGAGGTTCATCTTAAATATTGTTCTTCATTTTTGTAGCGGAGGTTATATACATTTTTGTTCTGTAGCATTTCATGTATTGTATTTATTTAGGTACCAAATTTAGCGATTTATGTACCAAACTTTATAACTGAAGAGGAGGAATTAGAAATTGTGAAACATGTTAACAATGCTCCATTACCAAAGTGGACACAATTAAGCCATCGTAGGCTACAAAATTGGGGTGGTGTCCCACACCCCAAAGGAATGATAGCTGAGGATATACCAGGTGTACGTACTTTTTAAATATATATGTACAGAGTATAGATATCATATGAAATTAATTGCAACAGATAGATATGTAAGGTAACGTAAAAAAGATTTACACTAACAATAAGTTTTCAGTGGCTGCAAAAGTATGTTAACAAAATATCATTGTGTAATATTTTTGAAACAAATAAATTGCCTAATCATGTATTGATTAATGAATATTTGCCTGGACAAGGAATAATGGTATGCAGTAGTTGTATGCATATTTACATTTTTTATTATTGATATATTATCAAGTATAATATATAATGTACATTTATCAGGCACACTCCGATGGCCCACTCTTTTATCCTACTGTAACAACCATCAGCTGCGGATCTCACACGCTTCTTGATTTTTATAAAAGTTCGGACAGCTTGGAGGTTGTAACAATCACAGTACATTAAACATATCGCCAAAGTTATTAGTCTAGAGTATTCAAATGTTTATTTTTTTTCAGATACAACAACGTACTTTAGAATTCAGTATTCTACTAGAACGTAGAAGTCTGTTAATTCTCCAAGGAGATTTGTACCATCACTATTTACATTCCATTGCAGAAAGAGATACAGATATTCTTTCAAAGTCTGTAGTAAAAAATTTGGATATATGCGGTGATCAGTTTTCGGAGGGACAAACATTACATCGAGATGTCAGACTGTCTTTAACGATCAGACATGTTCCAAAAACTACTAGATTGAAAATAAAAATTGGTTAAAACGTTTTATCCGTTGTGCATACTTTTTTTTATGTACATAACGCTTCTACCATTGCTTTTTTCATTTTTGTTTTTATTTTGTAGTATTTCCAAACACAATAGATGTTTGCATCACGATACGTCGGATTTAGAAGGTATCGGGGTGTCAGTGTCCTCGTAATTTTCTAAACTCACATCCATTATTTCCTCGTCGCATTCATCCAACATTCCTTGCAAAGAATGTATAGAAGATATCAACACGTGAAATTGTTTACGTCTCATTTCCAACTTGTGCTCTAGTTGCTCAGATTTTTCCTATGTATTAAAACGTTTATATATTAGCTCCTTTCTCAAGTAGTATGCTCTTAAATGGACAATGCATATTTTACATACCTTTAGCCTGCCTAATTCTTCGCGCAGCGTCGCTAATTTTAAATTCGTTTCTACCCTGTCCGGTTGTTCGTTTATAACTTTTGCTAATACATCGTATTCAATTCTGTTCTTTCTCACACGTTTTGCTTCTTGCAGTTCTACCTTTGTTTTCTCAATATCACTCTTGGCTTCTTCTATTTGGACTTCTATCTCTTTTGATAACATTTCATAGCTTTTTAATTCATCTTGACTCATATTCGAGACCAATCTAGACTTCTTCTGTGCAAATTCGCATTGAGCAAGCTGCGATAACATTCTCTCGTGCAATGTGTTATCCACATCAGGATTACTAACCCATTTTATGAATGATTTCAAAAGCATGTTTATCCTACGATCATCTCCTGTCCCATCGCCATCGATGAGCAATCTTCGACGAATTACTTCCTCTGACAAATGATAAATAAATCATTATAAAAATGTATCCATTAAAACGTCACAGTAGGTTATATTATTCCAATTTACACTTACCGTCAGACATTTGATTAAGATGAGAATTTAACAATTCAATAATAATGCAATGTTTACCACACACAACACAACGCGTCTTTTGGTTACCGGTGAGTAACTAAGCATGTACTTAAATAGGTACCATTGAATGTTACCACTGAAAATACCCTAAAAAGTTGCAATTTAAATACAAAAAATATTTTAAAGAACAGAAATTACTCGGGGGAATCTACTGCATCGATACCACGCAAAAAACCGGACAAAATCGTATAATAATTCGCGTGAAGAGCTGTGCAGTGTGTAAAAAGTTGATGGTGGTGCCATCTAGCGGTGAAATGTTGTACCAAACGATGAGTGGCTTCATCATTTGATCGTAGATGTCGCTGTACTCTCGTGGATATGGCGGTTTATATGAATTTATTACCAGTTATTACTATACAGTCTGTTTCTCGTTGGCAGCCTTGATTAACTAGCCTTTCTTCTGTCGCCTAGCCTAGGAACTTTTGCGTGGGGAGTATCGAGTGCAGAGCGAATACAGAGCGGTGGTGCACTCGCCTTAGTGGAACAAATCTGCACTGAACGTTTTATAAGGGGGTGAACTGAACAGGGGATCGATATAACGTGTCAGAAAGTTAATGCGACGTGGAATTGTTTCAACAAGAGTCGCGCGACGATATTGCGATTCGTAGAACACCGTGGATTCGCGCGATCATTCTCAGCAGGGAACTTGATCGTTTCGATTGGCCAGCGTGTAACTCAATGTCATGCTTCAAGGTAAACTATCGATGACGTCAGTGTACGTCACTTAACAAGTGGGAGTGGATGGATAGATGTCGGCAGCCGTTGCTGGCTCTCGCGAATAATCGCACACGAAATTCGCAACGGACGATAACCGCGTCGTCACGATAATGTCGCGTGTTTCTTAGCGATGTAGTGTCTTTCGGTGTCGGACGAAGGAAGATATACGAGAAAGCCTGTTGGGAAAAGAAACGGGGGAGAAAAAAAACAACCGACAAACGCACACGTGTTTCCGCGGTAAATGGAAAAACACCGAATTCGGACCGCGCATGCTCGACCACCGATGACGTCACGAAAATTGTGCTTTTGATCAAACTCGCTCTCTCGCCGTCCCTTTTTTTTTGCCCTCCCGCATCGTGGACGTAATAATGTGGAGAGTGAAATAATCTCACGAAAAAAGCTCTGTAGGAGCCGCGGACAAGCCGGTGAATATCGTAAGTAAATTTCATTCTACTCTCGCCGTTTCCGAACTCATCCGTTGACTTACAGTCTGTTAACATGGCCTTCACACACGCGCACACGCATATGTACTAACACGAACGCAAGCCGAACGCGCACAGCACAGAGCACACATAGCACGTACAGCACGCATACCATACACAGTACACACACGCACACGTACGGTACGTATGCATGCGCACGTATTTACTCATACGCTGGTTCGCGCGCTCGCACATACATGGACGCGCAACACCCATACAATCGTATGGGCGTGCTCGCGCGCTCGAAGCGTTCACAGTTTTCACGAGAGAGAGAGAAAAAAAAGCTTGCTCTCAGCAATGTTTCAATTACTCGGGAATATCGAAGTTTTTGCGTGTCGGGATAAGAACGTCCCAGACATTTCACGGATTCGATAGACCAGCAAGTTATTCAGTCGCGGGAGATAATATTGATCTTCTGGCGTAAGAATGATCGAAAATGACAGGTCCTATTTTAGGTCGAACGTAATGACCACGGTCAGCCTCTCTTTTTTTCTCTCATTTCTAATTAGTCGTTGGATGATCGTTGAACTTATCGCCATGGTTTTTCTTCTGTCGATTCCTATTTTGTCCGAACGATAAGGGTCGCTCGAGGAACATCGTTTCGCCTGTGTCGATCGCTCGAACAGCTCCGTTAGATGACAGGAGTAGTTTTTATTTCAGAAAAGATGGGAACCAACCACCATGTTTTCGATGTACGCGATACATATGTACAACAAATCGTACGCGCAAGGCGCATCAATAAATAACCTCTTTTGGACGCGGAGTCGTTCTTACGGTTAGAAGAACAAGTATAATTCGGCAAAGGAAATAGCTTTTTTTTTGTTTGTTGCGTTCGCATCGCGATCATGAAAATCGAATACGCGTTCTTATCAGAGTAATCTCGCGATATTTAATAAGACGCTGTTAAGCGAATGTGTTGCCTTTCGTAGTTTACATTACAGCTATTCGGTAATGTCAACACTACCTTGCGCCGTTCTACACAAACAACTGCAAAATTGGTAGAAACATTCGCAAAATATAATTCCGATCGGATCGGCAATAAGTACAGTGGTTGTCCAATGGCTGCTTCGCGAGCGGTACGTAACAAATTCCATTCGAGCGAGATGCAAAAAGACGCAAGATGCAAGGTTTACGCGAGATACTTTATTTCACGGATATACGCAGATTATTGTCATAGCGTTTAGGTATGCACAGGAATTACCATAATCGCTTCATTGAAAAGTTATCGAAATATCTCTACAGCGGGAATACCGTCGAGGATTAAATCGATATCGACAAGAAAACTTCCTTGTCCATCTTTTGGACCGGATTACTAACAAACATTTCGAGCGAATAGAAATCTTATCTGCACGGACGCGAAGATCATGCGGTTTGCCGACAGATAGGCGAGTCGTTCTGCCGCGTGCACGGCTAATCGATTTGTGTACGGGAAAATTTGTAAAAATAGCGTAAACAACAGGGCGTAACGCTTAAATACGAATAGAAATTCGTCCCCGAAAAATGTTGCAAATTTCTGCAAGATGCTGCCATCTGCGCGCATCAATGCAGACAGCAGACTCGGAGACTCGCGCTTCATCGGTAAAGCAGAAATCTGGAGGCAACGATGCAACACGACATTACGTTTCTAATTTATTCCGAGAGAACGAAAAACAAAAGTCTAACGAGCGTTCGACGTGAACTATAGATTTTAGATTGTAGACTCTAGACTATAGGCTAAGACTATAGACTATGTATCGCAACGATGTAACTTCTTTCGATCGAGCTTCGCCTCGGAGGATGCCAGTTTCGAACCGGTAAGCTTCCGTTTCCGTTCGAGCTCGGAATTCCAAGTTTTGTGGGTGGCCAGACGTTTCGAAACTAAACGAAAAGAGTCAACGTTTAGGTCATACGAGCGTTCCATCGATTTACATAGATTCGGGAGCCCACATTGTGCCGGGCTTTTTACCGCGAGGTCATGCGATTCTTTGTACCGGCTATTATTACGTAGGTTCAAGTTCCGTGAGATTTCGCGATAAGTCTAGATCTGATAGAGCCACCGAACGCCGGCAAACGGATGCGTTATTTTTCAAAAGTGAGTTGCCCGCTCTCCGTTTCCTCGAGAACACACGAAATTCTCGACCGGCAGAATCGATTCTGACAGCCACGACCCCGCAACTAGGTAATTCTCGATTTTGTCATGTATATCGAATTGGAGATGGGTTTGCTTTTAACCGAAGAGTCGCTCGACTCGAAAAATCGATCTACCCTTTGCGACGAACCATCGACGCGCAACAACTCGGCTGCCTGCCTGCCTGTCGGTCGTCGGTGTTCAACAAACTAATACGTATCCCCTAATTGATAAACTATACCGGCAACAGTTTCCGATAGCCGTGCACTTCAACGAACGACTAGAGACGCGGCCCGTTCTTTCGTACACGACACGACGGAGACCGGCGCGGCGAGATGATTAGAAAAGCGAATGACATTGGGGAAAAATGGCGATCGATTGGTAGGAGAAAAAAAAAAGTTTTGCTTCCAAGCGCGGCGCGGCGGTCTCCAGATATATTTTCGGCCCGGTATCCGAAAAAGCTGCAGGGTTGATAAAAATTTCACGAGGAAATCGTGCTCGTCGCTCTGCCGACATCGATCCCACCCACCCGGTAGAAAGGAATGGTTTCATCGATAACCTTCCTAAGAACACCCCGACCACTGACGTCAATTTCGAGATATTATGCAAGCGCGTGCACTCTAGGGATTTTTTTCGAAAAGTTGGCACAGTCGCCGGACGTATCTTCCGCCCGGACGGGATCCGTAGCCACGGTTATTTCGAAAAGTTTTATTCTCCCGCGCGTTCTCGCGAGACTAGTCAGCGTTACCGTTACTGTAATCGCAATCGCAATCGCAATCGCAATCGTAATCGTAATCGTAATCGTAACCGTAATCGTAACCGGATCCACCGCGTAAATAAACGAATGGAAACGTCGCTGGGCTAACGAAGAGACTCGATAACCAAAGCGGAATTTGGAAATAACGTTTAAACCAATTTGACAGAGGCGCCTGTCGGAGAGAGAGAACCTTTTAATGGGACGAGGCGCTGACTAATTTGATCCGTACAATCTAAAATTCTGACGCTCGGTTGAATAATTCACCGACCTCACGTGTATACTTAGAATCGGAATGGAAACCCGTGATAAAATATATTAGCAAAATAACCATGTCGCTTTCGCGTTGATCGGCTAATTGAAATTTTCACCGATTTTTGTCGCTTCCGTTTCGATTCGTTTGGTTTCAGCGTTCGACCTCAACTGAATATCCGATATGTATGTATGCTACGCGTCGTTGCATACATTAGGGGGACCCATAAGTAATCAATTATTTTTAAATCTAAAACAAACTTTGTAGTAAATTCAAGTTTTTATTTCTTAACCCTTTGCACACACGAAACTACTTTATCTCCAAAACGAAACATTCTATAGATTTTTTTGTCATGTTATATATACGAAAATGGTACAATTTACTCGCACAATACTGAAGTTTTTAGTAATTTATTAAATACAAACACATTTAGTAACGTAAAAAATATTTTCAGTAATGATACAGCATTTATTCTCCATCGTTATCAAGAACAGTTTGCCATTTCTCCTGCAAATTTTAAATCTAAAACAAACTTTGTAGTAAATTCAAGTTTTTATTTCTTAACCCTTTGCACACACGAAACTACTTTATCTCCAAAACGAAACATTTCTTCCGACCCAGAATATTGTCCTTCTATAGATTTTTTTGCCATGTTATATATATACGAAAATGGTACAATTTACTCGCACAATACTGAAGTTTTTAGTAATTTATTAAATACAAACACATTTAGTAACGTAAAAAATATTTTCAGTAATGATACAGCATTTATTCTCCATCGTTATCAAGAACAGTTTGCTATTTCTGCTGCAAATTTTCAATCCTTCTCTTATAGAAATCCAGGGTTCGTGAAGCAAAATATGACTCAAGGTGTCTCCTTACATCTCCTGCAGAAGTGAATGTTTTATTTCTCAAATAATGCTCCAGAGATCTGAAAAGATGATAGTCGGAGGGAGCAATATCCGGTGAGTACGGTGGGTGCGGTAAAACTTCCCATCGCAATTCTTTGATTTTTCCTGAGTGAATTTCGCTGTATGGGGCCGGGCATTGTCAATTTACAGTATTACACCTTTTCTGTGGACTAAAGATGCCCCCCTTTTCAATAGTTCTGAATACAGCCGTTGCAATTGATGACAATGCAGCTCAACAGTAACTGTTTCTCCAGGTTTCAACAACGCAAAGTGAATTATGCCACGACAGTCCCACCAAATGCACAGTAACACCTTTCTGATTGATAAGCTATGTTTTTGGGGTTGATATTGCGGTTTGATTGGCAGAAAGCCATTGCTTCGAACGCTTTACGTTATCATAAAGAATCCATTTTTCATGACCGGTAACGATTCTGCTAAGAAATGAATCTCTATGAAATCTGGATGGCAATGAAGTGCAAATTGATCGACGAATATTCTCAGATAATTGATGCGGTACTCATATTCCTTGCCTATATGCCCTTCCCATTTCGTGTAAGTGCCTTTCTATAGTTGACCATGTGGACCCCGGTAATTCTTGTATACTTAATTTTGGATCAGCTTCCACTAGAGATTTTAGGGTGTCATTATCAAATTCAACTGGTCGTCCACTTCGAGGCTTGTCAGAGACCTCATAATCACCAGCAGCAAACTTTCTGAACCAACGTTGACACTTGTTGACCTTCAATACATCTCCATAAACATCGCAAATTTTCTTTGTTGTTGCCGTTGCATTAAATCCCGCATGGAAACGAAAAAGTATGCAATGACGAATATCATCCTCGGAAGGTACGGACGCAGTCATTTTATTACAGGGTTGCAAAAACAAATTATACTTTTTAGAATATTTTTTGAACACAGGCTGCTTTACCGAAAACTGTAAAAGAGTACGTGTTTCCTGCTCAACTATCGGTACGGAACTAAAGGCGAAACAAACAATTCTTTGCAAATAATTGATTACTTATGGGTACCCCTAACATCCCCTAAATTTTGTTGTTGTTAAGAAACCGGTTCGGAATACAATGTCTACTGGATATATGTCCCAAACACGGGTCTAACCACAGACATATATCGGCGAGGAGATACGCGACCTAGGTTTCTCGAGCTTCATGCCCCCCCCCCCACGGGGTATGCCCCGCGGAAGCGGGGGTAGTTCTGGGACTTTTATCGGTTACGCATTTGGGACATACAGGGTGCGCCGCTAGAATCCGGACAAAAGAAGTTTGGTGCAAAAAGTTGTTTATTTAAGCCAATATACAAAATTTCAAAAAATGCTTTTGTATCTCATTTAAAGGCTCTTTGCTGAGAACTTTTATATTATATAGCCACCCTGCGCCTCACCAACCTGTCCTATTCTTGCTCTAAAGCGGGAGCACGCTAACTTCAATTGGTCGCGTTTCATATCCGTGAACTTTGACTCGATAGCAGCTCGCAGGGAGTTGATTTTGGGGTGCCTGCACTTGTTAATGTGCCTCTCGATTACGCCCCATACGTAGTAGTCCAGTGGGTTTAGGTCGGGACTGTTAGGAGGCCAGAAATCCTTCGACCAAAACATGTCGACATTATCAGAGAGCTAATTTTGAACAAGATGACTTGTGTGGGCAGGTGCGCCATCTTGTAGAAATAAGTACGGCCTTCCAGAAGCCATAGTCTCCATGCACGGCTTTATTACTGTCTTCAGGATCTCCAAATAAACCTTCTTTGTGACTGTTTCGCCTTTTTGGAAGAAAAGTTTGGAAAATTTGGAAATTTGGAAGAAAATTTGGTTTTGCACACAACAGGGACATCTTCGGGATTGTGGGCAAGCCATCTGAGGCTGCATATCTCTTTGCAATGTCGTATACCGTCGATCTTGGGTACCCAAAGAATTTTTTAATTTCGACCGGCGTTATCCCGGCCCAGAGGCTTTCTATAGTCGCCGCTCTTCTATTGTATTCCACGCTTGGCTCGACGAACTCTGCCATTTTGAGGTTTTAGAAGTCTTATTGACATATTTAACACTAGATTGCCTCAGCAAGTCATTTTGACTGCTTTTGAATTTCATTTTTTTTATTGCTAATACTTATTAATAACTTGTTATATGACTGTAAGTGATATAAAATATATTAAAAATTACTGTTAAACAAATTTCTTTGCGCATTAGTTATTTTTTCACAATGCAGTCATTTTGACTGCTTTCAGGCAATATAGGTATATACTAAGCTCCCGTCTTTCTAGTGTTAACTAACTTCAGAGCCAATTAGAACCAACCTCTGAATTCTAATACGGTGGGAACTTCAAATTCAATTCTGTCCGGATTCTAACGGCGCACCCTGTATACAGAGTAAACACTGTAGTGGCTCGCGATCGGTTGTTCTTATCGGAACAGTTACTGTTCGTTGCTCGTTGCTCGTTTCCTTTGGCCGTACGCGGCCGGGAGGGTTGCTCTTCGAGGTTCGCATGGGGTCACGATTGACGTAAATCTGAGCGCGAGACTCCCGATGATTCCTTCCGCCTACTCTCACGTGCGACGTACACGTGTCGTCGCTGTTCTGGTCAAAAGTCGATCGCGCACCGCCTTTAAAACGTAAACGAAGGAGGAGACGTTGACGTAAGTCCCCTGTACCGTGTACAGTGAATTTTCCATTTACCGTTTTCCGTTTCCCGTGGAAAAAGTACGGAAAGTCGGTTCCCCTCCCACCGGCGGCTCTTCCGTTTTCACGCTGCGCCCTTCGCCACGTGCCGGCGACACGTGCCTACCGTGTACAGAGACGCGTTCATCCAGCAGAGAGTAGTGTCCGTGTGCGTGTACAATTCGCGAACAGAAAAATCTCCGTGCACCTAGCCTGTAGTATCCGATCGATCGCGAACGTTGTTTCGCGTTCGATGGAACGATCGCCTGGAAGTCATTCTATTTTCGCGACGCGAGACTCCGATGGGAAAAACGGCAGCCTCTCGCCGATCGAGATTTTCGCGATCGGAAGCGTTTACGCGGGAACCCGGTCTCCCTATTCTCTTGTTCTCGTTCTCGTGCTCGTGTTCGTCTCTCGCCCTCTCTTCCCGCCATCTCCCCTCCAGCGCACCGATCGCCACGTGTCGGTAGCACGTGCTATCGCGTTCACCTTATGCGGTTTAACGTGTACGAATTCCTCCGATCGATTTGTTATTGTTTCGCGTCGACAAACGGACAGGCCATTGTCGCGCTCGGTTGTTGGCAGAGGAGAGTCTCTGCTAGAATCTCGTGTCTTTCTCGATGAACCGCCGATTCGCGTAACCAACCGGTTGCTATGGTCCACGAATTCGACGCGAAGGGGGGAGGTAGGTGAGGGGCAGTGGAAGCAATAGGAGAACGAGAGTTTCGAATTTCTGTAATAAAGTGGACGCGATTCGACGTATCGGACACGCCTAATAGATCGACGACAAGGCACAGTACGCCGCGGCATTAGGAGTAGGACAAAGGTAAGGGAAGAAAGAGGGAGCAGAAGCTGGTGGCGATGGAGGAGGAGGAGAAGGAGGTGGTGGAGCAGGGGCAGAAAGAGGAGGAGGGTAGGCGCGCGTCACGACGCTGTGTCGTGGGTCGTGGGGTCGATTATAAATTTCGCACGCGTGGCACGGCAACGTGTGCACGCTCCAGAGATTTCTATCGAGGATCTCCGATCCAAGCCGATCCGATTCGATCGGATTCACTCGATACAGCGTGTAGATGGGACAGATTGATAGGGTTCGGAAAGATGGATCGGCGGGGCAGAAGGGGGGGGGGAGCTAATGCCTGTCGTCGCGTAGGTACGACACGCGCACCTACCTACGCTGCCCGAGGTAGCGTTGGGAACAGGTGCACACCTTGTACCTGTATCAGGATTCTCTCGATTGCGTTTCGTTCGAGCTCGCAAAGGGTACAGGGTGGTCGTTGTGTTCCGTTCGAACGCCCTGTTACACGGATCGCACAAAATACAGCGATTCCTCTGTATATGTCGCCAAGACATGGATGATAAATGTCGCGGAATTATCCCCACGGTAGTGGGAAGAGTCCTTGAGGAGCGTAAACGTAACACGGTTCTGGGGTATGTCTCCTAGACGGTATACAGTCGAGTCGGAAAGTAAGTTAACATTTGGTGATATGTAGGCAATGAATATGATGAATAAAATCAAGTTATTGTATTGTTTTTATTTAGGAGGTGTAAGGAAATAAACAAATATGTTAGTAAAACATATATTATCATTATTAAAGATTAAAGACATGTCATATTCATTTGCCTGCATACACCAGTCGTTAACTTACTTTCCGACTCGACTGTATGTCCGTGTTGTTGACATATGTGCCCATAATTATGAAAGTGGTCGAAGTCATATATTTCTTTCATTTTTTTTACATTGAATAAATTTAGTTTAAAATCATGTCGTGTGAAATAAGTGATAAATTCATTTTTTTTTTTAATTTTCACTTAGACCACTTTCATAATTATGGGCACATATATCGAGAATTCGCTGGTAGAGAGCTTTGTTCGACCGTTCTTCGACGTCGTTCGAAGTGAATTATTAATAGTTTTTAATTTGAAATTATGAATAGAATAGTGAAGTATTCGGGGCGAGACAGTTTCGTCGAGACGTTGATCCTAATTCGATGGCAGCTCGATCCTGTCGCTGGGTTTGCTACCTACGTAGCCGGCAGCGGTCTCTCTCTCTCTCTCTCTCTTTCCCTCGGTATCTGTCTCTCTCCGTCTCTCTCGGTTTAATGCGGGTCGCCGGTGTGTGTACTCGAAAAGGTGTATCGCGTGTATGCGCGCAGCGAGCGTACAGGTAAAAGAAACGTCGCCATGGAAACGACCATGGCCACTCTCAATCAATACACGATGGGATGGATGTCGGTTCGGTCTGTGACGTAGGCGAAAAGCCCACGTGGTCCTATCGGCCACGTGCGAGAGATAGAGGTGTCTCTTCGAGGAGTACTCGAACCGTTCAAGTACCACGAAATTCGAGCTGGCTGACACATACACGCTCTCTCTCTCTCTCTCTCTCTCTCTCTCTCTCTTTCTTTCTTGCTCTCCTTCTCTCCTCTCGTTCCTTCTTCGCGAACCGGTCCGAGTAATCCGATCGTTCGACCTGCGCGACGAACAATCGCGGCGAATTTGAGATATTCGAGTTATTGGGTTGAGCAGGGAAGCGTAATAATTAAATTTATTATTTATCGCGGATCTCGTTTGTCGCGCCGACAATCGTGACGTGGTCGTTACCGAGCCGGAGACGATCTCGCACCCTGGCGATCATTTTTCTTCTAGAATCTAGAACATGTCCCCTTGAAACTCTGCTCCTCTGCTTTTTCTTCGAACTCACCGTTATACGCGCTTCTCTTCTCTCTTACCGTGTCGGAGAGCTTGCACGCGTCGGACAGAAAGGGAAAACGAGAGTGAAGCGAAAGAAAGAGCAAGAGAGAGAGAGAGAGAGAGAGAGAGAGAGAGAGAGATGAAACTCGCGCGTGTACGCGTCGCGCTAAACAGACGAAGAGAAGAGAGGAGAAACGAGCTGGCAGATGTTGGGCGCGTGCGGCGTCGAACCTTTTAAGGCGCGATCACTGGACGCCCGGCGTCGCGGCGGCCCTCCTCGCGTCGCGACTGCCCCCACCGATTTCTCTCTTTCTCTCTCTCTCTCTCTCTCTCTCCTACTTGGTCCTCTTCTTCTAGCTCGGACACCTTGAGAAGTCGAACAGCGCCTCCACGAAACCTCATCATCTACCTCTTCTACTTGCTTTCCTATCGTCTTTGGCTTCGTCCGCATCTCTCTCTCTCTTTCTCTCTCTCCCTCTCTACTTGCTTTTCCCTTTTCCCTGCCGCTCGTTTATACTCTTTTGCTCGTCTCCTTAATCCCCGGTTACTTTCTTCTACTTTTCCTTCTTCCAGTTGGTCGTTTTTCCGCTCTGGTTCTCTTCCCTCTGGAACTCCCCCCCCCACCCGGTCGCTTTCTACTTCCACACTCGTCCTGCCCTCTTTCTACTTTTCTCCGTCGAACCCTTTCGTCCCGGAATTATTTTTCTTATTCTCGAGTCTTGTTTATTCGTTCTTGGAGTTCTCCGGCTGTGCTCGCGGAAATTCGAAAATCGTAACGTTACGAGAGCTTCTTCACGATCGGTTGTCTCCTGTATCGGTTTCGCTCGACGCGTTTCCGCGTGTAAAATCAAGGAATGCGAAGCGCTCGTAGAATGGGAATATCGTTGGAAGACGTAAACGAGGCACGAGAGAGAAAGAGAGAGAGAGAGAGGCGAAAGTCAACTTCTGAAGAGAGTTTGCTCGACGCGTTAACATTTTTCCGCTGAATCGCGACGCCAGTTTTTCGAGAAGGTGTCGCTGGAATCGAAGAAAAGTTTGAAAATTCGCCTCTGCCCCTCTCGGAGCGCGCGTTCACTCAACCCGCGGACCTCTCCTCCCTTCTTGTTTTTCTCTTTTTCCGATCCACTTCCTTCGCGGCGTCGTTCTCCCTCTCTTTTCGCTAAGGTTGCTTTCATTCTGCCTTGCTGCGAGTAGAATCGCTCGCGCGCGGCGCGGCTCGGCTCGGCTCGGCTCGGCGCGGCGTCTCGTCTCGTCTCGTCTCGTCTCGTCTCCTCTCATCCCGGAGCCAGCCAAGTATCGCGTTTCAGTCTCCTCCCTGCATTAGGAAGAACGGAGCAGAAGAACATTTTCTTCGCCTCCTCGTGTTCTCGTGTCCCCTCCCCCTAAATTTCACCCGGCTCGAAACCCCTTGGCCTCTCTCGTTCCACCGATCCAGTCGACAATTTTTCAACTTATCTTCTTGGCTGTAGGGAAGACCCCAGTTTCGCTGAAATTTCCACCAGCTGGCCACGCGGATTCTAGATATCCGTAGGAAATAATAATTCCTGGAAAACTGGAAGAGCAATGGTCGCCGTTTCTCCAATTTTCCGCGACTTTCTTCGCGGACACGCGATCGATCGTCGACGAGACTCGGACACCAAGGACGCATTCATCTAACGAGCTGCGTCTTGTAAATGGTAGAACGATCGCTGCGCCGCTCCGCACCGCTCCGCACCGCGCCGGCAGGCAAACGGACGGTCGCAAATACAATGACCAAGTTATATAACAACGGGAGGGCGGTATTTCCCGTGAAACGAAACTTTCTGCTCGATCCTATACGCTCCCCTACCGACGCGTTCAGCACGCGCTCCCGAGGTATCGCTAGCGGATCCAGCACAGGCGGAACAATTAACGGTTTTCTCGTTTAGTCTCGAAACCGAATCCGATTGTTTTCCCAAAGTCTGTAACGTAACTCCGCGCACCGCGTGGGAGTCTGTTTTCGCTGGTGTTGCGCGCCGCGTGCGCACGAGATCGCGAGATCGGCATCCGTAAGGCCTAGTTCAGACATGGCGGAAACCGCGCGGTTCTTATTTATTAGGTTGTAACATATGAAACGTCCGATTTTTAAGATTAACTTTAAATGAAGTTAACCTAATACAATAAATTAGTACAACCTAATACTTTAGACTCTTCATATTCGTTGATACCTGCCCGCGAGGTCCACCGATGGACCGCAGAAAACAAAAACCGCGCGGTTTACGGGCGATTCCATTTTCTATGGTTTTTATGAGAGCGTTCAGTTGTTGGGCGGATTCCACGAGTTAACGATGCGTGCCAAGATGAACCGTTTCGACACCGAATTGTTTATCGATGAAGCGGAGAAAAGACCAGCGATATCTGACATCGGTGTGCCGATTATTCCAATAAAGTCTATAAAAATTTGATCGACATTCTCAAATAGTTGACGAATCTCGACTCAAAATTTCTTAACACTAGAACTACCATGCACCAAATGCAACTGGCATAATATTGCCTTGAAAAGCAACAAAATTGTATTTGCTTAGACTTCGTACCACAGTTCTGCTTAACCCCTTGCCCTACAACAACGAGCCAGACTCGCGATGAAGATTCTGAACAGGGTCTAATAAATATATTTCTTATTCATTTTCCTTAAACCGAAATAAAATTCTACTTTGGCGTTGTTAATGTACAGCTATCGGAGAACATATAGGCATACGATAGATATAAATTTTCTCGTTCTTTTTTAGGAAATTATAAATTACAAAAAAGTTCTAATCACTGAAACCGTGAAATAAATCGTAGTACAAGGGGTTCAACATCTACATCGATAGAGAAGTTTACATATTGAAGAATTTTCTCGTGGAAACATATTTATAATTTCCATATTTCTAAAAGAAAAAATTAGAAGCAAGTCATTTGGACTGATGCGGTAGTTCTAGTGTTAGTTTGGGATATAGAGTTGCAAATAGATTATGCGAGAGCCGATCTCTTAACACTTTGAGTGCCAAACCAGAACCCTAAAAAATTACATGAAACCAAAGTAAGTTATTTAATGAAACAAAAATTGAAAATAATTATATGTGTGATATCGAGTAGTCTTCCAACTTTCTTGCATTTTACAGATCCCAATCAAATTTGGTACAATGAATATTTTAACCCCTTGCACTACTATTTTGTGATTATAATGATTAGAAATTCTTCATCGTTTAGAATAAAAAAAAGATAGTTTATATTTATTGTATGTTTACAGTTTTCTCAAAGGATATACACTCCTGGACAAAAAGATAGCACAAGCGTGCTATTATTTAGTTCTCAATGAAAAATCAAGAATTCTTCCTCACCGATTTTGACGACCTTGAAATATGTTGTCAAGGTCATCATTCTGAACAACTTCTTCCTATACATGTTACTGTCGCTCAGTTTTAGTTTCCGAGATATTCGCAAAAATGTTTCAACATCTCAAAAAGTGATCAGAGTAGGTGTGTGTAGGACTGTGTAAAATAGTATTTCAAATAGTTGACAGTAACTTATATTTTTACGATATTTTGTTGCCTGTAATGTTATTACGATATTGTAGTCTGTTTATCAACATATTACATATTCGTAATTAAACTACAAATAATACTTTGCTAACTATTATAGCTTCTCATGTTAAAAATTATAATTTATAATATTAACTACTTGAGGAACTTATTTTCATTGTAAGGAAATATTTGATTTTATCTATCTGGTTATCAAAATAAAAATATTTGATTTAAAGTAGTATCTTATTTGAACCACATTCCCAGATAGCACAGAGACGTCTTAAAGACGTCTTTAAGACGTCTGTCAAAGACGTTCAGACGTCTATTAGACGTCTGAATGTCCTACGAACGGCTTCCGAACGGCTTCTGAACGTCTCTGGAACGTCTTTGTGAAAAAACTGTACGTCTTAAAGACGTCTTTAAGACGTCCGTTAGACGTATTCAAGACGTCCCGAAACAGACCCCTAGTACCACAAAAATATGAGATAGATATGTTTGTCAAATATTGGAAAAATATTTTTTAAGCCACATTTTTTCTTGTGAGAAAAATATTGAATTTGAATATTGTATACATGTACAAGAAATATAAATTGAATGTTTGATATAACAAAAAAATTAAATAAATAAAAAAAAATAAATTAAAAGAATGTTTTTCAGCATATCCGCGCACATTAACATTTTATGCTTTATTTATTTATTTATTTATAAATAAAAAAAATAAATTAAAAGAATGTTTTTCAGCATATCCGCGAACATTAACATTTTATGCTTTATTTATTTATTTATTTAATTAATTTATTTATTTATTTATAAATAAAAAAATAAATTAAAAGAATGTTTTTCAGCATATCCGCGAACATTAATATTTTATGCTTTATTTATTTATTTATTTATTTATAAATAAAAAAAATAAATTAAAAGAATGTTTTTCAGTATATCCGCGAACATTAACATTTTATGCTTTATTTATTTATTTAACTTATTTATTTATTTATCTATTTATTTTGATATATTATTTTGGATTTTGGATTTGTGATATATAATGTATAGTTTTATTATTAAACAATATTTATTGCTAAATCCTATTGCGAATATATATGTAATATATTATAATAGTACTAAATTAACAATTTAGTTATTTAACTTTCCTAAATAAATAAACGTCTATTCGAAGGATGGAAAACTGCGTTATATTGTGTTGCGTGTGTACGTCAAACGTTGCGTGAAACGTCAAGAAATGAAACGTCTTAAAGACGACTCGTAAAAGACGTCTTAAAGACGTCTGAAATGAGACGTAAAAACGACGTCTTTTACGAGACGTCTTTAAGACGTCTTAAAGACGTCTTTTCAGGACGTAAGACGTTCAGACCAAAAATGGACGTAAAACAGACGTCTTTAAGCCGTCCAGTGCTATCTGGGTTAAATTATACTATATACCAAACCATTAATGATCGTTAATATACGTTGCAAAATATGATAGAAAACCTTGTATCCAATGTTCCACATACGAATACTAATCCTACATTATAAAATACTAATGTAAAGTGTACTTACTTCTGAATCATCTGTACCTCCGTCGGATCCACAGCACACAATTATTCACTCACGAGAATAGGTCCGAATAATTCAACAACAATCACTAAACACACACACAACACATTTTATAAAATCGTGACAACGAACGAGAAGATGTCACTCCGACCACGAACAAAATAATACTTTAACAATGATCCCTTCCACGGAGGTGGTACGGTCAGGTTATCCTAGGAAGGTTAGACGCTGAGGGTCTATAAACACTAGATACAAAACCAAGGTAAACAAATTATGGCGGGGCGCCGACCCTATTTCCCGGAATTCCCTGTTTTCGTATCGCACGTCCTTGGGTCCGAAGCGATTAAAATTTCAGTATTATTTTATTCGTGGTCGGAGTAACATCTTCTCGTTCGTTGTCGCGATTTTATAAAATGTGTTGTGTGTGTGTTTAATGATTGTTGTTCAATTATTCGGACCTATTCTCGTGAGTGAATAATTGTGTGCTGTGGATCCGACGGAGGTACAGAAGATTCAGAAGTAAGTACACTTTACACTAGTATTTTATAATGTAGTTTATAGTACATTAGTATTATATTTTATTATTCGTGTATAGAATATTGGATGCAAGGTTTTCTTTCATATTTTGCAACTTCAATGTCCCTTTTTAACACTAGATTTACAAAGCACTAAAACTGACTACTTAACATTATTTTATAAAAATAACAAGAACGTGTCTATCCACATTTGTATCAATTTTTTAAATAATATATACCCAAAAAAATAATTTTTTTTAATAATTCCCCATGGATACGTCTTCACAATGTCAATGATTGTAAATTATAAATATTAGATCCTGTCATTTTGACAGTCCCCGTGAACCTAGTGTCAAATTTCGTTTGTCTCGAGGCACGCACACGATTATGTTCCATTTCACACACTGTACACTTTACATTAGTATTTTGTAATGCAATGTTTTGTGTACAAGGAAAACAGACAACTTCAAAATATGAATGAGTTAAAACAGTGTCTTTAAGGATGAATGGAGTAAATTGTCACAAAATTATATTCGTAAATTGTTTAATTCTTTGCCAAAAAGAATGATCGAAGTCATTGAAAATAAGGGAGGTCCTACACACTACTGAGAAATAAAGTACTTGTTTCAACTTGTCATTTTTGTTACATAAATGTTTAATTTTTGTTAAATAAATGCTTCATTTATTAACATGTGCTATCATTTCGCCGACCACCGCTACGAGATTGTTGTTAATAAATACAAGTACGGACAGCGTAGTTCCAGTTTATCGCTATTTAATATACAGTGACTCGCAATAATATTCGGACGCTTTTAAAAATCGTATAACTTTGTAAATATTGAACCGTGCGACTTAGATTTTTTTTTAAAGTTAGCACAATTGATTTGCCATATAAAATGAAAGGAATTTTTTACAAAAATTGCAATCGGTCGAAATCACAGAGAAAATAATAAAAGTTGTATTTTGCAACTTTTTTATGCGGGCTTATATTAAAAATTTAAAAAGTACGTTTTGTACATCTGTACGAATTATACATATTCTGAGAATTTCATCAAAATCGGTCAACGTTGCAATGAGCTGCAGATGTTCCAAAATGATCACATAAGGGCGAAATTCCCTGACAAGGTTAAAATTCTGCGACACTTTCGCCCTTAAGTTTTCATCGTTAAACGTTTGTAGGTCAGTGCAACGTTGATCGATTTAGATGAAATATTTAGAATATGTATAATTGGTACAGATGTACAAAACGTACTTTTTAAATTTTTAATATAATCCCGCATAAAAAAGTTGCAAAATACAACTTTTATTATTTTCTCTGTGATTTCGACCAATTGCAATTTTTGTAAAAAAATTCCTTTCATTTTATATGGCAAATCAATTGTGCTAACTTTAAAAAAAAATCCAAGTCGCATGGTTTAATATTAACAAAGTTTCACTCAAAGAGTCACTGTATTACCGTAAGATGATATTTACGTACCATTTGTAAAATTTAGAGGATTCTTGATTTATCCTTGAAAACTAAAAGATAGCACACTTGTGCTATCTTTTTGTCCAGGAGTGTATATCAACTACAAAAAAAAAAACAGATTTTTATTTCGATTTGAAGGAAATTAATAACGTTCACATTTATTAGACTCTATTCAGAATCTTCATAACGAGTCTGGCTCGTTATTGTAGGGCAAGGGGTTAACGTAAAAATTCATTTTGAAACCTGGACAAATAATTCCGTCACCCACATCAACGTGTTAATATCGGATGTACCCAATACAATAGTTTTTTTTGTGGAGCAACCACAAACACATATTGCTTCTTCAACTTCCATGTTAACACTGAGATAAAACTTCGCCTCTCTCCAGCATATCCGCACGGTCGCCGCCTCTTTCTAAACAATTATCAATTTTCTCGCGGTTGAAACCGCGCGGATTCCGCCGTGTCTGAACTAGGCCTAACATCGGCCCGTGACATTCGTTGCGGTGGCCCAATCCGGGGCGACCAGGGACGGGGCAAAGGCGACGTGAAACGAGAAGAAGATGAGACGAGACGAGACGGTGGGGTCCAGTGATCCATGTAGCCGAAGGGCGACGATCCTCGGTGCCCTCCCGCCGCGATCCTCCCGTCGCGATCACCGTTTCGAAAGAAACCTTGGTCGAAACCCTGACCAAGATCGCGTCCGGTTCCAATACAGTGGCATTCACGATATATGTCAACGACACGGGTCTTGCCGGCGTCATGCAACGTCCAGGGGACATGCCCGAGCCGTGTTACGTTTACCGAGGCCTCTCGAGCTTCGTGGCCTCTCACTGGGTACAGTGAATTCTCGTTACTAGTCAGTGGCAACCTTACAGGTTGAAGTCAGTCCCAGATAGCACAGAGACGTCTTAAAGACGTCTTTAAGACGTCTTTCAAAGACGTTCAGACGTCTGAATATCCTACGAACGGCTTCCGAACGGCTTCTGAACGTCTCTGGAACGTCTTTGTGAAAAAACTGTACGTCTTAAAAACGTCTTTAAGACGTCTCGAAACAGACGTATTCAAGACGTCCCGAAACAGACCCCTAGTACCACAAAAATATTAGATAGATATGTTTGTCAAATATTGGAAAAATATTTTTTAAGCCACATTTTTTCTTGTGAGAAAAATATTGAATTTGAATATTGTATACATGTACAAGAAATATAAATTGAATGTTTGATATAACAAAAAAATTAAATAAATAAAAAAAAATAAATTAAAAGAATGTTTTTCAGCATATCCGCGCACATTAACATTTTATGCTTTATTTATTTATTTATAAATAAACAAAATAAATTAAAAGAATGTTTTTCAGCATATCCGCGAACATTAACATTTTATGCTTTATTCATTTATTTAATTAATTAATTAATTAATTTATTTATTTATTTATAAATTAAAAAAATAAATTAAAAGAATGTTTTTCAGCATATCCGCGAACATGAATATTTTATGCTTTATTTATTTATTTAATTTATTTATTTATAAATAAAAAAATAAATTAAAAGAATGTTTTTCAGCACACCCGCGAACATTAACATTTTATGCTTTATTTATTTATTTATCTATTTATTTTGATATATTATTTTGGATTTTGGATTTGTGATATATAATGTATAGTTTTATTATTAAACAATATTTATTGCTAAATTCTATTGCGAATATATATGTAATATATTATAATAGTACTAAATTAACAATTTAGTTATTTAACTTTCCTAAATAAATAAACGTCTATTCGAAGGATGGAAAACTGCGTTATATTGTGTTGCGTGTGTACAGTTTGTAAAGCTTTTCTCTAGCAGTTTAGAATGACTGAAACGTCAAGAAATGAAACGTCTTAAAGACGACTCGTAAAAGACGTCTTAAAGACGTCTGAAATGAGACGTAAAAACGAGGTCTTTTACGAGACGTCTTTTCAGGACGTAAGACGTTCAGACCAAAAATGGACGTAAAACAGACGTCTTTAAGACGTCCAGTGCTATCTGGGGTGGAACTACTCACACCACCGGGGAGGGGCTCAGAAGACATTTCCTATTAAAAGAAAATTTAATCAATTTCATGTAAATTCCAATAATTACTCGATCAAATTTTTCTGGTTTCCGGCTCACTCGGGAATTTGGGGCAACGAGAGGGTTGATGCTCTAGCTAAAGAAGCTTCTGTTGCCAGCTCTTTGAAGGTCTCTAAGATTCCATTTACCGACTTATCCGAAACTTTTAAGAAGGATGCAATTTTAAATTCAGTTAAAATAATAAAAGATCAATGGTTACATAAGGGTAAAGCTTATTTTCAACGATTCTATATTGATGTTCGTTCACCTTGGTTTGGGCATAAAAAGCTAACTCGACAATGTATTGTCTCAATTAATCGATGCAGGGCGGACCATTACCATATGGCTGCTGCACTTGCTCGCATTGGCATCATCGATAATCCCAATTTTAAATGTAACCAGGAGCAGGAAACGCTTAAACATGTTCTTTGGCAGTGCAACTTATATAATGATCAGAGAGGATCAAACTTATCCAAAACCTTACTAGAGTAGGTTTTCAATTGCCATTGGACATAGGTTGCTTAACCCTTTTCACACGAGTGGCGACTCTGAAGCGCCACTAAAAATTGTCGTGGCACTATTTCAAAGAAATCACAAAAAATATTACAAAATATTTGTTACATTACAAAATTTGTATTTAATAGATTACTAAACATTTAACTGTTATATGTGGAAGTCGGATCAGTTTCGTATAATATTCTAAGACGGAAGAAAAATTTTGTTTCAGAATTAAAATAGCGCCGAGTGCAAAGGATTAATAGCTGACCCTAATATTATTGCTTGCGTATATATGATAGCCTTTTTAACCCTTTGCACTCGACGCTATTTTCATTCTAAAACTAAATTTTTCTTCCGTCTTAGAATATATTCATTTTATTCATACGAAGCTGATCCGATTTCCACATATAACATTTAAATGTTTGGTAATCTATTAAATATAAATTTTGTAATGTAACAAATATTTTGTAATATTTTTTGATCGTTTCTTTGAAATAATGCCACAACAATTTCTAGTGGTGCTTCAGAGTCACCACTCGAGCGCTAAGGGTTAAATACCTGTAACCTACGTGCCTAAGGATTTTCGATTTTTATATTCTAACTAATATTTTTGTTATCCCATACAATTTACCTTGCAATACTCTGTACTAAGAATTATGTTGTAATAAATCTCATATGAGATTTCCAAAAAAAAAAGAAAGACATTTCCTCAGTCTTCTTGTTACTATCGCTTACAAGGGAACATATTCAAGTGCGAATTTCCGATTTTGATGAAACTTATGTGACATATAGTTCTTTGAAAAATATTTGACACGTATTTTTTTTTATCGGCAACCATCCACTTTGAAGGGGTGAAAACAGCCCTCAAAGTTGGGGGTCAAAACCATATTTTTTGAAATATCTCGGAAACCAGAGGTCGAAAAAATTTGAATTTTTTTTTAAATTGTGTGTTTTTCAATGAGAAATGTAGTCGCGCAAGAAAATTTTAACAAAAGTTTTTTGTTTAAACAATATATTAAAAATTTGATTTTTTTTTGCAGTTTCTCTTATTTGTTGTTAGTTCATTTCAATGTAAACTTGGGTGTGTGATCTTTGATCAAAATTAGGGTTTACATGTTTCAGGATTTTTTTTTTTTTGCCATTTAACAATAATTATGCATTATGGAAGATAGTCTTGCATCTGCCGTGCGTAGGAAGGAATTGTGGCTTGTTTTATCGAAATGTAAGCATTTAGTATAAACGTGTATAGTATTTTAAACAATACCACTGGGTTATGTGTCGCTTATTGTTTTATTAGTAGCTAAAGAAGGTGGCGCAGGTAGCAGCGTGACGCGGTACTAATTACCGCGGCGGAGTAAGGGTACCGACTTTTATAGCCAATTCGCCTGTGAATTTCTGCAATCGTTGGGCCTTGGGTCAAAATATCCCTGCAGCCTTTTTAAACTATAAATCCTCGAACCTGGAGTTTCCCTCGTCATTTATGGTAGCTCTGAAAAGAGTTGATTTTGAAAGAAGTGCTGTCCACAAAGATTATTCTACATAATTCTGGCAATAATGATACTCAAGGATAAAATGAGAAAAACATAAATGTTCTTTGCACCAAGAACATTTCAGTACGACTACATTTGAACAATGGAAACACGTTAAACCATCTAATTTTGTAAAGCAGAACTCTACGGGATTTTCAAATTCTCCTGGCCGTTCTTCTATATATCCACTGCGGAACCAAGCATATTGAAACAGACGTTTATAACGCGCAGCTGATAATTGGTTGTGGATTAATGACTGAAATTTAATAATATTATTTCTTGCGTGTAGATTAAAATCAATATTTAACAATATTGCAAGATAGGAAAGTTTTCTTGCAAAATTCTTCCAAATGCGGAATCCATACACGTCAAGTGGTTGGATTAATGGCGTCGTATTTTTTGGTATCGTCAATACCTCTAATTGTTTGTATTCTGGCAGGGCGTTACGTATGATCTCGTCGTTGTATCCATTCCACGAGTCAAGAAGTAAAACAGAATTTTCTGGAGCAGATGGGAGAAATACTTCAATCAACCACGTTCTAAATAACTCGTTAGTTTTCCCGATGTGTGGAAGCTTCAATATGTACATTAGGTGCCGTGAACACACTTCTTCGTACACGAGGTCCTAACTGCCCTTTGACTTCTTTCTTTCTTTAGCTACTAATAAAACAATAAGCGACACATAACCCAGTGGTATTGTTTAAAATACTATACACGTTTATACTAAATGCTTACATTTCGATAAAACAAGCCACAATTCCTTCCTACGCACGGCAGATGCAAGACTATCTTCCATAATGCATAATTATTGTTAAATGGAAAAAAAAAAAAAATCCTGAAACATGTAAACCCTAATTTTGATCAAAGATCACACACCCAAGTTTACATTGAAATGAACTAACAACAAATAAGAGAAACTGCAAAAAAAATCAAATTTTTAATATATTGTTTAAACAAAAAACTTTTGTTAAAATTTTCTTGCGCGACTACATTTCTCATTGAAAAACACACAATTTAAAAAAAAATTCAAATTTTTTCGACCTCTGGTTTCCGAGATATTTCAAAAAATATGGTTTTGACCCCCAACTTTGAGGGCTGTTTTCACCCCTTCAAAGTGGATGGTTGCCGATAAAAAAAAATACGTGTCAAATATTTTTCAAAGAACTATATGTCACATAAGTTTCATCAAAATCGGAAATTCGCACTTGAATATGTTCCCTTGTTAGTATCGCTTTTATGACTTGTAAAGGGATATGACGCTCGACGACAACCTCAGATTTCGTCTAAGAGTCAGTCACCAGAGCGCAACTGACTCGTAACGAGAATTCACTTTGTTACTCGCGGCATTCACTGTATACCACGTGGGTATAATTCCGCGACGTTCATCATCCAGGCCTTGGCGACTTATACAGAGAAATCACTGTAGTCAGTGAAAGACAGAACGCGAAACGACCCTGAAGGGAATAAAGGCGGAACATCGGACCCGTTGCTGCGAAAATAATCGTTTTTACGCGTTCCTTCCGCGAACCGTAAAGGAAGGTTTCTCGCTCGGGGAATCGACGGAAGAATCGTGGCTGCTAGTCGTAGTTGTTGTAGGGTGGATCGATGATCGAGCAACGGCGCGCGGCGTCCCAGATCCCTGCTGCAGGGCGAGATGTAGCGTCGTCCATGCGATATCGAAGGGGCTGACCGAACCCCGTGCACGATTTATTCCATGGTGTCTCGGTAGGAGAGGAAACACGTGTTCTACACTCGGCTAGGGCCACGTGTGAGGTGCAGGATGTTTGTGCCAGCTCCTCTCGGTCGCGCGCCTGGCTACCATACGGAAAATCGATCGATCGATCCCTTCTACAGCTTACTCGGATCGTTCGCATCTACCGTCGCTTGCCGATCTTCCTTCGAAGTCCGGTTTCGAAGTTTCTGACATATTCGAGAATCGTTCTGGACGTGCACGCGTCGTTAGGCCGATTGCATTTCCTTTGCAAATTGATCGATTAACACGTTGACTGTCATGTCATCCGTACGCGGGTGACGGAATTGTTTGTCCAGGTTTTAAAATGAATTTTTACGTTAACCCTTTGCACTCCGAACCATTCTGGACGTTAGCTACCAACTACTCAGCACCACTTCGTGGCAGAAACGTGCATTTACAAACCCTCGTATTATTTAGTATAGTTTTATTGGTATATATATTGGACTTATATGAATTGGTTGATATCGAGGAATATATATTTGCAAAAAAATCAATATTTTATTTTTTATAATTTTGTACAATGTGACAAACTTTAAAACAATCGCCAATATGCATTGCAGGCTGATTTGTGCACATTTGACAATAATAAGTCGTTTGACGCCTGCCATCAGATGTTTTATCGTAATTTTACTATATTTTGATTTGATTTGTTGTGCCATTTCAAGAGAAATCTTTAGGGAAACATGCATGTCTCAAAAAGTTGCGCTGGAATAAATTAATTCTCCGTAGAATAAACTTTAATGTCCCATGAGAGGGGACAGCGGAGTGCAAAGGGTTAATATATTGATTAGGATCTATAAAATGCACGAAAATTGGAGGACTACTCAGTATCGTGCATTCGATTTTTTTCAATTTTTATTTCATTGAATAACTTGCCTTGATTGTATGGAATTTTTGAGGTTTCTAGTTTGGCAGTCAAAGTGTTCAAAGGAAGATGCGCTTTCACCAAAGAGCATTTCGAGAGCCACGAGATACTGGACCACGCGTAGAATAATTTTTGCGATAAATATATCGTTTTTTCATCAGCCGTTTGATTCGTTCCGGAGATCGGTGGGACAGCAGCGAATGGAAAAATATGTGTTTCGACCGTCCCTAAGAAAACGATTCGCTGAAACTTTTCCACGGGCGATTATGAAACGGCTCGAGTTTATGGTTTAGAGTTTAGAAGATCGCAGAAGGTGGACGAGGAGGAACCGAACAATTAGAAATCCGTGAAACTCGTAGGAGATGCGACGCGAGAGACCACAGGGATTCGGGGGTGGGAGAGGACTCGTCGAGGAAGGTGACGGCGGGAGGGGGTGAGGAGGCGAGGAGAAGGAAAGAAGGAGAAGGGGAGGGGAGAGGAGAGGAGAGGAAGAAGGCACACGTCACTTAGTTGAAGCACGTGCTCTGGTTTCTGGCGGCTGGTGCTGCTCAGCCTCGGTCTTAGACTCAGCCCTGGCGGCTGCGTTTAAATTTAGCCGGCGCGGAGCTTTAACTTCGCCGTGTCATAGGACAAAGAATATGGCGCGTTGCACTCGCGCCAACATTCGGCTCCGTGAGCCTCCGGGAGCTTTTGCGCGCCTCCTTGTTCGTAACAGCGGCCGGGATCGAACGATCTACGCTGAAATCGCCCCGCTTCCCGATCCTCCGAGGGCTCCAAGGGCTCCGAGGGCTCCGTTCGCATGAGTTAGGGCTGCCCGCCGCGGCAACGGTATTATTCCACGAGATTTCTGCTCCCGTAAACTTTCCTTCCGCACCGGCTGGAACAGTGTCAACATCGAAAAGGCCGTGTCGTTGCGAGAGCACGATATTCTCGTATCCCTTCTCGCACCGGCCAAAAGCAAGCTCTAGAGAGTAATCGTTGGAACTCGGTGAAACGACTGATAGGACAAGGAGGGTTCCAAATACAGTGATTTCTCGATACATGTCGCCAACACCTGACCGATAAACGTCGCGGAATTATCCCCACTATTGGTATACCTCGAAGCGTAACGGGGGGGCTCGGCTATGTCTCCTGGACAATACAGTGCTTTCTCAATATATTAGGACCCATAAGTAATCAATTATTTTGAAATCTAAAAGAAACTTTGTAGTAAATTCAAGTTTTCATTTCTTAATTTATTATATAATCTCCATCGTTATCGAGGACAATTTTTAGAATATTTTCAGCACAGGCTGCTTTACCGAAAACTGTAAAAGAGTACGTGTTTCCTGCTCAACGATCGGTACGGTACTGAAGGCAAAACAAATTCTTTGCAAATAAGTGATTACTAGACTGCGGATGTTTATGCAATTTCCAATTTTTATAGAAAAATTTGAAGAAAGTGGAATGAAATAAAATCCTATTTTTAATGGGAACAGCCTTTGTAGATCCAAAGCAAATGAAAATCGTGTTAAATTCTCTCGAATTTTATATTGTAGCATTTTTGGAACATTTCCATAAACCACAAATGCATAAAGATCCGCTGTCTAGTGATTACTTATTGGTACGCCTAATATGTCGCAAATCGACCTACGAACGACGTACGACGTTCAGAGCGTGGACCAAAGAATAATAGTATCTCCTGGACGGTCTATGTCGCTGGCAAGACCCGTGTTGTGACATATATCGAGCATTCACTGTAGACGCCGCGAAAGAAAGTGAGCTCAACGGGCCGTGAAATCGTTTCGCGAGCGTGATCCACGCGATATGATATATTCTGCCCCCCCCCCCCTTAGCAGCGCGAGAAGCCAACAATGTACATACCGGGGAGAGAAAGAAACTGGCGACAGTGTCGTGAAAGAGAGACCCCGGCCGAGCGTGTCTCCGGTCCTCCAATGACGCAAGTAACAGGCTGATCGATTAAGCGTGTACTCTACATACGTGTTACTTGTTGTTTTGTAGGCGATACGTAACGTGCGGAACGTAACACGGCGTAGCGGCCGTCGCGCATGCACGCGCGACAAACGCATACACATCGTGTGCCACTCGTGTTCTTCATTTTTTCTTACCGTCGCGCCGGAAGCTTTCCAATTTTCTTCTACTCGCCGCGACGGAACAATGCTTCGAACTCGTTAACGCTAGATTGTCGGATGAGAAAGAAAGTATCTGGTCAGTTGGAGATTCCCTCTGACAGATCGGTGGTGTTGCACGGTAATGAGGGTGAGCGATGGAATGGACAGGTGCGATTCAAAACAGTGAAAAAACATTGGAAGAATTTAAGAACGCTTATCACATTGTCTTCGGCCGATCAAGTATATAAAAAATTGCATAAAGATCCGCAGTCTAGTGATCAGATACCCACACCTTCATATTCTATTAAAAAGCAATATATGTTTTAAATAAAATTATTAACCCTTTGCACTCGAAGCTATTTTAACTTCGAAACGAAACATTTCTTCCTACCTAGACTATTTCCTCCTATATATATGTATATATATTTTTTTTCATGTTATACATACGAAAATGGTGGAATTTACTCGTACAATATTGAAATGTTTAGTAATTAATTGAATATAAACAAATTTAATCCTCTATGGGTCGACTTTTTTTCCGTTGATTTCTATTTGCAAGCAACTTGCAAGGCATTTACTTTTATATTCCAAATTGTTGGTGCAGCTAACCGTCATCAATATTGTTATTGGTTATCTCAGAGACATTATATAATTAAGACGTATACGTCATCTTCTGAAAAAAGTAAAATTATTTGGTAAAATGTCGATATATTAGCACGTGACCTGAAAGTTACACGGGCCCATAGAGGGTTAATAATGAAAAATATATTGTGAATATAGCAATTTTTAGTGGCGCCCTACGAGTGTCAAGGGTTAATTAAATCCAGTGATAAAATCGTAAACGAGTCAAATTGACTCGCTCCGGCAATCTAGCGTTAAAGGATCACAATTTCAAGCGATCATAACTCTGACAAAAATTTTAAAAATCATTTGAAAGCTCGAAGTCTCTACTCTCAGATGATTCTTCAAATTTTGAGCTACGTTGCTTTTCAACACAGTTGTAGCGTTAAAAAAAGACTGCCACGTTAAAAAAAAAAAAAACACCGCAGATTCCACTCGTTTCCCCGAGCTTTTTTATCTCATTGCGACCGATTAGGACGATGTAACAATGTTCCGAATCGACTCGGGGGTAAGGGACACCGCGAACGGCGAGAAGATGATGCCTCGAACCTCTCGGGCTTCTTCGAGTTGCGTTTCTGGTTCGAGGAATCGTCGAAGAATTGAGCCGTTTATTTTGAAAGTGGCCTAAGTCCATTTATCTTAAAATCGAGATATTTAAGGGTTTGCGTTTCAATGAATTTAAAAATATACGTATAGGACATTAATGAGTCGCACTGCTTAAGTGTATCTAAGGGTGTTAAATTTATAGTTCCTATTAAAATAGTGGCAATATTATTAAGTGAATAATATGCGTTTTCTTATCAAGAATGGAGTTAGGCCACTTTCAAAATTAACAACCAGATTCATTATAAAATTTGAAGGTGCCCAAGTCCATTCAACATAATTTAAGATGCTTCAAATTGAAAAAAAAACAATACTGAATTTATTTTACATATTCTTAAAACACTTCAGGAACATAATTTATGCGATTCAATTAACTACATAACGTGCAAAATTACAAACATACATTTATTACAAAACAATTTACTACTCATCTGCATTTTGTGCGTGTAAAAGGGATTTGAAGTAATCAAAACCCCAAAACTTCTCAAAAATATTCTTTCTTTCTTTTTCACCGTAATTTTTTGTGCATGCATTCCGACAACGGCAATCTTTGTTTTCGAAAATTTTTTCCGGTACAATATTTCCGGTTCGAGTACAATATCTTTTTCCTGAATTCCGTTTAATCTTTCGCACTTTTTGGATGTGTGATTCATCAATTTTTTCTCTATTGTCATTCATATCTTCATCCTCTGAAGATGAATATTGTTCTATAATTCGGTTTCTTTTTCGATTTTTTTTTTAAATCATTACTTACTATTTCTTCTTCACTATCTAAACTAAATAATAGTCTTGTTCTGTTCTTCCCCATGGGTGAAATAATTTCTAAAATTTAATATTAAATTTGAAGTTTTATATTAATTAAACGTACTGGTTATTCAACTAACGCAATTGTCCAAAAACTGAGGTTAAATTGTAAATACTAATTAATTAAAATTACCTTCATCACTACTTTCCGACATTATCAATAGTAAATATATTATCTTGATTATTTGAGTATAAATGGAGTTGGGCCACTTTCAAACTACACGGTTCGATTATTAAACTAACTCTGAAAACTTATGTGTCAAGAATTATCGTATTTGCTCGGATTATAAGCAACCTGAAATGCTTTTCTGATAAATACCATGAAGTTGTACACGTAACCATGATAACCGGAAAAAACTGAAAAACGGAGTTAGGCCACTTTCAAAATAAACGGTTCAATTATTTATCGTGGTATGCGCGAGACGCGAGAAGCTTATAAGATAATGGAACGTTTCTTCGGCTGTTTGGCCGGCCAGGCAAGGCGGAAAACGGTGGTAGCCTGTGTCTCGTAGAGGTTCTATCGCTCGATCGCACAGTGCGCGACCATCTTCCGGCCTGTGGACTAGTTTCGCGGCTGTTTTCTCTGGGAGAGCGATCCCAGCTACGAAAATTATGGGAAGAACCTCGTAACTGGCCGCCATATGGCGACACAGCGCGTAAGAATCACTGGAGCTTCGGGGGTGCGAGATCTCCTGGATCGCCGTCGATCCGTCGCGTCGCGCCGTGGTTCCTCAAGAATATACGAGCAAAATAGCAAATGCGGAACGATGGAAAATGGAATCTCGGAATCCTCGTTCCAGCTAAATCGCGTTTTTTTACGGAACAAGTATACTCGGGATGTATTATACTGTTGGACCGCGAGATTCGGAGCGTCTCGCAGGAGGGCCGGACGCGTTCGGTTGACGCGCGTCAAAGCCGCGAAAGGGGGTGGGCTGCGAGTCAGGAGTCAGGAGTCAGGAGTCACGAGTCACGAGCGCAACTCTAACCGACCGAGAGAGCAACGGCAAGGGAAAGACGGAGAAAGCGAGCGCAAGTGCAGGCGGGAGGCTGCTGCAGCACACACTCGTTGCAGCCGGCTGTGCCCGTCAGCTGCCGACAGATTTATCGAGTGGCACGTGCCGATCCGGACCGATGTCGTTTTATGCCTTCCTTCGCCTCGGCTCCTCTCTCGACCGGAGGAACGGCTTCGCCGAAGGCAAAAATTATTGTCGTCCCTTGTTCCTTCTGGAAACGTCTCGCTCTCCCTTTTTTTTTTTCGGACCACCTTCCTAATCTGCGTCTAACCGTCTCCTGTCGCCGATGCCGAACCGAAAAAAAAACCAAGACGGAAGGAGCTCCGATCGAGGGGGGTTGCGCTCGTCTTCTTCCCTCTCTACATCCTGGTTGCGCTTTTTACGTTGCCGTTTGTCGCGAAAACGTTCGATTATCTTGAAGAGAGAAAGATAAGGGCGTGAAAAATCTTTGAAGCTGACCGTGAAGAAATATTTCGCTCCCGGCGCTACGCGACGCTTCTCGCCGGCTAATGGCGGCCCCCGAAAGGAAACGAGCAAAGATAAACGGAAGTTTTGACGGAAGGTCTGGTTTCACCCCGCGCTCGAGAAAAAATTAATGAACTTCCTCCCTCGGTTTTTCCACGCGCGAGGGTCGCCGGCGAGAAAACGCGTCGCGTACAAATTGAAAACGTCGATCCTCCTCGGATCGATTTCCCACGTTCCTACGATCGTTCTCGTAGCCTCTCGGAATGTCTCGCAAAACACCTCGTGAAACGGTAGCTCCGGTAACGGCTGGGATCCGGTCGGAAAAGGGACGCGAACTTTCGAACTCTGCCAGTTTCTTCCACCAATGAAATTTCCATGGTCGAGAGAGTGGCATGTTTGTCGGTGACGAGAAGCGAGCGAGAGAGAGAGAGAGAGAGAGAAAGAGAGAGAGAGTCAACGATCGGTTCGTCCGGGATGGCATCGAGGATCTGTATTAAGAGTGACTTAAATTAATAACGAACGCTATTTCGGCTGCGCTTCGATGCTCTGTTAACCCGATTAAAGCCGAATACCGAGGCGAAGCGAGAGATGATCATAAAGAATTCAGGGGAACGTTCCTCGGCGAGCGGGCCCGAGCCCGTTTCGAACCGTAATTATGGAAACCCTGGACGGTTACGACATTTTCCTGGTTCGCGATCGGTGATCGGCGTCCCGAGTTACGACGTGACGTCGAGCGAAATCGGAACATCCGAATCGCATTATGTCACGTCACTCGGAGACCCGACACATCCGCGATCCGATTTATATCGAGACGCTGCTGAATAAAAGAACGTTTTCGCTCTTCCTCCCCTGCCCCCTCGTTCCTCTTCGTTTCGCTTTTCCCTCGAAATACCATCGTTTTAAAATTTCTATTTCTAATTTCTAAAAACGAAAACGAAAAAAAAAAGAAAGAAAAGTCGGCGAATCGAATCCCCGATTCTCGTTCGAGAAGAAATTCGTTACAATCACGGATGATGACTCTGTTTTTTCTTTTCTTTCGAAGGACCACCGTCGCGTATGCAGCTCCGACCCTCTACATTGGCTCCTACATGCGATAAAAAGGTAAGTCGCTCTCCTCGATCGATGTGCCTCCTCTATAATGCCTAAGAAAATCGCCCCAGAGATTTCTGTCGCGTGGTCGGTATCTCAAGCGATCGATGCCCGGGACGTCGCGAACACTAAACTCGTCGAAAGCCCCCGGGCAAAGGGCGAGAAATCGTCGGAAGCGATACCGAGCGAGAAAATATATATCCGTGAAACAACACTGCGCACATCTCGTGACGTTTTTTTTTTTTTTTGTTCCCCGTTTGCCAAGTTCTCCGAGCACGATACATCTCCGTCTCCGGTCCGAACCAGAAAGAAATCATGGTAGCGAATAGTCCCGAAAAACACCACCGTGCGTCACCATACTAACGAGAGGACTCTCTTCGAGTTCGATCGAGTCGGTTCACGACACTGACCACCGCCGGCAAAACCGAAAGAGAACGAAAATGGCTGCCTTTTATCCGTAGTCCTTTGGCTTTTAGGGGTGGTTTAGGTTTGCCAATGCTCGTCATCGCGCAGATCACTGTTCGCGATTTCTCGGGAAGAGACTCGAAAACGTTAGAAAAGCACAAACAGAAAAAGAGAGAGAGAGAAATAGCTAAGTGAAAGAGAGAAAGAGTTAGAGTTAGAGAGAGAGAGATGGGGGGATCATAAAGAAAGCCGTATACACGTTCCCGCGTCGCACACCACCGTCACTGTATCCCCGTATTCGGCTCTGACTCGAAGAAGGAGAAAGCAATGCGATAAAGAAAGCAGAGAGGAGGATCATAAAGCTCTCTGTACGCGATCCTCGTGTGTCCACGTTGGGCACGGGTCACTATCTCTCCCAGGAAGTCGAGTTGCGTCTCTTGTTCGTCATGATCGCGAATCGTGGTCGTCTTGTTGTCGTTGGTCCTGGCGTCGTTGTTCTTGGTCTTGGTCGAGGAGGACCCGGGCCGTCGGCGTACGGGGTCGGTAAGGCTAGGTCCGCCAGCGGCGAGGAGCGCGTTTTCTTCGGTGCAAGCCGGTTGGACGCTGCTAAGGAAGGTGCTGGTTGGTCGGCGGCGCACAAAGACCATCGCAGAAACGCTGTATCGGCGGTATTTTGGTTTTGGCTCGGCTCGACCCGCGCAGTTCTGGGAGTGGAGTTCTAAAAACAGCAGAGGTAAGTCCTGCTCTCCCGCTGGCTGCTACGCTGGCCGCTCTTCTATCGCGTCGTCGTCTCCTCTATCTCGAGCTATCGCGAGCTATCGGGAGCTATCGCGAGCACTCGCGAGCCGAACCCTCGCGAGTCGGTCCCGAACCGAATTTCTATACAGAGTCCGAGACTTGGGCTAGGCGTCCTGACTTGCCCTGACTTGCCCTGATTTGCCCTGCTCTTCCCTGCCCGCGCCCCTGTCTGCCCTGACTTGCTTTGTCTTTCACACTGGCTTTCAAACTGACTCTCTCTCTCTCTCTCTCTCTTTCTCGTCGATTGCGTCTCTGTCCGCTGGTTTTTTCTCACTGGCCGATATCACCTCGGCTCGTTTCTTGGTTTCCTCTTCCCTCGGTAGTTGGTTTCCTCGTTGGTGGACTCGCCGCGGACAAAACTCTTTACACGACTAGCCGATGCGATCGCTTCACCGCTCTTCTTATAACTCGCATACTATGCCGCCGGTTTCGTTCCCAGAACGCACCCGTTCCCTGACGAGAACCTTCTTCTTCTTTTAGGCACCCGCCTCGCCCGGCGCGGATTTATTTCTTCACCGGCCGACATTATTTTTGGGATCTTTTCACGGATCGCGAACACACCGTGAAGCGGGTTCCGACTCCGTACATACAGCCAGCCGCGGGCCAGCTTCGGCCGCTTAGCCGTTTTGTCGCTTAGTCGCCTTTTACGCGCATCGCGTCCACCAGGAGACGCGTTCGCGACTCCTCCGTCTGCGCTCGATCGTTCCTGCTCGCTTCCGGTTCATTGTATTCGCTTCTGGGCTTTTCGCCGATGGCCGGGCCGCAGTTTCTCGCGTCGACAAGGGACCCTCTGCCGATTTTTCAAAGGATTATCCGTACGGTTTTCGTCATCGAGGATTCTACGCAGAGTCCTGTTAGAGTCTGATCATTCGTTGATCGAGTTTGTTGATTAAACTTCCTTTCTGGTGCTCCCTGAAGCCTTTCCTGTCTCTCTATGTCTCTGTATCACTCGTTTTATTTTACTAAAAGTTCTTCTACTCCGGGACCCGTTGTACTCGAGCGTCTTCTTCGACCGTCGCGTCGCGACGAGACGATTCTACAGTTCTTCAGCCTAGCTTCTGCGTACCTTAGCCTGATTTCTTATTGGATAATTTATTTTTCCCCTGTACAACTTCGGGACCCTACGAACAGTGAAAAAACATTATTAAAAATGTGCAACGACGAGTACGTTTCTGCGACGAAGCGATTCTACGTGGTAGATTCTCGGCAAGCCGCGCGATCAAGTATCAAGTTGCACGAGGTTCTCGTCTTTGAGTTTTCTCGAACATTCCCAGCGGTTCAATCGAGATCCTCCCGGACGGTGTACGCTCGAAAAGCGCGTTTAGGTTCGTCAAGGTTCGATCGAACGTCTTGCCAAGAACAAGATCGCGTCACGCGGTTAGTCATACCGATGCGTGTGTGTAACCGACTGGTTCGACTCGTCACGTGACGGGATCGACTATGTTGCGCGGCTGCTATCGATATCGGTATGTATCGACCGTCGACGAAGCGTCGGGTGCTAATCTTGTTGATCCTCGATCACGAGGATCCAGGCGACCGTTGCCCGATCTTTCCCCCCGAGCTTTACGTTTCGAGATGCTTTCGTGACGCCCGCTCGGTTTCTCGCCGATGAAATTTCCATCGCGAACGATCCACCGAGTATGTGGATCGCCGACGATCACCGCGTCGCATTCGTTCATCTGGCCTCTGCCGGTCACCTTGATCACGGTCCAAATTGCTGATACGCTACGACACACGCGTACCCGGTCCAAGCGCTCTTACGATGGCCGACCCTAACGGCGCGCTGCTCGCATTTCGTCGATCGTGAAAACGATCTTTTTCACTGCGGCAGAGTATTTTCCTTCGACGGGAGGAATCGGCGCTTTGATCGAGTCTGCTCGGCTTGCATTTCGCCAGTTTCATCGATCGCGAAAACGATCTTTCTCTCGGTGGCAGAGTATTTTCCTTCGGAGAGGAGGAATCGGCGCTTTGATCGAGACTGCTCGGCTCCGCTCGGCTCGCATTTAGTCGATCGTGAAAACGATCTTTCTCTCGGTGGCAGAGTATTTTCCTTCGAAGACGAGGAATCGGCGCTTTGATCGAGTCTGCTCGGCTCCGCTCGGCTCGCATTTAGCCGATCGCGAAAGGATCTTTCTCTCGGCGGCAGAGTATTTTCCTTCGAAGAGGAGGAATCGGCGCTCTGCTCGGCTCCGCTCGGCTTGCATTTCGCCAGTTTCATCGATCACGAAAACGATCTTTCTCTCGGTGGCAGAGTATTTTCCTTCGGAGAGGAGGAATCGGCGCTTTGAATCGAGTCTGCTCGGCTCCGCTCGGCTCGCATTTAGCCGATCGTGAAAACGATCTTTCTCTCGGTGGCAGAGTATTTTCCTTCGAAGAGGAGGAATCGGCGCTCTGCTCGGCTCCGCTCGGCTCGCATTTAGTCGATCGCGAAAACGATCTTTCTCTCGGTGGCAGAGTATTTTCCTTTGGAGAGGAGGAATCGGCGCTTTGAATCGAGTCTGCTCGGCTCCGCTCGGCTCGCATTTAGTCGATCGCGAAAACGATCTTTCTCTCGGCGGCAGAGTATTTTCCTTCGAAGAGGAGGACTCGGCGCTCTGCCCGAATCTGCTCGGCTCCGCTCGGCTCGCATTTCGTCGATCGCGTTGTATTTTTCTTCGAGAGGAGGAATCGGCGCTCTGCCCGAATCTGCTCGGCTCCGCTCGGCTAGCATTTCTTCGATCGTGAAAACGATCTATTTCATGGCGGCAGAGTATTTTCCTTCGACGGGAGGAATCGGCGCTCTGCTCGGCTCCGCTCGGCTTGCATTTCGCCAGTTTCTTCGATCGTGAAAACGATCTTTCTCTCGGCGGTAGAGTATTTTCCTTCGGAGAGGAGGAATCGGCGTTTTGATCGAGTCCGCTCGGCCCCGCTCGGCCCCGCTCGGCTCGGCTCGGCTCGATTCTAAAGGCCAAGAGTAGTTTACACGTTGGATTAGCTCTCCCGGCACTTTCACTAGCCTCTTTTACGCGCGTTTCATCCTCGTTTCACCTCGCGTAATCTGCGAGAGAGTTATTTTCAGGGTAACTTTGCGGCGAGCGCGAAGGGTGAACGAGGATCAATTTGCTCCTCCGCAACCAGTCCGCTCGACCACCTTGAAACTGTTATAGTGATCGGTCTCGTACCCGTGTACCTGTACCCTTTTTCGCGCTCCTTTCCTGCCCGTTTCAAAGACCACCGTTCTCGTCACGCCTGGTCCGTTTCGACGCGGGCTCCCGAAAAAACGACACGGTCCCCCGTCTGGTTTCCTGCGCTTCTCTCCGCGAGTTTCTGCGAGCAATCGCACGGAGATTAACATTCTCTGTCTATATTGAAACGCGATTATCCAGATTTCGTTTCGCCAAGGATTCGGGGATCAAAGGCTGCCCCTTCCACGAGAGATTTTGTACGCTACTTGGCGGGTTCGATTAGTCCCGAAAGAGAAACAAAGGCTAAACTGGTGAAACGGTTCGATCGAGCAATCGTCGACCGCTCGAGGCAACGGATTTGCCTGATTATCAGGATTTCCACCGATCGAACCTGTTGCTCCCCCCCCCACCCCGTGGCGTCGCGTCGATCGGTTTCGTTACCGTGCCGCGAAACAACGAGGTTAGCCCCAACGCCACCCCCGATCGCGTTTTTCTGTTCTCGCGGTGCGATTCACCCGGTGACGTCACCTCCGGACGTTTGGTCTCATTCTAAGGCGCGTTGGTCGGCTGCCAAGTGCGCAGACCGCACGTGCCTCGGTTAAATGGCACCTTGTGCTTGCTCCCGTCGCGGTCGTTTCGTCTCGCCTCGTCTCGCCTCGCCTCGCCTCGCCTCGTCCCGTCTGGTCTCGTCTCGTTTCGCGATTATTCCGAACCCTTTCGTGATAGAATCGCGGACAAACACACCGGTACACACCGTGGACTCGAGATTTCGCTCGTTTCCCGAGACGGAATTAGACGAGCAAAGTTCTCGGGGCACTACCGTGTTCACCGTTGACAACGAGAAGTGTGAGAAATCGGAACGGTGTGAAATTCTGAACGTTGCTGAAAACCTCGAGAGTTGGCCTCGGCTAGGCGAATTTCGAACCTACGGAACGTTGTCGATCAGAAAGAACGTGGTCTGGTACGGTCGAGATTAGTCGGGAGAAGATTTCGATAGAGGGGCGGCTTATCGAAAGTCTGGTGCCCGCGGTACGCGCTCGTATTTTCTGAGAGAGGAGAGGAGAGAGTGCCTCGAGATTTTCCAGCGTCGGAACAAGATGTTTCTTGGCCGGAGGCGGCGCGGCACGGTGTGACGCGCGGTGGCAGGATGAGCGGATATCCGGTACGGCAACACAGACGCCGCTTGGACCTCGAATGTCGTTGACGGAGGGATAGATAGACAGGCCAGGCGAGCAGACAGGCCAAGCGGCCCGCCTGGTTGTGGCAGGGACCGTTTGTCGAGAAGTTTGCCGGAATCGTGGAGGTTTGGTGGCCACCTGGCATTTTCCTTCGAGCCTTTCGAGGGGCGATAGTTATGCTTCTTCTCCCCCGACTCGTCCCCGAGAATCTCTAAACCATCAGCGGTTCGAACCGCGCTCTCCCACAGCGTGCACGGGCGTTCTGGAAAAAAAAAAACGACACGTGAAAAATGTAAATTTTGGTCGAATTTGTGTTCGATTCCGCTGGTATAACATCGGATGAGGATGTTGCGTAACGCGTGGGCGAAATTTCCGGGAAAAATGATCGCGTGAGAGCGACGAAAAGCCTTCTCGGAATTTTCCATCGGAGAGAGGGATCGGCCGGGGGACGATCGATTAATTCTGTTCGCAACGCTTTCCCCGAAACTCGAGGCTCGAATTTTCCGAACAATTTTTGGCGACCTCTGTTATCGCCGATATCGCTGGTCTTCGAATCGTGCGAATCTGTTCGATAGCTGGTCGACTCGAACGGCTATCGCAACCCTTTTGCGGGGCCGGGCCGTTGTACATACGTGCGATAGAACGCGGTGAGCGGCGGTGCTCGCGCTCACGAGAGCCTGCTCGCTCCGGAGAAAGCGGGAAAAAAAGCGAGGAAAAAGGGAACGGTTAACTAGACGCGCGGATACCTTGGAGCAGAGTAAAAGGGATGTCGGCCCTCGTGGTCTCCTTTTGCTCGATGGTGCGAAGGAAAAACAATGCAGGTAACAAATACCTTCGGAGAGACCGCGATCGATACAAATACACCCTGACACTGTGCCGTTCACCAGTCTTCCAGACGTACCGATCTCTTTTGCATTGGACTTTGGCGAACCTGCCGGTACCTGCAACCCTAATTTCTTTCCACGGATCGGTACCCGTGTGCTCGAAACGTTCGCGGTTCTTCTTCTTCTCTCTGTACCTTTCCCATGGATTTCGAAGAGAATCCCCGAGTTGCGTTTTTCATCTGCCCACGTGTTTTTATAGATAGACGGGGCGCCGACGATTCGAAACGTTGCGCGAGCAATCGATAATCTTCTTGTTCCGCGGCGTCGATTGGGAATAAGGACTTGGACAGACAGCAAACCGTTCGGGCTCTCTGTAAGAAATGACAGGCCAGTGATTCGGACCGCTTCGGGTAGGCGAGGCGTTAATAAATTAGACGATATCGAACGTCGGATACCGGGCAGAGCGTACTCCGCAGCAACCGGTAACCGGCAACCGTGCAACCGGCAAACGGTGGATCATCAATTCTTCAGGAAAATCCGGGAAAGTCCATCTTCGTTAGAGCTGAGGACGATGCGCGGCTTTAACCGCGTGACCCGGTCGATCGAGCAGTCATCTCGTAAATAGCCTCGCGCCCGAGAATGACAGAAACGAGAGACGGTCGAGCGAAACGGAAATAGACGTCGGTTCCTGTAAGTTATTCGCGAAATAATCGGCATTGCGATTAACTACGTTTCAACGAGTCGATTAGCCGGGGCCGTCGCCCGACGTTTCACCGATATTTCTCCTCCCGTCATCCGGCGACCAATGAAAACCAACGGTTCTTTTCCCCGATTTTAGTTCTCCACCAAATGTAAAATTCTCGCCAGCCGTACCGGAAGATTCGTTGTTCTCGAAGTTGCCGACCAACGCGGCAACTATATTTTCCAAGCGACGGTGAACACTTGTCTCTCTCCGGTTGCAATATTTTTTTCCAAAGCCGCGACTTCGTTACGCGTTCTAAACCTTTGCTGTATCATGCTGGTTCGACAGAGATAACGGCTCGATAGAGACGCCTCGTCCGCGGATCTCGACATGGAGGAACGCGGTTGCCTCGATCCAGTCGATTGTGAGAAATAAATTCCGTTTCCTGCCTTTCACCCCGGATCTCGGGAAGGAAAAGACTCGGAGACTCGGAGCCGCGTTAAGGACATTCCTCTCTCCTTCGAATGGACACCGATCTACCGCCTGTACGCGGTGAACATTATTTTCTCTTCTAGGACTCGCGAGGTTCACGCTGGTGCCGAACGAAACGGTAGTAGGCCCGCGAATAGTCAACCCGTAGGAAGTTGTCAATGGCGGACAGCGAAATCCGCGTTATCGGCTGCTGTCCGGGGAATATTAATTACTTATCTATGTCCCGTTTCTCGCGTCTTTTCGCGCTCGGTCGACGAGATCGATAGGCTAGGATATATTGAACACTTGCCTGCTGGCTCTCTTTCTCTCTCCGTCTCTCTCGCTCTCTCTGTCCTTCTCTTTCGCTCTCTCGACGGGTTAGGTTATCCGACCTCTGTAGGGGGACAGCTACATTGCAGCTCATGCATAATACATACGATCCGACCTGGAGTAGATTTATATTTACCCGCAGCTGGGATAATTCGTTAAATATCGACAGGCATTGCCGGCTCTTGTCGAGCTTTTTTCGCCTGGACGATGATTCGACAGGACGTTTTTCTTCGGTTTCGTTTCGAGTTGATATCCCGTCTTTTTCTCTCTTTATCTCGGCTTCTTTCTTTCTTTCTTTCTTTCTTTCTCTCTCTCTCTCTCTCTCCTCCTTCGTTCGCTCCTCGTCTCTCGTTCTTATTCCCTTTGGTGGCGCGTATCGGCTGTCTCTCCTTCAATTTGCCCCTCTCGGCGGATGGAACACGATCGGCGCTCCTTTAATGGATAATATCTCGTTAGTCTTTTCCTACAACTCGCGCGACGTCGATGCCGATGCCGACCGTCCTCGTACAAGATTGTGTATTTCAATCTTTTGTCGCGCTACCCGATCACGCGCGCTCCTCTCTCTCTCTCTCTCTCTCGTTTGCGTTCTAATAATTTTCTAACGAGATCCCTCCCGGGATCGTCCTCTCTTAGTCCACCCTGCTGCGATAACGCGTTCGCTATCCAGACGCGGGCAAAAATCCCCTCGAACGCCGTTTCCAAGAGGCCTTTGGTTCGCATTTGCAGTTTCGAGGATACCTGAATACAGTAGATTCCCTCTTAACCGCCCTACATTGGTCTGGTCCTCGGGCAGGATAAACAATTAGTCGATGCAGTGGATCTAAAAAGTACTTGCACGTTATACTTTCGATTCTAGAGAACACTTATTAAATTAAATAGGAGAACCATAAGCCTGGACCGATTTTGAAGCCTCTACCTGCGCAGATGAGTGTTCAGGTTCCTCTAAGATATTTTTTACATGATCCAGCAGGTGGGAAACCGAAGACAGATTTTTCTAGGATCTTTCTCCCGCTGACACAGAAAGAACCGGGACTGCTAGCTATAGCGGGGGAGGGTTAGGTTGTGGAGCTTCCATCCACCCTTTCATCCGCGTGTTGCTTCATCTGCACCCCACGCGTTTCAGCCAACGGACATCCGCCGTCGCTCGAGATTCGAAATTCTCGGCGCGTGTCCCCGGCCTGCGAAACCAAACAATTTTTCCTGAAACGTTAATTCTGTTAGCATTCTGTTGGACGATAGAAGTTGAACTGGGAATGGATACCTACCTCGCAAACCGAATCGAGAATCGCCGATCGCGCGTATCGTTCATTGACGCCTTCGGACGAGATGAACGAGCTAGGAAATATGTATTTAGCGAAAACAACAACAGGTATTTTTGACGACCCAGATACCGATCGATCCGTCGAGCCCGGTGCGCGTAGTAGTACTTTGGTTTCGGCTATGAAAGGCCCTGAATTGCAGTGAGGTATTATATAACGCCGCGAATAACCAAATTCAAGGCGTCGAAGCGAAGAGCTGAAACGCGGATCCCTCGATTCAATTTCATTTCGCGCAGCAGCTGTCAGGCGGATGCCTCGCGAATAACTGATGGAACGTAACCGCTACGCCCGCGCTCGCTCGCTTCGGCTTGGCCATCGGTTGTCTCGTCCCGTCTCATCTCTGCTAATATGCATTCTCCCGAATCATCGAGAAACCGATGAAATCGTATCGCCGATCGTGTCAATTTTCCATGCGTTTTCCCTTGGAAAAATACGCGACGGGGGGTTCGTCATCGGAAGAGCAGCGCAGAAGTTTTTGCGAGTAATTCATACGACGGAAATTAGACGAGAATTAGACTAATCGGTCGAATTTGCGCTGGTGCACACGAATCGACTCGATTTTGGCAATTTCACCTTTGACTTTTCGTGACGTTCTGTTCGGCGAGGCGGCTGCAAAAAGCCGCGGAATATTTCAACGTTTCCTTATCGATTAGAATATTTTTAAGATTACCGAGTACCAATCCTCTCTCGGATCCCTCGGTTCCCCCGCTTCACCCCCGAACGGACATTGATCGGGACGAGGAGATGATTATTCGATTTCCCGGACCAGCAGATTCTGTTACTCTCGTGTACTCCGTGATTCCTCTCTATATATATCGTCAAGGCCTGGACGATAAACGTCGCGGAATTGTCCCCACTACGGCGGGGTATATAACCCGTGAGGGGCCCCGAAACCCGGGAGGCTTAGGATGCCGAGGACTGTAAACATAATACAGTAATTTCTCTCTCTGTCTCTATATATATATATATATACAGCTTATATACAATACCTCTCGACTTTGCGAGATCGGGCCGTGAACGATGATTAGCTCGGGGAAATGATGCTATCGGTCCGATCGATCGACGGTCTGAGTTCGGTAAGCGGTGTGAGGACAGTGTCTATAATGCGATCGTTATTTTCATCCTGCGACGTACACTTTCGGAGAACGTAGCGACGGGCTCTCCGTAAAACGTACGTTAGATTCTTTAACCGCGCGTTATTTCTGGCCGGCGAAATATTAATAAAGTGTAAAGATACCACACCGCCGTAACGCGCGGCTATCTAAACTTTTTACGGACACGATTTACGTCGACCGTCCGACGCCATTTAGTGCACAACGGTCGCGCGGCCGGCCTTTATGAATGACTCGTCCGACGCGTTTCGCTCGCGCTCGCGTTTCATCACCGATTTGTTTCTTTCCTCGTATCCTTTCGCCGCTTTGACTCGACCGTCGAAAATAAGCTTCGCGTTCGATTCATCGGACCGGTATTCAATTCGCTTTTGGGACGGACACGCGTGCGAATGTAAAAATCGACGCTCTATGTGGGAATACTAGGAGCCACCGATTACGTACTTTCATGAGTGTCCGTTGATGGGAAGAAAGCAGCCGGGAGGAATAGGGTGGGGGGAGAGGTCTGATCGGTTATCGGATACATATAATTTTGACAGTAGACGAAGAGTATTTTTGTTCCGCGTTCAACTTTGAAACCGTGTATTCCTATCTTTCGAACGATCGTCGATCACGGAACGCCGTATCCTTTCTCTCCGGTTCCGGTTCCAGTTCCGGTTCCGAGACCGAAAAGATGCGGTAAGAATCTCGAATCGAGGGTGAACGAATGGGTAATCGATGGTTAATCGATGGGGTAATCGATGGTAGGAGTAACGATTATGCCGGTGTAGTTCGGTTGAATTTGTTAAGCTGAAAGTCGAGGATAATAAAGTCGTTGAGCGCACACGGTCGAAGCTGGAATGCCAGCACGACTGTTCTGGCTGGAAGTGGCGCGCATGCGTCGCGCATGCAGCGTCACACCAATTGGTTCGACGGCGTCTGACGTCGATCTCCCGGCCGGCCAATCAGCGGTCGAGCCTCGTCGACGTTAGTTCGGCGTGCCGAGGCGAACTTCAGAGGCGAGGTGGACCGACTGGTATGTGCGACACGGCCAGCCTCCCCTCCATTCCTTCTCTCTCTTTCACTCTCTTTCTCTCGATCTCGCGCGTTCTCTCGCTCTCACCCGTCGTCTCTCTCCCTCTCTCGGTCCCACCGTCTGGTTCGCTCGGTCTCTCTCTTTCTCCTGTTCCCGTGTTCTCCACGCGACTTCCTCAAATCTTTATTTCAGGCTCGACCGCGAACTGGTCGAGGCGCGCGGCCCGCTTTTTTACCGTCCGATACGACGCTTCTAAATTTGAATCTTCTACGGAGCAGTGCGAATCGACGGCTCCGCCGCACGTGAAAAATATTTTAAGAAAGCCGTGCGTGTTTCTAGTCATCGTTTCTAGTCAGCCAGGATATTCTAACCTAGCTAACCTGATTTCTGGCCGAGCTGCTTCTCACCGTGGGTGATCGCATCGAACGACGACGACAACGTCGACATCGCGAGTGTGGCAACTTGTTAAATAAACACCGGATCACGGAAAGGAACGCGCGAGTGATATTCGACCGAACAAGAAAACTATCGATACGTCGCGCGTGTCTCTTTCTCTCTCTCTCCCTCTCTCTTTCTCTCTCTATCCTTCACGATATATCGAACAAGGACCAGGCGAGAGAGGAGCAAGAAGAAAAACGAAAGAGAAGAGAAGGATTGAGATCGAGAAAGTTTTTAACGATCGTCGTCGTCGTTGGTTGCCGCCGTGTTCGTCCAAGTCGAGCTCGAACCCCGGAGCACCAAATCATAAGTCGTCGTAGTTGCAAGAAAATACGTGTTTGACGAACTCGACGAACCGAGATATATCATCCGGCGTGCAAAGTGACGCGTGTTGATTCAATCGCCAGAAACGAGTGCAAGTTGATTCGTGCCAAAAGGTTCGTGCGTCTTGTTTCTACGTAGCCGCTTTTAAAGAGAAGTTTTGTTTTGATCTTAAAGTTCGTACCTTTCGCGAGGGTGTTAGTGGGGAGATATCGATCGCGGGACCATTGACGTCCGTTCTGGAGAACGAGCTTTTCTCCTCGCTCCTTTGACTAGGCTAACCTCCCGATAATTGTATTTTCTCACTAGTAGCTACATACGTACCCGTATATATATATATATATATATATATATATATATATATATATATACTATACCAGGTCTATACATATATACACCTGTACACGTACATATGCATCCACACTTCTAGATATATCCACAGATATTGCATATTCTACGTGTGTGCATACACACGTAGCGTACAAGCAAGCGTGCACGTACAAGTACACGAGAACACGAACACGAACAACGTAGACGTCGAGGCGCGCGTGTTGCATTCTATGTGTGTACCTGCTCGAACGAGAGAATTAGATGTTGGCAAAACGAGAAGGTTGAAAACCGTGGCTGTTACTGAGTAAACTGTTCTGTGACCGATGGAGGAGACTATACCTAGTATCTCTGGTTCAACGTTTACAGAAAACAAGTGGATATCCAAATAAACGTAAACCGTCGCGGCGACATCGTCGGGGTTAACCTTCATGGTAATCTACGGGATAATCGACGCAGCTCACCGCGAGACCAACATATTTGCGAGATAAATGGAAATATTTTAGACGAGGGCACGTTTCGTGGCTCCGCGTCGCCGAACCCGGGTGCCCCGGAGACAACGATCCTTCGATTAGTGAGATCGGTCAACACATCTGTGCAGGAGTGCGCGGCGCGATCTCGCCATCTTTGTTTTGATATCGATTCAGTGCGCGCAAGAAGATCGATCGATTGGCGAACGGACGTCGAGATGCTCGACTGATCGAGTTCGTATCGAGTCCGGTGAGTTATCGAATCTGAATCTACACCCCGATTAATGTAATTGTTAACGGTTAACGATTGTTAGCGGTATCGATTTCGCTTCGGAAACGTTCTCGTTTGAAATTTCCCGCGGTTCGCTCTCGACGGACCACCACAGGGGCACAGTGTATGTATGTAGCCAGCTGTGTGTAGACTCGAGCGAATCGAATGCAACCGCGCGCGCGTAAAAGTGTAGGAAGAGCCAGAAAGAACGTCACGAGTTCACAGCGCTCGAGGAGATAAGGTCGATCCGGTTGTATTATAAATTAACCAGCGAACCGAATGATTCGGTAAAGTTCAACGTATCGTGTACGAAATCCACGTGGACCCCGCCTGATAAAACGCTCGTTATCGCGACCCGCAACCAAATCGGTATGTCGAATTAAAATAGTTCTACCGCCACTTGACTTGGCCCAACGTTTTTCACGCGCCGAACCGGCACTGCGCGGCGCGGCGGCAGCCGCCATTCAAATCTCCCGCCAATTTCTCCGCGACCTATCTTGCTTGCTGAAACAGTATCGGCGAAACAAAAAAATCGAACGAAACGGTTGATATGGCCGCGACCACGCGGACCATGATCCAACGGAGAAAGATATATTATTATTTCTATTGTTATGATTATTATTCAAGGTAGATCGTTTATGCTCATAGGGAAAAACGTTCGATGTACAACGTATGTACGTATATAGAGGAAATACACGCTGGTCGCTGACCCTCGGTTCTCGTTCTGCGCTGTTGTATTATAAACCGAATTCGATCGGACGACAGCTCGAGCGGCAACCTCCTCCTCCTCCTCCTCTTCCTCCTCCTCCTCCTCCTCCTGCTCTCCTACTCCTTCTCTACCTCCTCCTCTTCCTCCTCCAGTTCTCGTCGCGTTCTGTGTCCCTATTGTCACCGGGTGCGCTGGAGAAAGCTTCCACCGCTTTTCCCGGTAAACCTCCCTCGGTCTCGCAGCATCGTAGGCAATAATCATAGTTTCGTGATACGACCGGGGGCTCCCGTTCGGTGCCTGTTCGAATTACAAAAGGCGTTCCTTTCTTCGTGAACACAGGTGGCAGTATTTCTATAGGTTACGTTAAAAATAACAATTGTTAGAACGGTAAGATACATCGCCGGTCTTTTCAACCGTTTGTTCGCGTACCTGTTGCAAGCATGTCGCGCGCGTTCGACGATAGACGCGTTTCGGACGAATCCGTGTTTGCACGAATAATCGAAAAAAATTTTCGAACACAGGCTACCAGAGGCGGCGGAATCGTCAGTTTCTCTCGTTGCTATTATTTCCCCGGCGTAACTATAGTTAGGTACGACGTGTCTGTCATCTGGTCGATGGCACGAACGTGTACCGTCTCGTTGTATATGTAAGTACTCGTGTGCTCCTCTCCGGTTCGCGCTCGATCGAGTCGTCGACGATTGCGATTTATATTCACGCGATCGAATTTTCGTCCTTTTTCGTTCGAATTGCAATCCGATCTTTTTTTTTTCCTGTGAGAAAATGCTTTCCGCATACCCCCCGGGGGAGACTACCCACTAAAAACTCATGCCCACGCCAAAAGTGGAGGTGTCTGGATCACGCGAGTACTCGACAGGACGGAATTGCAATCCGATCTCTGAACGCGTTAATTGCGGCACGTATCCATCAGGGAGGATTCGATCCGACGATCCTGATCGATGCTACGTATCCCGTAACTCGTGAAACCGGCGCCACGAATTGGATCGCACACGGTCCGATCGGCGAAAGTCCGCGGATTCGTGGGGCGCGACATAATTATGCTATATCGGCGAAGATGCAACATGATTTCGCGATGCAGAGGATAGCCGGTCGGCGACAAAAATAACAACGGGTTGCCCGTGAAACGCGCGCGTTAATTCATATAGCAAGAGAGATCGCGTGCTCGGAATGAATGAAAGGGGGGCTTCGGTAAATATAGTTGATGGAGCTTAGAATTAGAACGAAGTTAAAGCCAATGTTTTTACTAGAGTCGGCCGCCGACCACCACTCCGAATACTCGAGTACCCGAGTACTTGAATCATCGAATCGAACCAGGCTCGCTTCGTTATTCGAATACCCACCACGCGTACCGATCGATTCACCGAGTTCGATTCGTTTCGATCCGTTTCGGATCATCGATCGATCGACGATCTACTCGAATCGGTAGAAATAAATTTCCAAAGGTCGCGCGAATCGCGTGGGATTTTGGACGGACGAACGGTGGTTTAGGGTCGCGACATTCGATTGATCGATACGACGCGCGACGCCTCACGATACAGTGAATTCTCGATATATGTCAACGACACGGGTCTTGCCAGTGTCTTGTATCGTCCAGGAGACATACCCGAGCCGTGTTATGTTTACCGAGGCTTCTTGAGCTTCGTGGGGATAATTCCGCGGCGTTTATCATTCAGGCCTGAGCAACATATATAGAGAAATCCCTATAAACGGAACGGTCAGTGGCTAGTTGCGACGGAGGCGCATGATCTTGGTAATCCGTCCGAGGCGTGTTGTATCTAATCGCTTCTGATGCAAAGCTAATTCGACTTTCCCTACTCATCCGAGGCGCACATCGCGTCGGCAAGTTTTTATCGGTGATTATCTCGACGAACACGGCAAATGTCGATTATCGGAATCGGTATTTCGCTAAATTGTTTGGATTTCTTTTAGTTCGAGAAAGGGATACAGTGTTTACTCTATATATGTCTCGAATGCCTAGCCGATAAAAGTCCCAGAATTGTACCTCGACGTCGCGTGGATCAAAGAGTAGTATCTCCTGGCCGATATATGTCCATGACTGGACCCGTGTCGTTGACATTATCGAGAATTCACTGTACATACCTGGAGCATTTATTACTTTGCGAGTGCGAATCGAGTATTCGGTCGCGCCGGTTCTTCGAGAAAATGTTTAGCCCGGCGAAATGACGGAAGCAAATATATAATTGGGACGCCGATGCAATTGAGAGAACACGACCTACCGATCGATCGATCGATCGATAAGCCGATCGGTGGGCCGATCTTACCGCTTTATCGTCGACAATTAACGTGCGTAATAATCGACTTTGTCGTCGCAGTTTCCCTCGAAAGTGCACCGAGAGAGCGCGTCGAATTACGGTCACCTGGCTACCTCGTGGCAATTTGCTCTTAACGACGCCGAAGAAAAACGAAAGAGAACCGGAAAATCACTGCGACCGGCGTTTTTCCAACGAACCACCGTGGCTACCGGCAGATAACTGCGATCTCGAGCATCGCGAGCCATAGATGTCCTCTATAATCATCGGATGATCAGTTCGCGCGCATGAAAAACATAATAAACCTTAAATGGCGCGGCGCGGCGTCGGGTATACGGGATAGGCATGCATTTACGGGTGCATTCTTCGGGGGATAACACCGACGCGTAAACGTATGGATTTCATTTTGGTTACTATAGACTCGACTCGGAGGCAGATCAATCATTTCAGTGTTTATTCTCGATACATGTCCAAAACTCGGGTCTAGCCAGCGACATACAGTGAGTAACGAAAGTATTCGAACGCCCTTTAAATCAGTATAACTTTTTTTTTTAAGTCAATCAAACGACCTGACTTTTTTGAGGAGTTAGAAGAATTGGTTTTCCAAATGATGTGTTAAAAAGATTTTGAAAAAATTACAATTGGTAAGAATTACATGAGAAAATAAAAATGGCACTTTTCACAACTTTTTTATTTGAACCTGTAGTGAAAATTTAAAATATGCGTTTTGTAGATATATGTTAGTTATATACATACTGAAAATTTCATTGAAATCTGTTAACGTTGTCATGAGATACAAACGTTTAAAGATAAGGGCGAAATTCCCTGGCAAGATCAAAAATCTGCGACTTTCACCCTTAAACTCTCATTTTGAAACGTTTGTAGTTCATTGCAACGTTGACCGATTTCGATGAAATTTTCAGTACGTGTATAACTAACAGAGATCTAGAAAACGCATATTTTAAATTTTCATTACAGGCTCAAATAAAAAAGTTGTGAAAAGTGCCATTTTTATTTTCTCATGTAATTCTTACCAATTGTAATTTTTTCAAAATCTTTTTAACACATCATTTGGAAAACCAATTCTTCTAACTCCTCAAAAAAGTCAGGTCGTTTGATTCACTTAAAAAAAAAAGTTATACTGATTTAAAGGGCGTTCGAATACTTTCGTTACTCACTGTATATCGTTTAGGATATACTATACCCCGCAACCCCGCATTTTGGTTACTATAGATTCGACTCGGAGGGAGGATCGATCGTTACAGTGTTTACTCTCGATACATGTCCAAAACTCGGGTCTAGCCAGCGACATATATCGTTTAGGAGATACTATACCCCGCAACTCCGCATTTTGGTTACTATAGACTCGACTCGGAGGGAGGATCGATCGTTACAGTGTTTATTCTCGATACATGTCCAAAACTCGGGTCTAGCCAGCGACATATATCGTTTAGGAGATACTATACCCCGCAACTCCGCATTTTGGTTACTATAGACTCGACTCGGAGGCAGATCAATCGTCACAGTGTTTACTCTCGATACATGTCCAAAACTCGGGTCTAGCCAGCGACATATATCGTTTAGGAGATACTATACCCCGCAACTCCGCATTTTGGTTACTATAGACTCGACTCGGAGGGAGGATCGATCGTTACAGTGTTTACTCTCGATACATGTCCAAAACTCGGGTCTAGCCAGGGACAAAAATCGTTCAGGAGATACTATACGACAGTGGTGATAGTTTTTGGGACTTTTATCGCATACGCATTGGGGACATGGTAAACACTGTGCTCCACAGAGCAATCAGTCGGCTTTTAACGAAGCCGCGTCGATTCTCCGGTGGTTGTTGTCGCCGTAGCTCGCTTCGGGGAAAATTTCAACGCGAAACGACGTTGTTCGAGCAAACAGGATCGAGCAACTTTCGCGATTCAACTATCTCGCAAAACAAAAAGAACCGTCCGTCGGTCAGGGAGTAGAGGGTGTTAGAGAGGGTGTCGGAGAGGGGCAGAGGGATGCGAGAATTGCGAACGAGAGACCCATAGAAAAGCGGAGCAGTAGTTGGCGACGCGCGCGACAGAACTGGACCATGCGTTAAAACCTGCCGGGCAGCATAAAGCACGTGTCGCTTTTCCGCGTATCGATTAACGTTGCGAGAGGCGAGCGAGGCGAGCGAGGCGAACCAAGCGAACCAGGCGAACCGAACGAACCAACTTCGATGACACGTGAAATTTGACGGAAAACAAACCAGCATTGCTCCATTGAAACCTCCGTCGGCCGGTCGAGATCGAGTTACCGTCGACAAAAATTTCTCTGTCCGCTTCCGCGTGTACACACGTACCTCCACGAACGCGTAGCTCTCCCATAACGTGTGCAGGTTTCCGTTCGATTCGCGACGATCCAGCGACGACCGGGAAAACCCTGTTAAACGGCATCGACCGATTCCTGTTTTCGTTGGAAGAACAACGAGAAAAACTACAATGTACCGTTTGTCTTTCTGTTGCAGCGTTTTTAATATTCCATCCAGTGGTTCCGAAGAGCTGTCCCTTCTCCGCAGCGTCGTGCAAAAATGGGTCGGAAGAAGATTCAAATTTCGCGCATCACGGACGAACGGAATCGTCAGGTACACTCCTCGACTTCCATCTGACCGAATTTCCACGCTCATTCGATCGACGATCTTAGAGCCCCTCGATCGCGAAACAAAAATTGTAACTGTAACTACAATTCTAGTACAATACTTACAATTGTAATTGTAGGGGTCAATATTTACACGCGACATAATCGGTTTATATACGGCGATCGGATCGCCACTCGAAACGTTTGTTCGCGCCGCGGTTCTGTACCGATCCCGATTCCTATTAGGGCTGTTACTTTGCTTCGAAGGTCAAAGATTTCGAAGCTTCGAATATCGAAGCTTCGATTGCAGAAAATTCGAAGGTGATGAAAATCGAAGGATCGATCCTTCGAAACTTCGAAACTTCGAACCTTCGATTCGTTTCCAGTTAACGGATAAAAGGATAACTTAAAACTAACTAAAATAAATAGATAACTAAAATAAAAGGATTATTATTAATTCATAATATGTTTCTATATTCACCATCTGAATTATTTCAATAATTTATTGTTAAGATAATATATTTATAATTTGAATTATCCTTTCGATAGCACATTGTTAAAATAACTGTTTAAATAAATAAAGTTTATAATTTGTTTCTATATTCATTATTTGAATTGTTATTTCAATTATTTATTGTTAAAATAATTTATTAAATAAATAAATTTTCACAATATGTTTCTATATTCATTATTTGAATTATTTCAATAATTTATTGTTCAAATAACTGTTTAGACAATGTACACGTATTTACATAATTAATATAGGAACACATTTCTATAGAGTATAAAAATGTATAATATACGGAAATTTTTATAATCTATAGAAATGTGTTTCTATATTCATTATGTAAATACTTGTACATTCTTTAAATAATTATTTTAACAATGAAATATTGAAATAATTCACATAATGTATGTAGAAACAAAATTTGAAAATTTATTCATTTAAACCATTATTTTAACAATAAATAATTGAAATAACAATTCAAATAATGAATATAGAAACAAATTGTAAAAATTTATTTATTTAAACAATTATTTTATCAGTGAACTATCGAAATGATAATTCAAATAATAAATATATTATTTTAACAATAAATTATTGAAATAATTCAAATAATAAATATAGAAACAAATTATGAAAATTTATTTATTTAAACAATTATTTTCATGATGTGCTATCGAAAGGATAATTCAAGTTATAAATATATTACGTTAACAATAAATTATTGAAATAGTTTAGGTGGTGAATATAGAAACAAATTATGAAAATTTATTCCTTTTATCCGTTAACTGGAAACGAATCGAAGGTTCGAAGTTTCGAAGTGTCGAAGGTGCGAAGGTTGGAAGTGTCGAAGCTTCGGAAAAGTAACAGCCCTAATTCCCCTATCGGTGTGAATCGCGGAGTTCCTCGTTCAAGATCGAACACCGACACACATCGACTAGTTCGCGCACGCGTCGAGCGCTACCCATCTTTCTCCGTCCGGTTATCTTATCGGGAGGAAATGAATTCGGCAGGTATTAAACCGAGTAATCCGAAACTATGTAAACAGACGACAAGAGGGCAATTACGATCGCAGGTGACAACGAGCCGATCGAAATCTGTTGTCGAACCCTCGATCCTTTCATCGAGTTGTTTTTCCCTTTTCCGTCGAATCGAGGCGTTTCATTCCCGAGGCAGTCTCTTAGGGTTACAGTGATTAATACCATTTCTGTCGGCCAACAGGTGACCTTCAACAAACGGAAATTCGGAGTGATGAAGAAGGCGTACGAGTTGTCCGTGCTCTGCGACTGCGAGATCGCGCTGATTATCTTCAGCTCGAGCAACAAGCTGTATCAGTATGCGAGCACCGACATGGACAAGGTTCTTCTCAAGTACACCGAGTACAACGAACCCCACGAGTCCCTGACCAACAAGAATATCATCGAGGTGAGCCGATTTCTCCTGAGTAACGGTCAAGGTTCCAGAGGGGAAGCCGAAAATCACTAGAGTCCACCGGCGCCACCGATTCGTCCCCCATCTTGCTCACGTAGAACCGACTAACAGATCGGTTGAAAGATCCAGAAATCCTCGATAAGATTTTGCGGGGATTAGTCGTTGCCGGTTGTTATTCGGCAACGGGAAACAACGAAAACGCGGAATCGGAACGCAATCCGTTGACGCGCGTAAACGTTTACGGTCGTTCTCTCGTAAAAGAAACGAAAAGAGCCGTCTGTTTGGTCGGTTTTTTTGTAAACGAATCGATAGACGGTGCGCGTTAACGGTTGAACGCTTTATCGTAAAACGGATAGAAACCGGAGCCCTAACCAAGAGAAGAACGTTTCAAGAAGTAAAAGAGAAAAAGAGCGAGAACGTCGGATCGTTTTCAAAGTACGATTTATCGGATCGACCGGATGGTGTACCGGCTATCCCCGGTGGATCGTGTACCGGTTAAATGAGAGATTTCACAGTGAAAAATTACACGATCCTGTCGGGCATCGTCGCCGCTTATTAACTTTTTCACCGACCGATCATCGAAATTACGCGAGATTGTTGCAAAATGCCTGCGCGTGCAACACGCCCTTCCTGTCAAGAATTTCCTACGAGATTTTCGATACGAGACCAGAATGGTTCGAGCATTCAACTATGTACATCGATTTCTATACTATATCCAGCATTTCTTTCGCTCAAACAATTCTATTTTACAATTTTATAACGCGTTATCGACCGAAGATTATTTCATTATTTTGGAATAGCAATTCCAGTTGTGACGTAAATGAATACATAATTTCCTATGGGATTAGTATCTAAGAGAAATGAATATGTTCAGCTTCCTTTTGTTACTGTAAAATCCTATAATAGGCTTCCCGTAGACGAAGCGTTAATTGCAAATGGTCCACAACTGGAGACCCGTTTCGGGCTCCGTCCGTCCATCGGAATTTTTCGGAATCGTTTAAAATTCCAACGATTACCTTGCCGGTTGGTGAGGCGTCGTAAGAGAACGGAAAGCATCGACGCGCGTTCTTCAAGGTGGCGTCGTGGACGTTTCTCGTGTACAATTTTACGCTAATCGAGCACAGACGTTCGCTCGCGAAACGCAACGTAACCACTTAGCACCTTTATCGACGGATGACTCGATACCGCGTCAAATTCAATATTGCCATCTGTCACGGGTGACGTAAAGATGCGTCGAACGAGTAGCGGGCGCCGCGGATGCGCCCATCGTATCTGGCATGGACCCGTTGGCGTCGACGAGACCGTTTAACAAATTTGTTGGCCGCGATAACCGGTGACCACGTTAGGCGAATCTAAATCGACGGAAACCGACGAATGAATCGCGTTCCTCGTGCAAGATTCATTAGGCGAGCATTGTCTCTGGTGTTGACGGAGCCGGTGATCGGCCGGCACGACTCGTTCGCGCTTTACGGCTAACGTATCGCCGTCCGTGTTACGCGATTTCGTGTGGAACGCGCGAGCAGTTGTATACACAAACGAGTTTGTCGCCGATCGCCGCGCGACGCCTCAGTCGGCGAGAGTGCCGGGAACGAGTCTGATATTAGAGAAAGAGTGAGTGAGCGAGAGAGAGAGAGGGGGGGGTGTACGTGTGAGCGTGAGAGAGAGAGAGAGAGAGAGAGAGAGAGAGAGAGAAAGTGAGAGCGAGAGGGAGAGAGGGAGGCTAGCCAGCCGACCAGCTTCTCCGCTGTTTAGCGTTAAATTAACGTGCATGCGAAGGTTGAGTGCCCTCGGGCGGTGTGGTCACGTGAACCTGTCTGCTGACACTTGCAGGCACTCAACAAGAAGGAACATAAGGGTGCCATGTCGCCAGAGAGTCCGGAGCCGGACGCGATCGAGTACAATCTGACTCCGCGGACCGAGGCCAAATACACCAAGATCGACGAGGAGTTCCAACTGATGATGCAGAGGCACCAGCACAACGGCACCCGCGTAAGTATCACGGCCAGTCACGACTCCTTCCTCCAGTTTTTCGACTCCCGTTCGTCTTCCTTTATCCTCCACCGTTGCCTAGATCCTCGATGGTTCCCTGATGCTTATATTCCATTGATCGAGATCATCATCGGATCGGATCTTTTCGGTGATTTGCACGGGTATCGAATACCGGATACGCATACGCATACGTTTCCGTTTCTTGGCCAGCGTAATGCCCCAGCCCCTCCTACCCCTCCCCATGAGAATCTGCCTCGCAGAGTTTTCACATGAGCAACACAGTCAATGATTACCTTTCAACGGTGTACCAAACAATCTAGCACCCAGCGTGATCGGACGCGCGAATTGTCGGCAAACGCGACCTGGATTTAATTCGCGGCGTTCGCTACGCTGTTCCACGCTGTCTTATACTTCATACTGTACACCATACATACGTTGGACATTTACACGATCTTGTGCGCTAGGATCGCATAGTTTTCTGACAAGATTCCTACACATAACTTGAAAAGGAGCACACTATCAACATTTTACCGACCGGTAGCCTATTAACACGTTGATCGCCATGTCACACAGATGTGGGTGACGGAATTATTTGTTCAGGTTTTAAAATGAATTTTTACCTTAATATATTCATTGTACCAAATTTGATTGGGATCTGTAAAATGCAAGGAAGTTGGCAGACTACTCAATATCACACATATAATTATTTTCAATTTTTGTTTCATTAAATAACTTACTTTGGTTTCATGGAATTTTTTAGGGTTCTGGTTTGGCACTCAAAGTGTTAATCTGCTTATGGTCCCGACGCTTACCGACCGATGGCTTCTTAGTTTATTAGTTTATTAGTCTAATCATTCTGCCGACAGAATACAAGTTACTGATCTGCATACTATAATCTAGAAATAGAGCCGGTGTCAGGGAAGTAGGGGAGAGTTGCCGAATGCGTACCACTTAATTTCGAAGGCAGTTTATATATTCTTTAGTAGGAATTTGAGCAAAAATTATGTTTTGCATCTATGTATTAACTATCGAAGTTGCAATTTAATATGATTTTTTAAATATTTATTGATAGATCATTGTGATATGAACACTTTTATAAGATCATGCAAACAGTACGATTTAGGCAACCGGTATCCTAAATGGTACCAGCCGGTTTCCAAAATTGTACCTCATGTGTTGGATTAAAAAGATACAAAGAAATCATAAGAGAAACTGTATTTTGCGTTTAATTTCAGTTTAATATACAATACAACATAAAAATAAAATGAAATATTACATTACTTAACTTAAATACAACCAGGACAATAATAAATATTGTCTTCTTTCAAAACTCCTCCACGAGCTTCCTCCACTTTTGGAACTTTAAGCATTGGATCATGTCTTCTAAATAAGAATTATTGCAAAGAAAACAGAACCAATCGTTTTCATTCTCCACTTCTACGAGAACTGGAGCAGCGGTGCTGGTTGAAGGCGTGAAATCAATTTTTCTTTGTTTCATTTGTTTTGTTCTCATTGCAACTAATTCCTTTTTATAGGGGCTACTGTAAGCTACTTTCCCATGCTAAAGAAATTTGAAATATTGTAAATCGTTTATTTTCGCGGTAAAATTTGAATAACAGTATCTTAAATCGTACTGGTGCGATTTAGGAAACCACAGTGTGGTACGATTTAGGAAACAGACGTCCCGCTAAATAATTGAAGCTAACCTTTAAAACATTATCAGCATGTTTTATAAACTAAATAGAAATAAATAATATAACATAGCTAGTTTTCAAAAATATATAAGACTACCTCAGAAACTGTAGATTTATATTTAATTCAGTCGATTAAAATCGTTTAAAATTGACATCAGAATTGCCTGATTTCTTTGTGCTTCTGTCATTCACAAAACAACACTTCGTGCGAATGACTTTTTGGTCCTACTTTATCGACATAAATAAAAGTTCATATCATTACCACCAAGAGGCATCAAAATGCATTAATTGTTAACACTAGATTGCCTAAGCAAGTCATTTTGACTGCTTTTGAATTTCATTTTTTTTTATTGCTAATACTTATTAATAACTTGTTATATGACTGTAAGTGATATAAAATATATTAAAAATTACTGTTAAACAAATTTCTTTGCGCATTAGTTATTTTTTCACAATGCAGTCATTTTGACTGCTTTCAGGCAATATAGGTATATACTAAGCTCCCGTCTTTCTAGTGTTAAATAAAAGAGGTGATACGATTTAGGTGACCAGTACGCATTTGGCAACTCTCCCCTATTTGTGGTCGAGTGAGATCGGTAAGAAGCGTGTAGGATGGTACCGGTCGGTAAAGCGTTAAGCGATGCGAACGATTCAACCAGCGGAGTTGAATCGCGAATAACAAAACCGGCCGCTCGTTAGTATCAGTCGCCTAACCGTGGCGTGTTTGATTTGATTCGATTTCAGGCAATGGGACAGTCTAATTACACTCTACCTGTATCCGTACCAGTGAATAGTTTCGGCGAATCTCTACTTGGATCTAGTCCCCAAATGGCCCATACCAGCATTTCTCCGCGGCCGTCGTCTTCTGAAACAGACTCAGGTATTCGTTCGTGTCCTTGCAGTTGCTCCGGCTCGTCGAGAGAGAGAGAGAAATAATCAATTTGCCGATCGATTTTTTCTTCCAGTGTATCCACCTGGAGGGATGTTGGAGATGAGCAACGGATATCCTCCGTCGGCATCGCCGCTTGGAGGTTCACCTAGTCCCGGACCTTCGCCGGCGTTAGGTGTCGGAGGAGGCAGCGCGAACAAAGGCAGCAATCCGTCTAGGCATTCGCCGCAACCTCCGCCTCCACCACCGCCGCCTCATCCTCACAGGACTAATCTACGAGTAGTTATTCCAACACCTCTTACGCAACCCCTTTCCGATGACACTAGTTACGATGTAAGTGTTCGAACACGAGACGAACGGTTGGACATACGAAAGATTGCGCGAAGCCTGAAAAAAAAAAAGTTCGTCCCACTGTCACTCGAAACAGAAAAAAACCTTGTTGTTCCAATCCAACGACCAGTAGAGAGAAAGGTTTTCGCCACAGTCTTTGCTATGTCCAATTTTCAAACCGTGTATGCGTACTGTGCGTGCCGCACAAGAAGTTCCGTGAAAGGAATGCGGGGCTGATTGGTCATAGGGGCACGCCTCCAGCTGCTCTATTGGCTGAAGCGGTGACACATAGCGTGTGACGTCAAAGCCTAAGCATTAGACTACTAGAGCGTCAACGGTGGGGATGTAGGCGGAGCGAGCGAGCGCCCCCTTTGCCCTTGTGCCGTCCCAAGAGACTTCTTGCGTCGCACGAACAGTACATCGTTGAATGTTTTTGGCTCCCGTCGCGACGCATCCTTCTAATCCGTGTCTCGTTTCTCTTTTGTTGTTCACGATACGCAGAGCGGCCATGCGCAATCCGCATTGAACACACCGGTAGTAGCGCTACAAACGCCATCGGTCCCAGCCGGATACTCTAGTTTCGGACCAACGGATTATTCCTCGGACCTCGGGAGTTTAGCATGGTCTCATCAGAGGTACGTTGATGACTTATCAATGTATTCGGCAGCCACCATGTCCAGCATCAGGTAAATCATATTTCATAATTGTTCTTACAAAAAATAAAAAAAAGACACCGTACACCAGAACTCTGGGTCACTATTCTCTAATATTATCGTCCGCTTGAAGCCTATAGTTTTTTCCGGCTTCAAGCCACGGTTTACCCCGGTGTAAATCGTACTGTATCTCACGTTCATCTACGACATAACACTTTACCCGGTGTTCCGAGTAATCTACGCGAAGCTTTCTTCGAAATTTGTCAAAGCGCGAAGGGGTGTCGGTATCGAGTTTGCAAATTCTGCTACCAATCATCTGGAGAAATGTGTCTCGAAGCATTCTGGTTCGCGAGACTCTGACCCGTCTTCCGATCGGGGAAGATCGAGAGTCGATCCGTACGGTTGAGCAAACGTTAGCTGATTTGTCGTTTGATTGCAGTGGTCTTCCGCATCTGGCCGTGTCGAGTAGTACACCGCCGCCAGCGACTTCGCCGTTGCCGGTCAAGATAAAGAGCGAGCCGATCAGTCCGCCTCGAGACCCGCACGGCGGCAACAGCGGCTCGAACAGCAGCGGGCCGAGCACCGGCGGCAGCCTCCATCACACGAGCCTGAACGTGGGCCCGTCGTCGAGCACCGGTGGACCACCGCCGCATCACGTGCCCCATCCGGGACCACAGTCGTTGAACCTGGTGTCGAGCAGACCGAGCAGCAATCCACCGCCGTCACATTCGGGCAGCATAACGCCGACGAACCTGCCGTCGCCGGGAAGCGGATCGGTCGCCGACATCCGGACCAGCCACTCGAACGCGGCCGGTAACGCCGGCAACAATTCGGACTACGAGAACGGGCCGTTGATGAAGCGCTCGAGGATCACCGAGGGCTGGGCGACTTAATATTAAATTGGACGCGGACGGGGTCAGGTCACGGCTCGCGGTTCTTCTTGCGAAAACCTCCACGTACAACGGCGTCATTTAGTGCTTTGTGAAGCTCTCCAGGACTCGAAGTTTCCGTAGACTCGTTCACGGTTTTTGCCCACTGGTTGGTTCTCTTCGCGCTCGTTACGCACGGGGCCCTATAGGTGTCGCGTGCCCGCGGGCCCAACGCGCCCGATAAAGGGGAACAATCGGTGCGAACGCGGGGCGTCGACGTCGAGACGTCTAACGTCGCGACCTGAATCAGTGGATGGAAAAACAGAAATTTCTTTATATTTTCAAGCCCGTGGAAGAATGCGTTTGTTTGACGATTTTAACAAAAAAAAGCAACAAAAAAACGGTGCCATAATGTTGAAGCGTTACACGTATATGTATGTATATATGTATACATATGTGTACACAGAGAAACACGCGTACACACATATACACACAGAGGGACACGCGCATACAGACACACACACACGCACACTGTCATACCCAGCCACATTCGCGCGAGCGCGCGCGTACATACACGTACATACACTCTTGATGGTTGCACACGTACGTATATATCTACATATATAGTATATGTATACGTATGTACGTACGTATGTATGTATGTATGCATGTATGTATGTATGTTTGTATGTATGTATGAATGTATGTATGTATATGGTATGTGTACGTATACATATTTTCATGTATATAATACGAAGTTGTTTGTATATATGTCATTAATTCATTGTCATTTTCTTCGTGATATGGCATTGTGTCCTTGGTACTTGTCGCTGCGGCGAAGGTTAGTCCTCCCGAAACGGAAGGAAGCAAACGAAAAGAAAAGAAAGGAACAGAGGAATCGACGTGTGTTTTGTTATCGGAGAATGTTAGACGGGATCGTGATCCGAGAGCAAGGTATTTATCGGGATAGAGGTGCATCGACAAAACCGAATTTCTATCGAAAGAGCTTTGCGCGTACCATGTTCTAGAATTGTTATGATAGGGAATTTACCGATAATTGTACTTCGTTAACTTGTTTCTTTTTCTGTTTGCGCGTTGATGGTAGATAGACGAGTCCGCGGCATAATCCGTTAATTGATGTTTACGCAAAGAATGCCAATGGAAACGATGAACATAACTTCTTTGAATCGAATGCCTAGTCAGAAAATAATGATATTCGATTAGCGGTAGAAATTTTATTCTACGATCTTTTTTTTTTCGTTTTATTATTACTATTAATCTTTCTTCCCTTTTTCTTCTTCTTCTTTTTCTTCTTTCTACCTTTTTTTTTTCTTTTTGTAATTACTATTACTGCTCGCTTTGAAAATCCGTACTCTTCTTCGGACAAGATCGAAGGATCGTGCAACAATTTTACCGTGGTAAAGGGTGAGAGAAGATCGTACGCTTACGATAACGTGGAACGTTTTTTTTTTTTTTTTTACTCGTTTCTCCTTTTTTAGTTTTAACGATTCGTTGACGCGTTGCGGTCCATCGAGAAACAGCAGAAAAAAATTTCCGAAAATTCTAGACGAATCGAGGACGCTGGCCCGCAAAGCGTGAACGGTAATTAACGATCGGTGAACGGTGACCGTCTGTTTTGTGTTTTCGTTTTTTAACGCAGGCGACAGTTAGTCATTTTTTTTTTTTTTAGCGAACTGAAAAATTAACGGTCTATGTCCGCTAAGGAAAACGATATATATAAATGATAAAATCGGCTGCTGTACTCAAGATGAACTTTACGATACGTTCCCGCGGAACACAATCGAAAAATGTTAATATAACAATATATATATATATATATGATTATTTATATATATATATATATTGTAATAGACGAGAGATATACGCAAATATTGTACGCGAGATAAGCATATTACATAGTGTTGACTATTAATGGAGGATAAAGAGCAAAAGTATATACACGCAAACTCGCATCTGTATACATACGATACGATACGATACGTTATATATACATTTTTCACAAGTATTTTGCACATTTGATATGAAAGAGGAAAATAAGACGTAAACGGACGAGAGATGATACATTTGCAACCCTTTTCGAACTTGATGATATCAGCCAGACGCAAAAAACTCGAGCTTGTCCAAGCACCCGATCGTGGTCAACGGGAACCAAAATAGTAACTCTCTATCGGAACAGAAATCTCTCTCGACGATACTTGAAACTACTTCGCGGTCATCATAATGGAAAACAGTGTTTCGGCTGGACAGGGTTGCAATTCCGCGAGACGACTACACAACAGAATTGTTCTCTTCTATATGTGGTTCAAGTTAAAACCGCTTCGGGATGGTCTCAGTCTATGCTTAACTCGATCACAGGATGATGTATCCTGGCGCGTGAGATGCTCTCGAGAATCGTATTTGGTACGTTGTAGCGTAATTAAACGTAATTAATGGAATACACAGAAACGGTATATGAATAATAGTGCCTGGCACCATTTGTGGCCCTCCTTTCAGGTGACTTGCCCCGCACTGTCAACGCGCGCGTGCTCCTCTTACACACATTCACACACACGCGCGCGCGTAAACACACACTCACACACACACACATAGACAGAAAAGAGAGAAAGAGAGAGGAGAGAGAGAACGAAAGAGCGCGCGAGCGCGCGCACGTCTCCCAGTCGTCGAGAACGTATACTCGTACGTGCAAGTAGGAAATTTGAACTATCAACTAAAGAATTGGCGGTTTTAACGATGCGCGAATAACTATAGTAAACCGATTCGAAATGTACAAAAATAATCGAAATTTTATCCGGAATAGTTCGACAATGGTCTCTCCGACTGGGCCGACAACACCGGCAAAGTCGGTCCTTATTATATCGTGACCGAAGGTTATACACGTACGTATACTAAACGTACGTACGGCGAATAAACTTTGTTCTTTACTAACGTACATATAATAGAAAACGTATCTGATGACTGTACGAACAATCGGTGTGCGAGAAACATAAGATACAATTGTGTATAGTCACTAATATAATTAATCACAAATTTTTAAGATGATCACAAAGTGCAATCTCTTAGCCAACACACTTTTTTATCAAAGGAGAAAAAAGTATAAAGAAATTGTTATTTTTCATAACGAAAAAAAGTAAGATTTAATGTATTAAAAAAAAAGTATATATATATCTATATATATACACATATATATATAAATATGTCTCCACTAGTTATTAAACATTTTCCTATTGATGCAAAATTTATTGTATTTGAACTGATATTATGTATATACGTGTATATTTATATATACATATATATATATGTATATATATATGTATATATATATATATGTGTATGTATGTATGTACGTATGTGTGTATATATAACTCTGAATTTAAGTGTACATGCCTGAATTAAATCCATGAAAGATAATCTGCGATACTTTGTATTGGTTCCAGATACTTCTTAGCCGCGACAGGTGGATCGTGTAATGATATAATTACTGTTAATTATATTATTAATTACCTAATATTGTAAGACCGTTTCTCAGAAGAGTTTCTCTGTTACCGTTGCGCGCTTCGTCCCGACCGTTCTCGATAGCTGCAACAGTTTAGCACAAAACTTTTGCATTTTCTCCGACGACGATAGCCAAATGTATTCGCTGTACGTATACAGCGAGCAGTATCCTCCGGCACAAGTAATATAATAATAGTCGAAGCGCCTCCGAGCGCGTCGTCAGACTTCGTCGTGACCTGAGACATCGCGGCGCCTCTCATGATTTCGTACAAACTCGATGATAGAACAGTTCCTTGCACGCCTCAGAAGTTCTATTTTTTCATAAATGGGAGTATGTACGTCGACTCGTTTCCAAGTAACGGGCGATCGTTAGACCGCCGGTATCGTTTCATTACTTTAACACTAAACGTACCAACAAATTATCAAATTACCTGTTTCTAGATTTTTTATCTCACAATTTTTCAAATTATAAAGATGCTTTCATGAGCAATGATTCGATAAATATCTTCAGTAGAACACGCAAAGAGTAAATAAATTAAATCTTGTCACTTTTATAAGGCAACATGTGTCTGTTACGTTTACAGCTCGGTACGTTTAGTGTTAACGCAACGACTACCGGACGTCGAGAGCGCACTATTGTTAACGAAAAAAAATTTGGAAAATCTATTACGGTCAAGTAAAAACTATATGCGGTAGTTTTAGCGTTGAAACGAATACGAAGGTCCAACGATCGCTTTCTACACGTTTGCCATACTCGAATACGAGCGAAGACGGTCTCATGTTCATGATCCAAAGCGCCGCGTATAGATCCAAGTATACAATGAATATCCGCTATAAGTCCCTAACAAGCCTCGCCTTTTCCGGTCCCTGGAACTACCCACACCACCTCGAGCTTTGCTGTCCGTTTCAACATTGTAAAAACATTGTGAGAAAGACATTTTCTCCGCCTTCTTGTCCCTGTCCGTCTACATACATGTCCCTGATCTTGGTCATATAGACGCGAGTGTGTATTTGAGATGCAACGTTCGGCGAGAACCACAGATTTCGTCTAGATGTCGCTCGCCAGAACCACGCAGGGGACTTACAGCGGGAATTCAGTGTATCTCTAGAGTCGATGCACAAAATCCAGAACGCGATGCTACCTTTGATTGTTCCCGTTTGTACGGTGTCGCGGGGGTAGACCGTGGACGTTTGTCGCGCGACCTCTTTGTTAGTCGATTAAGTTTTGAGAGATAGGAAATTTGTTGCCTCGAGCGAGGAACGGCCGTTGTTTCTATTACGTTTGAACGCGAGAGAATAGAGAGAGAGAGAGAGAGTGCGACAAGTTCGCGGTCTAACGACATGGCATGTAATTTATTCGATATTAGAAACCGTCTGAGAGACGTCTGTGTTGTTAATCCTCGATCCACCGGCACTCGGTCTCGCAAATCGAATAACATTCGCGATCCAGATAGCACAGGGCAAAGATTACGTTCGCTTACCGATCTATTTTACCGTGAAACACGCTCGGACAGATACACAACCCACACTCGTACACACACACACACACACAGACGCATATATCAGATGAAAGAAACAAACATATACGTAGCGATACCTCTAAAGTTAGGAAACTTGTTGAATGGTGTACGTTAACGATACGTTGTACATACATTTTAATGTATATTTTTAATATGAAATACATGTAAGATACATAGAAGACAGAGAAAAAAAAAACTCGCAGGTATACACGCGTTACACACATATGAGAGAGAAAGAGAGCGAGAGAGAGAGAGAGAAAGTTTTCATTGCGCATCTCATCTTGCTGGGCACAACCGTGTCCAGTATCCCCGGGAAATACTTAAACAAAAGAAGAGAAAAAAAAAAATAATAAAACGGCTGCCGTTCTTTGCTTCTTCTACGACACAGAGGTGTTCAAATGATTAGGATATGGAACTATGGAGAGAAGAAAAACAAAAAACCAACATGAGAGAAATAAAATTGTTTCTTTTATTTTCTACACACGTGTGTACGTATACTTCTGAACTTTGAGATTATAAATATATTGTACAAAATAGATGGTTAGGTGTACGGACGAATGATGTGCGAAATTCTATCTGTTTGAGTCGATTGTGATTAACGTTCGTTCGTGCGCTCAACGGTATAAGAAGGAAATGGAAAAACACATGCGTGCGACCATAGTTGTTTTTACTACAGTTTACTACCTTGTAGTCGCGTCTACTCTAATCGATGCACCTCTGCACAGAGTCATTGTTGTACATACATACACGTGTATGTATATATAAAAACTAAACAAAAAAAAAAATATATATATATATATACAATATATAATACGCATTGTACGACGCCAACAATGTCCACTTGTTATCGGTCCGACGGATATGTAATGCTAATCAGACGTTATTTATTGATGGTTGCTACATTTCTGGATCTTGATAATTTTATCTGACGCGCCTATGGCTCTACTCCTCGAGTGTCGGGAGCGTCGTTGAATCGTTGTCGCGGAACCGGAAGTTGTTCTCGAACGACGCCGCAGGCCGCGGTTGTGCCGGAGCGAGACCTCTCTCTCGAGCGAAATACATACGAAACAAATTTTGTACACCGTGTACTGTATCCCGTGCACCGTCGACTCTCGCTTCGAAATTGTTGATCATTCGATATATTACGTGTTCTGTCGTCATCGGAAGCGAGAGACGGCGATGCGCGAATACATTTGTTCACCCGTTTTACGGTACAGGCTGTCCGGTAACGGGGGCTGGTCACTAAACGGCGATCTCGCGTCGTAGAAACATTCGAAAATGCAAAAATTGAAAAAATATTGTGTTCTTCTCGAGACCGAACCCGGTGAACGTAATAAGTTTGTCTCTAGCGTTTCTTCGTCGCCGTTTAACGCTTGCACACCTGGTTACCGGACACGTCCTGTACACCGCACACCGTGGACGGAACCGTTTCGAATCAAAGTTTTCAAAAATCGCTAGGTTTCGCCAGAAACGATTTGTGGTTTTGTAATCGATTCGAAACGTTTGGTCGAACGGTGTGCCCGCTTGCGCGAAAGGCGATTTATATCGTATAGTTGAGAACTCAGAGACTATTTGAAGTTGTTGTGAAACGCTGTGAAAAAACGAAACGGACCATCATTAGTAAAAACACGTTCTCGTACTTGTGTAAGGTAGATGAGAAAAAAGAAAAGTAAAAGTAAAAGAAAAAACCGCGGAACACGCACCAGATAGCGAGTAGATAGAGCGCGGGTAGAGCTTTTCTAATCGGGAGCAAAGTTGTTGGATCGAGAAGCCGCGTTGATCAGATTATTTTTGTTGGAGCTATAGCTCGCGGACATGTCAGCTCGGTTTAGATTTGAGCTGTGCGCGCCCCTCTTCGTCGAACCCGAGAACGATCATCGGCCGAGTACACAGAGATCGTTCGCTGCGATAAATTACGTACTCTCGTTGAAAATTGAAGATCGAGCTCGAAGTCAATTTTTTCTCGTGCGAAACCACTCGAGAACACCTGTACTCTCGTGTACCCGTGTACTCGGGAGATCGCGGTTCCCTAATTTTCTACAAGATACTCGAAGCGACCACGGCGGCTGAACAAAAGCATTCGCACGCTTTTTCGGAAATACGATTCATTTATATATGAGCCGTTTATTTTGAAAGTGGCCTAAGTCCATTTATCTTAAAATCGAGATATTTAAGGGTTTGCGTTTCAATGAATTTAAAAATATACGTATAGGACATTAATGAGTCGCACTGCTTAAGTGTATCTAAGGGTGTTAAATTTATAGTTCCTATTAAAATAGTGGCAATATTATTAAGTGAATAATATGCGTTTTCTTATCAAGAATGGAGTTAGGCCACTTTCAAAATTAACAACCAGATTCATTATAAAATTTGAAGGTGACCAAGTCCATTCAACATAATTTAAGATGCTTCAAATTGAAAAAAAAAACAATACTGAATTTATTTTACATATCCTTAAAACACTTCAGGAACATAATTTATGCGATTCAATTAACTACATAACGTGCAAAATTACAAACATAAATTTATTACAAAACAATTTACTACTCATCTACATTTTGTGCGTGTAAAAGGGATTTGAAGTAATCATGATGTTCCGGTGGTATATATCGTAATAGGTCCATCATGTTCTTGAATTTTGTTGTTGTAATTTGTCTGATATTTTTATACAGTGGTGTCAATACAATATTTTCGAACTTTTTTGGTCTACCCCGACGTGGTAATAAATTCAGGACTTTAAAATTTTCATTCTTATTCATTGATGTCTTACAGAAAATTTTATACGGTTCATTTCTGACAAAGCGCATCCAACATATTTTTAGCCAGTTTATTGATTCTCCATTAGAATTTTTTACTCTTTTAAAAATTGCATCTTCTAATAATTTTGTTGATACAAAATCTTCTTGTCTCATTTCATTTACAATAAAATTATTACCTTTCCGACACTTTTTCATAATCTTGTAATAATCTTGGGGAACGAACAGATAAATGGAGTTAGGCCACTTTCAAACTACACGGTTCGATTATTAAACTAACTCTGAAAACTTATGTGTCAAGAATTATCGTATTTGCTCGGATTATAAGCAACCTGAAATGCTTTACTGATAAATAACATAAAGTTGTACACGTAACCATGATAACCGGAAAAAACTGAAAAATCGAGTTAGGCCACTTTCAAAATAAACGGCTCATATAGTGAATTCTCGATACATGTCCACAACACGGGTCTACCCAGTGACATATATCGTCGTGGATTCCTTGATCCACGTGGAAAAGGACAGCGAAGCTCTAGAGACACCGGTTCTGGGACTTTTATCGATAGTTGGGACATATGTCGAGAAAAGACTGTACGGTGAGTTCTCGATATATGTCGACATGTGTTGTGTTTACACTCCTCGGCGTCCGAGGTCTCTAAAGCTTCGCTACCCCACACGGGGTACACTCCGCGGTGGTGGGGATAATTCTGCGACGTTTATCATCCAGGCCTTGGCGACATGTACAGAGAAATCACTGTAGTCGAGTAGTTCGTCTATTCGTACGAGACGTTGCTCGGGATTCTACATATACATATACAATATAGATTATATAAATGCGTACGAATTTGGGAAATTATCGAAAACACGAAAGAATACCATTTTCAAAGGGTACAAAATGGGGATTCGAACGGGATATATCGAGTATCAGTTTTTTTTTCCGAGTAAAAGAAAAATCTTCGTTGAATCGCATCGAAAACGTTCGATTATGCCAGGCGTAGTAGGTACCCCTTTCACCCCGAAGAGAACAGTCGTCCTTCTTTCTTTCTCCGGATTAGAAGATTTCAAATTTTACATTGGAATTCGCGACAGCGTCTATTTTTTTACAAAACAACCGTGCTATATTCGTTCAACTATTCGGATCACGTGGGATAGACAGGATCGTACGACCGTATCTAAAAAAGAAAAAAAGAAAAGAACGTAGCGTAGCTACTATGGTTGCGAAGGATTTTGTAAATGTTGAAAACTAGAAAACCAAAAAAGAAAGAAAAAATGAAAAACAAAAGTAACTATATTTCTAAAACGGGTAGTGCAATTTCATTGTCCAAGAGACGAGTGTGCGAATACTTTTTTCTATCGACTGCGAGCGCTCGCGCCAGTCGCGGGAAAAGACAAGTTTTCAAAATTTCGATACGCAGGGAATTCTAGGCGAAGGTAGACGCATAGATAGATAGATCGATGGGAAGGAGAGAGAGAGAGAGAGAGAGAAAGGGGGGAGGAGAGATAGCGAGAGAAGAAGAGAGAGAGAATTGTAAATAATATGTTAACGATTTAGTTAACGGAATCGCGCGCGGTTCATTGACCTTTTGTGCCTTTCGAGCGAATTGTTGCGAACTCTCGGGAACCAATCACTCTCGACCAGTCCTTTGTGTTTCAAATATTTATCGATCTGGTGATCTCGACGATTAGGGAGTAAGACGTTCACGCGAACCATCGTAATTTATATATATTTTAATCGACGCGGAACGTTCGGGACTACGGACACGGAACGTCGTCGGCGTCGGCGTCGGCGTCGTTTCTTTCGTGGGAACCGTAACGAAACGTGTCCCGGCCGTGTAAATCGATCATCGCGTCATCGGTAACGTGATTCGACGGTCGTAATATTTTTTCAAATCGATACGTTTCGTTTAAACGAACAGAGCTATCTATTGCGCGTGTATGTGTAAACCTGTACGTTCGCGTTTGCACGTGTACGTACACGGCGAATCGACTCGCGAAGCGCACGGCACAAGTATCGGAGCGCTGAAAACGGTGTGTATCGAGGGCGGGTCCATACAAACGATCCTAAAGTAACGTAAAGTAAAGTAAAATAATGTAAAGTAATGTAAAAGAAACACACCCACAGACACCCACAGATACGAGCGTAAAGTTAATGGAATGCGAGAAAGAGTCAAGTGTATTACTAGCCACTACTGTTGTCACAGAGGTAAACAAGACGAGTTACATACGATTGTACATACATACGTTTATATATACATATATATATATATATATGTAAAAGTATGTTTTAAATGCCGAACATATCTCTGTAAAGCCACACGTAGCATTTTTCAAGATCGTTGAAAAATTAACTCGACGACGGATACGCGGGTGTTTCTGCGACACGTTTGCGTTCTTCTGAATCGCGAATCTCCGGACGCTCGGCGTCGGATAGAAGCTTATTTTCTGTACAAATCGTTGCGCAACAACCATAAGAGAGACGCCCGCATGTCCACGGTCCGAACCGTTCGATAGTGACCGCCCGGTGCAGCGAGATCGTTTGCAGATTCTGAACGATCGCCGTTCTTCTCTCTTTCCTGCAAACGTGTACATAGAGAACTCGGGGGAACCACGCATCTCTTTTTCTTTCCGCGAGTACTAGAAATCCAAGCGAACACTATAGAATCGAACCGATGCAACCGGCATACCGTGTGTCTCGTAGTTGCTGAAGAAATTCGGAAGAAATTCACTGAAATACTTTCGGGAGGGGGGAAATGTGTTGTTTGAGGTATGCCGCTGCACCGGAAACAATCGTCTAGAGCCGCACGATCGCGAAATGCAACCGGCCCCGCTGCAACCATAGTCACTGGGACGCGACCGTTGAGGAAACGTAATGTTCCAAGAGATAGAGAGCGAGAGAGAAAGATGGAGCGCTGTGCGTGTACACACCGAAAGAGAAAAAGAGGATGGCGGATGACTCTTCAATCGCGTAACATACTAGATTATTCGAATATTATGGCATATTATAGTTGTGCGTTGTTCAAATAGAGGATAAACAAAAAACTGTGTAAGTGCGTGAGCGCGTCCGAGAGAGAGAGAGAGGGGGGGGGGGGAGAGGAAGTAATTTTCGTATTTGTATAGTGCCATCGTGAATTATCAATTAAGACGAACCGACTTTTACGTTTAATCTTATCCTTTTTTTCATTTCTCTCTTTCTCCTTCGTTATCTGAACTCCGTTCTTTCTTTGTCTCTTGTTTCATCGATTTTATTTAGGATCGTCGATTTCCGGTACCGAAGAGTCGGGCATTCTTTCATGTTTCTTTCCCCGTCCTGTCGTTACAACTGATATTAGGAGAAAAAAATCGGACCAGAAATCGGAAAAGATTAGTTCCCCTCGTTCCTCGGTATAAGCACGCCTCGTTGTAAGTTGCAAGTTGCAAATCGTAAGTCGCGCGAGGTATCCGCCATTTGCGAGCACTTCTCCCCGTTGGTCAGAGAATCATGATTTACGATTGTTTTCTTTCAGTTTTTTCCAGTCCGCGAGCCCTTTGCTGTTCTCTCGCCGGAATCTTTATTCGAAACTCGCTTTTTCGATTTCTTCTTGACCCCCGACGCCATTTTCTTTTCTTATATCAAGTATCGCGAAATTTGTTGACGGAAGTACTCGCAATCGGCCGATTCGCAGCGTCTCGTTAGATACGTATTTCTTTGGTGCTCGACATATCTGATGGTTGTTAATGAATACTACATTATTATCGATAACACTATAATCATCGACGTGTGATCGTCATACCTCAACGTCATCGTCATCGTGATCATTAGCATTACTACTACTATTATTACTGCTACTACTATTCCTACTACTACTACTACTACTACTACTACTACTACTACTATTACTACTACTACTACTACTACTACTACTACTACTACTACTGCTACTACTGCTACTACTATTGCTACTATTACTACTACTACAACTATTACTATTACTATTGCTACTACCGCTATTATTACTATTATTGCAACTATCGACCACTACTTCTGATTATTATCGCCATCGGCTGCTACTATTATTATGATTTCTCTCTTTTCCTCTCTTTACTCCTTCCTTTTTGTTTTCGTTCCAACGATTATTACTAGACTGCGGATTTTATGCGTATATGACAAAAATTAACCGACCAAATACAGAAACAAAGTCGTAAGATTAGGGATACCGTTAGGGGTACGTTGTTTTTGACTTTTCAACGGGAAAATTTTTCATTTATCTCGAATTTCTTCCAAACGAAATGGACAATTATTATTTTGCATTAAGATCCGTAATCTAATTATTACGATCATCGATCACGACAAGCGTACGCGCGCCATTTTACCGCCTATCAACTCGTTCGTCGGAGTTTTAGTGGTAAACGATAATCGTTTCGCGACGAAAATTCAGCACGTACACCTGTACAGAGTACACACACAAACACACGATGACATACACAGATACACATACATACACACACACATATATCCACGCACAAGCGTGAAACATTGTAAAACACGCATTGCGGTTATATTTCAGTGTATCAGCGTAACGATATGATGTTTCCCATAGAATACATTTTACTTGGTTTTTATATTTGGTAGTATTTTATTTACGTTGTCGCATCGAGTAGAGGAGAACGGAGAACAGAAATTCTTCGTGAATAAAACGAGCATACGGCCTATTATCCGGCAAAGATAATAGGTTCGAGTAACGAATAAGATAGCGGTGTAACAATATATGGTCGTTCGTGTTCCCCCCTCCCCCCAACCCCGTGTATCGTCGTACTTTGCCCCCGAATTGTTCTTCTTGTTTTCGACCTATCGAAGAGAGAAACCGGGAAAGAAAAGGAAAAACGTCTCCTCGACCATTTCTTTTTCTCTCGAACGAATCGTTCGGACGTAGGACGCGCGTGTTCCTCGGGATGCGACGTTGACACGCGCGCGACTCGCGTGTGATCCTCGTCGAGTCCCTTCGGTACCGGAAATGGTGTCCAAAGGTATGTGCGCTGACCGGAAACGGTCCTTCGTTCCCTCCAACGCTAAACGGCTGAGATGTACACTCTACCGGCCATAAGTGTTTACCCACCCACATATTTTTTAACATTGTAGTCCACGGTTCTACGGTTCAGCTTCAATAACTTTGCTATTTCTCTGTTACTTTTTCCGATGCTATGATGGTACACTATTAGAGCGCGCGTTTCAATCGATAATTCTTTTCTCCCTGACATTATTAGAAATTTTCGCAAAATTCTTTAGGCACGTGAAAATCAACTGTTTACTGTATGAAAGCTTAATGCAGTATGAAATTTGAGAAGACTAAGATACCTGTATTACCTGCGTTCATATTCCCTACTGACCGTTATAAAAATTTCAGAAAAATGGGTTTCTTTACCTGAACTCCAAAATTGTCGTTTTTCATAAAAAGCTGTAAACTCATTTACAGTACCTGATTGTGTATGTACAGAATATTTTGGATGTTTTTTATTAGCCTTATAATTAGCATTTAATGCTACGGACATTTTCATAACAATAAAATACCTATTATTTGAATAGTAACGAAATTTGAAGGTGGGTAAACACTTATGGCCGGTAGTGTATACCTGCACAAGTACCAGTACCCATCTGTTTCCCCCCGTTGTATTCGTTATATCCGTTGTATTCGTTCTATTCGTTGTATTCGTTGTATTTGTTGTATACGTCGAAGCGAAACCGTCTCCTCTCGTCGGGACGATTTCGTGGGTGTCGTTTCTATCGTCGGACGTCGCGGAAACCGGTGTCGTCGAACTCTTATCTCGCGACAACGTGTTTTGCTTAAACATTTCCAGTCTAACCGTGAAACCTCTTGTACTTAATCGGACCACGGATGTTTATGCAAACTCCTCGGGATTTCCGTCTCCAGACTTCCACCGACAAACAGAGACACGTTCGCCATTAAGTCACAATCGAATTTCTGATTACTCGCGGAAAGATAGACCGCAAACCAATAAACGTTCTTTTACTGTCCTTTCATTGCTACGTGTATCAATATATTTTTAATCGATAACCACTCTTTCTCTCTTTCTCTTTCTCTCTATATGTACTGGGTGTTTCACCTAACTCGAGCATCTAAAATATTTCGCTTGTTTCTTACGGTAGAAGAAAATTTCGAGATATTTTTCGAGATTTCAGGGTCAGCGAAGTTTTTTTTTTATTGGAATGATATATTTTTATTATCGCTATATGATAGCCGAGGTCAAGACGAATCCAACGACCTGTAATATTATGACCTTCGCGTGACCTTGAGTTTGTTATCACCAACGATTTCACACCATACATTTACACTCCATGGACGCTTATATAGCGATAATAAAAATATATTATTCCATTTAAAACAACTTCGATGACCTTGAAATCTCAAAAAATATAACCTTGAACAAATTTTTTTGCCTATCATAATATTTGCCCCTCTGAACCAACTAATGTTTTCCTCTGACATTTTTTTCTATCATAAAAAACAAACGAGATATCATAGCTGCTCGAGTTAGGTGAAACACCCGGTATATATATATATATATTTCTTTACCGCGGAACCATAAAACTTTCTGTACATATTGAAAACTACTTGCCGGTGCTGAAAAAATTGATTTCGCGTAACAAATGCTCGAATCCATTGTCAGAACGGGTTTCGTGTTGGAATGCGTTTGTTTCTTAATCGCGGACCACATCTCTCACACTCTACTTTCTTTTGCAGTGAAATGAACACGCATTCATGCACACACGCACACGCACGCGCACACGCACACACGCATATTCTTTCTCAAAGAAGATATGAGAAACGATACCATGTGTATATCCGTCGCGATCTCCCCGAACTATTCAAACTACAGTGACTTCTCGATATATGTCAACAACACGGGTCTTGCCAACGTCGTGTATCGTGCAGGAGACATACCTGAGCCGTGTTATGTTTACGAGCCTCGTGGCCCCTCACGGAGTATACCCCTCGGTAGTGGGGACAATTCCGCGACGTTTATCGTCCAGGCCTTGGCGACATATACAGAGAAATCACTGTATTCAAACTATCCAAGCTGTCCAAACTGTCCGAACTGTTCGAGCTTGTACAATTATCCGAAGACGCGCGACGGAGCCCGTTTATGCGTTTTCGGAAAGGATGTTCAGGGTATCGGTATTCTCGGTTCAGCTAAAAGCAAAAATAACGGGCTCCGTCGCACAACTCTTACCACATGTTGTCCATGCACGAGTACACGAACGCAAACACAAACACAGACACGGACGCAGGCATACGTACGCGTCGAACAGGACAAACAATCGTGGTATACTGTAATCGGTGTAATGGAACACGCACAGGAAAAAAAAACGGTACACACATCTTTGCACCGTGTACCAACACAAATTTCATTGTGACGTCCACTAAAGTGTAATTCATACGATTGTAAACATGTAAGATCGGGAGGAACCGAAATTCTTCGCGATCGATCGTTCACGATTCGAGCATTTTTTTCTTTTCCACCGAGTGTCCCATTTAATCGCCCTGTACATTGTACGCTGCACAGTGTATGTAGTAACAGCGCCATCCTTACCGGTTTTCGATTTTTCTTCGGAACGGGAAATTTCGCCAAATGATCGCGATAAATGGGACACCCTGTGTACGTGTGTATACACTGGTGAGCAAATTCATTGAAAAGAGCGCAAAATGTCGGGAGAGTAATTTTATTTTCGAATTTGATTTCGGATTCGAGATTCGAGAATAATACAGGAGGGGAGAGCGGTCTCGAAGGATCGGCATCTTATATGTATACGATCGTATCTGTCCTCTGTAGAAATGCCTTATTGTCACGTGCCTCGATTAACAATTAAACTGTTCACCTGCTTACCAATTACTTGTTAGTGTACGTAACGAAATATGTACGTGTAATATCGCGTTATTCTTTGTACTGCTCTTGTAAATATATTCTGAACGATTACTGTCACCGGGTGTCCTCTGTGAAACGTGAGTATTTCACCCGATTCAACTCGATCACCCCGTATATTCCTACCTGCGTTCCCGTAGACCGTAGACCGTAGGATACATCGCTTTTCGATGTTTCGAATATCGGGATACTTCAAATGAAATTTTTTTATTCGAAATTCTCACTCTCCCCTTTATTTGCCCGTCTATGGCTGGTCCCCTTCCACCATTTTTACGGATTCATTATTACGAGATTGCACGCAATAAACGTTACTCTAATAGCATTAATTTAGTAGTAATTGTTCGAATAATTCACTCTGCTTTTCGTGCGAGAAGAAAACAAGTTGAACTGAAGCTCGGCAACCGAGTATCCGAATATTCAAATTTGAAATATCGATTCGAGTTCGATTAATGTCTGGCGCCATTTTTGACAATCGCCGGAGGATTCGAGTTCAGATGTAAACAGTGTGTTTACTCTTGCTCGCAGTATTTTCGAATGATTTTCTCATTGTTCATTGAAAGTGTTCGCGCGATTATGCGTAAAGAAAAGGCAGTATGAAATATTAATTACTCCATATGTTGTGAGTCGATAACGATAGAGAGGAGAATGCCGCTTCCAGCTGCTTTAGCCGCACGACTCGCGAAAAGAGGTCTCATTTCTGGATCAGAGAAACACGGTATGTACAATTGGAAGCTTCGCACGGTGTATTTCGTCGAATTTATAATTCGCTATAATTTTCGTTACTTTACACCAATTTCAAGAGACCTTGTCTACGTTTATCTATGGTAAACATAACCTCGATCGCAGCGGTGTTTGTTTTCAGAATTGTCGAAGAAAGAATCTAAAAAAAGAGTTCACGAAGAAGTAATTGCCGAAGATTACGACAGTGCAAAAGATGACATCAGTCAAATCGACATTTCTCAAAAGTTCATGGCAAGCATTACCAAGTTAACCTAGTAAACACAAATAATAAAGTCGTAATCCTAACCTCGTAATTTTGATTCTAGGGGTACAGCGGTTGCCCCAACAAGTACAACATTTATCACGACTGCACGAAAAAGTGTAAGGAGTTATGGGGACTCGGGCATGTGCAACCCTCTGACAAATACTTGAAGAAACAGATGAGGCTGGTGCAAAAGTATCCTTTGCCGGAGACTTGGAAAGCGGTTTACGATTCTGGCTGGTTATTATCGATCAGTACACGCGCGAACCCCTTTGCTCATCTTTTTACCGTAATGTTTTCATTTCGTTAATAGCGGCCAACACTATTACTGGGATTGGTCGTCGGATTTAGTAGCTTGGTTGCCACCGGGTCATCCGAAATGTCAAATATCGCAGCCGGCTTCTCAATTGAGGGAGGAACTGCATCTGAAAGCGGCCGAACAGGACGATAATTTGTCTAGCGACGATAGCGGCAGCGATCAGGAACAAGCAGAAGTTAGTAATCCTTTTTAATAGATGATAAGACGAGTAGAACAATGTCTGTATTCAATGATAAATTGAATCCAGGTGGACGAACCGGAGACTAAGAAGGACAGAAAAATAGAAAACAGATCGAAATACAAACCAGGTGATAACAAAAGAAATCAAAGATTGGAAAGAACCGATAACAAGGACAAAAAGGACCGCACCCTGGACCCCATGGATCCAGCATCTTACAGCGATATTCCACGGTATCGAATCGAGTTGTATTTAGAAAACTGAGATATATATTTAGGAAGAGGGGTTCATATGGAATTTTCGATAATCTTTCAGGGGCAAGTGGTCGGACGGTCTAGCAAGACACAACGAAGCCAAAACGGGAGCCGACACAACAGCTTCGGGGCCGCTTTATCAGATGAGGCCATACCCTAGTCCAGGTGCAGTACTCAGGTCGAACAGGGCAAGCAAACCGGAATCGGAATCGTCTAACAAGCCCAAAGTATCGGGTCCAGAGAAACCAGAATAAAAGATCGAATTTTCATCTGTATTGCACGGTTTATTGTAATAATTATACACCTTAGATTTAAATTTACCATAAGTCGTAAATTAAGAATTTTACTTTTGCATTTCTTTTTCGATTCCGCATCGAAATCGTTAACTGGTAACTAAAGAACAAACGTAAAATTACCAGAATTAGAAAAACAAGCATTCTCTTGTTTTCAAATTTTCGCGGAATTTTGAACTTCCGGAGTCACGATGAACAAATGCGTCACTATGTATATAGAATAGATCACATAGATCATACGAGTGCAGACAGGTGGTTGGTTATGTATACATCAGGCTTCGCAATTATCTGCTCGATCCGAGGTATTTTCGAAAGCTACACCCCCTTGACCTGGCCACGCTTCTTGCACCCCATGGCGGTCCTAGTTCTCGAACCACTTCAGGCCTGTACCATGTGAACTGCGCCATGGCTCATTAGAACGATTTCGTTATCAACCATCAGGTACTATCGTCAATGCATTTCTTTTTGTGTTAGTGGTATCCCTTGTAAGCCTATTCCACTGCGTCGCACGATACTTTCGAGGAAATAAATTTGGAAAATAGTTTTAATTGTCAAAATTTTACTGAAATTTATATGCTGTTCATATGTTACGGGCCTGAGGTGACTCGAGAACTTTGACCGTCACGGGGAACGAGGCGCACGGCCGGGTCAAGGGAGCGTAACCTTCGAAAAAGTCACGGATCGAGCGGTTAATTCTGAAGCCTGGCTATATATTCATAAGATCAAAAATATTAAGTTTGCAAAATATATCTTTTTATTGAAACATGTAAAAATATTATTTTGAAAATTTTTCGGACAATCTTACCCGATTGAAAGTATTACAATAATCTAAAATCGGAGCGTTTAAAAGTGCATAACTCGCATGATATTTCATCTGAGAAAATATTTGAAAAATTTTGTTTGCCTCGCTTTATTCAACGGATCTTTTTTTCGAATAACGTTCCCTGGAATCGATTTTGACGGGAATCTCGAGGTTTTCGAATCGACGATTCGGACATCGCAGTGACACTACTGTGCCGATATATTCGAGTCAATGCCGAAGTTAACCTTGTTCTTGGCCTAGTTTGTCGGTAACGATGCAGGGGAGCAAGCTCGATATTTCCAAGGGATGATACGCGGGTAATGGAACAAATTGTCGGCGCGAGACGGTTCTGCACACTTTTTTTTTTATCCAGTTCCGATCTTATTCCGTCGAAGCTGTTCCATGTTCGTCGATCTAGTTCAGATTAAACGGCTCGATGTCCAGCTAAGCAAAAATGCGATCATCGTGTGTAAATATCCCGTAATGTTAATTGCACGACGTAACCGCAGAATCTATGGATTGTAGAAGACGTCGATTATCACGAACGGACACGAGCGTGCTTCTTTTCCGTGTGCGTGTTATTTCAAACGCAACAAATACGATCACATAAATATCCGAAGTTCTCGCGTACTTCTCAAGGTATGTATATATATTTGCGCAAGTTAGCATTTCGTGTCCGTTTCAAGCGGTTTCAATATTTTAGTTCGCCTATTCGTGCATCGTTGCATATCTCGATTCGAAACGTTTAACATTTCTCATGGAACGACGAGGACATTACTTTTCCAGGTTAACTCGCGAGCACATGACAGATCATCACTTTTCCCGCCGATTTTCGAAACGTCAGGATCGCGACGTTCGTCGAAACATTGCATAAGCATAATCGTGAATTTTTCGCATGTCGTAAATTTGAATTTTAATATCACCGACTCTATATAGAAAAGCCTCGAGAATTTCTCAACGACAAGATAACAGTTCAGACAGCGATGCGATCGTTTGTTCCAGATGATTTATCAGACACGAACTGATCTATCAATTTAAGGTAGAAACGGTTCGCCTGTCAAAAGTCATAAAACTTTCATAGCAACTAAACTAATTCGACGTGTCGTACGTTCGACGGTTGTTCTTTTTTCCATCTTTTCGTGTTTTTAATCTGTGATCGAAGATCTACAATTAATTCATAAGCAATAATTAAAGGATCGAATTATAGATTTTAATCGATTAATAGCCAACTATGTCTGGTACAAACTTATTCTTACATTTGAGATTCTTGTTAATCTTTTTCAGATAAGTTTCACGCGTTCCTACCAATACTTACATTTCATGGTACAGTTTATCGGAAACTAATTTGGAACACTTGTTAATTATTCGATCGGGCATAAAACACATAATCGACATCATTCATGCAGTTCTATGTAGATATGATAGACAAAAGTAAAAGTTGCCGAGGGGTAAGTACAACAAGAATGTTATGTTATATAGAAATATTTAAATAGCGTGCTTGATGCCTTTTCTTACAAGTATAGCAAGTAAAAATAAATGAAAACTATCAAAGTGTATTTCCCTTATCTGAGTCAATTATCTTATCTGTGTTGCATCCAAGTTTTTATGACCTTTCTTGTGTTGAAAGATTTGTTCTGTTTAGAGCACATGTTACTCGAGGTTAATTATTTTTCACGATTAATTGCACCTTTAAAATTATAATATGTTACTATCAAACGCGAATGCGATACTACTTATTGTAGGATACTTTATTACATATTTTTTTTATTGATTTCTATTTTATTTTGTTTAACGTTTTTTTTTTAGTTAGTGTATTGGTTAATGTTAAGGTGAATACATTTAGAAATGGCAATTGGAAGTATTATCTGTGGAGCCAATACTCCCAAAATGAAGAGAAAAAAGGCAAAGGTACATTGCATTTCATTTTCATCGTATCCAATACGAAATACTGTGTACAACCATTTTTCCTATACGTCGAATGTATACATAAAAATGTAATCATATACCATCCACATTAAGTATTTAATACCTATTCGTTACAGGCAACCGAACGTAGTTGGATAGAAGCAACCTTTCATAAAAGAGAATGCTTGAAGTTTATACCGACTGCTAAGGACGAGCACAGGTACAGAGTTCACATTCATTTACTTATTTGCTATCGAGACTTAAGCTCGGTCTACAGATAAAACTTCAAATCTCAGTTACAGACACTTCAAGATTCGTCTTGAAGCAATCTTGTATTATGTTCAGCTCGAAATAACATTGTTGCATTGTTCAACATTTGTATTTGTTTATTTACTCTTCTGTTAGGTGAATAATTGACAGAAGCGTCCTTTTCTTTTGGAACCAAGAATATTTTTGCAGAGGCAATACAAGAACAGTTACAAAATTACACGAATAATTTGACATCCCAGGTTAACATTTCGTCGTGTTTGTTTTACATCATTACAACAATCCTACACGCTATTACATGTTTATTTATACATTGTTTCAGGTCACCATTAACACATTTTCTTGTGTTCATTTCCTTTTCATTTACTTTTTTTTCTTTCGTTCCATTTATAGGTTTTTGCAAGTACAGGGAGATAAGATTGGAGAGTATGATGTGATCACCACTTCCAGGTGAGAGTTCATTATGCGTTCTGCCGCGATTATAATTCTGTTTCCTTTTTTTTCTTTTTTCCTTTTTTCATTTCTTTTCAACTAGATATGGCAAACGATAATAATTGATATTGCTTCTGCAAATATATCGTATCTATGGAAGAGTATGGTATGATACTTTACGTACATAGTGCTCTCGGTAACAGATGCGCAAAATACGTTTCTAAATCCTATAGTTAAGAAGAATTTTCATTGTACATATTTTCAAGAGTTCCATTTACTCACTTTTCCCTTTAAAATATTCTTTATTGCTTTGTTGTACAAAACGCTTATTTTCTATTTTCACTTAGAGGTCATAGTCATCTTCCTTTCGATCGTGCGATGCAATTACGTTGACTCGTACAGATACATACATTGTAAATACATATGTAAGGATAGAAGAAAACTTTATGGTAGCAGCAGTATCATGCTTTACAGTATCGACTAAATTATTTGAATGAATTTAATGATACTTGTAGGTAATATACTTCAAATTTTGCCTGTATAGTAGTCAACGTTATTTTCTCCGAATGATTCCTTTGTGTAACAAGGAAGTACTAAATATTTACTGTACGGCGACAAGCCATTCTACTGTGTGAAGAAGAAAAAGATCAGCTGCGACGAGTTGCAATTGCATGCAGAGAATATTATACTTGAATTATTAGTCTCTGTATGGTTTTATGCTGTATTCAGAGCTTGGCTTTAATCCTAAAGAAACAACGTTGCATTCACTTGTGCTCAAGTATGCTTGATCTCTCGTTTGCGGTAGCACCACTAATGCACGGTTAATATAATCATTCTAGGTGTTGTTGCGGCCATTCTTATACACACCACTGTGGAACCGGCGCGGATGTCAAAAGCTTCACCGCTACTAATACCAAAGAGAAAGATCGGGAACAATGGTCCCCTGGGAAAAACACGCGACCGGTTCCAACCGATGCATACGGCACAATCGAGTTTCAAGGTGGGCCACATCCGACAAAAGCACAGGTAAATCAATATTCGTTGCATTTTGTTAAGTATTGCAAAACATTATTTACCGATATGTATCTCATAGTACGTTAGATTAGCCCACGATACAAGACCAGAGCCAATAGTGCAGCTACTGTGCAGAGAGTGGAATTTGGGGTTACCGAAGTTACTCATCACAGTACATGGTGGTCGTTCGAACTTTGATCTCCAACCTAGTTTGAAAAAAGTCTTACGAAAAGGCTTGCTAAAGGCTGCAAAGACAACCGGTGCATGGATATTCACTGGTGGAACTAACACAGGTTAGTTAAAAAATCTAGTTGTTATTCAAATAATGTGGACGGTACGCTTAATTGGAATCCCAATGAAAATTTCACAGGTGTTACGACGCAGGTGGGCGATGCGCTTCTTTTAGAAAAGTCCCAAAGGCAAGGACGAGTTGTGAGCATAGGTATAGCACCATGGGGAATTTTAGAAAAAAGCCACGAACTCGTAAGCCGTGGAGGCGAAGTTACATACGATTGTCTCCCATCTCCATGGTGAGAAGAAATTTAAAGTAAATTCTGTTGTATTTCTCGTTTCATTGCATCGGCTCTAATGGATTCTTTCAGGTCGAAACTTGCAGTTCTAAACAATCGACACGCATACTTTTTATTGGTGGACAACGGTACCAGTGGTCGATACGGTGCGGAAATCGTGTTACGCAGGAAATTGGAGAAGTATATTTCGAATTTGAAGCTGCAGCCATGTGAGTGTTGGCATTCGATTTCCGTCGATTAGCATACGTTCGAAGAAACGGGTCGACAAACGTCTGTTTTGTCGTAGATACGCACAGCAGTATTCCCGTCGTGGCGTTGGTCATCGAAGGCGGAACAAACACGATACGTTCGGTTTTAGAGTATGTCACGGACGATCCTCCGGTTCCCGTAGTAGTTTGCGACGGCTCGGGCCGTGCGGCTGACCTTATCGCGTTTATGCACAAGTAATATTTAGTTTACCTATTATTAGTCGTGTAGATTTCGTGTAGAAATCGCGGAGCTCTATGTAATGAAAAATAAAACACATAGGTACGCCTCCGAGGGAGACGCGGAAGGCGGAGAAAGCGAGGGGCTACTAGAGAGTATGAGGAAACAAGTTTTGGGCACGATCGAGCGCACGTTTAAAGTCTCCTTTGATCAGGCGAGTCAACTGTATTCCGAGCTTCTGCAGTGCACTCGTAAGAAACACTTGGTAAGCCTATACACGATTGCTCGATACGATAATCAGTGTGTGATTTTCACTTTGATTCGATACACGTGTCTATTCGCAGATAACAGTATTCAGGATAACACAGGATCGACCTCAGGAGCTCGACCAAACGATTTTAACAGCCTTGTTCAAGTCGAAACAGTTGTCCCCAGCGGAACAACTGTCTTTATCGTTGATATGGAATAGGGTAGACATAGCGCGCAGCGAAATATTCGTTTACGGGCAAAAATGGCCGCCGGGTGCGTTGGAACAAGCGATGATGCAAGCTTTGCAGCACGACCGAATCGATTTCGTGAAACTTCTTCTGGAGAACGGCGTCTCTATGCGGAAATTTTTGTCGATACCTCGTCTCGAAGAACTGTACAATACTGTAAGCTTGATGATTTTTGATATTTTGTTGGCGGAACAATTTTAGTTATCAGGACAATTGTCTCGTTTAGAAAGAAGGTCCCACGAACACTCTGGGCTATATACTCCGTGACGTGAGACCGAATATTCCTCGCGGTTACATGTACACTCTCCACGACATCGGCCTGGTGATCAACAAACTGATGGGCGGGGCGTACCGTTCCCAGTACACCCGCAGACGATTCCGGATGATCTACACCAGAGTGATGAAGAGATCGGGAGCTCATCAGCAGCACATGCACCGAAACAGTTGCGCCTGGGGCGCAGCTACTCGATACTATTCGGGTTCTAGCAACAAGCAGGAGACCTCGACGATAAGTCTGCTGGCAGAGACTTTACCGGCGAATCCGGACACTCCTCTCTTCGATTACCCTTTCAACGAGTTGCTGATTTGGGCGGTCCTGACGAAACGCCAGCAAACGGCGTTGCTGATGTGGCAACACGGAGAAGAGGCATTGGCGAAAGCGCTCGTAGCTCTAAAACTGTACAAAGCGATGGCGCACGAAGCTGCCGAGGACGATCTCGAGACAGAGGTTTACGACGAGTTGCGGAGCTGCGGAAAGGAATTTGAAAATATCGGTAAGGGATACGTGTCTTGGACGATCGAGGTTCAATCATTATTTTCTAGGATAAATATCAACCATGTATGAAGCATAAGTTTCTAATTCACAGCGTTGGAATTGCTGGACTATTGTTACCGACAAGACGACGATCAAACGCAACAGCTGTTGACTTCCGAGTTGCAAAACTGGTCTGGTCAGACTTGTCTCTCCCTTGCAGTTACGGCGAATCATCGACCGCTCTTGGCGCATCCGTGTAGTCAAATCATTTTGGCTGATCTGTGGATGGGCGGTCTTCGAACAAGGAAAAATACAAATTTGAAGGTATACAATACATAACATGTGTACACGAGCACATGGGACTGGGCATGGTATTCGACTATTTGATTTTTGGGACTGATCGGTTTAATTGCAATTCAGGTTGTTCTGGGTCTCGTGTGTCCCTTGTATATTACTCGGCTGGAATTTAAAAGTCGCGAGGAGCTGCAACTGATGCCACAGACTCAAGAGGAACATTTGATCGCTCTCGAGGATGAGAAAGAAGACAGTGACTCCGAGCACGGTGTGCCAACTGGTCCAGACGTCGAGGTAGCAATTCCCAACCGATCCTAATTAACAGATCTTTAACGATTCTAGAAATGAAAGACTTTTGAAAGAAAAGACTGTTCAGAGTTCTTGATTCACAAACAAATTGTCATAACACTGCTTAGCATACTACAGTAATTAATATTAATTAATACAACCTGCCATTGCTTTTATGATAATTCATTGCTCATTTCACGCTGCAGTTATTAATTTATTTTGGACGCATACCGACAACCATTGCTTTAATTTTTCTTTTTAGTAATAGCTCCTAAAGTTACAAGGCAAAATGGAAAGTACTTGTACTACCTTTAACCGTTGATAGAAGTTGATTAGGATAGAACATTTAATTTGACAGAAAAGAGTACAACATATGGTTGCTGGTTTTGAACTGTGTAGTGTAATGATGACTTACTTACACGAAAACGTATACGCATGTAGGTTCTATCAGTGTCACGTATCGGGAGTTTCAAATATCGGTCGGTCAGTCAGTCAGTGTTGTTAATTCCGTTGTTTGTAATTTTTGTTCCGTGTATGTGCGTAAAAGACATTGCAGTTGTATTCCCACCAGTATAGTGTTTTATCGTTTGTCATTCGAATGCGTATATTATATTCCGATGGTTTGTTTGTTCAAGAAGGATGTTAAACATGCTTATCGGTTGGTCAGCGTTCAATGGTATAACATAACGTATCGAGTATCGATCAATGTTAGAAGTATTGATATGTGTTTTGTGATTCATAGACTATGTGGGTATGCGTATGAATTGTTTTTTAGAAACGTCAGCGCAGGAGCCTGAGCGTACGCAACAAATCCAGCAGCCAACACGGCGCTAAGGTATAATCTATAATGGCCTGAAACTCAATGACTCTCTATGACCAATAAGTTCACACTTTCCGGTGCACTTTTCAACTATCTCTCTTTTGTTATTAGTTATCTGCAAGGAAAACTTCTGTTTATTCAGTATCGGAATCTGTACCGGTGAGGATGATACCTAATGTTATTATCGTAAACGCATATCGTGCTGTACATATTATAAATAACTTGAAAACGCTGCGTGTCGACAAGTTACCGTTATTGTACGCTGCGTATTATATTAATGTTATATTAATATTATATGTCAAACATCGGTATTATTCCATCAAGTTAACGTATACTACATACGATCCGATTAACATTCAAATTCATAGCACTCTTCCTCGTTATCCACCTTGGTCAAGTCAACATACACCGGAAATCAATTATTATACACACATACATACATACATATATATAATTAGTATATATATATATATATACATATACTAATTTTTTGTACCATGTAACATTACCTCTTATTCGCATATTCTTGTGTATGGAGCCACGACTTGCTGACGTTTTCCACCGCGATTTAAGTATAATTGCTTTCGAAGGGAAAACATAGGGGAAATTGAGTCTGTCCTTTGCAACCTATCGTCGTCTTCCTCACTTACTAAAATGCACTGATCATGTATTATACGTCTATTCTGTGCAGCCATGATTCTCAACACGAATTGCACCTTGTTCATCGCTTTCTATTTTGATTCACCTACTCCTTAGACTTGTTTAGCGGTATTGTCGTGATTCAGTTATCAGTTTAGATATCGGAATTGCTACATTTTTCGTTAGTAATCTATACATATACACGAGGCGTTATCAAAAAGAATTTCAAGTGTCTTTTCGACAAATTTTTGCAGTATTGGTATTATCAGTAGTAAATTTCAAGTCCATTGAGAAATGGCAGAAACAACAGTCTTGGCAGGCTGCGTATGTGTATGCACATGCATATAGATACATAACTTGGGGCACAGATAAGTGACCATTTGAATGAAGAGAGTCCTTTTTTTCTTTCTGATAGCACCTCGTACATTTGTGACCCATTCAGAATTACATCCTCTCACGACAATAGCTTTTCACTCGCGTAACTCTAATATGGACAGTAAAGCATACAGCTTTCTAGCGTAGACATTACATTTACATTGCAAACATAAGTTGCGTACCCAGGTTTCTCTGTTCCCACCTCTGTCCACAGTATTCCGAGACGTTCTAGCCTAATGTTTGTTTCACTTCTTTGTTTGCTTCTTGCGTACTATGTATTATTATGACTACTACCAGACTGTCTCCTTTGGTCGGTCTCCTTTTGTTGACGAAGTCCTCGATGTAATTGGTTTCCGAGAATGGCCAAAAATTAGTCAAGATAATTATTAATACCTCTTCGATACTTGTAAATCTTCCGTTATGTATGTTCGAATGTCTCGTACGACTAGCACAAGACTCGCCTGCGTACCATTAAAGCTGTTCTTTCTTCGTTTAGGCATTGATCAGCAACGAGCACACCACGACGGTGGTGAAGGAAACGATCGTCCAAGAAAATGGGAAAGTGTTGACCGACAACGACGACGTGATGATTCATCGTGCTTACGGCATTCATTCTGATTATTATGACATCAAGAACAGCAGGCCGTTGCGACTAAGGAAGAAGCTGTACGAATTTTATACTGCCCCCATAACGAAATTTTGGGCAAATGCTGTGAGTACCGTTGGTTCCATTTTTCTAACGATGAAATCCGGACGAACGTTGTCGACTCACCAACGTGTATTCTCTTTGCCACAGATAGCGTATGTTATATTTCTGGTCCTGTTCTCCTACTCGATCCTCATACACATGGAGAACCAGCCGTCGTTGGCAGAGATTTATGCGATCTCCTACATTTGTACACTGGGTTGCGAGAAGGTACGCGAGATCGCAACGTCAGAACCAGCTACGCTCTCGCATAAATTCAGCGTGTGGGCGTGGAACATGTGGAACCCTTGCGACGCAGCTGCCATCATATTCTTTCAGATTGGCCTGGCTTTGCGCTTGAGGCATTCCACCCTCGACGTCGGCCGTGTCATCTACTGCGTTGACTGTATTTATTGGTACTTGCGAATACTGAACATCCTCGGCGTGAACAAGTATTTCGGTAGGTTGTGCCTCCTTAAAGATCAAATCATCATACGTGTACATATTTTTATTGTTTCCCCTTTTTCCGCAGGTCCTCTGGTCACCATGATGGGGAAGATGGTGAAAAACATGATATACTTTGTGGTGCTATTGTTGGTCGTGTTGATGAGCTTCGGAGTAACACGGCAGGCCATTTTGAACCCCAATGCCGAGCCAAAGTTAAAGATCATTCGAGACGTGCGTATTTTCTATGTACAATTTGTTTTCCTGTGAAAAAATCTGAAAAGAATTTCTGAAGATTGCATTTCTTATCGCGCAGATATTCATGGAGCCATACTTTATGTTGTACGGGGAGGTGTACGCGGACAACATCGATCCAGACTGCGGAGACGAGCCGGGAATGATACCGTGTCTTCCAGGCCGGTGGATCACGCCTGCTGTAATGTCAATTTATCTGTTAATCGCGAACATATTGATGATAAACCTACTGATCGCGGTCTTTAATAATATTTTCAATGAGGTAAACGCGGTGGCGCACCAAGTATGGATGTTCCAACGTTTTACTGTTGTCATGGAGTACGAACAGAAACCAGTTTTACCTCCTCCGCTCATTGTAGTTTCTCACATATATCTGCTGGTGAAATATTTGCTGCGATATGTGACACAAGGGAAAGCGAGTACGGGTGAAACGTACGACAACGGGCTTAAGTTGTTCCTAGAAGCCGACGACATGCAGCGTCTCTACGATTTCGAAGAGGACTGCGTCGAGGGATACTTTCGCGAGCAAGAGCTCAAGTTACAAATGTCGACGGAGGAACGGGTCAAGATAACCACCGAGAGGGTGGAGAACATGCATCAGAAGATAGAGGACATCGATAAGAAAGAGCACACGCAGAACGCGTCGCTTCAGGTAACGATTTCAAATTTTCGTCTGTTCAAACTTTCAAGCTAACTAAATCGCTCGTTTTTCTCTTTACTCGACCGCGCAGACTGTAGAATTCCGTATCCGTAAGCTGGAGGAGTTGAACGAGCAGACTCTGGCGCATCTCGGAGTGATCCATCGGTTCATGGCAACGCACATGCCCAACATCGAAACGATATCCAGCTTCGATACGGACGGTCGTCAGCGTAGAGTGTCGGAGCGATCGGAGGTGCTCTCGGAGACTGATTCCCACACGCAGCTGCCCACTATAGCCGCGAAACGCAAGAGGCTGGTTCGATCGCTGACCGACGGGACTTATCTCAGCGTCGGTCAGCCGATCGACGACGAGCTGCTCAAGCACTCGGACATAGCCGCGTCCCGCGAGAATCTCAGTAGAAACGATTCCTCCGTGAGCGGGGACGGCAACACGGCTCAGGACGACTTCAAGACCACCACCAGCATAGAGACCGAAGTTAGCAAAGGGGACAGCGGAGGGGACGGTTTGAAGAAAGAGTCGCAATCCGACAGCAGAGAGGCCAGCGGGGAACAGAGCAGAGATCAGAGCCGAGATCAGAGCAGAGAAATAAGCAGCAGAGAGCCCAGCACGGATCCCAGCAGGCAAACCAGCAGGGAACTCAGCAGAGAGACGAGCAAGGACGCGACCAGCAAGGAGCCGAGCAGAGAAGCGAGTAGCGAAGCTCCGGCTTCTGAACCGGCTAGGCAGGACTCGATCGAACGTCCTACGAGGCAGAACAGTAGGACCCGCTCGGAATCGGACGACGTGATGATCCTTCCTTCCGGTGTCGCCAGAGGCGTCACTTGGGCGGAACCGCGTGTCTCGATGATCCCGTCGGTGTCCTCGTCCAGCAGCACCCAGAGATCCATTCTGTTGGCCATGCGGGCAGAGTATACCAGTATAACGGACGAATTGGAGAGCTACTGTGGCCTACTCAGTCCACCCAGAACACCTCCTATCTCTCCGCCGCCCTCCAGAATCAGGCATCACTCCGAAATGTCGAACGCTGAGATGGCCTGGCAGATCGAGAACGAGCACCTGCGCGACGCCGAGGAGTGCGACTATCAACAAATGGAGGATCTGATACAAAGGAGGTATATCGGCGACGACGACGAGACCTTTCACACATCCGACGAGGCGAGTGGCGGCCCCCCGTTCTTCGTGTCGAACGAGCACAGGCACCAGCTACGCAGGGCGTCCGCCATCGACGAAGACTCGCGAAGACCACCGCCTACCATCAGCGTCACAAGGGAGATCGAACAAACGCTTTCTCGACCTCCGATCCGCGAATCCGAGAACGCCGATCCCAACGACAAGAATCTGAGTACCGTACCTGCTCCGGCTTCGGAAACCATGTGCTAAATCATCGACTGCTAGCAAAACAGAATCGCGAATCGAGTCGCAGCATTTTTCTTTGGTAACGTCCCCAATGTGGTCGTAACTAATTGCATCGCGAGCTACGAGATAGCGAGGATAGAAACGCGACGCTACGGAGGAAATATTGTCGTTGGTACATTGGTCGGGATAGGAAAGGCGTAGGCGCCACGACGCACGGTACTTCGTCGAGCTAACGAGAACCGAAACGCGCCAAATAGTCAAACAGAAACACTCTACGAGGGCACGATGGTATCCAAATTTTTTAACACTAGATTGCCGGAGCGACGATCAATTTGACTCATTTACGATTTTATTGCTACATGTATAGAAAAACTTAATTAATTTCCTTTTTAAACATATGTTGGTTTTTAATAGGATTATGAAGGTAGGTATCCTCATTACAATACCACCTATCTGTCAGAGAGAATCTCTAACTGACCAGATACCTTCTTTTTCATCCGGCAATCTAGTGCTAATGATTTATTCATCATTGGCCGCGCGCAGTGAGACACGTTCTGTTTTTCTGTTTTTATATTTGATCTCGTTGTAAGCAGAGGTTCGAACGAGAAAACAATGTTGTATACGAATCGAGTTGCGCGTTTTTACGCAGTAAACTCGACGCGAATAATTCGCGTTCCTCGTCGTTCTCAACAAACTCTAGCTTAAATTGTTCTTTTTCCATTTTAATAGATATATGTATACATATTATATTTTTCTTCGTTCCAACACGAATAGCCTGATTCCATTTGCTTCGAATATACTTGAGAAATTGTATATACGTGTATGCATATATTATAAATATGTATATACAAACGGGAAAATTATTATACTTGATGACACGTTACAATTAATTTGGGTATTCAGATGTTGTATATTACAATGAGTTTTCGCCATTTGAATACTTGCTACATTCGCGTGTACAGAACGATTCGATGTTTTTATCAATTTTACAGAATATTGAACGACTTGTACAAAGTATTTTCAATTTTGCCATTTTCACGCACGTCGTATACAATCTTATCGATTATTTATTAACGCGCGATATACTAATCTTTACTTCGATGCGATACACTTTCGAATACTCGAAGAAATTGGACTAACGCTAACACCGTACTATGTGTATGCTATCGTTAATTCTAGTTCGAAATTGTTAGCCGTGCAAAAGTTTCGGGTAGAACGTTTCTATGTAACCTTGTTACGTGTACGACACCCTTGCGTATTCGTTTCCGCGTGCACAAGCGCAGCTACGATCTTTGTGTATGTATTATACATAATTTAATGGCGATTAACACTAAACGTACCGAACTATACATGTAACAGGTGCATGTTGCCTTATAAAAAGGACAAGACTTAATTTATTTAGACTTTGCGCGGTTCTTATTGCAATGCGTGCTCTACTATAATTATAATTTCAAAAATTGTCAAATAGAAAATCCAGAACCGGTCATTTGACCAGTGGTGGTACGTTTAGTGTTACGGGTCAAATTATACTAGGCAGGTCAGACGCCGAGGGTCAAATTCTGTCGACAGAATTTGTTTACCCTGTTTCTGTATCTAGCGTTTATAGACCCTCGGGGTCTGACCTGTCCAGTGTAATCTGACGCTAGACGTAGAAGGTATCGTTTACGAGCGTACAAGCGTACGAGTAGATGATTTTTCGCTCGTTTCGGCACGCAATCGGTCTCGAATTCGACATTCAAACGTATTGTATTCCGTTGCGGGAGCGTCGATGATCGTTGGTGGAAAGTGTGTTTGCGCCTATTCGCAAAGTATCTTCGTAATCTTCGGACTGAAACGAAAACGGAACTCGCGTTATCCTCGGTCACGACTTCTGTAAATCGTAGTACATAATTGCACGGCTCTACCGTACGGAGTCGATTCGAAATTATGTATCCACGAACGCTTTTTACCGGCGATCAATTGTGTTAGCTCTTACGTGTTTCGTTCGGGCGAACTTAAACTTCGCTCTGGAACAGTACTCGAGTTCCTTCCATTTTCTAGATCGTGTACTTTACAATTTTGTATCAGCCTGCGAATTCGTTTGACGAGGCGATAACAAGCGGAAAACCGTACTGGCTTCAGGTACAATTTCGTTCTAGCGAATATGCGTAGAAAAATCACTCGAGAGAAAGAGGAAAAAACGTCTCGATCCTGCGAGTCTCAATGTACATAGTTTCGCGATGATCGTTCGTTGAGGACACGTGCGAATGACGTTTGCGTTGGCCGGATGATTCGAATCGAACAGCAAAATTCGCTGATCGTTTCATCGACTTGCTTCCATCGAAATGTGAAAACCGTCCTCCGTTCCATTGGTTGGACTCGTCAGCACCAGAGGATGCATATTCGCCGAAGTATTCTATTATACATAGTACCTAACACGGTAGGGCGTAGCACGTGGAATATTCATTTTGTATATATACAATACGCTACAGTACAGACCTGTTTGTCACGCGAGGACTAATTGTATTATCAGCAGGTTCGAATGCTCGACGTTGATTCGATAAAATTAGCTCGAATACAGCCCGTACGTGTTTCTTATTCGACTCGAAATTACGGCTAACGAAACGGGAGGAAACAGCGTGCGTATTAACCCTTTGCATGCGAAGCTATTTTAACTTCAAAATGAAACGTTTCTTCCGACTTAGAATATTGCTCTTCTATATATATATTTTTTTTTCGTATTATACATACGAAAATGGTGCAACTTACTCGTACAATACCGAAATACAAACAAATTTAATAATGTAAAAAATATTTTGAATAATGGTACAGCAATTTTTAGTGGTGCCTTACAGGGACCATTCGAGTGCTAAGGGTTAATAAGTTGTTTTGAATTCTAATATTGATTTGGCGTCGCGCCGCGATCCAAAGTCGAGCAAGATGCACGGAACGAAAGCGAACGATTCGCACGCGTCTATTGTGTCACTACTGCCGAACGTTTTTACGAATCTTTTGACACGCAGAGTGTAAACGAACGTATTTCTCCTGAGATTCTGCGTCAGAGCTTCGTCGCAGCGTGACGTGCGAGAGAAACTTGGACCCTGAATTTTTTGAAGCGGTGGCAAACACTTTCTTTTACACCCTGCCTATTTAGGGCCTTATCACGCACTACCTATTGCGTCGAACACGGAATTTTACGGACCATACAAAAGCGAACCATATCACGCGGATACGTTCCCAGCGAAACCACGCCAAATCCGTGTTGTAGTATCTACGATGCAAAAGATAGACAAACAAATAAGATAAACCGGACCGCGGATCTTACATATGTATGTATGTATGTCACTGTCGCGGAACCCTCGACCCTTCGGAAACAAAGGATCTCGTGAAATCTAGCGAGTTCTGTAAATTAAAAACTGTATTTCTATAAACATCCGCGGTCCAATAACAACAAGTTAACGTTATTATTCGTTCAACGTAGACTGCAGATTTTATGCATTTATGACAAAATAGCGTGTAAGTGAAACACCAAACAGTAGAAAGATAAATGGGGGTTTAAAAGTATCGGTGCATATTGTCATCAACTTATTCAAATTATTAGAGAAAGAAAAACATTGTTGTTCGGTTCCGGTATCTTGCGTAGAAGATACCGAAAATATTTTGCATAAAGATCCACAGTCTAGTTCAACGTTAGGGATGCTAACAGTGATGAGATATCGATCATGTTTTCTCGCGCATGCGCGCCCAAAACAGTAATGCATTTATATTACGAGGAAAAGATAATGGGGCAGTGATATTGGCGGGAAAGTACCCGAATAATCTCTTGTGAGACCAGACGATTGTCCTACGAGTTTTTGATAAGTTATTGTTAGTATGTTATTGTACAATGACAGCTAATATTGGAGGAGGAGCTACAAAGAGGCGTAGAGTTCGCTAGTTTCAAAATCAAATCATAACAATTTACAAAAAATTTTCAGGGTGATTAACCCTAAAATCGCCGTGCATGCGCGAGAAATCTTGGCCAATATCTCATCGCTGGATGCGAGCCACTGTGCCGTTGGTCGAGAAGCTTCGCCGAAAGACGAATCGAAAAGAAAGATCGATCCCTAGCGCGTGAACGGATAATAGAAATGAAGAAACGGATGCCTAATAATGTATAAAAATGTGTGTATAGATAGCTTAAACCATAAGGAGAAAACGTAGCCGAAGTATTTAAGACTGTTCGAAGAAGAAGAAAAAGGCACGCATCCGAAATTCTGAAAGTCGTGAATACGGCTGCGCGAACGATCTCGCCTTTGCGTTGTTGGCCGATCGGCTTTGCGCTAAAGACCGTTCGAGTGCCGTCCGCAATGCAAAGCACTTTGAGACGGGATTCGTTGTCGAAGAGCGTTACTCGAGATCGAGAGTTAAACGTTCGTATTAGGACAGTAAGACACATCCGTGAGCGATTGCAGAATCACCTGAATTTGGAACAACGAATCAAAATGATATCTACAGAGATCTTTGGGTAGCATCGAAGAAAACGAGCAACGGTCACGATCGACAAGGTTGACCGTTCCTCGAGACTCGCGATACCGTTTCCGTACTTCGTTCGATCATTTTCTCCGCCCGTTGGCCAGCTGTTAGATCAGATAACAAGTTAACCCTTTCGCTACGGGCGGGTTCTCCGCCGCGGTACTTCCGCTGAACGGAGCGCCGCGACATCACTGCACGCTACGCGACGCCGATCGTCAGCGAGAGTACCGCGGCGGAGAACCCAAGCTGCTTGAATGTTTTCGGACGAAAAAATTTTTCTCCAAAGGGTATTTATAAATAAAGAGTATTCCAACACTCTATCACTGCATGCCCAGAGTCAGATACTTATGCAAAACGGTTGGTCGCAATACCTCAGTGGCATCTTATGGAGAGCCACTATAGTGGCCCGTAGTACCTCAGTGGCATCTTGTGGAGAGCCACTATAGTGGCTCGTAGTACCTCAGTGGCATCTTGTGGAAGGCCACTAAAGTGGCCCGTAGTAGCGAAAGGGTTAATCCGTAAGTTGATCGTCGTTAGAGAACACCTTGCCGAAATCGATCCTACCGCTACCCGTCGTGCTGAACTGTCGTTAGATTTTGTACTTGTAACTTGTAACTTGTAACTTGTAACGCTACCAGCGCGAAACTTGCTCAACAACTTGTCTTCGAGCACGGCGTCTAAGTACTTATGTAAATCCGTTAAACCGAATGGGGAAAGTCGAATCGGCGCGTCGCGTTGCTTTATCCTCTTGTTTTCGGTTGGGGTAGTTTTACAGTAAATTCTGATTAAGAGTCAGTCCCGCCGTTCTTTTTACTGTCCCGGTCCGGTGAGTGTGTGAATACTGAAAAAAAACAAGGTAACCAAATGTCTGTCTGGAATATTATAAAACGACCGTTGATCGTCTCAGTCGCGTAAATTGCAAACGCTTCAGATTTCTTTCCATTGCATTTCGCTCCGCCAACACGAGTGTCTGTGATAAAATCGCCATTCGATTAACAGATTAATCGAAGTGGACTCGGGAGACTTTCGTTCAGATTTTCGAATGTTCAACCCTCCGTGGGCAACCATAGACTTTTTAAAGCCCAGCTGTTTTCGTAGTCGTAAACATAAACGACCCAGAATACAGATTTAAAGCTTCTTGCACTCAATGTTTCCTATGAACGTTCGTTACGAGGGACTACGAGCACCGAGCTGGCTCGTACCTTGAACAAACTTTCGAACCGAATCCAGTGGCCGCATCTTCAAACGTACACGCTACTCGAAAAGCGAACGAAAGCACAAACAGCTTGAAAGTTACTTAATCTCCGTTGTATTCGAATCATGATGTACTATACTTTGCACCGCTTACCACGCTTACTACGCACAGTACGCTTACGTTTCGACGAGGGGGGAAGAGACACTTGTATATCTCTCGATTCCTCTTTCCTCGGTCTATCGGGGTCGAAGAACGTAACCTTGAACTCGATCGAAAGGCGGTATCGTTGGATAAGTATTGTTATTGGACTGTATGGATCCTATGCAGTCAACCCTCCTATAAGGCGATTAATTCGTACCGCGTTAGAAGAAACTCAGAATTAGTACAAATCAGATCAGATTCGATTAAATTTTATACAAATCAAATCGCAATTTTCGCTCCGCGTTATAGGGTGGTTTACTGTACTTCACTATCAGACCCTGCGTCGCCTTAACGCAACGCGATACGTTCATCGAATACAAAACCGTAGTTTTTTCGCGATTCGAACCTTTTGCGGTAAGAAATTTCGCAGAAAACCATTCGCGTGGTGTGCGCAGAACGAATATACAGAGGAATGGATGTAACGCAAATTCTAGGTATTAAATCGACGTTCAACAGTGTTCCTTCGCATCTTTAACAATCTCCAAGAAACGTGTACAAAAGAAATCTCCAAAAGGTCAAAAAGACACAATTTGTATACATATATACATACATATAGTATATTATATATATTATATTGTAATATAATTGATCTATGTAATATAATATAATATGTACAATATATGCACAGTGAGAAAAGAAAAGTGCTCGTATATCGGCGGCATTCGCGCTGCCATCTGCTGATACGACATAGGATGATCGGTTTAACCGGTCCGCATCCAAAGGATTTCTTTCGCTGAACGCGAGCATAGTATAATAATTCTTGACTCGATATGCAGTGCTAAAACTTTAATTGTCGCATCGAAAACGGGGGACAGTTGTACCCGAATATCTTTTTCTCCTGCTGTACAGAGAGAAATTGTATTTACTTATTCGCATATCGGGCACAGTGCCCCGCGGGTCGATCCGTGCTCGTGCCTGTTGCGTATCCTCGAACCTTTTCTACTGTGTCGCACCAGAGCACGGAATCTCGGTCTGTATTTTGTGCTTTTAAACCTTTCAGTGGTTCTTGAGATTGTCGATAAAAAGAAAAGAAAATATCCGAAAACCAATACGCAAAGTGGAATAGTAATTAGACAATAAAGAATCGCGTAGTCCGGATCAATGCTAACGCATTGGTTATTTGGTTGCACGATGCACGCGTTATCGCGGTACGAAATGTTCACGAACAGGCAAGGTTTAAAATCACAGGCATACGTGAAACCTGTAAATACTGTCTCTACTGTGTAAATACATTCGTTTTTCGTCCACGATGCGATCATTGTCAAGTACGATTGTTCGTTGTCTCCGGTGGTTGCAGGAATCTTCGTTAAAAGTAAAAACTCTTCCATTTCGATCGACTATTCAACTTTCTTTTCTCTATACTTTGCGGTTCGAAAGCTCGCGACTTTATCAGTGTTTCGACGACAGACTCGTGGGTATCCGGGAATTGTTCGAATTACACAGGTACAGACAACCCTCCTACAACGCGATTAATTCGTACCGCATCACAAGAAGAAACGCGGAATTAGTACAAATCAGATGAAATTAAATTAAATTTTATAGAAACCAAATCGCAATATTTATTCCGCGTTATGAGGGTACATAACGCGTTGTAGAAGGGTTCACTGTACAATTTATTGCTACACGAACCATTATTTATCAGAGAACATATATAGCGTCCTGTTCGCGGCAGTCGTCTTAACGAAGGAACTTTTTAATTGGATAAAAGCATACATACGTACATATACGTACGTATGTCTAATACATATATATGTATATATTGTCAATTACATTTTATAAAGCAACTTTGTAGTATTTTTATCTTCTAAGTGGATTTAATCGATTCCGTCTTTTTACACATCACAGCACGCTTGTTATCTACATATATATATATACATGTACATCCATACATACATATATATATGTGTAGATTTGTATGTTTTTGTATATATTCTAAACGGTTCGCGAGTCTGGTCGATTGAACAGTACGTAAGTATCTATTTAGGCTTAGGCTAATTTGCTTGTACTCGCAATGTTATTCAAACATAATCCTAAATTGTGTTTCGACATGACTGAAGAAAACAATCGATTGTAATAAACGAAACGAAACCAAACGAAACGAACGCCGCTGTAGTCCGATATCAAATGTGAATTGATCAAAATATACATTGAGAAATATATAACTGATCCCAAAAGATGCTTGGCTCTTCATTCACGTTAATATTCCTTTATGAAATTCGCAGGAACGAAATAGCTCGCACGCTTAATGTTTGTTCAATGTTAGCTAATTGTACGAGGCGGAAAATATCTATGTTTTCGAAAAGTTTCTTCGAATTTCGAACCGCGTTTGCGTCGGATCCATTGGAAAAGCGAAAAACGAGATCGTGACAAACGAACGGACAAAACAGATGTGATCTGAGACAGAAGCCACGAGCAATCTAGGCAATGTTCACGATTTTACCACAAATTCGTTGTAACGCCAGCTTAAATCTGTAACTTGCAAAACAATTAGCCGTCCGAATTTTTGTTTGCGAATACCGGAAAGGTTTCGACCTCAAAAACGCCCGCCGTGGACCGTAAGTACGTCATGATTAATTGAAAAGTTTCAAATTTCTAAATTTGGAATTATATCCCACAGAAGAACAGAAATCTCCGGAATCCGAAATTGAAAAACAACAAAAATGAAGTTTGATTTCTAATTGGATCCAAATCTATTTCAAATTTATATTCGATCGATCTGTAATTAGTAATTATGGATAATTCGCACAAGCAACAGCATGTCCAGAATGAGAAAGCAAAGGAAAAGGAGAGGGAAAAACGTATAAACGTTATTGATAACAAAATTGATACTGAATCTGATGTCAACATATTGTATACGAGCCAAGTAGATTCCACGAACTCGCAAGAAGATATAACAAAGAAGGTTTCGTCGTTAAAATTAGTATTGGAAAAGGATTTTACAGCAGCCGATTTAAAATGGTCATTGTTTGTAGCAGCTTGTAACACGTATCGCTACGATACTTGTTTAAAACCGTTTCCACCAATGTACATTAAGAACGAATGCAAAGACATCGACGCTTTGGTAGAGTATTACAAAACACTAATCGCAATTTATCCTTACATGTACGAAGCACTCGTTAAAGATTGAAATTTTACTACAGAGGAAAGCTATAGAACTGATTCCGCCGTTAACTGTGATACTAAAAGCATTGCAAGAACCAGATGTATACCAAAGATTTGGCACAACTATAGAATTATTGTATTGGGTTTTAATTCGTTTAAGAGACCCTTATATAAAAAGCATTAACAAAGATTGCGTAAGTTCTATTGTACATGCTTTTATGCATCTTTTAATTATTTTTTGAGAGTCTTTATTTTTAATTTGGTATTCATCTTTTCAATAACTGTTTGCAAATCTTTGGAGCACAGTACGAAGCCATATTGAGAAAAGTACCATCGGAGATATCGGTAGCAGCACCAAATTTGATATTCCAAGTTGCAAATGCAAGACAATCGACTTCAGAAGAAAAGTGGAAGTCAATTGCTCAAGGCTGTAGAACCTTCTATGCTTACCATGGCAGTCGATTAGAGAATTTCCATTCTATTATACATTATGGTCTGCAACAAAGTATGTGCAAGGTAAAGTACATCACAGTTGAACGTTCAGTAAGAAAGCCAAGATCTTTATAAATGATTGTTCTCTCTTTAGAAACCATTGTTTGGTAAAAGAATGTATCTATCGAACGAGTTAGCTGTAAGTTTACCATATAGTCCAGTAGGATATGGATGGGGAGGCAGTGTTCTTGGAAACGAAATGAGTTGTATCGCTTTGTGTGAACTTGTCGATCACGTTGATATCAAAAATAAAGATTCTGGTAATTATATTTCATGAAGATACAGACACGAAGTGTATATATATATATATACACATATATACATACAATTCATTGCAGAAAATAATGCTCAGACCATGGCCAAAGATACCTCTGGGGGCACAGCATCGAACAAATATTATTTAGTAACAAACAGTGAATTTGTGCGAGTAAGATATCTTCTCGTTTACAGTCAAGAAATACAAACCACAAGGTATAAATATTCGTAATCGCCAACAATTTCTATTCAGTGCAAAATAGTAATTCATAATGTTTCAGATCTACTAATAATAGAGGATTATTAGCATGGTTCAAGCAACATAAAATATTAACACTTGTGCTTGGTTACGTGGTGCTACTGGCGTCAGTTGGTTTAACTCATAATAAACAAATTGAGAAATATTATAAATTATTTGCTCAAAAAGTTGGTATTGAATAAAATTTCTTTTGCATGTGAAGAAGATTATACTTTTTCTCTATTCTTCACACAACAATATTCAATATTCTTCTTTCACTAGAGTTCAACATCATATCGTATTTATTTTTTAAAATATATACAATTATTTGTAAATAATATACATATTTTGCATAAAACACTGCATACCTTGATAACAAATTTAGTACCTCGATAATATAATAGGAAAGTTTTCAGTAACTAAGTAGTCATCTTCGAATACTACAATAAGGTTCACTTCAAATTCTGTGAAAAAAATACATTTCTTATCAAAACTACATGTAACCAATTTATATTTGTATAACGAATATAAGAGATCTTACCAACTTTAAAATTGCTTGTACTTAATGTAGGACATGTAAATAATCTGGGGAATATCATATATATTGGTATAGGCAAATTTGTACATGGATTTCCTTCCCCAATCTGTATATTTTGTATTTCTGTAGCTGAAATATAATGTCGTGAAATAGACTTTACGTAATTTCTTCTAACTTAACTGATTTAGTTTCAAAAATCTTACCATCTCTAGAGTATCCTTCCGCGCAACCACACGTTTCTACCCTCACCAACTGTAGTTCAATCGATTTTATCACAGCTTCACAATGCTCAATTACCACCTAAAATTTAATATTCCATGAAATGCATCGTCATATGATAATCTATATTGAACAAAGTTTTCTGCTTACTTCTCCTGTTAAGGGTTCAGAGATCTTGCAATATAATGTATCCAATTTTCCTGAAATACAAAATCTAGGTACATTAGTTCTGTCTCTTGCATTTTGTAACGATTCTGGCATGATTTTGAAAGCCACTGGTTTACTCGGTTCCTTCTCTATTTTAGAAGGCACTTTGTCTTCCACTATGAACTCCAGTGTCTTGCTTACATCCTTTGCTAAGAAACTTCTTTTTATATCGCAACGTATTAGATATTGTATATTTACAAAAACACCATGATAGGTTTCATATAAGGATTTAGTTCCTCTGGGTTTCAATGGCAATTCAAACGGTATCTCTGTTTTACCATTAGGTATTTTGCCACTCGGAGAAGCATCTAAAGTGTATTGCACTAGCTGTATGGGCTGAAAATATGTTCATTCAAAATGTTCAATGATTTCAATCGCTAAGCTAGCTAATTAAACTAGTTGTGTGCACTTAAGGTATTCGAACGGTTGTCTAACCTTCACGGAATTATAAAAAGCTTCGAATATACCAAAATTCTTGGAACTTAGCTGTAAATTAACCGAGCCGTCCATGCTCAAGAATATTCCATCGTGCTTCACATCCGAATTCGTTTTTAATAATATTACACCAGCGACGATCTCCTGAAACATAACCTCTGTGTTTCTTGTCCTTCAATTGTTATTTGATGTAACAAGTAACATAAACATACTCCTTCATGATATATTTTACTAGCCCGTTTCAATTTAATATCGACACTAATGGACATGATTCAATTAGCAATTGTCTACTTAATCAGCAACTGTGTGAAAATATTCTGACGTTTGTCAATAGTGACATTTGCAATGCAATATTGTCGTCCACATATAAAATTATTTGTAATGTTCTAATAAATATGATAAATTCCATTAAATAACACGAACGCCAAAGATATCGAAAAAGTTTAAAAAAATACAAAATTAATTGATAAAATATATGTATACGGTATACATGCTATATTAGTAATAGTTTATTCAAAAAACGTCGATCAGCTGTTTTGTTAAACATTAGCATTTTTGGTACAGTCGGAAGATCGTTCAAAATGTTAATTTGTTACATTCCGTCAATTTTGAACGTTATTCGTATAATGTTATTTGTATATGTGAAAACAAACCTGTTTACTATTTAGCATTTCAAAGTCGTAGTTTACACACCACTGAATCGGATCAACCAATCAGGTGTATCCGTTTTCGCGCTCTTTTCTCGGTACGCTGTATGCGCACAGGGTGAACTTCCGTCTGATCAGCTAAACAAATTCAAACTCAAACTGTCGAAGTCGTTGCTGCGAGGTGGACGTTGTTTGTGACACCAAACTCGACATATTTTGTGAGGCTCCACTCGATTTGGTATAACAATGGCCTTAAAAAATCGGATCGCAAATACGGTGAGTAAAGAATTTCCAATGCAAACGTTTATACATAGACGATTATTTGTAGAATGACGATAGGACAGAAGCAGTCAATAGGACAGGGGGTAACCGTCCATTCCCAACATCTTTAAATGCCCATCGCTTGTTTTAAAGTTTATCGAAATAACGCTTGTGCTTTATCTCTACGTTATAATGCGCTTCTTACCAGTCTTAATTTCATTAATTTGTTGGGTATATATAAATCGGACTTTTAATATATATAATTGGACTTTTCGGATTTTTCGATTTGTGAAACGACTGTTTATTTTGAATATATTTCCGTGATTACATCACTTAATTACACCACGTGCTGGCAAATATTTTGGTAGAATTTTGTCGTACCATTCGTATTATGCATTTCATTATATTTTATTTGATGGAAGTGTTATGGCAATATCATCCATTGAAAAATGGAAAATCATCCATTTTCAGAATATTTTGAACCAGGAAAATGTAAAAAATGTTAAATCCACGCATATTCCGGTGCCAGGAAAGACAAAGAGAGCTGCATTAGGTGAAATTGGGAATAAAGTAAACACAGTGAGAGGCGCTGAACCTATCGACAGGACCAGTTTATTGCAAAAAGATAAGAAAAAAGCAATAGTTGAAAAAAAACAGGTTTTAAAACCAGCAGAAAAAGTGTTGGAAAAGCCACCTGTACAAATTGTGATACCCGTAGTCAAAAATATTGTGCCTCAAGAAAATAAAATAGATCAAGTTCCTCTAAAAAACGAGGTAGAATCGTTTTCCTCTGACCTTTTGGCAGTTGACGACATTGACAAGGAGGATCATGAAAGTCCTGCTCTAGTCTCTATCTATAGCAATGACATATACAAGTACCTAAGAACCCTAGAGAGTAAATATCATGTGAAAAAAGGATATTTGCTGGGCCAAGAAGTGACACCAAGAATGAGGAGTGTACTCGTAGATTGGCTTATTGAGGTTCACCAACAATTTCATTTATTGCAAGAAACACTGTATCTTACAGTGGGTATTATCGATAGATTTTTACAGGTTCGTTGTTCTTTAAAAACAAACAAATGCATATGTTCGTTGTCTCAGTTGGTTCATGTTGTTTGTAGGCTTTCCATTCTATAGACAAGAAAAATCTGCAGTTGGTCGGGGTAACAGCTATGTTTATTGCTAGCAAATACGAGGAAATGTATTCTCCAGATATAAGTGATTTTGTCTATATCACAGATAATGCATATTCCAAGGAAGAAATATTGCAAATGGAAATGCTTATTATGAAAACTCTAGATTACTCGTTAGGCAGGCCACTGCCATTGCATTTTCTTAGAAGGTACAGCAAAGCTGGAAAGGTGTGTAACTCATGATTTCACAGATATTCCATTATCATTTACATTATGTCAAACAACTTTCTTTCTTGTGACAAGGCTCTCACTGTACATCATACAATGGCCAAATATTTTTTGGAGCAGAGTTTAGTGCATTACGAAATGTGTCACTACTCCCCTAGCCTTCTTGCAGCTGCTGCAATATACTTAGCATTCCTGTGAGTTGAATTGCTTTTGAACGTAATCTACTGGGTGATTGCCAATACAATACTTATTACTAATCCATTTATGATGGTGTTTATTTACATAGCATTATTGATAACAATGACAAGGACAAAGTTGTTTGGACCAATACCTTAGCACACTATAGTACCTACACTAAAGATGACGTGCTGCCTGTGGTACGGCAAATAGCTAGTATTGTAATTAACGCGGATAAAAGCAAATATCAAACTGTTAGAAAGAAGTACGCTCAATTAAAATATATGAGGGTCAGTGTTCGGCCTGAACTTCGATCAAAGATTATGATCGCTATGGCTGCAGTGAACGAAAAAACAACATAAAATTTGTTTAGAGATGGAAACTACATTGTGACATTTGTTTGTGCAATGTTGCGATAAACAAAGCAATTACGACGTAAATACGGCGACGCACTTTCAAAAGTAAAAACACGGTACTAGTAAAGACAAAGAAAGGGCAGAAAACGGAAGAACATTAATTTTATTTACATCCCGCGGTCCATAAAATTTCATGGTATTCCCTCCTTTGGCTTTGCTTGTGCAGTATTCTTTAAAGACAATGTTGTACAAACATATATCACCACTGATAAATTAATTTAAATGAATTGCAAATAAAGGGAATGACGTATCAAAAAAGGTCACTAGCAAATTACCGAAATGATCTGTAATTCTTCAATGCTTATGAAGCAATAGGAGGTATGGCGTTAGGGAAATGGAAAGTCGGGATCATAACTCATTTTAATTTACAGTGATCAAAGTGACGGTCTGATTGAAAACAGGGCGATTTTAGTTTGTTATAGTAAGGAACTGTATGATATTTTCGAAAAGGAAAAACTTTAATAAGTAATTATCAAAAAATTATGAAAAAGTTTTTCACAAGATAGTACGCGGCATAGTAAGAAATATTTCAATTAATAAAATTGGATATTTGACAGAAAAATTACTTGTTCAAAGTTTTTCTGCTCTTACACGTAATTGCTGAAATTAAGGTAACTTGTATATAAAAATTTTTCTAGTGTAGGAAAGAAATAAGATGAGCATGAGTATAGTCAAATGGCACTGAATTCATATTTTTTATTATTCTATTAAAATTCGTGAACAATGTTTGCCAACAGATCTTGATTTAAATTGAATTAAAATTCGACAAATGAATTTAAGTTGAAACCAGCATGTTATTTAAGTATATCTTGACACCTAATGCGTTTGAAATCAAATTGCATGATAAGTAACAACCATTTTAAGTTACTTGTAACTGGCCTCACATAAAACCTTTACTATTTTAAAAGTTAACGTTAAATTCAGCAAAGAATTCATTCATCGTGAAATAATCCTTGAGATAAATGATATTTAAATACTCTTTGATATATTAACTTAATAATTTGTCGAAGTTTTATATAATTTAAACCTTGATTTTTAGGTATTTAAGTCGTAAATTATATCTTTTATATTAGAATATTGAACAAATTTTAACACATTCACGATTATAAAAGAATTTTTTATTTTGATATTTTATCTATTCAGCCGTTTCGCTTGGAACATGTAACTATTTAAAATTTATGTAAAGTATTAATGCTAAATAAAGTATAATAACGTTTACGAAAGTGATATACATCATTTTAGCAAATTAAAATATTACATCAGAATGTTATTTACTTAGAAACAGAGCGCACACGACTTGCCATGTCCGCAAGGGGCGCTACTCGCGTCAGACGAAGCGTGTCCCCTTCTTCACGGTAAACGTGACTATTGGGGGGGGGGAGCGTCGACGCCTATGGTCTTGACGTTTTGGTTCCCGGGAACCAAAATTGTCCAGGCCTGGAATAAAGGAACGTATGAAGTTACTGTTGAGTATTAACGGTGAAATCTCAAAAATGAGGTTTACTTTTTAAATGATACGAAATCTATTTTTCAATCTCTGTATAATGATGAATAATTCGCATGAACAACAGTATATCCATAATGGAAAGGAAAAAGAAAGGGAAAACCATGTAAACATTATGGATAGTAAAATCAATACTGGATCGGATGTAAACATATTATACACAAACCAAGTAGGATGTGTAAACCAACAAGAAGAAATAATAAACAAGGTTTCATCCCTAAAATTTTTATTGGAAAACGATCTTAAAGGGGCTGATTTAAAATGGTCGTTGTTTGTAGCAGCTTGTAACACGTATCGCTACGATACTTGTTTAAAACCGTTTCCACCAATGTACATTAAGAACGAATGCAAAGACATCGACGCTTTGGTAGAGTATTACAAAATATTAATCGCAATTTATCCTTACCTGTAACGAAACACTTGTTAAAGATTGAAATTTTACTACAGAGGAAAGCTATAGAACTGGTTCCGTCGTTAAATGTGATACTGAAAGCATTGCAAGAACCAGAGGTATACCAAAAATATGGCACAACTATAGAATTATTGTATTGGGTTTTAGTTCGTTTAGGAGACCCTTATATAAAAAGCATTAACAAAGATTGCGTAAGTTCTATCGTACATGCTTTTCTGTATCTTTTAATTATTTTTTGACAGTCTTTATTTTTAATTTGGTATTCATCTTTTCAATAACTGTTTGCAAATCTTTGGAGCACAGTATGAAGCCATATTGAGAAAAGTACCATCGGAGATATCGGTAGCAGCACCAAATTTGATATTCCAAGTTGCAAAAGCAAGGCAATCGGCTTCAGAAGAAAAATGGAAGTCAATTGCTCAAGACTGTAGAACCTTTTATGCTTATCATGGCAGTCGTTTAGAGAATTTCCATTCTATTATACATTATGGTCTGCAACAAAGTATGTGCAAGGTAAAGTAGATCAAAGTTGAACGCTCGGTGAGAAAGCCAAAATTTTGATAAATAATTGTCCCTTCTTTAGAAATCAGTGTTTGGAAAGGGAATATATTTGTCGAGTGAATTAGGTGTAAGTTTACCATATAGTCCAGTAGGATACGGATGGGGAGGCAGTGTTCTTGGAAGTGAAATGAGTTGTATCGCTTTGTGCGAACTTGTCAATCATGTTGATGTCAAAAGTAGAGATACAGGTAATTATGTTTTATAAAGATGCAGGTACAAAGGAAAGCATTGCGTAGATCTAGAATTCGTTACAGAGAATAATGCTGATACTATGGCCAGAGATTCTTTAGGTGGAAGTGTTCCAAATAAATATTATTTAGTAACAAACAGCGAATTAGTACGTGTAAGATATCTTCTTGTGTACAGTCAAGAAGTGCAAACTATAAGGTATAAAATATTCATAATCTTAACAACCTTTATCGAGTACAGGATAGTAATTCGTAATGTTTCAGATCTATTAATAATAGAGGAATATTAGCATGGTTCAAGCAACATAAATTTTTAACATTTGTGCTTGGTTACGTGGTACTATTGACCTCGGTTGAATTGACCCATAATAAACAAATTGAGAAATATTATAAATTATTTGCTCAAAAAGTTGGTTTGGAGTAGACATTTTTTTTTATATAATTACAAATTGTTAATTTGTTGTGTACTTCTTTTTATACAACTTTGACTACAGTCTAATGTAAAATTTTATTTATCGTTGGAAATATATACAATTTGTAAATAATATACACAGTCTAATAGATAATTTAACACAGGCCTGGGCAACTTGTGGCTTATGAGCCACAGACGACTCCTCTCCCTACTTCTAGGTCCTGCCACCAAACTCCTGTGGAGTGTAGATGTAGATGCATACAGTCGCAATCACGCGAGAACGCGGGTACAGCACGGTATAAGCAATAGTTGATAGTGGGGAACCGATATATGGTTATAGTGGAACTCATGAAGTGTCAGCAAGGAAGAAGTTCCCCTTCCAACGAAGATTCGATATTTGCTCGAAGAGGAGGATTTAAACGTTCAAAGAAAGCCGTGTGGTCACACACAAGATGCAACAATCTCCTCGTGCGTAGGTGTTATTTGAGCAGTATGATTTTTTTATTAGTTGCCGCATTTCTCGTTCAAGCTACGGTCAAAGTGGACGCCACGGATCGGTAAGTGTCCGTATATCTGTTACATATAATTAAATCGTTAAATTTATAAATAACATCCGTTCTATCCGACAACATTACGACTATGGTTTGTTGATATAGAAGACTATAAAATATGTTGCTATGCGTATATGTCGTTGGTTTGTATACATATGATCAATTGATCTGTTGATGCATCTGTAAATAATATACTATCTATGGAATCTATACTAACATAGTGTACCATGTAATTGTCCCTGGTGCTTGTAAACAGACATTCGTATTCTCCTTTCATCGGTTGAAGTATGCTTACAGCATTATTATCAAAGCGATAATCTTAGCAGAAGATTATCGCTTTACAATCAGTATCAGCACAACAAGCTACAGTATCGGTATCAGTGCAATAAGCTTATCCATCACGTACACTACAGTAGAAAAAGTTGAAATGATTTTAATCTACGGAGAAGCAGGAAGGAACTCAACACATGCACAAGACTGCATGCATACTTTAACTTAAGACTGTTTCAATGTAATTGAAATTCCTTCATTTACCGTCCCCAAACGCGTACTGAAGTTGCTGACAAACATTTCATAATTTCCTCGCTAAAGGTCACGTGGAGGTCAACATATTGCATCTCGTTGAATTCGTTTTTTTTTTGTAAGCTATAAGACTGTTATAGTGAAAATATGCAGCCCCATGGACTGGAATAGTATTGTTTCATCGTTGTTTTGTTTATTCGCATATGTACATGTATCGAGGCATTACTGCAGACATAAAGTGCTAGAAAGAGTTTTGAATTTTGTACACAGTTCCGAATGGCACTACACATGCGAGGCTGGGCTATGCAAGAAACAACTAATCACAAAGGAAACAAGTACCCCGACATCGTTGGAAGTATGCGAATTATTTTGTGGCGCGTCCAGCTCGTTGTGGCCGAGGCCAACGGGTCACCTGTCTTTGAGCAAAGCGATGGTCCAGCTTGATCCTATATTGATTTCGATAGCAGATCTAGAAAGTGGAACGCAAGTTAGGCGACTTCTAGATGAAAATGTGCTTCTACTGCGAAAGAATGCTGGCAAATCTCGCGGCACACCGGTGGAAGTCGGTGGTTACAGCATGTTCTTACGATTCAATGGACTTCTCGAGACTGACAACGTTAAGCTTACTCTGCGCACAGATGAAAGTTACACCTTAACAGTCTCCGAAGTCGACAAAACGGTGAGACTGCCAATTCTTGAAAAAAATTCTCTGCTTCTCCGAGGGACTCAAACTTTTTATTTAACATATTTTCTTCCAAAACATTTAAAAAAGAAAAAGGTGATTAAACGATCAATGCAATAAAATAAAATTTGCAATGCAGGGGATTAGGCATAGCACTGAACAAAAGTTCTTTTTTTTTTAATTTATGTGTGACCACCCACGCTACTTTCGTTTTGCAGTCCTACGGATTTCAGAGTTGGGTCTTTGTTCACACCGGACTGCAAGATTTTACTTGTCTCTGCGACTATGTATATGCTAATAGGATCATTTTCATTGATCAGTGGAAACCTGTTTAACATTTATCTTAGAATATTGCTAGAACAGGAAGAAAATTGACACTTTCCAGTTTTATTTCATTCATACTTTGTTTGGAACAATTTTGTATAAAATAGAATAATTTTTATCGACTCATCTACATTTACCATTTACTCCTGAACAGAGGAATAAATAAATTAATTTAATTCTGTAAAACAATTGTAATTGTTGTTCTATTAGCATTGTACGTCTCTTCTTTTCTACTTCTTAGGTGATAAACGCAACGATTACTGCGAAATCTTATTTTGGCGCACGCCATGCCATAGAGACGTTGGGCCAATTGATCATTTACGACAATTTACGAAATCAGATTCGAATTCCGAGCGAGGTTTCGATCTCTGATGGACCCGTTTATCCGTATCGCGGCGTGTTGCTGGATACCAGTCGAAACTTCTTCGACAAGTCCGCGATACTGCGAACGATCGATGGATTGGCCATGTCAAAACTGAACACTTTACACTGGCACATCATCGATTCCCAAAGTTTCCCTTATGTAAGTAGAACGTGGCCGAAGTTCTCGAAGTTGGGCTCGTACTCGGCCGAAAAGGTCTACACGGAGAAGGATGTGAAAGAAATCATTGAATATGGACTTTTACGAGGTGTTCGAATATTACCGGAATTTGACGCACCTGCGCACGTAGGTGAAGGATGGCAATGGGTAAATTTAATTTATATTTTTATGTATTCAATTTATAATCAAGGGAACGTTTATTACACAAGTTTCCACCAAATAAAGGAAAAACTCAAACTATTGTGTGCTGGTATTATTTAACAACATAGTATCATAGACTTCATGAAAATTATAGTTATGAATAAATAAACGATCAGTTTTTGTTCTATAGAGAGACTACAGAGGTCAATATTTTAAGAATCGACTTTATTTCTTCAAATGGAATTGTATATTGTTTTCGCAATAAAAGAATAAAGCAATGAAGCAAAGCATTAATCTTTCAGGTAGGGGACGATGCCGTCGTCTGTTTCAAGGCAGAACCCTGGAATAAGTATTGCGATGATCCGCCCTGTGGTCAACTTAATCCTACCAGTGAATCAATGTACGAAATTCTCGAAGGGATATACAAGGACATGATAGACGATTTCCAACCAGATATTTTCCACATGGGCGGAGACGAAGTGAACTTAAACTGCTGGAACTCTTCGGCTGTTATAACAAATTGGATGCAGTCTGTGAAAGACTGGGATCTATCAGAATCGAGTTTCTACAAACTTTGGAATTATTTTCAAAGCAAAGCACTCGAGAAATTAACTGTCGCCAACGGCCAAAAAGATATCCCAATTGTACTGTGGACCAGTGCCTTGACCAGTCCTGAAAATATTCGATATCTGGATCCTAAGAAGTATATCATCCAAATTTGGACACCCGGCGATGATTCGACGATTGACAGATTGTTGCGAAACAATTTTGACGTAATCTTTTCGAACTATGATGCGCTTTATTTAGACTGTGGGTGAGCAAACGTTTACTATTGTTTGACTATCGCGTCTCACGGAGTATACCCCGCGGTAGCAGGAATAACTGCGCAACGTTTATCATATAGGCCTTGCTGACATACATAAAGAAACCACTGGATATGGACGTTCTTATATTCTTTAAAGACTCCTATCGTTTTGTATTTCACCCGCTCATTTATGCTGTAAACGTATCAAATCTGCAGTCTAATTACAACCAATATAAGTCATTATTAGAATGCGGATTTTATGCATTTATGACAACAACAAGTAAATGAAATCTGAAACAGTAAAGGGATTAAACGAATTTAAGAATATTAATAGCCATTTTATTTAGCTCCCGCTCCTTACAATTAATGCAGGCTATTTATATTTTGCATAAAGATCTTCTGCATAAAAGACTAAAATTTCTGTGTACATCTAACGCTATAAATTCTTCGTGCGGATTCGTTTCAGTTTTGCAGCTTGGGTAGGCGAAGGTGAAAACTGGTGTGCTCCTTACAAAGGTTGGCAGAAGGTTTACAATAATTCTCCTCTGTCGATAGTCAGGTCAAAGAATCTTCTGACGAAGAAACATCACATTTTGGGTAAACTTTTATACGTCTTTCGAAGCGAGATTTCTCCAATTCTATGTATATGTGTATCCCGTAATAGGAGGAGAAGCAGCTCTTTGGTCAGAGCAAGCTGACAGCGCTACGACCGATTCGAAGATCTGGCCCAGAGCGGCAGCACTCGCTGAGAGATTGTGGGCAGAGCCATCTTCGACTTGGATCCATGCTGAGCAGAGAATGCTTAGGCAAAGAGAGCGATACGTAGCGAGAGGTTTCGATGCCGAAAGCTTGCAACCCGAGTGGTGCTTGCAGAACCAAGGCCACTGTTATGCCTAACTTGTGTCGTTACATCCGAACGATTTGCCTCGCGAAATTAATGCTGTTTTAATACATGGCTCTCTGATAAATAAATGCATATTTCACCATCTCTACTCTCCCTTTTCATTATAATAGATTAATAATAATAAACACATAAATCGGTCAATAATAAACACGTTAATCGATTTGGTAATTTGTATTTAACGTATATTCGTATCCCGTGGAAGTACGGGAAGTCACACAGCAGGAGAAGCACGTGTTCTTATTTCATTACATATTCATGTGGCAGACTTCGCCATCATACGTTTAACCTAGAAAGTATTTATATATATACATATACTAGTGTATATACCTACGTAGATTACATTTTGCTATTTGCGTTTTTTCTATTTCTATAGCTAAAATATAATATGCTAAAATGATACATTAAAAGATGTGAAAGAATGATTAAAATGCATCAACGGCCGTAGTCAAGCACGCCGAGGCGGTGTGACCAATCAGGTGTTTCGTTCTTTGCGCCTTTTCTCCTACATACTGCGCGCGCATAGGGTGAACTTCCGTCTGATCAGCTAAACAAATTCAAACTGTCGGAGTCTCCTGAGTCGTTGTTGGTCGTTGTCGTTACCGCGAGGTAGTCCAAGGTGGAAGTTGTTTGGAAAGAGTGGACTAAATTGAAAAAACGTGAGATCCTATTCGATCTGGTGTAACAATGGCGTTAAAAAATCGGACCGCAATTACGGTGAGTAAGAAATTTTTAATGCAAACGTTCATAGACGATTATTTGTAGAATGTCTCATCAATAGAATAGGGGGTAGCCGTCCATTCCTAACATCTTTAAATGCCCTTGGTTCGTTTTAAAGTCTATCGAAATAACGCTCGTGCTTTAGCTCCGCTGATCCCTGCATTATAATTATCATTTCCTAAAAGTCTCAATTTCATCAATTTGTTGGAAATAGAATATGAAACGGAACAAGACATTCGATAGATTTGCTTTTGCCTTGCATGAATTTTCTTCGTTTTTTGAAACGACAACGGTTTGTGTAAAAATTTTTGGTTCGATTTATTTTCTACTTCTTTTGTAGTGCATTGATTTTCGAAATATTGAAGTATGAGTTATGGATCCTTTAAAATCGAGCAGGAATCCTTCTGTAAATATTTCCGCGGAATTCTATCGCATTATCATGAATATATAGTGAACGATAATTTTTCATATAGCTTCACGTGTACTTTAATAGTTGACGAAATCATCGATTTTCAGAATATTTTGAACCAGGAAAATGTAAAAAATATTAAATCCACACACATGCCGGTGCCAGGAAAGACGAAGAGAGCTGCATTAGGTGAAATTGGAAATAAAGTGAACACAGTAAGGGGCGTTCAACCTATCGACAGGTCCAGTTTATTGCAAAAAGATAACAAAAAAGCAATAGTTGAAAAAAAACAGGCTTTAAAACCAGCAGAAAAAGTGTTGGAAAAGCCTCCTGTACAAATTGTGATACCCGTAGTCAAAAATATTGTGCCTCAAGAAAATAAAATAGATCAAGTTCCTCTAAAAAACGAGGTAGAATCATTTTCCTCTGAACTTTTGGTAGTCGAAGACATTGACAAGGAAGATCATGAAATTCCTGCTCTAGTCTCTATCTATAGCAATGACATATACGAGTACTTAAGAACCCTAGAGAGTAAATATCATGTGAAAAAAGGATATTTGATGGGCCAAGAAGTGACATCAAAAATGAGGAGTGTACTCGTAGATTGGCTTATCGAGGTTCACCAACAATTTCGTTTATTGCAAGAAACACTGTATCTTACAGTGGCTATTATCGATAGATTTTTACAGGTTCGTTGTTCTTCAAAAACAAACAAATGCATATGTTCGTTGATTTAGCTGATTCATGTTGTTATTTGTAGGCCTTCCATTCTATAGGCAAGAAAAATCTGCAGTTGGTTGGGGTAACAGCTATGTTTCTTGCTAGCAAATACGAGGAAATATATTCTCCGGATATAAGTGATTTTGTCTATATCACAGATAATGAGTATTCCAAGGCAGAAATATTGCAAATGGAAATGCTTATTGTAAGAACTCTAGATTACTCGTTAGGCAGGCCACTGCCATTGCATTTTCTTAGAAGGTACAGCAAAGCTGGAAAGGTGTGTAACTCATGATTTCACAGATATTCCATTATCATTTACATTATGTCAAACAACTTTCTTTCTTGTGACAAGGCTCTCGCTGTGCATCATACAATGGCCAAATATTTTTTGGAGCAGAGTTTAGTGCATTACGAAATGTGTCACTACTCCCCCAGCCTTATTGCAGCTGCTGCAATATACTTAGCATTCGCGTAAGTTATTTTATGAACACAGAGTAATTAGGCCAATAATTACAGAAGCATTGCTTTTGAATGTAATCTATTAGGTGATTGCCAATATAATACTTGTTACTAATCCATTTATGTTGGTGTTTATTTACATAGCATTACTAATAACAATGATGAGGACAAGGACAAGGACAAAGTTGTTTGGACCAATACCTTAGCACATTATAGCACCTATACTGAAGATGACGTGTTGCCTGTGGTACGGCAAATAGCTAGTATTGTAATTAACGCGGATAAAAGCAAGTATCAAGCTGTTAGGAAAAAATACGCCCAGTCGAAACATATGAGGTCCAGTACCCGGCCTGAACTTCGATCAGAAATTATGATTGCCATGGCCACTGCCAGTAGAGACGCAGTATGATATTAGTTTCAAAATGGTAACCACATTGAGATATTCGTTTGCACGATGCAATCTTAAAGAGGGCAACATTGTGGTAACAAATATCATGTCATGCTACTAATAAATTAATTTAAATTAATTTAATGTAAAGCGAATAATGTGGCGGAATCATTACACATAATCGTTTTGCATTTAAGCTTGTGAATGATATAGACTTGATTGTGATCGAACATACTGAAGTGTTTGCCTCGAAGATGACAGCCGATTAGGAATAGGACAATTTTAGTTTGATATATTAAGGAATTGTATGTTTGTAAAAGAGAAAAACTTCAATAAATAATTTCTTGTCATGTAACTGATTACAATTAGTTCTGCACAAGTATTGCGTGTCGCGCAGTAAAAGGTAGTATCTCGTTTATTTAAACTAGATATTTGGTACGAAAATTATTTGTTGAAAGTTTTTCTCACTCGTACATGTAATTACGGTATTATGGGTAATTGTATACAAAAAATTTTATTGTATAGGAAAAAAATGGAAATGAACATGAGAGTATAGTCAAACGATACTGAATTAACATTTTTGATTATTCCAAGAAAACTAATGAACAACATTTATCGGCAAATCTTGATTTGAATTCATTTAAAAATTGGCAAAAGCAGTTCATTAATTTGAAATGAAATTGTATAATAAGTAACAACCACATTAAGTCATTTTTGACTGACCTGACATAACACTTTTACTACTTAAAAAATTAACATTGAACTCGATAAAGTGTTAATTTATCGCAATATAAATCTTGAGATGAATCAAAAAATTTCTTTGATATATTAACTTGATAGCTTGCCGAATTTTTATATAATTTAAAGCTTTAACATATTTAAATTGTAAATTAAAACTATTTTTATACTGAAATATTGAAGAAACTTTGACTTTTAATTACAATTATGAAAAAAACTTTATTTTGATATTAGCTGTAGTTGTAACGGTAATGTATAACAATATACTAGTATTCCGGACTATACTAACGAGATATAAACTTTGATATGAACATTTACACAGACATAATGCTGATGAACATGACTGTTCATTCTTGGTGCTATACCAATTTGTTTGTTGCATTCGGAACGTTTAACGGAGCGGATAAAACTTTCGTAAACATAACGTCAATGAAAAATAAATTCTAATAACGTTTCCGGGAGCAATAGACATTATTTGCGTCAATGGATTACACCAGAATATTTGCGTTCCAACTACTGTTGGAATATTTACTTGATATATTATAATGAAACCGTTTCACTATTTCATTATAAATGTTATCATTGCGATATATTGTAAATGTTATTTACTTGTGAAAAGTTTATATAGAATAGCCTGTTATCTGGATAAGGGGTCTAAATATTCTTCTGAAAGATTGGTACATTGATTAGGTTGTTGACTCCATATATTTTCTTTACAAAATGTTAACTATGACTCGGTACTAAAATATATTCAGTTTCCAAGGTGAGGCATTAGTTACTGGTGGACGTGTAATATAAGGTTCTGAAAAACGATTGAATAAAATGAAATATTTAATGATATTTTTTTAAAACACTCTTTCCTTACCAATTAATTTATAAGATGCAGACAGTCCTTGGAATTGAGTCGAAAGTTCTGTATTTTCCTGAAACATACGTATACAATTTATTAGAGTATTTTCTCGTAACTAAATCATTTATAATCTTGTATGATTAATACCATTTCTGGGAAACTCGAAGGTGCAGATTTATCCCAAATTTCGGATTTACTTCTTTCTATTGTATGTAGAAACTGTTCCATAGTGTTTTGCAATTTGTTTGCATACTCGTCACGATCGAAATAAACAAGCATTTGTACCAACCCACGTAATTCATCTAATAATACAATTGTTTTTTCTTTCAGTATTTATGGCTGATTACACGTAATCAATGATAGATCAATTTACAAACCTTTTTCTTTATATATACTGTTGATAATTTGATATAAAGCTTGTATCAATGCTAAATCTTCAAACGCACTGCCCTTTTTCAAGCTTAGAAGTTTTCTTTCATGCTTCCTACGATTTTTGCTCGACCTGTAACTTTTTCTGAAGATTTTTTTTTTAGATTAAAGCCAGATTTACAAGAATCAGAGTTCGAAATATTTGTGTGTTTATGTTTCTTACCCGGATAAGCTAGAAAATCTTGATCTCTGACTAGCCGTTGTACTAGCAATGCTAGACGTATCGCTTGCAAGGTCTGAAATTCCGCCGTCATACACAGATTCGTTGTCGCCAATTATTACAGCGCAAGATTGTGCATTTCTCTCGGGAATGTTAGCCCTGACTACGGCGAGGCGAGATTTATAATGCTCAAAGTCTTGCCTATTTTTTTCTATTTGAGACATTAAATGATCCGCGTGATCAAATACGCTCACTTTGACATGAGACTCTAAAAATATCATTTTGTTTGTATTATACCATTCCTTTCATAAAGAAACTTCTACAATGCATATATTATCATTAGACTGCGGATCTTCATGAAAAATAAATTTGTTAAGCATTGCAATTGTGCAAAGTAAAGAAGCAATGCATTTTTACTGTTTTAAATGGCTACTTATTTTTGTCATAAATGCATAAAATCCACAGTCTAATTCTCATTAAAAGATTAATGTACCAATTAGATCTAAACGTTCTCTGTCATGCGCGATTCTTACAGCATCTTTCCACCGTTTACCATTGCACAGACACACTGCCGTTTCCTCATCGTCTTCCAAGTAGTTGATGCAAATATTTGCAGCCTCCTCGTACCGTTTGTCGCTCTTCAATCGATCTGAAAGTTCTTTGTAAAGAGCGCGTTTCTCTGTTAAGCTAAAATATCATTAAATTATTATTTCTGCATTCATTCACATGTACCTAAAGTTCTCTATAACAATCTTTCTTTTACCTCAGTTTCATTTCTGTGGATAGAACGATAACGTCTTGCCAGCTTCCTGCTAATTTATAAGCATTCAGTGCTTCCTTTAGATCCTTGCTCCTGTGGAACATGATACCAGCTTCTTGGTAATGTCTCTTCTTTAACAAGAATTCTCCGCACATTCTGGCTATCTCTGTGTACTTGGCGTTGTCTTTTTTAAATAATTTCAACGCTTTCGTATATAAATCTCGATCGCGTATTAAATTCACACATTCGTCAAATCTATTCGGTTCTCTGGCTAAATGTTCAAGCGCCGACTCGTAGCGTTTCAAATGCAAATCAATGGAATATTTCATATAATTTTCGTCGAGCTCTCTCATGTCGTTTAAAAATGGAATATACTCTTTTGGGTCTTTTTGCGACTTGGAGGCAATAAACATTGCCAAATCGAAGTCATACATTCCTAGTGCTGTGTCGAACAGTATATTTACATCTACTATATACAATAAATATTTCAATGCTTCGTCTGACGTTATACACTCCACATTCTTAGCGGCATCTTCTGATTTTCGCATCTCTCTTATCTTTGACAATGCACCCTCCAACCCTTGTCTTCTTCTATCTTTAACCAAGCTAATTAATATCGGTTGAATCAAATAATTGCCAGTGTTCTTATTTTCCATAATATTTCTCATTAAATCACAGACTAATTCTACTTTGTTTGACGCGACGTTGCCCGCGTTCGTCTGGTTTGGATTTTTATAATAATTTGCATATATGGTAGTGGCAACACATTCCTCCCCTAATTCGGTCAAGAACAAACTCAACCAACTGGGCTTCGAAACCTGCTCCACAAATGTTTCAGCGTTCTCGATGAATTTGTTGGGATTGTGATCATAAATCAGATTTAAATTGATTCTTTGTCTACGCATTAAATCGAACGCGGCTAAATAATCGCAATTATCTAAATAATAGCCAACGATGTATAAGGATAAAGCACGAGGTTGTATACATTCCAAATTTCCGCGTGGCATTTGTAGAATCGTTTTCGAATCCCTGGGAATGGCTGCGATTAACTGAGATCCCCTTTCCACACGTCTAACATTTAACTCTGAAAAATGTCGATGATTTTATGTAGTTAAAATTCAAATAAATACAATTTTCAACTTTTAAATCAAGCGGTACCTGTAAACGATTTTTCATTGTTCAGATTCTCCCAAGGCTTAACAGTTAAGTTGTGCCTAATCAACTCTAAAAAGTCCTCTTCGTTTATCTTTACACATATCAATGTGTGCTGCAGCGTCGTCAGAAGCAGAAAGTCTGAATGGACAAAGAAACTGGTAATATTGTTAGCAGTTTCTTTTCCATTTATACAGAAACAATTCCCATATGATAAAGATAGTACGATCTCTTTCCCATCAACATTTACTACTTCTACTGTGTTAATGTGCTGGGGGAATTGTACATTTATTGTTAACAATTCCGACACTTCCGAGTACATTGTCGCATAACGTTCTGTGAAGATGTAAGCCCGTCTCAAGTTCGAAGAGGGAACAATGTGTAGAATTAAGTCATCCATAGGGAGCAGTTCTCTAAAAATACAAATTAAATGCTACAAATGCTGAATGAAATATTCTTGAGCATAAACTTACTCTGCTACTACACGACCGTTCGCTTGATCATCCACTCCATGCAAAGATAAAGTGCAAAGGAAGCTTCGATCGTTTATTGATAAAGAGCATAAGACCTTATTTTTATTGAGCCAACAAAAATTATGCACATTGTAGAAAGAATTTTGATATTCCATTGATGGATTATTCCATTCAATATTATACGATCCTATGCATTTGTAGTCCAGCATCAGTGACTCCTAATTTAAAACATTTTATTTTCTCATACAGTTACATATACATACTATTAAATTCGTACTTACCACTGTATGTTTGTAAAATATTAATTTGTTACTCTCGGAAACACAAAATAGCGTGTTACTGTCGAACCAAGTATTTTCATTTTCTACATCTGGTGCAAAAACAATTGCATTCACTGGTTCAGGTGTTTCTAAAATTGTATGTGCCATTGGTGGTGGTATAATTCCTATTCTCAGCCCAGTCATTAATAATTTATATCCATCGATTACTCCGACAACAGATTTGTCATGTATAGTTTTTCCAATACTGTGATTAATGCACCAATTATAATCACAGGCAACAAGTTCCTTGGACGTTAGCATAATTAATCTTTTATAAGAGAACATTGTAGACCATGTTGCGTAGATTAATGAATTATGTTTTGGAAATCTGATTGTCTGTTTCAAGTACCAATGGCAATTATTTTCTGTCCAAAGCTGTAGAATTGAAGAGAGATCTTTGTGTGCTGTGCACCAAATAGTTAAAATCTCTGAATCTGGAGACCAAAATAAATCCTTCACCTGTATTCGAATTTTTAAAATAATTAAACATTTGTTTAACAGAATAATTATGAGAAAGGAGAAATTTATAAGTACCCTAATTTCATTTGGCTTAAAAGGAAGCAAAAATTCTCTGTGTTTCAAGCCGTTCTTCTCGAAAAGTGCAACAACATGCTTATTAGGCAAAGTCTGTGGAGTCGCTATCAGACTTCCAGATGGTTTCCACGATAACGATTCTTCCAAGCCATTAGCAAGCTCGCTGGCGTATTGTAAAATTCCATCTCTATTAAATACCTTGAACTGCCTTACTTTATGCTCTAGGTGCAAGAAACCTACTGCAAATAAAGAGCCATCTTCCCTCCAAGTGATTCTATAAGATTCGTCGTCTTGTTCATTTTGAGATATTTTTACTGGCTGAGCTACTGCTGCTTTTTTCCCTTCAGATCCATGGAACTGTGTTTCTTTCCTACCCCATCCGACAGTTACAAATTGTTTTGTACCAAAATCTGGAGCGTATAGATCTACCTAAAATATTGATTTCATATATCTTTGTACGCTGTTAAACAACATAGTTTCACAAAACATTTTAGAACTGTAATTACCTCTGATATTACATGAAACGTAGATACCATTGTGATTACAATACCATCAACTGTAATTAATATTATCATTTCATGGTCTGGACTCAGTTTCATGCATTGCAAATCTACATTTAATTGGAACATTACTTCGAATCCAAATTTGGGCTCCATGCTTATTGTTATAATATCGCCGTGTTTAGAGGCAGCAAACAACTCGTGCGTTACGCTGCAATATTCTAAACCAACGAGCTCCAAATTTTCATCGATGTCATAAGATGTTGGGTCCTTTCCATAGGGCGATGAAATTTTATATAACTTATTTTTTGACAGTAAATAAAAATCATCGGTAATTCTGTCAATAGCACACAAGGCTGTTGAAGCATTTGATTCATTTAAAATCTGATCTTCTAAAAAATTTAAAGGCCGACTGGCACGTCGAGTTAGCTTTAAGTTTTTCATTGTTCGATCACAACTAAACAATACGTAGAAAAACTATATGAATTTTTCTTTATACTTTATTGTATCTATAAAAGCGTATTCCATAAATATTAACCTCTGCTCTGTTTCAATGTTTTAAATAGGGATGTTCGATTCCGACATGATCGATCTTTTGAATCGATTCTTCGTACCTCGATCTTTTGGTAGAATCGAATCTTTCCGGAGAACTGAATGTATCCCCAAATATATAGTATCAATATCAGTCAATACAATGCCGGAGGTTATGTAGATACAATTATAACGCGGTCTGAACAGTCCGCGTGCGAATGTGGCGAGAAATAAATAATGGAAATATAGAAACGTGCACCAAAAAACGTTTATTTTCATAAGCTCCAGAGCTCTTTTCAGTTAATATTTTAATATAAGCAGAAATGCACTAATAAACGACTAAATATTGCTACTATATGTTGTGTGTTTAAATATAAATGACAGCATGAGTGTAGACGCTGTTGACGATGAAGATGAAGATGTTATCATACAGGTACGGAATAGTACTCATGACTAACATAATAATATAATATATAAAATTTTACAATTTTTTATCATTAGGGAACTCCCTTGTATGAACATCTACATCAAATGGGATACACGGATTTTGAAAGCGTAAAAATAGAAAGGCCAGAATTCAAGAACGAAAAGAAAACTTATAATAATGTTATAGTAAATTTATTTTTGCATCAAATAATGGGTGAATATATTCTTGCTTCACACAATACATGTTTATATATTTTTAGGATTTTATACAATATGTTAGAGATTCTTTTAAGAAACTGTTTCTTATATATTCAAAAATAAATCAGGTACAGATATAGTACTCATACTTTCATAGTACTTATGTATTCTTTAGAGGATAATACGAGATATTGTTCACAATAGGATGACAGTGTGTCAAAGAAACAAGTATTAACTATTTTAGATGCAAAAGTCCTTTTAAATGATCATGCATGTATAATACATGGATTCCTTGATAAATACAACCATAAATATAAACCATGGAGGTAGATATTTCATTTATTACAACATAGATTATTAATGTCTAGTAATATAAATATATTGTCATTTCACAGGACTACATTATTGAAGTGTCTACTATCAAGTGCAACTTTATCAGCTTCGATATTAGTTCCTTCTGTATATAAAAATTCAATTAGATTTCTTGGATTATCAATGATATTTTACACTATCTACATTGAGTACTCAAGAGTAGGTGCAAGCAAAGGTTTAAGAACCATGGTGTCTTTGCAAAATGATTTATTCGATTTATGTGAGAAGAGTCTTAAAATTTTAAAACATGGATATAGAATAAAGTTGCAGAAAAATAAATGTTCCCAACAGTTTCAGTAAGTTCTTGGTATACCTACCACATAGAAAGTCCTTAATTATTTCATTTGATCATGTTTAATTGGTTTACAGTGACCTCAGAGCGGACAGTTTGAAGTATTTGCAACCTATAATGGAGAATGTAGTAACATGCTTGGAGCATATTTCATTTACTTATTATCAGATCTCTTTAATTCTCATAAAACTATTACCAAAGAACATGCCTAGCAATAATCTACTAACTACATTCGAAAGTGTATTATTTAAAATACATGGTGAAATAAATTATCAAAAATTGCAGGTCAGACTGAAAAGAATTTTCGAACGATCGTCAAATAATTTATATTTATATGTATGTATTTTCTTTAACAGAGTTTGTATCACACTTACATTCTCACTCAATCAGAGATGCTACATTTATTTGCTATTGCTTACGACAACCATACATGGCAGGAATCTAGCAACAAAATTCCCGAGTTTAAATTAGCTTATATTATCAATTTTCTGGTTGAATATTTGTTGGTGTGTAGAAGCAAATTGTCAAATATTATTGATGCTTACTACAGTTTGAAAATAGAGCCTGTTTCATTTCAATACAAGTAAGAATGTGATACACAATTTATGCTTTTTCTGAGAAAGTCTACTTTACACATACATTCTTGATATTTCAGAGGACCTGTTGCATTTCATTGGCAGAACTTGTACATGCAACTTTACTTAGCTACCAATAAATTGCAATTAGCTTATGGCCACGTTTTATCCATATTACAAGATATTGACAATAATGTTGTGGAAAACATTGAGGAGAAAGATGCTGTTGAAAATTCGTTACAAAAACTGAGTCAAGCTCAGAAAGATATTGAAGCAGCAAAAGATTTTATTGAATTTAGTAGTTTACATCTTCTGAAAACACAAGCCAGGGATTGTACAGAAAACCATATAGTAAAGGATGTCTTAACACCGAACGTGAACACTGATATCCGTATTATAACAGATTCAGAACCATTAATTATGGACGAAGTATTTGAAGAGTACATTAAAACGGAATATTTGAAATCTTTAAATGATGAAAGCGACGAAATCCCATTATATGATTATAAATGGGACAAAGCGTTGTCTAAGAATTTTATGACCGAACTAAAAGATGTTTTGGTTGAGAAACACAAGTCTATGTCTGAAAGAGAATTGAAAGCATTACAACGAATGTATAAAGATAGAATAAACGAAACTGCTTCAGAAGATACGTGTCAGATTCCTGTACCTCCACCAATGCCTCCATTTATGGCATTTCCAACGATAGAGAAAAGACAAATTACAGCTGATGGAGCCTATGAGGATACAGTAAAAAATCAAACAAATTGTTCACCCAAAGAAACTAAAATTTCTAAATCGATGCATGAAAGTAAACAGGATGAGAACGAGGATGATTATTCTGATGAAGAAAAATTTCCGATTCCACCTATATCGTTACCAAGAAAAAGAGAGTTTTCATTATTTTTACCACCACCATTTTTAAAAGCAGCCGAAGAAACATATACAGGTAGTGGTGAAAATTCTGAAGATGAAATCGTTGAAACAGAGAGCTAATGATACACGCACGTTTTGCATATTTGTTATGTAGATGCTCGATTACATAACGACTGCAATGAAAGAAATAAAAAACGTTGCATCAGAATGTACTTTATAATATTTGTCTACAACTTTTTATGTAACATGGAGAGGGTATTTAAATTAAAGCAATGTTATAATGATTATTTATTTACAGACATGAAACCAATTACACACGTTCAATGAAATATAGATTTGTTTATACAATTTGCTGTTTGCATAGTCCTACTACTATCCACAGTAATAATAATAATGATCAACACTACTGTATAAAATATAATATAAAATTGCTTGGTAGCAAGTGAATTTTTTATCGCACAATTAATATAAAAAGATGCAGTGAATCATTAAAAGTATAAATAAATATTGAAAAGTACTGAATAAATATTCAAATGGAGTTGAGAAACAGGAAAATATTAACATCTCTTACATTCTACAATTATAAACTATCTGCGTATGAATCGTAAATATTATTTAATGTAAAAATACTGACGATATAATGACGAAACAATAAAAACACTTGCATGTAAAATGCTTAGCATTTTCGTAATTTTTGTTCTAATTGTATTCTGTCCAAGGCTTACAGTATTTTTTTTGTGGATATAAATTTCGATGCTAAAAGAATGTATTTACATTCATAACAAAATCGATGCTGTGATCAATTTCATTTATAATTTCAATAACCAATTCAACCTTGAATGGTCAATTAGATTATGGCAGTAACCAATTGATAGAACCAACGAACGGTATTTAGAAATACAACTACCTCGATACAAACATCGAATTTGTGATTAACTTACAGACTAACACAAAAGGGAAGTACTAATTCTTATTAAAGCTTATAGCGAATGAAAAAACGTGTATGATGTCTTGATCTATAATAGTACGCTATGGTGTAAAATTGTCATCTCTGATTTCAGCAGAATACTGAACTACAGTTGAAACTAAACGAAGTATTAATTTTAAATGTAAGAGTAACATGTTAGCGGTACACAGGCATCATGTCATTTGGAGTCACTGAATACAGTCGTATCAACTTCACAAGAAAACTACTTATGCTCTTTAATTCTTTCTTCTTTCGTTTGCTTGACAAACACGGTTACAGGTGATGCATGTGATCAATCCATATTATTCACTTATAAAATATCAAGCATTTCTAATTCATCTTGTCACGATTTAAGGACAAGACATTACATTCGACACATACTGAGAAAAGCAGAGTAATTGCATAGAGAATTCTCTGTACGAGTGTATTCTTCTTTGCATATTCTTGTCTTATAAAATTCAACTAAAGCATCCTATAGCTGCTGTTTCTCCATAGGAGGAACAATAATCCGTGAAACGGATTCTTGTCTGTACAATGTAATACCATACTACACAGTCAATTGAAAACGCTATAACGCCAACCATGGATGATAGCGAATAGCTTCACGACTTCGATCCCCATAGTCGTATGTGACCTCTATCCCGGATGGTATATTTTCTTTCGCTGTAAGTACCAGATGAGGTGTCGAGCCTACTTCTATGACTCGTGCAACTAAATTACCGTTTCTCGAGTGATTCACTAGTCTACCTAACTTATCGGTCTCGGCTGTCGCGTCGACGCTAAAATATATCGGGGCATATAAGTCAAGATTATTCAGCTTGTAACAATTTAAAAACGAAAATGATACGTAAAGATTCCTACCAATACTGATGATTACGATGTTGAAAGTAGTACATGTAACATCCCGTGGTCTGATCCTGTGCATAGATCTTCTCGCGTTTCTTTGCAGTTACTTGATCGATCAGTTCACCAACGTATTCGACTACAAATTCTCCTTTCGTGAATTCTCGCGTTGTTACCACGCCACGCCCTTTCCCGGCAAAGTGTCTCACCTTGAAAAATACATTTTTTACGAGTGTTATAATTAGAAGGAAATCATGATTTATCGATGTCGGTTTTTATACCTCTAAGCCCTCCTCCACTTGACAGAGCACTTTGTTTTCCATGTCTCGTTGTTTTTCCTCTAATACAGCTTTCTTTGATTTTCTTACACTGCGGCGTACTGGAAAATAATCTGTAAGCTTGTGATTTATACTTTTAGCATCTGAAGACTCGTTCGGACGATGACCAGTGACTTGATTGCCATTTAATTTTCTTCGACCACGGTTGGTAGGCTTCTTCAGAGGCTGTGGCGTTAAAGTAACTGCAGAGATTACCAGCTTTTTATCATTCTCGGTGTTTATATTTCCTTCATCTAAATCCTCTATCTGAGTGTTTGGCATATTTATTCTATGAGGCGTTGATGGGCCATGAATGGGCACAGCTACAGGTGTTTCTGAAATATTTTATACATTGATGCAACCACTTTTCATAGAGAACTGGTTAAATCAGTAGTTAGCAAACTTAGTCGATGTATTACCATCTGTTGTGAAGTGACTAACATCGCTGACAATACCGTTTTGTACAACATTTGTCTCTTCATTTCTATAGAAAGTCTCCTCAATAGGCACTATGGAAGATTCAGTTTTAGGAAAATCAGGCCTCGAAACGTGTGCAGTCTACATTAAAAAATATGTATTAGAGTTATACTTAATAGTTTATATTAATAGTATATTGTATATAGAAATCATATACCTGCGCATAAAAGAAGGAATTTATAGACACAATGGATTTATGTGCTTCTGGTGCTATTCGCAATCCATTTGGGTTATCATTTTTCAAATTTTTATTATTATCTAATCTAGGCTCCTTTTTCATAGATACGCCGACATCATTATGTTGCATGGATGACACTGTGGCTCTTGTACGAACCATACTTTTTGTTTGTACACGTTTCCGTCTTTCTGTAATTAAAACATAAAAAGAAGACTAAAGCAAGAGGTATAGTTCTTCCATATCAAATGAATTCTAAAGAAATTAACCCATTAAGCGCAGTATTCTACTTTGGTGACATTTTCATTAAAAAATAATTTGTTACTTGTCATTTTGGTATACAGTATCCACATACAAGGACAGTTTTTTTTTTTCAAACATTATCCAATGTTGTTGATGTCCGTTAGCACTCCACGAAATATAAAACTATTCTGCATTGTATAAAAAATGTTAAAGACGGAATTTTTGAAAAACTCTTTGGGAACCAATGAGTGAAGGAAGGTAGCCAGCGTCTCGGAGATAACGTTCAAAATGGAGAAAGAGACGAAGTGAAATCTATCAAAACATAACCTGACTAACAGCGAGGAATCTTCAGTGAAAGTACAATTGGATTTTTTAAAATCATATCCCTACCTTTCACCATATTGTCGCCTTATATTCTCGCGCTAAGATGGAATCCAGAATTGAACCTTCTCATACAAAAATCGCCGTGCTACGCGAGGCCACCGTGTCCGAGTCACTAGTACGCTAGTCGACGCTAGTGTGCTACACATAAATGATCCTTAAAACAATTCGAATTTTCTCGCCAGCGATCCCAGAACGAACGTTCATATCTCATTTGTCTGCGATATATCACGTCCGATCTAAGAAAAACGTACAATTTAGCGACGACACAGTGAACAGTTTTTCTCAAACATTTTTCAACGTATTTTTCATCGAACGAAATCGAAATTCCGAACAGTGTCGAAATAGCAGACCGGATGCACGGCCATTGCTCGCCATGATGCTACATACTCTATTATATCGAGTTAGAGGCTCGGCATCTGCGTATGTACTGTTATATGTGTCTATTTCATCCGTAATTCTTACGTTGGCGCGCATGAAACGTTTTTCTCAATTAAAATTCAAAAACTTTTGCTTTGTCTGAATTTTTAATGTTGAGTAAAATATTTTTTTACGAGACTTAACAACGACCGAGCGCTTCAGACGTGTATTCTATGTACTTCCTGGATGAAAAATTATTCTAATCTCTAAACAATCGCCAGTTAATAATAATTCGAAAGACTTTAGGAAGGTGCGGTTTAATTTTGTATTTTAATTTTATATCTGAATTTATCTTGTACTTGTCAATATTTCTCAGTATAGTTTCCGTGTTGTAACGTGAAAATATTGAAAACTATTTATTCATGCAGGTTTCATTTGTACAGTTACTGCTTTATTACGATTACCATGGCTGCAAGCGTAATCGAAGAATAGCAACTGTTCAATCTGAATTCATTAAAATCTAACAGAGATTAATGTCAAGAATTCCTTATCAAATTTTAGCTTCTAATACCGCATTAAAATCTTTCGTCAAATTTTAATCGTTTGTCTAATATTAACATAACCTATTCTAAATTACTTTTTAATTAGAGTTTGCGAAATCAATCCATTCATATATACGGATATGCAGTTTCCTGTTACAAATTTTAGTATAGAAATGCAACAACTATATATATATATATATACTCACGACATAATTTGCTAAAAGTCGCTATAGTATTTTTCATGTATAAGTTTAGGCTGAGTAATAACTTATTAGGTATGATTCTCTAAAACTCCATATTCTTAGAAATAACATTGATCCTTTGTTAATACCAAAAACTCTTGTTGCCACGCAATGAATACGCAAATTTTGATTCGAGCAAATTCTATTCAATATTACTACTATGTTAATACTAGTACATTAATCATAGTAAACTATTTCCTGTCTGATTTACAACTTAAAACGTATTACTTGCAACTATCGCAAAATTTTTAAACGAAAGTTTCATTAATGCAAGACAGTATGAGCTAATGAATTAACAAAAGTGTAGGATATTTGAAGCACGAAAGTTTATTAGAAGATTATATGAACGAGAACCTACATATTTTACACTGGGATATATAATATTTATCGCAAGGAAAATAGAATTTCCATTTTCAGGGTGCGAAATTGACGAAATCGAATCATCTCTCAATATCGTTAGTTGCGCGAATTGGCCGGCAGGTGGCGTCGTCAGCGGCGCGAAGCTCGGATCGATCGTATTAGAACAGTGTTATTTTTTAGATAGATTTAGCTACGCGATTGTATAATACACGGTTGATGCGTATTATTTTGCCGAGGCGGACCCTAAAAATCGTTCGATTTTCGCGAATCGATTGGCACATGGTTGAACGAACGTTACTCGACGATTCTAAGTGTAGTTGGCCGTCGTATTCTTTTCTTTTTACCGCGGATACTTTAAATCAACTAACGATCAGCGCGGCGCGCATGCGGCGTTGCCAGATCGGCCGCCACGGCTTCACTCGTTTGAGCGTGACCATGCGTGTGCGGACACATGATACGCGATATGCATGCTTTGTTTACCGTTCGTTGTGATTCGGCAGAGCACGTGCTCGATTAAACCGACTTTAATTAAAATTGTACTATTTACGGATTTCAAGTGAGCACGTGTACGCGACTCGCGCGTCCTCATTTCGCTTCGATCTCGTATATTTCAGTGAACGATTGCACGATTCATGACAACAACCAGAGGAACAACCAAATCGAATGGTGACTTATTTATACGGTAGTAAAACCGAATATAGTTCGACGATACCCCTTTGACGACATTTCAAACTCAAGTACATCAAAGTATACGTCCTGACGATTAATCGTTAGCAATCGTATCGAATCTACAAAACAATACATAACGTTGCGAAACATTTGATATCTCACATTCCCGTTTGTAACGTCCGCCTGGACGGTCCGACACAATCTCCTGAAAAATTTAGGTACAGAATATCGATTCGTGTCGCACCATACCGAAATTTTTTTTCTTTTTCTTTCGTTTATTCGCATTGCAAATGTACATTTATCGTTGCCGTCTTCAATTGAGTTTTATCGATTTTCAAGGTAGCCTCGCAATCGAATCCGTCATAATCGTTATTTATTATTTATTTTAAGAGTTTAGAGTGTACGTGTTTCGTAAGTCCATAGTGGTAGTGTAGCAGTAGTAGTGGCGGTAGTAATAGCTGCGCTAGTAGTATTTAGTAATAGTAATAGAATTAGGAATAGTATAGCAAGGTTGCGGTAATAGTTTAGATCGACATAATAACAAATGAAAATAATGTATAATGTAGTGCATTTTAAACCGCACAAAAAAAATTGGGGAAAAAGATCGATGAAATTGTGAATATTGCTGATACAAGTGATCATTCGATTCGAGGAATCTTCGAAACAATAAAAAGTGATATAGAATCGATCGATGAAAGCGATTCGTTAGAAAGCGCGGCAATTTTTTGGTTAACGCGCTTCCTGAGAACATTCCCTTAGCCGCGATCGCGATTTGGCAACGCCGCGTCGATCTTGTTCCGTAAGCGGTGGCGGCGGCGGCGGCCATAGGCGCAGCGCGTGTGTTTTTGTATTTGCATCGCGGTGCACCGTGGGCCGGGCGAAAGCCAAGATGGCGGCAGCCGTGTTCGGCGAACGCGTTTCAAGTGCATGCTCGCTCCAGACCGCATAAATGGCTCGATCCAAGCGCACACTCAGTTCTCACACTGTGATTTCCTAGCTCGCACAACCTGTCAGCCTTGAGGTCGTCCCCGTGTGATGTCTGTTCGACGAGACACGAACTACAAATAATTTTCTGAAGGGAGGAAAAAAAGTGACCATCTCCCGTGCACTCTGTCACATAGTCAGCATCTTCGCTCGCGACGAAGATAGTATCAACACCTTCCTTGTTCGGCACAAGTGTCTATTCATCGTGATTTTTTTAGAACACAAACGACCGAACAGATATCTCTTGTCATGGTGAGTTTTATTTTTGTTTATTATTATCGAAGGTTTACGACTCGCTTCCTCTTCCCGTGTTCAATATACATATTCCCCTAGCCATGCATACATCTCTTGGCACGACTAACCTATAGACGCTGTACGCGCACCGCGAATACGTATCTTATTGTAATTTCAAATGACTCACAATCTGTTCTCCCTCTCTGTACTCTATCCCCCCCTCCCGTCTTCCTTTTTTCCTAGTGCCGTATAAATTGTACACCTCTTCAATCATGAATTGTTTATTTTATTTCTCCACTGGTTCTAGCGGAATATTGCATTTTATTTGTATTATTCCAAACATAGAAATATCATTGTAACTCTTCTGTAAACATACATAAAGCTGCGTGGTACCTAAAATTTTCATGTATTTTAAGTTAATTATATAAGATTGAAAAAATAATTTCCATTCTTTAAAGTGTGGCGTGTATAATGTATCGTTATAACCTTGTCAACGATTATTATAGTCAACCAAAAGAGACAAAGATGCAATGAATGAAGATAGCAGCAGTGATGAAGATGAAGATCCTGATAACATGGGTGTACCAGGCAAGTTCACGTTTTGTCGTTTTTATTTTATCTCGGATTACAATGCAATGAACGAAAGAATAATTTGTTTTCTTTAGGTGGTGGAAAAGATCTTGCCACTGCCACTGGAATTGCAAATATCAAGGATGAAAAACCTGCCGATGCTCCATCCAATGTAATAATCAAAGGACAAGGAGGAATAAACAGTAAGTTATTCGAGTTTATTTGTGATATATTGAGATATTATTTGTGTTGCGTACAATCGCGTCTTTCTTACAGTGTTGAATAAAAAATTTGGTAACATAATTCCTGGAGGATTGGTGACCAAAACAGCAACACCAGGCTACGAAATGGTTCGTGTGGGAGGATCGCAAGGCGCTCCACCAGATTTTGTCAATGCAAGTCAATTGACTCAGTTGGGACAGTTAGCTGCTGCTGGACCATATGGTTTTCCACCTGGATTGGCAACCCTTGCAGGTTTTAATCCTGCAGCCTTTTTTCCACCGAGTAAGCACAATGTTATTCATTTATTTTCAATAACATGGTCGTAGTGTGATTTCTTTTTTGTGTGTGCTGTGAAGATCAATTATACATTTAATGTATGTATGAATTAGCCAGGCACATACGTTAACAACTTTATGGATTTGGTTGTAACTTAATAAAAAAGTGTACACATGTAACGAAGAAAAAAAAAATCCTTACTCCACTGTATATTATCATAATAATTTACAATTGTAATAATGGTACTAAAAGAACAATCCAGAGGTTTTATGTTATACTATTGTTCCCTAGGCATGGATATGAGCTTGATGAGTGGTTTTATGGGTATGCCTGGAATGAACATGGGTGTAAATCCCCTTGTTCAACTATTAAATCAAAACGGTTTACATCCAAACTGGCCGGCTGGACTATCAGGTATTCGTGGTTATAGTCTAGGCATGAAATTTTGACTCTGTTATAATAAAAACGTTTAACACAGATTGTTTCTACGGTAAGATGTTATTGAATGGATTAATATGAATCGATTTATTATTGCAGGCAAGGCTATGTCTCAACTATGGATGAATTCTGCAGATCCTACTAAGATGAATATACAGCCAACTTTGCCAGAAGAGGAAGAGGTTGACGACGAAGACATGGGCGTTGCTGAAACATATGCCGATTACATGCCTACCAAACGTATGTTTTTTTCATTTTATTCGCTCGTATCGTCCATCGACATGTTCTTTTTTTAACGTATAAACTCTTGTTGCTTAAATTAATTAAACAGTGAAACTTGGGCGAAAGCATCCAGATCCTGTGGTAGAAACTGCATCGTTGTCTAGTGTCGAACCAACGGACGTTTGGTACAAGGTCTCAATTCCGGAAGAATCAATACGAACCGGAGCGTTGTCGGCTTTACAGCTGGAGTCTATAACGTACGCGTCTCAACAGCACGAGCACCTCTTACCAGACGGCACGCGCGCCGGTTTCCTGATCGGAGACGGTGCTGGAGTTGGTAAAGGACGAACTATAGCCGGCATAATTTTCGAAAATTATATGAAAGGCCGTAAACGCGCTATTTGGGTTTCCGTTTCAAACGATCTGAAGTACGACGCTGAGCGTGATTTAAACGACATCGGTGCATCGAAGATCGAGGTATTAAGAAACTATAATACGTAAAGAAATGACGTTCAATTGGCATTGCAACATAGAAAAATTTGATGTCCGCAGGTACACGCTTTAAACAAATTTAAGTACGCAAAAATTTCGTCAGCTGTGAACGGTAACGTGAAGAAGGGCGTGATATTTAGTACGTATTCTGCGTTGATCGGGGAGTCGTCCCAGAGCGGTGGCAAGTACAAAAGTCGTTTGAAACAACTTTTGCAATGGTGCGGAGAGGATTTCGATGGTCTTATCATCTTTGACGAGTGTCATCGTGCGAAAAATTTGTGTCCAACGGGCAGTTCGAAACCTACCAAGACCGGTACATATTATTTATATTACAAATCTTTGATATCTTCAAAATGTGACCTGTTTTGAATATCTTCCAAGTCCTGCACATATCGATATTCGAAGAACGCGTGTTACAGGTTTGACGGTTTTGGAACTGCAGAATAAACTTCCGAAAGCTCGGGTAGTATACGCCAGTGCTACAGGTGCTTCCGAACCCCGAAACATGGCCTACATGGTTCGACTAGGTATATGGGGCGAGGGAACGCCCTTTCCCGAGTTCAATGATTTCATTACCGCTGTTGAGAAGCGTGGAGTTGGTACAATGGAAATTGTGGCGATGGACATGAAATTGCGAGGCATGTATATTGCTCGACAACTGAGCTTTCACGGTGTAGCTTTTAAAATAGAAGAAGTACCGTTATCCAAAGAGTTCACCGAAGTATACGACCGTTCCGTTTATTTGGTGAGTATCGTACAACTAATCGCTTCTCGGACAACGAAACGGTTCGTTCTTAACCCCAAAGTATTTTTAGTGGGTCGAAGCGATGCAAAGGTTTCAAGAATCGGCAGAATTGTTGGACGCCGAGAACCGCATGAAAAAGACTATGTGGGGTCAGTTTTGGTCGTCGCATCAGCGTTTCTTCAAATATTTGTGTATTGCTGCAAAAGTGAAGCACGCGGTCTCGGTCGCACGGGAAGCTGTTAAGTGTGGTAAATGCGTGGTAATTGGTTTGCAATCGACAGGCGAGGCTCGCACTTTGGAGCAATTAGAACGAGACGACGGTGAACTGAGTGATTTTGTGTCCACTGCAAAGTGAGTAATGCTATCTGAAAACTAAACCGGAGAAAAGCGAATTCAATTGAATCTATAATCTATTCTTTCAGGGGAGTTCTCCAAACATTAGTCGAGAAACATTTTCCCGCGTCGGACCGTAATCACATACATCGAGTCTTGGGCATCGAGCCGTCCAAGATGCAGAGGTTAGATGATCTTGACGACATGGACGGTGCCGGTGGATCAGCCGGCGGCAGTAAGAGGAAACCGGTCAGACAAGCAGCCCAACGAGCTTCAAAGAGAGTACGTACGTTCCCATCCGATGATGATTTCACTGACGACGAAAGGAACGGTGGTCACAGTTCTGGTTCGGAGTACAAGCAAAGCGGAAGCGAGAGCGAAGACGACCACAGAACCGAAGAGGAGAGTAATATCAGCTCGGATTCTACTTTCAACTATACCGAATCTGATTCTGGTAAGTCTTATAGAAATAGGCGTCTTGTACAGTGAGATTTAACAGATTGTTCTCTTTGTTGTAATGTATACATAGGCAGCAGATTTTATGCATTTACTAAAAAAATGATACTGGGTTGAGTATATTGGTGTGAACCACTACTAATCCAATTACAATACTATTTTATTTTCCATTATTTTTTGATGGGACATTCATCAACTTGAAAATTACACTAAATACGATATAATTTTAACTATATTTAATGGTTTAATTTATGGTATGTAGTACGCCGTCGGCCACGTGGTCCGTGTTTACGCGCGCTGTTCTTTTTAGGTTAAAAAAAAATAGTAGCCCTACACGATCTATATCGGAGCACGGACCTGAGAATCCGGCGGTATGTATAACTTAAGTATGTGTGTATAACATAAGTACGTGTATGTTTTGCAGATTCTGGTGATAGACGAAAAAAGAAAGGTGGCAAGAAGCAGAAGAAACCAGTGAAAAAGCGACCAGGTACGTAGAAATGTATACGACGCTGTACTTTGCGGAAGGATTAACTGAACGAAAATAATGTTAATATTAATAATAAGTAGGATACGGAGCGGGTATTGGTGGAAATGCTGCGGTCCGTAATCGAGCACCGTCTAGAGACGCTGTGGAGCGTGCTTACAGCATGAAAAAAGAATTGCTGGCACAAATAGAAGATCTCGGTGAACGATTACCACCCAACACGTTGGATCAATTGATAGACGAATTTGGCGGGCCCGAGAATGTGGCCGAAATGACCGGTAGGAAGGGACGTGTTGTTCAAACGGAAGACGGTACCATTCAATACGAATCGAGGTCCGAGGTCGATGTTCCTTTGGAAACTCTGAATTTGACCGAAAAACAAAGGTAATGGGGATGTAATGAAGGTGTAGTCGAGGATTACAAGCGATAGGATAACAAAAAATCGATCATAAATCATTCGACTGATTTCTATGGACAGATTTATGGACGGTGAGAAGACCGTTGCCATCATCTCGGAAGCAGCCAGTAGCGGTATATCATTGCAGAGTGATAGGCGGGCAAGGAACCAGATGCGGCGAGTACACATCACCCTTGAATTGCCGTGGAGCGCCGACAGAGCCATACAACAGTTCGGAAGAACGCATCGTTCGAATCAGGTCAACGCACCGGAATATATATTTCTAATTTCGGACTTGGCGGGAGAAAGAAGATTCGCATCGATCGTCGCGAAGCGTCTGGAAAGTCTCGGCGCTCTCACGCACGGAGATCGTCGTGCCACAGAAACGAGAGATCTCTCGCAATTCAACATCGACAACAAATATGGTCGGGCGGCTCTGGAAGCTACCATGAGAACTATTATGAAGTTCGTATATTTCAACTACAACTACTATGTAATCAACTGCAATGTAATGCCAGACAAAGTAGAATTTTATTTCGATTCATAGGAAATCGATAACACTCATGTTTAGTAGATTTTCATTTACTTCTGGGATAAAAAATTTTGCACTTTTCTTGTACAATCCTGTAGATTTTGACGAGAAAATTCCAAAAATACCAGTTTTAAAACTGGTATGTACTCAGACATCGTCCAATGAGAGGAGAGTGGTGAGACGGCGCGCGACTCTGAATACATACCAATATGGCGGCGCCCTTACCTGTCAAAAACGCTTGGAATCGCTTAACTTCGCACGTGTATAACTTTTGAACGAGTGAATTGCGCGTTTTAAAACTTGCATTTTTGGAGTTTTCTCGTCAAAAACCATAGGATTGCATAAAAAAGAATGCAAAATATTTGGTCCCAGAAAGTGATGTTTAACCTACAAAGTTTAGCCTACTCATTGCTCTACTAAATTGTAATTGTTTTCCATTGAAATAGATACGAACCACCACTCGTACCGCCGCCTCAGGATTACCACGGCGATTTCTTCAAGGACGTGGCGGATGCATTGGTGGGCGTGGGTTTGATCTGTAACAGCGAGAGTACGCCCGGCGTGCTCACGCTGGACAAGGATTACAATAACATGTCGAAATTCTTGAATCGTATACTTGGCATGCCGGTCGATTTGCAGAATCGTTTGTTCAAGTACTTTACCGACACTTTGAACGCGATCGTGACCCAAGCGAAGAAAACTGGTCGATTCGATATGGGTATCCTCGACCTGGGAACTGCTGGTGAAAATGTGAAACGGGTGAAACTGTTCCGTTTTCTAAGGAAACACGCGACCGGAAAAGCACCAACCGAACTCCACGTGGTTCATGTGGAACGCGGTATGAGCTGGGCCGAGGCTATGGACAAATGTTCCGAATTGACGGGCTCCAAGGAAGGATTCTACTTGAGTCATCAGATTCGTAATGGAAAGCAGACGGCCATTCTTGCGGTCGCTGTGGATACCGGAAGCAAAAAGAAGTCCGAAAGCAAGAAAGACCAATTATATATGGTCTACAGGTATTGTTCACTTGTATAATAAACACCCTCCTATAACACGGAGCAAAAATTGCGACAGCCCCCTCCTGTAACGCGGGATACTCTTATGCAATATGTAATTCTGAGTTTCTTCCAACGTGGTACAAATTAACTGTGTTATAGGAGGGTTGACTGTCTTGGTAATTCGTAGAAACGATTGTTCATTTGAATAGACTGGAAATAGACATTTTCAAATAATCTGTAATTTTGCACGAAAGGCCCAATACGGGACTGCAACTTAGGCAAGAAACTCTAGGCGAATTAGAGAAGAAGTACAAGAAAGTATCTTCGGACGAAGCAGAACCTCATTGGTCGCAGCAATACGATGCATCGGTGGACACATGTTCTCACGCTTACTGGCGCGGCAATTGTAAAAACGCAACGCTCGGTATGGACTGCGAGGTTGGACTTCGAAGACGGTCTTACAACGTTCTGTCTGGCTCGGTACTGAGCGTTTGGAGTCGCGTGGAAAGTATTTTGGCTACTCGCTCTGGTCACAATACGAAGATGCAAGTCGTACGTTTACGAACTGGTAAGATTTTATACCTTTAAAAACCGAATTGATTGATCGAAGCGAGAGAGTATAAAAATTGTTTGTCGGTGTAGACGAGGGTTTGAAGATAGTAGGTACCCTAATTCCAAAGTCGTGTATGGAGATACTACGTCAAGAGCTATCATCCGATTCGGACAACACCGAGGAACTTACATTTTGAACAGTCGGTTGCATGGCTTTATAGGTAAGCGACTCTTAAAGCCTAACTTTGAATGTTATATTCGCTGAATCAGACCAATTGTCCAGTCTACTACAGGCTACATTATTCATAGGAATAGAGAATTTGTGATAGGAATTGAAAATAAGAATACCTTTTTGCTTATTAAAAGCAGGACCAATGGAAGCGACTTTATAATGGACAAATCCCTCTTCCTAAGCCTTGCGACAGAATTTGCGAAGAAGGGGGTGCACTTGCGAACGCATGGCGAAGATACACGCCCTCATCTACCGGAAGGTGTGAAGTAGATTCTATAGTATCGTGAAGTGAATCTATAGTATCGTATCGCGCCGTGTTCGGTACGGCAAGTGAAACCAACGTGTGGCATGAACAATTCCAATTCGCGATCCTACGAACCCATCGAAATGCGAGCTTGTCTCTTCGTGAGACTCTCGCGTTAATACTTTACAAGTTAATGAAGCGTTATTCGCTCGCTATCGTCGCCTCTGAATGAAACACGAACGTCATTCAGTAGTTAGAATGTTCTTTTTTCCTTCTTCTTCCCCTTTCTCTTCTCTTCTCTATTTTTCTTTTTAATTTTAGACCTAGTCCGTGTTAAGTTCACTCACATAACACGTACACAAATTTTCTATCGTCCAGAAATCCTTTTCTCGCTCGAATCGGTGCGAAGATGATACGATCGCAATATTTGTAAATTAGCATTTGTGGTTTAAATGTATTTTTAAAAATCATTGGGTTTGTATCCCTTCGGGCTCGTTTCGCGTCTACTACATAAACGAAACTAAATTTCTTAAAACGTTACGGAAAAGCGAGATTCTTGTTAGCGGGTGGGGGATTAAATTAGAAATTAAAAATTCGTTGATGTTCTTATCATGTCCTGATACCGAACGTGGTATCCAGTGAGAATCGATTGTGAGAATTTTTAGCCGTAGCAGAGCATACGTTTACTTGTATTTTTGATTTAGAGAGGCAAATTAAATTTAGAACCGAGAAAGAAGAAGAGGAAGAGATACAATAAAAGTAGTAGTATTAACGAACGATCAATTCTCGCTGGAGAGTACAGATGTATACGCAACACTCTCTGTTCGACTTTTTATTTAATCGTTGGATCGATCGGATAGTTGATTATTATCATTGCTACTGCTATCATTAATCTTATTACACTAACTGCTACTCCCATTAGTACTAGTACTCTCCCATTGCAGAACTATTACTATTTACGGGGTGCGGGGGACAAGGTGGTCATAGACGACGGAGACTTTCCGAATAGTTGAAACTGTTACATTGAAGCTAAATGTTCATTGTTTGCGAACCAAGTGCCAATGTAGATCGACTTATTTATTTTCGAAATTCTCACACGCATGCCGTTTCGAATTCGGTAGTTGTGATTTGTTTCGAGAAAAAAAAATGGATCGTAGCCATGTCTCCCAGTATTCTCCCTTTTATTAAAGTAGCGAGCATTAAAGGAACAAAAAAAAAACAAGTAATTAGATTCCAACGGTATATACGACAACACACGCGTATAGCAGACACACGCATACACACGTACACGTACACAACACAATATATTTATATTCAGAATCGTAAAAGTAGTCATGCAGACTCGCATGTATATTGAGTAGATGTCTGTTGTTTGTCGGTACGCCTGAGCGAGTTTCGGTAGAGGGCTACATTTGAGATGGATCTCGCAATCTATTGTCTACGACATGGAAACTATAATAATAGTTATAATAATATTAATAATAATACGAATAGTAAATAAGCGAAAACAGGAGACAATTCGGATTTAATTTAGAAGGTAGAGAAACTAATTCACGGAGCCAATTGGTAGAACATCAGTTTCACGAGTAGTGTCCCAATCCCTGTTCTAGAAAAGTGTGAAGGACCCGGAAACGTTTCCTTGGCTTCGGAGAACCGTGAAAGCCGTGATCTGTGAATATATTCCTGTTTCAGGCGACTCTCCTAGCTACAGAGAACTGTTTTGTCGCGGTACATGCAGTAAAAGAAAGCTTCTACGTTTCTACGGATACACTACATATTGCATTTATAAACAGATCATAGATTTTGAAATATACAACGTCGAAGAAAAAGGAATGCAAACCATACATTCGCGTGGCATAAATAAGAATATCGTAATTACGTTCTTTCTTTCTCCAATCCTTTCGCGAAATTTGATACTACGAAGAAACACCCGGTGCATTGTTGTGGATCCAATGTATCCTCATAGTTTAATTTGCATAGTTTTAATTTGGGAGAAGGATACAGTTGAGAGCAGTAACAAAACGAAATTTAACAGCTAAAAAATACAGGGTTCACGAAAATCAGTATTAAAATTTACACAATGCTTGAATAGGGATGAACTTCGATCAAAATGTAGTAAGAGAGAAATATGAGGAAAGAATTTTCTAAAATACGTTAGTGCGTTATTGAAAATAAAGGAGTCGAAACGTCGGTGATGCTTGGCTTGCCAACTGTAGCCGCCTCCCCTTTTCAAAAAGTGTATAAAACCGTAGATTCTTGAACAGGAAAAGGAAACAAAAAAAAAGCAACAAACAAAATTTGGAATGCTGAAAGTGAGATTTGTGATCATACATGCACGGAAGGTCTCAAAGTGTAAATAATATATATTAAAGAATATAAAAGCAGTTTTAGGTGAGCATATGTACCTTGTATTCGATACTTTTACAATTTCTGCTTGAGTTCCTATCGCAAGACGAGATGTAATTTATAAATGTGGTATCTAGTATACGTGGAAACTGGCATCGTATTTGCCGGAACGATAACTTTCTTAACGCGCTGTGTTTTGTGAACTCGAATGAGAGACTTGTAAACATATATGCCATACATTGATACATATATATACATATATGTATGTACGCGCGTGTGTATGTGTATATATACATGTATAAATGTCTTCGTGTATGTAAAACCAATACTTCTTAGTAAAAAAAAGCAAAAGGAAAGAAAACACGACTAATATTATCAATTCAATTTGATCGAAATGTTTCGATATTTTATTTCTTTCGTTGCTACGAAAAACTGTATTGTTTGTTTCCTTTTTTATTTGCTTTAACGTGTTAACATTGACTCGTAGGCATATTACTTGTAGATAAACTGTCTTTCTATTCGTAAACGCAGTGGCGAATAAAAACGAATGAAAAATCTTCGAGTATCAGTCTGTTGTACCGGTGACAAGCCAAAAAATCATTTTATCGTTTCCTATACGTATGTACAATAAGCATCTATAAAACATTCGATTTTTCTTTATCGCCTATATAGGAAGTCGAAAAAAAAAGAAAAGAAAACAATACAGATATAATTTTCGAAATAGGTAAAACTTTCACCATTGATCTTAACATTTATTAAATTAACATGTCGATCGTGGATTAGAGTTTTATACATAGTATCATCCACGGCTTATATTAGGTATAAAAAAACTGTACAGTATTACATTTCCATTTTTTTTTTTTGTATATCACTTTTACAACACATTCGCTCGATCATTCGCTTAGCTCGGTGCATAATTCTTTCCGTTTTCAATATTTCTTATCCATGTAACGCATATCGGTATACTGCGAGAGTTTTGGATGTCTTTAGTAACAAAAATATTTTTATCTATCTTCCGTAATTCCGTGTACATTGTCTATGCAAAACCAAAGAAAAAATGTATACTAACAAAATTCTAGATACATAGACAATCGATAAAAATATTGAAACGTTATACCGTTTTACTATAGAAAAACGGGCAAACCGATCGCGCTTACCGTATAATACATGAATCGCCTAACCCGCTGGGATGGAAGTACTTTGGTATGGAATGAAATTTAGTGAAAAGCATACAAGAGCATTAGAAATGTGCAGAAACCAACGATAAGTCCGAGAATAAGGGAGTCTCGCCTCTTGCGCAAATTTATCCTTTGCACTAGACTGTTCACTGCTGGAAAACGGTTCGATATATCATTGAACCTGGTTTGTATACGTTTGAATGCCTGCCTCTGAGTCATTAAATGTTCCCGTGTTTCCATTGCTATGCTTATTTGATCGTTGATTAGCCGATCTGAGCTGAAAGCAGTAATGTTTTCCATTAATTTTTGTACCTGATTAACAACGACTTATAAGTACAGAGGCAATTCAGTTTTTAGCAAGAAATATTATACGTCGGAATAAAATGAAGTACAGAGTAAAGTTCGCTTACTTATGAATATGTTGATTTTCCTTCATGAACATCTCTCTGCGATTTAGTCCGCTTACGCTTTTGTAATTGCTGCCCAACAAAGTAAGTTACAGATGTTACAAATAATTAACAAATGTCTGGGGTAATGAGACAATCATCGTACATACTCTATTTCTTTACGAACGCTTCCAAGTAAGTCTTCCCTGTCTCTTCTTGCTGCAAAATTATTTCGAATCTTACTGAATTCCAGTTTATAATCTTTCAATATGTCTTTATGACGTTGCATGGTATGCAACATTGCAGCACCGTTAGGTTGTAATTCGCTCATTCTCTCATTTATTGAAGACAACTACAACAAAACAGATTTTTAGTTGACCAATGTACGGTGGTTGCACTTTCAACTTACTTTGGTTAGTAAATCTTCTATTTCGGAAGCCATATTTTCAAAAACATGTTCCTCGTCCAAAAGCGGCACTTCATCGCTGTTTACAAGTTTGGATCCTGTGTTAATACCAAGCTTACTGAATGCCACCAATTTCGCATCAATCTCATTCTCCAAATGTCTTGCTTGCCTTCTAAGATCTACGAAAAAAATACAGAATCAATAACAACTCTAACGTTGCCTTAATATCGTAATTAGATACAAACTAACAACCTATTAACTTAATTATAAAGCCGTGAATTGCGATAGACACATAGGAAATAACCTGTTTTAAGAAGGTTAAGAAACTGAATATTTCATCTTTATACGGTAACTCGATGCCACAGAGTTTATTTATTCGAAATGAATTTGACCTCTTTCATTTAACATACACGGGCGTGTACGATTAAATGCAAGTGTGCAAAATATAATGGGACTTTGTTCGAACGAAACTAAAGCATATCATCCAAGTAGAAATAGAAATAACTCAGTTTTTATGATATTTGGATAAAAAGCAATATGTTGTAAGCCGTCTTCCTAGAAAGCTGAACACAATGAGTTGTGTCATCGTTGAAATCGTTTTTTGACACACGTCAAAACAAGATACTAAAAATAATACTTGTTGGGGAAACTTTTGGTAATCGACAACAAGCTGAAAATTTCGAGTGTAAATATTACTGAGTGCTGTCAAATCTACCTTCCCAATCGACGACATCTAACGAGTTAGCCATTTGTTGTTCTGAAATCACGCGATCTTTTTTATAATATGTGGATGGATACTGCATACAACATTACAGAATTCCACGGAACAGATGATGGCAGCAGACACCTATGAAAAATAAGGAACCAAAGATAAACTGACCGAGACAGCACACAGACACAGATGCGGCACACGCACGCACACATTACCGATAAAACAGGGAAAATGGCGGAAGAACTTAAACAAGGATTATTCCCATGAAACGATAATAAATATTCTCTATCATTTGAGCTTCCTCCGCATTTGGAGGAAGAACGCGAAATAAAGAGTATAACCGAATATAACCGATAGGTTCGGTAAATTGCTTGCAAATTGCTTGTTATAGAATTTTTCTGGTGAGCTTGGAAAGTTGGCCAGGCCTTTATGTAATGTTATACCACTTAAATTAAATAGAAATCGAGCACCTCTTCCAATAGACCGTAATTCTTTGTTCGAAACATTGTTCGAGGTAATTAAAAATTTCTTGAAATGTGAACGACGCATTTACGCGAACGCAGAGCCGTAAGAAGATATGCGTATAGTTAGCGGTAAATAAAACCGGTTTTTAGCGGGACCTCGATACTAGCAGACTCTGATACTATAGTTGCTACGATGCTGCTACTTATGCCATGCTACCCTGATATTATTGTCTAGGAGAAGGAACTAGGAAAACGGTAACAAGAATACAAGGTTCTAATTGAGCTAGTTATAATAATACGAATAAATTGATAGTTTAATAACAAATATGTGCATATATGTACAAAGATGTAAATATAAAGAGTGACAGATAAATCTTAAATTACTGGAATTGGCGAAGTTCTGTTACAATTGCAAATAGTCAACGGATAACGAGGAGTGAAATCTGTTTTACCGTCATCACGAGATAAGTAGGTCGGTTCTAACTCTTGCCATTTGATGCTCGAAAGTGCTTCCGTTTCTTACGTACAGCTTTAATTCCTCTAATAGAGCCATTGCTGCGTGGACGCAATTATCATTGTCTTGAACAGTCATGTCTGGAAATTCGTTTCTTAGCAGTCGTAGAATTATACTCATCTGGCAACTAGATCTACAATGTAACATAGAAAATTTAACGCATCCAATAGACCATCGGTTTCACATGAAGATATATTTTTGTTTACTTTGAAAATATTCGTAATCTGGCCCGTCCTTCGTCCATGGGCAGTGTCTCTATTAGGCAGAACATCAGACTTCCGGTTGTCTTCGCGACGTATACGCACGGGTAGATATCTTTGAACGATTTCTCCTCTAAGAATGTTAAAAGTTGTGCCCCCCGTCCAGGATGATTTTCGACTTGTATATCAACGGTTTTTTCGATCGATATGCTTTTCAGCGCCAAAATATTCTGCTCCGCGTTGTTTGTAAATTTGATTCCACTGCTGCTATCGACCACGTCCCCGAGACAGAGACGTATAGGAGAAACCGGGGTTTGATACTGGTTTTCGTTGATTTCGTACGAAATTGTGCCGTACGCATCGCAATACGAGTTCTCGTCAAATTTCGGTACGTCGAGAACGACGGTAGCAACAACTTCTTTCCGAGGCTGAATGGTATCGGTCCGACACCAGAACGTACTATCCACCAATGTCCAAAACGACGACGAACCACGAACTTCATTGGATCCTTTTAGATCGACATAAATTTGGGGATCGTACAGTATTCTGAAACACAAAGTTAATTTGCTTACGACAATACCGACGGAGAAAATGTTTCCTTCGGTAACGTCGTACAGCGATTTTATCGACATACATCAGATCGGTACATCACAGCTGGTAAAAGCGTGTTCGACGAAATTTCGTTCTCACGTTTAAACTGAAAAGCTCGAGACGTAGTTGTTTATCGAACGAGTTACCATTATCGTTAATTATTTGCCAAGGAATGAATGGAACTGCTCCGATAGCGAGATTAGCAGATTCGGTCAGGCCTATTTTCGCGCAGGCGTAAGAGTGTTTGGCAACAAATCGACCCGCGAAAACGCGAACCAATCAGAGGCAACGATCGAGTCGTCTAGCAGCAGACGACACGATACGAGGACACATGGAACGGTCCGGGTTCGAGTCACTCCGAACTCCGACTCCGACTCCGACTACGAGTGGCTTCAGTGAACTGCAGGATGCCGCCGTGATCGTGTGCCGTCTGTATCTTTCGGTCGATCGGTCAGGTACATCACGTGTCTGTCTCGTTAATCGAGGATTCCGCAGGACAACGAAAACGCGTCGACACGACTCCATTCACCGAGGACCGAAGAAACCGCAGGACTTGGCATCCAGCGAAGCCAAAAGTTCAGTTTTGTGTCGGGGGTGCGATAGATGCATCCTTGAGTTCTGACATCGGGGCATATACATATGTCCGTTGGTGGTACGTAGACGCAAGTTCGAATCGTTCGATAAATATACGTAACAGTGCGGCGAGATTCGCGAGTGGCAAAATAGATTCGGTTTTTCCATCAACGGAAAAATGAACTAAAGGATAAAGGTGAAAGGATGGGTGTTATCTGACCCATTGACCCAAGGAACGCATGGCCAATACAACCGCATTGCTCGCTCGCGAGTCCCGAGCGGCGACACTCTTTCGATCGGAACAATGCGGTGGTTGTGCAAGATTCGTGACTCGCTATGCAAAAATTAACGTGGCTAGAATCACGACCTTGCCCTTTCCGGAAACGACGTTAATTTCACCAATCGAAAGGATGCTCGCATGGCATAGTTCTTCGTATGCGCTCATGCAGTTTTGCGTGTGGTTGTTTGGTAGGCGGTGTTTGAAAAGTTCTTTTCGTTTTAATCTTTTTTCCGGGAACGAAACTATCCGGCTGTTCGTATTTGTTTTGGAATTGTTTTCACACGAATCGATTGCAATACGAGTACAGGTCATATCAAATTAAAACCGTGCAACTAATCGCACGTTATCGCGACATTCGTTTGTGACCGTATCATTGAAATATTCAACTTATCGGAAGTAGTTATCCCGGAAGTAATCGCGCACCTATTCTACTATCGCGTGTAACGATGTGTGTACGTCGGGAAAAGATCCATAGGTTTGAAAGAATGCTTTCAAAGTGTTACACGTAATGTTTTGTAATGACCCTGAAAACTTGACTGAACAATCAATTATAGTAGATGCGAGCGCATAAGAGGGAAACTCAACGCAGGTATGGTAATGATATCTGATCGATGGAATCGATCCCTGATGGCCAGTTCCAGCCGGTATTATTCTTTCAGTAAATTCAAATTATTAAAATTAACTCTCTACGGGCCTGTATAACTTACAGGTCACATGCTGATATATCGGGATTTTACCAAATAATTTCAGTTTTTTCACAAGAAGACGTATACGTCTTAATTATGTAATGTCTCTGAAATAACCAATAACAATATTGATGGCGGTTAGCAGCATCATCAACTTGAAATATCAAAGTAAATGTCTTGCAAGTTGTCTGCGAATAGAAACCAACGGAACAAAATTCGGCCCATAGAGGGTTAAGTTTCGGTTACGATCGGATCTAGAGGTTGATGTCATACTGTCGAATAGAGATGCCGCGAATTGATATACTAAGGCGTAAATTTCGAAATGTTTTACAGTTCGACATGAGTACAGAAGGAAGACTGTCCATCGGGAGAAGATGACACCGCGACGGCACGTATTCGCGGCGATTCGTCGAGTGCTATTGGTCGCCGGTGTGATAACGTTGCTGGTGCTGGCTCTGTCGAACCAGGATGCTGGCAATAGCGTGCAGCAAGGCCTTTTGTTGGAGGTGAGTGCGCAATCTTTTATCCGCGCGCGGCAAGTGGAAGAGGAGATGCACGGAAGGATAGCGGAGATCTCTTTTGTTTCTAAGAGGAGACTCGTTCTATGTTCTATGTTCTATGTTTTATGTTCTTTGACCAGGTCACGTCACATCGATTTGCCTACTTTCCTTCTTCCTCAGGCTCACTTCTTTCGATTATTTCGAATTTCCTATAAGTTCGAAGTTTTCCACTTTGTTTCAACCGTTACACGCGTCGCGACGTCGCGTCGAAAGAAATTGGCAGATTTTGAAAGACCAGTGTACCAGTACCGTAAGATTTCCTTCCAAAGAACAATTACTCCCGGTAGCCCGCAGAAGAATACTATCGTTCCAGTTAGAGTGGATGTAGGTAGGGTGAAACGCGCCTACGTGAGAGAGAGAGAGAGAGAGAGAGAGAGAGAGAGAGAGAGAGAGAGAGACAGAGAGAGAGAGAAAAGGGCCTTTGTCCGAAACGCTGCTCCGCGTCGCATCGCGAATTTGTATCGGCGCAGTGGCACGTAGTTTTCCGGAGCGTAGTTCGTCGTAGCTTGCGACGGAAGATGTTTAACTTTTTAAGTACTGTACGCCACTATAGCGGCATCCGTGGAAAGCATCAGTTTGAACGGTACTATAGTGACATTCGTGAATATGATTTTGGGCGGTATTACACGTTGTTTACTTTTCTTTCTCATTTGGCTCGCCTAACCCGCGTTCCTTGACACCTAAGCTGTCATTGAAAAGTACACGTGTCAGTACCTTAACCTCTCAAGCACGGCGCGCTTGTCCACAACTGAGTCTCCCAGGGACGGTGCGCCTAGCCGCGAATAGCACAAAAGCCGCTATAGTGGCGTTACCGTTCAAGCTGATGCTTTCCACGGACGCCGCCATAGTGGCGTACAGAGTGCTTAAGAGGTTAAAAAGTTAAGCTCCATAACGCAAAACGCACGGTGTTTCGTCTCGAAAATGACGGCTTACAATTTCAATCGGACACGGTGAAATTCAAATGTTTCAAATAAGCTCACGATGCTGGGTAAACGCGTGTACGGCTTACGTATGTGCAATGGTTGTTGAAGTACGGGAAACCGGTAGTTTTTGTTTTTCTCGATAGAAGAGCGAACGTCAATAGAGAGAAGAAACGAGACGACAAGTCGTACGCGTATCGATGAAAGATCGATCTTTGCCACGCCGGGTGGCAGTAATTGCTCGGATCAAGGGGGTAGCTAGTAAGCATCGTTTTGCATGCTTAAAGGGGCCGTATCGGGCGAGCGCGGTCGTGGTCGTGTACGATGTACGATCGCGTGCCGCATTGCGCCTGGAACTCTGCCAATCTATGTTCGCATCTCTTTACGTAAGGCGATCGTTCCACGATCTAGCTATACCCGTCACCGCGATGCGAACCTTCCTTCTTCTCGGAACCGCTTAATTACAATCATCATTAAACAGAGTTGCCGTTGGCGTTGCAACGATTTTATTTCATTTCTCGATCGTTAAGGGCAAAAGGGCATTGGGTCCTCGAAATTCAAGACTTACGGGAACAACGTTTCTCGAGGATTACCGTTTTGCTAGAATTCTGGGCGAAACAAAACCGGTATGGTGACCGGTCAATTTTTAGCTGAAGTTCTTTCTGCGATATAAACTCAAAGTTTTCGTATTCTTTCTCGCTCGAGAAAGAAACAGTTCGATTAGATCGTTGAGCGTCTCGAGCAGCGCGTTAAGGCGCAAGTGGGACAACCGCACAGGGTGGAAGTGTACACGTTTCTCGTTTTCGATGCGTATGTTTACGTGGTGCGAAGCCAACCAACAATTACCAGTCGTGCTTAAGGGAAATAAACGATTCGGAGCTCGTAATCGTGGGAAGAGGTTTGCAGGCTTCCAGCCGATTAACCGAAGCTTCGGATTTCAAAGCTTTCCCCGTTGCACCGGAGCGACTTTCTTATCGGACAGCTAACAACACACGACACGCGCTCCGACCTTCTGCACAACTGACAAGGTTAATTCAATTTCCTAATTTCTCCGCAGAGTCGACATACCCGACTGTCGGCAAATCGGAAACGCGCGCTTGTGCTAGCAAACTCCGGTTAGACCCCACCCTTTCTCTGTCATAACTTTGCATCGCCTGAAATGTTCCAGTTCGAAAAGATTATCACAAAACGATGGCACGGGAAGACGGTACAATCGATTCTACCCTAACCTGAACCAGGGGATTTTCGGTGTACAGTAGTTTGATCCCTTTCCACTTCCGATTCTATTTCTAAAAACGGACCATGGCCAGGTTACAGTGGCGTCGCGATAGCCGGCCGGCCGGAAACACTGAATGCAGAAGCAACGGCTTCCGTTTATTGATTTCCGCCTAGAAACTGACAATGAATACCGACAGCGCCGAGGTTGACGCCGACGCCGACGCCGACGCCGACAATGTGGGCCATACGGCTGGCGTAGGATGCTTTGCGTCTTCACTTTGCCCACGTGCACCGCCGTCCAAGAAAACTCTGTTTTTTAAACAGCTCGATAGCCCATTATGAAGTCATTTCGCAATACACCAGTTAATTCTCGGTATATGTCAGTAACACGAGTCTTGTCAGCGTCGTGTATCGTTCGGGAGACATACACGAGCCGTGTTGTGTTTACACCCTTCACGGGGTATACCACGCGGTAGTGGGGATAATTCCACGACGTTTATCATGCTGGTATTGTTGACATATATAGAGAAATCACTGTATCTATGCCCCGAACGTTTCATCGAAGAAATCAATCCATGTTTTTTGATACAAAAGTAGAGTTGAACAGGATTTCGAATCCTTATTGTTCGATAGATTTTCACCAACGATCTTTCGGTGAACGTAACGCAGAAAGAAAAATACCACTGTGGTATATTCACTTTGTACCGCGGTGCTGTGAATGTTTGATTCATTTCGCACCTGTCTGCAACGACGTATAATAAAACCTGAATGCGTTGAGACGTCCGTGTCAACAAACAAACATTATATAACACCGTAGCGTTATTACGCAGTATTCCGTGCTATTATGTTGTATAACTTCCTTCCACTGCCATTTTATCTTGTTTGAGAATAGTTCGCGGTCATTCGAATTGGACCAACAATTTTCCAAATAAACGCTGCCGCGACATTGTGTAGTTCGCGTGATTCGCAAAAAATTTATTTACATTATTCTTCGAGTCTTAACACGATTGCTTGCCTGGTTAATTGAAACTCGTGTTTTCTCTTCGCGGGTATTACACTCGAGGTTTCTAGCTATTTGCACATGCAACCAGTGAAATCGATGCCCGTCGATGTCGATTATGCTATATGTATACGCCTATTAAATGTTTTCCCTTACATGGTGAAATCAGTATCCGCGCGGTTGCATCATTTTTTTTCTTTTTTTTTTTTTGTTGATAAATCATCCTCGTGCTTCTTATAGATGCCATCGATATTTTTCTCCTAGATAAAAAAATCCATGAAACATTCATTGCAAAGTAGATTGTTGACCAACGATGTTATCGGGATCAGATTCACAACGCTGCAGTGACCTCTGTTAGCGTGTATGTATGTATGTATGTATGTATTTAAAAGAAAAGAATTTGCTTGTATGTTCTTAGGAAGACTCCAACCTGACCCCAGAAGAGAGGCTAATGGAAGAAGCAACAAATGCTGAAACCGAGCGGCGTTTAGCCGTCAGGAGGAAATTTTTGACCGAGAGATGCGCGGAGGAGGGTTTGGACCGACCTGGAAACGATTCCCTTCACAGACCCAATGCCTGGGAGTTCCTTGTAAATAAAGAGTACCATTTGATATGGTGCAACGTCTTCAAGGCAGCATCGACGTCGTGGATGTACAATTTTAATTTACTTGCTGGGTACGGTTTTAGATATTCGAACGGCTGAAACTGTTTTCTTTTTTCAGTCCCATTTAATATTGTCTTTGTTTTTCAGATACAGTCCACAGTTCTTAAAGGCCTCGAAGGCTGTACCAGTTTCTCTGGCAAGACAGAAATATCCTAGATACACGGCAGAAGAATTGAACAAGTTCCTAAACGACAGTACCAGTTTCCTGATAGTCAGGCACCCCTTCGAAAGATTGCTTAGCGCTTACAGAGATAAACTGGAGCACAGTTTGCCGCACACGTTTCATAGCAATCTGGGAGCTCATATCGTCTGGCACTACAGATCAAGGGTAAACGTACCGCGCATACTTCCGAGAAAATTTGTCGCATATGTAATAAATGCATTCTTATTGTTATTTCTCTTGTTTTCAACTCAAAATCAGGATCCAAAAACAAATGGACGACACGGTCCGAGGTACCCATTGTTCGAGGAATTTGTAAGATGGTTGTTATGCCAATGGAGAGCCGGTAATGAGCTGGATATGCATTGGACACCAGTCGTAAACTTTTGTACACCATGTCAAGTACGATTCGATGTGATAGCGAAATTTGAAACGCTTCATGTAAGCATTCTTTGGTCGATCGATCATAATTATAAATAGATTTAAGTAATATCTTGCTAAGACTTTGGTACACATGTTTTGTAAAGGAAGATCAAGATTACCTGATAAAACAAGCTCACGTAGGACACATTATTAAGCCAGAATGGAAGAACCCGACGAGAGGTGTTCAAACAAAGGATGTAATCAAGAATTACTTCGCTCAATTGTCTAAATCACAGATCAACGATCTGTACGAGATGTTTAGGTGAGTTGCAATTTAAGATTTAAATAAAAACTCTGAACACCTTGGTAACGGCTTTGATAACATGAAGTGAGCCTCGAGATAAGTAAAGTCGTAAATTCATTACTATACCAAAATGTACCAACTCTTCTAGATTAATAAGAGCCGTCGTTTATGCATGTAATTTATACATATGTGTAATTTCAGGTACGATTTTGTACTCTTCGATTATTCCCCTGACGACTATATTGCACTTGGGACAGACGAAAACACAGAACTGATTTGTAAAAAGTAATGCCGGCTGTCTGGTGCATCGGAATCAAGCGCATCCACGTTCAAACGTTTCGTTCTTTTTCATCGTATCTGCAGTGACACGCATCAAGTCGGTTACAACGAACGTATTAGATAGAAAGTAATGGTTACCAATGAATTAATTCGAATTAAGATCGGTGCGCCGAACGCGTGAATTATTTGCTAAGATAAGGAACATAGAGTCAGCTTTTCGAGTTGACGTTACCTATACAAGCACTGTTATTGTATGAACTTTTTTGATAATTGACAAATAACAAACTTGTTACGGTCTATTAAAAATGTTAGGCTCGATGAGAACTATGAATATTTGTAAATTGTCAAGATACGATTTCAGAACATTTTTAAACTGACTTCACACACGCATAGTAAAATTACAGCGTTGCTTACATGATTGACCTTGAAAGCATAGATGACCTTAATATATTTCATTTTTTCCCGTTACAAGTCGAGCAACACTTGCATTCCAATGCATTCTGTCATATTTCCTTCGTTTTGCAAATTTAAGAAATGCTTATGCTTATAGTTATTTTCTTTTCTTTACTTTTAGTATAAAGACAAAATCAATTGATAAGAAAGAAAACAAATCGATTTTATTTTTTAATAGTCAGAAACTACGAGTTTATATTTTTGTTAAATCTTTGCCTGTGTGTCTGTGTATATGTATATACACATATATCACTATAAGAATTTTTACAATAGTTATTATGTTCAATGTTAAGATGGTAATAGTACTGCCTAGAACAAATGTAGCATAGTAGTAAGGTGTATCAAATTATACTTCCAGTTGCTACATGCAGAAATATATGTATAATACAACTCAATTTTTCTAATGTTTGTTCTTGCTTTCGAGCAATCTATTGGTTGCTATAGACTTATAGTTTTGATCTTGTTACAGAACTCGATAGAAATGTTCTGCTATTAATAGTACTTAAATCTATGAAGAAATATTTCTCAAGAAAATCAATATTTTCAATGTTATAAGGTCTTATGTAAATAAAAACAAAATTTTTTGTAAAGTGAATACACATGAAACAAACATTGCATGGAAGACTTTGATCCTTTATAATTTTATAAGTGGTTAGTACAAAATGACAATAATTATTTTGAGAAATAAAAGCATTTAAAAGGAGCAGTCTATATAGAAGATTAATTTTACTTATAGAAAGCGCTTACTTTGTTACAATTAAATTTAAGTATTTAGTCCAGAAGAAGCATCAATACATTTTCCTCTTTTAAAAACTTCTCTTATAAAACAACACATGTATGTATAAATTTGTAATTGCATAGTTACTATAATGTACTTACTGCGTTGAAGTATTTTGCAGAACTATACCAATGATCCATTTATCCCAAAGAACGCGTTTCCAGCTATTTTGTACAATTAAAATTTGACAGAGCTTCCCAATACTTCGTTTCTTTTTTTTTTCCACAATTGGTTGCCCATCGATGGTATACAACTACAACATGTAGATAGTACTCTGAATGTATTAAACTGTAACAAAATGATTATTTATTTTTCATTGTTATTACGATCAAGTAACTCACGTCACTGTCCGAATCTGAGGTTATATTTTCTCCGTACAGAGCATGATCCCGTAACTGTTTTAGAATTCGTCTTGTAGTATCTTGGATTTCTTTGATATCGTTAGTTGTTTTTTCAATACGAGCTTGCACATCAGAAAACTGTTTCATTAAATGCTCTTCCACGGGGTTGCTTTCCGATGTTTGTATCGGTAACTCCTCGTCGCTGAGAGCAAACATATCATCTTCGAAAGTATCCATCTTATTGCCAGCGATTAGCAACACTTTGATAAATTCAATGCAGAACAGCAATATTATGACGCATTTGATAATACTTCGGTACGACAGTACCAATCTTATTTATAAATGATCTTTCCATTGGAAATGATTTTACACGTTGTTATATAGGAATACCTATTTTCCAAACATGATAAACAAAACGGACTACAAGATCGTAAATTATCGCTAAACATCTACTAGTAAATTAAAAATTAGGATAAAGCACATTAGCGATGACAGCACATATGATCAGAGAGAGTATGAGAGTGCTCCTGCTCACATCTGGAATTTCGGTGCCTCCAGTATAGTGCTGCCTCCACACCAACTTTTGATTTGACCAATCACCTAATGTATTTTTTTATCTCACTTCCTTGGGGCTCTAGTGCTCTCAAGTGCTCTACAGCACTCTAGAGTGTAAATTTAACAATTTAATTAAGTTATTCTGTATCTTGAATTCCATAATTTATTTTTACTAAATAATTGATGGCAAGATGGTCAAGCGAGTGCTTGTTGATATCACTACCAAAAGAAATTGTTATATACATTAAACAGCCATAAATAACAAATTTATCAATAATTACTATCACAGCGATCGAAAATCTAGCGAAGTTAGTTGGGGTGGGGAAGTTGCGCACTCCGCACCGCGCACCTGTTCCCGGCAGTCGCGCTCGGTCCGTCAGTCGAGGTGCGCGATTTAAAGTGAGCGGAAGTGCTGCGGGACCACGAGGGTGAACGACCTTGGAGTTGACAGGTGGTTCTCCAGAACTGCCCTGGCCGACCCTGAACTACTCCCGCCTACCTTTGAGTGGACCAGGGATTCTCCTGAGCTGCAGTGGACATCACTGGCCTATCTTGGTCCACCTTAAGCTGCCTCGAGGTCGGCCAACGATTCCTGGAAGCTGTCAACGGTCACCTTGGTCAACTTTCAGCAGCTCTATGTAATTACCCAAACAAATATACATTTTCTGTTTTGCAATACATGTTCATTTAACGAACACCGCCAATTATTATTTCTGTATTTTTAATTCGAATTCGCGTCGGAATAAATAAACTGGTATTCCGAAATTATATTATATTGTATTTTTGACATAAAATCGGTATTCTGAAATTATATTATATTCTATTTTTGACATAAAATTTTTATTATGAAATTATATTATATTATATTTTTAAAATAAAATTGGATTCCTCCGATCGGAGGTCCCTCAGGGACTCACTCACGGATGGGGCCGTGGGTGAGTACGGGTATTGGCAAACCCGGGGCTGCCCGAAGCGCCAATTCAGTAGTTTGAAGTTCTGACTTCAACTACTGTTGTTGATTTCTTGTGAACTTTTCTTTCTGTGGAAAAGTGATCTGTTCCATTTAGCGATCTGTGAAATTTAGTTTGTAAGATTGTAAATCGTCATTGTAAGAAAGGGAGTTAGAAGGAAGCGTATTGAATTCCTTCTGGCTTCCTTTCGGGTCTCTTGAGCAGCAACCTCCTCGCGGTGAGACCTGGGCAATCGGTATTATTCTCTGTTTGTAAGATCTTCTAATATTTTACAAATAGAGAATAATATCGAGCTAATAGCTGCTCGTTTATAATTTGCGATGAGATAGTAAAATAGAATTTAAAACTTACTAATAATAAAAACTTGTGTATTTAATTGAATTCTGTCTGAATTTATTTTCTTTGTTTTCCCCTGGTCAACCCTTAGCTTCTTGGTCAGCTCCTAATTATTAATCGAAACAAAGTTTCTGTTTCTGATTCCCTTGTCATTCAATGAACATCAACTTTTTTTCTGAATTTCCAATTAAACTTTGCTTCTGAACTTTTCAAAAGTTCCTATTCTTAAAATTGATATGTTTTGCTTGAAATTGGTATTCCTCCGGTGGGAGGTCCCCCAGGGGCTCAGGGTGAGTACGTGTATTTGCGAACCCAGGGCACCCCGAAGCGCCTTTAGGTCGATGCGTTCCTATTTTAGTTAGTAGTTTGAAGTTCTGACTTCTACATGATAACAAATGTAGTAGAAATCCGAAAATTTTCCGAAAATTTCGGATATTGAACTTTGTATTAGGAAAATATGATATCGACGAAGGTGGCACGCAATTCAGTAGTATCAGTCAATGACAAGTCAGACCGTTAAAACTTTCCGAAATTTTTCGAAAATCGAATTTTCTTTCTATTAGGAGAATATTGTAAGAGGTGGCACGGAAATTCGAAATTCAGTAGTATAATACAACGACAAGTCGGACAGACGGGAAAAATTGAGGGTTCAATAATTAAATAGGTAGATACGTCTCTTCATTACATTGTTTTTATTTAGTTATTGTTTATATAAATGTTTACATGTAATATAGGATAGGATGTGACTTAGAAAGATCTGAAATTTCCGTGTTAATTTCGCTAATGAGCTAGATGTTGGTAATGCGATCTGTATAAATGAATAAAGTAAAAAAATTAAATTTTTCGAAATTTCGAGTTTCATGGTATAAGGGACTTTGTATTTCAATAAATACCATTTGAAATAATAAAGTATTTAGCAAATAAGTTATTTGAAAATAATTTATTTTTTAATTAATGTTAAAATGTCGTGATTATTTCAATTTCTGCCCATTTTTAGTAAAAAGTATAACAATCTAGAAAGGTTCGTACGAGTGCAATAACATATTATTAACGTTTATGTAAATAATGAGAATTTAATGGCAACATAACATATACAATGTAAGTTACATCTATTTTTCGTAGGAGCTATCCTTTTCTGATGTTCTGTGTCTTTTTTTCTACACATTCACTCACATTCTTTCTTTCTCTTTCTGAATTTCTCCCTCTCTTTAGTAGCATACATACAAATTTCAATGTTACAAAAAGATTAACGTTTCTCCCTTTTTTCCTATTTTCTGAAATAGGAAATTTAACTCTTTCACCACAACTGCTGTTTTCTAAGAATTTTACATGGCCCTCCTTTTTCGCTGCACGATGAAAACGCAGTTGATTTCTACGTCACGTAGGAGTGTATAGCACTACCGTGCAAAAATGTCTTGTCCATAAACTTAGAGACCCTGTCACTTACATTCCCTTGAAACTTTACGACTTTGACTGTGTACACTACCGCTCAAAAATATATGGTTCATTCAAACATTCATAGTTCGAAAAAAGAAATAAAATTATCACTTCTCTTCAATCACATGGCCTCAGTTTCAAATATATGAAACCTCAAATAAATCAATTCATATTTTGTTCATTCAAAAGAACCAGGTTCGCTATTAATCAAACAAGTGATCCAATAGTTTTGAGTGGTATTGTATATGAGAACATTGATTAATATCAAGAATAGCTAACTTAAAATAAACAAAAAATGAAAAAAAGAAAAGATTTAAAAAAATATACCCATATAAGGGTCAATTTTCTAATTAGTTAATTAATTAATTAGGAGTGTCGGTTACTCTGGAACAACTTAATATAATAATTAGTACACGGATTTTGTTTCCGGAATTATACGCATTTTACTACTATACATTATATAATATACAAGAAATTAGTATAAATAAATATATATGTATATATATGCATATATAATGCATATATGCATATATAATATAACTTCAATCTCCTTGATTTAATTATTCGTTCTAGGCGTAATTTTAAAAGTCACCAACTGAATGATTAGCAAATCCGCATGTTGAAATTTTATAAATCCTGAATTATAATGGCTCTATTATTCTTTAAATGTTACTTACAACTAATATTATATTTTTTATTTTAGAACATAAACTTTATTCGTAAAATAAAATGAACGATTCGCTAAAAAGATTATTAAGAATTGTCTTATCCTAGTTTAAACTCGTTTCGTCTTAAAAATTTTCCTTCAAGCCTTTCGGTGTCGTAATCTGAATGCTTAGCACACAACCTGTGCGAAAATTTTGTGGTTATATTCGTTGACATAGCCATTAAATGTCTAAGGGAGCTCATTATACAAATCTCATTGTTACTTCGCGGCACCGAAGTGATTAAGGTAATTTTAAAAGAATACAGTAATCATTTTTCCTTGTTCTCGCTTCAGTTTTTTAACACAGACAGACAGGACCACTTCCATAATGGTATGAATGCAGTTACACGAATATTATGCGTTAACAATTCATAGAAAGCTCCTCGCAGTTCGTTCGATAAACAATTAATAGGAAATATATTTATTATACACAGTGGACAGACTAGACCAGGTCGAGATGTCTTGTTGCGATTGCTTTTCAATTTCTGTAGACGATATATTCCACTCGAACGTCTTTTAAAGCCATGGGATTCTGAATCCATTTTCAAGGCTCTTTTACAGTTATATGTTGAGAATGAATGACAGTAAAAAACTATAAAATACGGTCATGCTTTCGATACAGTCTCCACCGTTTACCGTATAGTTTCGTGTACTGTTGTAATTACATAGTAAACGATAGTGCAGTTGTGTGTAACTTATTACAAACGTACGCCGAACTTTACACAATAGATTATAAATAAATGATGAAAATATCATGTGACACTTGGTCACGAACTTAAGATTACGTATCGGTGTGTATAAGATGATGACCATGTTTCACTGTTTGTTTTCATTACAATATAACAATATAACGAATATTTCATTAGAATGTATTAATTTAGATAAATACAATATCTATGGAATTAATATCGTGTAGCAATAAATCACAAATTAAAATAATGATAATACCAAAAATCCGGCCAAATAAACGATTAATAAAGCAAATTGCCTTCCAATAATAGTATTTTTAATCACCTTGACATGAACGTGTTTATGCAATATGCTTACACGATAAGTTTCGAATGCAAAACTTCCATCAAAAGCCCAATATCTTTGGCTACTTCGGGTATGTTTATTTAAATAATTATAATATAGTAATATTGTACAGCTTCAGTTAGAGTACAGGATGAATTTGAAACATACAACATCCTTTACGGCATATGCTGCCCATTGGGTGGAGCATACTGTGATTGCTGGCTTACCGAAGATCCTGTTGGTCCTGATGGACCATAAGGCACCGGCATAGAACCAGTTTGAGGTGGAAACCTGTTGCACATGTTATAAAACATTAATTTATTTATTTGTATAAACTCAATAACTTTTACTGTATTAAAAGTATGGAAATTTAACGATTTTTTAGAAGAAGAATATTAACATAACACAATCTTTGACCTGTCTGTCCAATCTAGACGATTCATATTGATATTTCATCGTTTATTGCAATTACTTACAAAAATAACATAAAATTGGAAACAAATTGTACTGACTGTGAAAAGTTATGATTTTTGGTTTGAATACAATTAATGAGAAAACTTGGTTAAAACAAATATCTGATACAATATTTAAATTAATACATACCCTTGATGGGAGTAAGGAAGGCTAGTTTGCTCTAGTACTGGTGGACCCTGCGGATGACCTGGAGGATGCTGATGTGGACCAGATTGCACGTGTCCAAAATGTTGAGGTAATGTCATGTTTGGCATACTTGTAGGTCCCATATATTCATTTGTTGGGATGTTGGTACTATATGGTCCTAACGGACTACTTCCCGGGAAAGAAGATGGATGAGGGGGAGCTACTCCATTATATATCTGTTGATTTTGCGGTTTTAAATATTACAATTATGCAAATTACAATTTTCATAAAAAAAAAGAACAAATAGAAAATACTTACATGTGGAGGTGGTGGTCCATGATTCTGGAATTGATAGGGACTCATATGTGGTGGCATCTTAGGGAGAGTATAATTAGATGGTGTTGGTGGTGGAGGTTCTCGCATCAGTGTATGATATAAATTAAGAGCATCTACTAAATCAGAACTGAGCTGGGTTAGTTGTGCATGCCTCCTATCCACCTTTTCTAATGCTGCATCTATTAACGGTCCCATCGCAGTGACTTGTTCTACAAAATATTGCTAGTTGTAATCAACTAATAAGATATACAATATATAATTTATATATATTTATAAACAAAATTACAATCTGTTATTAAATTGAACAGAAATTACCTTCTAATTCTAGCATTTCTTGTGGATCAGAATTATCACACTGAGGATCAGCTTCGTGTAACAGATGTAGAAGCTTATCCATTTTTCCTTCGTCTATTTCAACCTCGATCACTTCTGGCTCTCTCTTTACAGTTTTCACTTCAACTTCTTCAGCAAAATGAACCATTTTTTTATTATTTTGCTCTAACTCTGTTATATTAAACCCGTGTATAGTATTCCGTTATCAAGTAAATGCAATTTAAGGTGTAATGAAACTTACTTGTAAATTGTTCAGGCTCGACAGATAAGTCTGCAGTAACAAAATTAGAAGGAAAAAGGCCTACTCCTGTATAATTACTGCCTTTCCACCAATTTGGATCAGAATCATCCAAAAGGTTAACTAAAATTCAGTTGATAACAATAACTTTATTATTCTGTTACATATGCATCGTAAATGTTTTCTTTAGCTGTAATCGAGGTACAGTCCCTTTGAAAAAATAAGATTAAAAAGAATTGTTAATTCATACTTATTTCTCCTGCGAAAAATGTTAATTCATTATTTTCTGCAGCCTCAAAATCATACAGTGCACGGACCTTCCTGCCTTCGGAGTTGCTGGAAGTACCAAGCGCTGTGTTTACACTTGGGTATAAACTCGTACTCTTTTTAGATGACGGAGAACTGTGTGAAGAAGATGCTTGATTATGGGCTTTACTATCTTTGAGTGAAAGTTCAATAGCTAAAAACAATAGAGAAATAACATAATTTGTAGGATTTTATAAAATAAAAATAAAGGATATTACGAATATGTATATGAATATACCTTTTGCAATGTCTTCTTCTTCCTGTGAATTTGATACTACATTTGGATCTTTGCTCAGTACGCTTGTACGTTTAGGCTATAAGATCACAGTAAATTTATATATAAACTTTATAATTATATTTTGATATAAGTAAATAATCTATCAGCTACAATGTAACATTCTGCGAAAATATTTTCATTTAGTTCCGTAAAATAATTATATGTTCAACACATAGTTAGAGGAAACACGAAAGACACTATCTTGATATTTGTTATTCAAATCGAGATAGAGTGTATATGTGTAAGTTTTATGATAAAGGAGTTAATAAAAGATAAGTCTTACCGTATCGGAAATAATAGTAAAATCATGACCTTCGTTTTTCAATTTGTTGTACAAACTTGGTATTAAATTTAATTGAGGATCATTTTTAAAATCGCCTTCAGCCCATTTTTTCAATAGCCCTTTCATTCTTTCTGCAATTTTTGGTTGGGCATGGTTCACGAGTTTTCTCATATCATTTTCAAAGTCTCTTGATGCAATTTCCAGATGAAACGTTTTCCCACAATTACTGACACACGCATCCAGCAACTAAATATACATCATTAAAGATGTAAGAGAATTGTATAGTTTTGAAACATTAAAATGGTTGTGTTCGATCTGCCAAACTATTGGTAATACGAATAACATTAACAAAATTAAGCATATGTAGCTTCAAAAAAATGAACAGAACATGTATCACAAGAAATTTTAAGAGTTAAATATTTTAAGCTCGTCACAGAAATTTGTATACAAATTAGTTCGGCAGTTACTTTGTTTTAAATCATACAAATAAACGATCTATATTTTAAAAGGTATACTAACTGTTAATGCTTGCATAACAATATGTGGATCTGGAGAATACAGTCTCTTAACAATGGATCTTAAACAATCTTTTGCATTTTGCGTAGAAGTTCCTACTTTATCGCAAATGTCCATTATTTTTCCCCATTCCTCTGTGGTATTCTTCTCGCTGGTTGCTTTTTCTGCCACAAAAAAATTTTGATAAAAAGAATTACAATATGCAAAGGAAAATGTACTTAGACTTAAGTAAAAATCCTTAATAATTAAATCGCTTTGCAACATAGTTTACATACTTATAAGGCTCTATAATTAATCAAATCAAAATTCTAACAATAACGTATCATTAAAAATATTCGCGAAATTGTTGCTAAATTAATCGTTATGTTAATAATATTTTGGAACTAACAGAGTGCCATGGATTAAACAATAAAACATTGAGCTTTTTATCAGAATAAAACAACGTCAAATTGAAGAATTGTAACATTTAAATCACCATATAATATAGGTTTTTATAAATAACTTTATAGAAATTACTCATACACTTGATCAATGAGATGCAAGACAGTGAGTAAACTAATTCAGAAAATCTGGTGTCTTAATTGGAGGTCAAATGTCAACAACCGCTTAATGTGTCTATCAAACGTGGAATTCCTATGCCTCAGAAATAAAAATGATTGAGCCAGAACATAGATAAACAGAATCGAACGAATGGGTGACGAAATACTCATTTCCATAGCGAAAGATCGAGTTTCTCGGAATAATGGTTCTAAGTGAATTAAGGCTAGGGAGGACGTATACCACTCACCGACGTCAGCGTCGAAAGGCGAGGAATTCTGGAAAAGCCCCATTTTATCGGATTTACTCGACGAAACAAATACGTCCAGCAATTACGTCCGTTACACGCTGTCACGGAATCGCGTTGCGTTTTTCTCTGCACATCCAGCTGATATTTACTTACAAACGCGATACCGAATGACTAATAACATTCTAATCTACCATCGAGGGACATCTTTCTTTCGATCTGCCAAAAAACCTCGATACTATCGAATCGTCTCGAGCGTAATGTCAACTTCGACGTAAAACCATACAAATTGTAGAGTTGGTGTACGCATCGAATGAGTCAATGACAGAATTAGGCGGAAATTTTACATGTTTCGAGTTTGAAACAATGGAAATGATTCAGAGCTGTTAAAAATTTGGACAAGTTGTGTCTTTCCTGAGGGGACATTGAAATGAACATCGACAATCGATACATCGTATCATACTACGAAATCGTAACACTGCCATCTGGTGGCTGCGCTTAAAATTACGATTTGGGACATTGCGCTATCCAATGATGGTAAAACAGATAGATTTATAAATTGTAATTATAAAGGTAATTCATACCACCGACGAGATATATTTAAAGACTGCCAGCACCGACGAGATATATTTAAAGACTGCCAGCACCGACGAGGTATATTTAAAGACTGCCAGCCTTACGGAAGAACGTGTCTCACGAAAAATACGGTGTCTTCTACCGCCCTCTAGAATAGATTTTGGCTGGAGTAAGAAACAGAAGGCCAACTACGGTATTTCGTCGGTGCAGAAGACCACTAAGGAAATTCTCGTCGGCGAGAAGGTGAATCATCACGGAACCATATTGATTATTTATTACATTCTCCGACGAACGTATTCGAATTAAAAAGATATTTTTTTTAATGTTGCTTTTTAAGACGTAAAATATTAAAAGTAAAACTAATATCAAGGACAAAAAATTCCTAGAAATATTGTACGTAAGAAAGTATTAAAGCAAAATTTAGAGATAGCACAATTTGTAATTTACAAATATTTCATAAACAAGCATTATTTCCACCAACTATTACTATATTTGTTAACACTAAATAAAAGATTCGTCTTAACATCCGCTACAACAATATGTAATAAAAAATACTTAGTTATATATTTACTTAAAAAATTGGAAATTGCTTGTTATAATGCATGATTTGAAATTATTCTATTTGTAATAAATAAAGTAAGACAAGACAAGTAGATCAAGAATATAAAGTATCTGCAGGGGAAAACTTAAATTGCTTCGAAATTCTTGTAAAAAACAATTAGTTAAGCAATTATCTTCATACTTTGTTATGTCGGAGAAGCATTCTAATTTGTCTTGATTTCAAAATTTCGTGCGAATCGTTCGATTCGGACCAATTGCGATAATCGAATAGTGAGATGCGCGCGCAGGCTTCCTGAGCAGCCATTAGTCTTCCTTGGCGCTCAGGAGAACTTAGAAACTATGTAAGAGAGCACATTATTTAGTTTGTTTAAATAACTAAAGTACGCCTAGTCATCAGATAGTGGCAGAAAACGAAAGTCGAGCTCATTAGAACTCGGGAACAATAGTTTCTGCCAGAGTTTCGGCATTTTATTCCGAAATACGTGAGTTTAAAATTTGACTTCTCTGCTCCTTCTCGGGACACAATATTTCATATTGTTTTATACCGATTTGTTTAGAAATTGTTAATGCATGATTTGAAATTATTCTATTTGTAATAAATAAAGTAAGACAAGACGAATAGTACAAGAATAGAAAGTATTTGCAGGGGAAAAACTTTAATTGCTACGAAATCCTCGTAAAAACAATTAGTGCAGTGATTTTTTTGAAAAATTCCTAAATTTTCGGAAATCCCCTCTATTTCGTTTACTTTTTTATTATAATATTCCACTAATGTTCATATTTTCTGAATTTTGATCTTTTTTATTATTTATTGGTAACAGGTATCAATTCGATTTTTTAGGCATACCCTCCAACCACTTGCCAAGGAAGACATACGTTATGCAACAACAACACAAAACAACAATGTGAGTTTCATTAATTATTTACTTATTATTATCCTTATAACTGTGGCTGGAGTAAGAAATAGAAGGCCAGCGATGATATCTCATCAGTGCAGAATACATATTCGAATTCCACAGATTTTTTTTATTGTTGTTTTTAAGATGTAAAACATTAAAAGTAATACTAATATCAAGAATTAAAAATTCCTAGAAATATTGTACGTAAGAAAGTATTAAAGCATAATTTAACGATAGCACAATTTGTAATTTAAAAATATTTCATAAACAAGCATTATTTCCTTACACTTTTTTTTATAGTTAATTGTTCCAAGAATCGATCTGTGGGAACAGAAATATGTTGAAAACCAGGATAACCTTCATTTGACATACTATTTCGAATAATAAATAGTTTGAGAGAGAATTACGTGGATGAATTAATATAACTTTGAATTTAAAAACCTTTTTTGCACGTCATTCGGTAAACCAATTCTTCAAATTGCTCGAGAAAGGTCTGGTCGTTTTGACCAATTTAAAAAAAGTTATACAGCTTTGAAAGGTGTTCGAATAGCTTTGCGAGCCTGTGTATATGGGTTTTTTCTATGTGCGTATGGTTACAGAGTCGGCAAGACGGCAAGGCGGCTATAAGAGAGAATGTAGGCCGGAAATTATTGCGAATAAGTTAAATATAAATTAGTGTATACCTGCGAACAATTTGCAGAAAAACAGTCAATATGTGACAGTGTAAATTTATGGGCGACAAGTGAGAACCTTGATTTAAATATAAGGGAAATAGCATCTAAAATAAAAAAAAAGGCGGCACAGCGACCCTCGTAAACAGGTAAGAACCTGCCTTTGTCACGTAACAATCGACGCCCCTACCCTTTGCGCCGATCCCACTTTTGACGCGTCGCCGATTTTCCGGGAAGCCCCCAATATTCGGGCCTTCGGTCCCCCACCGCCACTCTTACCCTCGCGGCCGCGACTTCAGTTTGATAACGAAAGTGAAAGTGAGTGGTTGTGTGTGACGTGTATCTCCGAACTACCCTCGTCCTTGTCGACCGCGTCGGTTATCAGTGACACATATAAAGGATATATTACGACGCAAGACAAGGACCTTTACATGGTACGTACCGTTTCTATATTTTATCATTCGCTAGAAGTCGATAATTTATCGTAATGTTTATTAAAATTAATACCGTGCTCAAGTGAATTATTTATTTTTAATTTTTAATTTATTTAATTCTAATTTATTCTCGAATCGTGTTGCCTTCTCGCGATAATTTACTGTTGCGTCCTGACGATGAATCAAGTTTGTTTAATTTTGACTTTGTATTCAACTTGGACTATTTATTTTCTATTAATTCGAATGTATTCTTTGACGGCTGGTCGATTGAAATTAATCGAATTTGTTTTTTATCAGTCTTTATCATTCGCTAGAAGTCAAGATTATTTATCGTAATGTTTATTAAAATTAATACCGTGCTCAAGTGAATTATTTATTTTTAATTTTTAATTTATTTAATTCTAATTTATTCTCGAATCGTGTTGCCTTCTCGCGATAATTTACTGTTGCGTCCTGACGATGAATCAAGTTTGTTTAATTTTGACTTTGTATTCAACTTGGACTATTTATTTTCTATTAATTCGGATGTATTCTTTGACGGCTGGACGATTGAAATTAATCGAATTTGTTCTTTATCAGTCTTTATCATTCGCTAGAAGTCAAGATTATTTATCGTAATTTTTGTTAAAATTAATACCGTGCTCAAGTGAATTATTTATTTTTAATTTTTAATTTATTTAATTCTAATTTATTCTCGAATCGTGTTGCCTTCTCGCGATAATTTACTGTTGCGCCCTGACGATGAATCAAGTTTGTTTAATTTTGACTTTGTATTCAACTTGGACTATTTATTTTCTATTAATTCGGATGTATTCTTTGACGGCTGGTCGATTGAAATTAATCGAATTTGTTCTTTATGTTACAGAACCTGAGGGGAAAAATAGGCTTCGATACGAAAAGGATATATCGATAGCCAGGTTCGAGATACGATTTCTTCGAGCAGGAGAGAATATGTGAGTACCAGCAATACATGTTACTAATTAAACTTAGTTATTGAACATTTTATATTATATTTCAATTGTTATTTTTCAAATATATTATTTTCCAAACGTGGTATTTCTCAAATATGGTATCTTTCAGATGTGCTTTTTTTTAATATGGTATTTTTCATTTGTGCTATTTCCAAATGTGCTTTTTTTTAAATTTGCTATTTTTCAAATCTGTTGTTCTTTCCTAATTTTTTTTTTCATGGACTAATGTAAAATTAACATAGAGTTGCGTATAAAAATTCAAGTGCACGGGAGCTTCACATAATATAATATTTATTAAATTATCGTCACGAATAACAATGCACACTGGTCGCGTTTCGAGCAAAAGAGCTCATAGTGAAGTTTTTCGATTATTTAACTCAAATGACAGTAGTTTCCAACGTACTATTTAATCGCGGTTCGACCTTTTTTTAAATACTTTTTTCATGAGTCAATTACGTGAATTATTTGTTGATTCATTTGCATTTTATATATTTGTCGTATGTTTCTAAACGAATTTTAATCTATATATCTCATATTTATATTTTACAGGCTACCTTAACTCGAGGAAAACAACATTCAATATTACGTTAGCCACCCTTGTGATCGATATTTTTAAAAGTTGCATATAGTAGAGAAGTCCGATCGAGACGGTGGAGGTCCGCACCTACTCTTCAAGTAGGGGTGACCTCGCAGCTTAAAGACCGCGGCGCACCATCTCTGGCAGATAATGCCAGCGTTACTAGGCCTCGGTCTATACTTAAAGCGGCCAGCTCGTGGAGTGTATACTCGCGAGTTGGAATCACGTTTTAAGCGAAGGGGCGCATCTGTCCTGGCGTTACGACGTCCAGGCAGGTGGATGGTGTCGCCTCGCGTAAGAATCCGGGGTAGATTCTATGGGCTTGGAAACCCAGTCGCTAGCCGTCTCGTTTCGCCTCTACCGAATTATATAAAATTTGTTCATAATGCACTTTGAATATATTGAAAACAAGGGCAGTAAGACTAACGTAATACAACGCATCGTAGTGCTGTCTTCAAGGGGGAGAGAATGTAAGTATCAAAAGACATATATTTCCAATTAAACTATCTTATTGATGGAATTGTACGAACCATTTTTTAACATCTTGTTCCTTTTTTTGATTCCAGAACGAGTCCAGAACGATTCCAGAACGATTCTTAACGCAGCTTTCGCATCCCCCAACAAGTAGTAAGTGCACAAACAACTGTCTTTTTTATTACTATAATTGATTAGTAGTTGATTTTTTACGAGTATAGTGACCGTGGAAAACGCCTGGCGTTTTCCACGGGTAGTAATATGTTTCCTAGGTAGGTAGGGTCTTTTTGTACGTCGCGTTTTTTTTTTCTTAATAAAATAATTTCTATAACGGTGTCACCAAATTTCGGGAAGATAAAAATCTTCCGTAATTTGGTATACCAATAACAAGAGTAACTTTTTATTATCAAAATAATTATTTATCTTTGAAATATATTTGAAATGAAATAAAGTTGCTGTTTAACTTTAAGATAATTATTGATTTTTTAAATTCATTTAAAATTCAATACAGATCGTTTCCTAAAATTATTTCGAATTGCTCAGAAGCACTGGGTCTCTTGCGTACAAAAAGACGATTCGCGACGGATAGATCCTCGAGACAAAGCATATACACATATCAATTTAACTTGGATTATTTTCTCGAGTACATTACATTTAGTATAGTACTCTTTCAATAGTTTCGAAACTTTGCTTTGTTGAAAGGATCGACCGAGGGTTCTTTAATATTTTATTAAAAATTTCAAATCATTAAATTAAATTAATTAAAATCTTTGTCTTTTTGCTTAACGATTAATGTTTTCTATTAATTCTTTGAATGATTAATGATCTTCAAATACCTTTAAATTTCGATTCAATTTTTTTGCAAGTTTGTATAAATATTAGCTCGTATACTAATGAATTCTTTTAGTTAGGATTTTCAGGATATTGAGGTTCCCTGTTCGTTGCTCAAATCCTCTCGCGTGCCCAGGTGCTACTCGGGAGGGTGAGAGCAACGGGTACATGGAATATTGTTTTAATAATATATATTTGTGTGGCGACTGACAATGGCCAGTGTATCGTGCACGACGTATTTTCCACTTGTGTGTGTGTGTGCGATTAGGCAGTGGAATTGCGTCGGTTCTTTCAATTAGATTCAATAACGCATATTCCTGGCGATCTGTGACATGCTACATAGATCTTCATGGAATATGTTCGCAAGTAGCTTATTTAAAAACTACGTTTGTAACATTCAGAATTACACGTAGTTCAATTGAGTCTCGAAAATAGTTTGTTATTTCAATTTACCGATTTATATCGCAAAGATCACTACCATTGTCAGTCGATTTCAGTGAAACTGGTACGTACCTTAACTGTGTTTGTATGAGGTTTCGACGTTAGGGTGTCGGAGGCGTCCCGGGACGTGCTCTCTAGGTATTAGGCTATTGCACCCTGGCGTCTGAATGGGAATCGTTGAGTGAATGTGTTGGTGTGCTTGTATTTTTTGCCATTTTTTAAATATAGGACTAGGTAGGGTTAGGTAACTTGACTTCTTGGTGTGAATGCTAATTTTAAGTAGGTAGGAGCCGGGGCTGGCTACCGTTTTCTCTTTCGGGTAGGCCGTGATTCGACCGGTAGTCAGTTCCTGGAAGAGCTGGAAGTATCGTTCTCGAATCGAAATCGAACGAGGCATGACGTTCGATGGATGATTCGTCTTCGATTCTTCTTGCTCGCATAGCTTTTCGCGGACGCGGACGCGAACGTAAACGCGCGCGGATTAGGGCCTCGAAACGTTGCGCACCTGCTCGATTGCACCAGGGGAACGATCGACTTCTCTCGAGACTTGTGATTCGTCTCGAAAGTCGTCCATCGTTTTCCCTGCGAGCACGTTTAGGGTTTCAGATGTTCGGCGGACCACGAAGAAAAAGAAGAGGCCCGACAAACTGTCATTCAAGAGGGCAGCAACTGCATGCGTTTTATCGTTACTACCTTGTCACTATACTCAGTAGAAATATTTGAAGTAGTTGTAGAAAAGTAGTTAGTTGCATCAATGGGCAGGCCTCGCCGCCCCAACGATCAGCCGAGATGGGCACATCCGCGATTTGCAGTAGCGTTGCGAAAAAAAAACACGCGTTGTATTAAATGATTTTGAACAAGGGGGATCAAAGTTAGTGTTGCGAAGATACTCGCGATTTAGATTGTTTCTAGTTTAGTGTTGCGAATTAAATCGCGATTTCCATTTCATTTCAATTTTATTGCTACTTGAGGCAATTTTTAAAATATAAAGATTTCATAAGAATTTTTATAAGTAAAGTAGTTTTTTTTTCATTCCTCTGTTCCTTGAATTTGCGTTGCGCAACAAAAAAGAATCGCGTTTGATTTCGAGTCATTTTCGATATTTCAGGCGCCCATGCTCGAGCTGCAACGAACCCTCCCTGTTATGGTGCAGGCATTCGCGTTTTCGAATAGAGTTGCGAAAAAATCACAACGGGTTGAATTAGCGTTGCGAAAAAATAAAACAGAATTTTTTTACTTACCGCTTTTGTTAATGACAAAGTAAAATGGTGGATGAGCCGGGTCTCTTCACCAATAGACTTTGTCACACCTCCTGCATGCCCCGCGAATCAATTATCTTATAAACACAATTCTGTTTGAGAAATTAGCGTTGCGAATTTGATATCGCGATTGTCTTAGTGTTGCGAAAAATACCAACGCGTTGTATTAAGGCGGGATTATTTTCTTGCATATTGGAAAACGTAAAACCTGAGATTTAATGGTTATACTCGCGACCGCGTATATAAAAGTAAATGTTTGACATTGCAGAATTAGTTGCGCAAGAATGCATACGAACATTGAATTCTAAAGATTTTGTTGTTTAGATTTTCGAGTTATATTGCTCGAGTTCTGTTTAAAGTTTTTGCAATGTGGAGCATGTGTCCACCGGACCGCTACACGTCGAGAAAAGAAACGTATTGGTACGTTCTAAGATCGCAGTTAGCGCAAAATCACGGTGCACGTTGCTACGTTCGATTCCGCGCGGTGTGCCCTAACACACGATTCGTTTGCCGATCCAGCAATGGAACATGTATATCCGTTTTCGTATGACAGTACCATACACAAAAAGAAGACGTATTAAGTTACGTCACCTGTGGTGGTACGCACGAGAATGCCATGGTGACCATTGTATTAGTATCTAATGCGATGCGAGCCATGGTGTTGACGTGCCTTACGATGGCGGAAATCAATGTAGGTTCACCTGAACGTAGCGACGTGTACCTTGCCTATTTGATATTGTGTGAGCGTTAAATGCAAGGAACTTACCACTGCGTTTCATAAAGCATGTATTTTTTTAACGTAGTGGTCCGATCGGGTTAGAAGACATACACTTTGTGTATGTATAGCGTATCGAACGCCTCGTCGGCCCGCAAGGTAAAAGACGGGGTATCTTTACGTAGGAACCGCGCAGTAATTTTTTCGATAGAACTTGGTGTTCGTTGCACCACGCAAAATTGATTTTGCAATGTTCGAATTTGTAATAATATTAGGGACCGCGAAGTATATTTCCCTGCTCTCGTGATAGAGTAAGAAATAGAGATTCGTATCGATCTGATATGAATGTTTTCCGATATGCAAACGGTAGAAAATCCTGCCTTTTAGAGTTGCGATAAATGAAATGCCACACTTCACCCTGACATTGATTTATTCCTCGCTTGTTACTTAATAGAGATCAATTGAATTTGTATTTTGTGTTCAACAGGTCTTCATCTATACTATTCATCGCTTCCATTGTTACTATAGCCTATTACTCTTGTTTCCATATCGTAGGGATTAGGATACGTTTAGAGTTTATGATATTGTTAGGGTTCGGGAAAATTAAAAAATATCATTAGAGTTTGATTGCTTGGCTTTCTTTGTTTATTTCCACCCGCTTCTCGGGTATTTCCTTTTATGGATGTCTTTAAAGGAATTTGTGCGTGGATGGTATGTATTTACATTATTGGGGTTTGCTGATAACCGATTGAGTTCACTCGCCGATACGCGTTTGGCTTCATTCGTTGATATCGAAAATTGTCTGGGATTCGAGGTACTGTGACCCATGGGGGTAACATGCAGTCTCCGGTACTTAGTATTGCGGTCCTTATGGGCCGCAATCGGTCTGGGAACTGAGCTGTTGCCGTCATGTGCCGCAATGCCTCGCTCGAGATACTCTGTGACCCATGGGGGTAACATGCGGTCTCCGGTACTTAGTATTGCGGTCCTTATGGGCCGCAGTCGGTCTGGGGACTGAGCTGTTGCCGTCATGTGCCGCAATCTCCCGCATCCCTTACATGTTTTCCCCGGTGTAAATACTTACTCCGCCGCTGGCTTTTTGGGGAAACCCAGCGAGTCCCCGGGTCGCGAATATGACATATATATATACAATAATTTATATATGTATGTATAATATATTTATATATTATATATATTATATTTATGTTGTAATATATATATGTTCAACCCGCGATTAAATATTAAATGTATACATGTTATAACATGTGCCAAGCTTGTAGGTAGGTGCGACGAAGTGAAATGGATGGATCTTTGATTTGTCAAAATCATTGAATTTAATGGAAATCATAGATCGTTACAAGTCATTTGAAGGATAGTTTTTACGCGTACCCCTCTGTCGGGTAGATCGGAGAGCTGGCGATGGTACAGCTCGACCTTGCTAGAGGATTAGGCGAGGTCTTGGGCCTCAACAAGGCGTACACAATCTGGCCGTGCTTAGGCAACGTGGGCTTTATTGTTGAGGCCCTTGCGACACTCAGAGGTTTTACCGGCAGGTCCGCGTCGTAATTATTATATTACTATCAGCCGACATAATTGTAACGATCTCTTAGAGCGCGATCCTCCATTTCACTTCGGATAAAACGATCCAGCAGTAGAGTCATTTGTTTTTGTTCGAGGGTATAATACGCGTTAGAGTAGAGTCATACAGATGTTACAGATGCAAGATGGATTAACCAGTCACGCTTCCGATGCATACGTTGTTGTATCGGGCAGGGTGCATTGGTTGATGCATCTTGCATCTATCCTTTGCCTAGCTGGATCGATTGTAAACAAAGATTCATGTACAATTATCGCATAAAAGACTTGGCTACTCGACTTTGCCATAGCTATTTCATACCTCCTGTCTAAAATAGACGAGCCAAAATTAGCTAAGTGGAGGTTTAGAGACCTCGCAGCTCATGACCGCTGTGGTAGCATTTCTGGCATAGCCAGCGTTCCTGGCCTCTTTCAACCGCTCCTCCCCTTTGACCCAGAAGCGGAACTCCTGCCCTGGGCGAAGGGAGGGAACGCACTCAACTGGCGTTAACTACGACCAGAGGGTGGATGTTGCCGCAGTGTACGGATCTAGTATCTAGATCTACGGATCTAGTAAATACTATAGTAATCCGAGTGGCCTGAAAAACCACTAGTCGCTAGCTTAGCTCATTTTGGTGGAGGTAAGCTAATTCCATAGGCATGGCCCGCCTAATAGACCTGCACAAACCAGACCGCGGCTATTACGCCGGTCATACCCCAAAGCGCCTATATCAGTCGAGGTTCCACATTTGGAGGTCAATGTCATGCGATAATTAGAATTCGTTTAAATTATTTGGTCGGTATTTGGGAATAGTCATTTTATCGGAATGTTGGTAATGTGACTCAACACTAGATGTATATGTACCCGCTCTTCTACCCGGTACATTCGATTTCGATTGCTGGCTTCGGTTGGTACCCAGCAATCACCTGCTTGCAGCCCGGAGGTTGATTCTTTTGATTCCTTTGGCTTACTGTGGCGCCGAACAAGGGTATAGGTGGACTCCTGCCGATGGACGGTGGTGGTTCTGGTCTCGTATCCTATCGCGTATAATCGTAATTGTAGAGATATTGTCGCATGGTGTCTCCCCGAATGCGCCATGCCACATGGGCTCAGAAGTACGATCGTAAGCCTTAGGTCACCGTCCTCTTCGTGCCCGGCCATTGGAATTTGTAGAATCTCCTCTTTGAGCGCGCAGACCGGTCTGATATACATCTCTGTAGAGTCCCAACATGCGATAATTGTTTCTCAAATGTCGTTACCACTTTTTTCCGAATTCTTTGGTGTACTTGCTCGTAGCGTATTTCACTTTTTTTACATTTTTTTTTTCGGTGATAGAAATGGGGAATGGGGAGCTAGCTAGGTTTGGTTGCCAGCATGTAGTTTCCCGCGATATTTTTCATATCCAATATTTCGATATTCAAGTCTAAGTAGAGAAGTCCGATCGAGACGGTGGAGGTCCGCACCTACTCTTCAAGTAGGGGTGACCTCACAGCCTAAAGACCGCGGCGCACCATCTCTGGCAGATAATGCCAGCGTTACTAGGCTTCGGTCTATACTCAAAGCGGCCAGCTCGTGGAGTGTATACTCGCGAGTTGGAATCACGTTTTGAGCGAAGGGGCGCATCTGTCCTGGCGTTACGACGTCCAGGCAGGTGGATGGTGTCGCCTCGCGTAAGAATCCGGGGTTGATTCTATGGGCTTGGAAACCCAGTCGGCTAGCCGTCTCGTTTCGCCTCTACTTCTTTATATCTAAATTCGTTTCGTTTATCGTATGCTGGTAATGTAGTCGTATTGGAAACAAGAGTAATAAGGCTATAGTAATTCATCGAAGAACGAAGAACGTCGAAACAAGAATGGAAGTTCACGCACAACATCACACCACTACTTTCGATTATTACGTTAGCCAATTTTGTTGTCGATGTGTTCAAAGTTGTATTTTGTTAGAGATTTGAATATCTGTGATTAATAGAGAAGTTCGATCGGGACGGTGGAGATCCGCACCTACTCTTCAAGTAGGGGTGATCTCGCAGCCAAAAGACCGCAGCGCACCATCTCTGGCAGATAATGCCAGCGTTACTAGGCTTCGGTCTATACTTAAAGCGGCCAGCTCGTGGAGTGTATACTCGCGAGTTGGAATCACGTTTTAAGCGAAGGGGCGCATCTGTCCTGGCGTTACGACGTCCAGGCAGGTGGATGGTGTCGCCTCGCGTAAGAATCCGGGGTTGATTCTATGGGCTTGAAAACCCAGTCGGCTAGCCGTCCCGTTTCGCCTCTGCTTTAAGCTTTTAACACATTGATAACAAAAGAATAAGGCTAACGTAATTAATCGTGGTAGAAGAATTAATCCTGCTCATCACGGAGTGTGACTTCTTCAAGGAAGAGAGAATGTGTGAGTACCAATATATCTTTCCAACTAAACGTTGTTGTCTAACATTTTCGTTACTAATTATTCATGAAAAATGAATAATTTATCATTAATTTACTCTCGTGTAAAAAAGCTTATTGTGAAGCTGTTCGATTATTCGATTGAAACAACCTTTTCAAAGCTAATTTTTTCGGCCTTTTTTTATATTTTTTTATGAATCAATTATATTAATACATTATTGATTGTATTGTATACGTTTGTTGTACGTTACTAAACAAATTCTATATATCTCGTGTTTATATGTTGTAGGCTACCGTAACTCGAGGAGGGGAACTTCCACTTCCATTATTACGTTAGCCAACCTTGTTTTCAATGTGTCGAAAGTTGCATTATCTTAGAGGTTAGGATATATTTGATATCATATTAGTAGAGAAGTCCGATCGAGACGGTGGAGGTCCGCACCTACTCTTCAAGTAGGGGTGACCTCACAGCCAAAAGACCGCAGCGCATCATCTCTGGCAGATAATGCCAGCGTTACTAGGCCTCGGTCTATACTTAAAGCGGCCAGCTCGTGGAGTGTATACTCGCGAGTTGGAATCACGTTTTAAGCGAAGGGGCGCATCTGTCCTGGCGTTACGACGTCCAGGCAGGTGGATGGTGTCGCCTCGCGTAAGAATCCGGGGTTGATTCTATGGGCTTGGAAACCCAGTCGGCTAGCCGTCTCGTTTCGCCTCTACCAAATTAAATAGAATTTGCTGATAATGCGCTTTAGATATATTGAAAACAGGGGTAGTAAGACTAACGTAATACAACGCATCAATGCTCAGATTCAGAGCCAACGTCCGCTGACTTCAAGGGGGTGAGAATGTAAGTATGAAAAGAGATTTTTCCAAATAAACTATCTTGTTGATGGAATTGTACGAATCGTTTTTTAACATCTTGTTTCATTTTTTGATTCCAGGACTCTAACGCAGCATTCATATCCCCCCAACAAGTAGTGAGTGAAGAAATAACTTTTTTATTATTATATTTGATTAGAATAGTAGTTGAGTTTGACGAGTATAGTGACCGTGGATAACGCCAGGCGTTTCCACGGGTAGTAATCTGTTTCCTAGCTAGGTAGGGTCTTTTTGTACGTCGCGTTTTTTCTCCTAATAAAATAATTTCTATAACGGTGTCACCGAATTTCGGGAAGATAAAATTCTTCCGTAATTTGGTATACCTATAACAAGAGTAACTTTTTAGTATCGAAATGATCATTTATTTTTTAAATATACTTGAAATGAAATGAAGTTACGTTTTAACTTTAAGATAATTATTTATTTTTTAAATTCATTTAAAATTCAATACAGAACGTATTTAAAAATTATTTAGAATTGCTCAGATGCACTGGGTCTTACGTACAAAAAGACGATTCGCGACGGATAGATCCTTGAAACAAAGTAAATACTCATACTTTACAATTGGTAGAGTAGTGTTTTCATTTATTCGAAGCTTTGCTTTGTTGAAAGGATCGTCCGAGGATTTTTAAATATTTTATTAAACATTGTAAATGCATAATGAGATAAATTAGTCTTTTTTAATCTTTTTGATTAATAATACAAATTTTATATTATTCAATAATTCAATACATCATTTAGAATTTGAGATTAAATTTTGAGATCATGTAGTCATTTTTCAAAATTAAATAAATAGCCCGCATACAAAATTTAATGATTTCTTTTAGATAGGATTTTCAGGATATTGAGGTTCCCTGTTCGTTGCTCGAATCCTCTCGCGTGCCCAGGCGCTACTCAGGAGGGTGAGAGCAACGGGCACATGGAACATTGTTTTAATGATATATATGTGTGGCGACTGACAATGGCCAGTGTATCGTGCACGACGTATTTTCCACTTGTGTGTGTGTGCGATTAGGCAGTGGAATTGCGTCGGTTCTTTCAATTAGATTCAATAACGCATATTCCTGTCGATCTGTGACATGCTACATAGATCTTCATGGAATATGTTCGCGAGTAGCTTTTTTAAAAACTACGTTTGTAACATTCAGAATTACTCGTAGTTCAATTGCGTCTCGAAAATAGTTTATTTCAATTTACCGATTTATATCGCAAAGGTCACTACCATTGTCAGTCGATTTCAGTGAAACTGGTACGTACCTTAACTGTGTTTGTATGAGGTTTCGACGTTAGGGTGTCGGAGGCGTCCCGGGACGTGCTCTCTAGGTATTAGGCTTTTGCACCCTGGCGTCTGAATGGGAATCGTTGAGTGAATGTGTTGGTGAGCTTGTGTTTTTTGCCATTTTTTAAATATAGGACTAGGTAGGGTTAGGTAACTTGACTTCTTGGTGTGAATGCTAATTTTAAGTAGGTAGGAGCCGGGGCTGGCTACCGTTTTCTCTTTCGGGTAGGCCGCGATTCGACCGGTAGTCAGTTCCTGGAAGAGCTCGAAGTTTCGTTCTCGAATCGAAATCGAACGAGGCATGACGTTCGATGGATGATTCGTCTTCGATTCTTCTTGCTCGCATAGCTTTTCGCGGACGCGGACGCGAACGGTAAACGCGCGCGGATTAGGTCCTCGAAACGTTTCGCACATGCTCGATTGCACCAGGGGAACGATCGGCTTCTCCCGAAACTTGTGATTCGTCTCGGAAGTCGTCGATCGTTTTCCCTGCGAGCACGTTTAGGGTTTCAGATGTTCGGCGGACCGCGAAGAAAAAGAAGAGGCCCGACAAACAGTCACTCAAGAGGGCAGCAACTGCATGTGTTTTATCGTTACTACCTTGTCACTATACTCGTCAGTAGAAATATTTGAAGTAGTTGTAGAAAAGTAGTTAGTCGCATCAATGGGCAGGCCTCGCCGCCCCAACGATCAGCCGAGATGGGCACATCCGCGATTTGCAGTAGCGTTGCGAAAAAAAACACGCGTTGTATTAAATGATTTTGAACAAGGAGGATCAAAGTTAGTGTTGCGAAGATACACGCGATTTAGATTGTTTCTAGTTTAGTGTTGCGAATTAAATCGCGATTTCCATTTCATTTCAATTTTATTGCTACTTGAGGCAATTTTTAAAATATAAAGATTTCATAAGAATTTTTATAAGTAAAGTAGTTTTTTTTTCATTCCTCTGTTCCTTGAATTAGCGTTGCGCAACAAAAAAGAATCGCGTTTGATTTCGAGTCATTTTCGATATTTCAGGCGCCCATGCTCGAGCTGCAACGAACCCTCCCTGGTATGGTGCAGGCATTCGCGTTTTCGAATAGTGTTGCGAAAAATCACAACGGGTTGAATTAGCGTTGCGAAAAAATACGACAGAATTTTTTTACTTACCGCTTTTGTTAATAACAAAGTAAAATGGTGGATGAGCCCGGTCTCTTCACCAATAGACTTTGTCACCCCACCTGCATGCCTCGCGAATCAATTAATAAAAACAATTCTGTTTGAAAAATTAGCGTTGCGAATTTGATATCGCGATTGTCTTAGTGTTGCGAAAAATACCAACGCGGTTGTATCAAGGCGGGATTAACCTGCATATTGGAAAACGTAAAACTTGTGATTTAATGATTATACTCGCGATCGCGTATATAAAAGTAAATGTTTAAGATTGCAGAATTAGTTGCGCAAGAATGCATACGAACATTGAATTCTAGAGATTTTGTTGTATAGATTTTCGAGGAATATTGCTCGAGTTCTGTATTTCAAGTTTAAAGTTTTTGAAATGTGGAGCATGTGTCCACCGGGCCGCTACACGTCGAGAAAAGAAACGTATTGGTACGTTCTAAGATCGCAGTTAGCGCAAAATCACGGTGTACGTTGCTACGTTCGATTCCGCGCGGTGTGTCCTAACACACGATTCGTTTGCCGTTCCAGCAATGGAACATGTGTATCCGTTTTCGTATGATAGTACCATACACAAAAAGACGACGTATTAAGTTACGTCACCTGTAGTGGTACGCACGACAATGCCATGGTGACCATTGTATTAGGATCTAATGCGATGCGAGCCATGGTGTTGACGTGCCTTACGATGGCGGAAATGACTGTAGCTTCACCTGAACGTAGCGACGTGTGTCTTGGCCATTTGATGGTGTGTGAGCGCTAAATGCTATGAACCTACCACTGCGTTTTACAAAGCATGTATTTTTTTAACGTAGTGGTCCGATCGGGTTAGAAGACATACACTTTGTGTATGTATAGCGTATCGAACGCCTCGTCGGCCCGCAAGGTAAAAGATGGGGTATCTTTACGTAGGGACCGCGCAGTAATTTTTTCGATAGAACTTAGTGTTCGTTGCACCATGCAAAACTGATTTTGCAATGTTCGAATTTGTAATAATAGTGGGGACCGCGAAGTGTATTTCCCTACTCGCGTGATATAGTAAGAATTAGTGATTCGAATCGATGTAATACGAATGTTTTCCGATATGCAAACGGTAGAAAATCCCGCCTTTTAGAGTTGCGATGATTGAAATGCCGCACTGCACCAAATGACTGCCCCTGACCACCTGCAGCCAGTGTGGCTGCCCCTGAAAATACCTCCCGCAGCCAATGTTTCCCCATTAGAGTAGCGCATGAAGATATTAAAGTGCACGGGAGTTTTTTGTATCGAAACCAATTAAGTAGTGTCGCTATAAATAATGCACTGGTCGCGTTTGTTTCATTATATTTATTATAAATTGTTAATATACTAGCGTTGCGCAAGAATAATTCGCTTTGATTTCCTCCCCATAAATTTTAATGGCTGCTATCGCGATTCCATTTAGTGTTGCGGAAAAAGAAATGAAAGTGCACGGGAATTTTCTTTTGTGAACAAAATAAAATAGTGTTGTGGTGGATAATGCACTGCTCGCGTTGTTTAGAGACATTCAATGTATATTTTTGTAGAGTAGTGTTGCGCAAAACCACGTCCACTCGCGCGTTTGTTTGATATTTATCGAGTGAACAACCATTCTGAATTTTTTTTTGTATTTAAAAAATTTTTTTCTCTATTGGTGACCACCCCCTTCCCAAAATACCCCCCGCAGCCATTGCTACCCATTAGAGTTGCGCATAATGAAATTAAAGTGCACGGGAGTTTTTGATATCGAATTTAATAAATTAGCGTCGCGCCAATAATGCACTACTCGCGTTTGTGTCAATATATTTACTATTTATTATTTTTTGACTAGCGTTGCGAAAGAATGATTCGGCTTGATTCCCTCCTCATAAATTCAAATGGCTGCTATCGCGATTCCATTTAGCGTTGCGGAAAAAAATGAAAGTGCACGGGAATTTTTTGTTCTGAAAAAAAAAAAAATAGTGTTGCGGTAGATTATGCACTGCTCGCGTTGTTTAGGGATATTCAATGTACATTTTTGTAGAGTAGTGTTGCGCAAAACCAGTCCACTCGCGCGTTTGATTGAAATATATCGAGTGGACAAACATTCTGAATATGTATTGTTTTTGTATTTTTAAAAATTTTTTCTTGTGTTAATCCAAGATTTAGTATGTTTCAGATATTTCATCCCATGACAAGGAAGAGACGTTTGTTGTATGTGTTGCGTGTTGTGTAGGTTTTCGTATTTGTTGTACCTTGTGCTGTCTATTGTATTTGTTGCTCGTTGTATAGTCTAATATATTTTTATTTCAGCAAATTTGTGCTAGCCCCCCTCCCCCCCCGCCCCACATAAATAAATGGCCAAAATACATAAAATACAAAAGAAACAAAAATAAAATACAAAATACAAAAAATACAAAAAAACAAAAACAAAATACATGTTAGGTAGGAAATAAAAAAAAATAAAAAATTAGATTTTATACTAGGCAGGTAGTAATTCGGCGGGTAGGCTTTGCAATGAGCTCTTCTTGGTATTCGTTTGCACAGTGATCAAAACTAGAGCACTGTCAAATGTGTAGTAGGAAGAGTGTCTACAAAATTACGGCTTTTTTTATTATTTTGTAATTTTGTTAACTTTCCGTCGGGTGGGACGTTGGGGACGTTGGCCTTGTTGAAACACGGCGGAAATTGCTCGATTTTCGCCATGTCTGAACGACGCCAAACACTATGTGGGTGGGGCGGGTCTCCCTCACAGCAACCTCCACGTGGTGAGACCCGGACAATCGGTGTGATTCTCGATTTAGAATATTTTGTTGAGCAATGATTATACCAATTGTTCTATAAAATATTAAAAATCGATAATCATATCGAGCCAATGGCTGTGCTAATAAAATGATTCTTTGACATGATTTCTTCTCGACGTTAGTTTTCAACGAATATTCTTTGTTGGATGATAATTATTTTATATCGGAATAATTTCCAAATTAAATATGAATTCTGATATTTCTTTCTAATGTTACTTTCATATTGCCTACATTTATAAACTATCGATTATAAAACAATGATTACAATGGTCAACAATAAGGAAAATAAAATGGCAATAACAGTATAATGAAATTACACAATAAAAAATAATTATTTTGCAAGCCATTATAGAATGCGTTTATTTACAACCGATGTCACTGACGTTTCTTTCATACTTCACGAGCAAATGTCGTATTTAGGTAGTGAGCGCGGCATGTTTAGCGATGTTGGTATTTGAGATCAGTGATAGTTCCACGTTCTTAGTTCCACAACCGATGAGAGTATTTCGGCATTGGGGCCGTTACCGACCGCTCCCAGTACCCACTCAGGACCCACTTTGGGGCCCGCAGTTTAACACGGGGGCTGACAGTCTTTAAGTATACACTGTGCGCTCGGGCACCGACGAGATAACAATCCTCACTTTTCCTCATCATCTTTTTAGTCTAGAACAGAATCTGCAACAACTTTTTAGCCTGAACCAGAACCTGCATCATCTTTTTAGCCTGTATTAGAACCTGTATCATCTTTTAGGCTGGATCAGAGCCTACATAGAAGAGCCTCTTTTAACATAGAAGTAGCATCCACTTTGCCATTATTTGGAATCCGTTGCCAATGATGCAGTTGAGATCAGACCTGCATCAACAGGATCTGGCCCAGGCTAAAAAGATGATGCAGGTTCTGGTCCAGGCTAAAAATTAGGCTAGGGGGCAGCATTATACCGAGGACACTAAAATCCCAGGCATGAGCAATCTCATTTCCTCTCTGCTTATACTACTGCATTTTCGTGTCACCTCCTTCGATATCATATTCTCCTAATACAACACTTAATTTCTTCTAATTTCAAAAATTTTGCTGTTCCCGAAATTTACGCGAAGACATTAATATGCGATTTATTTCTAATATGGAATATTCATGTCCAGAGCGAGGAAAGAGGAACTAATATTTTTTATTTTTCACCAAATAAATTATAATGTTAAACGTGTACTTATATATACAAAATAGAACAAAATAGAACTAAAATGGCAATAAAGAAAGGAACAAAGGCTTATGAAAAACGTACTGTACATTTATTTATAAAATAATACACATTCCAATAATACTACTCATGGTATTGCATTATTACTCTATACAATAATAATTTATTTTTCGCATTTCCGTGGTCGGAAGTACACGAGCGAGTGTGTATACGTCTACGTTGCACAAATTATAATTTAACCGAAGAAAGAATATTCGCCAGTTAATAAATATCTTATAAGAAATTATAATTGGTGTTTCGTAAAGTTCATTCTTTATAGCAGTCATTTACCCTAAATAGGAGAAAGTGGCAAAAGACGGTCTTCTTGGAAAATGATTTTTTCTTCGGCCAATTATAGTAGGTACTTCTACGTGAACACTTCATAAAATGTCCCATTATCCTTTCCTCGTTTAATTTTAGCTACATCTATGGCAAATCGTGTTTATTAGTTGCTGAACTTGTCGCAGAAACTTCTCCTTTCTTTTACGAATGCGTGTGTCATTTCAAAGAACAATGATTTCCATACATACTTTTCTTTTGTTTATCAATATAGACCACAAGATCGTAATTTCAAAATTGCTTCACGCAAACCATAAAATTTTCGATACAACTATGAAAGAATGATTCGAGAACTTGGCATTTAATCATTTTCATTATATGTACTTGTAATGATTTTACCTTACTGCTACAGAAATTTTAAACTATAATTTACAAGTTTATATTTATGTATTAATTGAAATCCTCGTTGTGCAAGCGAGGGTAAGAGTAAGAGATTTGATACAAGAAAATTTCGCATAAACTCACGTACCAATAAATTAAACGAAGCTGAAAAGATTGTCGTAGAGAGCTGAACGAATACTTCGATTGATTTGCGACTGATTGCGAGATAGTTTTCGATTTTTCGAAACACAACGTCTAGGTGATACCGCACGCATTTATAATACGCCGTCGATTGCGTGTAAAACTCCATTTGTTGCTGGAATGTTATGTGTTATAACATTCGCTTCGTTCACCTTCACTCGTCCTGCGACACGAAACAAATGCAATATTTAACTGTTTTCTCGTTGCGAAGGGAGGGTGTTAAAAATGGTTGTTAAAAATATCATTTGTTACGCCTTACGACTTACAATTAGAAATAAGTTCTATACTTTGATAAAGCTCGAATTGATGTTACAGAACGCGTCGTTGATCGATTAATGATTTACGTCGACTTAGTTTCCCTTTGCTGACGATAATTGCTATCAATTTGAAACGTATCGGTAATAACGGTGTCAAATCTTACGCGATTTCACGTGGCATAGCATGAAAGGGAGCGTTAATTATCACTGCTTCGCGAGCAAATGGGTCATTAGGACGCCGGCTTTTCAAGGCACGCGTGCTAATTGGTAGTTCTTACGAAAAGGAAACTTTTTCTAATTGTGTCATATATTTCTACAAAATGATATAATTGTAAACTGTAACGAGCCAATAGTGTTCAATTTACTTCGCCAAACCGCAATGATATTTGTGCCCATAATTATGAAAGTGGTCTGTCATAAAAAAAAAAATTACATTGAATAAATTTAGTTTAAAATCATGTCGTGTGAAATAAGTGATAAATTCTTTTTTTTTTTAATTTTGACAGACCACTTTCATAATTATGGGCATATTTGATAAAGGCGATATACTATCGAAGATATTGCAACTGCGAAAAAGACTATTAAGGCTTAACTATTAAGGTTGTTATTAACTATTAATCACTGTGAATGTGTTAATTTTCACCAATTGTTGCGAATAAAATGTATTTACCTCCGTTTTTGTGAATATGGACAGGCGATTGAGGACGAAGAGTGTCTTTCTGCAAATAGTACCTCATCCCCGCTGTGTACAAGGTGGACGGTAAAATATGTCTCGAGATAATTGTCTTAGCCGCTTCCGGTCCATCTTCTTCCGTCCAAATCGGGCCTCCCTCTTTCGAGGTTGCTGCATCGAAAGCGGAGTCCGTCGGGGCGAAAATAGTAAATGTTTTCGGCCCTGAAACATCAGTTCTCCCTCAGATTTGTCTTTTTCAACTCCTCCAGAAACCATGATTAGTTGAACAAGCAGATAGTTCAAAAACCACAACTTTTTTTTTCTACCGTAAGAGTAAATTAATGCCTTTTACCTGCTAAAGTATCTTGAAGGCCAGAAATGTAAAGCATCTTCAAGAAAGTAGTGAACCTTCTCTCGCGATCAGCTTGCAATGTCTCCACCAAACTGCCAACCGGAAGTGGAAACATTACTCTGTCGACAGCATGGGCGATACCTTGCGGGATTTCGATGTCGCGTTTATTCGGCGCCACTTTTGCTCCGTTTATCGTTGTCAACTGTTTGAATAAATATAGCAAAAATTATAACAGCTAAAGAAATCAAAATCTCTCAGGCTGTTGTTACGATTCGAATGTACAGTGACTCGCAATAATATTCGGACGCTTTTCAAAATCGTATAACTTTGTTGATATTGAACCATACGACTTGGATTTTTTTTTTAAGTGAGCACAATTGATTTGGTATACAAAATGAAAAGAATTTTTTACAAAAATTGCAATTGGTCGAAACCCAGATAGCACAGAGACGTCTTAAAGACGTCTTTAAGACGTCTGTCGAAGACGTTCAGACGTCTATAAGACGTCTGAATGTCCTACGAACGTCTTCCGAACGGCTTCTGAACGTCTCTGGAACGTCTTTGTGAAAAAACTGTACGTCTTAAAGACGTCTTGAAGACGTCCGTTTGACGTCTTTAAGACGTCTCGAAACAGACGTATTCAAGACGTCCCGAAACAGAACCCCTAGTAGCACAAAAATATTAGATAGATATGTTTGTCAAATATTGGAAAAATATTTTTTAAGCCACATTTTTTCTTATGAGAAAAATATTGAATTTGAATATTGTATACATGTACAAGAAATATAAATTGAATGTTTGTTATAACAAAAAAACTAAATAAAAAAAAAATAAATTAAAAGAATGTTTTTCAGCATATGCGCGAACATTAACATTTTATGCTTTATTTATTTATTTAATTAATTAATTTATTTATTTATTTATAAATAAATAAAATAAATTAAAAGAATGTGTTTCATCATATCCGCGAACATTAACATTTTATGCTTTATTTATTTATTTAACTTATTTATTTATTTATCTATTTATTTTGATGTATTACTTTTCTGTGCACTTCTTTGTTGATGGAATATTCCACTTTCCCTTCGAAAGGACAACGTTGCAATGAGCTGCAGATGTTCCAAAATTATCACATAAGGGCGAAATTCCCTGACAAGGCCAAAATTCTGCGACTTTCGCCCTTAAGATTTCATCGTTAAACGTTTGTAGCTCAGTGCAACGTTGACCGATTTAGATGAAATATTCAGAATATGTATAATTGATACAGATGTACAAAACGTACTTTTTAAATTTTTAATATAAGCACGCACAAAAAAGTTGAAAAATACAACTTTTAGTATTTTCTCTGCAATTTCGACCAATTGCAATTTTTGTAAAAAATTCTTTTCATTTTGTATGCCAAATCAATTGTGCTCACTTAAAAAAAAAAATCCAAGTCCTATGGCTCAATATTAACAAAGTTATACGATTTTTAAAAGCGTCCGAATATTATTGCGAGTCACTGTAGTTAAAAACCTTCATTATTACTACCTGTAGTACATGGGAAATTGTATTGCGGATAACAAAAAAAAAAAACCGATGCGTTCATGATATTTAACGCGTAAGTGGAACGAACGATTCTTTCCTTAAAAAGTTCGATCATACATTATTTACTAGTGAACGGAATGTTTCTGTTGCGTTCTAGAAGGTCAACGAATTAGATCGAAACGATTGTGTCGATATGTAGAAGGTAGATCAATATACAGAGTATCGATCATGAATCACTCGTTTTATAGGTAGACACGCGTGCCTTTTTTAGACCGTGTCAACGATCTAATTAGCAATTTATGTTAATTCGCTGTTCGTATTACAGCATATGTACTGGAAATTCCTATTAAATGACAATTCGAAATACCTTTACGTCATTCCACTCGTGATCCTGCATCGCGTATTCGTTTACCCTAAGTTGTGTTCCAGCTAAACTGACGCCAGTCATTTCGTCTTGCAAAGAGTCGATCCTGAATCCTCCTGGTATCACGTGATGCAGAAGGAGCTGTAGCAAAAATGATTTTGTATTTTTTTTTTATATATACCTATCGTCGAGGTTTACATATATTGTATGTGATTTGTTTGAAAAATTGGTTGCGCATACTCCGCTGAGAAGTCGTGGATTATCACGGAATTTCTGTTCCGCCTTTTCTGGACCGCCAAGTTGCACTAACAGCGTCCTGAAGGCTTTGTCTGTTGGCACGAACAGTGTGTACGGGCCTACAACACGTTATACATTGCAAAACATTAACGTTATGAATATTTCTGGAATGATTAATGGCATCGATAAATGTTTCAAACGGAAATAGGAACAAGGTAAACGACGGTCCACTGAAACCTAGTAAATAAATGCAATACAATGTCGAACATCAATTTGCTCTCGATCCCATTGTTCTCGTTGTAACTGACTGTTGAATAGACGTCTAATTGAATGCCAGTGGACCCGTCAATGATGCGCAATGCCAGGACCAGTGATTGACTTATAAATTGCGCAGGACACGATCGATGAATTATATAGATCAATTAAGGTAACCGTCGATAATTACCAGACGTAATTACGTCGCTTTTGTAACGCAAAAGTGTCAGATAACGAGAAAAGGCCATCATTGTTCCTACGAAGAGGCAACCGTGTCGAAACCGTCGGTTATCCGTGAGAACATTTTTCCAATGAATGTTGCATGACTAAAACCAACTGGTGGGAAGTGACTAGCAGTCGTGTGAAGAATTAAATTCAGCCGCCATAAGCGTATCCCGCTACGCACTATACAGAGAATTCTCGTTATATGTCAACAACACGGGTCTTGCCAGCGTCGTGTATCGTCCAAGAGACATACCCGAGCTGTGCTCACGGGGTATATTCCGCGGTAGTGGGGACAATTCCGCGACGTTTATCATCCAGGCCTTGGCGACATATACAGGGTGGTCCACGCAACTTCCACACCTGTATAACTTCCAAAGTATGCGTTGCAGGAAAAAGTTTTGTATACAGAAGTTGCATGGTTTGAAGGGGTACACTATGTAATGTATTTATTTTTTTTACAGGTGAAAGTGTTTCGGAGATTTGAAGGTCGACTTTGTTTTTTTAAATGAAATACTAAATTTTTTATTCCAAAATATGCAAGAATGTCCAATTTTGAGTAAAAAAGTATTGACCCTCATTAGCCCTAAACCTAATAATTAACATGTAATTTCACTTTATTTCTTGAACATTTTCTTCGCGTAATATCAAGTTAGAAATTCATCCTTATCACAGATTTTCGCAACTTGATATTACGCGAAGAAAATTTTCAGGAAATAAAATGAAATTACTCGTTAATTATTAGGTTTAAGGCTATTGAAGGTCAATACCCAGATAGTACGCGACGTCTTAAAGACGTCTGTTTTACGTCCATTTTTGGTCTGAACGTCTTACGTCCTGAAAAGACGTCTCATTTCAGACGTCTTTAAGACGTCTTTTACGAGTCGTCTTTAAGACGTTTCATTTCTTGACGTTTCAGTCATTCTAAACTGCTAGGGAAAAGCTTTACAAACTGTAATTGATTATCAAACTGAATATTCCATCAACAAAGAAGTGCACAGAAAAGTAATACATCAAAATAAATAGATAAATAAATAAATAGATAAATAAATAAATAAATAAATAAATAAATAAATAAATTAATTAATTAATTAAATAAATAAATAAAGCATAAAATGTTAATGTTTGCGGATATGATGAAAAACATTCTTTTAATTTATTTTATTTATTTATAAATAAATAAATAAGTAAATTAATTAATTAATTAAATAAATAAATAAAGCATAAAATGTTAATGTTCGCGGATATGCTGAAAAACATTCTTTTAATTTATTTTTTTTATTTATTTAGTTTTTTTGTTATAACAAACATTCAATTTATATTTCCTGTACATGTATACAATATTCAAATTCAATATTTTTCTCATAAGAAAAAATGTCGCTTAAAAAATATTTTTCCAATATTTGACAAACATATCTATCTAATATTTTTGTGGTACTAGGGGTCTGTTTCGGGACGTCTTGAATACGTCTGTTTCGAGACGTCTTAAAGACGTCTTTAAGACGTCTCTGTGCTATCTGGGTACTTTTTTACTCAAAATTGGACATTCTTGCATATTTTGGTGTAAAAAATATAGTATTTCATTAAAAAAAAAAACAAAGTCGACCTTCAAATCTCCGAAACACTTCCCCCTGTGAAAAAAATAAATACACTAAATCGTGTACCCCTTCGGACCATGCGACTTCTGTATACAAAACTTTTTCCTGCAACGCATACTTTGGAAGTTATATAGGTGTGGAAGTTGCGTGGACCACCCTGTATAGAGGAATCACTGAATATATCTTTTTTTTTTTCAATCGAACATACACAGGATTCTAATCAGTAAGAATTTTAGCAATTTCACGAAATTATGTGACAGATTAGATGGGACATTCTACGGTTCCGAGTACCGAACCCGGTTAGGGTTAGTGTTCGAATCTCACTGGTTACTCACCTGTTTCGTTCAACACGCTGTCGAGCCCTGACTGCCTCAGGTATTTAGTCATCGCGAACAGCCCTTCCCGCTTCAGTAGCGTGGCCAAACCTTCCTGTGCCTGGCTCTTGGTGGATGGCGATTCCGTCGAAGGGGACACCGTGTACCTTTCGAAGTCCTCTTGGTAAATGGTATTATCGTTATGTAAGGTGGTCGCCGGTCTACCGGTAGTAGAAATCGGCCTCGCCGAGAAGAGAAGAGAAGTTTCGTTGGGTGGCCGAACGGTAAAGTGAATGTAAGAATTGGTCGAATGATGCGGGAAAGTCGTCTGCGCCGGGGACGGCGTTGTTGTAATGATCTCATTGACCGGAGCCATGGTTGGGATGAAGTGGCTCCTCGTCACGGTCGGATATTTCGCTGTCACGCGGCTCTCTTGGTCCACCGTCGACGATCTCGGGGTAGTCGATACCGTGTTCAGAGAATTGAACACGTGACCGGTCACGCTCGAAGCCGACGACAGGTATTTGTCGGTCGTGGACACCGAGTTCGGGGAAATGGTCACTTGCGGGAAGTATTCCGTGGGTCTGTTGACATCAACATCGTTTTTCTTTTAACACTAAACGTACCACCACCGGTCCTAGATTTTTTATTTGACAATTTTTATAAAGATGCTTTCATGATCAACGATTCAATAAATATCTTTAGTAGAGCACACGTTGCAATGAGAACTGTGCAAAGTCTAAATAAATTAAATCTTGTCATTTTTATAAGGCAACATGTGCCCATAATTATGAAAGTAGTCTGTCATAAAAAAAAAAAATTACATTGAATAAATTTAGTTTAAAATCATGTCGTGTGAAATAAGTGATAAATTCATTTTTTTTTTAATTTTGACTTAGACCACTTTCATAATTATGGGCACACGTGTACCCGTTACATTTATAGCTCGGTACGTTTAGTGTTAACACGTTCACTGCCATGTCACACATATGTGGGTGACGGGATTATTTGTCCAGATTTTGAAATGAATTTTTACGTTAATATGTTCATGCTACCAAATTTTATTAGGATCTGTAAAATGTGAGAAAGTTGAAGGACTACTCAACATCGTTTCGTATTTTATGGAATTTTTGAGGATTCTAGCTTGGCAGTCAAAGTGTTAAACGGTACCAGTGCTCGACTACAGGTGGGAGAAAATTTAAGGGGTGCTTCTCCAAGACAATATAAGACAAAAATGAAGAATAAAAAAATTACGATTTCGGCTTCATTTTTCAGTTATCATCGATTAAAAATCCGCCTAAAATGCGGCAACCCGGTCAACAGAGGTGTCCGTTGCTTACGTCGTAAAGGCGCGCGACAGTCATCTATCAAAGGGGTTCCTCGCTCGCAGCCAATGATTAGGGTTTGACGCCACACATTTTAGCTAATAATTTTTGTCAGGTTACCTGACTCAGGTGACTTCTTTCGAGACACGCGAAATATTGTCACGTGGTACGTGACTGCCGCGCGCCTCTATGACGTACGCAACGTACACCTCTGTTGGCCGGGTTGCAGCATTTTAGGCGGATTTTAAATCGATGATAGCTACAAAATAAAGCCGAAATCACAATATTTTTACTCTTCATTTTCGTCTTATATTGTCACGGAGAACCACCCCTTAAATTTTCTCCCACCTGTAGTCGAACACCCTGTACGTATCCGACTTCATTCTGTTTTAGTTAAATCTTTTTTAACCCTTTGACTACTGTTGGCGCCTATTGGCGTCCGAAACATGTTGGCGTCCAGATCAAATTTCGCCTGTTTCGTTTTAAAATTTTATAATTGCTCTTATGGTAATGTAGACCTTTCTTGGTAATGTAGATTACCGATTTCGATTAACCTATTTTGATTCACAGCCACGAGAGGCGCCTATAATTACAGTATTTTGAATATTTTAATATGCGAGGGTCATTCAATAAGTAAAGAGACAAATTCTATAATTTTAAAACTATTCAATGAATGTGTACAATCTTTTCAGGGGTGTTAGTTGGCAACCTTGGGATATGCTCTGATCAGATGTTTCATCATTTTATGTCAACATAACCTAAAAATTTTCAATTTACCATGGCAAGTCCACTAGAAGATTGCACCTTAGAAGAGCAGCCCTCAGTCATTAGATTTTTAGTCGCAGAAGGTGTAAAACCAAGTGAAATTTTTTCTAGAATGTTAATACAGTACGGTAAAAGTTGTATGAACCGTGCGAATTTTTACAAGTGGGTTGATCGGTTTAAAAGTGGCCGAACAAGTGTAGGTGATGAACCCCGATGTGGACGTCCACATAAGGAAGCGGTGCAAAAGTGGCTTCGGGGTAAATCGAAAGAATTCTTCGCCAAGGGAATAAGGAAGCTGCAAGAAAGATGGGACAAGTGCATAACTGTGGGGGGTGATTATGTTGAAAAATAGCCTTAATTTTGAAAGATTGAAATAAACCGTTTTTGAGCTATAGCCATAGTGATAGCCATAGTGTTTGAGCTATAGCTATAGTTAGAAATGCATGTCTAACGAAAAAGTTCGCCGTACCCAGTGGACGTCGCGAGTGAATTCGTACCGTACCGTGCGTGCCAAAGTCTGCCGTAGCCAAAGGGTTAATTAAATTTTCGTTAAATATTACCTCTCCGTGTATCTGGACGAAACAGAGGTAGATCTGGCGGTAGTTGGCCGGGAGGTCGTAGAGCCGGTGGTGTAATGCGTGACGGTGCTCTGTCTGGTCGGAGGCAGGTCGTCCAATGTCGATCTAAGATTCTGGCTCGGTGTAACTGGGTTCACGGAGCTCGGTGGTAATTTCAGTTCGCCTTTCTTTATTTTCTCGACGATCGAGTCGACGTCGCTTCCCTCTTTCTCAGCGTTTCCTTTCACACCTTGGACTTTATAGCTGCCATCCGGTTGCTCCTCCAACACTACGAAGGTGACCTTCTTAGCCGGCAGACTCTGAATCGGTGCTTTCCCGATCTCCTCCAGTTTCCCGTCGCTTTTCTGTCTGATCACTTCGAAATCCGCGCCGGGAGGAAGCACGCCCTTCGTCAGCTCTTCGAGGATAGCTTTCGGGGGTTTGATGGTGGTTGTCGTCGAGGTAGCCAATGTTGTCGATAAGTTCGGGCTCTGAGATGAAACGACCGTGGACAGGCCAGCCGGTGCGTCGATCAGCTGAATCTTCTTCCCATTGGGAAGCACTATGTCCCTCGTGGTGACGTTCCTCGTGTCGTCGTCCACCGACTGTGCCAGAGCCTGTTTCAGCTGTTTCAGCAGGACGTCTCTCTCCAAGTTCAAAGAGGATCTGCTTTTCGTGCTTGCAGACCTCTCGGTTGTTGGTTTTTCGGTCTGATAGATAACCTTGATCTGAGGTTTGGGTTTACCTTGTTGAATTAGCCGACTCTCCTGCTCCTGGATCAGGCTCAGAAGGTTCTCCGGGATGCTGGACGATGACACTTTCGTCGATGGGGTTCTACTAGGGCCGACAGTCGTAACGAACGGTGCTTTGGCGGTGGTTGCCAGGGAAGTTGGGATGGGCGTTGTCGTGGAAAACTTCTTCTGATGCGTAGCGATGGCCTTGAGGAACAGTTCTGTCTCGGATGGCGTGATCTTCCTCGCGGTTGGCAAGGACACCAAAACCGGGGACGCAGTGGTGCTGACGGAGATCGTGCTGGCCGACGTCACGGGAACAGGCGCTGGAGTCGTCGACGTCAGCTTCTGTAGCTGTTGAAGCCTCAGAAGCTCCTGTTGCTTTCGCACCTCCTGTTGTTCCAGCAACAATTGCTGTCTTTGTTTCTGTAACAATTCTAGCTCCCGTTGCTTCTCCAGATACTCTTGCAGCTGAACGGTTTGTTGATCGCTGAAAAGCGGCTGGGACAGGTCCTGCTGAAGATTCTGGAATGGTTTGTTGCTGCCCGTGAACTGGCTGCCGAATTGTTGCTGGAATTGTTGTTTCGGCGGTTCAGGCGGAAATTGTGGCTGCGAGTTTCCAAGGTAATTAGCGGTGTTCAGTTGTTGCGCTATTTTCTGCTGTTGTTGTTGTATCAGTTGCTGGACTTGTTGCTGTTGCTGCAACAACTGTTGGATCTGCTGCTGCTTCGCGCGGTCTACTTTGTATTTCGAGAGGGACGAGAACGAACCAAGGGGATCCTGTTGAGGCCGACGATAACGTTGCTGATGTTGCTGCACGTCGCTCAGAATCTGGGCCTGTTGCGATACCGAGAGACGCGGTCTTGCGTCGAGAGATGGTCGACTCTGAAATTTTTATATATTCGATCATCGGAAAAAATTCTTATTGGACAAATATTTTGCGTTCGCAAAACTACGTACAAAGGTAAATTCAGCAACGTTCCGATATTTCTTGTTACGAATCGCTGACAATATGCGAGTCCGATTTGAAAAACGGTTATACTGTTTTAACACTATAAAGACGGGAGCTTAGTATATACCTATATTGCCTGAAAGCAGTCAAAATGACTGCATTGTGAAAAAATAACTAATGCGCAAAGAAATTTGTTTAACAGTAATTTTTAATATATTTTATATCACTTATAGTCGTATAACAAGTTATTAATAAGTATTAGCAATAAAAAAAATGAAATTCAAAAGCAGTCAAAATGACTTGCTTAGGCAATCTAGTGTTAATGTATTCGAATAACTGTAGCACTGTACTGTACTATAGGTACTGTGTTAGCAGGTTTTAATTGAAATTCGAGGTCGTCGAACGAATTATTATTCGAACACGCTGTGAAATGAAAACCGCGAGCAGTTAGACTTTCTCGAATCCGAAGAGATTGTCTCACAGCCTCGGCGTAGACTCCGGATCGAGAAGGGAGAAAGAACAATGCCTCGGTTAATTACGACGATCTTAATTGCTCCGGACGGTTTTTCTCTCTCTCTCGAGCAAAGTTAATCATTAACTCACGGTCGCGAACGGCTCGTCAGATTTTTCCTACAATAATTATCTAATCTAGCATGGCTGATTGTTCGACGTATAACTTACTACGTTTTAGTTTGTTTGTTTTCTTTTTCTTTTACCATTATTGTAAAGGGTGACCCAAAATGGCCTGACATTTTAATTTATTAATAAAATGTATTTTTTTTTTTTTTTTTTGAAAGTACGACTGTTTTTGTTATGTGTGGAACACAATGTCTGATAAATGGCCGCCTCGTCTCTGTTTGCAAACGTTCACATTTTGACGAAATGTTCAATAACAGTTTGGCATAATTGCAGACTAATTTCCGGAATGGTTTGTGGATCATTGGCATTCACTTTTCCTTTTGAGAAAACTCCAAAAGAAAAGAGTCCAATGGCGTCAGATCGCACGATCTTTAATTCTTTTTTTAAAACGGACTTTTCGAACCGTTTCTGCAAAGTCATCGCCATTTTCGTAGTAAATTTTCACAATTTCTACGCATTGCGTGTAATTCTCCATGACTAAGCCTCAGTACTTCCTGATGCCAGTTGTCAAAAATTAGTACTCTCCGTTGGCCACAAAAAAAAAAAAAAATGGCGTGCAATTTACAATGTCAGGTCATTTTGGGACACCCTTTATTACTTATGTTTTGTCTCTAAAAGCTTCAGATTGATTACAAGGTTGGTTGGTTAACCCATTGCCCTACACAATAACGAACCAGACTCGCGATGACGATTCTGAATAGAGTCTAATAAATGTGAACGTTATTAACCCTTTGCACTCGAAGTTATTTTAACTCCAAAACGAAACATTTCTTCCGATCTAAAATATTTTTCTTCTATATATTTGTTTTTCATGTTGTACCTACGAAAATGGTGGAATTTACTCGTACAATACTGACATTTTTAGTAATTTATTAAATCCAAACATATTTTTAATAATGTGAAAAATATTTTGAATAATGTTGTAGCAATTTTTAGTGGCGTCATTCGAGTGCTAAGGGTTAATTTCCCATAAACCGAAATAAAATTCTATTTTGTTGTAGTCGATATATATATCCTTTGGAGAAAACATAGGGATACATTAAATATAAACTATTTCTTCTTTGCTATGAAATTCTAGACGATGAAGAATTTCTAATCGTTATTTTAACTCCAAAACGAAACATTTCTTCCGATCTAAAATATTTTTCTTCTATATATTTGTTTTTCATGTTGTACCTACGAAAATGGTGGAATTTACTCGTACAATACTGACATTTTTAGTAATTTATTAAATCCAAACATATTTTTAATAATGTAAAAAATATTTTGAATAATGATGTAGCAATTTTTAGTGGCGTCATTCGAGTGCTAAGGGTTAATTTCCCATAAACCGAAATAAAATTCTATTTTGTTGTAGTCGATATATATACAGTCGAGTCGGAAAGTAAGTTAACATTTGGTGATATGTAGGCAATGAATATGATGAATAAAATCAAGTTATTGTATTGTTTTTATTTAGGAGGTGTAAGGAAATAAACAAATATGTTAGTAAAACATATATTATCATTATTAAAGATTAAAGACATGTCATATTCATTTGCCTGCATATACCAGTCGTTAACTTACTTTCCGACTCGACTGTATCCTTTGGAGAAAACATAGGGATACATTAAATATAAACTATTTCTTCTTTGCTATGAAATTCTAGACGATGAAGAATTTCTGATCGTTATAATCGCAAGGTAAATAGTAGTGCAAGGGGTTAATCGATTCCCAACGACAGGTAACGAAAGTCCACGGAGAAATGTAACTTCTAGCGCGGCAGCTATACCCCATCTATCGCATTCCCTGACGTAATTAAGCCGCGAGGCCAGACTGACGATCGTTGGCCACTGGTTTCCCACAGCTGATGTGAAAAGTTGACCGTTTGTTCAAGGCGCGGCTTCCTATCTCTTTCGTTTCAACGATCCGCGCGCAATGCTCGTAACAAGTATCTCGCGTCCGGCTCGAGAGCACAGATGAATTTCCAGTTCTGGTCAAATAATTCCGTGACCCGGATTATAGGTGACATAGCGATCAAAATTTCTCAATTTCTCTATCAAGTCTACGAACAATTACAATGAAATACATATTTTCTACCGAGGGTGCAAAACAGCGAATTGCACGTGCTCTTTTCACTTTCAAATTTCATTACTAGTCAGCGGATTTTACGTATTTATGACAAAAATGAGTAGGTGTAATTTAACCCTTTGCACTCGAAGCCATTTTGACTTCAAAACGAAACGTTTCTTCCGACCTAGAATATTTCCCTTCTATAGATTATTTTTCGAGTCACACGTACAAAAATGCTGCAATTTACTCGTACAGTACTGAAGTGTTTAGTAATTTATTAAATACAAACAAATTTAATAAAGTCAAATATATTTTGAATAATGATACAGCAATTTTTAGTGGCGCCTTACAGTCGCCATTCGAGTGCTAAGGGTTGAAACAGTAAAAACGTTGGAAGAATTAAATTCTTCCTTTGAACAGACAACGGATCTTTGTGCAAAATAAAAATGTTCTGCCTGAATTTGCAACAAACTGGAGTGAAATGAAAATTAATTTTTTTCTTAATATCTTTCATAGGCTAAAAATAAGATGACAGTATTTTTTTTAAATAGCTCCCGTTGTTCCAGCAACAATTGCTGTCTTTGTTTCTGTAACAATTCTAGCTCCCGTTGCTTCTCCAGATACTCTTGCAGCTGAACGGTTTGTTGATGTTTCTAAAAAATACTGTCATACTGTCAATACTGTTATTTTTAGCCTTTTAACACTTAGAACTACCGGATGGGTCAAAATGACTTCCTCCTAATTTTTTCTTTTAGAGATATTGAAATTATAAATATGTTTCCATGAGAAAATTTTTTAATAAACTTCTCTATCGAAGTAGATATTTAAACAAAACTAATACGAAATCTAAACAGATCTTATTTTGTTGTTATTATAATACAATGTATGCCAGTTGCATTTAGTGCTTGGCCGTTCTAGTGTTAAACGTATTAAGAAGAAAATAATTAATTTTGATTTGATTTGATCATTTGAAAAAATGATTTTTTAACTTTTTTATGTAAACCTATAATGATAATTTAAGAAATGCGTTTTGTAGATTCCGGTAACGTATATGCATACTGAAAATTTCATCGAAATCGGTCAACGTTGCAATGAGCTACAAACTTTTTAATATTAGAGTTTAAGGGTGAAAGTCACAGATTTTCGACCTTGCCAGGGAATTTCGCCCTTATGTGATCATCTTTAAACGTTTGTACCTCATTACAACGTTCACCGATTTCAATGAAATTTTCAGTATGCATATACGTTACCGGAATCTACAAAACGCATTTCTTAAATGATTATTATAGGTTTACATAAAAAAGTTAAAAAATCATAATTTTTTCAGTTTTTTATCATTCGAACCAATTGCAATCTAAAGAAATTTTTGTTTACTCGTTGTCTAGCAAACTAATCAGTGTAACATCTTAAAAAAAATCAAGTCATTTGAATTTTAGAAAAGTTATGCAATTTTTAAAAGTGTCCACTTAATATTGGCCCCGACTGTATATATATTTCTTTTTTTTTGTGAAATCCTCGAGTTCATGTGTATGTTGGTGGAAAATATATTGGCGGTACCCTTATTATACAGAGGGTTGCGTAATCGGACATCGGCATGCACGATCAAACATGCATTCATCGCAATCGCCAAGACGCGCGGCTCGCTCGGTGCTCTGCACTGCAGTTCCCGTTATATAACGGGTGCTCCTTCACTTTTACGCTCCGCAAACTATAGAGCTCCTAGCATTCAACCAGACAGACGATTTTTGCCACCTTTCGCTTTCGTTCTCTTTCGCGGAAAATTTCTAACGGCCACGGAACCATTATTCTTGCATTCTACGGTGGAATCGTGAAATATTTTAGCTAGATTAACAGCTGGGCGAGAGATCAACAGTTATGCTTACACGAATTCCAAACCAGCTCGCTGGATTCCTTTGGATCTGCAGTTTCATATCGCAACATTTATTAGCCGCGGAAATCGGTCCTAATTTTAGAGAAAATCGAAGTTTTATTAAACAAAAAAAAAAAATGACAACAGTGTTCTATTAATCACTTTCAAAATGTTTACCGTTATTATTAACACCTCGAGTGCTTGAATTAACTCTTAGCACTCGAATGGCGACTGTAATGCGTCGCTAAAAATTGCTGTATCATTATTCAAAATATTTTCTACATTATTAAATTTGTTTGTATTTAATAAATAGACTCCGGATCTTTGTGCAAAATAAACATTTTTTACCTGAACTGCAACGAACTGAAGTCAAATAAAAATTGATTTTCTTTCTTATTATATTTAGTAGATTGAAAATAATATAATAGTACGTTTAAATTTTTCTAACATTTGTGCTACTTACAATTACACCTACTAATTTTTGTCATGAATGCATAAAATCCGCGCTCTATTAATAAATTATGAAACATTTCAGTATTTGTACGAATAAATTGCACCATTTTCGTGTGTACAACACGAACAAAAATAAATAGAAGGGAAATATTCTAGGTCGGAAGAAATGTTTCGTTTTGGAGTTAAAATAGCTTCGTGTGCAAAAGGTCAATTGAAAGACACAGAATCTACGTTGTGTACATTTAGTGATTTTCTTAATTAAAAGTAATGCTATTTTGATATGGTACATTATGTTGGTCGAGACATATTGATTTAGAATTTCACAATTGACGGTGGAGCGTGAAGAAATCTTCTTCAATTTACTCTAATGAATCCTTTGCGTTTCAGATTCTAATAATCATATATGTACAGTTGTTAATCGTTAATTTAACGATCCTGCACGGAGAATAATTTAATAATCTTCCAGTTTCTTACGCAATGTATACTTTGTACAGAGTTTTCTCGAGTGTATGGGTGTCTTTGTTCTGTTGATAAATAGCCCCTGTTACATTCAGCAGCTCTAATATCTCACTGTTATATTATAGGGAATGATTAATGAAAGTCTGAAAACATAGTTATTGCAACTAGGAATTGAATCGCGTTACCGAATGATATCTTATTTGCAAGTGAAAGTATACAAAAGGCGAAAGGGACCCACAACAATTAGTTGTCGATCGTACACTCTGCTGTTCGTAGTGTATTAAAAATAAACATTGTAGGCCTATTTTTTGCAGTTAATGCAACTACGAATTTATTAGAGGCGCCATTAAAGTTTAATGGCCGGCAACATCGTTAAATTCTTTCCCAAATTGCTTTATGTAATCGAAATGTTTTATCATTTGCTTTAATACCGTTATTACGGTTGTCTTAATGGAACGAAACTTTAATGAATGCCTATTATACGCTAATACCTAGCGAGAGTTTAAGAAACATCTGATAACCATCGATTATACTATCCTCGATGGATACTGTAATTATTTTCGTACTTTTCATCAAGTTTAATCATTCGTTACAATTGCATAAGGGAAAAAGCTGCATTATTTATTCCGTCGGTTGCTGGATTTCTTCACGTGTACTTTTTCAATTATTTACTCCGCGTTGAAATAATTGCAGGGAATAATATAAATTCCGGTTTTTATCGACGTTCGGCGTGAATCCTTTTTATACGGAAGGGAAATCTATAGCAAACCTAGCTTCCTAGATTCCGCATTAATTTTGGAATTCACGGAATGCTTTTTCGCTATTGGGAAACTTTTCAAGCGTTACCTTAATCTCTCCGTGCTAATTGATATAGAATTGCGGATTCTTCGGAAGCACGTTAGTAGTGTAACGTGCAAGAATTGATAAAAACAATAGCCAGAGTATACCGTTACCTAAAACTGCCAGTTTTCCACGTAAGACGTGGTTTGAAATTAATCAGGAAGTGACGCTAGTTTCGAAAGTCGTGGGAAGAGGAACAGATGGTTCGTTCGGTTTTAAAATATTACCGACTTTCTCTGTGCTTTAATGGAGCCTCGTTATTCGTGGTGTCGTTGCGAACGCTTCGGCGGTACATAATTCACGGATTATGAATTTCGTAAAAGGAAACGGTTCCTAATATTGCCGATGGGCTTTTAACCGGAAACCGGAACTTCCCCGATAGTCCCGCCACCAACTACATCGCAAGAAGTTTATCTGCCAATTTTAGTGGCGTTCGTATTCAGTAGAAGTACAAATTACTGGACGACCGTAACTTTTGATTGCTAAACAAAATATAGCTTGAGGATTTACGTACACGAAAAATTCCGAAAGATACCACGGAATTTACTATCATCCACGGTTGAGATTATATTAACAAAAAATTTTCAAGGGTCGGTCATTTTGACCGCGCACACAAGAAAAATCGACTTTTTAAAAAATCCGGAAGCATAAAACTGCCGATTTTATATTGAAGTTTTCAGAGTACCACGTTTATATTATTACGTCAATTGTGTCTGATCGTGATTATTAATGTGTATTTCTTTCAGATTTTTCGGATTAGGCGAACGTGTTTAAAAAAATTGGAAATCTCCAACTGTAGCGCTTGCTCACCGCTTGATCAAATGAAGCAATTCCTTAGAGTGCGACCGCGGATGAAGAAGAAATCACTTAAGAGCTCGCCTAACGATTCACAAGCGGATAATTGAGTGTTAAAGTAATCAACGCTTGACAGCGTCCGAAGTGATTCATCGCTTCGAATCTATTATTTCGTTGCGTACTTCGAACTAATCTGAGGCCCAATTTAGATCTAACTTGGTCCGAGAAATGATTTCTGGAACGTGAGACCGCTGAAATGCAGATATTCACCAAACCATACTAACTGTTGACAAGCGATTGCGAGACTGAACGACGCGTTTTTTGTATTTTGGTCACTCGATAAAACAGTCTATGAAATATGAAAGCTGACGGAAATCGAGGGCTAGACAATCCCGAAGAAAATATACTTTCGATTTTGGTCAGTTCTTACTACGGTTATTTGGTCACTGACCGTTCTTACTATGATCATTTGGTCACTGACCGCTCTTGCTACGATCGTTTGGTCACTGACCGTTCTTGCTACGATCATTTGGTCACTGACCGTTCTTGCTACGATCATTTGGTCACTGACTGTTCTTGCTACGATCATTTGGTCACTGACCGTTCTTGCTGCGATCATTTGGTTATGGTGGTAACGTATACATTTATGATCTATCGTAGCGTCGCGACGCCAGCCAATGATTGTGAGCAGATACAACAGAAGAGGCAATTGTCGCCGTTGAGAGCCTCTTCCCCCTTTTATCCTTTATTCTTTTTATTCTTCATTTAGGTAGAAAGTATCCTTACCGGTTGATCGTTTTTACTTTCCATCGCGCACGCGAGATCGTTCGTAGTTTGTAGTGAAAGGACGACCTGTAACGTGAGTCTTTGACCAGATTCACCTGCGTAGTTATGGGGATGGAGAGCCTCCGCATATTGTTGGAATCCGGTCAGGAGAAGTGTAGATTATATCGTCATAACCGTATCATGTGTATAGTGTATAGGGTTGGTGTGGTGGTTCACCCAACTGGAACCAGTCACTTGTGTTTGTTCGAGAGGATGCTGAAGAAGACGCGTTGCGATAACCTATTGCTCACAATCAGCGACGAAGTGTTTGCGAATACACGCATCCGGCTCTGTTACGAAAACAATGGAGAAGCAACGTACAAAATGTTCAAGCTTTATCCTGTCGAATCATCTTCGCGAACGAAAACGTTTATTTAGACAATTCTCACAAGTTAATAATCTTTTCATCGTTTTTGTTTAACAAACTAGAGGAATTAGCAAACCATCGAGATCATTTCTTCCAGAAAATTACATGTCCAACTTGAACAACACCGTAAAAAAAGCTCGTCGTCCCCCCCGTACACCAATCTTTCTACCGAACCTCGCACCACGACGCTTAACCTTGTTGATCGGGCGAAATATGACTCAATGCTCATCACTAGACAGCGGATCTTTATGCATTTATTGCTTATGGAAATGTTAAAAAAATGCTACAATATAACATTCGAAAGAATTTAACACGATTTTTATTTGCTTTGGATCTAGAAAGGCTGTTCCCATTAACACTAGCAAGACTGAAACTCAGTATATATCTATATTGCCCAAAAACAGTCAAACAGACTTCATTGTGAACAAATAACTAATGTGTAAAGAAATTTGTTTACAACTAATTTTGAATATTTTTTGTATTATTTACAGTTATATAACAAGTTCTAAGTAAATATTAAAATAAATTAATAAAATGGACAACTTGTTAGAACAAGTATCACTGCATAAAGATTCTGCTAATTATCAAGTATACGCCCTAATCGACAATTTATCATGTACTTGTATGTTATCATGTGTGTTTTTTCGGTAATCGAAAAAAAATGAAAAATGTTATTTCAATACAGAGCCGAACTGGACATATAAGATTCAATTCAATAATAAGAGTCATTTGATTATTTAAAATTTCCCAAGCAGTCAAAATGACTGCTTTTGGGCAATATAGGTATAACATACATGGAAATGAACACATTTATATGTTGTACAAAAAGTCACAAAATTCTAAGAAATTGTATCATTATATACGTAATTGTTTTTCTAATTGAAATTAAAAAGCAGTCAAAATGACTTCCTTGGGCAATCTAGTGTTAAAAATAGGATTTTATTTCATTCCACTTTCTTAAAATTTTTCTATAAAAATTGGGAATTGCATAAACATCCGCTGTCTACTCATCACTGTTACACCTTCGAGATAATTTCTTATTGAAATCGTAATTATTGATATTATCGATCGACAGATCGTACCAATTGCGCACGCCGAATACAGCCAAGTTTCAGGAACGTGCTACGTGCACCAACGGCGCTATAGTTAGCAAAACACCGATATAGTTGACCAACGATTACTACGATATACTTTTTTTCATCGAGCGGTATGTAAACTTGACAGACACCGGTGGACGTTACACGGCAATAATTCCGATATTTGCATAATGTTCTAACACGCGATTGAGGATTACGTGGTATCCGTTTAACGAACTTTGTGCAATATGCATATTTCAGTGCACCGGTTAACAGGACGGTCCCAAGGTGAAAGGTGCATACTAACGAGATAGGTTCCGATTCGTCAACTCTTCAGAGGACAGTCTAGAAAAATGGAAATGGCTCGTTCAGGTTTTCGCGTGTCGTGCGCACCAAGGACAATTTACAATTTCACATACAGTGAGTAACGAAAGTATTCGAACGCCCTTTAAATCAGTATAACTTTTTTTTTTAAGTGAATCAAACGACCTGACTTTTTTGAGGAGTTAGAAGAATTGGTTTTCCAAATTATGTGTAAAAAAGATTTTGAAAAAATTGCAATTCGTAAGAATTACATGAGAAAATAAAAATGGCACTTTTCACAACTTTTTTATTTGAACCTGTAGTGAAAATTTAAAATATGCGTTTTGTAGATATATGTTAGTTCTCATGTAATTCTTACGAATTGCAATTTTTTCAAAATCTTTTTTACACATCATTTGGAAAACCAATTCTTCTAACTCCTCAAAAAAGTCAGGTCGTTTGATTCACTTAAAAAAAAAAGTTATACTGATTTAAAGGGCGTTCGAATACTTTCGTTACTCACTGTATGTAAGAAATTAGTATCCGGTTTCTCTACTAGATACAGTCAGTGTAAAAAGTGTTTGTTTGCAATTTAAAAATTGTACCAAACGACCTGATCTTTTCTGAGTAATTACAAGCTGAGTTTACTAAAGTTTTTTTTTTTTAAATTCCAACTGCTAGGAATTACACGAAAAAATAATATATAATATTTAATATATGCTTTGTGTAGATCTATGTTAGTTATACTGAAAATTTCATCGAAGTCGGTTGATATTTTATGTCGCGCAACGGAACGTAAAAGTCACTGTTCCTAGTTTATCGCGCTATTAATCAATTTCTCTTCCCAACACATAAGTCAGAGGTTAAAATAGTGTCTTCCTGAATGTATTTTTATATTCTCGTATATTCCTATACGACGACCACTACCAAAGATTGTTGTGCAAAACAAATATATTATGAATGACAAAAGCCAAATGTTTTTATAAAAGAGATACACTTGGAACTTGCATAACTTAAATAAATAATTTTCGTTAAAGAAAACATCCTAGAAAATTACCTCTTTGTTCTATTAAAGATTTATTTGTTAGTTTAAAACTTAACTTGTCAAATAACTCGATATTAGTTGTACGTTTTTATAAAGATTGGTAAAAAGCAATCGGTTGATGGAAGATTATATTCATAATCTATATGTTTACACTATTAAAAATTGTACCGCAGATATTGGAGAATCATTGAGTGAAAAATAATTTTTTAAGTGATTCTAAATAGGGACAGCGGACATTTATAATTAATTGAAGTTTCGGCTTAAATGTTTTATTAGCGCATACATCGACTCGCAACTCGTTTACGATATTTCTTTAAAATGAACGCGAATTTCGTCTTTGGCTAAAATACAACTCTCGGGAAGATTTCTGGAGAAAGTGAGAGAACACATAGCATTCTTCACCTTCACCTCTATTCTCCCGCATATTCGCCTTGATCTCACTTCGTGTCCTCGAATAAGATGAATCGAATCCGAACATTAACCATTCAGCTACACAACCTCGCACAACTTTCAAAAATATTAGCAAAACGAGAAAGAGAATTAAAGATCGCATTGATTCGATATATACAAGAACACAACGCGCATAAGTACACGAACAATTTAGTTTCTTGTTTCAACATTAGTCCTGCAAGAGCCGTTTATTTTGAAAGTGGCCCAATTCCATTTTTCAATTATTTCCGGTTGCCCGTGGTTACACGTACAACTTCAAGTTATCTATCAATTAAGCATTTGATGTTACTTATATTCCGAGTAAATACGATAATTTTGGTCACACAACTTTTCAGAGTTAGTTCAATAATTGAGCCGTTTATTTTGAAAGTGGCCTAACTCCATTTGTCATTTATCCTTTGTTGCCCGTAATTACGTATACAATTTCAAATGAGCTGTCATAAACAACATTTGCGGTTAAGTATATTCAGAGTACATACGACAATTTTGGACCCATAAGTTTTCGCAGTTATTTCAATAATTAAAACCATCAATTTGAAAGTGGCCTAACGTCCGAAGGACATTATCAAAAAGTGCCGGAAAGGTAATAACTTTAAAGAGGATTTCATATCAACAAAATTTTTGGAGGATACAATTTTTAAAATGGTAAAGAATTCTAACGGAGAAACAATAAATTGGTTAAAAATATGTTGGATGCGTTTTTTGAGAGATGAACCATGTCAATTTTCTTTAAGATATCAATGGATGAGAATGCAAAGTTTGAAATCCTGGATTTATTAGCACGTCAGGGTAGACCGAGAAAGTTCGAAAATATTGTATTGACACCACAAAATGTAGATAAGCAGTGAATTGTTATGTAATTTATGTAGTTGGAAAATGTCCTGAATTGCATAAATTGTGTTTTTGAAGTGTTGTAAAGGTATACAAAGTAAATTGAGTATTGTTTTTTTTTCAATTTGAAGCATCTTAAATTATGTTGAATGGACTTGGGCTCCTTCAAATTTTATAACGAATCTGGTTGTTAATTTTGAAACTGGCCTAACTCCATTCTTGGTAAGAAAACGCATATTATTCACTTAATAATTGCCATTATTTTAATAGGAACTATAAATTTAACTCCTTTAGATACACTTAAGCAGTATGATTCATTAGTATCCTGTACGTGTATTTTAATTGCATTGAAACACAAACCCTTAAATATCTCAATTTAAGTATAAATGGACTTAGGCCACTTTCAAAATAAACGACTCAAATATCATTCAATCTCTATTTTCGCTTGCTCAATTCGTTCTCGAACTTTTATTCATCTTTTGTGCACCTTCTTCGTCGAAAAGGTACATAAATCTTTTTTTTTTTCATTAAAAAATTTACTTCGTTTTATCAATAACAGGAGGTTAATGGTTTCTTGAGCAGTATGTGTACATAATAATTAAAAGAACCTAGGGTCTAGTTTAGAATCATTCTCGACACGCTCTAAATAATTTATCCTATAGCAAGGAAAGCAACATGCTAGCTATGCACTGTGCACTGTATGCATCAGCATCGATAATCATTTTTGCAGTATTTTTCAACTGATCACGCGTCGCTTCTCAAATAAAATATAATTAACATTTCATGATAGAACTATTGGACACAATAATCACGATAAAACATTGATAATTATGACAAAAATGGGTAACCACAATTTAAAGCAGTGGGCATATTAAAAAAATTTAGGGAAATCAGCGTATTGGTTTCAGCTTAATAAAGTAATTAAGAGAAGATAGAAATTCTTATTTTGCTCCCGTGTTTTGCAATCGATGCAAACATTTTTTATTTTGCATAAAGATCCGCGGTCTGATAATATTATCCGCGATCTAATATTGCGTTAACCCTTAGCACTCGAGTGGTGACTCTGAAGCACCACTAGAAATTGTTGTGGCATTATTTCAAAGAAATTACACAAAAAATATTACAAAATATTTTGTACATTACAAAATTTATATTTAATAGATTACTAAACGTTTAAATGTTATATGTTAAATAGTCTAAGACGGAAAAAAAATTTCGTTTCAGAATGAAAAAAGCGCCGAGTGCAAAGGGTTAATACATAATAACAGTGGAAGGATGAGTGAACCTAGGATAATTGTAAACCGAGTTCCTTTTTATGGCCGGAAGGCTGAAAATAAAATATTTCTATTCTATTCTATTCTACGTAATAACAATTAACAGTGAAAAAAAAGATACGAAACCTTTAAGCACAAGACCACTATAATGATAACAGCGTCGAAGAAGCTACAACCTGTTCTGCCGACCAGGATGCCGGGCAATACTTTCTCGAAGACGGTGATAAACGTTTAAAAAAAATGTTGTTTACCGCGGTCGTTTCTCCCGGCGCGGCGTGGCATCGGAGAGCAAGGATCGCGTTTTCAAACAATTTCTCTTACGGCGTTTTTTTTTTCTTTTTATCGACTGCTATGGCATCCGTGAAATCGAAAGTTTGCTCGAGGAGCCTCCGCCACGTAACCATCGGGAAAGAAAAACCGGAAGCTACGCCGCGGATGTCACTAATACTTCCGTTTCCATTGCAGGCATGCTCTTCTCTCTTCTCTATTCCCCCTCCCCCCCTCTCGCTTCGGAAACGACGACCCATCGATTCTTCGTTCCAAACGAGAGTGAAAGGATCTTCGATCGCATTCGTCTTTCTAATCGTTTTTGCTACGGCTCGCCTTCATCCGCAATTAAACACTATTAAACTGGAAATTAACCGTCTGGCTCTGCGGAACCGTTCCTCGTCGGGCGTGTTTCGCAGAAATTTAATCGATTTTCTCGTGAAAATTGTCCTACGACAATTAGAAAACAAACATCAGCGAAGCTGGCAATCATTTGCAAATCAATGTTTTAAATTGTACTAATCATCTTATTTAGCTTAATATTTTTATGCAAACCTTTGCACTCGAAGCTATTTTAACTCCAAAACGAAAAACTTCTTCCAACCTAGAATATTTCCCCTCTGTATATTTTTTTTTTATGTTATACATACGAATATGGTGCTATTTACACGTACAATACTGAAATGTTTAGTAATCTATTAAATACAAATAAATTTAGTGATGTAACAAATATTTTCAATAACGATACAGCAATTTTTAGTGACGCCATTCGAGTGCTAAGGGTTAATATATGATAAACTAAGTTAAACTAATTAATTCAGATTTTTATTTGATTTGAATCTCATTGTTTTGGTTACATTTAATTGAAACTAGTTCCTCTTGGCAGAAACTTATTCGCATGAAATTGTAATCATAGAAAATAAGACTGCCTTATACCAGAATTATGACGTCATCAAAGTGACGAATTCAATGTCGAATCAAAACGCGAAGAAAGAGAAAAGAATCTGTGTCAAATTTATGCATCTCGTGTATGTATACATGGCAATATGTAAAACAGGATAAAGTGAAAGTCGCGATAAATATTGATCAAGATTTCTTTATTTCTTCGTTTCCTTATTGTGACCCGGACCTCTGAATTTACATTAATAAATTTAAATTTCTATAAAAAGTCCTAATCCATCAAAGCCTTCTGCATTTTTCACGATAAATAATCTAAGTTTTAATATTTGTCGGAAAAAGGTGAGTGAAACGAAACGTTTAATCGAAGTGATATTATCAGATAATACCTGTATTAAAGTGTTAAAGTGATGAGTAGACATCGGATTTTATGCATTTATTACAAAAATGAGTAGGTGTAATTTAAAACAGTAAGAACATTAGAAAAATTTAGAAATACTGTTATATTATTTTCAACCTATTAAACATATTAGGAAAGAAAATAAATTTCTATTTCGTTCCAGTTTGTTGCAATTTTGGTAGAAAATTTTTATTTTGCATAAAGATCCGCTGTCTAGTGATGAGTGTTAAAGTGATTAATAGACTATAAGTAGACGGATTTTATGCGTTTATGACAAGAACGAGTAGTTGCAATTTGAAGCAATGAAGAGATTAAAACTATTCAAGAATATTAATGTGTTGGTGTCAGCTTGTTAACATTATCAACACGTTAACTGCCATGTCAGTCACATATGACTGACAGTGATTTTTGTGTAGGTTTAGACATTCATTTTTATTGTGACATATCCAGACAAACCGAATTTTATTAAGATCTGTATAATTCAAAAGGGTTAAAACAGTACATTTTAAATATTATTATTATTTTAAAGGGTACATTTAACATTTCTGGTTTTGCTTTCATTGATTAAATTATTCCGATTTTATAAGAATCTCTGGGAATGATATGTGGCAGTTAACATGTTAAAAGATCCAAGAAATTTTTACTTCACCTCTGTGTCTTGTAACCAATGCAAATATTTTTTATTTTGCATAAAGATTCGCAGTCTAGTGACTAGTGTGAAAGTGATAGGGGAGAGTTGCCGAATGCGTACCACTTAATTTCGAAGGCAGTTTATATATTCTTTAGTAGGAATTTGAGCAAAAATTATGTTTTGCATTTATGTATTAACTATCGAAGTTGCAATTTAATATGATTTTTTAAATATTTATTGATAGATCATTGTGATATGAACACTTTTATAAGATCATGCAAACAGTACGATTTAGGCAACCGGTATCCTAAATGGTACCAGCCGGTTTCCAAAATTGTACCTCATGCGTTGGATTAAAAAGATACAAAAAAATCATAAGAGAAACTGTATTTTGCGTTTAATTTCAGTTTAATATACAATACAACATAAAAATAAAATGAAATATTACATTACTTGACTTAAATACAACTAGGACAATAATAAATATTGTCTTTTTTCAAAACTCCTCCACAAGCTTCATGTACCCACTTTTGGCACTTTAAGCATTGGATCATGTCTTCTAAATAAGAATTATTGCAAAGAAAACAGAACAAATCGTTTTCATTCTCCACTTCTACGAGAACTGGAGCAGCGGTGCTGGTTGAAGGCGTGAAATCAATTTTTCTTTGTTTCATTTGTTTTGTTTTCATTGCAACTAATTCCTTTTTATAGGGGCTACTGTAAGCTATTTTCCCATGCTAAAAAAATTTGAAATATTGTAAATCGTTTATTTTTGCGGTAAAATTTGAATAACAGTATCTTAAATCGTACTGGTACGATTTAGGAAACCACAGTGTGGTACGATTTAGGAAACAGACGTCCCGCTAAATAATTGAAGCTAACCTTTAAAACATTATCAGCATGTTTTATAAACTAAATAGAAATAAATAATATAACATAGCTAGTTTTCAAAAATATATAAGACTACCTCAGAAACTGTAGATTTATATTTAATTCAGCCGATTAAAATCGTTTAAAATTAACATCAGACTTGCCTGATTTCTTTGTGCTTCTGTCATTCACAAAACAACACTTCATGCGAATGACTTTTTGGTCCTACTTTATCGGCATAAATAAAAGTTCATATCTTTACCACCAAGAGGCATCAAAATGCATTAATTTTTAAATAAAAGAGGTGGTACGATTTAGGTGACTAGTACGCATTTGGCAACTCTCCCCTAAGTGTTGTGTGACACCTCAACGCACCAAACAGCATCTGGCGCGCATTTGAGTACGGGGGTCTCATCAGACCCTCCAAGAATGATCGAAATCTACCGAAGAGTGTAGCATCCGTATTAATGAATCAATGGGTTCGATCTAGTTGTTACGACGGTTTTCTCTCTTCTCGCAGTTGCTAATCGTAAAAGCACGTTTCACCGTGTGTCGGATACGAGATATACGGATGCGCACGAAGGTGAATGATAGCATATGAAAGTACTGCCGAGATGTTCACCCACTAACAGAGTGACTTCTGACCTCCCTTTCAGCCTTCTCTCGCGAATTTCTGCAGAGCGGGGCCGTTAGATACATACCTATCTGCCTGTCTTTGTTCTGCCTGATATCGGTTTTCCATATCTCCTTCGCAGCATCTCGTACGAATTGCTAGATTTCTCCTCGGAGCCGAGCAAATGCTTCTACGTTTTCTGACGGACGCAAATCGTATAAAATGTCTCGTTTCTATTTGGACAATTATTTGTCAATTTCGCCCGTTTACTCGAAAAATCAAATCTGTTTGTAACAGATAAAAATTTCGTTTCGATAACCATTCGGTTAGAAGTTATTTGCCAGATCCAAGCGTGTGTTGCATAAAAGAAAGTGAAGCTCGAGTATTCGTAACTATCGAATTTCATCCCATCACTAGTTAACAGAGCGAGCAGAATTAACAGCTGCCGCACTTTTTTCCACGAATTTAGCAGTGAAACTCGCACACGATTGCCGGGCAAGATAGCAGAAGTTTGAAAAAGGATATATGTGGTGTACGGCCTGATTACGTCAAGCGAATAATTTGCATGAAATCTGCATACCCCATTGCTAACACCTCACGGCGATCGAAATTTCTTCGAAAGTTTCGATACGCGAAGTTGCCACTATTTACGCGTATCCGCATAATCGGGCACGCATACCACGTTTCAACATTCTCAATTAATACCTCCGATGCGAATATTTAACAGTAGACATTTCTTCGTCTTACAAAAATTCGAAAGTAATATCATCCCAGATAGCACGCGACGTCTTAAAGACGTCTGTTTTACGTCCATTTTTGGTCTGAACGTCTTACGTCCGAAATAAGACGTCTTAAAGACGTCTTTTACGAGTCGTCTTTAAGACGTTTCATTTCTTGACGTTTCAGTCATTCTAAACTGCTAGAGAAAAGCTTTACAAACTGTACACACGCAACGCAATATAACGCAGTTTTCCATCCTTCGAATAGAAGTTTATTTATTTAGGAAAGTTAAATAACTAAATTGTTAATTTAGTACTATTAGAATATATTACATATATATTCGCAATAGAGTTTCAGAAACACATCATCTAGTAAACGGCAAGTCTCGAGTTCGAATCCCGCCAACTGCATAAAAATTTCTAAATGTGATTTTTTAAGGTCCTTTCGAAGGGAAAGTGGAATATTCCATCAACAAAGAAGTGCACAGAAAAGTAATACATCAAAATGAATAGATAAATAAATAAATAAGTTAAATAAATAAATAAAACATAAAATGTTAATTTTCGCGCATATGCTGAAAAACATTCTTTTAATTTATTTTTTTATTTATAAATAAATAAATTAATTAATTAATTAAATAAATAAATAAAGCATAAAATGTTAATGTTCGCGGATATGCTGAAAACATTCTTTTAATTTTTTTTTTTTATTTATAAATAAATAAATAAATAAATAAAGCATAAAATGTTAATGTGCGCGGATATGCTGAAAAACATTCTTTTAATTTATTTTTTTTTATTTATTTAGTTTTTTTGTTATAACAAACATTCAATTTATATTTCTTGTACATGTATACAATATTCAAATTCGATATTTTTCTCATAAGAAAAAATGTGGCTTAAAAAATATTTTTCCAATATTTGACAAACGTATCTATCTAATATTTTTGTGCTACTAGGGGTTCTGTTTCGGGACGTCTTGAATACGTCTGTTTCGAGACGTCTTAAAGACGTCTGACGGACGTCTTCAAGACGTCTTTAAGACGTACAGTTTTTTCACAAAGACGTTCCAGAGACGTTCAGAAGCCGTTCGGAAGACGTTCGTAGGACATTCAGACGTCTTATAGACGTCTGAACGTCTTTGACAGACGTCTCTGTGCTATCTGGGATGTGTTTACATTTTATAATTATAGGGAGATTATTAATTTTGCCATTCTGCCATTACTCCTACATTTATCAGTAGACATCGGATGTTTATGCAATTTCCAATTTTTATAGAAACATTTTAAGAAAGTGGAATGAAATAAAATCCTATTTTTAATGGGGACAACCTTTGTAGATCCAAAGCAAATAAAAATCGTGTTAAATTCTCTCGAGTTTTATATTATAGCATTTTTTGAACATTTCCAGAAGCCATAAATGCATAAAGATCCGCTGTCTATTTATCAGATAATATTACTTTCGACACTCCATGTTTCAGTATCGAGATCAAATTATTATTATGTAATATGTGAAAATTTGGTGCCTCACCATACCTTAAAAATCGCGTAATAAAATTCTTATTACTGCGAAGATTTATTTTTGATTCGTTCATAACATTTCTCATTATTTACCAAGTACGAGGAAACATTGAATTGATATTGTTTTCTTTTTTTTTTTAAGATGAAACTTTGGTTCGACCCACCGCAATAAAAGATATTTCGATATCACCTAGCTCGAATTGTTCGTATTATTTTTCCGTCGGTTGCAATTGATATTCGAAAGGTGTTCTCGCTCCGACGGAAATAAAATGGCGGATATAGCTAATTAGCGGTGTGTTAGAAGTAAAGTGCTCCAAGTAACGCGATCGAAACTGAAAGGGGAGTCAACTCGTATTATTTCTCTGTTTCACGGAAATATTTATAAAGTCAATATTTAAAAGTTTACAAATCAACGTTATTTGCACGTATAGTAGAAATTATGACGCGGAGATTAGAGCAATACATGCTAACGTTATTCTAGTTCGAATCCAGTCGAGATTTTTCTGCTAGAATGATATTCAAATCGCCTAGGGAGAGTCATTCCTTTCTCGAACGCGATCTCGACGATTTCTGCGCCGAGATACTTTTGTATTTGAAATTCCTACGTGTCTAATTCGAAAGTGATTCTCCCACGCATTGTATTCGCTCGAAGGGAATATTACACGATCGTGGAAAAAGGACAGCCGGTTCCTTTGAAGAAGCTTCGTTAATTACGGACACGCGGACACGCTTCTAGCAAATGAAAATAATAAAAATCTATGTTTATCGGTAGTCGGATATTAGTTTTGTTTGCTCACGGTATGCAGTCGAATTTATCTTTGAAAATTGAACGATCTTTCTGATATTTTTATAAATTATCTGCAGAATCTTCGGTGGTATTTATTTCACACGGCATATTACGTTTACGTTTTTCTACATATAAATATTTATAAAGCAATGTACAGTGTGTGTTCTAGATTTTTCTCTTCTACAATTGGAGAGTAAAAACGCGTTTTAGAAAACGATACTTTCGTTCGATACATTTATTTTAACATTTCATCTACTTCATTTTAAGAATTTTATTTATTAAAATGTTCTTACTACCTTTACCAATTTAAACGTTCTACGATATAATTTACGTATTTACATATCATTGATTTAAGTGATAGAATAAAAATGACACGCTACACATGAAACGAAAGTATTTTCCAATCTAACATTTCGTCTTGGTTCACCGAACTGAAATTTTCGATAAATAGAAACTCATAGAGACGCGTCCAAGGGAAAGAAAACGAGGAGAATATTAGTCGAAGTTTCTCTCACCTGTTGGAAATGTGTTAAATCAGTTCCGGGCAGGATCGCCGGGTCAGCATCGGCAGCGACATCCGCGATCTGCAGGACGAAGGCGATCCAGAAGAAGCCGAGTAAGTTGTTCCGTCTCATTGTCACAAACGCTGGTCCCGAAACTGTATCAATACTCGTTTGTACACCTATCTCGTCGCTGTTTCTAGAAACTTCACCACAGGACCATCGAACTCTCACTGCTCTTCTTGTTTATCGAACGGTCTTAAAAATATTTTTTCTCGAACCTTCCGATTGCACTTGTAGCCGTTGCTCGTGTCCCCTATTTGTCCCCCCGAGGTTCTTCGAGCGAAACGATCGACAATATTCGTCGAAAAAAAAAAAATAATAATTAAGATATAGAAAGTGTCCTCACCGTGCAAAAACAAAAGAAAATTCGGATTTCTTTTTCGTCTGGGAAAACACCGGCGCGGGGGAGCGACTTGTTAGGCGAAAGCGCAAAAGGAGTTTAATCTCTCTCTCGTATTAAACAGCCAGAAAGCAAACGAGACAATGGCGAAGACGCGCGTCCCGTCACAAGTTCACACATTCACGAAGAAGAGTAGTCCGAAACTGTTAGAGATCGGAAAACGTCTGAGAGTTTTACTCTTCCAGCAGGGGAAGAGTTCCGCCAACGTGAAGACCAGGTGGGAGACGAACAGGTAGGACGGTGAACGTCGCTGAAGAATAAACCCACTTCTCTGTCTTTTCTCGCCGCTCGCGACTGGCAAATGTTCGCGCGCGCGATTCCCCAGGATGCTTCTCTTCTTTGCAAATACAGCGGCTCCAGAAATTATTGGCATTCTAAACCCGGATAGCACTCGACGTCTTAAAGACGTCTGTTTTACGTCCATTTTTGGTCTGAACGTCTTACGTCCTGAAAAGACGTCTCGTAAAAGACGTCGTTTTTACGTCTCATTTCAGACGTCTTTAAGACGTTTCATTTCTTGACGTTTCAGTCATTCTAAACTGCTAGAGAAAAGCTTTACAAACTGTACACACGCAACACAATATAATGCAGTTTTCCATCCTTCGAATAGACGTTTATTTATTTAGGAAAGTTAAATAACTAAATTGTTAATTTAGTACTATTATAATATATTACATATATATTCGCAATAGAATTTAGCAATAAATATTGTTTAATAATAAAACTATACATTATATATCACAAATCCAAAATCCAAAATAATATATCAAAATAAATAGATAAATAAACAAATAAGTTAAATAAATAAATAAAGCATAAAATGTCAATGTTCGCGGATATGCTGAAAAACATTCTTTTAATTTATTTTTTTTATTTATAAATAAATAAATAAATAAATAAAGCATAAAATATTAATGTTCGCGGATATGCTGAAAAACATTCTTTTAATTTACTTTTTTAATTTATAAATAAATAAATAAAGCATAAAATGTTAATGTGCGCGGATATGCTGAAAAACATTCTTTTAATTTACTTTTTTTATTTATAAATAAATAAATTAATTAATTAATTAAATAAATAAATAAAGCATAAAATGTTAATGTTCGCGGATATGCTGAAAAACATTCTTTTAATTTATTTTTTTTATTTATAAATAAATAAATAAATAAATAAAGCATAAAATGTTAATGTGCGCGGATATGCTGAAAAACATTCTTTTAATTTACTTTTTTTATTTATAAATAAATAAATTAATTAATTAATTAAATAAATAAATAAAGCATAAAATGTTAATGTGCGCGGATATGCTGAAAAACATTTTTCTCACAAGAAAAAATGTAGCTTAAAAAATATTTTTCCAATATTTGACAAACATATCTATCTAATATTTTTGTGGTACTAGGGGTCTGTTTCGGGACGTCTTGAATACGTCTGTTTCGAGACGTCTTAAAGACGTCTGTTCGAGACGTTCAGAAGCCGTTCGCAAGCCGTTCGTAGGACATTCAGACGTCTAATAGACGTCTGAACGTCTTCGACAGACGTCTCTGTGCTATCTGGGAAGGGAGGGGGGGGGGCGTTAAAAACTGAACAATTTTTCCATGGGACGCATAAAATATCGACATGGTTTTATTCGTTAGATTCCAAGTCATAGTTTAACCCCCCAGTCCCTCGTGTAAATAGATGGGGAATACCTTGTTAAAGAATTTAAACGTTATAACTAGACAGCGGATGTTATGCAATTTCCAATTTTTATAGAAAAATTTTAAGACACTGGAATGAAATGAAATCCTATTTTTAATGGGCACATGCTTTCTAGATCCAAAGCAAATAAAAATCATGTTACATTCTTTCGAATTTTATATTGTAGCATTTTTTGAACATTTCCATAAGTCACAAATGCATAAAGATCCGATGTCTAGTTATAACAAACAAAGTAACAATTTATTACTACGCTAACGAAAAAGAAAGAATATCATCTGACAATCTGTGCGGTGAAACAATTCGTCATTATTTATTTAAGAAGCTGTAAACTAGAACATTTCAGAGTCCCTTCTCAGGGAGAAATTGTGAAAATGAAGTAGAAAATGCCTAGTAAAAAATCCACGAATTATCTAACTCCTTTTTGTTGCATTTTTTGCAGAATATGTCGCATAAAGATCTGCGGTCAGTTGGAAAGTTCGAGAACGTTTTTATCTCGCAGCTTCATCAAATATCACATTTTTTTTTTTTCAATCTCTGCGTGAAACGATTATTTCATACTAATTATTCATTTAATCGATGTAAAATAGATAACGAGTATCTTAGGATCTCGATCGAATTATATAATCAAACTGTACAGCCTTTCTTCGGTGTATTAACGAAACATGTGGCAAGAACTATAACGATTACACCTGTATAATGTACCTAAAGAAAGGTAAATAAGTTAAAGTGTTATTTCACAGACAGATAAATAGAAACGGTTGGTCGAGCGTCCAGTAATATAAATTTTTGTTCGAGAACGTTCCGGAGAGTGCGTAAAATCGCATTGTACCGTTCTACAAACACTTTCGGCACTCGCTTCCGATAATAAATCGTTTTTATACATATAGCTGTTGTTCGATTCGTTCCAATAAATGCTCCTGACTCGTGAACGACGCGTCAGCAGATATTAACCCTTAGCACTCGACGCTATTTTAATTCTAAAACTAAATTTTTCTTCCGTCTGGGAATATTTTCATTTTATTCATACGAAACCGAACCGATTTCCACATATAATATTTAAATGTGTAGCAATCTATTAAATACAGATTTTGTAATGTAACAAATATGTTTTCTAATTTCTTTAAAATAATGCCACAACGATATTTAGTGGCTTCATTCGAGTGCAAAGGGTTAAACCCGATGCTTCCTTAAATCAAACAGTGTTTGAATTAAAAATAGCGATATTAATCGTCCGACGCTCTGTTCTCTGTCGTATAGTCTTTGCCAGCTCTGCATATATGTATTAGGTTGTCCGGAAAGTTCTTTCCGTTTTGTTAACAGGTATTATAAATTGGTTCAAACGACCTGACATTTTTTGAGCAATTAGAAGAATTGGTTTTCCAACTGATGTGCAAAAAAGATTTTGAAAAAATTGCAATTGGTAAGAATTACATGATAAATTAAAAACGGCACTTTTCACAACTTTTTTATTTGAACCTGTAGTCAAAATTTAAAATATGAGTTTTGTAGTTGTCGTTGACCGATTTTGATGAAATTCTCAGAATATGTATAATTCATACAGATCTACAAATCGTACTTTTTAAATTTTCAATGTAAGCACGCATAAAAAAGTTGAAAAATACAACTTTTAGTATTTTCTCTGCAATTTCGACCAATTGCAATTTTTGTAAAAAATTCTTTTCATTTTATATGCCAAATCAATTGTGCTCACTTAAAAAAATAACCCAAGTCGTATGGTTCAATATTAACAAAGTTATACGATTTTTCAAAGCGTCCGAATATTATTGCGAGTCACTGTATGTTAATTATACACATGCTGAAAATTTCATCGAAATCGATTAATATACACACGAGCTACGAGTAGTTAAAAATGGTGAAAATCGTGACTTTTGGTCACTTTTCGCTTAAAATCCACAAATTCTAACATCTTTAGATGCGTGTCGTTTTTATCTGCATTAACCGATTTCGATGAAATTTTCAGTATGTTTATAATTAACATAGATCTACAAAACGCGTATTTTAAATTTTCATTACAGGCTCAAATAAAAAAGTTTTGGAAAGTGTCTTTTTTATTTGCTCTTATAATTCCTAGCAATTGCAATTTTTTCAAAATCTTTTTTGCACATCATTTAGAAAACCAATTCTTCTAATTGCTCAAAAAATGTCAGGTCCAATTTGATCCAATTTATAATACCTGTTAAAAAAAAAAAACAGAAAGAACTTTCCGGACAATCTAATACATCTCGGTTACGGATACAATGCATCCTGAAACGTTCAAAACTCTTCAATGGTGAAATTCCTCGATCGGAGAACGGCTATTCTATGATTAAGAAAGGTTTATTACATAAGGGAACGCGAGCGTTCGCGTTCGCGTTCGTATGGTTATCAGACACGAGACATCTCGGTTACTCGTGAAAAGTATTGTGGGGTTTAACGCCGCGGATGGGAAAAAAGGCTTTCCTTGAATCTCATTAAAAATTGTTTCGTTCGCATGAAACGGAGCGGAAGAGAACTTTAACTAAAATGTTCTCGTAATCTCGACGTCTCTCTTTAGGGATCTTTATTAATCCTCTTACGCAATTACATTGCTACCGCCCGTGCATATGCAGAGCGAAATACACACGCACTTGTGTGTCTAACCGCTTCGTTTTTCATAAGTCAGAATTTTAAAATGCGTTTTGAAAGTCCACTTAACAGTCAGGAAAGAAGGACCATTTTAGGAACCGTCATTGACACTACACCTACCACCGCCGCACAGTGTGCAAAAACGGCCTTTTTCGATTCAAAATCAAAGAACTTTCGATAGGAATGAGGTAGAGCGATGAAATTTTTTTTAAATGAAACCTGAAACTTTGAAGAGTATGGGAAAATAGGGAGATTACGGTACGAACGTTTTTTAACCTTGAGAAAATTCGTTAAAGTTGCACAATTTCAAGAAAGCGCCAGTAGTAATGACAGCGATACGTCAAGTGATGACGAGATGCGAAGTGCTTCATGTTTCGTAAGTAACTCAAAACGTTAAAATACTTCATTATTATTATTTTTATTGTGTTTTATATGTGAGAATACGATATACTTTCAAGCTAGCGTGTTATCAAGTCATTTTAACGAAAAAATTTCATTAATTTGTGTCACAAAAATCTATTTTTTTTTTCAAAAACCAGAGGTCGTAGACAAATTTTGAAAACAGATTTGAAATCAGCGTGAAAAAATCTATGGGAAAGGATATATTGCATGTTGAAAAAAAAATTTCCGTGCGTATTAGCCACAAAAACAAAATTTTCTTGAAATTGTGCAACTTTAACGAATTTTCTCAAGGTTAAAAAACGTTCGTACCGTAATGCGAAGTGCTTCATGTTTCGTAAGTAACTCAAAACGTTAAAATACTTCATTATTATTATTTTTATTGTGTTTTATATATGAGAATACGATATACTTTCAAACTAGTGTGTTATCAAGTCATTTTAACGAAAAAATTTCATTAATTTGTATCACAAAAATCTATTTTTTTTCAAAAACCAGAGGTCGTAGACAAATTTTGAAAACAGATTTGAAATCAACGTGAAAAAATCTATGGGAAACGATATACAGCATGTTAAAAAAAAATTTTTCGCGCTTAATAGCGGCAAAAACAAAATTTTCTTGAAATTGTGCAACTTTAACGAAGTTTCTGAAGGTTAAAAAACGTTCGTACCGTAATGCGAAGTGCTTCATGTTTCGTAAGTAACTCAAAACGTTAAAATACTTCATTATTATTATTTTTATTGTGTTTTATATATGAGAATACGATATACTTTCAAGCTAGCGTGTTATCAAGTCATTTTAACGAAAAAATTTCATTAATTTGTGTCACAAAAGTCTATTTTTTTCAAAAACCAGAGGTCGTAGACAAATTTTGAAAACAGATTTGAAATCAGCGTGAAAAAATCTATGGGAAACGATATATAGCATGTTAAAAAAACAAATTTTCCGCGCGTATTAGCCACAACAACAAAATTTTCTTGAAATTGTGCAACTTTAACGAATTTTCTCAAGGTTAAAAAACGTTCGACCGTAATCTCCCTATTTTTCCCATATTCTACAAAGTTTCAGCTTTCGTTTAAAAAAAATTTCATCGCTCTACCTCATTCCTATCGAAAGTTCTTTGATTTTGAATCGAAAAAGGCCGTTTTTGCCCACTGTGCGCCGGTCAAAATGGCCGGTCCCAGATTCTTTATTTTAATAATACTAATGATTAAGGAAATATACGAATGGCACAAAACCAAAGGAATTCAATCTCACCGTTTTTATAAGACAACAGTTACCTTTAAGGCTCGGTAGGTTTAGTGTTAATATTATACTTCTGAGCTAGCGAACCAGTGACTGTTAATACAGTTACTAGGCGAACGAAATCGAATCTTCATGCGTAAACGGAGAATAAACTTTCACGTTGCGATAAATTTCGTAAGGACGAACGACTGAACGCAAGTGAAAGGTCCTGGAGATGGATGTTGCTGGTATGCAAGAAAATAGTATGACATAATTTGCGTCGAACGTTATCATTTCACCTAATATGGAAACGTTGTACCTTCCCCTGCCATTGTATTTTCCCCGTTTCAGCGTGTAATTGTCTCGAATCTCCCCGCGGCCACCATTTTGCTCCGTGGCCGCGCTCTAATTACATTTTTGCGAAGGAAATTGTCGCTTCGAATCACGTCAGGAACCACCCCTTTCCGATGAGTCTCGGAACATTTTTCTTTTTTAATAGGAAATTATAATTTCACTTAATAATTTCAATTCTTTTTTCTAGTGTTTTGTAGTATTGTTACAAAGCGTAATGCGCGATAGTGCGAGTTTCCCTCTCGTTTTATGTAAATCCTCGCGATCGAAAGCGACGTCCTCGCGTGTAATTAAATAATTGCGGGTGCGATGACGTTCGCGTGGCATTGTTGAGCCGCAACAATGCTTTTATCGAGCATCCCCGTGTCTATGAAGCCACTTTTTGTCCTAACGTAATTAACCGTATGCGCTTTCACCTCTTGTTTACAACTAATAACGGAAGTCCTCTACGTAAGTTCTTGCACGGCTACTTCCTGTGACATTCTTCCTTCTCCGCAAGGCACTTTGAACCGCGGGAACCGCGTGTATCGTTCATAATTTTACGTATTATCCACTCTCATGCTCCATCTAGGCCACCGAAAGATGCTCGCAGAGTGGTATGATTATAAATAAGGAAAAAGCTACAGTCAGTGTAAAAACTATTTATTCCCCTTTTAAAAACGAATAACTTTATATGTGGACCGCGCACGGCTTGAATTCTTTTGAGATGATATAACTATATGTGAATTTAGACGAAATTTTACTATCTCACTACGTTCCTATTTACCATTTCGATAGAGATGGAATTTTCAACATAAATCATTCGATTTTTATAGTACATTTCGAAGATCCACTTAAGAGTTAACCAGCCATTTTAAGAACTAACAATTCTGACTCCCACCTTCCTGTGTACACGGATTGAAAAGGTAAGAGGAAATTATGAAAACGTGTTTGCGCAATGTTCGAGCAATTTTCAACCGGTACAATGGGACCCGTCTGAATCGGGCAAACTTGATGACACTCCAGTGGAGTACTTATTACGCTGAAAATGTGCACGTTTGCGTCCAAGGTTCGAAAACCCGGCTCTAATGGAAAAACTATTTTCAAAACCACAGACAGTTCGTTGCTCTCCTCCAAGCAACTCTTTCGCAACCGAACCCATATCGTCTCCGCTTGTCACCTTCCATCCCCAAATGGGAAATTATATGATGCAGAAAAGAAACAAACAGAAAAACATTAAAATACAGAGTGACCCAATAACTTTCACCACCTCGAGTATGATCCGTCATTTCTAGTAATATGAAAAAAATGATATATACAAAAATTACATGATACAGAAAGAGGAATATTTTACTAGAATCATTTTTTATATGGCTGAAGGCATTTCGGAGGCTTCAAGATCACCTTGATTTGATTAAATTAAATGACGTACCATTTATATCGTGAATCTATATGTATAATCAGATTTACGTGAATGTATTAAAAAATCTACGAAACATTTAACTTGATAAAGACATAAAGAAAACGAGGGTGCTCACGATCTTTTTAGCCTGGAACAGAACCTGCATCATCTTTTTAGCCTGTATTAGAATCTGCATCATCTTATTAGCCTGGACCAGAACCTCATGTAAGAAAATGACGTGAATCTGATCCAGGCTAAAAATTAAAGTAGGGGGCTGCACTGTATCAGGAACGCCGAAAACCCGGGCCTGAGCACTCTCATAAGGAAAATTCTCTCTGATAAAGAAAAGTTTTTCCAAGTCGCCAAAAATCCTTTGCCAAACAAAAACGTTTTGCCAAATTTCAGCTCAATTTGTTTGACCAGTTTTCGGAATCATCGCCGAATTTTTAATGAATCTTCTGTTTTCATCCTAAAATATTTCTCCAATTTCTTTCCTGTAACATTTTCAGTTGATTGCCATAACTTGCAATGTGTATGAACACCGACGAGATATATTTAAAGACTGCCAGCCCCCGTGTTAAACTGCGGGCCTAAAATGCCGAGATACTCCCATCGGTTGTGGAACTAAGAACGTGGAACTATCACTGATCCCAAATGTATATCTCGTCGGTGGGAAAAGTGAGGATTGTTATCTCGTCGGTGCCCGAGCGTGAGCACTCTCAATAGTGCCCAGGTTGTGTTACATGCTAAGCTGCTCGATTCTGTTCCCTGCTAGAAACTGCACGGTTCTGTTCCATGCTAAAGCTCGGCAGAGGTCAGCACTATATCGGAAACGCCGAAAACCCGAGCGTGAGCACTCTCCTATCCTCTCTGTGTCAGAGAGGAGTGTTAGAAGATCGGTCTGCTTCTATACCTCGTCCGTTTGTTTGTTGACTTTGGTACTTGTTGTACGTACGATTACAATTACTATAAACTACAGGCGAATTTTAACACATAAAATAGGTGTATAAAAGGATAATTACGTGGTGTATCAATACGCCATTGTTATTTTGTCACAAGTCTATTGCTAATCTGAAGGAAATGTATGTATATTCAAAAATTTTAATAATAATATCCTAGTTTACGTGTACAATGAATTAAATAGAAATATATTTGGACAATTATATGGAAATCCTACTATTTCAAAATTTTTAATTACACGTTAATTATGAATTATAAACAACATTATTTCATATTGATTATAAATTATATTTAGATGTTTAAATGTTCGATAACAAAAATAAGTTTTGTAAAATCATACATTTTAAAACGTGAATACTTCTTTTCTTATTTTTAGTGTATGGTTGATAATAAAATGGATCCAGTATCTAATATACTTGGCATTGATAAAGTAAATATGGATGGAAAATTAATTTTAATTGAAGAGCGACACAACAGCAACGCGAATTTTGTGTTAAATTCAGTTATCCTCAATGCGTTAAGTAACAATAATGGAATTTGTTTTATACTTTTTCATAATACATTTAATCATTACCATAATGTGGGTATGAAATTTGGCTATAATCTTAAAGTTTTAAAGGCAGAAGGTAAGGTTAATATTATAGAGCCAATGAAAATTATAGGAGCTAATTTGCAAAGTAGAAATAACGATGAGATGTGCAAACTACAAGAATCTGATGTCATTAGTGACCTAAGTGACAGCTTATTTAGAATTATAAAAAATGAATATTGCGAAATGAAAAAATCTCAGAATGTAACCATTGTAATTGATGACCTGAGTCATCTTTACAATTTAGGATTCACATTAAAAGACTCTATGTGTTATTTAAAACTTTTACGATCTCTTATTGAATGTGACAATACGTCTCTTTGTATTGCAATACATACATACGATAGTAAATTACAGAATTCCAGTGCTAATGTAGCTGTTCATATTTTGAAATATATGGCTCACTTATTTGTTATGATTGATTCCTTTGAAACAGGCTATTCCAGCGATGTAACTGGAAAAATAGCAGTTAATTGGAGAATAGATCATGTAAGAAGAGAACATAATTGGTCAGAGATATCAAGATATATGTATAAGGTATCAGATCGTCAAGTAAAAGTTTATGCACCAGGGCAGTAATTATGTCCATAAAAAATAATTGCATTTAATGTGGTTTTAATTTCGTTCTTATTGGTCTTTATATATTGAAATACATTAAATATAAAAATATATTCGAGAAAACAAATAATATACAGCCTTTTACATACCCATTTTTTTGTACCACATGTATTACTAATTTTTAGTATTTTTTTATTATTGTTTTAAAATTTCAAAGATTATAAATAAACTTTCATAACATAACATTAAATTTGAAAGGGGGGAAAGAAAGGATTAAAAATACAATACTGCTATAATTAGTATAATAATTGTTTATGTCCCTCATGAAGAAGGAATGCATTAAATGACATGACGTGTAAAAATATATCTATTCACTTACTACAAAACTTTAAAAAAAAAACCCGGATAATATCCACTTAATAAAAAGAATTAATAAAATGGACATAAATGCATTACACCAACATAACGAAATGTAACAATACAGGGACATTAAATATATTGCATTCATTTCAATGATCATCAACAAATATCATATTATGAATATATTTTTTTAAATTGCAGGTTTATAAGTTATACAGTCTTACTTTCCATAAAATTATCTTTAATTTCTCCGAGACGTAATTTTAAATATATGATATTTAAACTAGTTTTAAAAAGATTCAATTGTCTTCAAATTCGCACCAAATATGTAGGGATTAAATCCTCATACATCTAAAAATTTGTTTTGTATTTCTTAATTTCTACTTTTATGTGATGAATATTTGTCAATTGTGTTCGCGCATTCGGTGGAAGGATTTTGTGAAGTCTATTGTAATATTGCACTAATTGTGTCATAGCATGTTGTACTAGCGCTGTACCTAACACAAGACTAGGAAATGATTTCAATACTTCTCGATTAATTTCTTCTAATGCCCGCTTCCAATTATTTGTAAAGGATTGCACAAGAGCTAATGCTTTTCCTTCTTGTCTTTTTAAATCATCACCCTGACCCTTTTCTATTAACATCTCTGATTCTTTTACTAATTGTATTATACCACCAAAATATGGAGTTAAAACTTCTTCAACATATTCTGCGGATCGTGCATTTAACTGTTCTCGAAAGCTCTCTGCTTCTTTAGTAGTATGGTCACCCGTTCGTCCCTAGAAAAATGTAAATCGATCTCTCGGTAATTATAATTCGTACAAAATAAAATTGAATACATAATGAAATAGATATTTATAGTCATGTAAGAAAAATAAATATTTTACCATTAGTACACCAAGAACCAAATCGTAATTATTAATGAGAAACACTAATTGTTCAATTCTGTTAGGAAAAATAGTTGCCATCCTTAGTAGAAAACACTGAACAGCTTCCCTTAACTCCGCTAGTAATTGTATTGCACCGTCACAAGGAAATCCTACAACTATACTGATCATTGCAGCACTGAACTCAGCATACCTTCGTGTAATCTGTAAATAAATGTAATAGCATATACTCTTATATGTTTCTAAACTTATTATCATAAACGTACATAATGAGGTCCAGCTTCTTTATTCAGTTTCATTGGATCACAATCTTTTATGCTTTGAATATTCATTTGAAAGACACATTCAAATCTAAAACATACATACCAAGTGAAAAATAAAATTACATGTACTTTTTATTAAAATGTTAATGCCTTATGTCTTATTGTTATACGTGTAAATGATGTATACCTAGGCCAAATCACTGAAGTCATATTGTCCCAATAATTATCCAAAGCTGGCACTGCCCTCTTATGGCAGGTTAATTGATACCGCATTACCAAATGTAAACAAAGAAATAAAGCAATGGTATCGTAGCAATCATCCACAAAAGATTGCAAGTTCTTCACCATCAAATTTAGAGTCTTTCCCATTACCTATATTTTATGTACACATTTTTATTACTGTAAGAATTAAATATATAGAATTTATAATTTTACCTGATTAAATATATCCATTGCTTGTGCATCGCGAACTTTAAAAAACTGAGTTAAAAATAGATACTCTCTGCAAGCATTATCTACAAGAGCATACTGTTCACTTCTAAATAAGGCTTCATAATGATACTGTGAGAATAAAATATATTAATTAAATCTTTATATTGTTGGAGATATCAAGATAGTTACAATTACTTTTATGTGTTGTAAGTATTCACATTTACTTACTCTAGTTTTAGATGCGGTATGAGGCACAATAATAGGTGCTTCTAATTGCGAGGTTAAAACATCACCTCTATTTCCTATTGAAAATACAGTGCCCCTATGTTTCAATGTAGTTTTATGAAAAATACCTCTTCCTACAGTATCCTCAACTCCCATCAGATCATCTTTAGAAGCTCTTTCCTCAAACTGTACAATTTAATGAACCCAGATGAATATGGCATATTGTGAATTTCTAAATTTCTTCGTATTTCTATATTACCTGTAATTTCATTAACCTTGAGGAATACGATTTGAAGTAAGAATAATATATTTTACTCATTGTGCTAACATATTCCCCACAAATTTCTTCTGCTACATTTCTTTCATTTGCCAAAATAAATTCAAAGAAAAACTTATATTTCAACATATTATTCTGGGGTACTTGATAGTTCGTCATTGGTTTCCTGAACTTATAAATCTGTTCTAATAAATATGTTCTAATCTTTGCCATTGCTTTAACTTTTAATTTCTCTAAAATATCTTTAACATCTAAACAAGATTTAGCTTCTTTAAAAGTTTGCTCTTTCACAAAATGTATTTTGTGATTCAGTGTTTGCAATTGAGTTAAAAATTCCTTCTCTGTTACAGGACAATCCATAATCCCACTGAAAACAACATAAAATTTTGATCAGTTTATTTAATGAGTCCAATCAATTAAAATCTATAAATATCAAAGTGTGTAAAGGAATTTATTCTTACGCAATGAGAGCTTCTGATACTGTCATGTCTTCAATAAATTGACTAAGAGGACCTCTGATTGTTTGTCTATTGGATAACTGTTGGCTCATTGCTACTGATTTACGTTGAAGAGAAAGTATCTCTGAACTTATACTTCCTAAGTCCGATTGAAAACTTTTCAACATTAGCTCCATTTTCTGAAAGAAATATACACGAACCCGCAAAAAACACGTCAGACACAACTAAAACTTTCTCAATGATCTTTGTTCTGTATTAATAATATTCTAACCTCTAAAATATTATCGCATGCAGCAATTTGATTATGAAGGCTTGCTATATTTTCGCTTTCCTTTATGTAATCTTGAATAGATTTATTTTCTACTTCCTTTAGTTCTTTCTCAATTTGCCTGGAATATTGCCGTAAATCCGTGCCAGTCTTTAGAACTTCTTGAACGACATCATCTCCAAGATCTTGAGGCAATTGTGCCTCGTTTTCGTCGAAAACATCAGTTTCGCATGACATTTTGAATGCTCGTTATGTTTGTCGAGATATTTTCATTACTTCAGTTTCTACAAATTATACAAAACAGCTCTACTCTTTTCGTGATAGCACGACCCTACGATACTCCCAGCTGTCAGACGACTATAATATAAACACGATGTTACAGTATCGCCAGATGAGGAGAGGGAACACGAATTGAGGGGAAACTAGTTTCCGCCCTCTTTCAATGGTATGATCTTGGCATCTTGGACTCGTTAGTACACTTTCTAAGGAGTTATCGTAAATGGCACCACGATCACAGCACCCCATGTGATTGGACGTGACTGATGTTCGAATCCTTGGTGCCATTGGGCGCTACTATTGCCGCCAAATTCACTATTACACCACTTTTGTAGCGGCAGTCACGTGGGGCATGTTACAATCAACGAATTTGACAGTTTCGTTGAGTAGTAGCGTAGTTAATGACGCACAATTTGCAAATTTAATTGCCGTTGCTTATAGAACAAATAGTAAGTAACATTTAACAAATTTAAATTGATTTAATTAAGATGCAAGTAGTGTACATAATAAACCATTTGTCACTTAATTATATATGATGATGAAAGAACATATTACATTGAACAAGATTTTAGAAATTTGACTAAATATTTTATATTTTTTAAATAATTTTAATTTGAACTGGTTCCAGAAGACCCATATAAGTAACATCAACGAATACCAAAAAAAAATATATTCATCACATTATAAAATGTCCATATCACAAGAATTTGATGATGAAGCATTTGATGATGAAGCATTTGAAGATTCAGATGATCCTGAAGAACTATATGGTATTCGAGACGGTATAATATTTATAATTGATGCAACTGCTCCAATGTTCGTAAAAGATTCAAATGAGGAAGCTCCATATTTTGTACAATGCATAAGGGTATTATATTTATCTTTCTCGATAGAACATTGAACATTAGGAACTCAAGAGATTAAGGCTTAGTATTTTGTTTTATCATTGCACGTTTATATGATTTAATATTTTTAATTTAGCAATATAAGGAAATTCTCATGCAAAAATTGGTATGGAACAGAGAAGATTGGATGGGTTTAATATTATTTGGCACCAAACAGGGAGACAAAGATTCTGAAATGAAAAACATATTAACTCTACAGAAACTTAGTGTTGTTTCCAAGGATATGTTAAACCAAGTGATAAAAATAGGTAATCAGATAAATAACGTAAAATTAACAGAATTTTTAAGAAATCTATTTTCCTGATGTAGAAATTATATGTTAAGAAAGTGCAGAAAAGAACTATTTTTAGGTATATTAGATAGAAAAACAATCAGAATTTTGCACAGAATATTGTATGAATACAACATACTTATTATTTAAAATTTGTAATTACTTGCCTCTACATAATTTATTTATATTTCATATGTAGATGATGGACAAAAATGGGGAGAATATAGAGACCTTGCATCTGCTAGTCCTTACCCACTACATGATGTTTTATGGCATGCAGCAAGAATGTTCTCTGCTATTACTGTAACCATGCCAATAAGACGTGTTATTCTTTTTACATGTCAGGATAATCCTCCAATAACAAATGACGATGAGAAACGCAGGATAGTAGTGAAAGCAAAAGGTTATAGTGATATAGGTCTTGAATTAACTGTTGTTGGCCTGGGTAAAAATTGGAATCATGATGTCTTCTATAGAGATTTAGAAATTTCTTCTAAAAAAGTTGACGGAGAAGATTATAGAAGAACATCTCTAAACGATTTGCTACAACAAATTAAACTACCATCCAGAAATATGGCAAACTTGCCTTGGAGACTTGGAGGAAATGTGATTATAGATGTATCAATTCGCAACCTTAGTGTGTAAGGAACAACCCTTTTGAAGGCATTTATTATATTAAATTTGATGACAGATTAAGTTTAAAATCAACTTTATTTGTAGTAAAAGAGCATTTCTGAAGAAAACCTGCATAAGCAAAGAGACAAATATTCCATTAACTTCACATAGATATTTGACAACTAAAAGCGATATCAATGAAGCGAGTATTTTATTAAATTGGTCGCACGGTATCGCGTAGCTATTTCTTTCTGTACACATAACTCAAGAAAATGAATGTTATATTTTGTGTTTTAGGATGACGAAAATGAAGAAGGTACATCAGAACCAGTTTTAGAAACAGAAATTCAAAAGTATCAAGTATTTGGTAATAGAAGAATATATTTCACTCCAACCGAGTTGCAACGTTTAGGCAACTTTTATGAACCTGGCATTGATTTGATATGTGTTAAACCTATCTCTTATCATCCTTTGTATCACTTTGGAGCACCACACTTTGTTATACCTTGTAAAAGTGATCGTAAAGGTAATAATGATAATTCGAATTTCAATGAACCACAAGCATTTTTATGAAGTTAATAGTCCTCAAAAAACAACACTAACATGATTTTTATAATCTATCGTGTTAGATAACACATTACTGTTTGCTGCATTGGTTGAGAAATGTTATTCAAGAAATTTGATGATAATATGTGCGGTTACAATGAGAAAACGTTCTTCACCGATTTTATACAGTATGATACCAAAAACAGAGAATGGAGGATTTTATTTATATAAAATACCATACGAAGGTATGTTTCCTGAATATTATTTAAATGATATAGTAGTTCTAACATATAATTTTTTTTTAGAAGATGTACGAAATCTTGACGAGATTTGCTCGGAATATAAGTACAATAACGATGCAAACAAAAAACCTACTGAACCACACGAAGTTGAACTATTCGAAAAGATAATTAAAAAATTAAAAATTCATTATAATTCATCAATATTTTCTAATCCTAAACTTCAAGCTCAACTTCAAATGGTGGAGACTTTGGCTTTAGACTTGGAAAAATCTGAGCCCCCATATGACGAAACTTGTAAATAAAATTTTAGATACATTAATTATTATAAAATTCAATATAGTAGCATAGTTTAATTCTTTATTTTATTTAAGTTCCAGCATTTAACCAAATGCAGCCCGCAATGAGTCGCTTACTAATTGAATATAAGAATTTATTTGGTCGTGATGTAGCAAGTACAAGTGATGGTCCACTAAAAAAGAAAAGTAAAAAAGAAAAGGACGTTGTGGAGGAGGCTATGTTAGAAGATGAAGAATCAATTCGAAAGCTTGTAAAAGAAGGAAAGGTACAGTAATAAGTACCTAGTCATATATTAATTGAAAACCAAACAACTAGCGATGATGTATAAATACACTTTAACGTATTTGTTTTCAACAGATAGAGAACCTTACCCTAGCAGAGTTGAAAACCATGTTAAAAACCTTAGGTTTAAAAACATCTGGTAAGAAAAATGAATTGATCGAGAGGATTCAACAGTATTGCAATTAAAGTGGTACAATTTGTATACAGACTGCGCACTGCATGTACAGATAAAAATTATAATATTTCGAATTATCTTTATATACAGGGTCATCCGTTTTTAAACGGCCAAACGTCAACCAGCTATAGAGAGCCCCAAATGGAACAACTTTCACCCCTAACACTTTTTTTGATTCGGCCTTGATTTCTTGAAAATATTTTAAACAATACGTACCCAAAAGATGTATTTAAAACCAAGATCCGAAGGTCATACAAAAAAGTTGACTTAATAAAAAAGATGCCCCTATTTATTTTAAACCAAACAAAGGAAAAATCATCAAGATACATAATTGCAGTCCTAATATATTTAATCTTAAGTGAACGCAAAAAATGACTGGTTTTTGCAATTATCTAAAAATCAAGACCGAATCAAAAAAAGTGTGAGGGGTGAAAGTTGTTCCATTTGGGGCCCTCTATAGCTGGTTGACGTTTGGCCGTTTAAAAACGGATGACCCTGTATATAAGAATTACGTGTCACGATGTATGTCCGCGATAGACTCCTAAACTACTGAACCGATTTCAATGAAGTTTGGCACAATGTGTTCAGTTTGGTCTAACTGGAGATATAGGATAGTTTTTATCTCAATTTATAGTCGCGATATTTTTTTATTGCAAATCATTATAATTATCTGTGAGTTCCATAAGTTTCTAACAGATGACTGTGTATCCCGATTAGACACAGGTTAACCAAGAATATTGTGCACCGATTAGCGCTGAATTAAATTAAAATTAAAAATTACAATTAAAAACATGAATAATTTACGCTTCCTACCTCATTTATAAAATTAATTGTTATATGTTATCAACTAATTACTAACTATACTTGAATATGAGATGAATAAAATATAAAATTCTAATTTTTTGTTGATTTCTGCTTAGTATCAACTCTACGAAAATTTTTATCAATCGCTTCAAAATTTGGACCTAAGGTTCAAATCTCAATCCCGTGGGTTTTTATATCGGCTACAATGTTTTCGTCTTTATTCGTAAATAATAATTTGACTGTATTGAAGAGTTTCCTACAATATAATTCAAGGTATAGCTTAGTCACAGCAACGCGTGGCCGGGACCGCTAGTATGAATTTATTTTCTTGTGTCATAAATACATTTTAAATTAAAGTATGTGTGCACATAAAAATATTGGTTTAATTTATAATTATCGTTGTCGTTTGTAGACATTACAGTTCATCTTTTTCGGCTATAGATTCTATGTCTTTTACATTTCCGACAAAGAGTGGTATGTTATATGGTTTATGTTCAATTATAAACATGAATGGTCGATCAACTAAAAATTGTTCTGGCATATGTATCATTCTTCTCAGTCGTATGTGCACAGCTAAAATAATTCAGCTGTTAAATATTTATTGAACTTACTTAATTCTATCAAAATTATATATAGTTACCTGTTGCAGCTGCAGCTTCAGTACCCTCTTCATTTACTTCTATCATAGCTTTATGTATGCATTTGCTAACTTTTAAAGGTTCATTTGAAATATACCCAAAATCGGCATTATCTTGGAACATTTTGTTTAAACCTAGCTAAAATTTTGAAAAGTAATTAAAACACAGAATTCTTTATAATCTTATGCGAGAAATATATAGTAAATACTTAATAACTACTGTAATATATTGTTAATACTTTGCGTAAAATATCTTCCAAATCCACCATAAACTCTATTTTAAATTTTGGAAGATACAATTCAATTTCATCATTTCTTCTAGATGCATTGGCAAGAACTTCCCATGAAATATTGTTTTGTAACTTTGAAAGCCCATCCACTTCATTTGGTAGTACTATGGTCAATACAATATCCTCATTCTGTAAAATAGTTTTTCAATTTTTGATCCAAGACACATGAATTTGAACGTACCATATATGGAATTTCAATAAATTTTGCATCCAATGTTGGTATATCACCGTAATTATATCTAAACTTATTAAACATTGTTGCAACCATTTTTTGTTTACTTTTTGTCACATAAAATGCTTTCTTCTGTGTTTTTTTAACATCAAATTTATGTAACCACATACCATTAAAATAGATTGCATTCACTAATACCAATTTCATGTGTTCGTCAAGATCATCTACAAAAAGATATTATTATTATCATTTTTCACTGACTTTCCATATTTTAATAATGTACCTGAAGACACAAGATCAGAAATTTTATGATTTGTTGCTTGCTTAACCCATGTGTTAATTTCTTCTGCTGCCTCTTCCTTATGTTTAAAATCTAATTTTGAAATAACAGCTTTATAAGTACTTGTTCCTGATGTCAAAAAGTCTGATAGCAACTGAAATCCTTCTTGAATGTACATTGCATTAGCAATATATAATTTAGTACTATTCAGTTCCTTGTAAATGTATAAATCAATGATTATAACTACCTAAGTTTTTCTTTTCAATTAAGTAAAGTAACTGTCTTACATTTAATGCAGTTATCAAAGCTGTATATCCTTTTTCTATGGAATTTTTGTCATCATGGTAGAGACCATTTGTGAATTCACTTAGCGTGTCATTCTTTGCACCATGAGAAAGTAAAGACAAGATCATATGCACACTTAATGGAGAACTAACAACATTTGCTTCACTGGTACGAGACAATTCCTAAAATCAAAAAAATCAAAAATTAATTCTTTCCGCACCGATTTTTAGTAAAAATAATTATTGAATTCTCTATGAACTAAAATTTACCAAAACGTATTTAGAACAGAAGAATATATTCATAAAACATTTGTACTTACCATGTGAAAAACTTTTGTAAAATCAAAGCAAGAAGCAGACAAATTTTTACATATATTTGTGCTTTCTGCAGACATGTTAAGTGATTGCGTTGGTGCGATTATAAGAAATGTAGTCAAAACTGTAAAACAACAATACATTTACTAATATTGTTATGATTGCAATACATATGATAATGTTCATGGTATAGAGCATCACCTGCGGGTAATAAAAAATACATTGCGATTGTCATAAATAAATATTACAATATATTAATATGGTGGTCTGATCTAGCAAATGTCAAATATATCAGTTGTACATTTTATTACGAATAAAGAAACACCAACATATTTTACTTCATACTTCAGTACATATTAAATAAAATTGTTTAATTTGTAGTACAACCTTTAAGGGGTGTACGTAATAATTAAAACAATATAGGAATCCGGACAAATGTTCTAATAAATCAAACATTATGGGACATATTATATTGAAGTGCTGTCGGAAGTATATATTGAAGAGGTTACATTTAGGTTATATTTCACGCTACAATTGAAATGGATATAAATAGTAGCCAACTACCTGTCAAAACAGAAAATAATCGTCAGGTTACAGATGGAAAGCGCGGGATGCTGTTTAATTTGAAATTTTCGTTGAAGTAACTAGTCGGATTAATTTTGTGCGTTAACGTTTCTAGTAATTTTCTACACTATTTTTAACGATGACTTATCGACATCCAGTGATATATGAGTCCCAGAATACATACGTGTTGAAATTATTGACATACCGTTCTTTACAAAGTGAGTCACAACTCACAACTACTTGTGAGTATATGAACGAAAGATGCAACAAATGCACGCTCTTACTTGTGTACAATGAAGGGAATTTTAAATTACAAAATAGCTTTGGTCTCTCTCAATTCGGGAGACCACACCTCCCACAATATATTTAAACTGTTACAAATGATATGAACCTTTCAAATCTCGTTTCTGGGAATATATATATTTATTCTAATATTTTTAAGATTATTTTTATGGTGTATATATAAAAGTAATTATACATTATAATAATGAAACAATGGTACAAAAGTTTGATTCGTTTCTCTCATACGACTCCTTAAATGTACACACAACTGTGGTATATAATATGTGGATACGTAATAGGAAATAGTTTCAGATGAGAATCGGGCTTAGGTTTAGTTAAATTATCGTAAATAAATAAATAAATAAATAATTAAATTAATAAATATAGTAGCGTTGGTCTAAAATGAAAGTAGAAATTTTTAACTCGCTTATACATATACATATATCTTCTTAACGGCAAACTACAATATTGTTAATTAGATTGTTCTCGGATAAAGGAAGCGTAAGTAGTCTGAGAATCTCAGAAAATTTGATTTTGTACAAATGTTTGCTATTCATACGTAATTCAACTTAATAAAATGGCAAATCTCTCCATTCAGTTTCTACAGTAAAATGACGAGCGAGAAATATCATGCATAGACACTACAAATATCTTTAATGAATTATTGAAATAATTATTCTTGTGGTTTTTAACAGCTATTAAGAAAAAAAAACGAAAGAATTTTTATGTATACGCTTGAGTATTTTAGTAGTGGATCGAAGTTTCAGACGCGGAAGGATAATTCACTGCTACATTAGCGAATAAATAAATACCCAATTACCATACAAGGAACCTCCTTAACTGAAAAGTAAAATTTAAGTGAATTTTACGCGTCCGAATCTATCGAGACGAGATCACTCTCGGCGTGAAGTGCCATAAAAAAGAACTATGCAGAATGCAATCAAGTTAGTTCGTTTTTATAGTACTACATATTGGATAGTTTCACTAAGACCAACTGCGACAAGAATAGAAACTTAGGCGGCAACAACTGCAACAGGTGGAGGTCGAAGCATCGATTTCGTGGCCGACGACAATTTCTCTGATACTAAATAAGCAATATGCGAGGACCTCTTCCACACGAATTCGCGCGTTCTGTCGTGATCGTCGGCGCTCTCCACACGAACCTAATTCGAAATACATAAATAATGTAATAATACTGCATTTAAACGAGTGGCGGTTAGCAGTTAAAATTAGTGGAGAGGTGATATTCCAGAAAATTTCAGCTTCCTATGTGAGCATGCGCACAACAGTGCGCATACACGTATGTATTTACAAATATGTATTTACCTGTTTCGGTTGTAGAACTCGAATGGAATTCAAGGTAGCAGCCCCACCGTGAAGAACTCGAAGACTCAACTTTCCAGACATTTCAGCGGTGGTTGCGGTTGCGCTTCTCAACTCTTTTTTCGCAGCACGGCCAAATTCTTTCTCGACCTTTAGGATCAGGGGGCCCAGGGTGAACTTCGTTTTGATCATGGTGTGGTCGCTCTTCATATTCACGGAAACGTCTCCAGACCTTTGAAGGCTCGAGAGTCCGTAAAGCGTAGCTCGAGCTTTCGGCTTGTTTTTCTTCGCCTGAAAGTTAATGCGGCGAACTTGAAATTGTTCTACTTTGTAGACATCTTTTATATATCAATGAAATTTAGCTACTATACTATACTTTTACCGTATTGTACTTTTACTATACTATACTACACTTTTACTATACATAGTTACCTCAATAGATAAACAACAGTTACCTTAGTTTTATTTGTACTAGATTGATTTTTCCTCTTGTTCTTTGTTGTGGTACGAGTTTTATTTGTTTTCTTTGTGTTGGAAGAAGAAGTTTTCTTGCTTGAGGATTTTGTGACAGTTTCTGTGATCGATCTGCTTGCAATCTCGGAAGTGGTAACAGGTGTTACATCTTGTTCCGCATTCACCGCAGGCACTGTTACGTTCTCAAGAGATCCCATTGTTTTCTAGAAATGATTTTAACCGATTACTTTGGAATCATATAGCTGATAAAGGTAAATAAACTTTTTTAAAAAGTGTATTTAGTTTCGTCCGAATATCAGAATTTTTCATCGTTAATTTGAACGTAATAACGCCCATATGAATACCTGCACATTTTCAAGTGAACTTTCGCTAATCTTTTCGGTGGTTGAAACCACGGGAGAGGCAACGTTTTTCTTCGAGCCGGTTCTGTTGCTCTTCTTTTTCGATTTGCTTTTCGACTTCTGTTTATTCGATTTCGATTTGGCGTTCGCGCTGGAAAGCTCCACCGTCACCGGGTCGTAATTGCTGCGCAAAATTTTATTGATTCTGCCAAGGATGTTGTCCACGAAACGATTATACTTCGCCACGTAGATTGTCGATACGTCGCTGCTTTGTTGCGATTGCATACCACCTGAAACGTTAATATTCGAATCCTATTTGCAAAATGTCTCATTCTTGACGAACCTTCTTCTACGAATTAGGCCGATGGGCCTAAAGTAAATCAAATTTTAATCAACAATGTACAGGGTGTTATTCAGCTAAGAGTACCATTTAAATTATTTCTAATATTTGGTGTATGAAAAAATGGCTGAAAGTCAGTTGTTTCCTGGTCTGCTTTTTTATCGAGATATAAAGGTCACCTTGAGTCTCTTTGTTTTGTAAAGGGTACATTTTCGCGCTCAAAATGCGAAGAATGTTTTCTGTTTGGCGCAGTTCGTGCGAATGCCGATCTGTCGGTCAGTGTGGTTGGCGTATGCGTCGATCTCGATCGCCTCGAAGAAAGTGGCGTGTAAATAAAGATCAACGACCGGGGAGAGTTTTTAGGTAGACACGAGGAAAGGTTGCCCGTTGCGTCTGCACGCGGAGTACAAGATAGCAGATAGGTCTGTAGGTGAGTAGGAAGCAGGTCGTGGCCCAGATCGAAGACCAGTTTGGCTTCGCCGAACGATTCCGACATACCGTTATCATTGTCGCTCTTTCTTACGAACTTAATTCATCGAGGTCGGTACACGGAAGTTTTTCGTGTCGATTCATCGCATAGCTTAACGCTACGCGCGAGCTTAACGATGCTTCGTCATTTATGTAGGTACGCTGGCCGACAAACCTAACCTACGCAGATAAATAGAGAAACAGCAGTTCCTTATGCCAGCCGTTCAACCTATATACTTATTCACAATTTTACTTTTCAACATTTTCTACGCAGACTGGTTCAATCCATTTCGACTACCTTGAATATTTCCGTTATGTTATTAATATTTATAGTTAGGCCAAGGTCTCGTTATCGCGAGATTTATACTAATTATTTTTCGTATTCTATGTGATAAAGAATTTTTTAAATTTACCTAGTTTTTTGTTTCATTACTACTTGTTGTTGCACCTGAATCTCATGATACATTCAAGTTTATTAAAAATAATAATTGTTGGTAAGAATTAGTAAGAGAAATGTAATAAAAAATAATAAATAATGGTTCATGCCCAAAATTGTCTTGCATCATTACTTGAAAATGAATGGGATAAGCTAATTTTATGTATACTCCATGTTTAGTCTGGCCGTGGTTAAGAATTTAAAGGAAAAAGAAATTTCTATTTGGCGGCCGTTTCTTGGCAATCAATGGAGAAACGTTTGCATAAATATATCCGCAGTCTGGTAATCAGATTCCACCGACTCGTCAATTGAGCCTCTAACGGCTCGGCGTGTCCCATTTTCGATTTTCGGTATTAAATTGGTGAAGAGCGGAGGAATGCGGTCACGGTTTATGGAGGGACCAATCTCGTGTCCAATCCTGCGCGGAAGAAACGGAATCACGCGAGTTCGAGCTAGATCGTGATCGAGGACGATCTAGCCATGACTTTGGGTGTGGGTCAGGGTCGCGGACGCGGGAACTGTTATGGCGCATGGCGGCACGCGCTTATGATCGCGCTCACGCTCGCACACATAGCCAGGTACAGGTACACGCTCGAGGTCACCGGCCTCATTCTGTTTTGGACCGACTGCTCGGTGAAAGCCGAGAAAAAGATTTCAACTCGGTCACACCTTTATCGGTCTTCGTCTCGGAGTCATGTAGAAAGTTAATTGGCCGACGCGCGACGCTGCCGCTGGCCGCTTAATTAAAAGTTCCGACACGTTTCCTTCCTCGCCTCCCGCTTATCCTGATTTATTCGATTCTGCGCAGCGCGCTCTTTAATTATATTACAACTTCGATGGAATTCTCACGGATTGTACAACTCGCGTCAAGGGGTGCACCCCCTCCCCAAAACCTAACCCGTAATTAGGTCAAAGATTTTAATTTTTGTTGCAGTTGCTAAAGAACACGGAGGGTTCGATTTCTACTTGGTTAGGTTCTTTGGGGTCATAGAATCCTAAAAAATACTAAGAATACTGAAAGAAAACTAACATTACTAAATTGTAATGTTTCAGGGTTCCGTCTCTCCTCCAAATGGGTTCTATAGTTTCTGTATGAGTACCTCTTTGCGGACTATACACTTACGTTGGTCGCGATGACAGGAAAGAGAATAGTATAAAGTAAATATACGAGAGGCATTTCGCGTTGTAGGTTAGAAAACGGACTCTGTACAGTGGCAACAGTTTTTTGCAAATATCTCGCAAAGGAAGGTCGTCCGGCGGTAACATGTACAGGAAAAAGTTGTTCACAATTATGCCCCCGATAACGTATTTCAAGGTCATCGGGTCCCCCTATTCCAAATAATTACCCTGTACATATCAAGAACGGTAAAGTATGTATATTAGAAATCATAATTGTTGAAGTAAACGTTCATCGACCTTGAACCTCTTAATTACTTTTAAGCCAACTTCTACGGTGCTTCTACATCTACAAGCTGTGGAAAGTTAGGAATATGCTGTGATTCACAAATTTGTTCGTGATCATATATACAATATAGCTGAAGCTGATTATACTTTTCAAATGTACACGAATAAATTTGTGCATAAGTAGGAGGTAAAGTTCCGTGCTACTGTCCAGTTGTACATTGTTGTGTTGTCAATTGTCGTAAAACCGACCACCAAACACGTGCAGCTACTTACCAAAGGAAGGGCAAAGAAATAGCAAGCAAGGGCTGCACTACCTTCTCCACGGGCGAGTGACAAGACATGCGAGACATCCCAAACAATAGTGAGACATTTTTGCTCGTAAACAATCGTTACACGCATCTCCCTTTGTAGCAATTTCATGGATACTTTTTTCTACGGAATTCTAACAATAGAGCTTATTTTCTAAAGCGTTTAAGAATGACACTTTCGTTATTGAAATTTTTGTTGTTGTTCGAGGCTATAGATTAGCAAAAGTATATTTACTTGCTCGTAAATATTAATTATTTTAATGCAAAGAATGACCAAACTATACAGCTTGTATAATGCTCGAAAAGCAGTTACTGCAAAGTGTTTTGAACAGCTAAGTGACATCACGCATTTAAACGAACAAAGTTTCAAGCGATTTATCGATCACGATTTTGGTCAAATGAACGGCGCCCGACGCAGAAAACGACCGAATTAGCATGTATGTTTCTTTGTTTGTTTAGTTCTTTCATTTCCGAGAGGAAAGGGAAAGAGAGAACTTATCCTCTGGATCACTCGTCGCGGCGAGCACCTGGACAAATACACGGAAACCGGTGCGACACACGGGCAATGGTGACAGAGAAATAAAAGGTAAGACACAATTATTTTTTTTTTGTAAAAACAATAAGTTATCTGTATTTTGCAATCCAGAATGGACAATGTCTCTATACAAGCTTCTTTTCAGACAGAAACATTAAAATTCCCCGAGGCAAATGACGCCATTTTTGACCACTGACTACCAGAACTCAAGCTTCGCATAATAAACAATTGCTTTCGAGGAAAACAACACGCGGAAACTAGATAGAACAATATTCAGCGAAGTGGAAAGTCAATGTGCCGTAAACGATGTCGTTTGCTTCGTGGATCAATAACATTTTTTGAATATATGGCTCTCTTTCTCTCATTCTTACGTACAAACACACGGAACCTCTTTGTACTCCTCGTTCGTTCGATAAATAGATCGAGAACAAAAAGAAAACACGTGACGTGAGGTCACCAAGCCATTCATAATATTTCGTACCGTCAAAGTACCTTTTCTTCGCCTCATACTTAACAAATGCAACAATAGGACAAATAGGAAATTTTACTGTTAGTTATATCGTTTCTAAAAATGTATTGATCAAATATTAACCATGGCTTTCCGTTACAGATCTTACTTGGAATAAATAGAAATAACAACTGAGAGTACAGTTGACTTTGATATTAAATAAAATATGTAATATAGAAATGACCGAAAGGCACGGAAACGACCAAAATAAATTTAATCAAGGACACCGCGAAGAACGGTATATGTATTGGAATTTGAGTATAATTTTGGCAATTGGGTGAGCGAATTTGACACGAATTTGGAGGGAAATGCGAGCGGGAAAAGGTACTTGGCACGAATCGTTCCGTCGCGTCGCCATTCATTGCGGACGCAGCTCGCTGATTCAACAGCACTCACACGAGTTTCAAGTACTTCGGCTATGTACAATCTCCCCTTTGCTTTCAACGATAACATTCGATAAGGGAGACGTAATTGGAAGTCGTGCAAGCTCCGTCGGATGCAGGAACAGGAACGTCAAGTGGAAGCCACAAGAGGCCGAGCGTTATCAATTCACCATGCTGTTCGACGCGCGAATGACTTCAAGTAGAGGTATCGTCGTTAATAAATAGAATAAATACTAATTCTACTGCTACCGCTACAGCTACCATTACTTCTACTACTACTACCACCAGAGACGGCTGTTTATTTACACCAGTGCCGGTCACGTTTGCCTCGATCGAGGCAAAACAGTCCCCACCATAACGCCCACTGCACCCTTCCAGTGAACGTCGTTACCGTGGGGCAACCTTGGACCATATAAACCTATAAACACGGCGCACATCATTTTCCTTGAAGCAGAGACAAAGGAATACGTGACGTCACAGGTTCCAAAAGATGTATAAGCTATGTTCGTCAATTTACTTAAAAGAATTTGGCATTTTATCATGAAATAATTGATATATAAAGTATGTTTCAGATACGAATGTTTACTCTATATCCATTTTGAAATTATCTTGTGACGTCATATGTTCCCGTTATCTTTTCTTCGCTAGATTCTCGGCTTTCCTATACACGTACTATACACCAGCCGTGTCTATGGGTTTACACGGTCTAAGGGGGCAACGAAGACACCAGCGAACGCGGCGTTTGGTGGGGGAAGCAAGCGTTTGTGGGGCCCCAACCGTGCCCAGCACTGGTTTAGACCATTAATTTTTATCTAAACAATTTCCCACGTACTTTTAGACTTTCGTCGGAGATTAGTTTCCCATCAAGTTTCTCTGTCCACAGTTGTCTATATCCGGTTTATACGTTCTTAGAGCAATACAACAGAATTGTAGAGCAGTGTTTAATCGTGTCTCGATTGTACCAATAAATAAAATGTATCTTTTAAGGAATTTAAGAAGGCTACTAATGTAATTAAATATTTCTAGCTTCTGCCATTTTCAAAAATGAAAAACGACAAGCAGGTGTTTCCGATCGAAAACGTGTCGATTCGTTTTCTAAAGCAGTGAGTTGTTATTTAAATAAAAATTAATCCATCTCCGCCTACCGGCAGGCATCTTCGAGATGAAATCACGGCTGCCTGTCAAAGAAGCAAGAAATCTCTGTTGGTAGATCCCCTAATCTTGAAGAATCAAAAAACTTCCTACAATGTTCACGTTCTGAATAATTTGTTTCTACTAGGATGTTTTTTTCTTTTCTAAAATAGTGCATCTAGGACGGGAGTAGAATCTGTCGAACAGCGCCGAGCTAAACGGTACCGGAAGTGTTGGGGTTCTAGAGCGAGTGTGCAAGCTCCAATGGCCGCCAGAGCGAACGGTGTCGTTCGAAAACAAAATGTGCTCGCTTTTACTCCTTAGTATCCAATTAAACGAACGAAGTTAATAAGTTTCCAATTCCGAGCACGTTATATATTCCTTGTTCGTTCAAAATAAACTTTTATACGTTTCGAAAGATCGGTTTCAGGTCTTCGTTCATGGTCTACTTGCGCAACGAGCCTCTGGCATCTGCTAATTCAATCGTAGTTAGCAAGCGTATAACAACCGCGAGTCTCATGCTTGTAATTCTATATAATTCTCCATTTCTCTCGGTCCGTTGGTGATTAGACGTTGCTGGCTCGTTCACTGATTTGTTTCTACATTAATCAACTATAGCTATTTTAAGAAGTTAACGTACTATACCGGTAAATTGTGCTCGGGGAAAAAAAAAATCAAAACAAAGAATAGTTTCATTAAGCAGGAGCTCTCGGGGAACACCTAACGGTTCAAGCAATATCTTCGACACGTATGTACGTATATCTTGTGATACGTATTTGTTTTCAGAAAGGACTCCATGATTATCTATTAAATTTAAGGATTTGATAATTTCAACTAAAAGTGTTCTAAAATGTCTCCTTTAAATCTGATCGAAGGATTCCGATTGAATCGCGCGACTGACCGAAAGCACAGACGAGGTATACTTAAAGACAGCCAGCCCCCGTGTTAAACTGCGGGCCCCAAAGTGGGTGCTGAGAGGGTGCTGGGAGCGGTCGGTAACGGCCCCAATGCCGAGATACTCTCATCGGTTGTGGAACTAAGAACGTGGAACTATCACTGATCTCAAGCAACATCGCTAAACATGCGTAAAATAAATACGACATTTGCTCGTGAAGTACGAAAGAAACGTCAGTTTCAGCCAAAATCTATTCTAGAGGGCGGTAGAAGACACCGTATTTTTCGTGAGACACGTTCTCCCGTAAGGCTGGCTGTCTTTAAGTATAACTCGTCGGTGCCGAAAGCTCTGGCTGACCAAAAGAGACCGGACTGGCTCGGTAACGATGGAATCGGGCGCGTACGAGACCAAGATAGAACCGGAAACAGAGGAAGACACGGATTGAGCATCGAGTCAGGAATCGCAGCTCGCCACTTGCCACTCGTCCCTATCTATCGTGTTGGTTAGACAGCCTTGTGGGCGGAGGAAAGAACGCGCGACGCGCTCGCGTGTTTGCGCCCCGTGCCGTGTTTCTTGCTCTTTCCCTTGAACTCACGTGCTTGTCTGGCGCCAGCAATGTCGGCGATGCTGTCGACATCGTCGTCATCATCGTCGTCGTCGTCGTCATCCTCGTCGTCGTCGTCGTCGTCGTCGTCGTCCTCGGTGTAGACGAGATCGACGGCGTCCTCGTCGTCGTCGTCGTCGTCGTCGTCGTCCTCATCCTCGGCGGGGGCCGCGTTCGTCGAGACGACGGCGGGCACGTGGATCGAATTCGAGACAACAGACTCGGCACCTTCGAGCGGCGTCTCGTGGATACCGGAAGCCTGCTGGGCCTCCGACAGAGCGTTACCTTCGTCCTCGGCCGTACCGGTCGAATCCGCCTCTGGCTCGGCATCCGACGCTTCGCTACCTTCTGCCGCGTCTTCTTCTGCTTCCGCAGCGGCCGCCGCGTTCAAGTCCGCCAACACACCAGCCGGAACTTGCGGAGCCAGGGGCTGTGTTGCCGGTGAAACAGTCTCGGCCGGAGCTGGTGCTTCGTCGTCGTCGTCGTCGTCCTCCTCCTCTCCTGAAATTTTTTCATCAAATTCGTTAGAAATTAATATTCGGATGCAATTTCGTTATCAGTCCGCTTACCGATAAATGATTAGTAGACTGCGGATTTTATGCATTTACCGCAAAAATGAATAGGCGTTTTTTTAAACAGTAAGAACGTTAGAAAAATCTTCAAATGCTGTTACATTCTTTTCAACCTATTAAATATATTAACACTAAACTGTACCACCACCGGTCAAATGACCGGTTCCAGATTTTTTATTTGACAATTTTTGAAATTATAAAGATGCTCTCATGAGCAACGATTCAATAAATATCTTTAGTAGAGCACGCATTAGAACAAGAACCGCGCAAAGTCTAAATAAATTAAGTCTTGTAATTTTTATAAGGCCACATGTATCTGTGGTATATCTGAGGATGTATTGCATTTATAGTTTTTTTTTCATTTTATTTATATTAAGTTTGCGTATGTACATTTTTTCATTATTTTTTTGTTATTACCGTTAATGGACTACTGTTTATTTTATTTAAAAATTTAAATTTTATATGCATGATTTCTGTTTTGCTTTATTGTATTTTTTATTTTGATCGTCTGTATGGCTTTTATTTGTATATATATTTTAGATTAGGACTCTCTCTCTCTCTAGTCAGATGTAAGGTAGGATAAGGCGAAGGAGAAGAAATGTAAGGATTGTAATCCCTGAGGGGGACAATTAAAGAATTGAATTGAATGTATCTGTTACATTTATAGCTCGGTACGTTTAGTGTTAACACTTTGAACGGCAAACAAGAAAGCTCAAAAATTCCATGAAATCAAAGTAAATTATTTGATAAAATAGAAATTGAAAAAATTAAATGTATGATATTGTGTGGTTCTCCAACTTTCTTGCATTTGGTACAATGAATAAATTAAAGTAAAAATTCATTTTAAAGCCTGAACAAATAATTCCGTCACCCATATGTGGGTGGCACGGCAGTCAACGTGTTAAGGTAGCTCTCAGTATCAATATTGGATCGGGTATGTCAGCGCCAATGTGTTTGTAACAGAGGTGCGCTAGAATCCGGAAATGTTACTAATCCTTAAACGGTGTATGAAATGTCTGTACTGTACGATAATTACGAATGTTATCGCCCATTCATTTCATAAAATGAAAATGAATACATAGAAATTGTTAGAAATACAGAAAACGTTTCCGAGAGACTTGCGAGGCACGCGCTAACGAAGGGACGCACGTAATTATACAAGTATCGAGTGTCCTCTGTTATCTGGGTCAATGTGAAAAAAAGTAGCGCGTAGAAATTCTTTCGGAACTGGGATCGCCGTCGATTTATGTTAATTCGGGCGAGTTTGAAGCCGCTTGTATTTACCGTTACCGGCACCGGCTCCGGCACGTGAAACGCGTCGAGCTTTCCGCTCGGACTTGTTTAAACTTGCACGCTAACTCGGTGGGCCGATGTTTGCATAACGGCCGACGCTCGGGTTGCGATTTCTGCTATTGTTCGATGGGATGAAACGTTAACCGCATCGTTCACGGCAACGACGAAAGCAAAAGCTGCCCCGCCAAACGCAACGACTGTGGATTCGCAAATGCGACCAGTAATACGTGTTCGACGGCTTTCCGCGATTATGTTCCTAAATAGATTTTCTGCACGCGTAGAAAATTGTACCAAATATACATATTCTATACGTATTTATAGGATCCAAATAGAAAGTGCCCAGATAGCACGCGACGTCTTAAAGACGTCTGTTTTACGTCCATTTTTGGTCTGAACGTCTCACGTCCTGAAAAGACGTCTTTAAGACGTCTTTTCCGAGTCGTCTTTAAGACGTTTCATTTCTTGACGTTTCAGTCATTCTAAACTGCTAGAGAAAAGCTTTACAAACTGTACACACGCAACGCAATATAACGCAGTTTTCCATCCTTCGAATAGACGTTTATTTATTTAGGAAAGTTAAATAACTAAATTGTTAATTTAGTACTATTAGAATATATTACATATATTCGCAATAGAATTTAGCAATAAATATTGTTTAATAATAAAAATATACATTATATATCACAAATCCAAAATCCAAAATAATATATCAAAATAAATAGATAAATAAATAAATAAGTTAAATAAATAAATAAAGCATAAAATGTTAATGTTCGCGGATATGCTGAAAAACATTCTCTAATTTATTTTTTTTATTTATTTAGTTTTTTTGTTATAACAAACATTCAATTTATATTTCTTGTACATGTATACAATATTCAAATTCAATATTTTTCTCACAAGAAAAAATGTGGCTTAAAAAGTATTTTTCATATATTTGACAAACATATCTATGTAATACTTTTGTGCTACTAGGGGTCTGTTTCGAGACGTCTTTAAGACGTACAGTTTTTTCACAAAGACGTTCCAGAGACGTTCAGAAGCCGTTCGGAAGACGTTCGTAGGACATTCAGACGTCTTATCTGAATGTCCATCGCAGACGTCTTAAAGACGTCTTTAAGACGTCTCTGTGCTATCTGGGTGCGTTCTTTCTTTAATAATTTTGATAGATTAAATTAATATATATTAAATTACATTTCATCAACTGAATTTCTCCATAAAATCCGCAGTCTAGTTATTGCTAACAAAAAAAAAAAGACAGTGGGTACGTTACCTAGTATATCCTCGATGATTCGTTCCAAATAATCGTCATCTTCGTCATCGTCATCATCGTCATCGTCGTCGTCGTCGTCGTCGTCGTCGTCGTCGTCATCGCCAGTGATGTCGAAATCAACGTCGTCGTCGTCGTCGTCATCGTCATCGTCGTCACTGACTGCGGGTGGCTGGGCCGGTGCCGCCGCCGCTTGTCTTCCGGTCTCGACGACGTTCCGGGTTGATGATTTCTCTTCGGAAACCTTCGGTACCGGTGACGAGAGTGATCCGATCGCCAGGCAGAACACCACTGCCAATAGTATCGCTAACTTCATGGCTCTGAAACAAATGTCGAAGAACATCGATTAATATTCTATTTATCCTTGTACGTGGGTGGACCTTCGAAATGTACTTCAAAAACGAAATGACCCAATTCGGTTATGTTTAATATTCAAGTCTACACTTCGTAACCCTTACCTGTCAAGAACGCTAAAAATCGCACATCTTTACACTTTTGATCTATCGATCTCCCAGGATTGAAATTTGGATTTACGGTATTTCCTCGCGAAAGTCTACAGAATCGCGTGAAAAAGAGTTAAAAATTTCTGGTTTCCTGAAGTAAAGTTTTTTAGCCTTGACATGCTCACATGCACGCTCGTCAGTTTGAAGCACTGTTCTAATATTAATCGCGGTTACGAAATTATAAACGTTATCGTTCGCGGATTTATGACAGTCGACGTGTCAATAGTTACAGATTGAACAATTATTAGGATACGTTTGAGTGAAGTTGAATTTACACAGTTGTTACACGGTTACACTGGTTTAATACGTTCGAGAAGACAAGACAAAAATGAGCGAATTTGAAATTTTCTTTCTAGCGTGATTACCTTTTATACTCGCGGCACCCCTTTGAAGTACTTACGCCTGTTTCCTTTGCTTTAGTAATGTTATTCTGTGTCGTTGCCTACCAATATAAAGCTCCGCTGGACTCGAGCCACTAACAATAATAATAAGTGGTAGGGGAACAGGGCAAATTGAACTGAACATTACTACCGCGCATAAAGATAACAGATCAATTATAATTTCTTGCATTTCAGTTACTGATATCATAAAACTTTTTTCGCGAGGATAAAAAAATCATATCTTATCGTAAAATAAGACATCATAATCATGAAATAATCACGTCTTATTTTAATCATATCTTGAATCATATCTTGCTTCTGAATTATATTTCCAAAGTTAGAAGCACTATTTCCTTCCGCGGTTGTTTTGTTATTAATGTTATTACACTCGGCGCTATTTTCATTGTAAAACTGAACTTTTCTTACGTCTTAGAATATTTTCATTTTATTCGTACGAAACTGATCCGATTTCCACATATAATATGTAAATGTTTAGTAATCTATTAAATACAAATTTTGTAACGTAACAAATATTTTGTAATATTTTTGTAATTTCGTTGAAATAATGCCCCAAGGGTTAGTTAACGTCCCAGTGCTAATGGTTACTTTTAGCTACGGACTATCTTTCTAAAGAACAATGGGAATGACAATAAAAATGTTAGAAACAATCACAACAAGTTGATTGAAGCAGATTGTTGTTTTAGCGCGTCTCAATATACTACACAATCATGATCGTTACACATAAAACCGTTAGATGCTTTGTGCATTTATAACATTTACACAATTTTAGAACACAAAAGGCACGCACACGTACACGTATTTCTGGGCTATTTCCACTCTAAGGACTTTTCTAGTTGGTGAGTCGAATTTGTTTCTCGTTCTGATTTTTATAAAATGGTCAATGAAAATTGGCTCTTGCAAAAATATCCGCAATCTCCGTAATAACAGGAATGGATTACCGTTCCGAGGGAATTAAGTATACGTTTCTCAGGACCCACGGAAGAATTTCAGTTGTCACGCGGTTTCGTGACCTTCGACGAGAACCATCAGAATTCCCATGGCGTTTTATTCGCGCATGTACACGCGCGCACAACTTAGCATCCTGTGCGAATGGCTAACGGTAGACAAACGAACGTTACTTGGCCATTTTCCAAGGAAACGCGACGTTTTGCCTTTTCACGTTGAAATTGAGAATTCGCATGCCGTAGACCGTTGTTTCATCGCAAATTTGAAGCCACGGATTCTTTGTTAACGAAAATATATGTGGAATTTTAAGATAATTACAAATACGTGTGTTGGAATATAATGGGTTGGCAACTAAGTAATTGCCGATTTCAGTTATAGATGAAACTATAACTTGACTCAGTTTGCGGCCGAAAAGGATCAGACTTTCTACGAATTTTCAAGTTGTCAGAAAGATGGCAAAAGGTCATCGAACAAAATGGAAAATACATCATAGATTAAAGTTCATTCCAAGTAAAAAAAAACTCTTTTATTTCATTGAACAAATCGGCAATTACTTAGTTGCCAACCCAATATTTTCGTTTCTGAAAATACAGTACAACCTCTTGCTTGATATGCTCGTTGAAATAATCAAAAAAGCAGAACGAGAAAGAAAAATAAAACCGGAGGATATCTATTTGTGCAATAGTAATCTCGAAACTATTCGCCCCGAAGACATATTTCGATTCGACACAGTTGCTAATATTTCGTGTTAAATAATACCGCGAGTTGTATTTAACACGAATGTAAAATACCGAAAAAATTACTCTGGAATGTTCACCGATGAATTATACATACGACGTATATGGTTACCGCGGCAGCCATATCGGATATTCGCCGTGATCCGACACTCTAACTAAAGCTAACTGTATCTCAAAAGCAAATTGTTTTAAGGCCCACTAGTATTTCGCAGGAGCGCCCCGTCGATAAAATTGAATAGAAGACTGCGGATTACGATAACAATGACTCAAAATGTGTGTAGAAGTAACAAACGATTAAAGTACAGGAGAGGTCCTTTGCAAATTCGAGGAAAATCGGTTTCTACTGTTCGATAAAAGGCATCGGCAGTCTACTCACTGGTTGCTGGAAAAGCCGACGGAAGTTCGTCACTCACCCGATTCGATCACTAAAATCGGTTCGAAGGTCGTTCTACGAGCAGATAGGTCCGGGACAACGATAGATCACGGTCTCTTCTTGGATCACTGACGCGATTTCTCCGGCAATATCCAGGAAATAACCAGACGAGGGTGGGGGAATGTCCGAGGGGGTTGAACCGAATGTTCCAACGACTCACCTATCTCGTGTCGGTTACTCCCGCGTCTATGTCCCCGTTCCTCTGCGGTTCCTGCGGAACGTGTTATTTGGCCCGGAAACACGATCGAGCAGTGCTGCTCTAGGTATCGGGTGGTATGTATGTACGTATATATATCGAGGACGCGTCCGATCTACCGAGCGACCCGGTGAGAGTGTTAAAACAGACGAGGCGCCTCGCTACGACCCTTTTATACCGAGCTACCTCCACCTCCTTCGTTCTCGTTCGTCGTCCTCTTTCCCGATCCCATCCAGTGTTACGGCTTCGTTCGTGGTCTCCACGTGGCCGCGACACTGCGTTTTCTCCCTTTCTTGAGCGACATGCATTGTAAAGTAAAAACCGTGCCCGTGCCCGTGCCGGACGCGGAAACGTCGACGACGATCTCCGCTTCGGAACGAAATCGAGATAAACGCCACGCGGAATGTCGAAGCGATACGCCTCGCGACGCTCGAGGACGAGGACGAGCTTGAACTTGAACTTGAACTTGAATTTCATTATTTGGACCTGGACTTGAACGGCGCACAGTGGGTAAAAACGGCCTTTTTCGATTCAAAATCAAAGAACTTTTGATAGGAATGAGGTAGAGCGATGAAATTTTTTTTAAATGAAACCTGAAACTTTGTAGAATATGGGAAAAATAGGGAGACTACGGTACGAACGTTTTTTAACCTTGAGAAAATTCGTTAAAGGTGCACAATTTCAAGAAAGTGCCAGTAGTAATGACAACGATACGTCAAGCGATGACGAGATGCGAAGTGCTTCATGTTTCGTAAGTAACTCAAAACGTTAAAATACTTCATTATTATTATTTTTATTGTGTTTTATATATGAGAATACGATATACTTTCAAGCTAGTGTGTTATCAAGTCATTTTAACGAAAAAATTTCATTAATTTGTGTCACAAAAATCTATTTCTTTCAAAAACCAGAGGTCGTAGACAAATTTTGAAGACAGATTTGAAATCAGCGTGAAAAAATCTATGGGAAAGGATATATTGCATGTTGAAAAACAAATTTTCCGCGCGTATTAGCGGCAAAAACAAAATTTTCTTGAAATTGTGTAACTTTAACGAATTTTCTCAAGGTTAAAAAACGTGCGTACCGTAATGCGAAGTGCTTCATGTTTCGTAAGTAACTCAAAACGTTAAAATACTTCATTATTATTATTTTTATTGTGTTTTATATATGAGAATACGATATACTTTCAAACTAGTGTGTTATCAAGTCATTTTAACGAAAAAATTTAATTAATTTGTGTCACAGAAATCTCTTTTCTGCAAAAACCAGAGGTCGTAGACAAATTTTGAAGACAGATTTGAAATCAGCGTGAAAAAATCTATGGGAAACGATATATTGCATGTTGAAAAAAAATTTTCCGCGCGTATTAGCGGCAAAAACAAAATTTTATTGAAATTGTGCAACTTTAACGAATTTTCTCAAGGTTAAAAAACGTTCGTACCGTAATCTTCCTATTTTTCCCATATTCTACAAAGTTTCAGCTTTCATTTAAAAAAAATTTCATCGCTCTACCTCATTCCTATCGAAAGTTCTTTGATTTTGAATCGAAAAAGGCCGTTTTTGCCCACTGTGCGGCGCCCGAGTTGAAACAGGTAAATCGGGACAATCGGGATACCTTTTGATCCATTTATTATGAAAATGGGGTCACTCGATTTTTCCCATTATTCCGATGTTGTAAGGAGGAAAGTTATCGATACAAAAGGATTTGTGTATGTTTCTTTACGTTGTTCGAAAGTCTCGTTACTTTGATGTATTATGAAAATTACTATGCGAGTAGGAGCTCATTCAGACACGGCGGAAACCACGCGGAGCTTATTCACATTAGCCCCAGTTCAGGCAGCGCAGAATCCGCGCGGTTTGAACGGCGCGGCGCCACAGTGTGCCAAATGGCCTTTTTAACTGGACAAAATTAACTTTCAAATAAACAAAAACTAACTGTGCTAATATAATCTAAAATAACCACGTATTAAAACCCTTGAATATTAAAACTTGAAATTCTTTTGTTGTATGTTTACAGAGCGTGTAAACTTCACCTAAAAGACGAACACCTAACCTATAAATGAATGGGCACATTTCCATACGCGCTAGAAATATGTTAAAATGTACTAAGGAGTGTTTAAATTTCCTATATATGGTGGATATAACGTCTCAAAACATATATTTTCACTTTAGTAATTCCAAATTATCGATAACATTCCTCTATTTTTGTAAATTAACTGTCAAAGACGGTACTTATTTTTCCACAGAAACGCGAATGTTACTACTCTTTGTTAATGAATTAGTATATGAACCACGTTGGAACACGCGATGATTTTTACATATAATAAAGTAGAGATTCTCTACTTTATTTTAATACCAAAATTGGCTTGCAGAAAGTTGCAAAACTATACTAATTTTTACAATGAAGTTACGTCGTTTTACGTACACGCTCCTGACAATCATAGCTCGGGCCGGGCGTTTCGAACGCAGCCGATGCCACTTAGTGATTTGTTTAGTCTACTCGTTGAAACCTATGGATTGGTCTCATTCATTGTATATCGAAGGAATAAACAATGATAAGATCCTCGAGTTTTCCTCTGAACTTTCTTCGTATGAAAATTCGTTTCTTCAGTCTCAGAGCGATCAGCGTGCAGTATACATCTCACTTGCGTTTTTCTTATATCTTTCAGTTTCGTTATTTTTATTGTTGTTGTTGTTGTTGTATTGATTGTTGTTAGTGTTTTATTTGTTACGTTATCACTTTATACGTGAAAACGTTATAACAAAATCTTCCTTAGATATAATCAGGTACGTTGAATCAAAACATTTCATTCCTTCTAAAAATTATGTAGTAAACAATAATATGAAACAGTAATAATTTCATTTGTAAGACGTATATATACAGGGCATAAAAAAAATTATTTTTTAGTATTGTCAAGGTTACCTTCATTTTTTTAAATGGCACTCTGTATTTTTTACTTAACGGTATCATAACCCGCATCAAGACGCATTCAACGACCTAGCATACCATGACCTTCGGATGACTGAAGGCAAAGAAATGAAAATTTCAACAAAAAATGTCAGTCTGCTTGAATTTGTTTGTCAGATTATCGCAAGTATTTGAATAATCGTGAAAAGTGTTACGTGGGACACCCTGTATAATAAGTACGTGTAAACGGTAGAGATAAGAGATAGATAAACAAGGTAGCTACAAGTTAGAAATAAGGTTAGAATAAGACCGGCGTGAGGATGAAATGCGGAAAAAGGAGCTGGTGGTATAAGAGTTGTAACCCTGAGGGGAATCAATGAAGTATCTATCTATCTATCTATCTATGTCATTTAAAAGTTACTCATAAAAGAAGAATTAACATAATAATTTGTAGTTCAAAGATTTAGAACTTTTCCTGATTTTCTCATTTTCAATTAAACTTATGGTTTCAAATAATCTTTTCGCTCCAGTTATAAGATCCACTTAATCTTATGATACATCTAAATATCTGGAACGCGTCAGCTACAATAAGAAATCGAATTGTAATGGAACAGAATTCTGGGTTATTGTGGTAACCTCAACTGTGGCATCCGACATTTTTATGAAACTTCCTCTCGAGACGAACAATACACAGCTTCAACTGGTAAAAGGTAGTCAAGGTAAACATTTTCTTAACTTTGCAATCTACTGATTTCAGCCAACGGCCATATCACGTTGCAGAAAACCGATTCTCGTCCGATCATCGAAGTTAAACAGCGTTGAGCGTGGTTAGTACTTGGATGGGTGACCGCCTGGGAACACCACGTGCTGTTGGCTCTCTTTTTTATTTTTATCCACTATTAACCAGTTAACTGCGGTTGACGTTAATGAATTGTTAATTTCTTATCGAATAAAAATCTCATTTTGCTTTACTTTTTTCGTAAAATTTATAATAGCCGCATTTGGCCTGCGTTCGACGTGTATACTCGTCATCGCTTGATTTCAATTCCGCGCCCGTGAGGGATTTTTAAAATTAAACTTCACAGCTAACTGGTTAAAATTAATAAAAAGAAACCAACGAGACTCAGTTACGTTTTTTTTTTTTTTTGGCCAAGTTGTTGGACATTCGATTAGCCTCCGAATTGGTAATTCCGAATTGGCCTCTCCAGCAAAATCATTTGTCGATAACTGATTTGTTAACAATATCAATTGATCGACGAGCGAAATGTGGAAAGTTATCACGTGCGTCAAGAATTCCCAATCGATCTTCGCCATCTCTCGTGTTCAATCGCGTGATCCACTCTGGGAGCAAACAAATTAATCGACTCTGAATCGAGATTCTTATAAAAATCTTTTTACATCACAGTGACATTCCACATAGGAAATGATGGTAAAAGTCCCTTTACACCCTTGCTCTATCACCTACTGTTCAATATCAAACGGCCCTTGCCCCGGGACACCCTATGCCCTATATGTATGTACATGTTTCTTAAATATTATATTGTTCGTTCTAGTATTATGAATTAAAAAATAAACAACTGTACCGATTTTATATTATTATGTCAGTTGTGACTTATCGTGCTTATTAATCTGTATTTTTTTCAGATTTTTCGAAGTATGCGAACACGTTTAAAAAAATTGAAAGTCTCTAAACAATTCGAAGAAAATGCATATTTCGCGTTGAAAATTCAGTAACCGTGTCTTTTTATCAGAATATCCGTTTCTTTTATCAAAAATAAATATATAATAGACACGTTCATAAATATCGTATTATCCGGATTCAGCGAAATCTACAAACCTATATTCTTCCTCTTCCAACGCGAAGCGCAAGAGTGCCGTGTCTTCTTCCAATCGCGAGTACATCGTTGTAAATAATTGTACTTGCAGGAGAAGCAGGATCTCACAGGTGAACCCGAACTGCAAGATGTATTATGTATGCGCAACGGCTGCGAGTATTTTTTTTTTGCGACGGCAGCGGCACTCTTTGACGCAAAAAATTCGAGTAGTGGGACACCGATGGATATCGGACAGCGATTAGTTGTTATATTCGAATATCAAAGATTCGAACGTATCTGGGAAACACGATCATGCGTGTTCGCTACATGCTGCGAACGAACGGCGCACAGTAGGCAAAAGCGGCCTTTTTCGATTAAAAATCAAAGAACTTTCGATAGGAATGAGGTAGAGCGATGAAATTTTTTTTAAATGAAAGCTGAAACTTTGTAGAATATGGGAAAAATAGGGAGATTACGGTACGAACGTTTTTTAACCTTGAGAAAATTCGTTAAAGTTGCACAATTTCAAGAAAGCGCCAGTAGTAATGACAGCGATACGTCAAGTGATGACGAGATGCGAAGTGCTTCATGTTTCGTAAGTAACTCAAAACGTTAAAATACTTCATTATTATTATTTTTATTGTGTTTTATATATGAGAAAACGATATACTTTCAAGCTAGTGTGTTATCAAGTCGTTTTAACGAAAAAATTTCATTAATTTGTGTCACAAAAATCTATTTTTCTCAAAAACCAGAGGTCGTAGACAAATTTTGAAAACAGATTTGAAATCAGCGTGAAAAAATCTATGGGAAACGATATATTGCATGTTAAAAAAAATTTTCCGCGCGTATTAGCGGCAAAAACAAAATTTTCTTGAAATTGTGCAACTTTAACGAATTTTCTCAAGGTTAAAAAACGTTCGTACCGTAATGCGAAGTGCTTCATGTTTCGTAAGTAACTCAAAACGTTAAAATACTTCATTATTATTATTTTTATTGTGTTTTATATATGAGAATACGATATACTTTCAAGCTAGTGTGTTATCAAGTCATTTTAACGAAAAAATTTCATTAATTTGTGTCACAAAAATCTATTTTTCTCAAAAACCAGAGGTCGTAGACAAATTTTGAAAACAGATTTGAAATCAGCGTGAAAAAATCTATGGGAAAGGATATATTGCATGTTGAAAAAAAATTTTTCGTGCGTATTAACCACAACAACAAAATTTTCTTGAAATTGTGCAACTTTAACGAATTTTCTCAAGGTTAAAAAACGTTCGTACCGTAATCTCCCTATTTTTCCCATATTCTACAAAGTTTCAGCTTTCATTTAAAAAAAATTTCATCGCTCTACCTCATTCTTATCGAAAGTTCTTTGATTTTGAATCGAAAAAGGCCGCTTTTGCCCACTGTGCGGCACCGCTCTTTGCACGGTGCAAACGGGGCACCTAGCCCTTGCCACCTTTGTCAATCACTTCCACAATTGATAAGAAATAAATACAGGAGAAATTGATGAGAATTGATGAAAAAACAAACGTGGAGAATTTTTCAAAATGCACATAATTCAGTACTACTCGTCGTAGACCAAAACGCGCATCATCTTTTTGTGATAAGAACATTACAAGGGTGTTATAACGCCGACACCGTTGGCATTCGTATATAGAAGAAAATCGCACAAAATAAAATTCGCATAGGAAAGAACCGCACAAAAACAGGTGTTTGACTGTAAATGTAATCATAATAGCTAAGGCGTCCAATTTTTTCCTTGTTTTGATTTTACTGTACACATGTAGATACATGCACTCCTGTGGATATAATACCTTTCTAAACTTCACACTTGACACTTTTACGATTGTTTTGAATCTCGTTCTCAACGGTCGCGCTCGCGTTGATGACACGATATCGCGTCACTTGTCCCAGGAATGTTAATCCTGCGCTGCGTAGCGCGGATGATTTGTTACGTCAACGCGTGTTATGCGCCAGAACAAAGAGAGAAAAAATTGCGTCTTACGACTCCTGTAAACAATTGAATCTTCTATTTACATACACGTACGCATCTCCTCTTTTGTATTTGTCCTAACCAAGTTTTCCGTTAGTCCTACATACTGTCTCAAATTGCTTAATGGAAGTCCGACAAGAATAATCCTGCAACATTCTACGTAATAATTACAACATTTTTACGTTTATTTCCCTCATTTCTGTTCCGCTGTCCTCTTTCCCCTCCCTCCTAGAATTTACTCTGTCGATCCATATCTTGTTATATACTGCCTGTACTTCCTTCCGCTTATTCTTTTCCACTTTATCTCTCGCCAATTCTCTATCCTTTCCCCATGCGTCGTTACTGCTTACACAATTTTCCCTTCCTCCCTCTGATGCGCTATAAGCAGAGCTACTTTTATAATTAACGATAATCTTCCAACTTTTCCACCTTCTTTTTCCCTTTCATATCCTCTATACTCTGTACCGTGGCCTGATATTACAATGTTACTTCTCTTCTTTTCATCTTATTCTCCAGTTTCTTTTCACCTCCATTCTTGCATTTCATATCGATCAGCCAGACAGTAACAAAAATTTTATTACTACAATTTCTTCTAGGACCAAGAGATTGTTGTTTTGATAACATTATCGAACTGCTACCATCTCTCCGATTTCAATGACCTTGGCGTTGTTGTTAAGGTCACCATTCTGAACAACATTTCCTTGTAAAGTTTTTCAAATAAAATGATTGTCTTTCATCGAAAACTACCCTTCCATCGCTTAATAGTCAATAGGCATTTCTAAGAGGGTCTACTCGTCGATTTAAAAAAATATTCCATTCACGTATGTTAATTTACGACCGCGTTGACCAAATAGATAGTGTCGATCTGCCGCTAACGCGTTTTCTGTTAATTTGCACGTGATTCCGAAACAACTAGATAAGAAAATCGGCTGACTTTTGTCTCGATAAGATCTCCTTACCTTGTTTACGTATTGTACATCGAAAAACTTGTAGTTGCAATGCGAGAAAATTTACTGGAACCCAAAAATTTCGTCACTTTTAACACTAGATTGCCTAAGCAAGTCATTTTGACTGCTTTTGAATTTCATTTTTTTTATTGCTAATACTTATTAATAACTTGTTATATGACTATAACAAGTGATATAAAATATATTAAAAATTACTGTTAAACAAATTTCTTTGCGCATTAGTTATTTTTTCACAATGCAGTCATTTTGACTGCTTTCAGGAAATATAGGTATATACTAAGCTCCCGTCTTTCTAGTGTTAATATATAAACTTAGAAAACTACATATCATCGTGCATCGTTCTTTTTCGATCGCATAAAATGGCCCCATCGGTGCTTTAACAAATTCCGATTTTCTTCCGATCAACCGATCAATCTTTCGCAAACATTCTGGTGTACAATTATTCTGACGTACATGTACAGTGACTCGCAATAATATTCGGACGCTTTTAAAAATCGTATAACTTTGTTAATATTGAACCATGCGACTTGGATTTTTTTTTAAAGTTAGCACAATTGATTTGCCATATAAAATGAAAGGAATTTTTCATAAAAATTGCAATTGGTCGAAATTGCAGAGAAAATACTAAAAGTTGTATTTTGCAACTTTTTTATGCGGGCTTATATTAAAAATTTAAAAAGTACGATTTGTAGATCTGTATGAATTATACATATTCTGAGAATTTCATGAAAATCGGTCAACGTTGCAATGAGCTGCAGATGTTCCAAAATGATCACATAAGGGCGAAATTCCCTGACAAGGCCAAAATTCTGCGACTTTCGCCCTTAAGTTTTCATCGTTAAACGTTTGTAGGTAGCAACGTTGATCGATTTAGATGAAATATTTAGAATATGTATAATTGATACAGATGTACAAAACGTACTTTTTAAATTTTTAATATAAGCCCGCATAAAAAAGTTGCAAAATACAACTTTTATTATTTTCTCTGCGATTTCGACCAATTGCAATTTTTGTAAAAAATTCCTTTCATTTTATATGGCAAATCAATTGTGCCCATAATTATGAAAGTGGTCTAAGTCAAAATTAAAAAAAAAAATGAATTTATCACTTATTTCACACGAAATGATTTTAAATTAAATTTATTCAATGTAATTTTTTTTTTTTTATGACAGACCACTTTCATAATTATGGGCACAATTGTGCTAACTTAAAAAAAAAAATCCAAGTCGCATGGTTCAATATTAACAAAGTTATACGATTTTTAAAAGCGTCCGAATATTATTGCGAGTCACTGTACACAAATCCTTTTGTATCGATAATTGATACAGATGTACAAAACGTACTTTTTAAATTTTTAATATAAGCCCGCGTAAAAAAGTTGCAAATTATTTATTATTTTCTCTGTGATTTCGAGGAATTGCAATTTTAATCAAACATTTTCCTCACGTTATGTGGTGATCCAATTGTTCTAACTTCTAAAAAAAAAAATCCAAGTCGCATGGTTCAATATTAACAAAGTTATACGATTTTTAAAAGCGTCCGAATATTATTGCGAGTCACTGTACATACATAGAAGCGATTCGATTCTATCGAGTGACAGTAATATCACGCGAGGTTGAGCTGAAGTTACTTATATCTGATTTCATGATATCGTAATGGGCAAGCAATCCAACGACGAATTATCGAAGCATTGACGCACACGTCCGGTATCAGCACAATTTAGATAATGGCAACAAATAGTGACAGGTGTGTATTACGATTAAAAGATGCGCCTTCTTTCTCCGTTTTGATCTTACTGTAATACGGGACAAACTTTTTTAAGACTTCGAATAATGTTTGTCTCGTATGGAAACCTTTTTGGAGTGTTCACCAAAAAAAAAAAAGAAAAAAGCGAAAAAAGAAACAGGAGAAAAGGGAGAAATTCGCTCTTCAAATTCGAAGAAAAGCGAGCGAAAAATTGAATCGTTGGCGACGTAAGCCTCTTGTTGTATCAGTCCTGTTTTCGCAGAAAGAACTGTCCGGCATTTTATGCGACTCGCGAGCTCGGAAGAATCACCGTTTTCCGTCTCGGGTCTCCATCCGCTCGGAATATGGGATTTGGTGTCAGAACGCGTCGAGCAAGTAGTCCGTAGCGTTCGTGAATTAGTAATCAGGATGTGCGTCTGCGATTGGTGCGGCGAGCACATTTTCGTATATACACTATAGTATATTCTATAGTACACCGGTGGCTGCCAGTGGGACAGAGAGAGGAGAAACGATCGGGAGAGTGACTTTCAGATGACAGAGGGGGTCACGGGGGCCTATATTACTCTATAGTATAGAGTATAGAGGATAGTGTAAACCAGGGGTTCCCAAAGTTTTGCCTAGGTGGGCCAAACTGTAAATTCCAAGATATTTGCTGGGCCCAAAGAAAAAAGAAAAAAATAAAAGTAAAAAGTTAAACAGGAGGGAAAGATTTACACTAATTTTATAACGTAACGGCTCTTTGTTTATGAGAGTAATTACTTTACATTACCGTTTTACTGTGTATCGACGCAATTCAAAAATATACTTCGCGGGCCTGATTTCTAGGGTTTGCGGGCCGCGATTGGCCCGCGGGCCCGTACTTTGGGAACCCCTGGTGTAAAGGAAAAAGGGAACGGGACAAGTCACGAGCTCAAAAGACCCACCGGCGGAGAGAGGAAGAAACGATGACGAGATGAAAAATTGAAAGAGAAAGTAAAAACGAGAAACAGAGAGGAACGAGAGGGAGAGAAAGGCTCGTGTAGCCGAGCAACGGAGAATGAGACGAAGAAACGCGAAGATGGTACCTACACGGAACAACAATTTGCGAATGCTTTTCTTTCGTCGTGAAGCCTTTAGTCTTCCTATGGAAATTTCCATAGGAACCGGTCGTGATTGCTTGTTTTAAGTTCTTGAGAAAACTGAAATCGTTGGGTCCATTTTTCAAAAATTAGTCCATTTAAAATGGTGTACGGAGACTTGTCCGACTGACTTGTCTATACAGGGTGTTTGGTAACTGGTGGTACAAGCGAAAAGGGGGTGATTCTACATGAAAGAATAAGTCGAAAATATAGAATAAACATTTTTCGTTTGAGGCTTTGTTTTCGAGAAAATCGACTTTGAAGATCTGTCAGGTTTCTGTGCTTTAGTATATATGCAGGAAGTAGATTCGGTTGGTCATGATCAGACGCGTCAGACAATTCCTATCGAATATTTTTCATTTTCAATTCCTATCGATTTTCTTGATAACGAAACATCGGATGACAAAATTTTATTCTATATTTTCGACTTATTATTTCATGTAGAATCACCCCCTTTTCGCTGGTACCACCAGTTACCAAACACCCTGTATAACCTAATCGAGCCTACACGCTCGATTATAGAACACAGATTCTCCGACTGACATGTTCATTTTTATTACATGTTATGAACACTGCCGCTCCACTTCTACTCTCATTACCCTCGATCATTTTCATTGCCGACGTAATTTCATTGCCGCGATCGCTACAAACACGACGAGCAAAGAGACCTCGATTGATCGGCAAACGACCAAGACAAATCTCCGCGAAGGAGGCGAACAGATGTCGGAAACGGATAAAGAAGATTAAGTTGAATAATGGTCATGGAGCCACCTCGAAACGTGAAATCGTGGGACCGGCAGTATTGGAAACAGGTATGCCTGACAAAAATCCAATCGCTTCGAGGCGGTCGCGGTCGTTTGACGTTGAACGGATGCTAGGAGTATGATCTATCAGAAGCTAGACCGAGGAGGAAACCGCCTGGTACATTTACAGTTAGATGATCACTTCAGCCCAGCGATCAGCCGATGCTTTCGCTCCTCGTTCTTGAACAGAATTCCGGAATTTCGTTCTGCTTGACTTGGCTTGGCTTCACTTGGCTTCACTTGGATTGGCTTGACTTGGTTTAGCTTGGTCAGGCATAGCTTCACTTGGCTTGATCTGGCTTGGCTTCACTTGGCTTCATTTGGCTTCACTTGGATTGGCTTGACTTGGCTTAGCTTGGCCAGGCATAGCTTCACTTGGCTTGATCTGGCTTGGCTTCATTTGGCTTCACTTGGATTGGCTTGACTTCACTTGGCTTGAGTTGGCTTAGCTTGGCCAGGCATAGCTTCATTTGGCTTAATCTGGCATGGCTTCACTTGGCTTCATTTGGCTTCACTTGGCTTGGCTTGGATTGGCTTGACTTGGTTTAGGTTGGCCAGGCATAGCTTCACTTGGCTTGATCTGGCATGGCTTCACTTGGCTTCATTTGGCTTGGTTTGGCTTCGCTTAGCTTCACTTGGATTGGCTTGACTTGGTTTAGCTTGGTCAGGCATAGCTTCATTTGGCTTGATCTGGCATGGCTTCACTTGGCTTCATTTGGCTTCTACTTGGCTTGGCTTAGCTTGGCCAGGCATAGCTTCACTTGGCTTGATCTGGCTTGGCTTCACTTGGCTTCATTTGGCTTGACTTGGCTTAGCTTGGCCAGGCATAGCTTCACTTGGCTTGGCCAGGCATAGCTTCACTTGGCTTGGCCAGGCATAGCTTCACTTGGCTTGGCCAGGCATAGCTTCACTTGGCTTGGCCAGGCATAGCTTCACTTGGCTTCATTTGGCTTCACTTGGCTTGGCTTGGCTTTGCTTCGCTTAGCTTCACTTGGCTTGACTTGACTTGACTTGGCTCGGCTTCGCTTGGCTTTGCTTGGCTTTGCTTCGCTTAGCTTTACTTGGCTTGGCTTGGTTTCACTTGGCTTGGCATGGCTTCGCTTGGCTTTGCTTGGCTTGGCTTCACTTGGCTTGGCTTGGTTTCACTTGGCTTGGCATGGCTTCGCTTGGCTCGGCTCGGCTTCGCTCAAGCTATTCGCGACTCGCGACACGCTGCATATTCCTGTATATAGATATTCACACGTCATGATTCAACTTGCATATATGTAGATGACGTGACTGTCAAAGTATATGTAAGTACTAAGTATAAACATTCAGTGAACGTACCGCAATTCATGTGCTCGTACATATATGTGTATTTTACGTTGAATTCGTATTTGAAAATTTGTACTAATAATCGTACGAGAACGAACGTAACGAAGACGAGTTCGTTAAAGTATGCTGGAACAAAACGGGATAAAGCTATAAGGTGTAAAAGTAGAGAAAACGAAGAGAAGGAGATGGTAAAAGCTAATGTGCGTAAATCGTTCAACGCTACGTGGTTCATGCTGACATTCTTCGACGTGTCATTCACTCCAGGAATGTCATTCATTATTCATCAATCGAGTGAGAATCTACTGCCCCCAAATTCCCTCGCTGAAAATTCAAATTCGTAGACACCGGTATATGCATACTGGTCTTCTACTTATCTGTTATAAAAATACTCCGTAGTTCAAACATGAGTGTTCCAGCTTGTACTAATTATAAGATTTTTGAGGTAACAGAAAATTTGTCAGTTCTATTGAAAGATACAATCTAAACCAGTGGTGAGCAACCGGCGGCCCGCGGGCTACACGACCCTGTAGCATATTCCCATGATAATAATAACTACAATATTAACAGATTCAAAAATAATTACAAGAAGCAGTAGTAACATTGTCAATTCTCAATAGCATTTCTGCTTGCACTAGTCACTCTAATTGTAGTTATTTCAGTAATTACATTGATCCTCTTACATTTCCTTAATTTTTCGTATTCAAAGTTACGCGAATGTCATGGTATCATAGGTCATTAGATTAGTTTTGACCTCGACTATTACTTCACGGTGATAAAAATTTGTAATGTAATGGGATATTTATAAAAATCCAAAAATATATTTCACATCAATTAATTTCGATTTTTATAACATTATCTGTATGATAGAAACGACAACCACTAGTTGCCTTTTGCACTTATCAAAGATTTCATAATCAAACTTATTCAGCGATTCAAATTAATTCGTCAAAAATCCGATAATTTTTTCTTTTCTTATCGTGCGGAATGCCGAAAAATATTTTTAAACAACTCGGTAGTTTGAATCTAAAATGCCGTCATTTTGTAAATAATCAAGGTTTTTTAATTTTTTTTTTGTTTCGAACTATAATCTATTTTTTCATTTTTTTGTTTCCGATCGGTAAAAAGTAGAAAATTCAAAATCATGGAACTGTCGATCCACATTTTTCGAAACGTGATCTACAAAAAGATGTACAACTCATGTAATTTTCCTTATTTTTACTTTGAACAAGTCACACACACATTTCAAATAACAATGAATATGTGTGCAAAATTCCAAAGCACAAGATTCGATAGTTTTTCTGGAAAAAATTAGGTTTACATATAAAAAATTGTTTAATAAAATCGAAGAGCATTTACAGACTACCGAACTTCTTCTAACTAAATAGTGATTCTTGTATATGCTCTCCACTTGACGAGTGCGTAGTACATATCTGTAGATTTTAAAGTGATCATAAATCGACCTGTATAGTTCGCAGTGTACAAATACAGGTATAATTTCAGTAGATTGCTAAATACACAAGACAAGACCTTTCGATTTCTAAAGCGACCAGTTGCGTCCGCGTCGTCGTCGCGGTGGTACTGAAAGTGGGGTTGAGGTTACGTCGTTATATTTGAACTTTCCTCGATTCTCCCTTCCACAAATAATGTTGTGATGTTATTGGCGAATCAAGACAGTGCATAAAGTCCGAGGAGTCGCCTGCGACATTCTTCTACGGTTTGGAAAAAATACGGTATGTTTATTTATATCAACACACATTTTTCCATTAGTGTTCGATAATTTTTCGATTAAATTTAGGTTGTCACCTGACGAAGGGACAACACAAATTTTCCATTGCATTTCCCTTTTTTCATTACCTCGTATTTGAAGCTTAAATTATGAAAAAGGGAACGTATATCACATATTCCGAAATAATATTAACACTACTTATTTTTAGTAATTAATATTGTAACAGTCGACTAAATGATATTGACTGTATTGTTGTACTGTGAAAACCAATGTAAGAATCGTGTAATGTTAAATTTATTAGATGTAAATATTGAATAGATATAGCAAAGAAACGATATATGTCTACTGTGATTGTTGTTTATTATTATAAGAACACGTTAGGACTTGCTTCTGAAACTTTTGATAATATAAGGAAGTTATGAATTCAGAAAATAGTATAGCTTAAAAAGTAATACTGTGCTTGACATTTTGATGAGATCATTACCTCAATGTCACCTTCAGCATTTTAAATAAAATCACTGACATATACCTATACGTATGTGTAGATCCTATTGAGAATTCTTTATTTTAGCTATCTCTATACTATCAATCTGTACATATTCTATTAGATCTTAATCAATTATTTTTAATTACTTGAAATAAAAATGAAAATTATATTTTCATATCTTCTCATGTTTTTTTTTAGATCCTGTTTCAATAAGACGTAATTTGGTAGGAACCTTGGTACATAAATTTTATGCAATGGCTACCCTAGTAACAAATATCAGATTTAGTCCCGCTTTTCATTCCATTTATGCAACAGCGATTAGAGCATTATCTACCAATGCAATGCTAAATCCCAAAGATGATGCAAAGGAAGTGATACTTAAATACTTAGATGGAAAAGATAATGGCATTGTAGTATTAGGATTGAATCGGCCAGCTAGTCGCAATGCTTTCGGAAAGACTTTAGTGAACCAACTAAGCGAAGCTATCTCTTGCGTTAGAGAAGACAGCAAGTTACGAGTATTAATTATCCGCAGTTTGGTTCCAAAAATATTTTGTGCTGGTGCCGATTTACGAGAAAGACTAAAGATGGATAATTCAGAAGTTTCCTCATTTGTTTCTTCATTGAGAGACGTTATGAACAACATAGAATCACTACCGACTCCAGTGATATCTGCTATAGACGGTATAGCATTGGGCGGAGGGCTAGAATTGGCACTAGCTACTGATATCAGAGTTGCATCATCAGAAGCTAAGATGGGTCTTGTAGAAACAAAATTAGCTATTATGCCAGGAGCTGGTGGAACACAACGGCTTCCAAGGATAGTTGGACCTGCTAAAGCAAAAGAACTCATTTATACAGCACGTATATTAGACGGTGACCATGCTATGAAGATTGGTCTTGTTAATGAAGTTGTTTCTCAAAACAAAGACGGAGATGCTGCTTATCAAACAGCTTTATCCATTGCTAGGGAAATATTGCCTAATGGACCAATTGGAGTAAAGTATGTATTAAATGCAAAACATGTATTATTATATTGTATAATATTTATCGAATTGTATTAATTGATATTCTGTTTACTTTATGTTTTAGAGTATCGAAAGTAGCAATATCAAATGGCCTCGAGTTACCTATCGCAGACGGACTTGAAATTGAAAGACAATGTTATAGTCAGATCTTGGAAACAAAAGATAGAGTTGAAGGACTCGCGGCGTTTGTGTCAAAACGAGTACCTGTTTATCAAGGCATGTAAATATCCAAACCCTGTGTACAACACATTTTTACAGTACCTTTACGCTTAATCGAGGTGTCGAGAAGATGCAGTACTTTACTGATAACAATTAATATGTATGACACGATTTTCTTCTACAACATAGTGATATGACTAACTTTAATATATTGGAATTAAGAAAAAGTTTATATTTTTTTCGTAATTTACCATTATCTTAAGAGAACTATGCTACGTCACCTGTATTTCTTATGAAACTGACCTTTTATATCCATGTTTTTGTTATTGTTAAAACACATATATTTTATATGTATAGTTTATACAGAATGTTACATATGTGCCTGCGGGGGAAGGGGGGATATACATTTTTATTGAAATAAAGTTATTATATTTATAATACTGATTTCTATTGCACCATTACTCTTATACATCTAATTCATAAGAAAATAGAAATATAAAAAGATTTATATTTTCTATATATATATATATATACAACTCAACTTCTTTATACAACATTAATAGAACATCGCAAGAACGCGTAAACAGTATGTAAAACTCAGACCAATTATTATGTCACAAGACTGCATCAATGTCAAGACAACACTTCTACCTTTGTGTAAATGAATATTGAACGATGTATTCAAAATATTATAATAATAATGTTTAGAAAGGTCCAAGAAGCTGCGGTAGATTTTTCATTTCACTTTAAAAACTTATAATTATTTACGAAGTTCTTGTATGATCAACATTGGAATGTGTAGCGATAAAACAGGAAAAACAAATTGAGGTATCATGTGAAATACCTTATGAGTTGTAAGTAAAACATTTTGTACAATGAATATTTGATATATTATGCACACTGCATAGGAACAGAGAATTGTTCTTTCTCTTTGTTTTCTTTAACAAGTGCCATAAGAACGTTGAGTTGATTGATTGTATCCTCTGGACAAGTCACACGATGCCCAATAGTTAGGTCACTCTCATAAATTTCATAATCATTACCACCTTCTGTTGCTTTGTCACCAAAGAAATGTATTTCATTATAGCCCTGAATGTGTCTAAGGCAATACGTTTTATCCCAACCAACAGGGAATACATCGAAGGATATTTGACCTCCTGCACATGCAAAGTAATAGAAATATTTTTAAATGCGTTATACATATCTTGAAATACTAATAGAAATAGAAAACATTAAATTTATTCAAGAAGAATGTTATAAATAATTGAGTCTCTATAATCCGCAATGCGTTAATAATAAAGGTGATGTGCAATGAGATATATACAAATTTGAATAGTGGTTACCAATGCTATATGTTAAAGCTAGGTCTGGAAATTCTTTCTTAATAGCCTGAATAAATTTCTGTCGAACTTGATTCTCAACATCATATTCATAAAACTGAATACGTTCTTCTTGTGTACAATTGCGACCAACTGGTGATACGTTTAACATTCCAGTTCTGAATTCTATAAAAGTTCCTCGTTTGAAAGGCAGATGCAATTCGGATATGTACTTTAAACAAAAATTTATCAATTCTTGTAATGCGTCTTCGCCTATAATACTTTGAATTGTCTGAAATAAAAAAGTTGAATATTAACCCTTTGTGCTTAAAGCTATTTTGTCTCCAGAATTTGGATATACCATTTAATCTAGAATATTTTCATAACATATGACCTTGTCATTTTTTCCATATCAAATGGAGTGTACATATTCAGTCATACCATATTTGAATGTTTAGTAATTTATTAAACACAAAGACATTTAGTAATTCATTAGTTTTACATACATTATATTATTTTATCGTAATTTTGAAATGTATTTTTTACCTCAGTTGGTAATTTTTTACCATCCTTAAAAGCAATGAGCCCATTTTCTGCAAAGATATACTTGTACTTTTCAAACATACTCCTACCACCCAACTGCTCCTTTAGTTTAACTAGATCGGATCCTCCGACAACAGCTATATCAAATTCCTTCCGCACTGTTTCCAATAGAAATTTCTCCACTTTTGGTTTAATTGGCTGTTAAAAAAGTTTATAACAAAAAATATGTTATATAATGCTAGTAAAAAATACTGATACTTATGAATAATTTAAACATATTCTGCTGTACTTAACTATTTAACTAGATTTTCTATTTTTTTTTATTTAATATTAGCTTATATTATAGTAAATAAAAACACATAAATAATAGATAAAATAATTAGAAACAATTAAGTTCAATCACTTCAAATTGGCAAACTTTGTATACATTTCATATGAATGAAAAATACCTGTCTAGGATCAGTAAGAGTGCCATCGACATCAAATAAACATATTGTCTTCTTGGACATATTGGAATAATTTTCTCCAACGATTTACTCTGAAACACAAATTTTAACCTTAGTCTTATAACTTGTAAGTCACGTGCAAGGTATTTCCCATCATTATATATATTAACAATCCCCCTCCATACACATATATGTACATGTAATGTCCTCGTTGTCCCCATTCTTTCTGACAGATTTGAAACTTCCGAAATCGAAGTACTCGATAAAAATCAAGCACATAACTCGAGCAATGATAAAATAAATTTTAGAAAACATAGTATTCTAAGAAATTTTAATAAAACAACACATAAAAGTCTAAATACATATTTATATTGATGTAACATGTACCCCTTCTTCACCGAGCCAACCAATTTCGGTTTATAAATCGACGAATAAAAGGAAAAGGCAATATATTAGAAACCAAACATCTTTAAAATATATTGAAATGATAAATTTTCCTATAAAATCAATAATCCGGCGAATATCAAAATGAATCACTATTTAAATAATGTCAACGAACATAACCTATGTTAAAAAAACTAGTAGAAACTATACTACTATGTAAAAAAAATTAGTGGAACCATATTGAATATTTCATTCGACATGTTCGAATCGAACAAAATTTCTTCTGTTTTCGTCAATTTTTGAATTAGTTGGGTATAGTGAACAGTGATTTGAAAAAAGAAGATATTACAAGCGATACTGTACATACAGTCGATACGTGGCCAGTTTGACGTACTGTTTAACACATTCTACCTTATCTCTTCGATCAACAATGCTGGAAAGAATTTGGCCGAATAAATTATATTGTCTTATCTTTCTTATCTTATTTGATTTACGCATATTAAATGCAAACATTGCCACCCATAAAAATGTTGTATTACTTCTAGGTAATAAGTTATTTTTTCTTCATCGAATAATTCAAGAGCTTTGATTATCTTCCTATATTTGTTTATATTTATTTATTCTTGTAATGTCTTATATGAAAATTGTAAGCTAAAAGCTACATAATACTGCAAATATTTATGTATACTGAATTACCTTTTATATAACTTAATGTAGCTAATGTAATTTCAATTTGAATGTAGCCGACGATGGAGGATTTGAAATGCGCTCCTATTTAAATAAAATTAGCCAAACGCCTCATTTAGATAAGTTGGCAAAAGAAAGCTTATTATTTAATAATGCATATACATCAGTTAGCAGCTGTTCTCCTAGGTACAATTTATATTATTTCCTTAGTTTTTGCAATTATATTTCATAATTTTAGTACATATAACTATTTTTAAATTTTAGTCGCTCATCTCTGCTAACTGGTTTACCAAGTCATCAAAATGGAATGTATGGTCTTCATCATGGAATTCATCATTTTAATTCCTTTGATCATGTTCAAAGTTTACCAAAATTATTAAAAAGAAATAATATACGAACTGGTATATAAGATAATATTATAATTTAATTAGAATAATATTTCTCAGGCTATATTTCTATAATAATGAAGTAAGATATTTCAAAATGATGATAAATGTTTTTATGATAACATAGACATATTTTTTCAGGTATTATTGGTAAGAAGCATGTTGGTCCAGAACATGTATACCCATTTGATTTTTCACAAACGGAAGAAAATAATTCAATCCTTCAAGTTGGCCGTAATATTACCAAAATCAAGCTTTTAGTCCGAGAGTTTCTATCTTATAATAAAACACAGTATGCAATTGTTAAAATTATTCCATACAAAATCAAATTATCATTTTCTTTTTTTTTAGAGAAATATTAGAAATATTTTTAACTTTTTAGGCCTTTCTTTCTATATGTTGCATTTCATGATCCTCATCGATGCGGCCACACTCACCCAGAATATGGAAATTTCTGTGAAAAATTTGGCAATGGCGATGTCGGTATGGGTAGTATTCCTGATTGGAACCCAATATATTACCAGTGGGATCAAGTGAAAGTTCCTTACTTCGTTCAAAATACAGAAGCTGCAAGACGAGATATTGCTGCTCAGTATACAACAATTTCTCGCTTAGATCAAGGTATGAAAACAAAATAACACATCAGAAACTATATTAATTTAAGGCTAATGTTCATTTCATCAATATTTATTAATAACATGATAAATAACTTATCATTTATCAATAGTATAAAGTATATAGATATTATGTTAAAAAATTTGAAATCTTTAAGGTGTGGGTTTAGTTCTAAAGGAACTCGAAGATGCTGGTTTCAAAAATAATACATTAGTTATATACACATCAGACAATGGTATACCATTTCCAAATGGTCGAACAAATCTACATGAACCAGGTATTATCAAATATACTTTGTACAAGGTGTGCCATATAGATGTCACGAACTTTTTTCTATGAAACTATAGTATATAGTTATCGACTTAATTTTTTTCTTAATTAAATTGGACGGGAGATCTGATTGTTTGGTGATTATTTGATGTCAGAATAAACACTTTGTAACAGCACACATTGTACACATTGGACAAAAAAAGAAGTTGAAGTAGATTTGAAAATACTTGTTATATACAGATAATGAACTTTCAGGTTTGGCAGAACCTATGATGATTAGATCACCAATCCCTGAACACAGAAAAAATGTTGTAACATACAGTTTAACATCATTATTGGATATTGTACCAACATTATTAGATTGGTTTAACATACCCTATACAAATCAATCTTCACCTGATACAAATGGAATTTCTTCTCCAGAATTAACAGGAAAATCACTTCTTCCACTTCTCGATCAAGGTAACTTGAAAAGATAGATGATTCCATCTTTGTTGTTAAGATAGTTCCTAACATTACTTTATTGTGTATTTGTACATGCAGAGCCTGTTGAAAATGACACTGCTGTTTTTGCTAGTCAAACACATCATGAGATTACTATGTATTACCCTATGAGAGCTATCAGAACTAAGAAATATAAGCTAATACATAATATTAATTACAAAATGCCATTTCCCATTGACCAGGATCTCTTTGTATCACCAACTTTTCAGGTAATCTAAAAAAAAAAGAAAATTAAATTATTAATGCTAAACAGATATTCTTTATTGCACAGTTATTATTATAGTCTATTATCGCAGAGTTAATAAATTATATTTCTTTTTGTTTCATTTTGAAAGGATCTTTTAAATAGAACTAGAAACAATCAACCTCTTAAATGGTACAAAACGTTAAAGAGTTATTATGAAAGACCAGAATGGGAGTTATATGATCTTAAGTACGATCCAGAGGAACGAAATAATATTGTTTCTAAACAGTCTATGAAGGTAAATATAATTAGTATCTTGTTTTTATCCATTTAATTGAAATAAGATTAAAAGTATAATGATTATAACTTAAATATACATATTTCAGGACATATTTACCGATCTACAAGACAGACTATTAAAATGGCAAAAAGTGACAGAAGATCCATGGCTTTGTGCACCAAGCGGGGTTTTAATTCAAGATGAAACTGAGAACCCTCAGTGTATGTCACTTGAAAATTTTCTATAGAAGTGGCTAATATCTTTTTTATCAGAAGATCTTTATTATTTTATACCATCTTTTAATAATATAATAGAATATCTAAACTATACCCATCTAATACTTTCTTGTCTAGTACCTTCACATCTAGTAGTTTCTCTAAAAAATGTTCATGCACGGCAGTTAAGGCGTCCGAAAATATTTATATTAAATAAAATTTAATCACTTTGTTTTAGAATTAATTGCACTTACCACAGCACTTTATAGTGGAAGAACCATACGCGGTATAGAAATGTTTTTCGTATCTCTTTCCCGGTGTTTTGAAAGAATCTCGTTTAGTTGATGAACGTAAGTTGAGGATTTATTTGCAGACTTTTCAACCGCTTTCAACTCTGTAGAGATTTCATTCATCTGAAGTACACGTGCATTCATTAATATTTCATCAACGAGTATGAACTCGAAACTACCAGAAATACGTTTGTTTGCTAGATGGTGCCTTACGTATTCTTTGTATCCTACATATCTGTTGTACTTTTGATTGTTATTGTATATTTGTTTCACTTGTATCATAAAGACAAGGCAAAGTAGAAGACCACCGAGTAAGACAAGTAAATTCGTATTCTGAAAACTACGTAAAACGAGCATCACTCGCATGGAGGTTATGTTTATACAGTTGGAAAACTCCGTTTACCAAAAAATCCGTCGCAAAAAGTGTATCAAAAAATATTGTACATTTACATGTGTAAATATAAAAAGTTAGGAACCTAATGTATTGTTAGTTTCGCGAATCACTGCGTTACACGACTACACTCGTCGAATAATTATCTTCCGGCTAACAGAATTAGTTTTGTAAGTTTAAAATGTCCATTAGGTTAGGTAAAAGAATCAAAGTGATTGCTATCTTTAATAGATGTCGCTACTATATCGTTATTGTAGCGAATTGTAGGGGCATCATAATATTATTTCACTTTTATTTTATAAAGTATTACAGATGTATCATTTTGCCATCTAATTATACTTTTCTGTAAGATTATTGATATTCTTCAGATTCTTTCTTCATTATTGCATCGTAGGATCTGCATTCTGTTCTTAATGAAATGAATTCATTCTGAAATTTAAATAAAGATTTATTTCAATTTTGAACACTTTTTCGAAATTGATGGTTAAATTAATTGCCAAATTAATGGTTTTCTATTTAAGCAATTCTTGAAAATGACGACGGATAGCATTTTTTTGCTTGAAAGTAATAGCAAATGAATTGTTAATTTTCCTAGAGATATTCTAAAGATCAATTTTTCTTACCACACGGTCCATGAGTCGCCTAGTGGTAAACGACAATATTTGTTTAAGCGACAATCACATACATATATATGTCCATATATACATAAAAAATAGTGAACATTGACATATACAAGTGAACATGTCTGTATACATATATTATAATGACGACAACTATACATTTTGAATAGAATGGAATTTTAACCATCTTTCGGTGTTATTTGGAAAAAATTGATGCACGTACGAGTATGTTAATATTTCATGCTTATCTGCATGGTACTTTGAGAATTGAAATGCATGGTAGTCCAAAATAGACGTAAGATTAATCTTCGTGTCGCGTAATATTCGCAGTAAAAATGTTCAACGCTATCATCCTTTCTACCTTGCATCAGATAACAAAGTTCCATTTATAACGTCGAAGCAATCAATATTACTAATGGTAACGGGAACTGAGCTTTTCGGAGAATATTATCTTTGCGTGTTGGTATTACAACGGTGTCTTCGATGAGATCGTTTTCGGTAAGCTATTGTTCTGATATTATAAGCCTCTGTTATAAGGTCGATCGGGTATCGTACATGCAGCGTGTCTGGTTTCACTTGAAACAGTGGAAGATCTCAAGAATTATATAATGTAGAATGTAGGGGCATATACTTTTTTTAATTAACTTTACAATGACCTTGGAACGTCCTCTGAATAGTGTTGCCGCCTAAATAACTTTATTACTCTCGAGGAGCACTTCACACGTGCGTCGCTTGCACTTATCGATTGAAATGGAGAACATTTTGATCACTATTACATTTTTACCGCATGTAATGCTTTCTTTTTTAATGAATGCAAATTCAAAATGATGGCAGTTTGGCATGCCACCCAGATGCAACAGCAGTAAGTATTAAAACGGACAAATAAATAATGATGGTTAAGTGGGATACCATCTTATACAAATGATGGATGAATGTCTGAGTGATCATCATTATTCAGATTCTTATGGATCAGATCAATGGAAACCAGTTTGAACGATAGCCTGCAGGCTCTATGCGTTCGATAATATCACTTGACAAATGTAAATCGTGTTCAATGAACATTTGTTCGTTTGTTGCAACAGTGACGTAAATCTGTTATATTAGGTTGTACCATATGAAATGTCCGTTGTGTTCATTTAAAGTTAATCTTAAAAATCGGACGTTTCATATGTTACAATCTAATAACTTTGCAACAATATGGATAGAAATATAATCTGCCTATTTATCGGTTAGGATATTCGGCGGTGACCTCGGTTATCATTGGGGCAATCTCCGCGATGGTACTCCACTTGGGCGAAGCTGCACGGTTCTCCGATAATTGCTTGGCAGAAACCGAACGGAGAAGATCGATAGGAGTTTGTCTTCTGTTCCATTCGTCTCTTTCGCTTAGCATTTCCATATCTCGATCGGAGGGCCAGTACGCGCAATTTCTTCTTCGCCGATCGATGAATTCTCGCTTTTATCCGTTTCCCCTCATCCGTTATGCTTCGGTTCGATCCTAACGCGTTTAAGTTCGATTCCGAAAATTAGTGTAACTCGGTTACTTCTCGCGGCCCATTTTTACCGATCTACTCTCTTTTCTTCCAGAAATATAAACAATTTTATCTTTATATGATCAAAGAAAAAATTAATTAAATTCATTTTTTCCCGGAAAAAATGTTTTTTTTTTGCAGCTTACATAACTGTGCTATGAAAAAACATGTAGGTACTTTTTGTGTTTTTTCTTTTACAAGTACAGCTTTGTTGTATTGCTGAATTTCATTCTCGACAATTGCAATCGTGGAACTTTGGATTTTGTTCTACATTCGATACGATATGCTGCGCAGGCAATAGGAGATATTTACGACGCACGTTTTTGCATGGTATCGTACAATGAGAAACACAGGCGTGGTAATAACACGAATAACAAATGAAACTAGTAATAATGAGATATGTATTTTTACCAGTTTCTACTGGAGAACTCGAAGAGAATGTAAGATGTGCTATCTTTTTTTCACCTCGGAGGGAATATCAAAGAAAAAACAAAAAGAAGAAAGAAAATAAATTCAAAACGAAAAGAAAAATGGAAAATCCATATCTGATCTTATCTTACCTGTACACGCGATTAAATAGAGAAAATACAACAAGGAGCGCGATTATTAAATCCTTGCGTCTAAATAACCTGCCTTGCCTAAATAATCTTTGCATGAAATATTTTTTCTTGGCACGCTACGAAACGGTTGATCGTCGATTTATTTCAATTTAAACCGCGTTCGGTTACATCGTTTACTGTTTCGTTAACTACGCGGAGAGGGAGATAGCATAACGTGGAAGTAATGAATAAGAATATTAAAACCAGTTATCATGTTTTATTACTTAATGTCGACAAAACTCTCGCGCTCACCCAACATTCCATCGACATTTGTTAAATGCGAAAGATACATAGGCGTAATATGTACTTATGCACGCGCATGTGTAAACGACAGTCGTCCCTAGGATTTTTACGCGACGCATTTCTTATCATTCAAAAGTCGAATATAAATTAATTGGACGATAAAAGAGAATCACAAACGTTACGTTCTAGAAATATTTTTGCCTACCCGATAATGAATGCAGTCACATTCGTTAACCATAGCCCAAGTACGATGATCACTGGATTATTGTTTATTCTCCGCGTTTGGTGCACCGAAAAAACCAAAACTGGTGCAACGAAAATGAACATATAACCGCCGTTATAAAATTTCACTATATTTTTAGTCTGATGATATAGGTTTAATAAAGATAAATAAAATACTCTGTTATACATTTTCTACAGATATCACGAACTTTGCGTTCGGATAAAAGGGAACAAGAAATTATTTTGTCCGACAATGAAGATCGTTTGCAATTTTTATTGTTCTCGAGGTTCAGAGTAGATCGCAAATAAGTTAGTGTTCTCTTGTAGACACCGCTAGCGAACCAATCATAGAACACGATATATATTCATTATAAAATAAATAAACATCTCTATCTTAAACGTAGAAACAGTACACAAATTCGTCTTTCAACGGTGTACAGGTACAGAATACTTCCGATCGATGACACAACACCGCCGTATGTCTGTTAAACGTTTCAAGCACCAATACACACCGTACGCGCGTGTGTGTGTGTACATATACATATACATATACCTATACATACACATATACATATACATATATGTATATAAAATTTGTTTGGGTTATCCGAGAACGATCAAATGTTTCACAAGAGATATGTACCAATCAATTTTTCCTAGAAGTTTTTGGCTGCGACACCTCATATCTTTTGCATGATCTTTTTTGCAGAAATGTCAGCGGAGAGATAAAAGTCTCATGATTAAACAAACTCAACGAAATTGTAATTATTCGATAAGGAGCGTTGATAAAAAAAGATATGAATTTTCTCAAAAATCAAAATTCAAAGAAACCGTATACTATAAAACAGAAAAATAAAATAATCATTCTAAATCAGGATTTAGTCGTCTCGATATTTATCTTATTTTGACATGTGTATATCGAACACATCCTGTATGTAAATTTGTCAGAGCTGTGGTAATTTATATTAAAATAGATTGATTAAAAAATGAAATTAACTTTAGTCTCTCTCCACGCATACAAGTACGTGCAAAAAGTTATGCATAGCGGTTAACCAAAACCGTTTGAACCAGAACAACTTTTCTTTTTTTTACATCTTTAGTCTCTTACGAATTATTCGACCATTTTGAGATATCACAAATACGCTGTATGTATACAAATACATAAGTGACGAGCAAAAGTGTAAACGAATAATTATTTCACTACTTTCACCTTCAAACTCGTCAGAAAGTAACAAAGACAAGAAATTGCTTTTCTTGTTCTCGTCACCTTTTGAAAAGTTTAAAAGACCAAGAATGCACTGTGCACGATAACAGTGTTTCTGCAGGATAATTCGGGGAGGTGCATTATTTTGATTTTTTTCTTATTACTTTTTCTTTACTGGAAAATGCAATACAAAAGTATATGGAATATTCAAAATTTTGCTGATAAATGTATAGAACGGCATACTACAGAAAATATTTACTTAAAATAGAAAACCATTCAAAACGGTATAAAATGGTATACAAATGAAACTAGTATATGTTAATCATGTGTATGTAATTATCACCGATTACAAGTTTACGCTGTCGATCGTCACCGTTCCAGCTACAGCTATACTATCAAAGAGGTATCATGTCGAAGGACAGTGTGCGCACCTAGTACGCCCGTCGCGTCGCACCGATTATGTAAAAAGTTCAATAAAAAAATCAATCGAGAGGGGCGAGCATATCGCATCCATTGAACTTGCCTAATTACAAGAATCTACAACATTTTGCGCCCTAGAAATATATTGTATATACACTTTCGTAATGGTGTTACAGTCTAATAGTTAGAAATTCAATAAGATTATACATTATACATATATGTGTTTCCATAAAGCGTACTATAATTGCTTAAATAACGATGTAATACTTTGTAGTATACGTGTACGTTCGTCTCGAAGCATCCGCTTGACACACGTTACCCACACGGGGGTGTGTGTGCGGGTTTCCGATCCTCGGGTCGGGCCGGGTCGGGCCGGGTAAATACCCGAACTCTGCAAACTTTCGGAATTCCAACCCGACCCGAACCCGAAATTTCGGGTACCCGCACACCCGTAGCCTATTAACAATTTTCTTCGAGTCTTTTTTTTCTTCGAGCATTCTCTCCCGGTTTCTTAGTAACTCGTCGACATTGTGCAAGTGGATCCACAAGATGTACTGAGCAAATCGTTCTACCCAATAAAATCTGCGTTCGAATCCGTAATCCTAAGTATACTTACAATTAGTCGCGTCATACACCGTAGGTATTGTGTACCGGTGAACATAAAATATACATAGTATACGCGTATAGATATTATACAATAGAAACAATTAATACTAGAAATTCCGCTACTCCCGCGCGCTACAACCGTGTGAAATTATTATAACAAACGGCCTGTCTTCGAACGAATCTTGACCGACCGGGCAAAAATTGCATTTTTCGTTGGCTTAAACGTATATATGTTCATACCCCTGGTAAACGATAAGTTGATAACAGGTAATAGGGCCAACTGATTGAGAGGACCAATGGCTAACATGAGTACCTAATGATATCATGTATACGTATAGTACAAGAATAAATTGCGAATTTGCATTCCTTCCGTTGCAATTCGGTTGACGAAAGAATAGATTCAAAATTTACTCGCGTTTGAAGAAATATAGGGGAGAGTTGCCAAATGCGTACTGGTGGTCACCTAAATCGTACCACCTCTTTTATTTAAAAATTAATGCATTTTGATGCCTCTTGGTGGTAAAGATATGAACTTTTATTTATGCCCAGATAGCACAGAGACGTCTTAAAGACGTCTTTAAGACGTCTGTCAAAGACTTTCAGACGTCTATTAGACGTCCGAATGTCCTACGAACGGCTTCCGAACGGCTTCTGAACGTCTCTGGAACGTCTTTGCGAAAAAACTGTACGTCTTAAAGACGTCTTTAAGACGTCTCGAAACAGACGTATTCAAGACGTCCCGAAACAGACCCTTAGTACCACAAAAATATTAGATAGATATGTTTGTCAAATATTGGAAAAATATTTTTTAAGCCATATTTTTTCTTGTGAGAAAAATATTGAATTTGAATATTGTATACATGTACAAGAAATATAAATTGAATGTTTGATATAACAAAAAAATTAAATAAATAAAAAAAAATAAATTAAAAGAATGTTTTTCAGCATATGCGCCAACCTTAACATTTTATGCTTTATTTATTTAATTAATTAATTAATTTATTTATTTATAAATAAATAAAATAAATTAAAAGAATGTGTTTCAGCATATCCGCGAACATGAAAATTTTATGCTTTATTTATTTATTTATTTAATTAATTAATTTATTTATTTATAAATAAAAAAAATAAATTAAAAGAATGTTTTTCAGCATATCCGCGAACATTAACATTTTATGCTTTATTTATTTATTTAACTTATTTATTTATTTATCTATTTATTTTGATATATTATTTTGGATTTTGGATTTGTGATATATAATGTATAGTTTTATTATTAAACAATATTTATTGCTAAATTCTATTGCGAATATATATGTAATATATTATAATAGTACTAAATTAACAATTTAGTTATTCAACTTTCCTAAATAAATAAACGTCTATTCGAAGGATGGAGAACTGCGTTATATTGTGTTGCGTGTGTACAGTTTGTAAAGCTTTTCTCTAGCAGTTTAGAATGACTGAAACGTCAAGAAATGAAACGTCTTAAAGACGACTCGTAAAAGACGTCTTAAAGACGTCTGAAATGAGACGTCTTTTCAGGACGTAAGACGTTCAGACGAAAAATGGACGTTAAACAGACGTCTTTAAGACGTCCAGTGCTATCTGGGTGTCGATAAAGTAGGACCAAAAAGTTATTCGCATGAAGTGTTGTTTTGTGAATGACAGAAGCACAAAGAAATCAGGCAAGTCTGATGTCAATTTTAAACGATTTTAATCGGCTGAATTAAATATAAATCTACAGTTTCTGAGGTAGTCTAATATATTTTTGAAAACTAGCTATGTTATATTATTTATTTCTATTTAGTTTGTAAAATATGCTGATAATGTTTTAAAGGTTAGCTTCAATTATTTAGCGGGACGTCATCGTACCAGTACGATTTAAGATACTGTTATTCTTTGACCGCGAAAATAAACGATTTACAATATTTCAAATTTTTTAGCATGGGAAAGTAACTTACAGTAGCCCCTATAAAAAGGAATTAGTTGCAATGAAAACAAAACAAATGAAACAAAGAAAAATTGATTTCACGCCTTCAACCAGCACCGCTGCTCCAGTTCTCGTAGAAGTGGAGAATGAAAACGATTGGTTCTGTTTTCTTTGCAATAATTATTATTTAGAAGACATGATCCAATGCTTAATGTGCCAAAAGTGGGTACATGAAGCTTGTGGAGGAGTTTTGAAAAAAGACAATATTTATTATTGTCCTAGTTGTATTTAAGTTAAGTAATGTAATATTTCATTTTATTTTTATGTTGTATCGTATATTAAACTGAAATTAAACGCAAAATACAGTTTCTCTTATGATTTTTTTGTATCTTTTTAATCCAACACATGAGGTACAATTTTGGAAACCGGCTGGTACCATTTAGGATACCGGTTGCCTAAATCGTACTGTTTGCATGATCTTATAAAAGTGTTCATATCACAATGATCTATCAATAAATATTTAAAAAATCATATTAAATTGCAACTTCGATAGTTAATACATAGATGCAAAACATAATTTTTGCTCAAATTCCTACTAAAAAATATATAAACTGCCTTCGAAATTAAGTGGTACGCATTCGGCAACTCTCCCCTACTTAGCAAGTGCTGCTTTGTTTTCATTTTTCTAGTCGATCCGTGACCCCAATTTGTGCATACTAAACGAAAACATTTAGTGAATTCTATCTCGTAAATTTGCTCACCTTCCTCATTACAACCAAGGTTCGATTTTTGTTTGGATTCCCTAAATCTAAAACTCGAATGTTCACAATGTTGTAACGATAAGTAAAATTGCCAATGGGCTTCTATACGTCACGAATATCATCGTTTGAAACAGTGATTTGAATATTTTCTGAGCACCTTTTTTCTTTATAGTACATTATAAGTACTATCAAGATTTTAATGAAACGAACTTGGGCTTCGTTTATACATTTTATCCAACCACATTCCAACATTGAACACAATTTTGTGTATTGCGTTTCACCAAAGGTACTTGGTATTTTGTCTTGTTAACATTACTAACGGTTTATCAACAAAATTAGTTCATATTTTAACAATAATGATTAAGTTGTCGTTGCATATTCAAATGCTGTGATTATGAATTATTTCATATTCAAATGCAAATTCACGAACGAGACATTTTGTTTAGGCACAAATGAACAATGTATTCATAAAAATTGTGAATATATTATAGAATCAAGCTCAGATTTGGGCTTTGAATTTGTAGGTTCGCAACCTACATACAGGGTGTCCCAAACGTTTTACTAGATCTGTCTAGGACAGCGATAACAAAATAAAGAATAGAGCGTTTCGTTAATTATGCCGATTCTTTCGTCGACTTTTCTTTACCGACACAGTTTCGTACGTCGTTCAACAGACTCGTGCCGCGTACGAGGAATATTAGTGTAACAGTACTTTCCTGATAACTATCGAGTCGGAATATGATATTCTATAGTTATAAATGGATTACAATTACTTCATGCATTGTAAGAATTGTTTATTTAAACGTGTATACCTCGATACCCTATTTACCCCATGCATGTGATCCTTAAATGTTAATTAATCCTTCTCTGTTTCAACATTTCTCTTCGTTATCCTCTATGAAATTGTTACTTTTTTTCCATCAAATCTTATAATAACTTTCCTCAAATACACCGTAAGTTTATTTATCGAATCACATTTATATCACTATAATTATGCAATAGTAATGCAATAAATAATGCATGTAATACGTGTTCGGTTAAACGTTACACGACGTTCTACTTTCAGAAGAACTACATACTTTCTTTGACTTTTAGATACAATATTTTCGCAAATCTTTTTTATGTTATCTTTTTTTTTTTAGAAAAAAAGAAGATTATATATCTTAAAAATGGTCAATCGAGTATTTCTATATTTTACAGTTAGTCTAATACTGTTTGAATAGAACTATTTCATAGATCCATCAACACAATAAAAACAGTATTTAGAGAATAAATAAATGTTTATAAAAATTGCGTGGTTTGAATTATCGTTAGAAACCCCTCCCCTAAAGTACCTCTATTTGGTCAATACATCATCGTCCGGTCATCCTTTTCAAATATCATGTAGCCGTTAGAAGGCAGTTATCGTTAGTTTCGAGCAGTGATGGGCAAAAAAAAAAAGCATTTCAGAAAATATTCGAATGACAAATTTGATCGGTTGCAAAATCAATTTTTTCCGAAAATCCGGAATAATAATTTTTCGAATTAGAAAAGCACTCGAGACGCTGCCCATCACTGGTTTCCGAGACCCTGTTTCTTTTCTGCGCTTCTACCGTGATGCATCAGCAGAGGAAACGGGGACGAAAATTATACTCCCTGTCGCGGCACGAATTTATCGGATAACTGTACACAACAAATGGTACCTCCCGAAGGAGGTGGCTGATCCGTCGCTAGCGCTTTATAGCGTATAAATAAATAGTGCTCAACAAGAAATAAATACATCCTCGCCGAAGCTATGTGCACGGCTTTATACTCTATAGTCTATACCAGGCCTGGGCAACAATTGCTCCGAGAGTCGATGACGTAGGATCGGCTACCCCCACTCTCGCGCTCCGCTCACAGCAGCGCGAGAGGGGAATACGAGCTCGGTTTACTTGGTGCGATAGTGGGGGTAGCCGATTCTACGTCATCGACTCCCGGAGCACCAATTGACCAGACTCTGCTCTGTACTCTATGCAGTAGCGTCGTCCCCGCGTTATTACTCTAAAACAATCATCGTCCTTCCACGTACGCAGTATGAATGCACGCTTTACACGACTCGATGATTATAAAATTCCATCCCACGTAACGCATAAAATAATCAATAATAAAATCCCATTAGAGAGATAACATGGACGAAATAAAAACTTCGCCAGGCTTGGCATCGTGCGATTGGCAGTTTGGAACATATTCGTACATTTTTCTCTTCCATCCTTGAATACTTTCGCGACAAATTATTAAGTACTATGTCTCTTTTTCCTTTTTTTAATCGACATTTGAGGGCGTAGTGCTGTGCTTCCGTTGTTCCAATCGTTACGGTTCGAACACTACCTTATCGTTAGTACTGCTCTCAAGAGTCCATATCTTCTCTATCATAATTGTAAGTAAGAGGTTATTCAAGTACAGAGCGATTCTCGTTGCATCTACAAAACCGAGGTTGTAGTTTTCCTACTTGTTTCGTTCTAAACAGAAGAGGATAAGTGACTATACGATTCATCTAGCGGCTCTACAATATACCTAAATCGACACCGGTACATCTATTTCCTATATAGCACCCAACGAAAGCGTATGCTTAGTATTTACCCGCGAACTACTGGAATTAAGATAGAAGGGTCTAGGTAAATGAACACTATTGGAGAAAATACGAGGGTCATTCAATAAGTACAGAGACAAATTCTATAATTTTAAAACTATTCAATGAATGTGTACAATCTTTTCAGGGGTGTTAGTTGGCAACCTTGGGATATGCTCTGATCAGCCGTTTCATCATTTTATGTCAACATAACCTAAAAATTTTCAATTCACCATGGCAAGTCCACTAGAAGATTGCACCTTAGAAGAGCAGCGCTCAGTCATTAGGATTTTTAGTCGCAGAAGGTGTAAAACCAAGTGAATTTTTTTCTAGAACACACGGGTGTGTGTGCGGGTTTCCGATCCTCGGGTCGGGCCGAGTCGGGCCGGGTAAATACCCGAACTCTGCAAACTTTCGGAATTCCAACCCGACCCGAACCCGAAATTTCGGCTGTTTCATCATTTTATGTCAACATAACCTAAAAATTTTCAATTCACCATGGCAAGTCCATTAGAAGATTGCACCTTAGAAGAGCAGCGCTCAGTCATTAGGATTTTTAGTCGCAGAAGCTGTAAAACCAAGTGAAATTTTTTCTAGAATGTTAACCCCTTGCCCTACAATAACGAGCCAGACTCGTGATGAAGATTCTGAATAGAATCTAAGAAATACGAACGTTATTAATTTCCTTTAAAACGAAATAAAATTCTATTTCGTTGTAGTTGATATATATCTTTTGGAGAAAACATAGGCATATAATAAATATAAACAATCTTTTTTGGTCTATGAAATTCTGAACGATGAAGAATTTCTAATCATTATAATCACAAAATGAATAGTAGTGCAAGGGGTTAATACAGTATGGTAAAAGTTGTATGAACCGTGCGACTGTATTAACATTCTAGAAAAAATTTCACTTGGTTTTACACCTTCTGCGACTAAAAATCCTAATGACTGAGCGCTGCTCTTCTAAGGTGCAATCTTCTAGTGGACTTGCCATGGTGAATTGAAAATTTTGAGGTTATGTTGACATAAAATGATGAAACAGCTGATCAGAGCATATCCCAAGGTTGCCAACTAACACCCCTGAAAAGATTGTACACATTCATTGAATAGTTTTAAAATTATAGAATTTGTCTCTCTACTTATTGAATGACCCTCGTATATGGGAGTGGAAGCGAGGAACTGGAAGAGCATAGAGAAACAGGGAGAGGCAGCTGAAGGTAGAATCTGTGTGTACTGTCCGTGCCTCGGAAGAAGTCTCTTGGGACGGCACAAGGGCAAAGGGGTCGCTCGCTCGCTCCAGTAGGCCAATGCTTAGGCTTTGACGTCACACGCTGCATAGTATGTGCGCGTCGACCAATCAGCCCGGCATTCTTCTCGCGAGACTTGTTGCGCGGCACGCACAGTACCGTTGAAAACGAGGAGATATTTCGAGAGCACCTCGGTCTCGCAGACGCCGCCTCTGTATTTGAATATTCGGTTCGAAAACGAATTGATACGAACACGTTCCAAGAACCAGACAGCCAGCGTGTCTCTCGCGCGAAAGATAGCCAACGTGGTCGATAAAAACGACGAGATAATAAACACACAGCAGAAAATTCTGATCGCTCCCCGCTACCGCGAACCTGTCCCAGCAACACGGCAAACATCGCGTCGAACCGAAGCTAGACCGAACCCAGACAGAGACGACAAGGATGTGACGAAAAAAAAAAAAAAAAAAGAAAAAAGGAAGACAAGCCCCCGGGACAATTCTGTTTGTACAAATAGTGTGACGACGACGACAAGAGAACGAGGCGTTGCACCGTGAACGCCTAGGTGCGCCGACCCGTCGGAATGAAGACGGTACGCAATCATGATGATGACGGTACCATAATCAGCGGTCCCAGCGTAAGGCAGACATTTTACAGTTCGATCGAACGACCGGTGCCGGTGGTGGCGTCTTGGCGAAACACGCCTATTTCGATTCGATTGTCCAGGCGAGCGGTTATTTCGCGTTCCCTGAAATCAGGCTAGCTTCCCAGAGACAGTAGCAATGTATGTAGAAGACAGTCACGGCCTTGTTGCGGTCAGCAAGCGAAGAGCGAGCTCGTTAGGTCAACAGTTGCGATTGCTAGTGCCATTATTCACCTGTGTGCCGGCTCCTGCCTCGTAATCGACCGCGCGGTGATTCTCCTCCGTTAGGCGATTTCTCCGTTCCTTGAACAGGTCCGCCACGCAGGTCGCCTACGAACAGTTTCGACATAATTCACCACGGCTCTTTGCGACGCGTTCCGTGCTACGGATAAACATCGATTTATCTGTTCGTTTTATCCGAGTGGAACCGTGACTTGTTCGTTCGTCTCCGGCAAGTACTCGATCACGGGACTCCGGATGCACATTTGCATTCAAGATAATAATGTACGGTTGTGCGTGCACGAGCAAATCGAATAATATTTATTTTATTAGCTGGCCGTTAGACGAATTACTCTTTGCAAATGCTATTCCCAGATAGCACAGAGACGTCTTAAAGACGTCTTTAAGACGTCTGTCGAAGACGTTCAGACGTCTATTAGACGTAAATAAATAAAAAAAAAATAAATTAAAAGAATGTTTTTCAGCATATCCGCGCACACTAACATTTTATGCTTTATTTATTTATTTATTTATAAATAAAAAAAATAAATTAAAAGAATGTTTTTCAGCATATCCGCGAACATTAACATTTTATGCTTTATTTATTTATTTAACTTATTTATTTATCTATTTATTTTGATATATTATTTTGGATTTTGCATTTGTGATATATAATGTATAGTTTTATTATTAAACAATATTTATTGCTAAATTCTATTGCGAATATATATGTAATGTATTATAATAGTACTAAATTAACAATTTAGTTATTTAACTTTCCTAAATAAATAAACGTCTATTCGAAGGATGGAGAACTGCGTTATATTGTGTTGCGTGTGTACAGTTTGTAAAGCTTTTCTCTAGCAGTTTAGAATGACTGAAACGTCAAGAAATGAAACTTCTTAAAGACGACTTCTAAAAACGACGTCTTTTACGAGACGTCTTTAAGACGTCTTAAATTTCAGGTTCAGGACGTAAGACGTTCAGACCAAAAATGGACGTAAAACAGACGTCTTTAAGACGTCGAGTGCTATCTGGGTTGTACCTTCCTTACACAGCCTGCGTACCTTGGAAATCTTAAGACGTCAAGCGCGAAGATAAACATCTTATGTTGGCTAGTGTAGTTTGTTTTGTTACAGTACTTTCTGCATGCTCGAATATATTTTAGATGCCAAACCCCTTGCCATACAATAAATATCGAGTCAGACTCGTGATGGAGATTCTGAACAGAGTCTAATAAATATTTATGTTCTTAATTTCCTCTAAACCGAAATAAAATTATATTTTTTGTAGTTGATATACAGGGTGAGGCAATAACTATGTCCAGTTTGAATATTGCCGTTATTTGTAATAATATGAAAAAATGTTATATAGAAAAGTTACACGGTATAGAGGGGGACATATTGTGACACAAATATTTTCTGCGTGGGTGGAGGCATAGAGGAGATTTCAAGGTCATCTCTATTTTTTCAAATGGAATGCTATGCTTTTTTTATCACGATGTGATAGCCAGTGTTGAGACGAGTTATCATTGAAGGTCATGCAAGGTGAAATGTGGTAGTAAAATAAACTTTATTACATTACAGGAGATACTCGAATTGGTGACCGTTTGCATCAATGCAAAGTTGCAATCTTCGTATCCGTGCATCACGTCCATGTCTTATCGTTTCTGAACATATTCCAGCACATGCTGTATTATTTCATAGACCCTCACTTTTACATAAACGAATGGTTTCGTAACATTGTTCATCATCAAGAGTTGCACAGTACGGATTTTATGAATCGTGTCGCATTTTTGTCAGTTGGCTCTACGCAAAATACAAATCGATGAAATATTTTTTTCTTCAATACTATTCACCGATGAAGCTACGTTTACTAACCATGGAAATCTCAATTTGCATAATATGCATTATTGGAGTATCGATAATCCACACTGGTTACGACAAGTTGAGCACCAACGACAATGCTCAGTTAACGTGTGGTGTGGAATCGTTGGTGATCAATTTTATCGATGGAAATCTTACTGGCGAACAATATGAACACTTTATACGAAGTAGATTGAGGACTTTATTAGAAAATGTACCACTAAACGTTCGCCAAATGATGTGGTTACAGCACGACGGATGTCCAGCACATTATGCTCGGAGAGTAAGAACGATGCACTGAACGAACTTTACCCAAATAAATTGATAGGACGTGGAGGATTAGTTTTTTGGCTAGCTCACTCTCCGGATTTAACACCATCCCAGATAGCACAGAGACGTCTTAAAGACGTCTTTAAGACGTCTGTCGAAGACGTTCAGACGTCTATTAGACGTCTGAATGTCCTACGAACGTCTTCCGAACGGCTTCTGAACGTCTCTGGAACGTCTTTGTGAAAAAACTGTACGTCTTAAAGACGTCTTTAAGACGTCCGTTCGAATTCTTTAAGACGTCTCGAACAGACGTATTCAAGACGTCCCGAAACAGACGCCTAGTAGCACAAAAATATTAGATAGATATGATTGTCAAATACTGAAAAATATTTTTTAAGCCACATTTTTTCTTATGAGAAAAATATTGAATTTGAATATTGTATACATGTACAAGAAATATAAATTGAATGTTTGTTATAACAAAAAAACTAAATAAATAAAAAAAAATAAATTAAAAGAATGTTTTTCAGCATATCCGCGAACATTAACATTTTATGCTTTATTTATTTATTTAATTTATTTATTTATTTATAAATAAAAAAAATAAATTAAAAGAATGTTTTTCAGCATATCCGCGAACATTAGCATTTTATGCTTTATTTATTTATTTAATTTATTTATTTATTTATAAATAAAAAAAATAAATTAAAAGAATGTTTTTCAGCATATCCGCGAACATTAACAGTTTATGCTTTATTTATTTATTTATAAATAAAAAAAATAAATTAAAAGAATGTTTTTCAGCATATCCGCGAACAATAACATTTTATGCTTTATTTATTTATTTAATTTATTTATTTATTTATAAATAAAAAAAATAAATTAAAAGAATGTTTTTCAGCATATCCGCGAACATTAACAGTTTATGCTTTATTTATTTATTTATAAATAAAAAAAATAAATTAAAAGAATGTTTTTCAGCATATCCGCGAACATTAACATTTTATGCTTTATTTATTTATTTAATTTATTTATCTATTTATAAATAAAAAAAATAAATTAAAAGAATGTTTTTCAGCATATCCGCGAAAACATTAGCATTTTATGCTTTATTTATTTATTTAACTTATTTATTTATTTATCTATTTATTTTGATGTATTACTTTTCTGTGCACTTCTTTGTTGATGGAATATTCAGTTTGATAATCAATTACAGTTTGTAAAGGTTTTCTCTAGCAGTTTAGAATGACTGAAACGTCAAGAAATGAAACGTCTTAAAGACGTCTTTTCAGGACGTAAGACGTTCAGACCAAAAATGGACGTAAAACAGACGTCTTTAAGACGTCGAGTGCTATCTGGGATTAGATTTTTTCTCTGGGGGCATTGGAAAATGCTGTTTATCATGAAGTACCCACTACACCAGAAGATATGAAACAACGGATAATTGCAGCATGTGCTAGAATAAGTTCAGAAACGATAAGACATGCACGTGATGCAGGGATACGAAGATTGCAACTTTGCATTGATGCAAACGGTCACCAATTCGAGCATCTTCTGTGATCTGATAAAGTTTATTTTACTACCACGAGATAACTCGCTGAATTCGTCTCAACACTGGCTACCACATCGTGACAAAAAAAAACAGCATTCCATTTAAAAAAATAGAGATGACCTTGAAATCTCCTCTATGCCTCCACCCACGCAGAAAATGTTTGTGTCACAATATGTCCCTCTCTATACCGTGTAAGTTTTCTATGTAACATTTTTTCATATTATTACAAATAACGGCAATATTCAAACTGGACATAGTTATTGCGCCACCCTGTACATCCTTTAACCAGTTAAGCGTGTTTGGCGTGTATACACGTCGAACCAAATCTCTATTGCGGTGCGGTTAACGTTAATGAATTGTTAATTTCTGTATAATAATAAAATGTAATTCTTTCACACTTTGCTTTAGTTTTTTCGTAAAATTTATAATAGCGACATTTGGCCTGCGTTCGACGTGTATATTCGTCATTGTTTGATTTCAATTCCGTGCCGCGAGGAATTTCTAAAATTACGTTCCACAGTTAACTGGTTAATATAAACTTTTTTATTATGTTAACCCTTTGCACTCGAAGTCATTTTAACTCTGTAACGAAACATTTCTTCCGATCTAGAATATTACCCTTCTCTATATATTTATTCATGCTATACATACGAAAATGGTGCAATTTACTCATAGAGTACTGAAATGTTTAGTAATTTATTAAATACAAACGAATTTAATAATGTAAAAAATATTTTGGATAATGATACAGCAATTTTTAGTGGCGCCTTACAGTTGCCATTCGAGTGCTAAGGGTTAATATAAAGTATCTTTTTTTTTTCTACGAAATTCTGAATGACGAAGATCTTCTAATGATTATAATCACAAAATAAATAGTAGTGCAAGGGGTTAAAAACTAATTTTCCAGAAGTCTTGGTCTCGTACGTTTATCGATAAAGAATATGTAAACCAGAACATGTATCGTTTAGTTTATACGACAAAGAAAAACTCGTTTTGGAAAAGCCTCGGGACACTGGAGGAAATCGTACTGTCTCGGTTAATCAGTTTGAAATCGGTTTCGCGTTACGTAGTAACGTGTTTCGTTTACATTGTAAACCGTAGCCAGCGAGGATCGTAAAGACTCAAAATGGGTGCCTAGGGCCTAGGCTATTTCATATTTATGATCGAGGGTAATTTATGGCCGTACAATGGGATAGTTAAGGAGAATAATACTCACCACGACTACTGCGATGACGGTACCAAGGGTCGTGCCGGCCAGAACGTCGCTCCAATGATGTTTGTAATCGGAAACTCGCGACAGTGCCGTGAACCAGGCCATCAAGATGCACACCAACTGAAGGAAATGTTTCAACAATTTGCTGCCCTTCCATGTCACTCTCAACTGCAAGTACAGCTGGAAACAAAAACAAAGGAATTATATTAAAATCTCGTCAAAAGGCACGATCAACCGTCGATAAACCAGAACCTTTTTTTTTCAAATTTGCAACATTCAGATTGCAACAAAAAATTAGTCTTTAGTTGTTTTCAACCGCAGTTTCCACAATCGTTCCATATTTTTACAGTAATGATTAGACATCGGATCTTTATGCATTTATGGCTTATAGAAATGTTAAAAAAATGCTATAATATAAAATTCGAGAGAATTTAACATGATTTTTATTTGCTTTGGATCTACAAAGGCTGTCCCCATTAAAAATAAAATTTTATTTCATTCCACTTTCTTAAAATGTTTCTATAAAAATTGGAAATTGCATAAACATCCGATGTCTAGTAATGATTGTGAAATGAACTTTTACTGAAATTATTCTATATTATAAGTAGACATCGGATCTTTATGCAAAATTAATATGCAAAATATGCAAAAATATATGCAAAGTATATACGAAATATATGCACGGCATATGCAAAAACATATGCAAAATATATGCAAAATAATTAAACCAATTGTACATTGTATACATATTTTCATTTATTGTTTGTTGTAATTTGTGTTACAATATGTAACTATGATTTTTTTTTAGGTTCCGGTGGCAATGGAACATTTTCTTTATAGTATTCAATACGATGCGGTGCCTTCAACAATACTTGTTTCATGGAAGCTGTTAATTGGTTAACTACTGGAAAGTGCAATCGTATTTCCTCTGCTACCCTGTGCAAGCCATGTGCTAAACATGTTACATGTAATTCATATCGCGTAACGGTTCTTTACCATTATATATATACACGCACACATATACATAAGTAGCATTAAATGCAAAATATGTCAAAAATATGCAATATATGCGAAAAATATGCAATATGTAAAATATACGCAATATGCAGAATGTGCAAAATAAAAAACTATATTTTTTAAATCCTCTATAAACAACGTAAATTTCTGTCCGGGTCCAATAACTTTACTTACTTTCTATCGAAATATGCATTTGCATAAAGATCCGATGTCTAATTATAAGAGTCCTACGCCGAGTATAGTAAATTCTTGATATATGTCAACAACGCGGGTCTTGTATCGTCCAGGAGACGTACCCGAGCCGTGTTATGTTTACCGGGACGTCTCGAGCTTTGCGACGTTTATCGTCCAGGCCTCGGCGACATATACAGGGTGGAGCATTTTAAACAGGTCACCTGAATAACTCGCTTGTTTTTGAAGATAGGAGAAAATGCATTAGACCAAACTTACTTGGTATCGGGGGGCTCATAATCTGGTATTACCAATTTTTCTGTAGGTGGAGGCGTCAAGGTGATATGAAGGTCAACTCTGTTTTTTTAAACGGAACAGTATATTTTTTTGCTTATATTCTGATAGAGTGTTTCAAGACGAATACAATGACCTATTATGACGGTCATTCAAGGTCACTCAAGGTCAAATGAAAGAGAAAACTGATTATCTCAAAGCACACTTCGAATACATGTATGCTTTGATACTGCTACTACAGGTGTTCACAATGGCACCTCTCGATTTTTATTTGTGGGGAAAATTAAAGGCAGAAGTGTACCGCGAAAAACCAACTACCAAACTTGACATGCAAGAACGTATAAGAAGAGCTTGCTCTGTAATAGATACAAATGAAATTTGCCAGACAGTGTCATCAGTATTGCAACGATTTAGACTATGTATCCATGTTCGAGGTCGCAATTTTGAACACCTGTAGTAGCAGTATCAAAGTATACATGTATTCGAAGTGTGCTTTGAGATAATCAGTTTTCTCTTTCATTTGACCTTGAGTGACCTTGAATGACCGTCATAATAGGTCATTGTATTCGTCTTGAAACACTCTATCAGAATATAAGCAAAAAAATATACTGTTCCGTTTAAAAAAACAGAGTTGACCTTCATATCACCTTGACGCCTCCACCTACAGAAAAATTGGTAATACCAGATTATGAGCCCCCCGATACCAAGTAAGTTTGGTCTAATGCATTTTCTCCTATCTTCAAAAACAAGCGAGTTATTCAGGTGACCTGTTTAAAATGCTCCACCCTGTATACAGAGAAATCACTGTACTTTGAGCAAACGCAGTACACGCCTGATTGTTAGTTAACATTTGACAAATCTCACGACCGGAGCGGCGAAAACCGGCACAGTGTTCGTCGAACTCGGGCACAATAATTTCACGGTTGTTGGAGCGTTGTACAGTTTTGTATGTCGATTTTGATCAGTATCGCTTCTACGCATGAATCACGTTGCTGAATTGGAAAAAAAGTTTCGACGGCCTGTAATCCGGCCGAACAAAACCCACGTTTGACACACGCGGCGGTCTAATAAATAATTATTCGGTTCGTGCGAATTCTGTCGAAGGGAATACTGTTAAACATGATAAAAAGAACGAACGAAAGAAAATGGGTACTTACCGCGAGGTAGATCATCGTGTAGGCAGAGAAGGACGAGTGTCCCGAGGGGAAGGATAATCTGGAAAGAGATAGAGATTATAAATCGTATCGTGTCGAATAAATCTCATTCGGTGGTCGTTACGCGCAACAAATTTTCGTTTTATTATTCAACACGCGGCGCAATATGGCGCGCTACGGCGCAGCGCAGCGGGCACATCGTCATCGGTGCGCGCAGCACACGCGTCCCGTAATGGGACCCTATTCATTTTGTCAGGATTAATTCCGGGGCGTGTACAGTGCCGATTACAATCGGCAAGGCGGGCTCTGCCTCGGAGCCGCGCCGGGATCATAAAGATTCGCCGGAAGATCCTCCGCGATCATACACTCCGGCACAAAAAGATGGCAAGCATCAACTTTCGCTTGATTTTCATTTGTTTTTACGCTCCGACCGAAATTTATTTAACACTGTTGACCGCCATGTCACCCAGACGTGGGTGACGGAATTATTTGTCCAGGTTATAAAATGAATTTTTACGTTAACACTGGAACGACCAAGAACGAAATGCAACTGGCATACATTGCCTTATAATAACAACAAAATAAGATTTGTTTAGATTTCGTACTAGTTTTGTTTAAACATCTACTTCGCTAGAGAAGTTTATTAAAAAATTTTCTCATGGAAACATACTTATAATTTCAATATCTCTAAAAGAAAAAATTAGGAGGAAGTCATTTTGACCCATCCGGTAGTTCTAGTGTTAATATATTCAATGTATCAAATTTGATTGGGATCTGTAAAATGCAAGAAAGTTGGAGGACTACTCAAAGTCACACACATAATTATGTTCAATTTTTATTTCATTAACACTGGAACGACCAAGCACTAAATGCAACTGGCATACATTGCCTTATAATAACAACAAAATAAGATTTGTTTAGATTTCGTATTAGTTTTGTTTAAATATCTACTTCGATAGAGAAGTTTATTAAAAAATTTTCTCATGGAAACATACTTATAATTTCAATATCTCTAAAAGAAAAAATTAGGAGGAAGTCATTTTGACCCATCCGGTAGTTCTAGTGTTAATATATTCAATGTACCAAATTTGATTGGGATCTGTAAAATGCAAGAAAGTTGGAGGCCTACTCAATATCACACAGATAATTATGTTCAATTTTTATTTCATTAACACTGGAACGACCAAGCACTAAATGCAACTGGCATACATTGCCTTATAATAACAACAAAATAAGATTTGTTTAGATTTCGTATTAGTTTTGTTTAAATATCTACTTCGATAGAGAAGTTTATTAAAAAATTTTCTCATGGAAACATATTTATAATTTCAATATCTCTAAAAGAAAAAATTAGGAGGAAGTCATTTTGACCCATCCGGTAGTTCTAGTGTTAATATATTCAATGTACCAAATTTGATTGGGATCTGTAAAATGCAAGAAAGTTGGAGGACTACTCAATATCACACACATAATTATTTTCAATTTTTATTTCATTAAATAACTTACTTTGGTTTCATGGAATTTTTTAGGGTTCCGGTTTGGCACTCAAAGTGTTAAATATACACGCCGTTTCAGGATACCAGTCAGCGGTGCAAATCGAAATGTTTTAAAATCATATTACAATTGTTTTATTTAACACGTTAAGTGCCACGCCAGTCACATATGACTGACAGTGATTTTTGACTAGGCTTAAAAATTGATTTTTATTGTAACATACCCAGATAAACTGAATTTTATTAGAATTCAGAAGGGTTAAGACAGCATCCCCTATAATACATTTTAAATTTCTAGTTTCGGTTTGATTAATCAAATTTCACTGATTTCGAGACAATCTCTGGGATTGATTTTTGGCACTTAACGTGTTAACCTTCTACGGGCTCGTGTAACTTTCAGGTCACATGCTAATATACAGACATTTTACCAAATAAATTCAGTTTTTTCACAAGATGACGTACACGTCTTAATTACATAATGTCTCTGAGATAGCCAATAAAAATATTGATAACGGTTAGCAGCACCATCAAAAGAAACCAACGAAAGAAAATTCGGCCCATATGATATGGGTCGTAGGAAGTGAAAAAAGGTGAAAAAAGAATTACGTTATAGGGTTAACCCCTTGCCCTACAATAACGAGCCAGACTCGTGATGAAGATTATGAGTAGAGTCTAATAAATGTGAACGTTATTAATTTCCTTCAAATCGAAATAAAATTCTATTTTGTTGTGGTTGATATACAGTCGGGGACAATATTAAGTGGACACTTTCAAAAATTGCATAACTTTTTTAAAATTGATCCAAATGACTTGATTTTTTTTAAGACGTTACACTGATTAGTTTGCTAGACAATGAGTAAACAAAAATTTCTTTAGATTGCAGTTGGTTCGAATGATAAAAAACTGAAAAAAATGATGATTTTTTAACTTTTTTATGTAAACCTATAATGATAATTTAAGAAATGCGTTTTGTAGATTCCGGTAACGTATACGCATACTGAACATTTCATCGAAATCGGTCAACGTTGCAATGAGCTACAAACTTTTTAATATTAGAGTTTAAGGGTGAAAGTCGCAGATTTTCGACCTTGCCAGGGAATTTCGCCCTTATGTGATCATCTTTAAACGTTTGTACCTTGTCATAGGTTTACATAAAAAAGTTAAAAAATCATCATTTTTTCAGTTTTTTATCATTCGAACCAATTGCAATCTAAAGAAATTTTTGTTTACTCATTGTCTAGCAAACTAATCAGTGTAACGTCTTAAAAAAAATCAAGTCATTTGGATCAATTTTAAAAAAGTTATGCAATTTTTAAAAAAGTGTTCACTTAATATTGTCCCCGACTGTATATCCTTTGGAGAAAACATAGGCATACGATAAATATAAACCATCATTTTTTTTCTATGAAATTCTGAACGATGAAGAATTTCTAACCATTATAATCACAAAATAAATAGTAGTGCAATGGGTTAATGACGATCGAATCCTTAAGGTGTGTTCAATCGAACAGATAAACATTGACGCATTGAGAATCGAGCAGGACAAAACGTTGTTGAATTTGCGAATGATATTTTGCGCTGAAACGGATGAAAACTTTGAAAAACGCAAGATTTACTGTCTTTTTGTTCGGGAGTGTAGCGCGCGCAAGACGAAAAAGAGCGAAAGGAAGAGCCAGGGGGAAAAGAAAGAAGGAAAGGGGGGCCCGGTGGACCGTGGACTTCTATCTGCAAGAGTAATTGAGCATCAAAGAAGCTGCTTTAATCGGATATTATCTGCCCCCTCTCGCGTCTTTCTTTTTTTTTCCATTCCCTTCAAGCGCGCCTTCTTCGTGGAAGTGGCTGTCGGAACCTATTATTTCATCTTAATTGTGTTTACTTTAGCTAAAGGCTGCTAGCGCTAGCAGTTAGCCAGCGTTTGCTTTTTTCTTCCCTCACGTACGTCGCGGGGGACAATGTTTACATTTATATTTATTGCATCCGCGATAGTCCCGTAAATTGCTCGCGCTTCGGTTTATCAACATTTGAAAAACCATCTAGCGCCGAAGCAGAAATTCCAATTTTAAACATTCCTTCGTCCGGCCTAGGGACATACAGTGGCGGCCATTTACTTACGTACAAATCATATTTTAAATTCGAAATAATTTACAGACTCCGGGAAAGCTTGCAAAAATGCCTAAACTGCATTTTTATAAAATTTTTACCTTTGTTTATAAAGTATTGGTAATGTTTCTATTATTCCAAGAGTTCAAGAACAGTTTTTGTTTATTTTATTCTGAGCTGATGTTTTCTTAACGGACAATTACTTACGTACGCCTGGTATTTGCTCTTTGGAGCAAAATATCAGCGATTTAAACAACTTTTGTCGGTATCCATTGAACTGTTGAGAGAATTAGAAGTGTTATTGTAAGTGACTACGATGAGTAAAGGAAAGAATGTTACACCAGATCAACGGCGTCACGTAGAAATGCTTCGTAAGTTTGGAAAAACATTTCGAGAGATTGCTGAAGAACTAGGAATATCTGTAATGGCTTGCTGTCAAGCAATGCAACATATTAAGTGTTATGGAACTATCAATAATATTCCTCGTAAAAATGGAACGCGAAAAACGGACGCTAGAACTGATCGCATTATGCATCGTTTATCTGAGGCGAACAGATTTAAGACAGCCGTTGAAATTCATCAAAAAATAATACCAAATCTTGACAAAATTATTAGTGTAAGAACAGTCCGCCGTCGGTTAAATGAATTTGGATTAAAGGGAACGGTTGCAAGAAAGAAGCCCTTTATTTCAGAGAAAAATCGTCGTGCGAGAATAGCATTTGCGAGAGAGCACATAAACTGGACACGAGAACAGTGGTCTAAGGTCATTTTTACAGACGAATCAAAATTTAACAGACTCGGATCCGATGGCAAAACTTATATTAGACGTCGCGTTCGTGAAGAATACCAAAAAAATTGTACAAAATCAACGATCAAAGAAGGTGGTGGATCGGTACTTGTTTGGGCTGCAATGTCCGTGAATGGTGTGGGCCCCATCCATCGAATACAGGGAATCCTGGATCGTTATGTGTATTTAAATATAGTACACGAGGTATTACTACCATTTGCAGAGAGATGCATCGGAAATGATTGGGTCTATCAAGCTGATAATGACCCAAAGCATACCGCGCGTGTTGTTAAATCATTTTTATCTGACCGAAATATTAATTGTTTGAAATGGTCGGCTCAATCTCCGGACCTTAATCCGATTGAAATGTTGTGGATCGATGTGGAGAAATACATTCAAAAACGAAAACCGAAAACTTTGGAAGAATTGTATACTTTAACGGAAGAAGCGTGGAAGTCAATACCCATTGATAGATGTATCAGATTAATTGATTCTATGCCGCGAAGATGTGCAGCTGTGATACAACAAAAAGGACTAGCAACTAAATATTAAGTATTTACAGTTATAAATTATTATTTACTATAAAAATATACAAATTATTACTTTGTACGTAAGTAATTGTCCGTTCCAAAAATGACTCTTCAAAACATAATATTTAAAAATTTGTTAAATTTGCCAAATAAATAAAAAATTGTTTAGTATTAAATAAAACAAAGTTCACCTTTTATGAAAATATATTTCCTATACCTTTATAAAGTTTTTAAGGGCATATAGATAGCTTAAAAATTAGAATACTGTATGTACGTAAATATATGGCCGCCACTGTACATGCATATATGCATGCCGATCCCCAGAAATCGATCGATCAATCCTTGATCTGGAATAGGAGGTTCGCGGTGTGACGGAATTTCGTTGATTTTTTGTCGGGACAGTCGAGCCGGTTCCAACGGATACGAGGTAAAAAAAAAGGATGCGCTCCGCGCCGGTAGCAGAAAATGACAATGAGGAAAGGTCTGCTGCTGTTCGGTGGCGATTCGCATGAACGGCATTCGATCCGAATCAAGGAGCTTCGTCGCGTAGGCCTGGCCACGGGGATCTCGGCAACGGAAACACTATTACATGTCGTCCCGTGAACCTGAACACACCTTAGTCATTGTCACTCTAGCTCTAGCTACAATGACCCCGTATTATTAACGATCCGTGCGCGCATTTCTCACCGTTCAACCGATTCAGCGAACCCGGCCTCGTTGGCGCGTTCAATGCTTTTCTAAATAAATTTTACAATTTACTTGCTTCTTTTATATTAAGTTGTCCGGAAAGTTCTTTCCGTTCTTTTCACAGGTATTATAAATTGGATCAAACGACCTGACATTTTTTCAGCAATTACAAGAATTGGTTTTCCAAATGATGTGTAAAAAAGATTTTGAAAAAATTGCAATTGGTAAGAATTACATGAGAAATTAAAAATGCCACTTTTCATAACTTTTTTATTTGAACCTGTAGTGAAAATTTAAAATATGCGTTTTGTAGATCTATGTTAATTATACACATGCTGAAAATTTCATCGAAATCGATTAATATACACATGAGCTACGAAGTGGTGAAAATCGTGGTTTTTCACGACTTTTGGTCACTTTTTGCTTAAAATCGTGTCGTTTTTATCTGCATCAACCGATTTCGATGAAATGTTCAGTATGTTTATAATTAACATAGATCTACAAAACGCATATTTTAAATTTTCATTACAGGCTCGAATAAAAAAGTTTTGGAAAGTGCCTTTTTTATTCGCTCTTATAATTCCTAGCAATTGCAATTTTTTCAAATTCTTTTTTGCACGTCATTCGGTAAACCAATTCTTCTAATTGCTCAAAAAATGTCAGGTCGTTTGATGCAATTTATAATACCTGTTAAAAAAAAAACAGAAAGAACTTTCCGGACAACCTAATACATATGGGATACGTATAGAAGAAAGAAATTAACCAGTTAAATGTGGAGCTCAATTTCAGAAATCACCCACGGCGCGGAATTAAAATCATGCAATGCGGAATATACACGAAAAAAAAAAAATCAAAAATAGGTTCAAAGGGGGGGGGCGGGCAGGGCAAGGGTTCAAAAATTACATTTTTATTCGATAAGAAATTAACAATTCATTAACGTTAACGGCACCGCAATAGAGTTTTGGATTGACGCGTATACACGTCAAACACGCTTAACCGGTTAATAAATATATTTGATAAAAATTTATAAGTTCTTCGGAATATTCGAGTCAATTGCGCCGTATTTCGTTTTACCATGAAAGCAGAGACGTGTCCGCGGTAAGAGCGGATTATTGAACGAATGGAACCACTTCTAAAAAAACATAATCTCGAGTAATAACCGTGGCAAGCGATTCACGGAGCCGATGAATGGAAGAGCTACCGTAATACTCCACACTCTTTGCGTGTACGTATGTGTGTTAGTATGTATATGTATGCGCGTAGCAGACGGACAAACAAGGGTTCCCAAAGATTTGTCTAGCCGGGCCAAATTGTGCATTCCAAAATGTTTGGCGGACCAAAAAAAAAAAAAAAGAAAAACCGGGTAAGAAGTTAGACATAAGAGATGGATTTATATTAGTTTGATAGCATAGTCGTTCTTTGTTTGTGACAATAATTACTTCTTCTTGCAAACTGTTTATTAACACTTTCAAAAATATAATTCTCGGGCCGCACTTTGGGAACCACTGGCTCAGAGGGTGACTCGGCATCAATGAATTCACTGTGAGCTTTTATCGTCGTTTCCTCAAATCTCTTCGTAAATGAAACTGTCCTTGCCAACAGCGGACGACCCGGAATACGCTCTACTACTGACCACGCGTTATCTATTTACCAAAAGTATGGGGCTCTGTGTTTCGTAGACGGAGAAAACAATGTTTGTACGCACAGGAGATATAATATTACAAGAAATGCGGTTACAGTACGCTTCTGTGTAACACGGATCCATACTTCGTGCGGGAAACCAAAGTGAGTCAATATAAATTAATAGGGGAGAGTTGCCAAATGCGTACTGGTCACCTAAATCGTACCAGCTCTTTTCTTTAAAAATTAATGCATTTTGATGCCTCCTGGTGGTAAAGATATGAACTTTTATTTATGTCAAAAAGTTGGACGAAAAAGTCATTCGCATGTGGTGTTTTTTTGTGAATGACAGAAGCACAAAGAAATCAGGCAAGTCTGATGTCAATTTTAAACGATTTTAATCGGCTGAATTAAATATAAATCTACAGTTTCTGAGGTAGTCTTATATATATTTTTGAAAACTATCTATGTTAAATTATTTATTTCGATTTAGTTTATAAAACATGCTGATAATGTTTTAAAGGTTAGCTTCAATTATTTAGCGGGACGTCTTTTTCCTAAATCGTACCACACTGTGGTTTCCTAAATCGTGCCAGTACGATTTAAGATACTGTTATTCAAATTTTACCGCGAAAACAAACGATTTACAATATTTCAAATTTTTTTAGCATAGGAAAGTAGCTTACAGTAGCCCCTATAAAAAAGGAATTAGTTGCAATGAAAACAAAACAAATGAAACAAAGAAAAATTGATTTCTCGCCTTCAACCAGCACCGCTGCTCCAGTTCTCGTAGAAGTGGAGAATGAAAACGATTGGTTCTGTTTTCTTTGCAATAATTCTTATTTAGAAGACATGATCCAATGCTTAATGTGCCAAAAGTGGGTACATGAAGCTTGTGGAGGAGTTTTGAAAAAGACAATATTTATTATTGTCCTAGTTGTATTTAAGTCAAGTAATGTAATATTTCATTTTATTTTTATGTTGTATTGTATATGAAACTGAAATTAAACGCAAAATACAGTTTCTCTTATGATTTTTTTGTATCTTTTTAATCCAACACATGAGGTACGATTTTGGAAACCGGCTGGTACCATTTAGGATACCGTTTGCCTAAATCGTACTGTTTGCATGATCTTATAAAAGTGTTCATATCACAATGATCTATCAATAGATATTTAAAAAATCATATTAAATTGCAACTTCGATAGTTAATACATGGATACAAAACATAATTTTTGCTCAAATTCCTACTAAAGAATATATAAACTGCCTTCGAAATTAAGTGGTACGCATTCGGCAACTCTCCCCTATCACTTTCACACTAGTCACTAGACTGCGAATCTTTATGCAAAATAAAAAATATTTGCATTGGTTACAAGACACAGAGGTGAAGTAAAAATTTCTTGGATCTTTTAACATGTTAACTGCCACATATCATTCCCAGAGATTCTTACAAAATCGGAATAATTTAATCAATGAAAGCAAAACCAGAAATGTTAAATTTACCCTTTAAAATAATAATAATATTTAAAATGTACTGTTTTAACCCTTTTGAATTATAAAGATCATAATAAAATTCGGTTTGTCTGGATATGTCACAATAAAAATGAATGTCAAAACCTACACAAAAATCACTGTCAGTCATATGTGACTGACATGACAGTTAACGTGTTGATAATGTTAACAAGCTGACACCAACATATTAATATTCTTGAATAGTTTTAATCTCTTCATTGCTTCAAATTGCAACTACTCGTTCTTGTCATAAACGCATAAAATCCGTCTACTTATAGTCTACTTATCACTTTACCACTCATCACTTTAACACTTTAATACAAGGTATTATCTGATAATATCACTTCGTTTAATTGTTTCGTTTCACTCACCTTTTTCCGGCAAACATTAAAACTTAGATTATTTATCGTTGGGTATAATTTATTAATATATTAAGTTTTAACTTTATTTAACCCTTATGTGGCCAACCAAACTTTTTACGGTTGTTGGGCAACCGGGGTACCCGGGTACCCCGAGCGTTCGGTGCCGATATATAAAAAATAAAGTGACAATTTTAATTTCATGCTTTTCCATAACTTTTAGTTTTCTTTTCTATGGTATACTAAGTATTGCTTTAAACAGTTTAAGTGAAGCAACTGCTTCAAAAAATAGTATAACTCAATGCTAAGATCAAACTTTTATGCTATTCGTATGTGGACGTACGGTATTTGACTCTTCAACTTACACAACAGTACAACAGTATTCAACTTTATTTGGTCACAACCAAAATGTTACAATATATTCGTATGTGCCAAAAAAAAAGAAATGTTTGTTGTATTACTATCCACAATGCTCAATGATAATGTTGTTTCTGGGCCAAAGAAGAAACCAGAAATAGTCCACTTCTATAAGAAAACAAAATCTGGTGTCGACATGATGGATCAAATTTTGAGACGATACAGTATACAAAGACGTACTAACAGATGGCCATTAGCATCTTTTTTTACATAATTGACATTGCTGCTCTTGCCTCATACATCATATATATTTCTAATAACGATATGTTGCCTAAAAAATCCAATAATCGCCAAATATTTTTACGCCAAGTGAGAGAGGAACTTTGTCTTCCAATAATTAGAAGTCGATCAACCAATGTTCAAGTGATGAGACATTTCTCTTGTAAATTAGCAATAGAAAGCATGCTGCATAAGTCACCAACAATGACCGACGTTCCTTCAACTTCAGGCACTGTACAACAATGAGATAAAACTGGACGAAAAAGAGTTGTAGGCTCATGTTATATAACCAAGCTGACCCTGATAGAAAACGTAGAAAGACACGAAAATATTGTCAAAACTGTATAAAACCAGTTTTCTGACGAACACGCAAATACTCTGACAGTTTGTAAAAATTGTCCTATTATTGGTTAATAATAGTAACTATACTAATAATAAAATAATACCAATTGAAAAAATTTGTGTGTTGTATGATTGTGTTGTAAAACTTCCCTTCATAAGCATCCAACTACAACTTACTATCTATGGGTACCCGGGTACCCGGTTACCCAACAACCGTATAAATAAGATTGAAGCCTTATTATTTAATATGTTTTGCATCAATTTTAATTCTGTAACCATAAATCGACAGAGAACCTTCCAAATAATGGGGATCCAGGGCGGTTTTGCGATATCTTCATAAAAACGTAACAAATTATTAGAGCAAACATAGAAAGGGGTACCCGGGTACCCGGTTGCCCACATAAGGGTTAATTGCAACTATTTAATTGCATTTTTATAAGAATATTAAATTGCAACTTCGATAGTTAATACATGGATACAAAACATAATTTTTGCTCAAATTCCTACTAAAGAATATATAAACTGCCTTCGAAATTAAGTGGTACGCATTCGGCAACTCTTCGGCCTACTTTGAGTGCCAAACCAGAACCCTCAAAAATTGCATGAAACCAAAGTAAGTGATTTAATGAAATAAAAATTGAAAATAATTATATGTGTGACATTGAGTAGTCTTGCAACTTTCTTGCATTTTACAGATCTCAATCAAATTTGGTACAATGAATATATTAACGTAAAAATTCATTTTAGAACCTGGACAAATAATTCCGTCACTCACATCTGGGTGACATGGCGGTCAACGTGTTAAAAATTGTAGGACTTTTGGAATAAACAAATATTCAGACGCTCTCTGAACAACTCTGCCTAATCACTGTGCCGTCGGACTTCTTGTGAGACAGTACTCTCTCGCATATAAGTTCCAAGTAACATAGTCGACACGAAACTGATTGAAAATTAATAAAAACATTTACCTGACTTCCTTTAAAAGTTTCGACGAGATGTTCGCTCCGCAAGTGAAGCTTTCGATGTACCGATGCTGATTTTCCATCAGGCTACAATTGACAACAGGTTTACAGAGATCCATAAAGTGGGGTCTTAAACGGCCAATCGTGTATTTCCCACAGTCTGTCACGAAGACTGTCGTGATTGCACCGAATCCGAAAATTCCAATCTGAAATAGTTAATTGATAACGATTAGAGCCACTGAGAATTAGAAAATGCTAAATCGAGTCGTAGAGATACATACCTTTTTATAGGCGTTCCATATCCAAGGAGGAATACTTCGTCCAAATAACATTTTGGGAGATTCGATGTTTTTGTATCTCGCGTATAGATATTCACCCACAATCATCTGCAACAAAATTTATAAATTCGTCAAATTAACCATTTCAATTGACTCTGCTGCGAAACACGGATATCATTCGCGTTTTTCAAATCTAGGAGTAAATAAAATTCTAAAATTCTATTTCTATGCGATTTTTCACATAATATTTATTAACTCTCTATGGGCCGAATTTTCTTCCGTTGATTTCTATTTGCAGGCAACTTGCAAGACATTTACATTTATATTCCAAATTGTTGGTGCAGCTAACCGTCATCAATATTGTTATTGGTTATCTCAGAGACGTTATATAATTAAGGCGTATACGTCATCTTCTGAAAAAAGTAAAATTATTTGGTAAAATGTCGATATATTAGCACGTGACCTGAAAGTTACACGGGCCCATAGAGGGTTAATAGCTAGAAATACTACTTAATACTTTGTTAATACTAGCACAGTAGTAGCGGAGTCATAACAATGCTGTTCAGCAATTAAAGACAGTAAAACAGTAATGAGTAGACATCGGATCTTTATGCATTTATGGCTTATGGAAATGTTAAAAAAATGCTATAATATAAAATTCGAGAGAATTTAACACGATTTTTATTTGCTTTGGATCTACAAAGGCTGTCCCCATTAAAAATAAAATTTTATTTCATTCCACTTTCTTAAAATGTTTCTATAAAAATTGGAAATTGCATAAACATCCGATGTCTAGTAATGAGTAATTAGATTCTGTATGTGGCCCCCTCTATGGCAGTAGTACCGTTTAAGACCGCATCGTAACTAGTCATATTTGGATAGCATAGTTTCCAAGTCTTTGGGTGTGGTCGTAGATGGATTTCTGCTGAACATATTTGTCAAGAAACATCAAACATCACCTACGTCCTTAATCGTGGATATTAGTATCGCAAACAATATTCCGGTAAGAATACACTCGGACAGATTTTAAAAAAGCTTCAAAAGATTTTTGCCACGCCCATAGATTCGAAAACTATGCTGTTGTCTTAAACAGAATCGCAACCATAAAACGGTTTATATCCGCAAACTCATTATTTTTTTTACCACCTGCAGTTGCTGTATATTATACGCTTGTCCTTGCTAAAATAATCCTATCAATACTTCTGAATTTTGCAAACCATTTACCACGGCTATCCTGGAAACTATAAAGATTAAAAATCGATTGGAAATTTAATCAGCACGCTCGTAAAAGTATTACAATCAAGTAATCAAGTGTTAGGCATTTCCAATTGTGTTCCTAAGGAATTTAAAGTGTTCTGATACATAGCCAGATGAATAGTGTAGTATTATAGTACGCAAAAATGTGTACTGAATTCTTTGGATGTTGTTATTGTTACAGTAACTAACGAGCTAATCTTTCCACTTGAAAATAACGCGACACGTTCTTCGAATACGCACGATTAAATCAACGAAATTTCGAATTTACACGAATAACGAGTCTTGTTAGATAAATTCACGGAAAGGAGTATCGCCGAGTTTTCTCTGAATCGATAGCATCGTTAGATATTCGAGCGATTAACGGGCGGTAAACATTTACAGAATCGGGATATCTCGGAGATATCGTTGACATAGGTGCAGGTGGATTGGCAGACCCCTGGCAAGCTCGGACGAGATCCTTAAGGGGGGAGGGTCAAGTAAACAAGCGTTTCTTCTCGAATTTGTTTTGAAGAGAGCATAATATTTTTTTATTTACAAACAATTGTATGTTATTGTGTAGCATCTAGACAATCTATATCAATTTTGAGATTATAAAAATATTTATAAATAACTGAGCAGCAGCTGCTTGGATTTGGCTCCTCGAAAATGCGCTGTGCAACACACAGGTCGCTCTAATTATCTGAAATCACAAATCCAAAAGTTTTTCGTTAATATATAATAATACGCTTTGCATGAACCTAAAAGTTTTTTTAAAAATTGAAATTAACAATGTTTATAACCATTTCTTTACAGAAGAAAATTGTGACTTCTTTTCAAAGTGGCGCAGAATTTGTAATTTTTTAATTTTTTTTTTTAATTTAGGTTCATGCAAAGCGTATTATTATATATTAACGAAAAAGTTTTGGATTTGTGATTTCAGATAATTAGAGCGACCTGTGTGTTGCACAGCGCATTTTCGAGGAGCCAAATCCAAGCAGCTGCTGCTCAGTTATTTATAAATATTTTTATAATCTCAAAATTGATATAGATTGTCTAGATGCTACACAATAACATACAATTGTTTGTAAATAAAAAAATATTATGCTCTCTTCAAAACAAATTCGAGAAGAAACACTTGTTTACTTAACCCTCCCCCCTTAAGGAACTCCAGAGATAACATTGACGTTCCCATAATAGATGTTCTTACGAGCCGAGACTCCGTAGATTCGCGATAAGGTAGAGCGACCAGGTTACCGACAAAAATAGGCGAAAAGTGGTTTATGTGAGAATATGTATTTTTCGTTGGGAAAGGGTTCGTTCGAAAGAGGAAGGTTCAATCTAGCGCGCGCTGGTCATCAGCTGACGAGATTATGCAGATATTTGGTAACATAAGCGTTAAAAGTAGGCCAAAAATTGGCGATGCGCATTGTCGTGGAATCCAAGCATTTTGATGCCATTAAATGAGTTTTCTGGATGAAATCGAGTGTGGCGCGCGCTAGAAAATACAGGGTGTCCCAGTTTTTTCCGGCCAAACTTTGCCAGCGTGTTCTACATGCAAAAGAAAGAAAAATATGTTATATGAACATATGATCTTAAATGTTTTATTAACCCCTTGCCCTACAATAACGAGCCAGACTCGTGATGAAGATTCTGAATAGAGTCTAATAAATGTGAACGTTATTAATTTCCTTTAAACCGAAATAAAATTCTATTTTGTTGTAGTTGGCATATATCCTTTGGAGAAAACATAGGCATACAACAAATATAAACTAATCTTTTTTATTCTATGAAATTCTGAACGATGAAGAATTTCCAATCATTATAATCACAAAATAAATAGTAGTGCAAGGGGTTAAGGAGTTATAACTAATAATACAAAATGATAATGAACTGGCATTTCGTCGACACAGCGTACGAACGTATTATGAATATCTTTGTTTGTGTTTACATAAAGTCTTATGTTTACTTGCTGAAGTAGTTGATATCGACATTTTTTATTAACGTTTTATTAACGAGTTAACATTTCAAAATGACGTCCGTTATTACGAATACAGGATTCGCATCTAACAAAAACTGACCCTATCGTATTACTAGTGCTCGGACACTTCCATTACAAAAACCATAAATAAAATGCATATCAGCGTATTCACGATTGGAAAATTCTCGTGGCATCTCGATATGAAGTCGTACAGCGTACTAAACATTATTAGCTCAGTAGAAATCAATGTCGATTATCAACTACTTCAGCAAGTAAACATAAGACTTTATGTAAACACAAACAGAGATATTCATAATACGTTCGTACGCTGTGTCGACGAAATGCCAGTTCATTATCATTTTGTATTATTAGTAGACATCGGATCTTTATGCATTTATGGCTTATGGAAATGTTAAAAAAATGCTATAATATAAAATTCGAGAGAATTTAACACGATTTTTATTTGCTTTGGATCTACAAAGGCTGTCCCCATTAAAAATAAAATTTTATTTCATTCCACTTTCTTAAAATGTTTCTATAAAAATTGGAAATTGCATAAACATCCGATGTCTAATTATTAGTTATAACTCCTTAACACTTTGGCATCCGCACGTAAAGATTTCTTCGCTTGGCGCCGGCACCACTACCTCTGTTATTTCGCTTGTCGCCGGCTGGTTTTGAGGTTATTGGGAGATGATTTTCAAGTTTTTCTAAACTCATTGGTAGTTCTCATGAGTTTTCAATCCATCTCACAAAAGCAACAACAGAACCCCACAACAGTATTGTCGTCGTCCACTGGACGATATCGTGCGCACGACAACATTACAGTATCACCTGCCGTCAGGCAATACATTGCGAAAGTCACCACTGTGGTGTTACCGGCCGCCGAGCGATAGTTTGCGAAAGTCACCACTGTGGTGTTACCGGCCGCTGAGCGATTGTTTGCGAAAGTCACCACTGTGGTGTCGCCGGACGTCATAGTGTTAATAAAACATTTAAGAGCATATGTTCATATAACATTTTTTTCTTACTTTTTGCGTGTAGAACACACTGGCAAAGTTTGGCCGGAAAAAACTGGGACACCCTGTATCTCCAGCTACAAACTGAGCTACATTTTGTTTCAATTCTCTGCGAAATAAAGCCGAAAACTTAAAGCACGTTTCTGGCGTCAGAATTGATAATACATATCGATAATACAGAGCAAGAAATGTGACAAGTTTAGTCACAGACTTAAGACCCGTTGGATCAAGACCAAGATGGATCTTAAGTCAGTGACTGAAGCCTGTGAACGGAAATTATACAGCAGCTACCGACCCGCTGGCTCTGCAAATGTCACGTGACTACCCTTGGGTCTTAAGGAACTCTAGAGATAACATTGACGTTCCTGTAATAGATGTTCTTACTTCTTAGTCTTTACAACTTGTGTTCTATTCGCGATAAGGCTTTGCAATCGGGCGAGACACGATCTATCGTTTTCTATTAGCAAACTCGGCCGCGAAATAGGACTTGATTTTTAACACTAAACCCACCATGGCCGGTCAATTTGACCTTTTCAAACTTCTGCGTACAATTTCGTGCATACAACATGATCGCATCGCTATTTATCTTTACGACGTTTCTTAACCCTTTGCACTCCGCTGTCCCCTCTCAGGGGACATTAAAGTTTATTAGCGATTACGGGGAATTAATTTATTCCAGCGCAACTTTAAATAAAATATTGATTTTTTTGCAAATATATATTCCTCGATGTCAACCAATTCATATAAGTCCAATATCATTATAATACGTTACTTGGTTCCAAAATTATACTAAATAATACGAGGATTTGTAAATTTCTGCCAGAATGGTTCGGAGTGCAAAGATTTCTATTTGCAGGCAACTTGCAAGGCATTTACTTTTATATTCCAAATTGTTGGTGCAGATAACCGTCATCAATATTGTTATTGGTTATCTCAGAGACATTATATAATTAAGACGTATACGTCATCTTCTGAAAAAAAGTAAAATTATTTGGTAAAATGTCGATATATATTAGCACGTGACCTGAAAGTTACACGGGCACATAGAGGCTTAAAGTATGTATACAGTGTATTTTTCAGTATTTATTTCTCGTTTTATTTTTCTTTTTTCCAAAAAATACATGTATCTTGAAATTACAGTTTTGCAAAATCTGTGGTATAGTTATAGTTAGACTGCGGATCTTTATTCAAAGTAAAAATCGTTTGCATTAACTGCAAGACATAGGAGCCAAGTAGGAATTTATTCCTTTCTTTAATAGTTTTTTTTTAAATTGTAAGAAACGTATTGGCAGTCTTAAATTCTTGCAATCCTTTTATTGTTTGAAATAACATCCACCCATTTTTGCTATAAAATCCGCAGTCTAGTTATAGTGCTAGTTATACATTGCTGTATTAAAACTTTCTTTTGTCGGCCACACTGTATCTTGTACGACTAGCCGACAAAACTACAAGCGTGCGAATAAAAATCAATATCATCGCCTCAAAAGCAGAGAGGGGGCCGGGGTAAAAGCGATGAAAGAGGTGTCAAAAGATGGGTACCAGTTTCTCACAGCTGTGCGAACATCGCCGAACGCGTACGCATAACATGATTCCGGCAACTGGGTCGTATTACTCGTATGGGAAACAAACGTATCAAATTACTACAGGAATCGCAAAAAATTCAAATTAGCTCGTGGTATCTAAAATCAACGTTAAACGAGACATTTGAAGATCGACAAGGAGAGTACCGAGATAATACCTGGACGCCTGTCGGTAAAGAGAGAGAGAGAGGGGTCGAAGGAGTGGGGTCAGAGCACCTCCTGGGCGCCCTAGATTCGGTGCAGGAGAGTACCGAGATAATACCTGGACGCCTGATTAACACTTTGAGTGCCAAACCAGAACCCTAAAAAATTCCATGAAACCAAAGTAAGTTATTTAACACTAGAACTACCGGATGGGTCAAAATGACTTCCTCCTAATTTTTTCTTTTAGAGATATTGAAATTATAAGTGTTTCCATGAGAAAATTTTTTAATAAACTTCTCTATCGAAGTAGATGTTTAAACAAAACTAATACGAAATCTAAACAAATCTTATTTTGTTGTTATTATAAGGCAATGTATGCCAGTTGCATTTAGTGCTTGGTCGTTCTAGTGGTAATGAAATAAAAATTTAACATAATTATGTGTGTGACTTTGAGTAGTCCTCCAACTTTCTTGCATTTTACAGATCCCAATCAAATTTGGTACATTGAATATATTAACACTAGAACTACCGGATGGTTCACAATGACTTCCTCCTAATTTTTTCTTTTAGAGATATTGAAATTATAGTTATGTTTCCATGAGAAAATTTTTTAATAAACTTCTCTATCGAAGTAGATATTTAAACAAAACTAATACGAAATCTAAACAAATCTTATTTTGTTGTTGTTATTATAAGGCAATGTATGCCAGTTGCATTTAGTGCTTGGTCGTTCCAGTGTTAATGAAATAAAAATTGAAAATAATTATGTGTGTGATATTGAGTAGTCCTCCAACTTTCTTGCATTTTACAGATCCAATCAAATTTGGTACATTGAATATATTAACACTAGAACTACCGGATGGGTCAAACTGACTTCCTCCTAATTTTTTCCTTTAGAGATATTGAAATTATAAATATGTTTCCATGAGAAAATTTTTTAATAAACTTCTCTATCGAAGTAGATGTTTAAACAAAACTAATACGAAATCTAAACAAATCTTATTTTGTTGTTATTATAAGGCAATGTATGCCAGTTGCATTTAGTGCTTGGTCGTTCTAGTGTTAATGAAATAAAAATTGAAAAAAATTAAATGTGTTATATTGAGTAGTCCTCCAACTTTCTTGCGTTTTACAGATCCCAATCAAATTTGGTACAATGAATATATTAACCCTTTGCACTCGGCACTATTTTCATTCTAAAACTAAATTGTTCTTCCGTCTTAGAATATTTTCATTTCATTCATACGAAACTGATCCGATTTCCACATATAATATTTAAATGTTTAGTAGTCAATTGAATACAAATTTTGTAGTGTAACAAATATTTTGCAATATTTTTTGGAATTTCCTTGAAATAATGCCACAACAACTTCTAGTGGTGCTTCAGAGTCACCACTCGAGTGCTAAGGGTTAAGATGAAAATTCATTTTAAAACCTGGACAAATAATTCCGTCACCCACATCTGGGTGACATGGCGGTTAACGTGTTAACGTAGAACCGCGAAACCTTGCAAAATCACATGCCGTGAATTTGAGGAAACGTATATTTTACGATACAAAAAGTTCCTACACTTTTATGTCTTTGCTCTCTCGAATTTTTAAGTCCTCACCACGCATTCCTACCTAATAAACCTTGTTTGTCCAACAATTCCCTGACGATTAACTCCGAATTACACACTTTATTTATCAGAGAACAAACAGGATCGCTACACGATCCCCCAACGATAAAAACTGTGGAAACACTGATAATATTATTAGTCAAACAAGAAATCATTCAGCATAATATCTCTTCTTTTTAAATTCGAGAACAGGTGAAAACAGACGTACCGCATCAAGAACATTTTCTCATAGATATTAACCCCTTGCGCTACGATTTATTTTTAAACCTTTTTTGTAATTCGTAATTGCCTAAAAAAAGGAAAAAAAAATATATCTATTCAAAAGTCTATATGTTCCTCAATAGCTGTGCATTAACAACGCTAAAATATAATTTTATCTCGATGCAAACGAAATTAATAACATACATATTTATTAGACTCTGTTCAGAATCTGCATCACGAGTATGACTCGATATTGTAGGGCAAGGGGTCAACCCTTGGCACTCGAATGGCGACTGTAAGGCGCCACTAAAAATTGCTGTATCATTATTAAAAATATTTCTTATCTTAATATTTTTTTTTACTTATCGTAATCTTCCTATTTTTCCCATATTCTACAAAGTTTCATTTCAAAGTTTTCAGTTTTCATTAAAAAAAATAGGCGAGTCTGCTCCCATCGTAGAAGCGTACCGTAGGTGTTAGCAAATATAATTAACCCTTTGCACTCTAAACTATTTTGACTACAAAACGAAACATTTCTTCCGACTTAGAATATTTCCCTTCTATATGTATACAGTGACTCCTATTAATATTCGGACGGTTTTAAAAATCGTATAACTATGTTAACATTGAACCGTACGATTTAGATTTTCTTAAGAAGTTAGCACAATTGGTTTGCTACACAAAGAGAAAAAGAATTTTTACAAAAATTTCAATTTCAAAATATTTAAAATACTATTTTAAGTAGTATACTTTAAAGAGTTTCAAATACAATACTACTTTAAATAGTGCAACTTTAACGAATTTTCTCAAGGTTAAAAAACGTTCGTACCGTAATCTTCCTATTTTTCCCATATCCTACAAAGTTCCAGCTTTCGTTTAAAAAAAATTTCATCGCTTTACCTCGTTCCTATCGAAAGTTCTTTGATTTTGAATCGAAAAAGGCCGTTTTTGCCCACTGTGCGCCGCCGCTGGTGGGGATAATTCCGCGACGTTTATCATCCAGGCGTTGGCGACATATAAAGAGAAATTCACTGTAAACGAGACAGAAGAAATGAAGAAGAGGAGAGAGACCGAGGACTCCATCGGGTTCTCGTCGATGTGCCGAGATACCCCATAATCGTATAGCGATTAATTCTCGGTGTTCATCGCGGCTTCCCTCTCGATCTCTGGGTACGGGGTAGAGGTGTAACTGTGACCGTGGTCGACGTAATCCGTAATCCGTAATCCGAGATTAAAAGCGGAGAAGGAAAACCGACGAAGCGTCGACTCGAGAAATTCTCAAGAGACTCGACGCCTTGGTAATCTCTCCTGCGGGTTTCCAGCGATCTGTCACGGCCCCTCCAACAAAAGTGGGTTAACCGGTCAGATTCCAGATAAAGGCCGCCAGGTGATACAACTGACAAGCGCGAGTCAATGAAATACAACGGCCGCAGGTTTCGGTCGTTTTTACCTGTTCGTTTTGGCCGTTCCACGGGACACGGGACCGACGCGAAGCGACGCGACGCCACGAACGGTCATCTTTTCTTCTTGCCCCGGCCCGAAAGTAGCGAGGAGGGACGATAAACGGCCACGGGGCCGCGACCAGAGTTGGGCAAATTTTATTTCGAATAACGAATAAGGAATAACGAATAAAGTCCCTGGATTTATTCGAGAATAACGAATGTAGGGGCGAGAAACTCTTAGACGTATCGGGTTTAATATGTTTTATTTATTTTCACGGCGCGTGTTCGACGGCGAGATTTTGACTGACTCCTCTCGGTCGATCCCGTCCTCTTATACTCATTCGTTCATACATTGTATGGCGGTGTCGGCAGATTACAAAAGGGCGTCTTTGGCGACCGCCGCGTTCCGCCGGAATCGGCGGTTCTTTTGGCCGGCAACTACAATATCGCCCGTTGCCGCCACGGTTTGTCGATCGCACACGCGCGTATCCCTACAACTCGGCCATCCTGACCTTTTAATCGTCCCGATTAAACTAATACATCTTAAACTACTTATGACTACCGGAGCTATTTATACTATATACCTAATACTAGTAACACATAAATCTTACAATAATCGTATAAAATGATGGGTCTTTGGTACGGATGTTTAATTGGATAGCCAGGGACGCATATTGCACGCAGCCCACGTCCCCTGATACGGTACTTGGGTCACCTGGAATCCTTCGATATCTTCGACAATATATCGGTCGTTTCGCAAAACGCGTGCCACCTCGTACGGCCCCTTAAATTTCGGTACCAGCTTGGTGCAGTCACTGGAATTTACAAAATTTGATATCATCACCTTATCCCCGACTTGGTACTGTAAGGCTGGTTTACGCTTTTTATCGTACAACTTTTTATTGGCGTTAAAACTTTGGCGTATTCGTGAAGCCGCTTTCTCACGTGTCTTGTTTAAATTTCGCTCAGTTCTTAAAACTCCGGAAGACTCGAGAATATTTCTGACGGTGTCGATCGCTTTTCCGCGTTGGGGCACTCCGTACAATAATACGCTGGGAGTTTCACCGGTCGACTTGTTGACAGAATTATTTATGGCGAACTCTACCTCTTCGAGTACTTCGTACCAATGCGCGTTACGTTCGTCGACTAATTTCGATATCATTGGAATGATAGTACGGTTCATTCTTTCCGCTTGGCCATTTGCCTGCGGCATTGCGGTTGCGATTTTGATGTGTTGTACATCGCGATCTTTCAAAAAATGTTCGAACTCGTGCGCGGTAAAACAGCTGCCTCTATCTGACACAATGCGTAATGGTCTACTGTAGGTCGCGAAATGGTGTTTTAAGCACTTAATTACCTCGGCGGTACCCGTGCTTTTTGTGGGGTATATTTTTGTGTATTTTGTAAAGCCATCTACTACTAAAAAAATGTAACGGTACTTTAGAGACTGTTTCTTTGACATAGGTCCTAGGTGATCAATGTGCAGTGTAGAAAACGGTTTATTGTCTTTCGGTATTTCGTGCAACATGCCCTCTTGCCGTCCGGACTTCGGTGAAAATGCTATGCACTTTAAACAATTCTTAACATGCTTCATAACTTTTTCCCTCATGTTAGGGAACCAGTAGCTATTCATAATGTTTGTTATTGTTTTCTCTGGTCCGACATGCCCTAGCTCATTATGGTATTGATGCATTATACTGCTTTCTAACGTTGCCGGAACAAAAAATAAAGCGCGATCGTCAATCTTGCGGTAAACCGACCCATTTATCATTTCGAAAAGTTTGTCTTCAGATTTTTCTAACTTCTGACGTATTTTCTGAATTTGTTCGTCCTGTTGTTGGCATAAGGCTAAATTTCTGTCTAAAGTGTTATCCTGCAGTACTAGAACCTGCCTACTTAATGCATCGACGTGCTTCATTCTTGTTCCCGCTCTATGTTCAAGTTTGTAATCATAGTCTTGCAATTCTAATGCCCACCGTGCGATTCTAGGGTTTGTTTCTTTTTTGTTAAGCGTTAGGCTAAGCGCCTGACAATCCGTGACTACTTTGAACGGCACTCCGCATAGGTACGGACGGAATCGGCGCAGTGCGTAGATTATAGCGAGTGTCTCTAGCTCGAAACTATGATATTTGGATTCGGTGTCCGTGGTGCGCTTTGAAAAATAGAAAATCGGGTGGAACTTTTGGTCGGCCTTCTTCTGTAACAGAATAGCGCCGAAACCTATCGCACTGGCATCGCAATGTAATTCCGTTTCGTCGCGCGGACAGTAAATTCCCAGAATGGGTGCCTGTACTAGGCATTCTTTTAACGCGTCGAACGCTTCCTTTTCCTTGGGACCAAATTCAAATTTACATTTTTCCTTGATTAGGTCATACAGAGGCTTGGCTATGATTGAAAAGCCCTCTATAAACTTTCTGAAATACGAAGAGAGGCCTAGAAAACTTTGCACTTCGCGTACGTTACGCGGAACTGGGAATTTTTGTACATTCTCGATACCGCGTTCGGTGGGTCTGATGCCGTCGCTCGTTACCCTATATCCCAAGTATTCAATTTCTGTTTCCAAGAATTTACATTTGTCCATGCGTAGTTCCAACTTATTTGCGACGCATAGTTGGAAAACCTTTCTTAAGATTTCTAGGTGGTGTTCGATCGTTACCGATGCAATTAAAAAATCGTCTAGATATACCGACACGTCCCCGCTGTTAATTAGATTTTTGAATATCCCTGTCACGTATCTTTGGAATCTTAGGGGACCCCCTTTTAAACCAAACGGCATTTTGGTACATTCATATTGTCCGAACGGCGTAACGAACGAAGTATATTTGACCGAATCCTCGTGCATTCTGATATGAAAGAATCCGTCTCTCAGATCTAGCGATGAGAAGTATTTTTTTCCTTGTAATAGGTCTAGCTGATCTTCTATTAAGGGCAACGGAAAATTATCGCGTACCGTTACTTTATTTAGTACTCGGAAATCTATACACATTCGGGTTTCCCCGTTTTTCTTTTTCGTTAAGACAATCGGTGACGCGTATTCGGATGTACTTTCTCTAATCGCGCCTTTTGCCAACAAGTCGTCCAGAATTTCCCTTAATTTGTCTTTTTCTACAAACGACAATCTACGTGGCGTGAAATGGAATGGTTTGCTGTCGGACAGTCTAAGTTCCAGCACGTTTTCCGTTTGCGGATGTTTCGGACGAGTTGGATTAACATACTCTTCCTCGAATAACCGGTAGAATTTTTCTTTCGTTTCGTATGGTAACGCTCTATTTATCGTGGGACGCGACGCTGATTTACGGGTATCTGATTCTATCTCGATATTCATTATCTCCGAGATCTCTTTGTCTACTGTGAACGAGAGCTTAGCCAATTTTATAAAATCCCGGCCTAAAACTAACGCGCTTCGCATTGTCTCATCCGTCACAACCCGCAGTGATACATCGAGCTCGCGTCGCTGGAAATTTATTTTCGCTTTGATGTCGCCAATAATCGTCAGAGTGCTATCGTTTATCCCGGAAAATCTACCACTTTTCACGGTTTTTGTAACTAAATGTCGCGGAACCTGACCTTGTTTTACAAAACTGATTGGACTACCGGTATCAATTAACGCTCTTACTTCGATTGTTGTTTTGTCTTCGTCCCCCACCGTCAGCTGTACCGTCGGATAGAAATCATCCTCCTCCTCCGCTGTTCGGCTTACAAAGTTCACCTGCCCTTGTGGTGATACTCGTCGCTCGTCGTCTGCTTTCCTAACGCTGCCGTCTCTGCGAGCGATGTCTCGTTCCCTCCTTGGCTGTCTGCATTCCGCCGAAAAATGCCCCATGCCGTTGCAATTGTAGCAGCGGGCCTGCCTGACGTGTTGCGGCCTGAGTGGCTCCCCGGTTCTGCCCATCGGTGTCCACTCTGCGCGATGCCGCGTCTGTCCCGGTCGTCGTGATTCCGGTGATAGCGATATTTCCGCGAATGCTTCCATCAAGTCCTTGGTTTCCCTGAACCGTTGTGCGCGTGCCACTGCACGTAACGTTTCGCTTGGAATCCCGTCCACTAGGTAATCGATGGTTTCATGGGCGGCTATGGGCACCCTGTTACCCAAAATTATTTTTTCGTGGGCGTAATCGGCGAACGATTCGTTGGCCTTCCACGTTCGTCGTTCGAATTCATTCCGCAATACTACGGTGTTAATTCGCTGACCGTACATAGCGAATAACTCCTGCAGCAGTTCCTCCCATGTCAGATCTATGCAATCTTCCCGCGAGTGGAACCATCGGAGCGCCTTTCCTTTTAGCTTCTGACAGATTAGGGCCTTCGCAGCCTGGTCGTCCAATTGGTAATTCCGGATCAGCTTACGCATCTGACTTTCCCAGCCTCTGAATGCATAACTGCTTCCATCGTAGTCGCCGATCATGTCTTTGATTTCGGTCCATTTTAATTCACGGGTACGGGTTGACACTGTACTGCTCGTACGCGGCGTTTCTAAACGTGTGATTTCCAGTTCCCTTCTTAACAACTGTATTTCGCGCTCGGCTAAAACTCTTTCTCGTCGTAACAGGTCCACTTCGGACATTAGAGCACTGTTTTCCGGTTGTTTCTGCGTCTGCATTGTCTCCTGCACCTCGAGGTCAGTGTCGACGGCATCTGAGTACTCCAGGGGAGTTGGTTCCGGAACGCCGGCTTCACGCAATCTGTGGATTAGCTCGACTTTCGTCCCGGTCGTCGGCAACTCTCTTTCGCGTAGCATGTCTTTTAATTCGGCGACAGTATACGAATTCATATTGCACTACAACGCACCGTAAGAAGAGAAAAAAAATGTCAAACTTGAGGTCTATCTCGACACGCGATTCACTTGTACACTAAATCCCACTTCTGAATTTTGTAGGGGCGAGAAACTCTTAGACGTATCGGGTTTAATATGTTTTATTTATTTTCACGGCGCGTGTTCGACGGCGAGATTTTGACTGACTCCTCTCGGTCGATCCCGTCCTCTTATACTCATTCGTTCATACATTGTATGGCGGTGTCGGCAGATTACAAAAGGGCGTCTTTGGCGACCGCCGCGTTCCGCCGGAATCGGCGGTTCTTTTGGCCGGCAACTACAATATCGCCCGTTGCCGCCACGGTTTGTCGATCGCACACGCGCGTATCCCTACACGAATAAGGATATCATTCGCCGAGAATTATTCGTAGCTTGCGAATAACGAATAAATCGTTATTCGTTATTCTCGAATAAATCCCGGGACTTTCATTCGTTATTCGTTATTCTAAATGACGAGAATAAATGCTGCGAATAAGCGCAGCCTTTATGGTCACGGGTAGGAACCGACACCCGACGCCAACACTCGAGTGACTCGAGGCTCGAGGCTTTTCGAGACGAGATCTCGGTTGACGATTGATGACATATACAATAGATAACTAACAGTGACCGATCCTAGGTTCGGGACTGGGACCTTCGTTATCTTTACACACACATTTGTTGCCACGATTCTTCGCTTCACTCTCTAGTCTGCACTCACACATTTATTCATACACATACACGTCGCTGGTGCGTGGCGTGCGTACCGCGTGCGATGTCGATGACGCGATATTATTCGACACCATTATTCGCTGGGCTATTCGAATAAATTTTTATTCGCTGGGCTATTCGAATAAATTTTTATTCGCTGGGCTTTTCCGAATAAATTTTTATTCGCTGGGCTTTTCCGAATAAATTTTTATTCGCTGGGTTATTCGAATAAAAATTCATTCGAATAAAAATTTATTCGAATAACCCAGCGAATAAAAATTTATTCGCAATTTTTATTCGCTGGTTATTCGAATGAAATTTCATTCGAATAACGCCCAACTCTGGCCGCGACGAGTCATGTATCTCGGAACAATTCATTTATTTCCATCGCCCCACGCCGTTTCGTCCACGGTGCGGTAGGTAAAAAATATTCTCTTCCCGACGTTTTATCGTCCCGAGGGTTCACAGAGGAATTTTTACGGCGACGGGGAAATAGGCGAGTCTGCTCCCATCGTGGAAACGTACCGTAGGTGTTAGCAAATATAATTAACCCTTTGCACTCGAAACTATTTTGACTACAAAACGAAACATTTCTTCCGACTTAGAATATTTCCCTGCTATATGCATACAGTGACTCCTATTAATATTCGGACGGTTTTAAAAATCGTATAACTTTGTTAACATTGAACCGTACGACTTAGATTTTCTTAAGAAGTTAGCACAATTGGTTTGCTACACAAAGAGAAAAAGAATTTTTACAAAAATTTCAATTTCAAAATATTTAAAATACTATTTTAAGTAGTATAATTTGAAGAGGTTCAAATAAAATACTACTTTAAATGGAACGAAAAATTTCGGCAAAAGTATAAGTTACTATCAACTATTTGGAATACTAATTTACACGGTCCTACAAAATAAGCTTCACTACATATTTTCAATATTTTCTATTGAAAATATTTTTTAAATAGTATTTTAAAAACTTTTTCTTATAAATAAAATAATTTATTTGCATGAATGTATTCCTGTATTCTTTCGAAATTCCGGTCCTGTCCGAAATAAAAATTGTTCGATAACCCCAATTTTATAGCACTATTCCCTGTCCTCTATACGAGTCATGAAAATTTGAAAAACTAAATATAGCATACACGATCGAAGACCACGAAATCTGCAATTAAAATTAACTTTGAAATTTCCGTGAAATATGTAGAATACAGTGGAATTCGTTTAAAAGCAAACCTGTTATCATTGATTTAAAAAAGGCCATTATTATCTCTCCCTGTGCAGATGATCGAGAATGTAAACGCGAGCGACCTTCCAATTTGTTTTGAAAATGTCTTGGTACGTTCTTGTTAACAATTCCCAGATAGCACAGAGACGTCTTAAAGACGTCTTTAAGACGTCTGTCAAAGACGTTCAGACGTCTATTAGACGTCTGAATGTCCTACGAACGGCTTCCGAACGGCTTCTGAACGTCTCTGGAACGTCTTTGTGAAAAAACTGTACGTCTTAAAGACGTCTTTAAGACGTCCGTTCGACGTCTTTAAGACGTCTCGAACAGACGTATTCAAGACGTCCCGAAACAGACCCCTAGTACCACAAAAATATTAGATAGATATGTTTGTCAAATATTGGAAAAATATTTTTTAAGCCACATTTTTTCTTGTGAGAAAAATATTGAATTTGAATATTGTATACATGTACAAGAAATATAAATTGAATGTTTGATATAACAAAAAAATTAAATAAATAAAAAAAAATAAATTAAAAGAATGTTTTTCAGCATATCCGCGCACATTAACATTTTATGCTTTATTTATTTATTTATTTATTTATAAATAAAAAAATTAATTAAAAGAATGTTTTTCAGCATATCCGCGAACATTAACATTTTATGCTTTATTTATTTATTTAATTAATTTATTTATTTATTTATTTATTTTGATATATTATTTTGGATTTTGGATTTGTGATATATAATGTATAGTTTTATTATTAAACAATATTTATTGCTAAATTCTATGGCGAATATATATGTAATATATTCTAATAGTACTAAATTAGCAATTTAGTTATTTAACTTTCCTAAATAAATAAACGTCTATTCGAAGGATGGAAAACTGCGTTATATTGTGTTGCGTGTGTACAGTTTGTAAAGCTTTTCTCTAGCAGTTTAGAATGACTGAAACGTCATGGAATGAAACGTCTTAAAGACGACTCGTAAAAGACGTCTTAAAGACGTCTGAAATGAGACGTAAAAACGACGTCTTTTACGAGACGTCTTTAAGACGTCTTAAAGACGTCTTTTCAGGACGTAAGACGTTCAGACCAAAAATGGACGTAAAACAGACGTCTTTAAGCCGTCCAGTGCTATCTGGGTTGTTAACAAGTAGTGTAATTTAAATTACAGATAGCACGATTGGTACAGACTTCCTTGGACAATACGTAACAACTTTTACAAATGTTGTTGAATTCGACAGGTATACATACGTATACGTTATATATAATCCTGAAATATAATTATACCTTATAACTAAACTGCGAATCTTCACGTAAAATAAAGAATGTTTGATTGTAAGACAGACAGGAGCGAAGTAAAAATTTCTTTCTTCCTTTAATTATTTTATTAAATTAAAACCAATACGCTGGTGTCCTTAAATCTTTTTAATATGTCGGCTGCATTAAATTGTGCTTGCCCATTTTTATCAGAAATGCATAAAATCTACTTATAACATTTTCTTTGTTCCGACATCAAATTGCATTAAATTGTGCTTGCCCATTTTTATCATAAATGCATAAAATCTACTTATAACATTTTCTTTGTTCCGACATCAAATTGCATTAAATTGTGCTTACCGATTTTTATCATAAATGCATAAAATCTACTTATAACATTTTCTTTGTTCCGACATCGACGCGTGCATCGGAAGCAAACAGACTTCCGATGTAACAATCGGAGACAATCGTTTCTTGTTGCTTAGAATCGAGTGTCACTCGTTTAACCCGCGGAAGACGAAGGAGAGCACAGTGGCTCTTGAAATAATAAGCAGGCCCTTGTTAGGAGCGATCCCTCTTCCCAGCACGATCCGTTAATCCGTTCACGAGAATTCCTTCGGAAGTGTGCACGTGTGCGTGTGCAGTGTTCGGCGTGCAGTGTGCAGTGTGCAGTGTGCAGTGCGCAGTTGTTTGCCCTCTTCCCTCGGAGGAATCCGTTTCACCGGCTCACGAATTTTCTACCTGTACACTGTAGATACCTGCACCATCTCAGGAATCTGAGAAGGGTTCAACAGCAGCCCTCCAGCTGCTTTTACCATTTTTTCTACGATCTCCGAGTCGAGCTTTGGTTTCCCTCTTTTCATTCTGCTCCGGCGGAAACCGTGTGCTCAACATATACGATTTATTCAATTAATTTCGAAATTAAGAAAAAAACTGGTCCACTTTTGGGGTAAGTGGTTTCAATCAAAGTTCAAACACCTCCCAGAATAATAATTTATCGGTAGACTGCGAAGTAAAAACTTGTTCTCCGAATCCGAACAAACTGGGGTGAAATCAAAATTCAACTTCTTAATTCTTAATTTAAATTCTTTTTAAAATTAAAATTTTTCTAATTTTGTCACTGTTCTAAATTACACATACTAACTTTTGTCGTAAACGCATAAAATCCGCAAGTCTATTTATCAGTGTAAATGGATTTATACTTTCTCCTAAGAAAACAAGCTTTTCTTACATTACCAAGTTGTGAAAATATGATTTAAAAAAAAAATGTAGGGCAAAGGCTATAGTCGGGTTCGGGGGTCAAATTCTCCCCCAGCCAAATTTTGATTTTTAACCCTCTATGGGCCGAATTTTGTTCCGGTGGTTTTGTTTTTTGGCGCTAATCCGCGAGTCAACACGCACACATGATCGTCTCTAAGAAAAACCACCGCCACGTGGTGGATTGCATTTCGTTTGTTTTAGGCAGTCTTTTGTTAAACGCGGCTCTTCTCTTGTCGAAGCGTTGCCGCGATCGTCGCATTGTACCGCGAACCACGTTGTGTGCCGCACGCATGGCGATACGCGTTTTTGTATGTTTAATAAACTAATCTATTTTAACCACGCACCGAGCGAACCGCGCTCTGTCATAAACCTAATATTTCCTAACAGGTTTCTATTTGCAAACAACTTGCAAAGCACTTACTTTGATATTTCGAGTTGATGGTGCTGCTTATTGGTTATCTCAGAGACATTATATAATTAAGACGTATATACGTCATCTTGTGAAAAAAAGTAAAATTATTTGGCAAAATGTCGATATATTAGCATGTGACCTGAAAGTTACACGGGCCCATAGGGTTAATACGAGAAAAGAAACCAAGTTTAAGCCCGATAGCTCATCTGTTAGGGTAGTTAGGGGACAGTTGACAAATGCGTACTGGTCACCTAAATCGTACCACCTCTTTTATTTAAAAATTAATGCATTTTTATGCCTCTTGGTGGTAAAGATATGAACTTTTATTCATGTCGATAAAGTAGGACCAAAAAGTCATTCGCATGAAGTGTTGTTTTGTGAATGACAGAAGCACAAAGAAATCAGGCAAGTCTGATGTCAATTTTAAACGATTTTAATCGGCTGAATTAAATATAAATCTACAGTTTCTGAGGTAGTCTTATATATTTTTGAAAACTAGCTATGTTATATTATTTATTTCTATTTAGTTTGTAAAATATGCTGATAATGTTTTAAAGGTTAGCTTCAATTATTTAGCGGGACGTCTTTTTCCTAAATCGTATCACACTGTGGTTTCCTAAATCGTACCAGTACCATTTAAGATAATGTTATTCAAATTTTACCGCGAAAATAAACGATTTACAATATTTCAAATTTCTTTAGCATGGGAAAGTAGCTTACAGTAGCCCCTATAAAAAGGAATTAGTTGCAATGAGAACAAAACAAATGAAACAAAGAAAAATTGATTTCACGCCTTCAACCAGCACCGCTGCTCCAGTTCTCGTAGAAGTGGAGAATGAAAATGATTGGTTCTGTTTTCTTTGCAATAATTCTTATTTAGAAGACATGATCCAATGCTTAAAGTGCCAAAAGTGGGTACATGAAGCTTGTGGAGGAGTTTTGAAAAAAGACAATATTTATTATTGTCCTAGTTGTATTTAAGTGAAGTAATGTAATATTTCATTTTATTTTTATGTTGTATTGTATATTAAACTGAAATTAAACGCAAAATACAGTTTCTCTTATGATTTTTTTGTATCTTTTTAATCCAACACATGAGGTACAATTTTGGTTACCGGCTGGTACCATTTAGGATACCGGTTGCCTAAATCGTACTGTTTGCATGATCTTATAAAAGTGTTCATATCACAATGATCTATCAATAAATATTTAAAAAATCATATTAAATTGCAACTTCGATAGTTAATACATAGATGCAAAACATAATTTTTGCTCAAATTCCTACTAAAGAATATATAAACTGCCTTCGAAATTAAGTGGTACGCATTCGGCAACTCTCCCCTACTATACAAGAAAATCGAGAAACCGATTTTTGGCCCATTCAATGGCACTTGAAAATTCCGAAAAAAATCTGCCACATTTCGGAACACCAAGGTTGCAGTTTCCAGAGAAGTATGTGCGAAGGAGTTATTTTTTACGTATCATTAATTTTGCCAGATGTCGTCGCCATTGAGCGAGATCAGTGAAAGGAGCAAAGGGAGCCGTAGGAGGATTCCGTCGGCGACGTGGAACCGAATTAATCCGTTAAACAAACCCCGTTCATCTTGCCGTGACACGCTATCAATACCGCGTATCTCGTTAATCAAGGCCCGAAAATAGTGTTCGCTAAACGCGGAATCCAATTACGCGGCCGAGATTGGCTAAGTTTAAGCCCGGTTCGGCGAATCGCCGAACCACGAGAGTTGATTATCCAATTAACTCCTCCGTGCTAGGCCTCGGCGTGTGCTGAGGCTACAAAATATCGGCCCTAAAATTACATACGACCATCCATCGCGCCATTACCGGTCGTTTTCATCGTTTTACGCGACGCGCGACGGTGCGTCTAGTCTGTTCCGCGAGGGCCGCTACAAGACAGCCAGAGAAGTGGCTGAAACACGACACCCTTTAATCTTTCTCATTACGTTATAATAGAATCCCTTTGTACCGTGATTACCTTCCGGATAGACCGCGCGCGCACAGTGGGCAAAAACGGCATTTTCGGATTCAAAATCAAAGAACTTTCGATAGAAATGAGGTAGAGCGATGAAATTTTTTTTTAATGAAAGCTGCAGCTTTGTAGAATATGGGAAAAATAGGGAGATTACGGGACGAACGGTTTTTAACCTTGAGAAAATTCGTTAAACGTGCACAATTTCAAGAAAATTTTAGTTTTTCCACTACCACGCGCGGAAAAAATTCTTTTTTAACATGCTATATATCGTTTCCCATAGACTTTTTCATGCTGATTTCAAATCTGTTTTCGAAATTTGTCTACGACCTATAGTTTTTGCAGAAAATAGACTTTTGTGACACAAATTAATGAAATCATTTTTTCGCGTTAAAATGATTTGATAACACACTAATTTGAAGGTATATCGTATTCTCATATGTAAAACACAATAAAAATAATAAGAATGACGTATTCGAACGTTCACGAAACATGAAACACTTCGCATCTCGTCATCACTTGACGTATCGCTGCCATTGCTACTGGCACTTTCTGCAGGCTGTGTGTGGCTGTAATGTAGTATAAATTAGATATCTATTGTTCATAATTATATTTTCATTTACAGAGGAAGTAAGGCAAGTGTTTAATCTTTTTAGCTTACTTAACATTTTTTCCGCGCGTGGTAGTGGAAAAACTAAAATTTTCTTGAAACTGTGCATAGATATTGTGTATACGACCCCCGCTGCACTTTCCGTTCAGGCCATTTGATATTCGACCGGCCATTCGTCTGACTTTGTGTTTGTTAAAATAATTCCTTAAAAATTAAATTTATTGCTTTGTTGTCTAATGCATATTGAAATTTATATCTTGTTCCTGCTAATTATAGCTTTGTAGAACTGAAAAAATGTAAGGCATACGTCTTAAACGACTTTTTAATCTTTAAAGTGTGGGTCGTATACGCCCTACGTGGCCTGAATGGAAAATCTTCAAAAATTACCGTGACACGGAACGTGTTAACGAATTTTCTCAAGGTTACAAAACGTTCGTACCGTAATCTCCCTATTTTTCCCATATTCTACAAAGTTGCAGCTTTCATTAAAAAAAAATTTCATCGCTCTACCTCATTTCTATCGAAAGTTCTTTGATTTTGAATCCGAAAATGCCGTTTTTGCCCACTGTGCGGGGCAGTGGGTAGTTTGGTAGTTTGGTATTGCGACAGCCCAGCCAATTTCATTCGCGGACAAGAGGAATCCCGTGTCAAGACCATCAAGACCGGCATTTTCGCCCGCGGTGACAGCGTTAATTTGAACAGCGTGCTGCAAACGAACCCCCGAGGGGAGGGCCGGGGTTCGCGGGGGCGAAGCAGGGTCCGACGTTTCGGGAGACGGGGTCCGATTTCGAAACGGAAATCTGCGAAGACGCGTCTCGACGCCCCTCCCCACCCCGCCCCTCTCATCTCATCTCATCTCATCTCATCTAGTCGCGTGCATACGCTCGGATACCTAGAACGCAGCGTTCCCACGTGCGCGATACGAGGAACGGAGCCGAACCGGAACCGAACAGAAAACTCAAATCAGCTGGGAGATCTTTTTCCTTTCGGGCAGCTGATGTATATTTCTGGAAGGATCGAAGTCATTAAAGAAGAGTGACGGCGCCAGGCGTTGCTGTGAAGTATTTGACTTTTTGAAGTGAAACTTCTTTTGCCGAGTGTTACGATTTTCTGATGTGATGGAAACGATGTTATGGAAGTTGAAAGGAGTGGCGTGAAATTTAAACAGAGATTTAACGGAGTTTTCTTTACCCCGACGGGATTCGAACCCCGGGTCTACCGCTTGGTAGTCCAACTCCTCAACCGTTTGGACAACCAACGATATTAGAATATTATAGAACATTTTTGGTATATATCGCAATGAATGAAATGCTGCAGCGATAGGATTTTAGTAAAAATTACGGTAGTAGGATCAAACGAAAAGGTTAGAAATACTTGCTTATGTTATGACAGCACATGCATCTATTTACATACGTTTCCACTAATTTTACGTGATTCCATACTTCTTCAACATTATTGATTATTGTGGCATATACAACGGGTTGCAGATATCTCCAAAGATAAAAAAAAATAAACGCGTGAAAAACCACGCGCGACAGAAGTGAAACTACTTGCAGTCTAGTAATGTTTAGAAGTAAATTAAGATTGGAAATGGTATATGAAGTGAAAACAAGATCAGGAACAACTAATACAAAAAAAATTATGAAATGAAAACAAGATCAAGAACAACTAATGCAAAAAAAATCATAGAAAAAGTTTCATTTCAAAAATAATGAATGATCAAAATTTGTGACACAAAGAAGGAGAGCGTATGGGAAAGAAAGAGACATAGTTCATAGCATATTTTGTATTAGTTGTTCTTGATCTTGTTTTCACTTCATAATTTTTTTTTGTGTTAGTTGTTCCTGATCTTGCTTTTTTATATTAGTTGTTCCTGATCTTGTTTTCACTTCATATACCATTTCCAATCTTAATTTACTTCTAAACATTACTAGACTGCAAGTAGTTTCACTTCTGTCGCGCGTGGTTTTTCACGCGTTTATTTATTTTTTTTTTTTTTTTGTTTTGTTTGATGTTTACAGTCACGTCTTAGGCTTGTAGTTGCAGAGCGGAGGCAACGTTTCAGTACCAGTCGTCGAAATTCTTTCACCTAAACGAGATAGCATGCTAATTGTTAGACTGCGGATCTTTATGCAAAATAAAAATGTTCTAGCTGAATTGCAACAAACTGGAGTGAAATAGAAATTTATTTTTATTTCTTAGAACTAAACGTACCGAGCTATAAATGTAACACACGTTGCCTTATAAAAATGACAAGATTTAGTTTATTTAGTCTTTGCGCGGTTCTTATTGCAATGCGTGCTCTACCAAAGATATTTATTGAATCATTGTTCGTGAAAGCATCTTTATAATTTCAAAAATTGTCAAATAAAGTCTAGAACCGGTCACTTGACCGGTGGTGGTACGTTTAGTGTTAATATGTTTAATAGGTTGAAAATAATGTAACAGCATTTGAAGATTTTTCTAACGTTCTTACTGTTTTAAAAAACGCCTATTCATTTTTGTGGTAAATGCATAAAATCCGCAGTCTACTAATTATTTATCCGTAAGCGGACTGATAACGAAGTTGCATCTGCTTAGGATGTGTCAATTATTTAGAATAAAATTTCCTTCGGAATATATGAGAATAGTTATCTCAATTGACATTTTATGCAATCAACATCGTTCACCGTTTCCTGGCCCATCGGTCATGAAAATTTAAAAAACAAAATACTGGGTATTACACAATCGACGACCACGAAATCTGCAATTGAAATTAACTTTGAAGTTATTTGACGCACGTAGAATAATATAGTGTAATTTGTTTAAAAGTAAACCTGTTATCATTGATTTTAAAAAGGCCATTATATGACCTTCCAGTTTGTTTTCAAAGTGTTTTGTACGTTCTTTTTAACACAGTTAATTTATATTTCATTAATATTAAAACGTACAAATGTACTACTCTGAAAAACAATGTTAACACGTTGACCGCCATGTCACCCACATGTGGGTGACGGAATTATTTGTCCAAGTTTTAAAATGAATTTTTACGTTAAAATATATCAATTGTTCCACATTTTATTAGGATTTGTAACATGCAAGAAAGTTGGAGAACTATTCAATATCGTACATTAAATTTTTTTTTTCAATTTTATTTCATTAGATACTTTTATTTTACGAAATTTTTGAGGTTTCAAGTTTGGCAGTGAAAGTGTTAAATCTGGAAAATTTTCAGTGCAAACAACAAACACGGCTTTCGCGTCTCGAAGAAATCTCGACCTATAGAAATCAATGTATATACGCGAGTACGTAGGCTGTGAAACATGCGCATCGAAATCCTGCAACATTTACATGTAAAAATGATTCATTCGACGCCAACGTGTACTTTATTCTCAGTTTCTATAGTCGCGTACGTGACGCAGTCAGTTAAAAAAAAAAAAAGAAAAAGAAAAACAAGAAATTGAAATCAAGGCTACTCGACACGAGATATTACTTCCCGTCTGCAACATTGTTCCGAAGGATTTTTATTGATTCATACCGAGAGGAAAGGTTAGATCAATCTCCTACAATTACACGATTACACGAACGATAATCGACCCTGGTTACATTCTAACAATACACGTATGTTTGAAGAATACTCGATACGCATCGAAAAAATGTTTAGAAACACTTTCTGTGTTGCTTTCTTAATTCTGGTCGATTCATGGCCGTTAACACTTTGAGTGCCAAACAAGAAAGCTAAAAAATTCCACGAAATCAAAGTAAGTTATTTAATGAAATAAAAATTGAAAATAATTATATGTGTGATATTGAGTAGTCTTCCAACTTTCTTGCATTTTACAAATCCCAATCTTTGGTACAATTAATATATTAACGTAAAAATTCATTTTAAACCTAAACAAATAATTAAAAAAAAAACGCATGCAATTTGTATTGAATTTGAACTTTAACGTCAATTTTCCAGGGAATGGTTCACTTTTGACCCATGGTTCCTTAGAGAAGTTTGTTCCTCTCGGAGAATAGATCCCCTAGTAGCACAAAAATATTAGATAGATATTTTTTTCAAATATTGGAAAAATATTTTTTAAGCCACATTTTTTCATATGAGAAAAATATTGGATCTGAATATTGTATACATGTACAAGAAATATAAATTGAATTTTTAAAAAATATAAGCTAAATATTCAGAGGATATAAACTAGATATTTAAAAAATATAAATTCAATATTTAAAAAACATTCAATAAAATTTTCAAATTTAAGAAAATATAACAAAAATTAGAAACTATGAATATGTATTACTTTCTGCGCATTTCTTGTACATGTATACAAAATTCAGATCCAATACTTTTCTCATATGAAAAATGTGGCTTAAAAAATATTTTTCCAATATTTGAGAAAAATATCTATCTAATATTTTTGTGCTACTAGGGTATAATATTAACTACTTGCTCAACTTATTTTCATTGTAAGGAAATATTTGAAATACAAAATAAAAATATTTCATTTTATCTATCTGGTTATCAAAATAAAAATATTCGATTTAAAGTAGTATCTTATTTGAACCGCATTAAATTATACAAAAATACCAAATCATTAATGATCGTTAATATATGTTGCAAAATATGATAGAAAACCTTGTATCCAATGTTCCAGATACGAATACTAATCCTACATTATAAAATACTAACGTAAAGTGTACTTACTTCTGAATCTTCTTCCTCCGTCGGATCCACAGCACACAATTATTGACTCAGGGGAATAGATCCGAATAATTGCACAACAATCACTGAACAACACACACGACACACACGCACAACACAGTTTATAAAATCGTGACAACGAACGAGAAGATGTCACTCCGACCACGAACAAAATGATACTGCGATTTTAACAATGATCCCTTCCATGGAGGGGGTACGGTCAGGTTATCCTAGGCAGGTTAGACGCTGAGGGTCTATAAACACTAGATACAAAACCAAGGTAAACAAATTATGGCGGGGCGCCGACCCTATTTCCCGGAATTCCTTGTTTTCGTTTCAAACGTCCTTGGGCCCGAAGCGGTTAAAATCGCAGTATTACTTTTTTGGTCGTGGTTTTATTCGTGATCTTCTCGTCTGCTGTCACGATTTCGTTAAGTGTGTTGTGTGTGTTGTTTAGTGATTGTTGTTCAATTATTCGGACCTATTCTCGTGAGTGAATAATTGTATGCTGTGGATCCGACGAGAAAAAATATTTTTCTCGTAACATGGCATAGATATTTCCTGAATATTTAAAAAGAAATATTTGTTACGTAATATAAAATAAATATTGTATGTAGTACCACTAAATCTTGGTTTTTTGGTTAGTATGGAGTACCACTAAATCTTGTTACCATTATTATTTCTAGTATCATAAAGAATATGGAAACAATTAGTATAACTAGTAGTCTGTTGGATCGAAGAAAATCAAAAACCAAGCTTATGTCACTGTTGCCTAGCTCATTACTCTTAAATACCATTACTAGTATACCCGCTAATGAAAAATACAAGATTGGAAAAATTCCTGACATGATAACATAGTCAATCACACTTGCTATAATACGCCTAGTTATTCCTACATAATTTACTTGTGTATTCATTTTTATACCTCACATAATTACCTAATATACCATACTAGAAGTTAAATAATAGTAGAGTTGGTTGTTTGTACTCCTTATCTTCTCTTGCTTCCAACCGATTTGAATATTAAAAAAAGATTGAATCTCTTTTTAATATTATATGAATGTGTATACAATATTTTGTGCTACTAGGGGAAAGAGCTTGAAAAGATCGGTCAGGGTGTATTTTTGCACCAAACTTTGTCAACAGACATTCGCCGACCCTAAGGCGTAGAATGACACTGTATATAATGGTGTTTACGCATAATTTCTGGACACCCAGTATAAAGTTAAATCATCAGTCGGTGATCGAATGTACGTTCCCACCAACTAAATTACATACCCCGCGTATACATTTCAATGCATGAGGGAGCAATGAATTTGGCAATGCCGCTATAAAAAACACAGTCGGTACCGTAATAGTCTTCGAAACGTGAACTCATCCGAATATTAATACGAGTCATTACGTCCCTTGAGTGTGTCGTAAACTGTGATTGGCAAGCCAGGATCGAATTTCATTGTAAAACAACGAATTTTTCCTCGTCAAGAGCTTGTACTCGAAATTGCTTATCTTATAATTTAACATCTGTTAAAGTACCTATGAATACATATTGTTATTACTCATCGCACACGTTTGCACCAGTATACGTTACCACCGCGGCACGTGACGCTTATACATATAGAGTGTCCCATATTGACCGTCGCAAATATTCTCGTTAATGTCAACAACACCAAAAATGTTTCAAGCATTTACACGATTCGTCGGAGAAAGTCGTGTGGATTAATCCTCTCGCGCCGCGTACGGTTATTGATTTGTTTATGCGACGCGCGATGCATTGTGCAACGCACAACTTCTACGGATTCGACAGAAACATAATTCTTAACACTTTGAACGCCAAACAAGAAAGCTAAAAAATTCCACGAAATTAAAGTATGTTATTTGATAAAATAGAAATTGAAAAAAAAACTTAAATGTATGATATTGTGTGGTTCTCCAACTTTCTTGCATTTTACTGATCCTAATCAAAACAATGAATATACAATATTAACGTAAAAATTCATTTTAAAGACCGAACAAATAATTCCGTCACCCATACCCAGATAGCACAGAGACGTCTAAAAGACGTCTTAAAGACGTCTGTCGATGGACATTCAGACGTCTTATAGACGTCTTGAATGTCCTACGAACGTCTTACGAACGTCTTCCGAACGGCTTCTGAACGTCTCTGGAACGTCTTTGTGAAAAAACTGTACGTCTTAACACTAGAACTACCGAACCAGTCAAAATGACTGGTTCCTAATTTTTTCTGTCACAATTACTGAAATTATAAAAATGTTTTCATCAGAATTTTTTTAATAAACTTTTTCATTGAAGCACATGTCAGAATAAAAATGGTATTGGGTTTGAATAAATGTAGTCTTGTCATCATTACAAAGCAATATTCATCAATTGTATTTATTACTCGGTAGTTCTAGTGTTAAAGACGTCTTATTTCGGACGTAAAAACGACGTCTCAAGAAAGACGTCTTTTTAGGACGTAAGACGTTCAGACCAAAAATGGACGTAAAACAGACGTCTTTAAGACGTCGCGTGCTATCTGGGAAGATGCCCTCTTTTTCAACAGTTCTGAACACAGCCGTTTTAATTGCTGACAATACAACTCAGCAGTAACAGTTTCTTCAGGTTTCAGCAACTCAAAGTGAATTATGCCACCACAATCCCACCAAATGCACAGTAACACCTTTCTAAGTGATAAGCTAGGTTTAGTGATTTTGTGGATTGATTTGCAGAAAGCTATTGCTTGGAACGGTTTATGTTATCATAAAGAATCTATTTTTCATCTCCGGTAACGATTTTTTGCTAAGAAATGGATCTCTACGAAATCTGGATAGCAATGAAGTGGAAATTGATCGAAGAATATTCTTGTTGGTCTCAGATAATTGATGCGGTATTCATCGTCCTTGCCTGTATGCCTTTCCCGTTTCGTGTAGGTGCCTTTGTATGGTTGACCATGTGGACCCAAGGCTTCTAGATAGTTCTTGTATACTTAATTTTGGATCAGCTTCCACTAGAGATTTTAGGGTGTCATTATCAAAATTCAACTGGTCGTCCACTTTGAGGCTTGTCAGAGAGATCATAATCATCAGCAGCAAACCTTCTGGACCAAAGTTGACACTTGTTGGCCTTCAATACATCTCCATAAACATCGTAAATTTTCTTTGTCGTTACCGTTGCATTAAATCCCGCGTGAAAAAGTATGCAATGACGAATATCATCCTCGGAAGGTACGGACGCCGCCATTTTATTACAGGGTTGCAAAAAGAAATTATACTTTTTAGAATATTTTGAACACGGGCTGCTTTACCGAAAACTGTAAAAGAGAATACGTTTTGCCTCTTCAACGATCAGTACAGAACTAAAGGAAAACAAATTTTTTGCAAATAATTGATTACTTATCGATACCCCTAATACATAATGTATACACCAGTGTATAGTGTCCGGCAGTGATTGGTGCTCGGACCACTCTCGATAAGCACAGCCGCTAGCCGTTCCGAACGATGTGTAGCAATTTATGAGTATTGGCTTCGCACGAACGCGAAAGTCAACACAGGTTGTTGTACAGGGTGTCCCAAGAAATGTCGTACTCCCTTGGAAGGGGTGAGTTACCAACGAAAAACTTCTCTTTCTTTTTTCCCCGCTTGTGCTCTGATCGGTGTCTTACGAGTTACCTTGTCAACAATTGCTCTGTTTGCATTTGCCTCGGCTACAAATCTTATTTGCGGGACCGTTCGAGAAAAAATTCCGGATTTATCTGGAAGGCACTGTACACTGTACAGTGCAGTGGCCCCGACCCGACAGAGAATGTCTCGGTTGCGTGGCACAAGAGACATAATCAGATTTGTCACACTGTGCTCGTGCGCTCCCCGAGCGCAGCAGACAAGTGGTAGCTGACGCGCCATCGCCGCCATCTTGACGGAGGAAATCAAAAAAACTTCCTATCTTTTTATCTAATTTCCTGAAGACACCGCGAGGTCTCCGCGCAGCTGTTCTTTATCTTTATCTGCCGGTTGCTTGCCTAAGCAGATAAAATCCGTGTGCCGATCTAATGTATTGCCAGATATTTTTAAGTGTTCGCTCCGGTCTCGCGGTCGAGTGGCAGCCAGGCTCAGATAGGTGATGACTCGCTTCAAAATTTATGGCGTGCGAGACGGTTCGTCGAAGCGGCGCGGCCGCCACAAGGAAACATCCTCTATCTGAAGTGGTCTACATACGTTACGCACATTCACATGCAACCACTAGCTATCTTTACGCGTACAGGGTTTTCTATCATTTGTCGAACTCCCGTCAATTACTCGTTTAGCGTTCGAAAATCGTGGGGAGCGAAGTTTATGCAATGATTCGATACGCGCAGGCCGCTATTTTGTCAGTTTTTATTATACATCGTAATTTTATGAAAGCGAGACGGTACCCGTGCATTTTTATCTTTCAAGTTACTTTAACCAGTTTACTGTGGCGATCTCTTTGCAAAGCGCCCACCAGTGTGTGTCGCGATAATCACGTTATCATATTACGAGTTAGCTCTCAGGAAGTTATAAATCCAACTCAAACTGTTTCATTTCGTCTTGACCTCTAAACATTTTAAACACATTAAAATTTACGAATATAATTTAGTTTTCCCCAGAATTACAATTTAAATATCAAATTGTAACAACATTTTACGCATGACGGATATAGTCGTCATGACACAAAATTCCGCCACATCTCCATGACGGATATAGTCGTCAAACACACTTAACTGGTTAAAATGACAGTTAAAAAACTCTAAAATACTCTAAAATACATACTCCCCAGATAGCACAGAGACGTCTGTCGAAGACGTTCAGACGTCTATAAGACGTCTGGATGTCCTACGAACGTCTTCCGAACGGCTTCTGAACGTCTCTGGAACGTCTTTGTGAAAAAACTGTACGTCTCGAACAGACGTCTTAAAGACGTCTCGAAACAGACGTATTCAAGACGTCCCGAAACAGACAGTAGCACAAAAATATTAGATAGATATGTTTGTCAAATATTGGAAAAATATTTTTTAAGCCACATTTTTCCTTATGAGAAAAATATTGAATTTGAACATTGTATACATGTACAAGAAATATAAATTGAATGTTTGTTATAACAAAAAAACTATATAAATTAAAAGAATGTTTTTCAGCATATCCGCGAACATTAACATTTTATGCTTTATTTATTTATTTATTTATTTATTTATAAATAAAAAAAAATTAAAAGAATGTTTTTCAGCATATCCGCGAACATTAACATTTTATGCTTTATTTATTTATTTAAACATATTAAAATTTACGAATATAATTTAGTTTTCGCCAGAATTACAATTTAAATATCAAATTGTAACAAAATTTTACGCATGACGGATATAGTCGTCATGACACAAAATTCCGCCACATCTCCATGACGGGTATAGTCGTCAAAACACACTTAACTGGTTAATTAGGAAATAAAAACTTGAATTTACTACAAAGTTTGTTTTAGATTTCAAAATAATTGATTACTTATGGGCCCCCTGATATAAGGCGAGTATGTGGAAGACCGCCCCGCGCCCGGCCATATGGGATACAACGGCGAGAGAGGAGAACGTTCGTTAAGTTTCGGCGGTCGTGGGAATCGATTCACGGTATCTGGAAGTGGTGCGCGCACGGTGCACGTGCTCGGACGATGTATTTTTGCCGAGCGAGAGGCGCAAAGCGCAAGGCCCCGACAGACCGACGGTTCTCTATTTGCATCCTTGGAAACTGCGCCGAGCTCTCCCACCGGAAGGGTCGTTACCCACTAAAGGAAACCGAAACACATGCGAACAGGCACAGGGCCCCGCTCTCAGTGGCTTCCTCCGTTCCTCCTTGTCCCGTCCAACACATACAATGAATTCTCGATATATGTCAACAACACGGGTCTTGCAAGCGTCCTGTATCGTTCAAATCGTGTTACGTTTACACTCCTCTGCGTTCGAGGCTACTCGAGCTTCATGGTATACCTCGCGGTGGTGGGGATAATTCCGCGACATTTATCATCCAGGTCTTGGCGACATATACAGTAAAGATTCTACTGAAGTCAGTAGCGACGTTCCCTACTTATGACAGTGGAACACCTCACACCACTCGAGAACCGTCGTGTCGCGGCCACAACATTGTCGGCTGTATCGGTGTGAGACCAGAAGACCACTACTAATCCAATTACAAAACTTCTTTATTTTTCATTATTTTTTAATGAAACTTTTACCAACATATTCGTGGCATTTTTCCGATTAAAATGATACCAAAAACGATACAATTCCGATGATATTTACCTGTGTAATGAACGATGAAACTTGCTTCCCATAACAATTACATTAACGAAAAATTAGTGTAAATGTGATCCAAATTATATCGCGTTTGGTATCATTTTAACCAGAATAATGCCACAAATATATTGGTGAAAGTCTCATAAAAAAATAATTAATAATAAAGAAGTTAAATTTTTCATTTAAAAGCCTGCGCTCACGACGGTCTTTGATCTTTTCCGAACGCTTCGACTCGCCGCGTCTCTTTCTTTCCCATACGCTGTCCTTCTCTGCGTTCGAAACTTTTATCGCTTGTTACACAAGTAAATAACATCGGAATTATATATCATATTTGGTATCATTTTAATCAGAAAAATGCCACTAATATGTTGGTAAAAGTTTCATAAAAATATAACGAAAAATAAAGAAGTTTTGTAATTGGATTAGTAGTGGTCTTCTAGTCTCACACCGATATAGCCGACAATGTTGTGGCCGCGACGGTTCTCGAGTTTCGCTGGCAGCACCTCCGTACAACATTGTATTTCAAACGCGACCGCCGGCGAGTATCTCCGACGTTTCCTACACAAGTCAGTAAAAAAGAACCAAAAGACTGACTTCAGTAGAATCTCTACTGTCCCAGATAGCACAGAGACGTCTTAAAGACGTCTTTAAGACGTCTGTCAAAGACGTTCAGACGTCTATTAGACGTCTGAATGTCCTACGAACGGCTTCTGAACGTCTCTGGAACGTCTTTGTGAAAAAACTGTACGTCTTAAAGACGTCTTTAAGACGTCCGTTCGACGTCTTTAAGGCGTCCGTTAGACGTCTTTAAGACGTCTCGAACAGACGTATTCAAGACGTTCCGAAACAGACCCCTAGTACCACAAAAATATTAGATAGATATGTTTGTCAAATATTGGAAAAATATTTTTTAAGCCACATTTTTTCTTGTGAGAAAAATATTGAATTTGAATATTGTATACATGTACAAGAAATATAAATTGAATGTTTGATATAACAAAAAAATTAAATAAATAAAAAAAAAAAATTAAAAGAATGTTTTTCAACATATCCGCGAACATTAACATTTTATGCTTTATTTATTTATTTATTTATTTATAAATAAAAAAAATAAATTAAAAGAATGTTTTTCAGCATATCCGCGAACATTAACATTTTATGCTTTATTTATTTATTTAATTAATTAATTTATTTATTTATTTATTTATAAATAAAAAAAATAAATTAAAAGAATGTTTTTCAGCATATCCGCGAACATTAACATTTTATGCTTTATTTATTTATTTAACTTATTTATTTATTTATCTATTTATTTCATATATTATTTTGGATTTTGGATTTGTGATATATAATGTATAGTTTTATTATTAAACAATATTTATTGCTAAATTCTATTGCGAATATATATGTAATATATTATAATAGTACTAAATTAACAATTTAGTTATTTAACTTTCCTAAATAAATAAACGTCTATTCGAAGGATGGAAAACTGCGTTATATTGTGTTGCGTGTGTACAGTTTGTAAAGCTTTTCTCTAGCAGTTTAGAATGACTGAAACGTCAAGAAGTGAAACGTCTTAAAGACGACTCGTAAAAGACGTCTTAAAGACGTCTGAAATGAGACGTAAAAACGACGTCTTTTACGAGACGTCTTTAAGACGTCTTAAAGACGTCTTAAAGACGTCTTTTCAGGACGTAAGACGTTCAGACCAAAAATGGACGTAAAACAGACGTCTTTAAGCCGTCCAGTGCTATCTGGGGTATATGTCAACAACACGAGTCTTGCAAGCGTCCTGTATCGTTCAAATCGTGTTACGTTCACACTCCTCTGCGTTCGAGGCTTCTCGAGCTTCATGGTATACCTCGCGGTGGTGGGGATAATTCCGCGACATTTATCATCCAGGTCTTGGCGACATATACAGAGAAATAACTGTGTTTTCAGATTTTACTCCCTGCTCGAGACCGCAAGTTATACATATGAGCATAGACAACTCTCCTGCGAGGAATCGTTCGAATTCCGTGGATCGGTATTCGGTATGCTGTATTTATAGCTTGCTCGCGCGCGCGCGGGCGCGCTTGTTTTACTTTCGCCTATGATCACAACGATGTTACGTGTTACGCGTTACGCTTTAGGTGCACGATGCGTGGCGAAGGTTATGGGACTTTGCCGCACCCCTTGTCACGGCTAGGATCGAGTTTCGATCGTACGTGTAACCGTCATCGATCTAACGACAAGTTCGTTCCGGTAGAAGAAACATTTCTATTCGAATATTTGTGTGCAAGATGACCCTTACGCCTTATCGATGTGTTTGGTTGTTGCATACGAAATGTCCGAGTTTTAACGGTAACGTTAAGCAAATCATTCTCGGTGAAACTGGTTGATTGAGCGGACCTTCAAAATGTCCTTTAACCCTTTGCACTCCGAACCATTCTGGCAGAAATTTACAAATCCTCGTATTATTTAGTATAATTTTGGAACCAAGTAACGTATTATAATGATGTTGGACTTATATGAATTGGTTGACATCGAGGAATATATATTTGCAAAAAAATCAATATTTTATTTAAAGTTGCGCTGGAATAAATTAATTCCCCGTAATCGCTAATAAACTTTAATGTCCCCTGAGAGGGGATAGCGGAGTGCAAAGGGTTAAAAATGCAACGATTCGATTGAATTGTATTTAACACTTTCACTGCCGAACTTAGAAACTTCAAAAATTGCATAAAATCCAAATAAGTTATTCAATGAAATAAAAATTGAAAAAAATTAAATGATGATGTCGAATAGTCCTCCAACTTTCTTGCGTTTTGCAGATCCTAATAAAATTTCGTACAACGAATATATTAACGTAAAAATTCATTTTAATACCTGGACAAATAATTCTGTCTGTCGGACAAATAATTCTGTGTTAATATTAATCTCCATCGAAATAATCATCTAACATACAGGGTGACCCCACTTTTGTGCCAGAAAATTTGGGAGGTGTTAGAAGAGGTCATTCTAAACATGGTTTACTTTTTTGTGTTTTTCCAATTTCGGCCCCATCTTCGAGTTACAACGAAAAAAACCGAGTTTTTTTAGTGCAATATTTTTTTAAATATCTCAGCAATGTATTAACATCTGTCGATGATTCTTTTTTTGATTTATTTGTTTCCATGTGGACTACAAACCAATATGCGTTTGAAGCTTTCCTCATACTTTTTTACTGTTTATCCAAGCGTAGGATAGTTGGCCAAGAATAAAAACACCTTTTAATTTAAAAGTTTTAAATGTATTTAATTTTATTATTTTTTAAAAACTATTTCACAAATATTGCTCGAAATGGCCTGCTTCTTTTTCTATGCACTTTCCGGTTTTTCGGTTTTTTCGTTGTAACTCGAAAATGGGGCCGAAATTGGAAAAACACAAAAAAGTAAACCACGTTTAGAATGACCTCTTCTAACACCTCCCAAATTTTCTGGCACAAAAGTGGGGTCACCCTGTATAGTAACGGTTCAAAATTGAAATTGGTTGTTAGTCTTGAAAAGAGTGTAAACCTCGTCGCGTGGAACGTGGGAGACTATGGTAGTTGCGAGGGGGAACTTACCGAGTCCACTTATGTTTGCTATATTTCGGTGTGTAAACATCCTACAAAAACACATGCTTCACGGGTAATGGTACTTTCGGCCGTCAGAAAAGCAATCGTACGAATGAAAAACAGCAATAAAAACGAAGAAATAGACGAGCCTTTGTACGAGTATGTCTTTATGACGCTTCTGATTATTTTTCTTGGAGCAAGCCAATCACTGTCGCTACGATCACCGCCAGTGTCAAGTGTTTTCGAAATCTCGAGTGCCTCGACACCGATGTTGTGGACAAACACTACGTTAACGCTGCCGAGCTACCGAGCACTACAACTGGCTGATTTGCATCGCCTTGCAAAAATGTTTATTTGTAAATTGTATTGATTTCTTAGATCTGGCGCGATTTCGATTATAATCGCTACACTACAGTAGGTTGAAGCATGTGTATAATTTCACTAATTACGGAATAGTAAATTTAACACGTTGACCGCCATGTCACCCATGTGTGGGTGACGGAATTATTTGTCCAGGTTTAAAATGAATTTTTACGTTAATATATTCATTGTACCAAATTTGATTGGAAAGACTACTCAATATCACACATATGTATAATTATTTTCAATTTTTATTTCATTAAATAACACTGATTTCATGAAATTTTTTAGGGTTCTCTTTTGGCACTCAAAGTGTTAAATAAACTATTCTGACCGAATCGGTAGCTCCGGTGATAAATAACTTTTTAAAAATATGTTTTCATTCAGTTTCTTTTTCGAACTTTAACACAAAATATTCTACAATCTATGCGTTCGTTACTTTTACTTTTACTTTTATTTTCGAGAAAATCACGAAAAACTAAAAATGATGTTTTTTACGTGTAATGTAGCACGTGGAACAGGTGATATAATCCGATAGGCTAATAAGGAGCGATGAATAAGCAGCATGACGGAGAACTTTGAAGTCGAGGAACAAACGTTGATACGTTGTATCCAATCGTTTGATTTGTCTCATGACAGCCATGACCGATAAACGATCTTGTCTATCAATGTAGACACGTAAGCGAAAAGTTGCCGGTTGTTACTGCTGGCGCTCTGAGGTGACATATGTGCCCATAATTATGAAAGTGGTCTAAGTCAAAATTAAAAAAAGAAATGAATTTATCACTTATTTCACACATGATTTTAAACTAAATTTATTCAATGTAAAAAAAATGAAAGAAATATATGACTTAGACCACTTTCATAATTATGGGCACATATATGAGCCCTGGTTTACAGGTGGCATAAGTCCAAGATCCGAGAAAAGTTGTTTGTGAAAAATTCGAAAAATTTTGTTCGTGGCTGAAATCCACCACAGAAAAAATACACGTATTGCACATTCTTGAAATATATGTACCTGTTGTACGTATTAACACTAAACCTACCAAGCGTTAAAAGTGTGATAAATACTGCCTTATAAAAATGACAACCCTAAATTTATTGAGATTGTCCATAATATTCATAAATGCTATGACAAAGAAATTTATTCCACTATTTTCCATATGGGAATTTTTATAGTTTAAATAATTGTGAAATATGAGAGTGAGGATGTGTTGCATTTATAGTTTTTTCTTTTTATTTCTATTAAGTCTTGCTTATGTACATTTTTTCTTTATTTTTGTTATTACCGTTAATGGACTATTGTTTATTTTAAAATTTTATATGGATGATTTCTGTTTTGTTTTATTGTATTTTATTTTGGTTGTCTGTATAGCTTTAATTTGTGTATATATATATTTTAGTTTAGGACTTTCTGTCTCTCTGTGCGAAGGTAGTTTTAAGTTAGATGTCAGATAGGATAAGACGAAGGAGAAGAAATGTAAAGGATTGTAATCCCTGAGGGGGACAATTAAAGAATTGATTGAATTGTGAAATATAAAACCGGTCGTTTTGACCGTGGTAGGTTTAGTGTTAATAAGCCTGTAAAATTTGGAACTGACGTATTCCATATTTTTACCGTCTCTGCTTCACCGCCCGAACAGGTGCTTAGCCTACTTAACATGATATTTCTGGGACAAGAAAAATAGGTTTTGCTGAACACACTTCGCTAGTGGTACTTGTTAGCGCATTTACCTCAGAGGCCAGTCTTTTTACACCATCTGCATAGAAGGTTTTCACCTGCACTTTGTTGCACTCGACCTAAAATCTTCATCTACATAGCACCGCGGGCAACCGCTTTCCCTAATTGATCTCAAGGCTTCAAATCTATCCCTATTGTCTCTTTTCGAATTTTAACAAACTACCGGGTTCGTTTGTTTACTCGGCAACAGTAGACTGACACAGCAAAGTGTATCACTGGCACGAGTCAGGGCAAACTGCCGAGTCCAATTAGGATGTAGAATCCAAGCGCGAAAGGCCGCGGACAATTAAAATAAATGGGTCTGATATTGTCGATGTGGCGACATTCGTTTTCGTAGGGTTGACACAGAATCGAACTGCAGGTCTCGGAAAAAAAAGAAGAATGCGATCGATAACAATCGGGAAGACTCCGTAGATTCGCGATAAGGTACCCAGATAGCACGCGACGTCTTAGAGACGTCTGTTTTACGTCCATTTTTGGTCTGAACGTCTTACGTCCTGAAAAGACGTCTTTAAGACGTTTCATTTCTTGACGTTTCAGTCATTCTAAACTGCTAGAGAAAAGCTTTACAAACTGTACACACGCAACACAATATAACGCAGTTTTCCATCCTTCGAATAGACATTTATTTATTTATGAAAGTTAAATAACTAAATTGTTAATTTAGTACTATTAGAACATATTACATATATATTCGCAATAGAATCGCAGAAACACATCATCTAGTAAACGGCAAGTCCCGAGTTCGAATCCCGCCGACTGCATAAAAATTTCTATAAATGTGATTTTTTAAGGTCCTTTCGAACGGAAAGTGGAATATTCCATCAACAAAGAAGTGCACAGAAAAGTTATACATCAAAATAAATAGATAAATAAATAAATAAGTTAAATAAATAAATAAAGCATAAAATGTTAATGTTCACGGATATGCTGAAAAGCATTCTTTTAATTTATTGTTTTATTTATAAATAAATAAATAAATAAAATAAATAAATAAAGCATAAAATGTTAATGTTCGCGGATATGCTGAAAAACATTCTTTTAATTTATTTTTTTATTTATAAATAAATAAATTAATTAATTAAATAAATAAATAAAGCATAAAATGTTAATGTTCGCGGATATGCTGAAAAACATTCTTTTAATTTATTTTTTTATTTATAAATAAATAAATAAATTAATTAAATAAATAAATAAAGCATAAAATGTTAATGTTCGCGGATATGCTGAAAAACATTCTTTTAATTTATTTTTTTTATTTATTTAGTTTTTTTGTTATAACAAACATTCAATTTATATTTCTTGTACATGTATACAATATTCAAATTCAATATTTTTCTCATTAGAAAAAATGTGGCTTAAAAAATATTTTTCCAATATTTGACAAACATATCTATCTAATATTTTTGTGCTACTAGGGGCCTGTTTCGGGACGTCTTGAATACGTCTGTTTCGAGACGTCTTGAATACGTCTGTTTCGAGACGTCTTGAATACGTCTGTTTCGAGACGTCTTGAATACGTCTGTTTCGAGACGTCTTAAAGACGTCTTTAAGACGTACAGTTTTTTCACAAAGACGTTCCAGAGACGTTCAGAAGCCGTTCGGAAGACGTTCGTAGGACATTCAGACGTCTTATAGACGTCTGAACGTCTTCGACAGACGTCTTAAAGACGTCTTTAAGACGTCTCTGTGCTATCTGGGTAGAGTGACCACGTTGCCGACAAAAATAGGCGAAAAATGGTTTTACGTGCCTCAACCTTTCGTCTTTACACGAGAATAATAGGTTGGGGAAAAAGAAATCCATTATTTTTCCGGTGGATGGCTGTAGTGATCGATATCTCGTAAAGTATCGATCAAACAATTTCAGATTTATGCTCATCGGAAAGGTGACATTTCGCACTAAAAAAGTTATTTCGCATTTCGTGCTAAAAATGGAAGTCAATAAAGAGAAAATTCGGTACATTTCACAGTTTTTCTTTGATAAAGCCGAAAATGCAATCAGGCGGCTGAAATTATGAATGGTGAATTATTTTATAATCCTGATACTGTAACAGCCAATTACGTGCAATTTTGAATTTTTTTTTCAATTTTCAATTCCAATTTTCAACGAATGCGATTGACCAGAAACAGCCAGAATTGGCCAACAGGAGAGGTGTTGTGTTCCATCAGGACAACGCCAGGCCACACACGTCTATAGTGACTCGCCAGAACCTCCGGGAGCTTGGTTGGTAAGTTTTGATGCATCCACCATATAGGACGGACCCGGCACCAAGCGATTACCATGTTTTTCTTGCATTGCAAAACTTACTTAGTGATAAAAAATTGGCATCAAGAGAAGATTGTGAAAATCGTTTACTAGAGTTTTTCGCCAATAGGGACCAAGCCTTCTATGAGAGAGGCATTATGAAGCTACCTTTAAAAAGGCAACAAATTATAGAACAAAACGGTGCATATTTCACCCAAATCAGACAATCCGAAACATGTTAAATAAAGTCTTGAAGTTCACGTAAAAATAATGGATTTCTTTTTCCCCAACCTAATATTTTTCGTTGGGAAAGAGCTCGTCATCGGCTGACGAAATTATGCAGATATTTGGTAACATAAGCGTTAAAAGTAGGCCAAAAATTGACGATGCGCATGCCGTGGAATCCAAGCATTTTTATGCCGTTGGATGAGTTTTCTGGATGAAATAGAGTGTGGTGAACGTTGGAAATTATCTCCAGCTACAAACTGAGCTATATTTTGTCTCGATTCTCCGCGAAATAAAGCCGAAAACTTAAAGCACGTTTCTGGCGTCAGAATTCATAATATCGATAATACAGAGGAAAAAATGTGATAAGTTTAGTCGCAGACTTAAGACCCGTCGGATCAAGACCAAGATGGATCTTAAGTCAGTGACTGAAGCCTGTGAACGGAAATTATACAGCAGTTACCGACCTGCTGACTCTGCAAAAATCACGCGACTACCATTGGCTCGTAAGCGGAGGAAAATAAAGTTGAAGAACGCGGAAAACGGTGGACGGAAAACGGTGGACGGAAAACGGTGGACGGAAAACCACCGTGGCGCACTGATAAATTACCAGTTCCGCGATAAGCAAGTATGCATCTATCTGCTGCTCGAAAAATCACCGATTCGCGAATCGAGGCAGGTGACTCACCGCGCATATAGGTACCAAGACGCCAATCACGTAAAGCATCTGACTGGTTACAGTCGACTCGCGAAACGGGTGATATAATGATTCATCATTGCAGAAGAATCCCCGCTTGAACGGCTTGCCATACAGGAAGAACATCAGCACCGCCGCGCCCACTGTAATCAAAAAAGATGGTCCAGCTTCTTAACTAGCTCCCAATTTTGTTGACTATATGTATTTAGTAATGTTATAATAAGTTTAGCACTTTGTATCTGCACAAGTTTTTTTTTTATATTGTTCAAGAGTAATTTTACTCCATTTTCTAATACATTAATATACTGTTATATTATTTCCAATCTAATGAACATATTAAGAAAGAAAATAAATCTCTATTTCACTCCAGTTTGTTGCAATTCGGGTAGAGCACTTTTATTTTGCACAAAGATCTGCTATTATTTTATTGGTCTCTTTAGCGCATTAATTCCTTCACCTCGAAGCCACGATTTGATAGTAAGTACGTGCCATATGTTTGGGTTCGTTATCGCGTTGAATGACAACTTCCTATGCGTATATTAGCAATTCTTGCAGACTTTCTGTCAAGTGCTTAGGATATTTGCACATATAGTCTTACACAGTCGTATTATAATTTATAATATAATCATTTGGTAATTATTTATATTAGGGGCTTCCTCACCGATTTTGACGACATTGAAATATGTTATCAATATGTCATCATATGTCGTCAATATGTCATCATTCTGAACAACTTTTTGCTATACATGTTCCCGCCGCTCAACTTTAGTTTCCGAGATATTCGCAAAAAAGTTTTAACATCTCAAAAAGTGATCGGAGTAGGTGTGTGTAGGACTGTGTAAAATAATATTTCAAATAGTTGACAGTAACTTATATTTTTATGATATTTTGTTGCCTGTAATGTTATTACGATATTGTAGTCTGTTTATCAACATGCTACATATTCGTAATTAAACTACAAATAATACTTTGCTAACTATTATAGCTTCTCATGTTAAAAATTATAATTTATAATATTAACTACTTGCTTAACTTATTTTCATTGTAAGGAAATATTTGAAATACAAAATAAAAATATTTCATTTTATCTATCTGGTTATCAAAATAAAAATATTTGATTTAAAGTAGTATCTTCTCTGAACCACATTAAATTATACTATATATCAAATTATTAATGATCGTTATCGTTGCAAAATATGATAGAAAACCTTGCATCCAATATTCTACATACAATTAATAAAATATAATACTAATGTACTACAAACTACATTATAAAATACTAGGAATATCAGGAATATCACATTTTAGGCATTTATGATAAATATGGATTGACTTATTTAAATTATTAGAAGAGGAAATGCATTTTCATTTAGCTTCTGTTTCCTACGATTAACTGTTTTTATCATTTCGCATAAAGATCCACAGTCTAGTCATAAATGCATAAAATCAGCATTGTAATAATAACACGTGTAACATTAATTGTAGTTTTATTATTGTAATATTTCTCGACCACGTCAAGACCATGCGTAAGTGTACAGTGTGTGAGATGGAACATAATCGTGTGCGTGCCTCGAGGCAAACGAAATTTGACACTAGGTTCACGGGGCCTGTCAAAATGACGGGATCTAATATTTATAATTTACAATTATTGACACTGTGAAGACGTATCCATGGGGAATTATTTAACAAAATTATTTTTTTGGGTATATATTATTTAAAAAATTGATACAAATGTGGATAGACACGTTCTTGTTATTTTTGTAAAATAATGTTAAGTAGTCAGTTTTAGTGCTTTGTAAATCTAGTGTTAAAGGGACATGACAATGTACTACAAACTACATTATAAAATACTAATGTAAGGTGTACTTACTTCTGAATTTTCTGTACCTCCGTCGGATCCACAGCACACAATTATTGACTCACGATTGAACAACAATCACTAAACAACACACACAACACACTTAACGAAATCGTGACGAGATGTTACTCCGACCACGAATAAAATAATACTGCGATTTTAACCGTTCCCCTCCCACGGACGTGTGATACGAAAACAGGGAATTCCAGGAAATAGGGTCGGCGCCCCGCCATAATTTTTTTTTCCTTGGTTTTGTATCTAGTGTTTATAGACCCTCAGCGCCTAACCTGCCTAGGACAACCTGACCGTACCACCTCCGTGGAGGGGATCATTGTTAAAATCGCAGTATTATTTTGTTCGTGGTCGGAGTCACACCTTCTCGTTCGTTGTCACGATTTTATAAAATGTGTTGTGTGTGTTGTTTAGTGATTGTTGTTCAATTATTCGGACCTATTCTCGTGAGTGAATAATTGTGTGCTGTGGATCCGACGGAGGTACAGAAGATTCAAAAGTAAGTACACTTTACATTAGTATTTTATAATGTAGGATTAGTATTCGTATGTGGAACATTGGATACAAGGTTTTCTATCATATTTTGCAACGTATATTAACGATCATTAATGATTTGGTATATAGTATAATTTAATGTGGTTTAGAGAAGATACTACTTTAAATCAAATATTTTTATTTTGATAACCAGATAGATAAAATGAAATATTTTTATTTTGTATTTCAAATATTTCCTTACAATGAAAATAAGTTGAGCAAGTAGTTAATATTATAAATTATAATTTTTAACATGAGAAGCTATAATAGTTAGCAAAGTATTGTTTGTAGTTTAATTACGAATATGTAACATGTTGATAAACAGACTACAATATCGTAATAACATTACAGGCAACACACGCATAAATATGTATGCATATGTGAAACACACCGTGTGCCATTTTGTTTACAATGGTTTTTCAACTTTGGCGTTTCCGTTCACATCGGTTTGCCATCACGCTATAATCCTTCGGCAGTAACGTCAATATTATTCAATGTCTTCATCCTATCTTTGTTTGCGCTACAAGATCAACTTCTCCTGCGTTTTACAAGTGTCGCAAGCGGCTTCCGGCCATCTTTAAATTTCGCGACGTTCTCTGCGCGCGTTTTTGTAACCCTACCACCGAACACTGCTATTTGTTTGTTAATGTTTCCCGCGTAACATCTGTTCCGAGTTCTTTTGCAATTTGTTTTACCGCTAATCGAACGCAATCATCTCAAATTAGTTTTGAATAAATATCGAGGCAAGTTTATGAGAAGTCAACTGGCCGAGCAGCTAACGTGCCATTAGATCGTCGGGGAAAGCATGAAATCTTGTTAATGAAAAGCAGAAGTAAAAAACCAAAGAAGTAAACAACCAAAAGATAATTACAAGCGTTCGCTGTCTCGTTCGCGATTTTCCTCTTTCTCGCATAAAAGGGGATCGAACACGCGAGTATGCCTACCCGGTGATTAGGCGTTCTTGCTTTTCACTTTAAGCGATATTTCACCCAAGAGTGTCCGTTAAACGTGTCGACGCGGGTATTTACAAAATCTACTATGCAGTTTGCGTAAGAGTCTAACGCGCTCGACTTAATGAGCGTGTAATAAATGTGTAATGGGGGGGGGGACACAAGAAACGCTTCCCAGCGATATTAATATTCGAAAGTTGCTTATCTAGTTTCATCTCACAGGTTGGATTACTTTGTCCGTTTGCTCTCCGTCGTTCGGAAATTATCGAGTTAACGCCACGCGCTTAAAACAAACCGTAGCAATCGGGAAAAGGGTGGGGGAAAAAGTCTCACGTGAAACGCATATAATAATGTTGTTCACGCGGTGACAAACTTGTACGCGCAACGAGCCCTACGAGAAAATAATTAGCAGCGTGTTCCCGTTGAGCCGCCCTCGGCAAGAGCATGGCAATTAGTAATTGCCGATTACCATAGTACATATTTCGTTGCAACGATTCCGCCGCGAGCCATGGACAGCTAACTTCGGAAATTGACCGGTGATGGATTATAATTGACAGATCGTGCACGGTTGTTTTATCGTAACGAGTTTTCGTAATTCCGGACGACGGCGGGCAACCACCATCACCGTAGACTACGGGCACTATAAAAGCCCATAGGGAAAACCTGGACCGTACCCATAAACATCCGCGAAATTACGGCGTTCGCGGCATGGAAATTCAGGATGCCGTGTACGCTACTACATATTTGAAAATCGCTCGACCGAGTCAACGATTAAGATAATTGCGACTTTGGTTTCACCGAAACAAGCCAACACGGACGAGAGACTGCACCGATTTCTGAGATCGCATGCGGCTCGTCGTTATTTATGCGGCTGTTGTTAGTTCTCCCCGGGGCTCTCCTTATTGTGACGGCTTCGAAAAAATCGATCTTTATCTTTTTGGCATTCTCTTTCTGCTACTTTATTTGTTCGGCAGAGATCGGGCTAAGGATAATTACGTTACGCAGAGGCGTGTAGTTAACGGTCCGACGATAAGGATTATTAAATTAATCTCGCCGCACGTGAAGAATTTGTAGCTGCTACCGATAAACGTTTACGACCATATATACTATATATATACACACTGTGTATATATACAGTGGCGTGCAAAAGTTCCCGGCCAGATGGTTTTTGCTATTTTTCTTCCAAAAAAAAAAGGCGTTAAGAAATTTTGATTAGAATCATATATAAGGGCATGTTACGTGAAAAAATACTATAGAAAAAATCAATGCTGCTGATTCTTCATACATGTTTATTTAAAGAATAAGTAAACTTGCGTGTTCAAAAGTTCCCGGCCAGTTTAAGCTGGGATTGTATTTAAGTCTGTAAAAGGTCAGTAAGTGTTTACATTCAAATAATATTACGTAGTTGGTAGTCTTAAGTTGGTAGTCAGTCGCTGAAATGTAAACATGGTTCGAAAGATATCTGTCGAAGTACGCAAAATTGTGATGGAATTGTCGTTAAGGGGAAAGTCATCTCGCGAAATTGCTTCAGTATTGTCTATCGGGAAAAGTACAGTGAAAGACACAATTAACAGATATCGTGCAGGACATGGCGTGAAAGATCGACCGCGGAGTGGAAGACCCCGAAAGACCACTAAAAGAATTGATAGAATTATAAAACGTAAATCAATTGCGGACCCAAAGAAGACAGCTAGCAATATTGCAACAGAACTACAACAGGAAAACGTTGCTAATATTAGTCGATGTACGGTAACAAGAAGATTACATGATGTAGGACTGTTTGGCAGAGTTAGTGTTAAAAAAACCACTAATTAATAAGAAAAATAAAATAGCCCGATTAAGGTTTGCCAAAAAATATTGTGACTGGACTGTTGAAAATTGGAAAGCTGTTCTTTTTTCGGATGAATCTAAATTTAATCTATTCGGCAGCGATGGAAGACAGTATGTACGACGTTCAGTTGGCACAAGAAATGATCCCAGATATCAAACACCAACTGTTAAACATGGTGGAGGGAGCATTATGGTATGGGGAGCTTTCTCCGCTCAAGGAATTGGTCCTCTTATAAAAATTGAGGGTATCATGACTGGTGTCACGTATAAAAATATTTTAGAAACTCATATGCTACCATATGGTGAAAAAGAAATGCCAGAAAATTCGTTTTTCCAACATGACAACGACCCCAAACATGCATCGAAAATCGTAAAAGGGTGGTTGTCTACAAATAAAGTACAAGTTTTAGACTGGCCTTCTCAATCTGCGGACTTAAATCCAATAGAGCATCTTTGGGGAGAGATGAAACGTCGAATAAAAAATCATAGAAGTTCCAATAAAACACAATTTTTTCAAAATTTAATAGAAGAGTGGAACAAAATTCCACACGACTACATTACTCGGTTAATTGAGTCCATGCCTCGTCGCTGTGCTGCTGTTATTGCTGCAAAAGGCATGGCTACGAAATATTAATTATAACATATTAAATAATGTACTGCAAAATTGTTACACAATGAAAAAAAAGCATAATGTTTCGTTAAACATACTGGCCGGGAACTTTTGAACACGCAAGTTTACTTATTCTTTAAATAAACAAGTAAGAAAAATAATTAGCGTTGATATTTTTTGTAATATTCTTTCATGTAATACGACCTTATTTATGATTCTAATAAAAATTTCTTAACGCTCTTTTTTTGGAAGAAAAATAGCAAAAACTATCTGGCCGGGAACTTTTGCACGCCACTGTATATATGCACTGGCTCACGAAAGTATTCGAACGCTCTTTAAATCAGTATAACTTTTTTTTAAATTGGATTAAACGATCTGACTTCTTTGAAGACTTAGAAGAGTTGGTTTTCCAAATGATGTGCAAAAAAGATTTTGAAAAAATTGCAATTGGTAAGAATTACATGAAAAAATAAAAGTGGCACTTTTCACAACTTTTTTGTTAGAACCTGTAGTGAAAATTTAAAATATGCGTTTTGTAGATATATGTTAGTTATATACATGTTGAAACTTTCATTGAAATCGATTAACATACACACGAGCTACAAGTAGTTAAAAGTGGTGAAAAGCGTAGATTTTAACGACTTTTGGTCAGTTTCTGCTTAAAATCCTCAGATTCTAACTTATTTTGATGCGTGCCATTTTTATCTGCATCAACCGATTTCGATGAAATTTTCAGTATGTTTATAATTAACATTGATCTACAAAACGCATATTTTAAATTTTCATTACAGGCTCAAATAAAAAAGTTTTGGAAAGTGCCTTTTTTCTTCGCTCTTATAATTCCTAGCAATTGCAATTTTTTCAAATTCTTTTTTGCACGTCATTCGGTAAACCATTTCTTCTAATTGCTCAAAAAATGTCAGGTCGTTTGATCCAATTTATAATACCTGTTAAAAAAATGGAAAGAACTTTCCGGACAACCTAATACATATGGGATACGTATAGCAGAAAGAAATTAACCAGTTAACTGTGAAGCTCAATTTCAGAAATCACCCACGGCGCGGAATTAAAATCATGCAATGCGGAATATACACGAAAAAAAAATCAAAAATCGTGTCATTTTTATCTGCGTCAACCGATATCGATGAAATTTTCAGTATGTTTATAATTAACATAGATCTACAAAACGAATATTTTAAATTTTCATTACAGGCTCAAATAAAAAAGTTTTGGTAAAATGCCTTTTTTCTTTGCTCTTATAATTCCGAGCTTGAATTGAAATTTTTTTTTAATCATTTTTGCACATCATTTGGTAAGCCAATTCTTCGAATTGTTCAAAGAAGTCAGGTCGTTTGGTCCAATTAAAAAAAGTTATACTGTTTTAAAGGGCGTTCGAACACTTTCGTGAGCCAGTGTATGTATCGATAAAACCGTTTGATTTAAGAATTAAATTTTTCATTTACAACGTTTCAAATCTTCGGACGGCAAGTGGCATTCTTGGAATGATTATTATCACTCCGCGAACTGCCAGAAATGTCCCGATTGGAAGTTAATGTGACGCTGACTCATAGTCGGAGGCGTGACAACAACGGAAACGCAAGGTGTTATGTAAGAATTTACAAAGCAGGTAGAAAAGATAAACTATAATGGCTTAAAAGTAGCAACGTGTCACGCGCCTAGTAACCAATGCGATGCCGATCGGTGGCTCGTTTTACAATGAAACCTGAACATGCACACGAATTAGTTATCATAATAGGTTCGCAACCGAGACGTGTTTATGTGAAAGATTATGTTCCCTGTCAGAGTTTTCCGGTTACAACAAATACACCTAAGTCGGTATTGGAACTATTGTGTGTTTCGAAATGGAAACAAGAAAGTAAGATTAGCCGGAGAAATGTGATTTGTAATTGAACATGCGAGCAAATTATTGATCTGCTACTACCAAAATATAAATATTCCATTTATACAAAATAAGTACGGTGACTCCAACTAATATTCGTATACTCTTAAAAATCGCATAACTATGTCAATATTGGACTATACTACTTGAATTTTTTTGAGAAGTTAGAACAATTGGATCGTTACATAACGTGAACAAATTTTTTTACAAAAATTGCAATTGGTCGAAATTGCAGAGAAAAAACTAAAAGTTGTATTTTGCAACTTTTTTATGTGGACTTACATGGAAAATTTAGGAAGAACGATTTGTAGATCTGAATCAATTATACATATTCTGAGAATTTCATCAAAATCGGTCAACGTTGCAATGAGCAATGTTGATGTTAGAAAATGCATAAGGGCGAAATTCCCTGTCAAGGCCAAAATTGTGCGACTTTCGCCCTTAAGTTTTTATCGTTAAACGTTTGTAGCTCAGTGCAACGTTGACCGATTTAGATGAAGTATTCAGAATATGTATAATTGATACAGATGTACAAAACGTACTATTTAAATTTTTAGTGTAAGCCCGCATTAAAAAGTTGTAAAATACAACTTTTAGTACTTTCTCTGTAATTTCGACCAATTGCAATTTTAATCAAACATTTTTCTCACGTTATGTAACGCTCCCAATTGTTCTAATTACTCAAAAAAATTCAAATAGTATGGTCCAATATTGACAAAGTTATGCGATTTTTACGAGTGTCCAAATATTAGTAGGAGTCACTGCAGCTGGAATATACAATTCATTTGATTTTTATATATTACATTGTAGTTGTCGCACAATGCGTTTATTTTCTATTATTATTCAGAATAAACACCTTAGTCCTTTCTCTGCAATTTCGACCAATTGCAAATTTAATCATACATTTTTCTCACGTTATGTAACGCTCCAATTGTTCTAATTTCTCAAAAAAAAAAAAAAATTCAAGTAGTATAGTCCAACATTGACAAAGTTATGCGATTTTTAAGAGTGTACGAATATTAGTTGGAGTCACTGCCCTAGTAGCACAAAATATTGTATACACATTCATATAGTATTAAAAAGAGATTCAATCTTTTTTTAATATTCAAATATACATACAATATTTATTTTATATTAAGTAACAAATATTTCTTTTTAAATATTCAGAAAATATCTATTTCATGTTACGAGAAAAATATTTTTTTCTAAATATTAAATGAATCTTTATTTCATATTAGAAGTAGAATATTTTTTCCTAATATACATATAATATTTATTCAATATCATGAAAAAAATATTTTTCCCGTAATATATTCCCTCAAGAAGCAGTGCGCAGAAAGTAATACATATTCATAGTTTCTAATTTTTGTTATAACTTTTTCTTAAATTTGAAAATTTTATTGAATGTTATTTAACACTGGAACTACCGGATGGGTCAAAATGACTTCCTCCTAATTTTTTCTTTTAGAGATAGTGAAATTATAAATATGTTTCCATGAGAAAATTGTTTAATAAACTTCTCTATCGAAGTAGATATTTAAACAAAACTAATACGAAATCTAAACAAATCTTATTTTGTTGTTATTATAAGGCAATGTATGCCAGTTGCATTTAGTGCTTGGTCATTCTAGTGTTAAATATTGAATTTATATTTTTCAAATATTGAATTCACATTTTTTAAATATTTACTTTATATTTTTTAAATATCTAGTTTATATCTTCTGAATATTTAGCTTATACTTTTTAAACATTCAATTTATATTTCTTGTACATGTATACAATATTCAGATCCAATATTTTTCTCATATGAAAAAATGTGGCATAACAAATATTTTTCCAATATTTGAAAAAAATATCTATCTAATATTATTGTGCTACTAGGGTGTAATTACTTTCTGTTCTCCTTTTCGGTTCAAATTTTCTTTCTTGTTCCACGCGTCGGTTGTCCGCAACCGGTAAACACTTAATCGGGATTCCATTGTATTATTTAAGAGAAACCGTTGAGAACACCGTTGAAAGACAATTTATATTTTCAGCGAACGCCTCCTCGAAATACTTCTGAAAGGTACTGTAGCCTCTCGAAGCGGTTCCCGCTTCGCGATTATTCAGAGGTAATCGCACCAAGAATTTATGGTCGTGCGAGCCGAGAACATTTCGGAATATGCAACGCGTCGTTCCCAAGGCTATTTCCAAGAAGATAGCGTTTACTATTCCATTCAATGTATCGCGAAATAGAGGGATTGTGCTTCGGCGATGTCCGGAAAACCGGCGAACGAACGTACCGTGGAAATAACGAGTACACCGGTTTTTATTCCGAGTAATTAAAGCACCAACAAAAACAGAACTTGTTAGAACTCGAAATTATCGTCGCAAGATTTGACCTTAGGACAATCGCCGAGCTTTTCCACACCGCTACGGGTCACGAATGACTCCGGCATAGCGTACGGAGGGTGAAATCATCACATCTATCGAATGGTTCCTATTAGTTTGAAGGCAAACAAAAATTTCATGCTAAACCATATGAAATTATCAAAAATTGGTGTGCTTCAATGTTTCACATTGGTTTTTATTTTTTGAGTATCTGTGGATTTTAGCGAATATTGAAATGCCATTAAAAATTAAAAATACAATACATACACTGGCTCACGAAAGTGTTCGAACGCCCTTTAAAACAGCATAACTTTTTTAAATTGGACCAACGACCTGACTTCTTTGAGCAATTAGAAAAATTGGCTTACCAAATGACGTACAAACATGATTTAAAAAAAAAATTTCAATTCAAGCTCGGAATTATAAGAGCAAATAAAAAAGGCATTTTCCAAAACTTTTTTAAAACGTGTTAGACACGTACTGAAAATTTCATCGAAATCGGTTGATGCAGATAAAAATGACACGATTTTTGATTTTTTTTTCGTGTATATTCCGCATTGCATGATTTTAATTCCGCGCCGTGGGTGATTTCTGAAATTGAGCTCTACAGTTAACTGGGTTAATTTCTTTCTTCTATACGTATCCCATATGTATTAGGTTGTCCGGAAAGTTCTTTCCATTTTTTTAACAGGTATTATAAATTGGATCAAACGACCTGACATTTTTTCAGCAATTAGAAGAATTGGTTTACCGAATGACGTGCAAAAAAGAATTTGAAAAAATTGCAATTGCTAGGAATTATAAGAGCGAATAAAAAAGGCACTTTCCAAAACTTTTTTATTTGAGCCTGTAATGAAAATTTAAAATATGCGTTTTGTAGATCTATGTTAATTATAAACACACTGAAAATTTCATCGAAATCGGTTGATGCAGATAAAAATGGCACGCATCAAAATATGTTAGAATCTGAGGATTTTAAGCAGAAACTGACCAAAAGTCGTTAAAATCTATGCTTTTCACCACTTTTAACTACTTGTAGCTCGTGTGTATATTAATCGATTTCAATGAAATTTTCAGCATGTATGTAACTAATGTATATCTACAAAACGCATATTTTAAATTTTCACTACAGGTTCAAATAAAAAAGTTGTGAAAAGTGCCATTTTTATTTTCTTATGTAATTCTTACCAATTGCAATTTTTTCAAAATCTTTTTTCCACGTTATTTGGAAAAACAATTCTTCTAACTCCTCAAAAAAGTCAGGTCGTTTGATCCAATTTAAAAAAAAAAGTTATACTGATTTAAAGGGCGTTCGAATACATTCGTGAGCCTGTGTATGTACATGCAGGGTGTACCAGAAAAAGAGAGAGAGAGAGAGAGAGAGAGAGAGAGAGTATTTGCAAAATGATGTGAACGCTGTAAAATGTTGTAGTCGAAATCGCGCAGATTTATTTTCGCATTTCTCATAACGCGTGGGCGGACGTTGTAATGTTGGAGAACGGTTCATTTCCGATTCGAAGTTCCAACGGTCCTCCTTGAGAACTCACCTCCGCCGTAACTTCTCAGCTATGCATAATAACAAGAAGTTATTATAACTCAGAGTTTATCGAGTTATAATAACTTCGTTAACTACGTTAACACAATCGCAAACCGAACAAAACGACAACACACAAGTACAAAGTCTTTACCTACGACAATAATTACTTTTTATTCGAAACTGTTTCTAAAGTATAATTCTTGGGCAATTTGCGACAAGAAATCCACTACTGGATCCACCGGGAAAACCTGCTCGACCGCGAACCGAACATATATACGTTGAACTAATTGTCAGTGTAACAGTCGCGGAACGTTCGCGGACGGTTACATCGGAATTCATCTGAGCATAATAGACGCCTCGTTCATCGATGAGGACAAGCGTTAATGATATAATTGGCGCATGTTATCGTGTGTTTTCTGTCGTTCGCGCAATTGGGTTTCGCGTTTATCTGAGGCAGCGTGTAATGTCGTAACATCCGTTCCGGATAAGATCAATGTATTTACAAACTGACCGGCGCGCCGCGGCGATTAGGAAAACCTGCTCGCGTCTTTCTATTAGTTTTCGTTTTTTTGTGTATACATATATATAGGGTGGTCCACCTAAGTAAGGCCACCTAAATATCTCCTCTAATTGCGGGGGTACAAAACTATTTGAATGGTGTGAAAAAACCTATTTAAAACACTATTCTAATCTAAAGCACTATTTGAATGGTTTGAAAAAAGGATTCCATTATAAAAAATGACAGAATAATAACAGCTTGTGCTGCAATTGATCTCACAACATTTGAAAGGGCTAGAGAGTCTCTTATTCTAAGTTTAAAAAAAAAAAATATATATATATATACAGGGTGGTCCACCTAAGTAAGGCCACCTAAATATCTCCTCTAATTGCGGGGGTACAAAACTATTTGAATGGTTTGAAAAAACCTATTTAAAACACTATTCTAATCTAAAACACTATTTGAATGGTTTGAAAAAAGGATTCCATTATAAAAAATGACAGAATAATAACAGCTTGTGCTGCAATTGATCTCACAACATTTGAAAGGGCTAGAGAGTCTCTTATTCTAAGTTTCAAAAAAAAATATATATATATACATACAGGGTGGTCCACCTAAGTAAGGCCACCTAAATATCTCCTCTAATTGCGGGGGTACAAAATTATTTGAATGGTGTGAAAAAACCTATTTAAAACACTATTCTAATCTAAAACACTATTTGAATGGTTTGAAAAAAGGATTCCATTATAAAAAATGACAGAATAATAACAGCTTGTGCTGCAATTAATCTCACAACATTTGAAAGGGCTAGAGAGTCTCTTATTCCAAGTTTCAAAAAATGTATCGATATGGAGGGGCATCATTTCGAGCATCTATTACAATGACAGTTTGAAAAATAGGTTCGTGAAAAAGTATTATAAATTTCATAATGGGGTTACGTAATAGTGAACATGTTTATTTACTCTTACAGATTCCCGAACGACGTCTTCGTCTCTAAAGTCTCGATAGACAATTTTTCGTTTCCATTTAATTTTTCAACTCAAAGGTCATTTCAAGGTCATGTAATGTACATATAACTGAACGTATTTTAACATCAGCTACACGATGCAATAAAAATAATTATACAATTATACACAAAAAAAACATCGATAACATTGTAAACTCCGAAAAAAATTATCCTAGAAAAAAAACATTTTTTGCAAATAGAATGGTTTTTTCAAGCCATTCAAATAGCATACAAAATATTTTTTGTACCCCCACGATTAGAGAAGATATTTAGGTGGCCTTACTTAGGTGGACCACCCTGTATGTATATACTGTGACTCGCAATAATATTCGGACGCTTTTAAAAATCGTATAACTTGGCCTTGTCAGGGAATTTCCTGACATTGCAACGTTGACCGATTTTGATGAAATTCTCAGAATATGTATAATTCGTACAGATGTACAAAACGTACTTTTTAAATTTTTAATATAAGCCCGCATAAAAAAGTTGCAAAATACAACTTTTATTATTTTCTCTGTGATTTCGACCAATTGCAATTTTTGTAAAAAATTCCTTTCATTTTATATGGCAAATCAATTGTGCTAACTTTAAAAAAAAAATCCAAGTCGCACGGTTCAATATTTACAAAGTTACACGATTTTTAAAAGCGTCCGAATATTATTGCGAGTCACTGTATATAACATCGATGTTGGAACTTGTTCTAAACTTGGCGGTCGAAATGGAATCATTGAACTATTGCTGTTACTTACAGACTCGCGTGTGCACCGTACATAAACGCGGAATAGAATGAGAAAGAGGAAAAAGAGAGAGAGAGAGAGACGGTTTTTCGTCGAGTCTGTTTTCATTTCGAGTTAATTTTACAACTTTCACTTCTCGAGCCGATGATGTTGTTGGGATGCCGTTTACGCTCCGCGAGATCCGGAGAGAAAACACGCGATCGTGATGAGATAGTCGTTCGAAATTGTCATCGACTGTTTCATAAATGAGAGTGCAGAGTACCTTGGAAATAGAAGGACAGAAGTTGCAGAATTTCACTTCTCCGGAGAACGCGTGTCCGGGATACTTTCGAATGGTTATTTGAATTCTAAACGGTTTTTTGTTTTGTCGTTACGAACACGTACACGTAGGCAAGAGTTTGTAAAAACATACGACTTCGTCTGAATAAAATAAACATAAAAGTGAGAAGATCGGAAGATTTTACGAAACCTTTTGAGAAAAGAGAAACTCGCAAACTTTTTCTTATACATAAATAAAAATGACAGAATTATATTGGAGACGTTTAAAAATCAATTGGACGCACTTAAATGATTGACAATGAATTTCACCGTGGACTGCTGTCGTAACTGTATTTCTATTCGACACTAAGACATAATCTAATTCGAAGAATGCTACTTTGCATACAACAGAATGGTCGACAAGCTAATAAACAATAAGCAATAAGCATGGTTAAAGTTGCATACATACATACAATGTTCTCTTTCTTATCATTATGCATTGCATCACTTATCAATTATTGTTTCACGTCTTCAGAACCCGTTAATAGGTAAGTGTATGCTGGCAGCAAACAAATCTTGACGTTTTATCGTCTACAGATATAATCATAGTGACAGTCTCTAGTAAACTCTGTAACGCCGACCATAAGGTACAGTGACGATAGTAATATCGCGTGAGCTCACGTGCTATCACGTTACTAACAATAATAATAACAAGAACATACGTAAGTAACACCATATTACTATCACGTCGCGTGCAAAACAAGTGAAAACAGGTATACGATAAGGTGCGTGCATATAAATAATAACTCGCATTCTAATTATTAGAATCGTTCTCTTGTTAGAATAGTGCTAAGCGACTATGTGTTTCTGTGCGAATAATTCCTTGTGGAAAGTGAATAAGATTCTTCGTAACGTGTATCAGCGATCTAATATAAAAACCAGCATTCGTTACGTAGTAATGATAATAATGATTCGCTCTCGCTTGGAAACTATAATAGACGGTCTAGAAAACTGAGCAGCTTGATAAGGCAAGAGTGTGTGTGAATACAGATTTTCTGCACGCCTACCCGAGGCTCCGATAACGAGTAATACCTTAATAATCGACTCATAAATTAATCACTATCCGTTTTCGTTGCCATTATTTATACCGTTGATTCGTTACGTCTATAAAACCATACAGTGGCTGATAAAAATATTAAATTTACTTCGATGTACACAGACGTCTTATTTTGTATTAATTTCCCCAAAATATGTACATATGCTTTGCGGGGCTTGAAAAATATCGTAAAATCGGTTCCCGGTTCATAAAAATCTTAACACCAGATTTACCAGACCAGTCAAAATGACTGGTTTTGCAATTTCAATTCAAAATTCCTGCTGCATACATTTTCTTTCCGAAATGATATCATGACTTTTGTAGCCATAACTAAAGAATCAGTTTTATGAACTTTATATTATTTTATATGTATTCGTAAAAAATATATTTTCTGTTATTGACACTTATACCAGTACCAGTAAAAATGACTGGTGCATGTTTCTATGTGATGAAATGATATTGGGACAGCTACAACAATTGATAAGTACTGCAACGTTTTTTCGGGACAGAATATATGATTCCGAGAAAATCATGATTCTGATGCAGTACGCTAGCGGCCCTTGGAATTGTATATTTACTCAAGGTTTTGTGTCGCACGTAACCCCAGTAGCACAAAAATATTAGATAGATATTTTTTTCAAATATTGGAAAAATATTTTTTAAGCCACATTTTTTCATATGAGAAAAATATTGGATCTGAATATTGTATACATGTACAAGAAATATAAATTGAATGTTTAAAAAATATAAGCTAAATATTCAGAGGATATAAACTAGATATTTAAAAAATATAAAGTAAATATTTAACCCTTTGCACTCGGCGCTATTTTTTCATTCTAAAATTAAATTTTTCTTCCGTCTTAGAATATTTTTATTTATTCATACGAAACTGATCCCATGTCCACATATAATATTTAAATGTTTAGTAGTCTATTAAATACAAATTTTCTAATGTAACAAATATTTTGTAATATTTTTTGTAATTTCTTTGAAATAATGCCATAACAATTTCTAGTGGTGCTTCAGAGTCACCACTCGAATGCTAAGGGTTAAAAAATTTGAATTCAATATTTGAAAAATATAAATTCAATATTTAAGAAACATTCAATAAAATTTTCAAATTTAAGAAAATATTATAACAAAAATTAGAAACTATGAATATGTATTACTTTCTGCGCACTGTTTGTTGAGGGAATATTTTCTGTATTATCTGTATTAGAAAAAAATATTCTACTTCCAATATGAAATAAGGATTCATTTAATATTTAGAAAAAAATATTTTTCTCGTAACATGAAATAGATATTTCCTGAATATTTAAAAAGAAATACTTATTACCTAATATAAAATAAATATTCGATGTATATTTGAATATTAAAAAAGGATTGTATCTCTTTTTAATATTATATGAATGTGTATACAATATTTTGTGCTACTAGGGAAGGTTCTCCTTGGGTCCCGGACACTTGGCTATCTGTAAGTGCGAACTCGATACTCGAGGTTGTGATCGATGAACTACAAACAATTAAGCTTTTGGTTAATTGAAAATGCCTATAAATCTATTTTTGTATTACAATTATTATTCAACTTTTTTTTTGTCATTTTTTTAAAGTAAATAAAGACTGGAAACACCACTAAGCACTTTTTCTATAGACCAGTCATTCTGACTGGTTCGGTAGAAATACATATACTTAAATAGCCGGTAAATCTAGTGTTAAAGAAAAGCCAAACAGACACTACCCCGCGGTAGTGGGGATAATTCCGCGACATTTATCATCCAGGCCTTGGCGACATATATAGAGAAATCACAGTGTATTGCTACCTTCTGGCGATAAGGCATGTGGACGGTTTCTAAAGTTTTCCTTTGCGATCGCTGCATCAATATTGACTGCGAAACACAGGGAAAATTAGTAACCAGCACGCCAAGACTTACATATCGTCGCGGTTAGGAAACCACACGGCGGACCTACACGCCAGTATGTTTTATAGGTTATTGGGTTCACCTTGAACCGACCTATCGGATGAATTGACAAGAGATATAATTCCAGTTAACCTTCGAATCTTTCGGATCGATAACATTCAAAATAATTTATTTCCAGCAGAACTACACTACCACTAACACTACCACCGCGCAAAAGTACGTGCATTGAGATCGAAGACCACCTCGGGCCGTTCCCTCTCTCTCTCTTTCTCGTTAGCTGAATCACGCTCTGTATGGTCCAAACTTTAGATCATGTGTTCGCAAGTTCAATGAAAAAGAGAATTCATAGAATTTCCGCGAAACTCACGGACAAGTTCATAGTTATTTTCAGAGATGCGAGTATCTCTGATGTCAGTCGGTATAACTTGAAACTTCTAAAAAAAGAATGACTTCGATACTTCGCTAGTTACAGTGAGTAACGAAAGTATTCGAACGCCCTTTAAATCAGTATAACTTTTTTTTTTAAGTGAATCAAACGACCTGACTTTTTTGAGGAGTTAGAAGAATTGATTTTGAAAAAATTACAATTGGTAAGAATTACATGAGAAAATAAAAATGGCACTTTTCACAACTTTTTTATTTGAGCCTGTAAGGAAAATTTAAAATATGCGTTTTGTAGATCTCTGTTAGTTATACACGTACTGAAAATTTCATCGAAATCGGTCAACGTTGCAGTAAACTACAAACATTTCAAAATGAGAGTTTAAGGGTGAAAGTCGCAGATTTTTGATCTTGCCAGGGAATTTCGCCCTTATGTAATCATCTTTAAACGTTTGTATCTCATGACAACGTTAACCGATTTCAATGAAATTTTCAGTATGTATATAACTAACATATATCTACGAAACGCATATTTTAAATTTTCACTACAGGTTCAAATAAAAAAGTTGTGAAAAGTGCCATTTTTATTTTCTCATGTAATTCTTACCAATTGCAATTTTTTCAAAATCTTTTTTACACATCATTTGGAAAACCAATTCTTCTAACTCCTCAAAAAAGTCAGGTCGTTTGATTCACTTAAAAAAAAAGTTATACTGATTTAAAGGGCGTTCGAATACTTTCGTTACTCACTGTACGTAGACTTCAACGTAGACTTCGCGTAACTACTTAGTTACGGTAAGTAAAAGCTCATCGACCGTAATAGTGTTTAGAATGCCGTGCCTCCGCGCCGGTGAGACACGACATACATATATACACGGGCAGCGATGACGACGGCACGTGCGAGCATCGTCCAGGTGTGACTGTAGTCTGCGATCAACGCGCTCCTTTGCTTACGATTAGTCATCCGACCCGCAGAAATTCGTGGCGATGACGAAACTCCTGCCACCGCGCCGTGTCGAGAAAGAGAAACGGTTATGCCACGCTATAGTGTCCAAATGGATGTCAAAGCCGATCTAAACCCGTCCTGAATTGCTTAGCCGCAAAGCCGTTCAGCGTCTGCCCGTACGGGCAGCGATTTCCTTGCCCCGAAACATACACAGAACGGTGCGGCGGGCACGAAGCCACGCCCCTTCGCGTAAGGCTGCATGCGTTTGTCACAGTCACGTGGCCAACTACGGCCTACCCCCACTCCGCTAAGTCACTTGCCCGTACCTTTGCCCGCGGGCATCGGCAAGTGCCCTTGCCCGGTAATGAGCATGTTGAGCAGCTCTGCGGTCTAACCTCTAGGTAAATACAGTCGCCGCGGAAAGTATGTTGACATGTCTCAAAAATGCATATTTTCTATTTTAAATCAATAATTTAAGAATTAATCGAAAATATATATTATGTATATTATTGAATATAGTACGAACTAGTATGTGTAGCACCATAGATGACATAAAGGTTATAATAATGACAGAAAAAATGAAATAACTTTTTTATCGATTGCGGAATGTATGTTGACAGCATTGAAAGTTCGTAATTAAGTGTATTCTTAACAATAAAACGACATAATTAATATGAAGTTTGATACCCTTTGTTTCTTATGACCTCCTCAAGTCTTCGAGGCATACTTTCAAACAATTTATTTATAATATTTTCGTCAATACTATTCCAAGCACTCGGTAATGCTTGTTTAAAAACTGATTTATTATTCCGAAATTTCTCACTTACACTTCGATCTAAGTGATCCCACAGGTGTTCAATTAAATTCAAATCGGGACTTTGAGGAGGCCATGGTAACAATTGAATATCATTTTCATTGAAATATTTCGTCGCTAGTTTGCATTTATGTTTGGGATCGTTGTCTTGCTGGAAGATATAATCACCGTGGATGTTAATTTTTATTGTTGAATCTTGTAAATTCTGTTGCAAAATATTTACATACCCTGCTCCTGTTAATATCCCGTCTATAAAATGTAAATTCCCAACACCATTTGCAGAAAAACAACCCCAAACGCATACTGATCCTCCACCGTGCTTTACTGTAGGCGTTATCACCGTTGATTTAAAGCATTCACCTTGCTTTCTCCATACATATTTTCTTCTATTACAACATCGAAGTTCAAACTTCGATTCGTCGCTAAATATAACCTTCTTCCAGAAATCTGGTAATTTGTTTTTAAACTGTTTCGCGAACGCCAAACGTTTTTTAGGCACTATAAAGCAATGTTTATAATTTAACGTGATATTATACGTAGGACTTTGTTCAACATTGAGAAATCAGCAAATAAATCATTAATTAACACTTATTGTATAAACATATTATAACAAAATACCCTCAAAATTGCGTGTCAACTTACTGTCCGCGTGAGCCTTTTATGCAAACTTAAAACTGTACGTTTGTTATTTACAGTTTCCTGAACTAAACTAAACAGTAAGCTAGTAGAAGTAAACAATAAGTGATACATAAGGTCAGAGCCTGGAAAAAAATGTAAATACTTGGTCTATCATCAGAAATACATACTTCTGAAACGTGTCAACATACATTCCGCGGCGACTGTACATCCGTGTAATTGTATAAATATTAAGGGTACCCATAAGCAATCAATTATTTGCAAAAAATTTGTTTTCCCTTTAGTTCTGTACCGATCGTTGAAGAGCAAAAGCAGCCTGTGTTCGAAATATTGTAAAAAGTATAATTTTGTTTTACAACCCTGTAATAAAATGGCGGCGTCCCTACCTTCCGAGGATCGTAATTGCATACTTTTTCATTTCCATGCGGGATTTAATGCAACGGTAACAACAAAGAACGCGGTGTAATTACATTACGAAGTTCACCGGCTGGGATACTGTTACAGTAAATTGTTTACCCCTTTGTATCGATTACATTATTTATGGCGGAACGAACAACTGAATGCCTATTGTGTAGTAGCACATGCTTACAAATAGTACTTTCCCTTCCGTTATTGGAATTTACTTTACGTCCCGTAAATACCATAGGCCATAGGTGGTCATATAAAAGTTCGTAGCGTTTTGAAGTTAAAATTCAAAGATAAAATTAACATATTTATCCACAGGTTTATTCGATAACATATTTTTCATTTTGTTCTATTACTTTATACCATCTTTGAGGTAACTTATTCGTAGACTGCGGATCTTCCCAGATAGCACCCGACGTCTTAAAGACGTCTGTTTTACGTCCATTTTTGGTCTGAACGTCTTACGTCCTGAAAAGACGTCTTTAAGACGTCTCTGTGCTATCTGGGTTTATGCAAAATAAAAAATATTTTCATTGATTGGAAGACACAGGAGCGAAATAAAAATTTCTTTCTTTCTTTAATTACTCTATTAAGGTAAAACCAATACGCTGGTGCCGTTGAATCTTTGTAATATGTCCACTGCTTTAAATTGTGCTTACCCATTTTTGTCATAAATTCATAAAATCCGCAGTCTACTTATTAATCATATTAAATGATCGCGATCGCAGTCGGCCTGCAGTTTGATTGATTGATCGTGTCAAAGCGGCTTTGGTATCGGCTCGAAAGCGGTGTCACAATCAGCTAATCCGCACTCGCCACTTCTTGAATGGCTTCGATCGTCCCGATTGTTATGGGGAGGGTTATACGCGTATGGTTTCACGGTCACGGTCACAGGTTCCGACGAAATTGACTGTAATATACCCTCCAACGAGTTGGACCTGTTTGTGCCGCTTTAACGAACTTTGAAAGGGTCCAGTTATTAGACAGAGTCGTGAAAGGACACAATTCCACCGACACCAGTTGCCTTTTGAATCGTCGCGCCGCGTCGGATAAATGCACCGCCAACAATAGCGTTCGACACGTCAAAAGATACAATATACTATGTGCATATCTACGCGGGGCACTTGGGATTCACACTTGAAAAGTGGGGCATCGTTAAGAAGATCATTTTTTGGGGCTGCTTCCCGCGTAGCAGCAGTGAAAACTGAAAGCAAACGATTTTTCAGAATTTTTTTCAGAATAACTATTCGACATACAGTGACACGCAATAATATTCGGACGCTTTTAAAAATCGTATAACTTTGTTAATAAGCCGGCGAGTGGTGGCTCGCCGGTGGTGTTGTGGGAATGGTTATCGTTGAGGTTAAGTGACGTTGGTTGGAGCTCATGGAAAGATGGGTGACCACCGCGCATATATATATAGGTGTGAACCTATAGAGGATTGTAACCCTCTGAGGGGAACAATAATAAAGAATAATAAAAAAATAACTTTGTTAATATTGAACCATACGACTTGAAGAGACTTGAAGAGAACCATACTATTGAAGATACTAAAAGTTGTATTTTTCAACTTTTTTATGCGTGCTTACATTGAAAATTTCGAAAGTACGATTTGTAAATCTGTATGAATTATACATATTCTGAGAATTTCATCAAAATCGATCAACGTTGCAATGAGCTGCAGATGTTCCAAAATGATCACATAAATTCCCTGACAAGGCCAAAATTTTCTGCGACTTTCGCCCTTAAGTTTTCATCGTTAAACGCTTGTAACTCAGTGCAACGTTGACCGATTTAGATGAAATATTCAGAATATGTATAATTGATACAGATGTACAAAACGTACTTTTTAAATTTTTAATATAAGCACGCATAAAAAAGTTGAAAAATACAACTTTTAGTATTTTCTCTGCAATTTCGACCAATTGCAATTTTTGTAAAAAATTCTTTTCATTTTATATGCCAAATCAATTGTGCTCACTTAAAAAAAAATCCAAGTCGTATGGTTCAATATTAACAAAGTTATACGATTTTTAAAAGCGTCCGAATATTATTGCGAGTCACTGTATGTAGACTGCAGATCTTTATGCAAAATAATATTTTTTTACCTGAATTGCAACGAAGTGAGGTGAAATAGACATTTATTTTCCTTCTTATTACGTTTAGCAGATAGAAAATAATATGATAGTATGTTTAAATTTTTCTAATATTTTGCTACTTAAACTTGCACCTACTAATTTTTTTCATAAATGCATAAAATCCGTAGTCTAGACATATGGGACTAGACCTGAGGATCCCAAAGGTTTACCTAGGTGGGCGAAATTGTAAATACCAAATATTTGGCGGGCAAAAAAAAAGGTAAAACTTATCGTCCTTAATTTATGGCTATAATTACTTTTTATTAGAAACTGTTTAGCAGCACACTTCAAAAATATCATTCGAGGGCCGCATTTCTAGGATTGGCGGGCCAATAAATAAGTATAAACACACGATACGTAAGTAAATACGTCATATGTATCGAATCATGCGTTTCCTGGCGCACCTCTTGCTAGCGTAAATATCGATGTGACGCCAGCAAACAATTTTTCGAAATAAGCCGCGTATTGGTATGAACTCAGGTTTAGGTTCTCAAACAACAAGTTTATCAAATAAAATGATTGAAATATAGCTGCCGTTTATAATTTTCGTTCATAAAAAGTTATTGGCCGTCATTTGTCTCGCTGTCTTTCCTTATCAGATCGGTAATACTAAATAAATTCCTCTTTAATTGAAGCAATCAAAGGTAAGCCGATCAAAAAACACGCGTTTATTAGAGAACTTTAATTACAGCTTCGTAATACCACGTAATTACATAGTTATATTTTGCCTCGGAGTGCAGCCACTGTCATAATATTTTATCAATGATGTTCAACTTATCGATATTTACAAACTAAGTGGCGTAATAAACGCATAAACGTGCGAGTACAATCAATGATTTATTATCTATTGTTTTAATTAGTCATGCTGAATCACAGGTACTTACTCGTCTCGCTTTTAACCAATCGAGATCAGACGGTACATAACTTTTTATCTACGATTAATCGCGTATTCCGTACGTCTGTAATTATAACTGTATTATATTTTGCATTCAAGTCTAAAGGCGACCGCGACAGTGTAGATGTTAATTAATGACACCTACGCTAATTCGACGCTCAGCATTCTGCTGTCGTCATTTGACAAACGCGCTTTACGTATATCTACCTGCATGTACGCGATATGTAGGTAAATTCGCGATTAGTCATCGCATTAATCATTTGCATCCAAAGCAAGCACAGTGTAATACTACTTTAATTACCAGATCTGTATATTCTATGCATGTATGTCCAATCAAAAAGGGACATTTCAGAAATAAATCATGCGAACCAAGTTAGAAAATACATACATTAAATTGAAGAAAGCTTGGTAGCAGTACATACGTACATTCATTAGATTTTTAAATCTAAAACCTCTAAACATATTATTAACGCTTAACGGTCCGGAAGTATTTCCAGTTTACTTCCCACCAGGTCCAAGCTATTTTTCATACAAAGAGAAACTGTGGACCCAACATTTGTATATCAAGTATAGAAAGGAAAATATTTATATTATAAATTTAAATTATTAATTAATTTGATTTTTGCCGCCATATACGCGGTATTGGACCCAGTAAGTAAAAGCTCCATGCCGCTTATATGGCGGCATTGGTCCGTTAAGGGTTAACAGATTATGGAATTATAGCTAGAAATAGAGTTTCTAATAGTTAGAAATTGGCAGGCATGATCGAAGTTGTAACATTGTAGCCGATCGAAAAGAGGAAAAAATAAAGATCGATCGGTACCTCTACCTGGCAGGAAAGCCGCGACGACATGTGTATTCGCGATAAACAGGTCTCCGGGCGATAAGGCGAGAAAAAAAAAGAACGCGATCTTGTTCGACTGCGTTGAACTTGAAAATAAACGGAGAATGGACAGTAAAATAGACACCTGTGTGTAACTTTCGACGCAGGAACGCCCTCGACCTACTTGTCCGTGCGAATAATACTGAATTTTACACGGTATCGGTTTTCATCTATCCTCGCAGCCCCAGTTTCCCCGCGAACTCGTTTCTCTTTCGCGAACGGCGCCATTGTTTCGTTCCTATCGAAAAGGATCATATACTTTTCGGTTTCTTTTTCCGTTTCTTCTTTTTTCTATCGTTTGCCCAAGACCTTATCGTTAATTCAAGTTTTAGTATACTATTTACTATTTCAAATAATATTTTACCCAGCTGTGTGACTCAATTACTGTGGGGGTACCAACTACTCTACCTATATTAATTACACTTATATTTAAAGCACAATGAATATCAAAAACAGGAGATATTCAATATTAAGATCAGTTAATATGTTATATATCTCTCTTTTAATATTCATTATGCTTTAAAAATAAGTATTGGCAGAGTAACTGGTACCTCCACAGTAATTGGGCCCCTTACCCTATGTTCCACTGAAAACAACAACGATTTTACGTTTAAAAATTACTGTACGATAATAAAAAAAATAATGATGTTCTCAAACAAAACTTCGTCCATGCAGATTCTTATTAAAATAAATATTATGTGTACATACGAATTTTCTACGAGGCATATCTAAAGACGGTAAAAACAGTCGTATTGATCGTATTAAACATTCCCTGTTTTCAATCTCGCATCGGATCCAAACGAAGTATGTACATACGTACACAGAAAGAACATCGAACAACTGCAGCGTACTAGATATGCGGTCCGTTAACGAAACCGTGTCACCACATCTCATTGTCAGATTAAATCGATCGAGCTAAACAGTGTTGCTATTTTCACCTGTTTATCGGAAACCGCCAACACAACTTCCTGTTTCACTGTTCGCCTATACACGAGAATGTTAACACACTTCGAAAGCCAATCGCAACGTTAACTATCGAAAGCTGACACGTGGAATACCGCGCAACGCGAGAAATAGAATATTTTGAAATTAATATATTTTCCCGCGCGCTCGAGCATATCACCTTGAAGTGTATCATTGTCATTTTTTAGCGCTAAGCGTTTCTACTTTACTCGCATAGGTAGTTCATAACGGATCAAATGACACATACGTCGAGTATAAATACTGTTTAGAACCTGATTAGCACCTAAACGCATGCGTCAATACCATAGACTAAATGAATTGTAAGTTCGATGAAGTATACGCATATAAATTATTTTACTGCCAGTATTTTATAAACATTACAATTAAGTTATAAAAACGGAATGTTTCAATTGAATGTCAACATTGATCCCACTTTGAATTCGCAAAAATGTACTATCGAATACAACAATTTCGAGAAATGTGGATGAAACATCGTATCGAAATGCTATCGACCCACTTGCAAACGGAGACATTACCGTGTATTAAACGTAAATAAGAAACGATACTTAGAAAAGATATTTTTAATTTACCTTATTCAACTTCATTTCTCCGAACATAGTATATTATTAAAAAAGGTGGCTAAAAATTTCGATAGACACATTCTTGTCATCTCTATAAAGTACAATGTAAAATAGTCTCTGTTAGTGCACGGTAAACCCAGCATTAAGACAGAGATTGTATAAGACAACGTAACAACAGAAGTATTTTTGAGTAACGCTTAGGATTGACACGGTGTACATCGTACATAAATTCGAAAGCGTATGTCGAGAATTATTTGCAACATACACTCTTTAGATGCACGCGTGGTTCATGTTTATTCATCGAGTAAACTGATTTCTATGACCAATCGATGTCCATATGTAACTTACACAACAGAGGTTCGTTTCGAATCAGTATACATATATTCATCGATATAACGCGACGTGTCGGAGCACGTTCATGGAAACAGCGAGGCTGGTTCAGAAAAAGGTACGATCAAACTAATTAAAGAAGATGAGAGTTTACGAGCGGAATGACATCGAGCCGAGACGAGGAGCTAATCTGATTCTGTTTGCAGGAAGCACCTGCCAATTTAAAGGTTAGTTCGCTGGCACATCAGAGGAGCCGCGTGCTTAGCGCGACGAGCGACGCGCGACGCCTCGACTGTCAATCTGACAGCCGCTCGATATAACGCAATTATCGTTCATCGTACTCTTCTGCCGCGGATACAAAGGAATCTCTCGTGTGTTCTCGCGCGATACATATTCTGCTTGTCAAGAACCGCGAACACATATATTCGCGGCTCGTTCCGCGCATCGTTGCGCGACGCTTCTGCACAGAGAGAGGAGATTCACTTACCAACGAGTAGGCACACGATGTCTATGATGATCTTCCGAAGTATTATTTTCGATGATCGATCCATCACGATCGGTAATCGCTCTGACAATCCTGCGGGAATAGTCGCGATCGAATAAATCGATGACCACGAACGGATCGCACACAAACGCGAACCAGGATAACTTCGCTGGAAGAGAACCGATTAGGAATAATTGTCTAGTAGAAAAATCAGGAACAAGACCATCCCGGCGCACGGTTCGGAATGGACTGAAAGACGCTCGCCCATTCGCCGCGAATCTATCCGGCGAACCAAGCGACCCGACCCGATTGAGATCCGAGTGGCGACTGCCACTGCGACTGCGCTCAGCCCTCTCCGTACGTTCCGTACGTTCCGTACGTTCGGTACGTTCAGTACGTTCGGTACGTTGCGCAGACCACGCACGTGCCCGTTCCATCTGCTCGCTGTTCAGTGCTTTAATAATAACGAGCGCTCGGTCCAACGTGAAATAAACACGGTTTCTATCACTCCGCTCTGACAATGAAACACCAATGAATTTTCTCTTACCGAATGCTCAACGATTCTGCGTTATTCTGCACGTCCGTAATCGATCAATCAAATAAGGGAGGGTCAAAAAACCGATTTTTTCTTTTAAGTACAGAACCTTGAAAATACTTTCTCCAAATTCCGCGCCGAACAATGCTTCGCAGTAGCGGTGTCAATTGTACGAAACGCGTTGTTCTCGAAACCTATTTTTTCCACCTGGCATACATAAAATCTCAACAACTACTTGACCGACTGCTCTGAAATTTTGACAAGCTATTCTACGAATTACTAGCTGTCGCCGGTACCGAAATTATATTTTCACGTCGCATTTGTTACACTTCATTTTTTCATTAAAAAATTACCAAACAAAAATGACATTTCGAAATATGAAAATTCAAGTATTCGCCGTATTGCCAATTTTCAAAATAAATTGTTTATTTTGGTAGAAGCGATAATGATAAACGCACCGAATGACTAGCATTTAATATATAGCCACTGGTAGTAATTTTCAATAAACCAACCACTTACATACATCTTTAACTGATCAGCGGGTTTCGAGAATAATCGTATTCAGACGAGATAAAACATCATTATAGTCGTTCGATACAGTGCTCGTAAAAGTCTCAAGATGGTGCATTCCCGTTCGCAAGTTAACGAACGCCTGAGCCATGGTTAACGAAACGATATCATACGTTTCTCTATAATTTTCTTGAATTATGGTTTATGAGGATGTTGGTGTGTAGACACTCGCGTTGGTATTCATATTCTACATAAATTGATGAAATAAGTTCATAATAAAAGTAAACGGATGGTACGACTTGATAACGGAAATATACAGGGTGAGTCACCTAACGTTTACACCTACGTCAAATGTCTTAAGGACAAAGTTGAGTGGCTCATTGGGGCTCAATCGATGCCATACAAATATTTGTTTGTTATTTTTTTCTTTTTTTAGAGATCTCAAGGTCACCTCAATTTTTCTAAACGGGATCATCCCCTTCTATTCGATAGTCCCTAGAAAGCTGTTTGTTCTAGAAAGAACAATTGCGATTAGTATGTGTCTCGTGAATGGATTCTGTGGAATGTTGTTAACGGAGATTAACGTTTCGCAGAGCAAACGGTCGCCAGGTCCATCCAGGTAAATAATACATACGCCATATCTACTACGGTTTGGCCTGGTACGGCATGGTGCAGTGAGCCGTTGAGCTGGTGAGCCTGTTTGCGCTGTGCGGTGCAGTGGGAAGAAAGGTGATGCACGCGCGCGTCCTTTGGACAATATTTACCCTTACTTCCACAATTTTTCTGTAATCTTATCTTTTTTCACTTGACAGAATGTCCCGACTATTTCCATGACCTGTTACGGCGTATTAGCAACCACTGTTGCAAGATAAGAACAGCTTGGGGTAACGACCCTGTTCCCAAATATGTACATTCAAAGAATTCGGTATCAGCCAAAACAATTTTGATCAAGGCAAGCTGCTACCTCTATCTATGGCACGTTCATTCTTGTGTGAATACGCTTGACTTTTTAATATTGCTATCTACATAAATACTACAGTTGTGTCTCGAGAAACGGCATCCATGTTTATTTTGAGGATAGTATAATTTCTATCCCCTCTATATAGCGCTAAGGTGTCCGACTGCTGAACCTGAATTACTAAATTTTTCATTTGGGCCTGTGGACGAAAATTTAAAACGTGCCTTTTGTTTGTCCACTTTATCTGTAATCAAAAATTCCAAGTAGAGTCTATCTTATGTGCACATACAATAATTTTCGTTCGATCCACAATCAGCAAACAAACATTACTTTCGAAGAAACAATAACTGTCAAAATCTAATTGATCTTCGTCGCGTTCGCTGATGGTCTCGTGTCTTCGTTGCCCCACCGTAGGCAACCGTACGTACTTACCTGCGTAGCTACTCGCGACAGGCGAAGCGCGTCCTTTCTCCATGGTAACGGTGCTTACTGGCTTTTAATAACTTAGGCTCATTATACATATTTATGATAGCTATTCCTAACGTATAGCTGTTTCGATTAGGAGAACAGATGCGTGTTTAAAAGTTCCAATTTTTCTGCCGATTATTTTAAATCATCAGCAGTGTTGATTCAGCACCATCTTTTAGGCCAGGCCTGGGCAGCTTCTTCCCCGCCGTCGCTTCACGACCCCCACTACCAGTGTACAGGCATTCCCCCACCACTGGCCCTACCGTGCTTCTATCTCTCCTATATAGGGAGACAACCTCCTATACATATAGGTTCCTAGCCCCCGCCCCTTTCCACCACACTCCATAAGAGCATGGTGGGGAATCTCAGTTGTGGGAAGAGGATTCGCATGTGACTCGCGAGCCACCAGTTGCCCAGGCCAGTTTTTGTGGCATACATAAAGGATGGATCCTTTGCATAATTGGGTGATCAGGTAACATGACTATATTGTATTTATTATTACACGATCATATACAACGATGGCTACAGACAGCGCCGGCGCGAGGCGGGTTCAGCGCGTTTCCTGGAACCCGACCCCGCGCTTTATATGTATGGCCCCGCGTTACAACTTACAAATACGCGCGCTTTCTTTGCTGCTGTACTCGCCCCGATGTTTCTGTGTACATTGTTGCCATATGATAATAGCAAATGGTAATGGGCACTATATTACTAATAATCAATGATCATGGAATTTCTGTGCTACCGACATTGATTGTTTCTTTGTACCGATCGCACATTGTTCGGTTGATCGATTCTCGTGTACGCGTAATTGAAGACTTGGCAACGAAACAGACCAGAAAAATTATATAATAATACTCTGCCATCCTATATGATATATAATAACGTGTTTATAATAAATAACTTATTTAGAAGTGTTTTTGTTTACCCGCGCAATTTTTTAAATCGGCCCCGCAGAAGTTTACGCCGGCCCTGGCTATAGCGCAAAGTAATACATCTGCCCCCCTCCCTTGAAATTGTATTTTAACGCGCAGTTAGGTACGACTGTTATTGTTAACATGAACAATGATGATGGTGTTTTGTGCACACACAAATGATTCAACGTTTAAATACGCCGAACACGTACATTAGTTTTAGCAAGAGACTGGATGGGATAAGATGTCCCAAAAATTCCTTAACATCTTGGGAACTGAATTTTCAAAGTATAGGTAGAAGACTAAGTCACGCGTTTCTAAATCTAGCACAAATTTCATTGCGTGTAAATAAAAATGAACAGTGTACTTGCAAATACAAATCTAATTTTCGTTTATCAAATTTTATACGAATTTCTACAGTATGGGTAATTAGTAAGAATTACTTCATTACTACAATTCATTAATTCATAAAATCATAGAACAAAACTTGTGGGACACCTTCGCACGGGATTTTATTTGACTCGATCCGAGCACAATAATAATCTAGGTATTCTATTGCCAGGTTTGTACGTCAATAACAAAACTATTATACAATACGAGAGCGTGCATTGATCTATGTCTAATGGTCTCTCTAGCATTTTATTCAGTACTCTAAACGCATATGCATATTTACATGTCTTATTTTTTCAAATCGATTACCTTATTTGCTTATTACTTATCATTATGTAATGTAGTTTATGTTCATTCATGGTGTGCGAGTATCCGAGATTACAGACTCGCGCGAACTTGAGAGGTGGTAGAATAGGATCCCTATATGATCGGCTAATAAATCAATACTTAGCAGGTAGCTGCACTGTTTAACAATGTAAATATATCACATAAAATAGAATGACACGAGATAACTTCTACACCCCACGTTAATGGAATCTCGAAAAACCTTATTGAAATTCAGATTGTCACCAAACAGAGCCCCCATACATAGTCGTCGAATCAAGACTTATTCCCCTACTCTAATTTCCCCTTCTACAGCGCTATTTCCCCATAGTTACGACACACGGCCCGGTCACGTGACGCGTTCCGTCTCTGTGTCATACTGTCACGTGACTAACCCGATACTGGCAGAGAGAGGGCAACTTTCTCCCCTCGACTCGAGCTCCCTCCCCTCATCTGGCGGCTATGTCCCTGTCAAAAGCTGTATGTATCATCGTAAACTGTAAACGATTACAGTTCGATAACGTGTCAATGACGAGAATTTCATATGTTCATACCCATTTGATCGTATGCTCAATTGCTTAGTCTGACAGTTTGAGAGGGTGAAGAACCGTGGTCTCTACCAGTGTATATAGAAAAAATATATCACATAAACTAACTATTAAATAAAAACAGCAAAATAATTGTCGATAAGATAGAGATTCCACTCGACCACCTTTCTACCCACGATTTAGGGTACTCTCGCGCTATAAATATTTATGTACATAGAAGAAATATATAAGAAATCGGATAGTTTTATGTTTATATACAGTTATTCACAAAATTGAGTGTATACAAATGTAAAACATTTATTCTACAAGATATAAAAAAAAATAGTAAATAATAACGGGAAATCTATACTCGATTTAATTATGCCATAATAAAGACTACATTGTTAAGTAACAGAAAAAATATAATATTGTTCTTCGTTCAGCTGTGTCTTTAACAATATTTCAGAAATATGATTATTACGTTATTATTATTATTATAATACTAAAAATATTTTCAAAGGCACAGCGATTATTTCGCCCAAAAGGATCATACGTATAAAGAATCTTTTTAAATTCATCTTCTTATGCATTTAATTTATATTATTATATGAAATACCTCTATAAAGCATTATTAGTTCAAGTAAATTTCTGATATCTTCACATCAGTTTTTCAAATAAATTAGAAAACAAAAAAGTAGATATCCTAACATAGAATTAGTTGCACAGCTGTATTATAAACAGAAGTTTTTGTAATGACATAGTTACACAGAATACATTTTAGAATCGAAAATATTCAATAATACATTAACCTATCAAATACTACTGAATATACTTTTCTGAACAATATAACAATTTGTTAAGTTATCGTCGAAATACTATTCTGTAAATTTTATAAAGTCAATGTTTTTTCAATTTTTTCAATCAATTATTTGGGCGACATAATTTTAATTGTATAAACTTTGACTGTTTAAATATAACTGTATGTACCAAAAACGAAAACTTTAACTTACAATATACAAGAGCAAAGTGAATTCATCACTAAATTTCTTTTAGTTTTCGTTATACGCTTAATTTAATGAGTAACTGTACATCCATGCGTTAATTTCGTTTTAAAATAATGTTAGAATAATGATCGACGATTACTGCAACAATATACACACATATAACTTATAAATCTTGTAAAATACCTTCCAAAACAATTAATTGTTTCGATTCTATGAGTTGCATGTGACGCATTATAATTATTCATCTCAATCATTCATTATCAGGAAGGTATTCACTTACAAATTCTTCGTGGTTTAGTATGGTACAGTGTTACCACAACTTGTGCAGAACAACTTATAAAGTACTGTCACTTAAGAATAACGTTAATACCTCTTTAAAAAATATACCACCAATGATAATTATAAGTGACCAAATATATTTCGTATTTACAGAAACTAATTTTTCTAAAATTGCAATGAAAAATGTTGAATGACGGAAATAAAAGTAAAGACAAATATTAGATAAACATTATCATAAAATTGTTCTCGTGAGATATTTATGTTCATTTTAGTAGTCATCTTGAAAGTCACTTAAGTTTGAATTACTGTCACTTCGATTATCTATTACGATTATTGCACTAAGAGTCATTAACTAAAATGGTACAGTTATCTTATTTAAATATATTGTCCTTACATTTTCCTTTCCCCAATTCGTTTATATTGTACTCATCACGAAGTAAATGAGTGTTTGTACAAACATTTTTTAACTCTCTTTAAGTAATTTCTTTTTCTTTTCTCGAAAAGATAGAATTATAAATGAAAAATTAAAAAGCAAAGAAAGAACATGCGTGCAAATGTATATAAATTTGCCAAAGGGAAATATCGTTAAGCAAATTTCTCTGAAATCTACTGATACCAATCTTGCATGGCACAACAACCAAAGTTTCTCCATTGCGTATGATACAAACTTCATTGAATATTAAACACACTCGTACATACACTCGTATCTTTTTCGTTACATCAGATTTGCATATAATATGCACCGTTTTTTAAGAACACCGAATCTCGATTGCATTTTTTAAAAAATTACATCGCCCATGTACAAACAGGGACACATATTCCTTTCTTTGGTCGTCTCGGCAGACTTTGGTTACTCCATCCATTATCATTAAAAACGGAAACTATCAATTGATTATTTTATAAGCAAATAATTGTCATAAAGTAGTCCTTTTACGTAAGAAAACGAAAAACAGTAGAAAAACAAATTATTGAAGAATAATAGGCTTTTTGATTATGAGACAATCATTAACATCTTGTCTTCGGTATTTTCATTAATGGCTAACAATGTTTAAAATATCAAGTACTGTGGATGTGTAAGTATTTATAAACATAATTTTACAGCAATTCCATCTCTATTAGTCATCTGCGTGATTCAGGCGCATATGCTGTAATAGTGTTGTCTACACATCCAGCTGCTAGAACTACACGGTAAGGGTGAAAGTTTAAACAACTTACTGGACTGATACGTGTAGCCATAAATCCTTCGTGGAATTTTATCGTATTTAAGTGTTCACCCATTGTGTTATATACACTTATGCAGTGATTTGTCGATCCACTGAAAAAATACAATAGATACTATATTTATAAGTGTTGTGTGTACTCATTGTTACACATTCGACCCCCTTTTGTCCAGGCATACCCTTCACTCAAAATATTTTATTGATTTATTTATTACTTAATATTTCATTATAATTTTATTTAAGAAATGGAAAATTGTCGAAGATTATATCTTCAACATGTTTAAACTTTGATAGTATCAGTCTATTATTCTAAGTCGTTATTTTAAACACATTATTTTAAATAATAGTTGTTGATGGGATTTAAACTTACCATGCAAATATGTGGGACATTTCATGCGCTGCCAATGCTGTAATACCTTGCGTTATCTGTACAGTGCTTACAGAGGAATTTTTTCGAAGATCAAATATTCGAATATCGCCCGATGATGATCCAGTGAATAATTGATGTGAGAATCCGTCAGATTTTCTCAAAGACGTTCCCAACACCCATGCTGTGTGTTCTCTCCAAATCATAACTCTTGATTCTAATGGAGGTAATCTTCTATCGAATAAGCGAACTGAACCATCACCACAACCGACAGCCATCATTGAACCTGTATTTTCAACAATGAGTTAGCTCCTTCAGGTTTTTAAAATTAGGCATAGTAGTTAATAATTTCCTCATATAATTGCATCAGTTTAAGCAAGAAAAATAATAAAATGAAACTTACACAAAATAAGATAATATATCATTTAACAACTGCTAAATGTGCATGCAAACAAACTTTACTTCTAACTTTTTTTATCAGGTATTAATTTTGTTTCGTAAATGTAACTAAGAATATATGAATGACTAACCTACGCCATCAACATCAATGCATGTAGCACAACAATCAGCACCTGTGGGTATATCTTGTTTTTTTAGTTCACTCTCTGCATCCCAGAGTCTAATGATACGAACATCGCCCGTGACAGCTAAAGTAAGGGACTTTTGTTCCCATTTAGTAACCAAACCAGCTGTTGCTGCAAACAATTTTAATTAATGTACCAAATCAGTAAAGAAATCTTGGAAACAATTTTTATGGCAATATAAAGAATTTTTATGAAATTGAAATATTAAATACAGTATAGTTTCGAACATTTAGAACAGTCAAGCAATCCAGACTCGTAGAGCTATACAAAAGACATTTTCATAGTTATCACTTGATCATTTCCTAGTAAATGTTAAAAAAAAAAACGTCTACGCACCGGTTGTCGTTTTCGTTGCTGGTTGTATATCAGCTAGTGCTTGCCAAGCGGTAAGTAAAATCGGTTCACGGTTTAGCGTACTACTATAATTTTTCCAAACTCTAACCGAGCCGTCATCGGATCCAGCCATTAGTAGACTGACATCGTGAGCGTTGATAAACTCGAGAGCTGTAATACGTGATGCCTTATTTCCCCGACTCGGAAAATAAGTTAATAACTTTGGACCAGTTTGATAATCCCACACTCTATAAATAATATTGATAAGGCCTCTTTTGCTAAAGTAATAGTGATGCAATTTGAAAGAAATAAGTTTGAGTCAATACCCAAAGAAATCTTTCAACGCCACAGCTAAATGAGGTTCGAAAGGATGAAATGTTAAGACTTCCGGAGAAACTGGACATCTTGCATGAAATATTTGCGACTCTACTCTACTTTGTACTGCTCGTAATTGTTCTCCTCTTGTTTCGGATCTGTGCCTCTTATTTCTTAGGTACCTGAATGTTTAACATTGCAATAGCTTTCATCAAACAATAACACTATAGGAAACTTTAATTTTTGAATACATATTATCAAACTTACCTCCATTCTCTTTCATAATGAGCTCTGCTTTCCATATCATTCATCGACTCAGTCTCACTTTCTACACTAACAGGCTGAGCAAATTGGGCGCAACTCCATTCAACAAATTGTGAAGTTGTTAATGGTGTTTTAACTTCAGGAAACTCGTCAGCTTCCTCCAATATCTGTTATAAGGTCACATGAAAATGTGAAACTCCAGGAATAAATTTATCGTAATTATTTCAATAAATGTCTATATGTTATGTCCTACCATATTAGGAATTGGTTTTCTTGATCGGGAAGCGTGTGACGATACCCTTGAAGATCGCAATAAATCTGTTCCAGAATTTACTGTAGGCGGCGATTCTCCTTTGCTGTTACTTAATTCGATAAAAAACAGAGTAATGAAAATATTACGAATAATATAATGTAATATTTTTATATTTTTAATTCCTCAATTTACCTTAAGTAAGTTGTACGATTTGATGGAGATGGTGGAAGAGACAATGACGATGATGTTTTCGTTTCAATACCTTCTTTGGGTGTAGACGATTCTTTTACCTTAAATAACAAATAGTGTTCTTTTAACATAAAAACTAATGTAACTATACATATAATAATTGTACACTTTCGGGTGACATTTTTAGATTTTTACCTGATTTCGAATATGGTTAGTCACTTTTTGAGACATCGAAGCAACTGCAGGATGTGGATCATTGTCAAGATTGCATAGCCCGTGCCATAGCTTCATATATACACTACCATAGGAAAGGCTTGGTAAATTACCAAGTGAACTGTGTCCTAAAACCAACAAATAGTAATTTATTAGATTTTCTGTTAAACATTAATATATCCGAGCTTTGCGATAGTGTGCTTCTAAATAATAATATCACGAAATTAATATTAGCTAAAAATATAATATAAAGTTACAACATTTAAAATGAAGGATGAACTATGTACAAACATGCAATGGAATTTCCAATCATTATTACCAAGTGACTCGCAAGGTTTCCTCACGAACTCCCAATTATTTCCTGGCACACGATTGAAACAATATAAGGAATTGTTATCTAAAATCCGACAATAGACAGCTAGTCACTAGCCGAGCGTTACAGCTCTGTTACTTACCTAAACTGCTTATAGACGATGAAGAAGATACTCTTTTAATACGATCTTGTCCAAATCCATCTGTACTGTCTACACTGTACATATTATTAGGAGAAAGCATTTTTAATCTATCTCTGGAACTAATGCGTCTCATTCCACTAAATGGTGAGAATGTTTCCACTACAAGATCTTTGCGACTGTTTTCTTCAGCCAAAGCTAAAGTGACAAAGGAATTTTCAAAGTGTAAAACCATCCATTGAAGCGCTACCACTAATTCCTGCAAAGGAAACAATATTTCCATTACATTAGAATAGTTGAATCGAATACTGTAATTCAATTCTATTATATTATGTAACAAACTTACATACTTTTCTAACTAAGGGGCACATATCATGAGATACAGTGTTAATCAATGTTATAGCAATAATTTGATCAATATTATTTGCATGTTCACTTCGCGTTGTAACACTATTTATGAATGTACCCAAAGCGTAAACACTAGCTGCTCGAACCTATGTAATTTTATTGTACATTATTATCTATCTGATAATTATTAACATGCGATAACAGAGAAATTCAGAAAATAAAGTTGAACTATCAGTTGTTTATACCTCAGGAACTGAATCTCTTAGTAATGTAAATAGTTTCTCGTGTGCGATATCTCGAACGCCACACCACCTTGCTTTGTCGTAATTATGCCAAAGCCTAGCAAGACATAAACACAGCCATTGACGCAATAGAGGATTCGTATCCCCAAGTTGCTCCAGACAAATCGAAACGAGACTACCATGATTAGCAGCTACTTGACCTTGTCGGTAATCATTTACGATACTGGCCAAAACGAACGCTGCTAATGTTCTGTATTCGCTCTAAAATTAAACGAAACAATAACGCTATATGTGTAAAAAGCTTGAACTTTAAAAATATTTCAATATTAAAGTGTAAAACAGATAATACCTGAACAGAAGTATCCTGAAGGACAGATAAAAAATATTTGTGCCCTCCATCACGTACGAGATCTGCTTGACAAGTCTGCAATCGTATGTACAACTACGTTAGTTAATTGAAATTAGTGTTAAATATAATATGATTATTATTAGAATTTGGTTAGGTATTGTAACTTACACTGTCAACTGCAAGAATTTTTGCCCAAATAAAAACAAGCAATGGACGTAATTCTCTGGCATTACTCTGAAGTAATTTCAAAACGTAAGGAAAAATGCCTACGCTAAGAGCCAAGTTTACTGCCCACGGACCAAGGTCAAGAAAACGTCCCAATAATTCTAATGCTCTTAATCTATGAACTTGACTTAACAAGACTTGAAGTACTATTGGCAGTTGTTCCGGAGGGTTGCGATTTTTTGAACCCAGTGTAAGCCATACTTGAAAGGCTGTCAATTGCTCTTCAAAAAATGGGGAGTGCACAAACTGATCCTCATTCTCTAGGATAGATGGTAATTGCGCTAAGCAGAGATCGAGTGCTAAATCCCATGCTTGCCACATAGGATGCTAAGTTCATAGAAAAGATGAATTAAAAATTCCATATCCATAACAAATATTTTTTAATTGCGATGTATTTGCGGCAGCACTTACCTGATAGGTAGGTGGTAATTTTGGACAAGAAACTGGTGTACAATCATATGACCGAAGTATTCTTTCAGCAAGTAAAAAATTTCTAAATAAACTAGCAACTAATAAATCTTGTCTGAATAATCTCTGGAATAAATCTGAAAATTAAATACGTTTCATTATTCGTTATAAGAAAATAACTACATATAACATACAGCGAGATTTTACCTCTTGGCAAGGTGTTCCACGCTATTGTATCAGTAATTGCTGTAAATATCCAATTAAGTTCTCCTAACATTGTTCTCCTATCGGTCAACTGCCCTGGAATTCTGAAATTGATTTACCATAATTTGCTTACTAGATCTTTTGTAACAAAGCATTTCATATGTAATATTAAAAGAATTTAAGGATATCAACATATTAAACTTATTAATGAAAGACAGAAATTTTTATTTGGCTCCTGTATCTTGCAATTGAGCATTTCTACTAATTATTATAGTATATTACCAGAAATATGTAAAATATTCTTACTTGTCGATTAAATCTAATGATATTTTTGGTACCAATTTCGACGTATTTTGCATTACAAACCTGTATAAACATAAAATAGAAATTCAGCTTTTTATACCAGTTGAGCTATTTTCAATATTTTTTTTTCTTTTTTCAGTCTCACCATCTCAATGCAATCTTTATTGGAGTTGTAAGGCATGAGGTAAATATATCAGCAGGTAAATCTGGATTCATAGGTAATATTTGATTAACTGCACATGCTGCTAACTGAATACAATTTTTATAACATGGTACTGTTGTATTTCCGTATGTAGTCACCCCAGTGGCACGATTCTGTTGTAGTGCTTGTCTTTCCATCTACGATGCAACATTTGTAATATATTCACAAACAAGTTCTATCTTCAAATAAAATGTATGAACAATTATTACCTCATATTCCTTCTCGTGTTGATCTGCAAACTGTTGAAAAGATTCTACAATTATGCCTGCATTCGAACAATCATATACATAGATGCTAGGGGCTCCCATCCATGTTTGCAAGTCATATACAGACAAAGGAATGTACTGTGTATACGTCTGTAAAAATATTTCAGAGATGAAGTGACTCTTATCAAATTATTACATTATGACTAAATATGTATAACGAGTCTATCAATTGGGATACACAAAATAAAATGACTATTCTTACAAGGAAATCTCGCAAGATGTAAAATTAATTTTTCAATGTGTTATTAATAAGCTGGCTACATAATCCTAAATCTGATGATTTACTTCATATATTAGTAAAACAAAAATGTCTGATTCGATTAATATAAACAGAATTGCAGAATATTTTTGTGGAATGAACTTGATACTGACCCTATTAAATACCCATATTTCACCATTACTAGTAGGTCTAGGAACTCCATGACCATTATAATGAAACAATACTCTTTCCTCCTTTGCATTTCTCCTTAAAGAAGTGCATAACTTTTTAACTTCCTCAACAGTAGGATCTAAACTCTGTTTGTAACGAGCTCTTGGCTGCCATCGTTCATATTGTTTCTGTAAATTAGAACCTACAGTTTCCAAAGCTTTCTGTTGGCTCATTGATAAAGGATCTGTAAAATTTAAAGACTATCATCTTTCTAGCTTACATCTATTGTCGTTGAATAAAAGAATATTTACTGAAACAAAGATCATATTCTCAATGTTATATTCTCATCAGTCAAAAACCATATACCCGAGAATGTAACATTATAAATCATATTTCATATGAGAACTTGATCAAAGAGAAATTGCCAGAAAAGAAGAAATTGAAAAAGGATGAAATTGAATCTGTTGAAGACAAAGAACAATGTGGAAAATTAATAAAAAAAAGTAAAAAATGAATGGAAAAAGTAAAAAATGAATACGGAAATTAAGTAGAAAATAAGAAGTTTTAATTATGGCAATAAATTTGGATTAATGATCATTCTAACGCCACCTAGCAGTAATCAGTCGAAATGACATTCATTTAGGAATTGTTGTCATACGTATGCATAACCTTAAAATTGTATTACATAATGGCAATGGCAGCGGTAACCGAGATGTAAATAAACCAGAATAAATACCTATCCAACATTCAAGGCGGGCGCATGGTTGTGTCTTGACGATATCCGGAGGATCGACACCGACGTTTAAGCACAAAACTAGAGCCACGCTCACGGTTTTCATCTAAAAAAAGAAAAGAAACCAATTCGGGAAACCATCACGTCGAGTCAAACACGTAGTTTTCTGACAATGAGATGCACCGAGTAGGTAAAGATGAAGAAAACACAAACCCGTTCTTTCATTCTCCATGTTTGTGTAATACAATTGACACCCTCGATCGTCGCCGTGTGACGCGGCTTGCAAAACGCTAGCTGTATTTTCCAATCATCCTCCTCTGTCAGTATCGAATTTTCTTCCTCGTGGCATGGTTTTGAGGCAGTTACTGACATTTTAAGCCTGTGACTTGGGAAAAGCTTTCTGTCCAATTTTACAAAAGACACGCTCCAATTACCAATGATTTACAACAGATGTCATGTAAATATATGTCCTAACTATCGACTAATAATATTCAATAGCTGACAAATGCACAAACGTATTTTATCGGGGCACAGTTTCGTAAGTTTACTTCATCGACCGCCATCTTACACCTTTGACGATGTTACCAATAAACTCTCGCGAACGCGTATTCGGATAATTCTGTGATTTGGTTACATGAGTACTCAGATGGCGCTGCCTTTACCGGCGCGGCGTTACATGAAATTTATAAACTTCCCAACTTCGTTGAATTCTGTTATAAATTAATGAAAGATGAGAATAGAGTTTTAGAAAAGCTCTATATATTCGAACAAGTTATTTTCTCGCTGATTTATTTGAAGTAGCAAATATCCACTTATACTTGCTAAGTAACAGTATTTGTCAGTTTGTCAATTATTTTCCAAAATTCTGAAAAATTAGAACCCTCTGAGATATTCGGCCTTTCTAAATATTTTCATTTTATTATCATTGCATTTGCAGCAAATCCTTTTTAAAGGTATTAATAAAAATGTAATTGCACATTAAGTTGAATCATAAACAATTTCCTTTAGCACCGACAAAGCTGTTTGTCGAAACGAATGTACATTATACTTAAAATATTTTATAACTAATATTTATCTATTTTGCCTGTCCTACAAAATTTTAATTCCATCATTTTAATCATTACAACAGTAACAGATTATATATTTACTATTTACTTGTGAAGTTGTTTAAGACTCATCTCAATACTGTAAAGTATTTTTTAATATAACTGTTATATTAGGCTTACAAAGTAGGATAATATATTATTGAATAAAATATAAAGAATTATATAAATGGAAAAATAATTGCATTATTCTACATAGACTGGAATTTGTTATGGTTATTTGCTTAAACTGATTCTTAGCCAAAATTACTATTATTTTATATAACATAAATTTTTATCTCTTAGGTTTAAATATCTAAAAATACTCAGTAAATGTTAATTAAAAAACTACTTCATAATTGAAAGTTTTATTTTTTGATTTCTGTTATATATTTTATCTAAATAATTTATATTAAATATATTTTGAATGAATATAATACTATTATACGTACATGTGTGTGTAAGCGCGCGCGCACAATATGCACAAGCGCATGTGTGCGTATGGAAAGTATTTACATACTGAAAGTTTTCTTATTCTATTACTCATACACATTTACGTACTCTTTTATTTTACCAAATTTCTTAAATTAATATTTTATATACTATATATGTATATACGTATACAGACACTTATTTCCTAACATAAGATACAAGACACAAGACAATTGATTTGTAAATCCAATCAAAAACAATTACGCAGATTAAAGATACGTAATGAATATTTTGTAAAATTTTACAAATTTTTGAAATTAAAATTGTAAATCAATATCCAGATTTCACGTTAATGAAATGTCAAGGGCGACATTTATGTTCTTTTGCACACTATGTTCACAGCCTACATATATACAATCCTTATATCTTTCTATATACAACTTATTTCCATTTATCAATTGTTTGGAATGACCATACAATAAGTTATATGACCACAGTTTTTAGATTATATTACTTGATACCTAAAAATACTGTAGATTACAACTTTGAGGACCATTTTATAATTCATTTCATTTAGTTTTTGCTTTAGTTCACTGTACATTTTGCAAGTTTTGTTAGTCGTTTTATTCAATCATTGCATTCTTTTCCGTATTGAAAATCATTGAAGGGGTTCAGGATTATTCAGATGTTTATAGCCCTGTAAAGAAATACATAAAAGATTTCAGTAATTCGTTTTTCTAAAAGAGTATTATGTATTACAAACAAATTATACGCAATGCATACATGCATAGGATAGACCATCGTGATTGAGTAGACTGGACCACTTATGCACTATCACATTAGAATATCGATAAAAAAGCATACCTCATTTGAATAAAAATTTAACGCGCATATGGGATTAAATATATAGAATGTGTTTCTGTGTTTCGACGTAGTACGTCGAGCCAGTGTCGGCAGATGAGGGGAGGGATTCGTGCGAATTGAGGGGAAAAAGTTACCCTCTCTCTGCCAGTACCGTAACGTGTCACGTGACCGGGCCGTGGCGGAAGCGTGGGGAATAGCGCGATAGAAAGGGAAATTAGAGTGAGGGAACAAGTCTTGATCTGGCGACACAGTGTTGAGCAACGGTGAAAAAAATAAACATGCAACGAAGAAAACTTCATTTTCAGTAATTGTCGTCTTACCTTTGTAATTGTAATACCAATTTTATATTCCATTTCTGGATAGTCGAGATTCTTCTGATTAAAATAAGTCCAAACACGATGAAAATCGGACTACTTTTATCGATTTAACTACATAATTAAAACGTAAACTAATCCATATTAAAACACGATTTTAAAAGTTATTATTTAGATATTATTCGATTTTTATTCGACCAAAATTTGTTTAAAAGTCTTTATGAACACAGATTTTTCGATAGAAAAATTCGATAATTTAGTAATAGCTATCTAAGCAGTGTAATTACATACACGTGTACATAACAGTACTATAGATTCTTTCGTCCGTGATCGAAAAAATTTTTTAAACCATTTGCATGCCATTGAACAAACAAGTCGAATTGTTTTGACCATTCCAAAATAATGTCCAGGGCTTTCGCAACATCTTCGTCTTGAAACTGACATGAATTTTCTTCGGCCTCTTCTTTTCCTTTTCCACCATCGTCCTTAGGTTCGGATTTTCCGCCTATACCATGGCGTTTTTTAAATCGCCATATCCATGCTCGATTACAACTAAACGTCGATGGTCCGCCGAAGTTACCGTTCAATTCCTCAGCTTTTTGTTGTAAACGTTTGTCGCTTATAATGTTGCCTATTGCACTTTGTTCGGCAAACCAAACGTATAATTTATTGTCTAGCTCTTGCAGTATAGGACCTTTTATTTTCTTCGTTTTTTTATCTATATGATGCTTTTTGTCCACTTCCTGCACAAGATTCGTAGCATTTTTCTTAATGGAATAAATTGTTTGAATAGTAACTCCGAATTGCTCGGCTAAATGTTTCGGAGGAACACTTTCTCCAAGTTTTTTAACGATTTCTAATCGTTGCATCACGGTTAAGTGCTTGTATTTTTTTCGATCGCTGTTACCGTTCGACATATTTTATAATTTTTCGAAACAGAATGCCCATTCCCTTGCAAAAATAATCAAATGTGCTGGCCCACGATGTGACACGTCGAAAAAGGGTCTGTTTTATTCCATACAGGCTGTCCGATTTTTCCCGAATTTTCCGTTCTATTGAAAGCGTATCGGGACATCTGCGGGGGTTGTCTGTAATTCTGCTAGATCTCTTTACTTTTTGATTGTTCTTACTGTTTATAATTTACAGAAATTTCTATCTTAGGACATTATTTCAATTTAAAAATAGTTAACCCACGGGCAACGAAGCCGGGCAATTCTTGCTCGCATACGAGAGAGATGTAACAGTATGCGTGAGTTCGGTATATAGTACGTAACTCAGGGCTGCTTAACTGCTTCTCCGCCGCGAGCCACACGACGTTCCCACCATTCGGCAATACCCACTCCATACATCCCCCCTCTACACTCTTCTCGGAATGATGGAAAATCGATTGAAAACAAAACTATGAACAAATGACGAGAGATCATGTTGTCTCATTCTGCCGCGCTTTGCCTCGCTTTCTTTCTTCGTTGCACCCAATCCCCTCCATCCACGTCCATCGCGTAGAGAGGAACAATAGCGAAACGGAGCACGGCAGAATGAGACAGCTACAACTCTCCTTTCCCCTGTGACTGCCTAGCTTGTGGGACGACATCGTACGCAGTGGGGGTTTCTTGTCGGAAAAGGAAGATCGGAGAAAGAGCCACGAGTGGCTCATGAGCCACCAGTTCAGCAGCCCTGACGTAACTCAGCGCGCCCCGTGCCTCTGCATGTGTGTGTATGTGTGCAAGTGTGTACCCACACCCAACGCGCGACGAAACAGAGTCAGCGTCGTCGTCAGGAAAGAACAGTCTTTTCGGACATCTTGTGCGAAGCATACGAACGAGACTACCACTGATTTTACAAATAACTTATGAACAATCGAACCATTTTGAGTAATAAATTATTAAATTGTACGTGATGAATCGATCGTCAAGGCGACGACGGCACGTTAATTGTTCTTTCTCACTCACAGTAATTACAGAGTAAGAGAGGACGCCACGTTAGCCGTTCTCTCTCGTACACAGTAGCCGCAGTATATGTATAGATGTTACAGTGAAACACCGAAATCTGGAGAATGTCGACTTTCACCGGTGAATGTCAACATTCACATAGTCGCTTGGTGTATGTCCGAAATATTTGCTAAATACCCTTATTTCTGACTTACACCGGTAAATGTTGACATTCACCATGCACTAATGGTGAATGTTGAACATGTTGGAGATTTATATTTTCTTCTCCGTAATTCAGTCGCTATAAAACGTCACGCCAAGTCGTGATTAATTTCGGGTTATGTGCGTTACGTTACATTTCCTCATAAAAAAGGTTTAGGGTTAGGGTTAGGATTAGGGAATCACTTGGGGGTAGAAGGGGGTGAATCGACTTTCGAGTAGAACTACGGGATTAGGTAAGGGTCCAATTTGAGCAGGAGGAAATTGTTTTTGTGAGGTTCGTAACATTTTTGTTGCTTGCAGTAGAAGATTTTCTTTCGCGGCCGCTCTTTTTGTAGAAATCAACTCGTGTTTTTCAGTCAGAATTTGATGTGAAGACGTTGTAGGTTGTAGGTCCTCTTCAATATTTTTCTTTGGAATATGGTTTTCGGTATGACCACCGCTCAAATTTTTTTTATAAGCATTAACAGTTTCTTCAAGCTGTTCTTCGGTTTCAGAAGTATTGGCAATTTCTTCGAGTTGTTCTTCAGTTTCAATATTTGCGATTTGTTCGCCAGGCAAAAAAGACGATGCTATGCCTCTTTTTGCTTTAACGCCAAACATGGCTTCATAAGGACTTTGCCGTATTCCTTCGTGGTATGTAGTGTTCTTGGCAAATTGAACAAAGGATAAACCATCTGACCATTTATTTGTATCGTTATCGTTCATCCATGCAGTTAGCATATTCTGTATATCCTGATTGACCCTTTCAACTGAGCCTTGTGTTTGACTGTGACGAGGCTTTCCATGAACTATTTTAACATCTTTCCACATAGCGCATATTTCGGATATGACTTGATTACTAAATTCTCTACCATTATCTGATTGCAATATTGCTGGTGCACCAAATGTTAAAAATATTGAAAGAACGTGATGCGCTACTTCTTCAGCTCTTTTAGTTTTCAAAGGTCGTAGCTGGACAAACTTAGTTAAATGATCTTGATACACCATTATGAACTTATATTCGCCATCTCTGTTTGACTGCAGATCTATCAGATCAACTTGACATCTTGAGTTTAATTCAGAACTAACCATCGGCTTCACAACAATACCTTTCTTAAGTGCACTGTGTTTCATTTGACACTGTTTGCATAAATTTAAATACAACATTACAACTTCATATGTGATATTTTTGTATTTAACTTGCAACTCTTTAAGCATACGTGTTCTTCCTCCGTGGCCTATTCTGGTGTGAGTTTCATATAGTATACTGTACAATTCTTCATTGGTAACATAATACTGTATGTTCGTTTCCCCTGGTTTTAATGGTACAATTAACTTCTCTTTATCATTCATTTTTAAAACATCAAAACGTTTTAATCGTCTGTAATCCAAAGGTGTGTTGCATTTAATTTTAGCAGAAACCACTTCAGAAAGTATTTTAGAATACTTTTCTTGAGAAAAATAAAAACAATTGTCTGCTCGTTTACCCGCAATTAATGCATTTAACTTTTCAAGAAAAAGATCACGATTTACTGCAGTATCCATTTAGTATAAATTAGGGTATCGGAAAAAAAATTAAGAAAACGTTGCTCGCGTTATCAAAGCTTGCATAAGACTGACAAAGCTGATTGACTCCGAGCAGAACAAAGGATTTGGCGGGAGAGAGCCAGTCGCTTGTTTTTTGACTCTTCTGTTTTGGACCTCCACCAGAGCATATCTGTGATTGTCGACATACACCGGACAGGGTCCAAATATACAACAATGTAATAAAATATTCGATCTTTCACCGACGTATTTGGTATCTGCTGACATTCACCGGTGAAAGTCGACATTCTCCAATTTCGGTCATTCACGGTAACATAGACACTTGTAAACTGGTATATAACTACGTTTGTGTGCGGCCGTCGTTCGAACTGTTGATGTAGCGCGTTCTTAGGAATAGCTATGCGGCCAAAAATTCAGGGTTTTAATGGTCTCTAGGATCAGTAATTTTATTAAATTACGACCCTCTCTCTGTCCTACAATGACAAACCCCGAATGAAAAATCTGCATTTGTAAAGACTTGACAAATTTTAATTTAATGAGAATTCAATAATCGACGTTATTCATATAAGCTTTTAAATTTGGAGTGATTGCGCTCACATCTTAATTTTATTATTTATAAACGATTCGTACTAAACGGATGAAATTAGTCCGAATTACGTGTTTGGACTCATTTTAATCGGAAAAATCTCATCTATCTATTAGCGCCTCAATGAGAAAAGTAAGGCAACACTTATGGAAATAAAATTTTCGTTATTGGTGGATCTAAACGACTGATTCGATATGAAAACTTAAGCATAACATTGTAAAAATCCAAAAACTTTATGTAAAGTATGGAAAAGAGAATAAATTATGATTATTATAAAATCTCCAATCGATAGTGGTACAAACATGCATTATACGTACAGTCCATCTTTCACCTTACCTGTGCTACATGTGAAATGTATTCTAACATGCAGCATTATGCATGCTTTATAACAATGTTATAAATAAAAGTTATAAAGAAAAGAATGACATGGTTAGAAAAAATTCGTATTCGTGGAAGCAATTAAGATTATCATGCAAAGCAAAATACACAGCGTGAAATATTTAAATGGGAATAAGTAAATATTCCCTCAGGACAAAGTTACGCAATTTTATATATATGACCAATATTATTTTTGCAGTTATCTATCACCTGTTATATTTGTTTCATTTTGAGCAACTACAGTCGCAACTAGAAAACATTCTTCAGTCAAAATACAACGTTTAAAGCATTTGAAGTTATCCGATCATCAAATGTATCTCTTGAAATAGTGTAACTTTGACCTGAATATGTTGTCATAAAATCAAAAATAACGGCAATATTTTGGTGTTCTCATTTAAATGCGCCACCCTGTATAATAAATCTATTTAAAAAAGGAGTATGACTGGTTACTTGCAAAGAGTAATGCAAAATTACAAATGGGAATTGCGAATACTACATAATTTGCACAATCTGTACTTGTTAGTGATTCATGCTGCCATAATAGGGGTGGCCTACACTTATCCGTTTGTTTCCTGGTCTTATGGTGTTATTGAATGAATCTCGTAACCGTTCTGTGAACGTTTTATATTCCATCTCTGGATTACTTTGACCAAAATCAAAATCTGCTACTTCCACTGTAAATCTTGCTCTGCTTTGTATGTAATATGCAATGCCGAAAACAATCAACACTACAGCCGCAAGTGAACAAGAAACTGGCACAACAATTACTGACAATTGCGGTTTTGTTGTCACTGTAAAATAAAGTGCGCACATATAAAACTATTTTAAATTCATTACCATGTGAAAGCAAATATTATAATACTAATATTCAGAATAGAATACCTTTATAAATATTTATTGTCATAGGATATATTTCTTTGCTGACATCATTGTTCATTATAATTAGTATTGTATATACACTGGGCTCCAAAAAATAATGGATGATGGAGAAATTACAAGAACGAAGATGATCAACACTATTGCATGTTTCATTACCAGTAATATTGTATTTTCCTCGATGGAAGTCAAGGCACTTATAAAAAGGTCCAGAACCTTTACATGTTACATTTAAAGATAACATGTCCCATGGTTGAATCCAATTTGTGCCTTCTACTGTTATGTTCATTATAGGCGCTGGAATTATTTGAAGTATAAAATATAACTTACAAAATACTCATAGTGAGTTACTATGGTATGATTGAAACATTACTTACCACGAACACTAACTTTTTTACTGAAGTGTCCATAAGTTTTTTCAGGATCTGAAGCAATTATAGAGGAATTTGAACAGATGTAAGGTAAGGGAATATTTACATTGGTGTTACTGGCGTTTGGTACAAGTGTTGTAGTAGGTATTTTAATAGGCAAAGATGTTGGACTAGTTGTTAATAATAGTTTTTCTGTTGCAGCAGTATCAGACATTACAGTAGTTACTACCCGTTCTGTAGTAGTATTTGAGATTATCACGTTTGGTTCAGTTGTAGAAAACGGAACAGTTGTATTTATTGTTGCTACTGTGGTTGTAGGCAATACCGTTGATAGTGGCTCAAATGATGCAACTACTAATGCTTCAATAACATGCGACGTATCAGGACTTGTGAAATTATAAAGAAAATTGAAATCAGTTGTTTGATCATAATATGTGCAGTCTATAAACCAGTAAGTAGATACTGTTGTCGCATTCTTCAAATAATCTACATCTCCTTTACGCATATTTATTGTTACATTTGCTTCTGTTGCAGAAGAAACATATTCATCTCCTACTGTTTTATTCGGTTGTATAATTTCAATATCGCCATTAATAAATTCTACAAAAATATAACACATTAGAAACCATGTAATATATCAAACTGAATGCAGATGTATTTAACAATTTTTTAACATACCTGTTACATCAAACCTGGTGCGTACACTGGTACATTCCCACCACAAAAATGAATATTTTTCGCGAACTATTACTTGCATTTCAAATATTCCAACACTATAAATTTCATGTGGATAACTTACACTCCAATACACTGTAGTATTTGATGTTTCTTCTGTCTACAAAGTGACAAAAATATGTAAAATTAAATTTTTTGAATTTCTATAATAAAATTAATGATTGTGTGTGACAAAAACTTAATACAGGAAAAACATATGAGCGAGTGAATGAGTCATTGCGTGTCTTTGTGATAATAATTTCTGTCATTAAAACATATAATAGTACTAACCTCATATTCATGGGGTGGTATCGCATCGTCTCTCCACTGATATTTAAAAGTACCCGATGGTCTCATACCATTCTCTTTAAAAAAATCAGCTTTGAATGTAATAGTTCCACCTAATACTACAGGGCCATCATGAGACAATGTAATGTTATAACCAACAGCATCGACTGTAACAGGAAGAGTCTTATAGAACGATTGAAGTTGTTGATAACAATATGCACAATTACAAAATAGATGTAAATAAGTTTTCACAATTACGCAATTTAAAAAATTGGCTAAATTACCTGGAGGTGTAGATAACAGATACAAAAAGAGACCCCAGGAAAAATGCACTACCTGCATTTTGTACACTGATGAGTCGTTACATTTATTTTAGAAAATATTTACACTCGGTGATGTTATTTTCAATCGATCTCCAATTAAACGCATATCATAATGTTTCTAACTGTAACATGTTAGCATTAATGATTGCCAACTGTATCGTTTTACATACACATTGTAATAACTTGGTACATCAAGCGTAGAAAGTATTTACATATAAGGATTTAAAAAATAATTGTCAAAATCCTTTTTCAAGTGTTATTTTCTTTTAGTTTTATCAATACTACAGATTTCAAAAGTTATTTTCAAATTGTGTGTCATTCATGAAAGATAAATTCTCTAGTGTAAGAAACCAATACAATGAAACATATGTAGAATGAAATGAATCATCTTCACCTATGACAAAATATTTTATGTGATGGAAAAGTGTGTAAGAAGAATAGGTGGTTCAAGGAACCGTCTCCAAACGCTAACATCTGTGAAAATTGTGTCTTGTTGTTCTGACCACCAGTCCATCTAGAATCTAGATGGACTCGCGTTCGGAAGGAAAAATTGCGACGTCACCATGTGGATGTCACGGTTTACGAAAGGAGGTTCTTTGTTACATCGTGCACCGTGATCGACGGAAATTCTTCCCACAGCGTAGCCAAAGAGGAAATTTCCTCTCTGGTCCTGGTTAGAAATATAATGTGGGTTCTGATCCACGCAAGAAGATAATGTGGATCTGATCCAGGCTAACAATTAGACGAGGGGGCAGCACTATACCGGGGACACTAAAATCCCGGGCGTGAGCACTTTCATTTCCTCTCTGGCTATACTTCAAAACCTTTATAGAAACCGAAATACGGAAATACCGGTATGACGTCATATTGGTATATGTAAATACCGGTATGTTTACCTATATTTATCGATAATATTTTACGGTTTTCTTACTTTGTTACAATACAATTTTCAGAATATTTTTAGACAAAGATTTAAAATCAATATATATGATACTGAGTTGCAGTAATACCGAAACTAACATTTGCAGGGATTATGAGTAAACGAAAGCGATTTTTAAAAGAACTTTAATAATACAGGTACAATTGCTCCGAAATACATATGAATATATGAGTTTTATGAATATTATTATTTCGATCACAAATATTGTTTACATTGTTGTCAACAATGTGGAATATAAAATTCTTTAAAAATATAATAATATACATATAAAATCTGACTGCTACTGTTTTTAAATAGACTGTATGATAGAAAATATATCATAAAGAAACAGATTTCTGTTAGAATATCAAGGACAGATATTGCTTATGTTACAGCTGTGCAATTAATTGCTCACAAATACATAGTATCTTATGGGTAGCTGTAGATCATACATCCTTCAAGTAATTTCACTATGAAGTTCAGGTCAACTTTTGAGACAAAGTTTTTTCACTATAGTTCAAGTGAGAACTGCGAGTTGTCGCTGCCTGTGAACATTCAATTGTCCAAATCTGGTATACTCCATGAGATATTTTAATGATTATTCTAACATATATGCTTGAACCATTGTTTTACATTGTAAAACAATTTATTATAATTTTATTATCATTTATCTTTCATGTACTATATGTATTTGTGTGTCCAATTTTATTAAGGGAGTTTGTAAGAAACTCTATGCAATTAAAAATTGTAACTTTAATCACCACATAATAGCATACTGACTATAATATAAACAGCTTATACTAATATTCATCTCATATAAATAGTATATTATAAATTTTGGGATGTCTTAGAATTAATGCATTACTGTTAGTTGTTACAGTAAATGCTTTATATCCTTCCTTTCGCTTTGTAAAAAATCTGAAAGTTTTTAAGGGCATATATACAATGGAGAAGAGATTAAACTCGGTAAAAAATTATTGAAAATACTACCGTGTAAAATTAATAAGTAGATACAATAAAGTACAACTTTTCACCATGTGTCTTCCTGTTCAAAGATTGAAAAAAATCCGAATAGAGTTAAATACACAATAATATTAGCTGACAAAGTCAAGTAACAAGCTCCCCATTGAATCTGAAAATACACAGTCTTACTAACTATCGTTATTAAATTTTATACATATAATTTTATTAAATTAAAATTCTTGTAAAGTAATATAATATCACAACACAATGATTGAATAAAAAAAAATACATAAGTTAAATTTACCACTGGACCACTAGCTGGAGATCTTGCCAATACAATAGGAAGAGCAAAGGATGATATCAAAAATCCCATAGTGATGAATATAGCCAGTGCCAAACCTGAATTATTAGTAAGTCCATTATCGTATTCATCACGTCGACGTATCACTATAGTTGGTATTGGTGCCAACACATAGAATAATACAACAAAAAATGGCCACCACACACTAGAGATAATATATCATGAAAATTCATTGAATTCAATACAAGTATAATTATAAATAAATATTTTTATGATAATGATACTACTTACTTGTATTGTGGTAATCCACAGGCCAGTATGACAAGTGTCATACCAATAGATCCAGTGAATGCCAAAAGTACTAATCTATAAAAGACTTTTTCTTTATGACTTACATAAATGTAAATAATATGTAAATTAGAAAATTATTTTGAAGTACTTACGCTGCATATAAATGAAAACCGTTGAAGACATGAAAAAAAATTATATATATATACATATACATATATTCTTATACTTGTAAATCAATTTAGAATTACGAATAATTGTATTCTATTAAATTTTGTAATAAATTCATGTTTAATCATACAAACTTAAATTTGCCATATAGCGTTTTGAAAAATAATTTATGTTAACTTCGAGGTGTTAAAAAACACGCTGAATTATACGGTTTATGAGACACTGACTGTATTTTAAGTACAAATAAGTATTTTTCACAATTGAAAAAGTTGTACATAATCTTCTTAGAACGTTGAATGTTTTTCTGAATAAAATAATGGGTCATAAAGATAAATACGTAGACAATAATTCTACAAAACAAATTAATAAGTATGCATTGTTTATATACAGAACGTTTTCATCAATAACAATAAGAACCGCAAGGTTATGTTTCAACATATCAACCTATGTAATTGTTTTGTTATAATGAACTCTGTTAACGAAATCGTTTATTTAAATGATATAAAACTAATATTTGTGAATTTAAATGATCAAACTTATAACCTTTAATCCCAGCCATCATAGACCAATTTGACAAGTACGAATATCGAATTTACACTTTCAGAACGTTTATGACGTAAGCATCTAAAGCCTTGTACACTTCAAAACCTAAAAGTATTTTATATCATTTAATGAATGCAGCATTGACTTAATAAAAAAATTGTTAATCATCAAAATGATATATCATAGAACGCGTGAAAGTATTTTTAATTTAAAAATATTCAATGTAGATTACATTCATAATTGTATTAAAAAATAAATAATTACAATCACGATCAAAGTATTCGTCAATATATAGTTTTATTCAGTAAGGTAAGTAACATCAATAAATTAAAGTTTATTCATACAATAATATTTATATGTATGATATCAATGATGTATGTATTTATGATGCTGTGTATACAGAACTATAATACATATAGCTATACCGAACTGAAATCGTAGCGAAACGTTCCATAATAAAATAAACTCGATTCAATTTGTTATATTTTAATAAACATACAAATAATAAGGTGAATAATAGATTTTGAAAAATAACATTTTAAGGCATGTAACAAAAGTGAACAATTTTGTTATGAACTTGCCTTAAGCTTCTGATTCGACGACGGAGAGTCCAATGCGAGCCATGAAAGTTTAAATGGGGGATGTTCATTGGGTCGACTGTAAGTGTCGCTGACTCGTACGTGGTGCGATATTGAGTTGTGATCATTGCGTGTACACTTTCTTTTGAATTCAAGTCAAATAAATAATGGGTGAACAGAAGAGGTAAGTAAATGAAGAAAATGAAATTCTGTACTTGATAGTAGTTATACTAGTTCATTTTATTACTTAAAACTGCAAAAACGAAGTATGCAAATACAATGCATCCATGCTGGCTTCCAATTGTACGATGTCATCATGTCGACGCAACGCGTCCTTTCATAGATTCTTCTGAAAAATATCTACTGTCATCGGAATTTTATGCTATAAAATCCATTCCATTGCATTGGGCATATGTTTATTGAATCTATAGTGTACAATGACATGAATCTCGCTTATCATTTTCGCAAGCCGACTGATCATGGCCGAACACTACGTTAGACATGACAAGGAAATTTTAGAAGAATCTTAACGATGTATTCTTTAGATTATGATAATTGTTCATCTTAGAACGTACTCGAACGAATATAAAATCTATGCAACGTAAATATTTCATGTGTATAATCTCAAGCTGCCTATGCATTTATGTTTTATTGTACTAATGAAACAGGATCGCCGATTAAAACTGTCCGATTATTCACGATGAATTAATTTTAGGAATGGCTAACTGTTAGAAATCATTTTTACAACTTATAAGCTCAACAAACATATATTGTTGCACATCATCAAATATCTTATGCTGATGAAAATTAATTTATACATTATATTTGTACAAATATTGGATTTATTATAGTGCTATTTGATAATGTAAAATATTTCAATCTAAAAATAATATATGATAATAATTTGATTAATTATTAAGAAATAAATGTTTCATGGTTCAATGGTAAACATTAACTTATAAAGAACATGTTTAAACGTAAGGAGCATTGTACTACAGTATACCTTTTGTCTTAACAATTGCATTCATGTAAGTATATAGATATTCGTTCGCCTTCAAGTAGGTTGTAAAAATTATGCAACTGAAATGAATAGTACTTAAATTTAGCCTTTTAACATAATTATTTATTTATTTTGCTTATTTATGTTGTATACTGTAGTTTAAAATAATATGTGAAAAATATACAGTTGTAGATTATAATGAAAAAGTAAAAAGAAAAAACATTATGGAGTATATATCATGCCATTCTATAAAATATTTCATTTTATAAGAAATGTAAACGAAATATAATTTACTAACACATATTGGTAATGTAGAGTTTTATATGTTTTTCGATTAATGTATAAGCATAATTTTTTTGATATTATTTTATTATAGTTTTCAATAAATATATAAATATAATTTTCTCAATATTATTATTTATATCAATCGTTTATTACTGGACAAATATAATTATAGTATTTCATGACAAATGTTCAATGCCATTTATGTTTATTTTGTTTACAATGATCAAATATTTCATTGTTACAGCGGTGAGGATTTAGCAACAGCCATCCTTCGAAAGAAGGATAAGCCAAACAGATTATTAGTTGATGAAGCTATTGCAGATGATAATTCTGTTGTGGCTCTATCTCAAGCAAAAATGGACGAATTGCAATTGTTTAGAGGAGATACAGTGTTACTGAAAGGCAAACGACGTAAAGAAACTGTATGCATTGTACTTTCTGATGATACATGTCCTGATGAAAAAATTCGCATGAATCGTGTCATTAGAAACAACTTACGAGTACGCTTAAGTGATGTTGTTTCTGTACATGCATGTCCAGAAGTAAAATATGGGAAACGTATTCATGTGCTGCCATTAGATGATACCATTACTGGTCTTACAGGGTAAATTAAAACATGATCTTACATTACCGGAACACTTTGTGGTTTTATTTTAATGTTACTGTAAATTCGTTTGTATCTTCTGAATTTGTAGTTATAATTATTTTGTTATTTTTTAATAACGAAAAGTACACAAATATTTTAAGTTAAATATTGTCGTTTGTTATATTTGTTATATCAATCTCTTTTCATTAGAGGCATCAAATTTTAATAATGAATTAAGTAGGTAATTCATATAGAAATGTCTATTCTGTTGTAGAAATTTGTTTGAAATATATTTGAAGCCATACTTTTTGGAAGCATATCGTCCTATTAATAAAGATGACAATTTCATTGTACGCGGTGGTATGCGAGCCATAGAATTTAAAGTTGTAGAAACAGATCCTGGGCCATTCTGTATTGTTGCTCCAGATACAGTTATTCATTGTGAAGGTGACCCCATTAAAAGAGAGGTTCGTAAAATATTATTTTTGAAAAACTAACTAATTCTTTTACCTTGGGATTTTTATAATAATGTATGGCCTTGTACTGTATAGGAAGAAGAAGAAGCATTAAATGCAGTGGGTTATGATGATATTGGTGGAGTTCGCAAACAGTTAGCTCAAATTAAGGAAATGGTAGAGTTACCTTTGCGACATCCATCTTTATTCAAAGCTATTGGCGTGAAACCGCCACGTGGTATTCTCTTATATGGGCCACCTGGTACAGGAAAAACGCTTATTGCGCGTGCTGTGGCAAATGAAACAGGCGCATTCTTTTTCCTTATTAATGGTATGTTCATTTTGAGAAGGACATGATAGTTTAAAAATCTATGTATTGTATTATATCATATTATATTATATCAAAAGGTCCTGAAATAATGAGCAAACTTGCCGGAGAATCTGAAAGTAATTTAAGAAAAGCATTCGAAGAAGCTGAGAAAAATTCACCAGCTATAATTTTCATCGATGAACTTGATGCAATTGCTCCAAAAAGAGAAAAGGTGCGAAACTTGATGAAATTTTGCTGAATTTGAAACTAAGCATATATTTTTCATTATATACTCTTTTAGACACACGGAGAGGTGGAAAGACGTATAGTGTCACAACTGCTCACTTTAATGGATGGCATGAAACAAAGTTCTCATGTCATTGTAATGGCTGCCACTAATCGTCCTAATAGCATTGATGCAGCATTACGTCGTTTTGGGCGTTTTGACAAAGAAATTGATATTGGAATACCCGATGCTACTGGCCGCTTAGAAATTTTAAGAATTCATACTAAAAACATGAAGCTTGCTGATGACGTCGAATTAGAAGAGGTTTACAGAATTTTAGAAACTATTAAATCATTTGTCTTAAAAAATTAGCTAGTCGTATACAATTAACTAATATTTCCTTATAGATTGCATCAGAAACTCATGGTCATGTTGGAGCTGATTTAGCTTCATTATGTTCTGAAGCAGCATTGCAACAAATTCGTGAAAAAATGGACCTTATTGATTTAGAAGATGATCATATAGATGCTGAAGTTTTATCTTCTCTTGCCGTCACTATGGATAATTTCAAGGTTAGTGACATGCATGTTATAAGATAAGACACATTGATTTTCATAAGTAATGGCTAACGTCTGTATCACCTGTTTTATTTATAATCAGTATGCAATGACTAAGAGCAGTCCAAGTGCTTTACGAGAAACCATTGTAGAGGTTCCGAATGTTACTTGGGTCGATATTGGTGGTTTACAAAATGTTAAAATGGAATTACAGGAATTGGTACAGGTAAGAAATCTGTTAAATAATTACTTAATACTATATTCGTACATTGAAGTGTCAATAATTAATCATTTAATTTTACATCTTACAGTATCCAGTTGAACATCCTGAAAAATTCCTGAAGTTTGGCATGCAACCATCGCGAGGGGTGTTATTTTATGGACCTCCTGGTTGTGGTAAAACTTTATTGGCTAAAGCCATAGCCAATGAATGTCAAGCAAATTTTATTTCTGTAAAGGGACCAGAATTGTTAACTATGTGGTTCGGCGAATCTGAAGCCAATGTCAGGGATGTTTTCGATAAAGTAAGTGTGTGTGTAAGGTGTTTCGATATATTGCACAATGTGCATATACAAATTACAAGAACCTTCATCATCGCATCAAAATCTTCTAGGCAAGATCAGCAGCTCCTTGCGTATTATTCTTTGATGAACTTGATTCTATTGCAAAATCTCGAGGTGCCACAATAGGAGATGCCGGTGGAGCAGCAGACCGCGTGATTAATCAAATCTTAACTGAAATGGATGGAATGGGAGCGAAAAAAAATGTATTCATCATAGGAGCTACTAATCGACCTGATATTATTGATCCTGCTATTTTACGACCTGGTAGATTAGATCAGCTGATTTATATACCATTACCAGATGAAAAATCGCGTGAAGCCATTTTTAGAGCTAATCTTCGAAAATCACCCGTAGCTAAGGTAAGGAATGTTAATTAATAAATGGTTATCAATTTCATTCACAAAGCCACTAGTTTATTGATATCAGTTTTCCAACATGTGGGCTTTGTTGTATGAAAACATATGCTGAAAGATTTAGATATAAAGGTAGAATCATACATTATCCTCACTACCATGCTGACTCGCTTATTTTCATTCAAATGCTACATGAAATTGAAAGCTATCATTTGGACTTGAACAGTAGTATAGGACGATATGTTCCTCCGCTGTGGACCGAGTGATTCAGCATTATAGTAAATATTATACATTATACCTAGTGCGAGTAGGCGGTTTGCGGAGTTGCGGTCAGTGCTCGTGAGAAATCAGTCACACAAGTTCGGCCTATTGGCTACTTTTTCAATTTTATTTTTCTAAACAAATAACAACAAATGCTTTACATTATATAATTATTTTGCCATTGTTGTTATACATATATGTACATATATTTGTATCTTTGTACTAATTTGATCAATTGCTTACTGTTTCTTTTTTAAAGAATAGCTTAAATATTGCTTAAATATGTTACAGGATGTAGAGCTAAGCTATATAGCTAAAGTAACACATGGTTTTTCGGGTGCTGATATAACAGAAATTTGTCAACGCGCTTGTAAGCTCGCTATAAGGCAAAGTATTGAAACTGAAATTCGAAGAGAAAAAGAACGTGCCAACAATCCATCCGCATCTATGGACGTAAGTATAGGCATATTTAACATCATATGTTTAATACTATTTACGTAATTCCACAAATTTTCCGGTATTAGAAATAATAGGTAGATAGTAAAATAATCATTGCTTTGGTATTTTAATATTTGTAGGTATTTCAATAGTTGCGTGAATATCACACTACTATGTAGTTTTCGAGATATGTCTTCGCATTTTCGGTGTTTACAATTTTCTGTAGAAAATTCAATGCCGTCAAATTTCGAATTCTTTTTATGAGAAATGAATTACCAACAACAGAGATTTTGAAATTTATTCGATTTTGATAGTATTCCTTAAAATATAACTTAAATAACCATACCGATTAGGGGACGCTTTTAATATTATACTTCGACGATATTTAAACCCAAGGGTATAGAATTTTGTTTTTATATTTTATTGCCTAATTTTATTGTAAAAACTGTAAATATTAATATTACACAAGCCAATTTCGATGAAACTTATGCGAGAGACAGATAGTTCTTGAAAAAATATACGGCACAGCAGCTTTTAAAAATTGTCGGCCATAAACATGTTTTTTCAGATATCTTGGATGCATCTAGAGGATGCAGGAGAGTAATTTTATTTAAATTATGTTTTCGTATTAGAGAATGACGTATTAGTGTTTATTAGTTCTTTTGTGATAAATACTTATTGAGATAATTTCATGTGCTATATTAGATGGACGAAGATGATCCTGTGCCAGAAATAACCAGAGCACACTTTGAAGAAGCAATGAGGTTTGCTCGACGTTCAGTGTCCGATAATGATATCCGAAAATATGAAATGTTTGCACAAACGCTTCAACAATCGCGTGGATTCGGAACTAATTTCAGGTACGACAAAGATTTCTATGTAAATGTAGGTAATAGTTTCTTCGGAAATCATGTGTTTCGTTGCATTGGTAATTAATTAATATCTATATTTTATCAGATTTCCGCAAAGCGGAGGAAGTGGTACTCAAGATACAACGCAAGGTGATCCTACCTTCCAAGATGACGGTGACGATGATCTTTATAGCTAAGTCTTCGTGTCTCTTTGTACCTCATTACAGCGAGCATACGACAAAAGGGCCTGTTTCTGTTTTATAGAAAACACTTTGCGTTTACTAACAGAAATTTTGCAGAAACGAATTTTAAGAAACTGAAAACTGTGAGAACACAATTCTCTATTTCGAATTAATATTCTATGTATTCGCATGAATTTTTGATACAATCAAAGTAATTGGGGCAGATTTTAAACGAGGTAAGATGAAAATAAAAATTTAATTTGAAACCATTCGTCATAAGCAATTTCCGAGTTAAGCTACGTCTGATACTGAAGTTGAACAAATAAAATATAAAATAATACATTTTTTAATATTGAAATTATTTAAATACATTCCACTGTTATTTATATGTTTGCTATTTTTAATGTAATAAAAGATACATATAGGATTTGGGAATCGAATAATAATTCTCTCAGTGAAAATACATTTTGTAATTTATTTGTATGTACAATTGATCATCAGTTGTAATACAAACTGCCCTAATAAGATACTTCATCTCGTTTATATACTGCATAGAATCATATAAATTTTTAATCGTTTCTATTTCTTTCTATTCACTTTCTCATCTACACAAGCCAAGTGTAATTCCAGATCATTTATTAGCAGTGTCATTAGTTTCAATGTGGAGATAGACCCTTTTGTTACGTTGCCTCTGGATTCTATAATTACATTTTATTGTTCACACTCTGAGATTACAGTAACGTGGGAGTTTATGCAATGTCAGTGAAATTGTTGGAACTGGTGACGTGTATTGATGACTTTGCAGTCTGCTTATAGTAGTAAATTTACTTACAAATTACCAAAGAATCTTTTGAAACCTTTCATTTTAGAATAAAGTGTTAAAATCATACATTTTATCGCATTATTCAGAATCTCTTGAAGATTGGATTTTTCAGAGGGTAATACAGTAAATAAAATTATATTGGTGTACAATACAATAAAGTTATGCAGTTTATATATTTCTGGCATAAGTTTTCAATAATTTGGCATCAAATGTTATCATTCATCATAACATTAGAGACGGTGAAGTACATTGATGATTAACAAACTATTAATAGGTGGTTACATGTGTATTATGGAAATATTTATACGACATTTACAAATTTTACTAGGAGTAGTGATCAATATTATTAATTGTAAAAATCTGAATTTTTAGTTTATATTACATACACTTTTATAAATATTCATCTAAGAAAATATTTACAATTGTGTGGTAAACAAAAGAGAGGAATAAATGAAATCCAAATATTCATTGGATATAATATTATTTTATATGTTTGCAGTTCAGATTAAATCGTTTAATATACTTATTATATATCTTTCATTTCCTTCCCTATTACGCATTATGTTGACGTTATTAAACCGTAAAAATAACTGTCATTGTACAATATATTTGCAGATTTAAAAAAGTACAGAAATATCGAGCTGAACACACAGTGAACAAATGAATTGAATGATACAGAAAATAATTTCGTATTATACAAATTCAATACGTATTAAGGAAAAAAGAATAATTCCATTTCTTTTATCTTACACATAGTAATTATATACATTTATGAAAAATATGATAATACATTACATCATTATTTAACCTTCTCTCTGTGTACTGGTATTCTAACGTTAACCTTATAAGTACAGAGGTGTGATTGCACCCCATACTTTTTTTGGTTGTAAAATGTAAAGAAAAAATTTAACTGCATAAGTATTTGTGGAATTTTATTGATTTTTAAAAGAAATATACAGTACTTTAAAAGTTTAATTCAAAATATAAAAATTGAGATGTTTTGTAGAAACAAAATAATAAATTTAAGATGTATCGTCAGAATCGGAATCGTCTTCGTCATAAATTTCAGCACTTATGCATTTATCGCAAATATTTGAATTATGGTTTTTTACTCAATATGCTTAACGAGACGTTTTTCTGAGCTTATGTAAATCATAAATACAATTAATAATTTTGTATACATAAACTATTATTATATAGTTTTAAAGTATAAATGATCATTGTAGTGATCAAGTTGAAAGAACACATTTTTATAAAGAAAATATGACAACCCATACAATTTTCTAAACGTTTGGAGTATTAAATTCTTAAAAAACGGTAATAAGATATGTTTTTTCAAAATGGTTCGCAACGTTAAATTATTCCAGAGTTACTTATATTTTCTATAAACAGCAATTCCCTTCCTTCTCGATTATTGATATCATTCCTGTAAGAGGAACAAACAATTTACTTTCCAGATACAAATATTGAGAACATAACTGCAAACGTAATGTATGTAATGAAAACCTATTAAAGATATATGGTAAAAATTCCTATAAACACTTTGTTTTCTATGACTTGTATAACATATGTACTATGTTATGATAATTATTATATATTTATGCATGGTAAAAATACTTAAGTGTCTATACGTCGTTTTATGTTAAGTATTTATGTTGAATACTTTTAAGCATGATATATATAAGTTTTTTCATTTCTGTTTAAAGTACTTTACAGCTGATTTGATTAATTGCATTTATTTCGATGAATGATAACAATGTATCGATACAAGATACTTTTGAGAAAATCATAATCTGATGAAGGAAGTTCAAATAATCCTTTTGGAATATCAATTCCCAATATCACATAAAAATTGTACCTTATTACACGATAATTTTGGTATCAATTACATAACTGATATACGCTCGATAATTTGTTCTCTTATAACATTCTTTTCGGACACTATGTGTGTTGTTCGTTTTAAAATTTCAATCTTAATTACGACCATAAGCATATAACGCTGGCCTGTATACATACGTTTAATTTCGATCGCAAACGTAAGTGATTCATCTTCGTCAGAAATGTTTGATATGCCGGGATTAGTAGATGTCCGTCCTTTGCGTAACAGGTGGAAATTCCGCGTCATCTTTCAAACGAAACGAACCCGAATATCCTGGCGGACTCTCAGTTGCAGCTATCATCTCATGATACTTCTCTGAATCTATAAATTCATTTATGTACGTCCAGTATGATTGTTCAAATTACGTATTATTTCAAGCGGATATAACGATAAAGATGTATGAAACTGAATGCCAATGATACCAGATATATTCTTCACAATTAAATATTATATATTTGCATACTTCTTTAACTTTGATGGTCACGGTATGTTTTCGAACTCTTTAAATGAAACACGCGTGAAAAATATTTCAATTATCATTGCTTTTTTTTTGGCGCAGTGAACATATTCATTAATAACTACTAATAATTTCAATGAATACACTCACCAAGACAAAATTGATGATGAACACGTAAGTAATTCATTATTTAACAATAATACATTTAAATTATAAATATTTACTTCCAAATTGCATACAATTAAAAAACAAACAAAATTGAACTCTGTTCAGAATTAAATTTTAAAATAATGTTGTACGAGAAATTTCATTGGTGAAAAACAACTATATGCTTGATTTTTCCAATGATACTTAATAATCAATTGAACTAACAGAAAACATTGTTTGTTTTTAATATTTACTAATAAAACGATTTTCTTCGAGAGCATTGTTAAGAAGCCATGGTTAAAAATGAATTTGAAGAACAAATAATGTTAGTTAATGTTTTGTTTGCATCAAATTGATAACAAAAGGAATTGAAGTACGTTAAAAATAAGGGAGATGTTTTCTTATCTGTAGTTGGGCCTTCATGTGAAATTAATTATACACTAACCAAAATTCTAATTCTATCATTTTCATTACATTACTATGAAAGTATCATTAGTATGCATTAATAACGTTTGTCAATAAAAGTAAATATAAATAGAATTTCAATTGTCTGTTAGTTAAAAGCGTTCAACAGATAAAAGCAATAGTCATAAAGAAATTGAACTTACCAAGTTATTATAAAATCATTTCTCTGCTATATTTCTTGTAATTGATTTTTGAATTATCGATTTTTCAAAAAAGTTTATCATAGAAAAATGAATATGATAAACAATAATCACACAATAATTCATCACAAACATTATTAGAGGTTTTGAATACCATTTCAGCAATTCTGAATGTATGTATCTGTACTGTGGAAAAACTCTTTTCTGTGTTTTGATAAAACTAAATATTAAAAGTGTTCATAATTTAATATTTAAATAAAAAAGTATCTTATATTGATAAATAGAGTGTCTGGTATTGTAGCTTAAGGCTTAAATGATTAAAAGAAATCGTATTATCAAGTATTGAATATTTTCTATTTGAAATTTGAGATGTGTTGTGCTTAAGAACTGAAACTGAAGAGTGAAAAATTTAAATATTTTAATCGAATTTCCCTGCGAAATAAATAGTTTAAAATAGATATCAATCACCAGATTATTCAAAGTTTTTGTTAGTTAAAAGTCACACGTTTGATACATATATATATATATATAATCAGAAATTGTAATAGTATATCTTGTAGATTTAAACATAAAAAATCATTAATCTTGTATATTGTATTTTCATATGTAATTAATGTTTGAACGTTGTATTATAATTTTCCATTAATTCCGATTACAAAAAGTAGTTAGTGTGAAAACTGAACAGAGACTTTCAGTTTTGTTGTATTAAGCATATATGTTTAGTGCTTGCATGAATGTGTACATACATTAAATATAGTTTTAAAAGTTACATTTCTATAACTTTCTAAATGCATACTTCTAAAAGCGTGTGTAAGACAATTGCATACATTTAAAATAGATTAGTTGATTAAATCTAAATCATTACCATAGAATAAAAACTGATCGTCCGAACCATATAAGAGTTTGCTGACTGTTACTATATATTTATATTATTCTTCGTTAAGCTTGTGCAAAAATAAACAAGGGACAGAAAAGAGGATATACCAGTACCTGACATGGAGTCTGGCGAACGTCCGCGTACCACACCCGCGTAGCTATTTATGCAGGCTTCAATGGACGATAAAAAGAAAAAAATTACATCAAGTAAGGTCAGTTGTTTTTGGGGCCCCCCTTTAGCCCCTAAGGAAATTGCCTATTCAATTGAGAGGGGTTATTAGAAGCAAGAAAAAAGAAAATTCCAGTGCATAATCAAAACAAGGCCTCCTTACACTTACGTACACACGCATACACACATACTGAATTGATGAATTATGTTCATTTGATTCTATCTACAATTAGCGCTAATTCATGTGAATTTATGACAATAAAGAAAGCTGGAAAGAATGAATAATTGTACTTATTATAGTTACATTGCCAAAAGTATTTTTTTTCTTCATAAATTAATTTTTCTAAATGATAATAGACATATTCTACTGAACTGTTGTGTTCCAAACTTTAAATAAAATTTGATGATTTCAATTATTTGAAACAATATTTGAAATTAGGTGTAATATGTTTTATAAAATTAAAAACATTAATCCATCTACATGTAATACATTATCTTTTTAACACGTGATGGCAAAATTAAACATAATCACCTTGTTATTATCACAGTATATAATAACAATTGTGTAACATCTTAAACAGATGGTATGTATTCTATTCATTTATTATAAGCGTCTACAAACATTTGGGTTATTTTTTTATTTTTGCCTAGTTAAATCGAATAAAGAGACAATAAGATTACATCTATGTTATTACTAGAAAAATGCAACTTTCTAAAATAAATCATATGCAATTTTTCAGGAAAATTCTGTAAGTTCATTAATCTTCTACCATCCATTATGTAAACATAGTAAATATATTTTTGTAGATAGTAGGATAATGCAAAATAAAAATGGTATAATAAATATGTAAAAAGTAAAAATGCATGTTAAAATTAATAAAGCAGCATCTACAAGTACAGGAACAGATTATATCTCAACTTATCATAAGAATGCAAAGAAGCAAGTGCATTACATTAAAAAGCCTTGAGAAGATAAATTTAAGAACTACTGTCAAGGTAAAAGAAGTTAGAGAAAAATACAAAGATACACAATGATCATGGTCTAATGAAACTAAAATTAATAACATTTCATCAAATAAATATTTTTAGTTGTGTACTCGTAAAACTAAGTCTCTGCACCTGTAATAGGTAAAGAAAACTATGAAGACTAGAAGTATTATGGGTCAAACATTTATCTATTACCAAATGTTCAATCTTATAGCTTCATATAATTAAAATTTATTAATTATATTTTGAGAACAAAAAATTAATTTTTTGTTGCTGATTAAGAGATACTTTTTACAAACACCATCTGTAGAAATTTTATAATTACATCAATCTCATTATTCAACATCTATATTATATTAATTAATTACATACACATTCTCAGAAAATCAAAGAGCTTAACTGTACTTTGGGATGATATGAGAGATACATATAGACTACTGAAAATTTGAAAATATTTTTCTTTAAATACAGAGCTGACGTGTGAAATATTAAAACTTTTCTTTCATTATTTGCAAGCAAGAAAATTATTTAAGACGTTAAAACATTGTTCTTGTATACTGTGTGTACAAGCTTAATAGTAATTATGTTTCATTTCGTTATCGTCTATTTTGTCATATGCATATAAATAGTCATTAAAATCTGCCTCAACTAGAGTTTTACAGCTGTTGTGTTATCAACCCAAACAAACCGTATGCAGTATATAGATTAAGCAATGTAAAATTGCTAACTTTGTCGTTATTATAACTTGGCAGTAATCAACAGTTTACAATTTCTATTACTTTCACTAGATCTCAGTTTCTATGTTGTTAACAAATAAGTAACATTTTTCTAATAACTTGAACAGTTTAACCAACAAGGAATGCTTGCATACTGTGAGACTTCGATTTTTGTAGTTTTGTAGAATAGTTCAAGTTAAAAATACTATACTCCGTACAGCGAGCCAAGCCAGTAAAAGTAAACAAATACACGTGGTAACCTTCTGAAATTGTAGAAAAACAGCAACCATAGTATTCTAATTTATAAACCGAAACGAGAGAAATGTTTACAGAATAATAATTTTTACAATAGATAAAACAAAAGAAACACAACTAAATAAAATCTGTGCCACTTGTTTGTCAGTGTCAACATATTTTTAGCGGCGTGAAAGAAGTATAGCACAGCAATGAGAATAAAATCGCTGATGATTAAACAGATTACAAAGACACAGGGATGTTTACGAAGAAGTGATACATGAAAGTTAAGAAAGAAGCAACTATATATTATGTTGCCTCGAGAATAAGAATATTGTTCGTAGATTACCTACCCACAATGTAGGAAACATGGAAGTATCTATGTTAAACCACACGACACTTAATCTTCTAAATATCGCCCAATCTCCCACCTCACAGCACACAAAATCTTGAAAGAGCGGAGATCTTGTCCTTTTTATTTGAATATTTAACTATCATGTTGACACGACTTATTGTAGAAATAGTTTTTTGTAATAATACTAGCAGCATTTTTATCTAGAGTTGATAATGATTCATTACTCTGTGTTTATTATTAAGACAATTATATAAAGATATTAATTGTTGGTTTAAAGACTTATCAATAAGAATAAAGTATTTTGGAGATTGAACTTTGAAGTGTAAGTTAACCCTGTCCGTCTTTCGACCCATTAAAAGAATGTTTTGTATTAAGTTGTTTGTTTTATCTCTGTCTGAGGCACACAGATTTCTGTAAGCTTAACTTACCGTAGCTAAAATAGTATGTGTGTAGTATTTCTGTTTACTCTATGAATCTGTATTTCTCATAATGAAGTAAGTCTCATAAAATTCAGAGTCTCACAGTTTGTGAACATTCCTTGTAAGTCTGTATTGGAATGTATTTTTATTGGGTAAATTTTCTCAATTATTTCTAAATTTTCGTATTTAGTACAATTTTTAGTAATTAAGTTGAAAATGAAATATATAAAAATTATATTTATATTTTAATCAAGTGGTGATGTTGTTGACATCCAGCACAAAGAGTTGGTCGATTTCCAATTTTAAATTAAATTTCTTATTTCAATTAGAACTTGAAAATATCATTTAACACAATTATTAAAAGTATGTATCAATAAAGTAATTATAAGTAACTGAGTGATACATATACATACATATATAAGCTCATTGAACTTTCTTGAAATTGATTAAAATGTAGTTGATTGTAAACATCATCCATTGAAATTTATATTATGAATACATAGCCGATAAAGGAGCAATTTATTGGTTACTTTTTATTGTCAACAATATTCGTTGTGTTCATTCTGCTTTCATTCCACATTATGTATGTACATATGTTATGTAAAATAATTATGATAGGCATTATGTTGTAAAAAAGATAATTTTCCATTATTCACAGCATAAGAAAAAAACCATTTATCATTTTACTCAATATCCATTTATATTCATGTCTACGTGTACAAGATGATATAAATTAATTTGAAATATTATATAACAGTTGTCGTATTTAATGTATAAAATTAATGCTACATTTAATGTTTGTATTATATATAATTGAAAATACAAAAATTGTGTATAAGAGGAAGTACCACAATCTCTAGAAATTGGCTTTCTTAAAATGAAATGTAACATTCATTTCGCTTTGTAAATTTACAATTTCTTAAACAGATCGAGTCCAAATACATTATTTACAAAAAATGCATATATGCATCGATAAAGCATTACTGTATTTATATATTAGTTGCGATATATTACCAGTTTGTGCATTTAAGCACAAATCCCTATTTCTCACTCGCTCTCTCATTCAGTTACTCATGGATTTACACCAAAATAATTTGCTTGTGTGTACGTTTATTTGTTTTGCATAAGAAACACGAAAATTAATTTAGGTATCAACGTTTCAGTATAAAACAATACTCAATTACGTTTAATTATTTGCATCTGATCAACAATCAACATTTAAAAATGTTACTTTGAAGAATCGTAATTTAAATATACTCAAATATTTCATATCAATATAAGCTTTACTGTGTTGTTACTATCTGCGAACAATATATCTTTATCGTCAACTCGCTCAATTTGAAAACCTACATTATACTTTATACAAAGAAATGTTTATGATATTGTCATACCTGCATTTTGTACTATTCGTGTAGTATTTGCTGCAGGAGTTTCTCCCGATCCTGATCCTGCTGTAGATACGCTAGCACAATCTACTTCATCTCGTTTGCCATCTAATCTATAAAATTTTAATTACGTTTATTATATGTTCTTAAATATAAAGCTTCTACAAAAAAAAAACAAACATTTTTCTGACTCAGTCTATTCTGAAATACAGGCAGCCTCCTACAACACATTTCTGTTCTAATATGACTAGAAGAATTAGGAGAATTTCTGTGTAAGCAGACATTTTTACTAAAAGGGGCCCAAACCAACGAAGAGAACTTCATCGTAATAAGTTGATTCATATTAAAAATTTTGTTAAAATACCTCAAGAAAATGTAAACTACTAAATAATAATAAATTTCTTGAGAAACACAAAACATGGAAATAATTAATATAGCATAGTGAAATGCAGAAGATAGATACATATATTGTAACAAAGAAGACGGTGTCATTTCATAATGCATAATAATGAATAATAGATGACAAATCTTTATGTAAAATAAAACTTTTTTGGTATAATTTAAAAAGATTTACGAACTAAACGGTAATTGATTTTCTCGTGTGACATTCTTAATACGCCAATATTGAAATAGCAAATCAGTAATGGGTCATTCCCAAGTGAATATGTTGTAAAAACTACTACATACTCAAATTTGAACAAAATCCGAAACACTACAGTGAATTCTCGTTGCGAGTCAGTGCCAACGCTATTGCCTCCCTGTTAGGAGTCAGCGGAACTACCCACACCACTGCGGGGAATACCCCGCTCTCGAGCTTTGCTGTCCGTTTCTACCTGCAACATTGGATTGGACAAAGACATTTTCTCAGCCATCTTGTCACTATCCGTCAGTAATCATAGGTTCATGAATTACAGGCGGATATGTGACTCTTGGATTTCCAGTGTGCCCTGTGTATGTATTTCAAATGCAACGATCGGCGAGAACCTCAGATTTCGTCTAATTGTCAGTCACCAGAACAGCGCAACAGATTTATGACGAGAATTCACTGAACTACGAAAAGTGTTCGATTTCGCAGGGAATGACCTCAATATGAAATGTATTTGTTTATTATGTTTCACATTCATATTTTCTCTCTTAACAAACGTGTTTCTTACATTTCCGAAATCGAACAATATAGTTTTGTTAGTTATTGGAATCTGACATTGTATTTTGTACTATTGTAGGTCTTAATTCTATCTTATATAGTACGCCAAATTTTAGGAACATAGCTACCGTGTTGTAAGGAAGAATAGCTGCCATTTATTACAGTTGTATTTCTCAATCATATTATCAATTTTATCAAGGAAAAATAACATCGCTATAATCATACAAATCGATTATATATTTAGCCACACTTTATAATCTATTTTAGTATTACTTAATTTTAATAAATCCAATTCATAAAAAAACGCCAGATTTAATCAAATAATGTATTTTCGGTGTCTCATAACATGAGACACGGGACGACACAATCGGACTGTTTCTCTGCGAATTCCTTTGGCATTCCTTCAGAGTACCACGTTACGAGACATCGACGATACATATGCAAAACAATAATGTATGTTCTCGATCATGCGAAGAACAATTTGTACTTCGATTGAAAGATCTTCAGACAAAGACTGCCTCAGAGTGTTTTAGGTATTTTCTTTATATATTTTATAAAGTTACAAACCTATGCTGTTTTAGGAGTGTACAATCTCCACCTTCTGTTGTATCCAAATTATAAACGTACAAATAGCCATCTGCACTAGCCACCAACAACCTAAGCACTTCGTGTACTCTGCACAACGATAGAAATATTTGTGTTAAAATATATCATGTATGCAAGTGCTTATATGAAATTTGTACATTCAATTGAATTGCACTTACTCTGTGATGGCACATACATTCTTTAACCCTTGAAATGGCAAATGGACACTGGCAAAGGCACGTCCTTGATTAAAAACATCAGTAACTTGTGAAGGTAAATAATTAGCTGATGCTGATACAGCCTTTGATAAATATCCCATCCAAGTTTGTGACTCTTCTGTAGCTTGTTTCAGTCTATATCATGAGAAAAATACAAAATTTAAATACAGCAATAGTAATAGTTCTATCGAAATTAAAAGGAACAATTAACGTACGCTTCATTTGGTATTTCCAACTTGAAAATATGGACAGTTTCCGTATTACTTGAGCAACAAAGAAACATTGAATCCATACTAAAAGCAAGACTGCTTATAGACACGCATCTTTTAACTCCTCGACGAAACTCAAACAGTTTTGTACCATCATGAACCTTCAGAGATATAAAGAACCTTAAGCAATGCATCTAAATTTTAGAACTGAACAAACAATCAGTATCACACGAATGATTATACTTACTTGAAAAACTCTAATCACAGTACCCTTCTCAGAAGCAGTAGCTACTTTGGTACCATTAGGACAAAATACAAGTGCTGCTAATGGACTGTCATGTGCAGGAATCATGTTTTTAGCTTGCTGGAAGAAAAATAAATTTATGCTTGAATGTATTGAGTATAGGGTGCAATAAAAATATTGATTATTACTTACAAGATTAATTGTGTCAAATATTTGAACTTCTCCGATTGTATTTGAGCCAGGATAGGCTAAATAACAATTATCACTGTTTATTGATAGTGTGCACAGACCTGCTAAATTGCGTGGAGTGTCTCGAATTGTATGTAGCACCTTCATATCCTTTATATTATGAATATATAATGACTCTTCCAAACATACTACTAATCTCTGCAAATACACATTCTTCATTTATACAGATTCATTACACAGTTTAACGAAATTGTAATATTAGAACACATCATTGTTTGTACTGAGATTGACACGACTGCACTTGATTCATATATCTATAATTTACATTAAGAAATCGATTATTTTTGGAGCATGATATTACTTGCAGATCACATTATTACTTTCAGACAACTATATAACTTTTAAAATTTGGTTTTATTATTTTGCAGTCTTAACATAATTCTCTAAGCACAGTATGACACATTGTAATATTAAAACAAACATTATTAATCTGTGTATTTATAACTTTCCTGCACAATCCTTAAAAAAATCATCATTTGTCAAGAATATTATTTTTTATGTAATACCCTAATCCATACATGCAACCATTTTATGCACTTTAATGTATAAAGACTATGTCTTCATATGACTATGAATATTTTAATTATTTTCCAGGGTAGTAGTTCTCTTATGTTTTACTAATGGAGTTTTCCTAAATATGCGAATACTAATTCAATAGCATGTGCTTATTATGAAATTTCTTGTGATACATGAAAATATAGTATGTAAACTAAGTTGCAAGATTTCTCACAGTTTCTATTATCCAATCATGTATATACAAAGTAATGAAGGTAATATTTACTTCAAATAAGTATGAACAAAAATATTTTGCAAACATAAAATAAAGTAGAAATCAAATTCTCATACATAATATTTAGTTACTTCCTCCTGAAAATAAAAACAAGTCAGCTCTAGATATTGGAACAAAATTTGTTAAACACAATGATTCATAAAATTTGATGAAATATAAAAAATAAAGATCCATAAAGAGAGTACTTGAATATTTGTATATTTTCTAATTCTTTTACTTTATCTACAAACATAAAAACTGTTTCTATCTTTTTCTCTTGCTACAAAGAAATTGAAATGTTTTTTTCCAAAAAGAACCACAGTTATTATTAAATGTTTATAAAAAAATATATAAATTCATATAATATACAATTTAACTTACTTTAATTTAGTTTAGCAGTAATTGTTAGTATTAAATATATCCTCCTAATATTATTTTTACTATCTATTACATAAAAATCACTTACTAGTCTATTGAGCTTCACAGCCAAGATGGTGTTTGAGTAACTGTAGTAGCAAATTTCGGTTCCCTTCCTGAAGTGACAAACTTTGAGTTTACGAGGTGATGATAAACTGACCATTGCCACAAGGCTACTGCTAAATAATCGTTCAACGATACATATGTCCACGGTATCTGTTGTGCACAGAATTATGAACAATTTAATTATTTTTCTTTAAAATACATTTTCAACTTGATATTTACTTTTTACATAATACAGATATTATTACCATTTTCATATATTTTTTCCAGATGGTCAACAGAATTCAGAGAGAAAAGTTTATAACCTGCTTTTGATCCTACAGCCAAAGATCTGTAACAAATTTCATTAGAATTTTATATTGCCACTTATATTTCTTTTTTTATACGTCTTACATATAGTTAATCGAATTTATTACTTTGAACTTTTATTGATATAGTTATCTACATTATAATATCATATAAATACATTGAAATCAGATATATACATACAAATGATTCTGGTGAATATACATATATTAATACATATATTAATATATATTCTGGTGAGTATTTAATAAATACAAATGAAGAAGATGATAATTTCTTATTTCTTAATAATCTACAATGTTAATGAATGTAAAAAAACTAATATCAAAAGTATGATAAAATAAGAATTGTTAAGTTCTCACATGGGAGAAGCATCTACACTTATGGTATGATCAGTTAAATAACATAGATAGATTATTAAAACGCAATTACTTGCTAAAATGCGACTACTAATACACAAGTATTGAAAACACTGTAACGTACGAAACGTATGTGTCAGAACATATGATATAAAAAGGAAATGATATGATGTTTCACTGGGCGAAGAAATTAAACTATTGTAAACAAAAGCTTGCATACGACTTTACGGAGGGAAAAGTTTCACATAAGGGAAACGAGGTTAGGGAACAAAGGACGATGTCCCCAATTGTCTAGTTGTTGAGGGCGCGACACTTACGTACAATCCTGATTGAAGTTAACAAAGAAAACACCACTTTGAGGATCAGTAGTTTGATTTGCGAGGTTCATTAGTCCTGATATACTGTATTTAAATCCTTGCGTCAATACATCCACGTTACGCGCGAGATTTTGCATAAATCGCACAGTTGGTGCGCGTAAGAACACTTTCTGCACTTCCTTCTTAATTTCTTTCTATATCTCTTTTTCTCTTCAGTTTTATTGCCTTCCTTTGTCACTTAGTTCTTTCTCGCACGTACGCAAATACAAATATACGCACGCGCACGCTTATACAATATTTGGGAACAGATGTCGAATGATGTCTACGAGTTACTAGGTATGTATATACAGCTGTGTACTACCATTATTTCATATATTGCACAGCTGACAGTAGTATGTAGCTGAACCAGCGGAACGATGAAACTTGAAACGCACAAACACTGAATTTTGTTTCAGATATTTTGTTGTCGTGACAACTAGGCTTGAGATCTTTACATTTTGTTCTTGATTTACATTACTGAATAATATTCTATTATTTTATAAAACTTAAATACTGCTATACTATACACATACATATGTCTATATACATATATATACATATCTATGTAGTATATGTATGTACATTTTTAACATATATACTTTTACCATGTTTATTCCAGGTTTTCAAAGTTAATGTCCAAAAATAATTCGATCACATGAAACTTCAAATTTTTACACTTCTTTATAGGTAAAAATATGTATTTATGTTTGTGTGTGCGTGTATGTGCGTGCCTCCGTGCGTGCGTGCGTGCGTATATGTACATACATATATGTGTATAGTATAGTAGTGCTTAATTGTGATAAAATAATAGAATATTATTCAGTAATGTAAATCAAGAACAAAATGTAAATATCTCAAGCCTAGTTGTCACAACAACAAAATATCTGAAACAAAATTCAGTGTTTGTGTGTTTCAAGTTTCATCGTTCCGCTGGTTCAGCTACATACTACTGTCAGCTGTTATATACATATATATACACATATAGAACCTAGTCTAACCATGAGTATAAAATATAATAAACATAAATATACTAATAAATAATATAAATAAACTAAATATGCAGATATAATAAAACGTTGACAATTATATTATACAACAGGAAATACAACGTATTTTATATTACCTATATTGAAATATAATGTAAAATTTTAATATTTATACTTCTTTCTAGATAAAAAAATATGTATTTATTATACCATAATAATAATCCATGAACAAGTATATAATGTAAATGTAAACCTATAAATATGTTATATTATTATCTATTACGAAATTATGTTTACTATAATAGTATAATGGGTAAATACAATTTAATAGATATACCGATTTGTTTTAAGAATAAATTCATATAGATATGAAATGTTATTTATTTCTCATAATGAGTTCTATGTATTGACAAGTACCTACGTATGCAAGTACGTTACTTTATACGTATGGTTTCGCGGTCTCAGTCAGTCTTGTCGGCCTTGTAGACAGAGTCGCCAGATTAGGGGAATTTACTCGAATTGAGGGGAAACGGTTACCCTCTCTCTGTCATTACCGGATTAGTCACGTGACATTGTAATACATGCACGACAAAAATGAAACGCCTCACGTGGCCAAACCGTGGCGGAAACGTGGGGGAATAGCGTCGTAAAAGGGGAAAGTAGAAATTAAGGGGTGAACTGGAAAGGAAGGGGAAAACTGGAAAGTGATATGAGAGCCAGTGTCGCCAGATTAAAACTTGTATCCCCACTTTAACTTCCCCTTCTACCGCGCTATTCCCAACGCTTCCGTCGCGGCCCAGTCACGTGACGCGTTTCGTCTCTGTCGTGTATGCCTCACAATGTCATGTGACCACATGTGTCTAATCCGGTACTGGCAGTGAGAGGGTAACTTTTTCCCCTCAATTCGTGCTCCCTCCCCTCATCCGGTGACACTGATGAGAGCGAGAGCTTTCAGTGTGTTCACCAGTGTTCACTCATTCACTGTACACTGCTGTACACTCGGTATCAGTACATGTAGTCAGTATCAGTACGACAGTAGTTCCGCGACACCCATACCGCGAGTGTTAAGAATGGAGGAGTAAATCATTTAAAATGAAACAAAGAAAACTATTGTTGTTCATTTAAAACTTTATGGTTATAAGTTAGCTATATAAATCGTGACGTAAAAAAAAAATACCACGGAGTAGTTGTTATATTAATATTTCATTTTATGGATGACATTGGCACTTTGTACGGCCAAATTTGTTGATCTTCCGAAAATCGACATGGATACATCCAATTTTCATCAACTTTTTGCGGCAATAAAAAATTTTTTACAAGTTCAACGCATTAAAGAGTAAGATATAGTAACAAATAATAAATAAGAAATATTCATTTGTTCATCTTTGATTGTATATTAACTTGCTTGACTGATTTAGTTATAATAACAATGGCTGTCTAAGTGAACATATAAATTCCTGGAATTATCATTCAATAACATTTAATCTTTGCATGGTATTTACATTTGTAGCTATGAACTATAATCTGTATTTCACTTTCATTGTAAAGTGCTCTAAAAAATAACATTGAATTTTCAACACGGCATGTTCTCTTTCATTTTATTACTTTTGTATACCTATCCGTATGAACCCTTAAAAGTTAATTCCTTAATCCAATCTAACAAGCTAAATACCTGTTAAGAATACTTCTTATGCAATAAACTTAAGAGTATGCATTACTTGTTGTATCTATTTTCATTTTAATTGTATTTATATGAATTTCTTGCATATGTATCTTTCAATTTTATCTTATTTATTAGTAGCATTAAAACTTTGCATGTATTGGGTATTTTAATTGGGTGTATTTAAATGGAATGCATTGGTGTTACACTTATAACTATGGAGAAGTGGGTAATCTCATCACGTATTATTACCCATGGAACATTCAAGTTATATGGACATTGAACTATTCAATCTTTATACTATTTTGGAACATGTGGAATGTTATCAACGAATGTAAATTAACAAGTAGGTATTGTACGCATGTGCATATAAGAATTTATGTAAAGTCTAATCTAAGATTTAATGTATGTGTATGTAATTTAGGAACTATAATTCGATTTTACATATATATTATTTTGTTACACGCTCACAAATACATATATATGTTACATATACATATATATAAAAAATTAAGAGGAAGTAGATAAAAGTTGTTAAAAACTATAGATATATTAAGAATGAGTGATATGCAATGTTCTTAAAAAAAAAAGAGAGAGAGATTGTTATACAAATTGATAAAGTAGTAAAGAATCCCGATTATATTATACCATCTCTCTATATTCAGTTTACTTTATTAATTTCGTGCATATATAAGTTATTGCAAACCAGATCAAGTGTTATTAATCAGTAATTTTTGATTTCTATATGTTTGATCATTTTCTTGGCTTATCTAAAAAGAATTGACCCTGTCTTTTACATTCAGTGTTTCATATACTTACACGATTAGTTTCCAATAGTTTAGGAGTATAATCATTTTCTTGTTGAATATTATCTAGCTATACTTAGATTAATTAAGAAATATTATTTTGTAGTTTGATTTTATTTACTTGATAAAGGAGTGATTTCATTCTTATATTCATTTTATTTTCTCAACCAAAATAGAAGGAAATATATATTCAATACAATTAACTGTAAAAACATGTCTGTAAATGTCACTCATTGAAACTTATCTTCTTCAATTTAGATTTTGAAGTGGTATTAATTATTTGGAGGGAATGATATTACAACATTTACCTATTGTTGCTTTGATATATCAAGTATTATACTATGCTCAATATGTGAATATAATAAAATGACCTGATGGTCAATGTGTCCTATATATGTAATTATAATATTTTTTGTAATTGATTAACATTATTCCTTTTTTTTATTCAAGATGTAACCTTAATATACTGCCACCTTATAAAAGTTAAAGAATATACCCAATTTTTATATAAATTTGCAATAAAAAATTATTTTTGATAACAATTTTTTATATTTCCTAATAGCTGTAAAAATGCAAAATATGGTAGGCTTGTAAAGCATTTAATGAATAAGTCTTGATTTTTTTATATTGCTTGTAAATATATCAGGCTAGTGATTTAATACTTCATATGCTACAATTTCTGAGATATTGAACTTCCATGATTTTTATTAAAGCATTAAAGCTCTTCCATAGAAGATTATGGTTAGTATAAAATTTCATGTTTGTAAAGAAAAAATTTTTTCTTTGTGTGAATCCATATTTATACTTAAGAAGAATATTATAGGATCTAGTATTTCTTGTTCACACCATATATTACTAAAAATTTTTAAACTGAGCCATGTGTAATGCGGTGTTAATGTTAATAAACATCTATTGAACATGTACTAAAATTGCACATATTTAAAATCGAGTAAGGAGGTACTTTTTGGAATTTTTACCTCAGTATATGATTTTAAGTTTACATAGTTGTAGTTAACCGAGTAGTCGTTTATTTATAACTTATAAATGTTAAGCAAACTATTTTATATTAATTCCTATTTTTTATTTTGTAGATGATTTTTAAAACAGTGATTCGCTCAATATATATTAAGTAGAAATAAATATTAATGTTATCTTGTACAGAATAATATTTATATATCTTTACAGAATAGAATGGATGAATCCTCGAGCATGTATAAATGAAGCATACAATCCTACTACCGTAGAACATGTAGCAAATGTGGCTACTCATGGAATTTGGGTCGTACCATCTGTTATAGGATGTTTAGAACTTATTCGTCGATCTGTAACATGGACACAATTGGTATCAGCTTATGTTTATGGTACATCTTTAATTCTTGTTTTCGCAGTATCCACTTTTTTTCATAGTGTGCATTACTGCAATTATAACAGGTACAACAAAATCATACAGTGTAGTCATTATTTAAAATGAAGTGTTATAATAAGTTACATTGCAGGCAACTTAAAGATGCTCTACATCGTTGTGATCGTGCTATGATTTATATTTTTATTGCTGCTAGTTATTTTCCTTGGTTAAATGTAGACCATTTCTCTCATGATGAACTGTTCTTTATAATGCGTTATGCTATTTGGATTATGGCGATAATAGGCATAATTTACCAACAGATCTTCCATGAGCGTTATAAAATGATAGAAACAATTTTTTATTTAGTTATAGGAATCGGTCCTAGCATTGCAATTATTAATGTGGTAAGTACATTAAAAGATATATTTGCAAAATTAAATAGTTATAAATTATTGAAAATTTATATTTTATTGTTCCAGAATCATTATTACAACATTGCCGAGCTAAAAGTGGGAGGAATTATTTATGTTACTGGTTTGGTATTTTTTAAATCGGATGGTCTTATACCCTGCGCGCATGCTATTTGGCACCTTTTTGTTGCTGCAGCAGCTGGATTTCATTATTATGCAATCTTGTCTCATGTTTTCCCTGCAACTGGTTCTCCTGATATCTATGTAGCAGCAGGTGTGCCATCTTTACCTGCATTAATGAATTCTCAAATTGACGAATTATGAAAATATAAGCCTAAATATTGTTCTTTAGGATCTCTAGGGTACAAATCTTATTGAAGACTGCATTTTATTTCTGTGTTCAGAGATTTCTTTTTAAGGATTAGGTACAATTGGTAGATACTTTTCTAAACATTAATTTGTACAAATGTATATATGTATTAAGAACGAGTACATACAGTTTTCCTTTGCTGGCATTGCGTCATTTAGAAGATGTAGCAAATTGCTATCAAATGATAAACTCTAATTTTTAGTAATCCCCGACTCTTAAATACCGCAAGGTCAGTAACGAAATGGAGTAGTTTGGATTTGAGATATTAGTGATAAAAACGAAACATTAACGAAGGAAAATTGTTCAGTATTTCTTCTGTAACATTGTACGACTTGAGAGAAAACAATACGTTTAGGAATAGTGAAAGTTGTTTTGTTATTACTCCAATTAGTTGGTATTTCGTTGTTATTTCATGGTTTGCAGTGATTGTACTATGATATGTGTAGACAGAGTTCAAAAAGCCATGCTATGGAAGAAATGCTGTAGCTTTTGTGCAATATGTAAATATACTTGGAAAGTAATTGTGATAAGTACCTGAATTAGAATGAAAATTATATCTTCAAATTGTGGATGTTTATTAAATGTTACTAAAGGTGTTAGAAAATTTGAATTGGTATATATATTTATATAACAAAAATTGACAGCATATATTCAAACTAGAATGACAAAGCAGTACTTTTTAGTAATGCTCAACTATTAAAACATGTATATCATATGAATGTAATATACTGATACAAGTATATGTATATGCACCAGTGTATAAGAATTATTTTATAGAAAATCTCAAATAAGTTTTCTTATACTCTATGACTTTTTGTATGTAACTATATGTACACTATTGTAAACTAGTGAATGTTCAATCTGTACAACAAAAAGTAAGTAGCAAGCTAAATTGACTGATCACATTGGACTTCGAACAAAGTTTATATTATTCTTGTACTTGCAAGTATACTGTGCCAAATTTTGTATTTAGATGGAGATTATACAATTTCTATATTGCAGGAAGAAGATAATAAATGTTTTTATAGTAGTACACGTTTTTAATTTCATAAGAGGACTAATTGCAGCTACTTATTTTTGACACATACATATAGTAAAATGTAATAATATAATAATTGTATCATAATTATTATAAAGATGATGTACAAAATACTAACATCTTATTTCCTTTATACTAGATATTACGTAAGAATATTCTGAGTAAATATGACTTCCTTGTATGTACATTGTACGTATGTTATTAATATATAAATATTACTATATAGTCTAGTATATCATAGTACCATACTCATTTCATATGCTTAAAGTTACGATTATATTGCATGCGTATTCGGAATTCGGAGGACCAGTATGCAATCGTACTAGTGTCCTCAGATGAGGAAAAAGTTAACCGTCGGATATTTGCGGAATAGCGCAGTAGAAGGGGAAATTAGAGTGGGGGAACAAGTCTTGATCTGGCAATACTGAATATTCCTATTTTTGTTCTACTCACAGGGCACAATTAGAGTTCGATCATCAACAATCATCAAGTCTTTTTGCTTCAAGCTCGAGCTCCGTCAATATTTTTAGCTGATAAACGAGCCGTTTCAGCCATTCGAATTGTTCGAGCTATTCGAGCCATCAAACACCATCGGTCCGCCTAGGTTTCTATCTTACGCTCTGACTTCCTCTCTCCTGCAATCGAAAAATCAACATTGTTATTCAAAGACCATGACCAGTCTTTTGTGAATTCAATGATTACGGGAAAAAGAAAGTTGGAGCTCGAGTTTTTGAACGGTCAAACACGACGTTATTGGAACTATATTTAATCATGCAATTGAAACCGCATCGTTTTCTGGTTACGCATGTAATTCGACTCGGATCTGCTTACAGTCGTTTCTAGATTATAAAAATCAAGATGTTATATCACAGAAATATATTTACCTTTTAGTTTGCATAACGATTGTGCTGTCGTTTTATTACAAAATACTTTTGTTTGTTTAGAAAATACGTTTCCGGTAGAAACGCGTTTTTGACCGAAGAAATTACTCATTTTCTTTTGTGAACTTTGCCGAATCTATATGTAATATTTTTAAGATTTTTTTTACGATCAAGATCATCTTAAGTTTTTAAAAATCGATATGTATTTTTGACTTCATAAAAAAAACTGTTGAATTCATCATAATCATGCATGTATGTATGTATTTGCCAAGTTTTAGCATTGGACTTCTGAACTGTCTACGTAGACGTAACGTACACGCGTATACGTTATATATAAACTACGTAAACGTATAAAATATATTTTGTAACGCGTTATAAAACAGCCATGTAATCAGCATATTAAAATATTCAAAATATAGAAGTTATAGGAGCGATACAACTGGTTGATTGTTTAATTATGATGTTGATTTGTGTAGACAGAATAATATAATTAAATTGCATCTTGTTATTCATACTCAAATTACATAACAAAGATAAGAATCAAAACAAATTTGAATATATTTTCCACTGTTCTACATGCGGTATAAAACCGTAAATAAATAAATTTCTACATTTCAAACATTAATGTTTGGGTTGTTTTTTTTTAATTTAAAAAAAAAGGATTTATAACATCTACGTTACATAACAGTATTTTTTATAGATATATAACTGTACTTTTGTCTGCATTACCTAATGCCTGTTTGATAAGGAAATAAGAAAAAAACATTTTGAAAAATCTAACAATTTCCTTCTCAACCTTTATTTCTACTGACATGCAATAATAATTCTCAAAAAAACAACTTTTCTAAAAGAAAGCATAACTTTCAGATTTTTTAAAGAAAGTATAGATTCATGTGTTTCAAAAGCGGCGGATAACGTGTAAATACCTGCCTTTGTACGTCTTCAGAGTAAGTATGTAAGAATACTTACATCTTACATAGATACATACATACATGTTGGTTCGCGTTCATTCAATGATGTCCGTTCGTGCTTGTTAACTAATAATAAGCGTGGGCACGCTTTAAACCGGGCTCACATATTCGACACTTCAAATATAAAAAACAAAAGTATCCATTATTCTGCTATTTTTAAGTGTTTTTTATTGGATATTGAGATATATCTGATATTTACAAATTTTAAATATATTATTGAACGAAAACATATATTCGAACAGTATATATTCTCGATGCTCGATGTCAATAGAACGGTAAAATATTTCTTACTAATCCTTCGTTTGTAGTCGCAAAAGTTATTTATCGAATAAGCATATGATGCTTATACATTTGTAAATATATTGGCAAACTATTTTCCAAATATCGAATATTCTTTGTGTATAGTGAGTACATCGGGCATGTGTGGTGCTTATATATGAAGCGTGTGGATCTAACTTTACTGACAACGATGCGACGACTCTGGGAATGTCCTCTTCATGATGCCCTTCGGAAGTCATGGAATGCGATATGATAAATGCTGTCGCACGCACCAGACAAGCAATCAGGAATTGATTTCCCCTTAATTGTTGCTTCAAAGATGAGCTTAACTGACTTAAACTTTAATAAGCACGAGTAGAATAAATGATGCACATAACATTATTTTATATTTAATACAGTTTATTCTACATGGAGTAAGCATAAGAAACATAGCTGTATTGATCTTTATAAAAATATATAAACAATAAGTTAAAAACGAGAGTTTATTGGAATAAGAACCTGTAAAAATAATATAGTACAAGAAAATGATAACAAATGAATAAAAATTTAATTACATGATGAATTAAGTTATCATTGTTGTTCATATCTATTTCACCTCTGTCTCTTAAATAAATGATACCTTAAATAGATAATCACGATGATAATACTCAAATATTAATTGATAAAATTCTTTAATAGATAAAGTGGAAATAGATTTTCAGTAGATTACTACAAAATGAGATTTGATTGTATATATGGTACATTATAACTGTTAATTACAATTTTGCTTCTTTTATTAAAATTTATGTAATTTTAAAGTATTGTGTACGCAATTAAGTGCATTTAATTAAAAATGGTAATCAAGAATATTTATTTCAAAATGTTAGGTGTTATTCCTAATATCAAATTTGCTTCAAGATGTAATATAAAAATTTTTAGATGTTCTTCTAGTCAAGGCATATTTTGTGAAAATATTACAGTTTTAAAGGAACAATTACAGGAAGTGTTCAAATTTAAAAATAGCAATGTCAGTAACTGGATTATCGAGGTTAGTTTTAACCAATTAAGGTATCACTATTTATTCTACTGTTATGTATTGTAAAATTTTGTGCAAAAGTCTCAGGCCATCTACATATGTTATACTGTAACTTTACATTTTCGTTACTAAACATACTATTCTTTAGGTGTACATAGTGTGCATATTTTGTCTTAATAACATTATTATATAATGTACTGTTCAAGAGTATACAAAGACAGTTTGTCTGATGATATCTTTTATATATTGAAATTATTATTTTACTTTAAATTACTCTATGAGTAAATAATGAATTATTTATTCAATATAATAAAATTGAAGTTCTTTTAGAATAAAGCCCGTACGTTATGTATAGAATACTGTAAGAGTGAAAAGGAAGATAGACAAAAACTTTTATGTACATTGGCATTTAAGTATGGTGTTCAACATAATGATGTAAATAACTTGGCAAAGAAATTGATTTCTGAAGAGGTTTGTATTCTTTTTTTATTCAAAATTTATTATACTTATGTTATTTTTAAACGTAACTCATGTTTTCTATATTAAGTGTAATATTGAATTTTTTAACAATAAAAGATATTCTTATTTCAGCCTAACAATGAAAGACGAATTTTTTCACATGAAAGAAACTTAAAAAATATTCTGATACCAAATTATCAATGGCTATTTCTTATTATTGGGAGACTTGAAAATGGTGTAAAATTTCTTGTTGATTTGAGGACAGATATTTTAGTAAGCAATTTAAGATAATATAAATTGTTGAAATATTTCTAATGATAAGTTTAAGCGTTATTTGTGAATTTGTTTTATATGTATATTTTTGATAGGAGTTGATGTCAGAAACTGAAGATATTGACGAAAATCTTGTAATACAACAATTAAACATTTCGCTACGAGATTTGTTACTACTCTGGTTTTCAGTTGGATTTCTACACTTGGAGAGAATAACTTGGCAAAGTTCATGTGACATATTAGAAAAGGTAAACAATTTGGATAATTAATTAACAAATAATACTAGTAACTACTTAATCTAATCCCCATTTTTATGAAGGTTTCAGATTATGAAGCAATACATCCTATCAAGAATTGGTTAGATTTGAAACAAAGAGTTGGACCATATAGAAGGTGTTATATATTTACACATCCGTCTATGCCAAGAGAACCTCTTGTTGTGTTACATACAGCATTATGTGATGTAATACCTGGTATGAAATTATATAATTATTGTTCTTACTCTCTAAGTTACTATCAAACATGTAATGGCCAACTTTCGAATAGTATATACTTTAACTGCACTTAGTATTATACTAACGTCACTATTTTAATAATCAGAGCATGTGCTAATTATTTTTAATATTTTTAATCAAGATTTAATTATTTTTAATGACATTTCATATGAGTATTATATTATTTATATTATTGTGTCATCAAATTATAGGTTCTGTAAAAGGTATTGAAGAAGCAAAAGCTAGAATCATTGGTAGCACAAAAAAAGATGTCTCATTCCTAGAAGAAGACAAATCTAAAATAAAGTCTGCAATATTTTATTCAATTGCTTCTACTCAAAGAGGATTACAAGTAAATAAGTTATATCAAAATTAAAAAATTGGAAGTATAACATTTTAAAAGAAAATGTTTGTCTCTTTTTTAGGGTATTGAACTAGGTAATTATTTAATAAAGGAAGTAGCGAGTGAAATAATATCTGAATTTCCTATGATACGTGAATTATCTACTCTATCACCAATACCCAATTTTAAGAGTTGGCTACTGGAAAAATTAAAGCAGGGTAAAACTTGTACTGTATATTTTTTACTTTTCTTTGCTTATAGAGTAAAGAGTAAGGATAAACTTGTAAAAGTACTTTTTTATATCGACTTTTACTTTCTAGATGTAAATTGTATTTTTATGGATGAAGAATTTAGGTCCATACAAAATATTCTACAAGAAGAAAACATAGCACTTGGACTTAAAAAACTGTTGAATAATTCGCTGTGGACCAGTAATGAAGAATTATGTAATGTTTTAAAAACACCGTTAGTTCGTGCATGTGCTTGGTACTTGTACAAAGAAAAACGACGGAATTATGCCTTAAATAACGTTGGTATGTTGATTTTAATTAACATTTATACAGGAACATGAGATTAATGTTGCATTTTTACTATAGCTAATTTTCATCTGCGCAATGGAGCGGTTATGTGGAGAATAAACTGGTTAGCTGATCCTTCACCACGTGGGGTAGCAAATAGTTGTGGTATTATGGTGAACTATAGGTAGCAAAATTTTTAATTTAAAATAATATTCTAAACACATTGATCTAAGATTTATATTTTACTTACAGGTATTATTTAAATGATACTGAAAAAAATAGTCAAAATTATATTGAAAATTATTCCATAAGTGCATCTGAAAGTGTAATTAACTTCACAATAGAGCACGAAAAAGTATGGAATAAATTGTAAAATTACGAAAAAAAGTGATTTTGGATGAATAAATATTTATATGGTAAGATTATATTATATATTAGCAACGTGTCTGTTAAACAACCTTCAAATTTAACAGAGATATAATTAAAAAAATATTCGTAATATTGACATGAATATCAATTGAAAATTAGAAAATATTTCCAAATATCAAATGAAAATTATATAAATATAACACTTGCAAAAATATTAAGTCTTAAGTTATGAATTCATAAAATTTGGTTTAGTCTTTACTAGTTTTAAATATGTACATTACAAATGTTAGGTACTAGGCTTCTTCAATAAAAATTTGAATATTTCAGATGTATGTTATCCTATATAAAAGTTATATACAGAGATCCTATTTTATAGTACTACCACATACACATACATACATCAGGTCTATTTTCATTTCTAGTTACAAGCAGTTAATTCAAAATTCTTTTCTATTACTCTTCAAATTTTATGTTTTTATTAAAGATTATTACATTTGTTCATTTATACAATAGCTGTTTCCTGTCCAGCTTAAAGACAGCACAATAGTCTGCAAGCAGATCTGAAATAAATCATGTTATATTATTATACAAATATTTTTCATTCACATAAAAGGTGTTCTGAGATGACTAAATTCAATATACCATAATATAAGAAATTTTAACTATACAGCTATGACCTTAATTTCTAATTTCTACCTTCGAATAATTTTTTTTTAATATATCGAACTTTTCAATTTATAACAAAACAATAAATAATGTTCATATATTCGAACCCGGCCCTGTCGTATTTCCCACATTTTATTACAATGCAACACCCTGTATACAGATACTGTATATGTATGTTAGGAGAAATTGTATTTTTAAGGTACCTGTAGTCAAGGCTGGGTTTGGTGAAAGTTTGTGGGAAGATGAGGTCTACTTTCTAGTTTTGTATAATCCAAACGAAATTCCTTTGCTAGTTTTCTCCAACTTTGCGCATCAAAATAATAATAAGTACCACGTTCATATGTTGATGTCTTTTCTACATGTCCCAATCCTGGTGCTTGCGTTATCCACACCTTTTCTTCCATATGATATCGCCAGTCTCTACTATACCTAAAGTAATTGCAACAAAGAATGTCTTTAACAAATTCATTTTACTAATAAGTACCAAACCATATGTATAATGACAATTATATGTACATACAATTCCGCTGCTGCTGCTAATTGCAGAACATCCCCAACATTTGTATAAAACATATAAAATAGTAGATCTTCCTTATATCGATTTAATTTAACTGGTGCTAGTTTATCTCTAAAATGAAAAACAATATATGAAGTAAATGATTTTAATTGTTGTTGGCGTGTCTACTACATCAGGGGCGACGAACTGGTGGCCCGACTCGGCCTGTTCGTCAATCGTGGAATAAAGGAATGCATCGACCCCCAAAGACTTTCTTGCGATTCACTTTTGTTTTATTTCCATTGCACTCACACTTCGCACGCACACATCAATTTCACTCGCTCTCGTCGCTCGCATTTTTGATGGTGGGGGAATAGGCTAGTCGCTGTCATTACATCCCTAGTTTAAGTTCTAGTTACGTCGATTAATATCCTTAGAGGATATCATACGGCCCGTGGCGGAGTAGAAGTTCGTCACCTCTGTACTACTACATGATGGATACAATTGAATACGTAGCAACAACTGATACCTGATTGTAGCGTTAATAAGATATTCCGGCGGCACATGAAAATCAATATCTTGAGGTCGGCATGGTGTTTCAGCCCAAGGACCACCAAAGTTTTGGTAAAGGTTCTCTGGTGAATTAAGATTTAATCCTAACGCGGTTAGATCTTGGCCTAGTGCCAAAGATACTAAATTCGGATCTGTTTCAGCTGCCCTAATAAATGTTAAAAGTCCAATCATTCCAAACTGATCTTTTACCATACTAGCTGGTATATTGGTTACTTTTCCTATAAAATATAACAATAAATATTGATGTAACGTATAAGATATAGAAAATGTTTTTAAATAAAAAATATTGTAAAAGAATAACAGCAAATAATAAATGGAATGCTTCATTTTTGCTTTTTTTTTATAAATAGCTTTAGTACCATCGGGAGACGTTTGTATGCCTCTTTTAGATGATTGAGACATATCAGATCCATGCGCTCTATTTGCTTGCAATACATCTTGTCCAATTTCTGGACCAAGTCCAACAGGTACATTTTTGTCTCCAGACACGCTTCCACCTGGTGATGGTCCTTCTCTATTTTGTGTCCCTGGTAATGCTGGGAAATCTTCAGAACTCATAGTAAATTCACTCGATTCAGATGTTGGTTGTTTTACCATTCCAACTACAATTCATATAAATACTTATATAACAATAAGTATTTATTGCATAATCATAATTGTTGTTATGTTTATCAAATTTTTAAATAATAGAGAAATTGAATGTTTTTTAAAAGTTTATAGCTTATAAAATTGAAAATGGTATCTGAAGACATAAAATCTCTGTAGCACTTGAGAAGGTATTAAGCAAAAGCAAGTATTGTTTAGTTTCTTGTTTATAATAGTATATTATTATAAAATATATATATATGCATATATTATAACACTTTACTTACCAAATACTAAAAGTAAAAATTACCAAGGAAATCAAACCAGATACAAAATATTCAAGCTACCCATATTACAAGATTCCTTTTATAAATTCTGTGTTCAAAGGTTAAATGAACTCTATTTAAAAGACATATGTACTCCTCTGTTTTATAGAACTCTGGAGAAAATTATCCTTAACCACATACGATTTATTAAATTTTTATTTGATACATGAGACTGTCATATTTTAATAATGAATAAGTACCATGATCAAAATAATGGAATAGCTTGGTATTCTATTAAAATTTCAGTTTTTATAAGAAATTATGTATATATAACACTTATGCTTGCTTAATACCTCCATTTTTTAAATTTGTATTCTATTTAGATAAATTACTGCCAATTAATTATGAAAACTAAGTAATGATCAAAATTCTACTTTTTTTTTCATCATACATAATTGTTACTACTGTACACGAACAAAAATGTAAAATACATTTTAATACACAAAAACTTCACCTCGAAAATAGAATTGATCAAATAATAAATTTTTTCATTTGTTACAGGACTTCCGTTAAATTCCTAAAATGTCATTATTCTTTTATTTACAAAATGCATAAATTATCACTAAATTACATAATTGCATTGAAATAAAATATTACAAATTTATGAAGAGTTGAAACTATTTCTCATAAATAAAATGAATGAAATGTAGACAAAACAATCGAGATAACTTTCATATAATCAATTTTATGTTAGAAAAACTTCAACTGGAACCAATAAAAACAGAATTTTTAACTGATTAAAATTTAGTTTCTTCATAAAAATTTAGTCTTGAGGGCATGTGTCTATCATATACAGTATGCAGGGTAAGTTAACTTAACTGTACCACCTAAATTTGCTCATAAATTACTTTATATTTAAAAAAATCTTCCAAAAGAGAATAGTTTGGTATCAAGTATACCAAAAAAGCATACTACCTTTTGAAATTTTGCTATTTTAACGAGATATGAAGGTGATCATGAAGGTAATATTTCCGTTCAGACTGCGTCGCGTCGGTCTCCGATCGTCGGTGACCGTCGACACCAAATTTAGTGTACCTATGTATGTATATTAAAAATTGAGAAACTGTGACCTTGTAAACGGAAAGGTAAACAAAGGATATTGAATGCCAAGTAAAAAAACTATTAATGATGGAACTTTTTTGCATGCCAAATCTATACAGCACGTGTCTGCTTAATACAGGAGTTTTTAGCATTTTCAGCATTACTTACATTGAAGATTAATTACAGAATATCTTGGTAATTGTTAATTTTTTACCCTATGTATCTTAATAGTCTTTTACTAAAGATTGAATATTCTATCGAATGGCAAGGTGAAATATTACAATATAAAAGAAAAGATCATGGTAACACATTCCTATTTTGATAAACCAATGAAATTTCAAAAAGCTAATAATCACATTGTATGCTCCACTTAATACCGAACGACTTTCGTTTAAAAAATTATTTCATACAACAAGTAGTTTAGGAGTGAATTTAGGTGATATCTAGTTAAGTGGTTCACTCTTCATACATATAACTTGATAGGCCTTAAATATTACGACACAATACATCATGTATTTTGAAGTTTAAATAATTATTGATACATACCATAAGGTTGTTTCCCAGGCATGGGGCTAGGTTGCGGCATAGAATCACCTTGTCCTCTGTTTGTTAATGAAGGAAACTCAGACAGATCTAACAATGGAGGAGTACTTGTATCTCCACCTCCTCCACTGCCAAAAACAGAGTGAAAATTATTAATTTGTCCTTGAGATCCGTAATTACGACTTTGTGGTATTCCAAAAGTGCCCATGCTACCCATTGGATTTGAGGTTCTGTAAATTTGTATAAACTTTTCATTTGTTTAAAATAAAATATCACTGTAAATACATTACAAGATACATAATATAATATAATATAACCGACAAGTTATTTTATAAATTGTGAAAAAAACTAACCCAAGAGCAGGCATTGTACGTCTGTCTGTAAAAGCTCTCTGCCCAAACAGTCCCCTACTGCCCATAGGAGAGAGCTGTTGTTGTTGTGGTTGATGACTGTTTTGTCCACCTGCTGCTCCTGAGGCTCCAATGTACACGCTAGTAACTACTACCGCAGAAGCGATTGAACTTGAAGTGCTTGTAGACGAGCCTGAGAACATGCCCGAGGTAGGTGTGACATGACCCGTCAGGGTCGACGAATTTAAGCCCCCCCCACCACCTGTACGCGATGTAAGGCTTGTATTCGCAGTACTGCGTGGCGGTTGCTCAAAGTTCAGGTTGGCCATAGCCTGGTGGCTCCACTACAAAGTACCTGCTGAGGCACACCAACACACTTTTATGTCAATTACCACACGATCACTTCTATTTTATTGCATCACTTGTAAGCTGTTCAATTTCATGGAACTGAGGAAAATCCATGACAATAACTCCTACTAGCAACCTGCAACACAACCAGGCAGAAAAACAAACATTTTGTAACATCAATGGAAAACTAGTTATTGAGTATTAGTAGTAACTTAGTTATTACTTAATAGTATTACTTACATTATTAGTTATTACTTAAAAATCTTACTATCTTATTATCTACATTTTAACAACATGTATGTTAAAATTTTTACCTCTTTATCGCAGTCCCAATGCTTTGGTCATATCAAAATCATAGACAGGAAATGAGAATGGACCTATTGGCAAGGAAAGATATCATTTCCATAAAAATGCTATGTAGTTTTTATACAATTGATTTAATAAAATGAATGATTACATCTAATGCATTATAATACATAATAAAGAAGTTTATTTCTCATTTATTATATTATATTATATGTGAGTAAATAAATGTATACAATAGAATGTGTTATCCTAAAGAACAAAAAACTAATTTGAACTACTTATGCTTTACAAACTAATCGTTTATAGAAGGGGAAATATTTCTATAAAAAGATATAAATAATATTTATTTACTTGTTTAATAACAAGTAAAAGGACATGTGTATGATAATATTAAATAACAAGATCTTCTTAAAGGTTCTACATACACTTGTTAACAAACATAGGTACATAAACTAACCTGAACATTATTCTGGAATGTTTTCATATTTCTATATAAATCCATAATCATAAAATCAATATGATATGATATTAATTTCGACAAGAACGACTTGTTATTGTGATCACTGATTATTGTATATATGATAACATGGTAATGTAATGGAAATGATTAATTGGAAACTTTTTTTGTTATTTGTATTAGTACTTTAAAAGTGCAATGAAATTTCGAATACAAAGAAGATATAGAAATTTCAAAAAACTATCGAACTGAAAGTTGGTGTTTTTGACATTGTAACGACAGAAATCAGTAAGTAACAAGCACAAAGAAAGCAAAGGTTATAACGTCTACATAATCAAAATATTAAGGGTATGATGGCCTAAATTTGATTACCTATATTATGGAATCCGTTGTTAAGTTACTGCATAAAAGAATCCATTAAATTCATAATAAACAAAGTAAATGAGTGTAAAAAAAAACACAAAAACGTCGATGTTGACTTGGAATGAAATCTGATAAGGTAAAAGTTATGTCGGATAATTAGTGGTTTATATTAGAGAAGATTTTCACGTTGACACGTCCCGAAAAATAAACTTTTATGCACATTATAATATTCTTAACAAATAAACTTCTGTTTTGTCAATCAGTTTCACAAACTTAAACAACACTAGAGACACGAATTTCTGCCATATTAACCATTTCTACGGCGGAATCAAATTAAATACCGAGACATTCCAAATTTCTGACATCGAACAAATTACAACCTGTAAATAACAATAATAATAATTAATCTATAAATTGTTTAATTCAAATTAGGCTAATATGTTTTAATATTGTTCGATAAGTAAATGATTTTTAATATTGAACTTGACTAGTGTATTGTTAATTGTTTTCTCTAGACTCTGGAACATTATATTTAGAAGACATTTATACTATCTTGACAATCTTTTATTGATGCTTTAAAATTAGTTTAGTTATATTTATTTTTCAATTAGATTTGCTTAGAAAACTTGATGTAGTCTTATGTAAAATAATTGTTTAAGATTTCTAAGTATAACATGATCCAATCCGATGCATAAAATCATAGGGATTATTGTACCACGTATGTATTGCAATTTAAAGTTTAACATAAATTTTGCATATATACCAATATATCCTGCAGGAAGATAAATTAAAAACATGGATAATTATTATCATGTGAACGCACTAATAAATTATTATCTACATTTTGCATTTCAACTGCATTCAATACATTCAAAAATATTAAATATTCTTCCGTTACTTTCTCTCTCTCTCTCTCTCTCTCTCTCTCTCTCTCTCTCTTTCTCCCTCTTAATTCGTAGAAAACAAATGTTAATTAATTTATATTGTGTACAATCTACGTACTGAATGATACAATTTTATATGTATATATACACAAAAAATATATATATACTAATCCTATACTTTTCTATATACTAAAGATATTGTGTTTATATGTCGACTGATGTTGACTACAAATGCAAATTATGTTAATTAACTCTGTATACTCGGAAACTTTAATGAACGTATTAATTATTACGTAAAATTATAAATGTTTAACTACATTTATATAATTGAAAGATGAAAACTTGTAAAATATCAGTTTTTGACGTATTTTGTTTGTATACAAAAGGTATACATGCTCAAATTTTCGACATGGTTATAATCATGTCATTCGACGTTACTAGAAGTACATGGTTCGTGGTTAAATAAAAAGTTTTGTGACAGAATTTTATAAACATTTTGTATTTAAATAGGACTTAATAAATACTCTATAAATGTGTAGATTGTACATAAAATCATTAAGAAACAAATCCTGTGTACTTTAAGAAGTTATTGATATAAATAAGTATTGGTGCAACAAGGCGAAAAATGGCATTAATTAGAAGATCAACTCATGCTGGTAGTTGGTACGCAGGCTCTGGTAAGCGTTATTTAAAATGTATTCAATTTATTTAATATTTTTAGACCTGTTAATTATAATATAATCATTATTTTTTATGTAAAATCGTCAATATATAAGTTCTTACGTTTGCATATATAAATGAATAATTACAACAGACGTTACACCTACACACAGTGTCTTTCTAATACAACAATATATATTCCTACAAATTAATGTTTAGTTTTAATAACCCCTACAATATTAGTTGTTATTTCTATGTTATATTTTGATTATTCAGCAAGGTAATATACATTTCACATATGTATTTGCACCCAACCGTACTTACCTAAATTTTTATTATTGAATTTACTACTCAGTTATTTAATATTTAGAATTTGCTGAAAATTTAAGGGCAGCTCAGTGGAAATAATTTTCTAATTTTTCCACAGATTTTGTGAAAAACATTAGTGTATAGTTCTGTATTTTTGCAGAAATTACATTGCATTGCATTTCTTTTACTTATTTATATAATTTTAACTTCTATCAATACTTTTTTTATTTTTTATAATTTGCAAGGTTTTGTATTAATTTTAATTAGTATTGTCTGTCTTAAGATAAATATTTTGTACAGGTACGGAGTTGAATAAGCAATTAGAAGGTTGGTTGGGTGCAGCAGACTTATCACATGGACCTGCTAGGGCAATTATTGCCCCGTCAGTAATTATAGCACATTAAATAATTTCTTAAATTAACAAATCTTTATTGAAATACAAACAAAATTTCACAGACATGCAGGTTACAGCTATTGTGGAGCATGTGCTGGTTTTGCATATCGCCAGATTAGTCCTGTTGTTGTGTAAGTTTTCGTTTGAAATGTAATTTACTAATTACATCTGTGATTAATTTTAAATTTATTCACTTTTATCATTTGAATTATGTTATTATTATTACATTTATATGTTATATTTATTTTACATAAAAGAGAGTCAAAAAATATAATAAAAAAATTGTATCTAGAGACATAAGGAGCAGTAATAAAGACTTTTATCTACATTCCAGTAATGAAATATATGATTAAGATAGTATTTTATATCATAGACTAGAGTACTCCTCCATTGAGTATGTTCCAATTTTAATAGATTAGCTTCAATCTACTCTTTGTAATTATTAATAATTATATTTAAAAAGTAAAAGTGTGTTTCTGATATTTCCAGTAGAAATTATTTACATCTCAATTCAATTATTCACTTAAGATTTATATATAATGCTATTACTTTAAGGTATTATTCAATAGGAATTACTATTATAATTATAATGTTAAAACTAAAGTTTACAAGAATACTAATATTTAACTAAAGTGTTAAATGTGTAATGTGTCGTCGTATAGTCGTAGGATATTCATTCTGGGCCCATCGCATCACGTGAGATTAGCTGGCTGTGCTCTTTCTTCTGCTTCAATTTATCAAACACCGCTGTATGACCTGCATATTGATCAACAAGGTATAAATTGTATACCGCAGAATATTAAAATATATTTTTGAATGGAATCATCTTAATATTGTGAAATATTATGTGAAAAACAAATATAAGTATGAATTATTATCAAAGATTAGTTCAAATATAGGTTTCTGTTCATGTAATAGTATGCAGAGAACTTGAAGAAACTAGACATTTTGAATGGATGGATTTAAATACAGATGAAGAAGAACACAGCATTGAAATGCAATTACCATTCATAGCAAAAGTTATGGAAGGGTATGCTAGTTATATTAACGATATTTTACTAGTGTATTGTGTGTTTGTAATCTTTCAATTTTATTCTATCAATATAGATTCAAAGATTCTTTTACTATAATTCCTATACTTGTTGGATCATTAAATCCAGAAAAGGAGGCACTATATGGAAGATTGTTAGCATCATATATGGCTGATCCACAGACGTTATTTGTTATTTCTTCAGATTTTTGCCATTGGGGACAACGTTTCCGTTACACTTATTATGATAGATCATGTGGTCCAATTCATAGATCTATTCAGAATCTTGATAAAATGGTATGTACTGCAGTTCATATTTACAATTATGTATAACAAGTTATATGTGTATATGTTACATGTTATATGTATAATAAGTAATTAATATGGTAGCAATAACTTCATTTTTGCTAAAAAGAAAGATGCAATATTGCTTCACTGAAAAGAAAATACCTTGACTATGAATCGTGTATTTTCAAATACAAAGGATTTCCACTTGCTTTCGGTTAATTAAAGAGACCAAATATTCTATTTTTCTTTTGTGCAATATCATTTCACAAGTGCATATTACAGCTTCAATTTATTGCATAAATAATTATAAACGAGGCCTGATGAGATTCTTCAACATGAGAAGAGATATGAAAAAATTGATCAAACAAAAGACATTCTGCTTCAGGAAGGAAATCTTTTGTTATGCACGACATCATTATAGGTGAAAATATGTAGATGATTTCAAAGTCAAGAGTTAGTTGTCTTCCAATACAAATACTTAAATTATCAAATCGATGGATTGGTCATCACAGATCTGTACTATCGGTTAGCTTGAACACTTAATATAACAACATAAACACGTTTCTTTCCTCGAAACTAGACTCGATTGGTTACTTTATAAGGATCACTTTATATGACGGTAAAATAATATTTTTTATTGTCGTGTTATGTATCATAGTTTCATATATTTACATTGTAGGGAATGGATATCATAGAAAGCTTAAATCCTATAGTATTTACAGACTATCTTAAAAAATATGGTAATACAATATGTGGCCGTCATCCTATTAGTGTCTTACTACAGGTAATAATTTTAATCTGTTCAAATTTAGTAATTGGAGTTATTTTACATATTTTATTTCACCTCCAAAATTTCTAATAGAATTATGACGTGCTATGTTAACAGGCTATTCACAATTTAAAAGGAAATACTAATGGCCAAAGAATGAATCTGAAGTTTTTGAAATATGCTCAAAGCAATCAATGCAATAACATGAATGACAGTTCTGTTAGTTATGCTAGCGCTTCCTTAGTTCTTGAGTGATAAGATTTTTATCTTCAAGGTCACTATTGCCAGTCAAGAAATTTGCACAGGAAAAGAAAGTACTAAAAAACGACAGTAATAAACTATTAAACTAAGCATTACCTGCATTAATCAAGATTTTATTAAGCATTTTTTTATACATACAGAAAATAACAACACTAAAAAATGAGTGACAATTTATTACAGTAATACTCCTCAGTTATTCGTAAAAAAATACATTAATTTTTGCAATAAATATTATATTATAAATAGAAATCTATTATTACAAAGATGTTTTTTGTAAAGGTATCTCGGTATATTACTTACAAGAAATAATCAGTACTTCCATTTTCGACTTTAATTGTGGAAGGAGCTTAAGTATTTCTTTGCTTTGATTATTATTACAATTGTGCAAATAATAGTAATATAAAGTGTTTATTGTAAAAGTACAGACCTCAAAGCAGTAGGCAGGGTTCAATCTACTGATGAAGAAGAGATTACTAATAAATTAATTATTTTCAGTAATTTCAAAAAATGGAATATAAAAAAGTACATGCTGAGGAAATAAATACGAGGTAGAATAATATTAAAAAAAAAAACTTAAAACACATTTATAGATTATAGTTTAAGTACAATCTAATTATGATAGTGTATGTTTGCTGTGTAGATTTCTTGTTATTTCAAAGTGTACTCCTAATATAAAATTATTTATTGCATACGATTTTTAAATTTGGTGAGTTTAATAACGTCTTGTCTAATATATAGACAAATATTAAAGAGGAAAATCACAAAACTATCTTTTATTTTTTTATATACTCATGCATTTTTACATATTGTGTATCTCAGGGATGTGCACGCTTAAAACTGAACAACCAGGTTTGAAACATATCTCTTCTGCGTCCTTAGCATGAACAGACTCCATTGATAAATAACGAATGGAACATTTATTATAAAAACTATAGGGACAACTTAATTATGTTCTCTTTGAAGCAAAGCAATGAAATGATCTCAAATCCTTCCTACTCTACAATCTTGTTATTTTTGGTTAGCATAGGAAATTAACACATTTGCTGTCAGACGTCACATACATGTAGATATGTGATACAGCGACTAGTTTTCTAACCTTATGATGAGAGCGAACGTCTTAAAGAGAACGATACAGATATTGTTCTGACATAAAGTAATGTTGTGTAAGTGTAAAGGAGGATCAGTACATAAGAAAGTATGAGATATTTTAGTTAGGACATCACTTTTATGCTTTTATTTCCTATAAATTATCAATGTTTATGTTATAATATAAAATTTTTATAGTAATTCTTACATGTATTCTATTTTAAACCCGTTTTATAATAAACTACTATTCTTTTTAATCTTTCCATTATGATGTTTTATTTAGACACTGTGAAATTGTAAAACTGATCCTCAAGATGTTGCTTTTTCTATCATTGTATACTAAGTCAGTAAGGTTTCTATTTATATGAAATAAATAGAGAATACTTATGTATATAACACTTATATTGTTTCATAGTCGTGTACTATGTAAGGAGATATATGTAAATTTATATGCAAATTAAAAAAAATAAAAACCCATTTAAAATTATTGTAGTTTCAGTTGTAATATCATTTTCAAATGAAATTAAAAGAATTTCAGATTTTTATCAAATAATTGATAAATAATATTTTTTATTGAAATCATTCATTTGTATTTAATAACTATCACATAGATTAAGCTAACAAATTAGAGCATACATATGTACTTACATTTAATCTTAGTCCTTTGAGCTTATATTTACATGTATTGAATTAAGATATAATATTTATTTGTATATCATACTGCTGATCCAATCCCATGTAAGAATCGGACATCAAATAAAATGTAAGTGTTGTACGACCTTTAATGAGAAAAATTTCAGTTTTTCTTTTTAATATCTAATATCACACTATACATATTTAATGTAATACGATATTATACTATTTTTATAAATACCTAATTTTGAGGGTGTTGTAAACTGTAACTGATGGTATTTCCGGTGGTCATTTATTCCACTCACTCGTTTCAGGGCCCATAATTCTTGATCAAAAGTACTACCTAACACCAGAAACCAGCCCTCATCCTTTCCTTTTTGGTACATGGGACAATGCACTCTTAAATTATTGGACCTATTTTTTCGTCTCATTCCAATATTCAATATATAGTCCTGATCTTTATATAGATCGATAATAGTAGAAGTTGCCATACTCAATATTACAGGTTTTTGTTTAGTGCCATCAGGCCACTGACCCTCCAAGCTTATGTCAACACAAAGTATCGGCATTTCTTTCATCACTTGATATATCTATAAAAAATATTAATAAAATCGCGGTAGTATGTAAAATACAATTGATAATTTTTAATTTTTAGTTCACTAACTATTATAGCTATTAAAATATTTCAAATTTACCTCGAGTATTTGATTTTTTTGAAACTCTTCATTTAGTGCTTTTGCAAGAAGATTCTGTTTACCATATACAAGATTGCATAACGAAGGAAAAACTGAGGATAAAGATGAAAATAATTGTAGATGTTCTGAATTTATATAAGGTAATGTAACTATTGCAGATTCATCTATCCATCGAGCTTGAATAGTCATTTGAAGTAACTGTATTATCATGAGTGTAGATGCAAGCCAACCATATTCCGCAACAGTATCTATCATAGCCTGAAAGTAACTATACATTATTATAACAACCCATTATTTTTTAATGAAGCGGATGTATTATGTATGTATTGTATACCTGAATAATTCTAATTACTTGATCAAGAACTGATTTTAAATCAGTTACGTACTCTGGACATGGTAATGGAAGTCTTGAGAAATGTGCCTGAAGTAATAAGAAGGCTTTAGTATTTGGAGAATCATATGAGTAGTTGTCTACTGTGTAACGACACATTCTGCTCAGGTCCCTATTAAATAATGAGATTGGTCGTTAGTTACATCTATATTTTGTTTGAACTATTAAGACTAACAACTTACTCGTTTAATAATTCTTCATTGTGTCTGACAGGTAATTCATTGTACTCGTAGGAATTAGATAAAATATGTAGACACTCCTCTAATGTTAGAGAACTTTTTAGCGATTGTTTAAACATCAACATCGTGTGATGCGATAAATAATAAAATGATGCTATTTTACCCATTGAAAGTGGGATTATAGTCTGTCCATCCTATAATTACAAGAGTTCATAATCATAGTACTTAATTTTTCATTATCACGAATTAATGTAATATATTTGAATCTACATTACAAACCTCATCGAAATCAATGCAATGTGAATCCATCAACACATTTGTTGTGCTATCGACCAAAGAAGATAAGTACTCATTAATCGCATATGGCTCTAGAGTACTCAAATTATAATATGCAGGATTTTTCATTAATCTTCTAAAAAAGTAGGTCCATGTTAGATAATCTAAAAATTCTTGTTTATTTTTTATTGTACCAGCCACAATTTCTGCATTTATATGATCTGCTAGTACTGCCAATAAACTCGATTCAACCGGAAACGGTTCATGTAAGAAATTTTTATAAAAGTTTTTCTTCAAATCATGTACTAGAACAACGGCAACCCCCGAATCATCAAACTGAGGTCGTCCTGCACGACCCATCATCTGAAGCACATCTGTAATTGGCATATCCACATAGCGTTTTGCTTTACCATCATAGTATTCTGTTCCTTTTATTACTACCAAGTGAGCAGGAAAATTTACTCCCCAAGCCAATGTAGCAGTAGTAATTAACACCTAAATAACATTTTTATAATATATACAGAATCTAAATACTTTCAACTATCCAAATTAAATGAGAAAAACAAAGCAAAAGATTATATATTATAGTGGGAAAAATATTATAATAATTTGTACACTAGTAAGCACGGATAGATTAACTGTAGCTGTAAGCTAAGTTGTAAGTAACATAATAATTTTTAATACGATATTATTGGATAGCAACAGATAAACAAATACCTGAATTTTATTATTAACAAATAGTTCTTCTACAATTTTTCTATCGTCATCCTGAAGACCAGCATGATGAAGTCCAATTCCGAATGCAAGTGTAAGTTTCAAATTTGAATCTCGTACATGATGTGATATATCATTAATTTCTTCATCAGGCATGTGCAGCCATCGTTTCGAGTTATCTTCTGCTGAAAGATAAGCGATTAAATCCATTGCGGTTAATCGTGTTTGTCTGCGCGATGAAACAAATATAAGAGCTGGACTCGACGACGAATGTTGTCTGATCGCTTGGAATGTTGGTCTATTCATTGTTGCCATTCGCGGACAATAATGTTTTCCAGGGAATCCATTTATATGAATTTCTAATGGCACAGGTCGTACAGATGGACGGAAATTATATAGTCCCATTTCTCGAATACCTAGCCAATTAGCTAGATCCACAGCATTAGCTAACGCTGTAGATAGTCCAACAATTCTTAATTTTCGCATAGTATGAGAAGAAATAAAGTTAATTCTCGAGACAATAACTTCCAATACAGGACCTCGATCTTCTCCTAAAAGGTGGATCTCATCAATGATTATAAGCGCTACATTTTTCACGTAAGTTCTCGTCTGCCAGCTTCTGCTGATGCCGTCCCACTTTTCTGGGGTAGTCACAATAACGTTTGCATTAGCTATGACTTTAATATCCGGCGTTACGTCCCCGGTTAATTCTACTACTTTCTTCCCAAGTTGTTTTTCTAATCGAATTTTCCAATCCTTTACTCGCTCTCGAACTAAAGCTTTCAAAGGTGCTATATATACAATTTTCTGTGTAGGATATTGCTTGAATACTCGAAACATAGCTATTTCGGCTACAATCGTTTTTCCCGAACCAGTCGGAGCACCCAAAAGTACATTATTATCAGTGTAATACAAACAATGAAAAATTTGTGTTTGTATAGGATTGAAATGAGTGAACTTGTAGAGTTTTGCAAAAGCTGGTTCTTTTAATGCTTTTACTGGTAAAGGTTGTAATTCCAACAAATCTGTATGTGGGGGAAATATATCAGGTAGTATTAAATTATGAAAGGTAAGGGACGTCATACTTTCACAACTTAACCAGCGATCACTTGTTGCTTTCACTATATACTGTGCAGGTCGTGGTTCATGCAGTGGTATAGTCATGACAAGTTCTTGCTCCAGGTTACCACAAACCATCTTTTTTGTCAAGACAAAGTATTCATGATGATAGAGAAAATTATTATCTGGGTCTTCAATCCATATCCAAAAAGGTTCTGAGGTTTTGCCATGAACTTTATCGTTCCATCGAAACTGAGGATATATTTTCAAACGTATCCTTAAAATCCTACCAGTGATTGGCTGTACAGTGGACTCCATTTCTAACATAGGTAACTCTTCGCAACATTGCTTCACTAATGCTGCTGATTTTAGATTACGCAAAAGATCTCCAATTTCTTCAATACTCATATCATTCAATGTGTCAATTGTTAACTGGCATTGTTCTATTTTATCGACAACGTCGGAAGGTAAACAAGAAAATTGACATAAGGGGTTCATGTGACTCCATTGTTGTAATTCAAGCATTTTTGCCATTTCTAGTAAACGTCCAGACATCAATGCATTATTTTGTCTTAGCATAATTTTAAATAATGCTCTACATATGCGTATTACATTTTGTATAATATATGCTTGATCTGACATCAATGAAAATGAATCAATTCGTCCACGAGATAGGTATGTTTGCAACAGAATATTCACTTTACCATGAATATTTTCTACACCGCCTTGTGGTTTAAGTTCACAATAATTGTCGGACATTGTTTGTAATTCATTAATCTCATCATCTCGGACCTTGAGTTGCTTAAATTCTTCTGACTGTGATATCATTGCAAGTATTTCTGCATCGTCCATTATCGGTTTCATCAGTTTATTGAAAATTTCAATTGTATCATACTTAAGATAATGGTGACTTGCTATACGTCCTAAATCTGTTGCATTAAAGTCTCCAGTACTTATATTGTACCGAATCATTTTAGCTTTATCTAGCGATTGAGCAGCTGTATCAATTAGTTCCCTTCTCTTTCGCTCCAGGTTAGGATCATCTATTATAACTTGAGCAGGAATTCCATAAACGTGATGATTTAATTTCATTCGGACAAATAAATAAGTGTAACTCAGCCATGTTATAGCTTCCTCTACATTCGATATTGTACCTAATGCGATCTCAGCATTTAAATTATCTGCTAAATATTTAATGAAGTTACTCTCGATAGGTATTTGATTTGTTAATAACGATAAATAATGATATAATTTATTATGGGTAGTAATAATGGTAGCGTGTCCTTCAATGTCAAACTGCGGTCTACCTGCACGTCCAAAAATCTGTAGAACATCTAATATACCTAAATCAATAAACGAACCTCGCGTTGCATCGTATATTTCTGTTCCTCTTATAATAACTGCATGTGCAGGCAAATTTACACCCCACGCTAATGTCGATGTGCAAACTAAGACTTTAATTAATCCTTTAGAAAAATACTTTTCCACTAAATTTCGCTCTGAACGTAATAAACCAGCATGATGCACTGATAATCCGCTATTAAATAATTCCAGTAAGTGCTTGCTACGTGTTTTGGTAAAAGCTTTACTTGCAAATTTTTCGTTACTTTTCGGTAGAAACAGATTTAATGTATCATTTTGCATAGCTAAATCTTTTAATGCATTCGCTACCTTAACCGTAAGGTTACGTGCATGTACAAAGACCATAACTTGATATCCTTGACGCACCATATCCACAACTTTATTATAACATATAAGATCCATGTCACTCATTTGCTGTAAAGGTGTGGTTGCTTTTACACCAATAAATGTTTGACTAAGTGGTACTGGGCGAAATCGATGATCAAAATAAAAAAGTCCTCTATGCGGAGATACTCTTAAAAACTGTGCAACATCCAAATAATTTGGTAGAGTTGCTGAGAGTCCAACAATTCTAATCATACTTTGCGAAGATAACACTTGCCGCAACGTACGAGCAACCAACGCTTCAACCACAGGACCTCTGTCACCATGTAATAAATGTACCTCATCAATAATTAACAATTTCACTATGCTAGTCAAAGAAATATCTCCACTACCCTTTCTGGTTAAAACATCCCATTTTTCTGGAGTAGTAACAATCATCTGCGTTTGCTGAATTTCTGACTTTGTTAATTGCATATCTCCAGTTAATTCTCGAACTGATATACCAAGACATTCAAGTCTTTTACTAAAATTCGTTGTCATTTCTGCTGCTAAAGCTTTCATAGGTGTTACATAAATGATTTTGAATTGATGTTTCATTATTTCACCGTTTTCAATATGTTGTTTTAGTTGATGTACAACCGTTAACATCGCAACATTAGTCTTCCCAGCTCCTGTTGGTGCACAAATTAATAAATTTTCATTAGTGTGATAAGCTGCATTAAACACTATACTTTGTATTCGATTTAAACTTTCAATTCCACTGAAAGCCGATTTTCCATAATCATCTAATGTGGATATCATCACAGGTTCATAGCTAAACTCGTTTTGAAAATTTAATTGTGATTCTGGAATAGGTATATAAAATTCCTCGCTCATTTTTGTATCTGTCTTCACAACATTTTCTGGTAGCATTATTTTTTGGCCTGTCACATAACCGACCGCACGCCTATTATTTACATCAGAGTCAAATACAAACGGATATTTTTCTCGCATGCTCTGTCTAGAAACAGTCTCTTTCTTGAATATGGGTGTACGTGATTCTATTAATGCCTCTTGTTTTTTAATGTGTAGATTATGATTATGTAATTCAGCGTCATTTCCTTCACGTTTGCTCGATATTTTATTTAATTTTTTTTCCTCTTTCCTAATTTGTTTTAATAAATGTTTTTCTTTTTCAGATTGTACAGTTACTTGACCGCTAATCACTGGTCTTTCTAAATCACATTTTTTCTGTGCTTTAGAAACAGAATAAAGACTAGGGCTAGGACCAAAAGTCAAAGCCATAATACTTTTTCGATGATGTATAATATACTGTATAAATTCAAATTGCTCGTAACCTAGGATATCAAATAATTCATTTTGCATAGTTTCAGAACTTTTTAACGTGGATCTTATCAAGTCAGCAAAGGTTTCAAAAGTCATATCTTCAGCATACTTTGCACAACACAACTTTAAATTTTTTTTGTAAATCACTTCATCAAACTAGAACATAAATATATGACCTATTAGATATTGAACCTTTTAGAATATTAATATTAAATTTAAAAAATTCGAAATGTACTTGAGTTTTGTATGTTTCATTGTCATATTTCATTGTGAAATTATTTGTGCTCTGACTTAGATTTCCTGAGGACATACTACGAAGTGCTTCTGTATTTGGCCACAATACTTTTGCAGGTTTGTAATCAAATTTTGGATTAAATATTATATTTTTAGATGTCTCCGCATTATCGCCATTTTGTTTCCCATTCCTTAATAGCATCAAAACATCTTCATCTAAGTCTTCTCGAATCGTTACAATTATCTACAAAAATATAAAATTTGTATTCATGTAATCTACTGTCATATAACTCTATGACTATATAAAGTCATGTTAAAAAGTTCATTATAAAGTTATGATTATATAAACTTACACACATAATTTTTTCAGCATCATGAAGTGTTAAATTTCTTGCTCTTTCTTTCAAAATATTAAATTTTTTTACTGTTACGAGTCTTTCATCAATTAAGACGTGTAAAATAAACATTAAAAAATCACGTATGAGTTCTAGAGAACATTCACCTGGAACAATAAACAATTATTACCAATTTTTTATTTTATACCGTTATAATAATATAATTAATACATACCAAATATTTTTGCAACAATCTGATGTAACTCTTGCATACGAGGCAAGACATTTTTAGGTAAAATGTTGTTTAAATCTTGCCAACTGAGTTCACTAGATTACACAATAATACATTTTAGTTTTATACCTAGTTGACTATAATGTTATATAAAAAAATACCTTTTTAGTTTACTATTTTGTTCCTCGAGTTTTTTAAGTAAATCATTTGGTTCTAAACTTGTCGTACTTTTAATACGTCCAAGATTTGTGAATGTTCGTAATGATCTTGTAATACGCGGTAATTCAGGCATTTTTACTTAATTATATCATACATTAACTGAAACAGATTAATATAAATCATATTCATTTATTATATTATATTACAACATTTTATTCTATTTATCAGCATGTAATAAAACTACATATAATTATTAATAAAATTAATTTTGTTCGTCATACTGTACAGTTAAGTAAATGCATATTTTAAAAATAAGTCGTAAAAATAGATATATAAACAATTTAACGATATTTATGCAAAATTTGATTAAAATTATGAAAATAAATTATTAGTTGTAACTATAAACACGTTCAAAAATATTGCATTAAGTTTAAAAAATATTACAAACTTTTTCTACCAAAAAAAATTAATTAATAACAATAGCTGCGATTGTTTTAAATATGCTGAAACCTATATATGTACAGCTTACACACATTGACAGCCCTACGGAATTATTTCACTAAAAAATATTTGTAATGACAGTAGTTTAATAGAAGAATAATACACATAAGATTAATAAACTTGTATCAGTATGTATAGATTATAAATCAAGTATAATTTCTAGTATGTTACATACAATTACGTTACTCAATGATATTTACTAATAGAAGGAATTACGAAACGATATTTTTATACGATAAAATATAGTATCAAGAACAAATATTCTGCAAGTATGTATATTTACATATTAGATACATATATATATATGTATATGTACGGTTATAATGGTTAATTAAAAAAATATATTTCGTTTTTCAATTGAAATTTAATGTATACTTCATATTTTCATGAAATAAGAACATCTGCATGCGTAAGTTTATAATAATGTGTATCTAAATACATAGAAACACATCTGGCTGCGTGTAAAATTGGACATTCATAGATGACGTTCGTTTTTGAAATGACCAAATCTTACAACATCAAAGAAAAAAATATGAAATGTTTGTAATATTTTTAATAAACAAATATGTAATGAAATATCATCGAGCGTATTTTCTTCACTTGAAATATGTATGTTATTTTTATATCACATGTGTCGTGACTAATGATTATTATTTTTATGGTGTATCAATACTGAATTTACGAAAAAGGTAACGTTGTTACTTCGTTGCGAAGGGACATTTTTTATTATGTATTGATATAAGAATAATATATTTCTTACCGTGTTTGCGTACGACCGTTTCAAATTATATTTTAATACAGATCCACCAAATACATGAATTGAAACGATTGAATCCTTTGTCCATGGAACGATTGTGTCGTTGTACCACTTTGTGAGGTTACGTCGAAACAAATGACAGTAGTATTCGGTCGAATACAATCCAGATTTGAAACTTATGTGAAAAAGATGCTAGAAGTGGCTGAGATTAACGCATCTTAGTAACTTCGACTACAGCGAATTCAAGTTTGAATCTCTTCGATAAATGAGAATTTATGAATGTGGTCACAGCGAGATATTTTGCGGGGGGTCTTTACTGGGGTTATCGTGACCCAGGTAGACCAAAAATCCTCCTTAACAGTAAGGTAAAGAATTTATTTAATATATGCATATCTTTTTTATTGCATGTCCATCATTTTAAATGGCCCTTCGAACAATATACCATAGTTTCGAAACTCTTCAGGTTTTTTATCTATCGCATACGTATACACGCATATGTATATGTACATGTACATGTACATGGATATGTATATTTATATGTGAGCTATTAGTTTTCGATAATGAATATTTTTAATAGCATATTTATAAATGCTTTTCAACAGGTGTTTATGATCATTTTCGGTAAAACAAGTCATTTTGTAAACAATAGTTTTAAAGCATAGCTTGAATGTAAACATTTCTACAGTCCTTTATTTGCTTATATTATATTCTACAGTTTTAGTTCTATGTAGATTAATTTTAGACTACTTATATGTTCTCTAATTATAACTGTAAAACAATATATTTAGTATTTTATACTCTTTATCTTCGAAAAATTGGTGTTCTGCTAAATAAAATAAAATGAAGAGTAAATTTAAATTGTTGATAAATATACTTACGATTATAGACATAAGTAAAAGTATAATTACATTATTGATTAGAGGCATAACTAGTAACACAGGTACATTATCTACTCTCAACAAGATTGAAAAAGTTTTCATTGCTAAAAATTGTTATAAAGTATTCTAAACATTAAACAAATAAGTATTGCCAAAAATTGTATCAAGTTGTTGATACTGAAAAATAATTGTGCCATTATTGAGCCTTTCATTGCAAGAATTGTAATGTTCTATGCGCTAGACATATCATAATTAATTAGTATTTGTCAACAGTAATAATATTAATTGTATTATTATATTATAATATTCGATTGTTTAGATTTTGATCAAGACTGCCAATGTAAGACTGAACTACTGATGCATAAGATACTTGCCTTTGATGTTAAGTACGGACAGCATCAATGGGAAACTGTTTTTCATGCTTTAAGGTGCCTTTTCCACCAGCCACCACCAATCAATCTCTGTCATTGGAACAAAAAGACGGTATTTATTTGTAACTGTCATTTATATTAATTAGTAATGGATCTTTAATGTTTTTTACGATTTTGCTATTTATTATGATTTGTTATAATTTGTTAAAAAGTTCTATTTCATGGTAATGAAAAATAGATATGATTTTCTGTTCTCTTGAATAGCGTTCCATTTTTATGAATTGTATTAGATCTAATACATGATACAAATGCATTTAAATACATACCTTTCTTGTATAAATTTTAGATTTTGAAGAAACCGATATTTAATCTGACTTTGCATAGGAGTCAGCAATTTATTAAGCAATGTACATTCAAATTATGAAAATTGTTAGTAACAAAAATGATCGCACAATAGAGTATTCATTGTAATACTATCAACGTCTAACATATCATTGAAATTTGTTATATTTCACAGTTTTAAGGGAGAAGTCAATTTTTGTTTAATTGTATTTTTAATTCCATTTTCTGTCATACTAACAAAAATAACATAATAATTAGTTTACAATGATATTTTCACATAGAGTTGATAATAGTTGATGATGGTTGTAGAAACAATGGAACTTAGGGGCTTGTTCCCAAATTCTTGCCAACAAATTGGGCCTTTGATGCCTGAACCACATATAAATGGAAACAGAAAATCAATCACTACATTATCAACATTCAATAATGTAGGGTCTGATAATTGTGGGTCTGTGCCTAGCGTACAAAATAATTTACGTTTGTCAAGAGGATTTTATACACGTTTACCGCCGTTGAGTAAATCTGGACAACCGTCTGGGCAAAATGTGACAAATGAATCAAAACAGCAAAGAGAATCGGAGAATAAATTAAATGCTTTATTTGACCAATATAAGGTAAACTTCAAATCTACATTTTTTGTTTTTTTCTCATTAGTTTCTATTTTATCACGTTGGCTGTTAGGCTTGACCTTCTTTAGATAAATGATGGTGTAGTGTCTTCAAAACTTATTGCATGATCAGATATTACTCTGTTACGTTATGAATTACATCTTCCATTAAGGGAAAAGGAAACTAAGATTTTCGTGTAACTCTTGAAACTCGTATTTTTTTATTAAAAGATTATGTGATCATTGTGTGACAGCCAATGTGTTATTTACATATCTAATACTAAATTTATAATTTCAATATAAAATTCTTATTCGATAAAAATAATTTTTTTTGCAAATCTGATTGATAGGAACTGCACGAAGATGTAATTCTAGCAGACGGCATAGAAAGACTTTGCAATGATTTACAACTATCACCGGATGAATTTCAAGTACTTGTACTTGCTTGGAAACTAAATGCTGAACAAATGTGCCAATTTACACGTCAAGAATTTGTGACAGGTTTAAAAGCAATGAAAGTAGACAGTATACGTGGTATACAAGCAAGACTACCAGAAATTGTTCAAGACTTGTCAGTAAATAGTGATTTATTCAAAGATCTCTATCGATTTACGTTTCGGTTTGGTTTAGATGTTAATTCTGGTCAAAGAATATTACCAGCTGACATGGCAATCGTACTGTGGAAGCTTGTTTTTACATTACGTGAACCGCCTCTCTTATCTAGATGGTTAAAATTTCTCGAGTGCCATCACGTTAGAGGCATACCCAGAGATACATGGAACATGTTTTTGAATTTTGCTGAAAGCATTGGTGATGATCTTGGTGCCTATGATGATGCAGAAGCATGGCCAAGTTTATTCGATGATTTTGTGGAATATGAAAATGATCAAATGAATCAAAATATCAGTAAAGATGATATCATAAAAGATGTTTCTATTGATAAAGCTTAATATTGATGTTTCCAATTTTCATTGTGATAAGGTATTATTAGCTTTCATTTAAGTTTCAAACAAAATCATTTAAAAATTTCTGACAATTAAATGAGATAATAGTTTATCCATAAGGTTTCCTTACTATTTCAAAGTACTAATTTTGGCATTATAAAGTACTAAACTCAATGAAATTATTTATTAAAGATTACATTAATGAATTTGTGAAATCAAAGATACGCAATATAATTTTATTTAAAAGATTTTATTTGCAATGATGCAAATTAAAAATTTTTGTGTACTTAGGAGATAAATTAGAAAGCAGAATTTCTATAATCTAAATTTTATGATACAGTACATGTGAATGTACACGATTCCTAATACATTCATATTTCTTATACTTTTTGAAACTACTGTTGAAAAAAATGAACAAATGTAAAAAAAGAACAAATGTAAAAAATAGATCTCATATTATATAGAAATTCTTCAGAAATTTATCTGACTATCCACATCTTTTGTCAGATTAAAATATATGGTCTAACTTTTATTGACATTGGTGTAAAGTCACTACTGTGAAACAAATTTAATAATTTGTGATTGTAGTTTATGATATTGTTTTAAATGGACGTATGGTTTATTTAATTATGTTCCTATTTATTATTATTTTTTTAATATCCATAATCTGAAGTCTTGAAATATTTAGAAACAAGAGTAAGTATTAGTAAAATTTTCTGATAAACACATTTCAGATATAATAAAGTTATTCAGACATATGTATATAGCGCCATGTCTTTCGAAAACACTAAAAAACTATTTGTTAAAATTAGTGATATCTAATATTTAGTGTATCAACAAAGAACTTCTGATCTACTCGTTTATGATTATAAAAGTATATTACATATTTACATTGCAGTCGTAATTACTGCACATAATTTTTAGTTTCACATAGTCATGATTTAAAAATTATTTAACGAATTTTTAAATATTTACAATAATGCTTGAACATAATCAATGTCGTTTGGTTGCTTTATTTGTGACGAATAAAATATTGAAAAAAGTGTACAAATATTCGAAACATTATTGAATGTTATTTACACAGAAGAACTTGCAAACTTAAGTTCTAGTATCGGTAAAAACTATTTCTTGTAATTATTACAAAATAAAAACTAAAATTGTTGCATAGTTGCTGCCTTCGTAAAATAAAGAATTGCTTCAACTTAAAAATTTTACACACAACAATTTTTTGTAGGAAAAATTGTTGTATTGAGTGATCATTGTTATGAAAGGACCATATGCAAATACTAAACTATTCAACCGACCTTTTCAGATTGTGTACTATGGCTTTGATATCGATTTAATGCAATAACTTTTTTAATGTGCCCCATAATCAAGAGAGGGGGCGATTAAAGTGTGTATTTTGTGAAATTTATATCAAAATTAAAATATCTTGAATAAATAAAGTATTTGTGTTTAGGCTAAGTTATAAAATTCATTATAATAACATAAACATTGTTTCATGTTCAGTGCTGATATTTTCAGAAAAACGAAATATCTCAAGAATGTAACCACGGCCATCTGTAGCGCATTCCATTCAAAACGGCATGTAAAATTTATTTCTGAACGTTTGTTCAAAGAATAAATAATAACTTTTTTAAAATTTACGGCACAGCATATGTTACGATGGGAATGAATAGTCTTTTGTAAAGGATGTGGAGACATCCATATTTTGGAATACATATTGTGGAATACATTGAACTTTTTAAGGCATTTTACTTCAATCATCTGTGTGTGTGCGTGTTCAATTCCTGATCTACATTTATGTATGCCGAGGTAGTGTACAGTTTTACTCGTACAGATATGTTTGTTTGATATTTTCATCGTGGGAGCTCTACTGATTTCTATTTTTTATTTGAGAAAAACCATCTTGCTCTTATAGCTTGTCTTGTTTTTTCTTCAATCATGTTTTTGGTCGATACATAGTTTGATTATGGTCAACTTTGATCTCTGATCTGCTTTGAGCTAGTATTTGATTTTCAGTTACCTATTATTCGGATATGGTTGTATTAGGTAACAGTCTTCTTTATATGTATACAAAAGAAATCATGGGTACAATTGTATATCGACATTTTGGGTATGAGAAAATTTGTATGTCTTGTATGATGTTAGTTGTCATTGAGATGTTGCAGGTACGAAGGTACAAAGTGACGACCTACACCAACCTCCACTTTTTGACACAGCTGTACTTTCTGAACTGCACGGCTTTTGATTCTATTTGTTTATGGGTAGTTGATTTCACATCGTCAGTAGTAGTAGTAGTAGTTAACTGAAAGTTTAGATATCTATTTAAACAAACACAAATATTGGCTGCTACCACGTGCAACTTTTTCGTCTGTGTTAATTTTTAACAAATAGACGGCCGCGCCCGTAAGGCTCGTGATATTTCTGGCGTAATATTTGAGTTAGGTTTTTAAAAAATGCATGCGTATGCCTGGCGTGTTTTTTTTTTAACTGAATGTTCAAATATTTATTTAAACAAATACATAAATTTAGCTGCTACCTCGTTCTACTTTTTCATCTGTGTGGATTTTAACAAATAGACGCTAGTCGAATTTTGTGTTTTTATCGTCAAATTTGTTGTCAGCGACTTGAAAAATCATTTACTACCAATTTCCTGAAAGTTTTGACGAAGTCCGAGTTTTCATCACTTTTTAAAAAATCTCTTCTTTTATAAAAAATGAAGGTTATCTTAATTTTTAAAGTATTAACATACATTTTCTACTTCATAATATTCTAACTGGTATCGAGATGAATTCAACGATCCATAATAATATAACATTAAACTTTGAAATAACGCTACAATAGTTTTGGTCACAAGAGCGGGTTCCCGGACCGCAACCCGCCGCGATGCGTAGACTGGTTTCCCAATAGCAATGGGGACTTCTGAATGTTAAGCTTGAATGTACAAATGACAATAAATAATTTTTTGAGAATTTTTCACCCAAGAAAAATAGTCCTAATTTAAAGTTTTCCAATCTGTGTGCTCAAGGAGGCCTCCCTCCCTTGGGAGTGCTATTTCATTTATATTTGTCATGTTTCATGTCAAATTTTTGTTTAAGTTGCTAGTTATTTATGCTTTTCTCGTTTCATTCCTATCATATATGGTCACAAGCATAATTAGAATTCAATTAATGCTCTATGTTTTCATTATCTACCCTGAGGCTGTTCTGATCTGAGAATTCTAGATATATGTACATTTATTGCTGATCGCAAATAAAGAGGTACAGTGTTGTACTGTGTGCAATTTTTCTTAGCGGTTTCCGCAGGTTATCGTTGACTCTGGCAACAGAAATTTATCGACCTGATAACGCTTTCATCTTCTGAATCCTGAAAGACATCCTTTATGGCAGTGGAACTTCATCGCATTCGGCGGGGACGTATAAAAGCCCGCCAGCCATCGACTAGATCGACATTCAAATTGCGCCAACTGGCACATTCGGTATAACACTGCTATTCGGGTAATAAATCAAGGTACGTATCGAATTTTAAACAATTCATACCTGGTAAAAATTGTTTCTTTCATTTTTAATATTTAACTCGTCTAAAAATGTGTTTAGTAGTTTGTGATGTGTAACAGCTTTTGAGTAATTTATCATTTTTAGCATCACTCATGAACGTTGTCATTTTCATTCTTTTTTTTTCTTAATCTTTCAAATGTTATTGCAAATGAAAAAGAAAATTACGCATACGTATTTGTATGTCGTAAGTTGTATTATAATTTGCGCAATATTATAATATATATACCTGTTTTCGGGTCACCACGAACATGTTGTAAATATATTTAACTATCAGTTTAAATAACAGCTGTTCAAAGCAGAGTGCTTTCTCAAAGAGACCAACGTTGTCATGTTTCAATTCTTGCTACATGGCTCGAAGTCAGGTCTATAACTAATAGATAGCCTACTGGGAATAATTTTGGGAGCTGTATTCCACGTTTTCAATGGTAGTTTTCTTTTGTTCCAGGTGATCCAAAATGTTATTGCCATACATATTAGTTTTGACATTTTTAATACCCGAATACCATACTATTCGGGTAATAAACTATGGCTCGGATATCCAGAAGAATACCGATGATATAGTAATTCATCGTCGAGCAAGTGTATCTTGCGAAGGGGAAGAAAGTGTCTCTTTCTCTAATTTCAATTTAACAAAAATTCCGGCGACTGCTATAATAAGCGGAACAATAAAAAATATTAATTTACAAAGTAATTTACTGGATAAAATACCGACAGAATTATTTGATAATGTTCCGCTATTGGAATGTCTGAATGTCGCAGGAAATAGAATTCCATATGAAGAGTTATTCAATTTTGGTCACCTTAAGTTAAAGTCTTTAATTGTGGATCATCAAAGTAACATTGACGAATATAATATGTTAAACACACGGTTTGACTATACGACGTCGCATTTCCCAAAATTGGAAAGGCTCCACGTCAATGGGATCAGCCGATTTATGCTTGATCGATTTCCCAAACATATATTTCCTCAGCTAAATATATTATTTTTAACGGACAACGACATTAAAAATATAGAGAAGAACTTTATCTCTGACTTACCAACCTCTTTACAACGTTTACATCTTGAGAGAAACGCTATCTATAACTTTGATGTAGATAGTGTTGGAAACTTAATAGCGTTGCACTTAGATCAAAATCCTTTAGAAAGCATCCATATCGGATCGAATTATACGAATTTGCAAATATTGTCCTTAAAAAACTGTGACTTGAATAGTCAAATATTACAAAACTTGGCTTACTTTTATCTAAATAATTTAAATACACTAGATATATCAGAAAATCATCTGAAGTATATACCAGATAATTTGTTCAATAGTGTAATAAATGTAGAGAACTTGCTTTTAAGCAACAACTTAATTACGCAAATACCACACTTAAATAATTTGCATCGATTAGACTCGTTGTCTTTAAGTTACAATCATATAGAAATCGTCTCTAACATAGAGTCAAATACGTTGAGGATATTGAATCTTGAAGGTAATAAAATTAGAGAAATAACAGATTCGAGTTTTGAATATCTTCCGATGCTCAAAGAATTGGATTTATCTAATAATAAATTAGAGTATGTGGCTCCTAATTGGGCACTTGGTTTAGAAAACCTTGAGCAATTAAATTTAAGGTTCAATAGGTTTGCAAAATTTACAGACATTTCATTGACATCTTTTGTTGATCTTCAGAATTTGTTTATAAAAGGTAATTTGTTTCATCAAATAGATGAATATGATATCGAATTAATACCCCAAAATTGCACAACCTACGTGGCATAGATTCTAAACAGATTGTAAAATGTAGACTATGTTTTTCTTGTTAAAACAACAAATCTACAGTATTTAAATTAATACGATAATAGTGTCTCTTACAGTTTACTGGAAGATAAATGAGTTAGTATATTTATATTCTAAAGAGACGTAACTAATTTCTAGTATAAATATACGGTTTTATGTTTATGATTTTGCACGGTAATTACTATAATTAGATTGCGGATATTTGTGCCAAATAAAAATTGTCGACCTCAATTGTAACAAACCAAAGTGAAATAGAAATTTATTTTCTCTCTGATTATATATATATAAGTCTGGTAGGTTGAAAATAATATGACAATATTTTTCAATTCTTTCAATGTTTTTACTATTTTGTATTCCACCTACGCATTTTCATCATAAATGTATAAAATCCGCAGTGTATTTATAACGATCAGTATTGTTCTATCTTTCTCTTATAACTTGAATTACTTTGTATATATAATAAAGTATCATTAAAATACAATTATTACATGTGTAATACGTGTTACTCTTTCCTTGTTATCCTTGGATTCTTAACAACACCATATAACAAATGTTTACTTTAGCTAAGTAACCAATACTTTCATCTTTCAGTATTCAATATTTTTCCTCCATCTAATGCCAAAAAATTTATGATAAAAGTAGTATGTACGTTAATATATCGGTACAAATGTATCTTAAAATAAATTGATTCCACTCAATCACATATACTGTTCGGGTCATTTGTCTTTGTAATTTGCCAGTAGAAAACATTTATTTTATTCGACAAGAAACAAGTAAATTATAGATATATAATTCAATTGCGTTGAAGAATTAATTTATATACTTTTACGTTATAATTTATATAGTTTACTTATAAGTAAACTAATAATTATAATAATTATTATTTATACTTAAAGGAGTATTACATAATATAAATAGTTTCCATTGTTATTTTAATTTATCATTTATTTTTGTCTTTTTAATTAATTAACGACTTCTAGGCATTCTTAATTCCACTCGCTCGATAAATCATACTTGTGTTTACGTTGAGTGCGCTACTGAAATATTACAACAAAATGTATTTATAAACTGATTTTACTCAGTTCAATTTTTTGCAAAATCGTCAAAAACAATATGCAAATTACAAACTTCAGGTACTGTACAATTGAAAGTTTTGGAATTATTAAATTTCTCTAAAACAATTATACATACGTATCGTAAAATAGAATCGAGAATGAAGAGAAAACCTCGGACTTAATATATTTTATTTGACTAAAAAAAAATATTTATAAAATCGTACCTTATAATTTTCATAAGATTTCTTCATTTCATTTTAAATTGAGAATTAATTAAAGGTACGCATGCAAAGTTATTAATGAATGTTCATCTTGTAGACTATAAGTAGGTATTGTATTTCGTGGGGAATTAACTTCGATATTTTTAAATAAAAAAGAACATAATATAGAGTAATGAAAGATATTCAACTATTTGGCTGCTCGAAATCTTTCGGAAATTTCACTATACGTATTTTCTTTTCAGCTACTACGTTCGATTAACTGATACTGTTTTTATACAGTAATGCCTCATAAAATTCATAAAAGATTCTACTAACAGATTATTACTAGTTGTAACTTTCCTGATAGATGTCTTGGAACACTTGTTAATTATATACAATGTGCCATTGTTTTTGTAATATTTAAAATTACGAAGGACTGAATGAATTTTGCAAGACAACCTGTTCGAAATGATTTTAACGTGAGGAATATTAACAGTCTACTCGTAATAATTTGATCAAAGTATAACGAAAAATATAAGTTGAAATTTTTATTCGAGTTTTATTTACAATAAAACTGACCATGAAACTGAAAGACATTAGTTCTGGTGTTTATATCTGCTATTTACAAGAGAAAACATTAAAAAAATGTTAACTCAACGGAACACGTATCGCATCAAGAGTAACCAAAATTTATCAGGAGGAAATTTATCTCGACAGACGCAGTTCGTTGCTTCGCAATTTTCATTAGTTTCGGAATAGGTTTTTGTCGAATTACTGAGGCATTGCTGTACTGCTACTTTTTTTATCGTATACATTAGAAATTAAGCAAAAGTTTCTGCACATTATAGCGCACTAGATTTACCTATTCATCGTGACTTCCACCGTAAGTAGGAAGCAACAAACATCACTTTTGTATTTACATATACTGTTCCATAATACGTTTGGCATAAGAATGTGCAGGTACCCGAAATTACGGGCAGCTAAACTTCCGAAAACTCCAATACTCCGAATTCACTAAAATTGTCCAAGTAGCCATTGGCCAAGTAGTCCATTTTGCATAGAAATAATATTTTTGAGCAGGAGTTTGGGCGTAATTTCCTACTTTATCGACACGACGTAGTTTCATAGATAATTACCATGCTTGGGCATACCGCGGGTCCTTCGAAAATAATTAATTATAATATACCCCTCAAGTGACAGAAATTACAAAAATCGCAAGCTTGGAATAGGTTATTGGGAACATTTTATTAATTTGCAGAATATACACAGTCACTGGTATTAATATTCGGACCCTCGGAATATTCGATTCTCATGTAGGAAGTGTACTATTTCCAAAATTTAAGTCAATTCGGAACGTGGGGGTTTTCGGAAGTACAGTCGGGCTACCCGAATGCAGTGTGGCCAGATAGGAGAAATTGAGGGAAATAGAGTTCACAACAGAGACGAAACGCGTCACGTGACCGGTCCGTGACGGAAACGAGTAAGGTAGAGTGGGAGATAAGTCTTGATCTGGCCACACTGTCCACTCGCCCGAGTCCGTCCGATTTCCTCCGGCCAGACCCGAACAGTCGAAAACCCGACACACTGTAAGGCCCGCACATCCCTAGTTTGGTACCATTGAACCTTTTGCTCGGTTACACCGAGTAAGTACTTCTTCAAGATTGCTTTGGAATTTCTTCGATGTATAGTATACAAATGCAGGTGCATATTTTATTTTGCAAAGATAGTATCTGGTTTCCGCGTGTAATCGTTCCTACGCCTGAAGAAATTTGTAACGATTCTAAAGCTGAGAAAGTAATTCAAAACATTCTAGACAGTCAGGATGGACGTCCTTAGCCATTAGGTGTATAAACGGACATTTTAAACGAAAAAGAAGTACGCGTGTCTCTTAATTTCTAAGAAGAATCTTTCCCGTTATTTCTTATATCGTGAGTACACACTTGCTGGTAATAGAATAATTGAAAACATATCAATATAGGGTCAGAGACTTGAAGATAGTAGACAGTGTTCTATTAATATTGTTCAGACGGTAACCATTTTAATTGACGTGATCGTTAAAAATCGCTCATAAATTAAAAAAAAAACTAGTGCTGGTGTGCATACGATAAAAGGTACAAGTACAATTATTATTAACCGTACTGTATGAGATTAAAAAGAGCGTCGACATTCTCTTTTTCGGATTCTTGTTGTCGTACGACTTGTGTGACATCTTGAGTCAGAAAAACCTGCTCGATTAAGACTGTTTCCGTGTCAGGATGCTCGGAAATAGCAATGCTCTCTTCTTTATCTCTTTCTTCATCGTCATCATTTACTTTAATTGTGTTTTTTCTCCGTTTCGCTTTAGGCCTATCGGTGTGTATCCTCATGTGTCGCCTTAAATCGTATTTGCCCACGAAACGAGCGTCACAAATTTCACATCCGAACGGTTTACCACCAGTGTGAGTCCACATATGACGTCTCAATGCTGCGCTGAAGGTAAACGCGATTCCACATACATTGCAAACGTACGGTTTTTCTCCTGTATGCAGAAGACTATGATCCCTTAATGTTGCCCTCTGATTGAATCGTTTCCCACAAACCTCGCACGTATAACTTCGCGGATTCGAGTGAATTCTCACGTGATTCAATAAATTCCCCTGCTGCGAAAACGACCTTCCACAGACATCGCATTTGAACGGCTTTTCTCCGGTATGAACACGCGTATGCGTTTCCAATGTGCGATTATTCAGGAATCTCTTGCCACAAACTTTACACGGGTATTTAGGCAGGTGAAGACCTTGTGGGTCCAAGTGACTGATCAAATGTCGTTTGTAATTGCCCTTGTGGTTAAACAATCGCGGACATTGGCTGCAAGCATAAGGTGCGCCACGTATATGCGTCGAAATGTGCGACTCTAACTCTGATTTCACTTTGAATCGGAGACCGCACTTCGGGCACCGATGTCTCGGAAAATCCGTGTGACATACCATGTGCCTCTTCAGATATCTCTTCATCGTATAAGCTTTGTTGCATATGAAACAGGAGTACGGAAACTGACCTGTGTGTGTTTTCACGTGTGCTCGCAATTCTCGATGACTTTCGCAATCTTTCTCGCATACCACACAAAAGAATGGTCCACTACTTGGTACGTGATTGTCTATAGTGTGCAACAAAACACCGGTCAATTTATCATAATTTTGTAAACACAATGTGCATTGGTACTGTATCGTGTTGTCCTCGAGCTTGATTTCCTTTATTCTAGTGATCGTATCGTTCAAACTACCCAATATATTATCCTTGGGGTCAACAAAATAATCAGAATCAGAGTCTTCGCTCTCTTCCATCTGCGGTTTTAATTCGAACGAAACCTTCTGTGTGCTTCGTCCGTTTACTTTTTCCCTCGAATTCTTCTCTGGGATCGAGGATTCCCAAGATTGTTTGTTTGATTGACTTCTTTTACTAACCTGTGTGTCCTCAATTTTTTCAACATAGACAGTATCTAAAAAATCCTCGTGATCCAGCGAATCGTCAAAGATTTCGTCATCGCAGTCACCTTCCAGAATTTTCTTTTCATCTCCTAATTTAATGGTACTTACTGTTTCACGAGGTACTACGTTCTCGGTATTCATATGTTCCAAAGAAACCTCTTCCTCTGGTATATACATTATCGTATAGTCTAAATGCTGAGATTCAAGCATTTTTGAAATTTCATTTGGTATCTCGCTCTTTACGTGTTTTTCTTGCTCAACTTGCGTTGCTGGTAATTTGGAAATAAGGATATTTCTTAAGTCAGACAAGTCAGCCTTGTTAAATTCCTCACTTTCTTCCACTAACTGACACACATCGATTTCTAACATATGTTCTTCTTTACAAGTCATACCAATGTCATCAGCTATAAACTGTTCTGAATGAACTACTGTGTTCATAGACTTAGTATCCTGTTCGTTGTCTAACGGTTTTGCCTCCAGCACCTCGTTTGTTTGTTCTGAACAGTTCTGATCAGCATCATTGCCCATTATCTCTTCCTGAAAGGTAACATAAGATAGATTATGCATGTGCTATTATAAATTAGAATAATAAATAGAAGAATGACAAAAAATGTATAAAAAATATAGTATATGAAATTTTACCTTTATTGTCCAATGCATTTGTGTTTCAAACATCTTGCGAAGTTTCTTCTCTGTGGCTTGAACCTGGAGTTTAAAGTCATAAAATGCATCCGTGCGATACGCACATTTCGCACACAACATGTTTGGTAGCCCGTCAAACCTATCGATCTGGAAAAGAAATGTATACATATGTTAGATAATACAATTGCATAATATTGATTATTGTAAAAATTATAGTATATATGCTTAAACCCCTTTATTTCTGTGCTTAAAAACTACTTAAATCTATTTTATAGAAAGGTTATGTACTTTATTAAAAGCTGCTACATTGTATCTTTGAATAGCAAATACTCTTTCTGAAAAAATATGCTTACAGAAATCTGCTTGTTTGATTTGTTTCAAATAAATTAATTTAAAGTTTGCATGTTCCCTCGTTCTTTTATGTTCATGGTGTTTTAATTGTTGACAATTTCAAATACATCATAAGCTGTTATCAAACACATTTTGAATCATATAAAATACTTTTAAACACACGGTTGATTTAATATTATCCTTATGTAGACGTTGTAACGAACAAACTATGAACACAATATTTAATAAAGGACATATGTGAATATCATTTTAAGGTTATGTGGTGTCTTCGTGAAATTCAAACACGTATAATCATCAGAAAAACATATTGCATTTATTCATGAGATGAATATATAAAGTGAAAATACTTTATTACTAACCTGTATCGATGCCAGTTCAGCAAGTTTATCAGGTAAATTTTTTTGGCTGATTGTGTCGTCATCATACATAGGGAGAAGAACGCCGTCGACCTTCATACACGCACGACACATATCTGCACAGCTGATTTCCCAGCTCATTGTTATCTTAAATATCGAAACACACATAAAATAAAACTTTCACGCCACTTTCGTTCACTTACAAATAAATGCATTTCACAGTTCGTGATCAGCGTCGCCTTTTCTGTAGGACATAGCAGTCAACATAAAGTTTCATCAAACTGTAGATAGAGCTTGCATCTACACGTTTGCCCACAAGTGGCGCAATCTTATAATACTGAAACGACATCTGATGTTACGTATTAATTTTATGTTCAAATAAATAGTACGTGACCAGGAAGGAAGTGATAGTGCTCGCTAACGAAATATAAAATACAACTAATTTTAATAGTGGACTTATACAGTGATATGTGCATGCAATAGTTTATTTAAAGACACGATACTTTGAAATACGTACTCAAGTGATCATTATTCAATAATTTCTTTCTTGCGTTGAGATGTATATCCGCACGCTATTCACTAGAAGACTGAAGACTTGGTCGACAGGTATTGCCGGAAAATCAGTGGTAATTATCTATTGTTTCTTAATTAAATAAACAAAGTATAGTATTGGAAAAGCAGTGTGTACATACATCTAAGCATAAGATATCGCGTCAAAGCATCAAGCGGTAAGCTTGCCGGCGAAATCGCGGCAGCCGTGTTTTCGTACGAAGCAGCCAAACATCGCTTAATAAAAATTGAAATAATTTCACCTGTGGCACCTAAACAGCGGCAGCTAAACTTACAATTAGCCACATCTTGATTATCTCCGATTTGAATTCAACTTATAGTCACATCTCTGATTCGAATTCGACTACGACAATGTCCAGTCACCTCTGTGTTGGTAACGATCATGTTCGCAACACTTCGAACCGTTAGCTGTGTCCTGTGTCCCTGTACTGTACACTTCGACATCCAGACTGGCAGACCTTCTTTAGACGTTGTTTGTGTTATGATTTTATTTTTCTCGGTATGCGTGCAATGCTCGAAATATTTTGCGCGTGCTGTCATCGGTAACAGAAATCAAACCGATTATAACTGGCCGAGAAGTTGATATAGTTGATGATTGCAGTGAGTGAACGAGAATTATTACAATAGGCAGGAAAAAGTGCGATATTGTGAGAAAATATTTCAAACTGTGCGATGACGACAGGAAATTACAATGTTCAATCAAAAACTGCACAGCAATCGGTACGTACAGTTATCATATTTGAATATAAGTCTGAATGTGTGGTGCCTGTATGAGACAGTGAGCGAGTTAGTGAGAAAGAAAGTTGACGAACGAAAGTTACGAAAAGTGAGCTAATGATTGAAACGGAATGAGCGATAGGTCGAATGAGGGAATAGACCAATCATCCAATGTATTTTTGTGGCCCACTTTTTTGGGGTCACGTAACCCCATTATCATTTTCGTGTCATATCTTATATTACCAATTGGAACTAGCTGACAGTATCCTCAGTGGTAGGAATTAAAATGAAAAATAGCTATATATAGTCACTGAAGTCTCGCGAATACGAGAAAATAAACGAATAATTCTAAGAACCTCTGATTTTTTGAACAGTCGATATTTCAGAACATGAGACATGAAGTCCCATAAGATGATAGGTCTATCCTCATACCTCCTCTGTGGTAATAGAGACTACAACAAATGTATTACTTCAATATAGAAAAAAAAAAATAATATAATTTTTATAGGATCATTCATACTAATTTGCAAAAGCAATTGGAACTGCAGCATCCAAACGAATTTACTATTGTTATGGTTGCAAAAGGAGTGCGATATCGTCGGGCAGGTGAGACCGAAACTGTCCCAGGAAGGACAAACAACAAACAATTTTTTTAACCTACCTGCATTCACTGGCTTCGGTTCGGGAAATTGAGGACGAAGACGATGAAAACAGTCTGAGAAAATTTTTATATTTTAACCCCTTATCCTACCCGTTAACTCCCGATTGCTCGGGTCACAATAAACAAGAAGGTCGATCACTCACGAGCCTGACTCGTGTTGTTTACGTTTGGTCCGAACGAGGTACCACGAGTCAGGCTCGTGCCTATTGTTTTTGGCCCTTTCTTACCACGAGTCTCACTCGTGGTTGTAGGCCAAAGAGTTAATTGATTGATTAATGGGGAATGCTTGTCAATTAATTATAAAGTTTATATAAAAATCTGTGCTTAATCTTTCAAAGAAAACTTTAAAGGACGGCCGAAGTTGAAGTAGAGGTCGGTTTGTAATTAAATTGAGAGCTGAGATGTTTGTTAACTAACGAAATATTTCGCACTTGGGTTCGGCTCATACAATCGTTAAAGGTAATTGTGAACGCTTACATTTTTCGCATTCCGATTCGCTCGTTTAGCTGCTCGGCGAGAAGATCGAGAAGGTCCAGTTTACACGCCTTTGACACTGATTGTGAGTTCGGATTTGCGCAGGGTGCACTGGGATTTCACTAGGATCTCACTGACTCAGGCATTGACTGTTTAATTGTCCGACTGGTTGACACTTCTCTTGAATGACCGGCTCTTCTTGCTGGACTGATTGTTGATTGATTGACTTCTCTTGATTTACTGAACCGATCGTTGATTGACTGACGGTTGATTCTTCTCGATTAACTTCTCTTTACTAAATGACTCGACTGACTGACCGACTCTTCTTGATTGACTCTTGATCGACATCCTGTTTACTAACTGACTCATTCCTCTCGGTTGACTGGCTTCTCTTGACTGAATGACTTATTCCTTTGTTCTAGGTCAGATACTGGTGACATATATCGGCCAGGAGATAGTATTCTTTGATCCACTCCGAACATATAAAAGGACAGCTAAGCTCTAGAGGCCTCGGTTCATTGCCCCTCACAAGGGGTACACCCCGCAGCAGTGGGGATAGTTCTAGGACTTTTATCGTCTAGGCATAAAAGCTATATATAGTTATATAAAGTTTATAAAGGCTATAAAAGCCATACATTTTGGACATGTATGGAGTAAACACTGTATTTGTATTAGGTCGTCCCATAAGTTCGAGCCGTTTACTCTTTTACCATTTAAATTCTAAAAATAAAATATGTAACTACCCTTTCATTCCTCTTGTTCCCTCTTCTGACCTTTTTGGCAAATACATTATACCATCGCTATAAAATTTCCGCGGTTTTTCATTAAAATACTTTTCAATGGTGAATACTATAAGGATATCCACGGCACTTATGGGACGACCTAATATTTTTATTAAACTTTTCATTGTAGACGTCTTGTTGTTTTAGGTTTTGGGGGCCCTTGCCACTTTCTTTTTCATTGGATCACCCGATTTCCAGCACCTTGCAGACAAGACCATTGCTGGGTCAGCATTATTCTGAGCTGAACGCCATTGATTCTTCGAAATCTCTTTTCCGTTGATATCGCACCTTCACCTATATAAGTCTTTGTGTGAAAATTAGTCGTCAGCGTATTGTTTATCGGTCCTTTGTTCGATCCGTCGTCGGGTTGCTGCTTCCATCCACCGCGTCAGTTTACGTCCTCGGGCTGGACCGTCCGGGTGTGGTTTTTACTATGGCGGTGATTTCTTGAAGTTTGGTGTTATCGCGAGCGTGTGTTCGGTGTCGGTGTGGGTGCCTCGGTCCTCGTGTATCCCTCGACCACCCTCTTGGTTTCCGGAAATCGACGCGGCTCCTGTTCTCATTTCTTTGGCTGAACAGGCCCCCTTGCGTTTCCTTTCAATTGTCTTGAAGCTAACGCGTTCTTTCTCAAAGGTACGTCGTAATTCAGCGTTACGTCTCCCAGCTAATAAATTCCGATTTTAATATTTGTTTCTCGCGCGCGAGCCTGTACAACAAAATGTAGCAAGATTTTTTCCAGAAGAAGGAAAAATATGAGAACACGAGAAATCATAGTTCGCGTGAGGCAGATTATCGAGAGTCGTCTTCGTAGCTCATCCGACGATGAAAAGTCGATCGGTCGAGAGGAGAGAGGATCAACACCTCTTTTCGAAATGTACCGGCCCATCCCTAGGCGGCGAAGTTCGACGAGCGCTTGCGCCTCCGACGCTAGCTATAAGAGTCTGATCAGCACTCGTAGGGACTTCAGTCCACCCCGTGGTACCGGTGCGGTGTTGCGTTTCGTCGTCGTAACCTTCGCCGCCGTCTCTTCCCCAACTGGGAACGTTTTTCTCGAGGACGACGTAGCCGTCGCCGTCGCCGCTATGTTGTTTCTCGCGTTTTAGTGAGAAAGAACGAACGACAGTACCGGACAAGGAGAGACCGTGACACCAGTGTGTCAACGGTGAAGTGCTGCCAGAGACAGAGAAAGTGAAGGGAGAAAGCGAGGTAAAGACAGAGACACAGAGAGAGATAGAGAGATAGAAAGGGGAGCGAGAATACCACAAAGAAAAAGAGCAGCTTTTCCTCACTCCACCAAGTTGCTTGAACGGAAGGACAACCGTTGTCAACGTCACCAGCAACGTCGGCATCCTGTACGATCAACGTACGTTCACATAGAAATCAACGTCCGTATTTCCGTAGTAGTAGCCACACTTGTTTTTCACCTTCGGTTCTGGCCAAGGCTTTCAAATCTTTGCCGAGAATAAGAACCGATAAAAAAATTCTGGCCAATTCCGAGGGTAGCGACGGAAAATATTTCGTATACACTTTTTTGCCGCTTTTCTTATCGCGAGGATTGAATTACCCGTGGCAATCATCGAACCCTTCGGATTCCCTGCGTTCCCTTCGATTCGTTTCTCAGACGCGAATCGATTATCTTTAATCGATCGGACGGTTGATCAAGAGATGAGAAACTGTTCGAAGTTGCTACCGTAAATTCTCCACTTTATGTATATCGTTTGTCACGGCTTTCGAGATAATGGCTAATTAATTTCGCAAGTGCTTCTTAATCGAGGCGCGCAACTCCCAGGTTCAACTTCTCTGAATTTATCTTGCCAATTAGAAAATTTTGCGTTAGTTTAATTAACGTGTCGCCAGCACCGACAGAATTTGCCGCGAATCTTACGGTATATCTATGTATTTGTAAAGAGAACTTCTTTGATAGAGAATTTCAGACCTCGAATAAAGCTCGTTGCACTACAATGAAAACACGAAAAAAACCACACGTCTGGAACATTAGCTCGGGATAGATGTTTAATAGTGTATATAAAACGGAAGACCGAGGTAATTAATCATTTTAATGTTATTGAAATCTCGAGTCTTGCAATTTACTATTTTCCATTTCACAGTACACCAAAGCAGCTTAACGAGATAGTAGTTTAAAGTAGACGTAGATTATCGTGGACACGGCTACTAGATTTCCCTGCGTATTAGAATAATTAATATTTCGATTTCACGCATTTATTAATATTTTCGTCTCATTTGGCCGCGTGTAACTGAATTAGGTTTGCTATTAAGTATTTAAATATTACGTGTACATTGATTACAATCGTGCTAAGATCTTCCATATTACTCGTGTCAAACTAAATCTTTGCGATAAATTTTTACGAGAGACTATCGGAAAACTGCGAGTTATAAATTATTTTAAAATATGCAGGCAATAGAAAGCCTCTTAAAAATAAACTCGAAGGAGTTGTAGTTACTATAAAAATGAGTTCCTCCAAAACTTTATGAGATGCGAAGGGGGGAGCTTAACATATTCAAATTTTATCGAATAAACTGAATATTGATTTTTAAATGATATCACAGACGTTGAGGAAACGTGGTAATACGTTCCCGGCGTATGTATGCAATATCTGTATTTTAAAGCATGTAACACCGTAGCCAATGTTGTTTCATGAATAACACACCGTTTTGCGATAATTACGCTCTGGCCAAAAATATTTGAGAATTCAGCTTTGATAAACGTTACAGGTCATTAATGCTACAAAAGTTTGTATAAATATTTTTTGCGTACACATTTGGTAACTCTCAATTTTGCTTTCTCTGTTTAATCGATGAACGTTTTCCGTGTTCGATTGAAAATTCATTAAGCAAAGCTTCATTGCTACCTTAAAGTCCTATAAATTACGTAATTGTTTTCCAAATGCGGTGCGATAAGCTTCGCCAATCACTTTGGAATAGCAATGGATCGCAAGCTAGTGTTCACTTCTAATTAATTATAAATTTCGTAACAGCTTGCAATTGAAATTTGATTATACACTCTGTGAACTTTGACGTAAGCGAACGATCGGTAGTTCCGAACTATCGATTCTGGTGGATTCATCTCCCAACTTTACGAATAAAGGATGAACATCCATCGATATGTCAAACGCTACCCGTTATGCACCCATAAAACGTAACAGCAATGCCTGAAGGTGACATTGAAATTCTTGAAGACATTTCTAAACGATCAGGATTTATTCAAATTCAATGTTACCCTTCAAGCTTAACGTTACAAATTTATCTATGAAACAGAGAAGAGTTATACACGCAGTTATGTACAAAAAAGAGTTGCGTAAATAATTTATTTCCGCTACTATTGAAAGTAAGAAAAAATTACTTTTTATAACGCGATGTGCTGGTCAGCGTCGAGATGAGTTCAACGACCTTGAAGCGACCCTGAAGGCGAAAAAATCTGTTTGAGTTCGAAGCGGCAATAATTTGGGTGCTCGAGGTGATGGTTAAATATTATTACTATTAACCCTTAGCACTCGAGTGGTGACTCTGAAGCACCACTAGAAATTGTTAGGGCATTATTTCAAAGAAATTACAACAAATATTACAAAATATTTGTTACGTTACAAAATATTTGTTACGTTACAAAATTTTTATTTGATAGATTACTAAACATTTAAATATTATATGTGGAGATCGGATCAGTTTTGTATGAATAAATGAAAATATTCTAAGACGGAAGAAAAATTTAGTTTTAGAATGAAAATATCGCCGAGTGCAAAGGGTTAAATGTACTGTTGTTTAAATGAAATCTAGTAAACAACTAATTAATCGAGTGCTAAAGTATATGCTAGGTTATTTTCTACTATATAAAGTGACTTTCTTTCCGAATATATGACCTTCCATATTTTTAAGTTTAATTTATTCCGTGTCGTATTTGCGCATTAACTAATCTCTACAGAGCAAATACCGTAAGCATGGATGAATAACGCATTTGTTGAACTACGTCACTTAATTATTTAATGTAGTCATGCGTAAGATATTCTGTTTGGAGATTGTAATTTGCAAATCCACGAAGCTACGTGATTGGAAATTCAGGAAATATAAATAATACTTTGTGTAATCACCAGTTTGCACACGTGTTATATGCATACGTATACACAACATTCATTTACCGATTAATATGCGGTTTTAATTTAACTTTAACATCTCGTAAGTTTCGTTATACATAGAATGCAATGCGAGAGTCTGAATAATTCACGTACCAAGCTTACTGTAGTAGAAGTAATGTCTCTGTATTTCGTTTCACACGAATAAGAGTAGACACGACATTTGTTCAATACATCGATGATCGCTGTATAGCTATTGCACTGTAATTTTCGACGAAAAAATGTGATATATATACGAAAAGATATTTCGGTCAGGCACATTCGCGTTTTCTGGAACAGAACAATACGAGATGAAAATTGCAATCGACTTTACCCCATTCCTAAATGCTATTGCTTCAAAAGGAAAAATTTGTTTGTTATTTTAATGGATCGACTACTCACTGAAAACGTTGCTAAACGAAAGTAATAGTCGTACCAAGGTTCTCTCATTTTAATGAAAAAATTTTAATATAGTAATTGGGTCCCTTATCCTATACGTTTCGTTGCCACGATAATAACGTAAAAGCTATTTTGCATTTCAGCAAAATTGCCGATTTTCTGAAGTGTCTAACGTGATTGCAAATATCGTAAATGTACAAAACTCGCAGTTTGATAATAACATTTCTAATATTACCTAAACCTGTCAGCGATGTTCTGTTATCGGACAAGAACTTGTTCAACGTTTCCGCCACGCCAAGCGAATTAAAACTTTGCAACTTTTCGAAATGTCGTAACACTGAAAGCAGACCATCTAGGTATCATATTATAATCTGGAACAACACGAACAATTCGTGTTACACATAAAAGCATTGCGGTCCACAGAACTCTTATTCTGTATGTAATATACAGGGTGGTCAATTCGTCTTACCTATTCGTTTATCTCGAAGTTATTCGAATTTGGAGGATACAGTGTGTTACGGCAAACATGACTGCTTCAAGCAAACAGTTAATTATGGACACAATGGATTCGTTAACATTGCTATTTTAAACAGATGTTTAACTCGACTGGTTGTTAGTTCCACGTGGGTTTGTAAATACGAACAGTTTGTTTACGCTAGTTGTACGTTTTCCGACCTTGAAGATAAAACTTGGATCAACATCACTCGTATTTTATAAACACAATTACAGCACGTTGCCGCGCGCATTGTTCGTTATCATACAATCAAATCGATCGGAATAACAATTCGATTTTCTCGACTTGTTTTCCATTCGGCTCGCAGAAATTCGTTCTGTAAATTATATGTCATATAATTTTTTACATACATGCGGACAACATTTAGTTAATTACAGTTATTTAACAAAGTTGTTAACAAAGCTGAGGCAGAAATTTTCGCTAAGGAAAAAGTATACTTCAAACTACATCCAGGAGTCACCCCTTCCAAGGTTTTCCGACATTTTTGGAACATTCTATTCATTAGTTAAAAGTTTAGTTAATTTAAATGTGCCAGTGGAAAGGGTAACACACCAAGAATAGCATTGTACAGTAATGCAATGCAAGCTGATAGAACAATATATAATTAGGTCGATGGAGAATAGGCAATATGATATTATCTCTCACGAGTGTTAATTACAAATAGGTATAGCACGTCCACAGACTAAAACACTTGTGATTTGCGTGCAATGGCATTCGAGTTTAGTGAATGTTTCAAATCGATTTTCTCGAAACAAAATGTTTTTTGAATTTTTTTACTTGATATTTCTGATAGGACGGTCATCGCATCTGCTGTGGTCACACCATTCGTAAAGGGTTCTGTAAAGAAGCTGTTAGCACACATAGTATACTACATGCGCAAGTCTTTCGCGTGGAATCTTGGACTTGGAACAAAGAAATCGTTGCTTAGCTAGAAAAGGATGTATATTCCCAGAGCGCATTTCAAGATCCCTGTGCTGTCTAAAGTGTGAAAGCCACGACAGTGGTTTCTTCGACAGTCGGACCATTGAGAGACAATGATTGAATTTCAGGAATCAAGAGTTCGTGCTTCTCATACTGTTTGCCGCTTTTTCATCAGAAATGATCAGAAATTACTCCAAGAGATGAGCCGTTTATTTTGAAAGTGGCCCAAGTCCATTTTTCAATTATTTCCGGTTGCCCGTGGTTACACGTACAACTTCAAGTTATCTATCAATTAAGCATTTGATGTTACTTATATTCCGAGTAAATACGATAATTTTGGACACACAAGTTTTCAGAGTTAGTTCAATAATTAAGCCGTTTATTTTTAAAGTGGCCTAACTCCATTTGTCATTTATCCTTTGTTGCCCGTAATTACGTATACAATTTCAAATGAGCTGTCATAAACAACATTTGCGATTAAGTATATTCAGAGTACATACGACAATTTTGGACCCATAAGTTTTCGCAGTTATTTCAATAATTAAAACCATCAATTTGAAAGTGGCCTAACGTCCGAAGGACATTATCAAAAAGTGCCGGAAAGGTAATAACTTTAAAGAGGATTTCATATCAACAAAATTTTTGGAGGATACAATTTTTAAAATGGTAAAGAATTCTAACGGAGAAACAATAAATTGGTTAAAAATATGTTGGATGCGTTTTTTGAGAGATGAACCATGTCAATTTTCTATAAGATATCAATGGATGAGAATGCAAAGTTTGAAATCCTGGATTTATTAGCACGTCGGGTTAGACCGAGAAAGTTCGAAAATATTGTATTGACACCACAAAATGTAGATGAGCAGTGAATTGTTATGTAATTTATGTAGTTGGAAAATGTCCTGAATTGCATAAATTGTGTTTTTGAAGTGTTGTAAAGGTATACAAAGTAAATTGAGTATTGTTTTTTTTTCAATTTGGAGCATCTTAAATTGTGCTGAATCGACTTGGGCTCCTTCAAATTTTATAACGAATCTGGTTGTTAATTTTGAAACTGGCCTAACTCCATTCTTGGTAAGAAAACGCATATTATTCACTTAATAATTGCCATTATTTTAATAGGAACTATAAATTTAACTCCTTTAGATACACTTAAGCAGTATGACTCATTAGTATTCTGTACGTGTATTTTTAATTGCATTGAAACACAAACCCTTAAATATCTCAATTTAAGTATAAATGGACTTAGGCCACTTTCAAAATAAACGGCTCAGATATAGAAATTTTCCTGGATATACAAACGATATTACTGCTTAATTCTCGGTTAAAGGGAACTGCAGAAAAGCGATGCAGTCGGTAGCTGACTTTCGAGTCTTCGGGCCTCGCACGATTGAACTTTCGCAAACGTTCGAGTCCTCGCTAAGAGTTCGAACTTTAGCAAGAGTTGTAAGCTTTTGTGAGTTCGCATACTATTTCCATCGATCTGAACTTCTCGTTATTCGTATACACAGGATGGGTCGCCTAAGACTAGAACTTAAACACATCTTTGTTGCTTTTAAGAGCCAAGGGTAGTCACGTGACATTTGCAGAGCCAGCTAGTCGGTAACTGCCGTATAATTTCCCTTCACAGCCTTCAGCCACTGACTTAAGATCCGTCTTGGTCCTGATCCGACGGGTCTTAAGTCTGTCACTAAGCTTGTCACATTTTTTCCTCTGTATTATCGATATCACGAATTCTGACGGCAGAAACGTGCTTCAAGTTTTTGGCTTTATTTCGCAGAGAATCCAGACAAAATATAGCTGAATTTGTAGCTGGAGATATTTTCTAGCGCGCGCTAAAAATGCTTGGATTCAATTTTTGGCCTACTTCTAACGCTTATATTATATTAACATATAATAAGAGTGTGGTTTGTATTTCCTACGCGTTCGCAGTTCAAGTTTATTCCATAATCCTGCCCATTTTGGTTTTAATTGAACAACGCGTGTATATGCACGTTCCGGGACCAGAACGATTTCAATTTATTTTCGCGTTACACATGAAAATCAAATTGCACTTTACCAATAATCTGTTCAGTGTTACTTTTGACAAAAATAACATTTTCAGGATATTTTGTATTCAATATTTTTGTGCGGCTTGTTCGACCGAGAGAGAATTTCGGAGAATACAATAAACTATGATTGATTAGCTAGCGCCGGGCTGTGACACACGTTCTTGGCACAAAGGAGCGCAGATTTTACAATACTTTTGTTATACGGAACGAGACGATGCAACGAACCCTTTAAATGGCACGGTTAGGTGAAATGGTGTTTACCGAAAACAAACAGTGGAAATGCAGCAACCGAAACGTTTACCCTCGATAGTACTTAAAAAAGCAACAATCTGACTGATCGCTCGCGATGCAAGTAATCTATCGGTTTTCAGTAACCCAACGCGAGAACAATTCTGTGCACCTGTGTACCCTCGTCAGTCCAGCAGCGACGATATCGGAAAAGTCTAATGGCTATGTACAATTTCTTCTTTTATAAAAGCTTTTCCTACCAACTAGGAATATCCTCCGATACATTCCTTTGTCCTAGCGACATACAGTGACTCGCAATAATATTCGGACGCTTTTAAAAATCGTATAACTTTGTTAATATTGAACCATGCGACGTGGATTTTTTTTTAAAGTTAGCACAATTGATTTGCCATATAAAATGAAAGGAATTTTTCATAAAAATTGCAATTGGTCGAAATTGCAGAGAAAATACTAAAAGTTGTATTTTGCAACTTTTTTATGCGGGCTTATATTAAAAATTTAGAAAGTACGATTTGTAGATCTGCATGAATTATAAATATTCTGCTAATTTCATCAAAATCGGTCAACGTTGCAATGAGCTGCAGATGTTCCAAAATGATCATATAAGGTCGAAATTCCCTGACAAGGCCAAAATTCTGCGACTTTCGCCCTTAAGTTTTCATCGTTAAACGTTTGTAGCTCAGTGCAACGTTGATCGATTTAGATGAAATATTTAGAATATGTATAATTGATACAGATGTACAAAGCGTACTTTTTAAATTTTTAATATAAGCCCGCATAAAAAAGTTGCAAAATACAACTTTTATTATTTTCTCTGTGATTTCGAGGAATTGCAATTTTAATCAAACATTTTTCTCACGTTATGTGGTGATCCAATTGTTCTAACTTCTAAAAAAAATCCTCGTCGCATGGTTCAATATTAACAAAGTTATACGATTTTTAAAAGCGTCCGAATATTATTGCGAGTCACTGTATGTACAGTAGCGGACAAAAGTTTAAGACGAAAAGAACGAAAGGAAGTAATTATTTACTTTATATGAAAAACCTAAATACAGTGTCCTTATTTTGGTAGTAACAGATTAATAATTTGTTTAGATATTAACAAAAAAGATTTAAATTATGTTTCTGAACAAATTAGTAATAATATGCAAAAGGAAAACCAATCTGTATTATATTCTCATGGTCAAAAGTTTAAGACTATGCATAAAAGAAACACTTTATAAGAAAAATGTGTCAAATGTTTGTTTTAATTTAATATTTGGTCCAAAGTCCGTTATTTTTTATCACCTCAGCACACCTTTTCGGCATCGAATCTATTAATTTTTCACATTTATCAACAGGAATGTTATTCCAAGCTGTTTTTATTATAGAGTAAAGATCACACCATGACGCTACCACCTCCGTGTTTAACTGTGGATAAAACGCATTGTGGTTTTAAATCTTCACCAATTCGACGTCTTACATATCGTAATCCATCAGAAGCAACACGATTAAACTTTGATTCGTCCGAAAATAGTACTTTTTGCCAATCTTGACTCGTCCAATGTTCATGAGCTTTAGCAAATGCAAGTCGCATTTTCCGATTTGTTGAACCAAGCATTGGTTTCTTGCGAGGTTTCCGTCCTCTTAAATTAAAATCTTCTAAACGTTTTCTAACAGTTCTAGCACTAATGTGTGTGTGTTATTGTTCACGTTTATTTCAGTTGCAATATCACTTGCAGAACGAAAATGGTCCTTTTCACATGAGCGGTGAATCCGACGATCCGTTTATGGCGTTGTTTCTCGAGGTCTTCCGTTTCTTGATTGATCAGAATATTTGCCAGTCTTTAAAAATTTATACCAGGCCTGCTTACATGCAGTTTCTGATTTCTTAATTAGACTTGCTATTTTGGCAAATGTCATTTTTTGTTTTCACGGTCTTACGATCTGCTCCCTTTCGTTTGGTAGCAAACTCCGAGCTTTACCCATACTTTCTATCTCTGTAGATAAATTTGAAGCAGCACAAAACACACTAGACACTGATTTCAATGTTTGTATACCAAATTGTTGAAAGAATGTAATAAAAGTCGCTTTTAGAGGGATCGTCTTAAACTTATGTCCGCGGTTCACAAACAGTCAGAGGAAACAAACGACTGAAACTCCTACATTCTTGACATTTGACGATCAAAACATTGAAATCAAGGAGGTCAAACACATATCAGTATTGCTTTAAAACAACGGACAGAATAGAAAAATAGTATTTGTATATTATGTGTATAATCAAAATTACAAATCATCGTCTTAAACTTTTGTCCGCTACTGTAAAAGTCTCTGATTCTACACAATCTTTTCCCGGAGAAGCGCCAACGAAACGTTCATTCGTGACCTTAAGCGGGATTATTCTTCATTGAGCGCGTCGTTTTTTTTTTTGCGTGAGTTCATTGGAGAAAAAATTTATCGAACACGTGCACGGCCCTAAAATTCCTTTTACCTTTTTCCTTCTTTTTTCACGTTTGGCCATAAATGCACAATCGAAACGGTTTATTTTCGAAGTTTTTAAGCGCAGACGAAAAAAGTATTTTCCCATTGCGAATTACGAATGTCCACGTTATTGTCATCTCACTTCGTAGTAGCTTTTCAGCTGGGGTGCTCGTAAAACTACTACTTTGCCGAACACTGTAACGATTTTCGCGGAACTTTATCCTTTTCCGTCTGAACGCGTGGGATAAACCTTCCCCGTTACCATTTCGACCCATTTTAACTTGTTCAACAAACATCCAACTAGTTCAAACAACAGCTCAGAATGTATTGATGGCATTCCTGTGTACTACCCCTGACCAAAACTATTCGACCGCGTTTAAAAATCGCATAATCTTCTTAAAATTGAACCGAATCAGTTGAGGTTTTTCGACATGTTAGAAAATTTTGAAAAAAGAAACTCCCATTGGTCGGAATTCGGAAGACTGAAGAGTAGAAATTTTTTTCAACTTTTTTGTCTGTGCCTGTAATGAAAATTTGATAAATCTTTCATTTTTAATGTAAGCCCAAGTAATTCTTTCTACACTGTTATATTCATGATTCTCGTAAAGTATTTTCTGTCGGGGGTAGCAAAACAGTCGGACAACAAAGTATTTCAATTTTAAACAACGGATGTTCTGATACCAGATATTACACTGTGTATAGCATTGTCGGACAATTAACATCCATCCGGTAGAAATGCTACCGTATTAATTAAACATGCCATCCCTACGGATTAAATTATTATTACACGTAAAAACGTGTAATAATAATTACACGTATACATATACATATACATATAATGCAGCAACATTCGTACATTCAAACAACGTGGTTCGTAAATCCATAAATGATGATCGAGATATTTCGAACAGTTTAACGAGACGATGTTCGAAACAAAAATGTAGTAGAACAACACTTTTGAAAAACAGTATTCGATTTTCAAGTATTTTTTGTTATTTCATTGAAATTACGTCGATTACGAAGATCAGTCTTTAAATGTTTTTCATGCCATTATTAAATGGATTCCATTTTCTGTAGAACAACTTTTCATCAAGAATCGCGCAATATTAATTTAAAGAACAATAATTTCAACCAACAGCGGATATATTTCTGAAGTACTTTGCATGGGCATTCGTCGAATATTAATTTTAATTGTTACATTTCACCGGCATCGTAATGTTCACTGGAGTTACGGCTATGAAAGAACCTAAATACCATATCGATCCTTTCATTAACCGATACTTTAGCCGTGACGGCAATTATTCCATTTTTGGCCCCTCGATCAAAAGAATTATTGCCGCTTTATAATACAGTCGAACCTCGGTAATTCGAATTTCAAGTTAAAATCTTCCGGAGATCTCAACGTGCCGAGATTTTTTTGTTAGTAAAATGGATTTAACAAACGAAAATTCGATTTTTCGATTATACACGCTTAAAGCAAGAAAAATTCAATGTTTCACACTTGAATTTCTTATTTTGCCAGCGAAATTTCCGGAACTTTTCAACATATTATACTTTCCACGAGTTTCAATACGATTCCATTGGAAATCACAAGTTTCAACAGCGTGCGTCAATTCATCGGCAGCGCGTAAAATGGACGAGAATGCGTCCGCTATTGATTACATTCAAAATAGACGGGAATCCATCAAAAGGAGCTAATAAATTGGCACGGGCCTTGTCATCGATCATGCTTCATTAAATCTGGACACCCCATAATATCAGCGGAGGACTTATCGAGTGCTCTGCACACTCTGTTACAGCTTGACTGTTACTTCTTCGCGGAAACGTGAATTCTTTGGAAAAGTTACAGGATCGATTAGAACCGAATTCTCGAGAGTTCTATCCATAATTCGAGTCTTATATCGGGCTCAGTTGGGCAAATATCAGATCAATTTTGGAACCGTTGTCGCAAAGAATGATAGTAGCAAGAAACGAATTCGTCTCGTGATCTCTCGAAATTAATTTAGCAATTCATAACTTATCTGCTCGTACCGTTGCGGAAAGAAAATTTTAACAGCCACCGTATACTTTGTCAGTGTAGATTTTCAGTCTAGAAGAAATAAACAGTAGCTTGGCTTCGTTTTTCGGTACCTACACTCGCCGCGGAAAGTATATTGACACGCTCAAAAATTCTCTATTTTGATCTTTTCTTACTTATAAACACAATGTATAGACTTTTCGTTTCTCAGAATGTTGCGTCAGTGTTTGTTGACATTGTATGAACAGTTGACGTTCGTCCTTTGCGTGAAATAGAGGGGTATATTGTTGAAGTGTGATTTAGCATCAGGCGGAAAGTAAGTTGACATATATTTTAGCTGCATTTTCTTACAATTTCTTAAAGATTAATTATAATAATTAATTGTTATATTATACATTTTGTTTACCACTTTAACACTTTCACACTTTCACATGTACAAACTATACGTATTATTGTAGAATGCCAAAAATTCGTGAATTGACACCTGCTGAGAGGTCTCAAATATTTAATAGGCGCTTATAAGGAGAGACACTCAGAAAAATCGCATCTGATTATAATGTATCGGCAGAGTGTGTTAGGAAGGTGGTAAACCGTTTAGAAACCAACGGTACTGCCGAAAATCTTCCGAGATCAGGACGGCCAAGGAAAACAACAGTGCGACAGGATCGCATGATATTAAGAGAGGTGCACAAAAACCGCAAAATTTCTTCGAAACAGTTGAAAGCCGAATTGAATTATCAAAGAAACACAAATCCGTATGAGAATTAAAGAAGCAGGATATCATGGCAGAGTATCGAGAAAGCGACCACTTATCAGCAAACGTAACGCTCAGAGACGATTAGCGTTTGCTAAGCAATTTATAAATAAACCAATTGACTTTTGGAAAAATGTTATATTCACGGACGAGTCAAAGTTTGAACTTCGTTCGAACAAAAGAAGACAATTAATATGGAGAAAAGTAGGAGAAAGTTTTAAACCGTCTTTAATCACTCCTACCGTAAAACACGGAGGTGGAGCTGTTTTAGTATGGGGTTGCTTTTCAGCGGCTGGTGTAGGTAATTTACAATTTATAGAAGGAATATTGACAGGAGAAAAATACGTGCATATTTTGCAACAAAATTTGACAGTATCAGCAGAAAAAATGAACATCCAAGATTCTTTTATTTTACAAATGGGCAATGATCCAAAACATGTTTGTAAAGTGGCAAAAAAGTATTATAATGAAAACAATATTCAGTTACTGCCGTGGCCAGCTCAGAGCCCTGATCTGAACCCCATCGAGCATATGTGGGACCATTTAAACAGAAATGTACCCGAGCATTGTAGGAATAATAAACAATTATTTCAAAGAGCATTATTAAAAGCATGGTCTGAAATAGACCAAAATACAATTAATATATTAATAGAAAGTATGCCAAAAAGGCTTCAAGAGGTCATAAATAATCGAGGTTACCAAACCTCATATTAAATGTGTACTTTTTTTACTGCAAACTTTATTTTTTTACATAACCAATTCTTGTCAACTTAATTTCCGCACACGATTCTTATAAATGACTGATTGTTTTGTAGTTATTAAACATCTCATATAGTTTATCGTTAAATATATATTTTGTTAGATACTATCAATTGATATGTGTCAATTACTTATTCCATTCACCTTAAAACTTTCGATTTAGTTGCGAAAAACTACATTTTTGGTGCTTGTCAACATACTTTCCGCGGCGAGTGTAAGTTCCTGGATGACTAACGAAAGAAAGTTTGTGTAATCGAAGTTCAATATCGCGATGAATAATGTGTTTTTGAAGTACGTTTTATCGTTTGGTTCTTTCATGATTCATGCTTGACGTAGCCTAGTTAACCGACACGAAGTAGGGCAAATTTCAGCTGTAACAACGTATAAATCTGTCGCATCGTAGGGACCAAATTGACTCTGACAATACTTCTGATAAAGACGAAATGCGTCGAAACTAAACAACGCCCTCCTAAGAATCACATAACGAATCGAATAGTTGACTCTGAATTTAAAAACTATGACGTCAAACGATAACGAATTTCTTCGTGGCAGTGTTTGCTTCTTCGAAGACTCCGTAGATTCGCAGTAAGGTAGAGTAACCAGGTTTCCAAAAAAAATAGGTGAAAAATGGTTTCACCTGCCTCGACTTTTCCTGTCCTTGTATGAGAACATTTTTCGCTGGGAAAGGGCTCATTCGAAAGAGGAAGGTTCAGTCTAGCGGGTGCTGATCACACGAGCTGACGAGATTATTCAGTTATTACATAATATATTTTTACGATAATTATAACTTATTTTTTCACGGAAAAAACGCCGAAAAAAGCGATTTTTCTTTTTTCCTACTATGACGCACCAATCGCAGGGGTTTGAAAAAAATTGAGCATAATACTTAGGACAATACCTAATCGCTAAAATAATTCTGTTCTAGTGTCTCTTAGCTTTCCATACGAAATCTTTTTTTTTTCCTATTTATTTTGTGTTTTTCGATTTTTACAACCAGAGTTTGCAACGGAAAAATCTGAAAACGGCTCAAAGTATGTGGTTTGGTATCCGAAATGTGCCAGATTTTTTTCAGAATTTTAAATTGTCATTAAATGGGAAAAATGGGCCAAAAACTGAATTTTTGCTTTTCCTCAATAACTACCCTTACAGATGAGCTATCGGGCTAAAACTTGGCTGAAAAGTATCTTTTTTTTTGTCTATCGAATGGCGCAAATTAGAATAAAATACCTTCCAGGGCAGATTTTACCCCCAAAACCGGCTATAGTCTTTGGCAATATTAAGAAACGTACCGTTACCGATTTAACGGTAGTTTTCCGCAAAAACATAAACGGAGGGTCTGTGCTAGGAATTGGTATCTAAATGATTGAATATAGTTGTCTCAATCTATAGATTGAGTATAGTGTATAGATTGAATAGTGTGCGCTCTGTACATACACTTAACCCAGATAGCACGCGACGTCTTAAAGACGTCTGTTTTACGTCCATTTTTGGTCTGAACGTCTTACGTCCTGAAAAGACGTCTTTACGACGTCTCATTTCAGACGTCCTTAAGACGTCGTTTTTACGTCTCGTAAAAGACGTTTCATTTCTTGACGTTTCAGTCATTCTAAACTGCTAGAGAAAAGCTTTACAAACTGTAATTGATTATCAAACTGAATATTCCATCAACAAAGAAGTGCACAGAAAAGTAATACATCAAAATAAATAGATAAATAAATAAATAAGTTAAATAAATAAATAAAGCATAAAATGTTAATGTTCGCGGATATGCTGAAAAACATTCTTTTAATTTATTTTTTTTATTTATAAATAAATAAATAAATAAATTAAATAAATAAATAAAGCATAAAATGTTAATGTTCGCGGATATGCTGAAAAACATTCTTTTAATTTATTTAAGACGTCTTTAAGACGTCTCTGTGCTATCTGGGAAGTAATAGGCGTGACGATTTTGCGTCGCATGTTTCGTTACATCTTTTATGAAATCACCCCCCATCTGTACAACACTTTTCTCTCTTTCTCTCTCTCTCTCTCTCTCTCTCTCTCTCGAACGAGGAGTCCCTTCTCGAAAGATTTTTGTACTTTTTGCCCGTCCGTTTACCTTTACCTTTATGTTCACCTTTTTTTTCTCTACTCGCTTTATGACTCTGTCGATCATCAGTACCAGGTAACGGATTACTAGGGTTAGGGAATTTTACCTGGGACGATTATCGTCGCGTGACGCATTTCCATTGCATATTTCGCGTTACATCTTTTCTCAAATCACCCCCCCATCTCTAAAACACTTTCGTGTTAAAAACTGTTTTATTAAACAGCGCGGAAGGACGATCTAGACAGTTCGACTAACAGACTCGAAGTGAAGAAAAGAATATAGCGGAGGCGAAATAGAAATTCCTTCGTCCACTTGAAATAAAGAAAAACCCAAGTCTGCATCGTTTATTGCACTGGCCCTCGGGTACGACAAATACCAGGCCTATGGGTCCGATGACATCTGGTCTGTTATTCTAAGATAGAAAAACTACAGTGTTTCTTGTGGACAACGAAATTAATTTTTGCTCTTTTGGCAGTTGCATTATTATTGCCAATAATCCAACAGGCTGTTTACACTTTTCACGTGCAACATTCGAAAGCGGAGAAGACGCCCAATTTAACACACATGTTTGCCGTCGTATGCGATTCTTTCTTCTTGTTGTTTACTTTCGGAAGTTTCCTATGGAGCGTTGGACTGTGCACTGACTTGTTTTAAATTCTGTGGCATTAGAACAGTTTGTTGTCGTCGTTCCCTCTTCCTCGATGGAATAAAGTTTTCGATGGTGGGTAGCAACGGTACTCGTATTCCTCGGTGGCTCACGCTGACCTTATACATCATTTCAAGAATGGAGTTACGTAGTTCGACCGCGTAACTTGTTAGCTTCACTTCATTGAGATCTTTCTCTGAGAAGTAGATACAGTGCATAAAAATGAAAAAAAGTATACAGGGTTTTTGGTAACTGGTGGTACAAGCGAAAAGGAGGTGATTCTACATGAAAGAATAAGTCGAAAATATAGAATAAACATTTTTCGTTTGAGGCTTTGTTTTCGAGAAAATCGAATTTGAAGATCTGTCAGGTTTGTGTGATTTAGTATATGCAGGAAGTAGATTTGGATGGTCATGATCAGACGCGTCAGACAATTCACTCGAGACTATCACTCGTTTTACCGAATACCAATTCGCCTATGAATGAAAAGCTAAACGTTCGATGACGTGTAACACGACTTCAAAATTTTATTGTCAAAAGAGGAAAATATAGTTGGAAAATATAATTATCTGAGAATATTGAAAATGTGTTGTAATAGGATTTCTTCCCAATTTGGTAGCCGATTTGTTGACCTTTGAACCTTCCAGTAGTAATGTAGAATCGACATTGAATCGTTTAATGATTTAATCAATTATTGAATCATGTTTGCCATCGTTCACTATGCTATAAATATTAAAATTATTCTACCTGGTCGATGACAAACGTTAACATCGTTATCTAACATTCACGGTGGAAAGATTATCGTGCACTTGGCAGAATATTGAGAGTATTATATATATAGTAGATAGTGGGGATAATTCCGCAACGTTTATAGTTCAGAACTTGGCGACATATATAGAGAAATCACCGTATATGTAAAAGAAGCTTGTTACATTATACAGGGTGTTTGGTAACTGGTGGTACAAAAAGGGAAAAGGGGGTGATTCTACATGAAAGATTAAGTCGAAAATATAGAATAAACATTTTTCGTTTGAGGCTTTGTTTTCGAGAAAATCGAATTTGAAGATCTGTCAGGTTTGTGTGCTTTAGTATATGCAGGAAGTAGATTTGGATGGTCATGATCAGACGCGTCAGACAATTCATATCGAATAGCATGCGTATTCGTTATAACTTTGTCAAACGAGAAAAAAAAATGTAAAGCATGATTTGATGTATTTGGACTTTACAGGAGACATGAAATATTTTTGTTTCTCATACATTTTGTTGGTACCTAGAAAGTAAGAGGTATGACCGATGTTACGGTGCATTGTTCGAAGTAATAAATAGTGCTGTAAATCATACTGTTGCTGAAATATACAAACAGTAATGTATTGCGAGGTAACTCCCGGAAAGTGTGGCATCGAACAAATTATTCATTCGCGAAGAGACAACAATACGATTTTTCAGGTCACAAAAATAAAAAAGTAGCTTTTTATAAATATCCGAGAATTATGTTAAAGATAATTCAAGTAGGCGACCGTGCACTAGTATCGAGCACTTAATGTTAGTTTTGATATGTAAAGTAAGGGTTTTTCAATATAAGAAGGTGAATAATTGTTTAATGCTCTACTCGTCCACCTACGAAAAGAAAAAACCACCATTAACATAGAATTATGTCCTCCACGGAATCGTTGATTTTGGTTTCAAACATTTTTCTTTATCACGAATAATTTCGGAAATATTCGGGTGGTTTACTTCAAATGGAACACCCTGTATACATGAAATTTACTACTAACGTACTTAGAGCCTCGGTTGCTTTTGAACCGACGACGTCACCAACGCTTGAAGAATTGAATTGAAACAATTTATTCGTTGTTTCCATATTGTATCATTTATTCGAATTGTTGAGTTTATAAAACAGCGATAGATAACATTGACATGCTGCCACAGCATAGCTGAGTTATGAAACATCTTGCATAAGAGATATATCGATGCTTTGAGACACGCCACTGCCCTGGAGACCGCGTCAAGTTGCTGGAAGGTTCTAGATAATCCTCAGCTGAAAATTCCGTTCGTTTCGTGTTGTGTATTATATCATATTAGATGATTGCTGGAAAAGTTCATGCCTGATTTGAAAGTAAAACATTTTAGTACAACAGTTGTATGTTAATCAATCGTAATATGGTCACACCACCATTCTTTACAATCGTTTACCAACAAACTGTTGGATTCCTTTTTCGTAAAAGCCGCGGGTTTTTTTTTTCTTGAAAAGAACTACAGTGACTCGCAATAATATTCGGACGCTTTTAAAAATCGTATAACTTTGTTAATTGCAACGTTGACCGATTTTGATGAAATTCTCAGAATATGTATAATTGATACAGATGTACAAAGCGTACTTTTTAAATTTTTAATATAAGTACGCATAAAAAAGTTGAAAAATACAACTTTTAGTATTTTCTCTGCAATTTCGACCAATTGCAATTTTTGTAAAAAATTCTTTTCATTTTATATGCCAAATCAATTGTGCTCACTTAAAAAAAAATCCAAGTCGTATGGTTTAATATTAACGAAGTTATACGATTTTTAAAAGCGTCAGAATATTATTGCGAGTCACTGTATTTAGAAGGGACTGGATCCATGTAAAACGAACGAGGAGAAGGACAAGTAATAAATTTTTCAGTTGAATAGGTTGGGTTTTTATCTGGTCCCATTCCGTAGTCCAATGGGACAATTCGTGTGGAGAACCTTATATGACCTTCCCTTCCATTGCACCCTGAGCACGCATTTTCCGGAAAGGGAGACAGAGTCCCATTTTTCCTGGTGAAAATTCGGCGCCAAACGGACTACGCTCGTACGTGGCTCCGTGACCTAGTCGATGTCGCATATAAATTGCGAACTGTCGCATGTCGCGGAGAACAACGATTGGTTTACAGAAACTTTCATGTTTTTGTTTTAGGTCGCATCGCCTGCAGAGGTTATATGTACATACGTGACTGTGAACACTTCATTTTTTTAATTATTTTATTATTTTATAATATACAGGGTCATCCGTTTTTAAACGGCCAAACGTCAAGCAGCCATAGAGGGCCCCAAATGGAACAACTTTCACCCCTAACACTTTTTTTGATTCGGCCCTGATTTCTTGAAAATATTTTAAACAATACGTACCCAAAAGATGTATTTAAAATCATTCGTAAAACTTGAGTCCCGTTACATTCCTTGAATATTTAGGTATTGCTGTAAAAATTTTGAAATTTTTCCAATAATTTTGTGTTGTGAAAGTTGTTTCATTTGGGGTCCTCTATAGCTGGTTGACGTTTGGCCGTTTAAAAACGGATGACCCTGTATACTTTGAGTTGTAACAATTACGGCCCCGAGTGGAATGCATGTTTGAACATTTCGCAGAAGTTTTTCAAACATTTCCAATCAATATTGTTTTTCACGGTATCGACTTATTTCGTTGATTTGTATTTTTTCAACAAGTTGTTATTTTACTTTCGTAAAAATTTGTTGATACAAACTACAGGCAAACGCGAGAATCACGTGAATAATATATCTATATGGTGAGAGTTTCTAGATCGAAGTTTCACGGTATACCAAGCAAAACGCGTAAATTTATGTGATATTTCCACTAATTATATTATGCCCTGTGCTATTAATTAGACGCTGACGTCAAATATTTTCACCGCGATAAACCGTTTAAATTTTACATAAAAGACCTTTTGTAGCTTTCTTGGTTTACGGTTACATTTCATTGAGATACGGTCGACGAGCTGGAATAACCGAATGTGTTTTTTACGTTTTCAAACCACGGATAATTGTGTTCCGAGTAAAAATATTCGACATCCAACGACTACAGTAATTAAGAGCACGAAACACCATAAAATTTCATAAGAATTAATACGATTTCCATGTGTATCATTTTTATTGCTGGGTAGTTATTAGTTAATTAGAATGAATAATGTGTCGACTCTGTCGTTAGCTACACTTTCCGAAAATTCATAAATTAAACGTGTAAATACTACTTTTCGCGGAGGTACATAAACGTTAACGTGGATGTTGTTTTGTCGTCCAGTCACACACAAGTATAATTACTTCCTATAAAACATAGTGTTTCAGAAGTTGCAAATTGTGCATGATAGCTTAAATTTCCTACAGCGTACTAGTAGTGCTATGCCGGTTTCTTCATACAAGTCGCGGTCTGTTATTTCTTCTGTAACTATTATCTTTTACATTAGCATCCTAGCGGTAATGTTAGCACATCGTTATCTGTGTTTAACAACTCTGCTGGGACGACATTCGGAACCTCTGCTTCGAATGTGTTATATAATAACAGTAGAACTTATGCAACTTTAATATCTTTGGTCACACTAGTTGCTTCGTTTCTTCCTTCAGCGGCAAAAACTTCGTACATACTTGTACGCCAACTCGCAGAGTTTAAAATAGCAGTTAAAGGTAAGGGAGGGTTGGGAGCACGAATCGAGGGGAAAAGTTGCCCTCTCTCTACCAGTAAGAGTCACGTGACGTCCCAGTCACGGTCATGTGACCGGGCCGTGGTGTAAACGTGGAAGAGTAGCGCGGTAGAGGGGGAAATTAGAGTGGGGAAACAAGTCTTGATCTGGGAACTCTGGTGTTTAGCGAGATTGGTAATTATTTACATTAGGGGCTTCCTCACTGATTTTGATGATCTTGAAATATGTTGTCAAGGTCATCATTCTGAACAACTTTTTCCTATACATGTTACTTTAGTTTTCAAGATATTGGAAGCCCGTAATGTAAATAATTACCAAATAATGTTAAGTAGTCATTTTCAGTGCTCTGTAAATCAAGTATTAAAGGGACATTGAAGTTGCAAAATATGAAAGAAAACCTTACATCCAATATTCTACATACAAATAATAATCCCACATCACAAAATACTAATGTAAAGTGTACAGTGTGTGAGATGGAACATAATCGTGTGCGTGCCTCGAGACAAACGAAATTTGACACTAGGTTCATGGAGCCTGCCAAAATGACGGGATCTAATATTTATAATTTACAATTATTGACATTGTGAAGACGTATCCATGAGGAATTATTCAACAAAATTATTTTTTTGGGTATATATTATTTAAAAAATTGATACAAATGTGGATAGACACGTTCTTGTTATTTTTGTAAAATAATGTCAAGTAGTCAGTTTTAGTGGTTTGTAAATCTAGTGTTAAAGGGACATTGAAGTTGCAAAATATGAAAGAAAACCTTGCATCCAATATTCTACATACGAATAATAATCCTACATTACAAAATACTAATGTAAAGTGTACAGTGTGTGAGATGGAACATAATCGTGTGCGTGCCTCGAGACAAACGAAATTTGACACTAGGTTCACGGGGCCTGTCAAAATGACGGGATCTAATATTTATAATTTACAATTATTAACATTGTGAAGACGTATCCATGGGGAATTATTCAACGAAATTATTTTTTTTGGGTATATATTATTTAAAAAATTGATACAAATGTGGATAGACACGTTCTTGTTATTTTTGTAAAATAATGTTAAGTAGTCAGTTTTAGTGGTTTGTAAATCTAGTGTTAAAGGGACATTGAAGTTGCAAAATATGAAAGAAAACCTTGCATCCAATATTCTACATACAAATAATAATCCTACATTACAAAATACTAATGTAAAGTGTACAGTGTGTGAGATGGAACATAATCGTGTGCGTGCCTCGAGACAAACGAAATTTGACACTAGGTTCATGGAGCCTGTCAAAATGACGGGATCTAATATTTATAATTTACAATTATTGACATTGTGAAGACGTATCCAAGGGGAATTATTCAACAAAATTATTTTTTTGGATATATATTATTTAAAAAATTGATACAAATGTGGATAGACACGTTCTTGTTATTTTTGTAAAATAATGTTAAGTAGTCGGTTTTAGTGCTTTGTAAATCTAGTGTTAAAGGGACATTGAAGTTGCAAAATATGAAAGAAAACCTTGCATCCAATATTCTACATACGAATAATAAAATATAATACTAATGTACTACAAACTACATTACAAAATACTAATGTAAAGTGTACTTACTTCTGAATCTCCTGTACCTCCGTCGGATCCACAGCACACAATTATTGTCTCACGAGAATAGGTCCGAATAATTGAACAACAATCACTAAACACTACACAACACACTTAACGAAATCGTGACAGCAGACGAGAAGATGTTACTCCGACCACGAATAAAATAATACTGCGATTTTAACCGTCCCCCTCCCACGGACGTGTGATACGAAAGCAGTGAATTCCGGGAAATAGGGTCGGCGCCCCGCCATAATTTTTTTTCCTTGGTTTTGTATCTAGTGTTTATGGACCCTCAGCGTCTCACCTGCTTAGGATAACCTGACCGTACCACCTCCGTGGAGGGGATCATTGTTAAAATCGCAGTATTATTTTGTTCGTGGTCGGAGTGACATCTCGTTCGTTGTCACGATTTTATAAAATGTGTTGTGCGTGTGTGTGTTGTTTAGTGATTGTTGTTCAATTATTCGGACCTATTCTCGTGAGTCAACAATTGTGTGCTGTGGATCCGACGGATGTACAGAAGATTCAGAAGTAAGTACACTTTACATTAGTATTTTATAATGTAGGATTAGTATTCGTATGTGGAACATTGGATACAAGGTTTTCTATCATATTTTGCAACGTATATTAACGATCATTAATGATTTGGTATATAGTATAATTTAATATGGTTCAAATAAGATAATACTTTAAATCAAATATTTTTATTTTGATAACCAGATAGATAAAATGAAATATTTTTATTTTGTATTTCAAATATTTCCTTACAATGAAAATAAGTTGAGCAAGTAGTTAATATTATAAATTATAATTTTTAACATGAGAAGCTATAATAGTTAGCAAAGTATTATTGAGATGTTGAAACTTTTTTGCGAATATCTCGGAAACTAAAGCTGATCGGCGTTAACATGTATAAGAAAAAGTTGTTCAGAATGATGACCTTGACAACGTATTTCAAGATCATCAAAATCGGTGAGGAAGCCCCTAACGTAAATAATTACCGCGAGATTTACCGGTAATAACTCTTGTAACTTTTTATATTGCAACAAACACATCTAACGGTATAATTTGTTGTGTCTACCGGATGTATATGTAGGGAAATAAATTGACTCGAGACAATGTACTGTATTTGTTCACAAGAAGCACATGTAACATAATCTGAAGAAATGTTTTTCGACGTCCCATAAATGAAATATTTCTTGCGAATTAAATAAGTGAGGTACACATTTTAAATGATACGTCCATATAAAATATTTACATATCATGACATCGAATTTTTCAGTTACCATGTTTTCTCGTCGGATCTTCGTATGAAATGCCGTCCCATTTGATGTTTCCTTGTAAATTCAAATACGTAAGATAAATGCGACTGGCAAAGCAACGGAAATAATTCCGCGCGTATAAAAGGAATTTTACTAAAGTCAGATTCACAAGACTTAGCTGGTGATGGTTATAAAAAGGAATTCCTATTATATAATATCCTTTGTCTACGTTCCCTTTTGAACAATCTCTTCGCTTCAGGCTTCAGGCTTCACCAACCATTGTCAACGGGCTCGTAATGCACATATGTAGGGCTTGAAAAAAAAAGAAACTTAAAGGGTAAATAATGGTCTCTTCAAGTTAGCACGACGAATGCTTCGAATACGTACGTTCATAAATTATAATGCATTGTACTGATTATAAAGGACATAAGATAACAAAGAGGTGTTGAAGTAAAAAGATTTATTGTTATTTATACTTATTAATGATAACTAGACTGCGGATCTTCATGCAACATAAAAAATATTTGCATTGATTGCAGGACACTGGAGCGAAATAAAAATTTCTTTCGATTTTTTAATTATTTTAGTAAGCTAAAACTTAATATATCAAAATATACTAGAATATAGCAGAATGCATTAGAATATACCAGAAAATGCCAGAATATAGCAGGCTCTACCAGAACATACCAAAATATACTAGAATATATTTTAATATACCAGAATATACCAAAATATACTACAATACAGCTGAATATACCAGAATATACTAGAATATAGCAAAATACAATAGAATATACCAGAAAATGCTAGACACCGATGCATTTAAATCTTTTCAGTATGTCCACTCTGCTTTAAATTTTGCTTACCCATTTTTGTCATAACTGCATAAAATCCGCAGTCTAATGATTGCAGATAGTACAAAAGATTTTTCGTGTCATTGGAAGTAAGATTCCTGATCCGGACCCAATTTAATGGAAGTATCAAAATTATACATTTTCATCGACCTTTCCTTCGGGGGTTTTCGTATTTCTCGCTATCTACTTTCCTGTTTCGCACATTTTAATAGTGATTTGACAATTGAATTGTTGGCCAGCGCGTAGAGGGCAATTGTCTAATTGCCTCACCTGCCGATCACTTATCCGCACACGCCCCTGTCATTCGCAGATCCGTACATCGAGGATCGCTCGTCCGATCTAGATCAAATCATTGAAATCTAGACAATCATTGACATCACGTTTCACATGGAACACTAATCAAAAGCAATATGTAGCTTATCAGTAGACATCGGATCTTTATGCATTTATGGCTTATGGAAATGTTAAAAAAAATGCTATAATATAAAATTCGAGAGAATTTAACACGATTTTTATTTGCTTTGGATCTACAAAGGCTGTCCCCATTAAAAATAAAATTTTATTTCATTCCACTTTCTTAAAATGTTTCTATAAAAATTGGAAATTGCATAAACATCCGATGTCTACTTATCAGATACATAAGTCTCCTAAATTGCACCTTTATCCTTGATAAAAATCAAGGTTTGTCTCATAATAATGAGCTAACACTCCGTAGATTCGCGATAAGGTAGAGCAACCACGTTACCGACAAAAATACAACGTTGAACGAGCATTTTTATCTATAGACTTTATGTTAGGGTATGGAAAGTTAGGTTTACCATACCTACAATTTAAATACCGACAATTTAAAGTTATTGCCCACAACATTTTTGCGACAACACTGTGCACTTAAATATAGTCTTTCTATACCTCATGCTGTTTAATTGAAAAAGTGTGTTTGTCTCTGTGTAAGTACTACTTTACTCTTTCGGGTATTTGGAAGCAACTAGTGTATAATGGGTTAACACGATCACTAGATTTCAAATGGATTTAGCACAGAGAATTACGGATTAGGCATGCATGTATGACATCAACGCCCATGTATCATATATTTGCGGGCCTGTTGCAACAAGCTTGCGCCTGACATATGGAAATTTCACGAGTACCTTTATCGACGACTATATGATTGTAGCTAATCTTCCGAGACCATCTGTTCCTATATATTTTCGGCGAAGATTTCAGAATGTAAATCTGTTTGAAAAAAATACAAAATAAAAAACTGTGTTCAATGAAATCAGCCACATGAGATCATACGATCCGATAGAATTAATCTTTCTACTGTGGTTGTTAATTTTCTGTTTTTTTTTTTTTTTTTTTTTTTTTCGTTGAGAAACAAAAACACGATTGACGAGCTGAAAAACAATTTCTCATTAATGAAATTGAGCCCCAATTATGTGAACAGGTAGTGGAAAATCGAGTCTGGCTCGTGAAAAAAGCCGAGGGGTCACTTCAATGATATCATGTTTCACAATTAACGTCATAGAGCAGCGTTCGTGTTAAACTAATGAAACCTGAAATATCTCGAACAGTTCGTGCTTTACTTTAATTAAAAAACACTACGGTCAACTGTGATAACCCTGCATATATGTGTAATAGAGCACATATTTACATACGTAATATCCAAATATGTTGCATAAATACGCTACTGTGAATTGCAAATTGTATGCATTTATTACAAAACCGAATCGATAAAATACATATGGAACTGTGGAGACATCGGAACAAGTCAAAAGCACTATTCTTGGCATATTAAAGTTGTTAAGAGAGAAAGTAAATTTCTATTTAATTTCGCATTCCTACGACCGACTGAGAAAATTATTTATTTCGCAGAAAAACTCGCAGCCTAGTGATCAGGAAGCTGCGACACACACACACACACACACACACAGCCCTGTAATATGCGTCTACGCTACTATTGGGTTGGCAACTAAGTAATTGCCGATTTGTTCAATGAAATAAAAGAGTTTTTTTTTTACTTCGGATGAACTTTAATCTATGATGTATTTTCCATTTTGTTCGATGACGTTTTGCCATCTTTCTGACAACTTGAAAATTCCACGCTCGTAGAAAGTCTGATCCTTTTCGGCCAAAAACTGAGTCAAGTTATAGTTTCATCTATAACTGAAATCGGCAATTACTTAGTTGCCAACCCAATATAACACGTCGTACGATCGAGATAGAATACACGAATTTCTTCTACAACAATCGGTATTCTCATTTCACTTAACAGCGGCGAATAACAAAGTTTCGCAGTTGCCAACATCTGCGGGCGAACAGTGCCTCTCCAGGCATTCGGGATGTGGTTCTCTTCCTCGCAACAGTAAACGAGTTTCTCCTTTCCTTCATACCGTGCTCGAGGCCAACTTAATGAGAAGCACAACAGCTGAAAAAGTATGTTGCTTAGTAGCCATCCTAAAGACGGAGCGTCAATGATTGACCACAACCACTGTTAACGTAGTTGAATCTTGCGATCCGTACACGAAAAACAATCGGGAAACATTACTTCCGCGTTTGTTGTCATTGTCTCCACAGGGCCCCGTTCGGTCATAGCCTCATCCTTTTTTTCGGTTAAAAAAATAAAAATAATTTAAATTAAAAACTTGAGAAAAAATAGATTATACATAGATTTTTGGTACCGGAGTTGATTCGCCTTCAATACTCAGTTATTCATTAGTTCGCGTTTACTTATTTTTGTTACATACTGTATAATCATTAGACGCATACAGTGACTCGCAATAATATTCGGACGCTTTTAAAAATTGTATAACTTTGTTAATATTGAACCATACGACTTGGATTTTTTTTTAAGTGAGCACAATTGATTTGGCATATAAAATGAAAAGAATTTTTTACAGAAATTGCAATTGGTCGAAATTGCAGAGAAAACACCAAAAGTTGTATTTTTCAACTTTTTTATGCGTGCTTATATTAAAAATTTAAAAAGTACGTTTTGTATATCTGTATCAATTATACATATTCTGAATATTTCATCTAAATCGGCGAACGTTGCACTGAGCTACAAACGTTTAACGATGAAAACTTAAGGGCGAAAGTCGCAGAATTTTGGCCTTGTCAGAGAATTTCGCCCTTATGTGATCATTTTGGAACATCTGCAGCTCATTGCAACGTTGACTGATTTTGATGAAATTCTCAGAATATGTATAATTCATACAGATCTACAAATCGTACTTTCTAAATTTTCAATGTAAGCACGCATAAAAAAGTTGAAAAATACAATTTTTAGTATTTTCTCTGCAATTTCGACCAATTGCAATTTTTGTAAAAAATTCTTTTCATTTTATATGCCAAATCAATTGTGCTCACTTAAAAAAAAAATCCAAGTCGTATGGTTCAATATTAACAAAGTTATACGATTTTTAAAAGCGTCCGAATATTATTGCGAGTCACTGTATATACACTTACCGACAAAAGTTAAGAAACAAAATAGTCGCTTGGGAATTAGTGTATATTATTAATCTCCTGAAATACACATGTCCGAATTAAAAATAACATGACGAGATTACGTATCGTACATGAACATACAATAAGTTTTTTTGGTATTATACTTGTATAAGCGCTACAATTAATATTGAGTCAAGGAAACAAAATAAATACTTGTGACAAAAGTTAAGAAACATGAAGACTTCTTACAAGAAGTAGAGTAAGCAATGTAAACAAACATGTTCGAAGGAGTCTAGTCTCCTTTCTGAGATCGTCGAGCGTGGTTTGTATTATTATCTGCAGTAAATATGGCAAGAAGGCAACATTTAACTGAAAGTGAGAAACAAAGAATAGTTGAAACGTTTAAAAAAGGGCAGAGGAAAACTGACATTGCAAAAGTGTTTGGTGGAAATCGTTGTGTTATCACGAAGATTATAAAACGTTTTCAAGACAATGGAACTGTTAAAGTGGCAGACCACGAAAAACAAGTAAAAAGATGGATCGTCGAATTGCAAGGCTGTCTAAATGTAATCCATTTTGCACAGCTGTCAAAATTAAAAGTCAGTTGGACCTCAGGAACATTAGCAGTAGGACAGTTAGCCGTCGTTTAGATGAAAATAATCTTTTTTCACGGAAACCATGTAAAAAACCATTTGTTTCTAAGAAGAATCTTAACCCTTTGCACTCCGCTGTCCCCTCTCAGGGGACATTAAAGTTTATTAGCGATTACGGGGAATTAATTTATTCCAGCGCAACTTTAAATAAAATATTGATTTTTTTGCAAATATATATTCCTCGATGTCAACCAATTCATATAAGTCCAATATCATTATAATACGTTACTTGGTTCCAAAATTATACTAAATAATACAAGGATTTGTAAATTTCTGCCAGAATGGTTCGGAGTGCAAAGGGTTAACATAGACCTACAAAACTCATATTTTAAATTTTCACTACAGGTTCAAATAAAAAAGTTGTGAAAAGTGCCATTTTTAATTTCTCATATAATTCTTACCAATTGCAATTTTTTCAAAATCTTTTTTACACATAATTTGGAAAACCAATTCTTCTAATTGCTCAAAAAATGTCAGGTCGTTTGATCCAATTTATAATACCTGTTAAAAAAACGGAAAGAACTTTCGGGACAACCTAATATATGTTTGAAGTAGATTTGGTTGGTCATGATCAGACAGTTGCGTCAGACAATTCCTATCGAATAGCATGCTGCATTTCAAAAACTCGATTTTCTCGATAACGAAACTTCGGATGAACAAAATGTTTATTCTATATTTTCGACTTATTCTTTCACGTATACAAGTAAGAAAGAAATGTTATATGAACATATGCTCTTAAATGTTTTATTAAGGAGTTATAACTAATAATACAAAATGATACTGAACTGGCATTTCGTCGACACAGCGTACGAACGTATTATGAATATCTCTGTTTGTGTTTACATAAAGTGTTATGTTTACTTGCTGAAGTAGTTGATATCGACATTTTTTATTAACGTAGGAGATATTCATAATACGTTCGTACGCTGTGTCGACGAAATGCCAGTTCATTATCATTTTGTATTATTAGTTATAACTCCTTAATAAAACATTTAAGAGCATATGTTCATATAACATTTTTTTCTTACTTTTACGTGTAGAACACACTGGCAAAGTTTGGCCGGAAAAAACTGGGACACCCTGTATATATTTCAGGACATTAAAAATATACACTAATTCCCAAACGACTATATTGTTTCTTAACTTTTGTCAGTAAGTGTATATACGGTTACAGAAAATTTAAAGCGTTGACTGGTCATCTCGAATTGCCCGTTCTGCCCGCTGTCGGATCGATATGAACGGGTAGCAGGAACCGCGAGCCGCCTCTATTTCACTCGAATGTTAAAGGGTATCCAGTGAATTACAAATATTTTCGGAATGTTAACAACAGTATTGTGTTTCTCAGCGCGAAAGATGTAATTGTTGCTAACAAAACGGAATAACAGGGCAGATTAATTGCGAAAGTATAAATCCAACTAACAGAGAAGCAAAATACCATACTGCTTTTGTTTCCCACGATGTATCTTGTTGTAGAGACGGCTATTGTTAAATCGAGGGTGTTTCTGCAAATGTAAACTTGCACGGTTTACCTTTGGTTAAATCGCACGGGATGCTTGTATGTACTTTGTTCACGCTTACCAGTCAAATTAGAAGCTCGTCGAACATTAACAGTTTTCGGTGAAGTAATATGTTCAAAATATTCTAAAAAATATCATTTTTTTTTTTTACCTAACGAGGATCATACTCGTCATTGCATACTTTTTCATTTTCATGCGGGATTTAATGCAATTGATTACTTACGGGTCCCCCCTAGTATCTTTGAAATTTCCCAGACAGCGTGGTTTCGTCGAGTTTTATGCGAATTTCGTCCTGATCTCGTGATATCGTTACGTGGAAATCTTACCCCTCAAACTTGAAGTATGGTTTACTCTCCGCAAGAGAGCTTAGACCAGTCAGCAAGGTAATCTAGAAGATGATCCTCCTGAAGGATGCTTCTGACGAGGTATGCTTTACATGTGCTTCACTCTTAACACCGCTCGGTAACTCCTCAGTTTTTGCGAATTGCGACGTGCGTCTATCTCGTTGCCATTCTGGCTAAAAGATAAGCAAAATCTCGAATTCTTCGCGCATCTCTTGTCGTTGGAGAATTTTCAGTTTCGTTCTCTAGTACGTACCTGACCTATAGAATAAACAGAAATACAAGTACTGTTGGTACCACCAAACGTCTGCTAATAAACGGCAGAAACCGATTCAAGCATTGTACCTAATATTTTTGTTGTACGTTGACAACGCTCGGCCACATTTCGCGAAAAGAAGAAAGGACGTTACCTTATTCGTTGGCCTGGCATGAGAGGCTCCGTCGTGCGCGGCTTATTCAACGGATCTACATAGCTCCGTTGGATTACTACCCATTCCGATCGTTCCGACATCACCTGTCTGATACGCACTTCAAAAGAGTGCAAGAGCTCTGGAAATGCATTGACGACTTACAAGCGAACCCACTAGCTTTTCTTCGCGACGAGATTTGTCAGTTGCCCAACCGATGAAAGAAAGTCATCGAGAAACTAATGCTGAATATCTTCAAGCATCGAAATGTGTATTTCCTTTTTCTGTCTGCCGGCTAATGCAAAGATCGGCAAATTCGTTTTTATATCTGACAAAACATAAGCTTTTATCAATTTATACAGGGTGTTTGGTAACTGGTGGTACAAAAAGGGAAAAGGGGGTGATTCTACATGAAAGAATAAGTCGAAAATATAGAATAAACATTTTTCGTTTGAGGCTTTGTTTTCGAGAAAATCGACTTTGAAGATCTGTCAGGTTTGTGTGATTTAGTATATGCAGCAAGTAGATTTGGATGGTCATGATCAGACGCGTCAGACAATTCACTCGAGACTATCACTCGTTTTACCGAATACCAATTCGCCTATGAATGAAAAGCTAAACGTTCGATGACGTGTAACACGACTTCAAAATTTTATTGTCAAAAGAGGAAAATATAATTATCTGAGAATATTGAAAATGTGTTGTAATAGGATTTCTTCCCAATTTGGTAGCCGATTTGTTGACCTTTGAACCTTGCAGTAGTAATGTAGAATCGACATTGAATCGTTTAATGATTTAATCAATTATTGAATCATGTTTGCCATTGTTCACTATACTATAAATATTAAAATTATTCTACCTGGTCGATGACAAACGTTCACATCGTTATCTAACATTCACGGTGGAAAGATTATCGTGCACTTGGCAGAATATTGAGAGTATTATATATATTATATAGTAGATAGTGGGGATAATTCCGCAACGTTTATAGTCCAGAACTTCGCCACATATATAGAGAAATCACCGTATATGTAAAAGAAGCTTGTTACATTATACAGGGTGTTTGGTAACTGGTGGTACAAAAAGGGAAAAGGGGGTGATTCTACATGAAAGAATAAGTCGAAAATTTAGAATAAACATTTTTCGTTTGAGGCTTTGTTTTCGAGAAAATCGACTTTCAAGATCTGTCAGGTTTGTGTGGTTTAGTATTAGGTTGTCCGGAAAGTGCTTTCCGTTTTTTTAACAGGTATTATAAATTGGATCAAACGACCTGACATTTTTTGAGCAATTAGAAGAATTGGTTTTCCAAATGATGTGCAAAAAAGATTTTGAAAAAATTGCAATTGCTAGGAATTATAAGAGCAAATAAAAAAGGCACTTTCCAAAACTTTTTTATTTGAGCCTGTAATGAAAATTTAAAATATGCGTTTTGTAGATCTATGTTAATTATACACATGCTGAAAATTTCATGGAAATCGATTAATATAAACATAAGCTACGAGTAGTTAAAAATGGTGAAAATCGTGATATTTGGTCACTTTTTGCTTAAAATCCACAAATTCTAACATCTTTAGATGCGTGTCGTTTTTATCTGCATCAACCGATTTCGATGAAATTTTCAGTATGTTTATAATTAACATAGATCTACAAAAAGCATATTTTAAATTTTCACTACATGTTCAAATAAAAAAGTTGTGAAAAGTGCCATTTTTAATTTCTCATGTAATTCTTACCAATTGCAATTTTTTCAAAATCTTTTTTACACATCATTTGGAAAACCAATTCTTCTAATTGCTCAAAAAATGTCAGGTCGTTTGATCCAATTTATAATACCTGTTAAAAAAACGGAAAGAACTTTCGGGACAACCTAATAGATGCAGGAAGTAGATTTGGTTGGTCATGATCAGACAGTTGCGTCAGACAATTCCTATCGAATAGCATGCTGCATTTCAAACTCGATTTTCTCGATAACGAAACTTCGGATGAACAAAATGTTTATTCTATATTTTCGACTTATTCTTTCATGTAAAATCACCCCCTTTTCGCTTGTACCACCAGTTACCAAACACCCTGTATAATTCATTAATCTCCAGAGAAAAATTCCTTAAAATTTGTGAAAGAACAGCCTTGAACCTTGAAAAAAAAAAGATATTTTTGTATCCCCAAAGTTTTAGAATTTTGCGAATTTGGGAATCTCTTCGCTTGTTATTTACAGTTTCGGAGAAAGCAGCTTATGATACCTTATACGACCCATCCTGTGTAGCTCACCGCTGCGCTGCGCACTACAGTATGTACGATATTTCTTCCATATGGTCGCGTTATGTGAACTCTGCTTCCTTCGGTTACCATTGTACTTCGTTTCCGCTGCCGCCTAGACAGAATGATTCGTTACCGAATGAAACGATCGTTAAATCGCGTCTAGTGTTCGTTACACCATTTGGAAATGGCGGAAATCGTGGAAATCATGTAACCTCGGTTATTATACCCCCGTTACGGAGCCGACCTCATTTCAGAAAATTTAGCGCGAGTAATTGTTACATTTTCGTTTAGTTTATATTTTCCTGTTTCATTTTATGTGCTGTGTACGCATATTTTATTATTACAAAGTTGCCAATAGTTACTTAAAAAAAAAACTGCACAATATTTCCAAATGTCTGTCAATGAAACTTGCATCGTAAGACGAGAAATTTTCCAGTTTTTCAGTTCTTTTACAGCAGTGAACTTAAAGTTCTAGGTGTACCGGAAACTTTCTATGCATAACTCCTAATTTAATTTTACTGCGTGGCCACTGAAACTTGTGCTCTTTGATCTTGATACATGGCACTCGGCCAATGTACTACGTCCCATGGTAGTCAACCATGCAAGACACTTACATACATCTTAAAAGGATTATACCATGATACATGCTACTAGACGTGGACTTATCGGTTATCGATACTATACCGACAAAATCGATCACAAATCTGATATATTTATTGAAGTATTGGTAAGATATCGACAATAAATATTCAACGTTCAATCATTTTATTGATTTCCTATCAGACCATCGCTTGTAACAATAGAATAGTATTATTTAATATTCTTTAGATGTTAACTTTTCGCCCGAGTAAGTCTTTCCTGTAACTGACCGTTTAAAAAATAATGCCTGTGTAAAAGTAGTAGTTTATTTTTTACAAATGAAATCAAAGGTTTCTCAGTGCCTGACGTTGAAGATCATCGTGAGTTTATCTTGATACACGCTTCGTTACGATCTAAAAAAAATATACATATAGTATTCCATTTGAAAGATTGTAGGTCACGTTCGTTCCTGCAAAAAAAGCAAACACAACAAAGAAATTACGTGGGCCGTTACGTTCCTTGCAAAAAACAGAATTAATCTGTTCTCTTGAATATTAGAGAAAAATGAAACGAAAGATTATTTGCAGGAAAAACGCTGGCTGATAATAGCATGAACATCCTGTATAAGAGACTTAATAGAAGGACGAGACTATAAAGGAGAGTAGGACGGCGCGGCGCAGTAAGTGTGAAGCGTTACTTGTGCGTAATATGTCGCTACGCCATTCCTTTGATACAAGCAACAAAAATTCACGACGCATTAAATTAATCTCGGAGTGCAAACGAATTTCATTACGCTGAAGTGTTCCACTTTGCAGACTTATGCGACAGTTTAAAACATCTCTGATTTTAATATCACATTTATTCACTTGTTCACTTTTCCTCCTCTAATTAGTTCATATAACGGAGATTCCATTGTATAACTTCATTACCGAATCATATGTGTATAGGTATAGTTGGCGATTTATTTACAAACTGATCGAACACGACTTTTGCATGTATCAAAATTCTGCCCCGGTGGACAGAGTTGCAGCGAACACAATTCTGTAATCTTTTGATTGGCTGGTATCTCGTTCTTGTCAATAAGAATTGAATAGAATAGGGGGATATGATAAGAATACCATTCGAAAGAGATCCACAAAGTTCTGTTATAAAGGGGATACTATAGGCGGTTCTATGCTACGAGATTTTCCAATATGTACCTACACCTGTTGAATGGTGATAAAACTATAGAAATGACGGTTTTATGATTTCGGTGGCACGTACATATGGTATTGATAACCATCATTTGCAAAATTGATATTATGTGAGGTTGATTTTTCAATTCCGATAACACGAGAACGAACACCGTGATACCTAAATTGATATCCGAGTATGACATAATGCATAATCTGGTACAGAATGATTGCTCGCTTACCAGTTTTCTTCATTTTTAGAGTTTACATGCAAGGAGATGTTATATTATACAGGGTTTTTGGTAACTGGTGGGACAAGCGAAAAGGGGGTGATTCTACATGAAAGAATAAGCACAAAATATTGTATACACATTCATATAATATTAAAAAGAGATTCAATCTGTTTTTAATATTCGAATACACATACAATATTTATTTTATATTAAGTAAAAAATATTTCTTTTTAAATATTCAGGAAATATGTATTTCATGTTACGAGAAAAATATAATATTTTTTTCTAAATATTAAATAAATGTTTATTTAATATTAGAAATAGAATATTTTTTCCTAATATGCAGATAATATTTATTTAATATCATGAAAAAAATATTTTTTCTCATTATAAAGTGAATCTTTATGTAATATTAGAAATAGAATATTTTTTGTAAGTATGCAGGAAATATTTTATGTTTATCATGGAAAAATAATTGTTCCAGAATATAATGCGAAGTGAAATATTTTTTAAATATCTATTTTATATTCTCTGAATATTTAGCTTATACGTTCTAAACATTCAATTTATATTTCTTGAACATGTATACAATATTAGATCTAATATTTATCTAATATGAAAAAGTGTGGCTCAAAAAATATTTTTCCAATATTCGAAAAAAATATCTATCTAATATTTTTGTGCTACTAGAGAGGGTATAGAATAAACATTTTTCGTTTGAGGCTTTGTTTTCGAGAAAATCGACTTTCAAGATATGTCAGGTTTGTGTGCTTTAGTATATGCAGGAAGTAGATTTAGTTGGTCATGATCAGACAGTTGCGTCAGACAATTCCTATCGAATAGCATGCTGCATTTCAAACTCGATTTTCTCGATAACGAAACTTCGGATGAACAAATTTTATTCTATATTTTCGACTTATTCTTTCATGTAGAATCATCCCCTTTTCGCTTGTACAGGAAATGTACATGTATATGTTCAAGAAATTATGGCGTTTATCTGTTAAAAAAGCTTGGTGCACAATTGACTTTGACCTAGCTCTTCAATGTCATTTTATTTTATTTTTTTTATTTCTATATTTCCTTAAACGGGAATTGTAACCAACTCGTCGGAGAAGTATCTGCTGAATAGCAAGTAGTGCTTCAGGCGATGAGTTTTAATCACTTTCCTAGGTAACAATTTGAATTCTAGTAGTCCTAAAACGGCGTTTCTAGTCTTAAGCTTGGGTACATTCCATAAGCAGTACTTTGAATCTCAAATCGATAGTACATACAGTTAGGCTATACGTATAAGGGCTCTATCAAGTAAATGCGATGGTACGTACTTTCAGAATGCAAACCGAAGAGCTTTTGGCAATTGAATTGTACGCGCGTGCAGGCACTCGACGGACTAAATTACTTTTCTTCGTTCGAATAGTTCGTGCTTCAATATACTATATTATTATACTATGTCCACATTATGTTACACGTTAGGAAAACCAGAATTGCCCCTGAATACAAGCATACAGGGTGTTCACGCTATCACTAGCCAGCGTTTTTCTTGTAAATAGTAAATATTAAAAAAAAAAAATTGAAAGAGGAAAAAGTAGTACTGTTTTTTATACGCAACACAATGGCGTATTTAAGGCACCAGTAGTTGACCATTTTATAGAAAAACATAAAAAATAAGGTTTGAAATGTTCTTATTCTTTTGAAATTTAAACAACACACGGCATGGCGTCCGAGATTCACTTTCATCAAAAGTGCACTTGTAAAAACCTTATTTTTTATGTTTTTCTATAAAATGGTCAACTACTGGTGCCTTTACCTCAATGTTTTCGTGTTTATACTATTTTGTTGGATATGAATGTGACCTTCCATTTTTCAAATGGAAGCGTGTGTCTAGACGAATTCGTCCGTATACTGCACAGTGATCTTCAAGGTCATGCTAGGTCAGAAATGGCAGAAACATTTATGAGGTTGTACCATATGAAATGTCCGATTTTAAAGTTAAAGTTAATCTTAACACGTTAACTGCCGTGGGGGTCACCGGTGACCGGCACTCGACTTTGCTACAGCGCCGTGGGGGCCACCGGTGACCGGCGGCGTGGTCAATACTAAAAGTACATAATTATAGTAAATATGGATACTGATCAATTTTTCAATAATACCATTGTTACTATAATGGTTTGAAGAAATTAATGCAATATAGAACATACAAAATAATTTTTTTTTTTTTTATTCGAAACACTGAGAGTAATCACTTAGCAACCGAAGCACGATTGTTTAAAAAAAAAAATAATACTTGCCTACAGCGCCGTGGGGGGCACCGGTGACCCCCACCAAAAAAAATGCTTCAAACATGATTTTATAACTCATATTATTTGCTGGGAACTATATTTCATCATAATATGCATCGCATAATGAAAAGTTCATGTTGGCGTCTGGGACAAATCATGGAAAATCCGTCCGGCAGTCAACGTGTTAAAAATCGGACGTTTCATATGTTACAACCTAATAGAATACTTTTTGTACCGAAGTTGTCGGATTTTGTATATTGTACATTCAAGTACTGTATATTTAAGCAGAACATTTGTTTACGTAAATACATGTATTTTCAAGGGCAACACGTTTTTACGGAGTTGAGAAAGTGGCTGAGAGGACGGTACTTACCTTTCGAAGCATTTGTGGTTGGAACCGACGCGGCTCAACGCGCCGAAACACGTCACTATCTGCTGTCAGATGAGAATTTGTTTATCCAGTCAAAGGCGTTGAGAATATTTCTGAAAGATCTCTACTTAATACCGCCAATGAGCCTCTTTAATTGCACAATATTTACGATTTATTTATGTACCTTTAGTTGGGCCCATTGTCATTTTTTTGGTACGAGATTTTAATTAATCGAATTATAACTCAAATGGAAAATCCAAGGAAACGAGATCAGCTGAATTAACCCACGGTACGACGTTACACTGTTATTATTTATTATGTACATCAAACATACTCTACCAACATGACGAACAATTTGACAAATTAGACAGAAAAATGCAATCGGAAGTTCCAAGAAACAAAGGCAAAGGTTTCTCTTAGCCCATTGTTCTTTACTGTCACGATCTTATTCGTCTCGGTTCATCCTGCTTGTTCCTTTATTCTGTGGTTAACTAGATAGATCTTCGTACCCCGAGAGTCATACTGATTCCTTAGGGTACAAAGATACAAAGGAGGTGTACAAATAGAGCACGAAGAAAGATATTTTTTTTTTTTTTATTGGTAATCTCATGTGAGATTTATTACAACATAATTCTTAGTACAGAGTATTATAAGTAAGTATAGTAAGTATATTGTATGGTATAACAAAAATATTGGTTACAGTATAAAAATCGAAAATCCTTAGGCACGTAGGTTACAGCTATTTAAAAAGGCTATCATATACAGGGTGGGGCACCACATTTTGCCATCTAGATTTACATTATTATTACGCATAGCAAACAATGTTTTAGACGAAGTTGAATGGTTCTGAGAGGGGCACATTCTGATGGTACCTTTTTTTTGTAGGTGGACGTGTAAAGGACATATGAAGGTCATTCATGTTTTTTTAAATGGAATCATATATTTTTTATTGCTTCAGCTGATGCTCATTCATATTCTTTACAAAAAGGTATTAATCTATTCGTGTAAAAAAATCATTAGTTTAGGAGATATTTTAATTCTAATTTGTTAGGAAATCTCCACTTTCTGGTCAATATTATGAATTCAATGTGATAATGTAGTAGGAGGGCAAGAATTACCAATGTAAATATTTACATTTTCTGTGTGACAATTCTTGCTCTCCTACTTATTGTGAAATTTAGTCTCTGTTACGTCTCTGATACGGCGAATACGGCGATACGGTGAATTATTTATCATTTCATAATGAAGTATTCTAAAGAAGAAAAGACAGACACGTTATCAATTTATTTTGAAGCTGGGAAAAGTGCTACACGTGCAGAATCATTATACGCCAATAGATTTCCTCAACGAAATCATCCATCACGTCTTACCTTTGATTATGTTTTTAAAAAATTTCACCAGACGGGGCAATTATTACGCAAAAAGGCAATTCGTAATAAAACAATAACAAATGAAGCAGACGAAATTGTAGTGTTAGTCGCAATTACGTTAAATCCATCCGTTAGCTCCCGCGAAATCGAAAGACAAGCTGGAACTATAGCCGCAAATGCATTTTACGCATACTCAAAAGGCACAAATATCTCCTATTTTTTAGCTAAATATCTCCTAAACCAATGATTTTTTTTACACAAATAGATTAATACTTTTTTGTAAAGAATATGAAGGAGCATCAGCTGATGCAATAAAAAATATATAATTCCATTTAAGAAAACATGAATGACCTTCATATGTCCTTTACACGTCCACCTACAAAAAAAATGTACCATCAGAATGTGCCCCCCTCAAAACCATTCAACTTCACCTAAAAAATTGTTTGCTATGCGTAATAATAATGACGTAAATCTAGATGGCAAAATGTGGTGCCCCACCCTGTATACGCAAGCAATGGTGTTAGGTTCAGCTATTAAGCAACCTATGTCCAATGGCAGTTGAAAACCTGCTCTAGTGAGGTTTTGGATAAATTTGATCCTCTGATCATTATATAAGTTGCACTGCCAAAGAACATGGTTAAGCGTTTCCTGCTCCTGATTACATTTACAATTGGGATTATCAATGATGCCAATGCGAGCAAGTGAAGCAGCCATATATGGTAATGGTCCGCCCTGCATCGATTAATTGAAACAATACATTGTCGGGTTAGCTTTTTGTGACCAAACCAAGGTGAACGAACATCATTATAGAATCGTTGAAAATAAACTTTACCCTTATGTAACCCTTGATCTTTTATTATGTTAACTGAATGTAAAATTGCATCCTTCTTAAAAGTTTCGGATAAGTCAGTAAATGGAATCTTAGAGACCTTCAAAGAGCTGGCAACAGAAGCTTCTTTAGCTAGGGCATCAACCCTCTCGTTGCCCTAAATTCCCGAGTGAGCCGGAATCCAGAAAAATTTTATCGAGTGATTATTGGAATTTACATGAAATTGATTAAATTTTCTTTTAATTTCCAAGATGAATCTATTAGTTTTAACCATAAATTTAGGAGATTTCAGACTTACTAGAGCACCGAGGGAGTCAGTCAAAATAACAAAGTTTTGGTTATTATAGCTCATCGCTAAATCAAGAGCATCATTCAAAGCAATACACTCAGCTGTAAACACAGAAGCATTATAGTCAACACTCTTAGCTATGTGATAATTTAACTTAGGGCAGAAACAAGCAGATCCGACGAATTCTGCATTTAAAATTTTACTACGATATATTTACTATATTATACTATATATATTTACTACGAAAGATATATTTATGTCCTATCGATAGCTTCAAAGGTTCAGCTTGTTGTTCTTATAATCATTGTCCTTATCAATTACCTTATGGCTTTTAAAATTCGTATATTTTTGCTGTTTTACGGCCACCTTTTCATGCATTTCAATATTTAATGTTTTAGGTATTCTCGAGTAAAGGACTCTAGAAGACGGGCCATGCCCTTGGTCATCCTCCAACCCTGGTTAATATTTGTTAAGGTAATATTCTAGAATCATTTTCGTTCTCCACAATGCACGGAACGAGTAAATTCGACTTAAGGAAGGGTTTAATCATCCCTAATCATTCCGAATTTAAGTTTCATTGACTATTTCAGTTTCTTTCTAATTTTCACATAGAGGTAGACTTATAATGTTATACTTGCTAACACGGCAAAAGAATCCACCTGTTTATTAATATTTTCCTGAACTACTATTAGCTCTTATACTAAGGTGGAGTGGGGTAAGTGCACCCCAGTTTTTAGTAAGTTTCACTTTCAACCCAAATATCTTGAATTTGTTTTAGAATAATTTAACATTTATTATTGATATCAACGAATACTTGAGTTAATACTCTTTAATTAACATTGGCAATAATGCCAATTCCACTTGTATATTTTAATTTTTTAAGAAAATTGTAAAAAATTGCAACAACTGTGCACTTTCCCAGAAAATGGGGCAAGTGCACAATCGACAGTTAAAATCTATTTGATGCCTTATATTGTATGCTACGAGGCAAGAGCATAACTATTGATACATATTGTGCCCATAATTATGAAAGTGGTCTAAGTCAAAATTAAAAAAAAAATGAATTTATCACTTATTTCACACGACATGATTTTAAACTAAATTTATACAATGTAATTTTTTTTTTTTTTAATGACAGACCACTTTCATAATTATGGGCACAATATGTGTGCTACAAAATGCTTTTTACCGCATTCAAATATGTTGTTTCGTTTTGGAGTAAAGCAAATAAATAATATAAATAAATGAATACAAAGAGATTAGTACAATAAGAATCCGTATAAGAGTCTCTTATATTAATAAAAGTCCGTTTATGCACTTACCCCACTCCACCTTATACTATATTTGTCTAATATATAGATATAATCTTCAATAATCTTGTTTTCCGATTTTGTTTTTCGAATATTTTTCATAACATCAACAATGACATTGGCAGTGCTAATAATAATGATAACGATAGTGTGATATTCAATTTAATTAGACGTCCTTTTTTGTTTCAAAGCAAGCGCGAATCTACTTTTCAATTACGTTTAAATTTCACCGACGATAGCCAATTTTGTGCGAATAGAAATGAATGTTTGAAGGCGAATAAGAAATGAAATGAAGGGTGCGGACGTGGCGGATTGGAAATTCGAATCAAACGAGCTTAATCGGACATTTGCTGCAGTCGTTTCTGGGCCGAACGACTGCCGTTAACGATGAAATCTGCCGTAAGATTGGTTCTCAACTTCCGTAATGTTTCCAAAACGCGAGGAGTTCACTGTTGCTCGGCAAACTAGCTCCCTCGCAAATTTTCGAACCATCGAGCAGATTATCTCACCGCGATTGGTTAGACAAGGTGGACCAATCACTATGATATCTTGTAACACTTCTAAGTACCCAATATTTGCAATTTTTTATGCACCGCGAATTAAATTAAAAAAAAATTTGTTTACACTTTAACCGGTGGTAAAATTTGCAGAACAAAGATGTTCTAACATATCTTCGTTAAGAAATTACATTTGCGTATAACATGATAACTTATTTAAGACGAATTTTATATGTATAATTTACGTATGATAAAATACATACAGGGTGGGTCACCACATTTTGCCATCTAGATTTACGTCATTATTATTACTAGACGTCGGATTTTATGCATTTATTACAAAAATGGGTAGGTGTAATTCAAAACAGTAAGAACATTAGAAAAATTTAGAAATACTGTTATATTATTTTCAACCTATTAAACATGTTAGGAAAGAAAATAAATTTCTATTTCGTTCCAGTTTGTTGCAATTTTGGTAGAAAATTTTTAATTTGCATAAAGATCCGCTGTCTAATTATTACGCATAGCAAACAATGTTTTAGACGAAGATGAATGGCTTTGAGAGGGGCACATTTTGATGGTACATTTTTTTGTAGCTGTAAAGGACATATGAAGGTCATTCATGTCTTTTTAAATGGAATCATATATTTTTTATTACATCAGCTGATGTTCCTTCATATTCTTTACAAAAAGGTATTAATCTATTTGTGTAAAAAAATCATTAGTTTAGGAGATATTTAGCTAAAAAATAGGAGATATTTGTGCCTTTTGAGTATGCGTAAAATGCTTTTGCGGCTATAATTCCAGCTTGTCTTTCGATTTCGCGAGAGTTCAATTTCGTTTACTTCATTTGTTATTGTTTTATTACGAATTGCCTTTTTGCGTAACAATTGCCCCGTCCGGTTAAATTTTTTATAAACATAATCGAAGGTACGGCGTGATGGATGATTTCGTTGAGGAAATCTATTGGCGTATAATCATTCTGCATGTGTAGCACTTTTCCCAGCTTCAAAATAAATTGATAACATGTCTATAATTTTCTTATTTAGAATACTTCATTATGAAGTGATTCACCGTATCGCCGTATTCACCGTATCAGAGGCGTAAAAGAGACTAAATTTCACCATAAGTAGGAGAGAGCAAGAATTATCAACACAGAAAATGTAAATATTTACATTGATAATTCTTGCTCTCCTACTACATTATCACATTCAATTCGTAATATTGACCAGAAAGTCGAGATTTCCTAACAAATTAGAATTAAAACATCTCCTAAACTAATGATTTTTTTACACAAATAGATTAATACTTTTTTGTAAAGAAGATGAAGGAGCATCGGCTGAAGCAATAAAAAATATATGATTCCATTAAAAAAAAAACGTGAATGGCCTACATATGTCCTTTACACGTCCACCTGCAAAAAAATGTATCATCAGAATGTGCCCCTCTCAAAACCATTCAACTTCATCTAAATATTGTTTGCTATGCGTAATAATAATGACGTAAATCTAGATGGCAAAATGTGGCGACCCACCCTGTATATGGATGTGTGATGCTTAGACATCGGATGTTTATGCAATTTCCAATTTTTATAGAAACATTTTAAGAAAGTGGAATGAAATAAAATCCTATTTTTAATGGGGACAGCCTTTGTAGATCCAAAGCAAATAAAAATCGTGTTAAATTCTCTCGAATTTTATATTATAGCATTTTTTTAACATTTCCATAAGCCATAAATGCATAAAGATCCGTTGTCTAGTGATGCTGTTTCACCAAGTGCCAGGAACGTTACCTATTTCCATGGTATTTCCATGGTTTTTACCTAAGGAGCCTCTAAAAACATTTTTTTTGTGCCATGCACAGCAGGAAACTGTCAACTCGCTCTCGAAAGGCCATCTGGAAAAGGCCAGACAGGCCAGTGAAGAAATTCGGTTTCAAAGCCTGGCACGCTTGCCGGCTCCTAAACGCTAGGGCCAAAACCAGGATTGTAATGTTGAGTCGACTGGACTGGCCAGTGAGGTATGCATTGACCTAAGCGAGCGAAACGAACAAAATTCTCTTCGCGACCTTTCCGAAATTACAAACGAATGTTAATCGTCTACGAATAAAGCTAAGTTTATAACGTTCGTTTGGAATCAGTTCCTGTGTTGAGATTTAACAAAATGCTTCAACAAGAAAATTTATTCCACTATTTTCCATATGTGAATTTTTATAGTTTCAATAATTGTGAAATATACAACCGGTCATTCTGGCCATGGTAGGTTTTAGTGTTAACATTCACGTTTGTATAACAAATCCGAATGTTTCTAGAGCAATCCTTGTGTAACTATTCGCGCGAAACTGATTCACCAATTTTTTCACGATATCCGTCTCGTGGAATGGGAGAACGAACGAACGAACGAAAAGCGAAAATTACGCACGTTGATTGGTCAATTATTTCCTGGGGGCAGAACACGGTGATTGCTCCAGGATGAATTAGACTTAAAGCAGTTCGACCTAATTAAAGGACTGAATCCGAGAACTGGCCTATACCGATCGCTGAAAGTTTCTCACGGAGATATCGTGATTTATGACAGTATTTCTGCTGGCCGGGTTCACGGATGCCCGCACGGGCATGGGAATGTTCTCGTCCGTAGTCACGTGACTACTCTTGACTCTAAAATTGTCATCACGAGCTCAAATAGAACATTTCCGGAGCGTGCCTTTTATATTTTCTCGCGTGATTCTTAGCAATTGCAATTTGTTCAAAATCTTTTTTGCATTTGGTAAACCAAATCTTCTAATTGCTGAAAAAAAGTCGGGTCGTTTGTTCAGTTTTTGAAAAAATTGTATTCTTTTAAAGGACGTTCACGAACACTTTCGCGAGCCACTGTACATGCATATCGAATTCACCGACACAAGCTCCGTCGATATAAACATTGATTGACAAGAATTCACCGAAAACAAGTCTGATTGACGCTTGCACCGGTCGTCAGCGGTATTGAAGCTGTATCCGCATGAGTGCGTGCGAAAAATGGCCACTTTTTACACATTTTTTCCACATTAAAGGGCCTATCCACAGGTTGTTTAGAAAGTTACTGGCCAGTTTTCTTTTCGTGAATAGTAAATTTTCCATGATTTCGTGTTACATTCTCGCATATTATTATCGACTTTATACAGGGTGTTTGGTAACTGGCGATACAAGCGAAAAGGGGGGTGATTCTACATGAAAGAATAAGTCGAAAATATAGAATAAACATTTTTCGTTTGAGGCTTTGTTTTCGAGAAAATCGACTTTGAAGATCTGTCAGGTTTGTGCTTTAGTATATGCAGCAAGTAGATTTGGTTGGTCATGATCAGACGCGTCAGACAATTCACTCGAGACTATCACTCGTTTTACCGAATACCAATTCGCCTATGAATGAAAAGCTAAACGTTCGATGACGTGTAACACGACTTCAAAATTTTATTGTCAAAAGAGGAAAATATAATTGGAAAATATAATTATCTGAGAATATTGAAAATGTGTTTGTAATAGCATTTCTTCCCAATTTGGTAGCCGATTTGTCGACCTTTGAACCTTGCAGTAGTAATGTAGAATCGACATTGAATCGTTTAATGATTTAATCAATTATTGAATCATGTTTGCCATCGTTCACTATGCTATAAATATTAAAATTATTCTACCTGGTCGATGACAAACGTTCACATCGTTATCTAACATTCACGGTGGAAAGATTATCGTGCACTTGGCAGAATATTGAGAGTATTATATATATAGTAGATAGTGGGGTTAATTCCGCAACGTTTATAGTCCAGAACTTGGCGACATATATAGAGAAATCACCGTATATGTAAAAGAAGCTTGTTACATTATACAGGTTGTTTGGTAACGGGTGGGACAAGCGAAAAGGGGGTGATTCTACATGAAAGAATAAGTCGAAAATATAGAATAAACATTTTTCGTTTGAGGCTTTGTTTTCGAGAAAATCGACTTTGAAGATCTGCCAGGTTTGTGTGCTTTAGTATATGCAGCAAGTAGATTTGGTTGGTCATGCTCAAACAAGTCAGACAATTCCTATCGAATAGCATGCGTATTCGCTGCATTTCAAACTCGATTTTCTCGATAACGAAACTTCGGATGAAACAATTTTATTCTATATTTTCGACTTATTCTTTCATGTAGAATCACCCCCCTTTCGCTTGTACCACCAGTTACCAAACAACCTGTATAACTTTGTCAAACGAGAAAAAAAATGTAAAGCATGATTTGATGTATTTGGACTTTACAGGATACATGAAATATTTTTGTTTCTCATACATTTTGTTGGTACCTAGAAAGTAAGAGGTATGAGCGATGTTACGGTGCATTGTTCGAAGTGATAAATAGTGCTGTAAATCATACTGTTGCTGAAATATACAAACGGTAATGTATTGCGAGGTAACTCCCGGAAAGTGTGGCATCGAACAAATTATTCATTCGCGAAGAGACAACAATACGATTTTTCAGATCACAAAAATAAAAAAGTAGCATTTTAAAAATATCCGAGAATTATGTTAAAGATAATTCAAGTAGGCGACCGTGCACTAGTATCGAGCACTTAATGTTAGATTTGATATGTAAAGTACTTAAGGGTTTTTCAATATAAGAAGGTGAATAATTGTTTAATGCTCTACTCGTCCACCTACGAAAAGAAAAAAACCACCATTAATATAGAATTATGTCCTCCACGGGATCGTTGATTTTGGTTTCAAACCTTTTTCTTTATCAGGAATAATTTCGGAAATATTCGGGTGGTTCACTTCAAATTGGACACCCCGTATACATGAAATTTACTACTAACGTACTTAGAGCGTCGGTTGCTTTTGAACCGACGACATCACCAACGCTTGAAGCAGACCGTTATTGCGTCTTCGGACAAAGTTTGCTTAGAATGTGTTAGAGTGTATGTAATGTAATTCCACGAACATGGACGATTACCGGCGCGCGAAAGAGATCTTCGTTGAATGTGAATAATTAGTATCCGGGGCAGAGCGGAAGAGTTTCCGATGATTAGGGTGGATTGCACCAGCCACGCGAAGCAATCGATTCAAGATTCGAGTATCTAGAATGTCGAAAAATTGGGTTCTGTAATGAAATAGGGATCAGCAACTGAACTCCTCCGAGTTGCGTGCTGCAAGTTTTAAAAACGTGGCGTTTGAGATTAAGACTGGACAATCGTGAGTAAACGCGATGCAGTGATAATATACGGTAACTGTTGCATTGCGTGACGATTCTTTTGAAAATAAACTTGATACAGACATTCTTCATCCTCTAGTGCACGGACCGGGAGCTGTGAAAAAAGAAAGAGATAGCACTGGAATTCACGAAGGAATTCTTTCCTCCTTGTTCGATTGTCTTGCGATTGCTTATCGGATTAACTAAATCTTTCTTATTCGATGCGATGAAACAATTACCTTATAATAAGTTAAAAAGGCTTTATCTATTGAGAACAATACAGAGACAAAGTTTTTCAAGACCATAATACAGTGAATTCTCGATATATGTCAACAACACGGGTCTTACCAGCGTCATGTATCGTCCAGGAGATACACCCGAGCCGTGTTATGTTTACACTCCTCGGCGTTCGATATACCTCGCGGTAGTGGGGATAAATCCGCGACGTTTATCATCCAGGCCTTGGCGACATACACTAAGGAACAAAACTGAACACACATACGACATTTTAACAAAAATAATTTTTTATTCAATATTTGCATGTAGAATACAAAAGAAACAAAATTCCTAGTATTATCTACAATCTTCTGGCTTTTCAAAACTAATGTAACATTTGTGATATCATTATTATTTCGCTTCATACAATTTTTTTTCGTGTAGTCGGTTTTGCACCGCACTAAGATTGTGCAACTTTAACGAATTTTCTCAAGGTTAAAAAACGTTCGTACCGTAATCTCCCTATTTTTCCCATATTCTACAAAGTTTCAGCTTTCATTTAAAAAAAATTTCATCGCTCTACCTCATTCCTATCGAAAGTTCTTTGATTTTGAATCGAAAAAGGCCGTTTTTGCCCACTGTGTGGCGTACGGTGTAGGTTCACTACATCGAATAGAAGGTACGGTGAGCCAGTATACGCATAAGGATATTTTAGAAAAAAATTTACTGGAAACAATTGAAAATATGCCGGTACCAGAGTGTGACGTCATATTCCAACATGACAACGCTTCTGGGCTTTGTGCGAAGAGCGTAAAGAATTGGCTGCAAACTCAACCATTTCAAACCATGAAATGGCCTGCTCAAAGTCAGACATAAACCTGATCGAAAATGTCTGAGCATACTTAAAAATTAAGTTACAGAATAACTATAGTGCTCCCCCAACAACGATAACTGATTTGTGGCAAAGAGTGCAGGAACAGTGGTATTTTATTACACCAGAATATTGCGAAAATTTAGTATTAAGTATGCCTAAACGTATTCAGACAATTATCAAGCTTAAAGGTTCATGAACGAAATATTAAGTGTACGAAAATCTGAAATGTTTACACAAAATTAGTTGCGGTGCAAAACCGACTACACGAAAAAAAATTGTATGAAGCGAAATAATAATAATATCACAAATGTTAAGTTTGTTTTGAAAAGCCAAAAGATTGTAGATAATACTAAGTATTTTGTTTCTTTTTTATTCTACATGCAACTATTGAATAAAAAATTATTTTCCTTAAAATGTCGTATGTGTGTTGCTGCAGTTTTGCTCCTTACTGTATATATATTATATGAAATATATGTATATGTATATACATATACATATTATACATGTATGTATACAAATAGAGTGTATCCCTGGTTTAAAGAGTCAAACTTTCTCAATATATTCTATTGGTCTGAATAAGAAATAAATGTTATAAAAACATAGGTTGTTTAACAGTTTTCTTTGAATTTTGTTTGATTTTTGTTTGTAACTTTGTAATCAAATAAAACGGACTATGTCTATATAACATTTCAATTTTCTCGTTTAGGCCCCGTTTAGGATTTTGTTTACAAAATCTGTGTTTACAGTTCCTAATCCCGAGAATCTTAGTGCGGTGCAAAACCGACTACACGAAAAAAAATGGTATGAAGCGAAATAACAATAATATCACAAATATTTTGTTTGTTTTGAAAAGCCAGAAGATTCTAGATAATACTAAGTATTTTGTTTCTTTTTTATTCTACATGCAAATATTGAATAAAAAATTATTTTTGTTAAAATGTCGTATGTGTGTTCAGTTTTGCTCCTTACTGTATAAAGCGAAATCACTGATGTGACCAAAATTACAAATGTTCATCGCTCAATTTCAAGGTTATTTAAAACCAGCGATGAATCCCCTATTGTAAATGATCACCCAATAATGTAAAGATTGTTAGCAAAACATAAACGATACTCGAGTACACGATAGAATTGGCTTGGTGCGCAACAGTTAAATATACCTGTTACCTAAAAATGACACTGTTCGCGTGTAACCGTAGAAAGCATAAACATGAATTTAGGTCTCGCCTCTGTCGAGCACAATAGAACGCAGGACGCAGGACGCAGACCGAATAATGAGGAATTCTCATAGCCCTGCGATGTCCAACTCCGGAGTCTGGAGTCCCTTACGTCCCTGTTTCCCTTTCCTTCCGGAACAAAGCTCGCAATTGTCTAGACACTTGTCTGTGTTGATGTTACGGTTGAGAGGGACATTGTCAAGACACAATGCCGGACAAAAGAAGAAAATTTAAACAGTAAACGATCCGAGAAACACCACAATTTTCTGGAGAGGAGCTACGCTTTACAACGGCTATGAATTTTTCGCAAAACCGTACGAAAGAAGAAAAATAAAGACGCCAAGTGAGATCACACTTTACACGTATACGTATGTATTATGAAAAATTATTTCGTAGAAACTTTCAGTTCATGCCAACTTTTGTTAGCCGACGAAAGGAAAATATAGTAGTGTGAATAAGAGTGTTAATAATAAGTGTGGCTATAGTAGAGATGATGTTGTACCTAATATAATGATATAATCGAATTTTACAACGCAATTACATGCGGCAGAATTTAGAATTTTTATAATTCTATTTTCCGTCAACTGAATTCGATGAATGCTTCTGTGCCAGCTATGGCACTGATCTATTCTATCATTTCACTACTTTTCTCACGGTTCCGCACGAGCTTTTCTAATTTCCATATGTATTCGCGACTAGGACATAGCGTCGACCTCCGTATACTATAGTATGTACGTATGTGTATCACATTTCTAATGCATTCACAAAATTTCTGTATGTGTAACGCTGTTTTTAATTTACAATGAGGGACACTGATATACTCGGTTATTTTCGTTCAGTTATCATGTAGCAGCGAAAAGAGTACTTATCAAATATCAGAAAACAGTATTTTAAATAGTAAATAACCCTGTTTATTCTGGAGTTCGTATATCACTTTGAAAATGAAATATTTTATTTCATACAGTAAAGTACCTTCATATTTTAATTCATTTCCACCATTTTGCGAGTCTTGGCGAATTGTAAGTGAAATTATTGCAGATGGCTTTCGTTAAGTGTTGCGTGTAATATATGATCACTAGACTACGGATTTTATGCATTTACGACAAAAATGTGTAGGTGTAATTGAAACAGTAAAAAGATCAAAAGAGTTTAACAATGTTGACGTACTATTATTAACGAGCGAAATCAATTTTTATTAAGCGGAATAAAATTTATTTTGCATAAAGATCCGCAGTCTGATAATGAGGCATAAATATTTGAATTTAATAATGTAGCAATCATTATTCTTTCTATTTTTACACTTCAATCGGACGAACACTGCTACCTCGTTTATTGTACGCTCGTTCTTTTTGTCGTTTTATTATTTTCTCTACGTTTCCCTGAGCGTTCTTATTTTCTTCTTTGTCCGCTATCTCGTCTTATTAAATTACTTTCTCTCCCTCTGTCTTTTCTTTTTAAAAACTGACATCTCGATCCTAATTCAATTCCGTTTGAGCACACTGACATTCTGTACATCAAATTCTGGAACTTTTCGCCGTCTATAGTTTTCTTATTATTCGATCGCATAGATATCGGGTTGCTCGCGAAACGAACGTTGTTTACCTTTTGATTTATGATGTTTCAAGACAGAGTGGAAATTATTTCTCATAAAATTATTTTTTTTTTTCAACAATTGTGTTAATGCTTCACGCTATGAGATAATAAGCTTTTTCTGTAGCCCTTCAGACATTTTACAATATTTTGCGAAGAGGACGAAATAGAAAACGTGAAAAATACAGTTGAGACAACTGCACACATTGTGATCGATAAAATACTCACAGTTCTTTTGCCACTGAATGTGCTTACGATTAGATGCTTGCTCTAAAATTTTAGCTATACTCATAAGAGGTTGGAGATGATTAATTTCTGAAGGACTTCGAACAGATGGTAGCGTGAAGGCAAGAGCAATTGCACTCTGGCATTTCCCAACTTTTCACCTTTATCAGGTAGCAGGTCGTTTTTGCCTGGAACGAGTTTAATGAAGTTGACTTTTCGCCAGCTAGATCGAGCAAAAACCGCACTATGCGACGCACAGTGGTGCTATTTCTCGCAAAAGTTAGGCAAAATTGAATTTTCGAGGTACTATACAGGGTGTACCTGTTAAGTTTTGTTCACCAATCTTTAGGCATTTCCGATAGTGTAATTGAAAAAATGTTACAGACGAAATTGTTTCGGATATATTGGTACATGTTGGCACATTCTTAAATCTCAAAAAAGAAATGCTTTTTCCGTGAAAAAGTTTCCGTTAAAAATTTTTTACAAAATATATCGGTTTCCGAAATACTGTTGGGAAATAACGAATTTTCACGACAATGAATATAAAATCAACGTTTATACCAGGGATATTAGATTTTGCATTCGGAATTTTGCAGTTTTTAATAACTCTAACAAGCGAGGAATATGAATATCAATTTCTATGCAAATCCAATGGAGCTATGAATTTTGACCAGGTTTTCAAGAAACAGGGTGCTATTGTGATCACCGTGTGACATCGCTGTGTGTTATTGCGATCGTTCATACGCAACATTTCAAAATCATACACCTTATTAATGGAAATTGGTCATCAGTAAAATGATTGTGTTCAAGCTCAGTCTCACGGCAAATCCAGCTTTATCTAGTTTTGATTATAATTACCATAATTATAAGCTCCTGTTTTGCATCGTGTACTATTCATCCCTTTGTCAATAGCGTCCTGTTTGTTTCGTCGGAGTATAGATATGTTGTATCGTGATTAGCGCGTGTAAACTTCTTTCTTCGTCCCTGCCATAACACACCAACTTTTCGCCTCGGCACGAACGTTATGGTTATAAATAAGTTTCCTGAAAAGTGTTATTGTACCTCAACATTGATCTATTTAATTCTCGAAAACGTGTATCGTTCGTGTTCAACTATTTTTCGCGTTTAACCCTTATGTGGGCAACCGGGTACCCGGGTACCCCTTTTTATGTTTGCTCTAATAATTTGTTATGTTTTTATGAAGATATCGCAAAACCGCCCTGGATCCCCATTATTTAGAAGGTTCTCTGTCGATTTATGGTTACAGAATTAAAATTGATGCAAAAAATATTAAATAATAAGGCTTCAATCTTATTTATACGGTTGTTGTTGCTTCCCATACATAGGAAGTTGTAGTTGGATGCTTATGAAGGGAAGTTTTACAACACAATCATACAACACACAAATTTTTTCAATTGGTATTATTTTATTATTAGTATAGTTACTATTATTAACCAATAATAGGACAATTTTTACAAACTGTCAGAGTATTTGCGTGTTCGTCGGAAAACTGGTTTTATACAGTTTTGACAATATTTTCGTGTCTTTCTACGTTTTCTATCAGGGTCAGCTTGGTATATATAACATGAGCCTACAACTCTTTTTCGTCCAGTTTTATCTCGTTGTTGTACAGTGCCTGAAGTTGAAGGAACGTCGGTCATTGTTGCTGACTTATGCAGCATGCTTTCTATTGCTAATTTACAAGAGAAATGTCTCATCACTTGAACATTGGTTGATCGACTTCTAATTATTGGAAGACAAAGTTCCTCTCTTACTTGGCGTAAAAATATTCGGCGATTATTGGATTTGTCAGGCAACATATCGTTATTAGAAATATATATGATGTATGAGGCAAGAGCAGCAATGTCAATTATGTAAAAAAGAAATGCTAATGGCCATCTGTTAGAACGTCTTTGTATACTGTATCGTCTCAAAATTTGATCCATCATGTCGACACCAGATTTTGTTTTCTTATAGAAGTGGACTATTTCTGGTTTCCTCTTTGGCCCAGAAACAACATTATCATTGTGCATTGTGGATAGTAATACAACAAACTTTTCTTTTTTTTTGGCACATACGAATATATTGTAACATTTTGGTTGTGACCAAATAAAGTTGAATACTGTTGTACTGTTGTGTAAGTCGAAGAGTCAAATACCGTACGTCCACATACGAATAGCATAAAAGTTTGATCTTAGCATTGAGTTATACTATTTTTTGAAGCAGTTGCTTCACTTAAACTGTAACCCACATAAGGGTTAATACGGTACATTTTATTTTATTTATTATAAAACGACCTGTAGGTCTTTGAGAAATAAAGAGCACTGTTCGAAACCGTTTGAACGGTAAACTTATGATCGAATAGTACAGGAATAGCCACATAGCACTTAAAAAAATGTGTTCAGTAAAACTTAGCTGCGTGGCAACACGCCAAATGTCCTGTACAGTTTCCAGCTATGAGCTGGTAATACCAGGATCGCGTTAGATCATGTGTGTCGACAAGTAATTTCAAACAATTTCTGTCCTCGAATTCTGATAGGTGTATTAAAAAATACGACAACGTTAAAACAAAGTCACTGAAAGTGACCTTCATGTGCAAAAAGGGAAACTATTACCATAGAATTATGCCCCCCTCGAAACCACATAAATGTATCCATACCATGTAGGGGAGAGTTGCCAAATGCGTACTGGTCACCTAAATCGTACCACCTCTTTTATTTAAAAATTAATGCATTTTGATGCTTCTTGGTGGTAAATATATGAACTTTTATTTATGTCGACAAAGTAGGACCAAAAAGTCATTCGCATAAAGTGTTGTTTTGTGAATGACGGAAGCACAAAGAAATCAGGCAAGTCTGATGTCAATTTTAAACGATTTTAATCGTCTGAATTAAATATAAATCTACAGTTTCTGAGGTAGTCTTATATATTTTTGAAAACTAGCCATGTTATATAATTTATTTCTATTTAGTTTATAAAACATGCTGATAATGTTTTAAAGGTTACCTTCAATTATTTAGCGGGACGTCTTTTTCCTAAATCGTACCACACTGTGGTTTCCTAAATCGTACCAGTACGATTTAAGATACTGTTATTCAAATTTTACCGCGAAAATAAACGATTTACAATATTTCAAATTTTTTTAGCATGGGAAAGTAGCTTACAGTAGCCCGTATAAAAAAGAATTAGTTGCAATGAAAACAAAACAAATGAAACAAAGAAAAATTGATTTCACGCCTTCAACCAGCACCGCTGCTCCAGTTCTCGTAGAAGTGGAGAATGAAAACGATTGGTTCTGTTTTCTTTGCAATAATTCTTATTTAGGAGACATGATCCAATGCTTAAAGTGCCAAAAGTGGGTACATGAAGCTTGTGGAGGAGTTTTGAAAAAAGACAATATTTATTATTGTCCTAGTTGTATTTAAGTCAAGTAATGTAATATTTCATATTATTTTTATGTTGTATTGTATATTAAACTGAAATTAAACGGAAAATACAGTTTCTCTTATGATTTTTTGTATCTTTTTAATCCAACACATGAGGTACAATTTTGGATACCGGCTGGTACCATTTAGGATACCGGTTGCCTAAATCGTACTGTTTGCATGATCTTATAAAAGTGTTCATATCACAATGATCTATCAATAAATATTTAAAAAATCATATTAAATTGCAACTTCGATAGTTAATACATAGACGCAAAACATAATTTTTGCTCAAATTCCTACTAAAGAATATATAAACTGCCTTCGAAATTAAGTGGTACGCATTCGGCAACTCTCCCCTATTTAGCTTCTGCACTCTCTCTCTTTCTCTCTCTCTTGAGTAGGTTAGGTTAAGGTATAGGTTAAGGTTAGGCTAAGTTAGGTGTAAAAATGTGTAAAGGATTGTAACCTCTAGGGGAATCAATAAAGAATTGAAATTGAATTGTATTTAGCTTCTGTTGCGAACGCTTTTCGATTCCGTTAATACTTTCGGAGATATTTGAGTGGGGTACACTCCAAATGGGACACCCTCTACATACATGTCCTCGTAATGTACAAAACGTACCTACGTATATGTATGTCTCTTCCCCACGAAGGGCAGATGTTGTCACGCCAAAAATGCATGTTGAGGAGGAATGGGGAAACCTCTGGAAAATTCTAGACTTGAAGCACTTGAATCCGCTTGCGAGGAAATCCTGCCCTGTGCTAGTCTTGTTGTGTAATGTGCAAAATCGACGACACTCATGCTCAGACAGGACGTTGGGGAAAATCTGGTTTAAGGGAAAAAAGAGAAATTTTAAAGGCACACGATCGAAAGCTAAAAATTTAGGGCTCAGCTCCTTGTATCAAGTAATTTATATTACCAAATATCTTCATAATCTCGTCAGCTCATGACCAGCAAGCGCTAAATTGAACCATGCTCTTTCGAATGAGTCCTTTCCTGAAAGGTTGAATGAAAAGTTGAGGCACTAAAAACTATTTTTCGCCAATTTTTGTCGGTAAACGTGGTCGCTCTATCTTATAGCGAATCTAAGCGGTCTTGGCTCTTAATAATTTCTCTGATCGGAGTTATGCGACGTACACAGGGTGGGTCACCACATTTTGCCATCTAGATTTACGTCATTATTATTACGCATAGCAAACAATGTTTTAGACGAAGTTGAATGGTTTTGAGAGGGGCAGATTTTGATGGTACATTTTTTTTGTAGGTGTAAAGGACATATGAAGGTCATTCTACTTGAATTTACTTCTCTACCAAATTGATAAATCCGGCCTTTCGTGAAAACTAACCACCATAAGGATAACTTGAAAGATAAGAAAATACAAGATCTACTTGAATTTACCTCTCTACCAAATTGATAAATCCGATATGAAGGTCATTCATGTCTTTTTAAATGGAATCATATATTTTTTATTACATGAGTTGATGCTGCTTCATATTCTTTACAAAAAGGTATTAATCTATTTGTGTAAAAAAATCATTAGTTTAGGAGATATTTGGCTAAAAAATAGGAGCTATTTGTGCCTTTTGAGTATGCGTAAAATACTTTTGCGGCTAATTCCAGCTTGTCTTTCGATTTCGCGAGAGCTATCGGATGGATTTAACGTAATTGCGGCTAACACTACAATTTCGTTTGTTTCATTTGTTATTGTTTTATTACGAATTGCCTTTTTGCGTAATAATTGCCCCGTCCGGTGAAATTTTTTATAAACATAATCGAAGGTACGACGTGATGGATGATTTCGTTGAGGATATCTATTGGCATATAATCATTCTGCGTGTGTAGCACTTTTCCCAGCTTCAAAGTAAATTGATAACATGTCTATCTTTTCTTCTTTAGAATACTTCATTATGAAGTGATTCACCGGATCGCCGTATTCACCGTATCAGAGACGAAAAAAGAGACTAAATTTCACAATAAGTAGGAGAGCAAGAATCATCAACACAGAAAATGTAAATATTTACATTGGTAATTCTTGCTCTCCTACCACATTATCACATTGAATTCGTAATATTGACCGGAAAGTCGAGATTTCCTAACAAATTAGAATTAAAACATCTCCTAAACTAATGATTATTTTACACAAATAGATTAATACTTTTTTGTAAAGAATATGGAGGAGCATCAGCTGAAGCAATAAAAAATATATGATTCCATTTAAAAAAACATGAATGACCTTCATATGTGCCCATAATTATGAAAGTGGTCTAAGTCATATATTTCTTTCATTTTTTTTACATTGAATTTTAGTTTAAAATCATGTCGTGTGAAATAAGTGATAAATTCATTTCTTTTTTAATTTTGACTTGGACCACTTTCATAATTATGGGCACATATGTCCTTTACACGTCCACCTACAAAAAAAATGTACCATTAGAATGTGCCCCTCTCAGAACCATTCAACTTCGTCTAAAACATTGTTTGCTATGCGTAATAATAATGACGTAAATCTAGATGGCAAAATGTGGTGACCCACCCTGTATAAAAACACCTTTCTGTCGAGTTATAGGCTCGTACAAGCCCGATCTAAGTAAAATTTGGCACGACTGTGAACAATATAGAATTCAGAACCAGCTAGAACGTTGAAGGGCTTCGATCAAACCAGTTACGGTACACCACAACGTGAAATAAGACGGAAAACTTTGTGCTGGCCTATGAATGGACTTTTGTAATAAATTTTTCATTAAAAAATCATTGTATTAGTAATCAGAGAGCAGTAATGGTTTTGATCCAGAGGCAATTATCCGAGCGCTCGAAACAAAGGGTCTATTGCCATTCCTCGGCCCAGTGACCGAGTTCTTTAGCAATTTCCTACTAATTATGTATTTGGTTATTGGCATAGCATTCTCCGGCTGTATCGACAACGCTGATTCCAACGGTCGGAAATTTTGATCGTTCCGATTCAATTCCACGGACGCGTTCGAAAATAATGTTAGATCAATAATGGTCGAGTAGGATAATAATCGAATCGTCCCATAAGTTCGTGCCGTGGATATGTTTATATTATTCACCATTAAAAAGTATTTCAATGAAAAACCGCAGAAATTTAATAGTGACGGTATGATGTCTTTGCCAAAAATGTCAGAAGAGATTGTGGAATGAAAAAGGGATTGCATATTTTATTTTTAGAATTTAAGTGGTACAAGAGTAAACGGCACGAACTTATGGGACGACCTAATATATAACAAAATATTCGGTGGGAGTAATATAACATCGCGTTGCGATTTCTTCGCGTGCGAATAATATTAATTTTCTAAAAATCACAATACGGGTCGCAGTAAACATTTAACGGGAGATGAAATGCAAACATTTCAAAAGGAAGAGAAAAGTATTCTGCACGCGAAAAGTTTGCGCGTTTCGAGGCGAAGTCGGATCGTTCGGAACAATTTATCAAAGAATGCTAAAAGTTATGGTAAAAAAGGTATTGGCCGAGCCAGGACCATAAATTCTTGCGAAGAAAGTGCTGGTTCAAGGAATGCCTCGAATTCTTCGCCCACAGCGAGGCAAATAACTGATGCGGCTGGTGTTGTTACAAATGTACGTAATATCCAACACGTAATACAACACTGTCCACACTTAAGAAATTAAAAGGGAAGCAACCATTAACTATTAGGAAGAAAGCAAATTTCGTTCGCAAAAGAAAAATCGAAATAAATTATTCGGGACGTTGCACAGAATTCCATTGAATTACGAAAGGAAAGGTATCATGGAAGTATTACAAGTTAACCCCTTGCACTACTATTTATTTTGTAATTATAATGATTAGAAATTCTTCATCGTTCAGAATTCCATAGAACAAAAAAGATAGTTTATATTTATTATATGCCTATGTTTTCTCCAAAGGATATATATCAACTACAACAAAATAGAATTTTATTTCGTTTTAAGGGGTTATATACAGTCAGGAGGCCCAAAAAAAGCGATTTTTTAAGAATTTTTCCTGAGAAGACCTTTACAGCTATTAATGTAAAAATTTGTATACATATTATGGTAACTTTTAACTGTATTTTAACATTTTTTATTTGTAAAAATAATAATTTTGAAACCTGCTCTAGCTGATCTCCTGGAGCTCCTCTAAAAAAAGGCGCCTTGCAGTGACCACTATATCTCTGGACTGGATCATCAAAAATGAAAAAACCAAACTGATTTCGTTAAAGAAATGTATAATTTAGTAATTAATCGAAGGAATAAGCAAAATAAAATTTTGTGACAAAATGGCAGATTTTCAAAGAAAAAAATCGATTTTTCACCAAAATTTTGGCCTTAAATTGTTTATGAAAAAAAAATATTCATCGGAGAGAAAAAAGCTTCGATTAATTACTAAAAAATATACTTAAGAAGCTTGTGTTAAAATTTGAGAGTGAAATTAATAACGTTCGCATTTATTAGATTCTATTCAGAATCTTCATCACGAGTCTGGCTCGTCATTGTAGGGCAAAAACTTATTTGTACTTTAACATGAATTTTCGAGAGAACGGTCCATTTCTGACCGATGGTTCCTTCGAGAAGTTCCCCTTGAAAAAGTCGGTCGTGGTCAATTTTCCAGTAAACTTTTTAAACAGATCTTTACAGTAAGAATAACGCCATTTATGCAGTAATTTTCAGAATTAAACCATTTCGGGTTGTAAGGTCCTGAGGGGGTTAGCAGTGTCAACCAGCGAGAATGCAACTGTTATTGGTTCCCAGCGAGAATCCTCATCCGGATTCTCATCTGCGAGGGGATCCTCTCGTGGACACTACGAACCAACAACTACAGATTCATAATCTTGCCTCATATTCGGGCACTAGTCGATTTCTGTAGTATTGGTTTGCGCTGCTCCCGCGCCCGTAACATCCCAATCTGTGTTTCAACATTTCCGAGGTCGTGAATCCCATATACAGGGTGGTCCACCTAAGTAAGGCCACCTAAATATCTCCTCTAATTGTGGGGTTACAAAAAATATTTTGAATGCTATTTGAATGGTTTAAAAAAACCATTCTATTGCAAAAAATTTTTTTTCTGGGGTAATTTTTTCGGAGTTTACAAGGTTATAATAATTTTTTTTATTGCATCGTTTAGCTGATGTAAAAATACGTTCAGTTATGTACATTACATGACCTTGAAATGACCTTTGAGTTCAAAAACTAAACGGAAACGATAAATTGTCTATCGAGACTTTAGAGACAAAGACGTCGTTTGGGAATCTGTAAGTGTAAATACACATGTTTACTATCACACCACGAATGACTTCTAACACCGCAGAAGTCTGATCATTTTCAAACAGTTCGTCAGTTTATCGATATTATCCTTCGCGATGAGTTACTCAAAGCAAGAGAAAATTAATATGACTCTGATTTATGGCAAAAGTGATCAGTGTTTAAGACAAACTGTTCGCTTGTACCGAGCGAAATTTCCTGAACGCAACTGTCCATCGCGTAGTTACGTATGGAAAAGTGGTTAAACATTTTTTTGAAAGTGGTAGTGTCAATACGAAGAAGCGCCCTCGAACCCATAATGTTACAAACCAATTAAATACGAGATTTATTATAGAAAAAGTTGACGAAAATCCGCATGTTAGTACACGACAATTGGAACGAGTAACCAGTATTTCAAAAACAAGCATAATACGAATACTTTATGAACAAAAATTTCATCCGTATCATGTGTCTCTCCATCAAATTCTTGGATTGGACGTACTGGACGTGTAGCGTGGCCACCGCGGTCACCGGATCTCACGCCTATGGATTATTTCTTATTGGGACATTTGAAAGAAGTTGTTTATTGAACAACCAACAACCAACTTATTCTAACTTGGTCTCTTATTCTACGCTTAAAAAAATGTATCGATGTGGAGAGGCACCATTTCGAGCATCTATTACAATGACAGTTTGAAAAAGTCAATAAGTGTTAAAAAGTGTAGTGTAGTGTAGTGTAGTGTAGTGCAGTGTGTGTGTGTGTATGTGTGTGTGTGTGTAAGTGTAGTGTTTGAATAAGTTTGTAAAAAAAGTATTACATATTTCATAATGGGGTTTCGTGATAAAGAACATGTTTATTTACTCTTACAAATTCCAGAACGACGTCTTTGTCTCTAAAGCCTCGATAGAAAATTTTTCGTTTCCATTTAATTTTTGAACTCAAAGGTCATTTCAAGGTCATGTAATATACATAACTGAACGTATTTTTACATCAGCTACACGATGCAATAGAAAAAATTATACAGTTATACGCAAAAAAACATCGATAACCTTGTAAACTCCGAAAAAAATTGCCCAAGAAAAAAAAATTTTTTGCAATAGAATGGTTTTCTCAAACCACTCAAAATAGCATTCAAAATATTTTTGTAACCCCACAATTAGAGGAGATATTTAGGTGGCCTTACTTAGGTGAACCACCCTGCATGTATGTTTCCGCCGAAAACTAGTATAATACGGTCTGCAGCAAGATTGCATGAAAGGGGTGACTTACTGATTTATTCCATAAAATTACTCCCCTCCGTGTGCACGAAACATAGTAATCAAAAGTCAATGCTGCTGACCGTGAAAGTTAATTTCGCGTTTGGCCCTTTTTAAGATTGAGCGAATAATTATCAGTTCAGTTGACGACGTCGACGAGTCGGTCGTGTGAGGTCTGTAGAATTTGTTGAAGAAGAATATGACAAATTGAATGGTTATAATATGCCAGTGTAGGAAATGGAAGGGAACTATATCGGATCTGGGAATGGCTGCGTGCGTAGGTGTGCGGGTGCACGATACGATTGGTACGGAAGAACCAAGCAGTCCGTATTGGCATCTTCCGATATTCAGATCATTGCAAATGCGTTTCGTTTCTGGCGAAGACGCCTGGGCGCGTTCATGTTCGCTACTCGAACGGTTAGCGTATAGTGGAAATTCTGTTAAGCATAATATTTTCATTTAGGACGTGTATTCGACAACGTTGCGCTGTCTGTCTTCACTGTTACATTAAACGACATTTTTCGCGAAACAAATTCTTCTTTTTAGAATTTTACAAACATGTAAAACAACAGAAAACAAGTGTTCTATATTTACCTACCAATCTGAAATAATGTATTACTGTACATTAATATACAGGGTGTTCACACTATTACTAGCCAGCGTTTTTCTTGTAAATAGTAAATATTCGAAAGAAAAGGAAGAGGAAAAAGTAGTACTGTTTTTTATAAGCAACATGTTGGCGTACATAATTTTTTTGTGGTTATACTACTTCGTTAGATATGAAGGTGACCTTCAATTTTTTAAATGGAATGCTGTATATTTTTGTATATCACATGAAAGGGTGTGTCTAGACGAATTCATCCATATACTGCACGGTGACCTTCGAGGTGATGCAAGGTCAAAAATGGAAGAAACATTTAGAATATGATAGAGCACGAACCACTATAGTGGCTTTTTTGCCTTCCGCGGCTAGGCCCGCCGTCGCTGGGAGGCAGAGTTGCGGACAAACGCGCCGTATTTAAGAGGTTAATAATAATAATAATAATAATAATAATAATAATAATAATAATATTGCTTTACTCAGCCTTACGGCCAAGAATTGGACTCGGTTTACAATAACCTATACTTACAAACAAATAACTATCTTAACCATGTATTCACAGTCTCTCTCTCTCTCTCTCTCTCTCTCTCTCTCTCTCCCGCTCCCCCTCTCTCTTCCTACTCTGACTACACTATTTATATTCTGCCTTTTCCTATTCTCCTCCTGATTATTGCACCATTTTCTACCCTATTATCTTTGGTTTACGCTTCATTATATTGCTTTTAAATTTCTGCTCTTTTCTCTCTTTTTTTCCTCAACTTTTGAAGCCACGCTTCGACATTTGCATCTCTCCTCCCACTCACTATGTCTTCCATCCTGATCTTCCCCTCCGTTTCCCTGCACTCTCTTGTTAGAATTTAAGAGGTTAACATTTGTTTGTAATTTCGGAAAGGTCGCGAAGAGAATTTTAGGGCTTGGGCTAACCGAACGCCTTCTACCTGCATTATCGCCCTGCGTACCATACCTAAAAACAAGTAATTTTAATTCTATTTTAATAAAATTTTTCGTTGGACTTTCATAAGATTTCCCTGTACGAACGCTTTTCCGTATAAAAAGTTCGTGCTAAATCAATGTTGGCGCGATCTGTTGTTTCGAAAACATTTTTTGAGGTACCGACGTTATTTACATACCGTGCGGATATCTCGATGTGTTTGTTTACACCAGCCGCTTGTTTTCCACAAACCTACGAAGGTACAACGAATTACTCGCGAGCGATTTCCTTCAATGTGCAAATATTGTCGCAGCCAGATTCGAACAAGCCTACACCGGATACACATTCACACTTGACACACTCTACACCGTATACTCTATGCGATCAACACTCGAGAGGGACTGTGTATTGTCGGCATTGCCCAGATTCTGGCTCGTACGATTCCCACACAATCCTAGACAGATACCGTTGGTTTCGAATACATCGAAACAGCGAGTTTAAATGGCTGACCGTTCGTAGATTCGCGATAAGGTAGAGTGACCAGGTTACCGACAAAAATAGGCGAAAAATGGTCACCTCAGGAATCGTCCCTTTAAAGAAAGTACAACATTTTTGGAACACCCTGTATAACAAAGCTGCAAAGCTGACAAATATGTCCATTTTCAATGTAACAGATAATGGTAATTATTTACTTTAGGGGCTTCCTCACCGATTTTGATGACCTTGAAATATGTTGTCAAGGTCATCATTCTGAACAACTTTTTCCTATACATGTTACCGCCGCACAGTGGGGTATTTTGCCAGTTTAGCGCGTCAAAACTATTACGACGTTATTAGTAATGTGAAGGTCATAAAATTATATATCGTTGAATTCGTCTTAATACCAGCTACAACATTATCAAATCAAAAATACAGTTTAATGTTTAAAAAATCGAAGCGATCTTGTTTTTTTCTTTTAAACAAATTTTTTTTAATGTTTTTTGTATTGCAATTTATACGTTTATTAATACTGTTAAACTTTTATTTGAAACATTTTTTTGTCAGATTTAGAGAAATTGCTATTACAAAACTCCATTTGGCCAGTTTAGCGCGCCAAAACTATTACGACGTTATTAATAATGTGAAGGTCATAACATTATATATCGTTGAATTCGTCTTAATACCAGCTACAACATTATCAAATCAAAAATACAGTTTAATGTTTAAAAAATCGAAGCGATCTTGTTTTTTTCTTTTAAACAAATTTTTTTTAATGTTTTTTGTATTGCAATTTATACGTTTATTAATACTGTTAAACTTTTATTTGAAACATTTTTTTGTCAGATTTAGAGAAATTGCTATTACAAAACTCCATTTGGCCAGTTTAGCGCGCCAAAACTATTACGACGTTATTAATAATGTGATGGTCATAACATTATATATCGTTGAATTCGTCTTAATACCAGCTACAACATTATCAAATCAAAAATACAGTTTAATGTTTAAAAAATCGAAGCGATCTTGTTTTTTTCTTTTAAACAAATTTTTTTTAATGTTTTTTGTATTGCAATTTATACGTTTATTAATACTGTTAAACTTTTATTTGAAATATTTTTTTGTCAGATTTAGAGAAATTGCTATTACAAAACCCCATTTGGCCAGTTTAGCGCGCCAAAACTATTACGACGTTATTAGTAATGTGAAGGTCATAACATTATATATCGTTGAATTCGTCTTAATACCAGCTACAACATTATCAAATCAAAAATACAGTTTAATGTTTAAAAAATCGAAGCGATCTTGTTTTTTTCTTTTAAACAAATTTTTTTTAATGTTTTTTGTATTGCAATTTATACGTTTATTAATACTGTTAAACTTTTATTTGAAACATTTTTTTGTCAGATTTAGAGAAATTGCTATTACAAAACTCCATTTGGCCAGTTTAGCGCGCCAAAACTATTACGACGTTATTAATAATGTGATGGTCATAACATTATATATCGTTGAATTCGTCTTAATACCAGCTACAACATTATCAAATCAAAAATACAGTTTAATGTTTAAAAAATCGAAGCGATCTTGTTTTTTTCTTTTAAACAAATTTTTTTTAATGTTTTTTGTATTGCAATTTATACGTTTATTAATACTGTTAAACTTTTATTTGAAATATTTTTTTGTCAGATTTAGAGAAATTGCTATTACAAAACCCCATTTGGCCAGTTTAGCGCGCCAAAACTATTACGACGTTATTAGTAATGTGAAGGTCATAACATTATATATCGTTGAATTCGTCTTAATACCAGCTACAACATTATCAAATCAAAAATACAGTTTAATGTTTAAAAAATCGAAGCGATCTTGTTTTTTCTTTTAAACAAATTTTTTTTAATGTTTTTTGTATTGAAATTTATACGTTTATTAATACTGTTAAACTTTTATTTGAAACATTTTTTGTCAGATTTAGAGAAATTGCTATTACAAAACCCCATTTGGCCAAAACCCCATTTAACAAAAAGTTAAATTTCTCCATGTGTGGCACTCTGTTGCACCTAAACTCTTCAGAATTCTGTAAAGCAATGTCTACTGAATAACCTCAAAAAAAATTAGAGAGGTGTTTTGCGGAGAAAAAAAGTTATTACATAATACATTTTAACTTTCTGAAAAAAAATTGTACCATTTTCGATTGTTTATTCTATCAAAACCACCGAAGCGTTTAGAACAAAAAGCTATAAAATTACTTTATACACCTTCCTTTACATCCTAGAAATGTTTTTATCCCGATTCCATACACCAAACTTGTGAAAAGAATCATTTCTTTAACACATGTTTTTCGACCCTTCTCTTGGTCACGAGAATATGTCACTTTCAAGTGTCTATATGTTACTAAATAGTACTATTTACAGAAAAATATTATTGTATATTACTCGCATATATATTCAGGTACACGAGAAATAAGTTTCAGTCATTTTGAACAAACTAAGCACAAGAACGAATCCCTATATCTTTGAAATAAGAAAAAACGTTTTCAACTTCGCATCCGAAACCACAAACGATAGTAAAATTAAATTCTACTGGGTACCATCTCATATTGGGATTCTGGGTAACGAGAGTGCAGACACATTAGCTAAAACAGCAACAAACACGGCAGCCTCATTCTCCGTCAAAATTCCCTTCTCTGATCTAAGAGAATCGGCTAAATCAGTGGCAACACAAAACACATTCGACATCATAGAGAAAGAAGGTTTATCTAAAGGTGTAAACTACTTCACATACTTTCACAACCGAAAATCTAAACCGTGGTATAGTCACGCAAATCTTCATCGTGAGATTGTCACAACGATAAACAGATGCAGATCAGGACACTACAATCTTGCCAGCTCTCTTGCTCGAATTGGCATTGTAAATGGTCCACAATGTCAGTGCGGTTATGAGAATCAGGATATCGACCACGTGCTATGGCAGTGTCCCACGTTTGATGAACGGAGGCTGAAATTTATTAGACAACTACGGAAACTGCATCTTTTTCTTCCGCTCTCATGCAATGTTCTCCTATCCAGACCTACGGTTGAAATATGTAAAATAACCTACTCGTTTCTGAATGCCTGTGAGTTAAATATCTGAGAAAATTGTACAGTTTATAATAATGTATAATGTATAGAAAAATAATGTATGGCAAAATAATCTCTACTTTGAGATTCTAATTGCATTAAATAAAAAAAAAAAAACATGTTACCGCCGCTCAGCTTTGGTTTACGAGATATTTGCAAAAATGTTTCAACATTTCAAAATGTGATCGAAGTAGGTGTGGGTTAGATCGATTGTGATGACCTTGAAATATGTTGTCAAGGCCATCATTTTGAACAACTTTTACCTATACGTGTTACCTCCGCTCAGTTTTAGTTTCCGAGATATTTGCAAAAATGTTTCAACATTTCAAAAAGTGATCGGAGTAGGTGTGGGTTAGATTTTAAATTATGGCCACAACTTAAAACGACTTCAATTAGTTGAGACCCACTGTCTTGTCTGTTCTGAGTATTAACCCCTTGCACTACTGTTTATTTTGTGATTATAATGTTTAGAAATTCTTCATCGTTCAGAATTTCATAGAAAAAAAAACGATAATTTATATTTATTGTATGCCTATGTATTCTTCAAAGGACATATATCAACTACAACAAAATAGAATTTTATTTCAATTTAAAGGAAATTAATAACGTTCACATTTATTGGAGTCTATTCAGAATCTTCATCACGAGTCTGGCTCGTTATTGTAGGGCAAGGGGTTAAGCATGAAACTATACGAATTCTTGGATATCTGCAACAATCAAGAAAAGTTGATAGATTTTTTAGTTAACAGTAAAGTGATCCAAGGCACTATGAATTGTATCAAGTGCAACGAAAATATACTACTTGATCGCGAAAACTGAATTTTTCGATGCCATAATACTAGTTACATTAGAAATCGAAACAAAAGACGTATAAAAATACAATGTAATTTCAAAATTGGTAAAAAAAAAATGGTGTTATAAAATATACACCACTTCAAATAGAAATCTGTTAAGAAATCTGTTAATTGTTGAAACGAGATGTTGAAACATTTTTGCAAATATCTCGTAAACTAAAGGCGAGCGGCGGTAACATGTATAGGCAAAAGTTGTTCAGAATGATGACCTTGACAACATATTTCAAGGTCATCGAAATCGGTGAGGAAGCCCCTAAAGTAAATAATTACCCTGATAATATTGCCTGCATTCTTGCGAAATGTGTACTCTTTACTCTTTATACGCGAATATTTAACGAAAAAGAATGAAACTTTTTCGGTGTAACTAGAGTTAACAATTGATTGTTTCAACGAGAACACGCCAATTTGTGAAAGTGGCTCTAACAATTTGATCAGCCACTACTGTTAACGCATAAGGATCGCGAGTGAAATAAAAATTGTTCAATCCGTCGATTGGAAAGGAAAATGTTTTTCTGTCAAAATTAGTTTCTACGACGAGTTTTAATTACTTTATGACCACCGTCCGACGAAAACACGAAGGAAAACACACGGTCAACACGTGCTGGATATGACTTCCTCATACTAAATCATAATGTCGCACCTCCTACTCGGAAAACATGACAACAAATACTATTTTATCTTATTACCACGCCGAACTCTGAAAAGTTCTGGTTTATAGCTTTTTAACACGTTAACTGCCATGTCACCCATATGTGGATGACGGAATTATTTGTCCAAGTCTTAAAATGAATTTTTACGTTAATATATTAATTGTTCCAAATTTTATTAGGATCTGTAACATGCAAGAAAGTTGACGGACTATTCAATATCGTACATTTGATTTTTCTCAATTTTATTTCATTAGATAACTTACTTTGATTTTTTTGTGCGGACCCTTTCTTTGTCCTCTATTTTTCATACATTCCCCTAGTAGCACAAAAATATTAGATAGAAATTTTTTTCAAATATTGGAAAAATATTTTTTAAGCCACATTTTTTCATATGAGAAAAATATTGGATCTAAATATTCTATACATGTACAAGGAATATAAATTGAATGTTTACAAAATATAAGCTAAATATTCAGAGGATATAAACTAGATATTTAAGCAATATAAAGTAAATATTTAAAAAATGTGAATTCAATATTTGAAAAATATAAATTCAATATTTAAAAAACATTCAATAAAATTTTCAAATTTAAGAAAATATTATAACAAAAATTAGAAACTATGAGTATGTATTACTTTCTGCGCACTGTTTGTTGAGGGAATCATTTCTGTATTATCTGTATTTGGAAAAAATATTCTATTTCTAATATTAAATAAAGATTTGTTTTATAATGAGAAAAAAATATTTTTTTCATGATATTAAATAAATATTATTTGTATATTAGGAAAAAATATTCTACTTCTAATATGAAATAAAGATTCATTTAATATTTAGAAACAAATATTTTTCTCGTAACATGAAATAGATATTTCCTGAATATTTAAAAAGAAATATTTGTTACTTAATATAAAATAAATATTCTATGTATATTTGAATATAAAAGGATTGTATCTCTTTTTAATATTATATGAATGTGTATACAATATTTTGTGCTACTAGGGTCGTTTCTTAAGTCTCATTGTTTATATCTTTAGTGTTAATATTGTATTCGAAAATGTTCATTATATTGTCTCAATCTTAGTTTATAAGCTACCTAAGTAATGTAACGTTAGCATGCACAGCCATGTGCATGCTGCTAATAATCCCATGTGGGGTTATATATCTTAATAAAAAAAAAACTTACTTTGATTTTATGGAATTTTTGAGGTTTCAAGTTTGGCAGTGAAAGTGTTAAATAAATACAGCGTGTTAATTCTGCCTTCCTGCACGTCAGGAGCCTGTGTCGGGCTCGCGGAAAACATTCTCGTCGAGAAGGATATGATTTGCGTTAGGATATGAAAATTTAGGTTTACCATACCTACCGACAATTGAAAGCTATTGCCCAGAACATTTTTGCGACAACACTGTCCACCAAATTTGATTTCTCTTTTAGGTTTCGAGGGTAACGACAAACCAGTAAGTAGTTCTCATGGCACTAGTAATTTTACACGTACCAATTTTACACGTTGTAACATAACAACGTTTGTCGTGGGAAATTCAACGGTTTGAAACTCTAAATCACTCCAGGTATCTCGAGGTAAAGTTCGTACCTAATTTTGCAACGATTGCTCAACCGTGATACAGTTCTATGCGGAATAAGTGCTACTTTCAAGCTCGGGGGGTGAGAAGCTTGAATCCTGCGAAGCTTCAAACGAGGAAACGTACCGACGTCGTTGTCTCTCTGTGTGTGTGTGTGTGCGTGTACACGTCTAAATTTTATGCGGGATTGCTCACGGGCGTTAGTTCGTATGTTTATGGCAGTCACCCCTTACGAAAGCAAAAAGACGGCAAGCTATACCCCGTTCTTTATTCTGACTGGAGGACTCCAGAAATGTGAAATCGATAAGATAGCTGTATCGTAGAATGAATGACAATCGAGGATGCATCGAGGAAGATTTTTATTGTATTTTAGAAAATAAAAAATGTATTTTTTAGATTGTTATAATACAGAACATCGCAAGGGGACCATATTGCCAATCCTTTCTTCGTACAGATTTGAGAATAATTAAGAATAATAAACTGAAATATACTTTAATATTTTCAACAATCAATTATTAAAATTGTTTATAATCTCAGCCCCTCCCCTGCCCTGAAGAGGAAATTGGCAAAAAGGTAAAGTTTGCTATAGTCATCCCAACAGTTTTCCGGCGGTAACGTACACTACCATTCAAAAGTATCCGGACACTTATAAACTCAAATATCTTTGTTGTTTCTAAAGATACGTAAAATATGGCAAGGACAAAGTTGAATGGTACAATGGGGCTGACACGATGCTATAAAAAATTTCGAATGACTTGAACTTGGAATAATTATTGTCACTGAATTCCTAATGAAAAGGACTATCATTGTAGGTGTTTAAAAAAGGGTGGTTCCATTTAAAAAGTCAAGGTGACATATCTCTAAAAAAAATTACGTAAAAACAAAATTTTTTTATTGCATCGTGTCAGCCCCATTGTATTATTCAACTTGTCCTTACCATACTTTACGTATCTTTAGAAACAACAAAGATATTTGGGGTGCAAACTTTAGGTGACTCACCCTGTATACAGGGTCATCCGTTTTTAAACGGCCAAACGTCAACCAGCTATAGAGGGCCCCAAATGGAACAACTTTCAACCCTAACACTTTTTTTGATCGGCCTTGATTTCTTGAAAATATTTTAAACAATACGTACCCAAAAGATGTATTTAAAATCATTCTTAAAACTTGAGTCCCGTTACATTCCATTTTTCCAATAATTTTGTGTTAATATTTGTCTTGAATTAAGCAATTTATTATGCATGAATCCGAATTTTTCGAAGTTATAAACGAGTTATTCGGTTGTCATTCAGTCTCCGCGGCGTGCCCCATGTCAAAAAAACCAAGATCCGAAGGTCATACAAAAAAGTTGACTTAATAAAAAAGATGCCCCTATTTATTTTAAACCAAACAAAGGAAAAATCATCAAGATACATAATTGCAGTCCTAATATATTTAATCTTAAGTGAACGCAAAAAATGACGGGTTTTTGCAATTATCTAAAAATCAAGACCGAATCAAAAAAAGTGTTAGGGGTGAAAGTTGTTGCATTTGGGGTCCTCTATAGCTGATTGACGTTTGGCCGTTTAAAAACGGATGACTCTGTATACGTAATTTTTAATTTAGAACGTCAGATCCCTAGTAGCACAAAATATTGTATACACATTCATATAATATTAAAAAGAGATTCAATCTTTTTTTAATATACGAATATATATACAATATTTATTTTATATTCAGTTAAAAATATTTCTTTTTAAATATTCAGGAAATATGTATTTCATGTTACGAGAAAAATATTTTTTTCTAAATATTAAATAAATCTTTATTTCATATTAGAAGTAGAATATTTTTTCCTAATATAAAAATAATATTTATTTAATATCGGGAAAAAAATATTTTTTTCTCATTATAAAACAAATCTTTATTAAATATTAGAAATAGAATATTTTTTCCTAATATACAAATAATATTTATTTAATATTATGAACAAAATATTTTTTCTCATTATAATATGAATCTTTATGTAATATTAGAAATAGAATATTTTTTTTAACTATGCAGGAAATATTTTATGTTTATCATGGAAAAATATTCCCTAGTAGCACAAAATGTTGTATACACATTCATATAATATTAAAAATAATATTCGAATATACGTACATTATTTATTTTATATTCAGTAAAAAATATTTCTTTTTAAATATTCAGGAAATATCTATTTCATGTTACAAGAAAAATATTTTTTTCTAAATTTTAAATTCTCTCATTATAAAACAAATGTTTATTTAATATTAGAAATGGAATATTTTTTCCTAATATGCAGATAATATTTATTTAATATCATGAAAAATATATATATTTCACAAGAAACTAATAAAAATCGATTTTAGTCACTATTTTAGGCGCTGAAATAACTTCGATGCAATGCTAATAACGATATTTCGCAATTGTCCGGATATCAAAATTGCAAATCATCGTCTTAAACTTTTGTCCGCTACCGTATATAGGAAAAACTTGTTCAGAATGATGAGCTTAATAACATATTTCAAGGTCATTGACTATTGTAAATAATTACCTTCCGTTCTAAGCGAAAATCGAAAAATATCCATCGAGACGTGTAATTTTCACTTACAATAGTAGAACGGAGTTATAAGCTGACCCAGTTACCAAAATGATCCCGTAATCTCCTCGGTCTCACGGAACTTACTCACGTCGATGTCCGACTATGGAGAGTTTGCTCTTATCTAGACGTCTCTCAACGACCGTCTGCAATTGTCAACCTTTATTCTCGATCTGATCATCTTCCACCGAATCTACTTCCACTTCAAACAACTGGTTAGCTCTTTTACCTTTCAGCCATTTACAGCCGAACGTGCTCAAGATCTGGGGCGATAAATATCATCGGAGGTAACTCGAAGAACTTGATTTCCGATCAATTCGTTATTTTAAAGCAAATAGTTTGTGTTCGAGACGTTGTTTAGGTATTTTATGTCCAAATAAATGAAGGTACCGATAAATCATTATTATGTATTTTTTTTCACTTTTAGACAAATAGATCCGGCGTGACGGTTACACGTAAAAACCAGCTGTCCTCTTTTTAACAAAAAGTAATTTCTAGACATCGGATGTTTATGCAATTTCCAATTTTTATAGAAACATTTTAAGAAAGTGGAATGAAATAAAATTTTATTTTTAATGGGGACAGCCTTTGTAGATCCAAAGCAAATAAAAATCGTGTTAAATTCTCTCGAATTTTATATTATAGCATTTTTTTAACATTTCCATAAGCCATAAATGCATAAAGATCCGATGTCTAGTAATTTCTAATTATCGAAGAAGTCATTTTTTCATGAAATGAAGTAAAGTATTCGCGTTATCCCCACCTTTGCGAGCTGTTGACAAGCAAGTTTCGAATTGTTTATTTCGGATTATTATTATTGTTTTTACGAAAATCATGCCCGGAAACGTTGACAACTGTGTATGCATCCTAGGCATTGAAGACATCAACTCCCTGATTCAACTTGATAATACTAATGTAACTACGGGGTAGTGACGCATTAAGCTCGATACAATGGTAGCATAATGCCGGAATTATCTTCGATGCGTACATGGTTTAAGCCTGGCGCGCTTCGTTGCGTTGGCAGATCGTGCATGCAAGATATCTGCATGCGCATTTACATCCTAAACCTCTCCAGCTGAATTTTTCTGAGAATAGGACGCGCTTGTATAAAACACAGTTGTCGCGCGTCAACTTCTCCGGTTTCTTTTATTCAAAAATGGAGCTCTATCTTGTGCCCTACATAGTTCCGAATTTTCTGATGACGTTATGAAGTCTCTTGGATGTCCAACACGAGACTGCACAGGCTGAAGAAACTACCGTGAAACATTTGATTTCGGGAAGTAATTCTCGCCAACTAATATTCATATAATATAATAATAATATATATATAATATAACATATAATATAATAATATTATATAACATTCATATAATATATTCAACTAATATTCAACTAATATAACACTCTTAAAAATCGCATAACTTTGTCAATATTGGACTATACTACTTGAATTTAGCCGGAGAAATGTGATTTGTAATTGAATATGCAAGCAAATGATTGATCTGCTACTACAAAAATATAAATATTCCATTTATACAAAATAAGTACAGTGACTCCAACTAATATTCGTACACTCTTAAAAATCGCATAACTTTGTCAATATTGGACTATACTACTTGAATTTTTTTTTGAGATGTCAGAACAATTGGATCGTCACATAACGTGACAAAATTTTTTTACGAAAATTGCAATTGGTCGAAATTGCAGAGAAAAAACTAAAAGTTGTATTTTGCAACTTTTTTATGTGGACTTACATTGAAAATGTAGGAAGAACGATTTGTAGATCTGTATCAATTATATATATTCTGAGAATTTCATCAAAATCGGTCAACGTTGCAATGAGCTGCAGATGTTAGAAAATGATTATATAAGGGCGAAATTCCCTGTCAAGGCCAAAATTGTGCAACTTTCGCCCTTAAGTTTTCATCGTTAAACGTTTGTAGCTCAGTGCAACGTTGACCGATTTAGATGAAATATTCAGAATATGTATAATTGATGCAGATGTACAAAACTTACTTTTTAAATTTTTAGTGTAAGCCCGCATTAAAAAGTTGTAAAGTACAACTTTTAGTACTTTCTCTGTAATTTTGACCAATTGCAATTTTAATCAAACATTTTTCCAATTGTTCTAATTTCTAAAAAAAATTCAAGTAGTATAGTCCAACATTGACAAAGTTATGCGATTTTTAAGAGTGTACGAATATTAGTTGGAGTCACTGTACTTTGTACAAATACATTTTCTGTGAGCCGCTCACACTCATAAGCATGTTATGGATAGCACACTCGTTTAGCGTTAAACTTCTTTCTTTACGCTCTGCATAGGCAGCGTCAGCTGAACCACCTGCAAGAAATCGCGAGAAACATTCAGGTTTTCTTGCAAGCTTGCGCGCAATCATAATTGGTGTCTTCTCATATAACAAGCTCAAGGTCTTCGAAGAAATATGCGAATTACGAGTTCTCCTAGTAACGCAGTCGTTACAAACTTAAACGAGTTTACTTTCAAACTTTCAGATGACTGAGAAGACTGAGAGATTTGTTTGGGATTTATCTAAACTATTCGAGCTTTCTAAACTGTAGCTTTTCACTCGTTATGAATTTTTGTCCAAGGCAAATAATGGAGAGAACCATTTTCAAATCATTTTAATAGTATTTTATTGGCTCAATATGTTTACACACGTATGTTTTGTTTAACCCCTTGCCCTACAATATCGAGTCATACTCGTGATGAAGATTCTGAACAGGGTCTAATAAAATCTGTATGTTATTAATTTCCTCTAAGCCGAAATAAAATTCTATTTTGGCGTTGTTAATGTACAGCTATTCAAGAACGTATAGGTATACAATGGATATCAAATTTTCTCCTTTGTTTAGGAAATTACGAATTACAAAAAAGTTCTAGTAACTGAAACCGCAAAATAAATCGTAGTGCAAGGGATTAAAAACGATCCCGTTACCTTTCATCATCCACGGAAATTAACGATTTGCTACAATTAATTTCCTTTCTCTATTTTTCTAGTGCAACAACTTATCATTCACATGGATTATTTCCTTACTATGTTGCAGTATTATTGAAAGGCATTTCAATCTTCAATGATCAAGATGACCGCGGAGAACATTTTAAGATGGATATCGTACACTCTCATTGTGAGCGAATGCCACAATTGGAAAGGGCATGACGAAGACGGTTCGAAGCTGATTCGTATCAATGGCGACGTTATCCTTGGCGGAATTTTCCCAATGCACGAACAGGTATGTGTGTGTGTGTGTGTGTGTGTGTGTGTGTGTGTGTGTGTGTGTGTGTGTGTCTGCATGGAATCATATATACAGGGTGTTTGGCAACTGGTGGTACAAAAAGGGAAAAGGGGGTGATTCTACATGAAAGAATAAGTCGAAAATATAGAATAAACATTTTTCGTTTGAGGCTTTGTTTTCGAGAAAATCGACTTTGAAGATCTGTCAGGTTTGTGTGCTTTAGTATTAGGTTGTCCGGAAAGTGCTTTCCGTTTTTTTAATAGGTATTATAAATTGGATCAAACGACCTGACATTTTTTGAGCAATTAGAAGAATTGGTTTTCCAAATGATGTGCAAAAAAGATTTTGAAAAAATTGCAATTGCTAGGAATTATAAGAGCAAAGAAAAAAGGCACTTTCCAAAACTTTTTTATTTGAGCCTGTAATGAAAATTTAAAATATGCGTTTTGTAGATCTACGTTAATTATAAACATACTGAAAATTTCATCGAAATCGGTTGATGCAGATAAAAACGACACGCATCTAAAGATGTTAGAATTTGTGGATTTTAAGCGAAAAGTGACCAAAAGTCGTGAAAAACTACAATTTTCACCACTTTTAACTACTCGTAGCTCCTGTGTATATTAATCGATTTTTATGAAATTTTCAGCATATGTATAATTAACCCTTTTAATTTATTTCAGCGCAACTTTAAATAAAATATTGACTTTTTTGCAAATATATATTCCTCGATGTCAACCAATTCATATAAGTCCAATATCATTATAATACGTTACTTGGTTCCAAAATTATACTAAATAATACGAGGATTTGTAAATTTCTGCCAGAATGGTTCGGAGTGCAAAGGGTTAACATAGATCTACAAAACTCATATTTTAAATTTTCACTACATGTTCGAATAAAAAAGTTGTGAAAAGTGCCATTTTTAATTTCTCATGTAATTCTTACCAATTGCAATTTTTTCAAAATCTTTTTTACACATCATTTGGAAGACCAATTCTTCTAATTTCTCAAAAAATGTCAGGTCGTTTGATCCAATTTATAATACCTGTTAAAAAAACGGAAAGAGCTTTCGGGACAACCTAATATATGCTTGAAGTAGATTTGGTTGGTCATGATCAGACAGTTGCGTCAGACAATTCCTATCGAATAGCATGCTGCATTTCAAACTCGATTTTCTCGATAACGAAACTTTGAACAAAATGTTTATTCTATATTTTCGACTTATTCTTTCACGTAGAATCACCCCCCTTTCGCTTGTACCACCAGTTACCAAACACGCTGTACATCCTGTCATGCTATAAATCAATTTAAAAAGATCTGTGGCATATATAATTTGTCTAAAGTTGCGAAAACGAATCTTTCTTGTGGATTTTTCTCGTTGAATCGTTAATCCGTTTTCTCGAATGCTTGCGTGCCGAGAAATACCTGCACCAAGTTATTTTGCACGGTAAACCGGAGAGCATGCGGAATGTATGAAACTCTGGATACGCTTCCATTAAATGGAAGAAACATGCAGAATACATGAACTTTCTTCCGGTGAAGTCGGCGCGAGCTGCTGCACTCTCATGCACGGTGCTGTACAGATGCGGACACGATATAAAAATTTATGCGTGATCGGACTAACATTTCCGAGTTGTATGCTGCGCCGATAGAGGTCCGCGATGTGTAAAATCTACAACAGTACGTGGAAATGAATGAAACATGCAGTAAATGTTCCTCTCTCGTAGATTTTCCTCGGCTGTGTTTTGATTTTATCTGACAACGGTACCTGTTTCGATAACAAAGGCTCGAAAAAATTTACCCTCTCCCTTCTGGCAGTACCGCGTTAGTATAATACAGCAAGGAGAAAAACTGAACACACATACGACATTTTGACAAAAATAATTTTTTATTCAATATTTGCATGTAGAATACAAAAGAAACAAAATACTCAGTATTATCTACAATCTTCTGGCTTTTCAAAACAAATTTAACATTTGTGATATTATTATTATTTCGCTTCATACAATTTTTTTTCGTGTAGTCGGTTTTGCACCGCACCAAGATTCTCGGGATTAGGAACTGTAAACACAGATTTTGTAAACAACTTGGTAGTCCATCACGGTCAATGCCACGATCAGGAGTGCAGTAGTTATTAGTTTATCGTTGTTCATGCGTTAACACGCATCAATATAACATCATGAAGCCATTATATAAAGATATGAAGAATAATATCATTTTCCGATTAAAATCGGGTTTATCAACGCGAGTAATTGCTAGAAAATTTGTCGTCAGTCAGGGAGTTGTACATAAGATACGGAAAAAATACTGTAGTAAAGTTCCTGCATCTTTTGAAGGCCGTCCAAAATTATTATCTTGTCAGGAGAAGAGAAGATTGACGAAATACGTTACTTCAGAAATTGCAACGACGGCATCAATGGCTGCAAAGTTATTAGAAAGCGATGTTGGAAAGAAAATTAGTAAGTGGACGGCTCGAAGGGCATTAAAAGAAGCCAATTTTACAGCAATTGAGAAGAAAAAAAACCTGCTCTATCAAAAAAGAATGTCAGGGCCCGTCCGAGTTTTGCAAGAAAATATTTAAGCTGGAATATAGAGCAATGGAAAAAAGTAATTTTTTCCGACGAATCTAAAATCAATCGAATTTCATGGGATGGACGTTCTTGGTGTTGGAAGAAGCAAGGCGAACCTCTTTTACCGCGTCATGTGAAACAAACAATAAAATTTGGTGGTGGTTCGCTTATGGTGTGGGGGTGCATTACGGCGTACGGTGTAGGTTCACTACATCGAATAGAAGGTATGGTGAACCAGTATACGTATAAGGATATTTTAGAAAAAAATTTACTGGAAACAATTGAAAATATGCCGGTACCAGAGTGTGATGTCGTATTCCAACATGATAACGCTTCTGGGCATTGTGCGAAGAGTGTAAAGAATTGGCTGAAAACTCAACCATTTCAAACCATGGAATGGCCTGCTCAAAGTCCAGACATAAACCCGATTGAAAATGTCTGGGCATACTTAAAAATAAAGTTACAGAATAAGTATAGTGCTTCCCCAACAACGATAACTGATTTATGGCAAAGAGTGCAGGAACAATGGTATTCCATTACACCAGAATATTGCGAAAATGTAGTATTAAGTATGCCTAAACGTATTCAAGCAATTATCAAGGTTAAAGGTTCATGGAGAAAATATTAAGCGTACGAAAATCTGAAATGTTTACTCAAAATTAGTTGCGGTGCAAAACCGACTACACGAAAAAAAATTGTATGAAGCGAAATAATAATAATATCACAAATGTTAAGTTTGTTTTGAAAAGCCAAAAGATTGCAGATAATGTGGGGTGTAAATAAATACGTTAGCATTAGGATACGAGCGTCTAGGTTTAAGTACTTTATAGCCTGATCATTTTAGGACACAGATGGTTCGCAGGCGAGCGGCGATGGCCTGCAGAACCGTGTCCCAAACCGTGGCGGAAAAACCGTTGCGTTTATGACTCAGGTATATCGCGGGAGAGAAGGAAAAGAACGATGGGCACCGAGACCCTTGATGAAGGGAAAACGCAGAGAGTGGTTCCGAAAGCCAAAGCGAGCAGATCGAGTAGTACAGTGTAGAGCAGCGTAGCACAGTGTAGAACAGCGTGGTACAGTGTAGAACAGCGTGGTACAGAGTAGAACAGCGTGGCACCGAGTAGGCTTGTTTGATATAGTTGATATAGTTTAGTTTAGCTTAGTTTAGTTTAGTACCTTTAGTTCTTAATAAACTATAGTTTTCTTTGTTCATCTTACATACGAACTTGATTTCCACCTAAAACTCCCAATCCCACAATAATACTAAGTATTTTGTTTCTTTTGTATTCTACATGCAACTATTGAATAAAAAATTATTTTCGTTAAAATGTCGTATGTGTGTTCAGTTTTGCTCCTTACTGTATATATATTATATGATATATATGTATATGTATATACATATATATATTATACATGTATGTATACAAATAGAGGGTATCCCTGGTTTAAAGAGTCAAACTTTCTCAATATAAAAAAACAACAATCAAAAACAAACAATAAATGTTATAAAAACATAGGTTGTTTAACAGTTTTCTTTGAATTTTGTTTGATTTTTGTTTGTAACTTTGTAATAAAACGTTAAACGGACTATGTCTATATAACATTTCAACTTTCACGTTTAGGCCCATCTAATATACTGACGAAGTTTGGCTCTTTAAACCTAGGACACTCTGTGTACGTATGTATTGTATGTATGTGTATGTGATACAGTTGCTCTAATTTAATCTATAAGTGAGTGCGTCTCAGGAAATATGTAAAATTGAAGAAATTGAACATACAGAGATGATATACATTTATTTAAGTAGAGTCTTTAAACAAAGCGTAATAGAAATAGGTGTACGAACTTTAGAAGCGTATTCAATTTATCCCCAGAACGAAGGGAGGTAATGCGAGCCATTTAAATATACAGACTGTGAAAGAAACCACACTTCATAGATTCTTGTGAAACAAAATTTTCAAGGCTAAAGACGTTGCCTCCCTTCAGTGCTTGCGATTTCTAAAATACGATCCTAAAATTCATGCATTTATTTTTTTACATCCTGCATATTAATGCACTTCACTGAATTAACAGATTTCATAAAAACTAATAAAACGATTTTTATAAAGACGGAATAAATAAATATCGTTACGTTGCATCATTTCCATTACCGACTGCTTACATCTCAATTTATTTGTAGAAATATCGACAGTCCCACAGTATTATTTATTATTCAGATTAGGCTAACGAATAATAGTTAGACTTAATACTACCGTACCACCGTCTGTGTTTATTAAAATTAAAAGTAGCAACTAATAGACAAATTAACCACAGATCGTATTAAAAATTACTCGTACACAAAAAATTTACAAATTCAAAGTTCTCAAAGAAGCAGCTTCAAACGAAAACGCTTTGTTCTGTAATTTTGATTTATCTTTAATATACAGTTGCTCTACTTTAATCTATAAGTGAGTGCGTCTCAGGAAATATGTAAAATTGAAGAAATTGAACATACAGAGATGATATACATTTATTTAAGTAAAGTCTTTAAACAAAGCGTAATAGAAATAGGTGTACGAACTTTAGAAGTTAAGTTTGTTTTGAAAAGCCAAAAGATTGCAGATAATACTAAGTATTTTGTTTCTTTTGTATTCTACATGCAACTATTGAATAAAAAATTATTTTCGTTAAAATGTCGTATGTGTGTTCAGTTTTGTTCCTTACTGTATACGAAAAGATTGGTTTCGCGGAAAAAAATGTTCGTGCCGCACACTTTTCCGTCTCAGCAATAGTTTTTGTAGTAGATATCGATTGTGCACATTTACCCCCGACACTCCGTGTACGCGGAAAAAAAACAAACAAATAAACAAACAAACTCGTATCTCTTGCGGACGCAACTACAATATAAAAAGAATCCTATCATGGGAATATCATGTGAATTTCTATCTCGGTTTGCGCTCGTTTCTTTGCGGGCATTCGACGCAGCGTCCGCCGTTTATTGGCAGATACGAAATGAAATAAATGAAATATTGAACACGATTGTAAAAGTGATTTTCCTTTTGAACGTCGATATCTAAACTGTGATCGAAATGTATCAGCAATTGGCAGGATCCGTTATTAGATTATTGACAATGTTTATCGACCGATGTCCGTTGCATTGAATACCTCGTATCCGGGGAGTTTGCAGATAAAAGTCGGAATGCACTTTACGATGTACATATGTGCCCATAATTATGAAAGTGGTCTGTCATAAAAAAAAAAAAATTACATTGAATAAATTTAGTTTAAAATCATGTCGTGTGAAATAAGTGATAAATTAATTTTTTTTTAATTTTGACTTATACCACTTTCATAATTATGGGCACATATGTACAATAACGTCTTTCCCATTGTTTCTGTTCGGTTAACAGATTTTGTTTGTGTTATTTTATATTTTTGTTCTTAGAAGCTGTATAGTTCTACCGCGAGACAATTACGAGCAAATAAGTAATTTCAAACGGTTATTTAAATCTTGATAGATTTTTCATTTCTATCGGTACAGACACGATTTATCCAGTTTTTAACTCAGTTTTCGTTATCACGGGAAATTGAAGTCTCGATAATTATTTAAGATCAGTAGCTTCGGATATTGATCGCGTTTCCAAGATAATTTGTCATTTCCCCCCGCAGACATTGGATCGATTAGGAACGCTGCTGAGACCAGTTCATCAACCAGTTTTCCTCCCTAGCTCCACAGAACTTTTTCTCTAAACTTCAATATTCCGTGGTTCCTAACTACTTTGGAACCCTTCTACAGCCCCAAGCAGCTCTTTGATTTATCTTTTACATTAGGAAGTTTCAAAGCAAAACTTCATACGGACCTTCAAAACCCCTTCCCTACCCCAACGGCTCCAAGTCTACACAATGTTGTTTCAAACGTTTATTCGATTTTGAAATGTTAATTGAGCAAATTCAAACCGTTCTCGGAGTCGATTTTAATGGTTGTTCAAGCAATCGTACAAAATCGATACAAAGAAAATGAATTACTAACGCAACGTCACAAATGTGTTTAAAAGAAGTCCAATTTTAATTGTTACTATTTTTTTTTTTTTTTTTTGAAATATTATTTCTTCTTCTGAAACACACATATTCAAATGAAAGTGTTTGTTCTGTTTAGTACACGGCAAAATTTTAATCTCATAATCGCCTACAGAAATGGTACAGTTGGTACAATGCAAAATATAACGAATTCCAATGATAATATTACGATATACATAATATAAAAGTTGAAACGTCTTGAGTTGTGACAATTTAAATGTAACAAGTTAATTTTCCAGACGTAACGACAGATTTCACAGACCATTAATTTTCAAACTTACCGGCAAAGAATACGATCATGACAATCATTAAAGTGATCTCGCAGAACTGCATAAATATCCTGAAAAGGAGGAATCTTTTGTCTGTTTCTTCCAACGGCGCCGGTGGAACCGAATTTATTCAAACACTCGAGACCGAAGAACTAGTTCTTGACATGGTATCAAAAGATCCGGAAACATGTACAAAAATTACTGTAGCCCATGTAAATATGTACATACGTAGCTGCGTTCTCGCTTCGAAGATCTCGGGGTGTGACACGAGAAAAACTTTTTTAGCTGCAATTCTTGTTGTAAATTACTGTTGCGAACACTGCGTCACGTTAAATTTCAAAAAATAATCCGTCGCTATCACAATTATCGTCAACGAGTATTATTTAATCCTGATTATAAAGTTAAACACAAACTTTTTAATACCAGTTCAATTATTTTTACGCCGTATATACATATAATTAAAATCACGAAAATTTTTTGAAAAGTATAAGAGGCAATCCATTAAAAACGCGTGACTAAGGTATTCTGCATGAATAATGGAACGCCAACTCATTTCAAATGCACCGCTGGATGCTACTTCAGCAAAAATTATCGTAGCTGTTGGATTGTTAAAGGAAGATAAATAACACGGCTTGTATATGAACTTGTCGTGATGTTCTCCCTCTCAAAAGCATATGAAATGGATTTCTTTGTATATAACAGTATATGTGTATCCTTTCGTAACCATTAATGTTAGAATCGATATAATTAGAATGCGAATTTTATGAATTTGTAATAAAATTGTAATTGCAAAGCAGTGTAATCGGAATTTTTGAAAATAGCGTCATATTCTTGCCAGCTAATTGAGGGTATTTAAATAAAATCTCCGCTTCAGCAGTCAAGGTAGACAATTTTCATTTTCCATAAAAATCTGCAGTCTCCTGCTATGGAGTAGTTGACAGAAATTCTGTGAATGTTACAATGAGGCCGAGAACTACGGAGATCTCTTCTGTCTAAATTGATGGAGAGTATGAATTTTATGAATTTGTAATAAAATTGTAATTGCAAAGCAGTGTAATCAGAATTTTTGAAAATAGCGCCATATTCTTGCCAGCTAATTGAGAGTATTTAAATAAAATCTCTGCTTCAGCAGTCGAGGTAGACAATTTTCATTTTCCATAAAAATCTGCAGTCTCCTGCTATGGAGTAGTTGACAGAAATTCTGTGATTGTTACAATCAGGCCGAGAACTACGGAGATCTCCTCTGTCTAAATTGATAGAGTATGAATTTTATAAATTTGTAATAAAATTGTAATTGCAAAGCAGTGTAATCAGAATTTTTGAAAATAGCGTCATATTCTTGCCAGCTCGTTGAGAGTATTTAAATAAAATCTCTGCTTCAGCAGTCAAGGTAGACAATTTTCATTTTCCATAAAAATCTGCAGTCTCCTGCTATGGAGTAGTTGACAGAAATTCTGTGATCGTTACAATCAGGCCTATAACTACGGAGATCTCTTCTGTCTAAATTAATGGAGAGTGCATTTCTGCTTCAACTAGGTCCTTAGAATACTTTTCCCAAAGAGGCTATTGCAAGAAACCCCTGTCGCACTATCGGAAGAAAAAGGTCAAGAATTTGGAGGCATTACGACCTTCTCTCTTTTCTCTTGGATCTTTTCCACTGTGAAACGTATGAGAGAAGTTAACTCACGGAAAAGGATAACATTGAGATTCCCTAATGTCCTCCCAAACGAGCACCGAGTATTGAACCAACTGAGTCAGCTCAGTTCGCCCTTCGGAAACGCGAAAGGCGAAAGACCATATAACTGTAAGAGCGCATGCTGTGTCTAATGCAGTGCTATGGTTTTTCTTGCGAGAAAAGAACGTTCGAGTGATGATTTCAAATAGGGTTCTAACATATACAGGTTGTTTGGTAACTGGTGGTACAAAAAGGGAAAAGGGGGTGATTCTACATGAAAGAATAAGTCGAAAATATAGAATAAACATTTTTCGTTTGAGGCTTTGTTCTCGAGAAAATCGACTTTGAAGATCTGTCAGGTTTGTGTGCTTTAGTACAGGGTGCGGCGCAAATTAGTCCCCACGATTTTTCTGCCCCTTCGGATGGTCGGACAGAAAAATGTTATTTACAACAAAAAATCAAGGTTGCTGTCATATCTTTTAATGGAACTGGGTATTTTTAACTTCATAATATTGTAGGCGACGTCGAAACGAATTCAACGACCTCCTATACAATGACTTTCAGATGACCTTGAAAGATAATAATGAATCAATTGCCACAATATTTGAAATATTTCGACGGTACGTAATAGCAACGCCTCGCATTTAGAAGTAAACAAATGAACGTAAACATTGCTTCAGAACTTAACTCACAAAAAACCAAATTTGTACGGAGCCACATTGTTAAAAAAAAATGTTAAACGTCTACATGTAATTAATTAATAATTAAATTAAATTAACGCAAAGTTCTGTACTTTGTAACAAAGTCTTATGTGTAGCTTCCATAAGAGAACTTCTTTTTACATTTCTGAACGTTTTGTCATTTGTTCATTTGTTTGTACCGTCGAAATATTTCAAATATTCTGGCAATTGATTCATGGCGATGTTATCTTTCAAGGTCATCTGAAAGTCATTGTATAGCAGGTCGTTGAATTCGTTTCGACGTCGCCTACAATATTATGAAGTTAAAAATACCCAGTTCCATTAAAAGATATAACAGCGACCTTGATTTTTTGTTGAAAATCGATTATTTTTTAAATTTAAAATATTGCAATTTCTTGTCGGTTAAATGCTGATTAACTTTGGTAAGAAACATTTTTCTGTCCGACCATCCAAAGGGGCGGAAAAATCGTGGGGACTAATTTGCGCCGCACCCTGTATATGCAGGAAGTAGATTTGGTTGGTCATGATCAGACGCGTCAGACAATTCAGTCGAGACTATCACTCGTTTTACCGAATACCAATTCGCCTATGAATGAAAAGCTAAACGTTCGATGACGTGTAACACGATTTCAAAATTTTATTGTCAAAAGAGGAAAATATAATTATCTGAGAATATTGAAAATGTGTTGTAATAGGATTTCTTCCAAATTTGGTAGCCGATTTGTTGACCTTTGAACCTTCCAGTAGTAATGTAGAATCGACATTGAATCGTTTAATGATTTAATCAATTATTGAATCATGTTTGCCATCGTTCACTATGCTATAAATATTAAAATTATTCTACCTGGTCGATGACAAACGTTAACATCGTTATCTAACATTCACGGTGGAAAGATTATCGTGCACTTGGCAGAATAATGAGAGTATTATATATATAGTAGATAGTGGGGATAATTCCGCAACGTTTATGGTCCAGAACTTGGCGACATATATAGAGAAATCACCGTATATGTAAAAGAAGCTTGTTACATTATACAGGGTGTTTGGTAACTGGTGGTAGAAAAAGGGAAAAGGGGGTGATTCTACATGAAAGAATAAGTTGAAAATATAGAATAAACATTTTTCGTTTGAGGCTTTGTTTTCGAGAAAATCGACTTTGAATATCTGTCAGGTTTGTGTGCTTTAGTATATGCTTGAAGTAGATTTGGTTGGTCATGATCAGACGCGTCAGACAATTCAGTCGAGACTATCACTCGTTTTACCGAATACCAATTCGCCTATGAATGAAAAGCTAAACGTTCGATGACGTGTAACACGACTTAAAAATTTTATTGTCAAAAGAGGAAAATATAATTGGAAAATATAATTATCTGAGAATATTGAAAATGTGTTGTAATAGGATTTCTTCCCAATTTGGTAGCCGATTTGTCGACCTTTGAACCTTCCAGTAGTAATGTAGAATCGACATTGAATCGTTTAATGATTTAATCAATTATTGAATCATGTTTGCCATCGTTCACTATGCTATAAATATTAAAATTATTCTACCTGGTCGATGACAAACGTTCACATCGTTATCTAACATTCACGGTGGAAAGATTATCGTGCACTTGGCAGAATATTGAGAGTATTATATATATAGTAGATAGTGGGGATAATTCCGCAACGTTTATAGTCCAGAACTTGGCGACATATATAGAGAAATCACCGTATATGTAAAAGAAGCTTGTTACATTATACAGGGTGTTTGGTAACTGGTGGTACAAAAAGGGAAAAGGGGGTGATTCCACATGAAAGAATAAGTCGAAAATATAGAATAAACATTTTTCGTTTGAGGCTTTGTTTTCGAGAAAATCGACTTTGAAAATCTGTCAGGTTTGATTTGTGTGATTTAGTATATGCAGCAAGTAGATTTGGTTGGTCATGATCAGACAGTTGCGTCAGACAATTCCTATCGAATAGCATGCGTATTCGCTGCATTTCAAACTCGATTTTCTCGATAACGAAACTTCGGATGAACAAATTTTATTCTATATTTTCGACTTATTCTTTCATGTAGAATCACCCCCTTTTCGCTTTTACCACCAGTTACCAAACACCCTGTACATTACTAGTATAGACTCTGTAGATTCACGATAAGGTAGAGTAACCACGTTACCGACAAAAATAGGCGAAAAATGGTTTTACGCGCCTCAACCTTTCGTCCTTATATGAGAATATTTTTCGCTGGGAAAGGGCTCGTTCGAAAGAGGAAGGTTCAGTCTAGCTTGCGATGGTCATCAGCTGACGGTATTATGTAAATATTTGGTAATATAAACGTCGGAAGTAGGCAAAAAATTGACGATGTGCATGCCGCAGAATCGCGATTATCGAACATTGTGAAAACTGCATATCGTATACATGTTTTATTCATAGATGATCACGTTTTTATTTACAGGTATCAGGCATCGGTCAATCACCGTGCGGCGCAGTGAAAGAAGAAAAGGGTGTGCAGCGTTTGGAGGCAATGCTGTACATCCTCGATGAGATAAACGCGGACAATGGTTTATTACCTAACACCACCTTGGGTGCTCTTATTCTTGACTCCTGTAGCAGCGATACTTATGCCCTTGACCAAAGTATGGAATTTGTACGATCCTACATGAACCAAGTAAGTGAGTGTTTAAACGGTAGAATTTATTTTTTCGAGATGGTTTCTGTCTTATATTAAAAAGTGTACTTGTATACTGTTTCGATTTTGGCTGAGTATGCCGCCTATAAATTAAAACAATGAAATTGTAAAGCTATATGAAAAAGTGAAACAGTGTCAAAAATATTTTAAAATTGGAGGCAACGTGATTAAAAAAAAAGAGGTAATTTTCCATTGTAGTTTTATTTAAAAATGTGCGTTATTTAAAAAAGAACAAAACCGACCTCGTACATTCAAAAGTAATTTAAAATAAAGTAATTACTGCTGCTTGCAAGCTTCACGAAACATTTCAGCAAAAAATAAACTCCTCTTGTTCCCAACACCAAAACAACTAACGGTAACTAATTCCTGTAGGATTAACCGTGGCTGTCCTGAGAAGTATAAACCGGACTTATAAGTTTATCCACTTTTCCAAGCTAGTACCCCGGAGTATTGTTTGGGGCTTTGTATTTTATTCAATCTGGCACGATCCAAGATCTTAATTCGTAAACCGATACATCGCAACACGTGTTTCTTCTTTAGACATTTCACTAGAAACAAAAGTTCGATAATGATCCTTCCTTTTCGGTTTCTATTACGAATCGGACAGCAGTCTAAACAAATAAATATATAAAACTTTATCTTCAATATCTTCTTTTCATTCGACAACCGATTAACAATTGCTTAAATATAAATAGTTTTTATGTGAACCCAACCCGATAACTAATAATAAAAACACCTCGACAATTGTATCGTTTCAGACGTGGTGCAGTCAATTTTAAAAGCCGGCAAATACTATCAGGAAATGCGGCGAACAAATAGGAAACAGAATTAATTTCTTTCCGCCATGTGTTGACCTAATCGATATAATCCTATACGGTTCAATTATCTGTAATTTCGTTTCACTTTTCCCAGACCACCGCACCCCGTGCGGGCAACTTTCCTGAGCTCAATAGCTGGAAAATAATGAAAAAGTGTTATTTCACTCGACCGGAACACATTTATTGACAATCTTGACGGATTTAAAATTCATATTTTGCTCTTTAAACCTACCGACACTTCTTGTATACCTGTTCCCGCCGTATGTGGTCAAAATAATCGGTCCTTAAAAAAAAGTTATTGTTAATACATTAAACGTAAATAATAGTCAATTCCTTGCTGAATGAATTAATAGATGAACAACTTTCATAAAATGACGATACAAATTTATTTTCGTATAATTTCAATTATACCAAAAATACTGAATAATAAATTATATAAATTCTTTTATCTATGGGGAAACTGGTTTATTTATAATATTTGTACCATACTTACTTGTTATATGATTTGTTTCTTTAGCTCTTTCGTTACTTTTACATTGTTCTAATTGGAATTCCTTTTTTTTGTTATTTTAGGTTATTTGTAGGTCACGATGCCATATCGAACTCTTTTTCATATCTGCCTCGACATCGCATTATCAAAAGCAGACATTAATAAGAGACATGTTTTATCGTCGCCAGATGTACATCCCAAGCAGTAAAAACCATTTTTAGTTAGTAACTATATTTATTTGGTAAACTTTTAGTTAACAATACGTTCGCTGTACTCAATCCAACAACGAGGATACTTGTTGTTCAGTGTGGCTTGATAATAGGTAAGCGGGAGCAGCGTTCTGCTAAAACCACACTTGTCCCGGTGCTAGGTTGACGGCTTGCAGAAGCAACCGCAATTTGTCCCGAATAAAATCTTCGTATCTCTGTCCAGTAAAGGCATGTACCATAGAAAGAAGATTCGAATGGTATTGTATCCATTAATAAGTCCACGTCAGACGTTAAAAGACCGGCGTTCTATTTGTGTGGAAACGAACGCGAACGATTAGACCGCTAATAGCTATGGTTTCGAGTCACTCTCTTATTTTCCAACACTCTCACAATTTTTCTTGGATGGATCAGTGCTGGATGAAATAGAATTTGAAATATAAAATGTAAAAATATTTTCAGAGAAATGATTTTCTACATTCTGTGTGACGTTGGTCACTTTTAAAATACTCAATTTCTCTTTTAATCGCCTGAAAAGGTCGAAAATAATAGAAATATAACAAATTAATTTGCATTCCAGTTAACATTTTCTCAAAACAATGATATACTCAAAAGTTTTTCTAATATAACGTACAAAATTAATTTTATAATTAAATTTTCGTTTATTAACATGTTTCTACAAGAGATTATTAATAAAGTTTATGCACGGAATTGATTGACGAGCGATAATTACCTGCTTTGTAGGTAGACGCTGTACCGATCTCAGTGGTTTAAACAGTGGAGTAATTTCTCTCTCGTATTAATATATATAATTTTACGTTTTACAATGTACATTACAATGTGTCTTCGAAAAACAAAACGTTCCGGCATGCATGAAGTTCGTAATTTTTCTTCTGTTTATTTTGCAGGATATATCAGAGTATAAATGTGAAAACGACAAGCCACCCACGTACGCGCCCCATAAACCCGTGACCGGTGTTATCGGAGCTTCCTTCAGCGTTGTTTCTATTATGGTGGCCAATATTTTACGATTATTCAAGGTTGGTAATTTAGATTCATTAACACGTTCACTGCCATGTCACCCATATATGGGTGACGGAATTATTTGTCCAAGTTTTAAAATGAATTTTTACGCTAATATATTAATTTTATCAAATTTTATTAGGATCTGTAAAATGCCCGGAAAGTTGGAGAACTACTCAATATCATACATATAATTTTTTCCAATTTTTATTTCATTAACACTAGAACTACCGCACGAGTCAAAATGACTTGCTCCTAATATTTTCTTTTAGAAATATTGAATTTATAAATATGTTTCCATGAGAAAATTTTTCAATAAACTTCTCTATCGAAGTAGATATTTAAACAGAACTGGTACGAAATCTAAACAAATGCAATTTTGTTGTTATTATAAGGCAATATATGCCAGTTGCATTTAGTGCATGGTTGTTCTAGTGTTAAATAACTTGCATTGATTTGATGGAATTTTTTAGGGGTCTAGCTTGGCAGTCAAAGTGTTAAAGACAAGAACTATGACTTTGTTAAGTGCGTATCGATAACACAGTGATAATAAACCAAATCGAAAAATTCAAGAAAATCAAAATGCAATATGCCAGTTGCATTTAGTGCATGGTTGTTCTAGTGTTAAATAACTTGCATTGATTTGATGGAATTTTTGAGGGGTCTAGCTTGGCAGTCAAAGTGTTAAAAACAAGAACTACGACTATATTAAGTGCGTATCGATAACACAGTGATGATAAACCAAATGGAAAAATTTGGCAATAGACGGTGGAAGGATAGATTTAGTTCCGGTGTGATGCATTTGCATTTCGAGCCGACGCGACGCAACGCGACGCGACAGTTTGTCAAATTGGCATTGATTAAATTACGTCCGCATTCTCGATGCATTCGGGAGAGAGAAGGAAGTAACAAGTTTCGTGCAGGGAACATTGTCCAAATCGACGCGCGCGTCGATTTTAGTGCGCTTTTAACCACATATACGCAACGCAAATACGCGTGATGCGTACGTTTACATTGGCACGCCTAAACGTTAAGGGATGAATAAAACAGTATTCGACGTTAGAGTTCCGAAATCTATGTCATGAAATATTGCAGAAACCGACAAGCATAGCAAATATTTCAAAATACAGTTTGTGTAGAATACAGTAAGGAGCAAAACTGAACACACGTACGACATTTTAACGAAAATAATTTTTTATTCAATAGTTGCATGTAGAATACAAAAGAAACAAAATACTTAGTATTATCTGCAATCTTTTGGCTTTTCAAAACAAACTTAACTTCTAAAGTTCGTACACCTATTTCTATTACGCTTTGTTTAAAGACTCTACTTAAATAAATGTATATCATCTCTGTATGTTCAATTTCTTCAATTTTACATATTTCCTGAGACGCACTCACTTATAGATTAAAGTAGAGCAACTGTATATTAAAGATAAATCAAAATTACAGAATGAAGCGTTTTCGTTTGAAGCTGCTTCTTCGAGAACTTTGAATTTGTAAATTTTTTGCGTACGAGTAATTTTTAATACGATCTGTGGTTAATTTGTCTATTAGTTGCTACTTTTAATTTTAATAAACACAGACGGTGGTACGGTAGTATTAAATCTTACTATTATTCGTTAGCCTAATCTGAATAATAAATAATACTGTGGGACTGTCGATATTTCTACAAACAAATAGAGATGTAAGCAGTCGGTAATGGAAATGATGCAACGTAACGATACTTATTTATTCCGTCTTTATAAAAATCGTTTTATTAGTTTTTATGAAATCTGTTAATTCAGTGAAGTGCATTAATATGCAGGATGTAAAAAAATAAATGCATGAATTTTAGGATCGTATTTTAGAAATCGCAAGCACTGAAGGAAGGCAACGTCTTTAGCCTTGAAAATTTTGTTTCACAAGAATCTATGAAGTGTGGTTTCTTTCACAGTCTGTATATTTAAATGGCTCGCATTACCTCCCTTCGTTCTGGGGATAAATTGAATACGCTTCTAAAGTTCGTACACCTATTTCTATTACGCTTTGTTTAAAGACTCTACTTAAATAAATGTATATCATCTCTGTATGTTCAATTTCTTCAATTTTACATATTTCCTGAGACGCACTCACTTATAGATTAAAGTAGAGCAACTGTATCACATACACATACATACAATACATACGTACACAGAGTGTCCTACGTTTAAAGCGCCAAACTTCGTCAGTATATTAGATGGGCCTAAACGTGAAAGTTGAAATGTTATATAGACATAGTCCGTTTAACGTTTTATTACAAAGTTACAAACAAAAATCAAACAAAATTCAAAGAAAACTGTTAAACAACCTATGTTTTTATAACATTTATTTCTTATTCAGACCAATAGAATATATTGAGAAAGTTTGACTCTTTAAACCAGGGATACCCTCTATTTGTATACATACATGTATAATATGTATATGTATATACATATACATATATTTCATATAATATATATACAGTAAGGAGCAAAACTGAACACACATACGACATTTTAAGGAAAATAATTTTTTATTCAATAGTTGCATGTAGAATACAAAAGAAACAAAATACTTAGTATTATCTGCAATCTTTTGGATTTTCAAAACAAACTTAACATTTGTGATATTATTATTATTTCGCTTCATACAATTTTTTTTCGTGTAGTCGGTTTTGCACCGCAACTAATTTTGAGTAAACATTTCAGATTTTCGTACGCTTAATATTTTGTCCATGAACCTTTAACCTTGATAATTGCTTGAATACGTTTAGGCATACTTAATACTACATTTTCGCAATATTCTGGTGTAATGGAATACCACTGTTCCTGCACTCTTTGCCACAAATCAGTTATCGTTGTTGGGGGAGCACTATAGTTATTCTGTAACTTAATTTTTAAGTATGCTCAGACATTTTCGATCGGGTTTATGGCTGGACTTTGAGCAGGTCATTCCATGGTTTGAAATGGTTGAGTTTGCAGCCAATTCTTTACGCTCTTCGCACAATGGCCAGAAGCGTATCATGTTGGAATACGACATCACACTCTGGTACCGGCATATTTTCAATTGTTTCCAGTAAATTTTTTTCTAAAATATCCTTATACGTATACTGGTTCACCATACCTTCTATTCGATGTAGTGAACCTACACCGTATGGCGTAATGCACCCCCACGCCATAAGTGAACCACCACCAAATTTTATTGTTTGCTTCACATGACGCGGTAAAAGGGGTTCGCCTTGCTTCTTCCAACACCAAGAACGTCCATCCCATGAAATTCGATTGATTTTAGATTCGTTGGAAAAAATTACTTTTTTCCATTGCTCTATATGCCAGCTTAAATATTTTCTTGCAAAACTCAGACGGGCCCTGACATTCTTTTTTGATAGAACAGGTTTTTTTTTCTTCTCAATTGCTGTAAAATTGGCTTCTTTTAATGCCCTTCGAGCCGTCCACTTACTAATTTTCTTTCCAACATCGCTTTCTAATAACTTTGCAGCCATTGATGTCGTTGCAATTTCTGAAGTAATGTATTTCGTCAATCTTCTCTTCTCCTGACAAGATAATAATTTTGGACGACCTCCAAAAGATGCAGGGACTTTACTACAGTATTTTTTCCGTATCTTATGTACAACTCTCTGACTGACGACAAAATTTCTAGCAATTACTCGCGTTGATAAACCCGATTTTAATCGGAAAATGATATTATTCTTCACATCTTTAGATAATGGCTTCATGATGTTATATTGATGCCTGTTAACGCATGAACAACGATAAACTAATAACTACTGCACTCCTGGTCGTGGCATTGACCGTGATGGACTACCAACTTGTTTACAAAATCTGTGTTTACAGTTCCTAATCCCGAGAATCTTGGTGCGGTGCAAAACCGACTACACGGAAAAAAATTGTATGAAGCGAAATAATAATAATAATATCACAAATGTTAAATTTGTTTTGAAAAGCCAGAAGATTGTAGATAATACCGAGTATTTTGTTTCTTTTGTATTCTACATGCAAATATTGAATAAAAAATTATTTTTGTTAAAATGTATGTGTGTTCAGTTTTGCTCCTTACTGTATACCCTGGTATACGAATTATTCCATAATTTAAAAAAAAAACCAATGTTTCCTTTGACCACAGATACCACAAATAAGCTACGCATCAACGAGCACAGAACTGTCGGACAAAAGTCGGTTCGAGTATTTCAGTAGAGTGGTGCCGCCAGATAATTTTCAGGCGCAGGCTATGGTGGAAATAATCGATCAACTCGGATGGAAATATGTTTCTACGGTTGCAGTCGAAGGTGATTACGGGGAGAAGGTAATTAAATTTAAGTACATTTCGGAGTCGATGAAAAATACACTTAAACGAACACCAGAGTATCGTGTGATATCATTCGTATCATGAACGTAAAAAAGGTTATTTGATCAGAATTTATTGCAACGTAAAATCAATGAAAGTTGACTCAGGTATAGGTGTGTGCACCTTATTGTTAGTTACTTTTGGCGAAGAAAATTTCGAATTTGCACAGAGTCCAAATTTTTCAGGGAATTGCCAGTTTTATCTCGTTGTCAGTGGAATACGGCATCTGCGTGGCAGTCAGCGAGAAGATATTAAGAAACTCGAAAAGCGAAGACTTTGACAAGATAATCGATCGTCTTAGTTCCAAACACAATGCCAGAGGTGTCATTCTGTTCGTTGATGAGGATAACATAAGGTAAAGAAATATTTGGCTCCCCCTTGGTCCTAAAACAAATAATAATTAATTTTCATTTTATATTTTCATTTTAGTTGTATTAAATAGAACAATGTTGACACGTTTTTCTTACAGAAAACTCCTTCAAGCAACTGTCAGAGCCAACCGCACAGGCCATTTTATGTGGGTGGGAAGCGATTCATGGGGTGCAAAAGTATATCCGGTGAGGCATCAAGAGTTCGCGGCAGAGGGTGCAATTACAATTTTACCTTATCGAACGTCCCTTAAAGGTGTGTAAAATAACAATTATCTTTTTACTAGCTACGTGCAGAAAAAAATAGTTTTACATTTTAAATGAGATTGCACGAAGAAACTATTATTATTACATTAACTTAATTATATTATTGTACCTAATTATATTACATTAACACTAGAATTACCGAACCAGTCAAAATGACTGGTTCCTAATTTTTTCTTTCACAATTACTGAAATTATAAAAATGTTTTCATCAGAATTTTTTGAATGAACTTTCTCATTAAAGCACATGTTAGAATAAAGATGGTATTAGGTTTGAATAAATGTAGTCTTGTCATCATCACAAAGCAATATTCATCAGTTGTATTTATTACTCGGTAGATCTAGTGTTAAGTTGTCACAAAAATTCGTTTCGTTTCCGATTAATGCACGCGATGCAAATTCAATCCAGTTTTCAAAGAATGCAAATTGCGTGTTTATTTTCCATAAATATTCTCGTTACGCCGACAACTTTCACGTAAACTCTCGACTTCAGATTTCGACAATTATTATTTAAACCTTCGCCCGAGAGTGGATAACGAGTGCGACGGTCAGACAGAAAGTAACATACCGCATAAACAATTACCCGGAAAAATGGTGAATTGTCGGAACGTTTGGTTTCGTGAATTTTGGTCCCAGCATCACAAATGCAGTTTCAGTGCCAACTTATCAGAAGGAATAACTCGTTGTACCGGTATCGAGGAACTAACTAATTACGAACAGGAAGGTTTGGTGCCGTTTGTAGGCAAGTATCACACTTTTTCTTGTACAATTGTAGTAAAACTTGTAGATTTCAATAAGATATAATAATATACGTACACATTTAATTTTGCTCAGTTGATGCGGTTTACGCGATGGCACACGGCGTACACAATTTAATTGAGGAAGAGTGCGTGAACGGTTTCGGTACGATACATTATTTATGCGAAAAACTTCGCCCAGCTCCGGACGGACACCACCTGCTTCAACATATTCGAAACGTTAGCTTTATCGGTAAGTGCTCACACATGTTATTAATCCAACTATTATTTATCGATTCTTCGTTTCTTACTTTGCGTCAAGTAGTTGTAGTCAACTAGTATTTTTGTATCTATGCAATCACTGTTTACTTTTATACACAAAAATATGATATGTGATGTATAGATTCGATAAACCTGTCACTTAGGTCGCCAAGGCACAGAAATTAAGTTTAAAGCAGATGGTGACGCGTATGGATTTTATAACATATATCAGTACCAAAGAAACGAAGACGGCACTTTCGATTATGTTCTGATCGGCACGTGGAAAGAAGTGTAAGTATGTTTCAATGAAACTACGAAAGTGCATGAAAATACGTTATGATTGAGAAGAGCTATGTATACATATGTATATATACGTATATATACAAGCAAGTATACATATGTATACATATGTATACATACAATGATGTCATGCACGCTATAAGTGACATTTCTGTTTCGAAGTTTTCACATATACAGGGTGAGTCAGCTAACGTTTGCACCTCAAATATCTTTGTTGTTTCTAAAGATACGTAAAATATGGTAAGGACAAACTTGAATGGTATATTGGGGCTGACACGATGCTATAAAAAAGTTTTGTTTTCATGTCATTTTTTTAGAAATATCAAGGTCACCTTGACTTTTTTAAATGGAACTACCCTTTTTTAAACACCTACAATGATAGTCCCTTTCATTAGGAATTCAGTGACTATAATTAGTCCAAGGTCATTCAAGGTCAAGGACAGAAAAAACGTATAAAACTAAAATATGGAAGCAAAATACCTGTATTTTATAAATGTTCGAAATGATGGCTGTCTACGTCGATACATTGATGTAAACTAGCTCTGAAGGAATATTGAACTCTGATAAGTACATCCGAGGTGATATTCGTACATGCTGTGATGATACGCTGACGCATATCTTCAACTGTTGTTGGAGCATCCGTGTACACGGTCTCTTTTAGCAGACCCCATAAAAAGAAATCCAGTGGATTTAAATCAGGCGAACGTGCTGGCCATGAAACTGTTCCGCCTCGTCCAATCCATCGGTTTGGATATCGAGAATCCAACGTTTCTCTTGCTACTCGTGCATAATGAGCAGGACAACCGTCATGTTGGTACCACATATCGTAGCGATTTTGTAAAGGGACATCTTCTAACAAAATTGGCAGATCTTCTTGCAAAAATTGAGCGTATTTCTGTCCCGTCATCATTCCGTTAACGAAATATGGTCCAATTACTTTGTCGTTCAAAATACCACACCACACGTTTACGCTCCATTGTCTTTGATGATCAATTTCTCGCAGCCAGTGCGGATTATCCACAGACCAATAATGGGCGTTCCGTAGATTAATTGAGCCATGATTAGTAAATGTTGCTGCGTCCGTAAACAAGACATTAGAAAAAAATGAATGATTTTGAAGCAATCCCCATTGACAAAAGTTAATTCTATTTTGAAAATCATTCCCGTGCAATTCTTGATGGAGCGATATGTGGAACGGATGAAATTTATGTCGGGCCAGAATTCGTATTACGCTACATTGACTTATGCCTGCTTCCCGGGCAATTTTTCTCGTACTCACGCGAGGATTGACAGCTATAGCTGCTAAAATATTAATTTCATTGTCTTCATTAGTCGTGGGATTCTTCCGTTTGTACTGTCTTGCATGTACACTTCCAGTACTTCGAAACAACCTGTACGTATTAGTGAAAGTATGTCTAGAAGGAGTGTTTCGCTCGGGGTACCTTTCTTCATAAAGTAGTCGGGCCTGCACTGCATTTTTTCTACATTCACAGTAAATCGTAATCATATCACACTTTTCAGTCATCGAATATAACATAGCGGAATCGCGTTTGGAAACATACTGATAGTAAATAAGAATGCTGAATAACATTGAAGGACCTTAGTACGTTTACTTTAACTACGACCATAGTAAGTTTACTATTTAATACAAGTCTCAACCGTGATAAACGGATTTCTCTTTCATATTCTAAATCTTACACGTTTTCTCCGTCTGTGACCTTGAATGACCTTGGACTAATTATTTTCAGTGAATTCCTAATGAAAGGGACTGTCATTGTAGGTATTTAAAAAAGGGTGGTTCCATTAAAAAAAAGTCAAAGTGACCTTGATATCTCTAAAATAAAAATGACAAAAACAAAATTTTTTATAGCATCGTGTCAGCGCCATTGTACCATCCAACTTTGTCCTTACCAAATTTTACGTATCTTTAGAAACAACAAAGATATTTGAGGTGCAAACTTTAGCTGACTCACCCTGTATATTACACATGTACATTATGTACATCAAGACATTACTGTATTTAAAAACTACGTGATGTCGCACAACATAAAGTAATTTAAGTCATTGTGAAATATCTTACTTAGATTACATCTTCAAATCAATATGACAAGATGGACAATGGGAGCTGGAGAAGCGTACATTCCTCGAAGTTTATGCAGTGACAATTGTCCATTAGGTCACGTTCGTAATTTCCAGGTAAGTAGAAATTACATATTAAAACCGTGTAATGAATTATAGCATGATAATTGTGCCCATAATTATGAAAGTGGTCTAAGTCATAAAAAGAAAAAATTACATTGAATAAATTTAGTTTAAAATCATGTCGTGTGAAATAAGTGATAAATTCATTTTTTTTTTTAATTTTGACTTAGACCACTTTCATAATTATGGGCACAATTGAGACTTGTGTCTCCCACTCTATCCTTCCCCTTTCCCTTCCACAACGTTATTCCCCTATGTTCAAACAAAGACATATTACAATTGAAAACGAGCCTGAAAACGAACATACAATTTTCAGGATGCCTGTTGCTGGAGTTGCGTTGCATGTCGGGAAGATTCTTACGTTTTCAACGACACTTGTCGCAGTTGCGGCCCAGGATACGCACCAGACGATGCCATGACACATTGCGTGAAACTCACAGCCGAAGTTATTCCGTGGTCCAGCCCATGGGCATTGGTACCATTAATATTTGCCTCCATCGGCATACTCAGCACTTTGTTTACTACGATTGTTTTCATTCGGTAGGTCTCAACGCGCGACACTTCATTATTCTACAGCTGAATCAACGATTGGATTAATTTCGTATAAAATTAATGTTCCAGTTACAATCGTACACCCGTAATCATGGCATCTGGACGCGAATTGTGCTACGTACTGCTGGCAGGAATTCTGTCATGCTACGGTATGAGTTTTGTGATATTAAGCAAGCCAACAACATGGAATTGTACATACTTGCGAATCGGTTTGGGTCTGTGTTTAAGCATTTGCTATAGCGCGATATTGACTAAAACGAATCGAATATCGCGCATTTTCAATCAGGAAACGAAGAGTATAAAAAGACCTCCTTACACGTCGCCTAAGAGCCAAGTTGTAATTGCAATTGGTGAGTTTACAATTTTCAAAGGCATCTACGTATGTATGTACATATGTATATACTGTATAATACTGTATAATTAAGGGCAGCTCATTTTTCACATTGAAATATGTCTGTATTTTCAACTTTCTAAATGTAATTACGTTTAAATATATTTTGAAACGATTCCTCAATGGAATCGGTTGTCATTTAAGCATAATTCAGAGAGGAACAGATTATGAACGTTTTTCTATGATTTTCATTTAACCCTGCGTTAAGACACGACCATAGTAGTAGCATAATCAGACACGTAGGAAACATGTGTCATTCATATTTTCAAACAATCAATGAACAAAACTGTCAACGTTCGTAAGCATCGTTAACTATACGTATAATTGTAAAAGAGGTCAGCCGTCCGAGAATTAAAATGCTCGATAATTAATTAAAGCATCTTTTGTTGTAAGCAATAGGTAAGTCATTTTACATAAGTATGTATATGCTTGTTGATCGATTACACTGTGTATATTATCGAGTAATTGGACTATATAGTAATGACTATCGAGTAATTGGAGTGCACAGTAGAAAATAGAAATGATTTATTTTCAGCCTGCGGGCTATAAAAAGGAACTCGGTTTACAAAGCTTTGTATCCTAACCCACACATCCTTCCGTACATCCACGCACCCACTCATACACTTTGCTTTGTACTATGGCAGAAAATTGCTTCGTTTTCCTCTCTCTCTCCCTACTCTTTTCTTTCCTTTCTCCTCCTGGCTTCTTCAGTCATTCTTCCATTGCTTCCTCTGATCCCTTCTCACAAAAAAAAAAATCGAACAGATACCAAATACCCAGATACATGTAAATACCAACAAGGGAACATATTCAGATGCGAATTTCCGATTTCGATGAAACTTATGTGACATGTAGTTCTTTGAAAAATATTTGACACGTATTTTTTTTTATCGGCAACCATCCACTTTGAAGGGGTGAAAACAGTCCTCAAAGACAAAACCATATTTTTTTGAGATATCTCGGAAACCAGAGGTCACGCAGCTACCTGCGCCACCTTCTTTAGCTACTAATAAAACAATAAACGAGACATAACCCAGTGGTATTGTTTAAAATACTATACACGTTTATACTAAATGCTTATATTTCGATAAAACAAGCCACAATTCCTTCCTACGCACGGCAGATGCAAGACTATCTTCCATTACGCATGATTATTGTTAAATGGCAAAAAAAAAAAAAGAAAATCCTGAAACATGTATCCCCTATTTTTGATCAAAGATCACTCACCCAAGTTTACATTAAAATGAACTAACAATAAATAAGAGAAACTGCAAAAGATAATCAAATTTTTAATATATTGTTTAAACAGAAAACTTTTGTTAAAATTTTCTTGCGCGACTACATTTCTCATTGAAAATCACACAATTTAAAAAAATTTCAGATTTTTTCAACCTCTGGTTTCCGAGATATCTCAAAAAATATGGTTTTGATCCCCAACTTTGAGGGCTGTTTTCACCCCTTCAAAGTGGATGATTGCCGATAAAAAAAATACGTGTAAAATATTTTTCAATGAACCATACGTCACATAAGTTTCATCAAAATCGAAAATTCGCATCTGAATATGTTCCCTTGTAAGATTAATTCGGACTTTTTTTTTAAGTTGAAAATTCTGGTTGTAGGAAATGAAAAACCTGAGAAAATCGAGCGTAACGTTAACGGTAGGGGAAGAGTGGGGACGAGTCGTGCAAAGCGTAACAAATTTAGCCTAATTCATTTAGTTTTACTGTAGTATGTTTCGTTTCACAGATATGGTAGCGAATACAGCTGATGACACATGTCCCCCACGCGCTTAACGCCGGGTTAAAGTCTTGATCTTGATATCATATTATGTAATTCCCGTTTTTATAGGGATCACTGCAGTGCAATTAGTAGGTGCTATCGTGTGGCTCATTATCGAACCACCGGACACCACGGAAATTCATCCCTATCCACTATCAGCGGTACTCACATGCCGTGTCTCGACATTCTCTCTGATGATGTCACTCGTGTATAACATGTTCCTAATACTCATGTGTACTTTGTACGCGTTCAAAACACGAAAAATACCGGAGAACTTCAACGAAGCGAAATACATTGGTTTTACAATGTATTCGACCTGCATCGTATGGTTAGCTTTTGTGCCGATCTATTTCGGCTCAAATAATGACTACAAGGTCCGCGTTTAATAAGTATAAATTATGTTAATCACTTTGACACGACACACGATGCCATGCAACATGAATAATAACAATTGTAGAATGGTTTGCTATTACTGTTGCAAACGAATTTAACACTATAAAAGACCAATTCTAGTGTGTTCAAAACTTACTATTATCTGAACAATGAAATGTTATAAACGACGAAACCAAATCTTCAAAATAAACTGAAACTATATCACTTGTATATAGTACATATGTGTATATACATATACAGTCGAGTCGGAAAGTAAGTTAACATTTGGTGATATGTAGGCAATGAATATGATGAATAAAATCAAGTTATTGTATTGTTTTTATTTAGGAGGTGTAAGGAAATAAAGAAATATGTTAGTAAAACATATATTATCATTATTAAAGATTAAAGACATGTCATATTCATTTGCCTGCATATACCAGTCGTTAACTTACTTTCCGACTCGACTGTACATATATGTAGGTATATTTACCTACATAAATCACAAACATCTAGCACATGCCTACTCATACACAATTGTTAGCTGTTTTTTTTTTCTTAATTTATAACATAGCATATTCTTCATATAAAGTAATTGTGGGTTTTAAAAATGATAAATATTTTCTGAAATATAGGAAATACATGATATCCACTTTGCAGGTACAGATAGCAAGTATGTGTATGTGCATCAACATCTCTGCATCGGTAGCCCTCGGCTGCCTCTTCACGCCGAAAGTATATTTAGTACTGTTTCAACCATACAAAAATGTTCGACCTGGACATTCCAATGTAAGTAGACATTTTTATTGCAACGAAATAAGGTGATAGAAAAACGAAACAACTATTTAATTTAAATACAGAATAAACAGAAATAATACATACAGTGACTCGCGTTAGTATTCGGACTGTATGGTTCAATATTGACAAAGTTATGCGATTTTTAGAGCGTCCGAATATTAGTGGGAGTCACTATATGTACATAATATACTGAATACCGAGAGACATTAGCGAACGCAGACCAATTATCTTTCGGTTGTATTCGGAAGCCGGACGATCATCTGTTTCAGACCGTTGTAATACATTTATTTAAGTAGAGTCTTTAAACAAAGCGTAATAGAAATAGGTGTACGAACTTACCTAAAATACGAGTCATTTAAATATACGTACGAGCCATTTAAATATACAGACTGTGAAAGAAACCACTTTATAGATTCTTGTGAAACAAAATTTTCAAGGCTAAAGACATTGCCTTCCTTCAGTGCTTGCGATTTCTAAAATACGATCCTAAAATTCATGCATTTACTTTTTTACATCCTATTGCATTTAAATACAGAATAAACAGAATAATACATACAGTGACTCCCGTTAATATTCGGACTATATGGTTCAATATTGACAAAGTTATGCGATTTTTAGAGCGTCCGAATATTAGTGACAGTCGCTATATGTACATACAGGGTCATCCGTTTTTAAACGGCCAAACGTCAACCAGCTAAAGAGGGCCCCAAATGGAACAACTTTCACCCCTAACACTTTTTTTGATTCGGCCTTGATTTCTTAAAAATATTTTAAACAATATGTACCCAAAAGATGTATTTATTATAAAATCATTCTTAAAACTTGAGTCCCGTTACATTCCTTGAATATTTAGGTATTGCTGTAAAAATTGTGAAATTTTTTCAATAATTTTGTGTTAATTTTTGTCTTGAATTAAGCAATTTATTATGCATGAATCCGAATTTTTCGAAGTTATTTCATTCAGTCTCCACGGCGTGCCCCATGTCAAAAAAACCAAGATCCGAAGGTCATACAAAAAAGTTGACTTAATAAAAAAGATGCCCCTATTTATTTTAAACCAAACAAAGGAAAAATCATCGAGATACATAATTGCAGTCCTAATATATTTAATCGTGAACGCAAAAAATGACGGGTTTTTGCAATTATCTAAAAGTCAAGACCGAATCAAAAAAAGTGTTAGGGGTGAAAGTTGTTTCATTTGGGGTCCTCTATAGCTGGTTGACGTTTGGCCGTTTAAAAACGGATGACCCTGTATACTGATCATTTGTTTCAGACCGGTGTACTGCAAAGCGGAGTAATACATTTATTTAAGTAGAGTCTTTAAACAAAGCGTAATAGAAATAGGTGTACGAACTTACCTAAAATACGAGCCATTTAAATATACAGACGAGCCATTTAAATATGCAGACGAGCCATTTAAATATACAGACTGTGAAAGAAACCACTTTATAGATTCTTGTGAAACAAAATTTTCAAGGCTAAATACATTGCCTTCCTTCAGTGCTTGCGATTTTTAAAATACGAACCTAAAATTCATGCATTTATTTTTTTACATCCTATTATAGTACGTGTATAACTAACAGAGATCTACAAAACGCATATTTCAAATTTTCATTACAGGCTCAAATAAAAAAGTTGTGAAAAGTGCCATTTTTATTTTCTCATGTAATTCTTACCAATTGCAATTTTTTCAAAATCTTTTTTACACATCATTTGGAAAACAAATTCTTCTAACTCCTAAAAAAAGTCAGGTCGTTTGATTCACTTAAAAAAAAAAGTTATACTGATTTAAAGGGCGTACGAATACTTTCGTTACTCACTGTATATGGTTCAATATTGACAAAGTTATGCGATTTTTAGAGCGTCCGAATATTTGTGGGAGACACTATATGTACATATACTGAATACCGAGAGACATTAGCGAACGCAGAACAATTATCTTTTGGTTGTATTCAGAAGCCGGACGATCATTTGTTTCAGACCGTTGTAATACATTTATTTAAGTAGAGTCTTTAAACAAAGCTTAATAGAAATAGGTGTACGAACTTTGGAAGCGTATTCAATTTATCCCCAGAACGAAGGGAGGTAATACGAGCCATTTAAATATACAGACTGTGAAAGAAACCACTTTATAGATTCTTGTGAAACAAAATTTTCAAGGCTAAATACATTGCCTTCCTTCAGTGCTTGCGATTTTTAAAATACGAACCTAAAATTCATGCATTTATTTTTTTACATCCTATTATAGTACGTGTATAACTAACAGAGATCTACAAAACGCATATTTCAAATTTTCATTACAGGCTCAAATAAAAAAGTTGTGAAAAGTGCCATTTTTATTTTCTCATGTAATTCTTACCAATTGCAATTTTTTCAAAATCTTTTTTACACATCATTTGGAAAACAAATTCTTCTAACTCCTAAAAAAAGTCAGGTCGTTTGATTCACTTAAAAAAAAAAGTTATACTGATTTAAAGGGCGTACGAATACTTTCGTTACTCACTGTATATGGTTCAATATTGACAAAGTTATGCGATTTTTAGAGCGTCCGAATATTTGTGGGAGACACTATATGTACATATACTGAATACCGAGAGACATTAGCGAACGCAGAACAATTATCTTTTGGTTGTATTCAGAAGCCGGACGATCATTTGTTTCAGACCGGTGTACTGCAAAGCGGTAACCGTGCTGCGTACAGTATGCGATTTTCCGCTGGTCGCAGCCAAACAATGCAGAGCATGACCTCTTGTTCTCGCAGTAGTCCGCCACCATCGCGTCCTGGCCAGGACGAGATGAAACATGCGAACGGTGAGACACAAGCACTGGCGAGCCCGTCTGTCGAGGAGACCTCGGTTAGCTAGGTCTCTCTCATACACCTCCCTCCCTGTCTAGAGTGTCAGGAGAGAAATCGTGGTGAGATCGCGGTGGAGGTGTATAACGATAACAAAGAAGAGCGAAAACTCTCGACAGTCCACGAAGTGTCAGAATCAAGGGACGTTTCTAGTCCGTCTGTTATCAACGATAATTGCCGAAATCGAAGCCGCAAATCGATTTCCAGCGATTCTGATCAGGTGATCGATGTGTTTTATTAAACTTTGAGTATGTATAATAAAACACAAAGTACAAACTCTGACAATCAGTTTCTGATCGAACGATCTCGTACGACAGTAAATTAACATCAACGTTAGAATACGTTAATATGTTGATTCGTTCTCAACAGTAAGAACTAATAGTTTGTTAGAATGTTATTATCAATTTTTTTTTTTTTTTTTTTTGTTACGTGACAAAACGATTTTATTGTTTCACTTCCTCGTAAAAGGTACCGAATTGAATTTCGTTCAAGCACGTCTCTCCTTATACTGCAAAAATCTATAACATGTGCTTATATGTATAAAGACGATTTTCTAATTGTTATTTTTATAATTGTGTTTCGAGTCGGGCGATCCGGAGCGTAAGGTGCGCGTGGGAACGATCAGTTGCATCTTCGACAAAGTGGTATCTCATAAGATGGATGTTAACATGTTGCCCAATGAAGATCAAACTTTCCATATTTACAGCGATTCACCAACATTCTCCGATTATTCATCGTAACTTGCGACATTTAATTGTTAGAATGGACCTAGTATATGTTAAATGCCAGTGACTCGTTTCGATTCCTATTTATCTTTGCAAATACGTTTCGTTATAAAGTTCGGCCATTCGTTCTATAAAAGAAACCAAAGAACCTACTGAACGAAAAAACAAACTGATTAGAAATGTACAATCTTCATTTCAGCAGCGTACATTTCGTTTCAGTTTTATTCGTTCCGATTTTTTGATAACGGCCGAGTTTACTACCATACAAGTATACCATCTACATTACCATTACACGAATTGAATAGTAATTTTTATAATAACAAAATCGGAGGATCTTTGATGCTCGAGATTAAAAAATGATGAACTCTGTTAGTTCCTTGTGCCCCACTTAAAAGTAGTAAGCACAGTCGCGCTAACGCTTTCACAGTTGATCGAAGCGAAGAGAAACTGTCGTCTCTTTCGATGACTGCAATCACTATGATTAGCAATCAAGACATCTTCTATCGGTTTTCTTTATCTGTTTCGAAAATGAAACATTCAAAAGCAATTCTTGTACATACAATCTCTTCAACCAATTTGACTCTATTCTGCAAATAAACATTGGCGATCATAGTCGTCTGATGAGGGGAGGTAGGACGAATCGAGGAGAAAAAGTTACCCTCTCTCTGCCAGTGAGACGGAACGCGTCACGTGACCGGGCCCATTGATCCCAACGGTGCTGCATTAAACTGTGAAAGGGTTAAGTACTTGTTATAACAATATGCAATCAAAATTCGCTATGCGTATATCAAATGTTTTTGTTGATCTTTTTATGTACTGTTTATTAGTATACAGTAAGGAGCAAAACTGAACACACATACGACATTTTAACAAAAATAATTTTTTATTCAATATTTGCATGTAGAATACAAAAGAAACAAAATACTCGGTATTATCTACAATCTTCTGGCTTTTCAAAACAAATTTAACATTTGTGATATTATTATTATTTCGCTTCATACAATTTTTTTCGTGTAGTCGGTTTTGCACCGCACCAAGATTCTCGGGATTAGGAACTGTAAACACAGATTTTGTAAACAAGTTGGTAGTCCATCACGGTCAATGCCACGATCAGGAGTGCAGTAGTTATTAGTTTATCGTTGTTCATGCGTTAACACGCATCAATATAACATCATGAAGCCATTATCTAAAGATGTGAAGAATAATATCATTTTCCGATTAAAATCGGGTTTATCAACGCGAGTAATTGCTAGAAATTTTGTCGTCAGTCAGGGAGTTGTACATAAGATACGGAAAAAATACTGTAGTAAAGTCCCTGCATCTTTTGAAGGCCGTCCAAAATTATTATCTTGTCAGGAGAAGAGAAGATTGACGAAATACATTACTTCAGAAATTGCAACGACGACATCAATGGCTGCAAAGTTATTAGAAAGCGATGTTGGAAAGAAAATTAGTAAGTGGACGGCTCGAACGGCATTAAAAGAAGCCAATTTTACAGCAATTGAGAAGAAAAAAAAACCTGCTCTATCAAAAAAGAATGTCAGGGCCCGTCTGAGTTTTGCAAGAAAATATTTAAGCTGGCATATAGAGCAATGGAAAAAAGTGATTTTTTCCGACGAATCTAAAATCAATCGAATTTCATCGGATGGACGTTCTTGGTGTTGGAAGAAGCAAGGCGAACCTCTTTTACCGCGTCATGTGAAGCAAACAATAAAATTTGGTGGTGGTTCACTTATGGTGTGGGGGTGCATTACGGCGTACGGTGTAGATTCACTACATCGAATAGAAGGTACGGTGAACCAGTATACGTATAAGGATATTTTAGAAAAAAATTTACTGGAAACAATTGAAAATATGCCGGTACCAGAGTGTGATGTCGTATTCCAACATGACAACGCTTCTAGGCTTTGTGCGAAGAGCGTAAAGAATTGGCTGCAAACTCAACCATTTCAAACCATGGAATGGCCTGCTCAAAGTCCAGACATAAACCCGATTGAAAATGTCTGGGCATACTTAAAAATGAAGTTACAGAATAACTATAGTGCTTCCCCAACAACGATAACTGATTTGTGGCAAAGAGTACAGGAACAGTGGTATTCCATTATACCAGAATATTGCGAAAATGTAGTATTAAGTATGCCTAAACGTATTCAAGCAATTATCAAGGTTAAAGGTTCATGGACAAAATATTAAGAGTACGAAAATCTGAAATGTTTACTCAAAATTAGTTGCGGTGCAAAACCGACTACACGAAAAAAAAAATTGTATGAAGCGAAATAATAATAATATCACAAATGTTAAGTTTGTTTTGAAAAGCCAAAAGATTGCAGATAATACTAAGTATTTTGTTTCTTTTGTATTCTACATGCAACTATTGAATAAAAAATTAGTTTCGTTAAAATGTCGTATGTGTGTTCAGTTTTGCTCCTTACTGTATATACATTATATGAAATATATGTATATGTATATACATATACACATTATACATGTATGTATACAAATAGAGGGTATCCCTGGTTTAAAGAGTCAAACTTTCTCAATATATTCTATTGGTCTGAATAAGAAATAAATGTTATAAAAACATAGGTTGTTTAACAGTTTTCTTTGAATTTTGTTTGATTTTTGTTTGTAACTTTGTAATAAAACGTTAAACGGACTATGTCTATATGACATTTCAACTTTCTCGTTTAGGCCCATCTAATATACTGACGAAGTTTGGCGCTTTAAACGTAGGACACTCTGTGTACGTATGTATTGTATGTATGTGTATGTGATACAGTTGCTCTACTTTAATCTATAAGTGAGTGCGTCTCAGGAAATATGTAAAATTGAAGAAATTGAACATACAGAGATGATATACATTTATTTAAGTAGAGTCTTTAAACAAATCGTAATAGAAATAGGTGTACGAACTTTAGAAGCGTATTCAATTTATCCCCAGAACGAAGGGAGGTAATGCGAGCCATTTAAATATACAGACTGTGAAAGAAACCACACTTCATAGATTCTTGTGAAACAAAATTTTCAAGGCTAAAGACGTTGCCTTCCTTCAGTGCTTGCGATTTCTAAAATACGATACTAAAATTCATGCATTTATTTTTTTACATCCTGCATATTAATGCACTTCACTGAATTAACAGATTTCATAAAAACTAATAAAACGATTTTTATAAAGACGGAATAAATAAGTATCGTTACGTTGCATCATTTCCATTACCGACTGCTTACATCTCTATTTATTTGTAGAAATATCGACAGTCCTACAGTATTATTTATTATTCAGATTAGGCTAACGAATAATAGTAAGATTTAATACTACCGTACCACCGTCTGTGTTTATTAAAATTAAAAGTAGCAACTAATAGACAAATTAACCACAGATCGTATTAAAAATTACTCGTACGCAAAAAATTTACAAATTCAAAGTTCTCAAAGAAGCAGCTTCAAACGAAAACGCTTCATTCTGTAATTTTGATTTATCTTTACGGGCGACATCAATACTTTTACCATTACACTGAAAATGTTAGCTGTTGTAGGTAGTGTACGAATCAAAATGGTATCAAAATGAAAGACAAATTAATACCACGCAGTAATTGGATAAATAGTTACAATGTAAAAGTCAAGGTGACCTTGATTTTTCATTGAAATAAAACTTTTTCGTCAAATTGCTAATGGTGCGATTTCGAGACACCATTGAAAATTGATTAACCTTTATTCGAAAGTCATTTGTTTTCTGCCAGACTATCGAAAGTGTCTCGGAAATCATGGGGACTAAATTGAAAGCCCACCCTGTACACAATATGTCCGCCATTGTGAATAAATATCTGAAAATGTCCGAATATCGTGGTATCGCGTGCGTGTATGTGTATAAGCATATAATGAATATACAATGTATTTCCATCGGAAGCGCCTTAATAATTCAATGGTGAAAATTTCATCGAAATATAATGGTAAATAACAAAATTTTTATCTCGCATTAGTACTGCACACGAATACATTGCTCGACCAGTGTCGCCAGATTAGGCGAGAGCAGAGAGAGGGTAACTTTTTCCCCTAAATTCGTGCTCCCTTCCCTAATCTGGCGATACTGTGCGATACTGTGTTCGACATCGCGTCTTGGAATCATAGATGCCACACAAAAGCTCTCGCTCACATTCTACTTCACTCACCCTCGATGTCTTTTACTTGTGTCTAATATTTGTCACTGCTACAATGGTTTATTACGTATTCGCGCACTCATTCATCTAATCTAATCTAAATGAATCCTATACATTATACATGTAAAATACAGGAAGCTATGCTTGATGTGTGAAGCATCAACAATGATTCAAAGCTACATACAAGGTACATACAAGAAAATATGGATACGCGTGTTCTTCATGCTAAACACTTAAAAAGTCCTATACTGTTTTCCAATATGTGACATTGTCTTCCAAACATAAATATTAAAAATTTTGAAAGTCACATATACACACGAAACTGAATAATCCGTAACAGGATGTATGTTAAGATGCGTCTAAGTATCGCACTTTACTGTATGTATATGTATGTATAAATTTCTGTTTAGTTGAACGAAGCTGAAGTTCAGTATCATATGCTTTTATAACACGTTAAAGGTGTATCCATTTAACAAACGCATTTATGAAAATCAAATGTTTATTAGAAATTACGGATCGCAAATTCACATACGTATTATGGAACTTACATATATCATACTTTCGAAGAATATCGACAATATATTTCTTGGCAATGAATTGCGTCACTTCTCATTGACAGTGTCACGTAATATTTAGTAGGCTAGCAGTAGGCTGATCTAAATCATATCAAACGTTGATTTCCCTTTGAGAATTAAACGCATAAGAATGAGTATATTACGATCGTGAACTATTGACTGCCACTTCTTTACTTTCACTAATACTTGTAACGAAATTGTTTTTTAAATATAAGATAAATAATTAAGGGCGTTAGTGAAGTAGTATTTAAGCCTTCGGTGTCGATTTTTTAATCGAAAACTAATCGTGTATGTGTAAGGTATACCAAATTCGATTAATTACAGTATTACATCACCTGTTAATCCAATTGAGATTTCTGTTTACTTGGCACAAGAATACATGTGAAATGAATTAGCCGGTGATGCGAATTGTTGATTTAATATTGACCTAGTTAGGTATATCAATTTTAACGAAATTAATTCCTAAGGGATTAAACGCTAGTCAAGTATATAACGACATGTAACTTTTTACTGTGAAAGTTTTAGGGTATTTAGAAGAAAAAAAAATAGGTAGAGAATAGGTAGCTTTCTCTCTTGATACCATTATATTTCATTTGACATTTTCATATTTTTTCGTAACCACTTACGACATATAATGTATGTATACATATAAATTTTACATCACGATGAACATAATGATGTAAAATCAGAAATTAATGTCATAATTCTCGGATGATAAACAAAACCACTTGATTGGATATTTCGCTAATGAAGCAGTAGCATTGTCTTTCAAAAATGTATAAACTTGCATGCAATATTTCAGTCATCTGCATTGGTTGAATGTTAAAAATCGTTTTATCGACTAATCATAAGAACGTATAGTAATGTTTATCGTTAAAACGTATAACAGTAATAATAGATTCGTTTTTATGAATTTCTTTCCGGAAAGTTTTACCATTGTGCGTGTTAAATGCTAAATTATCTATAATTTTACGTGCCGTTTAGAAATTTCGTAATTTAGACAAAAAAAAAAGAGTGTATAAAATTGAGAAAACATACGTCGATAGTAGTACGGACACTTCCATTGTTATTTGATAACTCGTTATTGTATTCATTAGATAAATGTTATTCGTACAATAACATTATAAGTCGAAGGAAAATATCCAGCAAAATACCTAAACATGTACTTCTATTGTATGTATAAGTATATAGGTATATAACTGCCGATGACTACAAAACTTGATTAACACTACAAGCAAATTAGACATAGATTCACATATGTATATGTATGTATAAGTATGTATGCGAATGTGTGTGAATTTTTTAAGTAGTGGAATCATTGTAAGAGATGATGTAGGCAAAAGCTAAGATTGACTTTCGACGAACACAGTTTTATAGTAACATACACTAGTTCTAATACTTCAGCTTATTCAAATAGGTTCCAGCAGAGGTGACAAGCTTACGGGCCCTACAGAGGTGCCCTACACATTGCACCCTTCGTACGTCGATGGTGCGGATTGTGGGCCACTAGTTTCTTCGAATCAAAGTGACATTCGCTACCAAATTTCACGATTACAAAATTCACTTTTCATTCGGTTATAAAAAAAAGTCAACCATATATCTTTGCCTCGCATCCAAACAGCCAAACATAGTTGATACAAACAAAAGTTAATCTTCGCAGAATTATAGACAACGAAAATGTAGATTCAGCGGAAATGTTTTGTCGTCTAGAACAATTAATCAAAACTGGGTTAATACATATAGTAGTATTCGCGAATGGAGAAGCATAAGTGACGTCTACAAAATTTAGAACACCATGTATGGCCGATAGCTACAAAAATCAGATATATCCCAAATCTCGGTTCATATCTAACAATTGTTTAAAGTTTAAACGTTTAAACACTTACCTGTTACTCAATGTGCTTTAAAGACTATCGAATGAAATTGTTCTAACGATTGAATATACATGTAACTAACCAGGTAAACTTGTATAGCTTCTTCTGACAATTAATCAATCAAATGGTGACCTGATAGATAAATAATCTCACGAAGAAAGCAAAGGTCAATTTATTGTTACTTTATCTACGAAATACCATATTACCTACGCCTACATAATTAGTGTGCGGTATTGACGTGTTATGTAATTTTTAAGGCAAAAATTCCTCGAGTATTGAAAGATAAATACAATTTGTTATATGTTTATATATGTTTAAGTCGAAGTTGATATATACATATACTATTGTATGTATAATAATTCATAATGAGGAAAAGAAGATATATTATCGCATAGACTAGTGAGGTATTACTTATAATATTTCTCATTTTTCAAATACAGTTTTATATTCTCGTGCCAATCGATCGAAAGTTTATTATGACCTGGATTAAACTTTTGTAAAAAACCTCAAATTTGATTAACAGTGAATAAATGATTACAGAATCTGCACGTGTGCGTTTTTGTATTTGGTTGATTGTGTATTGTAATCCTGCATTAAACAATCGCATGGTTTACGACAATGTCGCCAGATCAAGACATATGCCTCAACTCTAACTTCCCCTCTTTTACTATCATATTCTCCTAATACAACACGAGGGATGATAATTAGAAAGATATCATATGGCAGGGAATGAAAAGGGATGTAACACAGTTCACACATTTTATTTGTTATACTTATAAACAGAACAATTAAAAGTAAAAAAACTACCTTGTACACTGATGTATAAAAATAAAAGAGAATAACAATATAACTAATGACTGAACAACCTTTAACAAAATTCTTTTTATGTGTTATTTCAATTATTTAGGAGTTATAAGCCCTTTGAGTAGATCAAACCTGTTTCCATCAGGATGTACAGTGAATATAGATCCATCTTCGCCACGAACACGCAAATATCCATATTCATCAATACCCAATACTTTAGCTTTCTCTAAACTACCTGTTCGTGATATAGTTACCTCTTGATCACTATAAACATATAAAATAGCGTTGCATTATTCTAATTACCAACTAATCAAAAATTTGACAAACTTACTCGTGATTCCAATACTCATAATAAGCATCCAAAAATTCGTCCATGCTTCCATTTTGTACGGTGTTCAACCATCTTTCAGTCTCATTAAACACAATGGCAAAATATTGTTCGTAAGAGATGGTTTTTAACTGCTTATTATAAGTTTTATTGAACAATTTTACTAAATCATTAATACAACCAACAGGTTCGCTATTGAATAAATTCACTCCAACACCTAATAATAAGAATCATTGATTATATTATTGAGCCTCGATTAAAAATTTACATTACTTACCAACATCACAGATATTAACATCGGATATTATTGTTGTTTTAACATTTATGCCGCCAATTTTAAAACTTTTTCCAACGTATACATCGTTAGGCCATTTTATTGTGAGATCAATATCCTATTATTAAAAATTAAATTTTAAGAATTAAATATTTTTCTAATTAAACAAACGGCTTTCGTTTGCCAAAAGAATGGCGGTAATATATTTAAATAATGCAAAAATATGTGGATTCTAAAATCAAATGCCATGCAACAGAAAATATGTGAAACCAAACCTCATATCCAGGTAACGATTTAATTCCAGATACAATCGCGACACACATTAAATGCTGTAATAGCGAAAGATGTTTTCCAAGTATTGAAGCAGTCGGTATATGCATTTGTAAAGTAAACATTGCACATCCCTCAGGACTTAGCCACTGGTTTCGATCTCTCCCTAAAGGAAAATGTTTACTCGTTTTTAATATAGTACGTCTTAATTTTATCTACTTTTGTTCAATCGTCTATTTGCATATTGGAAAAGTTTTGCATATTTGTTTTGTACGCACCCATTGCCTTAGTTTGCTTAGCAGGAATAACAGCTAAACCGTGATGTAATTCCAGACCATCTGTAACGTACATTGACGATGTAATTACATCCACGTATATTACTAAGCGACCTAAATCTGTCGTATTTAAATTCTGCAAAAAGAATGAATTGTGTTACGCTAAGTCGGCACAGAGATTTTTCCTAAATTATTTAAACGGGTTAAAAAAAAAAAGATTACCTCGAAGTACTCGATCGTCGAAAAATTTTCGGGACACTGGTGTACCATAATTGGGAGGAACGAAGCCGAAGCTGGTTGTGCACACGTGTTACTTCGACAAAATTGTATTTGTAAATTTGATTGTTTCAAAGTGTCGTTTGATTCCATTTTATCTTTCAATCTGCTTAACATTTCCAATTTCAACTGCAAACCGTAACGAACAATAGATTTTTAAAAATGTTAATTCTTTTCAAAATAAAAAAAAAATCATTATATATTTGCTTACCTCGTGTCGACCCAAGAAGAAACCTGGCGAATAAGTTGCAGGTACAGATAAGGTTTTCCGAAGTTCTATTCCAAGATGTACATTTAAGAGATCGTTCAAGATTTCTATCCTGGCAGCGTTGCTTTCCTTCAAAGCCCTAAACTTGCTTTCTTCAAGTTCATATTGCATAGGATCCACTTCCAGGTGTATTTGGGAAAAAACAATTTTACCAACGTTTCCCGATGGGCTGGCAAGTAAAATGCTTGGAGTATGCCACGTCTCCTCGGTTCCAAGTACTTTTACGTCGAACAAATGCGAGTTTCCTTTTTTATCTTTCACATTTGTTGAAGTCGGAGTAGATAGGCTAGATACTCTAAAAAGATGTTTTCAAAAAATGTGAACTCGTCGCAACATCGTCGATGCCAACGTTTCTATTATTTTCAATAAAATAATGCAATATGTGAAACAAAATGTGGATTTTCTACATATAACCGCAGGAGATTTAATTAATTTCTTTAAATTACCGTGACTATGCAGAAAAATCTTACTTAACGTCCTCGTGATCTTGAGAAAATCTCGTTCGTACAGGAGATGCTTGATAACAGAAAATGTGGTGCATCATTCTTACATGTTTCCATTTTCCATAAGAAAAGTGAACAAGTTCATTCTCGCGTACTTCCGCAGTTTTAAACGATGGAAGCAATATGTGAAGCACGTCGGAGCACAATGCAAGAAGTTTGCCACCACGAAGAATATATTCAACAATCTGACTGCCGATTTCATTTCCAACATTTCCGCAAACAACAACCAAAGCCGCATCATCTATCCACAGATTATTGCGTGCTTCCTCTAACGATAACGCGGTAATAGTATATCTGTGCATAAAAGAAGGTGATTTTCCAAAAAAATTCTTATGTGCTTTTACAATCAAAGGATTAAAATTTCTAATAAACTAATGTAAATTACGTAACCAAAGAATAGAAGGAAACCTACCTAGATGTCCCAAGAGATTCTTCTAAAACACTCCTCACATTACCAAGTGCTATAATACTATCCGCAAATATTAAAACGTTTGGCGGTTTAACATTCTTAGATGATAGTTTCGCAGTCACTTCCGCCATGGAATCTCTGTGAAATAAAATAACAGAGTAGTAGTAGTAGTAGTAGCAGTAGTAATAGTAGTAGTTACGTTAAGAATACTATACCCACTTGCTTCGACGTGGTATGCTTTTACTGTCCCTGGCACTGAAAAGAGGTTTCTGTTCCGCAGGCACGCTTGTGGCTTTGTTATCAATATTATCAATAGTGCATTTTTCTAGTATATCCTCTACTGATGTACGTTGAACAGCAGCAACGGGTTCTTCGTCAGCGTCTGTCGCATTCGATGAACGCTGATTATCTTGTTGTGGACTATTTATTGAATCTGACGTAGAGGCAGGATTGCTACTGTTGCTACTTGCAGTTTCTAAAATAAATATCGAATACGATTCAGTTTTATTTAGTTACAAACAGTATAGCTTACAAAGATTTATGAAATATGATAATAACAATAACAAATGAATGTAGGCATAGGCGGGTTCAATGTCGTTCAACAGTTAACACGTTGACTGCCATGTCAGCCATACGTGGGTGACGGAATTATTTGTCCAGGTTTTAAAATGAACTTTTATGTTAATAAAACATTGTACCAACTTTTATTAGGATCTGCAAAATCCAAGAAAGTTGGAGAACTACTCAATATCATGCATTTAATAATTTCAATTTTTATTTCATTAAATAACTTACTTTTGATTTTATGGAATTTTTTAGGTTTCTAGTTTAGCAGTCAATGTGTTAATTGAAGCAAAGGTATATATATATAAATCATACACATGCTGTTACTTGATACGAGACTGTCGCGCGTCTCTATGAGATACGTAATGTACACCTCTGTTGGTCGGGTTGCCACATTTTAGGCGAATTTTTAATTGTTCTTACCTAGTGTTTCGGTTGATGCAATCCGATTCATACGTTCAATGAGAGAATCCGTTGCAGTATCGTCCGGGTATATTACTACTCCTGGAAATTCCGCGACCTCGAGTGATTTGCATTGCTCGGCTGCTAATCTGGCACTGTTGCTTAATATCCTTAACTTTTCAACATGTAATTCCCACTCCGTTTTATCTATAAATCCTTGTTAAATCGAATAAAGTATATCATTACATTACTGGCATCATTTATAATAAAATAATATTATCATTTAAGAAAAATATAATCTTTTCAAATGCTGAACATGAATTACACAAAACGAAATACAGAGCGATGTTTTTTCTGCAGTACATATGTATATGTACAGTGTAATCTGTAGTATATGCATAGTTTATGAATGTCTTCGATATTATGGAAGAAAATCTTATGGAAGAAAAATCATGACCAATTTCGGCAGTGAAAATCAGACCTGTTTAACTTCTTTTTCGGTCCCCACAATTAATCAATCTGTTCCCCCACAAGGCTTCTTCTTAGGAATAAGAATATGATAAGAATAGGTCCGCGATGGAAACAAATGCCATCGAATATTGGAGGAACGTCCACCTTATAATTAGCGAAATGAAAAAGTGAGAGAAGGGGACAAATGTGGCCCGCGGGACGCCGGTTGGACAGGCCTGCCTTATTGACACTGTAAAATTGGCTGTACACCATTCCTTTAAACCATAACAAAACGACTACAAAAATCGTAAGTTTTCACTGCACTTATTTGACAGTGCTAAGAAAAAAGGTGACGCCTGAAATGCGGTTGTGTAAATAATTGTACTAACGAGAAGGTAGATGCCTAATAGTTATACGCATAAGTCAATTGACAAAAATGCACTCGACGATTGATGCGAGAAATGATCAAATACACGATGATTATTTTATTATAAATTCCTCGTTAAATGACTATTTTAAATGTTTGCTGATAGTGATCCTACAATATGATACATGTTTCGAGCATAAGATCGTTTATTTGTTATTAGTGGTGGTGGTAGCGACAGTGTTACTGTTATTATTATTATTTTGGTTTAGCGTTAGTGTTCGTCTTTAATGTTAGGCCATTACGTTTCAACGTAGATTGCAAGTTTAATACAGGCAGGACGTCCGGTAAATGGATGTGTGTTTGGTCTAGGGACATGTATGTATACTATTGTTATCAAATTCAGCTCAAATTTTACGCAGATTATTTGTTTGTGAAATAAAACAAATTACCGATTTGACAAATAAAAAATCAATCAAAAAATGCATTTCTTGTAAGTATAAACAGCACACTAATGTGCGTACTAAAACGTTATATTTACCTATCTTTATAAAATTATTATTTACGTAAAATTTGTTCTTACTTTTAGCTGGCGGTGCATTCAGTATATCGTTGTTGTAAAAACAAGGCTTTCCTGATATCAGGACAGCTGAAAATACAGAAAACTACTTTAATCCGAAAATTTTAATTATCGTATTCGAAGTCCGTACTTACTCTGTATACGTTTCAGTAACAAGCCATTATTAATATAACATTGACCTTCCATAGATGCGATAAAGAATTTTACAAGAGTATCTAAATCTGTCTCTATAATTAAATTGATATTTTTATTTGCCGTCCATGTAATAATTAAACCGTATTCTTCAACCTAGAATTAATTTACTGATTTATCTAATGACTATATTTCCATATGTTTTTTTTATGTACACATATCAAATACCTGTCAGTTATTACTTCACTAGTCTTACAATATAAGTGTTAATAAGCTAGAGAAAAATTAATGCGGTTGGATTATATCTATGGTTAGTATAGATCCAACACATTTTGTTACATGTATATTAATATATGTAGGTACAATGTAAACTAGTACTTTTTTTTTGTTTATTACTTATAAAGCTGGAAGACTTACAATTAATTTCTAGAGCCTTCGCAACATGACATCTAGAGTCGCCAGATGACGGGGGGAGCACGGAATTGATGGGAAAAAACCGGGCCATGACGGAAACGTAGGGAATAGCATAGTAGTAGGTGAAATTAGAGTGGGGAAACAAGTCTTAATCTGGCGACTATGGTGGGCATAGCTACGAGCAAGTGACTTAGCAGAAAGAGGGTAGGCCGCAGCCGCCGTTCTGTGTATGCCTAGGGCAAGAAAATCGCTGCCCGTACGGGCAGACGCTCAGCAATAGTTCTCGTTTGTTAGTTACGCGATGTTTAAACGAGTCAGTTGGGAATTCGAGTAATATTTTGTCTTCGTTCTCCGCTCTATAGGGCAACGAATATGTCCGAATCAGTTTTCCATATACCCAATGAAAACATGAGATTTCCATTTTTTTTTTCGAATTTCTTCCCTATTCTGTTGTTTTATGTCATGACAATTGTAATTGTCCTATGTTTATATATTGTTCTAGTCGACTTCATGGACACGTATAGATAGTTTAATGAAATAACACGAACACAATCGAACAGTGCATTTGAACAATACAGTAATATACCACAGAGAATACCAATTAACAATATACTTAGTACTTCAAAAGGTACCCCTGCCATTTTAATCACCTTAACAATGAAAACAGATTACAATTGTATATTGGTAAAATTACAATATGAACTATTAATACCTTTGTAGCCTTTGTTGTAGAAGTAGGTTTAAAACTCTCAAGGTCGGCTTCAACAAGGATATACAATTTGTACTCTGGTTGAAATGAACTTCCAGTAGCGTTAGTTGTATGCAAAGGGAAAAATGTTCTTCCATACTGATACGTTAACCAACTTGATATATCAACTTTTTGCTGGTAAAATAGCAATTCATTAACCACATAAATGATGATATTAAATGTAGTATACGATAATGTCTTTGTGTTAGTATTTAGTACTTAATGCATACTTGAGGATATATAGTGCATAACCTCATATCACCGTGATACCATAATAAATTCTCGAGTCTAGCATCGCGTTTATTTGAACACACAGAAGAAGTCATAAACTCTTCACTCTCACAATCATCCATCGGGGATTTTGATTCTTAAAATAATAAAGAAAACTTCGTTATGTTTTGCACATAAAAACATACCTGTCTGAGTTTTCCTTAATCATATGAACGATTTAAAAGAAGTATAAACACCTGGAATCCTCGTCTGACCTTTCTTTACAAGCTTTTAGAATTTTAGCTCAAATGTTAGTTTTTAGAAAGAAATATAAGAAATTTTAATGTTAACATTACTATTTTGAATCTATCACGGAATAAACATACTTATAATTTTTGTCTAGATTCAACTTGCATTTTATTCGAAGAATATTGATGGTTATTAAATTTTAACATGCAAGCGTGATGTTGAAAAAGATGAAGATTATGTACTATAAACATTACATCATATAACTAATTTCATATCAGAAACGTAAATCTTCCGTGAAGAGCGAGATGAAAATGTAATTTTATTTTCATGCACTTAAAATTAAATTAAAAATCAAAATTCGGTTTCTTTACGATTGCAATCACGCTGTATTGCACCTAAATCAGTGTACCATGCGTCGACATGCTTTGCAGTATGTATAGCGACGGGTTCTAAACTATGGAAACGCGTAACTCCACATAACCACCACGAACTTTAAAACTAACAATAAGTATTGAATGATGAGTATGAGACATACGATGATGACAAGTAACATACAAAAGAAAGTTTAAATACCTAGTAGTGTATAAGCACAATAATCTTTACAAACTGACTAGATGAATGTAAAATTATGAATACTTATACACAGAAATTCCAATTTTAAACTTTCTTTTGTTTGCCACTCTATATTCTTGTACAGAATATACAAAAATATTAATAAAAAAAATTAATCTAAGAATAATTTCTAAAAAAAAAATAGAAATAATCTGATATGCACTTACAACTACAATATATGTAAGTGCATAACTTGGATCTTAAGTTACGTTTGTTTCAATCATAACAGAAACGGAAATGACTATTTAAATTCTGATTCAGGGGAACTATTAACCTTTTTACACCAAAAAACGTACACAAATACTTAGTAACACAAACATTGAAAATGCGTAATAAAATCTCATAATCTATTAATTAAACGGAAACTCGCAGTCGCAGTAAATTTATTGTAGGGGTGCAACTTCTACTTAGTTCAAACAGCTCGCATCGTACTATTACAGCGAAATAGTAAACGTGTACATACGAAGTGTCGAATAAACAAAAAATTTAGAAAATTAATAATAACGCAAATAATACTTGTGTATAATATTTATTTTATGTCTTCATATATATGTACATAAATATAATATCAAATTAATACTTATACATGTATCAAAAAGGTTAAAAGAAAAAAATGATAACTGTAAAAAACCGGGGCATATACCGTTAAATGTATGTAAGATTTGTATGCAATAAGTTCTACACGAATAAATATATCTAGTAAACTCATACAGCGACATCTAAAAATTATATAACTCAAATAAGATATCAATTGGAGAGCACGTAGGTACTTGATAAATAATTTACTTATACATACGATGAGATTAACACGTGTCTACCATACGTATATATATATATATATATACTAGATTATCCAATATGTTCGTGCCGTTTCTCATATACGTATATAATTTAATCTAATATTCATGACCTCCACATACTCTGGTAGTTTTTCAAATTCACGCTTCAAGATTTAATCTCGCAATTTTAATTGCAATCAATTTCGGAGTTTCGTGCTTTCTAAAAATCTCCTTTCCTCTTTTGTAGAATAATGAAAAACCACTCATCTTTAATCTCGATAAATAATTTATGTTATTTTTTCTCTTACCATAGATTATACTCGTCTTTAACCATTTGAAAGGTTATTTTTAAAACTGTTACTATCGAACAGTGTGCAATACGTTATCGACAGTCGATTTTCATGAAAAATTTAAAAGAATTTGTTATGAATTAAAAACTGCATGAACTTGTTGGAAAACCCAATACATTATCCAACTATATTAAAGTATTGATATAAGCTTTTTAAGAAAACGTCATTTCAATATTATTAAATAAGAAAATCTCTACAGTTGAATCTATTAAGAATAATATTAAGTGAAGAAAATTATTAAAATTTAAATTGTATCATATATAAAATGCGAACTTACACACATAACTATGGTAAACACCAAAGATATGTGTATAGCAGTATACACATACATCAGATATGCGTGAATTTGGTCCAAAATTTAATTGAGGATTTTTTTAAACCTGTATTCGAAAGAATTATAAAAATTTCAGACTATGTTAATGTAAAATAATAAATTCGGATTTATTATAGAACAGTGAAAGTTATATATGTGATAACGAATTAACTTTGTACTAAAATTCACAGTTAAATTTTGGATAAGTTATTGCATAACTTTATTTCATAATAAATTGATGATCTGATGTAAATAACGAATATGAACTATAATCGTTCAACCCTATCTTATGTAATAAATGCAAATCTAACTAACAAGCAGGGCTTATAAAAAAGAACAAACAATTGTGAATATTCAAATACGAACCAACAAATGAAACTTCCAAATATATCTAAAAATTAATTTGTAGAAACATGTTCATTACAAGTTTCTTGTACTTTTTTTATGAAGTTTACTGGTTGAGTTAATTTATATATGTAAGATGCACAATCACTGTTTTAGTTCTTAATTAGTTTTTGTGTTATTTTAAATAATAGATCAATCAAATTAGTTGTGTAAGTTGTAAGTGTAACAAAATTATTACATGCGAGATAAAATTATAATGTTGAGAAAAGATATAGCATTGGAGACAATAATATTAATCAGTATAAGTAAAACGTTGAGTAAGTATGAGATTAATGAATTACGATTTAATATAAAAGAGTAAAAAAGCTTTAAAAAAGATGCAAACGTCGAATATCGAGGAAAAGTTGAGTTTGTTGTCTTCCTCGGTATGATCGAAGTAAGTTAGAGAGACAGAAAGTGAAAAACAGATGAATAGAATATTGATGATAATAACAGAAATTATTATAAGAAAAAGAGACAAGACGAAAAATATTGAAGAGAAAGAAGAAACAGAAGAAAACCAAGACAAAACTGATAAAATAAACAAAAGGAAAAATGTAGTAGACAAAGGTATAGTTAACAAGAAATGGCTGCTAAAAGAACAGAAATTTAAGGGTACAAAGGATAAGCGGAACGAGCGATAGGACTAAAAAATCGGTGATTTTAAACAGTAATTATTGAAATATTCTTCTGCTCCAAGCTTTCCTACCTTCAATTTGCTTCATTTAACCTACCTGAGGAGATTCATGATTTTTTTTTTAATTTTTAACGGGATAACTTACAATAAATTATCCTTTCCAACAACTCTAACAATAAGTTGTTCAGTGCTTTGATAATGTAGGAGTTAAATGTCAAATATTAACTAAATTCTTAAATGCATGAACAATAATTCGCTTTAATAAGTGCTTAACAAGTTTTAACTACCAAAGTATAACTGTTAAAATATTTTTAAAAATATTACCTTTACACGAATCTACAAGTGTTTTATTATAAAACATGATTGATGGATAATTGGTTGCATTTCCTTGAAATAGACTATGTATGTGAGCCTTTAAAAACGAAATCCGTCTAGATTGAATGTTAGTGGCTATTGCGTACAAGAATGTTAAAATCATTTTAGGAAGAGTATGCTCCTTTTAATGATTGCAAGATCACTTCGTCATAAATATCTGGAACAGAAAATATTTCGTACTTAGCAGCATTCTTAATCAAATTTATATACTCTATTTGTGGAACATAAATTTTTTGTAAAAATGATATACTATAATAATCATATGCAATTTTGTAGCCATATTATTTCATTAAACGAAAAACAGTTACATATTAAATTTGTCGAATTTGTTTCAAATCACTTGATTGCTTAGTGCAAATAACAAATCAACGTGTTAAGGTGTCATGCTAAGGTCACGCTTAACCTGCCGTACCCTTGCCTCGGCTCCAATAACAGAGTGTTACTATACGATGTAAACAATAACATTGGGGATAAAGGAAGAAGAAAATTCTTACTAGAATACATTTTTCATTAATTTCTTATGCCTTTTAGTTTTTCCGCGGAGTGTTGGTCATTCCATTTAAAGAAATCAAGGTGACCTTGAAATCTCCGAAACGTCCGAATCTTCGCCCATATAAAAAATGTTTCAATCATTTTAATATGGTTAATCATGTGAAGATGGTACGTATTTAAGTGTCTGCTGCTGAAAATTCTCAAAAGCATATCAACGTCCACAAAATCGATTTTCAAAGTAAAGGGAAAGAAGAATAATATTTTCATTAGGTATCGAACATTTTTTAATAAACACAGAACGGTAACGGGACGAATGATTATAAAATGTAAGTAAAGAGTAACGTCTTCGAAGTCACAGAACGCATGTAAACAAAGCGTTTAATTCACGATAATTTATATGAAAAAGCTACATACATATGTACTCTCATAAAAGATAAAAAAATCAAATTCGCTCACCAACTTGATTGCTAGTACACGATTTCCCATTTCTGCCTGATCCACAAGTTGTTGTTTTAGTTTTTAACATTTGAGATTATTTCATATCAACGTATTCTCTATCTTTTACCACTGTCCACGCACTTTAATTACATCACATTAATCACCTCACACGTCGCGCAGAGATTCACTGATGATTTAGTAATCATCGTTATATGTATTGTAGTACCACTTGTATCGGCGATGGGCGCACAAATGTCGACGATATACACTCACAACATTCCCGTATGAAAACCTTGTATACAATGTTATACATACATACGAATACTAATCCTACATTATAAAATACTAATGTAGTGTACACTTACACATCTTTCAAAATCGTCTGTTGCTCCGGCGGATCCACAGCACACTATTATTGTCACGCGAATACGTCCGAATAATTGTGCCTTGTATTCTTATTTCAATGTGTTTTTATCTTTTTCGTAAAATACGTTGATTTTAATATTCTATCAAATATTGTTTATTGTTCTGTCCTCGAAATATTCGTAAGAGATTATGCTTTTCGTAGTTGCTGTATTCCATTCGTCTTTTGTCATTTTTCCCCCTCAATTTGCGTCTTTTAGTGCGCCAATAAGATAGAAGAAATGTTTAAGTTCCGTTTATGTCAACTTCTAAATACTTTAGTCGAAACTTCATTTTTGTACACGTTCCATAACAATTTCGCGGACGACACATGACCGTTTATGCACGAAGAATTCACGTTACTCTTTTTCTCTAGTTAGGTGTTTCTTAAGTTGGTCACAATATCCTTACCAGAAGAAATCGATAATTTTGACGTAAATAAATTAATCAATAGCATTGGTCCTTATAATGTTATAAACTTCAAGTTTACTCTTAATTTTATTATAGCTGATTATTAAATGAACGATTAAATAGCTTTAATTAAATTAGTAACATGAAATGTGTTATTGTGGTATAACTATAATTATAATCAATCAATGATTTTTGTTAAACTTTGAACGCAACATCTTAAGGATAAACTTATCTTATAAAATGATATTAATGCATGTATAAATGAATATAGTAACATGTATAAAAAGAAATAAATATGTTGAATAATTCTTCATAGATGTACCTTTACAATGTCAATAATCGTAAATTAAAAATATTAAAACCCGTCACTTTGAAAAGTCGTGTAAACTTAACGTTAAGTAATACTTCATGATATCATAAAAGATAATTTATTATGTAAATACCTCGTATCGTAATTTTTTAGCCTAAAATAGTTATTTTGAAAAAGTAATCATTGAGTGGAAAAAACATCTGATAATTGAAAGGTCCATACGATTAGTAATATTGAAAATGTGTTAATGTAATATGTTATTCCTTATTATGACATTAAAGTTAACCTGTGAAAAAATGTTCAAACTTTCATGTATGTATATGTATTTGAAACAAAAATATATATAAATATATATATGACCTTACATGAAATTAAGTTTTTTCACAATTATATTTTATACAAATAATCCTAAAAAGTCTATGAGGAATATTGGGAATACAAATTTCTCTCGAGTAGAATACTGTAAGAATATTATCTATGCATATTGACGCGTATGACATTAAAATTTGTATTAAGAAATCATTCCTAATTCAAATATTACTTCATACAAAAGTGTCGGAGAGAAATAAATAATTGTATATGAAGATAATATTCGATGGTCTACGTAGGGTTAATGTTTACTACACATTACTGACTATTCATTCTTTTCTTTTGTACAAACATCCAAATCTCAAACAATGACATTTTAAATGAGAATAAATTGTCACATACCTATGTTCGAATAGGTACTACACTTTACATACGAAGCTAAACACGAAAGAATGCACTATCAGTAACTTTTGTTGCCATTTCACACCAATAAACTGACCATTGATTCAACCACAGACGAGGTATAGGAGTAGACCAATCACCATATGGGGTTTCGTGTCTCACGATCTGAAATACCGACATCGTTAACAACAACTAGATTTCTTACGCCCTCTACGCTGACGAACGATAAATGTTGCAACTAGATCCACAAGAAGCTTAGACCATATCACCACAGACGGGTAACACACATGCAAGGCAGTAGTGTATCTAACCTTAAATTTCAGTGTATGGTAGTTCACTTCAGTGTAAACAAAGTAATTTTTTCTTAGTTCTGAAAATGTCTACTTTTGTGCCAAATAAAGTGTATTTACGGGGAATTTTATTGCACTACTTTATTCAAAAGAAATCTGCAGCTGAAGCACATAGAATTCTTGTTGAGACTTATGGTGACAATGCTTTGTCGGATACGACATGCAGAGACTGGTTTCGACGCTTCAAAAATAATGATTTTGAACCTGAGGATAAAGAACGTTCTGGCGCACCGAAAAAATTTGAAGACGAAAAGTTGGGGGAATTACTCGATCAAGACCGATGTCAGACGCTAGCAGAACTTGGAAAAACATTAGAAGTAGACGAGTCAACTGTTTCAAAACGTTTAAAAGTTTTAGGAATGATCCAGAAGCAAGGACATTGGGTACCATATGAATTGAAGCCGAGGACGAGACGTCGAACGGCGTTTTCTCACGTGTGAACTACTGCTTCAACGGCAGAAAAGAAAAGGTTTTTTGCACCGCATCGTGACTGGCGATGAAAAGTGGATACACTACGATAATCCAAAGCGTAGAAAATCGTGGTGTAAGCCCGGCCATGCATCAAATTGTCTGCAAAACCAAATATCCATGGTTCGAAGCTTCTTCTCTGTATTTGGTGGGATCAGCAGGGTGTAATTTATTATGAGCTGCTCAAACCGAATGAGACTATCACGGGAGAGCGCTATCGACTTCAATTGATGCGTTTAAGTCGAGCCTTAAAAGAAAAACACGAGCAGAGACACGACAAAGTGATTTTGCTACATGACAACGCTCGGCCTCATGTTGCAAAACCAGTGAAAACCTACCTGGTAACGCTTCAATGGGAAGTTCTACCCCACCCGCCGTATTCACCTGACAGAGCCCCTTCTAATTTTGACCTATTCCGTTCGATGGCACATGGCCTAGCTGACCAGCGCTTTCATTCTTATGAAGAAGCTAAAAAATGGATCGATTCTTGGATAGCCTCAAAAGACATGTCGTTTTTCCGACACGGAATTCATATACTGCCAGAAAGATGGGAGAAAGTGGTCGCTAGTGATGGGCAATACTTTGAATGAAATGTTTTTGTTCCTTATAATTTAAATAAAGCTTTTTTTCTTATTCAAGGTCATAATACAATTGATTACCTCAGAAATTTTCGTAAATATGAAAAAAGCTTTTTATGGGTGTTAATTAGTAAAAAGTGGTAAAATGGTTGAAATTATTTGTTTTCTTTAAATAAAGCTTAGAATATAGTGTGTTTGAAAACTAATTATAAAGCAAGCAAGTATTATATATTAACAAACTATAAAATATATAATATTTATCATTTTAAATAGATTTCGAGGTACTACGTGTAAAGTTTACAAACAAGAAAAAAATAGAACAAATTTCGCCAAATGTAGATAGGTTGTGACCTATAAGCGTGTCACGCCTATCACCGTCCTTCTTCAACTATATAGAAATATGTAGCACTACTCTGAATCCGTTCCGTTCCGTATCCGTTCCGATGCTTATTATTCCAAAATCTTTCCAAATCAAGTGTATAAATAATAGTTTAATGACTTTAAGTTTGTCTCAGTCAGCCAAATGCCGTTTCAAGCAAATTTAGCGGAATGTTTGCACCACACTTTCCGAGCAATTTTAACTTGTATGGACATGTGTGTTGACGTAAGAAATAGAATTAAATGCCTACTCCATGTTTGGTTTTTTGATATTTGTATTTCTAAATCGTCCGTTTTCGCCACCATGTGTCGGTCCCTATGGACCAGCCGTAGACTTTTCGTTTATGCTATACCACTGCGCCGGCTTTTGTTTGTGCGCGCAACTCTCCCCACTTGACGGTAAAGACAGTAATGCTAGTTATGGATCTTATTTCTTGTATACTTATTTTATTTTAATGATGTACATATTATCATAGTTTTTCTCGGGGATAGCTTTGCATCTTTTTTAGCTTCCTGAGAGCACATTTAGCTGCAGTACATTTTGCAATTCTATAATTTCTACCGATTCCTTTGAAAGAACCCTTGCCGAAAACATCTACTGTGACCCTAACTCTCCGCCCATCAGCAAGTTTCTCAGGTGTTCCAAACTTTGCTGTTTCAGGCTCCAGTTCCAGTAATTCACGAATCGGTGATTTAGGAACATTAGTACTAAATTGCTCTGGAAAGATAAAATACATTAACGTTTTATATTCCGTTCTGTTGGCACTCTTGCGAAATATCTATCAAAATAAAATATGATCATCTCTTACCAATTTCATTTTTCATGATGGCATAATAAACACCCCATACCGCGTCTAAGGACATACCACTATCCAAATAAATTGCACCAGCTAATGATTCAAAGACATCGCCTAATGCTTTCGGCACTTCTACATCTTCAGCTTCTTCGCATTCTTCTTCTCCAATTAAATAATACTAAAATGTTTACACATTTAAAAAAATTATATCTGTTCCAGTTAAATAAATGTAACGGATATATGTATAACACTAAAATTCATATAGAAGTTAATCAAAACCGTTACCTCTTCACTAATGGAATGTCCATTTTCTTCTTGAATTCTTACGAAACGATTGATAACAGCACTTAAACCAGGAGACAAATGTTGAAAATATTTATGAAATCCACATCGAACCGCCAGTGAAGCAAATATAGTATTATTAACTAATGCTGATCGTAAATCTGTTAAAGCACCTGGTGAATGTTGTCGAGCATCTTCATATAAATGTCTTGTTATTAAGTAATCTAAAATTGCAAATTTTATATTTTACATCTGACTGTACAGAATATAGATATACACAACTTCTTAGATAAGTTTCGCCTCAAAGTTTCTGGATATTTATTTATTCTTTTCTAGAATGTCTTCCTCACATGTCTTTCTGTAACCTAATTTCCTCCTTGAAACATAATAACTTCATCTCAAAGAATTTTTTTGTATTCTGTATAAATTTCAAAATGAGTTTTCCCTGTGAATATTGAAAGCTGATACATGAAATCAGTCAATTCTACACAAATCATGAAATTCTGAATTTTTGTGGCGACACTCGCGTGACAAAGGCTATATATAGTGTTGGATCTTCGAAAACATTTGATGACGCAACATTAACTATACATATGCATAACGATAGAATTAATAAAATCTTTTCATTACCTAAAACAGCATCTCCAAGAAATTCTAAACGTTGATAACAGTCGGTTAATCTATTGGGTTGGTATGATGCATGAGTAAATGCTTGTAAAAGGTAACTACTATCACGAAACTTATATCCTATACTGTTCTCTAAGTCATGGTAGCCGTCGAGCATCAATTTCAATTCTTGTTCAGGATCAGGAATGTGTCGAAGTAACGGGTTCTGAGGTTCTTCCAACGTTCCATAACAAATCTATAAAAAGGAAACCCTTTTAAGAGCGGCCTTTCAAAAAAATGTGCATCATTTACATATTTAACTTCACATTTTATGACAGGCAAGATTTTATCTACCAATATTATGGATAACTAGATGAGATAGGGTGCACCTAACTGATCTCGATAACTCTGAAATATGTTCTCAAGGTCATCATCATTCTTTCATTCGGTCTTCGTTTTTGAGATGTTCGCAAAAATATTTTTAAAACTTACATATAAGCCCCATAGTTGACAAGTGAATTAAGTCCACTTTCTTAGTATTCGCTCCTGTTTATTTAACGGTTTAGTTTAGAAGGCTTTTCAAAACGTAGCTTTCTTATAGATCTTTATCCTTGATAAAGTGGAACCTGAGTTATGATTGATGACATAAACAGCATATTTCATAGTTATTGAAACCGGTGAGGGGTACCATTTTCTATCAAAGAATAGATTTTCTTTTTCTTTTTTTCTTCCATTTTTTCTTTTTTTTTCTGTTATATTTTTTTTTTGGTCTTCTAACGTGTTAGTAATTATTTAAAGAAAATATATAAATATTGTAGCATTGTGCTAATTGGAAGTTCTTAAAGGGTCACATGGCTTTATTGTATTTATCTTTAATTTTTAGATGTAGGTATGGTTGATTTTTCAAAAGAATTTTGGCGAACAGATTACGCGTTGTTAGAATTACCTGCGTCCATGTTGTCTGTCCATGTTCATCTGTTCCTTTTACATACGGAGTACTGCCAGGAATTCTTTCCTTTGGCTCGGTGTCTGTTATTGTAGTGACTTCTTCTGTAGGTAAAACGTGAATTCCTAACCAAGCCATAAAAAGCAACGCACCTCGAGGGCCGCATGCAATTAAGTATGCTCCAATTAATGCCTCCACACAATCTGCGATACTTTTATCGGGAATGCTATGTTGCGTGATTAAATTGTAAGGTATAAAGCAACGTAGATTGTCTAAATTGTTTGGCATTATAGTTTCATTACGATTAAGTTCACTCTTCATAATGCCTAATTTTTCCTCTGTTTCTCTGACGAGTTGAGTTATATCAGTAGGATTTACAGTTTGTAGAGTTGGAATGTCAGCTTGATTCCAAAGACTAGAAGGAATACCGGATTCAATTAATGCTTGTTCAAGTTCTTTTGGAACATAATAACAAGGAGGTAACCAGTTGTCATGTGGTTCAAACTTCGTTGCAATCATGCTTTCTCCTAACATCTTTTGTCTTCCTAATCTGTATAAATTTAAATTACTGACCTAAAACATTTCATTACAATTAAAAGCAGAAATGATTATATGAAATATTGGCAACTAACAATAAGTATTTCTACAATGATAATTGTACCTGTTTAGATCTTAAATGACTAAGTTTGCCTTCATGAATATTATCGTATGTACAGTACAAATATGTAGTTATAGCGTATTTCAAGAAAGAGTCTCCAATAGTTTCCAAACGTTCCAAATTAATGCCATCATTTGCATTAGACATAGTTAAAGCTTGCAGTATTAAACTAGGACTTGGGCCAGAATGATCTTTCAATTCAGGCTGAAAGTCGAAACTAAAAAGATTACTATCCAAATTATGTGTGAAGTCTACTTTATTAGAATCCTTTTTGATTGGCTGTAAACTGATATTATTATTTAATATTTCGTCTTTGAATCTATCAACGATTTTTTCGATGTAAGCTTTGTGTTTCAAATCCAGCCTAACTTCTTCGGACGATACATTGTTGGCATTTTTCCTTGTAATTGCAACATCTACATTAGAAGGTATAAAACATTCATTTTCCCTTATTTCCTGTTCCCTTATTTTAGTAAATTCGTAATGAGATTGTCTATACGTTGCAATCAATGGGTCTTCATCGTTTTTTGTATATGTCCATAAACTGTCATCTCCTCTTTTCTCGATTTCTAGTAGATCCAATATCTTTTTATTAATTTCTTGTTTAGATATTTGTTTTTCATTCTCGACAGCTTCTGCAACATTTTCTCCCATATAAGATATTCGTAATCCTCTACTGTCATCTTCACTTTCGTCCGAACTATCAACAAATCCATCACTGTAAATATCATCTGACTCGTATCCTTCAAAATCTGACTCGCATGCAGGAGAACCATATCGAACACCATTCCAGTTAAATTCATTTGTTACAACAGTTTCGTTTAAATTGTTAGCTTTAAACTCTATCGAAGACGTTGCCATGTCGTTTGACCAAGTCCCAATTTCAAATTCATTTTCTTTAGTTGACACCTGTGATTCGGTATCTGTTACATTTTCACTTGCCAGTTGATTTTTGCAAGTTTCGTCACTCAAAGTTTCTTCGTCAGACTTATTTGAAATATCTGTCACAGTCTCGGTTATATCTTTACAATTTTTCTCAACAACATTATTATGTAACGAATTTAGCAATGCCGTGTCATTTTTAGCATTTTTACTTTTGTCAAATTCTTTCGACTTTTTTAACACTTCTGCCAAACTCCAACCAAAATCTAATGCCGGCCATTCGAAATCTAAAATATTTCTCATTCCTCGTAAATATACATGCATTTATTTATTATAGTACTGTCTATTGAATCTTGTGCATACCTGAATCCAAATTTTGTCGCCCTAAACTTATGGTTTGAGCAACTTGACATCGTATCTGATCAGCCAACAATAAAGCATTGATCCTATATAATATGCATGGTAAACAAACTGCTTGCCTCCACAACGAAGCTGGAAAGGGGTGAATTGCACACAATTCAGCAACAAGGATTTGCTTTTGTTCCAGATTTTCTCGTTTTGCACGCTTCGTCTCTTCGCTGCTGGTAGGCAATGCAACACCTTTTCGATTTACATATCTGAAATGATATTAACAAATTTATAGATCTTCCTTTACTCACTGGTATATGTAAAGATGATACGATTACCTTATACTACTGCAATCTACAAGTATCTAACATTAAAAGAACGCATAACAGCGCGCTTACATAATGTGTAATGTAATAGTGCTTCCATTTGTTCTTAAATGCCATGCATATGAAGGATATATAAAAATAATATATTTTTTGTTAATATTTACCTGGGCGTCAAGAAGTTTAATCTTGCTGATGTATGATCCACATCCAATAAAGGTTGGACAACATTTTGTATTTGGATATCATATTTCTTAAGGTAATATTCTTCAAACGTACTGTAATCGTCTCCAGGAAAAGAAGACTTGGGATTTAAATTTGAACAGATTTCAGCAACATAGAAATACTGAAATGAAGAAAAATGTGTTACAATTAAGGCCTATGTCCATTTTAGAGTAAAACTATCGCGAGTTACTCTCTAGTGTCAAATTCGTCAGTGTACACGCTATTGGGAATGCAATCGGAGAGTTGCACGAAAAACAAATTGGGAGTACTCTCGAGATCATTCAAAAAATGAGAACCCGCAATTGAGATTTAGTATACACAGTATGTAAATAGAAAGTTAGCCGTTCTAATAAAGAATCATCACGATTTTTTGTCGTTTGAATAATTATGTTACAGATAGAAATTATATTACAGAATTATATTACAGTACATTAAAGTGTTTTTGAAGACTACGTTATTTACTTTAATTGAGAAATTATTACTATATTTCACTACTGTACATAAAGTAATAATTATCTACCTGAGGTTGATCCTGACTTCTATACCAGGGCATAATCACCGCATCGTGATATTTTGATGCATCAAACTTGAAATCTTTTCGAATCTCTTCTGGAACCTTTGTTGGCACTGAATTCCGATTTTTGTATATACATTCCAAGAAATCCCAATTTACAGTAACGTCTGATTCTTTGTCTACAAAAATATGATATTATAATCGTAAGCGTATAATATAAAATCAATGATTTTGAGAGTATTTATAATCACCTAATGTTACAGGTACAATCATATAAGAATTTTCAGATGCATTAGGATCAAAAAGCATTAAATACTGTTGTAATCTTAATACATTTGTAAAGGTATAATTGAGGAAGGTAGCAACTTTCTCAATCTGGGCTTCACTTAGAACTACAGTTTGTTTACTGAGTTTTAACTTTACATGAACTTCTCCAGATCTAGTATAGATTGGAAAAGGGCATAACTGAAATAAAAAATTAAATGTTAATTAATAATGTATGTATAAGCAGTAGGTGCACAAGATGTCTTTTTTAAATATATTATAGTAAAATATTTCTAAAATCACAATAAATAAGACAGAAAATTAGGTTTTGGTCGTTGTTGCCTACAAAATTGTAATATTTCATATTTAATGAGTGCAAAAGTTTTGATGGATTCTTAATAGAGAACACTATCATCATTATTTCATAACAGCAATAGCAACACAGAAGTTGTTATTTCGAATAAAAATTTGTCCAACTTCCTCAATACTTCAGCAGAACTTTCGATTTTCAGAAAGTGTCAAGCACGAGGGGGATAGTATACTTAGCGACAAAATGATGACCCCTGGATTTTTCGTGTTTTTCAAATCCAGTGATATTTACAAATATTTGGTATATGCACCCTCTATAGGAGCACGTCCTCCTTTACAACATATGAAAAATTGGCTACTGTTTACGTTGTTTTCGACGAATTATACAGTCAAACCTGTTTTCGTGCTGTCCTTTTCTATGCGATTTTTTATGCGATTTGTTTTATGCGGTATATGAATGCCAACGGTGTTGGCATTATAACACCCTTGTAATGTTCTCATCACAAGAAGATGCGCGTTTTGTATTACGCCGAGTAGTATTGAATTATGTGCAATTTAGAAAATTTCTCCATGTTTAAAATGAGAAATTAAAATTTTTTTTAATGTTTCCATGTGCAATTGAATTATTTATTTTGTTTGGAAAGCACTTTCTCGCTAATTCGTAAATCTTTGACATATTTTCTAAGTGAGACTTTTTTTATGCGGTCCCTCTCCACCGCATAAAAAAAACTTTAATATGTTGTACAAATTTATTTATTATAGCTATTTATAAAGTTTCTGAATATTTTTTGTGCGGTTTCTTTTATGCGGTCCCTATCTACCACACAAAAACAGGTTTGACTGTATTCATTTATGTTGGAAACGGATGTGACAAAATAAATGCAGTAACAAGTTCCTTTCATTCAAATTTTAATAATGCGCACATTTGTCTTTTCTTTCTGTAACTTTTGATATTCTCTTTGGTAAGTTTTTATATCAATCTTGTATAAGTTTTGTCGACATTGAGTGCAACCCTTCCTCAACAGTGACAAGTTAATGTCGCGCGGCGGCATTGTCGTGCTGAAATATGAACTTGTCTCGTTTTGCCCGTTTTGGATATATCATAATTTCTTCGTTTATAAATAACTCTCTACTATTCACATTCCCATTTACAAATCGTTTAGATGGTTTTCCTTTATATGCGTTGCACCCGAAATCATGAGTCCACTGTTTTTCATTCGTTGTTTCATTCATTAGACATTATTGCTTCTGTGAAATATCAGCCATCAGGTCCATTTACAATAAATCTTGCCTCATCTAGGAACATAATTCTGATCTAAGATATTATCGATTGATTGGACGTGTAAATTTCAATCGATTGTGCCGTCGCATGCATCTTCGTTAGTGGTGCATTTCTTTTCAATTTTCTTCAGTGAATTTCCTTAGATTTTTTAAAGATACTTAGTACGTCTCAAATATTTATAAGTACAATTGCTTCTTGTGTAATTTGACATGCCTTCAATATTGAATTTGACGCAACTTTTAAAAAAAGGCACATGTGGATCCAGATATGATATACCCAAATTCCACCCTGGTGACCTCCCAGAGATACGGAGAGGGCCAGGAACTCATAACCGAAATCTTTCGGTTCTAGCCAAATTATTGGCAAAAGTGTGTGACGTCAATGCCTAACCATTGGGTGCGAGTGAGGACTTGTCTCTGTGCCGTCTCGATGGACTTCTTGTGGGATAGGGACAGTACAGTCTTCCCTCTCAGAGTGATAAAATTTTATACCCACTACTTGCGTTTCCCCTTGGACGTTCGGTTGCGTTACAATGCAACACATCGGTGAGGCAATACTTTATTACTTTTAGTTATTTTGTTACGAAACCTTTGACAACGTATTGGTGAAATTTTTCTGATTAAAACGTGACCAAACACGATAGAATTTTGATTATATTTAAGCGATGAAAGTCTCGAATGATAAGAAGGACAAGCGGCATGGATCGAAGATCTACGTATCGATTGCAATAGTAACGCAAATAAATTATTTTTACATATCTAATAATTTATTATGGCTTACCTTTGATCCTTATAATATTCTTATCTGTAGTTTTTCATCGCTCAGTTGTCGTAGTGGACGTCTTTGTGTTCTTGCTCGACAAACGAAATACATATGTATATGATGGATTCGTCTGTGAAGACATATTCTGTTGGTTGTACCAACTAAAATATTTTCATGGCCTCCAAATGTAGTTGCACCAACAATGACACATATGAATTGTATGATTCCAATCTTCGGAATATGTCTTGTAATTCTTCTATTTATGCTTCATTAACGTTGATACCATGCTGTACGGGTCTTCGCTATTCGTTAGCTTCTCCTTGATCTTCATTCGTTTTCACTTTCGTTGCTGTCTGTGAAGTATCGGCGCCGCAAGCCAAAGACAACAGAAGTCGTTTTTTACATTTGTTTTGTGACTTCAGTAAAACTGTATGTTACAGGATAATCAATTAGTACTATGCACTATGTTTCATTAAACCATCAATTCAATGAATGCGGTGATGCTTCTATTGCTCCCAAAGTGATCAATGTAAACGTAAATTTTAAAGACCTAGCGAACGCCTAACACCGCCGACAGTGGTCAAACTTCGGTTCCACTGTCCCGATAATGATCACTGTAAACATTCGAATTCGCTTCGACTATTCCGAGAGTGATCATTGAACAAGACACTGTAATTTCTTCATTCTTAGTTTTATCTGTACGAAACTTTCACCAAAAGATTTGAGATTTTTCTGGTCAAAAGGAGACCAAACTCGGTAGAGTTTTAATCATATTTATTTATATTATGGCACAGGAATCGGCATTTTTGTCTCAATTGAGACAAGACCGTCCTCTTCCAGTAAGCTCCGTTGCCGTGGGGCAACGGAGACGCGAGACATCAAAGAACATGACAAAGGTGCGCTCTGCATGAAAGAGAGGTTGGTGGGAGAAGCAGGCGTTTGAGGGCCTCCTACCGTGCCCAGCAACGTCCTACGTTGTCACAATATCTACCCATATTGTATACCGGCTTAATTACCGCACTCTCCGATGAAATCGAGCAATCGAATATGAACACAGAAATTTGTAGACATCTCAACAATTCGATAAAAAACTATTATCGGCAGATTGCCTCTTTCCAAACAAGGTTTGGTAAGGTTTCAATACCAAGGTTTAAATGTTTCTGATTACGAGCAAAGATTCAGTAGGAATTTTGTTATTCTTGATTTTTATCGTACAGTGAATTTCCCTACAAGCCTCGCGTTTACTGGTCCCTGGAACTATCCTCACCACCGCGGCGTATTCCCCGTGAGGGGCCAAGAAGACCACTGCTAATCCAATAACAAAACTTCTTTTTTTTCATTATTTTTTTATGGGACTTTCACCAACATATTCATAAAAAAATAATGAAAAATAAAGAAGTTTTGTAATTGGATTAGTAGTCGTCTTCTGGTCTCACACTGATATACCCGATCGTGTTATGTTGAACTCCTCGGCGCCGACCGCTCTCAAGCTTCTCTGTCCGTTTCTACGTGCAACATTGTATCAGAAAAGACATTTTTTCAGCCTTCTTGTCCCTATCGGTCTCTACGTCCCTGTTTTTGGCCATGGAAACGCGAAGTCATTTACATTTACAGCGTGCATTGTATATTTCAAATGCAATGTTCGTCGAGAACCACAGGTTCATGGCCAGAACCGCGCAAGAGACTTATAGCGCGAATTCACTGTATTTTGAGGCTTAATCATCCTTTAATTTTCAGCTGTACACTGAAACATTTTTACTTCTACTTTTTCTTTGCAACATTAAAACCTTAAAGTTAACGTATACACAGTTACATGATGGAAAGTTAGTTTATGTATACTAAAAAGATAGACACATTCTAACAATAATTGGTCAGGATATGTTTAAAAAAGTAACGTGCGATTTATAGCATCCAAAGATTCTTATATAATATATGATAAAGTTGCAATTGCAGTGAATGAATAAGGTTACAATTACGTTCAAAATTTGCATTGGCAAATACCTTCTTTCATGATATTAAAACATGTTTTCATAAAATCAGACGTTATGTCTTTTTTCAGCAGATTTATAGATGTATTAAGTCTCAACGGGATCTTATTGTACATGCATTTTCACACAAACGTCAAATAAATCATTTGTTAAAGCTTACTGTGATAAAGTTTTATCAAATTAGATAAGTTTCATCAGTTAAACTGTAGAAAATACTATCGTACTATTTTCTTGTACTATTTGTATTCAATAAAAAACAAAATAATAAAATAAAAATAAAACAATAAAATGTAATGACTGTTAGATATGTAGAACAAATTAATTAAAATCGTTTACGATTTGAAAACGTTATTATCGTAAAACCGAAGCAGATTGGACATGATGTTATGGAACATATATTATTGAATTCCATTAAAACTTTTCCACCCCTTAAGATATTTAAAAAGGGAAAAATAATTTTTGTATTTTATATATTACCTTAGGAATTTCTTTTAATGTAATAATGCCGAAACCAATAGCTGATTCTTCAGGAGGATAAATACGTCGACCCCTAGTATTTTGTTCTTCAGGCAAAGGACAACTCAACACCATTTTAATGTGATATAGATAGGAGGGAACTCCAACTTTTGGTCTGCAGTCCGTTAACGCTTCAGCTGTCTGGAAAACACAATTTTTATCTTGAAATGCAAAATACAGAATGAAGAATTAAAAATTGTCAAAATAAAAAACCACTAATTCTTAACCCTTAAACTGTGAAGGGGCAAATATCAATTTACGATGTTCCAAGGTACTATGTGAATTTTTTCAGACTTTTTTTAAAGAACTATTATTACTCACTAGAAACTGCATCAGATATGAAAGGCCCACTTTTACAGTTTGAGGGTAGGGCACCGTAAACACGCCTACAGTTTATAGTCTAAGGGTTTACAATATTAATGCGAAGTAACCTTTTTATAATAATATTGTCTACGTTTCGTTGTTCCAGGTCGCGCTTCAGAAAAATCCACTTTACTTTCGTCTGGAAGAGCAGGTACTTCTGCATCTTCTGGTTTAGCTCTAAAATTTTCTTTTCCAATAGGGAGTAAATTATCATCTATTTCATTCTTTCTGTGTAAGTCGATACATAATTGTAATGCAGCCATTCGTCTCGCCATGGCCCTATTAGGCATAGGATAGGACTAAAATCAAAGTTTCAATAAATAGTCCTACATGCAAAAATGTGAACAGTGTATACGTATGTATGTGTTTGAATTATTATATCGAAAGTTATTTACCGATATAATATATTTAATCGGTGAATTTATAGGGAGCCGCAACGAACATGTATACATAGATGTGTCGTCTACAATAACTTTTGAAATAGACCACTCGGGTGTCAATCTCGTAAAAGTATCACTAGGTAATTTTGCACAATATCTATATAAATAAAATAAGTAATAACATCAAATAAATTTATAAGTTTTGGTAACAAAGAAGATACTAGAAATATATATGTCTCCATGCAGTTATAATATTGCGCTACCTGTTTACCAATGATATGGCAGAATTGAAAGTCACTGCAGGTACATCATCTCCTTCAAGTGGTTTATAATGTGGTATTATGGCAGCATATAAATCTGCCTTGCTTTCTTCTTCTTCAATAGGCTCATTATTAGAACATTTCATTAATAATATCTATAACAAAAATATATTAATTTTCTTCTGCTAGAAATTGTGAATAACACATATACTAAAATTGCATTGTAATAAATAAATGAAACAAATGAAATAAATTCACATATAAATATCATGTATATTAAGGTATTCAAATAATTAAAATAGGATGTTACAGTAAACCGTTCATATGAAATATGCCTTGAAGAATCTGAGTCATATTTGAACTGAACTGTTAATAATGAAAATATCAAACCTAAATAGCACATAAAAGTATACATACCATGTGAAATTTTGGAAAATTATGTAATTACATAACATAATTACCTTTTCTACGTAGTGGTATTGCGCTAATTGCCACACACATTCCTTTGAAGTTGTTTTTGGTACTAATATTACATGTAATGCATCTACAGCTTTTGCTCGACTTTTGCATTGTACATAAGATTGGTAAGTTTTTGGAAAATCATATCTCATAACAAAATTGCATTTGGGAATATCAATACCTAGTACAAATAAAATATTATTAGGAGCTGAACACAAATGAAATATGGAGACAAATTACCTAATAGAAATAGAATCGCAAACCTTCTTCCAGAATCGAAGTTGAGATCATTAAATTACATTCATGTATTCTGAATCTTTTCAACACTTCTTCTTGTTTTCTATGTTCCACATCTAAATCTTTTGAATAGCCAATATCATCTGGATTTCTTTCAATTGTATAAAGTGGTGATAAAAAATATAAGTGTTCATCTTGTATAGAAATTTCGTGTAATAAATAAAATAATATTTTTGCTACAAATGCTTTATCCACAAAAATTACACCACAGAGTAAATCAGGATCTGTAATTCCACGCAAGTGACGCTGGGACTTAGGTGGCCTTTTATAGTTTTCTTCATTACTTTTCCAATTACATTCTGACTTTCTAATTTGTGCAATATTATCTTTACAAGAATTTTCTTTATTATTAACTGATAAATTTTTGAAATTATTTTCTTTATTAATTTTATTATAAACATTATCTGCATCCTTGTTGTAATAGGGAGTATAAGTTTTTAAGACTTGTAGTAATCTATGAACCTTTGGTGTAGTGTATTTATATATTTTCTCTTTTTCAGATAAAGCTTCAAATGCACTGTCACATAAGGCTCGTATTTTTGTAAAAACAGATGCCACCATGTTTAATAATAAGTAATGTCTTTCATAAGGAGTTTTTATTTTTAATTTTTCTGTTAAAATCAGAAGAGCAAGTGCAGCACGATCAGCACACCATGGTCCAAGTGTTTCTAACACATACAAAAAATCCTGCATCATCTCAATAGGTTTCTCTGTTGGATCAGGTATTTTTTTAATATCTTCATAAAACTCTTCGTTATATATTTCTGTTGGGTCATGACGGTGATCACGTAGAAAATCAATAACATGTAATATATAATTTTCAATAGTATTATACAACTCTCCCTTTTCAATCTCAGAATATTCTACTACATATTCTTTAGGCTTAGGACTGTAGCTATTAAAAAAAAGTTAATACAATTAACTCGAAATATATTAATAACATTAACGTAAACATAAACATTAATTTTTTAATAATTTCTTTCCAACAATAAAGCTTGCGATATTGAACCCAATTATTTTTGTTTCAGTTCCATAAGGCAGTTGTTTTATAAAAGATGTCTTAACCATGTAGATACACATAAAACAATTGTTACATTGACTATAAATCTTTAAGCTTTATTAATGTAAAGCCCTTAGTAAAAAATTAGTTATCAAGTACGTACTTCATTTTCTAATTGTTATATACTTTCTTGCTATTACACTTACCGTAATATAGATAATATATCACTAGCTGTTTCAACTTCACATTGAAATGTAGCTTCTACCTTCTGTATTTCTAGCCCTAATCTTCCAGGTTCTTCAGTTAGGTTAAACAGTGGTACTGCTAATCCAATTATTCTAGGAACACTGGTACAGGTTAAAAACGTTTGCAAAATGAATATTACATTGTTATCATCTATAGACTTATGGCACTCGTCAACAATGACTAGATTTATCTCATGTGGTAAAATCTTCTTTTCCGCTAATAATTCAGCACATATTTTAGAGGTTGTAACTAGCACCTGAAACAATACGATTATATGAAACAAATAATTTAACAAAGTGTTGAAAAATATAATAAAACATGCTCATAATGTTTCTTACATGAGAGATTTCATATTTTTCTAAAAATTCTGTAGGTGAACAAGTATCACATAGTAATACTTTTAAGTCCGTTAATTGTTGTATATAACTTGCTTTTACTTTACACTTTTCTACATCCGTTAATATGTATAAAGATCGTTTTCCTCCTTCACTTAATAATCTAAATCGGTTAAATGATAATTTATTGTTAGAAAGTATTTAATGAAATGTCAAATATATTACGTATTATATAAATAAATAAAATATTTACATTTGTAAGGTAATGCTTATTTAAACTGTAATATTACCTTCTATTATTTGTAGCAAATTCTTGAATTAATTTGATGACAATAAAGGTTTGTTCATAATTTTTTCCTAAACAAATTATTATGTTTTTCTCTTTGGCCGTATAAAATAATTCTACCTGTAACAATTCAAATATTATATGAATATTTTACTGTCTCCTATCCTATAAGTATAAGTAATTAAAAAATTCTTACTTGATGTTCTCTAGGTGTGAAAGATTTTATATAAACTTGATCATTAAGTGGAAATGCCATGGAATCTATAATTTTTGTTACTTTAAAAAGTTAAAAATAATGTTCTTAAATATAACAAAAACTAGTCTTATTGTGCAAATTGTCCTCCAAATTTAAGATTAGGCTAGAACAGTATAATGAAACAGTTCTTATACATATTGAAAACACACTTATACTGTATCTACTGTTCATTCAAAATAGCAACAGTCCAAACAGACTTCGTCAAACAACAATAGCAGCTTGACTTATCATGTGATCAACTTCTCATTGGTTCATTTTACGTTGAACATGTATTTACGCAATAATTATACCTTCCATAGCATCGCGCAATTCGTGAAACACAGCGCGACATTGAAGAGGGAAAAGAAAACTTTCTTTCCACTTTGATTAGCTAAAGCACAGCCGATTCTAGTACTTACTAGCCGTGCTGAACAACGTGGCAACACTGTCTGTGGACGGATCGGGAGTCCTATTTTCAATAATTGGAGTCTTGTATTTCGGATTATAATTAACGCTTTTTTTATACGAAATTATGTTAAAATACACAATTCTTTACTATGTATAGCCAATATATAAATGTTATAACTATGGTAAGTAGAAGTGATATTAAAGTATACTAATATTTATAAATGTGGTATATATTTTGTAGATCTTGGAACAGTTTGGTGTTGTGATACATAATATTTGAAATATTTACAGTGGTTTTAGGAAAATGTAAGTATGAAACATAGTAAAAACGTCTTTGAATTAAGATGCTACATTCGAAAATCATTGGAGGGATATATAAATTAATAGAAACCTCAAATAGACAAAATTATTGATACGCAGTCAAAGAGGTTATGTAAATACATTAGAAAGAGGTTGCATAATTAGTTACTGAAGAGAAGAGATGTGCAGGTAATTATAAAATCGTCTTAAAGAATAATTTTGTAATTGTTGTAAATTTCCTCACCACCCTAGGGGTATTACTACAGGGCGTTACTGTTTTTTATCATAATTTATAAAATAAAATAAGTTTTTTAAAATAGAGTATGATAAAAATAAAAAAAAGATGTAATGAAAAGAAAATACAAATAAACTTTTAAATAAAGACAACATTACATTTTATAATAAATAATCTAATCTAACAAAATGTAATAGATATTTTTAGAAAACAAAATAATAAACCATTGAAAGCACTAAACATTGTAACACTTTTGTAGCACTTAAGGAAAATGTTTGAGCTGCTTGGTACAATTTCCTTTTTTTCTTGGAACCAATTAATGCGACGTGATGATATTTTTGTTGCGAGATGCAAACCTTCTGTGTTTTTATATTTACTAAATTAATAAAATGCTCGCACTTAATTGGGTTGTTGTCATAGAAAATTGTATGAATCCCCAAAGTATTTCTTATAAGTTTCAACATGTGGGGTAAATCAAGAAACAGCTGAATATGTTCTCCTGTTACTGGATGAGGAAAACTTAGTTTTAACGCGTTGAGTGCCACGTCAGTCATCGGTGACTGACACTGAACTTTTTGTTCAGGCCGTGTCAGCCACCAGTGACTAAAAAATTTACATTGTTTTAAGTAATTACTGAAAATTTATTTAAAATTTACTTAATTTTTATTTATTACAGGATTGTATCATTAATGCATGTTAATGAATTTTATTGAAACACGGTAAACATAAAAACGGTTGTCCTTCGCAGGTATCACAAAATGTGACAACTTGTTTAGTCATTTTTCTGGCCATTGCTCTACCAGATTGTGTCACATTTTTTTCATAACATGATTTACAATATTTTCGCACTGCAGAAACTTTTCCAGGTTGTTTTTGGTGTTTGTGTTGTTGTTTTTTAGAAGTTGTTTCAATACTGCCAGATGGAATGTTTTCTTCTCGGCAATTTGTAAGGTGTACTGCTAATTTTTTCTGAAATTCAGTAATACTGACATTCTTTTTCGTGATATCTTTGTATAAAATGTAACTATTTAGAACTGTAGTATTCAATAACAGTTCAAAGGCTAGCTTTCTGTACCATTTCGTGGACCTGCGTAGTGGATTATTGTAGGCATTCATTTGGTCGAATAAGTTGACAGCTGCCTTTCCTCTGTTATAGTCGACTATAATTTGTGGTTTTAACTTGTGTTCTGATCGACTTTCAACATTCACCATTTCTGATGAATGCTTTGTCGATAAAACTAGGATGTCCTGCTTATCTTTCCATTTTAAAATGGTTATTCCTTGTTCATTTTCTTTTGCAATGATTTCTCCCCGTTTTAATTTTTTCGATATTACTTGTTGCGGATTTCCTCGTCGATTTGAACGTAATGTTCCTACTAAATGAATATTTTTATTGATTAATTTTTCCGCTAATTCCAAGCTTGTATACCAATTGTCAGTGTATAGCGTGTGTCCCTTATCGAATAAATCTCTGCAAAGAGACATTATGATTTTAGTGGGTGTAGTATTTTCTTTTTCTAAAGTTTTCCCTGTATATACACGAAGAGCATACGTATAACCCGATCCACAGCATAGCTTAAATATTTTGATTCCATATTTATGGCGCTTTTGTTTTAAATATTGTCTACATATAATGCGGCTACGAAACGGAATCAAGGATTCATCAATACATATTTCCTCAGTTGGATTGTAATATTTTTTAAAATTTATTTCCAAAGTGTCTATAACTGGTTGTATTTTGAACAAACTATTGGAACCATTGCTGTTTCTGTTATCTGCAAAATGTAACATTCTCAATAACAGTTCAAATCTGTTTCTGGACATGATTTTTTTTGGAAACGTTTGCATATACACAGGATCATGGGACCAATATAAATATATGGCTGGTAGTTTCACTAATCCCATCCATAGAATTAGCCCAAATAATCTCTTTATTTCACTTTTATTTGTCACTGTCCATTTTGCCAAGCGTTGCGTGCATCCACCTTCTAATTGCTGTGATGCATATAAGTTTGTTTGTTCGGCGATTTCCTCTAACAATTTATCCGGCACAAATAATTCATAGCAGGTTTCTATCGCTATATCTGACCTTACATGCAAATTTTCACTTATAAACCCAGAAGGATGTGTAAAAGGAACAATGTTTGGTTGAGTACCCCTCGGATCATGCCATTCTCCAACATTCTCCTCCTCTTCCTCAGATGATGAAAATACATCCATTCTAAGCCGTTTTTTAGCAGAAATAATTTCACTGCTATCGCTTTCACACTCTTCGACTGACATTTTTACGTTCAAGGCTAAAGAAAGTTTTTTGTCTGCACTGGACCAAGAACCACAAAGAACTGAATGAATATAAACGTAAAGCGTTTTTAGAATGTATCACGTGAAACATTCCTAAAATGTTTGTATTACTTTGTTGTAAACAAAACGCCGGCCGCGAACCGATTTCGATGAAATCTTATCTAGCAAGCCGAATGATAAACAAGACAAAAAAGACAGCACATAACATGTTGAATGAATGTCTATAAGCATTTCATTCTAAATGTAAATATCTTCTACTGCGATAAGAAACAATGGCCCTAATATATTTACACATCTGTATTGAGTAAATTTCAATCTGTTAGTAGTGCACTTCGCATTGCTATATCGCAATACCAGCTCTTCTAAGCAGCACGCGTGACCTGACAGGGATTTCCTTAAGAATTCGCATGGCGCTCAGCGTGTTAAACAAGTTGACGACAGATGTGTTCCAAGACGCATTGTCATATGTAAATTTGATGCAGCACCATCAATGATAAACTGCATAGGGAAACTCCATTTTCATGGAGCAATTACAAACACATTTTTACTAAATTGCTTTTTTGACTGCCTGATAGGCCATCAATTGAAAAGTCGCGTTTGCTTTCTTAGCTTCTACTGCAGTACCACTTTGATCTTCAGTGCCGATGTCAACATACCTGTAATGTATAATACCTGTATGTATTATTGGAAAACTCATTGACAACGAATCATTTTTATGATTTTGTAATGTGTAAAAGTAAATAGACTTGAAATATATTCTTAAAACTGAAAATCTTATATATAATAAACATCAAATATTCATTTTACCAGTTATAGGTTATGCGATATTGTATTTAGCTTAGACGCTTAGAGCATACATACTTATAGACCCGGCATATTTTATTCCCATAAATGCAATATATAAGTATTTATTGTTATTTAATAATTGTATTATATTTGTAGTATAATAATTGTTATTTATGCTAAATCACATGCTTATTGACCGAATTATTCGATATTGCTAATGAGTGAATGTATTTGATAGTAAATCTTATAAAATCTATTCAAAACTCCCGCCGTTAAAATTCAACCAATAGCTCGATAGTTTAAGCGACTGATTTAGTAACTGAATTTAGTCGATAGTTTTCAGTCGACTGAATTGCTTTACTGGTTATTCTCGTATTTATTCTTATTCTCGATGTTGGCTAGTTAAATAAATAGTAGGACAGTACAGAGATAGTAAATTTCGTAATTGAATGATTTTGTCTGAATCTGTCTTTATTTAATAATAAATTCATACACTATGTTATAAATATAAATATACACAATTTATTTATATCACATATATAGTTTATATCGCATAAATAGCAATAAGATTTTAACATCTAATATGAATTAATGTATTGAAATATCTATTACATATTTCATTACTTGCATATTTGCACGTCCTGTCATAATGATTGATGCCCACTTGGACGCCGTTCGTTTGGACGCGTTCCTTTTGGACGCCGGGCCGATTGGACGCGGTTCCTAACCCTAACCCTAACCCTTTTTTTCACGAAATTAATCACGACTTGGCGAGGCGAAAATGAATTTGGGGAGGGCAAAGGGCAAAAATTTCGTTATTTTTTGTCTAGGGCACACGGTTTAGGAGATACAGCGATTTTAAAATTCTGTAAATGTGTCCAATTCACGGCGTCCAATCGGCACGGCGTCCAAAAGGAACGCGTCCAATCGGCCCGGCGTCCAAAAGGAACGCGTCCAATCGGGACACGTCCAAACGAACGGCGTCGAAGTGGGACACCCCCAAAAAATCAGTCGACTGAAAATAGTAGTTGGCTACTATCGATTTAGTCGATAGTTTTTAGTCGATGGTGCCCATCACTAATCGGAGCTTCGCCTCTACATAGAAACCCTCTGTGGTTGATTACTAGGTGGCTTATTAAATTTACCAATTGCATGTAAAATTAAATAAAATTATAATAACAAAATATAAAAATAATAACGACTATTATTTATAAAAATAATAATAGATTTCCAAATAATGCATTTGTCTATAATATTTTATAGTACTTTTTATAGCAATCGTCTTCCTGTTAATTTCTAATTTTTTGCTATTTTTTCCACATTATAATTTTGTAAATATAATCGGATATCCAACGTTGAAAATTGAATCGATTAATCGTTTGGTTCAGTTATCGATAATAGGTCGATACACACACATAGTTTGTAACTTCAGGGCGAACGTTCTTTTGGCCGTTATTGCGCTACTGGTGAGTACTCAATTTTCTATTCAATTGTAATTTTAGTAAATAGCGTTGTTTTATTGATCACTTTGCACGAGAAACTTTCTTTTTAAATAGTTTCTTGAATTATTAACATTTTTCGTTGAAGAAGCAGTTACTTTAAAGTTTTTAATATGTTCTTTTGATAACACGTGTTAGTATTAATCGTCCATCTTTAATTTCACAGTTAAAAGTTTGCAGACTTTTTCATATTTATGTAGATAATGAATAATTCCTAAAATACTTATTCTTCTGAAATTACATATTATATATTACATATATATTTGTATAATATCACAAAGAAGATTTAAATTTTATTGTTCATATTATGGGAAATCATTAGTTAAAGAATAGATTTTATTCGCATACTGTACTAACAAGTTTCAAGTAGATAATCGTAAACTTTGAGGGTACATTATAATGAATGTTAAAATGATTTCATTAAATGATTAGTAAAAGTGTAAACATACAATGAGTCTCGTAAAGAAACAATAATACAATACAGTTTTCAATAAATAAAAAAAGGTCAAATAATTATAATTGCATACGTGCTATGAAGTTTAAAAATGTATATATTTTGTTTGAAACAGAAGGAGTAAAAAATAAGTTTTTATTAAATATGTGGCAATGTCAACAATAGCTCAATCAATGAAATTCCATGTGGGAACAAGAGTATAAAAGAAGGGCATTTTATGCACAGACAGTTTTATGTGAGTCTGTATGCAAGTACATAATTAGGTATTTAAGGATAAAGTAAAATGTCTAATAATTCCAGAGTATTTGCTAACTTGGTAATGTTCACAATGAAAAATACATTGTGAAACGTCAACTGTCTACGTGACACGAGCATGGTGATAAAAATAAAAACGAAGGTATCATATCTAAGTTTATCGCTGTTACGAGATTACATAGCTGTGAACAAAATGATACCAAACATTACAGAAATATAAAGTCTTAGAATCATTTTTCTCAAAAAATAGTAGGCCATAACTTATTCCTAAAGATATGTCAAATTTCATGTTGTGTTTGTTTAAAATACTCCTTGTTGTTTTCTTGAAAAAGTTGGTATAAAAATTTAAAAAAAGAATAGCACCAACAGTTCCTGATAATATGATTGAAATCTGAAAATTTATTATGATATGCATATAAAAATTAAAATATGGGAGATTAAAATTTGAAGTTGTCATATTACGAGACTCACGTTGCATAAACACGTTAATATTTCATGAAATTTCTATTTTTCACATGTTCTCCACTAAAATGATTATTTTTAATGTATTGCAAAATTTATAGTGTTACTATTTGTGTATATCTTTGTGTAATTTTTGACTTCTTCAATTTATAGAGCAAACATGCAATTACACATCAGGGGCGAGCGCACAACTATTGTTGAGTCGCATGAAAATGCGACTATTGGAGAGATAAAGGTAAGTTAAATAAGTTCAATTTGAATTATGTTCATTTTATAAAAACTGGTTTACTACTTGGAAACTAAACGTATGTGTGTATTTACCATACATTCTACACTATCGTAATTAATTATAGTGAATATGTATATAGTCAAAGAAATAATGGAATAAAATCTGTTTTAAGATTATTCTTATTTATGTATCATCTTTTATATGAAAAAATTTTTCAAACAGCTTAAAAGCATTTTAAAAAATGTAATTTCATATTTGGACTTCTGTGCCCTGAGTCAGCAATGGGCATGGTAGGAGCTCCTGAACTGCCAGCTTCCTCCATCAACATCTCTTTCGTGCAGCTCGTTTCTTCGCCGTGCTGCTCTGTTTCGTGCCTTCGTGTCTCCCCTCGTACGTCCCGCCATAGCTGACCATGTCAGTTATGCCATGTGCCATGCCGGCTTATGACAAGGCAAGTCCCTTCTTTGGCGGGACGTACGAGGGGAGAGACAAAGGCATAAAACACCGTTGCGCAGCGAAGGTGCGCGGTGCACGAAAGAGACGTTGATGGGAGAAGCATTTTGCCTGCGGCAGGCATCCGTTTCAGTCGCTGTCCTAAGCAATACATTGACTAGGCTATTAGAGGAATAGTGTTAATACTTGTGAATATAGCACATATAACAGTTTTAATTCAGCTTTTCAATTTTTTTTTGTTAGTCAAGATCTGGTTTCAATTGAATAAAATATGAAGACTTTAACTTAATATTAGAGAAAAACTAATCTTTTGATTTTATCTCATAATTACTTTCCTGGGTAAAATGTGGAACTGAAATTTTGCATAATACTTTTTGAAGTTCCATTAATATACGAGTATAACTTTCATGTAATATGTCTGCATCAGTTACACTCATGATAGTTCTATTATATTATAAAAAATAATTATTTGATACTGGATAATATAATTTATAACTTGATAATAGTTCTTTTTATCGTTTACATATGAGGTAATTCTATGACAGATAGTTTATTATTTGCACATAATATATTTCATTGCGTTGCATAGATAACCTAGAGTCAGTAAATTCTGCCTCTAGGAGGAGCAACAACGCAACATAAAAGTACAAATTCATGAGCTGGCAATCTAACACATTTTAGTTGATTACCATTCGCAACATTTGTCAACAAATATTATATTGAGTAAAAAGTCCAATCTGTACTCGAAGTGTAGCTTGAACGTAAAAAGTCTGCCATCAGCGTGATCTACAAAGTGTTCATATAAAAGTATATAATTCTTAAGCAACGATAATAAACTTATATTTTGTCACACCTATTTTTCAGAATAAAATTGTGCAGTTGGAGGGAGCTGCCAATATAGATTTTAATCTATATTGTTCTGGACTTCTACTATCAAATGATGCTTTAGTTGGGGGACTTGCATCAAATACTTTAGAATTAACAGTTTCTCTTCCTGGTGGTAAGTTATTTGTTTATATAATCTAGTTTTACGTTACTAATAATAATTTAACTGATTTGTGTTGTGATACAACCAAATAATGGTAACAGTACTAATGAAATTATAAAAATCTTTCAGGTAAAGTGCATGGGTCTCTAGCTCGTGCTGGTAAAGTAAAAGCTCAAACACCGAAGGTAATTAGACTATTGTTTATTATTAAAATCGTCGCTATTCCTTTCTCATCATCATTAGTTATTAAACTTTCACTTCACCTAGTTCACTAATTTGGCGATATATCCGCTACTGTTGAAAAGGATGTAGGTGTTCTGTAATAAGAGTAGTAAACTTTAAGTTTTCTATATTACTGAAGCTCGAAGTCCGGTTGTCAGAGTTATTTTTCACTCATACTGATAGTTCACTAATATGTATTCACGTTCGTCTAAGTATCTCACTGGTGATAGTTCCTCGCATTCGAGGAACAAAAAAAATCTCAACGTTCGTGGCACAAGGTGTTATTTTACTTTAGGCTCAGTCACTTTTCATTCTCGTATTATACAACATTCTTTATAGGATTCCCAATAACAATATTCCTATAACATTATTTTTGTTTATATAGTTACGAGACTGTAAACAATCTTATTTTTCGTACAGGTTGAAAAACAAGAAAAGAGTAAAAAGAAAACCGGCAGGGCTAAAAGGCGAATTCAATACAACCGAAGATTTGTGAATGTTGTTCAAACTTACGGTCGTCGACGTGGACCAAATGCTAATCCTAACTCGTAATTGTACATACATATACATGTTTTCTGGTCAAGAAAATAAAATGAAAAGCTAAACGTGAGGAGTTTTTTATTTTTTTATGATTTACAACTGTATTTAAACAATCTAGCAGGGTTAAATGGCCCCATGTAAATTTTTATTTTTATTGTTTGATAAACAATGTTCTTGGTCTGAGAAATCCTGTAAGATTTTGTTCTCCCTACCCCTATAAGTTCTTACAGATTCCGTTAGTTCGGTAAAACTTCTATTTGGCATCCAATAATACTCTTAGACCCCGCATTGCCAGTGCGTCAACACCGAGCATCTTCTAGGTAACAATATTTCCATTTTATATTGTATTTTCAATTCAATCGTGACACCAACATTTGTAATATACATTTAATTCAGAATATATTCGTGTTGTTTAATTATTGACCAATATCCTAACCTAATAATTGAACGTTCCCACATGATACAATTTTACCGCTCGGATTGTACCATTAAATTATATTAGTTACGAAGTCTACTATCCTAGAGGCTTCCTGATTTCGCATCAGGTTCGTCTTCGACGTCTTATAATCCTTATAATCCTAGCGGCTCCCCAATTTCGCATTGGGTTCGTCCGCGTACCTAACAAATTGAAACCATATTCCTGGGGTATTAACCCTTCGCCGGCCTCTCACGTTGCTCGCAGCCCTGGCTCGTAACACCTTTTACTTTTTTATATATTAAATATATTTAAAAAATATATTTCAATCTTAAAAAATAAATAAAACTTAGAATTATTTAATTTCGAATAACATTTTCCTTCCTACAGAAAGATTTCCTCCGATTTTGCCCGATATTTACTCTTAGTGCGATCGATCTGCCCTCTATAAGAAGACCAAGGTTTGATCTCAATTTGCTTTCTATTTGACATGGAATTTTGGCTGCAAGCTTTGCACTCAAATACCGAGCCATCTATTTCCGCATTAGGCTCGGAATTTTGGTGGCACATTATTTGCATAGAGAGACCAAATCCTGTTCAAGTATGCTTTTGACACCAAAATGACCACCTCTTGCTCGCAAAGTACTCAAGTTTGCTCAAGTTTGACTGACTGGGTGTATAGTGAAAAGTTGCTCAAAATGACATTCTTGATAACATATGCTGAAGTGAAGGTCATTAGAGTTGAATCCGCTAAACGTAATATTTACCCAAATAAATTTTTAATTTAAAATGGTATGTATAATTCTGTATCTAACAGTATTATTAACTCACGGAGTGCGGACTTTTAGAAATAACGGGGGCTGGTCAAAATGATGTGATATTTTATAGACGTGTAATTTTGGTTATTCTTTTGTTAACAATTTTTTATATTAGCATGTGTAGTATATCTACGAGCCTGGAGTAAATGCTCTACCGTTTATAGTTGAGCGGTAACAATTGGAAGTGAGTAAGCCAACTATTAAAACACGTCGAATCAAAATGACCTGGCATTCGTTATACAAGGGTGAATGTGTATGTAGATCCCACAAACACTTGTCTACTTTCGACTAGTTCTTTTAGCGTTAAAATTGATAAACATTGCAAAATAAAAAACCATTAAGAGATTGTAAAATTATTAGCAAAAAGGTGGTAAAGTAAGAACAATGTTTACTACAATCAACAAAATAAATATAATACTCATTTAAAGATGAATTTTTTAAATTTAATTTTTTCATACAATCACTACCTGAATTATAGTAGCAGTTCACAACAGTTCTATACAAGTTACCATTGCATACATAACTTTAATTTGGTAGTCCTACTGAAAGATATTGAATTTTTTATGTAATTGGAATACAGAATAATTCGAAATATGTATTTACTGCAGTAAGAATATAATAAAAAGTCTACATAAATGTTTGTATCTTACATATGTTTAGAAATTTACACTTATTCATAATAAAACCTTGACACATCTACTTTACTTACTCTTTGTACAGAATGTCTAGCTAATTAAGTTTGGTGATACATAATCAGATTTTTACAAAAAATAATGACATATTATTATTAAGAGGAAAAATTATTTATTAGAATCAAGTCATTTTATCAGTTTGTGTTCACTAGGAAGCGCGCATTATTTAATGTATTAACAAAACTTAACATGTTATCTTGAAAAAAAATGGATTTCAATTTCGAAAAAATAGATTATACTGTGTGATTTTCAAATAATATAATTGTTATACAAGTAATAGTACTTTTTAATACTTTAAGATTTTAATATAAATGTTTGGAGCATTTTACAAAGTAATAAATTCTTTTATGCTAGAATATTTTGTTTGTGTTGTACGAAAGTTACCACGTATATAGCTCTTCTCTGTCAATTGTTGGTATTTAAATAGTAATCTTGTTTATAAAAGTGTGGACTTCAATATTTCATAAACCATCTTATTTCGAAAATATGGCATGTCCTGTTGCGTAAATGTAATTTTCTTATTCGCAGAAATGTATTCAGCAAACATACAAGAAAATACACCACAATCACTTCCATTCATTTGTTGTGGAATATTTTTGGCACACTCTAACTTCCAGTTACTGGTATCGTATGGTTGCTTTTTCTTGTCTAAACTTTCGTCTTCCAAATATTGTCGCAATGCTGATAAACATTTTAGATTATTGCCACCCATACTATCATAATAACGTATAGACTTGTCTCTGAAGTCAATTATTGACATACACCAATGAATATCTAAATGTATAGGAACAACTATAAGATCTTGTGCAAATATATCAATTTTTCTTGTCCATCGCTTAAGAGATGTATGTCCACCTGAGATTAATTTTGGATAAAAAAATGTATTCATAGCATGTGCTTTTGGATATTTGTCATTAGCACTTCTGGCTATTAGTAAATTCATATAAAAATTAATTACTTCATCGTTTAACCAATTTAAATCGGCCAATGTATGAATATCTTTTCTTGTGATTCTGAGACCAAAACCTTCTACGAGAACCTCGTCTGGTGGTCGTGGAATAAGAGCATTTTTCACATCTCGTATCATCTCTTCTGTTAAGGTAGGTAATAATGCCTCCTCCTGTTCTTCTCTTTCATCTAAAACTGCTTCGCATAATCGCATAGAACGAGCTAAATGTTCCTCCAAGGCAGCTTCTCTAGCTAAGCGATTATGTTTAGATAACACACATGTCATTTTTTTTAATTCCTCTTCCACTTTGTAACATTGCTCTATGCGCTCTTTATATCTTTTTTCTACCTGTGGAATAAAATCCACCCGCATCACGGCTTTTGCAGCTAATTGATCTCTTAATGTATTTGTAGCTATGCTTTCAGTGTGTTTATTTAAGGTTGAGTTTCCTGTGCTCAAATGTTTTCGTGGGGTCTGTGCTTTATTACAAATGGAATGTACTGCACCGTTTTCATTCTTTTCTATAGTAGTAACCATTATTTCTTTGTTTGATTTCTCTTTGTTTCTGGTTTCCTTATTCGGTAGTGTGTTCCAATGCATTTGAAACGTGTTTCTTTTTCTAGGTATTTGTTGAATTTTAGAAGGAGGATTCGAAGAATCAGCCTGTTCTAAATCTATTATTTCTACCACATCTGGAATTGGTCTTTTTTCTTCATATTTATCACATATAACATGTATCCTCTGTGGGAGGAAGTTTTGCAATAATTCTTCATACTGATTTTTTTCTTTCAAACGATGAGTTTTATTTAAAGTTGGGCATTGTCGGCGAGTTCCAATATTTTGCCCATCTTTCGATTTACTATCAAAGTAGCCCATGTTTAATTCCTTGTAGCACTGTTCAGATTTAGGTAATGAAAAACATGATGAACAGCATCTGAATGACTTATCCCTATTATTACATGTACCGTTTAATCTACTGGATGATTTAATGGGAGAGTGTTTATGTTTTGTTAAAATTTGAATATCATCACTGTCACTATCTTCATTGATTTCAATTGGTTCTTCATCCACATTGATATTTTCATAATCACAACAACGTTTCTTTGGGCTTACAAACTCTTTTTCTGAATTAAATGACACAGCTCTGCGTTTCCTGGGTGTTTCGTCTACCCAGCCAAAAAGTTTTTTCAATAAATCAAATATCAACATGATGATTGTAGAAAGATAACTGCCCGCTGCACAGAGCCCAGAAATTTTTCACGAATATGGCCATCCAAAATTTGTATATTAAATTAAATACAAGTATTTAAGTTCTATGAAAATCTGAAAACAATGGTAAAATTTTATCAATAATAAAAAGTTAATAAAACATCACTTATTAGACAAGTCAATATTTTAGATTAAAATACTTACATTGTATGCATTGTGTGCATTTATGTCTATAAATTTATATTAAGTAAAAGTATTCTAAATATTTCAGTATATACAACTATATATGTAAGGAGGTGTAGGTTTAGACAATTGGAATTGGTATCCACTGTATAAGAATTATGAACTCAAGTAACCTAAAATGATAGTTTGAATATAAAGTATGTTACTAATAAAGAGGAAATTAAAATTTATACATAAGGTATTAATCGAAATTGATAAATGTGATTGCATATGAACTAAAAGGTATACCTATGAAGAGTATTCGGACATTCGTCCTTATTTTCCAGAAATTTTGTTACTATATCAATACACTCAACAATTTTATATATTACGTAGTTTTAAGAAGAAATGGAAATATTATACACGTCGTAAATTTCACATACGAATTTAAATATAGTAAGGAATAAACCGTGTGTTCAATTCCATTGGTACTAATGCAAAGTATGGATTGACAACTCCCGCGTATTTCAGGGTAGACTTACTCAATATATTACTTTGTTAACACAGTTCAAGTGCCCTCTACAGAAATGCAGTGCTACTACATAATCAAGGGCGGGAATTACATAATATGTTTTTATGCTTGTATTCTTGTATTGTTTTTATACTTGTAGCATAAAGGAAAATAAGAATTTTCCTGCAAAATCAGATGTTGTCATCTTAAACTTCATTATATCTTCGACTTTGATTTTAACCTCCTTTTTCATCTACTCACGATAATCTTCCTTTTGTAATCATTAAAAAATCCTAAACCATAATTATGATACTATCTGATGTATTAACAGTAAAAAAGATATTTAGATGACCTCTTTCTATTAGATTAACCTGTACCACAGACGAGGTATAAGGATAGACCTATCAGAGACGATACCACCGACGAGGTATCGTCGGTGACGATACCTCTCTTCCAGAGAGATTTGCTCTCTGGTACGGCATTCCAGGCATTTTGCTCACCCAACGTGCTTCCAGACCTGTCATATTTTTAACCGGACGCATACAAGCACTTTTTTATCTGTTTATTATGTAAACAGTTCTATATTTTAACTACAGATAAAATTATTTTTAATTCGTTGAATTGTCGATACGCCGTGTAAGAAATCAATAATACGATATATCTCCCAACCGGTCTCAACGTTCGGTTTGCTATTCGTTTGTACACAAGATGTTTCGTGACCCGTGCGCAATGCGTCAACACTGAATTTGTCATTCATTAATAAATAATTTATTTTGTAAAACCTGTGTTTGAAAGTTGTAACCTAAGAAACCTATTGTACACAAAGCGTAAAATTTGAAAGTCGATAATAAATTGAATAATATATCAATACTTTCCTCCTAATTCAATCTAAAATGAGCGATTACAGCGTAATAACATCAGATTTTTTAAATGTATCTATTAGTAATTCTAATCAACAAAATTACGTAGAACGAAGATTTCAGAAAGGTATAACAATTGACGAATTTAAGGTAAGAATGTTTTATCATGATTTTCATTGTACTATCACTTTTACTATTATGTATCGATTTGTTGTTACTTTACGACAGGGGAAATTGGAGCTTATTACTGGTGCTAGTCCAGCTACAATGATAGTTGAAGTATTTGATAAAAATGATAGATTAGTCTGCGTATTAAACAATGGACAACAACTTTTAGGATCATATCCTATTGATGATGGAATGCGAATACATGTAAAATAAATTTGTTACTTAGTTGTTATTGATAAGGGTTTTTGTATTTATTTATTGATAATAACAACAATGACAATAATATAAGTATATATTGCATTTTAGGTAATTGATAATTCTACACAAAATGAAGCAAATTTAAATAGCGTTGAAAAATTTGAAATATCTGAAGAAGAATATGCTAAAAGAGCAGGTAAAATGCATAAAAATTTCTACAAAGTGGCCTACTAAAGGTAACTAGCTGAATCTTATCTCTTTTAATTGTAAATAATACAAATAATATATAATTTTTCATGTAATTTGCATAGTATCTCAAAACTGATAGCCCACAAAAAATATTTGATTTTTTCTTTGAAACTTTTAAGGTCACCAATGCTTTCTTTGTATATAAATGTATATTTGTTTCCCTTATACATAGTAGTTGACATTGAAATTTATTAAAAATTATAATAAAATGACCTTAGAGTAACCATTGACTTCCAAAGTTTACAGTACTTTCCTTCATATCTTACAGTATTGTTCAATTTCAATTTTAGCAGTTAAAAGTCTCCTCATAATAATGTCATTATAATCTCTGAATATATTTTAATGTCAGCTGCAATATATGCAATGGTAACAGTATGCACTTATTGTGTAAAAGAAACTAGAGATAACGTTAAAAACTTCTAAAAAATGAGTTTGAGAAAAAATATTCTTTGCAGAATATTCATTTTATGATACCACATAAAACAAATTACATGAAAAATATATTTTATGTCATCATAATTGAAAGAGATACACATTTGGGTAGCTACCTTTCAGTAAACCCTTGCTGTATAACTACATATTTACATACATATTTATATTATAACATATTGTATGCTACATTTATTTAAAATTTTAGTCATCCTATGATTATTCCAATGCCTTTCGTCTAATACTAAAAGACATGGAAAAATAAAACAAAATTAAGAGACTTAATATTGTAAAATGCACAGAAATTATTTGATAAGATATACTTTTTCAATGCTTTAGATACTGTAAAAGCATTCTTAGAGAAAAATAAGTTAGGAAAATATAACAAAGAAAAAGCAGAAAAGAAAGCAGAAGAAAAAAAACAAGAGGAAGAGGCTGAAGCAGCAGTAGCTAACTCGTGCCATGTTGGGGACCGTTGTGAAGTTTTTGTACCAAACCAACCAAAAAGACGAGCTACTATTATGTATGTTGGTGAGTAGTATAACTTGTGTTTACCTATATGGTTTTATTGTCTATTTTATTTACAGTTTAGAAATATAACATTCTATTTATAGGTAAAACAGAATTTAAGGAAGGTTGGTGGATTGGTGTAAAATATGATGAACCACTTGGTAAAAATGATGGAACGTAAGATTATAAAGAATTTTATCTTTTTCTATAATTTTATGTATATGTACGCTTAATTTCTCATATCTCATATTACAGTGTCAATGGTAAAAAATATTTCGAGTGTTTACCAAAATATGGTGGATTCGTTAAACCAACACACATAAAAGTAGGGGATTTTCCAGAAGAAGAATTTGATTTGGACGAAGAACTTTAAAATATTTTAATTATTCTATCAATTTTGTCTCAAAACTATATTTCATGAAAAATATCAAAATATCATATTTTCTTCATTTTATTATATCTAGTCTTCAATTAACAGGACGTGTTTCTTCAGTCTGAAAATGTTGACATAAAAAGAGGAAATTTTATGGTTTGATTTTCATAAAATGAACTTGTAGTTAATAAATTATACTTACAACTGTATTATCTTCTTTATAAACTTGAATTGTTTTATCAGCTTCTGCTATAATTATGCTAGTACCAGACATGTTATACTAAATAGTTCAGCTTTGCTATCCATCAAGTCTGGTTACACTAGTGCTTGTAAGCATTAACAATTATATCTTATTATATCTTATTACTCTTAGATATTGAGTAATATTACAATTTACATTAAATATTGTAGAGATTATACCCTGTTGATTATTTACTCTGTTCTCCAGTCCCAAATCTTTATCATTTATTACAAGCAGAGAGGAGCAGAGAGCTCTCACGCCCGGGGTTTTTGTGCAACCAATATTGTGCTGCCCGATGACCCAAATCACCGACGAGACTGCCAGTCTTACAGAAGAATGTGTCGCTCGAAAAATACGGTGTTTTCTACCGCCCACCCTAAATTTTCGTCGGTGAGAAGGTAAATTACGGAACCATATCGATTATCAAACGTTACCAGCAGGCGTGAGCACTCTCATTTCCTCTCTGGTTCCACCACAGACGAGGTACAGGAGCACAGACGAAGTATAGGAGTAGACCAATCACCCAATGTATTTTTTTTGTCTCACGTCCGCGGGGCTCTAGTGGCTCTAGGTGGCTCTAGAGACCCACGGACGTGAGACAGAAAAATACATTGGGTGATTGGTCTACTCCTATACCTCGTTTGTGGTTACTTTTCTTATGAGTAGCTCTTTAGATTTCCCAGCAGCTAATTTCTAGAGCCTTATGCAAGCATGACTTCCAGTAACAATCTAATAAAAAAAGGGAAACGTATTTGAATGTCATAATCTTTAAAAATTTTGAAAATTTTTGATAAAGAATACCTGTGGTTCTACGACTCGACAAATAACACTAGCAAAGAGGAAATTTCCTGTCTGTGTACATATATTCCCATGTACAGATAGCTAGGTATACTTACAGTATGTGTACGTAAATACCTGAACAAATAAAAGTACGCAGTAAAAGTGTCTGCACTTGTAAAAACAAATGTCATTATAAATTTTTAGAGCACATTTCTCCGACATATATTAACGTATATTTTCGTACTGCGTTTTGCTTCGGTGCAATGTTGAACAGAATATATATATGTACATGGATTACGTACGTATATAGTTTGTATATTAAAAATTTCTAATTTCTTTTCATAATAAGGACATTATACGGAAAACTTGGAGGAAATTTGGTTATATGTTTTTAGAACCTTATTATTTCAGTATATAAAGTCAAAGTGGTGTACGCATACTTACCACATCAAATAAAAGTAAAAACTATCATGGCGGTAATCTACTGGGCGTTGTTCTTAACACCTGTTGCTTACTCTTGGTTTATCGTTCCATGCTTTGAATCTGTATTTAACTTTAAATTTAAAACAATTTAGAAGCAGTGGTCTTTCCATTTTAATCTGAATTATGATGTTACGAGGTAAGTGTATAAAAGAGCGTAAAATGTAAATTTTTATCTTTGTATATTTCTATTCATTGTTAAACACAATAAGAAAATTATCGTACAAAGAAAGAAATAGACAACTGAAAAATGTTGGGTTTAATATTTTTCATTTTGTTATTCTTTACAAATTTATTGATTTCATTATATACCTTAATTTTAAAAGTCTTTGAAATTACTCTTTAACCTTTAACAGTAGTAATTTTCATTACATTTGTTTACAACCGAGTTCTGATTGACTAATTGGTGGTGTCTAGTCTGAATCAAATTAATTTTTAAAATTTGTACATCTAGACATAAGATCTGCAGAAGAGTATACTTATAATAGTTAAAGCTTCTATAGCTTTTATGATAAATAGTGTTAATCTTTTACTATTCTTCTCTCCCCCCCCCTCTCTCTCTCTCTCTCTCTTTTCTCTTCTTCCCCCTCCCACTCTTTCATTGTACTACTATACAATTAAAAAGATTACGGAGTTATAATTTTGTATAAACACTGATTTGAATACATACATATACTCTAATAAATTGGAATAATTTCAGGTTATGTATAAGTATCATATATATGTATAGATTCTATATCTATTTTAAATATATATTAGTAATCATACAAATTTTAAACGTTAATAGAATTTTTTAAAAGTCATAAATTATACATATCTTTAGATGTAAATTTATTGTATATTTAGATTACAGCAATGGGTAAAGGTGACGAAAGGGGTGATATTACTATACGTGCAGGTGTGTCTACTTTTATTCCAAAGACATCAAGTGAGGCCAGTAAAATGTTAGAAGCTGCTTTGTTACAAATGGACGATATTATTTCTGGTAAGTTGTTGTTTTTATCTAATATTAACATTTATAGAATTATAAAAGGGTCTGTACATTGAAAGATCAATGTTATTATGTATATGACTTTTATGTGGTTTATTCCACTGTACACTGCAGAAAAAATCAAAAGAAATACTATTTTGTTAGTAGTTCATTCAAATAGAACAAATTTATATAGCTTGATATCTTTGCAGATTTAGTATAAAAAAAACTTTAGTTATTGTTAGTTTCAACACGCATATTAACTGTATATGACACACTTTGTAAATAATATTGTGTTTTATGAAGTACCACCTTAAGAACTAAATACTTAGAACGAATATATATAATGAATTGAAATATTTTTTAGAATGTCTAATATTTTTTTTTAAATTGATATAAATTATGAGATACTGAGTAAAGTAGTATTATAAAAAGTAGAACATAACATAGTTTCTCACACGTTAGCATTTTTCTTCATTTAAGTCTTCGTATTATGTACTATCTGCAATTGCTGGAACAATTTACACCAATCAGCAATTTAAATTACTACTTCAAAGCTGCAAGTCCTATAATTAATGGGTAAATATTTATTGTGAGTGGCAACATAACATTAAGAGATCACCATAACTTTACATGATACTAAAATCAGGCCATGAATCGTATGGCTAGGGAAGCCATACCTTCAGATTACACTCTTTTGGATTGGTTACTGATAAATCTTTTACTGTGATACAATAGTATCTCTGTAACAATCATATTGTCGTGTCTGCCACGCAGGCATACCAGAGGACAGACCATACGCTTCCTCCTCCACCACCAGGTTCCCCTTTTGCGACTCTTTCCACGAAAGGGAGGAAAAGAAGAATCGAGTCACATTTAGTGGTAGATGGGGAAGCAATGTGAGGAGCACACAAGCCTGCCGCGGAGCGACAGTTCTAGCAAAAGCAGTGTCACCAGATTAAGACTTGTCTCCCATTCTACCCTTCCCTTTCTGCGACGTTAGTCCCCTATTTCCTGCGTCAAGCATCTCCACGCTTTTGCTACAAATCGCTCACATGACGTATGCGCGCACCCAATTCACGTCTCATCTGCGTCTGCGTCGTGAAAGGGTAACTGTATTCCCCTCAATTTGAGTCAATTCCCTGATCTGGCGACACTGAGTAGAGATGCTATATTCTTTGTGGTGTGGCGAACATAGATAAGGATAGCAATTGAAAAAGAAAGCAGGGTACTGAGATCCGACGCTTCGGCACTCTGGGCTTATACAGTGATTTCTCTATATACGTTGCCAAGACCTGGATGATAAATATCCCCACTACTGGGGAGAGACCGCGAAGCTCGAGAGGCCCTGGACGCCGAGAAGTGTAAATATAACACAGCTCGAGTATGTCTCCTGGACGATACACGACGCTGGCAAGATCCGTGTTGATGACATATATCGAGAATTCACTGTATTTCCTTTCTGTTCGCCGTCCTCTTTCAAGCCTGAAACTTTAATCGCTTATTACACAAGTAATTATGATCGTCACTGTATCGTGTTTGATGTCATTTTAATTAGAAAAACGAGACGACTACGATGGTAAAAGTTTCATGAAAAAAAAAAAATAAAATTAAGAAAGTTGCAATCTTTTGCTTCACTTTCATTATTTGAGTCTCACCGATACTCGAACCTTCGCTGCCTCTGTCGTTTAGCGAGTTTACCGCTTGACTGGTTTCTAGAGGGATTCACCCAGTGGTGGGGATAATATTTTGACAATTATGGCAATAATACTGTATACTGATGTGGAGGCACTGCTTTCTTTCCGCTCCCTTATCATTCATGTCTTTATTATACAAAAAGATATAGACTTGCATGTTTAATGCTGATATAAATTTTTTTTATACAGGTGCTTGTATAGAAAGTAATAACGATGGAAATGCAGAATGGAAAGATTCAGTAAAAGAAGCTGCAAGAAATCTCGTGACTGCAATTAAAAGTTGCCCAAGTCTTCCTTCTACACCTGATGCAACAACTGTTGAAATTTTATTGAAGTGGATGCAACCGGTAATATATTTATATGTTGTAGAAATAGGTAGAATTCGTAGTCAATCACAATCCTCTTACCAAAAAGCCATTATCGCTTTTCCCACTTCGTGGCCAGATCCTCCAGGACAAAGTCCCAATTCTTTTAGGCAATGCAATCTCGGGTTGTATGCCCTGACATGTTTCACTCATCACTTTCTTTCTTTCTTTCTTTCTTTCTCTCTCTCTCTCTCTCTCTCTCTCTCAACATTGCCTGCCCTTCTTTTAGAGGGAGGTAGGGTAAGGGACCCACTTACTGTGGGGACGCCAATTACTGTGCTTATATTAATTATACTTATTCTTAAATCATCTAAATTAAATGCATCTGCATCATGGTTTTAAATGCATCTGCTCATATCTGCTGCAAAAGCATGAAATTCGCAGTCTAGTGGTCACAATAATTGATTGTTGTGATTTGTGCTTCAATGCAAGTGATATTGCAATTGTTATCAGTACATAGCTATGTGTTGGCAAATGTGAACAGTGATCGTGAGTGTGGAAAAATTTCATAGCATCTGTGTGAAATAAACATACGATTAATTTATCGATGAAAAAGTGAAAGTGAAAGCCAGAATCGTTGATTTCACCGCACATCCCTGAGGTTGTTGTATACCTACTATTCACCACCAGGTATGCAGTTCGTTGATCCAATCGTACGTCCCTTAGTTTTCGGCATTGTTGTATACCTGAAGTCAGATGTGCAGTTCGTCTCCGAATGGCCCAATGACACACATTTCGAAGCAGCAAGTGCATTTACGGGTGAATAAATGAGTTCTAATTATTATAAATCAATTTCTGCTCCTTCTTTTGTTCACTGCATCGCCGAGGGGCGACACCAACGCTTTTGCTCAGCGGATCCTGCTGGCTGTCGAGTCAGACTCTTCCGGCCATCGCGCGTCGGGACCGCGCTCTGATTGGTCCGTGTTTTTTGTTAGTAACTCCTTAACGAAGCCGAGGCGGACATTTGTACAAAGGAAAATATCTCTTTAAATCACCTCGAGAACCACCTATTTCACAGAGTTGATGTGATTTTGGAACGTCCTGTATAACCTATGTGCCACCGTTCAGTCATGCCAATCGACGCGGGATGATAGAGGGCAGACCTAATCCGGTCGTACCCGATAAGCGACATCAATGCCGAAAACATTCCCGACTCAAATTGTGCAGCTTGATTCATGGTAAGGATTTTTGGTGCCCCGTAACGAAAGACCCAAGTATTCTAAAGTGCTGTCGCAACGGTTTGCATTGTAATATCCCTGAGAAGGACAACCTCGACCTAACGGGAGCAATGATCTATACATGTCAGGCAGTATGTAAGTCCGTCCAATGACGGCAAATGAACTCAAAACGTCTATATGGACCTGGTCGGAACGACCATCTGGAGCAATGAGATGCTCGGGGATTTACTTGGTGTGGCGTGAAATTTTTGCCTGACGGCACTGAATACAAAGCTACATCCCGATTGATATCCAGCCAAACATAAAGCTGCCGGATCATACGATCTGTTACCCCTGCACCAGGATGGCCCAGGTTATAAAATAAACCGAAAATCCGTTTGCGGGGACTATGGGTGATATACGGGCGAGTAGCTTCGTCAGAGATCTCACAAAATATGATCCCGCCCCAAAGCATCTTCTTCAATTTCAGAGGAAAATTGGGGGATTCGCAGTCAAGCTGTAACCGCTCATTTACAGCCTGCTGCTTCGCGATCTCATCGTGGCTAATTTTAAGCAGCTATCGGAGTTCCCCAGCATCAGACAGAACATCGGCTACTTAGAACCGGGGAGATACGAAATCGAAGTCATAATTTGCGCTACAAATGATAGCTGACGGATTGGTTAGGTGATGCTTTCTCCAGACGTTGAAGATCTCGTCGGCAGCATTTCGCCGCTATGACTTTGACAGATAACGTGTAAGACACACGAATTAGGATGTGTTTACAGACCGCGGTGAACGGTAACTGGCGGCAACTATCGCTGTCCTTTTCTACGTTCGGCACTACATCAAAGAATAATGGCTTTCTAACTTAAACGACGACAAGATCCAGACTGTTGACATAAAACGCGGATTCACCGAATGTGGTTTTAAAAGGTTGGGAAACTATGGTATTATGCAGTGATGCGATTAAATATTCTGATACAGTTATAATCCTTTAAATAAATTGAATCAAACGTGTGCGTATTGAACGTACTCATAACATTTCATTGTTTAAATATATTTACATATAGGTAAGTATCAATGCAACATTGAACTATATCATCTCATGTAGGAATATTCGTAGAATAATGTTATAAAAAAAAGAATTGCATAAGTACGGAAGTTACAGTACAAAACGTTTTTAAAATTCGAAATTTTCGTATTTCTTCAATACTGATTTTCGTAAAAACTACGCGTGAGAAATATGGAAAATATAGAGATGCGTATATTTATTTAACAAAAATCTATAAGAAACTAAAAATCTGGAAAAGTTAATTACTAATTAGACTGCGAATGAAACTGAAATTTATTTTAATTAAATTATAAGCTATATATGTAAACATTTATTTGTGTGATCTTCCGTTTACACATAACCTACGGTTACACGAAGTAATGTTCGGACATTTTCTTAAAAAGATGATAACGTTTTCAATATTGGACTACACAACATGGATTTTTTTGAGAAGTTATTACACTATGCGAAGAATAAATTTTGAAAAAATTTTGCATTTTTTTATATGCGATGAAGAGTTCGCACTGGTATAGTTTCAAAAAGCTTGTACATAGTAGTACAATTTAGAAAAGATGAACGATCGATCTATTTATAAGTACAAGATCTAACTTTTTCAAGGGACGTAATATGTACCTATAACGAACGATATATTTTTAAATAAATTGACTTTTTTAAACAAATACAACTCTTTAGGAAAGTATTGCTTTGTTTATAGATCATTATAATAGGTATATCTGAACTAACATAAATTGACCATATCGATTGTGTAATTTAATAAAATATTTGAAGTAGATATAGAATAAAATAAAATCTGAAAAATTTTCGTTTATACTTTGTGCTATATGTGTATTTGTTCTGTATGTTTCGTTGAATATCGTTTTTAGAATATCAAGTAATTGTAAAGGAGTGTGGTACGATTTGGGCGATCGTTTTAATAGAGGCATCTAACTTCTATGGTTCTATGTATACACGTAGGACTAAACCGTATGTATCACGTGACTACTCGTATCTTGAGAAATTTTAAGACGGTAATTTTAGTTTCTTGCTGAACCGCGTTGTGATAGTTTCGTGGGATTTGTTTCTTGCCTAATATTTGTTTCTTGTTTTTATCATGAAAACATTATTCATACTTAAATAATTTAAAACAAAGTAAATAAGTATGGATTATATATGATGTATGTGGATGAGAAATATTAATCAACAATTTCGAAGACATAAGGTCAATCATGGAAGAAGAAGAGAATGGATATGCAAGAGGTTCTGTTAGAAATGTTTCTATTTTTCAAAAAATCAATGAAGTATAATTGAATCATTTTTTATCAACTATTTTGCGAGAAAGTTTAAGTAAAAATATGATGATGTATTAGAGTTTCCGCGTGATTGTTCGCGGAATTAATCAACGCGGATCGATAAGTTTTAATCGAAACACGGAGACTTGAGTCGTTCAGTTTTTCATTTGTTAATTCGTTCGTTCATAGAGTATTTATTGTCATTTTAAAGTTTTATTTAAGATTTCTAAACGAATTCGTTATATTGAACAAAATTATTTTCTCTTAGGGAAAGTAAGCAGACTTTCAAAATTTTCTGTAACACTTCTATTATACAATATATACCTCTGTAGCTTTGTATTTTCAATAGAACGTTTTTCGATATATCTAAATTTTCTTTGGGATTTTGAGCAGATATTGAAATAATTTGTTGAATAATTTTGTACACTATAATTAACTATATTGAAATAAACTTTCCTCATTGCTAAGTATTGTAATAAAATATTCTACATATGTACATCAGAATTGATTTGTTAATGAGTATATAGTTCTTATTACTTTTCAGTAGAAATATTCATATTTTCACTTATATGTATGATAAGTAATATAAATCCTGTGTTACACATTACATTTGCTCACATTTCCAAAAATTTAGTTCACAAAATTCATTTACATTCAGAATGTTCAGATACATCAGAAACTATATCAGGAACAAAACAGTGGGATGGTAGATGTATACCCTCAGAAAACTATGATTTTTCCGGTACATCAAATTGTGATCAAGAAGAGGATGATTTTGCAAATGTAGATTGTTTCGAACATTATATACATAAATCTGACAGCTGTATCTGCCAGGTACTACTTCTGAAAATTTAAAGGATAAAAATTATAAAAGTATTTTGTGGTTTAATGAATGATTAGAAATGTCATAGAAATGATACATAAGAGAATTGTATTTTGCTTCTCAGAATTGTCCATTAGGCTACACTAAAATGATTGGCCTCAGAGGAAGTGTGCCAAATCTTTGTTCAACCACAAGTGTGACTCAGATGGAGAGTTATCCACCATTTTGTTCTGCAATTTATAATATGAGGTCTTTTTTTTATTGTTTGTTCTGTTTTTATTACATTTACATTCAAGTTCATTGACATTCTGATATCTAATATAATCAAAACAGCCTGTCAAAAAAGCATAGTTGTCAAGAAAATACTAAAGAACATAAAGGGAAGCAAAGCAGTCAGCCTTTTGAATCAGGAACTAAAAGACGTCTCAGAAACAGAATAGATTGCGAGCAAAGACTTAGGTCACAAACAGATCTTTTCTTGAGAAGAAAAGAATCTTCTAACTGTTGTCCGTTACAGTATTTTCAAATCTCTCGAAAATGGGAAGAATACCTAGCAAAAACCGAGGTACATCTATATTTCTAACATAGATAGTGGTTTGTTTGATCGTACATATAACCGATTACTTTAACATTTTGTGCACAGATTATCTTAACATAATAATACAACTTAAATAGTGTAGTATATAAAAATATAAAGTTCACGATGTGTGTATAATATTTTTATCATACAATAACAATAACTTTATGTTGTGTAATGTGGATTATATTTTTTAGCCTATGCACTATTCATAAAAAATATTTTTTATGGTCAATATGCCCCACAACCCATTATACGTAATTATGCAATATTTATGTAATACTCATTTTAATATTATAGGAACGTTTAAGAAAGTTAGAAGATGAACGGGGAGCCTTACGAATGGAAGTATCAGTTTTATCAGAGCAAGTGGAAGCACAGTCCAATAAAATTCAAGAATTGGAAAGCATGCTCAGGGAAAAGAAAGATTCTCTTCGAAGAATGGAAGAAGCATTACAGAAAGTAACTATATTTGTTTATATTTATTATTGTGTTGTTGTATCCCATTGAAATTTTATGAGCTGAAATTATTTTTTACTGATCGATTTTGTTGCTATGCTGGTCATAACTCTTATGTTTCTTATTGTTAGTTGCACGTGCGTTTTGCCAACATGTAAATGGGAAGAATAAATTCTAAATACTGCATATATGTAAAGTACGATTTTAGTAATTATATATTTCGCATTTCAATGAAATATGTTATGCAGTGTATACAGTCAGAAGCCTAATTAAACCAGCAATGTCAGATTTCATAGTAATCGTTACTTCCTGTCATGAACAGTAGAAGATTGTTATGTATGGAGAAGTTTCTCCACGTTTATTTCAATTAGAATTTTTCTAATCTCCCTACTGAGAACGAAAAACCCCCCAGCCGTCCCGTTTGTTTATAGAAGGGATGACTATGCTCCGGCAATGCAGCCGGCACGAAACATGATTCAGCAACAATACCGCATGATTTCCTGATATGGAAATCTTGAGAATATTCCCTTCAGGAATCTGTCAAAATTGTTTCCGACAAGAAACATTCTGGTTAACCCTTCGTTTAACCCTATAAACAAAGATCCAGCTGCGAACCTTTAAGTCATTGGACACAACAAATACGAGTACACGACCATAAATTAAAAACAGACACCCCCTCTCATTTTTAGGGTATATAAACTCTAAGAAAAAACCGTAAACCGTAAGAGTCAGTTCCAGTGAGATCCAGCTAAAGTTCTAACTAATCTAGTAATTGAATGTTCCCACACGATACAATTTTACCGCTCGGATTGTATCAATTAAATTATACTACTTACGAGGCATACTAACAATCCTAGCAACTCTCTAATTTCGCGTCAGGTTCGTCCGCGTACCTGACTAACAAATTGAAACTATATTTCTGGGGTAATAACTATTCGACTTTGAAATATTTTCTACTGTGATGTAATACAATGAGATATATATATATATATATATACATATTACAAACAATTATCGAATAAAAAAAGAAGTAGGCTAAAATCGACCATTCTTAGCAAAATGTTATTCTAAACTCAATTAGTTTACTACGTGAAGTGAAAAAATGTTGTCAAAAATTGCAATTGGTGGGAATTGTAGAGAAAATCCTAAAAGTTGCATTTTACAACTTTTTTATGTGGGCCTATATTGAAAATTTAAAAAATATGTTTCAAATATCTGTGTCACTTATATGCACTCTGAAAGTTTCATCGATGTCGGTTGTTGCGGAAAAGAAACGGCAGGCATTGGAAGATGTTAGAATATTGCAGTTAGTAGGCGAAAATCGTGAAAAACTGCACTTTTTACCATTGTTACGTCCCAGGAAGAACAGACGATAAGTTTAGATAATTTGGACGCAGTTTTGAACTTACCTGCATTCACCGGCTTGGTTGGTTGGTGATTAATAATTGCATATACCATTGTATAGCCTCGATAGAGCTTTTTAGCGTTTTTAAATTTCACGCAATACCTAATTTTTCGAAAATGGCCCGGTTTTGTGGAGACTCATGTTTTTCAAAAACTGAGGGTGATGGGGCAATTTGACTTTTAGATTCGTGTTTCGGACGAGAAGCTCTACGAGGATCACCAGGGGGATATTACAGATCAAAATTCGTGTTGGACAGTGTTATCGATTTCCCAGTGGCATTCAACGGCTTCGGATCAGTGGACATTTGTAACGGAAGGTACGTGCGAAACTGGAATACACGGTGAAAATTTTTGTTGAAATGTATTCTACTTTGCAAAGAATTCTATTATACTTACCACGTGGTTGAGAAGTGAAAAAGATGAAGAGCTATATGCCATAATGAAATCATTCTTTAAAGAGCGATATTGTAGAAATTCCATGAACACTCAAATGTTGTCACTACAGGGTTGGTAAGAAATCGTTGCATGGCAAACAATAAAATAGAGAGCATTCTGCGTAGAAAACTAATTAAAAATTTTGCAATTACATTTTTTGTTTGCGACTCCGATTTCGAAGGAATTAAATCTAAAAGTTCATGATTCTGTAACGAGTCAGGGCCGCAAGCAGCGCGAGAGGCCGACAATGGGTTATTACCCCAGGAATATGGTTGAAATTTGTTAGTTAGGTACGCGGACGAACCCAATGCGAAATTCGGGAGCCGCTAGGTTGGAGAAATCTCTGTTGGACTATAGTATGTCACGGACGAATGTTACTGAGTCTGCACTTCACTGCATAGTTACTGACCAAAGGGTATGAAAATGAACGGGTTTATATACCCTAAAAATGAGAGGGGGTGGCTGTTTTAAACTAGGGTCGTATACTCGTATTTGTCGTTCCCAGTGAATTGAAGGTTTGCAGCTGGATCTTTGTTTAAAGGGCTAAACGAAGTGTTAGTCAGGATGTTTTCTCTCAGAGACTATCTTGACAAATTCCAGAAGGGAATGTTTTCAAGATTTCCATGTTATGAAATCGTACAGTACTGTTACTGAATCATGCTTTGTATCGGCTGCGTTCAGCTGGAGCATAGTCATCCCTTCTAAACAAAGGGGTCGGTTGGGACGTTTTTCGTTCTTAAGAAGGGAGATTAGAAAAATTCTAGTCGAAATAAACGCGGAGAAAACTTCTCCATACGTAACACCTAATCCCACTGGTACCCGCAGAATGCGGAATTAGATATAAAATTTTGGAGTTAGGTCTGGGAGTGGTTTGTGGAGGCCCAGATCACGACGCACAGTGCGGACAAGGGCCTATTTTCGGGCACTTCTCTAAATTTGGATATTAATGTGTTGGATATTAGTATATATTAACAATTTTTATAAAAAAATTTATTTTTAAAAACTAACAAATTTAAAACGAAATTAATAATAAATAAACTTTTATTTTTTACTTTTTAAAGGAAATGCTTTCGCGAAGTGCTCTGGAAACGCAAAAGTTGGAGTTACTAAGCTCTATATCAGAAATGAAGCTCAGACAAGCCAGTTTAGAACATGAAAATCTTGTACTTCACAGTACAAGCCCCGTCTTAAATGTAAGTTCGTTTAGATATATCGAAATATGTCAAGCACTTTCTTTTTTTTTTACAAAGGTTTCAATATAATAGATTTTATATACGTATACTACAACAGTAAATGTCACATTTTTTTCAAACAATTCATTCTACATTTAAATTGATTTCGCACTAAAGATCTGATAGTCGAAACAACAAATGAACGAAATGGGCACAAAATCTCCGTGGCCAGATCCTCTTAGAACAAAGTCCCAATTCTTCAGGGCAATGCAACTTTGAGTAGCATGCCCCGGGAAGTATTCACTCATCACACCCTCATAAACATAACCTTGCCGGGCGATAGCTGGATGGCCCAAAGTGCCCAGCCGCCATCGCTCGACGACAGTTCTGTTTAGTCTCATGCATCCCTATTCAAGATGCCACGTAGGCCAAGACCCTATCAAAAATCCTTCCAATCCTGAGGGTCGCCCTGGCATCAGCCCCTGACTTGGCTTAAAACACGTTGACGCTAACAGATATATATTCCTAAACAGGAGATTGAGATCTATAAGTGTGCGAAGTCTCCACTGACCATGAGTAACATTTGCCATAGAATGAACTATAATGAATTTAGAGGGAATATTTATTGCAGGGAGAGAAATTCGGAAGGCACACCAGCCAATATAGTAGTCTCCCTAGGCCCATGAGTTCTTCAAAGAAAGGCGTAGTGTTCGGTAAGGTTCCCAGCTTAGCTTCTGGAACACAAACAACAGTACCATTGGCCATTAGAGGAGCCTCCGCGAGATGCCTGTCTGCGCCTACTCTAGGTTGCAATTGATTTTTCTCTAGGCATGCATTATTAAACGTTTTACAAAAATGCAATTTTTATTCGTTCCTTTTACGTGATAGGCAGTCATGGATAACAATTAAACATCGACTTTACGCTAGTGATTCATCAACCGATCAAAGAGCCTAGCCAGATAAGGGGTCAAAATTGCCCCACAGCTGATTTAAACTGAAAATAGCTGATACGATACCTTACCAAGACAAAACAATTTCCAATGTGCTCTAATCCTGTACCTTGTTTTGCCATGGTAGTCACACAATTCCATAGGGCTCCTAAAGAAAACACTCAACCACAATTACTTTCAAATTTAGCACACATAATTTTCTCAATAAGCCTCACAATTTAGGCGGGTAAGATCAAAACAAATCGAAAGTTGAAAAATAAGAGATACCCTTACGTCCACAAGTTTTAGAGACTTTTCCGACGTGGATCGAACTATCGTATACGCAGTTGTCGGTTCAAGTCGGCTGAAAGGCGATTTTGATAATTTTATCTGGCAAACCCTTTTGTTTTATAAGTTTGCTTCATTTTTACTGCATGAAAATTTTGTATGCATTCCTGGCATAGATAGATATGTATATTTCACTTGATGTTGGATTATAGAATGTGATATGTATACAACGTCAAATAATGTAATCACTTGGGTGGTTAAACTTTACCTCAGGAAACCAGAAATTTGTAACTTTTTTATGTAATTCTGTAGATTTTGGCTGGAAAATGCCGAAAATCAAAGTTTCAATTCTAGGAGATTACTAAGCGGCCCTGCTCGTTAAGCGACGCACGACGGTTGCCTGTCAAAAACACTAAAAATCGAACATCTTTACACACGCATAACTCTCGATCTCCTAGAATTAAAACTGGGATTTTCGGCATTTTCTCGCATAAATCTACAAGATTACATAAAAAAAAATTAAAAATTACTGGTTTCCTGAGGTAAACTTAAGCCCACTCGAAGTTATGAGATTATCAAACATTAGCAAACAATATCGAGCTACCATTAACGTTATTTCCCTTTAATACTAAACTCTGCAATTACAAGAACCAGCTATTGTAAGAAAACTACTTATTTCTACTGTACCATTTTTTAATTGGTATTTTTTGTATATGTACTTTAGCCGAAGAAGACAAAAATGTTATTATAGAAAGTTCGAATTCTCGGCTGCAAGCGATTACACAGATACCTCTGACAGAACTATCATTGGAAGAAATTGGAGGGTGGCTGGCAAATTTAGGATTAGAATGCTATGCAGGTGAATTAAGACGGTGGGGTGCCACTGGAGCAAAATTACTTGAATGCTCTTCACAACAACTCGAAAAGGAATTAGAAATTAAGAATGTTCTTCACAAAAAGAAATTATTGTATGCGATAGAGTCAGAAAAGGCTGATGGAGCTGATTTTTTTGGGTCTGATAAGGTAACCATTATTAAGTAACAATTACTTATTTGATTTGTTATTTTAGTTCTTTTTCGTCTATGCTTTAATTTCTTTTTATTAAAGCAAGTATATCAACTGTCGTAAAACGTATAAATTTTAAACACCCATTTAATTATAGATGGATAATGCCGCAGTTCTACGATGGCTTGATGATATAGGTTTACCACAACATAAAGAGGCATTTCAAAATGGTAAAATTGATGGTAGAATGTTACACCGATTGACAACTGAAGATTTATTAAATCTTGGAGTGAATGCGCAATTACATGCTGCAAGCTTAAGACGAGGCATTCAGGTATTTCTTATATAACGTATATTTTTAGAAACTGCCGCTTTGTGTAGGAAATTTTTATTCCTACCTAATATTTTTTTTCCATTTAACACTCTATATGTCTTGACCTCGGCTATCGTATAGTGATAATAAAAATATATCGTTCCATCTAAAAAAACTTCGATGACCTTGAAATCGCAGAAAATATAACTTTGAACATATTTTTTTGCCTATCATAATATCTAATCCCCTGAACTAACTAATGTTTTCCTCTGAAACTTTTTTCTATTATAAAAAACAGGCGAGAGATATTTTAGATGCTCAATTTAGGTGAGACACCCTGTATAATAACATATTAGTAATTTTTGTTTTTTTTTTTCAAGGTCTTGCGGGAATTATATTTTGAGTTCGATAATCTTGAAAGAAGGTCTACAAATGGAAATGGGGCTGATGGTGGTAATGTGCATCTTTGGACTAATCATCGAGTGATGGAGTGGCTTAGAGTAGTAGATCTGGCAGAATATGCTCCTAATATGAGAGGATCTGGGGTGCATGGAGGTCTTATGGTGTACGAGGGAAGATTTACTTCTGAATTATTGGCTGCATTACTTAGTATATCTCCTGGGAAAACACTTCTTCGCAGACATTTAACTACACACTTTAATCAAATTCTTGGCAGAGAAGTTGTACAAAGGAAGAGAGAAATTGAAAATACGTTAGGGTTTGTACCACTAACGCTGACTGCTCGTTTGAAGGTATGTGAAGTTTCATTTGAATTTCAACATAACACTACAGCAATCAGAATGCATTTTGTTAATATATAATTTAGATACCAAAAAGGTCTCAGTTCACACTAAAACGTAAAAAAAGCAAGAATGAAGTGGACTATGGTAACTTGGTATGTCCGTTGGAAGCATCACCACCATGTACTCCATCGACACCTGTTTCGACTCCAAGCAGCCCAAACTTGAATTCACCCGTATTCTAATAAAAATCATACTCTTGTAAGTTTCATTCTAATACTTCAGATCAGTTCTCGTCATTGTATATTCTTCTTTAATGAAGTAATTTATTCAATATCCTCTTCTGCATAATTTTCCATGTTCTTAAAACTTCTGTTAAAATTATAACTTTAAAAAAATGAAATCAATCGTCAAATTTTTAATCACAATAAAATACAAGTGTAATTTTTATTTATGTATTTTGTTACTATTATCAAATTATTAGTTTAGGGGATTACATTTGGAATTCATTTTTAAGAACATAGACAGCTTTCTTATTGGTTTGAGCTTAAGCGGTAACTTCTGTAAACACTTCTATTTCTCATAAATCATTAATGTTTATACATTTGTAATAATTCTTAATGCAAAATAATGATACAATAAACGAACTTATCATAGATTATTGTTCAGGTATTTATTTCATCATATTAATGTAGAAGGCAGACACTAATGGCCAGAAAAATCCACGAATGCGTCCGATTTCAGAAAAGACGTGAAAGCAAAAGCAAACCGTCCTCATAACAGTTGACGGACGCACGGTGGTCTGGGACCCATTTTTTGTTACCAGAACTATTATAGCGTTATTTCAAGGTTTAATGTTATATTATTATAGGTCGTTGAATTCGTCTCGATACCAGTTAGAATATTATGAAATAAAAAATATATTTTAATATTTGAAGAGCTGAAAGTTTATGGCATCCACATGAGAACTGCCGCGGTGTGACCGTGTCCCGGCGTTGACAATAGCTCAGCTGATGGAGCTCGACGCCGGGCCCGGGTGAACGAACGCAGACGTAAACCTGTTTACGTCTGGTGTCATACTTGTCGCGTGGGCCATCGTTTCCCATATTCCAAAATATCAAATCCTCTACCTATCGTCCTTGTCTCCTGTGCAGTAGTGCATAGTTTCAAAAACCCCCCTCCTTACTCCTTCCGCTGTCGGTGGCCCCACACAGTATAAATAACCCGCGATAACCGCTCATCGCGTCGTCTTCTGACTCACTTAGATCGCTCGTGCGCTTCACGAATTTCATCTCGCATTCACGAATTGTGCGCTTCGCAATTCGTGCTTCACGCCTACCGTCTTTACTTTGTCTTACCTTGCTGTATCATCTCGACGTTTGTGTAAACCTCACCTTCTATTATAATATATTATTTAATCCCATACAGTCCACGCTTATTTTCTGTCCTTCTCTATCACAACTTCCACACCTCCTTTCGTCGCTATAGTTCCAAACAAATCCTGTTATGCTAATTTTCTCTTTTACTAAACACAGATAAACATTAAATTAAATAATAAACCTCAAAATTTGATTTGGTAAGCATAATTTGAGTCAAATACATATGTTAGGATAAAGGAGAATAAGTAAGTAAATAAGTAAGTGAGTAAGTAAGTAAGTAATTTATTAATTTCAGCCTTCTCTGCCATGGAAGACTTGGTTTCCATTCAGTTTCTTAACCCACACACATACATCCATACAAACCAGAAATCATTCTTTATTTTTTCCTTTTCTCTCATTTTTTGTTCTCCACTCTAGCTAACTATCTTACTATTTCATCATTAATATTTACGGAAACTATATCTTCTAGCCTATATTTACATCTATCTAATTCTTTGCACTTTTCTACCAGATATTTCAACATGCCCATTCCTCCTTACATAGTATACATAATCTCTCCTCCTTACTTAACCAATATTTACTCCATTCTTCTAAACTTTCACATCTTACTCTTGCCAGAAGTTTCTGACTATCTGTGACTCCTACTTTGTTTAAATATTTTGATCTTACATGTATTGTATGTTTACATTCCTGTATTTTGTTACATAATTATCTATATTTTCCAATTATAATCACCATCTTCTAACTGTCTTAATCCTATTTGACTTTACCCATTTCTTTGGTAGAACTCCTCTTTCTATAAAGGAGAATAAGTAGCTCACCTATTATCAATATATGTAGTTCTTCAAAATAGTTCTCTAATTTAAACTGTTACAAAATCTTGATATACAATGTAATAATGCTTTCATTAATAATTTGTAACACATTTCAAGTACATATTTCTAAGCTTTATTAATAGGAGTAAACATAATTCCTTTCTTAGGTATATTTAATTTTTTTGTTCATGACTCTGAGTTGACATCATTTCTTCTTGTGTTATGTATGTATGTAGGTACTTTTGCACATTACAGTGGTGGAATAAACGGTTTCATTTTCAGCAGTAAGATAAAATCAATTCTGCATTATTCTAAAGAAAATATAAAGTAGCCTAGAAAAGTGTTTAAAGTGTATACATAAACTCCGTTTCATTCAAATATTATCCTAATATACTAATTAATGTTTTATTTGGATAAAAGATTTACTAGATCTAATTAGATATGTATATTAATATACATATGTAACTCATATCTATATTGTACCTAACCTATTGTTTTCGAAATTATGTTAATTACTTAATATTTCATGTTATAATTTCTTGCGTTGCAAACTTTGTATATTTCTTGTATATTTTTTATCCACACATATTATATAAATATAATATTTTTGGAATTAATTCGCATAAATTGAAAATTATCTCAATCCTTTCTTTCTGTATTTTTGTATCAGCAGAGAGGAAATTTCTTTTCTGCTAATAATTATATTACACAATGTTATTATTTATTTTATGTATATATTGTGTATTAGAGGATAATGTTTCTATACCGTTCACTACATTTAAAAGATTCAGGATGCATCACTGAATACTTTTATACAATGTACGATTACAGTTTAGATTGGTGTAAATTTTACTAAAAATTACAGTACTACAAATTACAGATTCAAGTCATAATTAAATTATTTCTCGAACATAAAAATATGTCAACAAATATGTTATTTGAGTGCACTAAGAAGTATGTATTCATTTATTTAATTATTATGTACGTACAAATATATTTTCTCAAAAGAAGCATGTTATATATAAAATGTAATAATTATAATATATATAAAAATCGACCAGCAATACCGATTTGATAAATCGAAAATTACTATGAAGTCGAATATCGTAAGATCGATAATTTCGATTAATCGATGTTATTCTAGAAGAGAGTAAAGACCAGCGTGTAGTGATTCACAGAAGTGTATCTTGCATTTTTTTGTGAAAACATATTAAAATAATATTAAACTGGAAATGACTTGTTCTACATAATTTGAAGAAGAAGACAAAACAGAAACCTTCTCAGCTTCCTCTTCTTTGTAGAACAATGTCAAGCATACGGCGATAAATTCAACCAAATCGGCAGAAAACTACGTCACCAGTGACGGATTCCCCTGAAACTGGGACAAAGTGCAGTGTACTCTGGCATTGCGCTTTACCGGAATTTCTCTCACTCCATGTCCTAGTGGTTTCCCCTCTTCTCTCTTTCTCTTTCTCTCTCTCTCTCTCTTTCTCTCTTTCTCTCTCTTCCCTTACTCTCGTAGAATTAGCCAATCGTCTGGTCATCCTCGAGCCTTCGATCGAAACTGACAGGTAAACATCAAAATTTTTCAGAAAATTAATAAAATTATTTAATTTACTTTTATTTATTTATATATGTTTATGTTTTATTATTTATTTACTATATCATTAACTGTTAATAGCAACAGTTAATTAATGTAAATCGCATGTTGTCACAAATAGTTTCAGTATTACACATGTATAAACATAAGTTTATAAACGAAAGTATTAATGTTTTAAGAAGAGAAAAGTTGCACAGTTAGAAATGTTCTTATCTTTTAAAGCATATTTTTATTATGTTACAGATAATCAACAACGAATGGTGCAAAGTCAATTGCATAGTGTCTGGAGGGCTCGATACCATGTCAGATGGGGTTGACGGTGGTGGTGGGGAAAATGAGGTAGATTCCCATTCTTGTTTGCATGTCGACGCTGGAGAATCCTCAACCCCAAGAGACGAAGAGACTTTAGATCCTGATAGTGAGGCTGCTTTGAACACCAATTATGATAGCAGCGATGGTGCAGTTCCTGCTTTTAGGTCCGTCACCTCTATGTATTTAATTTTTTGTATTTAGAAAAATTTAATAAACGTTGAGATAATCAAAGTCTTAAATAGCGTATCAAAGGATCCATAACGTGTGGACAGGTGTGAAAGGTGTGAAAACTATGAAACTATAAATAAGACAGCATTATGCGCTCATCAGGACCAGTGTTTGGCCAATGCTGAAACAGGAGAGAGTGTAGAGAATATCGAAACTGTTGAAAATGATGGAGATGGAGAGGAATCTCATTCTGGAATTCGTTCTCATAGAAAAATGTTCGAATGTGATGTTTGCAACATGAAATTTTCCAATGGAGCCAACATGAGGCGTCACAAGGTATAAAACAGACATAGGTGTATTATGAATTAAAATACAATGGTACCTATTTAGCTATTAAATTCTATCGTCAACAGTTCTCAGATTCTTGTTTAGCTTATTAAATAAGCTCTTTACTGATCTTGTTTGCATCAAATGTGATGCATTTGCACTAGTGAGTATAGTAATTGCGGGAGTTAGAGAAAGAGGTATTTCTTGGAATTCTACCTTCTAGATAGTGATTGTAATAAGGTTTTGAATTTATTACTGCTATGTAGGTGCTGTTGTATTAAAAAATTATTATTGAAATTAAGTGTGAATCTATAATTTAAAATATTTACGGTTATAGATGAGACATACTGGTGTGAAACCATATGAATGTCGTGTGTGTCAAAAAAGATTTTTTCGTAAGGACCATTTGGCAGAACATTTTACAACTCACTCTAAGACTTTGCCATATCATTGTCCAATTTGTAATCGAGGTTTTCAAAGACAAATTGCAATGAGGGCCCATTTTCAAAATGAACATGTTGGCCAACATGATATGGTAAAATCTTGTCCTTTGTGTAACTATCGTGCAGCAACTATGAAATGTCTCAGGTTACATTTTTTTAACAGGTTAGTTCACTAATTTAAATTCAATACAATGACTATTATATTATCAATTTTATAAACTATTAATATAAATGAATTATAAGTAATATTAGTTAAATGTTTGTAATCATTATTTCAGGCATGGAATAGATCTGGATAATCCAGGTCCAAACAGTTCAAGTTCTTTAATGAATAGTTGTGCTCCAGGCGAAGCTATGCCTTCAGCTCCTCTTTCAGATAGTGGAGATAGTACTGGAAACCGATCTGCAGACAATGCAACTCCACCAATGCATTTTTTAACACCTCATATAGAGATATCAATACCTTATCCTGAACAGGCTGCAAATCAACGGAATCCAAGTCCTGCTCCACTAAATGGAGATAGTCCAAATAGTCCTCAGAGTGCAGACAGTAACAGCAATGCTCCAAGTAGCAGTCATCATCAATTACCTATTAACAGTAGTGGTATTCACAGGTATAGACATATTTTTATAATTAATTTTAGGCTTAGTATGTATAAAGAGGTTTTTGACTGTGCTATAATATAGTTGCAGTGATTATGACTAAGTAACTAATAACTATTACCGCTATCTAAGTTCATAAGAGAGATAACGTTTTATTGCGATTCGTATATAACGTATTTTTGAAAGAAGAAAGAAAATAAAATATAACCTTACTTAAGGGCCCGGTCTTCGTAGATTCGCGATAAGGTAGAGTGACTACATTACCGTCAAAAAATGGTTTTACGTAAATACCTCAAGTTTTCGTTCTTATATAAGAATATTTTGTCGCTGGTAAAGGATTCATTTGAACGAGGAAGGTTCAATCTAGCGCGTGATGGTCAGGAGCTGCCGAGATTATACAGATATTTGGTAGCTTTTTTGTAAATTTCAACATATGGAGGGAAGGAGTCTTACAATATGCGAACAAAATTATTTAATCCTACAGTTGTATCTGTTGAGGCTTTCGGGTGTAAGCCGTGTCCTAGAGGAAGAGATTTCCCAACGTTTCGCCAGCATTGCAGCTAGCTTCATCAGGGGGTCGGAAGACACACTGATTCCGACCCCCTGATGAAGCTAGCTGCAATGCTGGCGAAACGTTGGGAAATCTCTTCCTCTAGGACACGGCTTACACCCGAGAGCCTCAACAGATACAACTGTATGATGCCGGGCCGTGAAAGTCTCAAATCTCTAATTTAATCCTGTTTCAAACATAGAAAACAGAAAAAAACTTCAATTGTTTGTATGTTTCAATTTCTATACAAATTTGTATACAAAATGCCCGTACTAACACATTCTAATACAAATCAGGTCTGCAAATATGTCAGTTGTAATTGCTTCCTAACCATTCCTAATGTGGACAACTCAAACTGTTGTAATTTTTAACATGCATATATGAGTCACTAATTTTGAAAGTAGCATAACTCAAATTTTTTATAACAGTTAGCAACTTTAACTCACTTTTTTCAAAAGGAACTATGCAGAAACTATGAAATGAAACTATGAATGCAGAAAGAACTATGCGAAAGCGAAAAATAATAGTTATAGAACTGATATAATATCGGTTCTCAATAATCGGAACTGAAACCGATATCATTGTAACAGTCATAACATGATTTCAGTTCTTCATGACTGTTTCAATCAGAATATTAATCAGAACTGATATATATATATATATTATAGTTTGAAACAGTTGATATACATATTTCAGTCCCTGTCTTTTGCTCATTCAGGAGAGAAAAATTTTGAAAGGGACGCACTTATTTGCAGTACCAATTACTTTTGTGCCCTTGACATTCATTTATTTTGAATTTAACTTTAACTTATATTGAAAATGTAGGAACCTTGGGGGAAGTGAAGAGGCAATCACGCCTTCAATTTCACTTATTCCTATTAAGCAAGAACCAAACAGCAATGGGACGGAGGAGAATGGAGCAACATCTAGTAATCTTCCATTACCATCCTTGATAAAAGTTTCACCATTGAAGTCTCTTCTTCGAGATGATTTACGACGCAAGCTTTCATCTGGTTCCGGAAATAACAATAACAACAATAACAACAACAATGGTAAATTTCATTATTTTTCGGTACAGAATTTGATATAATACTTGTAAGAAATTTCTATCTACAATGCAATACTATTGTGACTACAGTGTTTTCTCCCATAGTGTGAAAATTGCCTCCACCCATATTGTAAAATTTTTATCTTCACTATTAGGGGGTTCCCCCTTGGATGCTCGGTTGGTGAACTAATTTCTTCATTTTTAGTTCCATTTATACGAAACTTTCATCAATAGATTTGTGAGATTTCTCTGGTTAAAAAAAACCAAATTGAACAGAGTTTCAATCATATTTACCTATATCATAGCGAGTTATGATCACACTTTAAAGAAGTAAGTATGGTTCACATTATACTGTATTTAGACTCGTTTTAATCTGAAAAATCTCACACACACGTTGGTAAAAGTTCTGCAAAAAAAGAATGAAAAATAAGACATTGTAGTCGATAAGCTGCCTCTTAAACTGTGCCAACTGCCTCGGACCCTCTGTCCCTTTTTATTGTTTACGTGCTGTCCTTCTCTATGGTCAGCACACTTCAAACAACGTAATACCTCCATGAATCTTGAGACTCCAGAGCCCCAACAATGTCACACTATGGGAGAGAATGCTGTAGTTATATGTACATACACTTAATTTATATGTATTTTCTATTAAGAATTCCAGACGTTCAAACAATATAATTTACGTTCTAAAATTATATTTGATACAAATGATTTAGAGAAATTTCATATATCATTTATTTTATAATAGGTAATAGTAGTTCGAACCCAAATCCCCATTCAAGAGGAGAACCTCCCAGTTCGACGAGGCCCGATCAACGAACCAGTGGACTTCAATGCGCTCACTGTAGAATTACTTTCCCTGATCAAACGTTGTATTTCCTTCATAAGGGTTGTCATAGTGAAAGTAATCCTTGGAAGTGCAATATTTGTGGCGAACAGTGTTGTAATTTATATCAATTTAATTCGCATTTATTAAGCAAAAGTCATCAATAATTATAAAAAAAATGACATATTTTTTCATAAGGATCTAGAACCTCGATTATTTAAAAATTCATTAACAAATATAGACAAATTTTAATATAGGGAATGATAAGAGAAAAATTATGAACAAGAAAAGTTTGGATAATCTAAGCGAAATAATTTTTTGTTTAACAATACAAACTGTATTGTTCTTTATTTTTATTTCTAATAATAGTAATATTTAATATTTATATTAAGAATGAAGAAGTCGAGGTTTCAGAAATGATTTTAGAATGTGAAAGAAGTCGTGCCTTTATCAAAATACCTTTGCCAACACTCACACTCGTCCGAACCATGCTACTTTATGGTAGTACGAACGATCCGTCCATGGGGCTTTACGAAATATATTCCAGAATTTATGTCGGTAGTTTTAAACCAATATAATATACACATATACATATACATACATATATATATTTAGATAGAAAAAAGTTATGAGAATATTAATAGGCCCCTTTTTTCTATCTAAATTATTTCTATGCACTGTCGTTTTGCTTGCTCTTTTAACAATCTTGTTTGTTAACCTATACAAATTTCATATATTGTTATGCGTTTCATTTATTCTTATTATATATTAAGAATAGTCCTGTTGAGTAAAAAATGTACAGTATCACTTTTGTGAAATAAGATGTGTTTCACTTATTAATTCATATTACGATAGAAAGAAATCGGGTCGCGTGTATTATGAAATAAAGATACAAGTGTACAAGTAGGAAACAGAGACGAAAGCTGAAATATTGTCAGCTCAAGAAATATTTTATATAGAGATATTTGTACAGAGATCGATCTATTAAAGTACGAAAATATGAAAATATGTATCTCAAAATATTATATTTCAAATGTGTTATTAGAAGACAATTACATAATTATTTAAACAACTTTCTCTTAATCTTTAATTTTAAGTTCGGCAAGATAAATTCATAGGAATTGAAAAATAAAATTCACATGTTAGTACAATCTTATTTAATAAAGTGGAATTACTAGTAGCTTCAGTACAAATTGAAATAAAGATAGTGTAAAAGTAAAAAGAAAATTCGTAAATATCTTCGAAACAAGAAATAATTTTAAATCATTATATTCTGGTACATATTTTTATGAGTGTATTTATATATGTGCATACAGAGTGTAAAGCTAATGTGTTACAGTCAAATGTCTATAACTAAATGAGATTTGACAGTTTTATTATCATCACAAGTGTTTCAATATTTAAGGGGTGCATTCATTGATCAAATTAGTTTTTTCCTGATGCTTTTGATGTCGTATGACAATTAGTATGTTGAATATAAAACCACTATGCTCTTTCTAAGATCCAAAATACTTATATATATTTACTTGTTACACTATTTTAGGAAGAGCAGTATTTATTTAAGTAATGTATCTTAGTGGGGAGTAGAACCTTTATATCTCTATATAGTGAGTAGAATGTTATTAATTCCGAATTAAGTTGTTATACACTATTTTTCGATCAATTAATCTAAATACTGATGTCCAAAGTGTTTTAAAATCTTGACTATAATGATACGTGTAAAAGAATGTGGAGTTGGTTGAAAAAATAAACATGGTTTACATTTGATTTTAATGACTTGTCTTAAGAAAAACTAATTTTATCAATACACAATATGCACTTAGACGTTAAAAATCTTGAACAATCAGATTTCCTGAATAATCATATAGTTTTAGAAGTGTATGACTCTAGCTCACTTAGTTTTACATTTTTCAGGGTACCCAATTTAAATATATAAACCTGCGTATTACATTTAAAATACATTTTCAAATATAGTTTAAACAAAGACATACTTAATTGTTAAGTAACACTATTATAGTGAAAATAATAAATATGTAATACGTGAGAATATAAGATTAAATTGGGCACTTATTACATATTCGAAAAAATTTATCGAACAAGATACGCACGAATACTATAATCTGTGGTCATAGTTATTTAAAATTCATTCCGTACACTGTGTAACATTTAGTGCGATCATTGCTATTATATTATTAATATTAACGTTATTGTACTTTTTTCACTATGTAAGTTATTTATTCTTACTTTGCATTCCAATATATTAATTTTTTAAATATGTCAAAAGCTTGACAATGCTTTCTGTTTTGAAAATGTTTTTACCTTTACAAGGTGTTCGGCAATGATAATATAAAATTTAAGGGGCAAAACTTCATTACAATATAAGAACCGTGTTTCTGAATTTGTTTTCAAGTTACAATAACAATTAAAATACGTCCCTGACTTTTTCCGACTTGATCTACGCACACTCTAATTAATGGATCACAAAAGTCTTTCATGAATAATAACTGTAAAGTAAAGTTGAAAATGAAATTATTTACTCTTCATTTTACTCTTACACTATCATAGAGAATTGTTCCTTAGATTTTTCTGCACTTGTTGCTGGACGCTTTGTATGGTATATTTAATTAGGGCAATATGTTGTTATTTTTGTACATATTAAAAATATGGCATATTCTAAACATAGTATTTATATATATCTATTGCTAATTGATATTTTGTATCGATTAAAATAAAAATGAAAAATGATATAAGGTTTATTATTCTAGAATAGAAAGAAGGCTCGTGTAGGAATTCCATTCCTTTCCAAAGAAAATCTGAACACGCACAATAAATAAATACCATCCCATCATTAACCCATTGATCTACCCGCTAACTATCGATTGCTCGGGCCACAATACAAAATATTTTATTGTTTTTGAGTATTTGTTCTTAAGAACCCCACTGATTTTAATAATAACTTGTCTGTCTTATCAAGAAAACATATTTCATCATTCAAATAATAAGGGGAATAGGCAATGACAATAAAAATACAAGAACAACTTACAGAAGAATATTTTCTATTTAATGTATACAGATCGAAGATATAAAATATTTGATAGACAATAGACAGCATTAACGTTTACGTATAGTATTTAAATTCTCAATTTCAACTGACATGTACCTTCCATAGTTATTCTCGGAGTAATATCCTGTTGCTCTTTGCTTTGTTCACTCCTTACTAACTAATAAACATGTGCAACGTTAAAACTCTTGATTAAATAAAAAATAACATACATCGTAACAAGTTCTTATGGATTTATATATTAAAGAGTAACATTACGTTTGTTCACTCTTCGATTCAGTTCTGCGAATTATAGTGTATAGCAGTCATAATTGTCACGAATATTCATTTCGAGTGTCCACATGAAGGAGATCGTTTTACGTACACATACAGATTTGTCTACACTTGAAAATTATGCAGTTTCACGGACAACCTCTAACGCACAGTGATAATTATAATATTAATATAAAGTAATTATAAATTATGTTAATATAAAATATGAATTATATTAATATAAAGAAATATAAATATTGCTATTACGCAAAATATAAAACTGATCTAACTGGCTCTTTCTTCGTGGCAGGAGTATACTACAACTCAAAAATGTTTCATTACTTTTGTTACATGCATATTTGATAACAAACATAACGAAACACAACTGTAATTGTTTCTTAATTCCATAACGCTGGGGCTACCTTTCTATTCTCATCTAATATGCGATTATCGTTTTAATCCCACTAATAAATATATAATCAATTTTCCTTGAACTGAACGCATCGATTAAATGCTTTTGAGTTGCAGTAGAAACATAGTATACATATTTATAAATATCTAATCGCTTATGCAAACCTTCATGCAAATTTCAATTTTTCATAGATTGTATTTTAAAAATTATTTCACTGTTTAAAAGATTTTTTACGGTGGAAACACGAAGTAGAAATATTTTAGCAATTTTTATGGCAATTCTCGTAAATGCATAAAACTTTGCAATCTAGCAATTACCGAACAGAACGTTATTTTATAATACACTCTTTTTTCGTAGGCTATAATTACAATCGGTACACCGTTCTTTATTTTTATTCCACAATTTTCTCTATAATTTGTAAAATTGTAGAATAAGGACTTTATAATTATTTTATTAGCGAAAGCAGTTAATTTTATTCTCATTACCATACATTTAGTTGTCCATATGGTAGATATATTTAATTAACATTTACTCACAACCAGCTGATGATTTGTGATTGATAAGTGATTCTGCTTAAAGTAATTTATTTTAAAGGAACGTCGTTATACACACCACGAGCTTACAATTAAGCACAAGCTCGTATACAGTGTGTTCGGTTTAAATATACATGCGATTATTGTCTTGGGTTTAAAAAAAATTGCAAAAAAATACTTTATACTATTGTATTTTTAAAATTTCAAGTGTGACCTTCAAAGTAGTCTCCAAGGTCATCGTAAAATCAAATAATTACCATTATGATGTATTCCGTAACATTTCCTCGAAATTTTTTGGAACATTTCATTGCATTTTTAACACTAATCGCGCGTGTAGATATTTAAACCGAACACCTATAATAATAAATGCACGCATACAAACACACACAAAGATCGTGGATCTTACGCACCGACGATAGGTATAATTTATACAAGTCTTGATTAACCTGCCTACCATCTTTATTAGTACATAGAAAATAAAAATTTCTCAACAATAAATTTGAAAATAAATCGCTGTTGAATATTGGATATTCAGAATTTTCATTCGTTAGAGTTAAATATTTTTATACGTTCTCTTAATAGTTTAATCTAATTGATACATTATATACTCAAGAATTTGCAATACATACTCTATCTCAGAAATTATAACCCCCGTGATACAGACTAATATTAGTCGTGTAATAACAATGTTATCAATTCATTGTTTTTATAACAGCACAGTGAAATGATTTCTAGTGGCAACATCCCTAGTAGCACAAAAATATTAGATAGATATTTTTTTCAAATATTGGAAAAATATTTTTTAAGCCACATTTTTTCATATGAGAAAAATATTGGATCTGAATATTGTATACATGTACAAGAAATATAAATTGAATGTTTAAAAAATATAAGCTAAATACTCGGAGGATATAAACTAGATATTTAAAAAATATAAAGTAAATATTAAAAAAATGTGAATTCAATATTTGAAAAATATAAATTCAATATTTAAAAAACATTCAATAAAATTTTCAAATTTAAGAAGTTTCAAATTATAACAAAAATTAGAAACTATGAATATGTATTACTTGTAACTTATATTTTTATGATATTTTGTTGCCTGTAATGTTATTACGATATTGTAGTCTGTTTATCAACATGTTACATATTCGTAATTAAACTACACATAATACTTTGCTAACTATTATAGCTTCTCATGTTAAAAATTATGATTTATAATATTAACTACTTGCTCAACTTATTTTCATTGCAAGGAAATATTTGAAATACAAAATAAAAATATTTCATTTTATCTATCTGGTTATCAAAATAAAAATATTTCATTTAAAGTAGTATCTTATTTGAACCACATTAAATTATACTATATACCAAATCATTAATGATCGTTAATATACATTGCAAAATATGATAGAAAACCTTGTATCCAATGTTCCACATACGAATACTAATCTTACATTATAAAATACTAATGTAAAGTGTACTTACTTCTGAATCTTCTGTACCTCCGTCGGATCCACAGCACACAATTATTCACTCACGAGAATAAGTCCGAATAAGTGAACAACGATCACTAAACACACACACACAACACACTTAACGAAATCGTGACAGCACACGAGAAGATGTTACTCCGACCACGAATAAAATAATACTGCGATTTTAACAATGATCCCTTCCACGGAGGTGGTACGGTCAAGGTTATCCTAGGCAGGTTAAACGCTGAGGGTCTATAAACACTAGATACAAAACCAACAAAAAAAAATTATGGCGGGGCGCCGACCCTATTTCCCGGAATTCCCTGTTTTCGTATCATACGTCCTGGGGGGGGGGGGGGCGGTTAAAATCGCAGTATTATTTTATTCGTGGCGGAGTGACATCTTCTCGTTCGTTGTCACGATTTTATAAAATGTGTTGTTTAGTGATTGTTTTTCAATTATTCGGATTTCTTCTCGTGAGTGAATAATTGTGTGCTGTGGATCCGACGGAGGTACAGAAGATTCAGAAGTAAGTACACTTTACATTAGTATTTTATAATGTAGTTTGCAGTACATTAGTATTATATTTTATTATTCGCATGTAGAATATTGGATGCAAGGTTTTCTTTCTTATTTTGCAACTTCAATTCTAACCCATACCTACTCCGATCACTTTTTGAGATGTTGAAACTTTTTTGCGAATATCTCGGAAACTAAAGTTGAGCGGCGGTAACATGTATAGGAAAAAGTTGTTCATAATAATGACCTTGACAACATATTTCAAGGTCATCAAAATCGGTGAGGAAGCCCCTAATGTAAATAATTACCAAAATATTCTACTTCCAATATCATTTAATATTTAGAAAAGAATATTTTTCTCGTAACATGACATAGATATTTCCTGAATATTTAAAAAGAAATAGTTGTTACGTAATGTAAAATAAATATTGTATGTATATTTGAATATTAAAAAAAGATTGAATCTCTTTTTAATATTATATGAATGTGTATACAATATTTTGTGTTACTAGGGATGTTTGCATATTTTTGCTTGAATAGAATACGTTTTATAGTATCCAAAAATATTGATAAAATGCGAATAAACTGCGATTGTTCTTGATAGAAAAAGTGGATTATTATAATTAATAATACATTATTAATACTGAACCTCTTTTTCGACAGTACTCGACTTCTTATGCTAAAGGTACCCACTCGCATGTATTTGTGTAGTCTTGCTATTATACAGTACAGTCGGACACCGTTACAAAGTCACATACCTTATTGTTACATATGTAATATGTAAAATGATATCATTTCAGTGTTGATATGATTCCATTGAGCGGCGCCAAAATGGCAGCAGAATGAAATTATTATTATTTTGAGAATCTAGTGAAACAATTTCCGTTCGACTTTGTTACTTTTATCTCGTAAAGAAATAATTCCACATTTCATTTATCACATAAAGAAATATTGGAAAATAAGTAGTGATCGTTTGGGTTCTGTCATAAAAACAATGAATAACGCGAGTAGTATCGAGTAGTTTGAATTTAGTGGAGAGACACATTTCGGTTATATTATATATAAACTAATTTCATAACACTTCTTTGTTTCTTCGCCGTAATAACATGTTTCAGGAAGAGCAATTAGTGATGTTGATCCACGCAAGAAAGACGTTGCAAAAATAGGCGTTGTTAGTAAATTAACAAACTGAACGGCCTTCACAATTTTCCGCGGAGCAAGTAACGTGTTTTGAATTTGCGATCAGAAAGCTGACATTTTCTTCTTTCCAAGATGTCGGAATAGAATACGCACACTTTCGTGTAAAATTACGAGAAAAACTGTTATCAGTATAGTAAAAGATGTATGCAATTCGTGCCCCCTCCCCTCAATTTGGCGACACTGCCTCTACAGAGAGTCAAGCGTGAGACGCGTACTTACCTACATATGTATAATTGTCTGACATGACTGCTTAGAATACCTACAATTGGAAATACGCATCACAAGCAGAGTATAAAGTGTGCGAAATTATTCATACATTTACTTTATTTACTTTTGCCATTTTCGTAGTTGCATTTACTAATACACCAATGTGCTACTTTCGTTTACCTTTGACATTAGAAGATGACGAAAGTCGAATTCAGAATTTATTGATAATTTCACTGTAACGAAATGGAATGAAATGAAACGTTTTCTCAAACAAAATGCAAAATTCGAAGAGACATTTGTAAAACACAAGTTCACTCTCTCTTACTTTTACGTTTGATTCTATACACCTTCTAATAGAAAATATTCTTCTATGACGTTATACGTGTCTTACCATAAAATTGATACATTTCGAAATATGCGAAATCCTAAAATCATCATCCTCGTTTTCTTGAAATCTTTTTCTTGAGAACAAATTGGCACATTGTCTTATATGTTAACAAGGATAATCTTCGGAAATAGATTGTCCTTCATATAAATGGCAGGAATAATTGGAGAGATGAAAAATCTTTGATTAAACATGATTGATCGCCTGATACTCGTAGCCTTACAAAAATAACGTCGATTATAAGCAAACGTTGTATAGTAGATAGAATTTTCAATATTGTAATAAGAAACATTCTTGAGTATAGAATTTGCTCAATGGGACTATCAGACACGTAGTCGATAAAACAATCATTCCTTAAGATCCTTATTGAGTTGATTGACTGTGATAACGAGATATGCTCCGTCAAATCATTTCCTTACCGATTAGCTTAAATCAAATGTACACGTACAATGGATCCAAAAACTATATTTAAACAATACATTACCGGTTCTCGATCAAATTTTCAATAACAAATAGTAGTACAGTAAAGTCTGTTATGTACATACTACCATAAGCATGGACTCATTTTAAAGCCTGAAGCCTCTACTTTCGCAAAACAAAACATTGTCTATTTGCCTCTAAGATGTATTTTTACATGGTGTAACAGGTGAGAAACTCGAGATCCAATTTTTTCTCGAAAAATGCTGTAAATTCAGACGTCTTCAAAAACTTTCAACAATTTTTCTCATAAATAAAACAGCCATAGATTTGAAGATTGGGCCTCCTCTCTACAATGACGTTCTAAAAATTGATATGCGACTGTTTCCACTGTTTTACGGAACAAAAATGAGGTACAAGTTCGTTTAAATGTTAACGGTTTTTAGAGAATCGGGCATTTAGTGTTCAAATACTTCTTGGATCCACCGTAGGCCCTCCTTCTCTCCGTTGCAACGTTTCTCTGATAGCAGAGAAATTTTTATTTTAATTAAAATATTTGACGAACGAGATGCTATTTCTCGATACGAAGGATTAAGATCATTTATATTTTTACATTAGCATTCCTTTTATACTGTGCTACGACTAGAAAGATTCAAATATTTCCAAAACAAGATCGGAGCTTCATATTCAGGTACATTACGCCTGACACCTACGAGTATTTCATTTTGATATTTATAAATTAGGTATATAGAATAGAGCGATAGTACTTCAAATTCCGTCATACGCAGCGCGGTCATAATATAATCACAGTAAATAATATTTATTATACATAAACGAAACACTGAAATCTTTTTAAAGGACTTCCACCCTGTTTGTGTGTTATCTCAAATTTCAATCAAATAAATTCGATCGATTATTTGCTATTGATTGTCGTCATTGAACTATGGTTAGAACTATAATCGACATTAAGCAACAGTTTAAAGGTTAAAGGATTAAATGAAATAGAAACTATGGGAAAAATTTCAAATTCATACTTGAAGATAACGATGTAGCGAAATTATGAACCCAAAGACGATCTCTCTGTTTTGTGAATCATTTGCTTAGTTATTTTTGTCATAAATACATGAACTCCGCAATCTAAGTCAGCTCAGAGAAATTTTTATAAATTTGAAAAGTATGAATTCCCCATAAAACGCGAAATCAATTAAGTAATTGAATAATGCAATTTTATGCAGGTTATAGAAAAAGTTCAACTAAGCATGAAATGAATTGAATGTATGTTTACGAGCAAATTTTTAACAAATAAATTGGAAACATTTTAAGAAAATGATTGTGTTGCACAGTGAAACATTTTCATGCGTTTCCTATCTGAACCAAGAATCACATATCCACAGAATGGAAATTCCATATCACAATATTTTCTAGCTCCTGATTACATAAGTTGTCCATATTTAATTTATTAATGTTTCCTTAATAGTATGCAGATGTCACTGTGTTTATTATATAGTAGAATAAATGCAACAACCTTTATGGGGGCTTAATTAATATTTTCATTTCATTTACAAATTTTAGTAAGGCAGAAATATAAGTGTCTAGTTAATTTTCATCTGTGTAAATGAGTGTCTACAATATGTATTTTCACAAATACATAGTTAGCATATTAGTTTAAGATTATAATACTTTGTTTATGTAGATTAAGTATACTGAAAACAGTATCTGTGTACTTTTCCAAAGATTTACATACGTATTCCTGTTCCACTGCTTATGGACACATTTATTCCTGCACCAGTTTTTTCTCATGATCGTATTAATTAGTTATACATGGTTTGCGGATCACGCTCATTTATAGTCTATTTGAATGTCAACAACGTTTGCACTTTGTATGTACAATAGAATGTATCTCTCTCTCTCTCTCTCTCTCTCTCTCTCTCTTTCTCTCTTTCTCTCTCATCACAGACTTTTGTTTGAAATTATTCAGATTAAATAATTGTCTAAATAACAAACTTTCTTACTTTGTAGACATTATCTATACGCTTATTTGGACAAAGAAGAAAGAGTAATAAAATAATTTTTATCAGTTATTGCCGAGTGTTCGCTAGGTAGTAACGAAAAACACTGTGATCACGAAAAAGTGGCATGATAGCATATTCGTGACAAAGCATGTTCCACGTGGTCCGCACGCCATGTTTCGAAAAGCAAATTAAAAAACACAAAGGTGCAAAAGCAGTTTTTCCAATCTCGAATTATAATGAGAAGAAACGTGTTTTGTCCTAGAAACGAAAAATATTCCACGGAAGCTTTAGTTTTTTTATTTTTTTTATTGAAAAAATTAAAAATTAATTCCAGTGAAAAATGAAATAAGAGGCAAAGAGGTGTTGTATTCCCTCGAGTGATCGCATTTTGTTAAAATGGTATTATGGAAAAGGAGAATATATTTCTGTAATAAACATTACGTTATACTTGCGGTGAATGGTTTTTCCTTGGAATAAACTATCTCCTGCCCTAATTCACGCGAATACTGCAGTATACGTATGTATGTATATCTTCGACGAGAAGTTTATCATTCGAGTTTAATACTCGTGATTGCATATAGGGAAATTCGGATTAAAATGTAGCGATTATTTTTAATCATTTTTCTGTTTAAACGTAGTTACTTGCACGGCTCCTCGCGTCTTCTCCTCCAAACAAAAAATGGAGCATAGTCTAGTACAGTTGCATCAATAAACACGTCCTCTGCGCTATACTATTCTTTTTACCGGCTGAACAATTGTCTCCGCCAATGAAATCGTCAGAGAGTAAAACATACTCTCACCAAAAATATATCAGAGAATATTCTTAAATTATCGGGTAACCGCGCGTTCTCCGTGATATGCATATTTGCGCTGAAAATTAAAACTCTTCGGAACAAGCAAACAACAAACAGTAAAATCCTATTCTACTCAAAAGAGAAATCGTTATCGCTGACGAAATTAACTACTCAATTCAATTGCTAATGTCATATGTATTACCTACATTTACCGAATTCGATAATGCGGAATCGTTTCTCGAAATAAGAAGATTCTATAAAATGCTGCAGATACGGTGATTAGCGACTGCGGATCATATTTTTATGGAGTAGGGTAAGGGATCCAATTACCGTGCCTGTATTAATTATACTTATATTTTAAGCATAATGAATATTAAAAAGATCAGATATTAAATTTTTTTTAGTCAAATTTCAGTTAATATACATATCTTTTTTAACACTAGATTGCCCAAGGAAGTCATTTTGACTGCTTTTTAATTTCAATTAGAAAAACAATTATGTATATAATGACACAATTTCTTAGAATTTTGTGACTTTTTGTACAACATATAAATGCGTTTATTAATAATTGTAGTTACCCCCCTTCATTTCCGGTGTAGGAGGTAACTACAATTATTAATAAACGCATTTATATATATATACAGTGAGTAACGAAAGTATTCGAACGCCCTTTAAATCAGTATAACTTTTTTTTTAAGTGAATCAAACGACCTGACTTTTTTGAGGAGTTAGCAGAATTGGTTTTCCAAATGATGTGTTAAGAAGATTTTGAAAAAATGACAATTGGTAAGAATTACATGAGAAAATAAAAATGGCACTTTTCACAACTTTTTTATTTGAGCCTGTAATGAAAATTTAAAATATGCGTTTTGTAGATCTCTGTTAGTTATACACGTACTGAAAATTTCATTGAAATCGGTTAACGTTGTCATGAGATACAAACGTTTAAAGATGATTACATAAGGGCAAAATTCCCTGGCAAGATAACAAATCTGCGACCTTCACCCTTAAACTCTCATTTTGAAACGTTTGTAGTTCATTGCAACGTTAACCGATTTCAATGAAATTTTCAGTATGTATATAACTAACATATATCTACAAAACGCATATTTTAAATTCTCACTACAGGTTCAAATAAAAAAGTTGTGAAAAGTGCCATTTTTATTTTCTCATGTAATTCTTACCAATTGTAATTTTTTCAAAATCTTTTTAACACATCATTTGGAAAACCAATTCTTCTAACTCCTCAAAAAAGTCAGGTCGTTTGATTCACTTAAAAAAAAAAGTTATACTGATTTAAAGGACGTTCGAATACTTTCGTTACTCACTGTATGTGTGTGTGTGTGTGTTATACCTATATTGCCCAAAAGCAGTCATTTTGACTGCTTGGGAAATTTTAAATAATCAAATGACTCTTATTATTGAATTGAGTAAATTTCTTATATGACCAGTTCGGCTCTGTATTGAAATAACATTTTTCATTTTTTCCCGATTACCGTCGCACGATAACATACGAGTACATGATAAATTGTCGATTTGGGCGTATACTTGATAAGTTGCAGTTGCTCAATAAGCTAAGGTAGTACTTGTTATTCGAATCTTTATGCAGAGATACTTGTTCTAACAAGTTGTTTGTTTCATTTCTTTTGCTTGTTATATAACTGTAAATAATATAAAAAATATTAACCCTTAGCACTCGAATGGTGACTGTGAGGCACCACTGAAAATAGCTCTATCATTATTCAAAATATATTTTACGTTATTAAATTTTTTTGTATTTAATAAATTACTAAACATTTCGGTATTGTACTAGTAAATTGCACCATTTTCGTATGTATAAAATGAAAAAAATTATATAGAAGGGCAGTATTCTAGGTTGGAAGAAATGTTTCGTTTTGGAGTTAAAATAGCTTCGAGTGCAAAGGGTTAAAAATTAATTTTAAGCAAATTTCTTTACGCATTAGTTATTCTTTCACAATGCAGTCATTTTGACTGCTTTTGGGGCAATATAGGTATATACTAACTTTCAGTCTTTCTAGTCTTAATATTCATTTTTTTACGCTTTAAAAGTAAGCATATAATTAATACAGACACAGTAATCGGCACAGTAGTTGAGTCAGTTACCCTGTATTATGAATACCAAGGGGGAAATTTAAATTGCCAACTAAAAATAGATTAAAAATATCATTGAGTTCTGTTCAACGCCTTCTTGTAATTAAAAAAAAAAAAGTAAAAAGAAAAGCGTAAAAATCCGCAGTCTAGCGACGATCGAACAAATTGTAAGAACTTTCGTTCTCTATAGTGATTCGACCATTTCTCGAATCAAGTCAGACCAATGACATTGCTCCGTTACGCTACTGATTGTCAAATACAATTTCCAATCCCTAGTCAAATTCCGCCCGAGCTCCCTTTAATATCAATTCTCCCTTGAATCTTGTCGTTCAAAGTGTAATAATACTGATCGATCGATTGATTGAATAACGCTAACCGAAAATGCATCGATTGAAATCTCTTGAGCTTCGAACGACTCTAGTCTGCGTCGTCTCGTCAAAAGTGGACTATCAAAAAGTATCAACGGTGTCCACACGCGTTTAACGCTGTCCCTCGACGAAACACACGTTCGAGTAACAGTAATGTAACTGTAGTATAAGAAAATAAATAAGATTATATCGTGGCATTGTTTATACACATATTCGTTCGTGCAAACACGTTAGAACGATCCCGCGTCCCAACGAAAACTCCTCGAGTTTCTATCGATCATGCTATCGATCATAATAAGACCTATTTCTAGATAGGTTTACATTCAATGTATTCTCGATGAAACGAAGCTAACTTTCTTGAGGTTCTTTGTTAAAAATTTAAATAATAAAGAAAATACGAATGCGTTAACATTAGAATGATCTAGAGTTCTATATATATATATAATGAATTGAACGAAACAATTGAGCGAACAAGAATTTTAGAACCGCGTCTCTAGTGTTTTTCTCAAACACTTTTTAATTATGTGATAACATTTTTCCCTCGTTCAATTTTAAGTCACAGTTCGCATCAAACTTTTTGCAAATTTAACAAATTACTCTGTTCAATCATAACAGTTAGTTTTTCTATTCAGAAACAGTTTTGTTTTTGCATTTCGTTCGGTAAACACCAAATGTCATGTGTAGACATCGGATGTTTATGCAATTTCCAATTTTTATAGAAACATTTCAAGAAAGTGGAATGAAATAAAATTTGATTTTTAATGGGGACAGCCTTTGTAGATCCAAAGCAAATAAAAATCGTGTTAAATTCTCTCGAATTTTATATTATAGCATTTTTTTTAACATTTCCATAAGCCATAAATGCATAAAGATCCGATGTCTAGTCATGTGGTATGTTTTGTTTTGCTGTTTTTTTTTGTTCGTCTCGCATTAACCACGTAAGCGAGGCTAGTTTTTCTGCTCAATTATTATACTCGTAAGAACATTGAAGAAGCTCATAAAGTTTCTCGCCTCTGTCGTCAGCTATGATTGAAATTCAACCGGTCAACTTGGACTTTCTCTTTGTGTCGCTTAATCTAAAGAAACAAAAAAGAAAAAAAGAAAAAAAAAACAGTTTGAGTAATTGCGTACTGTGATAACAATGTGTGTAATCATTTCCGGATAACCTGACACTTAGAGTTACGTTCGCGGGCACGTTGCTCGCGCGAGGGTGGCGGATCGATTTAATTCGAAGTACTTAGCCTGGATAACTTCGGCTCGATCTCCAAGGATTTGTTGTATAGATCCTTGTCGTTCAGAAGCAACGACGGGTCCAACAGGTAGTTGGTCACTTTCGTTATCAGCTCGATTCTATACGGTGTCTGCTGGAAGTGCCGTATTTCTCGAATCACGTTCGCGATCTAGGAAACGAACGTTAGAGTTTGTTCATTCGATCTATTCATTTATTAACACGTTGACTGCCGGACGGATTTTCCATGATTTGTCCCAGGCGCCAACATGAACTTTTCATTATGCGATGCATATTATGATGAAATATAGTTCCCAGCAAATAATATGAGTTATAAAATCATGTTTGAAGCATTTTTTTTTGGTGGGGGTCACCGGTGCCCCCCACGGCGCTGTAGGCAAATATTACTTTCTTTTTTAAACAATCGTGCTTCAGTTGCTAAGTGATTACTCTCAGTGTTTCGAAAAAAAAAAAAAAAAATTATTTTGTATGTTCTATATTGCATTAATTTCTTCAAACCATTATAGTAACAATGGTATTATTGAAAAATTGATCAGTATCCATATTTAGTATAAATATGTACTTTTAGTATTGACCACGCCGCCGGTCACCGGTGGCCCCCACGGCGCTGTAGCAAAGTCGAGTGCCGGTCACCGGTGACCCCCACGGCAGTTAACGTGTTAAAATTACGTACCATTCGCATTTTCGAAAAATTCAGGAGGCCATCTTCGGTTATGGTTGGGGCACCCTCCTCTATGGAGGTGAGGTCGGTCAGGTACAGTCCTAAATAAGGAATGCAGGGAGGATCGCACCGATGCAAAGCATTCCTGAGATTTTTGAAACGTCCGTCCGAAGAGACGATGTTTTGAAGTTTTTCGATAGTTTGCTTCGTCTGAAACATTTTATTTTTCACTCGAACAGTGTTACGTGCACGTGTTTATCTTTAATGTCTTTTATGTCTAACTATATCAATGGTATGCTTGTAGATTTCTTTTAGAAGCAGTATCAAAATATTAAAAAAATAATTTTCAGGTAAAATTCGCAAAAAGAATTTTGGAGCGATTGTTAACACATTGCGTATGGGTCACGAGATATCTCGTTTTCATGTTTTTTTCGATTCAATCGGCAACTTAAGCAAATATTTTTGTTACTTTAACAGGGTCTCCCACTCTTAAGACTAATGATGAGCGAAATCATTGAATTTTGACATTCCGAGCATGTAGAAATGATCAGTCATTGTAGCCAGTACAGGGTGTATGAAAAGGTTTGATTTTGGCAAGCGTAGGCGTATTCTACATCTTCGGATCGATGAAGATCTGTAAAAAAAAGTTGCCGCAAAAGTGTCCTTGACCTTGAATTTCAAGGTCAAATTTTTTTTTTATTGCATTGTATTCTACTCATCATGAGGATAAAAAGTGTCAAAGGAACCATGGGTCAAAACTTGACCGTTCTCATAAAAAATAATATTACAGTTATTACTAATAAAGTAAGCAGTTACTATTATTATTATTATTATTATTATTATCAATTACTAACGTAATTGATCACAATCAATATTACCTTTCAAGTCATGAAAGATGTTCATCTTCTATTTCTTCTTCTAAGCCAAAGAACCGATCCATTCTGATTAATATTGCTTAACACATTAAGGACCGCTCACGAGTTTTCTCGTGTTTCGCTGGGATCGGTTCTTTGGCTTAGAAGAAGAAATAGACGATGAACATCAACAGTCGATCGCCTAACCCGCTGACCCAAACGAGTTGTTGGGAATGTGGTTAATACTTTTAGATGTAATATGCTGACATAGTAAAAATACTAATCAAGCCGATTTCATTGTTTAATTATTTTTTAAAATGTTCAAGGTTTATCAGTGCCTGATAGACTTACAGAATAAATAGAACGTAATAATTTTAAGGTTAGCTTAGTTCTTCGCGGAAAAAACGTCGAAAAAATCAGTTTTTATTTTTTTTAACAACGGCGCACCAAACCAAAAAATCTGAAAAAATTCATGAACAATACTTATGACAATATACCGCTACTGTAAAAATATAAATGTTGTCACTCTAGAACTTTCATGTGAAATCTGCATTTTTTCGATTTTTTTGAGGTTTTTGATTTTTTACAAGCAGGATTTTCACTTTAAAAATCTGAAACCAATTGCAAAGTATGTATTAGGGTTCTTGACATGTGTCAGATTTTTCTCAGAATTTCTAAACGTCATTAACTAGGGAAAATAGGCCAAAAACTGATTTTTCGATTTTACCCCATAACTACCCTCCCGATCGAGATACAGAGTTGAAATTTTGCACAGAATGTTTTTTTTTTGTGCTCTATCGAATGGCACTTCGTCGATAAAATTCGGTACAAGGGCATTTTTGACTATCTTATCCGGCTAGGCCCTTTCAAATCGATTCGCAAGCAACTCATCGATCCTATGATTTGATACATAAGGATGATGATCGCGTTCAATTTAAAATGATCAGTTTTGCAGAATATCGCAAATCACGAAGCATTAATTGAAAAAGTTGTTAGAAGAGATTCCAGAATAATTATCTCGGAAAAAAAAGAACGTTATCGAACGAAATGTTTTGGATAGAAGTTGTGTGGTTTCGCGGGCATATTGTGTTAGTGTCGATACGACCTTGAGATGACCTTACAAAGACCTATAAAGGTATAGTTTGGATTTTTAAATTGGAACCTAATTATTATTATTGCTGTCATCGAGAGTCGAACTACTTGCGATGCATTTGCGTATGTATCATTTACAGTGAGTAACGAAAGCATTCGAACGCCCTTTAAATCAGTATAACTTTTTCTTTTAAGTGAATCAAACGACCTGACTTTTTTGAGGAGTTAGAAGAATTGGTTTTACAAATGATGTGTAAAAAAGATTTTGAAAAAATTGCAATTGGTAAGAATTACATGAGAAAATAAAAATGGCACTTTTCACAACTTTTTTATTTGAACCTGTAGTGAAAATTTAAAATATGCGTTTTGTAGATATATGTTAGTTATATACATACTGAAAATTTCATTGAAATCGGTTAACGTTGTCATGAGATACAAACGTTTAAAGATGATTACATAAGGGCGAAATTCCCTGGCAAGATAAAAAATCTGCGACTTTCACCCTTAAACTCTCATTTTGAAATGTTTGTAGTTTATTGCAACGTTGACCGATTTCGATGAAATTTTCAGTACGTGTATAACTAACAGAGATCTACAAAACACGTATTTTAAATTTTCATTACAGGCTCAAATAAAAAAGTTGTGAAAAGTGCCATTTTTATTTTTTCATGTAATTCTTACCAATTGTAATTTTTTCAAAATCTTTTTAACACATCATTTGGAAAACCAATTCTTCTAACTCCTCAAAAAAGTCAGGTCGTTTGATTCACTTAAAAAAAAAGTTATACTGATTTAAAGGGCGTTCGAATACTTTCGTTACTCACTGTACTTCGGATAATTTATGTTGTGCTGTGTTTACCGGTTTCGAAACTTTCTCCCAAGTCTTCTTCAGTCTGTAAACGCTGCTGTTCGTGAACGCCGCGCAAATTTGAAGCACTCCGTTGTAATTGTGCAACACTCTGCAGATGTCTGCCACCGCAGTCCACTTCTCGATAGCATCCACCCTTGCCGACATACCGGAACGTCGAATAATTTCCGAAACAACTAATCGATTCACTTCGTTGAATCTCTTTGTCATTAGAAGAATGTGAGGAGCGCGAGTTGCTTTGTCTGCTTTCATCCACGCTTGCCCAAGGAACTCTCTGCACAGAATACAGAATAATTAAGGGTTAATTATAGTCGTTCATTGTGGGAACGTATTAACAGATGCTTCAATTTTTGAAAACTGTCATTTACGGATACGTGGTTACAGGGAAATATTAGAAAACTCACTCGTTCGAAATGGATATGAATATTTTATGGTCCAAGTATGTCATTTGTTCTGCAATGGACATTGCTGACAGTGTTTCAATATTCTCCCTGCTTGGAACCTGAAATCATAGAAGATTGCGTTGTTGTTGCACAAGAAGAGTCGGTATTTGATAACACATTCTTAGTTCGAGGTCAACTCTCAAGATCATAGTATAATATGTCAGGGTACGGTGCAATTTGTAAAGTATCGAAAACTGATTCGAACTCTCGTTCGAAACACGTCAAATTCATGGGTTAAATCATGGGTGAAAAATCACGAGGACTGAATCGACTAGATCACTAATAACTAGACATCGGATCTTTATGCAAAATTAATATGCAAAATATGCAAAAATATATGCAAAATATATGCAAAGTATATACGAAATATATGCACAGCATATGCAAAATATATGCAAAATAATGATACCAATTGTACACTGTATACATATTTTCATTTATTGTTTGTTGCAATTTGTATTACAATATGTAACTATGATTTTTTGCATATTGTCAAAGGTAAGTTGATGTCTTTTCAACATCACAGGACGTAATTGGTGCATATTTGTACTTTTTCCAATATATTGCATCAATCTGGTCCTTCAGTAGTGGATACATATAGAGTATTATGAAGTTTTAATAAAGGATCAAATCCTGGATTTTTTTTTAAGATCTTCCATTTATTTCGAATTATTTCTCCACAAGCACCGGATCCTCGTTCCAGCTCTTCGGTAATAACAGTAATTAATTTTACTGATTCGTGCAATAGAAGTCCTTTTGTTTCTAATTTTGTTATGGTAACTGGCAATCTCCAGAAATTAGTTGCAATATATATATATAATATATATATAATAATATATATAATATATTAAATATATATACAGGGTGCGGCGCAAATTAGTCCCCACGATTTTTTTGCCCCTTCGGATGGTCGGACAGAAAAATGTTTCTTACCGAAGTTAATGAGTATTTAACCGACAAGAAATTGCAATATTTTAAATTTAAAAAAAAATCGATTTTCAACAAAAAATCAAGGTCGCTGTCATATCTTTTAATGGAACTGGGTATTTTTGACTTCATAATATTGTACTCGACGTCGAAACGAATTCAACGACCTGCTATACAATGACTTTCAGATGACCTTGAAAGATAATATCGCCATGAATCAATTGTCAGAATATTTGAAATATTTCGACGGTACGTAGTAGCAACGCCTCGCAAATAGAAGTAAACAAATGAACGTAAACATTGCTTCAGAACTTAACTCACAAAAACCAAATTTATACGGAGCCACATTGAAAACACAAATGTTAAACGTGTAAATTAATTAATAATTAAATTAAATTTTCGAACTGCATCCCATCTTGTGCAACGCAAAGTTCTGTTCTTTGTAACAAAGTCTTATGTGTAGCTTCCATTAGAGAACTTCTTTTTACATTTCTGCACGCTTTGTCATTTGTTCATTTGTTTGTACCGTCGAAATATTTCAAATATTCTAGCAATTGATTCATGGCGATATTATCTTTCAAGGTCATCAAGAAAGTCATTGTATAGCAAGGTCGTTGAATTCTTTTCGACGTCGCCTACAATATTATGAAGTTAAAAATACCCAGTTCCATTAAATGATATGACAGCGACCTTGATTTTTTGTTGGAAATCGATTTTTTTTTAATTTTAGATATTGCAATTTCTTGTTGGTTAAATACTGATTAACTTTGGTAAGAAACATTTTTCTGTCCTACCATCCGAAGGGGCAAAATAATCGTGGGGACTAATTTGCGCCGCACCCTGTATATATATATGTATATTTATTATATATATTATATATATAATATATATACAGTGGCGGCCATATACTTACGTACACTTCATATTTTAACTTTAAAACCTGACTTATTTCTACGGAACTCAGATAGTAGTATCAACAATTTATTTCTAAGAGTGTTAGACCCTGATGTACATATCTGCAGTAAAACTTTGACTTATTTCGAGAAAATAAGTATTTTGTAAATATTTTGTTCCGATCTGTCGGTTTTGTAGCGGACAACTACTTACGTACGCTGCTGTATCGCACAGCTAAGCCAAATGTAAACAATATTTACTAGTCTCTGCTGAGCAGTGTTTACAGTTAGACGTGTTACAATAGTGCTGTGATGAGTAAAGGAAGAAATATCACGCCAGAACAGCGGCGATTAGTGCAACAGCTTCGGAAGGATGGAATGTCCTACCGAAAGATTTCTGCAAAATTAGAAATATCAGTTATGGCTTGCCATCAAGCTATAAAACATATTAAACTTCATGGAACACCAGACTACGTTCCTCGTAAAGCGAGACCTCGAAAAACTGATCAAAGAACTGATCGCAAGATTCATCGATTGTCTGAAGCGGACAGATTAAAAACTGCAGTTGCCATCCACAATGAAATATCAATAGATCTCCATGAAAAAATAAGTGTTAGAACTGTCCAGCGAAGACTTAATGAGTTTCAATTATACGGACGCGTTGCCAGAAAGAAACCGCTCATTTCAGAAAAAAATCATCGGGCTAGGATTGCTTTCGCGAAAGAACATTTAAACTGGACGCCCCAGCAATGGTCCAGAGTAATTTTTACAGATGAATCGAAATTTAATCGATTTGGATCTGATGGAAAAGTATACGTGAGACGTCGCAAAGGAGAAGAATTTCATAAAAATTGTATTAAACCGACTGTAAAAGGTGGTGGTGGCTCGGTACTCGTTTGGGGGGCTATGACAGTGAAAGGTACAGGACCTATTCATCGGATAACTGGAACCATGGACAGATACGTGTATTTTGATATTGTACAAAATGTATTGCTACCATTTACCGAAGAATACATGGCAAAAGAATGGATCTATCAAGCGGATAATGATCCGAAACATCCCGCAAAAGTCGTCAAGACATTCTTGAGTGACAATAATATTCCCGTAATGAAGTGGCCGGCACAATCTCCGGATCTGAATCCAATCGAGATGCTGTGAATTGATGTCGACAAACATATAAAAAAACAAAAACCGAAAAATATTGATGAATTGTACACAATTGTACAGGAAGCATGGAATTCGATACCTGCTAGCAGATGTGCTAGACTTATCAAATCCATGCCGCGAAAGTGTGCTGCAGTTATAAAAAATAAAGGCTTACATACGAAATATTAATGTATTATAATTATGAGTTAAAGAAACATGTGAAAATATAGGTGTTTCGATGTGTACTTAACTATGTGTCCGCAGAAAATTTGACACTTCAGTATAAAAATATAAAAAACTTTTTAATTATAGTAAATCAAGGAAAGCTATTTTGATATCTTATTATATATATTGTAAACTTATAAAAAATATAATTGATTTTCGTATACTTGTTTAACGTATAAGTGTACAGGAAATAATATTTAATTTTATTAACTGTACGTAAGTATATGGCCGCCACTGTATATATTAAGTCATCAAATAATGTTTCATTTTTCATCACCCCTTGGGGCTAATCTAACGCAACTTACATTTCTGTCATCGAATGACTCAATAACCTGGAAATAAATGACGACATGAATGTCTTATTTTGTTTAATTAATACAAAACAATACTGACTTCTCTTATACTGTGCACATGCTCTGCATAAAATATTGCTGCTTCTAGCCATGTCCCCTATCTTGTTAGAATAGGTTCCGGTGGCAATGGAACATTTGGTAGCTTTTCTTTATAGCATTCAATACGATGCGGTGCCTTCAACAATACTTGTTTTATAGGAGCTATTAATTGGTTAACTACTGGAAAGTGCAATCGTATTTCCTCTGTTACCCTGTGCAAGCCATGTGCTAAACATGTTACATGTAATTCATATCATGTAACGGTTCTTTACCATTATATATAATATAGACGCACACATATACCATACATATGTTGCATATGTATATGCAAAATATGTCAAAAATTTGCAATATATGCGAAAAATATGCAATATGCAGAATGTGCAAAATAAAAACTGTATTTTTAAAATCCTCTATAAACAACGTAAATTTCTGTCCGGGTCCAGTAACTTTACTTACTTTCTATCAAAATATGCATTTGCATAAAGATCCGATGTCTACTAATATAACTTATAATTGTGCCCATAATTATGAAAGTGGTCTGTCATAAAAAAAAAATTACATTGAATAAATTTAGTTTAAAATCATGTCGTGTGAAATAAGTGATAAATTCATTTTTTTTTTAATTTTGACTTAGACAACTTTCATAATTATGGGCACAGTTATAATCGGATAATAATTCGGATCGGAACAATTTTTGATACAAAGATTATCGAGATCTCAGAATACGTACGATAGGAGGAATTAGGAGTTTCTTGACGTCAACCTTGTTGCTGTCCTGCTCTTCCTTGATAATTAATCGGAGCAGCTGGTTCGCGACCTTATGTTCGGCTGGTAGTAGATGCGGACAATAAATAATATCTTCCAGGAACTTGACCGTTAAACTTTTCAATTTCGGGTCAGACTCAAAGTCTTGAGCGTGCTTCGACACCCAATGTCTTAGAACATTCAGCACGCCCATCGTGGCCGCCGTCGATATGAATGACTCTTTTCGTCTGGTATTATACGATCCCCTTCGATTGCTTCCGTTGATCTCGTCGTCGAGGCAGTTGCTAGCTGCAGACGTTGCGGTAGCGAATGCGGTAGCAGCTATCGAGCTACTGCTCCTGAATATTTAACAATAACATTGCATCATTGTTTCATTCGTCGATTTTTTGAAATCGAAAGTACAAGCATTTTTATAAAAATAATGTGGCAACAGTACTTCTTCAACTATTTGTCGAAAATAATCTCGGAAATAATTTTAGTTTTTCTTATAATGTTTGGTATCGAAATTCGACACTTCAATGTTACATATACGGTTCAATACCCAGATAGCACAGAGACGTCTTAAAGACGTCTTTAAGACGTCTGTCGAAGACGTTCAGACGTCTATTAGACGTCTGAATGTCCTACGAACGTCTACCGAACGGCTTCTGAACGTCTCTGGGACGTCTTTGTGAAAAAACTGTACGTCTTAAAGACGTCTTTAAGACGTCTCGAAACAGACGTATTCAAGACGTCCCGAAACAGACCCCTAGTAGCACAAAAATATTAGATAGATATGTTTGTCAAATATTGAAAAATATTTTTTAAGCCACATTTTTTCTTATGAGAAAAATATTGAATTTGAATATTGTATACATGTACAAGAAATATAAATGAATGTTTGTTATAACAAAAAAACTAAATAAATAAAAAAAATAAATTAAAAGAATGTTTTTCAGCATGTCCGCGACCATTAACATTTTATGCTTTATTTATTTATTTATTTATAAATAAAAAAAATTAATTAAAAGAATGTTTTTCAGCATATCCGCGAACATTAACATTTTATGCTTTATTTATTTAATTAATTAATTTATTAATTTATTAATTTATTTATAAATAAAAAAAATAAATTAAAAGAATGTTTTTCAGCATGTCCGCGAACATTAACAATTTATGCTTTATTTATTTATTTAACTTATTTATTTATTTATCTATTTATTTTGATGTATTACTTTTCTGTGCACTTCTTTGTTGATGGAATATTCAGTTTGATAATCAATTACAGTTTGTAAAGCTTTTCTCTAGCAGTTTAGAATGACTGAAACGTCAAGAAATGAAACGTCTTAAAGACGTCTTTTCAGGACGTAAGACGTTCAGACCAAAAATGGACGTAAAACAGACGTCTTTAAGACGTCGAGTGCTATCTGGGTATTCTGATAGCGAGCAAAATAACTTACAAGGGAACATATTCAGATGCGAATTTCCGATTTTGATGAAACTTATGTGACATATAGTTCTTTGAAAAATATTTGACACGTATTGTTTTTTTATCGGCAACTATCCACTTTGAAGGGGTGAAAACAGCCCTCAAAGTTGGGGGTCAAAACCATATTTTTTGAGATATCTCGGAAACCAGAGGATGAAAAAATTTGAATTTTGTTTTGAATTGTGTGTTTTTCAATGAGAAATGTAGTCGCGCAAGAAAATTTTAAGAAAAGTTTTTTGTTTAAACAATATATTAAAAATTTGATTTTTTTTGCAGTTTCTGTTATTTATTGTTAGTTCATTTTAATGTAAACTTGGGTGTGTGATCTTTGATCAAAAATAGGGGATACATGTTTCAGGATTTTCTTTTTTTTTTGCCATTTAACAATAATTATGCATAATGGAAGAGATAGTCTTGCATCTGCCGTGCGTAGGAAGGAATTGTGGCTTGTTTTATCGAAATATAAGCATTTCGTATAAACGTGTATAGTATTTTAAACAATACCACTGGGTTATGTGTTGTTTATTATTTTATTATTTTTTTTAGAATTATTAGTTTTAGAATTTCTGCAATTGTTGGAAGGGTTTTGACCCCCAACTTTGAGGGCTGTTTTCACCCCTTCAAAGTGGATGGTTGCCGACAAAAAAAAAATACGTGTCAAATATTTTTCAAAGAACTATATGTCACATAAGTTTCATCAAAATCGGAAATTCGCATCTGAATATGTTCCCTTGTTAGCTATTAATATGTAATTTTATCCTTCATCTGATTTATTTATACATCTCGTTTACAGCATTAGAAAAACGATACTGACTATTATCTCGTCTAGAGCGTTGGAGCAATGGTAGTAGGGCATTGCGAAAAGTTATGTTTACAATCGTGAAGGGAGCAAATAATACAACAGTAATGCTTTTACAATCGTTAACAAAAACAACCAATTATTAGGTAGGAAAATATAAAATTGCCGTTCCGCGTACAAGATTTTCAACGCAAGTATTCGTCGCCTTCAAGATAAATTGCTTTCGTTGGATAAAGTGTTACGTAATCGAAACTAATTTATGCAAAGACTAAAAATTCACATATAGGGGAGCTTCTGAACAGTGATATAAGCTTACAATTTCTTTATTATTTTGACGCAATGTTCTTTTTCAGTTCTAATTCTGAATTGCAACAGTTTTGAAAAATTATCCTGTCCACCGAATAAAAAATCTGTCAAATCTGTCAAAGATATGTAAGTCTGTTGAATAGGGAAAATAGATCCGAACTTGAAAGTTTAATTCGTGCAGTTTTCCTACGGTCATTTGTGCAAAACAAGCTATAGAGCATTGTTATGTGACAAGGTCATACTCTTCACGATTCACTAAAGCCGGTTGCATTCTTTTGACCACCGTTCATGCATTATCTACACGTCGCTACGGTATTGCCACTGTTACATGCCAGCGTTAGGAATTGTTGTTATGTACATCTTCATTCGAAACGAGACTGTATCCTATCTGCGACCGGCAATTTTATATGCACCAACCTAACATTTCCAGTCTCTGTGCACATCCTGCACATCCTGCAAATCCATTCGTTGATAGTGAGAGTGAGTGAGAGCGACTATAAGTACCTACTTACACGCACGGTTCGTTTGACTTCTGTGCTTCTTTGTACAATCACACGAACACAGGCCTAGTACTTTTGTACTGAACGCTTAGGACTTTGTTCAAAATAAAATATGTCATAACTAGACAGCGGATCTTTATGCATTTATGGCTTCTGGAAATGTTAAAAAAATGCTATAATATAAAATTCGAGAGAATTTAACACGATTTTTATTTGCTTTGGATCTACAAAGGCTGTCCCCATTAAAAATAGGATTTTATTTCATTCCACTTTCTTAAAATGTTTCTATAAAAATTGGAAATTGCATAAACATCCGATGTCTAGTCATAACTATATTCACATAACGACTTGTATTATTGCTTTTAAAAATGTTCTACTATTTATACTACCACTTTTATATATATACAGGGTGTCCCACATAAATGATAACACCTAAATATCTTTCGTATTTACAGTCCTATCAGAAAACTTCAGAGGACAAAGTGACGCTATTGCAGGGGGGCAATATAATGATGAAGAAAAAAATTTTTTATGTCGTGTTTTTTAATGAAATTTCAAGGTCACCGATGTTTTTTTAAATGGAATAGTATATTTTTTTTGCGATAGCATGATAGACAATAAAAACTGAATTTAGTGGATACCAACTTTTTGACCTTGAAATGACCTTGAGCAAGAATAATCATGTTGAAGCAGATGAAATGTGGAAGTTTAAAACTTACGTGTTTCAGCAAAGATTTTGCGTTGTTTACGTCGGGTTGACCTTTACATATCCTCATAAACTTAAAAATTCAATTTACTATAAAAATTCTATTTAAACTCATTTTAATAAATTTTAAAATTCAATTTATTATAAAAATTTCTATTTAAACTCATTTTAATAAATTTTAAAATTAAATTTATTATAAAAATTTCTATTTAAATTCATTTCAATAAATTTAAAAATTCAATTTACTATAAAAATTCTATTTCAACTCATTTTAATCAATTTTACAATTCAATTTACTATAAAAATTCTATTTAAATCCATCCTCATAAACATAAAAATTCAATTTACTATAAAAACAACTTCCACATTTCATCCGCTTCAACATGATTAGTCTTGCTCAAGGTTATTTCAAAGTCAAAACGGTGGTATCCACCAAATTCAGTTTTTTATTGTCTATCATGCTATCGTAAAAAACATATACTATTCCATTTAAAAAAACATCGGTGACCTTGAAATTTTATTAAAAAACACGACATAAAAAATTTTTTTCTTCACCACTAAAATGGCCTGCTGCAATAGTGTCACTTTGTCCTCTGAAGTTTTCTGATACGACTGTAAATACGAAAGATATTTAGGTGTTATCATTTATGTGGGACACCCTGTATATAGAAGTGGAACTGTAGAAGTGTAACAGTAGTGTGTATACAGGGTTATCCGTTTTTAAACGGCCAAACGTCGACCAGCTATAGAGGGCCCCAAATAGAACAACTTTCACCCCTAACACTTTTTTTGATTCGGCCTTGATTTCTTGAAAACGGAAAAAGATGCCCCTATTTACTTTAAACCAAACAAAGGAAAAATCATCAAGATACATAACTGCAGTCCTAATATATTTAATCTTAAGTGAACGCAAAAAATTACGGGTTTTTGCAATTATCTAAAAATCAAGACCGAATAAAAAAAAGTGTTAGGGGTGAAAGTTGTTTCATTTGGGGTCCTCTATAGCTGGTTGACGTTTGGCCATTTAAAAACGGATGACCCTGTATATATACAGGGTGTTTGGTAACTGGTGGTACAAGCGAAAAGGGGGTGATTCTACATGAAAGAATAAGTCGAAAATATAGAATAAACATTTTTCGTTTGAGGCTTTGTTTTCGAGAAAATCGACTTTGAAGATCTGTCAGGTTTGTGTGCTTTAGTATATGCAGCAAGTAGATATGGTTAGTCTTGATCAGACAATTCCTATCGAATAGCATGCGTATTCGCAGTATTTCAAACTCGATTTTTTCGATAACGAAACTTCGGATGAAAAAATTTTATTCTATATTTTCGACTTATTCTTTCATGTAGAATCAGCCCCTTTTCGCTTGTACCACCAGTTACCAAACACCCTCTATATATTTGCAATCGTAACAAATAGCTTTGTTTTACCATGATCTTTGAACAGAATGATAAAGAAGTTTGCAAACAGTTCCATTTTTGATCATCTACGAACGGTTCTATACTTATAAAAACTATCTACTTTATGCTACTTGAGAATCATTCGAATTATGTTGAACGTTTGGTACTTTTTTAAAATGTTGTATGGACTACGTGTGAATATTGTAGCACGTAAATAATAATTTAAAATTTCTTTGTTATGTATGTGGAAATAATCGTAGATAGTTGTTTTGAAAAAATTATTGTAGATTTTTTGATAAAAAAAAAGCCTTTGCGTATTTTTACTTGACTCCGTGTACACATCTACTATAATCATTAAATTATTAACACTGACTATATCAAATGAAAGAGCTTCTGAAGTAAAAACGACGATTTCTAAAGTTCGAGATTTGAATACATGAAATCCTATATTTGAAGTGTTAACGACCGTGAAATAAGAGCTGAGTTTCGACGGATGAATTAACATATTTCGAATAATTCCGGTATGACTTCTAATGTGCACTAAGAGGCATATTAGCGTTAAGACGACTAATAAATAGACTGCGGATTTTTATACAAAATAAAACTTGTCCAAGTCAATTGTACGAAACAGAATTTAAATAAAAATGTCCTTATTCTCGAATTAACAGAACACCAATTAACAGAAAGCGTCTAATAGGTGAAAACTATTTCTATTTCGTTTAGATCGCTTGTCATTTTGTAGTGCTGTGCAGTGCAGATTATATGTAGTAAATCAAAATTATAAAGTAAACATTATTTACTCATAAGTCTCCACGATAGAACAAAAGTCGAAAGTGCAGTGTTTTTCGAATAGAAATTAAGTAAAACAAACAATTAATTATATGCAGAAGTATGTAAATAAACAATTGAATGTCATTCAGGTGATCGAAACATTTACTACAGTGAAAGGTACTTCTGATACATCTTATCGAAATATGTGAAAAATCCTTAAAATCACTTGCGTTGTACCCAAATAAGAAAAAATTACCTAGTATTTACGAAAATATTAATTTAAGTTGCCGACACGAAGCATGATTCGGTAACAGTACCGTACCATTTTCTAATATGGAAATCTGAGGAAATTCCCTTCTGGAATCTGTCAAGATAGTCTTTGATAGGAAACAGTATGTTCATTTTCAACAACAGTAGTGTTAAAATATACCCCCTAATTAATCCTGAAATTGATTAAATTAACATGTTGACTGCCATGTCACCCATATGTGTGTGACGGAATTATTTGTCCAGATTTTAAAATAAATTTTCATGTTAATATATCCATTGTACCAAATTTGGTTAGGATCAGTAAAACGCAAGATAGTTGGAGGACTACTCAACATGGTACATTTAATTTTTTTCAATTTTTATTTCGTTAAATAACGCTTTGATTTTATGGAATTTTTGAGGTTTTTTAGTTTGGCAGTCAAAGTGTTAATTCTAGTAATAGTTGGAAACGTATCAACCTTCCCGGTCTCTGAATCTGATTCGGTCTCCGAATCTGTTTTTTTTTTATACATAACATTTAAAAAGTTTATGCAAGATTTACACAAATTAAAAAAACTGTAAGAACAGTGGTGTTAAAATATACCCCTTATTAATCGTGAAATTGATCAAATTAACACGTTGACTGCCATGTCACCCATATGTGTGTGACGGAATTATTTGTCCAGATTTTAAAATGAATTTTTACGTTAATATATTCATTGTACCAAATTCGATTAGGATCAATAAAATGCAAGAAAGTTGGAGGACTACTCAATATGATACATTTAATTTTTTTCAATATTTATTTTATTAAATAACTTGCTTTGATTTTACGGAATTTTTGAGGTTTCTAGTTTGGCAGTCAAAGTGTTAACCTTATAGATTCCGTTATTTCGGTAGTAGGTACTTCTACTTGACATTGCCAGTGTGTCGACACTGTGCACCTTAGGACACAATACTTTTATTGTACACTTTTGGACACTACTGGACATCAACATTCGTAACTCACATTCGAATCAGAATATATTCGCGTTGTTTCGTAAATCGTGCAATCTATAAACCCTTAATTATTGCCCAATATCCTAATCTAATAATTGAACTTTTCCATATGATACAATCTTACCAATCGAATTGTGTCAATTAAATTATACAAGTTACGAGACCTACTCTAACTATCCTAGCGACTCTCTGGTTTCGCATCAGGTTTGTCTATGAGTGATCCAACCTCTCAGCGGTACCCCAATTTCGCATTATATTTCGAAATATAATATATTTCTATCTATATCCTCCTATATCCTATATCCTATATCCTATATCCTTCTATCTATCCTATATACAGGGTGAATTCGATAAAACAGGACACCTAAATATCTCCGTTATTTTTCGTTGTACAAAAAAACTTCGTAGGACAAAGTAACACTGTTTGAAGGGCCACATATAACGGTGTAAGGGAAAAAAATTTCAAGGTCATTTTTATGAGATTTCAAGGTTGTCGATGTTTTTTTTAAATGGAATGATATATTTTCGTTAACGTAATGTTGTAGCTGACAAAATAACGAATTCATGCATGTAAGACAATATGACCTTCAAATGACCTTCAACCCAGAAAAATGGTATAAATAAAATTCAACGTGTAAGATTCATTTGATGTATTTCTGTTACTAGTAAATAATACTTGATTAAAAAATGCTTTATCGTTTATCAATTGTCTCAATCCCCACTGGCAAAAGTTTACACGATTTACAAAGTCTCTACCATGAAGTTCTTGATGAATTGATAGGTGATAGGGGTGAAATTTGTGTTCCTGGAGTATTTGCACTACACATTTTTGACTAATGCCACATTTTTGACTATTGCCTCGTACTAGCATGAGGGTTTGCATTCACTGCTGCCAGAACATTAATTGTGTTTGCTTCATTCCTTACAGTCTTCACCTTTGTACGTTTTTTATTTTCGACACTACCAGTTTCACAGAATTTATTTATCAAATTGGAGTAAACGGAAATTGATGGACAATTACGATTAGGAAATCGGTCCTTGTACAACTGCACGGCTTCTCTTAAACACTGTCGACTTTCTCCATAAATGAAAATCATATCAATCTTATCTTCCTTCGAGTAACGCATTGTGAAACGTTCATCGATAAACTGATCGAGAAATCTTAGAAACTGTGGAAATCTGATAGCAAGAAGGTATTCTGAGTAATTAGTAGTGGATAAACACGATTCTGTACGAACGTATAGGTGAAGGTATATCATAATTGTCCTCCTGTCAACACCGAATCTGTTATTATGTTGTGTATTGCGATACATTTGAATGTATAGCAGCTCAAGGGAATATTTTTGAACATTTGGCGTAACAGAATTACATCAAATGAATCTTACACGTTGAATTTTATTTATACCGTTTTTCTGGGTTGAAGGTCATTTGAAGGTCATATTGTGTTACATGCATGAATTCGTTATTTTGTCAGCTACAACATTACGTTAACGAAAATATATCATTCCATTTAAAAAAACATCGATAACCTTGAAATCTCATAAAAATGACCTTGAAATTTTTTTTCCCTTACACCGTTATATGTGGCCCTTCAAACAGTGTTACTTTGTCCTACGAAGTTTTTTTGTACAACGAAAAGTAACGGAGATATTTAGGTGTCCTGCTTTATCGAATTCACCCTGTATATATATATATATTCGAAGACACCATTGTTCGGTAACGGTAAAAATATACTTTTCGATAATGTCTTAACAATTTCCAGGAATATAGGTGCACAATCGAAGGTAAGACGTGAATGCAGTGAACATTGGTGTTCGACTAATTAAACACTTACGGTGAACGTTCGGTGAGTATAAACAAATTACAGGGGGTGTACAAGTAACTTTTGCGGTACACAGCTCATCATGCGGCACGCAGAACGTAGAAATAACGTCTTTCCAGAAACTGAAAGGATGACACTTACCAGAAAGATACAGGTCCAACGCTATGAGTGATACAAAACGACATATGAAATACAGTTGCATTAAAAACAACTAAAATATTATTTCGACCAGAGAAATGAGTTTTCATGAATCACTTAAAAGAGGGTTTACACACATTTGGACAGGCACGAGATGTAGATCATTTAAAGGTATGTTTATGTAGATGAACGCATCTTATAGACAAGTACTTAAAAATAACGATCGCGTAGAACAAAAAAACGATTACTCATATAGAAATATTAAAATTTTGACATAACTTTTTTTCCTATTTGTCATAAGATATTTCGATGGCCAGAGTTCTTTATTTGTGACATGCAAAACGATTTTTAAGGGTAGTGTCGCATTTTTTAGTTGAAATAATCGTTACGAATCGAACATGATTTTGTTCAAGTTTCATTGATCTTCTTTTCTCGTTTGGCAGAAAAATTGACAGAGATAGAACAAACTGTTTTAAAAAATTTATTTTGAGTATATTGAAATTATCGTTTAATTTACCGAGTAATGTAATTGTTAAATTTATACGAATTCTGTCCGCATTTTCACAGCTAAGAAACAAATGGGCCGCGACAGCGAAGAAATGTATACCGAATAAAAAAGGAACAGACATACGCAGATGTAATGTTAATCTGAAAAGAATATATGCTCAAAAATAATGATCAAAAATACACATAAAGTTCTCAAAGTTTTATGTACAAAATATAATAGTTGCGTGTAAAGATTAAACCTCTTCTATCTAAAAAGAGAGAGAAAGAGAGAGAGAGAGAGAGAGAGAGAGAGAAGAGAGAGAGAAAGGAATATTATAGGCGGAAGAAGAACACGTAAGTCATCGAGATAAAGCACTCATGCGTAAGAAAGTGAAAAATACCTTTATTGCAATAAACATTCAGTAGCAGTACCGAGAAACGAAATAGAGATAATTCTCGTAATTTTTGAAAAGTACAAAAGCCTGTACAAAATCAATGTCTTAATGGATATTCGAGGCACACGACGGTGACGTTAAACATTATTTCAGGGTAATACCGATGCGACACAGCTTTATTGTCCACGAGGTAGTGTGTCAACAACACTGTTCCTCTATCGAACGAATTACAGAGTAGAACCTCGTTTGTTGCAACATCGTTTATCTCACGGAATCTCGTTCGTTGCATACTCCCGCCACTATTGTAAATAAGCGTTCAAAATTCTGGAACTGGTGGTGGTTAGGTCGAAATAAAGGAAAATCGAGACTACGAATCGCTACGATCCCATTGGTTATACCTCTTCCGTGCAACGAACAAGGTTCTACCGTATAATAACTGTTTGTCAATTTTGCTCGACGGTACGTTACGCGAGGCGATCATCAGCTCTCTTAATTTATAGTCTCGAGAAAAGGAAAACCCCGCGATCGATCGACATGCGCACTTTTCGCGATGCGTACCGACACATAGATGGAAACATTAAAACACGTCAGGTATACTCGAACGAACCTTCGTTGACTTTGTCGGGAGCTGGTTATCACTACCCCGGCTTTAGCTTTGTCATTCTGCGGGATTGCCGGCTGCGTAGCCATTTCTGTTTCTTGGATCGATCGCCTGTTCACCAGAAAACTCTGAAAAAGAAAAGAAAAATTTGTGTGTGTGTGTGTGCGTGTGTTTCTTTTTTGTTGTTTTATATGCGATTGAATACGTTGAGAATACTATTCGGAATTTTTGCTCACTCTGTATTAACGATTTAACATCTTGCCCTACAATATCCAGTCTGAACAGTGTCTAATAAATATATTTCTTATTAATTTTCCTTAAACCGAAATAAAATTCTATTTTGGCGTTGTTAATATACAGCTATCGGAGAACATATAGGCATACGATAGATATAAATTTTCTCCTCTTTTTAGGAAATTATAAATTACAAAAAACTGCCGGCGAGTGGTGGCTCGTCCGGTGGTGTTGCGGGATGGTGATCGTGGAGGTTAAGCGACGTTGGTTTGGGGCCCGTCGAAAGATGGGTGAACGCATAGGTTAGGTGTGTGAACCTATAGCGAGGATTGATTGTAACCTTGAGGGGAACAATAATAAAAGAATAGAATAGAATAAGAAGAAGAAATTACAAAAAAGTTGTAAACACTGAAAACGTGAAATAAATCGTAGTACAAGGGGTTAACGAATTGGTAACAATGCCCGAGCCGGCGAGTGGTGGCTCGTGGAGTTGCGGGATGGTGATCGTGGAGGTTAAGCGACGTTGGTTTGGGGCCCGTCGAGAGATGGGTGAACGCATAGGTTAGGTGCGAACCTATAGCGAGGATTGTAACCCTGAGGGGAACAATAATAAAAGAATATAAAGAATAAGAAGAAGAAATTACAAAAAAGTTGTAAACACTGAAAACGTAAAATAAATCGTAGTACAAGGGGTTAACGAATTGGTAACAATGCCCGAGCTCGTCCGGTGGTGTTGTGGGATGGTGATCGTGGAGGTTAAGCGACGTTGGTTTGGGGCCTGTCGAAAGATGGGTGAACGCATAGGTTAGGTGCGAACCTATAGCGAGGATTGTAACCCTGAGGGGAACAATAATAAAAGAATATAAAGAATAAGAAGAAGAAATTACAAAAAAGTTGTAAACACTGAAAACGTAAAATAAATGGTATTACAAGGGGTTAACGAATTGTTAACAATGCCCGAGCTCGTCCGGTGGTGTTGTGGGATGGTGATCGTGGAGGTTAAGCGACGTTGGTTTGGGGCCCGTCGAAAGATGGGTGAACGCATAGGTTAGGTGTGAACCTATAGCGAGGATTGATTGAAACCCTGAGGGGAACAATAATAAAAGAATATAAAGAATAAGAAGAAGAAATTACAAAAAAGTTCTAAACACTGAAAACGTGAAATAAATCGTACTACAAGGGGTTAACGAATTGGTAACAATGCCCGAGCTCGTCCGGTGGTGTTGTGGGATGGTGATCGTGGAGGTTAAGCGACGCTGGTTTGGGGCCCGTCGAAAGATGGGTGAACGCATAGGTTAGGTGTGAACCTATAGCGAGGATTGTAACCCTGAGGGGAACAATAATAAAAGAATAGAAAAACTTGTGGTTATTGGTTCAGTTTTGAGAAGTTCCCTCGAGCAACACCGCGGAGCCACAATCGGGGTCCATAGTGACTCTCATGCTCTGAGGAAGATCCCTGGACCTCTGGCAGAAATTGCCGTAGCGCAATCGCTGTTAGCCATCGCAATCTACTCGATCTTGGAAAGGATGCCTTCGGCTGATCTATCGAGTTGTGCGATGTGTATTGGTCAAAGCTAAAGTAATGTGTTGGAATTTTCCAGCTCTCTTCCTCACGGTTGAGGGTAGGTAATGATTTAACTTAAAAAAAAAAAACAATGCCCGAGTGAAATCGTGCGATGTATAAGAATAGTGAAATAGTTTTCGGTGCGCCCGCCTATCAAGAAAAGGGATAGCGCAGACAAAGAATTTGGCAAAGAGCAAAATTGATATTATAAATGTATTAGCGAACTTTTAGGTGAGTCTATCAAGAGAACGGTAATATGGAGAGACAATTAGGTAAAAAGCAATTTTAGGTCACATACGCTGGTGATCGTAGAAACGGAGCCGCTTCTTGCGTTAGCCGGTGGAGCGGAAACAACCGAGGCTCTGTGCAGGTAATAATTTGTATGGTACTGTTTTTGCGGTACTTTTTCCGGGGACTGAGGCCGTGTTGTCGAGCCAGTAATCTCGCTTTCCGCTGGGTATTGTTTTTCTTGTCTGCTCGGGTCCTTCTCTTGTCTGCTCGGGTCCTTCTCTTGTCTGCTCGCGTCTTTCTCTTTTTCAGCCGTCGCAGCAGATTTCGCCAACGGAGTCGGAGGTGTCTTCAAGGGGGTCCCCACAGATTTCGGGGCCTTGGCGTCCGAGTCTTCGTAGGTGAATTGTACGTCTAAACATACGATTGTAAATCGTTAATCTAGTGAGTGAAACAGAAAAAAAGGGTTTGCAACTTCTAGGTTGGATAGTATTCGCCAAACGACAAAAACAAATCGTAATAGATATGGGCCGAGAATCTGATATTTTAGAAAGACTTTAACCTAAACGTTTTAACAAATATCTTACCGTTAATATTACACTGGATGGCTTTCCTAGCGAAAGATTACAACAGTGATTTGGATAAAACTTTTAACCCCTTGCCCTGCAATATCGAGTCAGGCTCGTGATGAAGATTCTGAACAGAGTCTAATAAATATGTACGTTATTAACCCCTTGCCCTACAATAACGAGCAAGACTCGTGATGAAGATTCTGAATAGACTCCAATAAATATGAACGTTATTAATTTCCTTTAAACCGAAATAAAATTCTATTTTGTTGTAGTTGATATATATGTCCTTTGAAGAATACATAGGCATACAATAAATATAAACTATCTTTCTTTTCTATGAAATTCTGAACGATGAAGAATTTCTAATCATTATAATCACAAAATAAATAGTAGTGCAAGGGGTTAACGAAATATAAAGTTGACGACACAATAAAAAACGCAAAACGTAGAATTTCGGGTACTTGATATTCTTAACTTTGTCTGTTACAGGCCTATAGGTCGCGTTTATTAATCGTTTTATTATGAAAATCAGGCACAGGTTGTGAAAGGGGTTGATATTGTTACTATTAGTGAAAACATTATTTTTGTACCGTCTTTTAATACTTCCGTTGCGACTGGCGTATCTGTCTCGTCAGAGGTACCGCGGGAAAATGTCCCTCCGTCTTGAGGACTCGATCCAGAGCCTGATCCTGATCCAGTCGATCCAACCAATGTGACGGAGCTCAAGTTGCCGGGCGAGGAAGGAGCACTTATCACAGTGTTATCTGAAACCACAAGGATCGTTGTAATTACCATCAGTTTCTGTATACATCAAAGAAATAGTGCTACATTAAAGTCTTGATGTACACTCCCGTCCATAAGTCACCGGACACTTACTCGTTTTCAGCAAAAGAATGATTAAAACACAGATACAACTCTCTAGCTTGATTTTATTGTTGATCTTGTAACATTTAGCTATTTTACGATAATTTCGGTATGTAAAAGTAGAAATAAATATTAGTTATTTAAATAAACGTTTAAAAAAGGAACTGCATGCGTAAACACTCATTTCGTTAGGTTTCCATTCGGTACGTGTTGGGATATATTGTTCGCTTTGGACATTCAAAACCATCAGAGGACTATATTTGGAACATTATAAAGAGTTTATAAACATTGTAAGAGGAGTTTTAGACTAAATAGAGATAAGCATGGAGCTGCGAAGTTGAGAGTCGCTGTTTCTTCTTCGTTTCAAGTTTGACAGTGCATGTGATCAGTATGAGCAGTTCTAGAAAAAAAATGATCCGTTCAAAAGCGTTCGAGTATTATTACTCTTGATAAAGAAGGCTATCCTGTGCGGGAAATTGCGATAAAAACTAAAATTCCGAAATCAACGGTGCATGATACAGTGTAAAAGTTAACGGATACTAATACTTTTGAATATAAAACACGAACTGGACGGCCCAAAAAAAAAAAAAACAACAGAAAATTAAGACCGCTATATACAAACGTTAAGTAAACGAAACAGAAGGATGACAACAACAGAAATTGCGGCAGAAGTTAACAAAGTTCGAGAGGATCCAATTGGTACAACACAACATTTGAGCGACGTCTTTTGCAAGCAGGGCTTCGCGGGTGTGTTGCAGTTAAAAAACCGTTATTAAGGACTCGAAATAAGAAAAAAAGACTGCAGTAGGCAAAATTATATAAAGATTACACTGCTGAAAATTGGGAAAAGGTGTTGTAGACCGATGAGTCGAAATTTGAGGTGTTCGGTATAAAACGACGAAAACGAGTAAGTGTCCGGTGACTTATGGACGGGAGTGTACCTACTGTAGATCGTATACAGTGTACTACTATAGTGTATGCTGCCCAGTGGACGGGATAAGCGAACCGACTAACAATAAGATCGTGTAGCTCCTTATTGTTAGATCAAGACTGTATCATACATATTATGGAATCTCCACAAACATTTCGTCTCTATTATTTTATTTCGTCTCTATATTAACTTCATCTCTATTATGTGTATACGTATACAGCGATGAACAAAATTTAATAATTCGATGAAACCGTTCCTTCATCAAGGAATTTACAACGACACCGAGAAGTATTCGAACATTTCGAACACCTGGAATATTGTGAAAAATTGTCGATCTTTAAACTGTGATCATTCCGTTGGAAAGAATAATACAACAACAAACCTGGTCTCATTTTAAAGTTTGAAACTTCCAAAACTATTATTCGTTTTTACGTAAGAACAAGTTACGTGCCACCAATAGGAGCGCCTTCGAAAACGTTAAAAATCATTTCTCCGATGAATGAATCGGTGATAGATTTGAAGATTGAAGCCTCCCCTTTGCAACGTTTTATTACGCTTTGATTAAGATATTACTTATTTATTAAGACGTTTTATTAAGATACGATCGAACTTGTTCCTTGTTTTTATTTTGTGGAACGCAGGGAAAGAAAACATTGTTCTACAAGAGTTTTTAAAAAATTTTTACGAGAAATAGATCTTCGAAAGGAGGAGTGACCCGAGGAGCCAGACAAAACCCTATTTTAACAATTTTGCGTGAACCCTAAAATTTTTGTTTCTAGGTGGATGTTCTCCTTCGATTAATAAAATATTACGAAGGTTCAAAGAATATGAGTTATCAAGTTGAGAATATCAAGTTGAGAAATAAATTATATTAATTATGTAGCTCCTTATTGTTAGACCAAGACTGTATCATACATATTATGGAACCTCGACAAACATTTCGTCAGTGGTAGATCTGAGCCCTTATTCAGTTTTATCGATAGCGTTCCTTACCGGTAAGTGTCTCAGAACTCGACGAAGCATTGATCACTTTGGGTATAGTCAAATGGCAACCATCTTTTTCTTCGATCTTCTTTTCTTCTATCTTCTTTTCTTCCTTCTTATCTTCCTTCCTTTCTTCCGTCTCATCTAGATCCGCTTGAATGCTGATCTTGCGTAGCATAGCTGGCGACTGAGGCTCAACGGATGCAGTGGATGATTGTATAGTTGGACTGCGTTTTATGATCGACGGAGCTTCCGCGATCGTACGTGTCTGTCTGTCTTCTTCTATCGAATAAGTAATTTATAGCATTTAATAGTAATTTCTATATTATTTCTTTCTATATTAAAATTACCAAAATATTTAATATCAAATTCTGAAATTTCAACTTTCATAAATTTACCCTTCTTATGTCCACCCTTCCAGCCACATTTTTGAGCAAGAGTGTATCCCTTATTGAAGTCACAGGAACTTTGACTCTTTATTTCGCTGATCTCAGACTCGTATCCTAAACAGGTGAAAAGTATAGTTTAAATACTCTTTTTGGACACACAATATTAACGTATTTGAACAGTATTCATGACATGCATTCCGGCTTTTCTGTTTCAACAAATATTTTCGAAGGAAAAGCAGTTACTGCACAGATTTAGCACAAGTTAATAATGAAATGATAAAATACCGGAAACCGAGCTCCTTCTTCTATCATGTATCTGTAACTGTGTATCGGCAGCAACTCCCAATACATCCAAGGATCTAGAAACAGAAAATTGTGACTGTGTCAAAAGCGATATAGACGTACGTGAAATAAAAGTAAAATCAAAGTGTTGGTAAATATTAGGTAAAAAAATATTTCCTTAAGGGGCGAGGCGATTAACGCTAACTACACTTACTCAAAGGAGCCTAGGATCTAGAAACAGAAAATTGTGACTGTGTCAAAAGCGATATAGACGTACGTGAAATAAAAGTAAAATCAATGTGTTGGTAAATATCAGGTAAAAAAATATTTCCTTAAGGGGCGAGGCGATTAACGCTAACTACACTTACTCAAAGGAGCCCGCGTGCATGTCGGAGCCCGGTGGTTCGGACTCGTAGAACACTTTCTTCAGGGCTTCCAGTACTATCACGCCATCGGTGAAGACTCGATACGTCAACAGAAACGTATTGAGGAAGTCTATGCTGAGGAACCGTAGGTCCGTCAGTTGCTGAAGCAACCGTTCAGGCGTGGCTGACCGTATGTGCGGTATTTTACGGGAATTCAGTTTCCTACTGAACCTAATGTCTACGTCGTCCTTGAATAAGCTGGGATCCGCTTTCATCGCCTGTGGCATCGTGATGGAGCTGGTGTCCGACAACGACGGACAAAGTAGATGGTCGCTGAAGTGGATGCTGTCCGTGCATTGGGTGAAGTCGCTGATCCAAGCAGCTTTTTCCTGTGTACATCGTAATATTCATCGGTTCAAAGAAAAACAAAAAAAAAAAAGAAAAGAAGAAGAAAAAGATGAATGTCAACGATACCTGTAAAGAAGCAGCTACAAGGTGCACCGTGACTTGAGGCCCGCCGAGCTTCAAGTCGACTATAATCTTAAAATCACGATTTTGAAGGTGATTGTGACTACTCGTATTCGCGCTTGCGCTGCCACTGCTTTCGCTGATTCCGCTGGACATCGAACATACTGACAGTTCTATAATCAGTTCGCAGTCATGGCAATAATACATTAATTATATATATATTAAGTTTTCAATACTCCATTTCACGACAGATCAGCCAAGGCGTAGAAAGCTGGCGCAGCTTCAAACTAAAATCATCTATAAACGGTGTTCGCGGTGAATTGGTCGCAAAAATTGATCGCATTAGGCAAAAATCAAAATATCAAAATCAACAAAACAATTTCTTAGGCTTATGTTTGTGACAAAACAAAATCATAGGGATTTGTATGAATCATGCTATAAAATTAACACTTGAACTACCGAACCAGTCAAAATGACTGGTCCCTAATTTTTTCCTTTCACAATTACTGAAATTATAAAAATGTTTTCATCAGAATTTTTTGAATGAACTTTTTCATCGAAGCACATGTTACATTAAAAATGGTATTAGGTTTGAACAGATGTAGTCTTGTCATTATTACAAAGGAATATTCATCAGTTGTGTTTATTACTCGGTAGTTCTTGTGTTAAAGAAAAGGGAGATGGTGTATCCATGAATTCTGGCCGAACAATAATGATAAATTCTACGTATAGATCATGCTGTGTAAGCAGCAGCAATCGCGAAGATGGGCAGCTACAATTGGTCGCAAAAATTGATCGCATTAGGCAAAAATCAAAATATCAAAATCAACGAAAACAATTTTTTAGGCGAATCTTTGTGACAAAACAAAATCATAGGGATTTGTATGAATCATGGTACGAAATTAACACTAGAACTACCGAACCAGTCAAAATGACTGGTCCCTAATTTTTTCTTTCACAATTGTGCCCATAATTATGAAAGTGGTCTGTCATAAAAAAAAAAAAAAATTACATTGAATAAATTTAGTTTAAAATCATGTCGTGTGAAATAAGTGATAAATTCATTTTTTTTTTTTAATTTTGACAGACCACTTTCATAATTATGGGCACAATTACTGAAATTATAAAAATGTTTTCATCAGAATTTTTTGAATGAACTTTTTCACCGAAGCACATGTTAGATTAAAAATGGTATTAGGTTTGAACAGATGTAGTCTTGTCATCATTACAAAGCAATATTCATCAGTTGTGTTTATTACTCGGTAGTTCTAGTGTTAAAGAAAAGGGAGATGGTGTATCCATGAATTCTGGGCGAACAATAATGATAAATTCTACGTATAGATCATGCTGTGTAAGCAGCAGCAATCGCGAAGATGGGCAGCTGGAATTGGTCGCAAAAATTGATCGCATTAGGCAAAAATCAAAACATCAAAATCAACGAAAACAATTTTTTAGGCGAATCTTTGTGACAAAACAAAGTCATAGGGATTTGTATGAATCATGGTACAAAATTAACACTAGAACTACCGAACCAGTCAAAATGACTGGTCCCTAATTTTTTCTTTCACAATTGTGCCCATAATTATGAAAGTGGTCTGTCATAAAAAAAAAAAAAGATTACATTGAATAAATTTAGTTTAAAATCATGTCGTGTGAAATAAGTGATAAATTCATTTTTTTTTTAATTTTGACAGACCACTTTCATAATTATGGGCACAATTACTAAAATTATAAAAATGTTTTCCTCAGAATTTATTTGATTGAACTTTTTCATCGAAGCACATGTTAGATTAAAAATGGTATTAGGTTTGAACAGATGTAGTCTTGTCATCATTACAAAGCAATATTCATCAGTTGTGTTTATTACTCGGTAGTTCTAGTGTTAAAGAAAAGGGAGATGGTGTATCCATGAATTCTGGCCGAACAATAATGATAAATTCTGCGTATAGATCATGCTGTGTAAGCAGCAGCAATCGCGAAGATGGGCAGCTGGAATTAATAAGCGTTATATCAACGATAATATCATTGAATTACCGTCATCATCCGTGTTCGCTCCTTCGCTCGGATCCTCGATCAACACTGCTTCGGATAATGGTATCTTGCCAATTTGGGGAACCAAATTCAGACGGCCGTCATTATCTGATCGCGTTGTTAACAACAAATGGTTCGAGAAGAGGAAGCACTGCCTAATCGCTTCCTTGTCGCCTTTGCTCCCGAATGTCGCGCTCAATCTGCTTCTGGCTCCTTTTGGCTTATCTAGAATTTGGATAAGCGTACCTGCAAAAGATAACATTGTATAATATAATACGGTTTATACCTTTCTGCAGTATAGTTGCTCGTACGCGGAACATAACAAAGTGACATACGACGATTTGGTAGAACTTTAGGAGAAGATAGTTCTGAGAAAAACCCCCCTAATTGCGAGGGCTGTTTTCACCCCTTCGATGTGAACGATGACCGACGAAAAATAAATGTTGTAACAGTTTTTTTTCTACAGATTGTGGCAACATTACGTTTGACAAATAGCTCCTCCATTGTAATATAAGCATTAGATATGTAGGAACTTAATTGTCATGTTCTGCCGCAAGTATAGAAGTTTAAGCGAAGAAAATATTATGGAGAAACTTCGGTGTGACTTTTCTTACACATGCTATAGGAAAATATGTTTGCATGGTGGCCATGGAATCCAGGAGTACGTTTATATTGGAGATTATAGTGTTATAATTGGAATATTTACATAACGACCAGCGGCGATGCAACAGATTTTCTTCGGTTTTATCGCCATGCGAAGATTTCGATAATCATTTTGTTTACTTACCTAATTAGGTACTCGTCATTAATCTTTCCTCGCAAGAAATTGATTTGTTAGAACAATTTCACCACTTTCTTTTAATCTGACTGCTTCTATCTTGAACGAGATATTCGAAAGTTCGAAAAACGTTTGTAGACAAACCCTTAGGATATTATGCAAATGGTAAAACTCTCCAAATTCGTATATTTCCGTAATAAAAGGATGCACGGAATGTTTATGTTTACTGCGTAAATTTGTCTCGGTACAACATATTGCCAAACACGATGATAACGATAGTTTTTCAGAATCACTCATCTTTGCAGAACCCTAAACGATTGAAATTGTACCGTTCTCGCAGCTCCACTATAAACACACCAGAGATACAAATTTTCAACAGCTTTCGTCGCCGCTCTGGTCGACGTTCCCATAGCTTTTAACCGCAGCTTCGACATACATAAACGTACCCTAAGGCCGAACACGAGGAGCCAGGGCCGTGCCACGAAAGGAATTTCGTTTAGGCTAAATGTTCCCACCCTCGGTGACAGAAGACTCTCTACAACAATTGAAACATCTTACGTCTGGCAGTCCCTATTTTTAAACGAGATCGAATTGCATCTGTTTCTCTTGCAATAACGATCCATTCGAGGTGAAAGAAAAAAAGGACAATGTAAAATCGGAGAATTTTCAGTTTCGTTTATGGTTAATTAGCTTACGATGGCCAAGCGATGTTTCTAATTTTATTGGAAAGATGTTTCGGGACTATTTGCAAGTGATTTGGAAAATTTCTGTGACAATGTTACGACAGCCCTGATAATTATCCTTGCGCATGATCGAACGGATTTTCCCTGTATTGCCTACACTTCAAACACAACCCCATCGATTCCGGGAAACATAAAAAATGCACGCTTGCGCTCTCCAATTCGGATTTCCGCTTCTCATGGACAACGGATATAGGCAGAGCGTAATTAAAACACGCGTGAAACACTGAACGCTTCTATCGAATGTATGCATATTAATCGGTTGTCTGTGTTAACCGATTGGTCTTATGGAATATGAAATGTTTCTGTCATTTGGATTGTTCAAGACCACATCCAATACAATATATTGTATTTCATATTTTTGATTTGACAAAGATATAAATGCTTGATACGATAAAACGGCCGAATATAAATGGTAAATGGCTTCCTTGAATTTCGCACGAGTCCTTTGTGCGGTTCAATATAAATAATTCAACCACCGAGCTTTGAATTTTCGGCGATATATCGCTGGAAGTGGAAGTATTCGATATTCGATGTGCTGTTAAATACAAATTATGCAAGTATTTTACAAAAGCATAATTAAGAGCCAAGACTCCGCGATAAGTTACCGACCTGCTGGGTCTGCAAAAGTCAAGTGACACGTACAAAATACCATGGTGTTTCAGTCAACATGGTCGATAGAAGAATTTTATAATGACATAACATAATTTTTAAACTCTTTCTGCCACGGACGTCCGCGGTGAAACTTCGAAGTGGAACTCCCTTGCGACTAGTCCGACCGAGAGAGTTTATCGACTGTGTTGAAAAGTTTCGTCACACTTGTGTCTCGGTACGAGGTAAATAGTTAACGAAACAATGGGAATATCGATGGGATTTTGTTACCGACGTTTGGCAACGAAAAAGAAAGGAGCAATCCCTACTGAGAAGACTGTAAAATCTGTTTTGCGGCCGAAAGCAATCAGCTTTAACACGTTGACTGCCATGTCACCCACATGGAATTATTTGTCCATGTTTTAAAATAAACTTTTGCGTTAATATATTCACTGTACCCAAATTTGATTAGGATCTGTAAAACGAAAGAAAGTTGGAGAACTATTCAATATCATACATATAATATTTTTCAATTTTTATTTCATTATAAAACTTACTTTGATTTTATGGAATTTTTCAGGTTTCTAGTTTGGCGATCAAAGTGTTAACGTCTATTATGTGTATACGTATACAGCGATGAACAAAATGTAATAATTCGATGAAACCGTTCCTTCATCAAGGAATTTACAACGACACCGAGAAGTATTCGAACATTTCGAACACCTGAAATATTCTGAAAAATTGTCGATCTTTAAACTGTGATCATTCCGTTGGAAAGAATAATACAACGAACCTGGTCTCATTTTAAAGTTTGAAACTTCCAAAACTATTATTCGTTTTTACGTAAGAACAATTTACGTGCCACCAATAGGAGCGCCTTCGAAAACATTAAAAATCATTTCTCCGATGAATGAATCGGTGATAGATTTGAAGATTGAAGCCTTACTCGTTTTCAGCAAAAGAATGATTAAAACACAGATACAACACTCTAGCTTGATTTTATTGTTGATCTTGTAATATTTAGCTATTTTACGATAATTTCGGTATGTAAAAATAGAAATAAATATTAGTTATTTAAATAAACGTTTAAAAAAGGAACTGCATGCGTAAACACTCATTTCGTTAGGTTTCCATTCGGTACGTGTTGGGATATATTGTTCGCTTTGGACGTTCAAAACCATCAGAGGACTATATTTGGAACATTATAAAGAGTTTATAAACACTGTAAGAGGAGTTTTAGACTAAATAGAGATAAGCATGATGCTGCGAAGTTGAGAGTCGCTGTTTCTTCTTCGTTTCAAGTTTGACAGTGCATGTGATCAGTATGAGCAGTTCTAGAAAAAAAATGATCCGTTCAAAAGCGTTCGAGTATTATTACTCTTGCTAAAGAAGGCTATCCTGTGCGGGAAATTGCGATAAAAACTAAAATTCCGAAATCAACGGTGCATGATACAGTGAAAAAGTTAACGGATACTGATACTTTTGAATATAAAAAACGAACTGGACGGCCCAAAAAAAAAAAAAAAACAACAGAAAATTAAGACCGCTATATACAAACGTTAAGTAAACGAAACAGGAGGATGACAACAACAGAAATTGCGGCAGAAGTTAACAAAGTTCGAGAGGATCCAATTGGTACAACACAACAGTTGAGCGACGTCTTTTGCAAGCAGGGCTTCGCGGGTGTGTTGCAGTTAAAAAACCGTTATTAAGGACTCGAAATAAGAAAAAAAGACTGCAGTAGGCAAAATTATATAAAGATTACACTGCTGAAAATTGGGAAAAGGTGTTGTGGACCGATGAGTCGAAATTTGAGGTGTTCGGTACAAAACGACGAAAACGAGTAAGTGTCCGGTGACTTATGGACGGGAGTGTACCTACTGTAGATCGTATACAGTGTACTACTATAGTGTATGCTGCCCAGTGGACGGGATAAGCGAACCGACTAACAATAAGATCGTGTAGCTCCTTATTGTTAGATCAAGACTGTATCATACATATTATGGAACCTCCACAAACATTTCGTCTCTATTATTTTATTTCGTCTCTATATTAACTTCGTCTCTATTATGTGTATACGTATACAGCGATGAACAAAATTTAATAATTCGATGAAACCGTTCCTTCATCAAGGAATTTACAACGACACCGCGAAGTATTCGAACATTTCGAACACCTGGAATATTGTGAAAAATTGTCGAACTTTAAACTGTGATCATTCCGTTGGAAAGAATAATACAACAACGAACCTGGTCTCATTTTAAAGTTTGAAACCTCCAAAACTATTATTCGTTTTTACGTAAGAACAATTTACGTGCCACCAATAGGAGCGCCTTCGAAAACATTAAAAATCATTTCTCCGATGAATGAATCGGTGATAGATTTGAAGATTGAAGCCTCCCCTTTGCAACGTTTTATTACGCTTTGATTAAGATATTACTTATTTATTAAGACGTTTTATTAAGATACGATCGAACTTGTTCCTTGTTTTTATTTTGTGGAACACAGGGAAAGAAAACATTGTTCTACAAGAGTTTTTAAAAAATTTTTACGAGAAATGGATCTTCGGAAGGAGGAGTGACCCGAGGTGCCAGACAAAACCCTATTTTAACAATTTTGCGTGAACCCTAAAATTTTTGTTTGTAGGTGGATGTTCTCCTTCGATTAATAAAATATTACGAAGGTTCAAAGAATATGAGTTATCAAGTTGAGAATATCAAGTTGAGAAATAAATTATATTAATTATGTTAATTCCACATGGTCCAACGCGCAGATTTATGAATAATGAAGCTCTTCGAAGTACAAACTGCGAACTAGTTTCTGTGTGTTCGTTGATTCCCGCGCATGTACATATACATATGAAACACACGTGGAACAAGGTTAGAGAAAAGTTAAGTTTTATGAAACGAGCGTACCATTGTATACCTTCGTTATTAAATCCAGTTCCACGAAGTCAAAATGACTTTTTGTCCTAATTAAAACGTAATGATTTGAATTCGCTCCACGTATTATCGAAGTTAGATTTAATAGTGGCTACATTGTTCTATTAAACGCTATACTTGATATTGTGTTAATAACTATGTTATCATTGCCTATTTATTTACCTGCTTTATCAAATGTGGTATATAATATATGTGCCCATAATTATGAAAGTGGTCTGTCATAAAAAAAAAAAAAAATTACATTGAATAAATTTAGTTTAAAATCATGTCGTGTGAAATAAGTGATAAATTCATTTTTTTTTTAAATTTTGACTTAGACCACTTTCATAATTATGGGCACATACGTAGTGTGCAACTTCTGTGATCAATGTAAAACAAAAGCAACGAGGATTTGTCAAGGTAACGTACATACAATGATAGTCGATTTTTAACAACTTTCGGAACAATTTGTTACAAACGTTTATGAACGTGTTGTAAACGTTTGTAAAATGAATATCGTTTGTAAATAAATTGGTCTCGACCGTGTTGGCGTGTGATTTACCGATATATCATAGCATGAATGTACCGTGTCTCGTTTTATGTAAAATTTCATCTTACAAGTATGACTAATATTATTGACTGGTACTATTGACTTTGTTAATAACTATTTGAATATGTGTGTTACATATTCGTCATTCGATTCGAAGAAAATTCTACGAAAATTTTATCATGTATACGTATCAGGTATATCCTGCTTAAAAAAACAATATTGCTTACCTTGTCTCACGAATACTTGATTAACATCGAGCAGAATATCGCAGCCTTCAACGATCATTCGTTCCACCGACAGATTCTTCCGCAAGCTCTCAGTTTCGCTTACCTGAAAAAATACAAACATGTAGGGGTACCACACTGATCGGTACGTTGCACAGTGGGCAAAAACGGCCCTTTTCGATTCAAAATCAAAGAACTTTCGATAGGAATGAGGTAGAGCGATGAAATTTTTTTTAAATGAAAGCTGAAACTTTGTAGAATATGGGAAAAATAGGGAGATTACGGTACGAACGTTTTTTAACCTTGAGAAAATTCGTTAAAGTTGCACAATTTCAAGAAAGTGCCAGTAGTAATGACAGCGATACGTCAAGTGATGACGATATGTGAAGTGCTTCATGTTTCGTAAGTAACTCAAAACGTTAAAATACTTCATTATTATTATTTTTATTGTGTTTTATATATGAGAATACGATATACTTTCAAACTAGTGTGTTATCAAGTCATTTTAACGAAAAAATTTCATTAATTTGTGTCACAAAAATCTATTTTTTTCAAAAACCAGAGGTCGTAGACAAATTTTGAAAACAGATTTGAAATCAGCGTGAAAAAATCTATGGGAAACGATATATAGCATGTTAAAAAAAAATTTTCCGCGCGTATTAACCACAACAACAAAATTTTCTTGAAATTGTGCAACTTTAACGAATTTTCTCAAGGTTAAAAAACGTTCGTACCGTAATCTCCCTATTTTTCCCATATTCTACAAAGTTTCAGCTTTCATTTAAAAAAAATTTCATCGCTCTACCTCATTCCTATCGAAAGTTCTTTGATTTTGAATCGAAAAAAGCCGTTTTTGCCCACTGTGCGTTGTTCGAAGTTGGTTTATGTTTAGGAATACACGCGCGTGGACAAGATGTTTTTGTCATACCTCGTCCCGCATTTGCCTCGATAAGTCTTCTAATTGTCGCTTCGCATTTTCCAAACTTTTGCGCTCCACGTGATCGAACGGAGTGTGTGCCAAGATTTCGTTCAGTGTAACAATATACTTTGGAAACTGAAAGACAAACGAGTACTTTGCATAGAATAATTAACTCATATTAATCGATTTGTTAGCTTTGCTATAAAATTAGCAGCCTCGACGGAAGATAAATAAAACGTTGTATAAAGCAATAAAGCAATTTCAAATTTAACAGAACTCTCGAGCATTATGCAATTTTTTAAAATCTTGTAAACATGTGAACTGCAGATATTCATGCATTTATAGCGTATGCATTTCAAGGTATTAAAAATAATACCTTTATTTTATCTGTGCAGAGTAATCTGTTTTTATAAAATTAAATAGGACTATGGAAGTTTGCATGAAGATCCGCAGTCTACTTATAAGCTATAAATACGTGAACATCAATAAGTTATTAATAATAGTTGTGGACTGTCGGGATCAAATATTATATTAACACTAGATTTACGGGACCCGTCAAAACGACGGGTTCTAGTACCTCTTAATTCACAATTATCGAAATTGTAAGGATGCATGAAGAAGATATTATTTAACAAATTGGTTTCTTTGGGTATACAGGGTGCGGCGCAAATTAGTCCCCACGATTTTTTTGCCCCTTCGGATGGTCGGACAGAAAAATGTTTCTTACCAAAGTTAATCAGTATTTAACCGACAAGAAATTGCAATGTTTAAAGTTAAAAAAAATATCGATTTTCAACAAAAAATCAAGGTCGCTGTCATATTTTTTAATGGAACTGGGTATTTTTAACTTCATAATATCGTAGGCGATATCGAAACGAATTCAACGACCTGCTATACAATGGCTTTCAGATGACCTTGAAAGATAATATTGCATTGAATCAATTGCCAGAATATTTGAAATATTTCGACGGTACAAACCAATGAACAAATGACAAAGCGTGCAGAAATGTAAAAAGAAGTTCTCTAATGGATGCTACACATAAGACTGTTACAAAGAACAAAACTTTGCGTTACACAAGATGGGATGCAGTTCGAAAATTTAATTTAATTATCAATTAATTACATGTACACGTTTAACATTTGTGTTTTCAATGTGGCTCCGTATAAATTTGGTTTTTTGTGAGATAAGTTCCGAAGCAATGTTTACGTTCATTTGTTTACTTGTATTTGCGAGGCGTTGCTACTACGTACCGTCGAAATATCTCACATATTCTGGCAATTGATTCATGGCGATATTATCTTTCAAGGTCATCTGAAAGTCATTGTATAGCAGGTCGTTGAATTCGTTTCGACGTCGACTACAATATTATGAAGTCAAAAATACTCTTGTCAGTTCCATTAAAGGATGACAGCATCCTTGATTTTTTGTTGAAAATCGATTTTCTTTTTAATTTAAAACATTGCAATTTCTTGTCGGTTAAATACACATTAACTTTGGTGAGAAACATTTTTCTGTCCGACCATCCGAAGGGCCAGAAAAATCGTGGGGACTAATTTGCGCCGCACCCTGTATATTGTAAAAGAAACGGCTATAAATTTGGATACATACATTTTTGTTATTTTTATAAAGTAATGTAGAGTAGGCACATTTTGTCCCCGTAAACCTAGTGTTAAATGGCAGATCTGTTCACTAATTTTCACTGAAGAAAGCATTTGTGTAGGTATATATATATACATGGTGTTTGGTAACTGGTGGTACAAAAAGGGAAAAGGGGGTGATTCTACATGAAAGAATAAGTCGAAAATATAGAATAAGATTTTGTCATCCGAAGTTTCGTTATCGAGAAAATCGAGTTTGAAATGCAGCATGCTATTCGATAGGAATTGTCTGATCATGACCATCCAAATCTACTTGCTGCATATACTAAAGCACACAAACCTGACAGATCTTCAAAGTCGATTTTCTCGAAAACAAAGCCTCAAACGAAAAATGTTTATTCTATATTTTCGACTTAATCTTTCATGTAGAATCACCCCCTTTTCCCTTTTTGTACCACCAGTTACCAAATACCCTGTATAATGTAACAAGCTTCTTTTACATATGCGGTGATTTCTCTATATATGTCGCCAAGTTCTGGACTATAAACGTTGCGGAATTATCCCCACTATCTACTATATATATAATACTCTCAATATTCTGTCAAGTGCACGATAATCTTTCCACCGTGAATGTTAGATAACGATGTGAACGTTTGTCATCGACCAGGTAGAATAATTTTAATATTTATAGCATAGTGAACGATGGCAAACACGATTCAACAATTGATTAAATCATTAAACGATTCAATGTCGATTCTACATTACTACTGGAAGGTTCAAAGGTCGACAAATCGGCTACCAAATTGGGAAGAAATCCTATTACAAAACATTTTCAATATTCTCAGATAATTATATTTTCCAATTATATTTTCCTCTTTTGACAATAAAATTTTGAAGTCGTGTTACACGTCATCGAACGTTTAGCTTTTCATTCATAGGCGAATTGGTATTCGGTAAAACGAGTGATAGTCTCGAGTGAATTGTCTGACGCGTCTGATCATGACCATCCAAATCTACTTGCTGCATATACTAAAGCACTCAAACCTGACAGATCTTCAAAGTCGATTTTCTCGAAAACAAAGCCTCAAACGAAAAATGTTTATTCTATATTTTCGACTTATTCTTTCATGTAGAATCCACCCCCTTTTCCCTTTTTGTACCACCAGTTACCAAACACCCTGTATAATGTAACAAGCTTCTTTTACATATACGTTGATTTCTCTATATATGTCGCCAAGTTCTGGACTATAAACGTTGCGGAATTATCCCCACTATCTACTATATATATAATACTCTCAATATTCTGCCAAGTGCACGATAATCTTTCCACCGTGAATGTTAGATAACGATGTGAACGTTTGTCATCGACCAGGTAGAATAATTTTAATATTTATAGCATAGTGAACGATGGCAAACACGATTCAATAATTGATTAAATCATTAAACGATTCAATGTCGATTCTACATTACTACTGGAAGGTTCAAAAGGTCAACAAATCGGCTACCAAATTGGGAAGAAATCCTATTACAACACATTTTCAATATTCTCAGATAATTATATTTTCCAATTATATTTTCCTGTTTTGACAATAAAATTTTGAAGTCGTGTTACACGTCATCGAACGTTTAGCTTTTCATTCATAGGCGAATTGGTATTCGGTAAAACGAGTGATAGTCTCGAGTGAATTGTCTGACGCGTCTGATCATGACCAACCAAATCTAGTTGCTGCATATACTAAAGCACTCAAATCTGACAGATCTTCAAAGTCGATTTTCTCGAAAACAAAGCCTCAAACGAAAAATGTTTATAATATATTTTCGACTTATTCTTTCATGTAGAATCCACCCCCTTTTCGCTTGTACCACCAGTTACCAAACACCCTGTATAAACTCACATGATCCATAGGATATGTTAAAAACGTCTCCAACGTGCGTCCTCCGCATGCGGTTTTCTTCTCCAATCTAGTGAGCAACGCCGCGAATGACGGCGATGACTGCTTACAATGCGTCAAAACTTGAAGGCTATAGTGATGGTTCCTGACATATTCTTGATAAATTGATAACATAGGTAGCAACATGTCGAACAGATCGCCTGAAATCATGGAGAAACACGTACGCTTCAGCCGCCATTCTATTCGGCACGATAAATCAATGAAACGAAAAGTTTCACAGAGACACTTTTAGTTTAAAAGTTTAAGTTTAACATTGTTTTAGTTTTGAAGTTTTTTTTTTTTAGGTAAAGTTTAATTTGAACGACTAGAACTTGAATGAGAATCTGTTGAATTCTGTGGTAAATGAAAAGTAAAAACTGAACGACAAGGTGACCGTCATTTTATAGTGACGAGAATGCCACTGGTTTTGGAATTGTGTTAATTAATTCGTTTGATAAAGTGTTTTCAGAAGACGTACCTAAAACTAAAGTGGGCCAGCTCTCCATACGAGACGTCAGACCTTTTAGAAAGATCTGATGGAAGAATAACAGGGATTCGCTGTTTAAAAATATACTATTCACGTCCTCGTGACAACAAGGAGGCTTCTTTGAGCTTGCAGCCATCAAGAAAGGCCTCAGAAAACAGCTGACTAAAATTTCCATCTGTCTCGTGTAATCTTCTTCAGCTTCCACCATATTGAATACCAAGCTGAAACGAAGAAAATTATGCACAGATAATCTCTTGATATACGGTACAGAGAAGTGCACGATATTTAAAAAAAAAAATCTATCCCCACTACTAAAGTTTCTAGTTTTCAATTATCATTTGATAAAATTTCTTTACTAAAATAAGACCAAATATGATACAATAATTCCAAGCATATTCGTTTGTTCGATCGAGACGATTCTGCGAAACGAAAAGTAAGAAAGACAAATGAACAGGAACAGCGACGATAAAGGCAAAGTTGTTCGCGGCGAAATTAGCGGACAGTTTCTCGTGACGAATGAAAAAAATATTAATACTGTTACGGTTCCAAGTGCTTGATAAAGTAATTAACCTTTGCGCAGGCTGGAAACATGTTATAATTAGCAAAACGGTGGCACGCTCGAAGCTAATGAGTTTGCGCTTCGAGCAGTTGATACTCTTACGGTTGAAGCAAAATGACATCAAAGTCATTTGAAACTTTCATATTCTGTGAGGAAATTGCGCCTGTGTACGCTTCGCTTTTAACTTCAACGAATTTAACATCGAGCTGTATCGGTGTTGATTAATGAACGATGAGTCAGTTGTTCGCTACATCGCGACGTTATGCCCTGTTCAAGCTGCGTTCAATAAATACAGTGTGTTTTCTTTATAACGAACCACTCTCAATTATTTGCAATATTACTGAAAGAAACTTAACAACAAATTAGAACCGCTTAAATAACTCCAAGATATCTTGTAGTGATAGAGTCTCTTGAATGTTGTCCGATAGGTCGCTCCAAGGTCATGAATATTTACTTCATTATCAACAGACTATGGATTTGATGCGTTTATTACAAAAAAACGAATAGGTAGATAAATAATAATTAATAGGTAACACTGTTTGTACACTAGGCAGATTAAAAGAATTTTTGAATACTGATCAATGTACATATTATATTAGTTGCAGCTCATAAAAATCGATAAAGGAAACAAGAAATTTCTGGTTGGCTCCTGTTTCTCGTAATTGATGCAAACAATTTTAATTTTGCATAAAAATCCGCAGTCTGCTTGTCATCGATATTTGTGACACATGACATTTTGATCTCGCAATGACCTTAAAATGCTAAAATAGAAATACTTTATTGGAGCTTTTGCAATTTCTTGTTAATCACATTTTTCTAACGCTTCTCTGTCGTCGTTCGATAAATATTTTGACACCGTGTAGACTACTCTTAGGAGGGAACACGTCCAATTCGGACACATCGATTTTTATGACATTTTCATGGTAGACCCGGCTCTGTTTTTTTTACGGTACAAAGGTTACCGTAAAAAGCGCAGCACGATTCACATGCAAAATAGAAAATTGATTGATATCCAATCCGAACATAGATGATAAGTTGTTTTCAGACAAATTAGGTTATTCCAAACAATTTATACACGTATAGTACATACTGTATACAGGGTGGGTAAGTATTGGTTGTAGGAAAAAATATTTAACGAATTATGGTAACATTTTGAGAGACGCATCGAATAAGTACAATTCGATGTTTTTACATTTCATTTGTTCCGAGATATCGCGGTGTCCTTGAGTTTTTCAATGTCAATGCATCTTTCGTGTTGTAATACGTATGCATCACGTTGCCGCCGATGCGACGGAAGGACGAATCGAGCGACCTCGTTAACTATTACGTTCAGGACATACGAAGGTCAATACATGTTTACGCAAAATTGAATATTCTATCGATTCAAGGTGACCTCGAATGCTCCAAAACATTTTCGCCGATACAAAAAACATTTGCATCATAATATATCTCTCCCCTCCTCCTATACTATGCACGTTTTGTACATGTCGATCTTTTACGAATACCGGAAATACTCGTTTTCACTGTGAAACTGGACGTTATTGGGAAACACGTCTCGCAAATAGAATCACGTGCACCGAACGAAACTCGGCGGATGTATTATTGAGGAAAGATCGGTCTCACCTGTTACGCTTCCGCATGCTTTCCGCGTGAGGGCTTTTGATGTATTGCTCTACGATCTGTTTCCAACGTCTTCGGCATAGCCAACCTCGAAAGAAACTCTGAACTTTTTTAATTTTTTGCATCTCCAACGGAGACGGTAATGGAACTCCTAAAGTCTCCCCGCTGTCGAACAATCCCATAGTATTCGAAGCCGAGCCGTGCGACGTAACTCTAAGTTTCTTCCTTGCAGCATTCAACTGTTAACATAATTCGGAAGACTTTGACAATACGGATATACACAGATTAAACACTTTGACCGCCGCTGTCACGTATGTGCAGTGTGGCCAGACCGGGGAAATCTAGGGGAATACGGTTACCCCCCACTCTCTCTCTCTTTTGAAGTGAAACTTCTTTTTTGCTGAGGGTTACGATTTCCTGATGTGACGGAAACGATGTTTACGGAAGTCGAAAGGAGTGGCGCGAAATTTAAACGGAGAAAAACAAGTAGTTTCTTTACCCCGACGGGATTCGAACCCCGGTCTACCGCTTGGTAGTCCAACTCCTCAAACGTTTGGACAACCAACGATATTAGAATATTATAGAACATTTTTGGTATATATCGCAATGAATAAAATGCTGCAGCGATAGGATTTTAGTAAAAATTACGGTAGTAGGATCAAACGAAAAGATTAGAAATACTTGTTTATGTTATGACAGCACATGCATCTATTTACATACGTTTCCACTAATTTTATGTGATTCCATACTTCTTGAACGTTATTGATTATTGTGGCATATACAACGGTTTGCAGATATCTCCAAAGATAAAAAATAATAAACGCGTGAAAAACCACGCGCGGCAGAAGTGAAACTACTTGCAGTCTAGTAATGTTTAGAAGTAAATTAAGATTGGAAATGGTATATGAAGCGACAACAAGATCAGGAACAACTAATACAAAAAATAAACAAGATCAGGAACAACTAATACAAAAAAAATTATGAAGTGAAAACAAGATCAAGATCAACTAATACAAAAAAAAAAATCATAGAAAAAGTTTCATTTAAAAAATAATGAACGATAAAAATTTGTGACACAAAGAAGGAGAGCGTATGGGAAAGAAAGAGACATACAGTCGAGTCGGAAAGTAAGTTAACATTTGGTGATATGTAGGCAATGAATATGATGAATAAAATCAAGTTATTGTATTGTTTTTATTTAGGAGGTGTAAGGAAATAAACAAATATGTTAGTAAAACATATATTATCATTATTAAAGATTAAAGACATGTCATATTCATTTGCCTGCATACACCAGTCGTTAACTTACTTTCCGACTCGACTGTAGTTCATAGCATTTCCCATACGCTCTCCTTCTTTGTGTCACAAATTTTGATCGTTCATTATTTTTGAAATGAAACTTTTTCTATGATTTTTTTTTGTATTAGTTGTTCTTGATCTTGTTTTCACTTCATAATTTTTTTTGTATTAGTTGTTCCTGATCTTGTTTTCACTTCATATACCATTTCCAATCTTAATTTACTTCTAAACATTACTAGACTGCAAGTGGTTTCACTTCTGTCGCGCGTGGTTTTTCACGCGTTTATTTGTTATTACCGGTCCCGTCACGTCACGTGACCGGGCCGTGGTAGAAGGGGAAGGGTAGAGTGGGAGACAGGTCTGAAAGATCTGGCGACACATACAGTGACTGCAACTAATATTCGTACATTCTTAAAAATCGCATAACTTTGTCGATATTGGACTATACTACTTGAATTTTTTTGAGAAGTTAGAACAATTGGATCGTTACGTAACGTGAAAAAATTTTTTTACAGAAATTGCAATTGGTCGAAGTTGCAGAGAAAAAACTGAAAGTTGTATTTTGCAACTTTTTTATGTGGACTTACATTGAAAAGGGAAGAACGATTTGTAGATCTATATCAATTATACATATTCTGAGAATTTCATCAAAATCGGTCAACGTTGCAATGAGCTGCAGATGTTAAAAAATGATTACATAAGGGTGAAATTTCCTGTCGAGGCCAAAATTGTGCGACTTTCGTCCGTAAGTTTTCATCGTTAAACGTTTGTAGCTCAGTGCAACGTTGACCGATTTAGATGAAATATTCAGAATATGTATAATTGATACAGATGTACAAAACGTACTTTTCAAATTTTTAGTGTAGGCCCGCATGAAAAAGTTGTAAAATACAACTTTTAGTACTTTCTCTGTAATTTCGACCAATTGCAATTTTAATCAAACATTTTTCTCACGTTATGTAACGCTCCAATTGTTCTAATTTCTCAAAAAAAATTCAAGTAGTACAGTCCAACATTGACAAAGTTATGCGATTCTTAAGAGTGTGCGAATATTAGTTGGAGTCACTGTATGTACTGCGTCTATGCGTGGTTTTTCACAGTTTTTTTCGTTTTCATCTGTAGAAAACACATAGAAATTCTGAACTCACCTCGGATCGAAGTTCCTGCACTTCTAATGAAAGATCTATGCATCGACTCTCGTACTGCGCCTTGTCCGTTTTCTCGCTTTCCGTGATGCGCAACAGGTGTAGGTATTTCTGCTCGACATGCTCCTTCTGCAGTAGTAATTTGTTGAAGCTGTAATCAATGACCAAGTTTGCGGTGAAATGGACGTCTCTTCGTTGAAAGTATAGGTATCTAAAAATCAGCGTACAGTTTGCACCAAAGTGAGGTAGAATTTTCACATAAACGTCTCTCTTAAAGACGCATGTATTTTAACAAATATTCTCACATAAGGACGAAAAGTTGAGCTGCGCGTAAAACCATTTTTAGCCTATTTTTGTCGGTAACCTGGTCACCCTACCTTATCGCGAATCTGCGGAGTCTTGGCTCCTAAGTATATTTGCAAAGAAATCTTTCAAAATATCGATACATTTCAGTACATAAATTTGCGGAAGGCTCGTACGAGACCAAGATGCAATCGTGCATCGAGCATCGCTCCACGTTGGAAATATCACGCGATGCGTTCAATCAGTTTAATCTCCGGGTATTGCATGCAATCATAAAAACGGAGATACGTATTTCACCGATCGCGATGCGACGGCGCGAACTTAAACCATATTTATTTGCCAGAGAGTCATTTCGAATGAAACGAAATATGGATTATAGCGCAATAATCGAGAACCGTTAATCGTTTGCGGAAAATGTTTTATAAATAGATTAAAGATTTCACTTCGAATTCACAACTTTACGAATCATTGAAACGGTGATTCAAATCGTAATGTATCCCTTGCATGACGTACGACGACTGTTATTATAGAGAAGTAGAATAAATATACCTATGCATAAGATTTATATAAAATATTTAAATTTAATGAAACATATATATATATATATATATATATATATATATATATATACACATATACATATATACATATATACATACACATACATACACGCGCTACATTCACGCTATATATATAGCATTCCATTTAAAAAATTGAAGGTCACCTTCATATCTAACGAAATAGTATAAACACAAAAAAATTATATACGCCATTGTGTTACATACAAAAAACAGTGCTACTTTTTCCTCTTCCATTTCTTTCTAGTATTTACTATTTGCAAGAAAAACGCTGGCTAGTAATAGCGTGAACACCATGTATATATATTTATATTTTCACAGAGAACAAATTAACACGTGAAACTATACAATTATATGGCTCGTTTTGCATTACGCTCTCGTATTTCCAAACATTCATTTTAATTAATTTCCGTAATTCAAGTAACTCCAATTTTGAAATTTCGATTATTCGAAACCGCGAGGTGATATGCTTATTCGATGGCTCGAGGACCGAGAGACAGAAATCTTTGATTGCTCGAACAGTTTTTCAATCAGCGATCATTCTGATATTTTCGGTCAGCAACTCGAAATGAAACGTGACATGGCGGAATTATTTGAAACAAAACAATTAAGCAGGGCAATGTATGGTTACGAATCTCTTCAAGAACCTAACGTTACCACGTATGTAAAATTCAAAGAGAGCTCCCCGAAAAATTTGCGTTCACTCGCGTCTTTGCTCGAGTCGGGGTGCTTCAATCCCCTGATCTATTTAAAATTTAGGAGTCATTAAACCTCGAACGTCGGCGTTCCGATCCTTTATTAAACTTTAACTTTTGTTACCTTCTGACAAACGAACGTTGCGACTCGAATTCCGAGAGCTTGTAGACCGTGCAAACATTTGACTTAGACTCTTTCAATCAATTTGAACAATGAAATGTGGAGCGAGTCCCATTGTTAGATTTCACCGTGCACTCCCAGTTTGTAACTGATGTTTTCAGGCGAGCGTACCATGATTCACTCCGAAAACCTCGAAAAACGAACTTCTCCGCCCGCCCGATGTGTATTTAGTCTGTGCTGTTCGATCTACGATGGACAACGAGTGCAATGCGGGGTTGGTTCTTTTCACGGTTCACCTTCCACCGAAAAGAAAAGGTACAGTAGCGGACAAAACTTTAAGACGATGATTTGTAATTTTGATTATACACATAATATAATAATAATAATAATAATAATATATTGCTTTATTCAGCCTTACGGCCAAGAATCGAACTCGGTTTACAATAACCTATACTTACAAATAACTATCTTAACCACTCACTCTCTCTGACTCCCCCTTCCTACTCTGACTACACTATTTATATTCAGCCTTTTCCTATTCTCCTCCTGATTATTGCACCTTTTCTCTATTATCTTTGGTTTACGCTTCATTATGCTTTTAAATTTCTGCTCTTTTCTCTCTTTTTTTCCTCAACTTTTGCAGCCACGCTTCTACATTTGCATCTCTCCTCCCACTCAGTATGTCTTCCATCCTGATCTTCCCCTCCATTTCCCTGCACTGATTATACACATGATATACAAATACTATTTTTCTATTCTGTCCGTTGTTTTAAAGCAATACTGATATGTGTTTGACCTCCTTGATTTCAATGTTTTGATCGTCAAATGTCAACAATGTAGGAGTTTCAGTCGTTTGTTTCCTCTGACCGTTTGTGAACCGCGGACATAAGTTTAAGACGATCCCTCTAAAAGCGACTTCTATTACATTCTTTCAACAATTTGGTATACAAACATTGAAATCAGTGTCTAGCGTGTTTTTTGCTGCTTCAAATTTATCTACAGAGAAAGAAAGTATGGGTAAAGCTCGGAGTTTGCTACCAAACAAAAGGGAGCAGATCGTAAGACCGCGAAAACAAAAAATGACATTTGCCAAAATAGCAAGTCCAATTAAGAAATCAGAAACTGCATGTAAGCAGGCCTGGTATAAATTTTTAAAGACTTGCAAATATTCTGATCAATCAAGAAACGGAAAACCTCGAAAAACAACGCCACAAACGGATCGTCGGATTCATCGCTCATGTGAAAAGGACCGTTTTCGTTCTGCAAGTGATATTGCAACTGAAATAAACGTGAACAATAACACACACATTAGTGCTAGAACTGTTAGAAAACGTTTAGAAGATTTTAATTTAAGAGGACGAAAACCTCGCAAGAAACCAATGCTTAGTTCAAAAAATCGGAAAATGCGACTTGCATTTGCTAAAGCTCATGAACATTGGACGAGTCAAGATTGGCAAAAAGTACTATTTTCGGACGAATCAAAGTTTAATCGTGTTGCTTCTGATGGATTACGATATGTAAGACGTCGAATTGGTGAAGATTTAAAACCACAATGCGTTTTATCCACAGTTAAACACGGAGGTGGTAGCGTCATGGTGTGGGCGTGTTTTTCTTGCAGTCGCCCTGGTCTGATACGTCGTATTGATGGAATCATGGATCGTTTTCAGTATATGGATATATTGAAGAATACCATGTTACCATATGTACACAATAATATGACTGAAAGTTTCATATTCCAAAACGACATTGATCCAAAACACATGGGCCGAGTTGTACAAAATTTTTTTCACGAAAAGAATATTACTGTGCTACCGCGGCCTTCGCAGTCACCTGACTTGAACCCAATTGAAAGTCTGTGGAGTATAGTAAAGAAAAGTGTGGAAAATTATAAACCAAAAAATCTGAGTGATCTTTACTCTATAATAAAAACAGCTTGGAATAACATTCCTGTTGATAAATGTGAAAAATTAATAGATTCGATGCCGAAAAGGTGTGCTGAGGTGATAAAAAATAACGGACTTTGGACAAAATATTAAATTAAAACAAACATTTGACACATTTTTCTTATAAAGTGTTTCTTTTATGCATAGTCTTAAACTTTTGACCATGAGAATATAATACAGATTGGTTTTCCTTTTGCAAATTATTACTAATTTGTTCAGAAACGTAATGTAAATCTTTTTTGTTAATATCTAAACAAATTATTAATCTGTTACTACCAAAATAAGGACACTGTATTTAGGTTTTTCATATAAAGTAAATAATTACTTCCTTTCGTTCTTTTCGTCTTAAACTTTTGTCCGCTACTGTATGTAGTTTGATGAAGAGCATGCGATGACACTGACGCACGTACGATGTGCTCGTTCCGCGCACCTGGAGGCATTGCCAGGGTGATCACGTTTGTCAGACGTGGTAGTTAAGGTGGTAGCAACGTGAAAAAAGAGGGCGGTCAACCACGATTTAGAAATTTATCCTGCCGCGCAACCGACCTGTACAAATACGGACGATAACTTTTCCCTTCATTTTTCAGAAGGTAACGACGAGCGTCCCTCGAAAAGTTCCAATTACTTCGTTTGTTCTTTACTTTCTTTTATGTACCGCCGCGCCGCTCGATTTTCAGAGTGCACTACGCTTTAATTATACCCTTAGGTAATTCGTTTCTCCAATTCGGGGGAATACTGTAAAAAACGTAATGAGAGCTTGCAATTACGCTGTCTTCCGGATCTGTAACGCGCGCTCGAATGTCTTTCTTCATTGTAACTTGACCGGTGTAGTTCCGTTCAAGGGGAAAACGAGATTGATTAGATCAACGACCTTCAAACACATGTTACCGTATATTCATTCTATATTTTCGACTTATTTTCTCGTGTAGAACCATCCCCTCCACGTTTATACCATATTGGGACATATGGAATGAAATGCATAAATAGTTTACGAAACTGGTAAAGTTGTTTTATAAGACAACAGTGTTGACTCGAGATATTTACAGTCCCTTGCGATTAGTACTGTAGAATGCAATAACAGCAGTTTTCACCTTGAAAAAGTCAGTCAAAGTCAATTTTGCACCAAACCTTTTACAACGGATCTTCGCTGACCCTATGGTGTACAGGGTGTAACAAAATTTAGTGTCATGGTTTTGACAGATGGTTGTACACCTTCGGATCGGTGGAGATTTGTTAAAAGCAATTGCCGCAAAATTGATTTTGACCTTGAAATTGAAGGTCAAATTTTTTATGCTTGTATCGCATTCTACTCACCATGGGGACTAGACTTGTCAAAGGAACCGTAGGTCGCAACTCAACCGTTCTCTTATAAAACAATGTTAAATATTTTAACGTCGTCTTCCGTTCTTCGGGTTTCTCGTTCTTTGCCGTAGAATAGAACCATCAAGGTTTATCGCTCTTAATAGTCGTGCTTGATCACCGGCTTCGATATGGCCACCATTATTACGCAAACAGATCCTTAGTCTTTCTTCCAAATTTTTGCGAACTTTTTCGTAAATGTTCGGTATAGACTGCACATGGTGAAAAGCGTCTTCAATTCGTGATTTTAATTGCTGTATAGTTCTTATTGGCGGTCCTGTCCAGTTAACAATATGCTTCACTGCTCCCAAAAAAAAAAATAAGTCAAGAGGCGTAAGGTCTGGGGAACGTGGCGGCCACAAATGAGGTGCAGGTCTTCGTCCTATCCATCGACTTCCAAACATTTCAGATAACGGAAGACGACGTTAAAATATTTAACATTGTTTTATAAGAGAACGATTGAGTTGCGACCTACGGCCCCTTTGACAAGTTTAGTTCCCATGGTGAGTAGAATGCGATACAAGCATAAAAAATTTGACCTTCAATTTCAAGGTCAAAATCAATTTTGCGGCAATTTCTTTTAACAAATCTCCACCGATCCGAAGGTGTACAACCATCTGTCAAAACCATGACACTAAATTTTGTTACACCCTGTACAGTGTAGAGCGTCGAATGACGCTGTAACGGTTTTTAATTTTTTAACGCTCGGTACGTCTTGTATTTGTACATTCGGTCGATTCAAGTTACGATACAGAAAGATAAAGTCAACTTATGGCTAAAGTCCTCAACACAATGTCACTACCGTAATATGTACGCGGCAAGAACAGGACTAATTATGAGCACACGTGACTGAATGCATCCGCGTAACAACGCTTAGAAACTTTCAGTAAAACCAAAAGTATTAAACAATTATTCGTATTGTTATTCGAATAATTTTGCAATTGATATCCGAATAAATAATGGCGAATACCTCGTTATTGTACGAATAATGAATAAAATTATTCTCCGAATAAAATATTCGACTAAAAAGAATTTATTACTTTCGATAAAAATATTTATTCGAAACAACTCGGATAATGACCAACTCTGACAAGAGTCACTGTAAGCATCCCTATAATCGATCTGTGATTTTCTGATTTTAATTATTCGATCTCGGAGCTCCAAATTATGTGTACGGAACAGTTACCTTGCGCTTCGTATGGCATCGATCCATGTTTTGCATTCGAACTCCGTGGCCGCTTTCAGCTCGTACTTCCGTTCATTCTCTCTTCTGTAGGATATTGCGAAACAGTGCTGAAATAAATTACGACAGAACGGTTAATGCAATGTTATATTCCACAACGCTCGGTGTTTACTTAATTTTTCAGTCGAGTACAAGAATTGCGTCGGGGCTTGCGATATACAGTCGTGGACAAAATTAAATGGACAGGTTTATCAACTAATAAAAAGTCAGTATAATTTAGCAAATAATTGTAATAAATCAGAACTGTTAAGAATATTTAAATTAACAAAGAATAATGTAGTGAAATAAACAGGAATATCAATTATAATGACTAATATATTAGAATCTATTGTTGTTAATTGGAAGTACACAACATTTTAGGTGGACAAAATTAAGTGGACACTTTATAAATATTCACAAAATGAACAATTAGTATTTAGTATTGTAGCCTCTTGCTTTAATTACTGCTTCTAATCGTCGTGGCATGCTTTCCACAAGTTTCTGGAGATAATTTGGATCAATTTTGTTGAAATTTTAACTGCAATTCGTTTAAAAACACTGTTTTATTATGGCGTTTTTCTAATGGTATTTCTGAATCCAATAAACTCCATAAATTTTCTATAGGATTAAGGTCTGCACTTTGTGGTGGCCATTCGAGAACTTCTATCTCACAGTCTTGTAAAAATTTTTTGGTTTTCTTTGCAGAATGCTTAGGATCATTGTCCTGTTGTAGCATCCATTTATCATTGAGATCTATTTTTAGTGTTGACTCTTCGAGGTTTTCATTCAAAATGTCAACATATTTATCTTCTGTCATTATTCCATCTATGAGTGCTAAATTTCCAACTCCACTCCAAGAAAAACACGCCCATACCATTATGGATCCCCCTCCATATTTGACAGTAGGTAACACATACTGCTTTTTTAGAGCTTCATTCGATTTTCTCCACACTCGTGTCCTCTTTTTTTTTTAATAACTCTTTACTCTCGTCACTCCATATAATGTTTTTACAAAATGATAATGGCTTATTAACATATTTTTTCGCAAACGCTAAACGTTTTCTTTTATGCACTTCATTAATGTGTGGCTTGCGTCTAGCTAAACAACTCTTTAAAAAAATTCTCATCTTTTAATTTTCGTCTCACAGTTCTTGAAGAAATATTTAATTTTAGTGTTTCAACAATATTTCGTGATGTTATCGATGGATTACGTTGAGTTTCTCTCACAATTCGTCTAACAGTGTATGCATTTGTGGTACGTTTCCGACCTCTACCGATTAAATTTTCGACAGTATTATATTGTAAATACTTTTTGTAAATTTTATGTACTGCACTTTTAGAAACTTTATATTTTTCGGCTATTTTACGATAACTTAGACCGTTTTTACACTCCGAGACAACTAGGTTTCGCAGATGAACACAAAAGTCTTCTCTTTTCTTAGACATATTGAATTCACGTTCTTAATCTGACTTGTTAGTCAAAAGTTTAATGTCCACTGAAGACAGTAATATCACACATTGCCAAAGCTCAACGTTTCTTTACATTTTTTCCCTCCTAATATAGAATTTCCTGTCTGTCCACTTAATTCTGTCCACAGTCTCAAGGACACCCATCCAAACAAACGCGTATAAATATTAACAAAAACATTCTTTTTATAATTTTATGTGCTGAAAATATATTTTCGATATCTACAAACATGTTCAACGTTAAACATTTCTAATTTATTTCTAACATGGTAAATGAAACTAAAGATTATTCAAAATTTACACTGTGTCCACTTAATTCTCCTGGACGATACACGACACTGGCAAGACCCGTGTTGTTGACATATATCGAGAATTCACTGTAGTCAACGAGTGGAACTCATTACACAGTCGATAGCCGTATCCGTAGATGAGGCAATTTTAATGAACTATTCTTAGAAAAACCGTAATTAACCGTTTGCGACAGGCCAATGTTCTTCTAGAAATATATATCTATGTTAACATTAGCCTGTAAATGTTCACAGCGCAGCGTGTAAATAATTAGAACCATTAGGGAGAGTTCAATTACCAATTAGGATTGTTATGTACAAGCAATCGGATTCCCAATGAGCAGAGGATTCGGTTAATTAGTTTCTGTTGAAACCACAGCAGTATATTTAGGTGAGTGTTAGCACACAACTATTCCATAATTTATTCACTCACGAATTGGTGAAATAACGGGTATCACTGAAATCATCGTTTGACGCAACAATCGTATAATAAACAACAGAATTTTTAAGAACATCGTAATTACATTCTATTTCCTTGTACATTAATTAAATCGCATTTTGGACTCAAAAATTACTGATTTTTTAAATATTTTCCCGTCATTAGTACGTTAAAATAGTCGGAAAAAACGATTTTTTTAATTTTGCTTCATGCAATAACAGGGTATGTCCGTGCTGAAAATCTTCTCAGAATTTAAAATCGATTGATCGACTAGAGGTATCGTGGCAACAGTTTCCGAAAAAGTGGTAAAGAAGAAGAAGTAAAAAAGCGTTTCGAGATTCAACTGTAAATTATTATCATTATTCTGCGAAAATGGTTATAACTACGTTAATTTTATGAATTCAAACAAATTCTTTTGCAAACGTAGTCTACAATTCTCTCTGGAAAACTTAAAATTTCGAGTTTTTGAGAACGAAACGTCAGAATGTCTTGTTTAATTAAAACGAGTTAGCGCAAATTAACTTTTCACAGCGCAGCCTCCTTTATCTGCATCATCAGGGCCACTCAAAGCTTCCCATTGAATCTGATCGAGGTGTACGCAAAGAACGTAGGCGAGTCACGCTGCGCTGTCGGAAACCGAGGGACCAAAGTGTAATACGTCTCTCTCGCGAGCGCCTTACAAAAACCTACAGAAGATAATCGATGAATGCGACTCTCTGCAGATTTATTTTCCCTGCCTCTGAAAAAGTATTAACGATCCCCTGTCGACGTAAATTCTCGTTCGTCTTGCAAGGCAACTCGTTCGAGATATACTGCACGAAATTTCTATAAAGCCACCTACATTTTGGTGTATTTTTAAAAAGTATAGAGAAATTTGTAACTTTCCAAATATCTATAACATTGTATACCGACTACTGAGTAGAGATATATACGCCACTTTCTCACAAATGTTTGCGTCTTGAATCTGTTTCCATTTTCGTCGAAGGCCACGGAACGGGAGTGCGAAATTTCTATAAAGCCACTTAGTTTGTGTTTAAATTTTGTGTGGATAACACGTGAGTCTCAGCTAAGTAACTTTAATTGTAATTTAGATGTGTGCGTATTTATACCAAAATTGATTTTTAAATTCATAAAAATTGTATATATATATTATATTTGTATTTATTTTTATTAGAATGCCACGAAGCAAGTTGTTGACCATTGAAGAGAAGGCATCCACTGATGCTTATAAAGATATGGGGTGTTCTAATCGATCAATTGCGAAAAAATTAATAGATCGTGTATTTTAATGGATAATTATATAAATTTGGGCGAAGAATATGGTAAGAGACACTATATAGGTGGAAATAAAAAATTGACAAGAAGACAATATTCATTATTGATGAGGCTGGCAGCAAGGGAAACAAAAAGTGCAGCACAACTTTGAACTGAACTACAAGTAACAATAACAACGAGCCGTGTGCAGCAAATTTTAAAAAGTTCAGGGCGATTTAAATGGAAATAAATGCTCGAGAAACCAGCACTCAAAGAACGACACAAACAAGCTTGTCTCGAATTTGCACAAAGACATATGTCCTGGACAGAAGAATGGAACAATATAATTTTCTCCGATGAGAAAAAATTTAACATAGATGGGCCAGATGGTCACAAGTACTACTGGCACGATTTAAGAAAAGAACCTAACGTAGCAATGAGTCGTAACTTCGGTGGAGGGATCATTAATGATTTGGGCTGCATTCAGAGCAAATAAAAAAACCCCAATTTGTAGAATTAACCACAAAATGAATTCGTCCCAATGCACGGAGCTGTTGGAGATAGTCTTAATACCATTCACTGAAGCAATTGAGACTGACAATTTCATTTTTCGACAGGATAACGGCTCAGTTCATGTATCAAGAGAAACAAAGGAGTAGTTAGACAACAGAAATATCAGGGTTTTGACATGGCCAGCTTGTTCACCAGATTTAAACCCAATTGAGAACCTTTGGGGAATACTTGCAAGAAAAGTATATGTTAATTGTAAACAGTACAATTCTGTTTCTGAGTTATGGACTGCAATGAACGAAGCGTGGACGTCGATCGAAGCAGAAATTCTTCTTGCTTTGATTGCATCAATGTCTAATCGACTTTTCGACGTTATTCGAAAAAAATGGCAATTATACCAAGTATTAATTTAGAAATTTAGAAGAAATTTTTGTTAATATTGATGTTATCTACTTAAAAAAAGGTTGGCTTTATGGATATTTCGTAGTTCGATTTTTGTTAAACTATATAATTTTACGTTTTCTTACAAATAAAGAATATATCTATGACTGCAAACATGTATATGGTTTCGTTTGTTAATCCAAAAATGCTATGATGCATCAGCTTCTCATTACTATGACATAATTATAAGATTTTACCAAAAAATCGGGCGGATTTATGGAAATTTCGGGCAGTGTAGAGATCACGTGGAAAAAGTTGCACGGTTGTACCACCGTTGCTACCGTTACGAAAATTAATGATTAAATCATCTACAGAAACAAAGATTCCTTTTCCTAGAACGCCTACAGCAATAGTTACTAACCATTGTTAATACTATTCAGCATTTAACACGTTTAAATCCCCGAAGAACATTTCGTACCACTCGACCAAGGATCTTATGGCTGCAGTTCAGTTTCGAGCAGCGCTTGACACGCATTTCGCTTTACGCGCGTCCATTTTGTTTGACCGTACTTAGCCTCCTGTTTCTCGCATTACAAAAAGCAACACAACACCCATTCGACAACAGTTCCACCGTAAATAAATGTCGAATTTTTCTCACATTTTGTCCACCGTACAACTGCGCCCCTTAAATATTTTCAGTATTATTGAACTTCGTCAACGGACAATCAATTATTTTGCACGTGCACGACGTGCTCTCGTGTAAAACACAAAAATATTGGGACGAAAGGTCAACGTAAAAAACAGTACGAGTAAACGTACAGCGAGAAAATAGTATTTCCGTAATCGTGGGCAGTCGAGCGTAAAAGGTTAATTGAGTTTATCGATAGTATTACCGAATGATAAACAATTGCGCTTCTCCCGATACCTGTGCAAACAAAGAGTGCTGCATCAGTCCCGGGTGCATAACGGTATCCAGAAAATGAATTGTTCCCGGTCCCTCGAGGAACTTATATGTGCCCATAATTATGAAAGTGGTCTAAGTCATATATTTCTTTCATTTTTTTTTACATTGAATAAATTTAGTTTAAAATCATGTCGTGTGAAATAAGTGATAAATTCATTTTTTTTTTTAATTTTGAGTTAGACCACTTTCATAATTATATGGGCACATATGTCTCAGTTAGTTGGTGTGGTATTCGAGTAGATACTTACAGTGACGTGCAAAAGTTCCCGGCCAGATGGTTTTTGCTATTTTTTTTCCACAAAAAAAGCGTTAAGAAATTTTTATTAGAATCATGTATAAGGGCATATTACGTGAAAGAATACTATAGAAAAAATCAATGCTGCTGATTCTTCATACATGTTTATTTAAAGAATAAGTAAGCTAGCGTGTTCAAAAGTTCCCGGCCAGTTTAACCCTTAGCACTCGAATGGCGACTGTAAGGCGCCACTAAAAATTCCTGTATCATTATTCAAAATATTTTTTATATTATTAAATTTGTTTCTATTAAATAAATTACTAAACACTTCAGTATGGTACGAGTAAGTTGCACCATGTTAGTATGTATAACACGAAAAAAGAAATATATAGAAGGGAAATATTCCAGGTTGAAAGAAACGTTCGTTTTAGTGTTAAAATAGGCTCGAGTGCAAATGGTTAAGCCGGGATTGTATTGAAGTCTGTAAAAGGTCAGTAAGTGTTTACATTCAAATAATATTACGTGGTGTTGTTACTTCAGTTGGTAGTCAGTCGCTGAAACGTAAACATAGTTCGAAAGATATCTGTCGAAGTACGCAAAATTGTGATGGAATTGTCGTTAAAGGGAAAGTCATCTCGCGAAATTGCTTCCAGTATTGTCTATCGGGAAAAGTACAGTGAACGATACAATTAACAGATATCGTGCAGGATATGGCGTGAAAGATCGCCCGCGGAGTGGAAGACCTCGAAAGACCACTAAAAGAATTGATAGAATTATACATCACACATAATCAGAAGGTTGACGTACTAGCTAAAGAAGCATCTTTGTTGGCTATTTCTTCTAATATCCTGATTCCCTACTCTGATTTTTCCCACAGCTTTAGGAAGCAAGCTAGGGAGCTAACAAAAAATTATATTCTTGCTGAAGCAGGGTTCAAGGGCATAAAATTTTTCTGTTCATCCTGGGCCTAAACCTTGGTTTGCTCACTTGAGGCTCCCCAGAGAATTCATTTGCTGGGTTAATAGACTTCGATCTGGACACTTTCAACTAGGGGCTTCCCTTTTTAAGATTAGGCTTGCTGCTGACACGGGTTGTCCATGTGGTTGTCTAGTACAGGATCCTAATCATGTGCTATGGCAATGTCCGATCTATGACAGTAATAGAGGCGCTTTGATTCGCAAACTTTGCAACAAGGGTTTCTTTCCACCCTATACAATAGATTCCTTTTTGTGCGGACCCTTTCTTTGTCCTCTATTTTTCATACATTCGTTTCTTAAGTCTCATTGTTTATATCTTTAGTGTTAATATTGTATTCGAAAATGTTCATTATATTGTCTCAATCCTACTTTATAAGCTACCTATGTAATGTAATGTTAGCATGCACAGCCATGCGTATGCTGCTAATATCCCATGTGGGGTTTTATAGCTTAATAAAAAAAAAAAAAAAATTATAAAACGTAAATCACAATTGCGGACCCAAAGAAGACAGCTAGCAATATTGCAGCAGAACTACAACAGGAAAACCTTGCTAATATTAGTCGATGTACGGTAACAAGAAGATTACATGATGTAGGACTGTTTGGCAGAGTTAGTGTTAAAAAATACCACTAATTAATAAGAAAAATAAAATAGCCCGATTAAGGTTTGCCAAAAAATATTGTGACTGGACTGTTGAAAATTGGAAAGCTGTTCTTTTTCGGATGAATCTAAATTTAATCTATTCGGCAGCGATGGAAGACAATATGTACGACGTTCAATTGGCACAAGAAATGATCCCAGGTACCAAACACCAACTGTTAAACATGGTGGAGGGAGCATTATGGTATGGGGAGCTTTCTCCGCTCAGGGAATTGGTACTCTTATAAAAATTGAGGGTATCATGACTGGTGTCACGTATAAAAAAATTTTAGAAATTCATATGCTACCATATGGTGAAAAAGAAATGCCAGAAAATTGGTTTTTCCAACATGACAACGACCCCAAATATGCATCGAAAATCGTAAAAGGGTGGTTGTCTACAAATACAGTACAGGTTTCAGACTGGCCTTCTCAATCTGCGGACTTAAATCCAATAGAGCATCTTTGGGGAGAGATGAAACGTCGAATGAAAAATCGTAGAAGTTCCAATAAAACGCAATTTTTTCAAAATTTAATAGAAGTATGGAATAAAATACCACACGACTACATTACTCAGTTAATTGAGTCCATGCCTCGTCGCTGTGCTGCTGTTATTGCTGCAAAAGGCATGGCTACGAAATATTAATTAGAACATGTTAAATAATGTACTGCAAAATTATTATACAATGAAAAACAAGCATAATTTTTTCGCTAAACATACTGGCCGGAAATTTTTGAACATGTTAATTTACTTATTCTGCAAATAAACAAGTAAGAAAAATAATTAGCGTTGATATTTTTTGTAATATCCTTTCATGTATTACGCCCTTATATATGATTCTAATAAAAATTTCTTAACGCTTTTTTTTTTGGAAGAAAAATAGCAAAATCCATCTGGCCGGGAACTTTTGCACGCCACTGTACATACATATATTCTATACGAGTGCAGAACGAGCATTTTGTGCAAACTATGGTGCTCCATCTTCCGATTCGTCTTCTGTTTTTCATGTTTATCGCTGGTTTATGCTTGCACTCGGAGCGAAAATGAAGACAAAGCAAATTCACGCGAACACGGGCACAGGTGGAGAATGGGGAGAGGTAAGAAGCCTCCGTGGAAAAAAAAAATGTTGCAGTCAACTTGGTAGCGAGTTGTTTGTAAATAATGTCAAACATATGTCTCACTCACTGAAGAAGTGGCGTTAGCTTACCGCGTGTAACCGAACTGATAATCAGTACGTCTGGATGCGATACTTTTTTCACCGGCGAGCCATCCTGAATGCCGACAACGGTTGCCTCGGAGATTTATGAATCATTTCTTTCCGCCACGTTCTGTTCTAGACCGCTAAGGGACGCGATAAATCCGTTCGCCCCTTTTCGAAAAGTTAACGCGGTGAGATCCATCATCTTTTTTGCAAGTATGCAGGCATTCGATTCTGGTTTTGAACTCTCAAACAGTTAATTTTATCGCATTTTCCGTAAACACAAGCGTGTGTTCCCAAATTTCTGCACAAAAGGACTCGGTTGAATTCGTAAAATTAATTTAGCGAACGCGTTTGAAGTACACAACTCGCAGTTGCAATTTCAGTGGCAAAATCACATTTTGTAATTTATGTTTACCATTGTGGTGATGGCAATTAATTAATGTATTGAAATTTTTGCTGTGTAAACATGTAACAGCGTAAAACAATTTTCACCGTTCAATGCTTCATCAATCCGTCAATATATAATAAGTGATCAATATATTAACACGTTGACTGCCGGACGGATTTTCCATGATTTGTCCCAGGCGCCAACATGAACTTTTCATTATGCGATGCATATTATGATGAAATATAGTTCCCAGCAAATAATATGAGTTATAAAATCATGTTTGAAGCATTTTTTTTGGTGGGGGTCACCGGTGCCCCCCACGGCGCTGTAGGCAAGTATTACTTTTTTTTTTTTTAACAATCGTGCTTCGGTTGCTAAGTGATTACTCTCAGTGTTTCGAAAAAAAAAAAAAAAAATTATTTTGTATGTTCTATATTGCATTAATTTCTTCAAACCATTATAGTAACAATGGTATTATTGAAAAATTAATCAGTATCCATATTTACTATAATTATGTACTTTTAGTATTGACTACGCCGCCGGTCACCGGTGGCCCCCACGGCGCTGTAGCAAAATCGAGTGCCGGTCACCGGTGACCCCCACGGCAGTTAACGTGTTAAAACAAACAATTTTCAAACGAAAGTATAGTGTTACACCGAATTCTTATTTCGATTTCATCTATAAACAAGGACATTACTCGTTGAACGGTTAAAAGAATGCGTTGTTTCATACCGAGGTTGTTAAAATTTTATCACTCTCTGTAGCCTATGCTACGCATAAAAACAACCGAACAAAAATTGTTTGCGCCAGGTGTGTTGATATAGACCTCAAAAGAGAATTTTATGGCTCGACTGGTCTGATATAGCAGGAGCAGGTTAATTAGTCCACGCGGGACTAATTTGGAACGCGAGACCGCCTGCGAAATAGGACATAAGCTCACGCCAAGGTCGCGTTTCGATCGCTCATAAATCTTTCACTTCCCGGGAATCTTATCGTGACAGAAGAGATCCTCGGTGGACAGAACCAATGCCGAAGGCCTCTCCGTTTTTACAGACACGAAGTTATTAATAAAAGTTCGTACGGCGACGATTTTCGACATGGCACCGATGAAATAATAAAGTGAATATTCTTCGTTCTCGACTGATCGTACAGAAGTAAGGTAAAAGCACAGAAGTAGTTGACCATGTACCAGTAGTTGACCATTTTATAGAAAAACATAAAAACTAAGGTTTTTATAAGCGCACTTTTGATGAAAGTGAACCTCGGATGCCATGCTGTCTGTTGTTTAAATTTCAAAGCAATAAGTGTTACGTCTTGAGTGGACTGAATTATAGTTTTGAGGGGATAGTACGCAGTTTTGAACCTACCTGTATTCACCGGCTATGGTTCGGGAAATTGAGGATCGTTTAAATAAAGGTTGTACCCTTTTATTGATAAAAATTGACTTATTTATTCAAAATAAGAAACTAAATCAGATATTATTTATAGAGCAGATATACGTGAGTGTATTTAGCGCGATTATAAAAATATAGAAAATATAATATAATATAATATTACCGAAATACAATCTTCTTTTAACGAAATAAACTCAACTCGACTCAACTCAACTTACTCAATTGACACCACTGTTGCAACTGCTCTCTTAAGGAGCTGATTCCTTTATTTATAGGGTAGCCAATTCTTTGTCTTTGAAGATGCTAGCTCAGGAGTAGGGGTCCTCATCATCCGATGTCATTCTTATTGATTCTCAGAATGTAAACCGAACTTTCATTGTGCAGTTTGAATTATCATAGTTTTTTCTCGTGGCAATATCTGATATCTCTTCTATTGAGTCTAAGGGTGCAAACCGATCTTTATTTGTGCGTTTCGCAGAAGGCTGAGTTGTTGATTTGGCATCCTGTTGATGCGTCACTTTCTCGTGACATTATCGGATTTTGCAATAATTCTTTATTAGATTGATTAATCATTGGCGGTCGAACCACCGGACGTGACATAAGAACATTTCAAACCTTATTTTTTGTTTTTCTATAAAATGGTCAACTACTGGTACATGGTGGTCAACTACTGGTACATGGTACCGGTACTGGTACTGGTACTGGTGGTACTGGTGCCTTTACCTTACTCCAAATTTTTTTTGCGAATCAAATTCGTCTCGGAGCTGACTCGAGAGTGAAACCGCAAGGCGCCATTTTGTTGTGATTCTAGTTATACAGGGTGTCCCACTCCAAATTTAAGGTAAAGGCACCAGTAGTTGACCATGTACCAGTAGTTAACCATTTTATAGAAAAACATAAAAAATAAGGTTTTTATAAGCGCACTTTTGATGAAAGTGAACCTCGGATGCCATGCCGTCTGTTGTTTAAATTTCAAAACAATAAGAACATTTCAAACCTTATTTATTGCTTTTCTATAAAATGATCAACTACTGGTACATGGTGGTCAACTACTGGTGCCTTTATCTTAACAGTTTCTTGCAAATATCTCGACAACGAAGGTCGTCGTTTCGATGAATCCTCTGATCAATCCTCGGAAGGAGTTTACCCCTAGTGATCCAGCTCAACGATTATTGAAACGACGAGTTGAAAGGTAGCCGAACGAGTCTGTTGAATTCGAGTTGTGCTGTTTCGTGCGTTTATTAGACAGAAACTCGGGTCTGCGTTACCTTCCGTTTCTGACGATCAGAGTTTCGGGTTAACCCTTATGTGGGCACAACCAAACTTTTCACGGTTGTTGGGTAACCGGGGTACCCGGGTACCCCGAGCGTTCGGTGCCGATATATAAAAAATAAAGTGACAATTTTACTTTCATGCTTTCCTATAACTTTTAGTTTTCTTTTCTATGGTATACTAAGTATTGTTTTAAATAGTTTAAGTGAAGCAACTGCTTCAAAAAATAGTATAACTCAATGCTAAGATCAAACTTTTATGCTATTCGTATGTGGACGTACGGTATTTGACTCTTCAACTTACACAACAGTACAACAGTATTCAACTTTATTTGGTCACAACCAAAATGTTACAATATATACGTATGTGCCAAAAAAAGAAAAGTTTGTTGTATTACTATCCACAATGCACAATGATAATGTTGTTTCTGGGCCAAAGAGGAAACCAGAAATAGTCCACTTCCATAATAAAACAAAATCTGGTGTCGACATGATGGATCAAATTTTGAGACGATACAGTATACAAAGACGTACTAACAGATGGCCATTAGCATTTTGTTTTTACATAATTGACATTGCTGCTCTTGCCTCATACATCATATATATTTCTAATAACGATATGTTGCCTAACAAATCCAATAATCGCCGAATATTTTTACGCCAAGTGGGAGAGGAACTTTGTCTTCCAATAATTAGAAGTCGATCAAGCCAAGTTCAAGTGATGAGACATTTCTCTTGTAAATTAGCAATAGAAAGCATGCTGCATAAGTCACCAACAATGACCGACGTTCCTTCAACTTCAGGCACTGTACAACAACGAGATAAAACTGGACGAAAAAGAGTTGTAGGCTCATGTTATATATACCAAGCTGACCCTGATAGAAAACGTAGAAAGACACGAAAATATTGTCAAAACTGTATAAAACCAGTTTTCCGACGAACACGCAAATACTCTGACAGTTTGTAAAAATTGTCCTATTATTGGTTAATAATAGTAACTATACTAATAAATAAATAATACCAATTGAACAAAATTTGTGTGTTGTATGATTGTGTTGTAAAACTTCCCTGCATAAGCATCCAACTACACTTTCTATGTATGGGTACCCGGGTACCCGGTTACTCAACAACCGTATAAATAAGATTGAAGCCTTATTATTTAATATGTTTTGCATCAATTTTAATTCCGTAACCATAAATCGACAGAGAACCTTCTAAATAATGGGGATCCAGGGCGGTTTTGCGATATCTTCATAAAAACATAACAAATTATTAGAGAAAACATAGAAATGGGTACCCGGTTGCCCACATAAGGGTTAAACGTTGTTGCCTGCCCTACGTCCTGACGAGGTAGTAACGGTTCCTGCTTTTATACGGTTTCTCGGACCAGGATATTTTGTAGGTAGCTAATCAGCCTGGAGGGTGTCCTGTTACGTTCGGATACGAGTTCCTGCCACCCTCCCCGCTAGCCCAGGGCGGGTCTCTGTGGAGAAGTTAGCGGGTATACCCCGGCTTCCCTGACCACCCCTTCGGGGCTAGAGCCACACATACCACTGCCTACTCTCCCCGGAGATGGCAGGAAGAAGAGTGTGCTTCGGGGACCTGACATCTAGCGTCTACATTTTTTGACTAAGGACTAAAAAAAAGAATTTCTCTCGAATATACAGGGTGGGGCACCACGTTTTGCCATCTAGATTTACGTCATTATTATTACGCATAGCAAACAATTTTTTAGGTGAAGTTGAATGGTTTTGAGAGGGGCACATTCTGATGGTACATTTTTTTTGTAGGTGGACGTGTAAAGGACATATGAAGGTCATTCATGTTTTTTTGAGCTGATGCTCCGTCATATTCTTTACAAAAAAGTATTAATCTATTTGTGTAAAAAAATCATTAGTTTAGGAGATATTTTAATTCTAATTTGTTAGGAAATCTCGACTTTCTAGTCAATTTTCACGAATTAAAGTAGAAGCCAAAAATCAGCTAATCCGCAATGTATTAAAGCAACAACGCTAACAAACACTTCCAAATTGTGGATCATTAATTGTAAATGGCAATGTTGTTTTAACACGTTGACTGCCATGTCACCCATATATGGGTGAGGGAATTATTTGTTCAGGCTTTAAAATGCATTTTTACGTTAATATATTCATTGTACAAAATTTGATTAGGATCTGTAAAGTGCAAGAAAGTTGGAGAACTACACAATATCATACATTTAATTTTTGTCAATTTCTATTTTATTAAATAACTTACTTTGATTTCATGGAATTTTTGAGCTTTCTTGTTTGGCGATCAAAGTGTTAAGCAGTAAGAGATTAAGCGATCAGAGATTCTGAAATATTGCAGATAAGAAATAACAAACAAAGTGGATTGTATTTCATAGGGAATCCGTATGAGAAAAAGTTCGGATAAAATGGAACGAAAAATTTCGTATCGAATGAATGCCGAAAACCGTCGGATACGAGGATAGTCATTGGATCTCATGCTCTGTGATTGTTTATTGTTTCCGTTTGCCATTGCGCGTCGAAATGTCGAGAATGATACAGTTTAAATAAAACAACGAATGTTTGCGGATTCCATGGAAATCGTTATAGTAATGAAAACGACACGCTTTTACCGGAATTCCAGGATGCGTGAGTCCGAATCAATTTTCCAAAATTGAAAAACGGAGTACAAAACGATATTATACCACGTCTTTTGTTTGTTTTCGCGCACGCAACAATTCCCACAAGTTTTATACCGAAAATTACGCTCACTAATACTAATATACTTCTGGAGCAATCAAAGGCGCAAAACAAATAGGGGAGAGTTGCCGAATGCGTACCACTTAATTTCGAAGGCAGTTTATATATTCTTTAGTAGGAATTTGAGCAAAAATTATGTTTTGTATCTATGTATTAACTATCGAAGTTGCAATTTAATATGATTTTTTAAATATTTATTGATAGATCATTGTAATATGAACACTTTTATAAGATCGTGCAAACAGTACGATTTAGGCAACCGATATCCTAAATGGTACCAGCCGGTTTCCCAAATCGTACCTCATGTGTTGGATTAAAAAGATACAAAAAAATCATAAGAGAAACTGTATTTTGCGTTTAATTTCAGTTTAATATACAATACAACATAAAAATAAAATGGAATATTACATTACTTAACTTAAATACAACTAGGACAATAATAAATATTGTCTTTTTTCAAAACTCCTCCACAAGCTTCATGTACCCACTTTTGGCACTTTAAGCATTAGATCATGTCTTCTAAATAAGAATTATTGCAAAGAAAACAGAACCAATCGTTTTCATTCTCCACTTCTACGAGAACTGGAGCAGCAGTGCTGGTTGAAGGCGTGAAATCAATTTTTCTTTGTTTCATTTGTTTTGTTTTCATTGCAACTAATTCCTTTTTATAGGGGCTACTGTAAGCTACTTTCCCATGCTAAAAATTTGAAATATTGTAAATCGTTTGTTTTCGCGGTAAAATTTGAATAACAGTATCTTAAATCGTACTGGTACGATTTAGGAAACCACAGTGTGGTACGATTTAGGAAAAAGACGTCCCGCTAAATAATTGAAGCTAACCTTTAAAACATTATCAGCATGTTTTATAAACTAAATAGAAATAAATAATATAACATAGCTAGTTTTCAAAAATATATAAGACTACCTCAGAAACTGTAGATTTATATTTAATTCAGCCGATTAAAATCGTTTAAAATTAACATCAGACTTGCCTGATTTCTTTGTGCCTCTGTCATTCACAAAACAACACTTCATGCGAATCACTTTTTGGTCCAACTTTATCGACATAAATAAATGTTCATATCTTTACCACCAGGAGGCATCAAAATGCATTAATTTTTAAAGAAAAGAGCTGGTACGATTTAGGTGACCAGTACGCATTTGGCAACTCTCCCCTACTACTATTCCGTGTTTCTGTGCGATGCGACGTACTCGTCGGAAATGAGATTTTTAATGTTAAGGAAGGAATGATAATTGCCAATCGTTTCGTTTCCGTAACCATCGCACGGGCTGCGCAACATGTGCAAGTATTCAGATTGTTATGGAAAATTGGATTGGGAAAACTCAGTTACCTGCTCGACGTCTGTCACGTCGATAAATCGACGTATGCAATACGGCAGTATCGATCGTCGTGGAAATCGAGTTTCACCGGCTCGTCTTATCTGACCTTAGAGGAATTCGTTGTATCTCCAAAATGGAGGATGTTAACCCCTTGCACTACTATTTATTTTGTGATTATAGTCATAAGAAATTCGTCATCGTTCAGAATTTCATAGATAAAAAAGATAGTTTATATTTGTTGTATGCCTATGTTTTCTCCAAACGATACATATCAACTACAACAAAATAGAATTTTATTTCAGTTTAAAGGAAATTAACCCCTTGCACTACTATTTATTTTGTGATTATAATGATTAGAAATTCTTCATCGTTCAGAATTTCATAGAAAAGAAAGATAGTCTATATGTATTGTATGCCTATGTTTTCTCCAAACGATACATATCAACTACAACAAAATAGAATTTTATTTCAGTATAAAGGAAATTAACCCCTTGCACTACTATTTATTTTGTGATTATAATGATTAGAAATTCTTCATCGTTCAGAATTTCATAGAAAAGAAAGATAGTCTATATGTATTGTATGCCTATGTTTTCTCCAAAGGATATATATCATCATACAATAAAATGGAATTTTATTTCTGTTTAAAGGAAATTAATAACGTTCACATTTATTAGACTCTATTCAGAATTTTCATCACGAGTCTGGCTCGTTATTGTAGGGCAAGGGGTTAAGCAGTGGCGAAATTTTACATTCAAATTTAACACTTCGAATATCCATAAAGCGTTGTTCTGCTACACTTTTTGGGAAAGTGAAAGTGTCGAATTGTGCCACTGCTCTAAATTGGCCACTTTTTAACATCCTCCTTTGTCGTATCCTTCGTATGTAGTGACGCGCATTACGTTATTAGTGAAAATAAAACAGAAATCGTTTTCAACTGTTTCAAGATGTTTACAATACAACTTTAAATCTTTTCCTTCTCTGTGTGCGTGTGCGTGTGTCGAGTGGATTCGGTGTCAAGCAAGTAGGATGTATATACTACTGCTCTATGAACAAGTGAAACAGGTCAATGCTTTCCGATCCAAGCAAGACAGAGCAGTGCATTCTAAACAAGTGAAAAGAGTTAATGCTATCAGACGTGGGTAAAATGGAAGAAAGTATTTACAGTATACGATGTTTGACGTGAGACACAATTACCGTAGGTAATTAATAATGTGAATAGTGACTATACTCAAGGTCATCGAGGAAAGTGGATCAAATTTTTGCACAAAACAATTTTTTAAAATGTTTAATATCTAGGTGCACTAGGGTTGGAAAATGCAACGAAACGAAGTACATAATGCTGTAACTAGACTAATGTGTATGGCTACAGTGATGTGTTGGGACCGATACGGGGTGAACCAATACAGCCCACACCTTGAATATTTCCCTTATTTGTAATAATATGAAAACATGTACAAAACTTGAATGCATAGAGGAGGCATATTACGATGCAAACAATTTTTATGTGGGTGAAAAAATTTCGGAGCTTTCAAGGTCAGCCTGATTTCTCGAACTAAAACGACCTTTGTGTCGTGAATCGACAGAATATCAAATTCTAAGTATAGATAGTTAACGAAATATTATCGAAAGAATTTTGCATGTGTTAATATCGATTCGCGATACGAAAGGTAGGTTATTTCATTTAAAGAAATCAAGATGACCTCAAAATCTCCGAAACGACTTCATCCTTATAAAAAATATTTACATCACAATAATTTCTTCTCTTTACCATGGAAAGTGTGTATACGTAATTTTTTTTTATATATTATTGCAAATAACGGAAATATTCAAGATGGTCAGGGATGGTTTTGGTTCACCCTGTATATCATGGAAGTCACCACTACGTCATAACAGCTAGAAAGTGGAAGGAATTTAGGGTCAATACTGGCTACGCAGTGTGCAAACTTTATACTATGATAAGCTAATGAAATCACTGTAATTAATTTATAGTTTAATTAAAGCTACTAATGTTCTATTTAGATCTAGACAACATTCTTAAGAAGACACAGTGGGCATGTCGTTTGATATGGTCGTGATTCATACCTTCAGTAATGTAGTTTGGGACATTTCAGAATGTGAGTCTCCGTTAGTGACGTTCATTTCATGCTGCAAGAAACATTATTAATTTTTAGTCACTAATAGTCTACTACTACTGTATCTACTTTCTGTATATGTGTGTCACTTTATTCGGACAAAATCGCCACAGTCCGATATTCCAAAATTAATATCCTTCATTTTTCATGAGACAGCTAATAATTAAGGCAACATGAAAATTTCGAATGGTATTTTATTTGAGCTGAAAATTTAATCCCCACGATTGTTGAAAAAATTTGTCGACAAGAAATTAATTAGTTCTCAATGTTCTACAGATTGTCTGAACAGACATTTCAAAAAACATTTTATTTTAACGAGAAGTCAAGGACACTTGCACTTTTTTAAGTGACACTATTTTGACTGCATAGCATTTTAAATAACTTTAAAACGAATTCAATGACCTAACACATTTTATGACCTCGAGATAACCTTGAACAGAGAAGTAATCACAAAAATAATTTTCTCACGGTCATGTTTTTCCAGACATCGAGGTGATTTATTTATTTTTTTTTTTGTATACATGAGTGCCTATTTTTATATGATAGTCGAGAGAAAAACCAAACCTATAGCTTATAATACCATAACCTTCATATAATGTTGGGAACCATTGAAAAACATCGAAGACCTTAAAATTTCAGAAAGTATAATGTTGAGAACACTTTTTTAATTACAGTAACATTAGTCTTTTATAAAAAAACAAGTGAAATATTTAAAATGTTCAAGTTACGTTGTCCTCCTTCTGCATACAGAAAGAACGTATGACTTTTGTTTTTAAAAACAAAAAATTCTTTTACGGTAGTGTCGTATAGTTTTGTCTTAGAGTACTAACTCTTGAGCATTACTGTATTTACATGTTTGCTGGAAAAAGTCAATCAAACCAATTTGATTTGCATTTTCATGTTCGTGCAATATTTATACACCGTTTATAACCTACAGAATGTTAGTAACATAAAAAATTAAAGTGTTATTATAAAAATATAATAAAATATTATAAAAATAAAAATAAGAATGTTGATTTTTTTGTATATATAGAGGACAAAATAAAATAAAAAGAAAATTGTTTATTATATTTGATATTTGATATTTCTGATAAATGAATTGAAGAAACTTTGTTACCGAATGGTGATCGTTACGTATGGATTGTAAAAAATTGGAAAAATTGGAGAACTGTGGAAACTCTTTCTCTTTCTATTGTTCGATGAACTATCGGCACCGATTACGAAGTAAATGACAACTCGGTATTCTACCGTTTGTTGCTAAATTTATACAGGTTGACGAGACGCTTTGCAGTTGCTTAAATTCCTACAATGTCGCGATAAGATTGATACTACTATAAAAACGATGAAGATGGGAAATATGTTTGACTGTGTGCTTGAACGTACTGTACAGGGTGTAAAAAAAGGTTTGGTAATAATAATAATAATAATAGTAACTGCTTACTTTATTAGTAATAACTGTAATATAATTTTTTATGAGAACGGTCAAGTTTTGACCCGTGGTTCCTTTGACACTTTTTATCCTCATGATGAGTAGAATACAATGCAATAAAAAAAAAAATTTGACCTTGAAATTCAAGGTCAAGGACAATTTTGCGGCAACTTTTTTTTACAGATCTTCATCGATCCGAAGATGTAGAATACGCCTACGCTTGCCAAAACCAAACCTTTTTTTACACCCTGTACAGATCAAATGGGTATAAAGTTATGTACAGAAAGTTATGTATGCTGAGATATGTGGTCCACGTAATGCAAATCATTCATTAAGAATGCTTGATGTAGAAGGGTAAGAATACAGATGGAGATACCTTGACTGAATTTTACATAAGGTCTGCGCCTGGTTGCTTTATGGGGCATGCAAATATACAATGCAGGAACGTTGTATCTCCCTTACATTGGGCAACTGTTCTATAGCATAGGGTGAGCCACGTAAAAGGAAACACCTGTACATTTCGACGTTTCGGCACTGCATACCAGGTCTGCGCAAATTTTATTTGAAATGAAAATAAGAAATAATGCCGTGATTTGAAAATATCTTTATTCTCTTGTTGTTAAATATTGTTATTTGAAGATAAAAAGGTAATTATTTACTTTAGGGGCTTCCTCACCGATTTTGATGACCTTGAAATATGTTGTCAAGGACATGATTCTGAACAACTTTTTCCTATACATGTTAGCGCCGCTCGCCTTTAGTTTACGAGATATTTGCAAAAATGTTTCAACATTTCAAAAAGTGATCGGAGTAGGTGTGGGTTAGATCGATTGTGATGACCTTGAAATATGTTGTTAAGACCATCATTCTGAACAACTTTTTCCTATACATGTTACCGCCGCTCGCCTTTAGTTTACGAGATATTTGCAAAAATGTTTCAACATTTCAAAAAGTGATCGGAGTAGGTGTGGGTTAGATCGATTGTGATGACCTTGAAATATGTTGTTAAGACCATCATTCTGAACAACTTTTTCCTATACATGTTACCGCCGCTCGCCTTTAGTTTACGAGATATTTGCAAAAATGTTTCAACATTTCAAAAAGTGATCGGAGTAGGTGTGGGTTAGATCGATTGTGATGACCTTGAAATATGTTGTTAAGACCATCATTCTGAACAACTTTTTCCTATAGATGTTACCGCCGCTCGCCTTTAGTTTACGAGATATTTGCAAAAATGTTTCAACATCTCGAAAAGTGATCGGAGTAGGTGCGGGTTAGGGTTAGGGTTAGAATTAACAGATTTCTTAGCAGATTTCTATTTGAAGTGGTGTATATTTTATAAGACCATTTTTTTTTTCACTAATTTTGAAATTACATTGTATTTTTATACAGTCGAGTCGGAAAGTAAGTTAACATTTGGTGATATGTAGGCAATGAATATGATGAATAAAATCATGTTATTGTATTGTTTTTATTTAGGAGGTGTAAGGAAATAAACAAATATGTTAGTAAAACATATATTATCATTATTAAAGATTAAAGACATGTCATATTCATTTGCCTGCATACACCAGTCGTTAACTTACTTTCCGACTCGACTGTACGCCTTTTGTTTCGATTTCTAATGTAACTAGTATTATGCCATCGAAAAATTAAGTTTTCGCGATCAAGTAGTATATTTTCGGTGCACTTGATACAATTCATCGTGCCATGGATCACTTTACTGTTAACTAAATATCTATCAACTTTTCTTAATTGTTGCAGATATCCAAGAATTCGTATAGTTTCATGCTTAATACTCAGAACAAACAAGACAGTGGGTCTCAACTAATTAAAGTCGTTTTAAGTTGTGGCCATAATTTAAAATCTAACCCCCACCTACTCCGATCACTTTTCGAGATGTTGACACTTTTCTGCGATTATCTCGGAAACTAAAGCTGAGCGGAGTTAACACGTATAGAAAAAAGTTGTTCAAAATGATGGCCTTGACAACATATTTCAAGGTCATCACAATCGATCTAACCCACACCTACTCCGATCACTTTTTGAAATGTTGAAACATTTTTGCAAATATCTCGTAAACTAAAGGCGAGCGGCGGTAACATGTATAGGAAAAAGTTGTTCAGAATCATGACTTTGACAACATATTTCAAGGTCATCAAAATCGGTGGGAAAGCCCCTAAAGTAAATAATTACCGATAAAAATAATATTTATTCATTTCGAATGCCAGCCATTTCCAATTATATCATATTGTAACGGTATTGTTGTTTTGTTGTTATTAACACGTTGACTGCCATGTCACCCATATGTGGGTGACGGATTTATTTATTTCATTGTAGCAAGTTTGATTGGGATCTGTAAAATTCGAGAAAATTGGGCGACTACTCGATATCATACATTTAATTTTTTCCAATTTTTATTTCATTATTTTTGAGGTTTCCAGTTTGGCAGTCAAAGTGTTAAATATTGTTATTCAAAGGTAAAAATAATAGCAATGCTCGGTTATTTAAAATTTCATGAAAGAAATAATCCTAATAATATGCCAGACTTGGGCATTGTTCAAATGAATTATTATTTGAAAAGTAATAGCCCCGATGCACATACGGCCGAATGACCAAATTACGACTACAAAAGTAGATTTAAAAATTTTCTCTAAACTAATGACAAATACCATCATAACGTACTCTAAGAAACGGCCCACAATGTAGTGTGAGAATTTTTGTTGTTAACGCAACACAGTAGTTGGTGCGCATGACGACGTAATTGCGTTCATCCTATTTTCTCCAATTTAAATTCGCCAAGTTTTCTACATGGATATTCGGGTACGTACTTTCATCTGCAATTATTGCTAACACAAAGATATGTTGTACATACTGTTAATATGGTATGTTCAATCATATACTATTTTTGGTTAAAAAATATTGATATGCTTACTTTAGCTAGAGTTATAAAAAAAGTTCCAAATAGTACACCGATTTTTCTTCACTAGTTCGAAAAAATGGCTTATAACTAATATAAAAAATTAAAAAATGAGCCCATCTTTGCCCTCACGATGGAAATACAGCGCGGAAATTTTTTAAGAATCTAAAATTAAGAATTTAAAAATATACTTTCTATTATATCTTGCGGACACTATATTAAAGAAGATTTATTTAAAAAATATTGTTTTGAAACAGCACAGATGGCTATATCACTTTACGGTTGGTACAAAATGAGCGCCACAGTGTTCATAAACTGTTAATACATGGAGCTGATATTATGAAATCTTTACCTCTACCAGTTGGCCAACTGTCAGAAGATGTAATTGAAACGAGCCATAAAGAGTATACAAAATTAAGACAATATCACTCCAGAAGAACTTCTAGAATCAACACCATTAGTGACATATTTAACTGGATGCTGGTATCCTCGCACCATCTTGTGACGAGTACGCAAAAAAAAAAAAACGGAAAAAAGAAGCAAAGTTTAATCAGGTTGTATTAAGTATGCTAAGAATGCCTACTTTCTATAGTAATGGTAATGAAAGCAACGACGATGAGCTTGATGACGATGCTACTGATGATGCTTACGATAATGATGAAAATAACAATGAGGGTGTAAAATAATATTCTTATTGCATATTATATCTCACTAAAAACTACAGAAATAATTTAGTGTTTTAATTTATTTAATTTTTTTTTAATTAAAATACTACGGACCCTTGACCCGTTTTTATCACCCCAATTAACCCTAAGTAGCTACTTTTCCGAAGATAATTATTATGCAGTCTTGTTATAAGCATTTCTAACCATAATTTCAAATAAAATCTCATTTTATATTTTTGTCGTCGTAATTTGGTCATTCGGCCGTATGTGCGATGGTTCGTTTAAGCGTTTGAAAAAGTATCAGTATAAAATATAAAAAAGTACGATGGAACTCGGTCGGAACTGTTCCCGCGTTTTAAATCATTTCAGCGGCACGCAAATGTGTGAATCGTTTAAAATGGTAGATTTCGCGCGGAAGTAATATCCTTCAAGGCTGACAGACTAATCAGGAAGTTTCAGCTGCGAAATCCCTGTTGAACAAATAAAAGAGAGGAGGGCACACCTATCCGCAACCCGTCTCGGAACTCCGGAGCAACGGAAGAAATTGGAACGGATGTCGAGCGTAAATATTTAACGGCAGCCCAGGAAGGAAGCAACCCCCTAGTTGGTAGAAAACAGGGTCTCCTAGGGACATTGTTTATGTCGACGGGATGAAGAATAGATGGCCGAGGAACGGGTTATATCTCGAATGATACTGCGGCACCGGAAGAATCAACGGAGACCTACATTCTTGCTCGAAAACTATCGATTTCATGCATAATCCCCGTCGTTTTAAACGCAATTTTATATCACGGGAAAAACTCGAATATTTTCGACGTGCCGCGAAATTCCATTTACTCGCGCGACACGCAAAAATGTGACGTGATATAAATCATACACTCTGGCAAATGCAATATAGGAATTCTGCTCCAATTTACCTCGATTAACAGGATTAGTTAAATCACAAATTCAGAAACCCGTATGGAAATGACCAAATTTCGTTTCGGTAATAATTTCCAATTTCTGTGTTACGCAATACTATCGTTAAAAAGAATATTTCTATTCCATTAACTATCAGCGTTACATTTCATTATTTGTTATTGGAGACGGTTTTCGAATTTATCTACGTTTCATTTTTCTCAACGTTTCAGAATTTGTGACATGGTTTCTCTGAAACAACTGAATTTTCGCATGATACAGAATGGAAAATATTCTTTCCCTTGAAATACTTTTCTGACTGTATTTTCTATTCTGCTTGGAAAAACACTAGCCGTTTCCCTTCTGCATTTTCCAGGGCACCCGTTAAGTTATAAACGGAAAAAATTTTTCACGTTTCCAGTAGTAAAGGATGACGAGTACCACTTCGGAAGTTTTTGAAAAATGTACGAACATATACGCTTGTACGTTGAAATTGTAAAGAGTATGTGGAATTTAAAAAAATGCTTTACCGTTGTGATACATAATTGTTCTTTTAAAAGATCCCATGAACAAAGAATAAATAAAATACTAAATTTATCAGAAAAGGATTAATCCCCTATAGTTTATTATTTACAATGTGGTAAACAATACGTTGATAGCGTTTATCGCCGTAGACGGTAATTCGAGATTATATTTCATGAAATTGGGTACCTAACAAACTTGAAAATGCAACACCGATTAAATATCTACAACTTTTTATTAAATCGCGTCGCAATGTTTATACAGGCACCCCTAAGTGTATGTACAAAGAAGGAAGACGAGCAGTGCCAGCAGTGACACTGAACGATAAACAATGTTTGCGAGGCGTGCCGTTTCGCGGGACGTGCTGCCGCATAATTTTTATTTAAATCCTATTAAGCCTTTTACACATTTACAGATTCTTTGTTTTACGACGCGCCATAGTTTTACCATTAACCCCAGGGCCGAACCGTAAGAAGAAGAACCCCAGACCTAACCGCCATTTTTTTACGGTCCATTATTGCTATTTTCCAACCCTAACCGGAGGTTTTTGAATTATTCGCGTTGCGGTGAGCCCGATTCATTGCAGAAGACGTTCGACCGAAGAACAACAGAAAGTTTATGTAATTGCTACGTTTATACATTGCTCACAAGATTTCCACAAAGGGTCTAGGTGGATAAGAATTTTTATTGGTATTGTGTGGAAAACCATCGTTTTAGGTTGAAAGACAATCCCCTAAAATTTTAAGTCGCTAACCCTTCGTTTAAGGATAATATGAGGGTAAACACCCTAAACTGTATCATTTTTTTTCTCGGTTGTTAATTAAGATATTGGGATGGAATAAAAACGAAAATATTCGATCTTACCTCCTTCATATCATATATTTTTTTCACAATTGTGATCAAATTATTAAGGGTAGAAAAAAATTATTTAATTTTTTAGGGGTGGGGGTTGCAAGCAACCCTTCGAGTGACCACTTCCAAAAAATTCAAGAATGATGTTCTGTTACCTATCTAATATGTGCAAAAGTTCGGATCGAAATTTCGATCGTCGGATTGGTGGAACATAGTTAAATATTGAAAAACAAATGAAATTACGCCATTATAATATACTAGTATAATGTGTAGTGCAGTGTTTCTTACGACTCTAATTAATAATTCTTATCAGGAGATTATGTCGTATCGTAAAGATTATATCGTATTATATTCTATTCCTGTCTTCCCGAATTTACATTATAAATAGACATTATGTAGGTGTAAAAGAAATGTTTAGGAATCATAATATAGATTTATTCAATCTTCTTCACTATTTTCCTCAATTACTGGTACAGTATGTATCACATCAAATATCTTGGTTAAATAGTAAATATAGTTAAATAGTAAACAATGGTAGCGACATGGTAGCTGCAACCACTGTTCTGTTGCCATTAGCACAGTCGCATGTACATATATCGTGTAATTGCGGTATAATCAATCGCATGTGGTACACATTCAATGTATCTTTGATAACGTTTGCGATTAATATGCCTCGAATGAACTTTCACCCTTATAATATTGTTAGTTTCCTTTAAATATTCAATATTTAAAATATTATCATTCCTCTAGGTTACCCTGCCTGGGTTAATTGTTAGTTACCTGTACATAATACTGTATAAGTAGTATATAGTATATTTAGTAGTATATTTTACATATGGGAATATTATACATATACAAGATGGATAAAGAATATTGTTACAGCACGTGCTTACATGTAAATAAGATTTTCAAATATTTCTCAGTTATTTCCGGGAAATCCATTGTCAGTCATTGGTGTAAATGGTTTCCTACGGCGACTTAATTTTTTTGCCTCTACTCACTCCTGAAGCGTGTTTGTTTTTATCCGTTGTTTCTTCATATAATCAATAATTAGATCTACAGTAAGGAGCAAAACTGAACACACATACGACATTTTAACAAAAATAATTTTTTATTCAATATTTGCATGTAGAATACAAAAGAAACAAAATTCCTAGTATTATCTACAATCTTCTGGCTTTTCAAAATTAATTTAACATTTGTGATATCATTATTATTTCGCTTCATACAATTTTTTTTCGTGTAGTCGGTTTTGCACCGCACCAAGATTCTCGGGATTAGGAACTGTAAACACAGATTTTGTAAACAACTTGGTAGTCCATCACGGTCAATGCCACGACCAGGAGTGCAGTAGTTATTAGTTTATCGTTGTTCATGCGTTAACACGCATCAATGTAACATCATGAAGCCATTATCTAAAGATATGAAGAATAATATCATTTCCCAATTAAAGTCGGGTTTATCAACGCGAGTAATTGCTAGAAATTTTGTCGTCAGTCAGGGAGTTGTACATAAGATACGGAAAAAATACTGTAGTAAAGACCCTGCATCTTTTGGAGGCCGTCGAAAATCTTTTGTCAGAAGAGAAGATTGACGAAATACATTACTTCAGAAATTGCAACGACGACATCAATGGTTGCAAAGTTATTAGAAAGCGATGTTGGAAAGAAAATTAGTAAGTGGACGGCTCGAAGGGCATTAGAAGAAGCCAATTTTGCAGCAATTGAGAAGAAAAAAAAACTTGCTCTATCAAAAAAGAATGTCAGGGCCCGTCTGAGTTTTGCAAGAAAATATTTAAGCTGGAATATAGAGCAATGGAAAAAAGTAATTTTTTCCGACGAATCTAAAATCAATCGAATTTCATCGGATGGACGTTCTTGGTGTTGGAAGAAGCAAGGCGAACCTCTTTTACCGCGTCATGTGAAGCAAACAATAAAATTTGGTGGTGGTTCACTTATGGTGTGGGGGTGCATTACGGCGTACGGTGTAGGTTCACTACATCGAATAGAAGGTATGGTGAGCCAGTATACGTATAAGGATATTTTAGAAAAAAATTTACTGGAAACAATTGAAAATATGCCGGTACCAGAGTGTGACGTCGTATTCCAACATGACAACGCTCCTGGGCATTGTGCGAAGAGCGTAAAGAATTGGCTGCAAACTCAACCATTTCAAACCATGGAATGGCCTGCTCAAAGTCAGACATAAACCCGATTGAAAATGTCTGGGCATACTTAAAAATGAAGTTACAGAATAACTATAGTGCTCCCCCAACAACGATAACTGATTTGTGGCAAAGAGTGCAGGAACAGTGGTATTCCATTACACCAGAATATTGCGAAAATGTAGTATTAAGTATGCCTAAACGTATTCAAGCAATTATCAAGGTTAAAGGTTCATGGACAAAATATTAAGCGTACGAAAATCTGAAATGTTTACACAAAATTAGTTGCGGTGCAAAACCGACTACACGAAAAAAAATTGTATGAAGCGAAATAACAATAATATCACAAATATTTCGTTTGTTTTGAAAAGCCAGAAGATTGCAGATAATACTGAGTATTTTGTTTCTTTTTTATTCTACATGCAAATATTGAATAAAAAATTATTTTTGTTAAAATGTCGGATCCGTATCTGGCGAATTCTGGATCAGTATCTAATCTTTTACCAAATTCATTTCGATCCGTTTCACGGTAAGTCTGTCAAAGAAAGCTGTTTCGTGCGCACGAGAATGTCTTGAAGCAAGAACGAGAGGATTTAGCGTAAACTGTGTCATGAGCACCAATATCGGAACAAACTCCAAGCCCGTTCGCTTCGATAACAGGGCACTGTGTTCACGATATCAACGGAGGAAACAGTTCGGCCGAAGTTTTCCGTCAAACTTTATGTAAATTGATTCTCGATTTCCTGGGAGCGGCGCCACGACGCGCGACGTTCCTTCAGCAAAAACGAATGGCAGCGAGAAACTTTTTGAAAGTCGCTTACTTCATAATTGGCGGCGACAATCACGTCGATATCGAACGTATTGTACCGCCACACCGCACCGGCGCAAACTATCCTCGCGAAACTTTCGTAAAAGCGTACTCCGAGTGGCTATCAATATATCATTGATCCGGGGCTGCTGTCTAATAGATGTTCACATCGACGCGACCCGACGGATGCGCGGAATATTAAAACGTATGCAAAATCAGCGAAACCGGTTTTCCAACCGTTACAGCGTGCGACACATTGTCTTTAATAATTTTTAATTTTTTTTAATAGATATTTTAATATAAATATTTTTTTTTTAATAAATATAAATAAATACACACACACATATATATATATATATATATATATATATATATATATATATAAATGCGTATTCATTATTATGTATCATTTGACCCGTTGCCTTTTTTCCCCAGCTTCCTGCACTTTCCTAAATTCAATTTTCATACTAAGTCACATACTTTGATTATAATAAAAAATCATGAACACTAAAGTTCTATAAGATTCTGTTCACCTTCTTCCAAACTTTTGAAGTGTAGTACATCTATTTTGCGCCACTTTTATTATTAGACAAAATTGAAATGGTGGTGGCACAACCATTTCATTTAATGTTCGGAAGGAATTGAAACACCGTTAAATTCAGATTATTACCGATGTTCAACGTCGTAGACGGGCGCACGCAATATACTATGCTATATTATTTTATTGTTTTTACTATTTATTATTTTATGCTATATTATTTTTATACTATATTACAACAATATATTTTTTCACAATAAAAATATAATATCATGTTATTGTTTGTAATGTTTTTGTTATTTAGCAAATATATTGTATGTGTTTCCATGCTTACGTACGATTCAAATACTTAAGAAAATATATATATATATATCTCTTTTTCGTTAATATACTAATAATCATTAAAAAAAAGTAGTTTTATTGTTACCTAAATATTTTTTTAACAAGAGTCTATCTCTTCGAATAATTACATGATTTGATATGATTTGAGACTTTATAAGAATAAAAAGTAATGAATGAAACAATGTAGGTTAATTCACATGGCTCAGCGAGGAAGCACATCATCAAGTATAAACGTAAGTCCCGAGTTCGAATCCCGTTAACTGCATAAAAATTTCTGAATTGTAATAAGGTCCTTTCGAAGATAAAACGGAATATTCCCTCAAGCAGTGCATAGAAAGATATATATGGATAGTATTTAATTTTTGTTATAACTTTTTCTTCAATTTGAAGATTTTATTAAATGTTATTTGAATGATGAATTTATATTTTTCAAATGTTATATTCACATTTTTTTAATATTTACTTCATATTTTTTAAATATCTAGTTTATATTCTCTGAATATTTAGCTAATATTTTTTAAATATCTATTTTATATTCTCTGAATATTTAGCTAATATTTTTTAAATATCTATTTTATATTCTCTGAATATTTAGCTAATATTTTTTAAATATCTATTGTATATTCTCCGAATATTTAGCTTATATGTTCTAAACATTCAATTTATATTTCTTGAACATGTATACAATATTAGATCTAATATTTATCTAATATGAAAAAGTGTGGCTCAAAAAATATTTTTCCAATATTCTAAAAAAATATCTATCTAATATTTTTGTGCTACTAGGGTACGTTCACAATTCGAATGTCGACAATTTTTTCAAAAGACTCCTGAATCCTCTGTTAGCATTCGAAACTCTTGAAGGTGAAACTTTACCTGAGGAAACCAGAAATTTTTCACTTTTCTTCATGCAATTCTGTAGATTTTTACGAGAAAATACCGAAAATCCGAGTTTCAATCCTAGGAGATCACTAGCTCGAAAGTTAGGCGTGCGTAAGGTTGTGCGATTTTCAGCGTTTTCGAAAGGCGAGGGCGCCGCCATATTCGTATGTAGCGACCGTCGCGCGTCGCTTAAATTTTAGTGGTGTAATAGCGATGTTCTACGGTGTAGTAAAATTGTTCGTTGGAACAGGTAGCCGAACGAAACGTCGACACAATGGCTGATTAAAAGCAATAAGCAGGGATTGCCCGCTAATCCATCATTATTAAACTGAAATTCCCGGGAGAAATCGGAGGCTCGTTGCACCGTGATTTTTCTTTACGATCGGCCGACCGACTTATTACGGGAATAGAAAGAAACTGCTCGTCGCCTTCTACGCCCCTAACGACTGCTGACGATAGTAGCTATCCAGCTTGCTGATAAGAGATAAGCAACGACAGGAAAACGGTGCTGCTTCTGCGGCACAAGCTCCCGCGAGGAGCTTATTCTTAGCTCGAAACAGAATCGATTTATCCCTTCGGCTTGTATGCTGGTTGATACTGGTGCTATTGCGGCCCCTGAAGTCATCGTTGCTCGGACAGAGAGCAACCGGAGAGAGAAACGGGAAAAAGAAAATAGAGGAGTAGAGTCTGCCGGCAACCGAGAAAAACTAGCGAATTGGACACGAAACGAGGATACGCCAACGGTAAATCGAGGAATAATGAGAAGAGAGACAGAGAGAGAGAGAGAGTGAGAGAGAGAGAGAGAAATGAAACAGCTAGAGACACGCCGGAATAATTATCACGGGGTAAAATGTGTGCGATTCGCTTTGATCGTACAACTTTCCTTCGCACGGAGAAAATAAACGAATGATTGAATCGTTTCCTATCTAAAGGCGGATTTTCTCGGTTCATTCTTAAGTGCTAAGACTTCGTAGTTTCGCGATAAGGTAGAGCGACCAGGTTACCGACACAAAATAGGCGAAAAATGGTTTTACGTGTCTCAACTTTTCCTGTCCTTATACAGGGTGGGGCACCACATTTTGCCATCTAGATTTACGTCATTATTATTACGCATAGCAAACAATTTTTTAGGTGAAGTTGAATGGTTTTTTTTTCTTTTTTTTTAATTTATTTATTTATACAGGTCGCATCAACAACTAGGTCATTAGCGACCACAGATATTATATCATAATATTACATTAATATGTCTTTGTACTTAACATATAAGTCACTTATAAGTACACTGAGGAGAACAAATCTTGTAATTGTTATATGTACGCAATATTACAAAGTGTGGAAAATTTTTGTAGATTTTAGGAATTTTAAAACTTGGACTGTATTCGACTTAACATTGAAACAATCACTTAAATTGTTGGGGATAGCCAAGCGTCTTCTTTGGAAGGATTGAATGGTTTTGAGAGGGGCACATTCTGATGGTACATTTTTTTTTGTAGGTGGACGTGTAAAGGACATATGAAGGTCATTCATGTTTTTTTAAATGGAATCATATATTTTTTATTGCATCAGCTGATGCTCCTTCATATTCTTTACAAAGAAGTATTAATCTATTTGTGTAAAAAAATCATGGGAAAATAATCCCACGAACATTAACCGAAGATAAAATTAGTCTAATTTACTAATCTACTAGAAAATACAGGGTGTTTGGTAACTGGTGGTACAAGCGAAAAGGGGGTGATTCTGCATGAAAGAATAAGTCGAAAATATAGAATAAACATTTTGTCATCCGAAGTTTCGTTATCGAGAAAATCGAGTTTGAAATGCAGTATGCTATTCGATAGGATTTGTCTGACGTGTCTGATCATGATCAACCAAATCTACTTGCTGCATATACTAAAGCACACAAACCTGACAGATCTTCAAAGTCGATTTTCTCGAAAACAAAGTCTCAAACGAAAAATGTTTATTCTATATTTTCGACTTATTCTTTCATGTAGAATCACCCCCTTTTCGCTTGTACCACCAGTTACCAAACACCCTGTATAATGAAGGTCAGAATTTCTAATTTACTAGAAAATATAAAGAAGAACCAAAAGACGAAGAGGGAAGAAATAATGGTCAGGTATGTCTTTGTTACCAACGCGACGATAAATAATTAATTTAAAAAAAACACACACAGTTTCCTTAAATCATTTAAAATTTTAACTGCTTCAGATTTTGCAATGAAATCCGCAGTTTAATAAATACTTGAGCACACATATAGATAGATACTCTTTTTGCGGGCAGTGAGATCAGCTAATATTTCTTTTCGTGTGAATAAATAATTGAACAAAAAGAATCAGGTTGGTGGGAAGGCGGCTACTCGCAATTAAAACAGCAAGCATTTGTTCTCTTCCATAAAGGCCGATTCGGAAAATTCGACGAACCGAATGGCGCACTTATGAGACCAGACAATCAACCGGTGTGTGCCGGCAGTTTTGAGAGAAAGTTAAACAGACAGGGAGGAAGAGCTCAGGGAGAGAGTTTCTTCACAAAATACTGAACATTTTCAGCAGGCAAAAACTGTAAATGCTACTACACGAAAAAAGTATCGTTAACTAAGTATGTAGTTTTTTATCATTTTAGAGGGCTTTCTGCTTCAGTGTTGGCTTATAACGAGATAAAACCCTATGTCGCAGACTTTTATGCTACTAATAGATAAATTTATTATTTATTTAAATTTCTAGACCTTTTGTTTCAAGTATTAGTTCTTTTGTCAAATTAATGCCAGACGAACCCGCCGTTTGCAATGGAGAATTTGTTGACGTTTCGCTTAATTACTTTTCTTGTTCCGCGTCGGAACAGAATCCACCAGTTAGAATAGGGTATCTGATTATTATTAAAAATCTTTAAAATCAAGTAGAACGATATATCGTTGTTCAGCACTAAAGTGGTGAAATATACGTCTCATTCGTTAGAGTCAAATTCAACGGACAGATATAAGAAACTACATTTTGAAATTTCAATTTTACATATTGTATTGGCACGCGTTTCTGAAAGAACCCTGACAACGAAATGTTCGATAATTGTCCCTGTGTACCAAAGTAATTTAATGTATCACGTGTGTATAATACTTAATTACTCGAGAACTTTCACTTTGCCGAGGGTAAAGTTAAATACAAGCTCGTTGCTAAGTACAGATTTAATTACCTGATAACGAATGCCATGCATCCCTCTAGGGTATGCAATATACTACGCAAGGAAAATATTTGCATGTGCAGAATTTCGAAGTATTATAATGTTTCGCTCAAGGTAAGCATGGGAAGCAAATATAAACATGTTTATTCTGTATTTTTCTTTATTAAATTGACGTCCGTTTTTTCGCACTTTTTTCAGGATTTACGGTTTATAAGCTTACGCACTTTCCCAAACGCATAAAATTATGACAGACCGAGTCTCCAAAAGTAGTCTAAATTCGCTTAAATAGTATGTATAAAAAAGTTTGTCCCACATTTCTTCACTTAAATGTTTGTTATTAAGGTTCTTCTGGATTGTGACTCTTCCAGTATTAAACTTGATCGAATGAAATTTGAATCTTATGAAAAAATGAAGAAAGCATTGCAAATATTATGTTACATAAAATGTGATGTAAAAACCATTTTGTGTGTTAGCGATTTTTGTGCAAAACAAATAATTTCCTCTTATTTCAGCCGTGCGTCATTACACAGAAAACTTTTCCCTTGAAGTTCGCCTTTTTCAGATACATACAAGAACATTAAATAAAAACTAACAGAAGAGAACTTTTTACGTTACTACGCATTATGAAGCGTCTTTGTGAAACAAAGGGAATGAACAACTGTCTTTGTTAGTACACGCGCGTGTGGTTAAAAATATTTTTACTCCTACCTTTACCACTTTTTAACGTATAACGTTCGTATTTGTTTCCGCTTTTATTAAGTTTAATTAAATTATGCACTCAATTTAACATTGTTTTTTCTTTGTGCAGCGCTACGGTTTCCAATTCTTTTATACGTGCAATGGACAGTTTAATGGTTCAATTTAAATGTTCGATGCATCTTGCTTTACGAATAAAAATCTACCAACTTATGTATGTAATGTACACATGTTGAATAATTATTACTTTGGGGGATATTTTAATTTTAACACGTTGACTGCCATGTCACCCATATATAGGTGACGAAATTATTTGTTCAGGGTTTAAAATAAATTTTTACGTTAATATATTCATTGTTTCAAAGATTGGAATCTGTAAAATGCAAGAAAGTTGGAGAACTGCACAATATCATAGATTTAATTTTTTTCAAAATTTCTATTTTATCAAATAACTTACTTTGATTTCGTGGAATTTTTTAGCTTTCTTATTTGCCGTTCAAAGTGTTAATATTAAAACGCACAAATGAATTTTAATGTTGAGACGCTCGAATTAGCACGCACAGCTTTTGAACCAGTGAATTCCTCGCCTTGAAACTTCGATTTTTGGCATTTTCTCGTCAAGATGTACAGAATTATATAGTAAAAAGTTAACAATTTCTGGGTTGACAAGCTTCATTTTGTCCACCACTGTCGACAATGTTTAATACCGTATACATATAATGTTACTGGTCTGCTAACGGTATTAAAGTATTCATTATACGCAGATTCGACATTCATGTACAAACTATCTTTACCTGCATCGCATTTGAACGTTCGATACCAGACGGGCACAAGTCGCGTATAGCACTGTGAGCTCTGATTCCAGGACTGTTAATCCGATTTGTGCCTGTAATGTGGCCGATATTTCGCGGAATAGGGTCAGCTGTATTTATTAACGGCGTGGATGTACAAGGGTAGCTGCGTCCTCTTTGTGCTTTTGCTATCGGATCTCATTTGGAACCGTCAAGACAAATTCTATACCGGAAATATCTGGACCGAGATAAAACCTTGATACTTCTTCTGACCATAAAAGGGCCTAGCCGGATAAGATAGTAAAAAATGACCTTGAACCGAATTTTATCGACGAAGTGCCATTCGATAGAGCACCAAAAAAAAAAACATTCTGTGCAAAATTTCAACCCTGTATCTCGATTGGGAGGGTAGTTATGGGGTAAAATCGAAAAATCAGTTTTTGGCCTATTTTCCCTAGTTAATGACGTTTAGAAATTCTGAGAAAAATCTGACACATATCAAGAACCCTAATACATGCTTTGCAATTGGTTTCAGATTTTTAAAGTGAAAATCCTGCTTCTAAAAAATCAAAAACCTCAAAAAAATCGAAAAAATGCAGATTTCACATGGAAGTTCTAGAGTGACAACATTTATATTTTTACAGTAACGGTATATTGTCATAAGTATTGTTCATGAATTTTTTCAGATTTTTTGGTTTGGTGCGCCGTTGTCAAAAAAAATAAAAACTGATTTTTTCGACGTTTTTTCCGCGGAGAACTAAGCTAACCTTAAAATTATTACGTTCTATTTATCCTGTAAGTCTATCAGGCACTGATAAACCTTCAACATTTTAAAAAATAATTAAACAATGAAATCGGCTTGATTAGTATCCTCAATTTAATCAATCGACTATATTATTATGTGGGCGGCCTTGCACTTTAGGCATGACTATAATAGGAGAGCTTTGGACTAAGATTTATGGCAAAGATTTATACTAATTAACGTAATCGTTCTTTTTCCTGACAATAATTGATTTTTATTGAAAACAGTCTGTTAACACATTTCAAGAGTATAATTGGCTGGCCTCACTTTGAGAATCTCTGCCTAAAACAAAGTATCTAATAGCCTTTTTATTTAAATACAGGGTGTTTGGTAACTGGTGGTATAAGTCGAAAATATACAATAAACATTTTTCGTTCGAGGCTTTGTTTTCGAGAAAATCGACTTTGAAGATCTATCAGGTTTGTGTGGTTTAGTATATGCAGGAAGTAGATTTGGTTGGTCATGATCAGACGCGTCAGACAATTCCTGTCGGATAGCATGCTGCATTTCAAACTCGATTTTCTCGATAACGAAACTTCGGATGACAAAATGTTTATTCTATATTTTCGACTTATTCTTTCATGCAGAATCACCCCCTTTTCGCTTGTACCACCAGTTACCAAACACCCTGTATTTTCTAGTAGATTAGTAAATTAGACTAATTTTATCTTTCGTTAATGTTCGTGGGATTATTTTCATTCGTTTCAACTTAAAGAAAGTAGAATCATTTATTTACTGCACGATTTTGAACGAAATCGAAAACGGTGTTCCGAAAAGTATCCGTTTTCGCACGGAATAACCCAAACGAGTAATAAATGAGCAACAATGTTTTTGTCGAGAAAATAGAGCTGTAATCCGAATTCGTGCGAAAAGTGTCTCTAGGACTTGAACGCGTGATACGATGGTATCACTTTCGTTCCTGTGCTGCTCGATTATCGAACCGCGCACGTTGTTCAAACACCAAACGCGTCTGGCGCATTCTCCACACACGGTGCCGCATTGCACGAGGCTCTTCGCAGCGTGCATACTTTTTATGCCATGCAGCTTCAAAAAGTGCAATATACAGGGTGAGTCACCAAACGTTAGCACCTCAAATATCTTTGTTGTTTCTGAAGATACGTAAAATATGGCGAGGACAAAGTTGAATGGTACAATGGGGCTGACACGATGCAAAAAAAAATTTTGTTTTTATGTCATTTTTTTGGAGATATCAAAGTCACCTTGACTTTTTTTAATGGAACCACCCTTTTTTAAACACCTACAATGATAGTCCCTTTCATTAGGAATTCAGTGACTATAATTAGTCCAAGGTCATTCAAGGTCAAGGACAGAAAAAACGTATAAAACTAAAATATGGAAGCAGAATACGTTTATCACGGTTGAGACTTGTAGGAAATAGTAAACATACTATGGTCGTAGTTAAAGTAAACATGCAGGTAGTTGCAGCTCAAACTTATACAATTCAAAGTATACTATCTTACCAATACGACGCAATCAAAATCTCAGCGGAACTTTGCGGAACTTTTTTTTTATCCTCTTCCAAAGATTAGGGGAATCAATGAAAGTGAATGGTTTCATTTCAGGTTAATTATTATATTGCATATACAGAGAGAGTCACCAAACGTTAGCACCTCAAATATCTTTGTTGTTTCTAAAGATACGTAAAATATGGCGAGGACAAAGTTGAATGGTACAATGGGGCTGACACGATGCAAAAAAAAATTTTGTTCTTATGTCTTTTTTTTGGAGATATCAGTCACCTTGACTTTTTTAAATGGAACCACCCCTTTTTAAACACCTACAATGATAGTCCCTTTCATTAGGAATTCAGTGACTATAATTAGTCCAAGGTCATTCAAGGTCAAGGACAGAAAAAACGTATAAAACTAAAATATGGAAACAGAATACGTTTATCACGGTTGAGACTTGTAGGAAATAGTAAACATACTATGGTCGTAGTTAAAGTAAACATGCAGATAGTTGCAGCTCAAACTTATACAATTCAAAGTATACTATCTTACCAATACGACGCAATCAAAATCTCAGCGGAACCTTGCGGAACTTTTTAACAAAACGTAAACAAAGTTACACTATGCACGGATGTACTATTTGATCTTCCTGACCGGTTCTTGCTGCATATTTTGTTAAATAACTCTGAGATTTGCAGGTAGTTGCAGCTAAAACTTATACAATTCAAAGTATACTATCTTACCAATACGACGCAATCAAAATCTCAGCGGAACTTTGCGGAACTTTTTTTTTATCCTCTTCCAAAGATTAGGGGAATCAATGAAAGTGAATGGTTTCATTTCAGGTTAATTATTATATTGCATATACAGGGTGAGTCACCAAACGTTAGCACCTCAAATATCTTTGTTGTTTCTAAAGATACGTAAAATATGGCAAGGACAAAGTTGAATGGTACAATGGGGCTGACACGATGCAAAAAAAAATTTTGTTCTTATGTCTTTTTTTTGGAGATATCAGTCACCTTGACTTTTTTAAATGGAACCACCCCTTTTTAAACACCTACAATGATAGTCCCTTTCATTAGGAATTCAGTGACTATAATTAGTCCAAGGTCATTCAAGGTCAAGGACAGAAAAAACGTATAAAACTAAAATATGGAAGCAGAATACGTTTATCACGGTTGAGACTTGTAGGAAATAGTAAACATACTATGGTCGTAGTTAAAGTAAACATGCAGGTAGTTGCAGCTCAAACTTATACAATTCAAAGTATACTATCTTACCAATACGACGCAATCAAAATCTCAGCGGAACCTTGCGGAACCTTTTAACAAAACGTAAACAAAGTTACACTATGCACGGATGTACTATTTGATCTTCCTGACCGGTTCTTGCTGCATATTTTGTTAAATAACTCTGAGATTTGCAGGTAGTTGCAGCTAAAACTTATACAATTCAAAGTATACTATCTTACCAATACGACGCAATCAAAATCTCAGCGGAACTTTGCGGAACTTTTTTTTATCCTCTTCCAAAGATTAGGGGAATCAATGAAAGTGAATGGTTTCATTTCAGGTTAATTATTATATTGCATATACAGGGAGAGTCACCAAACGTTAGCACCTCAAATATCTTTGTTGTTTCTAAAGATACGTAAAATATGGCAAGGACAAAGTTGAATGGTACAATGGGGCTGACACGATGTAAAAAAAAATTTTGTTCTTATGTCTTTTTTTTGGAGATATCAAAGTCACCTTGACTTTTTTAAATGGAACCAACCTTTTTTAAGCACCTACAATGATAGTCCCTTTCATTAGGAATTCAGTGACTATAATTAATCCAAGGTCATTCAAGGTCAAGGACAGAAAAAACATATAAAACTAAAATATGGAAGCAGAATACGTTTATCACGGTTGAGACTTGTAGGAAATAGTAAACATACTATGGTCGTAGTTAAAGTAAACATACTAAGGTCCTTCAATGTTATTCAGCATTCTTATTTACCATCAGTATGTTTCCAAACGCGATTCCGCTATGTTATATTCGATGACTGAAAAGTGTGATATGATCACGATTTACTGTGAATGTAGAAAAAATGCAGTGCAGGCCCGACTACTTTATGAAGAAAGGCACCCCGAGCGAAACACTCCTTCTAGACGTACTTTCACTAATACGTACAGGTTGTTTCGAAGTACTGGAAGTGTACATGCAAGACAGTACAAACGGAAGAATCCCACGACTAATGAAGACAATGAAATTAATATTTTAGCAGCTATAGCTGTCAATCCTCGCGTGAGTACGAGAAAAATTGCCCGGGAAGCAGGCATAAGTCAAAGTAGCGTAATACGAATTCTGGCCCGACATAAATTTCATCCGTTCCACATATCGCTCCATCAAGAATTGCACGGGAATGATTTTCAAAATAGAATTAACTTTTGTCAATGGGGATTGCTTCAAAATCATTCATTTTTTTCTAATGTCTTGTTTACGGACGAAGCAACATTTACTAATCATGGCTCAATTAATCTACGGAACGCCCATTATTGGTCTGTGGATAATCCGCACTGGCTGCGAGAAATTGATTATCAAAGACAATGGAGCGTAAACGTGTGGTGTGGTATTTTGAACGACAAAGTAATTGGACCATATTTCGTTAACGGAATGATGACGGGACAGAAATACGCTCAATTTTTGCAAGAAGATCTGCCAATTTTGTTAGAAGATGTCCCTTTACAAAATCGCTACGATATGTGGTACCAACATGCTCTTTCTGCACGAGTAGCAAGAGAAACGTTGGATTCTCGATATCCAAACCGATGGATTGGACGAGGCGGAACAGTTTCATGGCCAGCACGTTCGCTTGATTTAAATCCACTGGATTTCTTTTTATGGGGTCTGCTAAAAGAGACCGTGTACACGGATGCTCCAACAACCCTAGTAGCACAAAAATATTAGATAGATATTTTTTTCGAATATTGGAAAAATATTTTTTGAGCCACACTTTTTCATATTAGATAAATATTAGATCTAATACATGTATACATGTTCAAGAAATATAAATTGAATGTTTAGAACATATAAGCTAAATATTCAGAGAATATAAAATAGATATTTAAAAAATATTTTACTTCGCATTATATTCTGGAACAATTATTTTTCCATGATAAACATAAAATATTTCCTGCATACTTAAAAAAAATATTCTATTTCTAATATTACATAAAGATTCACTTTATAATGAGAAAAAATATTTTTTTCATGATATTAAATAAATATTATCTGCATATTAGGAAAAAATATTCTACTTCTAATATGAAATAAAGATTTATTTAATATTTAGAAAAAAATATTTTTCTCGTAACATGAAATACATATTTCCTGAATATTTAAAAGGAAATATTTTTTACTTAATATAAAATAAATATCGTATGTATATTCGAATATTAAAAAAAGATTGAATCTCTTTTTAATATTATATGAATGTGTATACAATATTTTGTGCTACTAGGGAACAGTTGAAGATATGCGTCAGCGTATCATCACAGCATGTACGAATATCACGTCGGATACACTTATCAGAGTTCAACATTCCTTCAGAGCTCGTTTACAACAATGTATCGACGCAGACGGCCATCATTTCGAACATTTATAAAATACAGGTATTCTGCTTCCATATTTTAGTTTTATACGTTTTTTCTGTCCTTAACCTTGAATGACCTTGGACTAATTATAGTCACTGAATTCCTAATGAAAGGGACTATCATTGTAGGTGTTTAAAAAAGGGTGGTTCCATTTAAAAAAGTCAAGGTGACCTTGATATCTTCAAAAAAATGACATAAAAACAAAATTTTTTTTTTGCATCGTGTCAGCTCCATTGTACCATTCAACTTTGTCATTACCATATTTTACGTATCTTTAGAAACAACAAAAATATTTGAGGTGCTAACGTTTGGTGACTCACCCTGTATATTTGTAAGTGCAAATATAAAGTGACAAACACTATTTTTTATTGTGTACCGGAACGAAAGTTGTTGGCGTTTTTAATTTAAAATTCAATGGTAAAATTAAGATATTTATTCATAGATTTGTTCAATGACATGACTATTTTTAGATATTTTTTACAATAGACTGCATTATTTCGTCCGAATTAAATATTAGGATTACGGTATGTAAATACTTGTAAAAATGTAACGTATGTCGCATTATTTATTTCACAGTTACCGTCGCTGTGAAAAGAAAGAAATGAAAAATAATGCACTTTGTTCTGTGTACTATCATAGTGTCCCCCTGGAGAAAATTCTTTAGCATCGTGGTAACCCACTTATCACACATTAAACACAATTTGAGTCGCTCGTTTCCCCGCAGATCGAAAGTTTCTGGATTACGCTTCGTGCGTTATAATAACATTCCTAGTATGTATTCCTAATCGACGGAGTTTCAGCGCAAGTTGACTTCGTTAGCGAGAATACCTGACAGTTTGGTGAATCGTATAATCGGGAACCAGCGTAAACACTCGAATGGAAAAAAGTTATTTGCGAAAAAGTGGTCGTGAATGGTGGCCGCAATTGCATTTATATTTTTCAAATTATCGCTATTTTTATACTACTGAGAAATGGAAAGGAATCGTTTTTTTTTTACACATAGCATTACAGTTTAGCTTCAGTTTAACAAATTAATTTAATTTGTCACAATTTTTTGGCCATTCTTTTACTTTTGCATCCTTAACGTACGAATGGAGGGGGGTTACTCAGGGACCCGAATTGTATATTTTTTTCGTGCGAATTTGTAACTATTAAAAATGCCTGTAATTTTTCTTTGTTCTTGATACCTTCGTGGTACTCTGTAAGATGTTCGTGGTTTATATTTCCGTAAAATATATGAAATATATACAATGTAAACATAGCTTATAATAACAAGAAATAAGGTTATACAAACTAAAATAACAATAAAAAAAAACCCTCGGGTCCCCTACGGATCCCGCTTATTGTTAATAAAGAACATCGATCGTTTCACCTTCGTATGCTAAGGGTTAAACCAAGGTGCCCACAAATTTTTATTCATAACATTCATTTTATAATAAATTTTTTAATAATAAAGCACTACACAGTTATTTACGAGACCTTCGATTCACAAGACTAGTGTATTAGTACTGTATACGAACAAAACAAATAAAAAAAAAAAAATTACTATCGTTTTTACTCATGTTACGCATACCATAAGAGATTCTTTAATAATAAAACATTATTCAGTCAGTTATAAAATGTTTCATCAAAGAATGGTATATGCGAAACCGAATGAAAATATTGAATTACTGTTGTCGTTTTCACTTACATACATACATATGTACAGATGTTGTATTGAAATACTTAATTTTGAATTTATTAATAATAAAATTATTATTATTATCATATAAATAAATTATTAAAAAGAAAGAAAAAAATCTTGTGTACGAGCACTCTTTCTGGAAATTGACGCAGAAACTTTGAGTTTGAAAGTCGGAAAATATCTGAGCTCGAGGATACGATCTAAGAGCCCCTGCAACATTTTTCTAGAGACTGACACACAAATCGTTACACAGTATTGATCCTGTTTACTCGCTGAAACCCAGAAGGGCAAATTAATACCCGCCCTAGTGCGTATTCGAGTAAAGAGGGTAAATGTCTTCGTCGATACATAAGTTTGTCTTCTTGAGAGTGACGGATGATGGCTTGTACGGCATTATGGGTTTACAATACGTCACTACATCGTTATTGACAACCAAGGAGCGAAGAACTGGCATAGTACATAGTATGTAAAAATGATTTATCAATATATTAACCCTTTGCACTCGAAGCTATTTTGACTCCAAAACGAAACATTTCTACCGATCTAGAATATTTCCCTCCTATATATATATTTTTCTTTCATGTTATAAATACAAAAATGGTGCAATTTACTCGTACAATACTGAAATGTTTAGTAATTCATTAAATTCAAACAAACTTAATAATGTGAAAAACATTTTGAAAAATGATACAGCAATTTTTAGTGGCGCCCTACAGTCGCTAAGAGTTAATTACTCGAATCATTTTCCGCCCTAGTAGCACAAAATATTGTATACACATTCATATAGTATTAAAAAGAGATTCAATCTTTATTTAATATTCAAATATACATACAATATTTATTTTATATTAAGTAACAAATATTTCTTTTTAAATATTCAGAAAATATCTATTTCATGTTACGAGAAAAATATTTTTTTCTAAATATTAAATGAATCTTTATTTCATATTAGAAGTAGAATATTTTTTCCTAATATACATATAATATTTATTCAATATCATGAAAAAAATATTTTTCCCGTAATATATTCCCTCAAGAAGCAGTGCGCAGAAAGTAATACATATTCATAGTTTCTAATTTTTGTTATAACTTTGTCTTAAATTTGAAAATTTTATTGAATGTTATTTAACACTAGAACTACCGGATGGGTCAAAATGACTTCCTCCTAATTTTTTCTTTTAGAGATAGTGAAATTATAAATATGTTTCCATGAGAAAATTGTTTAATAAACTTCTCTATCGAAGTAGATATTTAAACAAAAGTAATACGAAATCTAAACAAACCTTATTTTGTTGTTATTATAAGGCAATGTATGCCAGTTGCATTTAGTGCTTGGTCATTCTAGTGTTAAATATTGAATTTATATTTTTCAAATATTGAATTCACATTTTTTAAATATTTACTTTATATTTTTTAAATATCTAGTTTATATCTTCTGAATATTTAGCTTATACTTTTTAAACGTTCAATTTATATTTCTTGTACATGTATACAATATTCAGATCCAATATTTTTCTCACATGAAAAAATGTGGCTTAAAAAATATTTTTCCAATATTTGAAAAAAATATCTATCTAATATTATTGTGCTACTAGGGGTATATCATTTGGAACAAAATCGCCGATGGTGACGTCGAACAGTGATCGATTTGGCATGGAATGACCCTGTAGCTGACGATGAAGAACACTTTTGTTTTTCTATTCGAACAAACGTCATTTGTTTACCAAAAGTACAGCGGAAATTTATTCGAGTGCCTAATAGTTTCCGAGCCTCGTTTACCATTCTCGTTTACGCGTTGAGGATATACATATTTACCGTGGTAAATTCCACTTGTGAGATAACCACGTTATTATGGCGTAGCCAGATAATTAATTTGTTTGGCTGAAAAACGGAAAAAACCGTTTGACTCTTCAGACCAGAAGGAGCTTTTCTCACAGGCTTTTCTAATTGCAAGTTAATTAACTGTTCTTGGATATTTATAAAATTATAAAGCTTTGTATTATACAAGACAGCGTACGAAGTAAATTGCATAGTAGTTTCTCGACATTAAATCTTTCAGCAATCTTTCCGGATTTTTGGGTTTAACGATTTTTTCAGTGAACAAGTAAGTATACGAAGTGACATGTATAATGGAAACCTTGGTTTACACAAGAAAATAGTAATACAAAATAGACGTACTTTCGATGAAGCTAAAATTGAAGTTTTTCGAGCATGCGGTTCAAATCAAAGGTAAACGAAGTTAAAGGAGAGCTTCAAAAGCAACATCATCGTATCTTTCAGCTAAACAAGAGCGAAGAACGTTCTACAGAAACAATGGAAATTCAATTCGTCTTCGAAAGTGCGCACTTTCCCGCAAAAGAACGTCGACGTTGTTGCCTCAGAAAAATATAAAGAATGGTTGCGTCGAGAGATTTTTAGGATAGTTGCAATGAACGAAACAGCAAAATTACACAAAGTCATGCTAAATCATATAAAATCGTACAAAGTCACATCAAATTATACGAAATCATATAAAATCATATAAAATCATACAAAACCATACTTAGGAGTCCGGTCTTCGCAGATTCGCGATAAGGTAGAGTGACTACATTACCGTCAAAAAATGGTTTTACGTGTTTCAAGTTTTCGTCCTTATATAAGAATATTTTTTCGCTGGTAAAGGGCTCGTTTGAAAGAGGAAGGTTCAATCTAACGAGCGCTGGTCATCACAGCTGACGAGATTATGCAGATATTTGGTAATATAATCGTTAGAAGTAGGCCAACAAATTGACGATATGCATGCCCTGTGGAATCCAAGCATTTGTATGCCATTGGATGAGTTTTCTGGATGAAATCGAGAGTAGCGCGCACTAGAAAATATCTCCAGCTACAAATTCAGCTATATTTTGTCTTGATCATCTGCGAAATAAAGCCGAAAACTTGAGGCACGTTTCTGGCGTCAGAATTCATGATATCGATAATACAGAGGAAAAAATGTGACAAGTTTAGTCACAGACTTAGATCCTGTCGGATCAAAACCAAAAAGCTGGTTTAAGCCAAGCTATAAACCTAAAAAAATCCGTCAAATTAATGTAAGTTATTTAATGAAATAAAAATTGAAAAAAATTATATGTATGATATTGAATGGTTCTCCAACTTCCTGGCATTTTGCAGATCCTTAAAAAATTTGATACAATTAATATATTGGCGTAAAAATTCATTTTAAAATTTGGACAAATAATTACGTCACCCACATATGGGTGACATGGCAATCGACGTGTTAAGTCAGCGTCTGAAGGCTGTGAACGGAAACTGTACAGCAGTTACCGACTTGCTGACTCTGCGAAAGTCACGTGACTACCCTTGGCTCTTAACCCTCGGACTCCTGCGAGTTCTAGGCCTATGACGGAGTCACTTCTGACCCACGCGCCGATATTTCACTACAGTTTTCTTATTGACGGTCGCTCGAGCTTATCCCCACCGCTAGCACTTAGGGTCACGAATGTCCCCGGCATAGCATACACGGGGGATTAATCTTTCACGTGCCACTGTAATTTGCGTTTCTCGTAGGTTAACATTTTTATAACACGTTGCCTTATAAAAGTGACAAGATTTAATTTATTTAGTGTTCTCGCGGTTCTTGTTGCAATGCGTGTTCTACTAAAAATATTTATTGAATCGTTCCTCGAGTGAAAGCATCTTTATTAACATCAAAAATTGTCAAATAAAATATCTAGAACCGGTCATTTGGCCTGTTGGTACGTTTAGTGTTAAATGAAACGAGTCTCTTGCAGGGTTTTAACTAAAATGGTTGGAAACGCGCAAGAAACGTGTCGTTGTAATTTGCGTTTCTCGTAGGTTAACATTTTTATAACATTTTGCCTTATAAAAATGACAAGATTTAATTTATTTAGTGTTCTCGCGGTTCTTGTTGCAATGCGTGTTCTACTAAAGATATTTATTGAATCGTTCCTCGAGTGAAAGCATCTTTATTAACATCAAAAATTGTCAAATAAAATATCTAGAACCGGTCATTTGGCCTGTTGGTACGTTTAGTGTTAAATGAAACGAGTCTCTTGCAGGGTTTTAACTAAAATGGTTGGAAACGCGCAAGAAACGTGCCGTTGTAATTTGCGTTTCCCGTAGGTTAACATTTTTAACACGTTGCCTTATAAAAGTGACAAGATTTAATTTATTTAGTGTTTTCGCGGTTCTTGTTGCAATGCGTGTTCTACTGAAGATATTTATTGAATCGTTCCTCGAGTGAAAGCATCTTTATTAACTTCAAAAATTGTCAAATAAAATATCTAGAACCGGTCATTTGGCCTGTTGGTACGTTTAGTGTTAAATGAAACGAGTCTCTTGCAGGGTTTTAACTAAAATGGTTGGAAACGCGCAAGAAACGTGTCGTTGTAATTTGCGTTTCTCGTAGGTTAACATTTTTATAACATTTTGCCTTATAAAAATGACAAGATTTAATTTATTTAGTGTTCTCGCGGTTCTTGTTGCAATGCGTGTTCTACTAAAGATATTTATTGAATCGTTCCTCGAGTGAAAGCATCTTTATTAACATCAAAAATTGTCAAATAAAATATCTAGAACCGGTCATTTGGCCTGTTGGTACGTTTAGTGTTAAATGAAACGAGTCTCTTGCAGGGTTTTAACTAAAATGGTTGGAAACGCGCAAGAAACGTGCCGTTGTAATTTGCGTTTCCCGTAGGTTAACATTTTTAACACGTTGCCTTATAAAAGTGACAAGATTTAATTTATTTAGTGTTCTCGCGGTTCTTGTTGCAATGCGTGTTCTACTAAAGATATTTATTGAATCGTTCCTCGAGTGAAAGCATCTTTATTAACATCAAAAATTGTCAAATAAAATATCTAGAACCGGTCATTTGGCCTGTTGGTACGTTTAGTGTTAAATGAAACGAGTCTCTTGCAGGGTTTTAACTAAAATGGTTGGAAACGCGCAAGAAACGTGCCGTTGTAATTTGCGTTTCCCGTAGGTTAACATTTTTAACACGTTGCCTTATAAAAGTGACAAGATTTAATTTATTTAGTGTTTTCGCGGTTCTTGTTGCAATGCGTGTTCTACTGAAGATATTTATTGAATCGTTCCTCGAGTGAAAGCATCTTTATTAACTTCAAAAATTGTCAAATAAAATATCTAGAACCGGTCATTTGGCCTGTTGGTACGTTTAGTGTTAAATGAAACGAGTCTCTTGCAGGATTTTAACTAAAATTATTGGAAACGCGCAAGAAACGTGCCGTTGTAATTTGCGTTTCTCGTAGGTTAACATTTTTATAACACGTTGCCTTATAAAAATGACAAGATTTAATTTATTTAGTGTTCTCGCGGTTCTTGTTGCAATGCGTGTTCTACTAAAGATATTTATTGAATCGTTCCTCGAGTGAAAGCATCTTTATAACTTCAAAAATTGTTAAATAAAATATCTAGAACCGGTCATTTGGCCTGTTGGTTCGTTTAGTGTTAAATGAAACGAGTCTCTTGCAGGATTTTAACTAAAATTGTTGGAAACGCGCAAGAAACGTGCCGTGGAAGAAAGGAAGACAGTGTAATTGAGCGGAGAACTCGAAACGAAGGCAAATAAGAAAGAAACATTGCCATTGCCTTTTGTTATTCGTAGACCGGAGAAGTTTACGAAAATTTGCACTCTTCTCAGCGAATTGAAAGGAATGGAAATTTTTCTTTTCCCGAGCAACGCTTTCAGTGAAATGTAAAGCTGCATCAAATCCTACAACGTTCCGTACTTTATAACGTTCAAAGTCTAATTATTCGATCGTTAACAGCTGCCTTTCACCGAAGACTGAAGCTTGTAAAATATTTAAACAACTTGACAGGTTCGTGAAGTTGCGCTTCTTTGTAATTTATAATGCTATCGGCGTTTCATCAAATTAATATTACAGGTAGGTCAGGTCAGCACTCGAACAGGATATTGTACTATTATAATAACATCGACGTTTCGTCGAGTTAATATCGCACAGAGATTAAGACCGAGAAGTGTATCATTAATCAAATTCTTTATCACAGTGAGCACGCTGCGCCGCGCTGCCGTCGTCACAGCGTGTAACGACTACGTACACCTCGAAGCTTCATAAATCAAGTTGAAATGAAACCAGAGGGTCCCATGATCCGTCAATCTGAAATATAAAGCAACTATATTCTCCGCAGCGAATTGAGTCTGCCCTTTGTACGGATCAGTATTAATTAATTACCGTATTGCTTGATTTATAAGATCCTTGATAAAGATATCGAGAGAAAAAAAGCGAAACTTTTATTCTCAAGAATTTCTTTACCCGTTCCGATCGCAGACTTTGTAATATGAGAACATGGTAAAAAAAAGTTTTAACATGTAAACGACTTCGATACAGCCTGCTAAAAAAATTCCGGAAGACTTTCTAACTCTGCTTCGAATGATTTCGTGGTGCAATGTAAATTCGCGATGTACGGACAAGGTATTTTCTGCGTTAAAAACTCGCATGATTCTAACGAAGTTCAATGAAGCATCGGTGACAAAGAGTTCCGTGTACAAAATGGAAAATAACCTGCTGGTAGTGAGTGGTCGCGAAAAGAGGGAAAACTGTGTGTGTGTCGGTCGGAGGTTCAGCGCCGAAGCTTCTCCATTTTTTCTCGGACTTTTCCCTTGTGGCCCTCGTGTATCTTGTACAAGCTGCTTTCAACCACCTTTTTAATTAACTTCTGCTCAAATAACGGTCCGTGGACGGAACAAGTACAGTTTACGGTGCCACGTAACGCTGATGCATAAAGAATTGAAAATGCTGCGGTGTTCCAAATGAAAACACGTTCGCCGAGTCTCCTGACAACCGATGGGTTCGAAATTATATATCTTCATTCAGCGAACAGTAGGCGATAGTAAGATACAGTGAATCCAAATAATATTCGCACACTCTTAAAAATCACATAACTTTGTCAATATTGGACTATACTACTTGAATTTTTTTGAGAAGTTAGAAGAATCGGATCGTTTGCGCGGTTCTTGTTGCAATGCGTGCTCTACTAAAGATATTTATTGAATCGTTCCTCGATTGAAAGCATCTTTATTAACTTCAAAAATTGTCAAATAAAATATCTAGAACCGGTCATTTGGCCTGTTGGTACGTTTAGTGTTAAATGAAACGAGTCTCTTGCAGGATTTTCACTAAAATTATTGGAAACGCGCAAGAAACGTGCCGTTGTAATTTGCGTTTCTCGTAGGTTAACATTTTTATAACATGTTGCCTTATAAAAGTGACAAGATTTAATTTATTTAGTGTTTTCGCGGTTCTTGTTGCAATGCGTGCTCTACTAAAGATATTTATTGAATCGTTCCTCGAGCGAAAGCATCTTTATTAACTTAAAAAATTGTCAAATAAAATATCTAGAACCGGTGATCATGGACTTCAAATAATATTCGCACACTCTTAAAAATCACATAACTTTGTCAATATTGGACTATACTACTTGAATTTTTTTGAGAAGTTAGAACAATCGGATCGTTTGCGCGGTTCTTGTTGCAATGCGTGCTCTACTAAAAATATTTATTGAATCGTTCCTCGAGTGAAAGCATCTTTATTAACTTCAAAAATTGTCAAATAAAATATCTAGAACCGGACATTTGGCCGGCGGTGGTACGTTCAGTGTTAAATGAAACGAGTCTCTTGCAGGATTCTAACTAAAATTATTGGAAACGCGCAAGAAACGTACCGTTGTAATTTGCGTTTCTCGTAGGTTAACATTTTTATAACATGTTGCCTTATAAAAATGACAAGATTTAATTTATTTAGTGTTTTCGCGGTTCTTGTTGCAATGCGTGGTCTACAAAAGATATTTATTGAATCGTTCCTCGAGCGAAAGCATCTTTATTAACTTCAAAAATTGTTAAATAAAATATCTAGAACCGGTCATCATGGACTTCAAATAATATTCGCACACTCTTAAAAATCACATAACTTTGTCAATATTGGACTATACTACTTGAATTTTTTTGAGAAGTTAGAACAATCGGATCGTTACATAACGTGAACATTTTTTTTTTTACAAAAATTGCAATTGGTCAAAGTTGCAGAGAAAAAACTAACAGTTGTATTTTGCAACTTTTTTTATGTGGACTTACATTGAAAATTTAGGAAGAACGATTTGTAGATCTGTATCAATTATACATATTCTGAGAATTTCATGAAAATCGGTCAACGTTGCAATGAGCTGCAGATGTTAGAAAATGATTACATAAGGCCGAAATTCCCTGTCAAAAAGCCAAAATTGTGCGACTTTCGCCCTTAAGTTTTCATCGTTAAACGTTTGTAGCTCAGTGCAACGTTGACCGATTTAGATGAAATATATTCAGAATACGTATAATTGATACAGATGTACAAAACGTACTTTTTAAATTTTTAGTGTAAGCCCGCATTAAAAAGTTGTAAAATAGAACTTTTAGTACTTTCTCTGTAATTTCGACCAATTGTAATTTTAATCAAATATTTTTCTCACGTTATGTAACGCTCCAATTGTTCTAATTTCTCAAAAAAATTCAAGTAGTATGGTCCAATATTGACAAAGTTATGCGATTTTTACGAGTGTCCAAATATTAGTGGGAGTCACTGCAGCTGGAACATACAATTCATTTGATTTTTATATATTACATTGTAGTTGTCGCACGATGCGTTTATTTTCTATTATTATTCAGAATAAACACCTTAGTCCTTTCTCTGCAATTTCGACCAATTGCAATTTTAATCAAACATTTTTCTCACGTTATGTAACGCTCCAATTGTTCTAATTTCTCAAAAAAATTCAAGTACTATAGTCCAACATTGACAAAGTTATGCGATTTTTAAGAGTGTGCGAATATTATTTGGAACTACTAACTACTTTACTTCACTGTAAATACTACAGTATGAATCGGCCTGTATTCAGAGGAGCCTAGTATCGTTAATGAATTATCCCGTATAATCGATTGAATTAAACAAGATTCTTAAAAGTTCCAAAACCTCAACAATCGAGAAAGTCTGTCGACTTATAATAACGCTTAACATCGCCTGTCAGTATTCTACGCAATGCTTATCCGTGACAAAGGTAGTACATAATGCATTAGCGTACGCCTTATTAGCATACTGGAAGCAGCTGACGTAATTTTACGTCATTTTAAGAACTATAACTGGCATCCGGCGACGTAATTTTACTCCATTTTAAAATCAATAATTGATCGACGCCAACGTGATTTCACACCGCTTTATATTTAGAAAGACGTAGATCACTTTCCTGATGATGTAGCAACGTTTTTCTTTCATGGTTTAATGTTATAACACCCTGGGGGCACACAGCTGTGGCGTTTTATAAATTCTAGGTTGCGAACGTATGAAAAAAATCATGAAAAACTAATTAACAGGTGCGCACATATTTGAAAAATAATATAGAAGAACGTGTACGTTAATAAAAATTAATATTATTTTCGGTATATTTTTACCGGAAGCAATCCTATAACTGGTGAAAGAAAAATTTTGAATTTTATTAACACTAAGCCTACCGACATTTTCTGAATAGCTGTTTCTACCGTGCGTGGTCAAAATAACCGGTCCTTGAAAAAAGTTATTGTTAATATAATTAAACGTAGATAATAGTCAATTTGTTGCAGAACGAATTAGTTTTACATAATTTCAATTATATTATAAGTTTGAAAAGATCAATCTGACCGACCGTGGTAGGTTTAGTGTTAAATTTACGGAAAAGGCTTATTGCATGTGCACGTACAATGGAATGTGAATATATTTCACAAATGCAAAAAAAAAAAATTCGATTTTTTGATATTGTCAAAGAACCGAGATCCCTCGACGCTACCACTATAATAGCTTCGACATTGTCGGACGGAGCAAGGCGAGTTGAAACCGAGAAAGATGATACAACCTCTCTGCCTCCCTTTCCTACAGACTATGTAAAGCAGAGACAATGCTGGCAGTTAGACAATGGCACGGTAAAGCAGGGCGACTACTTCGATGTAAGAAGAACCGACGATGCTCGCCGTAGTCATTGTTTTGCGAACCCGGCCCGCGTCAAGGCTGACAGGTGCAATCGATTTCTTGCCCGAGGATGTGATTCCTTTCTTTGAAAAGGTGCGTTTGAAAGGCTCTTACGCGAAGAAGGATTCGCCTATAGGATTAAACTGCAGACGACGCTCTATCGGTTAACGTCCACCGAAAAGGACGAATCGTTTTCAGGGCAGTTTCGCCGGACGAGCGGATGTAGGGGAAAATCGAGGGGAAAAAGTGACCCTCCCTCTGCCAGTGCACGGGGTATGCGCGTCAGAGACGGAACGCGTCACGTGACCCCAGGTACGGCGCACAGTGGGGTATTTGGCTAGTTCAGCGCGCCAAAAGTCAAAATTTTTAGTTTGTTCAAAATGACTGAAACTTTTTTCTCGTGTACCTGAATATACAGGGTGGTCCACCTAAGTAAGGCCACCTAAATATCTCCTCTAATTGTGGGAGTACAAAAAATATTTTGTATGCTATTTGAATGGCTTGAAAAAACCATTCTATTGCAAAAATGTTTTTTTTTTCTAGAATAATTTTTTTTGGAGTTTACAATGTTATCGATGTTTTTTTGTGTATAATTGTATAATTATTTTTATTGCATCGTGTAGCTGATGTTACAATACGTTCAGTTATGTACATTACATGACCTTGAAATGACCTTTGAGTTTAGAAAAATTGTCTATCGAGACAATTAATGCCACAACATTTGAAAGGGCCAGAGAGTCTCTTATTCTAAGTTTCAACAAATGTATGGATGTGGAGCGGCACCGTTTTGAGCATCTAAGGTGGAGTGGGGTAAGTGCATAAACGGACTCTTATTAATATAATATGAGCGAAATTGCAATACCTAATATGCAGTAATCTACGCTAAGTTAATTTTTATATTGATCTTATTCCAAAGATAATGATTATTTCTTATTTGGTCTTCTTTACTCCAAAACGAAACACAACATATTTTGAATGCGATAAAAAGCATACAGTAGCATACAATATAAGGCATTAAATAGATTTTAACTGTCGATTGTGCACTTGCTCCATTTTCGGGAAAAGTGCACAGTTGTTGCAATTTTGTACAATTTTCTTAAAAAATTAAAATATACAAGTGGAATTCGTTGATATCAATAAATGATAAATTACCCTAGTAGCACAAAAATATTAGATAGATATTTTTTCCGAATATTGGAAAAATATTTTTTGAGCCACACTTTTTAATATTAGATAAATATTAGATCTAATATTGTATACATGTTCAAGAAATATAAATTGAATGTTTAGAACATGTAAGATAAATATTCGGAGAATATAAAATAGATATTTAAAAAATATAAAGTAAATATTAAAAAAATGTGAATATAACATTTGAAAAATATAAATTCAATATTCAAATAACATTTAATAAAATCTTCAAATTGAAGAAAAAGTTATAACAAAAATTAAATACTATCCATATTATATCTTTCTATGCACTGCTTGGGGGAATATTCCATTTTATCTTCGAAAGGACCTTATTACAATTCAGAAATTATAATAATTAGAAATTATTATAATATATATTATAAAACAAATTCAAGACATTGGGGTTGAAAGTCAAACTTACTAAAAACTGGGGTACACTTACCCCACTCCACCTTATTACAATGACAGTTTGAAAAATAGGTTCGTGAAACGTATTACAAATTTCATAATGGGGTTTCGTAATAGTGAACATGTTCATTTACTCTTACGGATTCCCGAACGACGTCTTCGTCTCTAAAGTCTCGATAGACAAAAATTTTTCGTTTCCATTTAATTTTTGAACTCAAAGGTCATTTCAAGGTCATATAATGTACATAACTGAACGTATTTTAACATCAGCTACGCGATGCAATAAAAATAGTTATACAATTATACACAAAAAAAACATCGATAACATTGTAAACTCCAAAAAAAATTATTCTAGAAAAAAAACATTTTTTGCAATAGAATGGTTTTTTTCAAGCCATTCAAATAGCATACAAAATATTTTTTGTACCCCCACAATTAGAGAAGATATTTAGGTGGCCTTACTTAGGTGGACCACCCTGTATATGCGAGTAATATACAATAATATTTTTCTATAAACAGTATTATTTAGTAACGTATAGACACTTGAAAGTGACATATTCTCGTGATCAAGAGAAGGGTCGAAAAACATGTGTTAAAGAAATGATTCTTTTCACAAGTTTGGTGTATGGAATCGGGATAAAAACATATCTAGGATGTAAAGGAAGGTATATAAAGTAATTTTATAGCTTTTTGTTCTAAACGCTTCGGTGGTTTTGATAGAATAAACAATCGAAAATGGTACAATTTTTTTTCAGAAAGTTAAAATGTATTATGTAATAACTTTTTTTCTCCGCAAAACACCTCTCTAATTTTTTTTTGAGGTTATTCAGTAGACATTGCTTTACAGAATCCTGAAGAGTTTAGGTGCATCATAGTGCCACACATGGAGAAATTTAACTTTTTGTGCGATACATATCAGTATGGCATGAAACGACCGTATAACATATGACTGATAATGATGAAATAATTGATCTGTAGGATATAGATACTTGGAGGTAAATGAAGGAGAATGAATGTCATTATTGCTAGAATATTTAGTTTATATTATTGGAAAAATGTAATCGTGTTTAAACAATCGAGTGTCAGTCTTTCTTTGAGTACTGTGGTGAGCATGAGCAAGCATCCTTGCTAGTAAAGTAATCAGGGGTCAGATTTATATATCAGTGCCTTATTTTATATTCCTTTCCTATTGTCCTCGCTCCTGGCTTTTCCAGGTTCTCGCTTGGGGTCTGTTCAAGCCTACGGCCAGGCTTTTCGAAATTATAGAGAAGACCATAGTAAAAAATTTTCAAGGAAGGAGTGTAATTGCGATGTGCTCAATCGATTGTTACCGAGTTCTGATCCTCTCATAACAAGCAATAGAAAATTGCATAAAAAAGCGAAAAGAAATTACCACCAGAGGTTATAGATATGCTTGTACCCTCCGCTGAAATTAATTACGACAGTAGTGACTCATCTAACACATCCATACAGTCCGAAGATTCGAATTTAGAATATTCGTTATAATTTATTTTATAAATATTGTATAGTTGTTGTAATATTGTATATTGTATAGTTGTGTTTCGTTGTCAGTAAACTATGATTTTGATATTTAGACTTTGTGTTTAAATTTTTACCACGGTTACGCGTGAAATTTGTTTGTAATAGCAATTTCTCTACATCTGACAAAAAAATGTTTCAAATAAAAGTTTAACAGTATTAATAAACGTATAAATTGCAATACAAAAAACATTTAAAAAATTTGTTTAAAAGAAAAAAACAAGGTCGCTTCGATTTTTTAAACATTAAACTGTATTTTTGATTTGATAATGTTGTAGCTGGTATTAAGACGAATCCAACGATATGTAACATTATGATCTTCTCATTATTAATAACGTCGTAATAGTTTTGGCGCGCTAAACTGGCCAAATACCCCACTGTGCGGCGTGGGAAACGGCGCGGTAGAAAGGGAAACGGAATTAGGGTAGGGGAACAAGCCTTGATCTGACGACACTGGTGTAGAGCAGAGCCGGGCAACTCGTTCCCCGCCATTACCCCCCACCATTACTTTGCCGGTTCTTCCACTTTTGGGATAGTGGAAGGGGAAATGAGGAGAGAGAAATGTGTCCAGTTTTTGAACTCTTCTGACGACACTGGTCACCAGTGTCCAGTGAAGTAGCATAATAAAACACCTCTCTTAATATCAGACCAATGACTAAAACTAAAACTACCTTACTTTTTGAACCACCTTACTGAACTTAACCGGAATATAATGGTACACAAAAATACGTCAACCTTAGGAACATTCGCGGCCATAAATTTAACACGTAGCAGGGAATTAGTAATCAATAGACATCGGATGTTTATGCAATTTCCAATTTTTATAGAAACATTTCAAGAAAGTGGAATGAAATAAAATTTTATTTTTAATGGGGACAGCCTTTGTAGATCCAAAGCAAATAAAAATCGTGTTAAATTCTCTCGAATTTTATATTATAGCATTTTTTTAACATTTCCATAAGCCATAAATGCATAAAGATCCGATGTCTAGTAATCAAAGATGTAATTATGCGGTTGTGGGTATTATCATACCAGATCTGTAACTGCATGTATTCTTCGATCAAGCAAATTATCGGGCAAGGCAGACAGCAGTAAATTCAATACAATATCGATTCTGTAATTAAAATTTTAATGCGTCAAATTACCTGTATTGCATTTACTAAATGAATTATATTTCCCATTAGAACGCGTCCATTGTTCCGGTCAATAAAACAATAACCCCCTGTTAAAGGGAATGAAAACCTTTTCAGCAACCTCCTTTATATCCAGCCGTTCTCGCGGCAACAGTTCGTTCGAAATAATTCAATACAAAAATGTAACCCAACGTTTAATGAAAAAGCAGCAGCACTGTGTTTCACATTAGAAAAAATAATTGCTCTCATCTACACAGTCGTGTGAACCACATTTTAACGTTCATTATTCGAAAGCTACTTTTATAAAAACCGACTGACCTTTTACGAAGAATAGCATCGAACTATTCTTCGGCGGAGAAGTAACGATCGCGATTTTTCTGAAATATTTTTCTATTGCGTAGACAGCAAGGTTTTTGTGTGTACAGCAAGGTCTCGATATAGTATGTGAACATTTTAATCAAAATAACGAGTAGACGAAAGTTTCTAATGATTTTTTTTGTGGTATTTTTCTTATTGAAAAAAGTTTTGGTAATGCATTTACATTGTTTGACTCATATTATGTCTAATACCGTATCACGTTACTCTTCTCGGCGATCATCGTTCTATCATTGATCTACGATCGCGTTCGGATTTTTCCAAAATGTTTGTTGAAAAAAAAAAGAAACATTTCAGTAATTGGCTTTACGACCTTTGTTTTATTCAAATTTAACCCAGTTTCACAAGCATCATAAATGGACAAGTCTGGCGATCCAAATTATGTAACATTGATTAATTGGTACAGTGGCGCTTAATCGATGCTTATTTATTTATTTATTTATTTATGATACGAAACATTACTGTTTTTGAAACGCACAATAAATTCTGAATGAAAGTTATAGTCTATTCGAAATATCCGCGACACGCTCTGACAAATAATCAGCGGCATAAATAATTCAGTTCAATTAAAAACCATCGGCGGCCAGTTTATTTTAATTCTCCGAGGCGCGAGCCAAACGTGAAAACCGTGCATTCACGGTTGATATATCGCACGCAAAATGTTTGCATGTCCAATGAAGCCGGATATTAACAGCGACGTTGAAAGAGCGCGGTATGAATTTTAAAATGCGTTTCCGTGAACAGGAAAAAATGAGATCCTCCTTTCTGGAAGTAACTTCGGAAGCGTGACACATTTTCATTCCATCTAAGCGATTTGTAATCGCGTTTCAGGAATGCGAAAAAAAAAAACCAGCGAAGAATGCATCGGGACAAAAATGTAAAACGGACTTAAGGTCAACCTGTCAAGCGACCTTTCAAGAAATCGATGGTATACCTTGTGCGTTAATACTTCGCGTGTAATTAGCTCATAACTTGGAACGTGTTGCCGTAGAAACTATCAATTCTCCTCAACGCGGACGTCCCATTACAAGATGGAATTTTTTACGATAGTAAACAATTTATATCGATCAGTGAACAATCTGACAAATGATGCTGGATCATCAAAATCGGCTAATGCTTTCTCCTATAACCGAACGATAACGAGTCTTTTTTTTATTTGTTAGTTAGAAGTGTATCAAACATTTGTATCAAGTTAGAATCTGGAGCACAAAATTTATATAGTCCCCTGTGACAAATGAGCTATTGTCATCTTATCGGTAAAGATCTTTCTGCACGTAACACGAGTTATACTAAATCAAGCCTGGTGCATGGTTTAGTTCAATTTAACTCGAAAGCGACTAACAAATTATATAGTAGCAGTATGTGTACATGTGTACAGTGACTCACAATAATATTCGGACGCTTTTAAAAATCGTATAACTTTGTTAATATTGAACCATGCGACTTGGATTTTTTTTTTAACGTTAGCACAATTGATTTGCCATATAAAATGAAAGGAATTTTTTACAAAAATTGCAATTGGTCGAAATTGCAGAGAAAATACTAAAACTTTTTTATGCGGGCTTATATTAAAAATTTAAAAAGTACGTTTTGTACATCTGTACCAATTATACATATTCTAAATATTTCATCTAAATCGATCCAAAAAAAAAATCCAAGTCGCATGGTTCAATATTAACAAAGTTATACGATTTTTAAAAGCGTCCAAATATTATTGCGAGTCACTGTATGTATCTACATAAAATTTCATTTCAACAACTTTACATATCGTCCACATGCTACACCAATATTATTTTTTAACTTTTATTATAATTTTATTTTATCATTTTGATAAGTTGGAAATTATAATATATTTTCGTATTCTTACATTCATTTATTCTTTTCGATATTTAAAATTTTATCGTTTCATGTTTGTCATAAATAGTTATATAGCTTTCGTAAAATCTTTAATTTCGTATTCGCAAAAATTCATTACAATAACTGAAATTATAGGTGTAGGTAGATTATTGGAACCAAAAAAGGGTTAGAAGTGTAAAATATTTACTTGTGTAACGTCTGCCTTTACACCGAATGGCAAACAAATTATTGACAAACGATTAATCATGGTGATTGTATTGTAATCGCATTGCAAATCATTGTAACATTAGCCAGGTCAGCTGTCAAGATGGCCGAGTTAATTAGCGTTGATTTACAATTGCAACCAATTCGATAATGTGCTGCGTCCGAAACTGTAAGTATGAATTATTCATTGTTTCCAAAAAACACTCGTGAAACTCTCCTTCGTCATTAATTGTACCGAATGATAATCATTCGCTGTAATAAACATTCCTATTTTTATCTAGATTTATTTTTATTTATCTGTTTATCTTATTTATCTGTTGGATTTCTGTTTTATTTTATTTTGTTTTGTATTTCTTTGATTGTACATATATTTTAGTTTAAGACAGCGTCTCTCTCTCTCTGTGTAGGTAATTTTAAGTTAGTTGTAAGCTAGATAAGGTTAGAGTAAGCTTGGCGAGAGAAATGTATAATGGATTGTAACCTTAAGGGGAACAATAAAGAATTGATTGATTGATTTTTATCTAGATTATATGATTCCAAGGGGGACGCCCCACTGGTGGGGGATAACATTGTGACAGTTACGGTAGAGACCTTCGGGACAGTTCTGAGTAAGTGATTTTGAAATAATTTGTTCAAAAACATTGAATCGTGACCAAAATGTAAAATAGTAGAAACATTTAAAGAGTCTAGACTCGCCAGTCTTGACTCGCTTTCAATTCGCTAAAATAATTATTAAAACCTAATCCGCCTTTTCCACGGTGAAACGAACGCAGCGATAGTAGACAAAATTTTTAGTTTGTTCAATATGACTGAAACTTTTTTCTCGTGTACCTGAATATATATGCGAGTAATATACAATAATATTTTTCTATAAATAGTACTATTTAGTAACATATAGACACTTGAAAGTGACATATTCTCGTGACCAAGAGAAGGGTCGAAAAACATGTGTTAAAGAAATGATTCTTTTCACAAGTTTGGTGTAAGGAATCGGGATAAAAACATTTCTAGGATGTAAAGGGAGGTATATAAAGTAATTTTATAGCTTTTTGTTCTAAACGCTTCGGTGGTTTTGATAGAATAAACAATCGAAAATGGTACAATTTTTTGTTCAGAAAGTTAAAATGTATTATGTAATAACTTTTTTTCTCCGCAAAACACCTCTCTAATTTTTTTTGAGGTTATTCAGTAGACATTGCTTTACAGAATCCTGAAGAGTTTAGGTGCAACAGAGTGCCACACATGGAGAAATTCAACTTTTTGTTAAATGGGGTTTTGGCCAAATGGGGTTTTGTAATAGCAATTTCTCTAAATCTGACAAAAAAATGTTTCAAATAAAAGTTTAACAGTATTAATAAACGTATAAATTGCAATACAAAAAACATTAAAAAAAATTTGTTTAAAAGAAAAAAACAAGATCGCTTCGATTTTTTAAACATTAAACTGTATTTTTGATTTGATAATGTCGTAGCTGGTATTAAGACGAATTCAACGATATATAATATTATGACCTTCACATTACTAATAACGTCGTAATAGTTTTGGCGCGCTAAACTGGCCAAATGGGGTTTTGTAATAGCAATTTCTCTAAATCTGACAAAAAATGTTTCAAATAAAAGTTTAACAGTATTAATAAACGTATAAATTGCAATACAAAAAACATTTAAAAAAATTTGTTTGAAAGAAAAAAACAAGATCGCTTCGATTTTTTAAACATTAAACTGTATTTTTGATTTGATAATGTTGTAGCTGGTATTAAGACGAATTCAACGATATATAATATTATGACCTTCACATTACTAATAACGTCGTAATAGTTTTGGCGCGCTAAACTGGCAAAATACCCCACTGTGCGCCGTTTACATTCCAGCAACGCATAGCGCGCAAGTATACAGAAGAAAAAACAGTTGCATGATAAGAACGCGACAAAGTGTATTGATCAAATGGGGCTAGAATTTTTCGCGTAACACGCGTTCTCGCGACTCGCACGTAACTTTGTGAATAACAAATTATATACGCGACGTGCGGAAACACTCGGCGGAAAGAGTTCGCAATCGCACGCAAATATTGCACACATGCAACGCGCTACTCGCGTTTGTGTGGAGCCGGCATCGGAACAAAGGGGACGACACCGTGTACAAACAAATGTACCTGAATTCCCGTGTACTCGCAACTTTTTCAACCGTGCGTGGGATTTAGCGTGTCGCGTCGTATAACATGCAGCACTTAGCCCATTAACGCCGCTACTGATTAAAATCGATACTCTGACCAACAGCAAATACACCGTGATACCAGCATGGTCACGCCAGCTGTGATTACTTTGAAGCAATAGCAGTATGTAACAAGCTACGCGGGGAACAAAGCGGGTGATCAAATTATTACGAACAGATAGAAAAATTATCTGCTTTTTATGCTTCTGATGTTACTACAACTTTTAACCGAGCGACTTTTGTCATCTGAACAATTACCAACGGTGAAACGAAAGACAACAAGGGGAATTGTTTGATAACAATCGGCGTTCGTAATTCGATATTCAATATCGTAATCACGATTTTAATCGAATATTTTCTGCCAAAGGTAGCAGCAGTGTTGATCGTCTCGATTGAATTATGCGAATCGAAACGCGACGCAACAGGTACCGTAGGCGAAAGAAAAAGGCTAGTACGAGTAAACACAGAGATCCTACAAAGTGATAAAAATTAACAAAAATTGCAATAATTAAAATTGCAATCACAAAAATATAGAATTAAACTAACTTTTGTCCACCTGGTTTCTTTACATGTTTCGTTGTTTCCTCGTTTGCGTTACATTAGAAAAAGTAAATATTTAGGAAAAGATTCATTGTTGCTATAAATTCAAATTTCAGTTTGTATAAATTGTCATGTATTATAGTTATTGTATGCATTATTATTTCGACGTTCTTTCGTTCACCATTGTAGTCTTCCGACTGTTGGTTCGAGTATACAGTGACTCGCAATAATATTCGGACGCTTTTAAAAATCGTATAACTGTTAATATTGAACCATACGACTTGGATTTTTTTTTTAAGTGAGCACAATTGATTTGGCATATAAAATGAAAAGAATTTTTTACAAAAATTACAATTGGTCGAAACTGCAGAGAAAATACTAAAAGTTGTATTTTTCAACTTTTTTATGCGTGCTTACATTGAAAATTTAGAAAGTACGATTTGTAGATCTGTATGAATTGTACATATTCTGAGAATTTCATCAAAATCGGTCAACGTTGCAATGAGCTGCAGATGTTCCAAAATGATTACATAAGGGCGAAATTCCCTGACAAGGCCAAAATTTTCTACGACTTTCGCCCTTAAGTTTTCATCGTTAAACGTTTGTAGCTCAGTGCAACGTTCACCGATTTAGATAAAATATTCAGAATATGTATAATTGATACAGATGTACAAAACGTACTTTTTAAATTTTTAATATAAGCACGCATAAAAAAGTTGAAAAATACAACTTTTAGTATTTTCTCTGCAATTTCGACCAATTGCAATTTTTGTAATTGTGCTCACTTAAAAAAAAAAAATCCAAGTCGTATGGTTCAATATTAACAAAGTTATACGATTTTTAAAAGCGTCCGAATATTATTGCGAGTCACTGTATGTACCGTGACCGCCCAATGAAGAAGCTATTTCGATAGGGATACGGTATAAATAGCAACGGTGTCGCTCATGTTTGCAAAGTAAAAAACATCGGGAAACTTTTCCAAGTTGGTCGGTACGTACGCACATACTTGACGACGCCAAGTTCGAATAAATAGGTAGGGAACAGAACAGTGGAGAAGTTAGGTGATTTAGCGGAATTTCTTCTTCAAATTGCCGAACCTGAATACATATTTGATCACTACATAGATACTATACATGTGTTACGTAACGGTATTATTAGGTTGGCAAGAAAGTAATTTAGGTTTTCACTAATACCTGGCGTTAGGTTTTGTTTGATTGACTTCCGTTAATGTTCCCTTTGTCTTCTTTCTGACATTTCATAACTGCATCTTTTAGGTTACTTTTCAAGCAAAGTACACGTAATTTTAATTAAAATTGTTAGTTCTGTGTCCATTTGAACATGGAGTGGAAAAACGAACATTATAGGCACATATTGCTTTTTTATTTCCGTAGAGGTAAAAAAGATGCCGGGGCTCACAAAGATATATGTGAAGTTTATGCTATGGATTGCTTAACAGAACGCACGTGCCAGAATTGTTTAAAAAAAATTCCGTTCTGGAAATTTCTTACTTGAAGACGACCAACGTTCTGGTCGACGTAAACAATTTATATCGATCAGTGAACAATCTGACAAATGATGCTGGATCATCAAAATCGGCTAATGCTTTCTCCTATAACCGAACGATAACGAGTCTTTTTTTTTATTTGTTAGTTAGAAGTGTATCAAACATTTGTATCTAGTTAGAATCTGGAGCACAAAATTTATGTAGTCCCCTATGACAAATGAGCTATTGTCATCTTATCGGTAAAGATCTTTCTGCACGTAACACGAGTTATACTAAATCAAGCCTGGTGCATGGTTTAGTTCAATTTAACTCGAAAGCGACTAACAAATTATATAGTAGCAGTATGTGTACATATGTATGTGTCTACATAAAATTTCATTTCAACAGCTTTACATATCGTCCACATGCTACACCAATATTATTTTTTAACTTTTATTATAATTTTATTTTATCATTTTGATAAGTTGGAAATTATAATATATTTTCGTATTCTTACATTCATTTATTCTTTTCAATATTTAAAATTTTATCGTTTCATGTTTGTCATAAATAGTTATATAGCTTTCGTAAAATCTTTAATTTCGTATTCGCAAAAATTCATTACAATAACTGAAATTATAGGTGTAGGTAGATTATTGCAACCGAAAAAGGGTTAGAAGTGTAAAATATTTACTTGTGTAACGTCTGTCTTTACACTGAATGGCAAACAAATTATTGACAAACGATTAATCATGGTGATTGTATTGTAATCGCATTGCAAATCATTGTAACATTAGCCAGGTCAGCTGTCAAGATGGCCGAGTTAATTACGTTGATTTATTTTATCATTTTGATAAGTTGGAAATTATAATATATATTCGTATTCTTCCATTCATTTATTCTTTTCAATATTTAAAATTTTATCGTTTCATGTTTGTCATAAATAGTCATATAGCTTCCGTAAAATCTTTAATTTCGTATTCGCAAAAATTCATTACAATAACTGAAATTATAGGTGTAGGTAGATTATTGCAATCGAAAAAGGGTTAGAAGTGTAAAATATTTACTTGTGTAACGTCTGTCATTACACTGAATGGCAAAGAAATTATTGACAAACGATTAATCATGGTGATTGTATTCTCACAAAGATATATGTGAAGTTTATGGTGTGGATTGCTTAACAGAACGCACGTGCCAGAATTGTTTAAAAAAAATTCCGTTTTGGAAATTTCTCACTTGAAGACGACCAACGTTCTGCTCGACCATCTGAAGTTGATGATGACCAAATGAAAGTCATTATTGAACCGGATCGTCATATAACTGTCCGAGAGATTGCAGACAGGTTAAATGTCTCGCATACAACTATAGAATATCGTTTAAAAAGTCTCGGAATCGTTAAGAAGCTCGATATTTGGGTTCCACACGAATTGAAAGAAATTCACTTAACGCAACGCATCAACATATGCGATATGCATCTGAAACGAAACGAAATCAACCCTTTTCTGAAGCGAATCATCAATGGTGATGAGTAGACATCAGATGTTTATGCAATTTCCAATTTTTATAGAAACATTTTAAGAAAGTGGAATGAAATAAAACTTTTTTTTAATGGGGACAGCCTTTGTAGATCCAAAGCAAATAAAAATCGTGTTAAATTCTCTCGAATTTTATATTATAGCATTTTTTTAACATTTCCATAAGCCATAAATGCGTAAAGATCCGATGTCTAGTGATGAGAAATGGGTTGTTTACAATAACACAACTCGAAAACGATCATGGTCCAAGCGTGATGAATCAGTCCAAACCACACCGAAAGCTGAATTGCACCACAAGAAGATCATGTTGTCAATTTGGTGGGATTACAAAGGTATTGTGTATTTTGAGCTGCTCCCAAGGAACCGAACCATCGATTCAGATGTTTATTGTCGACAACTAACAAAACTGGACACAGCAATCAAAGAAAAACGAACAGAATTGGCAAATCGCAAAGAAATCGTGTTCCACCATGATAACGCTAGGCCACACACATCTTTGGTAAACACGTGAAAAGTTATTGGAGCTTGGTTGGGAAGTGATGTCACATCCACCATATAGCCCCTGACATTGCACCATTAGATTATCATTTATTCCGAAGTTTACAAAACTCTTTGAATGGTAAAACGTTCGCTAACGATGATGATCTGAAATCGCACTTGGATCAGTTTTTCACCGAAAAGGATCAGAAGTTTTACGAGCGCGGAATTGTGAAGCTACCAGAAAGATGTCAAAAGATCGTAGAACAAAATGGAAAATATTTTATTGATTAAAGTTCATTCCCTAGTAGCACAATAATATTAGATAGATAATTTTGTTCAAATATTGGAAAAATATTTGTTGAGCCACATTTTTTCATATGAGAAAAATATTGGATCTGAATATTGTATACATGTACAAGAAATATAAATTGAATGTTTAAAAAGTATAAGCTAAATATTCAGAAGATATAAACTAGATATTTAAAAAATATAAAGTAAATATTTAAAAAATGTGAATTAAATATTTGAAAAATATAAATTCAATATTTAACACCAGAATGACCAAGCACTAAATGCAACTGGCATACATTGCCTTATAATAACAACAAAATAAGATTTGTTTAGATTTCGTATTAGTTTTGTTTAAATATCTACTTCGATACAGAAGTTTATTGAACAATTTTCTCATGGAAACATATTTATAATTTCACTATCTCTAAAAGAAAAAATTAGGAGGAAGTCATTTTGACCCATCCGGTAGTTCTAGTGTTAAATAACATTCAATAAAATTTTCAAATTTAAGAAAAAGTTATAACAAAAATTAGAAACTATGAATATGTATTACTTTCTGCGCACTGCTTCTTGAGGGAATATATTACGGGAAAAATATTTTTTTCATGATATTGAATAAATATTATATGTACATTAGGAAAAAATATTCTACTTCTAATATGAAATAAAGATTCATTTAATATTTAGAAAAAAATATTTTTCTCGTAACATGAAATAGATATTTTCTGAATATTTAAATAGAAATATTTGTTACTTAATATAAAATAAATATTGTATGTATATTTGAATATTAAAAAAAGATTGAATCTCTTTTTAATACTATATGAATGTGTATACAATATTTTGTGCTACTAGGGTTGCTTTGAGAAAAAAATTAGATTTTATTTGACCTACAAATACCGTAATTACTTTCTTGCCAACCTAACACATTCTCCAGACTTATCGGAAGCTAGGATGTGAATCAATAAAAACGCAACACGATGTATCTTACTCTTATTACATCGTTTTGCGTTCAAAAGCGTCTGTCTGACTTTGTGGTTCCGCAATTGTCAAACTTGCTTAGCATCTGCACTGTTATTCCACTCAGTGCAACGCGATGCGATGCGATGCGTCGCTCGTCGTCCCGGTGCACAACACAACATGCCATTCCCTAACTCTGTGTATCCATGCAGTTCGCGGGCGGTTGTATTAATATTAACTCGGCAACAAAGGGATAGGAACGCAAATTGCACCAGCTCCGGGCTGGCCCCGGCGAGTTTTTGCGAAAGTGCGCTCGAATTGCACGCGGCGCGTTTCTCATGACTAGACATCGGATGTTTATGCAATTTCCAATTTTTATAGAAACATTTTAAGAAAGTGGAATGAAATAAAATTTTATTTTTAATGGGGACAGCCTTTGTAGATCCAAAGCAAATAAAAATCGTGTTAAATTCTCTCGAACTTTATATTATAGCATTTTTTTAACATTTCCATAATCCATAAATGCATAAAGATCCGATGTCTACTCATGACACTTGACTCGTATGTCGCGCGTGTACACGCGACGCCAATGATTCGAATGATTCGAACGATAACGATAGTCACCCTCGGTAATCCTCGAAAGGCAATCGCAATTATTGGCCTGGCAAAAAAGTAATTTCAGTTTTCACTAATCGATGGCTTTATGTTTTGTTTGATTGACTTCTGTTAACGTTGCGTTTGTTTTCTTTCTGACATTTCATAACTGCATCGTTTAGGTTACTTTTGAAGCAAATTACAGTCGAGTCGGAAAGTAAGTTAACATTTGGTGATATGTAGGCAATGAATATGATGAATAAAATCAAGTTATTGTATTGTTTTTATTTAGGAGGTGTAAGGAAATAAACAAATATGTTAGTAAAACATATATTATCATTATTAAAGATTAAAGACATGTCATATTCATTTGCCTGCATACACCAGTCGTTAACTTACTTTCCGACTCGACTGTAGATGGCAAAAGATCATAGAACAAAATGCAAAATATTTTATTGAGTTCATTGCTTTGATAAAAAAAAAAAAATTGGATTTTATTTCACCTAAAAATAGCGAAATTACTTTCTTGCCAACCTAATATCACCAGCCGAGTTCACGCTTCTCGGCGACTGAATATGATTGAAATCGTTGTCCATTCCGAATTCGAACAGAGCTACAGGGCGTCGAGAAATTACGTGTGTAGAAACCTTTGAAAGTTTGGTGCCCGACTTTCTCAAGGTCAAAAATCTTTTTCATCGCGAAGAACAAAAGTCTTGAGGGAACTATAAGGTCTGAAAGTCAACCGTTCTCTTAACAAACAACTCGAAAGTTTCGGAAACTATACTCTTCTATTGTCTACAGTCTACAGGCTGTCCCAAAGTGGTATAAACGTGTAGGGGATGATTTGTTTTTGTATTTTAATAATTCCATTCGGGCAAACAAGTAATCAACGAACGATAAGGGTAGAAAATTCTATTGAACCACCTAATAAAAATCAATTCGTTTCTATGGTTTGAAAAGAGAATTCCTTAAAAGCGAGAAAACACATTTGACAACCTGTGTATAAAAGGAACGTAATTTTCGAAACATACTCGCGCACAGGATCCAGATAATGCTGAGGTAGTTCCGTATAAACAGTATTTGATTCTGTTACGAACGTGCCCTCGTATTCAATGTCGTTTATATACCTCGTAAGCATATTATGTACCTGGCATATCAGATTACGTGTAGGAGTATCAAAAACGTGGTCACAAGTATGTATGTTTACGGAAATGTATTTAAAAGAAATGATCAGCAACGTCTTGTCGCATTAAATAGTTTAGTTAATACGTATGATAGTATATTTGGTAATTATTTACACTAGGGGCTACCTCACCGATTTTTATGATCTTGAAATATGTTGTCAAGGTCATCATTCTGAACAACTTTTTTCTATACATGTTACCGCCGTTCAACTTTAGTTTCCGAGATATTCGCAAAAAAGTTTTAACATCTCAAAAAGTGATCGGAGCAGGTATGGGTTAGATTTGAAGGTAAATATTTACATTAGAGGTTCTTACATTAGAGTAGACGTATCCATGGGAAATTATTCAACAAACTTATTTTTTTTGGTATATATTATTTAAAAAATTGATACAAATGTGGATGGACACGTTCTTGTTATTTTTGTAAAATAATGTTAAGTAGTCAGTTTTAGTGCTTTGTAAATCTAGTGTTAAGGGGACATTGAAGTTGCAAAATATGAAAGAAAACCTTGCATCCAATATTCTACATAGAAATAATAATCCTACATTACAAAATACTAATGTAAAGTGTACAGTGTGTGAGATGGAACATAATCGTGTACGTGCCTCGAGACAAACGAAATTTGACACTAGGTTCATGGGGCCTGTCAAAATGACGGGATCTAATATTTATAATTTACAATTATTGACATTGTGAAGACGTATCCATGGGGAATTATTCAACAAAATTATTTTTTTGGGTATATATTATTTAAAAAATTGATACAAATGTGGATGGACACGTACTTGTTATTTTTGTAAAATAATGTTAAGTAGTCAGTTTTAGTGCTTTGTAAATTTAGTGTTAAAGGGACATTGAAGTTGCAAAATATGAAAGAAAAACCTTGCATCCAATATTCTACATACGAATAATAAAATATAATACTAATGTAATACAAACTACATTATAAAATACTAATGTAAAGTGTACTTACTTCTGAATCTTCTGTACCTCCGTCGGATCCACAGCACACAATTATTGTCTCACGAGAATAGGTCCGAATAATTGAACAACAATACAACACAACACACCACGCACTTAACGAAATTGTGACAGCAGACGAGAAGATGTTACTCCGACCACGAATAAAATAATACTGCGATTTTAACCGTTCCCCTCCCACGGACGTGTGATACGAAAACAGGGAATTCCGGGAAATAGGGTCGGCGCCCCGCCATAATTTTTTTACCTTGGTTTTTGTATCTAGTGTTTATAGACCCTCAGCGTCTAACCTGCCTAGGATAACCTGACCGTACCACCTCCGTGGAGGGGATCATTGTTAAAATCGCAGTATTATTTTGTTCGTGGTCGGAGTGACATCTTCCCGTTCGTTGTCACGATTTTATAAAATGTGTTGTGTGTGTTGTTTAGTGATTGTTGTTCAATTATTCGGACCTATTCTCGTGAGTGAATAATTGTGTGCTGTGGATCCGGCGGAGGTACAGAAGATTCAGAAGTAAGTACACTTTACATTAGTATTTTATAATGTAGTATTCGTATGTGGAACATTGGATACAAGGTTTTCTATCATATTTTGCAACGTATATTAACGATCATTAATGATTTGGTATATAGTATAATTTAATGTGTTTCAAATAAGATACTACTTTAAATGAAATATTTTTATTTTGATAACCAGATAGATAAAATGAAATATTTTTATTTTGTATTTCAAATATTTCCTTACAATGAAAATAAGTTGAGCAAGTAGTTAATATTATAAATTATAATTTTTAACATGAGAAGCTATAATAGTTAGCAAAGTATTATTTGTAGTTTAATTACGAATATGTAACATGTTGATAAACAGACTACAATATCGTAATAGCATTACAGGCAACAAAATATCATAAAAATATATGTTACTGTCAACTATTTGAAATACTATTTTACACAGTCCTACACACACCTACTCCGATCACTTTTTGAAATGTTGAAACTTTTTTGCGAATATCTCGGAAACTAAAGCTGAGCGGCGGTGACATGTATAGGAAAAAGTTGTTCAGAATGATACATATTTCATTTTGACAACATATTTCAAGGTCATCAAAATCGGTGAGGAAGCCCCTAATGTAAATAATTACCGTATATTTTACATCCTCCACTATACTAAGAGACTATATGAAAATATTACCTGCAATATTTACCATTTAACGTTTATAAGATATTTTATAAGGTTTATCAAATATTCAGAATAACTGTAGTAAGTGTAATTCATTAATTAATAGATACATATCTATTTTTGAACTGTGTAGTCGAAATATATTTGTATTCGAAGTAAAGTTCTATTCCTGTATTGTATGTAGTACGTTTTGAAAATGGTCTCGTATCTATCGATTTTTCAAATTAATGAGGAGTAGGTAATGAATTTCGTTTTCGCAAACGATGCAACTTCCTTTTCTGCATCCAGTTGGTTTCAAAAATTCGCCAAACTATTTGTTCGAAGCTAATTGATCGACACGCTAATGATTGCCGTTTGGTAAATGTAACGTGTGTCTGTTTAACGCCGAAGAAATATTTGCAACGACCGTCGGTGTAGCGCAAAGACTGAAAGCTGTGTACACCTACCTGTTTCTCCGACTCTTTGCCTTTGGCGGTGATGAGCGTTTCGCAGTAGCAACCCTCCAACAAAACAACGCCGTTGGGCCTGGAACACTGTTCGTTCTCGTAATAGAACAGCAAGTTCTGAAACAAACATCGCACCCATCATCGGTTATCTGCGGAAAAGTAAAGTAAACTTTAACGGAATATTGGCCAACCACAATCCCAACGCATCAAAATGTTTTTAAGACTTCAACAGTTAATTATCTTTTGTAACAATAGTACATACTAAATTGAATTTCCGAGGTACAGCATTTAATTGACACGTTGACTGCCATGTCACCCATATATGGGTGACGGAATTATTTGTTCAGTCTTTAAAATGAATTTTTACGTTAATATATTCATTGTACCAAATTTGATTAGGATCTGTAAAATGCAAGAAAGTTGAAGAACTACGCAATATCGTACATTTAATTTTTTTCAATTTCTATGTTATTAAATAACTTACTTTGATTTCATGGAATTTTTTAGCTTTCTTGTTTGCCGATCAAAGTGTTAAATGTTCAAGTTTTCCGAGAAAGTATAAGACAGACATAGGCACCTTTTGAATCGATTCGATGATAGTCGCGAACGTGGACGCGGTCAATGGCGGCAACGAAAACAGGAAGTCCGGAAACGTCAAACGAAAATGGTTACACGCTTCTGGTGAAAACTTTCTCAAACAACTTTTGCGAAATCGGAGTCCAACTTGACTAAAGCTTGGCCAAACTTTGAGAATTTTATCTTGTATCTGGAACACGTTTCCGAGAAACTTTCCAGTGCGTTACAGGAAACACGACTCGTCAACTTTTATCGATACACAATCATTTTTCCGATGAGATATGGAAACTTCCTTCGTACCAAATTTCATACATCCACTTGTACAATAATCGATCTATGTAGCATGCGATCAATTAGTATATGCTGATTATTCCATCGATAAGAAAAAGATATTAAGAACCATAATTCGATTTAATTAATCTCTTAAATTATTCAGAAGAATTGCCACATGAAATAAACTTGTTCATTGTTAGAAAAATTTTTTATTTATTCTAAAATCTACTGCTTCAAACTTGAAAACCTCAATTACTTGTGCACAGATCTACTAGTTAAAAGAATTGCCACGATGAAATAAACTTGTTCATTGTTAGAAAAATTTTTTATTTATTCTAAAATCTACTGCTTCAAATTTGAAAACCTCGATTACTTGTGCACGGATCTACTAGTTGGAAGAATTGCCACGATGAAATAAACTTGTTCATTGTTAGACAAATTTTTTCTTCATTCTAAAATCTACTGCTTCAAATTTGAAAACCTCGATTACTTGTGCACAGATCTACTAGTTGGTAGAATTGCCACGATGAAATGAACTTGTTCATTGTTAGAAAAATTTTTTATTCATTCTAAAATCTACTGCTTCAAATTTGAAAACCTCGATTACTTGTGCACAGATGTACTAGTTAAAAGAATTGCCACGATGAAATAAACTTGTTCATTGTTAGAAAATTTTTTATTTATTCTAAAATCTACTGCTCCAAATTTGAAAACCTCGATTACTTGTGCACAGATCTACTAGTTGGAAGAATTGCCACGATGAAATGAACTTGTTCATTGTTAGACAAATTTTTTATTTATTCTATAATCTACTGCTTCAAATTTGAAAAACTCGATTACTTGTGCACAGATCTACTAGTTGGAAGAATTGCCACATGAAATAAACTTGTTCATTGTTAGAAAATTTTTTTATTCATTCTAAAATCTACTGCTTCAAATTGGAAAACCTCGATTACTTGTGCACGGATCTACTAGTGCTGGCAGTTTTTCAACCTTAACATAAGGGAACAATTAGCTGCGACTGAAGTTTGAATTGCTATCCGAAAGTTTTGGACTCGATGAATCATGATGGTGCGAATATGATCCGTGAGCAGAACGTGTCCCAGTAAGGAGACGGTTAAGTTTGGGTGGTAAGCAAAGATCAACAAAAGCGTGGGCGGTGAAGTCGAAAAATGAAAACGACGCTTATCGCTTCCTCCGATTGCCTTGGGATTATTCGCCATGAATTCGCAGCTGAACGACCGACTGTGTACGGTCCGTTTCATAAAGAAATAATGGAACGATTGCTCGAAGGACTTTAGAGAGTTCGACGGAACTCCCGAAGCGAACAATAGCTTTTTCTGCATGACAATCTACCGGCAGACGTATCGAGAATGGTGAGCCAATTTCTGTTCCCATTTCCTGTATTTCACTCCGGTGGACTTTTATTCCTAGAAGCCGAATTTCCAACGATGAAAATCACTGACTTATTGCTACGTTTAGCTGTCGATTCGGTACACTCAAACTACAGAGCGCTCGGTTCAAGTGAAATTTCACAGATCGAACAATGCGCAAGTTACAGACTCGAATCGCCAGTATCTTCGAAGGATCTTGCCTTCTCTCGAAGGGACAAAACGATTCCATGACAATCACAGACTGCTTTGACAAATTATTGAACCGTGGTAACGACTTGAACGATACCCGGCTGTTGCTTCGCTTCAAAGGACGATCTCTCAACGTCTGCTTATAGGATCAAGCGGAAGGACGAGGTTTCTACTTCTCTACTGTTACCTTGCGAAATATTTTACGGTATTTTTACCGACGAATTAAACACCTATTAACACTCTCGCTGCGGACGACGCACATGCGCGTCCAATCATATTATACATAAAATAAGTTATACTTACCCCAAATATATGTTTTTCAAAATATACATGTAAAATATATATATATGTTTTTCTAACCTAACCTAACCTTTTGTTAGGTTGAACATCATGAATTATTGTTTTTGTTTTGAAAAAAAAAATCAGGTTTTTATTTTACGGACTGAAAATTTCATTTAAAAAAAATATCTTAATTTCAGCTCCCGGCGAAAGCCTACTTATTTTCGTCCGCAGCGAAAGTGTTAAGGGCCAAGGGTAATCACGTCACTTCCACAGTCAGCAGGTCGCTTATTCGTGTCGGTAACGTGGTCACTCTACCTTATCACTTTGTATGACTTTATACAGGCTGTTTGGTAACTGGTGGTACAAGCGAAAAGGTGGTGATTCTACATGAAAGAGTAAGTCGAAAATATAGGATAAAATTTTTTTATCCGAAGTTTCGTTATCGAGAAAATCGAGTTTGAAATGCAGCATGCCATTCGATAGGAATTGTCTGACGCAACTGTCTGATCATGACCAACCAAATCTACTTCCTGCATATACTAAAGCACACAAACCTGACAGATCTTCATAGTCGATTTTCTCGAAAACAAAGCCTCAAACGGAAAATGTTTATTCTATATTTTCGACTTATTCTTTCATGTAGAATCACCCCCTTTTCGCTTGTACCACCAGTTACCAAACACCCTGTATAATTTCGTATAATTTTATGTGACTTAACAGGACTTCGTGTGATTTTATATGATGTGATATTACTGTTTTGTTCTTTGCAACTATCCTAAAAAGTTAAGAATCTCTCGACGGATCCATTCTTTGTATTTTTCCGAGGCAACGTCGACGTTTTTGCGGAAAAGAGCGCAATTTCGAAGACGAATTGAGTTTCCATTGTTTCTGTAGAACGTTCTTCGCTCTCGTTTAGCTGAAAGATACGATGATATTCGCTTTTGAAGCTACCCAGCTCTCCTTTAACTTCGTTTACCTTTGATTTGAACCGTATGCTCGAAAAACTTCAATTTCACCTTCAATTAGACCATTGTAAAACCATTTTTCGCCTAATTTTGTCGGTAACGTAGTCCTGCTCTACCTTATCGCGAATCTACGATGCTCAAAGTGAAAGCGAAAATTCACCCTTTTGCTCTGTTTAGATTTATGTCTCGGGAAATGAAAGTAAGTCTACCGGAGTAAAACCCAGCAAATAGGATGAATACAAGATTTTTGTGATCTACGTTTAGACCAGAAATTGGCTTAGCATTGTCGATGTGTGCGTATGTGTGCGTGTGTGTGTGTGTGTCAGCGCGATGCCATGCAGAAAAGCCATTGTTCGCTTCGAGACTTCCGACGTACTCGCAGGAGTCCTTCGAGCAATCGTTCCATTATTTCTTTGTGAAACGAACCGAGCTCACTCGGAGTTTCAGCTACGAATTCATGGCGAATAATCCCCTGACAATCGGATGAAGCGATAAGCGTCGTTTACATTTTTCGACATCGCCGTCCACGCTTTTGTTGATCTTGTCACCACAGAAACTTAACCGTTTCCTTGCTGGGACACGTTCTGCTCACGGATCGTCAAGTTACAGTCCTCGTCAAAAAGATAGCCCAATGTGTGCTATCTTTAATTTCTCAATGACGCATGTAAAATTTTTCGCCTATAACGAATATCGAAACATTACGAGCTCAGAATATGCGGCTTGCTGGAAATAAGTCACAATATCGTAGATGTTTTTTTTTTTTTTTTTTTGGGCGTTTTAGGTCACATGCACCTTGTAGGTTATTAGTGACCACATTTGGGTTGCCTAGTGGGGCCTATCGTATTTAGAGCAATTGATATACTTTAATGTCTTTTAAAAAGTTTAGGACATTATTACAGGATTCTGTTCCTTGTAAGATCGTTTGTGGGTTTTGTAGCTTATGTTGAGTCCTCTTCGTATTGTATTTAGGGCAACTTGTCAAGATGTGTTCAATGGTATTTTGTACGCTACAGGTGTCGCAGAAATTTGGTTCGGTTTTTGTGCTGAGATATGAGTGTGTCCAGTTTGAGTGTTCTATTCTTAATCGGGTTATTTCCACTTGGTCTTTTCTATTTAGTAGTAGCGCTGGGTTGAAGTAATTTATGTTGTTTCGGACTTTGTGTAGCTTAGTTGGTCTGCTATTTGTATACAACAAAGAATAACTGTTCCATACTAAGGTCGAAATGATAGCACGCTCTGTTAATATGTTTAGAAATTGCTATCATGATCTATCAACGAGTAAAGGTTACAGTACAATATTATATGTAAGTATGGGACGCGGAAAAAAGTTAAGCGAGTCTGAAAAAAAAGCAAATTCTTGAACTAAAACAGCAACCGTTATCGGTAGCGAAAATATCGAAAGTAATAAAAAGAAGTCGTAAAGCAATACACAACTTTTTAAAAAATGTTGAAGATTATGGCAAAAAGAAAAGTACTGGTCGGCCGTCATCGTTATCCGATCGTGATAAGCGAGCAATTTTGCGTGTAGCTTCCAACTCGCAGTTAACAACGAAGCAAATAATGGAAAAATCTAGTGTTGGTGCCAGTGTTTCGATTGTTCGTCAAGTTCTACTATCCTGCAAAAATATTAAGAGGCTAAAATTGAAAAAGAAACCTCCGTTAACAACGAAACACAAAGCAGAACGTTTACGCTTTGCAAAAGAAAGAGTGCATTGCAAAAAGAAATGGAGAAGGGTAGTATTTTAGGAAGAAAAAAATTTTGTCCTGATGGATTCCAATATTATTTTCATGACATAAGAAAAAAGACAATGTCAGCAATTCGACGACAAATGAGAGGAGGCAGCGCTAATGGTTTGGGCAGGCATTGGTTATTTCGGCAAGACAAGTATCAAGTTCATCAATGGGAGAATGAATAGTGTCCAATACATAAATCGAAGAACAAATAAATAATCATACAGAACGCATTTCTGGACCTGATTACATCTTTCAACAAGATAATGCATCTTTACACACATCAAGATTGGTCCAATCATATTTTAATGAAAATAATATATTTGTTTTGCCGTGGCCTGCACGCTCTCCGGGCTTTAATATTATTGATTTAATATTATTTATTATTATTGAAATTAGAAAATGCAATTGTACGCGAATGGGATACGTTAAGTCAAAGTTATATCCAAAAACTATATAAATCGATACCAAATCGTAGAATAGAAGTAATAGAAAATAAAGGGGGATGTACCCATTATTAAATAAGTATATTATGTTTGATAAGTAATTATTGTTAGTTAAAATTCATGTTCATTATTATTTTCTTATTGTACGTGTGCTATCATTTCGTTCTTAAAATAAAACAATTTTTTTTGTTACACACTAAACCTTATAATATTTTTAATTATTTTCAACGAACCGCATATTATGAGCTTATAATGTTTTGAGATTATACGTCACAAACGTAAAACTTTACATGCGTCATTGAGAAATTAAAGATAGCACACCTGTAAGTACGAAAGCTTCGGACAGGGTTTTAGGTGGTTAAATAGACGGCGTAATTAATGCTTCGAAAAGATTATTCTGAAAAAGATTCCGCTTAACAATGTACATACGTAGATGTACATGCCATCTTCCGTTTCACGAACGGTGTTAAATGTTAGTTTAGGTGGTCGAGAGTCACCTTCGTATAGGAAACGTTAATTAAAAGTCGTTTGAGAACCGACAGTTCAAATCAAATCAGCGGCGATGAATTCCTCTGATCCTGCTTAAAAGCTGCGAAAATACGTAGCCCCAAATGTAATTAAAATTACGGCGGAGGGGGGGGGGTGAAAAAAAAATACAGAAAGGTTGCTCTAGCTTACCTGATATAAAATGAACCACCGTAATTGCCACTTGGCCAAGTCCGCGGTCCGCTTATACAGATGTCCTTTCATGGTAGAATCCTGATGCGCCTTATCCGAGAGCATGATCAGCTGCGAGTCGTTCACCCTCACTGGGAACATACAACGAATGTCGCGCGTTCAAACACACGCCCGCCATAACTGATTCCGCAACCGAATCGACGACGTTTACCACCAATGTTCCGAGGTGTGTTGCGCTAACTAGTTGTGCATCATTGTTCTCAAGTGGAAATTCATTCGACGCATTAATCGCGCGGCTGCACATTCGTCAGACTGAAAATTTCTCCATTGCGATCTCGCTTGGCTAAATTAAATCATTTCACGGTGAAGCGAATTATTTCCCCCATTTCCTCCGTACGGTAATTCGGCCAAGTGTGCCACCTAAATTACATGCAAACAATTTGCCGTACAAAACAGTTGTAGAAATCGAAGTTGTATGGTTGAAATCTTAAAACTTCAAATAAGAAGAATTGAAAGTAAAGAGAAAAAGGCCATGAAAAAACCCATATAAAAATAAAAAAGAAATTATTAATGTTAAAGAGAGATTTGAACGCGTAACCTACGGGATAAGTATAAACAGTTGTTGAAATCAAAGTTATACGGTTTAAACCTTAACCCCTTGCACTACTATTTACTTTGTGATTATAATGATTACAAATTCTTCATCGTTCAGAATTTCATGGAAAGGAACGGATAATTTATATTTATTGTATGCCTACGTTTTCTCCAAAGGATACATATCAACTGCAAAAAAATAGAATTTTATTTCGGTTTAAAGGAAATTAATAAGAAACATGTTTGTTAGACTCTGTTCAGAATCTTGATCACGAGTCTGACTCGATATTGTAGGGCAAGGGGTTAAAAGTCCAAATAGAAAAAAAAAATTGAAAGTAAAGGGAAAGAGGCCATGAAAACCCATATAAAAATAAAAAAGAAATTATTAACCTTAAAGAGAGATTTGAACGCGTAACCTACGTGATAATCATAAACAGTTGTTGAAATCAAAGTTATACGGTTTAAACCTTAAAAGTCGAAATAGAAAAAAAATTGAAAGTAAAGAGAAAAAGGCCATGAAAAGACCCAAATAAAAATAAAAGAAAAATTATCAATCTCAAAGAGATTTGAACGCGTAACCTACGGGTTAAACCATCGAATGCTGCTTACCATGAGAACGTTAGAAAAATTTGAAGTGAAACGAGCACTTTATAATAACATGACCGAAAGTCGCACGCTCGAATGCTCTCTATCTGAACTATTTCAAGAACAGTGGATCTTCTGTTTCCGACAAAATATAGTCTCAAAGGCAGAAGCTGCAATAGCACGCTAGAAAAAATGACTCTTTGAACCTCCTAAACAAGTACATCCCCTTAAAGGTTTCGAACCACGATGACACCTTTAAAGACATCGATTTTTTGCCTTTTACATTTTCATAAAGCTTATCACCCTAAGAACGTGTACCCACTTCGAAAATATCACAGCAAAATTTTATCTCGGAAGCTCCGATTATCTAAATATGTAAACGTTCAGGGCAGTTCCGTTTAAAAATAAACATCAGTTTCTTTCGAGCTTAATCCACAAATTACTAAAAATATTACTTCTTTTTTATTCTTTCGCAAGAAACAAGTTTCTTTTCCGTGCAGAGAACTGCAAGCTTATTGAACACAGTGAAATGTTATTATTGTGCTTAGTGGTAAAAGACTTGAAAATTCTTCGTGCAACACGAGTATAAAGAACGTCAAATTCGTCACGTGGTAGCTATTTGAAAACGATATATGTATATTTGGAAAGGATGTATGTCGCGAATCGTGTTTGCAAGATCGGCTTTTCGAGTTTCGAAAACAATTTTTCGATTATTTATCTGGGATTTTATCAAAGGGATCGTTTGAGCTTGCATGCGCTGAACTATGCTAAATTTTCATGTGATCGCGTGGTAGGAGTGGGGAGCACAAACAACGCATGCAAATGTTTGCATCAGGAAAACTAACGACACTATGTCGATAGGGTAACGTTTAAAGTGGTACGTGATTTTTAACGCACATTTGTTAATGGGTTACCAACACTATCGTTATTAGTTAGTTAAAAAATATAAATGGAGGGTATTGCGTTGGAGATGAAAGTAGTAATTCTGATTTTTCCTTATAATGCTGAAATATGAAGTTCTTTTCATTTTTGTACTTAAGTATAATAAAAAAAAGTTTGGTGATAAAGGTCTTTTTTTCATATTTTCTTATGACGCAAATGGGATAATTTCTTTTTCTGTAGCTTGACTCGAATAATGACTTGAAAGGGGAGTTGACTGGAATTATTTTGATAAGATCTTGCCTCTTATAAAAATAATTCCATACACACAATTGAAAAATGCAACTCACCGGTTCTCTGCATCTTTGGGCTCAACATTTTCAAAGAATGTTGTGGATAGGCTTCCTTCCGGCGAATCCCGTAATAAATATTGTTTGTTGAATACTATACGGCGTTATACCGTAGAAAATATCGCAGTGCCGTCATGTAGATGGGTCGCGCACCGACGTTTATCGTGACGCGAGCACCGCAGGAACACCAATTTCTCGAGTTTCTTCGGCGAAGTCCTTCCACGAACCTAATAAGACAAGTAGAAAGTAACGTTTAAACTTCCTTATCTACAAAGATTGCATGTGGATTTTTACCGAATAAATTTCAACACCTTTCTCCTCTTCATAAATAACGTTGCCGTACCACTCAATTACATGCTTCACAGATAACACTTTAAATTGCGATATTGCATAACTACGCAAGCAACAATTTCGTAGATCTCGTAACAAGATACAAACAGTTTTTAATCAAACAAAATTTCTTAACGCTAACCGTACCACGACCGAACAGTTTCACATTCTTTAATTTAATTATTCAATTAAATTATTCAATAAATTTCTTGGCTGTGCGATCATTCGATTCAGTTACGAATACGAACACTGAAAAGATAGAAACGGAAATCATACTTAAAAATGTATTGCAGCTCATGGTTTGTATTAAATTCGTTCGAAAAATAATTGATTATACAAAATTAGCAGGAATATGGAATAGCAGTGCGTTAAAGCGAATTTCTGAATCTTCTGAATCTTCGAATGCGTCATTTCTGCAGCAGTGCAAGTAATCAACGCTTCCTTGTTTAATTGATAGGTCAGTTTGAAATCATTAATTCACAAACAGTGGTATGCAATGTTGATACAAAGACGATATATTTTCACGTGCGAAGTTGTATGAAAATATGAGAAATATTATAAATCAATTGCAATTCGATTAAAGATATTTTTTCAAATATTGAGCAAGCGAATTTTGAATAGTTCAGAATGGCCGAACAAAAATTTATTGAAAAATATAAATTAATGTATTTTCATTGGCTTTGTTAAACTATCGTCAAACGGTATTTTTTTCTTTTCTCATTTGCGAGAACCGATCCCATTTTGTTCAACGGTAACATACCCCGAATTTTTCAATTGAATGCCAATCGACGCGTGTAATGAAATACATCAGTCCAATGAAGGAATATTTAGTTTGAAAATTGCGCATGCTGTTTGCTAAACCCAATTAATTCTTCTGAATTGTTGCTTTCATCGATGTCACCGTCATCGTCACCGTACGCGCATTTACCGTTCTATGTACAACGTTCGAAATGAATAAAATGCGCCCGCAGAATGACGGAGTGTCTCGTGCTATTCCGGGAATACGACCCGCGTTTATCGAAATATTCATGTATTTGTCGATGAATTCGAATGCACGTCCTGCGATCACATAATGGCTCGCTGAAAATAATTACTTTTTCACCATCGAAATTGGAACGAATTTTTATTTGCCGTTTTCGAAAAAACAATTCTTCCAAGGGTAATGAAATGATTTTTAGCTGCTTTCCAACATTTCTGTAACCATGCTCCGCAATACTACCAATCGGAAACCGAAAAAGTTTTGGCACTTTTCAATAGGTTCTTTTTAACACTAAACCTACCATAACCGGTCAAATTGACCTTTTTAAACTTTTGCAACTTTTCTTAATGTATGTATAAATCATCGTCATTTTATGGAAGTTGTTCGTTCACCAATTTCGACAAAAAATTTGACTACTGTCTAAGTTTAACCCCTTAACGCACAGTTTTTTTTAAAAAAACCGGCCAAAAAAAAAATCAATGGAAAATGTCCGTTCCATGGTTCCATGGAAAAAGGGTATATTTTATTCTTGAATAAATAAGTGTTATAGCTTAAAATCCCATGTAAATGATAAATATCAATAAAACGATTTTTTTTTCTTTGCTTTCACATTGTTATTTTCAATTCTCGATTATATTCGAGTGTGAAAAATTATAGCAGCATAAAATACAACGCCGTTCGAATTATCCCGAGTGTGCACAAGTTAAGGGGTTAATTATATTAACAAAAACTTTTTTTTTAAGGACGGCCATTTTGACCACGCACGGTAGGAGAAATAATAGGTATACAAGAAACGTCAGTAGATTTAGTGTTAAGACATGGACCGTAGAACATTTTTGAAAAACTTACTTTCTAATAGATGCGTTCTTGTTTTTATAAGAAATACATCAAAATATTCGTAAAGAACCAGAATACCTCGTTAAATCGAGTTTCACTAAATTTAAATTTATTATAAAATTTTCCTTTTACTTTCATTATTTATATAATTTTACTTAAATTTAATTTTACTTAGAAAGTTCCTCTAAATTCAAACTAAATTTAAATTTATTATAAAATTTTCCTTTTACTTTCATTATTTATACAATTTTACTTAAATTTAATTTTACTTTGAAAATCCCTCTAAATTCAAACTAAATTTAAATTTATTATCAAATTTTCCTTTTGTTTTCATTACTTATATAATTTTACTTAAACTTAATTTTACTTAGAAAGTTCCTCTAAATTCAAACTAAATTTAAATTTATTATAAATTTTTCCTTTTACTTTCATTATTTATATAATTTTACTTAAATTTAATTTTACTTTGAAAATCCCTCTAAATTCAAATTAAATTTAAATTTATTATAAAATTTTCTTTTTGTTTTACGTTTATACGTTTTATATATATATATAAATAATTTATATTCACGAAAACGTCGGAAACGTTTCGTAATTTAAGTTCACGAAAAGCAACGTGCGTATGTTCTCAGTCAAAGAACAAGAGTACAAAAATGTTGGAACAATTAAGGTCTGATCACCAGAAATATCCCCTGCTTTATCGCGGCAGCCGATGGACAATAGCCAATCAATGTCCGACCCTACAATAAAGGAGCACCAATATCGATTTACAGCGTGCCGTTCGGATCAGGCCTAGAACAAAATAACGCATGTAAAGTAAAAAAAGACTGGCCATTCCGTTTAGAGGATAGATTTCCGATCTGTCGTATCGTTTGCTCTCCAAAGTGCTTGATTATGTAATAAAATGTTCATGAATCTCGTGGCTTGCGTGGAGCAACGCTTTGCTGAAACCTCTTAAAGCAACGACGGTATTTCATAATGTAACACAGCGCGTAGTTGAGCATTTACTGGAGTGTTTGCACAAGATGTCCTTAACTGTACGTCAATATCCCAAGTGTGGTGTACCGACGACAGCACAAAACGGAATAAAGTTATACAGTAAGGAGCAAAACTGAACACACATACGACATTTTAACGAAAATAATTTTTTCTTCAACAGGTGCATGTAGAATACAAAAGAAACAAAATACTTAGTATTATCTGCAATCTTCTGGCTTTTCAAAACAAACTTAACATTTATGATATTATTATTATTTCGCTTCATACAATTTTGTTTCGTGTAGTTGGTCTTGCACCGCAACTAATTTTGAGTAAACATTTCAGATTTTCGTACGCTTAATATTTTCTCCATGAACCTTTAACCTTGATAATTGCTTAAATACGTTTAGGCATACTTAATACTACATTTTCGCAATATTCTGGTGTAATAGAATACCACTGTTCCTGCACTCTTTGCCACAAATCAGTTATCGTTGTTGGGGAAGCACTATAGTTATTCTGTCACTTTATTTTTAAGTATGCCCAGACATTTTCGATCGGGTTTATGTCTGGACTTTGAGCAGGCCATTCCATGGTTTGAAATGGTTGTGTTTGCAGTCAATTCTTTACACTTTTCGCATAATGCCCAGAAGCGTTGTCATGTTGGAATACGACATCACACTCTGGTACCGGCATATTTTCAATTGTTTCCAGTAAATTTTTTTCTAAAATATCCTTATACGTATACTGGTTCACCATACGTTCTATTCGATGTAGTGAACCTACACCGTACGACGCACAGTGGGCAAAAACGGCCTTTTTCGATTCAAAATCAAAGAACTTTCGATAGGAATGAGGTATAGCGATGAAATTTTTTTTAAATGAAAGCTGAAACTTTGTAGAATATGGGAAAAATACGAAGATTACGGTACGAACGTTTTTTAACCTTGAGAAAATTCGTTAAAGTTGCTCAATTTCAAGAAAATTTTGTTTTTGTGGCTAATACGCGGGGAAAATTTTTGTTTAACATGCTATATATCGTTTCCCATAGATTTTTTCACGCTTATTCCAAATCTGTTTTCAAAATTTGTCTACGACATCTGGTTTTTGAAAAAAATAGATTTTTGTGACACAAATTAATGAAATTGTTTCGTTAAAATGACTTGATAACACACTAGTTTGAAAGTATATCGTATTCTCATATATAAAACACAATAAAAATAATAATAATGAAGTATTTTAACGTTTTGAGTTACTTACGAAACATGAAGCACTTCACATCTCGTCATCACTTGACCTATCACTGTCATTACTACTGGCACTTTCTTGAAATTGTGCAACATTATCGAATTTTCTCAAGGTTAAAAAACGTTCGTACCGTAATCTCCCTATTTTTCCCACATTCTACAAAGTTTCAGCTTTCATTAAAAAAAAATTTCATCGCTCTAGCTCATTCCTATCGAAAGTTCTTTGATTTTGAATCGAAAAAGGCCGTTTTTGCCCACTATACGCTGTAATGCACCCCCACACCATAAGCGAACCACCACCAAATTTTATTGTTTGCTTCACGTGACGCGGTAAAAGAGGTTCGCCTTGCTTCTTCCAAAACACCAAGAACGTCCATCCGATGAAATTCGATTGATTTTAGATTCGTCGGAAAAAATTACTTTTTTCCATTGCTCTATATTCCAGCTTAAATATTTTCTTGCAAAACTCAGACGGTCCCTGACATTCTTTTTTGATAGAGCAGGTTTTTTTTTCTTCTCAATTGCTGTAAAATTGGCTTCTTTTGATGCCCTTCGAGCCGTCCACTTACTAATTTTCTTTCCAACATCGCTTTCTAATAACTTTGCAGCCATTGATGCCGTCGTTGCAATTTCTGAAGTAATGTATTTCGTCAATCTTCTCTTCTCCTGACAAAAGATAATAATTTTGGACGGCCTCCAAAAGATGCAGGGACTTTACTACAGTATTTTTTCCGTATCTTATGTACAACTCCCTGACTGACGACAAATTTTCTAGCGATTGCTCGCGTTGATAAACCCGATTTTAATCGGAAAATGATATTATTCTTCATATCTTTAGATAATGGCTTCATGATGTTATATTGATGCGTGTTAACGCATGAACAACGATAAACTAATAACTACTGCACCCCTGATCGTGGCATTGACCGTGATGGACTACCAAGTTGTTTACAAAATCTGTGTTTACAGTTCCTAATCTCGAGAATCTTGGTGCGGTGCAAAACCGACTACACGACAAAAAAATTGTATGAAGCGAAATAATAATAATATCACAAATGTTAAATTTGTTTTGAAAAGCCAGAAGATTGTAGATAATACTGAGTATTTTGTTTCTTTTGTATTCTACATGCAAATATTGAATAAAAAATTATTTTTGTTAAAATGTCGTATGTGTGTTCAGTTTTGCTGCTTACTGTATACCGTAAACACGATGCGTGGAAACTGTTATTAATTCACTTATACGAAGGACAAAGATGAATGCCTGCGAGTTAAATATCCGAGAAAATTGTATAGTTTAAAATAATTAGACATCAGATCTTTATGCATTTATGGCTTATGGGAATGTTAAAAAAATGCTATAATATAAAATTCGAAAGAATTTAACACGATTTTTATTTGCTTTGGATCTACAAAGGCTGTCCCCATTAAAAATAAAATTTTATTTCATTCCACTTTCTTAAAATGTTTCTATAAAAATTGTAAATTGCATAAACATCCAATGTCTAATAATAATGTATAATGTATAGAAGAATGATGTATGGCAAAATAATCTCTAATTTGAGATTCTAATTGCATTAAATAAAAAAAAAAAAAAACTAAGACGAAGAAAACATCCCCGCCGTCCGATATGCAGCGGCTTCTGAAAATATTCGAACGACGACGACACCAATTTTCGACAAATTCTCGACGTTCGAACTGTTATGATTACGTTGCAAAAATCCTGCAGCAATAAATCTGGACAGGTTTTAAAGCTCGAACGCTTATGCTTTTACGACGGCCATTGTTCATTTTCTGATGAGATTTTTTGCGCGATACGACGCTAGGAAACCGAAGGCACGTTTTTTCTTGAAAATGTTATAAATTTGAACGGCTCTAAAAACATTGAGAAATTCTTTACAGATAATTTCTTTCGAAAATCTGCCACAGACTCGAAGACCCTTTGGCAACGGCTTCCTAAAACTACATATTCGATTAATTTGCGACAGTTTCATGGGAATTCACTGAAACGAGAAACAAAGCAGAATGGAAGCAGAAAAAGTTGTCAAAGCTGATTGAAACGATATAAAGCTGGATATTAAATTTGAAAAGGTCGCTTTAAAGGAGAACCTTCAAGATTTAAATTATGGTAGATTCGAATATGTAATAGTCTCTTACGGGATCATCAGGAATTGTAATGAAAAACATAAATCGGTGAATTTAACAATATACATAATGGAGGATATGATTTAGGTAGGATTTGTATTACCAAGTACATACAGGGACAGAAACATAAAACGTACTAAATCGGCACCACGACCTCGGTATAATGTTCTTCATGGCTCGAATGCTACTCGTTTTTTTTTTTTTCAGTAATCGGCGCTCGTCGCCGATATACGTATACAATGACTTCTCTATACATATGTCGCCAAGGCCTAGATGATAAACGTCGCGGAATTATCCCCACTACTGTCTTAGACGTCGAGGAGGACGATACACAACGCTGGCAAGAACCGTATTGTTGATATACACAGGCTCACGAAAATATTCGAACGCTCTTTAAACTACTATAACTTTTTTTAGATTGCATCAAACAACCTGACATTTTTGAACAATTAGAAGAATCGGTTTTCCAAATGATGTGCAAACAAGATTTTGAAAAAATTGCAATTGGTAAGAATTACATGAGCAAATAAAAATGGCAATTCTTGTGCAACTTTTTTTATTTGAGCCTATAGTGAAAATTTAAAATATGCGTTTTATAGATCTATGCCAATTATACACATGCTGAAAATTTCATCGAAATCGACAAATATACACACGAGCTGCAAATAGTTAAATGTGGTGAAAATCGTAGTTTTTCACGACTTTCTAGTTTTTCGTGCCTTTATAATTTGCTGTTCTAATTCCTAGCAATTTGCAATTTTTTCAAATTCTCTTTTGCACTTGATTCGGTAAACCAATTCTTCTAATGGCTAAAAAATGTCAGGTCTTTTGGTCCAATTTAAAAAAAGTTATACTGTTTTAAAGGACGTTCACGAATACTTTCGTGAGCCTGTGTATATCGAGAATTAACTGTATATAGTGATGCCTCATGAGTAGACATCGGATCTTTATGGATTTATGGCTTATGGAAATGTTAAAAAAATGCTATAATATAAAATTCGAGAGAATTTAACACGATTTTTATTTGCTTTGCATCTACAAAGGCTATCCCCATTAAAAATAAAATTCTATTTCATTCTACTTTCTTAAAATGTTTCTATAAAAATTGGAAATTGCATAAACATCCGATGTCTACTCATGGGGTTAGACAAGAGCGAAAAATAAAAAAGCCCCCGTTGAGCTTTCGTTTTTCGGTTACAAGCACTTAAACATCGAGGTCGAAGCTCTCTGATATCAGGGCAATCCATCATTCGCAAGACAGCTGAATAGGAAGTCTACATTTGCCGTAAGAAATTCGGAGAGGGGCCCAAAAACTGACCTCGCAGAAAACTGTGGAAGCTTGCAAGGTGGAAAAATTTAACGACACTCGACGTTGCTACAGGATTCTGCAATATTTTGTAAAGAAACGCGAGCAAATCCTAGCGTGCCTCACGCACGAGGTGAAATCCATGCAATATCCTTTTGTATAGGATTTCCTGATGGAAGACACGAAGCATGCACTTGAGTATTCCAATCGTACAAAATTAGCAAGTGGAAAGACCCTTTAAACGCTATTAATAACTTTTTTAAAATTGCAGCAAACGACTCGCTTTCTTTGAGATCATAGAAGAATTAGTTTACTAGGTAATGTGTACAAAAGTATAATTAAAAATTACTATTGCTCGAGATTGCGAGGAAAACGGTAAAGGTCACGATTTTTATCTTTTTCATCTGTGCCTATAATGAAAATTTAACCCCTTGCCCTACGATAACGAGCCAGACTCGTCATGAAGATTCTGAATAGAGTCTAATAAATGTGAACGTTATTAATTTCCTTTAAATCGAAATAAAAATCTATTTTTTTTTCTTGTAGTTGATATATATCCTTTGAGGAATACGTAGGCATACAATAAATATAAATTATCTGTTTCTTCCCATGAAATTCTGAACGATGAAGAATTTCTAATCATTATAATCACAAAATAAATAGAAATTCTTCATCGTTATATATTAATTCTTCATCATTATAATCACAAAATAAATAGAAATTCTTCATCGTTATATATTAATTCTTCATCATTATAATCACAAAATAAATAGTAGTGCAAGGGGCTAAGGTTTAAACCGTATAACTTTGATTTCAACAACTGTTTATACTTATCCCGCAGGTTACGCGTTCAAATCTCTCTTTAACATTAATAATTTCTTTTTTATTTTTATATGGGTTTTTTCATGGCCTCTTTCTCTTTACTTCCATTTTTTTTTTTCTATTTGGACTTTTAACCCCTTGCCCTACAATATCGAGTCAGACTCGTGATGAAGATTCTGAACAGGGTCTAAGAAACATGTTTCTTATTAATTTCCTTTAAACCGAAATAAAATTCTATTTTGTTGCAGTTGATATGTATCCTTTGGAGAAAACGTAGGCATACAATAAATATAAACTATCTGTTTCTTTCCATGAAATTCTGAACGATGAAGAATTTGTAATCATTATAATCACAAAATAAATAGTAGTTCAAGGGGTTAAGATATATATTTGAATAAAGTAGTGTACGAAACTTCGTTTTCTAAGAGAATGGCTCATTCTCGTTGAGTAGAAAATTTGACATTGAAAAAGTCGGTCGAGGTCAATTTTGCACCAAACTTTTTCAACAGACCTTCGCCGATCCTAGGGTGTGGAATCACGCTGTGACGATTTTTACACACATAATTTCTTGACACCCTGTGCAAGCGGTTATACACTACGTTTGTACGCATTTCACAAATTCCCAAGAATTGAAATCCGTAACGCAATGCGCTCAGTTTCAATCCTCCTTGCTTGCAACGGACACACACAACTGTTGATCTTATTGATTTCAGCGATTTAATTAATCTCGTTTTCCATTAAAGGATTACACGCAGCCGGATAACTGTGGGTCGATTTCTGTATACGTGTTCTCTGGAAATCAGTGTTTTCAAAAATGTTACCAAGAATGTATCGAAGGTTGATCAATGTGATACTCTGAACTAGTTAACAGCGTAACTAAAATTTTGTACATATGGTTAATACCAGTCCATCTAGTTTTAAAACAGGTACATATTTTACCTGTCGTAAAATGTTTATACGGAAATAAGAAGTGGATAAAAATCAATCCTAAAAGAGTATTTTTCAGTTTCATCCAAACCATTTTCCAAAACTCAGGATTTCAAAAATCCGCTATTATAGGTAGTAAGTCTGATTCATCTGCTTTGGAACAGTAATTTTTTGTTTTTATACCAATAAAACTCGACAGAGATTTTTCTCGTAGTGCAAACGCGATTTTTAACGTATGTTAAACATATAAAGGATCTTTAACATATAAAAGAAACTAACAGGAATTTGTTTAACACTGACAGTCCTCGCGAGATTAATTTCTGCAAAAACATACACACAATGTAATGTACTTAATAACAATTCATTAGAGTAAAATATCCTTGCAATGTGTGATTAATCCGGTACCCGGGGGAAGGTAATTTAATTTTGACAACTACTAGACTTCCGCTATTCCACGTTTGCCGTTAATCAAAACGTGTTAAAGCAGCTTCGCGTTACTTATGTTAACTACGCTAATCTCTGAAGATTAGTTTGGTTAGCTTTGCCCGAATAGGACTTAATATACATTTACAACATAGATCGAATAACTTAACATCATGCTCGATATCGTGAATAATTATTCACTATTTATTAAAATAATCGCTTATTAATTAGAAAGTATAGATTAATTTACTTTGTTATATAACGATTCGCGTATACATACATAATTAAGTGTTACTGAAAAATTGATTCGTCCGAATTGTGTTTTCTGTTGAAAGCTCTGTGCCCTAATAAATGATTCGGTACAACATTACTGTAGTAAATATACTCGTGCTCTTTATTAACTAGAGGTTATAGTAACATTCTCTTCGAATTTCTGCAGGCTTTACAACAGCACTTTCGAAGAAATATAATATCGTACTAGCATAGGAAAATACATGGCACGGGATTAATAAATATTTTGCTCATCTTTGAAAAAACTCGTTATCGATTGGAATATGCTGAATTTTAATCATACGTTACGCATTGAATACAAAATTATAAATAAAAACCATGGTTGATAGTTTTGATTTAAAAGAAACTAACACTTCTCGACTGTGCGCGTTAGGATTTTGTCTTTCCAAGTACTATGAAATAATGTATTCTAAATGTGCCCATAATTACGAAAGTGGTCTAAGTCAAAATTAACAAAAAAAAAAAAAATGAATTTATCACTTATTTCACACGACATGGTTTTAAACTAAATTTATTCAATGTAAAAAAAAATGAAAGAAATATATGACTTGGACCACTTTCATAAATATGGGCACAAATATTTTCGTTGAGGATATCTAAAAATGAATTAGCTTTCAGAGGTTCGGCGAACTAAATGTTGAAATTCAATTTTTCACTCTACGCGTCACTTCTACTTCGTCTACCTTTCCTTACAAATTTCCCATCATTATAAATAATGATTGGTTTACACGTTCTTCGAGCGTTAAGAATAACCAGCTTGTCAATATTTTCGGTGTCTGAGCTACTAAAAATCCGGGGCCATTTCTAAGCATTCTCCTTGGAGTACCGTGTGCTTATTAAAAGTAAAGCGCGGCGGCATACGTACTAGACCTCGAGGATCTCCGATCTGCGCTTGTTAAAGGGGAAAATCGTTCGTTTGAATTTCCGCGGACTAAACGAGGGAACGTGACTCTGCTCCGAGAAAGCAATCTGCAGAACCGTTGAAAGAAAAAGATGAAGTGTGGCGTGGCCGCATAATTCGTACCTTTCAGACACGTGGCTGAATAACAAATCAACGAGATGTCCTTGAGAAACAAGAAACAACCGCGCAACAAATACACGGCATCGAATGGCAACGAAGAAGAAAATTGAGCACTGAACGGTAAAAATGCCGATACGAGATCCGATAAAGGCGAGGGGTGAGACACGAAAGGAAAAGACAGCATAGTGAGTCGAACGTGCATTTGAGTCTCTCATATTTGTAGGTATTGTACATATATATATATATACAGGGTGAATTCGATAAAGCAGGACACCTAAATATCTCCGTTGCTTTTCGTTGTACAAAAAAACTTCATAGGACAAAGTTACATTGTTTGAAGGGCCACATATAACGGTGTAAGGGAAAAAAAATTTCAAGGTCATTTTTATGAGATTTCAAGGTTATCGATGTTTTTTTAAATGGAATGATATATTTTCGTTAACGTAATGTTGTAGCTGACAAAATAACGAATTCATGCATGTAACACAATATGACCTTCAAATGACCTTCAACCCAGAAAAACGGTATAAATAAAATTCCCTTGAGCTGCTATACATTCAAATGTATCGCAATACACAACATAATAACAGATTCGGTGTTGACAGGAGGACAATTATGATATACCTTCACCTATACGTTCGTACAGAATCGTGTTTATCCACTACTAATTACTCAGAAGACCTTGCTATCAGATTTCCACAGTTTCTAAGATCTCTCGATCAGTTTATCGATGAACGTTTCACCATGCGTACTCGAAGGAAGATAAGATTGATATGATTTTCATTTATGGAGAAAGTCGGCAATGTTTAAGAAAAGCCGTGCAGTTGTACAAGGACCGATCCTAATCGTAATTGTCCATCAGTTTCCGTTTACTCCAATTTGATAAATAAATTCCGTGAAACTGGTAGTGTCGAAAATAAAAAAACATACAAAGGTGAGGACTGTAAGGAATGAAGCAAACACAATTAATGTTCTGGCAGCAGTGAATGGAAACTGTCATGCTAGTACGAGGTAAATCGCACGAGGAAGTGGCATTAGTCAAAAATGTGTAGTGCAAATACTCCAGGAACACAAATTTCACCCCTATCACCTATCAATTCATCAAGAACTTCATAGTAGAGACTTTGTAAATCGTGTAAACTTTTACCAGTAGGGATTGAGACAATTGATAAACGATAGAGCATTTTTTAATCAAGTATTATTTACTAGTAACAGAAATACATCAAATGAATCTTACACGTTGAATTTTATTTATACCATTTTTCTGGGTTGAAGGTCATTTGAAGGTCATATTGTGTTACATGCATGAATTCGTTATTTTGTCAGCTACAACATTACGTTAACGAAAATATATCATTGCATTTAAAAAAACATCGACAACCTTGAAATCTCATTAAAATGACCATGAAATTTTTTTTCCCCTTACACCGTTATATGTGGCCCTTCAAACAGTGTTACTTTGTCCTGCGAAGTTTTTTTGTACAACGAAAAGTAACGGAGATATTTAGGTGTCCTGCTTTATCGAATTCACCCTGTATATGTATACGGACATGCATAGAATTTATCGAAATAAAAATATCTTTTAAACCAATGTTTTTGTTGCCGTAAGTGCCATGATATGATCTACGCGTCTACATAGAAAAAAGATATCTGCATCGAAAAGTGATAGAATATATAATAAATATTTTCATTCGACGCCTACGTTGTTAAATTCCTCCAGAAAATCAAAATTTAACCCTTTGCACTCCCCGCTGTCCCCTCTCAGGGGACATTAAAGTTTATTACCGAATTACGGGGAATTAATTTATTCCAGCGCAACTTTAAATAAAATATTGATTTTTTTGCAAATATATATTCCTCGATGTCAACCAATTCATATACAGTCGAGTCGGAAAGTAAGTTAACATTTGGTGATATGTAGGCAATGAATATGATGAATAAAATCAAGTTATTGTATTGTTTTTATTTAGGAGGTGTAAGGAAATAAACAAATATGTTAGTAAAACATATATTATCGTTATTAAAGATTAAAGACATGTCATATTCATTTGACTGCATACACCAGTCGTTAACTTACTTTCCGACTCGACTGTAAGTCCAATATCATTATAATACGTTACTTGGTTCCAAAATTATACTAAATAATACGAGGATTTGTAAATTTCTGCCAGAATGGTTCGGAGTGCAAAGGGTTAAATCCTGTCATTCTTAAATAGTTGTACACGTTCAACAGTAATCATGGTCATTAATTAATTATATTTCAGAAAACCTTTTACTTTTGATTGACATTATTTTTCATCGATCGATCACATAGTTGCAGTACTGATTTAAATCTGATTAACATTTCTACAAAGCTTCGTTGTTTTACAACGAACGGAACGAGTGGTTCGGAAAACTGGCACCTTTTCGTACAATTTTTATTAACCACACGAATTTATGCACATATGAATTGTCATGGTGTAATTTACAAGCACGAAGGCACACAGAAATTCTTCGAATGTTTGCACCGTTTTGAATTTGATCCAGTAATTTTTGTCACAAATGTATAAAATTCGCAGTCTACTTATCGTATTGAATATAGACGGCTGTGAATGTGGGTCGTACTGTTCGCGGAGCAAAAGAGCAAGATAATTTTCATTAAAAAATGCGTAATCGCAGGTTTAAAGACTAAGTATTACATATATGTAACAAAATTTGTGGATTGTTACTTGTCGAATTGAAAGATAGGCTTGTTCGATTGTGCGTCATATCATTCTGAGAATAAGCAATCGAAGCAATATGCGTTCGAACACACATAATCGTGTGTTTGCAAGTAAATATTTTAGGAAAGTGAATATGTAAATTGTTCATTGATAAATTTCAAAAGTCGACCTAACGTAAGCAATACGAAAGCAATGCGAAACCGCATCCTTTCATCTTTCGACCGAAGTGTTGCACAGATAATTCGAGAAATTTCCGGCTGAACGTCAAAATAAATGAAAATTCTCAATTTCTAGATGGAAATATTTGTCGAATTTGTTTAAATTTGCAATTTCAAAATCACGATATCGCGATTTAAAGCGACATATATCGCATGTCGCCGAATCACAAGGCAATTACCTTCCCAAATGAAATATTCCTAATATTTAACGAAAACGTCCCCCGATATTTACAATTCGTTTCGACCAACAAAACCGTGAAGCGCTTACATTCCGTCACACGCGCACACATGCACACAGAGATACGCACACACGCACACACGCGTGTTAAGACTGCAATTCGCGGTGGCTGGGAGCACTAGATCGAAACTAGAGTAGCACTAGATCAGGGAAAATCAAACACCGAATCGGCCTACGTTATAAAATCTCTGGTTCGGCGGTGGTGGTAAACTCGAACGGCGCGGCGCGCGGCGGGTTCGGAGTTCGCATGGCTGCAGGCCGCTCGAAAAACCGCGGTGAAACACAGGTAACGAAATACGCCAACAAGTACGCGTTCCATTCGATGGAAATAAATCCGACGAAAGAGCCGCGAAAGATGGACCGAGTTATCGCGAGTGAAATTCGAGATTCGATGCGGGTTTACGTGGACGCGAGCATGGGGGGGAGAAAAAAGAAAATTTTGGGCCACAGTACCTGTTACTTCTGTCGATATATCTCTCTCTCCGTGGCGCTGGATTGATGCTGCACCACCTGTTCGTGTTCCAGATTCTCTGCCCCCCACCCACCCACCCACCCCCACCTGCACTCGGCTGCTACTCCGGCTCGCAGATGTTTGAGTGTGCTGCTGCTGCCGAGGATTGCAGGTGCAAACGAATCTCGGTCGAAGAGGATCCGATTAAGCTGCGGTTAATCGAGTAGCACAAGGACAACGCAGGCCGGCAACGAGGAACAACGGCAACGTCAACGGTGAGAACCTGAACCGCAACGACAACGACAACGACCACGACTAAGAGAAAGAAAACAACGGCGACAAGGTTCGCAAAGGACGAATGTAGGCTGGCGAGGGGCAAGAGGACAGGTGAGATACGACCGAGAGGGAGGAAACTGGTGGCCCGCTACCGGCGCCCGACGCTCGCATGATCGGGGGATGTTCCGGCGTTGGGGATCGCGACGTGTCTACTCGACGCAACCTGCCTCCTCTACCCTCTGCCTCCTCTACCTCCTCTGCCTCCTCTGCTCTCTGTGTTTCCTCCAACCCCAGAATCTGCGCTTACCTGTCACTGCGCACACTCCTCGCGAAAGCCACCCCACACGATACCACGGGGCGGATCTATATGTGGGCTAATTGGGCTGCAAGGAATGGGATCAAGTTCAATACGACCGGCGACCGGCGACCGACGAATCCCTGAATCGATGAACAAAACCGGACAAAAGTCGAATAACGATGGTCCCGCCGCACTGTGGTCCCGAAAAGTACAGTGGCGTGCAAAAGTTCCCGGCCAGATGGTTTTTGCTATTTTTCTTCCCAAAAAAAAGGCGTTAAGAAATTTTGATTAGAATCATATACAGGGTGAGTCACCAAACGTTACCACCTCAAATATCTTTGTTGTTTCTAAAGATACGTAAAATATGGTAAGGACAAAGTTGAATGGTACAATGGGGCTGACACGAAGCAAAAAAAAAATTTTGTTTTTATGTCATTTTTTTGAAGATATCAAGGTCACCTTGACTTTTTTAAATGGAACCACCATTTTTTAAACACCTACAATGATAGTCCCTTTCATTAGGAATTCAGTGACTATAATTAGTCCAAGGTCATTCAAGGTCAAGGACAGAAAAAACGTATAAAACTAAAATATGGAAGCAGAATACCTGTATTTTATAAATGTTCGAAATGATGGCCGTCTGCGTCGATACATTGTTGTAAACGAGCTCTGAAGGAATGTTGAACTCTGATAAGTGTACATTCGTACATGCTGTGATGATACGCTGACGCATATCTTCAACTGTTGTTGGAGCATCCGTGTACATGGTCTCTTTTAGCAGACCCCATAAAAAGAAATCCAGTGGATTTAAATCAGGCGAACGTGCTGGCCATGAAACTGTTCCGCCTCGTCCAATCCATCGGTTTGGATATCGAGAATCCAACGTTTCTCTTGCTACTCGTGCATAATGAGCAGGACAACCGTCATGTTGGTACCACACATCGTAGCGATTTTGTAAAGGGACATCTTCTAACAAAATTGGCAGATCTTCTTGCAAAAATTGAGCGTATTTCTGTCCCGTCATCATTCCGTTATGGTCCAATTACTTTGTCGTTCAAAATACCACACCACACGTTTACGCTCCATTGTCTTTGATGATCAATTTCTCGCAGCCAGTGCGGATTATCCACAGACCAATAATGGGCGTTCCGTAGATTAATTGAGCCATGATTAGTAAATGTTGCTTCGTCCGTAAACAAGACATTAGAAAAAAATGAATGATTTTGAAGCAATCCCCATTGACAAAAATTAATTCTATTTTGAAAATCATTCCCGTGCAATTCTTGATGGAGCGATATGTGGAACGGATGAAATTTATGTCGGGCCAGAATTCGTATTACGCTACTTTGACTTATGCCTGCTTCCCGGGCAATTTTTCTCGTACTCACGCGAGGATTGACAGCTATAGCTGCTAAAATATTAATTTCATTGTCTTCATTAGTCGTGGGATTCTTCCGTTTGTACTGTCTTGCATGTACACTTCCAGTACTTCGAAACAACCTGTACGTATTAGTGAAAGTACGTCTAGAAGGAGTGTTTCGCTCGGGGTACCTTTCTTCATAAAGTAGTCGGGCCTGCACTGCATTTTTTCTACATTCACAGAAAATCGTGATCATATCACACTTTTCAGTCATCGAATATAACACAGCGGAATCGCGTTTGGAAACATACTGATAGTAAATAAGAATGCTGAATAACATTGAAGGACCTTAGTATGTTTACTTCAACTACGATAAACGTCTCAACCGTGATAAACGTATTTTGCTTCCATATTTTAGTTTTATACGTTTTTTCTGTCCTTGACCTTGAATCACCTTGGACTAATTATAGTCACTAAATTCCTAATGAAAGGGACTATCATTGTAGGTGGCTTTAAAAAAGGGTGGTTCCATTTAAAAAAGTCTTGGTGACCTTGATATCTCCAAAAAAAATGACATAAAAACAAAATTTTTTTTTTGCATCGTGTCAGCTCCATTGTACCATTCAACTTTGTCATTACCATATTTTACGTATCTTTAGAAACAACAAAGATATTTGAGGTGGTAACGTTTGGTGACTCACCCTGTATAAGGGCATGTTACGTGAAAAAATACTATAGAAAAAATCAATGCTGCTGATTCTTCATACATGTTTATTTAAAGAATAAGTAAACTTGCGTGTTCAAAAGTTCCCGGCCAGTTTAAGCTGGGATTGTATTTAAGTCTGTAAAAGGTCAGTAAGTGTTTACATTCAAATAATATTACGTAGTTGGTAGTCTCCAGTTGGTAGTCAGTCGCTGAAATGTAAACATGGTTCGAAAGATATCTGTCGAAGTACGCAAAATTGTGATGGAATTGTCGTTAAAGGGAAAGTCATCTCGCGAAATTGCTTCAGTATTGTCTATCGGGAACAGTACAGTGAAAGACACAATTAACAGATATCGTGCAGGACATGGCGTGAAAGATCGACCGCGGAGTGGAAGACCCCGAAAGACCACTAAAAGAATTGATAGAATTATAAAACGTAAATCAATTGCGGACCCAAAGAAGACAGCTAGCAATATTGCAACAGAACTACAACAGGAAAACGTTGCTAATATTAGTCGATGTACGGTAACAAGAAGATTACATGATGTAGGACTGTTTGGCAGAGTTAGTGTTAAAAAACCACTAATCAGTAAGAAAAATAAAGTAGCCCGATTAAAGTTTGCCCAAAAATATTGTGACTGGACTGTGGAAAATTGGAAAAATGTTCTTTTTTCGGATGAATCTAAATTTAATCTATTCGGCAGCGATGGAAGACAGTATGTACGACGTTCAGTTGGCACAAGAAATGATCCCAGATATCAAACACCAACTGTTAAACATGGTGGAGGGAGCATTATGGTATGGGGAGCTTTCTCCGCTCAAGGAATTGGTCCTCTTATAAAAATTGAGGGTATCATGACTGGTGTCACGTATAAAAATATTTTAGAAACTCATATGCTACCATATGGTGAAAAAGAAATGCCAGAAAATTGGTTTTTCCAACATGACAACGACCCCAAACATGCATCGAAAATCGTAAAAGGGTGGTTGTCTACAAATAAAGTACAAGCTTTAGACTGGCCTTCTCAATCTGCGGACTTAAATCCAATAGAGCATCTTTGGGGAGAGATGAAACGTCGAATAAAAAATCATAGAAGTTCCAATAAAACACAATTTTTTTAAAATTTAATAGAAGAGTGGAACAAAATACCACACGACTACATTACTCGGTTAATTGAGTCCATGCCTCGTCGCTGTGCTGCTGTTATTGCTGCAAAAGGCATGGCTACGAAATATTAATTATAACATATTAAATAATGTACTGCAAAATTGTTACACAATGAAAAAAAAAAGCATAATGTTTCGTTAAACATACTGGCCGGGAACTTTTGAACACGCAAGTTTACTTATTCTTTAAATAAACAAGTAAGAAAAATAATTAGCGTTGATATTTTTTGTAATATTCTTTCATGTAATACGACCTTATTTATGATTCTAATAAAAATTTCTTAACGCTCTTTTTTTGGAAGAAAAATTGCAAAAACTATCTGGCCGGGAACTTTTGCACGCCACTGTAAGTGACATTTAGTCCAAAAACGAACTTTCCATATCCAATCAATGAACATTATTTCTTAAATGTCCATGGACCTAGAAAATGAAGAAATTAGTACAATGCACAGTGGTCCAGAAGCCCGGTTTTTGTGGCCAAAATTCAATTTTTCAAGGTTAATAGATTAAAAAATTTTTTTTTGCTGTAAACTGATAACTCTTCAAAGCTCCTAAATCCAAAATATTATTGATTTTAGGTAATTGTATAATAAGTAGACATCGGATGTTTATGCACAATTTCCAATTTTTATAGAAACATTTTAAGAAAATGGAATGAAATAAAATTTTATTTTTAATGGGGACAGCCTTTGTAGATCCAAAGCAAATAAAAATCGTGTTAAATTCTCTCGAATTTTATATTATAGCATTTTTTTAACATTTCCATTAGCCATAAATGCATAAAGATCCGATGTCTAATAATAAGATACGGCGTTCTAAAAACAAAATCATAAAATTGAACATTCTATTAAACGTTTTAAATACCAATTATAGGATATCAGAAAACAAGTTATAATTATGATTTTTTATATGTTAGTAGATGTACTTTAAGTTCTAAACGCCATCATAAACATTTTTTAATCCATAAACAAATATTCCAAGTATGTAACAATTTAAGCTTTAAGAAGGGTTTTAAAAAAATGCTTAAAAGTGCTAAACTTTGGACTTATTTTGTACGAAAGTTTAAACATTTGTTAAAAAGAATATGCAAAGTTTAGCTGCGCCCTCTTGCGACTTTTAACTCTGTATTAATTTTAATAAAGGCGTCCGAGGTATTTTGACGCGTTCGGGACCTGAACCCGCCTTATCTGTTTCGGCGTCTGTGGACCATAACTGTGATGTTTTCTTAAAGGGAACCTTATGTTCAAATAGAACTACAAAATAGCGAGATTATGAAATAAAGGTTACGGTAGGAAGGTCTCTTTTATTCACGCGTTCTTGACGCCTCGAGGGCCATCGAATAACTGAAAACTAAAAAGGTATTATTGTATTAGGTTATACTAATTTAAAACATGGCATTAAGTATCTCAATGATATTGTTCTATGAAAATGATGAAAAACGTCGATTTACAAAATTTTTTAATCGGGCCACGAAATACCGCCCTCTAGATCGCCATAATAATCCTGCCGTAAAAAATTTTTAATTTTTAATGCCAGATTCGTTATCAGCGACTCCAAAAACTCCTAATTACCAACTTTCAGAAAATTATGACAACATTTTGAATTTTGGCCACAAAAACAGGGCTTCTGGACCAATGTGCAGTGTACCGAACCATGGCCAAAAATCGAAAAAGTCACAGCTTCACATCGATTTAAAACTATGTTCATACTATGTCGAAATGTCTAAATAAATCATTTTTTGAAAAAAAAAATTCAAAAAGTTTAGTAGGAAATTAGTTACAAGCGAATTTGTAAGCGAATTTTACGAAGATCAAATAGTACCTCGGTTCATAGCGTAACTTGTTCACGTTATAAATATTATGATCCAAAGACGATTATAAGAAATAATCTTTTCAGAAAATGACGGCTAAGGGTTGGCTAATTGTAGTTTATCGTCAAAAATTGTGTAATACATATATGCAATATAATAATTAATCTGAAATGAAACCATTCAGTTTCATTGGTTCCCCTAATCTTTGGAAGAGGATAAAAAAAAAGTTCCGCAAAGTTCCGCTGAGATTTTGATTGCGTTGTATTGGTAAGACAGTTATTTTTTTTTTTTATTTAATGCAATTAGAATCTCAAAGTAGAGATTATTTTGCCATACATTATTTTCCTATACATTATACATTATTATAAACTGTACAATTTTCTCAGATATTTAACTCACAGGCATTCAAAAACGAGTAGGTTATTTTACATATTTCAACCGTAGGTCTGGATAGGAGAACATTGCATGAGAGCGGAAGAAAAAGATGCAGTTTCCGTAGTTGTCTGATAGACTCCAACCTCAGTTCATCGAACGTGGGACACTGCCATAGCACGTGGTCGATATCCTGATTCTCATAACCGCACTGACATTGTGGATCGTTTACTATGCCAATTCGAGCAATAGAGCTGGCAAGATTGTAGTGTCCTGATCTGCATCTGTTTATCGTTGTGACAATCTCACGATGGAGATTTGTGTGACTGTACCACGGTTTAGATTTTCGGTTGTGGAAGTATGTGAAGTAGTTCACACCTTTAGATAAACCTTCTTTCTCTATGATGTCGAATGTGTTTTGTGTTGCCACTGATTTAACCTATTCTCTTAGATCTGAGAAGGGAATTTTGACGGAGAATCAGGCTGTCGTGTTGGTTGCTGTTTTAGCTAATGTGTCTGCACTCTCGTTACCCAGAATCCCAATATGAGATGGTACCCAGTAGAATTTAATTTTACTATCGTTTGTGGTTTCGGATGCGAAGTTGAAAACGTTTTTTCTTATTTCAAAGATATAGGGATTCGTTTTTGTGCTTATATTAGTTTGTTTCAACGAGAGTAGTGCACTAAGAGAATCCGTAAAAATGAGAAAATTCTGATTGGGATGATTCAAAGCTATTTTCACTGCGTCGTTCAAGGCTATAGATTCCGCAGTGAAAATTGATGCGTTTTTATTTATACTTCTTACAACGGTAATATTTAAGTCATTACAAACACATGAACTTCCCACAGAAACTGAATCCTTTGACTTACTACCGTCTGTGTAAATAGAAAAGGATTTTTCTTCTTTAATTAGATTTTCAATTAATAGGTTGGGATTATCAGCATACCGAAGAGATGAGCCAAATTCCGTGTCAACATAAATATTGCTAATAAAAGTGTAATATTCTTGAACATCGTTATAGTGGTTGCTGGTGCAGAAAATATGACTGATAGAGTTTTTTGTGTCTTTTATGCATTGATATATTAGCCTGTTACTATTTTTACGTTTGCTGTACTTGTGGTAAGATAGTATACTTTGAATTGTATAAGTTTTAGCTGCAACTACCTGCAAAGCTCAGAGTTATTTAACAAAATATGTAGCAAGAACCGGTTGGCAAGCGAGTACGTGGGTATCCACTGGTAATGAATTAGCACAACTCTTATTTGTGTCGAGGAGACGAATGTTATAATAGTTTAAAACAAAGTTTCAGTTTCGGAAGCACTGAACTAAGAATTCATCCACTGAAAAACAGCAATAAAAACAAATTTTGTTTATAAATATCGTTTTTCAATGTTTAAATAAATGACTATATTTATAATAATATCATATTGAGATTGCTTTCAATATAAATAAAAAAACCCACTTTGTTTCATATGTCTATCGTAAACAGAACAAAAGTTATTGAATTTTGTCCAAAAAAACAGGCATTTCGGTACACTGTGCGCCGCACTGTGGTCCCGATCGGAAAAGTAAGTGACATTTAGTCCAAAAACGAACTTTCCATATCCAATCAATGAACATTATTTCTTAAATGGCCATGGACCTAGAAAATGAAGAAATTAGTACAATGTAATGAATACGAAATATTCGAAATATTTCAAATAGTCTGGCAATTGATTCGTGGCGATATTGTCTTTCAAGGTCATCTGAAAGCCATTGTATAAGCAGGTCGTTGAATTCGTTTCGACGTCGCCTACAATATTATGAAGTTAAAAATACCCAGTTCCATTAAAAGATATGACAGCGACCTTGATTTTTTCTTGAAAATCGATTTTTTTTTAAATTTTAAACATTGCAATTTCATGTCGGTTAAATACTGATTAACTTTGGTAAGAAACATTTTTCTGTCCGACCATCCGAAGGGACAAAAAAATCGTGGGGACTAATTTGCGCCGCACCCTGTATATTTTTTTTATTTATTTACAAAAGTCACATTAACATCGAGGTCATTAGCGACCACTTTAGTGTACAATTATAGATATAATGTTTCGTTAGCGTAATAATATTATATACGAGTGTTGATATAATAAAAATTATAGATATAATGTTTTGTTAGCTTAATAATATTATATACGAGTGTTGATATAATTAAAATTATAGGTATAATGTTTTGTTAGCTAAATAATAGTATATATATATATGTGTGTGTGTGTGTATATAACTTAAATTATAGATATAATATTTTGTTAGCTAAATAACAAAAATTGCTTCTCTTTAATGCGTTATCCTGACGCTCCTATTTCATATTTTTTCTCGATATTTTTTTTTTAGGAGCAGACTTTTGCAGTGAAAATTGATATCATTTAATAATGATTACTATAAATAATCTATTTAACACTTTGAATGCCAAACCAGAACCCTAAGAAATTCCATGAAACCAGTGTTATTTAATGAAATAAAAATTGAAAATAATTAATGTGTGATATAGAGTAGTCTTCCAACTTTCTTGCATTTTACAGATCCCAATCAAATTTGGTACAATGAATATATCAACGTAAAAATTCATTTTAAAACCTGGACAAATAATTCCGGCACCCACACATTTGGGTAACGTGGCGGGCAACGTGTTAAAAAATAATATTGAATACAGAAGGCAACATTTGTAAAATTGTTTACGTTCAGAAGGACAAATCTTCTATGTTTCAAAAAGTTCCCTATCCGGACAAATCGGAACATTTTCAGTATATTTTTCTCTACATAGTTATGCAAGAATCGTGTAAACCTTCTCAAACCACTTTGCAAGTTATTGTTGTTCAAACTTCGCGACGCGACTTACAGTACATGTATACATTCGTATATTTCGTACATGACGACGATACCGATAGATGCTGTGTATAAATGTTTATCCGTTATGATTTATATTTGAACTGTCATGTTATAATAACCAGACCGAGCGGATCTTTATGTAAATTTTCTGTGTCAATTGCAAACGATCACAAAAGCCAGATACAAAGATTCTGTTTTTCTTGAACCGTTTGCACTCGAAGCTATTTTAACTCCAAAAAAGAAACATTTCTTCCGACCCAGAATATTTCCCTTCTCTATACGCTTTTTATTTCATGTTATATGTTATTAATGGTGCAATTTACTCGTACAATACTGAAATGTTTAGTAATTTGTCAACACGTTAAGTGCCAAATGTCATTCCCAGAGATTCTTACGAAATCAGAGTAATTTAATTAATGAAAGGGAAACTAGAAATGTTAAATGTACTATAGGGGATGCTGTTTTAACCCTTTCGAATTCTAAAGATCTTAATAAAATTCGGTTTAACCTTTGGTGAACCTAGTGAAAAATCACTGTCAGTCGTATGTGACTGACATGGCAATTAACGTGTTGAGTACAAACAAATTTAACAATGTAGAAAATATTTTGAATAATGATACTAGTTACTGACGTGTTAGAGTTGCCATTCGAGTGTTAAGGGTTAATAATTCGAACTAGTTCAAAACAGTAGGTATAAAGGGGGTTACCCGTAACGCGATTCACGATTTTTCATCCACTTGCGAGCCATCTGATAAAAAAAAGTTTAGAACAAGAGTTGCATGGTGCGAAGTGTACAATAGTTGTCGATAACAAAAGTTTCGGAAACTGTTCTCCGCTATGGGGGACGGAATCACCCCCTTCTTTTTCCTACACTTTCCTATCACACATGAATTTTTTTGTGAAAAGCATATACAGATTAATTAAAGACGAATAGAAAGAATTCCACTTTCAGCAATCAAATAAAATATGAATGGACAATCGTACATATTCCACAATGATAGCTGTAATTTTGTAAATTTTTCATTTAATCACTCCGCAGCAAGTAAAGCGAATTAAGAGTTTCCCATATTTGCTAACGATACACAGTAATATCGGATATTAACTTTCGTATCGAATATTAACTTTCACGTCGAGTCGTGTCGACTCTGTGTAAACACTAGGCTTAATGAACAATCAATTTATGAATATTTGTTTGTATCCCGGAATTTCTCATATGCGTCTGAATGATACTTATCCCTTCAAAGCGCCAAGGTTAAGCGCCATACGATTTTTAATAAGGTCGAGCACTTCTACTAAAAATTATTGAATCCTGAATAAACAATGCAATCGTTTCATTAGTATGAGAATGCTGCAGGCATGAATATCGAGATCTAGCTTTGTACTGATCTTAAGTATCTTTTTATTGATTTCACTGGAGTTGACATCTTGCATGAAATTCAATAGTTCTATAGATTTGTCAATATATTACTGCACATTTTATTCGTCGAGATATCTAATAAAATCGAATAAGACACTCGTAATTTATTGACAATATTCGGTGTATGCTTGGTGTCCCACCGGATTTTGACATCTTGATTTTCTCACTATTATTACTCGTAGCAAAAATGGTTCCAATGGAAATTTCAATGGTAACGAGTGGGGCGTATTTTTGGGTGTTATTATTTGTATAAATAGTACACTGTACTGTTCGTGAAAAATATTATGAAGAAAAAGTAATAGCCATTCGCACGAAATTGGATTCTGGAAAGATGAATAGTATTTCAATATTTTTCAAATTATTTATATAATCTATTTCGTGTGTGTGTGTGTTTATTAGTCGTTAATAGATTAAGAGTAAATGACTAATAGAATTAAATGATTGTGCATAAATAGTAACGTGATTCGTTCGAAGCTGTAGCAACGTTCCAGTATTGATATTCGATGTTACGTACTGCTTTCTATTTATAGAACGTCAATTGAAATTTGGCATACAGATGCCATCGACCAAGAATACCATCTTCCTACGTTGAGCCTGAAAAATGTTTAATAGTTATAAATACTCTATACTTAAAGTTGCATGTAATTTTTCAGTTTTTCAGAAAGTTGTGTTTGGAAATCAACGTTGAATTGCTTCGCCATAACGATTTAACTAACGCACTAATATTACCACAACGATTAATATAGAATTTTATATTTATATTTCATTTTATACGTTTACAAAGAATATTTACATATACATTCACGTTTCATGAACATCTCCAGTTTAATACAAAGAAATGTAGAAGGAAATGTTTGTATACGCCATTTTAATCATAGCATCTGTTGAGAGCAATAAGATATTTTTATCGTCGTTATTTCAAGGTCCATTAAAGGTCAACTTGCTTTTTCAGCGCGGGCAGTTCCTTTTTCGGACTTTCACATTCCGCGGTACCGATAAATTAGGTCACGTATGAAATTTTCATGTCCACTGGTAAAGCACAAATGTGAACCTGATATACTTGAATGCACAAATAGGTACAAGTAAACCTGCAAATTCAATCTTTCCTTGCAGTCTTTTAAATGCAAAAGATAATTATGTGAAATCGGTTAGAGGAACAACGGGTTTATATTTGCCTCTGTGCTATTTTTCATTTAAAATACGAGATGAGAAGAGTCGAAATACGAAGGCCATGACGAAAGTAAGACGAAATAGAAATTGTTTAGTCGTGCAGAGAGAGGGTAACTTTTTCCCCTCGGTTCGAGTCAATTCCCCTGATCTCAAATTAACACTTGTCCCCACCCTTCCGCCATAACTGGTCACGTGACGCGTTTCGTCTCTGTGTTGCATGTGTCACAAGGCCAAGCAACCAATCAGGTACTGGCAGAGAAAGGGTAACTGTATTCCCCTCAATTTCCCCTTTTTGGCAACACTACTATGTGGGCCCGGTAATGACCTTGGCCCAGGTATGGGAAAAGCAGACATTTTGGGAGGTAACAGAAACAATAATAAAAAAAAAAGAAGAAACATTGTGATATTAGAAATTAAACATCTTTTTTTTTAAGATGATCAATCGTTGATACAGCATTTTTGCAAGTTTGTAACGGACTGATAACATTTTTAACATCGAAAGATATTTGTGTGTAAATACAAAAAATGAACTAATTTTCATTTTCAATTTTATAGAACTCCTGATAGAGTATACAAATGTTATGTTCTAAGTCAATGTTTGTTTATTTCTTAGTAATTTGCATTCATTGTTGAAGACACTGTGTAGAGCAATTTACGTGTAGGGCCGTCTGAACTCTGATTTCTCCTGCTTAGCATGGATTATACCCTATAATCAATTCAAGTTCGACAATAATGGTTCTAAAATTAATGGGCTTCCTTTGATTAAGGTCCCTTAGTGGGATCCGTCTAAGCTGCCTCTGTTTACCTACTCGTAGCTGGCTGGTCTTTATGAGACAACGTGCACGGCATTAGAGGTTGCATGAACCGCTTAATGTAAAAACTATCGATTCGAGCAATTCTTGCGAGTGGTAGAATAGTGCTGAAGTGCCAATTGAAATGATAAATTAGATTTTGATACAGTTTCTATCGTGGTACTTTTTCAATTGCGTATAACTCATCGATGCCAAACCTATTGGGTCATTGTAAAAGTTCTACTCTTGTCTGCGAGCCTTTTTCGTCATTGCAAAATTTCGATTTATTTAGTTATCGATATATATATATATTTTTACTATTATTTTTATTACTGTTTATTGATCGGTATACGTTTTTTGAAATTGAAATACCTACATGTTTTCGTAACTTAATTCTTCTTCTCAAGTTTTCAGAATTGCATTGATTAACAACAAGATAAATAGTAGACTTATGAATAAAATTTCTATCGTCATTGATCAAGTCATTTCGCAATTCGTCTTTCATTTTGCAAAGGACCATTTAATAACAGGAGCAATTCTTGCGAGTGGTAGAATAGTGCTGCAGTGCCAATTGAAATGATAAATTAGATTTTGATACAGTTTCTATCGTGGTACTTTTTCAATTGCGTATAACTCATCGATGCCAAACCTATTGGGTCATTGTAAAAGTTCTACTCTTGTCTGCGAGCCTTTTTCGTCATTGCAAAATTTCGATTTATTTAGTTATCGATATATATATTTTTTACTATTATTTTTATTACTGTTTATTAATCGGTATACGTTTTTTGAAAATGAAATACCTACATGTTTTCGTAACTTAATTCTTCTTCTAAAGTTTTCAGAATTGCATTGATTAACAACAAGATAAATAGTAGACTTGTGAATAAAATTTCTATCGTCATTGATCAAGTCATTTCGCAATTCGTCTTTCATTTTCAAAGGACCATTTAATAACAGGAGCAATTCTTGCGAGTGGTAGAATAGTAGTGCTGAAGTGCCAATTGAAATGATAAATTAGATTTTGATACAGTTTCTCTCGTGGTACTTTTTCAATTGCGTATAACTCATCGATGCCAAACCTATTGGGTCATTGTAAAAGTTCTACTCTTGTCTGCGAGCCTTTTTCGTCATTGCAAAATTTCGATTTATTTAGTTATCGATATATATACATTTTTTACTATTATTTTTATTACTGTTTATTGATCGGTATAGGTTTTTTGAAATTGAAATACCTACATGTTTTCGTAACTTAATTCTTCTTCTAAAGTTTTCAGAATTGCATTGATTAACAACAAGATAAATAGTAGACTTATGAATAAAATTTCTATCGTTATTGATCAAGTCATTTCGCAATTCGTCTTTCATTTTGCAAAGGACCATTTAATAACCACTAGAAAATGAAGTGTTCAATAGCAAATGACGGTGCTTGGATCTAATATCTTCATCTAAAGTCTAGTTTCTTCTTTCTAAACATATTTTATCACTTATTTATAAAGTGTCTAATAAAAATGTATCTCGGAAAATTGATAAATAAGCATCGTTATCTACGAAGCTACTATAGACATCTGCTGTTCGAAAATGAATAAACTTCTTATTCGATTTTAACTTTCTCGATGGCCACTTCAATCAAAATCTTCAAACAATTTTTAATGACGTAAAATTCATAACGGAGAATAATGACAAAACTTTCCGACCGACTTGCTAAGCCCACTGGGAAGTTTCAGCGTTCTCTGACAATAGCAGTTTCATCGTTTAGTCTCGATTCTTTTTTTTTTCTGTTTAATATCATAATACGTTAAACTAATTCTTAAATTGGTGTGCACTTTTAAATTAGTTAAAAATGAGCATAGAATTGTGGTCAAATATTAATAAATCAATTAATTTATAGTTTTAATCTTATATTGATTTTCTATTATAAAGTGGCGGACAAAAAGAAGTTTAAATAGTAGTAATATACGTATACGACAACTACCATAATTCTCACAAACTGAAATTTTATTTTCAAGCAGCAATGAGTGTTTTTTATAAATACATCTACATCTTATAAAATAAAGGAAATGAGTAAACTCTCTACAAAAGGGAATAGAGAATTGATAGTTTATTTGAAACAATGAAACAAATAGGTGGAGGAAAGTAAGCTTCGTTCTACATTTTTCTAATTACAATTTTGATATTCAAACAATTTGTTAGTTTTATTACTTTAGGACCTCCGGTGCTCTCTATTACAACTGATAGCCTATTTGGTATACTTGCATTTAACGATAAACTCGATTGTGATATATTGTTAAGCGCGACTGGTTGAAAATACGACACTGTCTTCGATGCTAACGAAGTATCGAAATACGCGTTCGAATAATACGCGTAACGCGTAACCTCGATAGATTTTCCGAAACGATATTTGCACCGTCATACTACACATCAAAATAACTTAATCGATAGACTCCCTGTTCGCGTATATTTGTTTACTTGTAACAAGCCGAAATATTTTTAGATGGCGCTCTGTGACCACCGCGCACCGACGGAAAATTGATATTACACGGCAACAATATTGTGAGATAAGAAAAAAAAATACTACTATATCCGAAAAGTGGAACGTTGTTTCGGGAATTTCTGGTTTACAACTCCTACAGACACAACTCCACGAGCATGGACTATGGGGCTACACACCTTTCATAAAATGAAAAGTCGATTTTGCAAAAATGGTGTATTCTGTTAGCACAATCCTTTTAAAGTTTTATTTGGAAGTTTGTAAAAGCACTGGATTTATACATACATAGGTCCGAAAGTGCAGACGTATTGCTTAGGTAACGGATAAATAACACTTTAATAGCGTTTTTCTCGTAACGGAGTTTTCAAAATTTCTACCAGAAATATCTGAAAAAGATTGAAATGATTTTTGAAAATGGCAATTACAATTAAGCTAGAATTAATACAATTCCCAAACAACTGTAGGAGCAGAAGTTTTAAATTTGTATCCACTGTTACTCCCTTCTGGAAGCTACATGTTGCTACAGGAGGATCCGCTTTCATCTCCAAACAAACAACTCTTCGACGGTGGTATAGCAACTTTGGAGAACTCTGAAGGATGTTACCTAGATGTGCGTGTACCTCTCCTACCATATTCTAGATGATTTTTGAACATATAGAGTTTATTAAGTGCATTGTGTTAATAAGATAAACAATCGTTTCTTCTTTGCTTTTCTATAGGTACATATATTATGCGATATTGAACACTTCTATATTCAGAGAAACCATAGATATAGATGTACGTAATTACACTCTCGACCCACTCGAGAACAAAGCCGCATAGGTAACCTGATCTAAAATACGGCGGAAGCTGACTCCGAACCTTCGCCTTGTATCGGAACGAAACTACAATGTTAATACATATTTCTTGTGTAGATTTACAATTAAGAAGAAAATACGAAGCGTGTCCTATAATTTTGTCCTACTTGAGAATTGCAATCTTTACGTTTTTCTTCGTGACATTTCTTCGAAATGGATAGCCTTGTTGACTAGAAGGCTAATCACACCGTGGGCCGCGAAAGAAAAACAATCATAAATACGAAGAAGATAGTAAACAATAATTTTACCGAGGATAAATCGATACACATTGTTTATGCGGTACACGTTGATACGCGTTCCCTTCCATAAAATAAATAAAGTAAATCCTTTTCATCGAGAAGGGAAAAACAAACCCCGACGGAACAACTGTTTTTTATCAAATAATTCTTTGAACAGTAGATATTTACGTTCCCATCCGCCGATTCAGATTATTTTTCACCTGATATTCTCATTGAGGTAATTCGGGGTCCAATAGATGAAATATTATCTTCGCCGTAAATAACATCCATTGCAGAGATGACTAATGTGCTGGATAATAATTAAACAATCATTTATATTAAAATGATTACAGTGAAAGGATTATCAGGTTTGATAATGATTTCGAATGTGCCACAGATTGATGGCCAGTGCGAAGTTTCATGGACCGTCATAAATCCAGAGAAGGGAAACGGAAGTTATTTATGACTGAACCCAATAGATAGGAACATATCATAGATATCTCGCATTATATCGTCAATTCATGCTGCCTACTATCCATTTTGCTTAAGGAATCAAATTTCGTTTGACTTCGCGAGAATAATTTCCCAGAAACGTTTTCTACGTTTCAAACGTTCTTTGTGTCATTAGATGCGATTTTTTTTCACTTTTATAGGAAATAAAAAATGAAAGAGTGCAAGTAAATGTGGAGGGTAGTTCAATCGCGTTACGTTCGACGTGTAAAAAACACCGTGTCAGTTCGACAGTGAAATTGTGCCCACAAAATGTCAAGTATTTGGATTGTTGGAAATAATGTGAACAGAAATCTAAAAAAAAAAACGAAACTGATACAAGAAAAAGTCGAAAAGCTTCTCAAAGAAAACAATAAAAATTCTTGTGAATGTAATGAAACCGAATCGAAATAAAAATTTTAATTTCAGTTTAATATTTTGTCCAATGGCTATTTTTTTATCGCCACATCTTCTCGGCGTCAAGTCTATTAATTTGTTATATTTATCGATAGTGATATTACCTCGAGCCGTTTCTATAGAATACTCTATATTATTCTAGAATACTCTATTCTATAGAATAATATATTATATCACAGACGAGGTATAGACAGAGGGGAAATGAGGGTGCTCACGCCCGGGATTTTACTGTCCCCGGTATTGTGCTGCCCTCTAGTCTAATTTTTAGCCAGGACCAGAACCTGCATCATTTTTTTAGCCTGGACCAGAACTTGCATCATCTTACCTGCATCATTAGCAGCGGATTCCTAATAATGCCTGAGTGTATGCTCTGTATGTTATAAGAGGCTCTTCTATATGGGCTCTGATCCAGCCTAAAAGTTTTTGTGTTACATCCTACCGTATCGGTCGGAACCAATTTTGTGGAACTAATATCACAGGCGAGATATAGGAGTACACCAGTCACCTTATGCTGTTTCGTGGCGCACGATATGAAATACCGACTCTACTCAAATAGAACAACCAAACTTAAATGTGTGTACGCATTAAATAATCGTAAATAAAGTAGAGCATTAGTTTAAAGTATGTAAAATTATTGCAATATATACTTTTCTTAATGACAAGAGTAATAAACCAAAATTAATTTTACTATATTTCGTATTTTTGTAATACATTCTTCATAAATACTATTTCCCTGTTCAAATACACGTGCCATATTACATCTCCAAATCATATTAAGCACCCATAGTAAAAATGAAGTATACGGAATATTCAATTCTTACTAAGACACCTAAATCCGCAAACTATCGGTAACATTGATGCCAACGTTCCACAGTCGTCTGCTGCAAATCTGCTGCCAATCTAACAGTACTTTGTTTACTGGGTTTCTATACATTTCTGTTTCTAAATTGACAACACATTCCGTTCACTTGTTTAACAATAAACAGTAAATATATTGGAGATTTGATATTATTCTATAACACATTTATAATAACATCTTTATTACAGCAAATTATCTACAGTTATTTATAGTTCTTTTTCCATAGCTAATCTTCATAAACTTTGCGATAACATTTTGAATTTATTTTACTCAAACTAGATCAAGAGACTTCTATATTAAAAATGGAAACTCTTTACAAATGTACTAATATGCTTTCTCACTTTTTCCATGGAAGTATTTATACTTATCGACAAAATTAAATATCTAATAATAATTTTTATAATATATGAATTATAAAAAATTAAAACTAAGAATTCATTGGAAATGCTAAAATATGCATAGATGTACAGGTAGAGTTATACAATTCTAATAAAAAAGATATTATATATTGATATGTGTATAAATGAATGAAAGTAAACTATAAAATTCTAATTTTTTTATACAGCAACTGCTTTATTATCAACTAAATGTTTCAACAAATGCCCATTTAATCAGGCACTTCAATTCATTGATCTTTTGCAACTATTCGCTTCATATACTTTTTCATTCCAGAAAATATACCTTAGTTTTATAGTTTATTTATCAGTAACATTTTTCAAAAAAATAAACAAATTGTACAGAAATTACTTAAGCATAATCGAATGAAAATATCTATAATATTTCTAGTACAAGTGAGTTTTTAATGTATTGTCTATTTTATATTTTATATCATCTTATCCATTAAATCTTAATTCTTTTCAAGTATAAGCAAATTAGTAATGACAAAAAATATTTTAATTTTACAAGCAAGCAATACTTTTACGAGTACTTTTATGAAAAAATGGAAAATTGTTTTCCGGAAACAATTATATACGTTTTCGGCACACTTTTCGGAATATAAATTAAATTTTTATTTATTTAAAAAAAATTAAATTAAATATGCAAATTCTCGCTTAATAGTTTATATTTATACAATGAAATGTTAATTAACATAATGAGGAGAAAAATGGTCTCACGATTATCTAGATAATTAAAAATTACTATGAACATGGAACCAATTATGTTGTGTAGTATGCTAATAAATAAAATACTTCAATATCTAAATATTATTGAAGGAGTTATACATTTTAAAAATGCAACTTCACACTTTAAAATGCATGATTATAAATAAACATGATTACGTTCATAATCTAACTCAATTATTATAATATCTTTTACGTGGTATTGTATAATCACGACAACGATAAATAAGTGAGGATTATCAGACAATTAGTAGACATAATGACATACAGAAAATTTAATATCTGTATAACAAAATAATCAACCCGGTACTTTTGTTTTGCTTCAGGGATACATTAAAGGTACCAAAATCAGGGCTATAAATTACTAATTGCACAAGCCATTTTGTAATTGAATATGAAAAAAGGTGGTCACGCAAGATGCTACATTCACTATAGACGAATAATTTTAAGTAAAAACCCATAAATTTACACTAACATTAAGTAATTATCCATTAAAATTATACCTTTTTGCAGAAGTAGAAATCTTCTCACAATTAATGTATTTTATTGTTAGAAGATTCTTTACAAATATGTCTGATGAAACAGTGAAGAAATCTAAACAACATCTTTGTATTCCCCGCAATATAGAAAATACAGTTTCATTCTGTTTACTCTTACAAAACTTTTATTATTTTTATAGCAAAATTGTGGACATAGGTGCAGGGTACGCAGCTGGTGCGGGTAATGTGATCAGTAAACTCGGAAAGATAGGGGTAATGTCACTTTGCATCATGGATGATCTGAGATCAGTTGTCCATAGCATATCTCCGAGTCCACTCTTTGGCATTACGTATTGCTTCAATTTCATTTACTTTCCATAGTTCAGCAACGTCATTTGCCAAAGGATCATCTGGGTTCGGCGCACTTAAAAGTGCTTGTATCGACAGTAAAACTGTTCTAATTTGAAGAGCAGGACTCCATTTCTCTTTGAGAATATCCAAACAAATCCTGCCCAATCTATGTAACAAATACAAATATTTTTAACAAAAAAAATACAAATTTCAGTTCTGGTTTTTTAAAAATTCCATAATGAAGAATATTGATTTAACTTGTATTTCCATTGATATTTTCTAACGATAAAGCAATAATATCTATGGAAAACTTTTTAATCACGATAGGAACAAAGCAATAAAAGATTAACATATAAGTAAATACCTGTCTATATTTGGATGATAAATTTTTGTAATGAATCTAACTTTAGGAGCAGACATTGGGTAGTCTTCTGGTAGGAACAACTCAAGTTTAAAAAGTCCACCTTCGAACGGCGAATCTTCGGGTCCAGTTACTATTACATGAAAATACCTAGCGTTTGTATCATCTGGAACAGCACTGATACCAGGAACTGGTTCTTGCATTAATCTCTGTGTTTCTTTGACAATCCTTCGTGGTAGAGCAGCCATGTTTGATGGAAAATCCCTAAAAAAAAGTTTTTTCGCTTCCTCTAATTTGTTTTTCAATTAATAAATACAAACTAAAATAAAAAACGCATAAACTGAAATACATTTATCTACTATACATTGCATTGCCAAAGCTTGTTGTTTATGAGTTATGATAGTTTCACTCTTTTTAAATAGGTTATACTAAAGATTCATAATACTGTGATATTTGAAAGAATATGCACTTATCTCCCAAAAATATAAATCGTATAAATATATTTTTGAGAGAGAGAGAGAGAGAGAGAGAGAGAGAGAGAGAGAGCGAGAGCAATAACATAAAAATGTAGGTATTTTATATAAAAGAATTTATTACTTTATTAAGCACGTATGTAAAATTATAAAATTGACTACCTTACATAAACTTATACGTAATATAAGGAACAGTTATGAAAGACATAAATGTACAAATTTCATAACAAATCTATACGTGTACAAAATTATATTAATATTCTGATCATTTTTAGTAATTGTGTAGCATGGTAAACACATACATATGTAGATACAGGCACGAGTTAATAAATGACCAACAAAAGTAAATGTAGGTTATCAGAAAATGGTTTACTTTATTTTTATAAACATAGTATACACTATGGAATTATCGAAACTTTTATACTACAAGTCTTCAACAGGACCGGCAATGTGTGCTCCGTTAATTGACAGTTCATCACGCTACATAAAGCTCTACTGAAATGAGAAATTTGTATCGCTATACAACAACAAAATGTTTTGTTCAAACACGAATCTACCCAGGGGTTATCGTAACGAATGTAACAACACTAAATGAATCGAAAGGAAAAAGCATAAATGTTCGATATTTCTCCTTGAATATCTCTGCCAACCTCCAAAGCTGCTTGAAGATTTCTACATATGCGTAAACAATGAGTTCGTGCACGAAGTCACGTATCGCGTAAAACTCAACTGTGCAGGCAATTCCAGTTGTGTAAGAACGTTGAAAAAATATTGATTTACGTGTAACCGTAAAATACGTACGATTATCTGAAAATTTCCCCGCGTCACCCCGCAAAGTCTGGCAGATCGTCCGCCTCTCTGGTGGCCTTTTCTTCTGGAAACCTCCAAATCGATTTTTAATCCTATTTTCGCAGTCCGTCAACGTCTTACGATGATCGGCTTGCCAGCCGAATTTAAAAAAAAAACTGCTTGTAATCTGTGGTACAAGCCCAAAGAAACACTTTAACGAAGTGTTAATTAAATTTCCCCACGTAAATGTGTGCTACAGTCCTCGCAACCGCTTCTCGCGATTCATCTTATCACGCGTTGATGGCGCTGGACGTGAATGTGAATTCACTGCGTAAACCAATTTAACAGTTTCTTCAAGGATCACTTCTCGCTGCCGTCATACGACAGACTGGATAACTTCGAAACAAAATTAAATTACACACTGTTACGATCGGGAACATTCTTATGCAAAAATCGGATTAATTTTATTGCGAATACAGTTTTCAGATAAATTTCGTTTATGTAACCAATGACAGAGAGGAGCAGAGAGCTCTCACGCCCGGGGTTTTTGTGCAACCAATATTGTGCTGCCCGATGACCCAAATTTAGCCTGGATCAGCTCCTACACCCACGGTAGAGAGGCTCCACGTTTAGCTTAGAACAGATCCACACCATCTTTTAGCATGAAACAAAACCACAGACGAGGTATAAAGATAGGCCAGTGAGGATAAGAGACTGCTCACACTCAGGGTTTCGGCACCGACGTGGTATTATAGGATCGTCTGTGGTTTCGGCGTTCCCACTTTCGCGACATCGCCATTTTTAGCATGGCACAGAACCGACCAGCTTATAGCAGGGAACTCATGTTCCATGCTCATGTGAGCACCAGTGAGCACTCTCCTGTCCTCTCTGTTGCGAATGTAGTGCGGGGGCAGCACTATTACGGAGGCATAAAAGTACCCGGGCGTGAGACCTCTCTGCTCCTCTCTGGTTACACTTTTCAATGCAGCCACTAATGCGGCACTGTCAGTGGAACCAACAAATTGCAGTAAAAGTTAGAAACGATATTTGTCAGAAAATGTCTTGTACTGCTAATGAAATGTTAGTTCAAAGTTTATGCTATTTAAAATCTATTTTTAATCAAACGTTGTTTGATATTTTGTAATTCTTACCTTAGCAAAAGTAAGTTTCTACATTATTATTGTTTAATATATTGTATTTCAACTTATTTTAGAGTGATGTCATAGAATTTGTATACAAATTTATGCGTATATTATTTTTGCAATTATTATTGCTAATAACGCTAGTATCATGATTTTTTAGTTTTTAGTATGTTATTAGCGTTTTATCTGTTTAGAAATACGTTTGCTGTTTTCTATTTAATGGTATTTAATAATTTAATGACAGTCGTATAACCTCACAAATGAAACAAAATATTAAATAAATAAGACTATTACTTCACTAAAATAATATTAAAATATCATTATCATACCTGACTCACATATTTTTTTGTTTATTGATATTGTTGCTCTCATTTAAAATGCTTGTGTTTACAATATTTTATACAAAGGCAATGACTCGTTAAAAAGTGTGATTACCAGTGCATTATCAATGAAATTATTTTCTCATTAATTTAAAACTTTATATTTTGAAGAAGTTACTAAGGAAACAGTGTAATTAAATTTTTTATATTTTGTAGAAAGCTATTAAATATGGCTGATGTGCGATTACTAATACAAGAAGAAGGCCGGGCAGCTAGAAATTTGATAGCTTTTAATGTACCAGTTGGAACGAGTAATAGTGAGAAGGTTACTAAAAAACCACCTAGTGTGCCAAGATTATCACAATCAAGTACAACTAAACGATCAATGAAACCAACAACCAGAGTACGATCAGCTTCCACTGGTCGAGACAAAAAATCTGGTAAGCTAAAGTTACAAGATAATAATATATTATAATTCCCTAAGTTTTCATTTATTTAACTGCGCCACTAACGTTTGTCAAGTGGACCACACGTTCTTCTAACGGGTGGCATTATATAATGTTATATTACAACCTTTTAATACTAGACTTAATCTATTATATTATGATATGTATTAAACATATTAATTGAATGAGAATCAAAGTTTTTGTTTTAAAACCATATACATTTAACTTGTATTCAATTTTGAATATATGCTAAATTACTTTTTTCTCACTACAGAATTACAGGCAAGATACTGGGCTTTTTTATTTGGTAATCTGCAAAGAGCTGTTGATGGTATTTATCAAACATGTGAAGAAGATGAAAATATTTCAGAGTGTAAAGAAGTGATACTAGTTTTAGAAAACTATACAAGAGATTTCCATAATTTGATTGAATGGTTTAAAGTGAAATGGGCGTATGAAAATTCACCGCCTCCTCTAAGACGTACTCCATTAGCATGGGAAGTTAGGAAAACATCGCCTTGTCGCATCTGGAATTCAACGATGATTCCAAAATCCACTAGTCCTTTGCAAAGAATGAGCCCTACTGAATCTGTGTGTCGAAGTCCTGTTGACCAAATTATTTCAGAAAGTAAGAGTATCTCTATAGATAATAAAGTCAGCCAAGTAAAGGGAGAGCCTGCACACAAATTGGTAAAGGATAATAAAAGTAACGTCACCAGAAATAATTCAACTTTAAGTGAAAAATGTAAAAGTCCAATAGAAAAAGGAACTAATCAATCATTGATCAAAGACAAACTCGCTTCGATGAAAGTAAATAAAACTCTTGTCAAACATGTAATATGTTCAAAAACAAGTGGTAGTATTGTAATGGATCAAAAGCCAAATGATAATTCACAACGCGATCTGAAAAGTAAGTTGGACACCAAAAGTGTTTCAAAACCAACTAAAAATACATTACACAGTAATTCTGCTAAAATAGCAGATTCTAATGTAATACAAGAGAAAAGTGAACAAATAATCCAGAATGATAAGAATATACAATTAATTACTCTTACATCGACGGAGAAAGAACTTTCTAAATCTATTGGTGTGGATAATAAATTGAGTGCTCAAAACAGTCCGTTAGTTAAGTTTGCGGGTCCTAGAAGTGATTTAGGACTAGGAAAAAATGAAATTAATGCAAAAGTAAAAAAGCAAAGCACAGGAAAAAGTACTCGAGCTGTTGGCATAGAGAATGTAACACCTGAAAATAAATTAATAGAATCTAATAATACTATGGTGAAAGAAAATAATAGTATTAGCTCAGCGAATAAAAGTGTACAGAGTATTACAAAAGTTTCAAATAAAATTACTCAAAAACCAAAAACGCAGGCCAATTTGAGTGATAATATAAATAATAAAATTGTTACAAAAACTGTATCAGACATGTCCTGCAATAATTCAAACAAAGGGTTAGTTAACATTAACAAACCAGCATATTCTACAGTATCGCAAATGAAGGTTACTAAAACGAAACAACCAGGTCTCCCGGAAACACCTAAATTTTTTCGAAGTAAAACCACGCTAAGCGATAAAAATACATCTACGTCAAACAAAATGAAACCTGGAACATCTGTCATAGTGAGGCAACGATTTCAATCTTTTGACGACAAGGTATTTATTACCATTTCGCACTTTGTTAGTGCTTATAAAATTTGTAATTATATATATACTTTTAGTTAAAATGTAAATGGTACGCTCTGTTGTATTCTTATTAGATTTCGGAACAATGTACGCTAAAAAAGGATCAAAACTGTAAGGATATAAATGGTTCAGTAGAGGTACTAACAAAACAAACGCTTACTGTAAAAACAAAAGAAGAAAATGATGGTTGGCAAACGGTTAGAGGCCGTTACAGAAGAGGAAGTACTTATAATTTAAATATGTCTACAAGATTTCACAAACCCAGTACCGCTACATCTTTACCAGCTCTATCTATAGAAAGTCCGTCAGAAAAAAATAAAAAGAATTGCTTGACTCCAGATGGAAATGGCAAACAAAAGAAGAAATGTATTGGGGAAAAAGAAGGGAAAAATATAAGTAACGAGGTAGAAAAAGTGAAAGGAGAGTCAGTTGCAAGCCTTACCATTAAAGATAAGGTAGAAGAGGTTTTCAAAAACACCGTTAATTTGAATGAAATAAATTCTACATCGATGATTGCAGCTATATTTAAGAGCGACGCAGAGTTACTCGAAAAACGTATACAACAATTTATGGCTGCCCAAGCAGAAAGAGAAAGAATAATTTTGGAAGAGGAAAGAAAAACGGAAGAAGCTGATTCTCAGCGATCGCAGCAGTTGTCGGACGAGGAAGCTTCCTTGCGTAGGCAAATTTTAGAGTTAGGATGTGCGGAAACTGATGTTGATACAGAAACTGATGAGACAGATGGTGAAATGGTCCTTGAAATAGAAGATGAACCAGCAACGTCTCCTACTGCAGTTCCCGATGATGTCAGTTTAGAAGATAGGTATATATATATACATATATACATATATGATATTCGTCGCGTTTAATCTGTCTTTTGTTTTGGATACAATTTAGCATAGATTGTTCTAGGTATGAAAATGTATTAGAGGGAATGTCTTGGGCTGACTGTATAGACACGCTCGCACAATTACGTGCGTTAGTAGCCCGTCATCCCGGTAGAGCTTTAGAATTGCATCAAAAGCTTTCATCTCCATCGAGAAAAAGGTCATTACCCGAGACACTACGGAGATACCAAGCAAAACAGGCTTGTGCACAACATAAGCGTCAGAAATTGTTGATGGAGAAATCACAAAGATTACGAGAACTGTTAAACAAAGTGAAAGACGTTAAGAGTGCCAAAAGTCAGTTGATAGAAGACAAGAGGGTGCGAATGGAGATGAAGTTGAAACGGGCAGAAGAGAATAGAACGCAGCATCTATTAGAAATTGTGAGGAAAGCGCACGACGAAGACTCGAAATTGAAAGAAATAGCATTTATCAACGAACTTGAAGCGCAGAACAAAAGACACGATTTCATGGCATTATGTCAGGAACAGGAAGAGAGATTACAAGTACACTATATAAAATTATATGCCCAATGATATGTTATTTATCCGCTTATAATAATCTGATTTTTAGGGAATCCAAGAGGAACGTCAACGTCGACAAGAAGAAAAGGCTGCTAAAGAAGCTGCAGCTGAGGAACGCAGGCGAGCTTTAGAGGCTGAGAGGCAACTGCGTATACAGAAAATGAAGCAAGCTCGTCGTGAACGTGAAGAAAGAGTCGGTAAAATGCAGCTAGAAAGAGAAAAAGAGCGACAGGTAATAATATTTTTGTTTATTATATTATTAATTAGTGCTAATTATTATTAAATCAATAGGAACTCGCAAGAGAAAAAGCTAGGGATCGAGAAGAACGTTTATCGGCCCTTCATGCAGCTCAATTAGCGAATCAAGAAGAGTTACAGAAGAAAATAGCTCAGAAACAACAAGAATCAGCGAGGAGACATGTTGAAAATATAGAACAGATTCGACAAAAAGCAGTTGAATCTTCGATTTTAAGGTCAGAGGAAGTTCCACCAACATTGAAATCCTATCCTGCGCAGAAACAATGCTCTTTATGTGGAACAGTTGTAAGTATTTATTTTCCTTTCACATTCTGTTGTGATTTGTCTTTTAGTCATTTACTTATGTTAATATTTATAATCTTGTCGTTAACAGATACCGAATGAAGTCTATCTCCTAAGTCATTTAAAAGGAAAGATGCACGTCGAAGCCGTACGAAGCACACACGACGGTCGAGAACCATCTCGAGATGAGTTGCAACGGTTTAATATATTGCAAATACGTGATTTGCCGATCTCAGTTATCGATAACAATAATTCCAATGAAATTAAAGCTGCGAAAGAGAAACAGAAAGCTTTAAAACGGCGGTGCAGGAAAATGAAACAACGTATGATTTTACGTGGCAAAGAGTGGGAAGATAACCATAAGACCGACGTAAATCAATCGACAGAGTCGACAAATAAAGCTAAGTTCCGTCGAAATTTAAAGGAATTGGATCGGTTATATAATAATCATTCGAAAACGGCGTGGTCCAGCGTCGCAATTGCTGCTTTGGAACGTTGTCTAGGTGAAATAACAAGAGCCTTTTCGAAATCGGTAAGTTTCTATTTTAAAGTCTTCCGTCTTAATAAAATAATTCAATGTTTCTATGATTATCTATTATTGTTTGAGAAAACTGAAGTACACCATCTTACTAAGCGTATATTTTTAATATAATGTTTCAGTGTCCACTTGATCAAAATGCATTTAGAGGTTTAAATGGATACGATATTCTAACGAGTCTGTTGAATTTAGGACTGCAAATGCAAAATGCATCTCATAATTTACCAAATAAGTAAGTATAAAATTTATTATTTGCATAAATTAATTTTTTTTCGAAAACAGTTTAAGAGACGAATTGAAATTGAAATTGTTCAAAATAAAATTGTACCCCTATCTGATTTTTAACTTTATCGTTCCGTTTGAATGCTTGTATTTTATTTTAGGAGAGATCTCAGTATGTTATTTCTTTCTACATAGCAATTTCAAAGAGTCTTATTTCATGTTTCAGAAGCATCATTTCCGTATGTCGAGTGTATAAGCTTAGTGTCAGCGGAAATGACACTAACATTGAAGTAGTTGTGTCCAGCAACAGAATTCTGGTCATCTTGGATCTTCTGCTTCAACATTTAGAGGTATGTTTAACCATATTGTTCTCATACATGATAAATTTTTAAAACTTTTTTTATTTAATTCTATATGCACAGAAATTGTTTTTATGTTTTCACTACTTTACTAGTGTTTTCGAATTCTTCCCTCGTGGTAAGTATAAATTTAGAATTTACTACTATGTAATAGTAAACACTTGACAACAGTCAAGTTAACATTAATTGAATTAAACTGTACCTAATTTTCTTACTTTAACTTATAAAAACTTTAAACAAATAGAGAAACGTCCGACTCTTTCGTTTACACAACTTATTTTTACTATTTTAAAGTTCTAATGTTTGCAGCTTCTAACATTATCGCTCTACTATGGATATCATTTCGCTGCATGAACTGATTGTGTAAAGCAAATAAAGCATACTTTAATTAACTCGTATAATTAAGTCCTATTCTGAAATAGTAGGTATGTAAATAAAACCGTCATAGTGCTAATGACTATTAGACTGTGAATCTTTGTGGATATTTATATTATTAAAAAGCAGTGAATAAATCAGGATTTGTATAGAAGCATTTATCTTAATACTACATGGTTTTACTGGGTATAGGAAAATGGTAATAATACGTCGAATTTTTCGCAATCTTTATTTTTCAAGATTTTATTTATTATAATTCACTATTATTATAATTATGAGAAACACGGTTTAATGATGATCGAAGGACGACCGATCGAATGATAAATATTCAAATAACGAATATGTAATTATTTATGCCTTGCTCTTCTTGAAATAAAATTTTATTCGAACAATGCTGAACACTGGCGCTAGCAAACGGGGACTTTGCGGGTCGGTGACGCGTGAGCGGATTCCCTGTCGATTTGCTCGTTTCTCGAGCTCATTTCGAGGCTGGTAAATAAACGAACGCAAAGACCATCATACCTGTCCTGTCCGACTTGTCAAAATAAGGATTAAGAGTCTTAGGGCTGGCTTCAGCTTGCGTCCTTTACTCTGAAGCCGGCTCTCTTCGAGTATTTAACTCTTTCTCCGAGCACGAGTCCGTAAGCTGGTTGCTGGAATCCATCGAAGAATTTCGGTTGTAAATAGTACACTGTGCATATACAGTGTGAGTCACATAACTGGAACAAGCTATATCTCTTGTTCGATTCCAGTCTAACATTAAGGGCTTACATAAACGGTTGAACGGTTGAGAAATAAGTGAAATTCAACAACTTTTTTGTATATGTAAAATTATCTGTCTTTGAAAATTCAATACGTACATCTTATTGTATAATATTTATGTAGTATTTTCTGAATAATTGAAATATCTTTAATTCCACCGAATTTAGTTTTTTTTTTTATTATCTATCATGCTACCGTAAAAAAATATACTGTTCCATTTTTAAATATGACCAAAAAATGGTTTGCTTATCATTACATTTGCCCCTTAAAATGGTGTAACTTCGTCCAGAAGAATTAAAAATTCGGAAGATATTAGGTGTTCCCGTTTACATGGTTCACCCTATGTATGTATGTATGTATAGTAGAATTTCTTCGTTAAAAAAGCTTCATAACATTTTGACTTAAAAATCGAACATTTCACACGGAACGACCCAATATTATTAGCCATGTCAAGGCACGTTCAACAATACTCACATTATTCTGGTGAAATAGTTTCATATACATTGCTCGACGATACCTCTAAATTACAAATTCAGTTGGCCATGAACTTTCACATTCAACGTGTAGTATCTATCTTAATCTAACATAGTACACTTTCGCAAAACTAGAATTTTCGAATAGCCTATGATAACGTAGTTTCATTAGCCATCAGGATTTTTCTTAAATCGCTCATTTCAATAATTGCTGCAACATTTAAAAGCTTATTCATATTCATTACCCCTAGGCGAAGCGGAACTTGATTTTCCCTGAACCGTGTAATTTATTAAACGGTGACGAATTAGGCGTGAATTACACAACTTTTATCATTTGTGTAGAGATTTATGCGCAGATAGCTTTTTATACATTTTGTACCAAAGTTCTAATGGTCTAATAAATACGCGCTAAACTTTGCTCGTTGGAGATACAGTTTCTTTTCAAAATGGCCTGTCACGCGATTATGATAACGCGTGCAAGAAATTATTATTAAATGTTTAAACAATATTTTCTTGTAAGAACACCTTTTCCAGGTGATTTACTTGAGAATTTACTTGATATTTTATATGTATAGAGTAATATTATTTTGTAATATATAATATTTTATTCTTAAAAACACTACGTGTAATTGTTTTAACAGGAACTGTTTATTTTCTACGTTCTAATCCTCTCGATCGTTGAGGGACCGCGGGTCTTTTTGCGAAATAAAAATTGTCTGCATCGATTGCGAGAAATAGGAGTTATATTTCGAAAAAAAAAAAAAACGTTGTGTTCGTTTAACGTTACTGTGAAAAATTGCATTGCCATGCAATCGAGTGTTCGGACGGTCGCCGCGGGTCCTGCAATCGGTTCGAAGTCAATCGTTTCGCTCGATGATCCGGTCGTAATCGTAATCGGTCCGCGAATTCACCGGCATGATTTCGGGATCGATTTTTCACGCTTGGTAGATACGGCACTGGCGCCGTTCCTTCTCCTGTTCCTCCCCCGGGAATCTCCCTCCCTCCACAAATGCATTAGCGGCGAGAGAGCTTTTAGTGACGTCACCCACGCACACGCACACAGGTCGGAAGCGCGCATGCCGACGGGCGCGCACACCAGCGCACGGGAATCGGGTTATACGGTGAAAGGAGCGTGTGTTCCATGCAGAATGTGCGTGGGTACTTCTGTTGCCGGTTCCATCAAGCTCCGTTCCGAGGACCCGACCTAATCTTTTGTCTCGTCCTCTTATCGGCGCTTTTTCAACGACCTCTCCGCAGCTTCCAGAATTCGGCTGTTCCTCATATTTCATCCGCGACGCGAGCTTTTCGCCCCCTCCCGAAAACGTTGCTGAAACTTTCCTACACCGTGAAGCATAACTGCGTGTGTATGTACGGCACCACGAAAATTTTTTAACAGTTTCGAGGGTCGTTCAGAAAATACCACGCGGATTTCTCTTTGTTAGCCTATGTTGCGTTCATATTTTGCGGCTGCTGTCTTTTGTCTTTTTCTTTTTTTTCTTCATATTTCGTGTTCTCCAATAACTAAGCAGCACCCAGTGTTCCTCAGATTTCAGGGACAATTGGTTTCGTAACTGTGATTCTATTTAACACTAAACTTACCATCACCGGTCGAAATGACCGGTTCCAGATTTTTTATTTTACAATTGAGCCGTTTATTTTGAAAGTGGCCTAACTCCGTTTTTCAGTTTTTTCCGGTTATCATGGTTACGTGTACAACTTTATGTTATTTATCAGTAAAGCATTTCAGGTTGCTTATAATCCGAGCAAATACGATAATTCTTGACACATAAGTTTTCAGAGTTAGTTTAATAATCGAACCGTGTAGTTTGAAAGTGGCCTAACTCCATTTATACTTAAATAATCAAGATAATATATTTACTATTTACTATTTTCATAACGATAATGTTTACATGTACGTTTGGGATGAAACTATTGCATCCAGAGGTGCTCAAGAAATTGTTTCATGCATCCTAAAACATGTTAAAAATTTAAAAAGTGAAAGACACATTATAGCTTACAGTGACATGTGCACCGGGCAAAATAGAAACATTAAAATAGCTTTAATGTGGTTAAAAATTGTCCAATCTTTGGAAAATAATGTAGAAATCATAGATCACAAATTTTTAATATCAGGACATTCGTTTTTACCAAATGATAGAGATTTTGGCGTGGTAGAAATGTCATTAAAAAAAAATAATTTACTGTTCGTTCCCCAAGATTATTACAAGATTATGAAAAAGTGTCGGAAAGGTAATAATTTTATTGTAAATGAAATGAGACAAGAAGATTTTGTACCAACAAAATTATTAGAAGATGCAATTTTTAAAAGAGTAAAAAATTCTAATGGAGAATCAATAAACTGGCTAAAAATATGTTGGATGCGCTTTGTCAGAAATGAACCGTATAAAATTTTCTATAAGACATCAATGAATAAGAATGAAAATTTTAAAGTCCTGAATTTATTACCACGTCGGGGTAGACCAAAAAAGTTCGAAAATATTGTATTGACACCACTGTATAAAAATATCAGACAAATTACAACAACAAAATTCAAGGACATGATGGACCTATTACGATATATACCACCGGAACATCATGATTATTTCAAATCCCTTTTACACGCACAAAATGTAGATGAGTAGTAAATTGTTTTGTAATAAATTTATGTTTGTAATTTTGCACGTTATGTAGTTAATTGAATCGCATAAATTATGTTCCTGAAGTGTTTGAAGGATATGTAAAATAAATTCAGTATTGTTTTTTTTTCAATTTGAAGCATCTTAAATTATGTTGAATGGACTTGGGCACCTTCAAATTTTATAATGAATCTGGTTGTTAATTTTGAAAGTGGCCTAACTCCATTCTTGATAAGAAAACGCATATTATTCACTTAATAATTGCCACTATTTTAATAGGAACTATAAATTTAACACCCTTAGATACACTTAAGCAGTGCGACTCATTAATGTCCTATACGTATATTTTTAAATTCATTGAAACGCAAACCCTTAAATATCTCGATTTTAAGATAAATGGACAGGCCACTTTCAAAATAAACGGCTCAATTGTTGAATTAATAAAAGGTATTTCATAAGAAACGATTGTGTAGATATCTTTAGTAGAGCATGCGTTACAGTAGGGGCCGCATAAAAGTCTAAATAAAATCGGTCTTGTCACTTTTAAGGGTTTAAGGCAATATGAATTCTTGCACCGAACTATGCATTCTGCACGAAGAAAAAGCTAATTCAAGCTTGCCACTAGATCGAAACATGTGCCACACTGTAAATGTTTCTCCACCGAAATTAAGTTTACAAAAATAATTTGGTGCTTTTCGAAGGTCCATCCGTCAAATCTACATGCGGCTTTTTATTTTTATATTAAATACCAAAAAAAAAAAAAGATTTGATGAATAATTCTTGAAAAGCACAAGGATAACTTGAACCAAATCCCCAAAAACATAAAATAAAGAAAACGAGAACAATAAAACGACCACAGGCTTTAAACGCCAAAGTGTTACCATTAGAAGTTGCTGCTACAGAGACTGTAAGTGTAGCATGATTCTAGACAATCTCTGTGACTTGATTATAGTCGTTTCGTTTCATTTCATTTCATCGATATTCGTGCGCAGTTTGTCCAAAGACAAATGTTTCAGGAAGATACGACTCGTGCGACTATTATACAATCCAGCAGGAATTACAATTTGGGCCATTGCACAAAGGAATCGATCGTCCCGTAGGGTCCAGCATGTAATGCTTTTCAATCTCGTCCGTTGACGAAACAAATTTACAGTTTCCCGTAAATCGTTCAAGATCGCTGGTTCCCCTCACGATCTAGCCCCTTTTATTCAGGTTTCCGTCGGCGAGTCCATACGGTTCTCGCGAAGGCATAGACAAATTTGATGATTTCAGACTGGGCTTGATCGCTCGTACAGAAAAAGGGAAAAATCTCCCCGTTAATCTACTCGAGGCTAGCAACGCACAAAGGGTCGAAAACAAACGATGTAGATTCGTGTGTTGGGCTACTAGCCAAGACGGCCATTTTATAACGACGATTACACTGCGGATCTTTATGCAAAATAAAAATAGTGTGTATTCGTTGCAAGAAATAAGACCTACCTGAAAATTTCACGGAGCCATTTCTCAGCCACACCAATATTTCATCGATACAGTTTTATTCCGATATAAGACGATGACTCGGGACCGGCTTTCGTCGTATTTCGGATTAGGGTACCAACGCGAGTCGACTTTATTGAGAATGTGCGAGAGGCACGAATGTAGACGGCGAACTATAAAGTCATTACTAGACATCGGATGTTTATGCAATTTCCAATTTTTATAGAAACATTTTAAGAAAGTGGAATGAAATAAAATTTTATTTTTAATGGGGACAGCCTTTGTAGATCCAAAGCAAATAAAAATCGTGTTAAATTCTCTCGAATTTTATATTATAGCATTTTTTGAACATTTCCAGAAGCCATAAATGCATAAAGATCCGATGTCTAGTCATTACATTATTTACATCATTTAAGTGATACATTATTTGGAAATGAAAAGCGTCGTCTTATATCGGAATAAAATTGTACGAAGTTTTACCATAAATGCGTACAATCCGCAGTCTAGATTATTTCTGGAAAGTTTAAATATCGCGTATCATTCACGAGCGAAGAAGAAGATAATGCAAATTTAGTTACCGCGATGGGAAATTTCATCGATTCTAATCTTTTGACTTTCACCTTCAATTACGAGTGTTGAAATAGACGTGTAATGAACATGTGACATGAGATGTTGCGTGTAATATGTAAGTTACGAAATGTATAGAGATTAAAAGAATTATTTCTATTGTCAGCGGTAGATGGCATTACTAATTGTTGTATCTTTATTGCGAACAGTGAAACAGAAAGGAAAGGTAAGAAGGAAAAAAAGAAATTAGGTAAGAAGTAATGGGATTGGAAAATTAATTGCATAATCGACAAAATAATATTTAGATTAAACCAAGCTTTACAAGTGACAAATATTGTTTGAAAAATTACGCAAATGTGATACAGCGTTGTCGCAAGGATAACCAAGTGAAAAATCTGACAATAAAAATGTTGATTTAACGATTGAATCGAGCCACACGAGTAACAGATATGTAAAAAGTGTTTAAAAATTTACGTGAACTCTCTCGATGCAGCGTTGTTGTAGGTATAAATGAGCTGAAAGTCGAGTAAAAAAAAGAAAACAGTTTCGAGTTAACAGGTAAATCAAGTGAAACGAGCAACAAATTCCGTGGGCAAGTTAACGGGTTCGAGGAGGCATTTTTGTCCTAAAATTTAAACGAATACGGAGAAACGTGAGCAGTTAAGTGTTCCACGAAGGACCTATCGAAGTCCGGACGCTTAGGGGCCATATTCCTCAGAATTCTTATCGGAACCTTCCGACTCGTTACCTCTAATTTAGCATTTTAAATGTCGCCTGTATGCATGCACCGTTGATCGTCCAGTCCAGGAGAGACTGGTATCAATGACTCAACATGCCAGGAATTCGTCTTCGCCACAGCATCCGAGTGATATTTAGGCTCGAAAATATGCGACCACCCGTCTCTGGTAGCTGGCTGCTCGAATCGACAATACAATTTTGGAAGAATCACGGCAGTTTTAACTTTCGAAAATTGCGATACGCATTTTTAACCCTTTTCAACCTTCAAATAAATGATTCAATTAAATTGTATTACATTCCCATCGAAATGGTGAATAGAAACGCAGCGAGAGAGAACATCTTCGTCCAAATCCACAAGTAGTTACATCATTGATAGTCGAATAATTATTAGCATAAATTTGAGTGGATTAAATTATTAAGAAAAGAAGTAAACGCCTATGTAGCTCCCGTGTCTTATAATTAGACTGCGGATCTTAATGCATTTATGATACAATTGAGTAAATAAATTTTGAAATTGTAGGCAAATGAAAACAATTTCAAATGTCTTGATTTATACTTCTTGTAATCGATATGCATTTTCAACCCTTTTCAACCTTCAAATAAATGATTCAATTAAATTGTATTACATTCCCATCGAAATGGTGAATAGAAACGCAGCGAGAGAGAACATCTTCGTCCAAATCCACAAGTAGTTACATCATTGATAGTCGAATAATTATTAGCATAAATTTGAGTGGATTAAATTATTAAGAAAAGAAGTAAACGCCTATGTAGCTGCCGTGTCTTATAATTAGACTGCGGATCTTAATGCATTTATGATACAATTGAGTAAATAAATTTTGAAATTGTAGGCAAATGAAAAAAATTTCAAAGTCTTGATTTATACATCTTGTAATCGATATGCATTTTCAACCCTTTCCAACCTTCAAATAAATGATTCAATTAAATTGTATTACATTCCCATCGAAATGGTGAATAGAAACGCAGCGAGAGAGAACATCTTCGTCCAAATCCACAAGTAGTTATATCATTGATAGTCGAATAATTATTAGCATAAATTTGAGTGGATTAAATTATTAAGAAAAGAAGTAAACGCCTATGTAGCTCCCGTGTCTTATAATTAGACTGCGGATCTTAATGCATTTATGATACAATTGAGTAAATAAATTTTGAAATTGTAGGCAAATGAAAACAATTTCAAATGTCTTGATTTATACTTCTTGTAATCGATATGCATTTTCAACCCTTTTCAACCTTCAAATAAATGATTCAATTAAATTGTATTACATTCCCATCGAAATGGTGAATAGAAACGCAGCGAGAGAGAACATCCTCGTCCAAGTCCACAAGTAGTTATATCATTGATAGTCGAATAATTATTAGCATAAATTTGAGTGGATTAAATTATTAAGAAAGGAAGTAAACGCCTATGTAGCTCCCGTGTCTTATAATTAGACTGCGGATCTTTATGCATTTATAATACAATTGAGTAAATAAAATTTGAAATTGTAGGCAAATGAAAACAATTTCAAATGTCTTGATTTATACTTCTTGTAATCGATATGCATTTTTAACCCTTTTCAACCTTCAAATAAATGATTCAATTAAATTGTATTACATTCCCATCGAAATGGTGAATAGAAACGCAGCGAGAGAGAACAACTTCGTCCAAATCCACAAGTAGTTGTATCATTGATAGTCGAATAATTATTAGCATAAATTTGAGTGGATTAAATTATTAAGAAAAGAAGTAAACGCCTATGTAGCTCCCGTGTCTTATAATTAGACTGCGGATCTTAATGCATTTATGATACAATTGAGTAAATAAAATTTGAAATTGTAGGCAAATGAAAACAATTTCAAATGTCTTGATTTATACTTCTTGTAATCGATATGCATTATTAACCCTTTTCAACCTTCAAATAAATGATTCAATTCAATTGTATTATATTCCCATCGAAATGGTGAATAGAAACGCAGCGAGAGAGAACAACTTCGTCCAAATCCACAAGTAGTTATATCATTGATAGTCGAATAATTATTAGCATAAATTTGAGTGGATTAAATTATTAAGAAAAGAAGTAAACGCCTATGTAGCTGCCGTGTCTTATAATTAGACTGCGGATCTTTATGCATTTATAATACAATTGAGTAAATCAAATTTGAAATTGTAGGCAAATGAAAAAAATTTCAAATGTCTTGATTTATACTTCTTGTAATCGATGCAGACAATTTTTATTGTGCATAATAATCCGCAGTCCGCGGTGTTTTATTATCATTTATGAAATGAAATCTTCCCAACCAATTTCGCTCGAAATTATAAAATAGAGAGTTCGTTCGTCGGACAAAGTGTACGAATAATGGACCCCGTTTGTTCGCAGACATTGACAAAACTGGACGATCAACTTCAAGTACAAGAAGCGTCCGGTAATTCGACCGGAAGCGGAATCGTAGCAAACAGCCTGATGCAATTGCTGTGCAGTCTGATCCCGGAGGAACCGTTCGAGAAATCGCTATTACAGACGCGGGTCCAAGATGTTGCCGGGTGAGTAAACCTTCAGCGTCCGATAGATCTTGATGTTTTCGTGTTACGAGACCGTAAAAATTCAGTGTCTGCCTTTAGTGTCAATCATACTTTATACACCGGTGCAATTCCTTTTCTCGACCGTGGAACTTCTTTAAAGTGGCGTTTCATATAAAAAGGTGGATCTCGCGAATGCTCTTCTTCGGAATTAGATACCGGAAGCACTGCATAAAACCGCAACGATACCCTTGGCGACGCTTCTTTATTTATCGTTAGATGCATTTTGCCTAGTTTAGACTTTTGCTTGTTAACCGGTTGCACTCGAAGCTCTTTCACCCCGGAACGTTTCATCTGGTCTAGAACATCTTTCTCACATCTGTCTCGCGTATGACCTTCTTCGTTTTTTCTACAGGGTCTTTGCGATAATTTGTGGCAGCGTTTTTTTTCTCGTAAAATGTAAACATTAGAAAAAAACTGAAGAGTGAGACTTAAAAAAAAAGTGAACACCCTGTATTGTGTGGATTTACTCCAGAAGTCCATTTAGCATAACGTAGTCATTTTTTTGTGATTATAGCAATTTTTGGTGGTATCTTGGAGGGTGAACGTAAATGTCCTTTAATTCTCGGAATTAACAGAAAATTGTCTCGCGTATGATCTTCTTCGTTTTTTCTACAGGGTCTTTGCGATAATTTGTGGCAACGTTTTTTTTCGTAAAATGTAAACATTAGAAAAAAACTGAAGAGTGAGACTTAAAAAAAAAGTGAACACCCTGTATTGTGTGGACTTACTCCAGAAGTCCATTTAGCATAACGTAGTCATTTTTTTGTGATTATAGCAATTTTTGGTGGTGTCTTAGAGGGTGAACGTAAATGTCCTTGAATTCTCGGAATTAACAGAAAAATTGTCGAAACTTTAAAACAGAAGCTACAAAACTCGATGAAAATATAGTTCGAAGATAAACTATTACGAAACTGTGAAGTCATTTGGTATTTAAAATATATGACTTGTACGCAAGAAAATGGCCACCGCTGTGTGCACAAGATCTGCGCGCGGCCACTGAAATTTCAACGAGAAAATCATTGTCGCTCGTACTTCCGTTTGTGCTTGTTGCTCGAACAGAACCGGACGCGTTCTTTTCTTTTTTCTTTTTTTTTTTGGATTCGAAGCCGACAACAAGAACAATCTTTAACACTTTGACGTGCACGGACCACCCCCGTAGGAAAACATGACGGCTCTGTCGTGCGAGCCGAACTTAATACGCGAGTCACGGGAAAGTGACAAGTCGCAAGCTGTTTTCTTTGCATCCTCCGAGATATCCGACCTTCGCCAGGAAGACGCGTCGCACCTGGGTCAACTTCCTCCTCCGGGACCCCCCAACACGACTGTTAATCCTTTCTCAGTTGCATCGAATTATTTTCTCGTTCTCGGGCCCGCCATTTCTACGGTCTCGCCAAATGCCAAAATGTTTGCGCAGCGCGCAGCCTTTTTCTCTTGCAACGTGTTTACCACTCACATTATAACTAAATTTACTGCAACGAGCAAAACTGAACCAATAACCGCAAGTTTTGTATAAATCATTATTTATTGTTAGGAATATAGAAGAATAACAAAAAATCAACATTATAAATGTCTTTGTCATAGCTAGAAGTGACTTGAGAAATTTTTTTCAATAATTAATGTCTCCCCGATTAGCAATGACGACAAAAATAGATTGACTTGGTTTTGCACCGGTTCCTACAAGAAATGTTTACGTGGGATGTTCTAGTTGTATGTTTACATCCAACACTTTGGTATGTTTACAAACTATTAGTCTACGTGTTAACACACAATTATTCGCAATCAGTCGAATGAAAAAGCACGAAGTAAGAATAAATATGAAGTCAATTGCTCCAAATTGTGTAAAAAAAATCATTTCTCTTTTGAATGACGGCTTGTCAACGCGTAAAAAGGCGAAAACCTGCAGTGTTAGTCAATCGACAGTGCAGAGAATAAGAAAAAAATACTGTAAAAGTATATTATTAAATGTTGGAGGAAGACCAAAAATATCATCACCGCAGGATGAACGAAGGATTATACGGATTGTCAGATCTGGTGAAGCTTCAAGTTCCATTATGGCTGCAAAATTATTAAAAGAAGATACGAATATACAAATAAGTCAGTGGACAGCACGAAGAACCTTCAAAGGAGTTGAGTTTAGAAGCATTAAGAAACAAAAGGAGCCAATGTTATCGAAAAAAAATGTTAAACGTCGTTTGGAATTTGCTACAAAATATCAAAACTGGACAGCTACTGACTGGGAACGTGTTATTTGGTCAGACGAGACCAAAATTAACAAAATTTGTTCAGATCGCACGTCTTGGTGCTGGATTCGTAAAAATGAAAGGCTTAAACCACGACATGTGAAACAAACGTTAAAGCATGGATGCGGATCCCTAATGTTCTGGGGATGCCTAACAGCGTTTGGTGTTGGATCACTGCACCGAATTAATGGCATCATGAATCAGTACATGTACAAGGATATTTGACAAGATCATCTCATAGATGCTTTTGAAAATATGCCTTTTGAAGAAAAGAGTGTAATTTTCATGCTTGACCGAAACCCTAAGCACACTGCTAAAAGTGTAAAAAATTGGCTCTGTACTAAAAAATTTTCTGTTCTGGATTGGCCTGCACAGAGCCCCGACCTCAACCCCATAGAGAATCTATGGGGTTTACTAAAAAGATGACTTCGGGATTTATATGACTCCCAACCAACATCAATCACAGATTTGTATGATAGAATTCAAGAACAGTGGGAACAAATATCTCCGGATTATTGCAAAAAATTAGTAGAAAGTGTGCCAAAGCGAATTAGTGCAGTTTTACAAGCACAAAGGTTGTGGACGAAATATTAAAAATAAATGATATATTAAATATCGCCAAGTATTGGACATGGTGCAAAACCGAGTCAGTTTATTTTTGTTGCCATTGCCAGACGAGGAGACATTAATTATTGAAAAAAAATTCTTAAGTTACTTCTAGCTATGACAAAGACAATTATAATGTTGATTTTTTGTTATTCTTCTATATTCCTAGCAATAAATCCTTACTGTACATCTGTAACTATGCTTTTATTTGCTATTAATGCGATTTAGACTGCATTGTAATTTTTTAAATTGCAAACGAAAGCAAGTCAAATGTTGCTTTGATATAAACTGACCAACAATAAGTAATAGTTATGCTAGAAATGTATTTGTCAAGCAAGATTTGATATACTATTCCGTCGATAGTCGTTGAATCGATTTTTCGAGAGTTTATTTATCAACGATTAGTTCGAATCGGATCGCTGGTCACATTTTATTGGTCAGTGAATCTGCAAATTTCGAGTTTACCGACTGTAACACGTCCAACTCTGAATAATGAACGACGAAGGCGCGATCAGGATGATTGTCGGTCGGCTGCCGGTAGTCGAATTATTATGATTAATTTCCTGCCGATGCGAGAATGGCCTAGTCACGATTTTTACTCAGCGCCGAGATTGCTTTTCGCTGGTACCTTTAAAGTGCGCAGATGTCTAAGAGCGATCGATCATTTCGTACCTCGTAATATGTATTTGAAAATAGTTAAGTGCATTCACCGTTCCTCCACCCTAAAAAATACAACATATCCTCCTACCTATAGTTAGACGTACAATATTTCGGACACGTGGGCTCCTCGTGCATCACCATCAAGATTTTCCATAGTCATTTTCAGCCTTTAAAAGTATGAAATTTCGGCTCTTTATTTTTATATTTTACAAATATATTCTACGTACTCTCAGATTTTATATCTAAGTGTGGCTTAATGGTTTAAAAATAATAAAAAAAAGTATGAAATAATAAATTGATGGCTACGCGAAATGTAGAAAAATTACCGTGAAACTGAATACGCAAATACTACGCTAAAAAGATCCGTCTCGTTCCTCCATTACGCGATGTTTTAAAAAATAGCTGGTTTGGACATCAACGTTTATATTTCGGTCGCGTGATCTATGATTAAAGGGCTGTTCGCGGCACTATACTTCTGGTATTACTTTTTTTTTTTTTGCGCACCAGCAGAAACGGTAAATGGCCCTTCTGTCGTAAACCGGTGCCACAAAGCCGAAAGCTTCGTCTAACGCGTGCCATTATTTCCCTTTTGTTTCTTCTTTTACTGATACCGCACCGCAATGCACTCAAAGCTACCACGAATTTTAAATGATACGCTATTGCGCGAAAGAACACCGTGAATATTTCAATCAAGTTTTACCAGGCACGTACACGTGACTTTATTTTCCTGCAAGTGTGGCTGCTGCATATTCGAATAGGCCTGAAAGCGTATAAATTAGCATGTTTTTTTTTCGGGATAGACAAAATACATCTGTCTAGACTTAAAAGGGAAATTACCCGAGTGTAACATGTCGATTTTAATGAAATTTCTACAGGACACAGTTTGTTGAAAAATATTTGACACATATTTTTTTGATCTGCAATGAAACCCTACTTTTGCTAATATCTCGGGATCCAGACGGCCCAGGACAATGATTTTTTTTCTTTTTTGTAATTTGTGTGTTTTCGATCAAGGAATGTAGTCGTCTAAAAAGATTTCAAAGAAAAAGATGAATTTTTGAAATATCGTTTAAAGAAATGATTTTTTCACACGATGACAATGCCAGGCCACACATTGCAAAACCAGTGAAGGAAACGTTGGAACTGCTTGGACGGGATGCGAGAAGGGATGATAGAGTGACGTTTCTCGTTAGTTTTGATCGTGTAATACAATCGAGAACTCTCGAAGACGACGATAATCGAGGCTTAAGTGGCAATCGACGAGGTAATTGCTAGAGCTCGTCTAGAAAAATCAGTCGTCAAACACTCTTATTATTAATCCCGGATGAGTTGATCGAACGAACGTTCTCCGAGCTTATTTCCTTTCGTTTCCCGAGGTGTTGATACTGCGTTAATCGAAGTAGGATCAACGGAGCAGTTGGTAATTTACTTATGAGGCGCGTGCGACCGTTTCGCGATCTTCTACCCGTGTTCCCCTTGCTTACGAAATCGATAACCTCGTTCTATTATTTCGAAAGCTCATGGTTATGAAACTTTTGTCCTCTCTGTTTCTTCCGAAACGGAGAACCTATGTCAGATTACAAATTATTTCTCGAAATTTTCTCCTTTTTTTTTATTATTAAACTCCCCATTCGAAAAACCACGATTAAAAAAATTCGACTTCCAGTTTCTAGGAGATACATCTACAAAAAAACGTCGGTTTTTAACCGATAAACGGTCGATAAAGAAAAACATTGAATATTTCTCCGGAACTTCATCTCGCATAAATTAAAAGAAACATTGTTTTCATATGTATGTTTATGTAGGGGAGAGTTGCCAAATGCGTACTGGTCATCTAAATCGTACCACCTCTTTTATTTAACAATTGAGCCGTTTATTTTGAAAGTGGCCTATCTCCGTTTTTCAGTTTTTTCCGGTTATCATGGTTACGTGTACAACTTTATGTTATTTATCAGTAAAGCATTTCAGGTTGCTTATAATCCGAGCAAATACGATAATTCTTGACACATAAGTTTTCAGAGTTAGTTTAATAATCGAACCGTGTAGTTTGAAAGTGGCCTAACACCATTTATACTTAAATAATCAAGATAATATATTTACTATTGATAATGTCGGAAAGTAGTGATGAAGGTAATTTTAATTAATTAGTATTTACAATTTAACCTCAGTTTTTGGACAATTGCGTTAGTTGAATAACCAGTACGTTTAATTAATATAAAACTTAAAATTTAATATTAAATTTTAGAAATTATTTCACCCATGGGGAAGAACAGAACAAGACTATTATTTAGTTCAGATAGTGAAGAAGAAATAGTAAGTAATGATTTAAAAAAAAATCGAAAAAGAAACCGAATTATAGAACAATATTCATCTTAAGAGGATGAAGATATGAATGACAATAGAGAAAAAATTGATGAATCACACATCCAAAAAGTGCGAAAGATTAAACGGAATTCAGGAAAAAGATATTGTACACAAACCGGAAATATTCTACCGGAAAAAATTTTCGAAAACACAGATTGCCGGACCTATTACGATATATACCACCGGAACATCATGATTACTTCAAATCCCTTTTACACGCACAAAATGTAGATGAGTAGTAAATTGTTTTGTAATAAATTTATGTTTGTAATTTTGCACGTTATGTAGTTAATTGAATCGCATAAAGTATGTTCCTGAAGTGTTTTAAGGATATGTAAAATAAATTCAGTATTGTTTTTTTTTTCAATTTGAAGCATCTTAAATTATGTTGAATGGACTTGGGCACCTTCAAATTTTATAATGAATCTGGTTGTTAATTTTGAAAGTGGCCTAACTCCATTCTTGATAAGAAAACGCATATTATTCACTTAATAATTGCCACTATTTTAATAGGAACTATAAATTTAACACCCTTAGATACACTTAAGCAGTGCGACTCATTAATGTCCTATACGTATATTTTTAAATTCATTGAAACGCAAACCCTTAAATATCTCGATTTTAAGATAAATGGACTTAGGCCACTTTCAAAATAAACGGCTCAATTAATGTATTTTGATGCCTCTTGATGGTAAAGATATGAACTTTTATTTATGTCGATAAAATAGGACCAAAAAGTCATTCGCATGAAGTGTTGTTTTGTGAATGACAGAAGCACAAAGAAATCAGGCAAGTCTGATGTCAATTTTAAACGATTTTAATCGGCTGAATTAAATATAAATCTTCAGTTTCTGAGGTAGTCTTATATATTTTTGAAAACTAGCTACGTTATATTATTTATTTCTATTTAGTTTATAAAACATGCTGATAATGTTTTAAAGGTTAGCTTCAATTATTTAGCGGGACGTCTTTTTCCTAAATCGTACCACACTGTGGTTTCCTAAATCGTACCAGTACGATTTAAGATACTGTTATTCAAATTTTACCGCGAAAATAAACGATTTACAATATTTCAAATTTCTTTAGCATGGGAAAGTAGCTTACAGTAGCCCCTATAAATAGGAATTAGTTGCAATGAAAACAATACAAATGAAACAAAGAAAAATTGATTTCACGCCTTCAACCAGCACCGCTGCTCCAGTTCTCGTAGAAGTGGAGAATGAAAACGATTGGTTCTGTTTTCTTTGCAATAATTCTTATTTAGAAGACATGATCCAATGCTTAAAGTGCCAAAAGTGGGTACATGAAGCTTGTGGAGGAGTTTTGAAAAAAGACAATATTTATTATTGTCCTAGTTGTATTTAAGTTAAGTAATGTAATATTTCATTTTATTTTTATGTTGTATTGTATATGAAACTGAAATTAAACGCAAAATACAGTTTCTCTTATGATTTCTTTGTATCTTTTTAATCCAACACATGAGGTACAATTTTGGAAACCGGCTGGTACCATTTAGGATACCGGTTGCCTAAATAGTACTGTTTGCATGATCTTATAAAAGTGTTCATATCACAATGATCTATCAATAAATATTTAAAAAATCATATTAAATTGCAACTTCGATAGTTAATACATAGATACAAAACATAATTTTTGCTCAAATTCCTACTAAAGAATATATAAACTGCCTTCGAAATTAAGTGGTACGCATTCGGCAACTCTCCCCTACGTGTACAGTGAGTAACGAAAGTATTTGAACGCCCTTTAAATCAGTATAACTTTTTTGTTTAAGTGAATCAAACGACCTGAATTTTTTTAGGAGTTAGAAGAATTGGTTTTCCAAATGATGTGTAAAAAAAAATTTTGAAAAAATTGCAATTGGTAAGAATTACATGAGAAAATAAAAATGGCACTTTTCACAACTTTTTTATTTGAACCTGTAGTGAAAATTAAAAATATATGTTTTGTAGATATATGTTAGTTATATACATGCTGAAAATTTCATTGAAATCGATTAATATACACACGAGCTGCAACTAGTTACAAGTGGTGAAAGGCGTAGATTTTCACGACTTTTGGCCAGTTTCTGCTTAAAATCCTCAGATTCTAACATATTTTGATACGTGCCATTTTTGTCTGCGTCAGCCGATTTCGATGAAATTTTCAGTACGTGTATAACTAACAGAGATCTACAAAACGCATATTTTAAATTTTCATTATAGGCTCAAATAAAAAAGTTGCGAAAAGTGCCATTTTTATTTTCTCATGTAATTCTTACCAAGTGCAATTTTTTCAAAATCTTTTTTACACATCATTTGGAAAACCAATTCTTCTAACTCCTCAAAAAAGTCAGGTCGTTTGATTCACTTAAAAAAAAAAGTTATACTGATTTAAAGGGCGTTCGAATACTTTCGTTACTCACTGTATATTTTTCGACGGCGATAGTCGCTCGGTGGAATAAAACCGGGAAGCATCGGGTCGTTTTAATAGAGGAAGCGGACGGAACTGTGTCAATTTGTAAAATCGTTACCCTCGTTATACAAGTCGATCTCTCCCTCGGTGTAAATCACAGTTTACTTTGGTTAATTGGAACGGCCGCGCAAGGAGCACGAAACGTTTTCAGTTTTCGTTTCTCTTTGAAATAGTATTAACCGAGCTTTCGATCAGCTTATCGGCATTTGCGTCCGCAAATGTGCTCTCGGCTGCTGCAAATTAAATATAAATACAATATTTGGAGTAAATATTACCGTTTGCTTTGCCCGTACCTTTTCCCGTTACGTTGTTACATACATTCGATTATTCTCGGCGATAATTGTTACTGTTAATATGCTAATGCAAACGCGGCCGCGGTGTATATATCGAACAGCAGTGTATACTCGCATGTAATCGCGTTATTTCGATTCGGTGTGATTCAGATTTTTACACGTTAAACTGAACCTACCGAGCTCAAAACATAGAAAAATGAAACGTCTTATAGAAGGGAGAAGATTAAGTTTCCTTAAACTTTGTACGATTTAAGGTAAAGGCACCAGTAGTTGACCATTTTATAGAAAAACATAAAAAATAAGGTTTTTATAAGCGCACTTATAAGTGAAAGTGAATCTCGGATGCCATGCCGTCTGTTGTTTAACCCTTTGCACTCGAAGCTATTTAAACTCCAAAACGAAAGATTTCTTTCAACCTAGAATATTTTCCTTTTATATATTTCTTTCTCATGTTATACATACGAAAATGGTGCAATTTACTCGTACAATACTGAAATGTTTAATAATTTATTACGTGCAAATGAATTTAGTAATGTAAAAAATATTTTGAATAATTGTACAGCAATTTTTAGTCGTCCCTTATAGTCACCATTCGAGTGCTAAGGGTTAAATTTCAAAACAATAAGAACATTTAAAAAACCTTATTTTTTGTTTTTCGATAAAATGGTCAACTGCTGGTACATGATGGTCAACTACTGGTGTCTTTACCTTAATTTAGCAATTTCCTATGAAAACGTTTTCATAATTACAATAATTGTGAAATAGAAAACCGGTCATTTCGACCGTGGTAGGTAAATGTTGTATAATTTTACGTTTCATCTTAATTTCACTCGTAATCGTTATCAACGATGTCCGCTTTGTCGAAGGAATGAAAAAGTTGCGTTTGAATGCGACGCGATTAAACCGGGTGCTGCGCGAAACAAAATTACGTCGCAGACGATGGCCGTGCCTTCTTCTTTGAGCACCGGGGCAAATCTATTTTATTAATACGACAGCGCCGCCGTTTGATCCGATAACTTCGTTTGCCCGTTCTAAAGAGCATCTCCGCTTTTTCCCGTGCTTGCCACGGGAAAGACCGACCGAGACGACGAGACCCCTTTGTAGGCCATTTTCCCGTGGGCAGTTCCAAAGCGTTAATTCCTCTTTCAGTCTTCTGTCACGATTATTGATTTAATGAAAATTTAGTGGCACAATACCATCGACTGTGCCATGAATTATCCTCGAGTCGTACGCTTCCGCAGAGAAAAGTGAATAGTTAAGAGCCAAGGGTAGTCACGTGACAGTTCACAGTCTTCGACCACTGACCTAAGATTCACCTTGGTCTTGATCCGACGGGTCCTAAGTTTGTGACTAAACTTGTCACATTTTTTGCTCTGTACTATCGATATTAAGAATTCTAACATGCTTCAAGTTTTCAGCTCTATTTCGCAGAGAATCAAGACACAATATAGCTCAATTTGCAGCTGGAGATATTTTCTAGCGCGCGCCACACTCGATTTCATCCAGAAAACTCATCCAATGGCATAAAAATCCTTGGATAGAATTGGTTACTTCTAACGCAGTATAACTTTTTTTTTTAAGTGAATCAAACGACCTGACTTTTTTGAGGAGTTAGAAGAATTGGTTTTCCAAATGATGTGTAAAAAAGATTTTGAAAAAATTGCAATTGGTAAGAATTACATGAGAACATAAAAATGGCACTTTTCACAACTTTTTTATTTGAGCCTGTAATGAAAATTTAAAATATGCGTTTTTTGTAGATCTCTGTTAGTTATACACGTACTGAACATTTCATCGAAATCGGCTGACGCAGATAAAAATGGCACGTATCAAAATATGTTAGAATCTGAGGATTTTAAGCAGAAACTGGCCAAAAGTCGTGAAAATCTACGCTTTTCACCACTTTTTAACTAGTTGTAGCTCGTGTTTATATTAATCGATTTCAATGAAATTTTCAGCATGTATATATAGTTATATACATATGTTAGTACATATATCTACAAAACGCATATTTTAAATTTTCATTACAGGCTCAAATAAAAAAGTTGTGAAAAGTGCCATTTTTATTTTCTCATCTAATTCTTACCAATTGCCATTTTTTCAAAATCTTTTTTACACATCATTTGGAAAACCAATTCTTCTAACTCCTCAAAAAAGTCAGGTCGTTAAAAAAAAAATTATACTGATTTCGAATACTTTCGTTACTCACTGTATATTATACAAGGACGAAAAGTTGGGGCACGTATCACCATTTTTCGCCTATTTGTTGTCGGTAACCTGGTCGCTCTACCTTATCGCGAATTTACGGGCTCTTAAACAACTGTTACCATGCGTTTTTAACGCTCAAGAAAAAAGTTTGTGTGTTAATTTCAGAAAACTTTCAACGGACAGAAATCAATCAGATCTTTACCTTCTTCTTCGCAATATGATCGCCGTCGTATTTGGCAAAGCGGACAGGTTTTTTGTCGATGTAGATTCATGCTCGCGGCCACGTAAAATCGAATAGTCTTTTTTTTGGACAAGGTCCAAAGAGCAACGCGGAACACCTGCAACAGAGAAAAGCTTAGAAGTTTAGGCGCGGCGAATCGAAAAGTGAGACGGAAGAGTGGGAAATCGTTAGCGGTCGAAGGAGAAAGGAGAAAGGAGAAAGGGGGAGGAAGAAAAAATATCGCGGGGGTGAATGAGCGAGGCGGGTTGGGTACGTAATCTGCTAATGGACTCTCTCTCCTTTGCTTCTCTCCTTTACTCTCCCTCTCTCTCTCCTCGTCCAAATTCACCCTCATTCGGCGTACGGTTGCCTCGAACTCTCCTTCGACCCTCCCGGAGTCGACTCGGCTCGACTCGGCTCGACTCGATTCATTCTCTGATTCTGTACTTTTTTCCCTCTGTTTTCCTTGCGTGCGGCTACATCGCAGGAACTGGACAGAATCTTATTTGAAGAAACGTACCGCGTCTAGCAATTAGAAAATGTGAAATTCAAATGTTACGCCGATGGCCGTCTCGTCCCTCCCGGAGTTTTCGAAAGGCAATCTTTTTCTGTTCAGCCAACCAAGAAAAATGGTTTGCCGTGTTGACAGTAAACCTACCAAGCATTAACAATTGCCTTATAAAAATGGCGACCCCAAAAATTTATTTAGATTGTCTGTGATTTTCTTGGACAAGGAAATTTATTCCTCTATTTTCCATAAATGAATTTTAACAGTTTGAATCATTGTAAAATATACAGTAAGGAGCAAAACTAAACCAATAACCACAAGTTTTGTATAAATCATTATTTATTACTAGGAATATAGAAGAATAACAAAAAATCAACATTATAATTGTCTTTGTCATAGCTAGAAGTAACTTAAGAATTTTTTTTCAATAATTAATGTCTCCTCGTCTGGCAATGGCAACAAAAATAAACTGACTCGGTTTTGCACCATGTCCAATACTTGGCGATATTTAATATATCATTTATTTTTAATATTTCGTCCACAACCTTTGTGCTTGTAAAATTGCACTAATTCGCTTTGGCACACTTTCTAGTAATTTTTTGCAATAACCCGGAGATATTTGTGCCCACTGTTCTTGAATTCTATCATACAAATCTGTGATTGATGTTGGTTGGGAGTCGTATGAATCCCGAAGTCGTCTTTTTAGTAAACCCCATAGATTCTCTATGGGGTTGAGGTCGGGGCTCTGTGCAGGCCAATCCAGAACAGAAAATTTTTTAGTACAGAGCCAATTTTTTACAATTTTAGCAATGAGCTTAGGGTCTCGGTCAAGCATGAAAATTACACTCTTTTCTTCAAAAGGCATATTTTCAACAGCATCTATGAGATGATCTTGTCAAATATCCTTGTACATGTACTGATTCATGATGCCATTAATTCGGTGCAGTGATCCAACACCAAACGCTGTTAGGCATCCCCAGAACATTAGGGATCCGCATCCATGCTTTAACGTTTGTTTCACATGTCGTGGTTTAAGCCTTTCATTTTTACGAATCCAGCACCAAGACGTGCCATCTGAACAAATTTTGTTAATTTTGGTCTCGTCTGACCAAATAACCCGTTCCCAGTCAGCAGTTGTCCAGTTTTGATATTTTGTAGCAAATTCCAAACGACGTTTAACATTTTTTTTCGATAACATTGGCTCCTTTTGTTTCTTAATGCTTCTAAACTCAACTCCTTTGAAGGTTCTTCGTGCTGTCCACTGACTTATTTGTATATTCGTATCTTCTTTTAATAATTTTTCAGCCATAATGGAACTTGAAGCTTCACCAGATGTGACAAACCGTATAATCCTTTGTTCATCATGCGGTGATGATATTTTTGGTCTTCCTCCAACATTTAATAATATACTTTTACAGTATTTTTTTCTTATTCTCTGCACTGTCGATTGACTAACACTGCAGGTTGTCGCCTTCTTACGCGTTGACAAGCCGTCATTCAAAAGAGAAATGACTTTTTTTACACAATTTGGAGCAATTGACCATATTTATTCTTACTTCGTGCTTTTTCATTCGACTGATTGCAAAGAATTGAGTGTTAACACGTAGACTAATAGTTTGTAAACATACCAGTGCTAGATGTAAACATACAACTAGAACATCCCACGTAAACATTTCTTGTAGGAACCGGTGCAAAACCAAGTCAATCTATTTTTGTCGTCATTGCTAATCGAGGAGACATTAATTATTGAAAAAAATTTCTCAAGTCACTTCTAACTATGACAAAGACATTTATAATGTTGATTTTTTGTTATTCTTCTATATTCCTAGCAATAAATAATGATTTATACAAAACTTGTGGTTATTGGTTCAGTTTTGCTCCTTATTGTAAAACCACTCGGTCACTTTGACCGTCGTAGGTTTTGTGTTAACCAGACCTCGCAACTGTTACAGGCGGAACTTGTAATACTTATAATTAGGTATGCATAATCTACGACTGTTATCGTGATTCGCTCACTGTACCTAAAAGTACCGGCTGTCGTTCCGTTTCATTTTTCTTGAAAAAATTAATGCGTGGCGGGTTGTTGTTCTCGCGTGGACTTCAATTTAAAACTGTTATTTCCAGTTGTTACGGGAACTGTTTTCGAAACAAAATCCACACTTACTTTCGACTCGGCTCGAAGTCCCCGTATATTTTCAATTTCGGCCAAATATGCTCCGGAGTTAAAAGCTTTGCCGCTCGTTTGCCAACATTCGAAAAGAGATGCGCGCGCGAGAGCTCCCGTCGGAAAGCTCGTTGAATTTGATGTATATGTATAGAGTCATTCCACGCCAAATCGATCAGTTTTTACTGTCAGCGCCGGGCTGTGTGTATCGATGAAATTGAAATATGCTCAGGTGGCTACGCGACAATGGCGTTCGCGATTTGTGCCATTATTACAGCCAAACCGGAAGAGTCCAACGGACCTACATATGAAAAATTATTGGAAAGAAATGCATTTTTTGTTACAACATTTTTATTATTCTCTTTATGCATTTTTTACGTAGTATTGGTTTTTTTTTTTTTTAATGCTTTGAGTATAAAACGAAAAATCAAGGTACAGTTTTGATTATACACATAATATATAAATACTATTTTTCTATTCTGTCCGTTGTTTTAAAGCAATACAGATATGTGTTTGACCTCCTTGATCTCAATGTTTTGATCGTCAAATGTCAACAATGTAGGAGTTCCAATCGTTTGTTTCCTCTCACTGTTTGTGAACCGCGGACATAAGTTTAAGACAATCCCTCTAAAAGCGACTTCTATTACATTCTTTCAAAAATTTGGTATACAAATATTGAAATTAGTGTCTAGTGTGTTTTTTTCTGCTTCAAATTTATCTACAGAGGAAGAAAGTATTGGTAAAGCTCGGAGTTTGCTACCAAACGAAAGGGAACACGTCGTAAGACTACGAAAACAAAAAATGACACTTTCCAAAATAGCAAGTCTAATTAATAAATCAGAAACTGCATGTAAGCAGGCCTGGTATAAATTTTTAAAGACTGGCAAGTATTCTGATCAATCAAGAAACGGAAGACCTCGAAAAACAACGCCACAAACGGATCGTCGGATTCACCGCTTATGTGAAAAGGACCGTTTTCGTTCTGCAAGTGATATTGCAGCTGAAATAAACGTGAACAATAACTCACACATTAGTGCTAGGACTGTTAGAAGACGTTTAGAAGATTTTAATTTAAGAGGACGAAATCCTCGCAAGAAACCAATCCTTAGTTCAAAAAATCGGAAAATGCGACTTGCATTTGGTAAAGCTCATGAACATTGGACGAGTCAAGATTGGCAAAAAGTACTATTTTCAGACGAATCAAAGTTTAATCGTGTTGCTTCTGATGGATTACGATATGTAAGACGTCGAATTGGTGAAGATTTAAAACCACAATGCGTTTTATCCACAGTTAAACACGGAGGTGGTAGCGTTATGGTGTGGGCGTGTTTTTCTCGCAGTGGCCCTGGTCCGATACGTCGTATTGATGGAATCATGGATCGTTTTCAGTATATGGATACATTGAAGAATACCATGTTACCATATGCACACAATAATATGACTGAAAGTTTCATATTCCAAAACGACATTGATCCAAAACACATGGGCCGAGTTGTACAAAATTTTTTTCACGAAAAGAATATTACTGTGCTACCGCGGCCTTCGCAGTCACCTGACTTGAACCCAATTGAAAATCTGTGGAGCATAGTAAAGAAAAGTGTGGAAAATTATAAACCAAAAAATCTGAGTGATCTTTACTCTGTAATAAAAACAGCTTGGAATAACATTCCTGTTGATAAATGTGAAAAATTAATAGATTCGATGCCGAAAAGGTGTGCTGAGGTGATAAAAAATAACGGACTTTGGACAAAATATTAAATTAAAACAAACATTTGACACATTTTTCTTCTAAAGTGTATCTTTTATGCATAGTCTTAAATTTTTGACCATGAGAATATAATGCAGATTTGTTTTCCTTTTGCATATTATTACTAATTTGTTCAGAAACATAATGTAAATCTTTGTTGTTAATATCTAAACACATTATTAATCTGTTACTACCAAAATAAGGACACTGTATTTATGTTTTTTACATATAAAGTAAATAATTACTTCCCTTCGTTCTTTTCGTCTTAAACTTTCGTCCGCTACTGTATGTTCTATATTTCACTTTTACATAAGCTTTATTGGTAAAGTGGAGGTATATTGGAGGCTCGCCACCTTGGAAAATGTTTAGTCTTCGACACTGGAACTACCGAGAATATTATGAAATATAAGATACAAGATGCTTCGAACGCTGCGCGTATTATTATTAATAAAATATAGTAGTATATGAAAGGAATATCAATCGATCATTTCATTGAATGACGTAATTACTGAGGGCCGGGACGAGATGATTTTGTAATGGACAGAAGTTTGAACGGTTCGGCCAGGGTCAGAAATTAGACAGCAGATGTACCCAAACTATCAGCTGGCCCTGTGCAGCCCGGTGTTTCTGATTCACTGTCGTCAATTGCCAACTGTCTTAGGATCGTTTCTTAAATTTCAACGTTCCGATTCCGTACAAAGTAGAGCCGGGGTACAGCGAACTCGATTTTCCTCCTTTCAACGCTAAACCTACCAAGCATAAAACATATAAAAGTGAAACATCTTATAGAAGGGTGAAGATTGAATTTATTTAAACTTTTAACGATTTTCATTATAATACGTGATTAAATAAAGAAGTCTACTCGGTAATTTCCTATGAAAAGTTTTTATCATTTCAATAATTGAGAAATAGAAAACCAGTCACTGTGACTGTGGTAGGTTTAGTGTTAAATATATTCAATAGACTGCGGATTTTTATGCAAAATAAAAAATATTTGCATCGATTGCAAGACAGGAGCGAAATACAAAATTTCTTTCTTCCTTTAATTATTTTGTCAAGCTAAAACCAATGGTGTGCCCTTAAATCTTTTTAATATGTCCACTATTTTAACGCTTTGAGTGCCAAACCAGAACCCTAAAAAATTCCATGAAATCAAAGTAAGTTATTTAATGAAATAAAAATTGAGAATAATTATATGTGTGATATTGAGTAGTCTTCCAACTTTCTTGCATTTTACCGATCCCAATCAAATTTGGTACAATGAATATATTAACACTAGAACACTTAATTTTTTCTTTTAGAAATATTGAAAAATTATGAATATGTTTCCGTGAGAAAAGTTTTTAATAAACTTCTCTGTCGAAGTAGATATTCAAAGAAAAGCGACACAAAATCTAAAGAAATGCAATTTTGTTGTTATTATAAGGCAACGTATGTCAGTTGCATTTAGTGCTCGGTAGTTCTAGTGTTAACGTAAAAATTCATTTTGAAAGCTGGACAAATAATTCCGTCACCCACATATGGGTGACATGGCGGTCAACGTGTTAAATCGTGCTTACCCATTTTTGTCATAAATGCATAAAATCCGCAAACTTTCTCGTGGCAATTGAACAATTATCGACTTACGATTGTCGCATTGACGAGTTTGGAAGCGATCGAATTGTACAGCGCGAATGGTTAAATAATTGAGAGCCTAAGAATGTCGGGCGAGTCGGTGGGGATGCTGTGATAATAGTCAACGACAGTAGCGGCAACAGTAATGGGAAGCGCGGGATTAGAGCAGTATTTGATCAGGCTGGGATAGGGTCGTGAATAGAAATAGGCAGCGCGGCTGTTCCCGTTCCCATTCTGCTAAGTGCCAAATTTTACTGCTCTCTATTATTCTCTCATAATATTCCATGTTGACGAAGGCAGCGTCGAGCGATGCGCGCGCGCAAAAAAAAAAAGAAGAAAAAAAAACGACGTGTGCACCGAGTTCATTTACAAAACATTTTCAATATTCCTGTTTGCGCGCGAGTTCCATCTCTGTTATTTAAAATTAATGCGAGTTGACGTTTTTGCATGCGTAGAATAATGTTCGGTTAAAAGGGTACCGCATTCTCGTTAGCGGAGGTGAATTCTCTTTTTTTTTCTTCCTTTTTTTGGTTTTGGTTTTTTGGATATACTCGTTGGTGAATTTTTACATATTTCTGTGTTTAACGAACTCCGTTAAACCTGTTGATGTATTGCTGCCATTGCGACGTTTCAGAAAATATTACTGCGTATTTAAACCTTCAGTTTAGTAAATTGCATGCACAAAAAGAAAAACACTACAACTTCTGTGTGATGTACTTTGCGCGAAAATATAGTGTTCATAAGTATATTAAACATAATTTTTCATATTGTGTATTAACAATTTTACTCACGGAAGACATATTTATATCGTATCGTATTGATTCGTAGAAAGGGATTTCCAAATCGTTTGTGCCTAAATGAGTTTAAAGAGCAATTAATTCGGATTTCGGGTATGCATTTCTCATTGTCAAATCGTCGAATTAGGGGAGGCAATTCTGAACTTTTGGAGCGCTCTGTACATTCGCGTCCTTCTGACTGTCAACTATGGCAGGCGTCGATTGTGTGTATAGAGTACCAGGATTCACCTCATCCCTCGGGCTACCGAAATCCCGGCGTGAATGCATTACGCGTCAACGAACTCGGAGTAGCAATATCCTGAGTCGCTGGATGTTAGAGTATGGGGATTATAATACATTACCAATTCGACGAACGTCTCCGGCCATTTGACCTTGTATCATCCTTTATTTCGCGTGTCGGTCTCGTTCGTTGAATTTCGAACACTTTATTGCTCCGCGATCCGTAACTAAATGCATTTTTATTAACCCTTGCGCTGCGATCTATACATACAGGGTGTTTAAAAAATGTAGTTTCTTGAAAAGGGGGGTCATTCTTCGGGTCATTCGAAGTCACTTTTTAGCTTTGCGAAAATGTTCTCCGCAGCTTTGCCAAGGAGTTATTCGCGAAAAAAAAACGAATTCCGCATAACTTCTTAACAAAACCGCGAAGGTATCATACCTCTCAAGGAAGTACAACATTTTTGGGACACCCTGTACAATAAACTCGCTGCAAAGCTGACAAATATGTCCGTTTTCAATGTAACGGATAATGTTGCCTGCATTCTTGTGAAATGTGTACTCTTTACTTTTTATAGCCAACTTGTGAAAGTGGTTTTGATCAGCCACTATTGTTAACCAGACTCGCGAGCCAGACTCGCGATGAAGATTCTGAACAGGGTCTAATAAATATATTTCTTATTAATTTTCCTTAAACCGAAATAAAATTCTATTTTGGCGTTGTTAATGTACAGCTATCGGAGAACATATAGGCATACGATAGATATAAGTTTTCTCTTTTTTTTTTAGGAAATTATAAATTACAAAAAAGTTCTAATCACTGACACCGTGAAATAAATCGTAGTACAAGGGGTTCAACATCTACATCGATAGAGAAGTTTACATATTGAAGAATTTTCTCATTGAAACATATATTTATAATTTCCATATTTCTAAAAGAAAAAATTAGGAGCAAGTCATTTGGACTGATGCGGTAGTTCTAGTGTTAGTTTGGGATATAGAGTTGCAAATAGGTTATGCGAGAGCCGATCTCTTAACACTTTGACTGTCAAACTAGAAACCTAAAAAATTCCATGAAATCAAAGTAAGTTATTTAATGAAATAAAAATTGGAAAAAATTAAATGTATGATACCGAGTAGTCCTCCAACTTTCTTGAATTTTACGGATTCCAATCGAATTTGGTGCAATGGATGTATTAACGTAAAAATTCGTTTTAAAACCTGGACAAATAATTCCGTCACCCACATATGGGTGACATGGCAGTGAACGTGTTAACGCATAAGAATCCCGAGTGGAGTAAAAATTATTGAATCCGACGATTAGAAAGGAAAATGTTCTTCTGTCGTTCGATCGATTAGACGAGCACATGAGCAACGCCATGCGAGACCACGGTGGCACACTTGTTACAATATTTACAGAGTCGTCGTCTAGATCCACCCCTGAAACCGACCCCCTGCCTGCCGTTGACAAGTGTCTCCAGCTACCGAATTTCAGCATCCCCTATTCGCTCTTTACCTTTCACTCCCCACCACCGAACCAATATCTATACGTATGATACATAGAACGCATCGAAGCGTGTATTTTACCAAAATACGCAAAAGAAAGAAGGAAAATTCTATTGATATAATAACTTGTAGTATTTGTAACGCATTTGAAAAATACGTAGAATACAAAAGAAACAAAATACTTAGTATTATCTACAATCTTCTGGCTTTTCAAAACAAATTTAACGTTTGTGATATTATTATTATTTCGCATCATACAATTTTTTTTCGTGTAGTCGGTTTTGCACCGCACTAAGATCCTCGAGATTAGGAACTGTAAACACAGATTTTGTAAACAATTTGGTAGTCCATCACGGTCAATGCCACGACCAGGAGTGCAGTAGCTATTAGTTTATCGTTGTTCGTGCGTTAACACGCATCAATATAACATCATCAAGCCATTATCTAAAGATATGAGCCGTTTATTTTGAAAGTGGCCTAAGTCCATTTATACTTAAATTGAGATATTTAAGGGTTTGTGTTTCAATGCAATTAAAAATACACGTACAGGATACTAATGAATCATACTGCTTAAGTGTATCTAAAGGAGTTAAATTTATAGTTCCTATTAAAATAATGGCAATTATTAAGTGAATAATATGCGTTTTCTTACCAAGAATGGAGTTAGGCCAGTTTCAAAATTAACAACCAGATTCGTTATAAAATTTGAAGGAGCCCAAGTCGATTCAGCACAATTTAAGATGCTCCAAATTGAAAAAAAAAACAATACTCAATTTACTTTGTATACCTTTACAACACTTCAAAAACACAATTTATGCAATTCAGGACATTTTCCAACTACATAAATTACATAACAATTCACTGCTCATCTACATTTTGTGGTGTCAATACAATATTTTCGAACTTTCTCGGTCTACCCCGACGTGCTAATAAATCCAGGATTTCAAACTTTGCATTCTCATCCATTGATATCTTATAGAAAATTGACATGGTTCATCTCTCAAAAAACGCATCCAACATATTTTTAACCAATTTATTGTTTCTCCGTTAGAATTCTTTACCATTTTAAAAATTGTATCCTCCAAAAATTTTGTTGATATGAAATCCTCTTTAAAGTTATTACCTTTCCGGCACTTTTTGATAATGTCCTTCGGACGTTAGGCCACTTTCAAATTGATGGTTTTAATTATTGAAATAACTGCGAAAACTTATGGGTCCAAAATTGTCGTATGTATTCTGAATATACTTAACCGCAAATGTTGTTTATGACAGCTCATTTGAAATTGTATACGTAATTACGGGCAACAAAAGATAAATGACAAATGGAGTTAGGCCATTTTCAAAGTAAACGGCTTAATTATTGAACTAACTCTGAAAACTTGTGTGTCCAAAATTATCGTATTTACTCGGAATATAAGTAACATCAAATGCTTAATTGATAGATAACTTGAAGTTGTACGTGTAACCACGGGCAACCGGAAATAATTGAAAAATGGACTTGGGCCACTTTCAAAATAAACGGCTCATATGAATAATAATATCGTTTTCCAATTAAAATCGGTTTTATCAACGCGAATAATTGCTAGAAAATTTGTCGTCAGTCTGGGAGTTGTACACAAGATACGGAAAAAATACTGTGGTAAAGTCCCTGCATCTTTTGGAGGCCGTCCAAAATGATTATCTTGTCAGGAGAAGAGAAGATTGACGAAATACATTACTTCAGAAATTGCAACGACGGTATCAATGGCTGCAAAGTTATTAGAAAGCGATGTTGGAAAGAAAATCAGTAAGTGGACGGCTCGAAGGGCATTAAAAGAAGCCAATTTTACAGCAATTGAGAAGAAAAAAATACCTGCTCTGTCAAAAAAGAATGTCAGGGCCCGTCTGAGTTTTGCAAGAAAATATTTAAGCTGGCATATAGAGTAATGGAAAAAAGTAATTTTTTCCAACAAATCTAAAATCAATCGAATTTCATCGGATGGACGTTCTTGGTGTTGGAAGAAGCGAGGCGAACCTCTTTTACCGCGTCATGTGAAGCAAACAATAAAATTTGGTGGTGGTTCACTTATGGTGTGGGGGTGCATTACAGCGTACGGTGTAGGTTCGCTACATCGAATAGAAGGTATGGTGAACCAGTATACGTATAAGGATATTTGAGCCGTTTATTTTGAAAGTGGCCTAAGTCCATTTATCTTAAAATCGAGATATTTAAGGGTTTGCGTTTCAATGAATTTAAAAATATACGTATAGGACATTAATGAGTCGCACTGCTTAAGTGTATCTAAGGGTGTTAAATTTATAGTTCCTATTAAAATAGTGGCAATATTATTAAGTGAATAATATGCGTTTTCTTATCAAGAATGGAGTTAGGCCACTTTCAAAATTAACAACCAGATTCATTATAAAATTTGAAGGTGCCCAAGTCCATTCAACATAATTGAAGATGCTTCAAATTGAAAAAAAACAATACTGAATTTATTTTACATATCCTTAAAACACTTCAAGAACATAATTTATGCGATTCAATTAACTACATAACGTGCAAAATTACAAACATAAATTTATTACAAAACAATTTACTACTCATCTACATTTTGTGCGTGTAAAAGGGATTTGAAGTAATCATGATGTTCCGGTGGTATATATCGTAATAGATCCATCATGTCCTTGAATTTTGTTGTTGTAATTTGTCTGATATTTTTATACAGTGGTGTCAATACAATATTTTCGAACTTTTTTGGTCTACCCCGAAGTGGTAATAAATTCAGGACTTTAAAATTTTCATTCTTATTCATTGGTCTTATAGAAAATTTTATACGGTTCATTTCTGACAAAGCGCATCCAACATATTTTTAGCCAGTTTATTGATTCTCCATTAGAATTTTTTACTCTTTTAAAAATTGCATCTTCTAATAATTTTGTTGATACAAAATCTTCTTGTCTCATTTCATTTACAATAAAATTATTACCTTTCCGACACTTTTTCATAATCTTGTAATAATCTTGGGGAACGAACAGTAAATTATTTTTTTTTAATGACATTTCTACCACGCCAAAATCTCTATCATTTGGTAAAAACGAATGTCCTGATATTAAAAATTTGTGATCTATGATTTCTACATTATTTTCCAAAGATTGGACAATTTTTAACCACATTAAAGCTATTTTAATGTTTCTATTTTGCCCGGTGCACATGTCACTGTAAGCTATAATGTGTCTTTCACTTTTTAAATTTTTAACATGTTTTAGGATGCATGAAACAATTTCTTGAGCACCTCTGGATGCAATAGTTTCATCCCAAACGTACATGTAAACATTATCGTTATGAAAATAGTAAATAGTAAATATATTATCTTGATTATTTAAGTATAAATGGAGTTAGGCCACTTTCAAACTACACGGTTCGATTATTAAACTAACTCTGAAAACTTATGTGTCAAGAATTATCGTATTTGCTCGGATTATAAGCAACCTGAAATGCTTTACTGATAAATAACATAAAGTTGTACACGTAACCATGATAATCGGAAAAAACTGAAAAACGGAGTTAGGCCACTTTCAAAATAAACGGCTCATTTTAGAAAAAAATTTACTGGAAACAATTGAAAATATGCCGGTACCAGAGTGTGATGTCGTATTCCAACATGACAACGCTTTTGGGCATTGTGCGAACAGCGTAAAGAATTGGTTGCAAACTCAACCATTTCAAACCATGGAATGGCCTGCTCAAAGTCCAGACATAAATCCGATTGAACATGTGTGGGAATACTTAAAAATGAAGTTACAGAATAACTATAGTGCTCCCCCAACAACGATAACTGATTTGTAGCAAAGAGTGCAGGAACAGTGGTATTCTATTACACCAGAATATTGCGAAAATGTAGTATTAAGTATGCCTAAACGTATTCAGACAATTATCAAGCTTAAAGGTTCATGAACGAAATATTAAGTGTACAAAAATCTGAAATGTTTACTCAAAATTAGTTGCGGTGCAAAACCGACTATACGAAAAAAAATTGTATAAATCGAAATAATAATAATATCACAAATGTTAAGTTTGTTTTGAAAATCCAAAAGATTGTAGATAATACTGTGTATTTTGTTTCTTTTGTATTCTACATTCAAATATTGAACAAAAAATGATTTTTGTTAAAATGTCGTATGTGTGTTCAGTTTTGCTCTTTACTGTAGATGGACGGTGGATGTTGTTTTCCACGTAAAATAGCTGCGAACGATAACGCGTTGCGACACACGCATACACGTTTACGTTTGCGTATAGTTGCGAGCGTAACTCGCAGCTAAGTGGCCATTCTTCGTTGTGTCTGTTCCTTTCCCCAACTCGTTGATACTTCGCTGTCGTTTTCACACTTTCGCCATTCCGCTGTGCAAACATCGTCCATTGTGGACGCGTTGGATGATACTTCTGCCAGACACATTTACCACTGCTAGAAAAGGCTCTTGTCCGAAAGGATCTTTTGATATCGAACCGCGGAGAAATCCAGCAAGTAAATTAAACGTCTTGCGCGATGTCGTGCGGATTTAATTGTTTTAACGAAAATGTCTGTAACCTCGTTTTTACTTTATTAAATTACTGGATACGTCGAGCGACGTATATCCGTTTTTAATCTTGGCCGCGGCAGCTTCATAAATTAAATGCTAACCGGTTATGTAACGGGTTAATTAAATGCAAATATAAATACACGAAAAAGTATGTCGAAAATGCGTCGAAAGGAAGCAGTCATTTTCAGTCGGAAAATACTAGCTGGAAATTCCCCGATGACGTTCTACCACATGTTTCCAAATAACAGAATGCAGTGTGTTGTTTATTTTTCATTATTCAATTCGAATTGGTTGTAATTCTTATTTAACAAAAAAGCACGTAAACACAGCGATACGCAGGTTTACGATACACAATAAACGGTGTTCGTATCGTTCTCGTGTAATAAAAAAAAGGTGCAGATAAACACTTTATCTCGTTTAAACATCAATATCTTCAATTCTCGTGAAACCACGGTGCAAAGTGCTTCCGAAATAATCTTGAAAAACAATCGGACATAATTTTTTAGCAAATCGAACGTTGCGTACGGGTCACGAGACATCTCGTTTCCATGTTTTTCTGTACATATGTTGTTCTAAGTCTTAAATAATAACTGTGCCGAATAAAACAATCATTGCTCTAATGTAACAAGTATATTTACATTTTCAACAGAAAATGTTCTGCCAAATACAAATTAGAAATGTACGTATCCGCTTCCTATTGCTCGCCAAGCATGATTCTGGAGCGTTCGAAAATGTGCGGGCTTTGAGCTCGTGTTGAACGCGCAGTGACCCATACGCGATGTCTTAAACACGCATAACTTTTGAACCAGCAGATTCCTAACATTAAAACTTGGATCTCTGGCATTTTCTCGTCAAAATCTACAGGATTGTATATGAAAAAAGTTAAAAATTCCTGGGTTGCCAAGGTGAAGTTTAACCGCGAACACATTTCCCAAACAGATTAATGAAAAAATGAAGTTTCACGTGGACTAAGTTGTTATTTACCGCGACAATTTCTTCTTGTACAAGAAATCCGCCCGTTCGCGGTGCCCCTCGTTGCCCCCCGCACGCTGTGCACATAAAATGACCACCGAAACCCATAAGTATGCCCCACATATTATCCCCTTCGTGTCGCAGGAAAACTCATCCGGCTAATAACGTATCCGACCGATCGTCACAGTTATCGGTGAAATTGCTACTCGCGCAAGATATTCTCGATGAATATGCAAATGTATTTGTCCGATGACCCTAGTCGCGCTCGCATACTCGCATTGCACCGCGGAAATCGCGCAAGCTACTGCAACAAGGCGCACCAGCCCGCCTAAAGATATGCACCCCTGTCCTCTCGCTATGAAATAATCATATGGTTAGCTAATGGCTGCGCGCTGGGGTAGTGATTGCTCGGGCTGCTGCTCGGCCCGGGGTGGATAATAAATAAATTCAATGTATTTGCTCGAACCCCCCGCAAACATTCAATGATAGATCGGAATCTTACCGGGGGAGGGGGAAGAGGGGGAAGAGGGGGGGGGGGAGAGAACGATGATGCACGAGCCGACCTATCCCCGCTATCTTGGCCAGACGTGCGTGAAGATCAGAAGCTCGGATCTTTTCCCGCTTCTTCCGAATTGCCGCGTGTCTGTCACCCGCTGATGCACACAATTACATTCTGCATATGGCGAATTCCATCGCCTAATCACGATTTGCGTGTCTCGCGGCTGCACGACCGGCTTTAACCCCTTCTACTACGATTTATTTCACGGTTTCAGTGATTAGAACTTTTTCTGTAATTTATAATTTCCTAAAAAAAAGGAGAAAATTTATATCTATCGTATGCTTATGCGTTCTCCGATAGCTGCATATTAACCAGTTAACTGTGATTGACGAGTATACTCGTCATGCGTAAAATTTTAATTCTGGTGAAAACTAAATTATATTCGTAGAATTTTAATATGTTTAAAATGTTTAGAGGTCAAGACGAAATGAAACAAACAAATGAAAATTATAAATATTGGGTTGGCAACTAAGTAATTGCCGATTTCAGTTATACAGTGAGTAACGAAACTATTCGAACGCCCTTTAAATCAGTATAACTTTTTTTTTAAGTGAATAAAACGACCTGACTTTTTTGAGGAGTTAGAAGAATTGGTTTTCCAAATGATGTGTAAAAAAGATTTTGAAAAAATTGCAATTGGTAAGAATTACATGAGAAAATAAAAATGGCACTTTTCACAACTTTTTCATTTGAGCCTGTAATGAAAATTTAAAATATGCGTTTTGTAGATATATGTTAGTTATATACATGCTGAAAATTTCATTGAAATCGATTAATATACACACGAGCTACAACTAGTTAAAAGTGGTGAAAAGCGTAGATTTTCACGACTTTTGGCCAGTTTCTGCTTAAAATCCTCAGATTCTAACGTATTTTGATACGTGCCATTTTTGTCTGCGTCAGCCGATTTCGATGAAATGTTCAGTACGTGTATAACTAACAGAGATCTACAAAACGCATATTTTAAATTTTCATTACAGGCTCAAATAAAAAAGTTGTAAAAAGTGCAATTTTTATTTTTTCATCTAATTCTTACCAATTGCAATTTTTTCGAAATCTTTTTTACACATCATTTGGAAAACCAATTCTTCTAACTCCTCAAAAAAGTCAGGTCGTTTGATTCACTTAAAAAAAAAAGTTATACTGATTTAAAGGGCGTTCGAATACTTTCGTTACTCACTGTATATGTTTCTCACTCCCATTTTTATAATATCCGTAAACGTTATGATCTTCTTCTCCTTATATATGTTAGCTGGCATCCTAACCTAGCTTTACAAGTTCATTGCGTAGATATTTTCTTAAAGTTTTTTTTTTTTACCTCAAAATTAATATGGAGTGCAAAAACGAACATTTTCGCCATATATTGCTTTATTATTTCCGTAAAGGAAAGAACGCAGTGCAAGCTGCCAAAAAGTATTACCACTTATTTCGATCCCTGGACAACTCCCTTCGTGGTAAAACTTTCAATAATGATGACGATGTAAAATCTCACTTAACTCAGTTTTTGGCCGAAAAGCATCAGACTTTCTACGAGCGTGGAATTTTCAAGTTGTCAGAAAGATGGCAAAAGGTCATCGAACAAAATGGAAAATACATCATAGATTAAAGTTCATTCCAAGTAAAAAAAAAACTCTTTTATTTCATTGAACAAATCGGCAATTACTTAGTTGCCAACCCAATAATTTGAGTTGGATTTATAACTATAAATATGACGACTATACCCGTCATCGCTTGATTGTCGCGACACACACTGGTGGGCGCTTTGCAAATAGATCGCCACAGTTAACTGGTTAACAACGGCAAAATAGAATTTTATTTCGGTTTAAGGAAAATTAATAAGAAATATATTTATTAGACCCTGTTCAGAGTCTTCGTCACGAGTCTGACTCGATATTGTAGGGCAAGGGGTTAAACCGTACGCGTTATTAACCTTTTGCACTCGAAGCTGTTTTAACACCAAAACGAAAACGTTTCTTCCGCGGCCTAGAATATTTCCCCTCTATATGAGCCGTTTATTTTGAAAGTGGCCTAACTCCGTTTTTCAGTTTTTTCCGGTTATCATGGTTACGTGTACAACTTTATGTTATTTATCAGTAAAGCATTTCAGGTTGCTTATAATCCGAGCAAATACGATAATTCTTGACACATAAGTTTTCAGAGTTAGTTTAATAATCGAACCGTGTAGTTTGAAAGTGGCCTAACTCCATTTATACTTAAATAATCAAGATAATATATAAGACATCAATGAATAAGAATGAAAATTTTAAAGTCCTGAATTTATTACCACTTCGGTGTAGACCAAAAAAGTTCGAAAATATTGTATTGACACCACTGTATAAAAATATCAGACAAATTACAACAACAAAATTCAAGGACATGATGGACCTATTACGATATATACCACCGGAACATCATGATTACTTCAAATCCCTTTTACACGCACAAAATGTAGATGAGTAGTAAATTGTTTTGTAATAAATTTATGTTTGTAATTTTGCACGTTATGTAGTTAATTGAATCGCATAAATTATGTTCCTGAAGTGTTTGAAGGATATGTAAAATAAATTTAGTATTGTTTTTTTTTCAATTTGAAGCATCTTCAATTATGTTGAATGGACTTGGGCACCTTCAAATTTTATAATGAATCTGGTTGTTAATTTTGAAAGTGGCCTAACTCCATTCTTGATAAGAAAACGCATATTATTCACTTAATAATTGCCACTATTTTAATAGGAACTATAAATTTAACACCCTTAGATACACTTAAGCAGTGCGACTCATTAATGTCCTATACGTATATTTTTAAATTCATTGAAACGCAAACCCTTAAATATCTCGATTTTAAGATAAATGGACTTAGGCCACTTTCAAAATAAACGGCTCATATATTGTTTTGCTTGTTATACATACGAAAGTGATGCAAGTTACACGTACAATGCTAAAGTGTACAGTAATTTATTGAAACACGAACAAATTTAATAATGTAAAAAATATGTTTCACAGACGCCATTCGAGTGCTAAGGGTTAAAATCAAAATGTCTTCCGAACTAATGATTTTTCGCCATAAGTGATTCGTGTGGTGCATTAAAAACTGTACGATTTCATTAAAAAAATAAAAAAAAATAAAAACAAACACGTCGCAAGTGGATGCCGTTTAAATTTTGTCTGGAACATTATTTATCTTTGCGAGGCGAATAAGTATGCTTGAAATCAACGAATATCAATTTTTCGCTCTATGGAGTTTTCTACCTACCTTTTTTACACTTTCATATTAGGTGTGCAACTAAATTCCCGGGTTTTACAAAAACTATCACTAGCTCCAGCTGTGGTTGAAATGCATACATGAAATTGTGTTTTTTGGATAATATAAACATTTGTGATCATTTTTTAGTCATTGTTTTTAAAAATATTGCTCCACAAAGGTTAATAATTAATAAAACAGATGTCGAATTTTGTGCCAAATAAGCAACCTTTGCGGGAAGTATTGCTTTTTTATTTTAACTTAAAATGCAGTGCTGCTGAAGCACGTCGTAACCTCGAAAAGGCCTACGAAGACCATGCACCATCGAAAACCACTTGTGAAGATTGGTTTAAACGCTTTAAAACTGGCGATTTCAACATCAAAGATAAGGAGCGTTGCGGAATACCAAAGACAGTTGAGGACTCAAGTCTGCAAGCGTTGTGCAAGTTTGCACTTTGATCGTCAAGGACATCATTGGAACGCAAAAATGGGATCTGCTACCGCACCCGCCCTATTCTCCAGATCTGGCTCCTTCAGATTACCACCTATTCCGGTCAATGGCACATGGTTTATCCGGGCAACACTTAAAAACCTTTGAAGAAGTCGAAAATTGGCTAAATGAATGGTTTCGGTCCAAAGACGCGTCATTTTATCGTCGTGGAATTTATTCGTTGCTCGATAGATGGCAGAAATGTGTAGCCAGCGATGACCGATATTTCGAATAAAAAATTTTAAGTAAATTTTTAGAAATTTAAGTTTTTATAATACAGAAAAAAACCCGGAAACTTAGTTGCACACCTAGTAGAAGCTGAAGAACAACGCGATATCGATATTTTAGAATCCATCGAAAGTTTGGCCACAATTTTTAATATCCGTGTGCGCACGGTACGTTTTCCGCAGTAAATTTATTATTCCGTCGTTAGAGAGCCATTGAAAAAATTCAGCAACGGAACGTCTGTATTAAGGGATCAACTGATTCTATTGACTGTACGGATCTCGGCCAGATCGAATCGTAGGCGGATCAACTCTCCCGACCAGAATTATTACATCCAGGAAGGACACGGTCCCCCATCGGCTATCATTCATGTTATTATAGGCTGTGAAGTGTATCTACGACTCGAGCAATTCTAATCCAACCGCGCATCCCGTTGCATTTTATTAGCGTATTTACCGAATCCCCCGGAATAGTAACGAAAGTATCGGCATTATCGTCTGTTCGTGTTCGCCCATTGTACACGTTGCCTCCATCATCGAAGTGACAGAGCTTAAGCGTCTTTGTCGTTCTATGTATGCACGTATCGATGAATTATGCAACGAACCGGGGAATCAGTATTCCTCGCAGCACCGTGTTTTCGTTGAGCTCGGATACAGCGTATTACAAGAAAAAAAAAAAGAAAATATTAAATTTTATGTTTCAATGTCCTGCACAAAAATCTGGATAGCATTATGCAAGTTTTGTTGTCGCAATTCATTTTATCTGGATAATTTTTCAATCGAGGAATTTTCATGAAACGCTACACCGTACGGTGATAAATGTTATGCAGATGGCAGAAATATTTTAGGTTTTTCCTTTAGTTCAAATTGTCGGACTGTTGCGATTGATACTAGTTCAGTCATTAACAATGTGTAGTAATGTCTGCATACGGTCACAGTGGACTCCTGCGCTGAGACACAGACGAGGTATACGATAGACCTATCATCCAATATATTTTTATGGCCCACTTTTTTGGGCTCACGTAACCCCATTACCATTTTCGTGTCGCATCTTGTATTAACAATTGGAACTAAAATTTGCTGACAGCATCCTCAGTGATAGAAATTAAAATTAAAAAAATAAACGCGTGAAAAACCACGCGCGACAGAAGTGAAACTACTTGCAGTCTAGTAATGTTTAGAAGTAAATTAAGATTGGAAATGGTATATGAAGTGAAAACAAGATCAAGAACAACTAATACAAAAAAAAAAAAAATCATAGAAAAAGTTTCATTTCAAAAATAACGAACGATCAAAATTTGTGATACAAAGAAGGAGAGCGTATGAGAAATGCTATGAACTATGTCTCTTTCTTTCCCATACGCTTTCCTTCTTTGTGTCACAAATTTTGACAGGCGTGGTCACTTCAAAATAGCTATTATATAGTCACTCGCGAATACGAGAAAACAAACGAATAATTCTAAAACCTCTGATTTTTTGAACAGTCGATATTTCAAAACATGAGACATGAAGTTCCATAGTAGATTTCCTGATAAGGTAGGGTGACCGCACGTTCCGACAAAAACGTGCGAAAAATGGTTTTACGTGTCTCAACTTTTCCTGTCCTTATATGAGAATATTTTTCGCTGGAAAAGGGCTCATTCCCTTGGCCCTTAACGGTGTTAAAAGAAGTTTCATTATTACGAAAAATACTGTGTTAACGACATGATATCGGGATTGGCTCGCTGGACTGTGGTTCACTAATTTTTGTATAACTGGTTGTGTGTGTATATGATCTTTATTGCAAGAGCTTGACGAGCTCTCTTCTAATAGAACCTTTCGGTACGGCGTTATTACTCTCACTGTTCGCACGAGACCGGCACGCGAACCGGCAGCTATTCGGCGATCCGTTACAAATTGAATGTCGCCAATCAGAGGCTGAGATGACAATTACAATTAGGCAAAGACGCAGAGTCACGTTACAAAAACTGTTACCAGTCACGAGTGACTGAGTCTCCGGAATTTCACGGATTGAAACAATACCGTCTCGATCGACCGGTGAGCTATTAATCGCCGCGTAGACATGATTTTGTACAACTGTTTAAATAATATTCTCAAAATACGCAAAACCTCCGTGTCGAGTCGAGTTCGACGCAGACCTGGCCCGACACGAAATGCGAGGTCGAGCCAGGCTCGACAGATAGGGTTCAACGTTTTTCGCGCGAATTCAATTTTTCGGTCCCCGCTAAAAGGGTTAAACGGGTCACGAGCAACGGCCTTTTTCAATTTTCGTCCCCGTTTGCTTCGTCGAGGATCAACGCGACAGAAAGTCATGCCCAACCTCTTACCCGCCTTATTGAGCCTCGCTTTAAACAGACGCACTTTCAATCGCTCGTAATTAATAGGTTGTCCCATGGACCGGGCTGGCAACGTATCAATCGCCCGGGGGTTACGGCACCGGGAATGTCCTATTATCATGTCCGGTAAGGGGTTACGCTCTCGAAAAGTTCCCGCTTGTCTCCCTTTTCTCCCCGACGCGCGACGGAGGAGCAACACGACCAACAGAGAGACCTAGAGATGGAAAACGGGAGAGAGCTAGAGGGAGAGAGAGAGAGAGAGAGAGCTAGAGAGAGAGCTAGAGAGACAGCTAGAGAGAGAGAGAGCTAGAGAGAGAGAGAGAGAGCTAGAGAGAGAGAGAGAGAGCTAGAGAGACAGAGAGAGGGATGGAGCTAGAGAGAGAGAGAGGGATGGAGAGAGCTAGAGAGAGGGATGGAGCTAGAGAGAGAGAGAGAGAGGGATGGAGAGAGCTAGAGAGAGAGAGAGAGAGGGATGGAGCTAGAGAGAGAGAGAGGGAGAGAGGGATGGAGCTAGAGAGAGAGAGAGAGAGGGATGGAGCTAGAGAGAGAGAGAGAGAGAGAGAGAGAGAGGGATGGAGCTAGAGAGAGAGAGAGATGGAGCTAGAGAGAGAGAGAGAGAGAGAGAGAGAGAGGGATGGAGAGAGCTAGAGAGGGAGAAAGAGAGAGAGAGAGAGAGAGAGAGGGATGGAGCTAGAGAGAGATAGAGAGAGGAAGCTAGAGAGAGAGAGAGAGAGAGAGAGGGATGGAGCTAGAGAGAGAGAGACAGAGGGATGGAGCTAGAGAGACAGAGAGAGAGGTAGGCTGCAGGAGTGTGCGTGTCGAGTTCAGTGGCGTTGGATTAGCTTCCAGCTAGTTATGATTAGAGGAGACAGTTGGCCCTCCACCGAACTACTCCATATTCCAATACTCATCGGCGGTAGCTGAGCGTGGCCCGGCCATGTCAGTGTTTCGGCGGGAAGGGGCGGCGATAATACGCACTGACAGCCGCGCACCCTCGACAGGCCGGTCGCTTGGGGTAAAAACGAAGGGTGGAAGGGCGGAAGGGTGCCGTACGAGAGAAGAAAAACATATACAACAACCCGATAGAATGAGCATCGCATGCGCCGACGCTTGCCTCCCCCCTTCTCTCTCTCTGTCTCTCTCTTTCTTTCTGTTCTGTTCTGTTCTGGCCCTGCGCGCGCGGAGAATTACCCACTGATGTTATAATCCTCTCGTGTTACGCCGTCGCACATGCTGTCCTGTAAGCAATACATTGTTGTTTTTTCGCTTGCTCGTTGCACCCCCCTGCTGCCCGTTTTATGACGCCAGGATCTATCGGTACCCATATGCACACTTCGCTGCCGCGGACCAGACACCCAGTCTATCTGCCGTGCACCGACTGGAACGCGAGTCAAGTCTTTGTTCCCTGTCGGGGGACAGTGCGAATTGACGAGCGATTGACGCCGACGTTTGCTCAGTCGCGACATTGCCAGCGAATTTGGAATCTAGACTGCTGCCGAGTTCGATGCTTATGAGTAGACATCGGATCTTTATGCATTTATGGCTTATGGAAATGTTAAAAAAATGCTATAATATAAAATTCGAGAGAATTTAACACGATTTTTATTTGCTTTGAATCTACGAAGGCTGTCCCCATTAAAAATAATATTTTATTTCATTCCACTTTCTTAAAATGTTTCTATAAAAATTGGAAATTGCATAAACATCCGATGTCTACTTATGAGGCTTTTCGACGCTGGACCTACCGAAACTTCTCGTATATACACTACCGCTCAAAAGTATCCGGACACTTATAGACGCAAGGACAAAGTTGAATGGCACAATGGGGCTGACACTTGCTATTAAAAAAATTTTGAATGACCTTGGAATAATTATTGTCACCGAATTCCTAATGAAAGGGACTGACATTGTAGGTGTTTAAAAATGGGTGGTTCCATTTTTAAAAAGTCAAGGTGACCTTGATATCTCTAAAGAAAATGACATAAAACAAAATTTTTTATAGCATCGTGTCAGCCCCATTGTACCATTCAACTTTGTCCTTGCCATACTTTACGTATCTTTAGAAACAACAAAGATATTTGAGGTGCAAACTTGTGACTCGCCCTGTATATACGTAATTTTTAATTTAGAACGTCAGATATTTCACAAGAAACTAATAAAAATCGATTTTAGTCACTGAAATAACTGATGCAATGCTAATAACGATATTTCGCAATTGTCCGGATACTTTTGAGCGGTAGTGTACCTATTCCTACCGTGCGCGGTAAAAATGACCGGTCCCTCAAAAAGTTATTGTTCATATAATTAAACGTAGATAATAGTCAATTTGTTACCGAATGAATTAGCAGATGAACAACCTCCAGAAAATGACGATAGAAATTTATTTTTGTATAATTTCAATTATATAAAAAATACTGCGATGCTCTCTCCTCGATTTACAAAATTGTACCGTGTAAAATCCCGCCATCGATATTGGTTAGGTGTCTACCTCGTAACCAGAACGAAACTCGTGTCATCGATAATGGTTAACGGTGACCAAAAACGTAAATCTCGTTATCGATAATGGTTATTCGCAATCGAAAACAATTTTCGTTACCGGTAATAGTTATCCGTAACCAAAAATTAATTCCGTCGTCGATGATCACTAATAATGATCAGAAAAGTTTCAGTCGTTCCTAATGGTTATTCGTAACTAAAATTGTTTAAAAGATAATATTAACGCTAAACCTACCAAGCACGAAACACATAAAGGTGAAACGTCTTATAGAAGGGCAAGGATTGAATTTACATAAACTTCGTACGATTTTCATTGTAATATATGCTTGAATAACCAAGTCAATTCAGTCGTTCCCTATGAAACGTTTTTATAATTTCAATAACTGTGAAATAGGAAACCGATCGTTTTAACCGTGGTTTAGGTTTAGTGTTAACTCTTAGGCTACAATTTTTAGAATTTCGGTTATAACGATTATGGTCTCTGATATAGATACATACGTATGTATCTGAAATTACTTCAGATTTAAAATCTGACACAACGCTTAATTTCACCGAAGGAATTACAAGAATTATATTTTCTACGTTTATTAACTTCGACAACATTTGTTTTACAGATACCTGGTAGCAGGTGGCTTAGTAGACCGAGTTTCGCGTCACAGTCGTGCCCTGGTCGAAACCGATTTCTTAGTGGATCAAGATCACGAATCACCGCTGCTAATGTCCTCCTACGATCTTCTCTTCCGCATGTGTTGCCACCTGAAGAAGTCAACGGATCAAGAGACCAGTAGCGTCCCCGAAAACAATAACAACAACAACAACAACGTGGAACAAACGAGCGTCGAGTCGCATCTACTTTCGACTCTATCCTCGACCGAAGTTGCAGGTGCAATCGGTGCACTTTACGCCGCTGTTGCACTGGTCCCGCAGAACCAGAAAGGATCCTCGCCGACCCCTAATCAAACTACGATGACTCAATCGACGAGGATTTTAGTCGTACGTTGCCTGAGGCTGCTGAAATCGATCGCAGAACTGAATCTTCAACGATTGCAGGTTAGATAATATATTTTGTTTTCTAGAAAAACAAAAGAACCCTCGGAACAGCTTCTTTAACCCCTTAACTTGTACGCTCGAGATAATTCGAGCGGCGTTGTATTTGATGCTGCTATAATTTTTCACACTCGAATATAATCGAGAATTGAAAATAACAATATGAAAGCAATGAAAAAACAAATCGTTTTATTGATATTTATCATTGACATGGGATTGTAAGCTATAACGCTTATTTATTTAAGAATAAAATATACTCTTTTTCCATGGAACGGACCTTTTCCATTGATTTTTTTTTAAATTGTGCGTTAAGGGGTTAACTTTTAAAGAGATAAAAAATTAACGACGGTGGGATAGAAAGCAAAGAAAAAACAAATCGTTTTATTGATATTTATCATTGACATGGGATTGTAAGCTATAACACTTGTTTATTCAAGAATAAAATATAGCCTTTTTCCATGGAACCATGGAACGGACATTTTCCATTGATTTTTTTTTAAATTGAGCGTTAAGGGGTTAACTTTTAAAGAGATAAAAAATTAACGATGGTGGGATAGAAAGCAAAGAAAAAAAAATCGTTTTATTGATATTTATCATTTACATGGGATTGTAAGCTATAACGCTTATTTATTCAAGAATAAAATATACTCTTTTTTCATGGAACCATGGAACGGACCTTTTCCATTGATTTTTTTGGCCGGATTAAAAAAAAAACTGTGCGTTAAGGGGTTAATGATGAAGATCAAGCTGAAGGTGAAGGTCAAACTGAAAATTTCGTTTGCAAAGTTCGTAAAGTCGTTCGGAAGCAGTCGGCTCGATTGAAAAAAAAAAAAAAAAATTCAAATACTCAAAGCAACCACGAATGGTTCCCGTCATTAGACCCCGTGGCACCGTGGAAAGTGCAATGGAGACATCATGTGCCCTAGGGGGCTCGCCTGTCAGGACAGAAAGCCCTCCCGTGAAGTCTGCAATGATCAAACCACGAATTGAATCGAAACCTCGCGCCCCCATCTATAAAAACTATAAGGGCTATCCCATGTCCCGTAGGAGAGCCTGGCTAGTCCCATGGGACCGCACCCCAATTATCCTAGCGAACACAGCAGCGGCCGTTTGCTTCAAAACCAACGTTTATTATCTATTCTCTTTGACTTACCGGGACGGCATGCTAACTGGCACGGAGCTGCTCGTCAGATTCTACAGAAATCTGTCTTCTATTAGATCCCTGCAGAAATAATTGTGGTTCTGAATCGTCAACCGTGAAGCGTACAGTCCCGGGCAAAAATGACAGCCCGCTCACCATTTCTATTCGCGTTTGGAATCATGTGCAAGGAAAAGTAGTACGAGTCAATATTTGTCTGAGATTGGTTTTTAAGACCGTATCTTAAAGGTTTAATAAAACGATTGCAATATAGTTTTAGCAATTAGACTTATTCTATTTGAAAAATCGCGAAACTACTTGATAGAACTCGAAATGTGTACGTTCAACCGAAACATTTCATTCGACTAGTTCCGTGAATAACGAAGCGCAGTGAAACTTTCAAGAGATTAATTGTGATTTGTGAAATCGTCGAAGAAACCTCGATGATGCTTTTACCGGAGAAAATGAATTGTTAAACGTCCATTTGAACAGCACTTCTCAAAATCCAAATCTTCTAATTTCAGAATCTCTTGGGAGCCGAAGGCACCAGCTTGCAATGGCGACTGATAGCTAGTCATGTGATAACGAGATTATCACGAGATCCAATATCGCACACGCCGGAAATTGGATGTGCGCAGAACGCTAGTGGTACTTACATCCTGTCAGAACTGTTCCAGGTTCTCGGGTATTTTGCAGTTAACAACCCGGAAAATCAGGTAAGCGCGCAACCTTTAGAGGTCTTCGTTAGAGGGATAAACCCCGTATGGTGCAAACCCTCTTTTGCTCGGTGTGTGTGTGTGTGTGTATGTGTGTGTGTGTGTGCACTATTATCTACCCACGGAGCGGACATACGATTCGTACGAATGCATGGAAAATCTGAATTTAGTGTATCGATCAAAGTCATCGTAATTTCTCGGCGAATTTCATATCGCGTCGTATGAAACGCGATAATGCGATAAAAAGGATGGATCTCGGCCAAATTGTTACTTATAGCATTGCTTTCGAGTATTTACGGCAAGATGCTTGATCCAATTTAATTTTATGTTTATAACATGTTTCGTACCTGTACAGGTTCGGCAAACATAATTAGAAGAAACTTTCAGATTACTGTTCCAAACTTGTTTCCTATTTAATTGAATTTATTTACGGGAAACAGACTTTGATATTTCAAATTTTATCGACGTGAAATATTGAAACTTGTTCTATTACCGAATGCAGTAGGATATACACTACCGGCCATAAGTGTTTACCCATCCACATATTTTTTAACATTGTAGTCCACGGTTCTACGGTTCAGCTTCAATAACTTTGCTATTTCACTGTTACTTTTTCCGATGCTATGATGGGACACTATTAGAGCGCGCGTTTCAATCGTTAATTCTTTTCTCCCTGACATTATTTGAAATTTTCGCAAAATTCTTTAGGGACGTGAAAATCAACTGTTTACTGTATGAAAGCTTAATGCAGTATGAAATTTGAGAAGACTAAGATACCTGTATTACCTGCGTTCATATTCCCTACTGACCGTTATAAAAATTTCAGAAAAATGGGTTTCTTTACCTGAACTCCAAAATTGTCGTTTTTCATAAAAAGCTGTAAACTCATTTACAGTACCTGATTGTGTATGTACAGAATATTTTGGATGTTTTTTATTAGCCTTATAATTAGGATTTAATGCTACGGACATTTTCATAACAATAAAATACCTATTATTTGAATAGTAACGAAATTTGAATGTGGGTAAACACTTATGGCCGGTAGCATACCCCCAAAACTGACCCAAGTTTGTTCGATTATTTGTCGCTATCTACTAGCTACAAGCTTCGACAGTTGACACAAGAAAAACCGAAAGAGGGGACTTGTAGCGAGTACAATGAATTCTCGTTACGAGTCAGTTGCGCCGTTCTGTTGACTGACTCTTAGACGAAATCTGAGGTTGCCGAGCGTCGCATTTGAAATACACAGGACACGCTCGAAATCTAAGAGTCGTATCTATGCTTATTAATTAGCCTATGATTATTAAGCGATAGCGACGAGAAGACTAAGAAAATGTCTTTCTATTTTCTTTTTCTTTTCTCTTTTCTTTTCTTTTCTTTTCTTTTTCTTTGCTGTGGAGTGGATAGTTCCACTGACTCCAAATTGTAAGGTTGGCACTGACTCCTAAAGATAATTTACCGTACTATGCTATACATATTAATATATTAGGTTGGCAAGAAAGTAATTTCGGTTTTCACTAATACCTGGCGTTATGTTTTGTTTGATTGACTTCCGTTAACGTTGTGTTTGTTTTCTTTCTGACATTTGATAACCGCATCTTTTAGGTTACTTTTCAAGCAAAGTACACGTAATTTTAATTAAAATTGTTAGTTCTGTGTCAATTTGAACATGGAGTGCAAAAACGAACATTATAGGCACATATTGCTTGTTTATTTCCGTGGAGGTAAAAAAGCTGCCGAGGCTCACAAAGATATATGTGAAGTTTATGGTGTGGATTGCTTAACAGAACGCACGTGCCAGAATTGTTTAAAAAAAATTCCGTTCTGGAAATTTCTTACTTGAAGACGACCAACGTTCTGGTCGACGTAAACAATTTATATCGATCAGTGAACAATCTGACAAATGATGCTGGATCATCAAAATCGGCTAATGCTTTCTCCTATAACCGAACGATAACGAGTCTTTTTTTTATTTGTTAGTTAGAAGTGTATCAAACATTTGTATCTAGTTAGAATCTGGAGCACAAAATTTATGTAGTCCCCTATGACAAATGAGCTATTGTCATCTTATCGGTAAAAATCTTTCTGCACGTAACACGAGTTACACTAAATCAAGCCTGGTGCATGGTTTAGTTCAATTTAACTCGAAAGCGACTAACAAATTATATAATAGGAGTATGTGTACATATGTATGTATCTACATAAAATTTCATTTCAACAGCTTTACATATCGTCCACATGCTACATCAATATTATTTTTTAACTTTTATTATAATTTTATTTTATCATTTTGATAAGTTGGAAATTATAATATATATTCGTATTCTTCCATTCATTTATTCTTTTCAATATTTAAAATTTTATCGTTTCATGTTTGTCATAAATAGTTATATAGCTTTCGTAAAATCTTTAATTTCGTATTCGCAAAAATTCATTACAATAACTGAAATTATAGGTGTAGGTAGATTATTGCAACCGAAAAAGGGTTAGAAGTGTAAAATATTTACTTGTGTAACGTCTGTCTTTACACTGAATGGCAAACAAATTATTGACAAACGATTAATCATGGTGATTGTATTCTCACAAAGATATATGTGAAGTTTATGGCGTGGATTGCTTAACAGAACGCACGTGCCAGAATTGTTTGAAAAAATTCGATTCTCGAAATTTCTCACTCGAAGACGACCAACGTTCTAGTCGACCATCTGAAGTTGATGATGACCAAATGAAAGTCATTATTGAATCGGATCGTCATATAACTGTCCGAGAGATTGCAGACAGGTTAAATGTCTCGCATACAAATATAGAATATCATTTAAAAAGTCTCGGAGTCGTTAAGAAGCTCGATATTTGGGTTGCACACGAATTGAAAGAAATTCACTTAACGCAACGCATCAACATGTGCGATATGCATCTGAAACGAAACGAAATCGACCCTTTTCCGAAGCGAATCATCAATGGTGATGAGTAGACATCGGATGTTTATGCAATTTCCAATTTTTATAGAAACATTTCAAGAAAGTGGAATGAAATAAAATTTTATTTTTAATGGGGACAGCCTTTGTAGATCCAAAGCAAATAAAAATCGTGTTAAATTCTCTCGAATTTTATATTATAGCATTTTTTTAACATTTCCATAAGCCATAAATGCGTAAAGATCCGATGTCTAGTGATGAGAAATGGGTTGTTTACAATAACACAACTCGAAAACGATCATGGTCCAAGCGTGACGAATCAGCCCAAACCACACCGAAAGCTGAATTGCACCGAAAGAAGATCATGTTGTCAATTTGGTGGGATTACAAAGGTATTGTGTATTTTGAGATGCTCCCAAGGAACCGAACCATCCATTCAGATGTTTATTGTCGAGAACTAACAAAACTGGTCATAGCAATCAAAGAAAAACGACCAGAATTGGCAAATCGCAAAGGAATCGTGTTCCACCATGATAACGCTAGGCCACACACATCTTTGGTAAACACGTGAAAAGTTATTGGAGCTTGGTTGGGAAGTGATGTCACATCTACCATATAGCCCTGACATTGCACCATCAGATTATCATTTATTCCGAAGTTTACAAAACTCTTTGAATGGTGAAACGTTCACTAATGATGATGATCTGAAATCGCACTTGGATCAGTTTTTCACCGAAAAGGATCAGAAGTTTTACGAGCCCGGAATTATGAAGCTACCAGAAAGATGTCAAAAGATCGTAGAACAAAATGGAAAATATTTTATTGATTAAAGTTCATTGTTTTGGTATAAAAATTGGATTTTATTTCACCTAAAAATACCGAAATTACTTTCTTGCCAACCTAATAATACAGAGCTCAAAATGTGACAAGTTTAGTCACAAACTTAGAACCCGTGGGATCAAGACCAAGACGAATCTTAAGTCAGTGGCTGATGGTTGTGAACGGAAATTCTACAGCAGTTACCGACCTGCTGGTTCTGCAAAATTCACGCGAATACCCTTGGCTCTTAAACATGGCGCACAACAAACAAAGAAATCCGATATTGGTGTCCGAGAGCAGTAACGTATTTCACCGAACGCTAAACAACGAATGAATCGTTTCAACCGAAGCGACTACAGACATTTCAGATAGCCTTCGAAATCCATCAGCATAATCCGTTAGTCGGCCGAGTGGTTCCCGAAATCAGTTCCTGATCCGCGCTCGTCGTTCCTCGTCTGGGGCCACTAAAAACACCGGTTGGTTACACGCATAAATCGTGTAACAAGCCCGACCGGCCCGGCCCGGCCCGGCCCACCCCCGCACGTTCCCCCACAATTCACCGGTGTTGAATCAGCGGCGGCAGTTACAGGTTAAAAGCGTTTTTCCTACAGTTTCCCCGGGCCTGTATCGGATGCACTTTGGGGTGTAGCAACAGCGGCTGCTGCGGCAGCAACGGGCCTTCTTAAAAAAGGCGACGAAAGACGAATGCGCGACGTCGCCGGTGCACTCAGCGCTACATATCCCGATGCAAGCGCCGGGATTGATGCACCCTTCTCGTTCGCGACCGTCGTGTGCGTGCGCGGCCTGACGTATGGAATGGAACCGAGTAAATATATCTTAACTGCATTCGGCCGTATATTGATGGGAGGTCCGCTGAGTGTGTTGTGTCTAACAGTTTCTTCTTCCTTCTTCGCCCGCGTGCGCTGCCGACGAGGCGAGCCGAGGCGAGGCGCATCTCCCGCGAATATACCGGGTGAATCGATCGACTCGTGTCGCCGATTGATGGATGAGGCGTCTGGAAAAACTCGAGCGTCGCTCGAACCGATTTGAAAACCTTCCCTCCGAGATCGCTGCACAACGGTCCGGATCGAAGATCTGGGAAAAAAGAAAGAAATTAGAACGTGAGGCGTGTCGTCGAGTGGGAAAAAGATTCATGAAAATTGTGAAATTTTCCGGCGTACACACCAGACTTCTGCCCCCCCCCCTCCGTGATTGCTGAAGTCCGGATCGAAGATCTGGAAAAAAAAGAAATTAGAACGCAAGGTTGTCGTCGAGTGGGAAAAAGATTTGTAAGAAAAATACATAGAAGATGGATAACGCGATATAGTCAACTTAACCCTTTGCACTCCGCTGTCCCCTCTCAGGGAAAGTTTATTAGCGATTACGGGGAATTAATTTATTCCAGCGCAACTTTAAATAAAATATTGATTTTTTTGCAAATATATATTCCTCGATGTCAACCAATTCATATAAGTCCAATATCATTATAATACGTTACTTGGTTCCAAAATTATACTAAATAATACGAGGATTTGTAAATTTCTGCCAGAATGGTTCGGAGTGCAAAGGGTTAAATAAACGTGGGCGTATTGCAAAATACCAAGAATCTTTATTCAAGAGAACCGTACACGACGACAGTCAGAATAAGAATGTCGGTAATTATTTACATTAGGGGCTTCCTCATCGATTTTGATGACCTTGAAATATGTTGTCATGGTCATCATTCTGAACAACTTTTTCCTATACATGTTACCGCCGCTCAACTTTAGTTTCCGAGATATTCGCAAAAAAGTTTTAACATCTCAAAAAAGTGATCGGAGTAGGTGTGGGTTAGATGTAATAATTTAGTAATAAGTTAGATGTTGCACGGGGCAATAATTTACAATTATTGACATTGTGAAGCCGTATCCACGGGGAATTAGTCAACAAAATTATTTTTTTGGGTATATATTATTTAAAAAATTGATACAAACGTGGATAGACACTTTCCTGTTATTTTTGTAAAATAATGTTAAGTAGTCAGTTTTAGTGCTTTGTAAATCTAGTGTTAACCCTTTGCACTCGAAGCTATTTTAACTCCAAAACGAAACATTTCTTTCGACCAAGAATGTTCCCCTTCAATATATTTTTTTTTTTCATATTATACACACGAAAATGGTGCAATTTACTCGTACAGTATTGAAGTGTTTAGTAATCTATTAGACACAAATAAATTTAATAATGTAAAAAATATTTTGAATAATGATACAGCAATTTTTAGTGGCGCCTTACAGTCGCCATTCGAGTGCTAAGGGTTAAAGGGACATTGAAGTTGCAAAATATGAAAGAAAACCTTGCATTCAATATTCTACATACGAATAATAAGATATAATACTAATGTACTACAAACTACATTATAAAATACTAATGTAAAGTGTACTTACTTCTGAATCTTCTGTACCTCCGTCGGATCCACAGCACACAATTATTCACTCACGAGAATAGGTCCGAATAATTGAACAACAATACAACACAACACACACAACACACTTAACGAAATCGTGACAGGAGACGAGAAGATGTCACTCCGACCACGAATAAAATAATACTGCGATTTTAACCGTCCCCCTCCCACGGACGTTTGATACGAAAACAGGGAATTCCGGGAAATAGGGTCGGCGCCCCGCCACAATTTGTTTACCTTGGTTTTGTATCTAGTTTTTATAGACCCTCAGCGTCTAACCTGCCTAGGATAACCTGACCGTACCACCTCCGTGGAGGGGATCATTGTTAAAATCGCAGTATTATTTTGTTCGTGGTCGGAGTGACATCTCGTTCGTTGTCACAATTTTATAAAATGTGTTGTGTGTGTGTGTGTGTTGTTTAGTGATTGTTTTTCACTTATTCGGACTTATTCTCGTGAGTGAATAATTGTGTGCTGTGGATCCGACGGAGGTACAGAAGATTCAGAAGTAAGTACACTTTACATTAGTATTTTATAATGTAGGATTAGTATTCGTATGTGGAGCATTGGATACAAGGTTTTCTATCATATTTTGCAACGTATATTAACGATCATTAATGATTTGGTATATAGTATAATTTAATGTGGTTCAAATAAGATACTACTTTAAATCAAATATTTTTATTTTGATAAACAGACAGATAAAATGAAATATTTTTATTTTGTATTTCAAATATTTCCTTAGAATGAAAATAAGTTGAGCAAGTAGTTAATATTATAAATCATAATTTTTAACATGAGAAGCTATAATAGTTAGCAAAGTATTATTTGTAGTTTAATTACGAATATGTAACATGTTGATAAACAGACTAGAATATCGTAATAACATTACAGGCAACAAAATATCATAAAAATATAAGTTACTATCAACTATTTGAAATACTATTTTACACAGTCCTACACACACCTACTCCGATCACTTTTTGAGATGTAGAAACTTTTTTGCGAATATCTCGGAAACTAAAGCTGAGCGGCGCACAGTGGGCAAAAACGGCCTTTTTCGATTCAAAATCAAAGAACTTTCGATAGGAATGAGGTAGAGCGATGAAATTTTTTTTAAATGAAACCTGAAACTTTGTAGAATATGGGAAAAATAGGGAGATTACGGTACGAACGTTTTTTAACCTTGAGAAAATTCGTGAAAGTTGCACAATTTCAAGAAAATTTTGTTGTTGTGGTTAATACGCGCGGAAAATTTTTTTTTAACATGCTATATATCGTTTCCCATAGATTCTTTCACGCTGATTTCAAATCTGTTTTTAAAATTTGTCTACGACCTCTGGTTTTTGAAAAAAATAGATTTTTGTGACACAAATTAATGAAATTTTTTCGTTAAAATGACTTGATAACACACTAGTTTGAAAGTATATCGTATTCTCATATATAAAACACAATAAAAATAATAATAATGAAGTATTTTAACATTTTGAGTTACTTGCGAAACATGAAGCACTTCACACTCGTCATCACTTGACGTATCGCTGTCATTACTACTGGCACTTTCTTGAAATCGTGCAACTTTAACGAATTTTCTCAAGGTTAAAAAACGTTCGTACCGTGATCTCCCTATTTTTCCCATATTCTACAAAGTTTCAGGTTTCATTTTAAAAAAATTTCATCGCTCTACCACATTCCTATCGAAAGTTCTTTGATTTTGAATCGAAAAAGGCCGTCTTTGCCCACTGTGAGGCGGTAACATGTATAGGAAAAAGTTGTTCAGAATGATGACCTTGACAAGTTATCAATGATAACATATTTCAAGGTCGTCAAAATCGGTGAGGAAGCCCCTAATGTAAATAATTACCAGAATGTCCTGCTGTCGCAAAAATCCTCAGCCGTGAGAACGCCTTCGACGGTATGCCTCTTTGTTTATGACACCCCCAAGCTAAAGGACTTTCCCTTAGGGAGGGACAACGCGCTGACAAAAACCACATGGCCTGCCTCGACCATTTGCTTACTTCGACTTTTCTAACAGATTCATGAAAATTGTGAAATTTTGCGGCGTTCACACGAGAGACCCCGTGTGCCCCCCGTGACTGCTGAACCACTTTGCCAAAGTTTCTACAGGGTCGTTCCGAAATCGTGGTTTCAATCTTCAGCGTTTCATTAAATGTGCACAGGCTGCTTGAAAGTTTTACTCGGGACAGTGCCACGGTTAATCGTTTCCTCACCAAATTCCTCGCGAATATTCTCGCAGCCGGTGCAATTTATTCCTGCCTATTTCAGTAGCCCGAGTCGCTTTATTGCCGAGTTTACGGACACACGACAAACAGGCGTATGTAACATTCAAGACTGTTCCGGACAGTTTTATTCGCGCTTCATTACACAAACCCGATACTGAAACCCGACGACAGTGTTCCAAGTCATCGCGGTTGTTTGCGAAGTAATAACTTTATTTTTAAACAAGAGCTAAATTTGCCCGCAAGTCATTGTTCCGACGCGAAGACATACAGAGATTTTACATACATACAGAAATTTGACTACGATTTTTTCTAATTGCTTCAGCGTGCAACAACTCTTTCCTAATTGCTTCAGCGTACAACACGCATGGGACCTCGGCCCTCGATATAGAAAAATATACAAACTTTTTCGAACCGTATATGTTTTTAAAACAAAAGTTGTTGTTCTTTAATTGTATTCACCGAACCCCTGTCATCGATATCAGACTTTGCATATAGATGAGATTTCTCGCGAGAGCAAACATTGGTCACGTGCGCCGTTTCGTTCGACATTTAATCTGTTGTAGAAGAGCATCGATATTTTGTTTCTAAAAGCAGTGTCGAAAAAACATTACCTTTTATTTATACCCCCGTCGTGTCTCGATACGAAACAAATGTTAATTTACACTTAGCAATTCTGGTGCAACGTTGCGAACATAAGGATGGTCCTAGTTGGGAAATTAGCACTTGAATATCTCTGTTATGTTTGAAAATATGAAAAAACGTTATTTCACCAAACGTTTTTCAGTATAAAGAGGACGAACTTTCACGAGATTTTCATATTGTTTCACACTTTAGTGAATCTCTACCAAGAAAATCGATTATTTAGGATATATGTTTAACCCCTTGCCCTACAATAACGAGCCAGACTCTGGATGAAGATTCTGAATAGACCCCAATAAATGTGAACGTTATTAATTTCCTTTAAACCGTAATAAAATTCTATTTTGTTGTAGTTGATATATGTCCTTTGAAGAATACATAGGCATACAATAAATATAAACTATCCTTTTTTTCTATGAAATTCTGAACGATGAAGAATTTCTAATCATTATAATTACAAAATGAATAGTAGTGCAAGGGATTAACACGTTGACTGCCATGTCACCCATATATGGGTGACGGAATTATTTGTTCAGGCTTTAAAATGAATTTTTACGTTAATATATTCATTGTGCCAAATTTGATTAGAATCTGTAAAATGCAAGAAAGTTGGAGAACCACACAATATCATACATTTAATTTTTTCAATTTCTATTTTATCAAATAACTTACTTTGATTTCGTGGAATTTTTGAGCTTTCTTGTTTGGCGTTCAAAGTGTTAATTTTTGTGATTCATTTAACTGACCAGGGCTGCCGAGTTCCCCCTAAAAATACTCTGAGCAACATTAGAAATAGAAATCAGGAGTAACGGCATTTCACGGGCATCAATTTGGTATTTTTGACCGATAGTATATTCACGTGGAGATAGCAAGGTAGCCGCGTTTCTCCTCGGTTCACCGAGATAGTCACCAAGAGCAGACTGGCACGTGAAAATATCTGAGGGTCTGGCGCCTTCGGGAACGTTGCCACGTCTCTTTTCTTTCTCCGCGACTATCGTGTCCCATTTTTCCGAGATATCGAGCCCTCGAGAAATTACTATGGCATTCGTCCTATGCCGGGGGACATTAACAAAAATGGCCAGTCCCGATTCGACGCTGTTACCGAACGACACAACCAGCCTCTGTCTTTTGGGAAACTGAAGAAGTCACTTTTCCTTCGGTCCAAAATGTTCCAATTTCAGACGTCTGTGAAAATATTGAAAATCTTTTCTGAATTGGCAATTTTTCGATTCGTCGCATTAATTCTGTCTGTTGGAAAGCAACATTTTTCTGTACCCCTTTCGCGTTACTTTGGATTATAATTTCGATCAGTGAACACAACCAGCCTCTGTCTTTTGGGAAACTGAAGAAGTCACTTTTCCTTCGGTCCAAAATGTTCCAATTTCAGACGTCTGTTAACACTAGAAGTACCGGATGGGTCAAAATGACTTCCTCCTAATTTTTTCTTTTAGAGATAGTGAAATTATAAATATGTTTCCATGAGAAAATTGTTTAATAAACTTCTCTATCGAAGTAGATATTTAAACAAAACTAATACGAAATCGAAACAAATCTTATTTTGCTGTTATTATAAGGCAATGTATGCCAGTTGCATTTAGTGCTTGGTCGTTCTAGTGTTAAAATATTGAAAATCTTTTGTGAATTGGCAATTTTTCAATTCGTCGCATTAATTCTGTCTGTTGGAAAGCAACATTTTTCTGCACCCCTTTACGCGTTACTTTGGATTATAATTTCGATCAGTGAGCAGAGTGTAAGCAAGGTTCGAAAAGAGGAACGGATAATGTGGGTACTTCCTGCAAGAGGTTGTTCTACAGGTGCATGAGCCTGCTTGCGGACACTTGTTGGATCGCAGGTGTTCTAGGACGTTTTCTTGTCTTCGACTAGCCAGTTTCCGTCAGCTGGGCAATAGTCTCGCCGTTTCTCACGGTATTTAAAGAAATTAACGATACGTACACGCTCTCGCGGCTAACTGTTTTCGCTGTCCGACGTTCGTGCACTTGTCTCTTGGTTCGTCCATGTGGGTGATTTGCAATTAAAAGCGTATCTTCGAACAAAACTACATTTCGTCCTTATTCGATGAAATGCTTACTTTGAATATGATTCTGAAAATGATCAAATCCGCTTTTTCATTGATTCCAGTTGACCCTGCAATCGGCTGGTGCTGGCCCGAGCGTTCTCCAGCAGCTGTGTACTTTGCCGTTCCCGTTTTATGGGGCACCAGGATTAACATCGTGCATTTTCCCTACCCTTTTGGCGGCCACGCATCAAAACTCCGAGGCCACGGCAATCCTCTCCTGCGAAATGTCTTACCAGGTAAAACGAATGCATCCTCTCGTAAACTGTAAGTTACACGCATTCCGGTACAAAGGAACATCAGATTTTTTACATTTTTCATGCATCCTCCAAACTATTCGCGAGTTTAGCTAATATTTTCCAAATTGTAGAAAGTATTGGGTTGGCAACTAAGTAATTGCCGATTTGTTCAATGAAATAAAAGAGTTTTTTTTTTTACTTTGGAATGAACATTAATCTATGATGTATTTTCCATTTTGTTCTATGACCTTTTGCCATCTTTCTGACAACTTGAAAATTCCACGCTCGTAGAAAGTCTGATCCTTTTCGGCCAAAAACTGAGTCAAGTTATAGTTTCATCTATAACTGAAATCGGCAATTACTTAGTTGCCAACCCAATACTTGACATTAAACATTTTTTATTGTTGATCTCAGCGTTGAGAGTGATAATGCCCGTAAAAAGTCATCGGGCTATTAAGAGCCAAGAATCCGTAGATTCGCGATAAGGTAGAGTGACCACGTTACCGACAACGAATAGACGACAAATGGTTTCACGTGCCTCAACTTTTCGTCCTTACAGTCGGTGTGGAAAGTATTCGTACAGTGACAGATTGAAAGTAAAACTGTGTATATTCATGCCAATAATAAATTTTGTGTAAACAAAATTTTATTTCCCTTCAGCATTACAAAAAGAATCAACAAAAACGGAAAAATGTGCAGAAACAGACGCGTATAAAGTATTCAGATAGGTTATTCGGACAGATCAGTCCGATGAATATTTTTTTTTTATAAACAATTTAAGGCCAAAATTTTGGTGAAAAATCGATTTTTTTCTTTGAAAAGCCGCCATTTTGTCACAATATTTTATTTTGCTTATTCCTTCGATTAAGAACTAGATTATACATTTCTTTAACGAAATCAGTTTGGTTTTTTCATTTTTGACGATCCAGTCCAGAGATATATGTAGTGGTCACCGCAAGGCGCCTTTTATTAGAGGAGCTCAGCTATAGCAGGTTTCAAAATTATTATTTTTACAAATAAAAAATGTTAAGATACAGTTAAAAGTTACCATAATATGTGTACAAATTTTTACATTAATAGATGTAAAGGTCTTCTCAGGAAAAATTCTTAAGAAATCGATTTTTTTGGGCCTCATAACTGTATATAACCCCTTAAGTCATTGGCTGAAGGCTATAAACGGAAATTATACAACAGTTACCGATCTGCTGGCTCTGCAAAAGTCATGCGAGTACTCTTGGCTCTTAATATGTAAAAAGAGTCAGTCTGGAAACTTTTTGAACACGCTATAGGGGAGAGTTTCCGAATGCGTACCGCTTAATTTCGAAGGCAGTTTATATATTCTTTAGTAGGAATTTGAGCAAAAATTATGTTTTGCATCTATGTATTAACTATCGAAGTTGCAATTTAATATGATTTTTTAAATATTTATTGATAGATCATTGTGATATGAACACTTTTATAAGATCATGCAAACAGTACGATTTAGGCAACCGGTATCCTAAATGGTACCGGCCGGTATCCAAAATTGTACCTCATGTGTTGGATTAAAAAGATACAAAAAAATCATAAGAGAAACTGTATTTTGCGTTTAATTTCAGTTTAATATACAATACAACATAAAAATAAAATGGAATATTACATTACTTGACTTAAATACAACTAGGACAATAATAAATATTGTCTTTTTTCAAAACTCCTCCACAAGCTTCATGTACCCACTTTTGGCACTTTAAGCATTGGATCATGTCTTCTAAATAAGAATTATTGCAAAGAAAGCAGAACCAATCGTTTTCATTCTCCACTTCTACGAGAACTGGAGCAGCGGTGCTGGTTGAAGGCGTGAAATCAATGTTTCTTCGTTTCATTTGTTTTGTTTTCATTGCAACTAATTCCTTTTTATAGGGGCTACTGTAAGCTACTTTCCCATGCTAAAAAAATTTGAAATATTGTAAATCGTTTATTTTCGCGGTAAAATTTGAATAGCAGTATCTTAAATCGTACTGGTACGATTTAGGAAACCACAGTGTGGTACGATTTAGGAAAAAGACGTCCCGCTAAATAATCGAAGCTAACCTTTAAAACATTATCAGCATGTTTTATAAACTAAATAGAAAGAAATAATATAACATAGCTAGTTTTCAAAAATATATAAGACTACCTCAGAAACTGTAGACTTATATTTAATTCAGCCGATTAAAATCGTTTAAAATTGACATCAGACTTGCCTGATTTCTTTGTGCTTCTTTCATTCACAAAACAACACTTCATGCGAATGACTTTTTGGTCCTACTTTATCGACATAAATAAAAGTTCATATCTTTACCACCAAGAGGCATGAAAATGCATTAATTTTTAAATAAAACAGGTGGTACGATTTAGGTGACCAGTACGCATTTGGCAACTCTCCCCTACGTGTTCATTTGTTAGTAATTGCTCGCTCACCGGATAACGTCGACTTAACCGCAATTAAAACAAGAACAATCCTGTGTTTTGCAGCTGCTGGAGGAGTACAGGATCTCGGACGAGGGTAAAGTGAATCCTTTGGTCCGCTTGTTGAAGGATTCGCCTAGTTCGTAAGCGTTTGTCGCGACTCGGTTTGATCGTTTAGGCATCTTCGAATGTCATCGTTGCACACCCGGAACTTCCTCTCGGGCGTGGTTGAACCAGAGGACCATTACTTATCGCTTATCATTCTGTTCGTCGAGTCGACGAACCTATATTACAGGAGAAAGTTGTTGTTAGGTACGTCCATCGTCGATTGAAAAGCTGCGGCATCCGCGCTATCGAGGCTGGCACTCGACGCCGAGTTATTTATGCGAAATCTCTTTCGAATTCTGACAGTCGGACACAAGCTTCAAATTGGCGAAGAACACTTGGTACAAAAAATCTCCATCTCTTTTTAGAATGACGACAATCGAAGGGTTTTTTTGCAGCGAGCGATAGGCGCAGAGACGGTCTGCTCGAATGTTTATTGCAAGGCTCGAAGATGTTGACGGTTGTCGATCCAATGGTCGCACCATTATAGCTAGCAGGTATACTCGGATGCTCAGATATCGATAGCGAATAAAATTCCATTTATAATAAATAAGAACTGATAACGGATAAAGCATTGATATAAATGTAACGAATTATAATTTTTCGTTTTGACAATACCTTAAAGTAATCCAATTTTTGTTAAATTCGTGCCTAATACTACTGTAGAACCTCGGTAGTTGCACTCTCGACGGCTCGGGACCGGCTTTAACTCTATTCCACTTGAAACACACGTTCTTTGCGGTCCTTTTCTGGCTTTGAGCGTGCCTCATGAATCTTTCATAACTATTTTCGTTAATTATCACTTTTTCTTCTTCCTTTCTTTTTCCTCTCTTCGTCTTTCAGCTATTTCCTTTATTCATTTCTTATTCCATTTTGTTAGATATATGTACATTGTATTTTCACTGTTCTCGTTTGTCTTAAATTTATAATTATTTCACTCGAATTTGGTCTCACAACACCTGTGATTCCGAGTCACGTCCATTCATCGTTATACGTGTTGCAATAATGTCGTTTTGTTTTATTATTTCTGTTGTTATCATTATTATTTAGAGATCATTTTAAATTTACAAAACTATATTTACAACACTATGTTTTCTCTTTTCTTTATCAGTTTCTTACTTTTACGCAAATTGTTTCAATCTGTATTTATTTTCGTTTTTTTTTTTAATGTTTATATACCATTTTTTCAAGTCGAATTCACTTTGTCGATATTTCAACGATACCATTGATAAGTTTGTTGCTTTAACGACATATTTAAGAAATTGTACGGTATTCGAATAGCGATAAGGACTTGAAAATATTTTTCTATCGATATAGTAAATACGATACTATAGTGATTTCTATAATTGTTTCCCGTGTTTTCGGGGATTGGCCTGAAGTTCCCAGAAAAAAAAAAAAATAACGGGGACGACCATTTCGAGGGCCATTTCGTTTTTCTAGTCATCGAAGTATGGCACTGTTTAGGAGTATGATCGGCGCAACTGATCCAATAGTAGCTTAACCGTTTTACGATCACAAAATAGTGAATAACTTTTGCGTAAATATGATCGAAAGATAACAAATAATTTTTTTTAATAAATATGATCTTTAAATAATAAATAATCTTTTAGTGAATATGATTCAAGTTATACAAAAATGTAACATAAAATGTCTATTTTATATACTAAATTTTCGGTATTCTGTTCTTAGATAACAGTTTCAATGATACATTAATTTGGTTTACAATGAAATTTTATACAATTCGTAAATAAAAACAATACAACAAAATTCTAATTCGCAGTTTCGAATTTGTTCCAGCGGAACAGCTCAAAATAATAATATTAGAGCTTGTGTTTCTCGCCTCTAAATAAACACTGTAGCTTCTAAAGTCGAGAAACTCGCGGTTTTAAACAACATGGAATAATATGGTATATTCAAATTATAAAATAAACGAATTAGACGTTAGTTAAGTTTAGTTAGTTGCCCGCGTAGTTGATATCGAAGTGCTGTAACAATAATCGCGTAAAATGTCTGCACTATCGTTGAACGATGTATTAGCTGTTCGACACTAATTAGCAGGAACGTTACGATACAAAAAATGAGATAATTTCGCAAAAAAAAAAAATTTAGTAGAAGTAGTTGTTAGGACAATTTTTCTAATACGACAAAAAAAAATATAGGAATTTCGTATATCATACGTATTACCGTATCTAAGATATTCATGACTTTGTGATGATGATTGACTTCAATCTTTAGCAAAAAAAAAAAGAAAAATTCGATTTCGAGGCGCGACGAAGTTTGTAATTTGGTAAATGCGAACGTCGTCGAGTGATTCGTGAAACGTATTTAAGAAACCCGCGAACGACACGCGCGGATAATTCATTCGATTGTTCTTTCCATCATCCAAGATCCATTTGTTTCTGTACAAAAACTCTTCGATTTCCCTCCGATCTCGTGATGGACGCACGTAAAATAACAATTTTCGCGCAGTTTAAGGTTGTAGATTGTTTAGGCGAGCGTAAATGAAATTTGATTGCTACTCCGTAAAGACTAAGTTCAGCCAACACCGTTGCACTGTGCACTGTGTTGCACTACCGACTTCGTGTGGAAAAATCGACGGCCACCGTGCCCCGCAGATGCAGACTGACCAAGTATGTTGAAATCAATTAAATATTCCATACGCTCGAAACAATTGAATCATTTCAGGGTTAACGCTAAACCTACCGCGGGTCGAATTGATCTTTTCTGCGTGCAATATCGTACATACAGTAGCGGACAAAAGTTTAAGACGAAAAGAACGAAAGGAAGTAATTATTTTCTTTATATGAAAAACCTAAATACAGTGTCCTTATTTTGGTAGTAACAGATTAATAATTTGTTTAGATATTAACAACAAAGATTTACATTATGTTTCTGAACAAATTAGTAATAATATGCAAAAGGAAAACAAATCTGCATTATATTCTCGTGGTCAAAAGTTTAAGACTATGCATAAAAGAAACACTTTATAAGAAAAATGTGTCAAATGTTTGTTTTAATTTAATATTTTGTCCAAAGTCCGTTATTTTTTATCACCTCAGCACACCTTTTCGGCATCGAATCTATTAATTTTTCACATTTATCAACGGGAATGTTATTCCAAGCTGTTTTTATTGCAGAGTAAAGATCACTCAGATTTTTTGGTTTATAATTTTCCACACTTTTCTTTACTATACTCCACAGACTTTCAATTGGGTTCAAGTCAGGTGACTGCGAAGGCCGCGGTAGCACAGTAATATTCTTTTCATGAAAAAAATTTTGTACAACTCGGCCCATGTGTTTTGGATCAATGTCGTTTTGGAATATGAAACTTTCAGTCATATTATTGTGTGCATATGGTAACATGGTATTCTTCAATATATCCATATACTGAAAACGATCCATGATTCCATCAATACGACGTATCAGACCAGGGCCACTGCGAGAAAAACACGCCCACACCATGACACTACCACCTCTGTGTTTAACTGTGGATAAAATGCATTGTGGTTTTAAATCTTCACCAATTCGACGTCTTATATATCGTAATCCATCAGAAGCAACACGATTAAACTTTGATTCGTCCGAAAATAGTACTTTTTGCCAATCTTGACTCGTCCAATGTTCATGAGCTTTAGCAAATGCAAGTCGCATTTTCCGATTTTTTGAACTAAGCATTGGTTTCTTGCGAGGTTTTCGTCCTCTTAAATTAAAATCTTCTAAACGTTTTCTAACAGTTCTAGCACTAATGTGTGTGTTATTGTTCACGTTTATTTCAGTTGCAATATCACTTGCAGAACGAAAACGGTCCTTTTCACATGAGCGGTGAATCCGACGATCCGTTTATGGCGTTGTTTTTCGAGGTCTTCCGTTTCTTGATTGATCAGAATATTTGCCAGTCTTTAAAAATTTATACCAGGCCTGCTTACATGCAGTTTCTGATTTCTTAATTAGACTTGCTATTTTGGCAAATGTCATTTTTTGTTTTCGCGGTCTTACGATCTGCTCCCTTTCGTTTGGTAGCAAACTCCGAGTTTTACCCATACTTTCTTTCTCTGTAGATAAATTTGAAGCAGCAAAAACACACTAGACACTGATTTCAATATTTGTATACCAAATTGTTGAAAGAATGTAATAGAAGTCGCTTTTAGAGGGATTGTTTTAAACTTATGTCCGCGGTTCACAAACGGTCAGAGGAAACAAACGACTGAAACTCCTACATTGTTGACATTTGACGATCAAAACATTGAAATCAAGGAGGTCAAACACATGAGCCGTTCATTTTGAAAGTGGCCTAAGTCCATTTATCTTAAAATCGAGATATTTAAGGGTTTGCGTTTCAATGAATTTAAAAATATACGTATAGGACATTAATGAGTCGCACTGCTTAAGTGTATCTAAGGGTGTTAAATTTATAGTTCCTATTAAAATAGTGGCAATATATTATTAAGTGAATAATATGCGTTTTCTTATCAAGAATGGAGTTAGGCCACTTTCAAAATTAACAACCAGATTCATTATAAAATTTGACGGTGCCCAAGTCCATTCAACATAATTTAAGATGCTTCAAATTGAAAAAAAACAATACTGAATTTATTTTACATATCCTTAAAACACTTCAGGAACATAATTTATGCGATTCAATTAACTACATAACGTGCAAAATTACAAACATAAATTTATTACAAAACGATTTACTACTCATCTACATTTTGTGCGTGTAAAAGGGATTTGAAGTAATCATGATGTTCCGGTGGTATATATCGTAATAGGTCCATCATGTCCTTGAATTTTGTTGTTTCATCCTCTGAAGATGAATATTGTTCTATAATTCGGTTTCTTTTTCGATTTTTTTTTAAATCATTACTTACTATTTCTTCTTCACTATCTGAACTAAATAATAGTCTTGTTCTGTTCTTCCCCATGGGTGAAATAATTTCTAAAATTTAATATTAAATTTTAAGTTTTATATTAATTAAACGTACTGGTTATTCAACTAGCGCAATTGTCCAAAAACTGAGGTTAAATTGTAAATACTAATTAATTAAAATTACCTTCATCACTACTTTCCGACATTATCAATAGTAAATATATTATCTTGATTATTTAAGTATAAATGGAGTTAGGCCAGTTTCAAACTACACGGTTCGATTATTAAACTAACTCTGAAAACTTATATGTCAAGAATTATCGTATTTGCTCGGATTATAAGCAACCTGAAATGCTTTACTGATAAATAACATAAAGTTGTACACGTAACCATGATAACCGGAAAAAACTGAAAAACGGAGTTAGGCCACTTTCAAAATAAACGGCTCACATATCAGTATTGCTTTAAAACAACGGACAGAATAGAAAAATAGTATTTGTATATTATGTGTATAATCAAAATTACAAATCATCGTCTTAAAGTTTTGTCCGCTACTGTACAACACGATAACACTTTTCGTAAAGTATGTATACAATGTACTTTTCAGTACTTATTTCTCGTTTTATTATTTTTTTTTTCCAAGAAATATTTGTATCCTGTCCTGCCTGCCGCGGCCGGTTAACACGTTGACTGCCATGTCACGAAATATTTGCTCAGGTTTTAAAATGAATTTTTACGTTAATATATTCATTGTACCGAATCTAATTAGGATCTGTAAAATGCAAGAAAGTTGAAGGACCACTCAATATCATACATATAATATTTTTCGATTTTTATTTCGATAAGTAACTTACTTTGATTTGATGGAATTTTTGAGGTTCTAGTTTGGCAGTCAAAGTGTTAATTTGACCGCACAAGGATAATATGGTACAGTAAATGAATTTGTATCGTCATTTTATGGAAGTTTCTCATCTACTAAATCGTTCAGCAGAAAACCGACTATTATCTACGTTTAATTATATTAACAATAACTGTTTTCAGGGACCGGTCATTTTGACCGCGAATGGTAGTTATACACTCCCTGCCATAAGTGTTTACCCACCCACATATTTTTTAACATTGTAGTCCACGGTTCTACGGTTCAGCTTCAATAACTTTGCTATTTCTCTGTTACTTTTTCCGATGCTATGATGGGACACTATTAGAGCGCGCGTTTCAATCGATAATTCTTTTCTCCCTGACATCATTTGAAATTTTCGCAAAATTCTTTAGACACGTGAAAATCAACTGTTTACTGTATGAAAGCTTAATGCAGTATGAAATGCAGTATGAAATTTGAGAAGACTAAGATACCTGTATTACCTGCGTTCATATTCTCTACTGACCGTTATAAAAATGTCAGAAAAATGGGTTTCTTTACCTGAACTCCAAAATTGTCGTTTTTCATAAAAAGCTGTAAACTCATTTACAGTACCTGATTGTGTATGTACAGAATATTTTGGATGTTTTTTATTAGCCTTATAATTAGGATTTAATGCTACGGACATTTTCATAACAATAAAATACCTATTATTTGAATAGTAACGAAATTTGAAGATGGGTAAACACTTATGGCCGGTAGTGTAGGTGTACAAGAAGCGTCGGTAGGTTTAGCGTTAAATGAACTCATCCGTACTAGTTTCCAGCGCTGAAGTGTGATGATCGAAACGTGCCTCGTCAGTTCTGAATTTGGTTCGTCCAGCGAAGTACGAATTTGAAATTATTCTTGTATTCATGCGTTTCCCATCGGACCCATTTCTCTCGCGTTCACGCGTGCCAATCGTTTGTGCAAAGAACGTGTCTTTAGAACGGGCCTTCAAACGTTTGTAGCTATCGCGTAATGAGCGAATCGTAAGTCTTTTGGAACAATGCTGGCCACGAGCCAGGGCGTCTCAAAAGTTTTCATACTCTTTCCGCGCACCGTATCGCGTGCGCTCGAAACACGGAACGGAGGAGGAAACTCCTTGAACTCCGAAGCTTTCGTTGGACAGCATTGTTTTAAGCCGGGTCCACGCCTAAGCATTGTTCGATTAAGTCTTACCTCCTGTCTCGAGGATATTCATCCGAGATCGCACGAAAAATCCTTCAAGACCGAACGCACAATTACTCGAATCTTTCAAATTATTAATTAATTCATGAATTCTCTCTTCTCCAACTTATCTCGAGCCTTGACTAAAATTTTTAATGTCTTTTTTGTTTTTACAGTATCTTTCTATCATTCGCAGATATTCTGACACCTAGAAAAGTTAGATAAGCATAACATAATTATTTAAAAAAGAAACCTTTAAAAGGAAGGATATTCTTGGTATAACTGTTACTTCAACAATAATTCAACGAGTCGAGTAGCTTGGGCGCCATTTTCGAATCGAGATAGGGTTTTAAATCGACGTGAATGCTTTATGCGTGGAGCCGACATTAGATTAGTATGATATTTCCTGCGCGTGAGTGGAACCACGTGAACCGTGCCGAAACGATATGTACAATAAATCGATATATTTTCTTTCCGCGAGTCTGTCGAATTAGAAAAATGGACGACGTTAACAGTAACGCAGCGAACATGAGAAATTACTGTCGGTTAATTTCTTCATTTTTTTTTTTTCTTCTGTATCGGTACTATTACAAATATTTATCGAATTATAGAGTGGAAATGTTACACAAACGAATATATTTATACGCAGGAGTTGCGAGTTCGGTTTCGTATTGCTGTGCATTGCTATTTATTGGGAAAAGAACGAATGCAAGTACTTGGAAGGTACAGGTTTTCGTGGCTGCAGCGAGCGCACTCGTGCAATGTCCTGCCAATGCAATTAATATTCAAGTATTATACACGTACATATATATATATACATATTATATTTAGCGAATTTTCAACGACGTATCGAGAAAAGTCGAACTGAAAACGACGTAGACTAATTATAGTGTGTAACGTTTGTTGTAAAATTTCTGTCGTTCGTCCAGTGTTCGCTGAATGACATAATAGATGTTTGATAAGGAAATACACTTTTCTGTATCTCGATTACATGAAAGACAGTTTCCATTTCGCCGAATTCTATTTTCTTATGAATTTGAATCATTGAATCGATACATTCGATACGGTTACGACTCCGAACAAAATATGTATTTTTGTTAGCGTGCACACAGCACGACAAAAATTTTACAACTATGTCGACGTAGGAACAATGAATAATAATCTCTCTCAGTAAATCGTAAAGCTTGAGAAGTTAGTGTTAGGACCACTTTTTTGGTCGCCACTTCGCTCGGGCTTGAATAGATATTATATTTGCAGCGAAAGGTAGTGAAAATGCGCAGAATTTTCATCGAAAATCAATTACAAAGCTTTCTATCCCTTGAAAGATAGAAGCAATGAAATTATTATTTATAAAATAGAATTTTTTAAAATAACAGAATTTCTTACCGAGGTCAACGATTGAGAATGATTTGATTTTCATCTTTAAATCGTAAATTGGCGTTACAATTGCGTATAGTTTATTTTTTGGAAAGATTGAAAATGCAAGTATTCACCACCGCCTTTCGCTGAAAATAAATTATTTATCTGCCTCGACCGATGTTGCTAGCGTAGTCGACACGCGTCACAATAATAGACGAAAAAAAAAAGAATTATTTTATCATTGCTAAATATTAACCTATTAAGGGACGAAATGATTATAATCGGAGGAATCGCGATCGATTTATTTTTTAGATACATTAGCAACCGATTGTTACGCGCAGTACGAGTGTTTCGATCTTTGTAAAATCATGCTTCGACGCAAGAGAATCTTAATCAGGTTTTCGCCGATATAAAATACAGCACAACGGCGTATTCGCGTCCCGCGTGTACAGCACTTTTGCGATTACTTTTCCACGATCGTATTTCTAACTTGTTCAACCCTAGAAATCCCTGTTATCTCGCCAGTCGATCGAGGAAATCAAAATCGAACGTACGCTAAAAGTGACATTAAGGAATCTCGATGATTGTCACCTCGATAACCGCGAGGTGGCCGCGGCTTACAAGGGTTTATAAATAAAGAAAATTTTCATTGAGACCACTGTGATCATTCCATACACGCTCATCTTTTCCCCATTTCTGGAAAGAAAAAATTTTTCCGACATACGATCACTCCCACTAATATTCGGACGCTCTAAAAAATCGTATAACTTTGTCAATATTGGTCTATACTACTTGAATTTTTTTTTTTGAGAAGCTAGAACAATCGGTTCGCTATATCACGTGAAAAAAATGTTTCATTAAAATTGCTAAATTTTTAATGTATTCTAAATTTTCGATGTAAGTCCACATAAAGAAGCTGCAAAGTTGCAGCTTTTAGTATTTTCTCTGCACTTCCGACCAATTGCAATTTTCGTACAAATTTTTTTTCACATTATGTAGCAAACCAATTGTACCAACTACTGAAAAAAAAAAATTCAAGTCACACGGTCTAATGTTAACAAATTTATGCGATTTTTAAAAAGCGTCTGAATATTAGTGGGAGTCACTGTACCGAAAATTATAATTAACTAGACTCGGCAGACACTCTGTGGATCCAGGTAACATTCTTCTTCTTCTTCAAAATTACGTTTTCGTCATTTTTCGAATACTTTCGAAACGCGTAACGCTCCGAGGAAAGTTCTTTTCTCCGCTATTATGCGCGAACGTTATCGTCCGATAAAATCATGAATTAGCAAACCTCGCGAGTCTGGGCGTGCGATCAATTTAAACTAGCTGTCTAAATAGGTCATAATAAGCGGGAAACCGTACCATTAGGCAGCGCGTGTCGCGATATTAGAATACACACGTAAGTATTCGATTTTCCGCGTGACATATCGTGCGGTTCCGATCGGGCTGTCAAAGCGTAATGCTATGCTGTCACTCGGCGAGAACGCCAGCTGTCTAGGAAAGTCCACGGAAGTCGTCTTGTTTTGCCATTAAGCGGGATGAAACCAAGCTCGACGGCCAGATAAAACGGAACGGGACGGAACGAAACGGCGTGCTGGTGGCGAGAGAAATTGAACGCTGCTCGCGCGATCGCAAAACGTTCGTAGGCGGATTTCTAACATAGCGGCGCTGCCGCCGGAAAATATTATACAGGGTGGGGCACCACATTTTGCCATCTAGATTTACGTCATTATTATTACGCATAGCAAACAATTTTTTCGGTGAAGTTGAATGGTGAAGGTGAAGTTCTAATTTCTCAAAAAAATTCAAGTACTATAGTCCAACATTGACAAAGATATACGATTTTTACGAATGTCCAAATATTAGTGGGAGTCACTGCAGCTGGAACATACAATTCATTTGATTTTTATATATTACATTGTAGTTGTCGCACAATGCGTTTATTTTCTATTATTATTCAGAATAAACACCTTAGTCCTTTCTCTGCAATTTCGACCAATTGCAACTTTAATCAAACATTTTTCTCACGTTATGTAACGCTCCAATTGTTCTAATTTCTCAAAAAAATTCAAGTACTATAGTCCAACATTGACAAAGTTATGCTATTTTTAAGAGTGTGCGAATATTAGTTGGAGTCACTATATACAGGGTGGGGCACCACATTTTGCCATCTAGATTTACGTCATTATTATTACGCATAGCAAACAATTTTTTTAGGTGAAGTTGAATGGTTTTGAGAGGGGCACATTCTGATGGTAGGGGAGAGTTGCCGAATGCGTACCACTTAATTTCGAAGGCAGTTTATAAATTCTTTAGTAGGAATTTGAGCAAAAATTATGTTTTGCATCTATGTATTAACTATCGAAGTTGCAATTTAATATGATTTTTTAAATATTTAGTGATAGATCATTGTGATATGAACACTTTTATAAGATCATGCAAACAGTACGATTTAGGCAACCGGTATCCTAAATGGTACCAGCCGGTTTCCAAAATCGTACCGCATGTGTTGCATTAAAAAGATACAAAAAGATCATAAGAGAAACTGTATTTTGCGTTTAATTTCAGTTTCATATACAATACAACATAAAAATAAAATAAAATATTACATTACTTAACTTAAATACAACTAGGACAATAATAAATATTGTCTTTTTTCAAAACTCCTCCATAAGCTTCATGTACCCACTTTTGACACTTTAAGCATTGCATCATGTCTTCTAAATAAGAATTATTGCAAAGAAAACAGAACCAATCATTTTCATTCTCCACTTCTACGAGAACTGGAGCAGCGGTGCTGGTTGAAGGCGTGAAATAAATTTTTCTTTGTCTCATTTGTTTTGTTTTCATTGCAACTAATTCCTTTTTATAGGGGCTACTGTAAGCTACTTTCCCATGCTAAAAAATTTTGAAATATTGTAAATCGTTTATTTTCACGGTAAAATTTGAATAACAGTATCTTAAATCGTACTGGTACGATTTAGGAAACCACAGTGTGGTACGATTTAGGAAAAAGACGTCCTGCTAAATAATTGAAGCTAACCTTTAAAACATTATCAGCATGTTTAATAAACTAAATAGAAATAAATAATATAATATAGCTAGTTTTCAAAAATATATAAGACTACCTCAGAAACTGTAGATTTATATTTAATTCAGCCGATTAAAATCGTTTAAAATTGACATCAGACTTGCCTGATTTCTTTGTGCTTCTGTCATTCACAAAACAACACTTCATGCGAATGACTTTTTGGTCCTACTTTATCGACATAAATAAAAGTTGATATCTTTACCACCAAGAGGCATCAAAATGCATTAATTTTTAAATAAAAGAGGTGGTACGATTTAGGTTTACTTTTTTTTTGTAGGTGGACGTGTAAAGGACATATGAAGGTCATTCATGTTTTTTGAAATGGAATCATATATTTTTTATTGCATCAGCTGATGCTCCTTCATATTCTTTACAAAAAAGTATTAATCTATTTGCGTAAAAAAATCATTAGTTTAGGAGATATTTTAATTCTAATTTGTTAGGAAATCTCGACTTTCTGGGCAATATTATGAATTCAATGTGGTAATGTAGCAGGAGAGCAAGAATTATTAGTGTAAATATTTACATTTTCTGTGTTGATAATTCTTGCTCTCCTACTTATTGTGAAATTCAATCTCTCTTACGTCTCTGATCGCTTCACAATGAAGTATTCTAAAGAAGAAAAGACAGACATGTTATGAATTTATTTTGAAGCTGGGAAAAGTGCTATACGTGCAGAATCATACGCCAATAGATTTCCTCAACGAAATCATCCATTACGCCGTACCTTTGATTATGTTTTTAAAAAATGTCACCAGACGGGGCAATTATTACGCAAAAAGGCAATTCGTAATAAAACAATAACAAATGAAGCAAAAGAAATTGTAGTGTTAGCCGCAATTACGTTAAATCCATCCGTTAGCTCTCGCGAAATCGAAAAACAAGCTGGAATTAGCCGCAAAAGCATTTTACGCATACTCAAAAGGCACAAATATCTCCTATTTTTTAGCTAAATATCTCCTAAACTAATGATTTTTTTACACAAATAGATTAATACTTTTTTGTAAAGAATATGAAGGAGCATCAGCTGATGCAATAAAAAATGTATGATTCCATTTTAAAAAAACATGAATGACCTTCATATGTCCTTTACACGTCCACCTACAAAAAAAATGTACCATCAGAATGTGCCCCTCTCAAAACCATTCAACTTCACCTAAAAAATTGTTTGCTATGCGTAATAATAATGACGTAAATCTAGATGGCAAAATGTGGTGCCCCACCCTGTATACAGTGACTCCAACTAATATTCGCACACTCTTAAAAATAGCATAACTTTGTCAATGTTGGACTATAGTACTTGAATTTTTTTGAGAAATTAGAACAATTGGAGCGTTACATAACGTGAGAAAAATGTTTGATTAAAGTTGCAATTGGCCGAAATTACAGAGAAAGTACTAAAAGTTGTATTTTACAACTTTTCAATGCGGGCTTACACTAAACATTTAAAAAGTACGTTTTGTACATCTGTATCAATTATACATATTCTGAATATTTCGTCTAAATCGGCCAACGTTGCACCGAGTTACAAACGAGTTCAACGATGAAAACTTAAGGGCGAAAGTCGCACAATTTTGGCCTTGACAGGGAATTTCGCCCTTATGTAATCATTTTCTAACATCTGCAGCTCATTGCAACGTTTACCGATTTTGATGAAATTCTCAGAATATGTATAATTGATACAGATCTACAAATCGTTCTTTCGAAATTTTCAATCTAGGTCCACATAAAAAAGTTGCAAAATACAACTGTTAGTTTTTTCTCTGCAATCTTTGTAAAAACATTTTGTCACGTTATGTAACGATCCAATTGTTCTAACTTCTCGAAAAAATTCAAGTAGTATATAGTCCAACATTGACAAAGTTATGCGATTTTTAAGAGTGTACGAATATTAGTTGGAGTCACTGTATTTTGAAATGCAACTCTCATTCACAGACCCCCGGCAACGGCCCCCACGGTTCTGTCGGTGAATTTATACGGTAAGTTGGCCGTTTACTTGCCCGAAATAAATTTTTAGGCACAGTGAATTCTCATTACTGGTCAGAGTGTCAAGCTTACAATTTGGAGTCAGTGGATGTACCCCCACCACCGCGGTGAGGGGCCCAAAGACAGGGGAGGGGAGAAAGAAATTTTCTCAGTCTTGTTGTCACTATCGTTTTGTGGTCGTAAGCTTTTATAACTCTTAGGTTTCCAACGCTCGGCGACAAACTCAGATTTCGTCTAAGAGTCAGTCACCGGAACAGCGCAGCTGACTGCTAACGAGAATTCACTGTAGTTTGGAAACAGAAAGGGTGGGGGGAAGAGACGGCATCATCGTGTTGTCAATCAAAGGCGCCGGCGTCTTCCATTTCCCCGTTCGGTTTTGGTTCCCGACGGGGAAATAACGGCTTGGCCGAAACGCTCGAAAACCGAAGAAACGGTGTTCACGCACGCGTGTGCGGGCGGCGCTCGGATGACGTATGGAATGCATAGGGTAATCTTTTTTCCGAAGTGTTTTAGCGCGTCGGAGACACCACTTTTTCCCCGGTCGTAATCTATAGGCGCACTTAATACAGCTGCTCGTCCGAGTAACCTCCCCCGCGCCCTTTTTTCCTCCTGGCGAGGCGCGTCCTCGCGCTGCTTCCTTCGACGCCTCTCTCGCGGGAAGAGATGGGAGAAAGACAGAAAGAGAGAGAGAGAAAGAGAAAGGGGGAAAAGAGAGTCCGTCGGCTTCCACTTAGCGGAACCGTACAATATATCAAGCGCGGTTGCTTTTACCCTGTGAATTGTAGAGTCGCGTTTCGCGTGCGCCCATAGACGGCCACGTGCACACCAACACCAACACCGTTGTTCGACCCTGCGCGATCGCGCCAGTGTTCCTGCTTTTGTTGCTGGCGAAGAAGCTGCTTCCTTCCACAGGAGGGAGAAATAATAGAAGGGTGATGGAACGGCCGATTTGATTACGCGTTTCCTCGACTGACCGATATCGGGGACAAGAGCAAAAGGGTACCTCGGGCTTTCGAGTGGCTAAATTGCGTCCGGAGCGACATTGTGCAAGGTAATTTCTTTCCAAAAGGCAGTTCGCTGATCGCTACGGGGAGCTCCGTGTGCGCTTGGGTGGTCCTTAACACATTGCGTATGGGTCACGAGATATCTCGTTTTCATGTTCTTTTCGATTGAATTCGGCAACTGAAGCAAATATTTTTGTTACGTTACTGAATCAACTGAACCAACAACCACAAGTTTCGTATAAATCATTATTTATTGCTAGGAATATAGAAGAATAACAAAAAATCAACATTATAATTGTTTTTGTCATAGTTAGAAGTGACTTAAGAAATTTTTTTCAATAATTAATGTCTCCTCGATTGGCAATGACGACAAAAATAGATTGACTCGGTTTTGCACCGGTCCCTACAAGAAATGTTTACGTGGGATGTTGTAGTAGTATGTTTACATCTAGCACTTTGGTATGTTTACAAACTATTAGTCTACGTCTTAACACATTGCGTATGGGTCACGAGATATCTCGTTTTTAGCAAATCGAACGTTGCGTATGGGTCACGAGATATCTCGTTTTCATGTTTTTTTCGATTGAAATCGGCAACTGAAGCAAATATTTGTGTTACGTTACCAGGGTAACGAAGCCTCTCCCACTCTTAAGACAAATGATGAGCGAAATAATTGAATTTTGACATTCCGAGCATGTAGAAATGATCAGTCATTGTTGCATTAGTAGATCTGTGCCGATCGTCGTACGTACCGTATCTTATAAAGTGTTGTTTTTGTGCATTTTGGAATTTCAAAGTTCGTGTTTTCATTTGTAAGGCAACAGTCTTTAACCCTTTCGCTACTAGAAACTCGCTCCGTAAATATGCACAGTACGCGTGGTTTCTGTATATATGTTGCTCTAAGTCTTAAATAATAACTGTGCTGAATAAAACAATCATTGCTCTAATGTAACAAGTATATTTACATTTTCTAATGTGGCAGAATTTTTTGTCATGACGACTATATCCGTCATGCGTAAAATTTTGTTACAATTTGATATTTAAATTGTAATTCTGGCGAAAACTAAATTATATTCGTAAATTTTAATATGTTTAAAATGTTTAGAGGTCAAGACGAAATAAAACAAACAAATGAAAATTATAAATAATTTGAGTTGGATTTATAACTTCCTGAGAGCTAACTCGTAAGCACTCGTTTCATTATCGCGACACACACTGGTGGGCGTTTTGCAAAGAGATTTTCTTTTTAAACATGTTTATTGCAGGAGTAATTTGTACAGTCTTATAAATGGTAACAACAAACACTAGAAAAATACCACTCAGTATTGCATGTTTATCTAATTGTTCGCTCGCGTGCGAATCTCTTAGATATAGGGGAGAGTTGCCGAATGCGTACCACTTAATTTCGAAGGCAGTTTATATATTCTTTAGTAGGAATTTGAGCAAAAATTATGTTTTGCATCTATGTATTAACTATCGAAGTTGCAATTTAATATTATTTTTTAAATATTTATTGATAGATCATTGTGATATGAACACTTTTATAAGATCATGCAAACAGTACGATTTAGGCAACCGGTATCCTAAATGGTACCAGCCGGTTTCCAAAATCGTACCTCATGTGTTGGATTAAAAAGATACAAAAAAATCATAAGAGAAACTGTATTTTGCGTTTAATTTCAGTTTAATATACAATACAACATAAAAATAAAATGGAATATTACATTACTTAACTTAAACACAACTAGGACAATAATAAATATTGTCTTCTTTCAAAACTCCTCCAACCTTTTTTAATGCAGAGAGAAGTAGGTCTTTTATATCAATCCAAGGAGGTGTCTTCTTAACGTTGGCTTTGAAATTTTATACCGCCGAGAACATTCGTTGAATCCGTATTTTTTATTTCTGTAAGCCTCTGTTGCTAATTTCATCTGTTCTTCTGTCCATTCACAATATTTTCGCTTTCCCATGCTAAAGAAATTTGAAATATTGTAAATCGTTTATTTTCGCGGTAAAATTTGAATAACAGTATCTTAAATCGTACTGGTAGGATTTAGGAATCCACAGTGTGGTACGATTTCGGAAAAAGACGTCCCGCTAAATAATTGAAGCTAACCTTTAAAACATTATCAGCATGTTTTATAAACTAAATAGAAATAAATAATATAACATAGCTAGTTTTCAAAAATATATAAGACTACCTCAGAAACTGTAGATTTATATTTAATTCAGCCGGTTTATATCGTTTAAAATTGACATCAGACTTGCCTGATTTCTTTGTGCTTCTGTCATTCACAAAACAACACTTCATGCGAATGACTTTTTGGTCCTACTTTATCGACATAAATAAAAGTTCATATCTTTACCACCTGGAGGCATCAAAATGCATTAATTTTTAAATAAAACAGGTGGTACGATTTAGGTGATCAGTACGCATTTGGCAACTCTCCCCTACAGTCTTTGGAAAGTGGTTCGTACAATACTGTCTTATAACACCTAGTTATTTTATTAAGTAAGTGACGCTTAAATGTTATATCGCCACAGTTAACTGGTTAATAAAGTTCGGTTTATCTAGACACGTCACAATTAAAATGAATGTCTAAACCTAGTAAAGAATCGCTGTCGGTCATATGTAGCCGACATGGCGGTTAACGTGTTAATGAAAATGCTGGTGAAAGATTTTCTATCTAGACGTTACAAGGTTACTCTTCCATGCACCCGAGGGGCAACGATGAAAGTGAGATTTTGCAAAAAGATACTCGGCTGATCATCGTCGTTCGAGTACAAAGAACAACTGGATTCGCATTGTTTTGCTTCCGATCGGACCGATCCAATGATTCCGTGAAAGTCGAATCGGTCGCGGAGCATTCCATAGAAAGAAAAATCGAGGACAAATGAGGAGCGGCTGTCAGCTCGTTCCTGAAGAGAGAAAATCCTCCCTGCCCCCCCCCCCCCTCGTCGTCCCTCGAACGGGGGCAATTTGGTTACCTGACGGCCGGACTATTCCAGGTCGGGTGTCGATCGATGTTCATCCACGTAAAAGGGTGGGCGGTGGAACGAGGGAGCGGATGGTTAAAGGATAGTGGCGGCGGTCGGGGTTGTAATAAGCGTAATGGATATAGCGGGCCTGCACGCATGCCCTCGTCTCTCGCGACGAGCGGAGCGCGGCGTGTTCACGCAGCAAAGGGTTGCTTCGTATAATCGTGAGAACGCCTACCACCCCCGACCTTCCCCCGTGTCCCTCCCCTTCGTGTCTCCCTCTCCAGTTTATTTCTTTCGCTGTCCAGCGACGGCGTTACTTTCATTATGCCTCCCGTTTTATTTCGATCTAGTGATACACGGCAAAAAAAAAAAAAAACGAAACGAGACGGAGAGAGAGAGAGAGAGACGCGCGCGTGGCTCGTGTATATTCTGCTCTCGGACGGATTTACCGTTTCGCTTGATTACGCTGAACCGGCACGCTGGGGAAGATCATGATTTAGGACTGGGTTGCAGTCGGAAAAATATTTGGCGTTAAAGGGTTGCACATCCTTGAACGGTTCAGAAATAAGCTGGAGTGGGGTAAATGCACAAACGGACTCTTATTAATATAAGAGACTCTTATACGGACTCTTATTCTTTTTATATTGATCTTATTTTACTAATCCCTTTGTATTCATTTTGTTAATACTAGACATCGGATGTTTATGCAATTTCCAATTTTTATAGAAACATTTTAAGAAAGTGGAATGAAATAAAATCCTATTTTTAATGGGGACAGCCTTTGTAGATCCAAAGCAAATAAAAATCGTGTTAAATTCTCTCGAATTTTATATTATAGCATTTTTTTAACATTTCCATAAGCCATAAATGCATAAAGATCCGATGTCTAATTAATACTATTTATTTGCTTTACTCCAAAACGAAACAACATATTTGAATGCGGTAAAAAGCATTTTGTAGCAGACATACACTTACTGACAAAAGTTAAGAAACAAAGTAGTCGTTTGGGAATTGGTGTATATTTTTAATCTCCTGAAATACATATGTCCGAATGAAAAATAACACGACGAGATTACGTATCATACATGAACATAGAATAAGTTTTTTTTCGATTATACTTGTATAAGCACTACAATTAATATTGAGTCAAGGAAACGAAAGGAAAGTTTGTGACAAAAGTTAAGAAACATACTGTGCTTGAATCATGTAATCACTTTTAACAAAAAACAACAATGTGCTGGTGTTTATACTTTTTATGATGATCTAATAAGATTTTGGATAACCCTTGGATTTGATGACTGCATGGCATCTGCGTGGCATTGATTCGATTAATCGAACACAATGCTCGGGTGATATTTTAGACCATATTTTCGTAATTTCTTGCATTAACTCCGCTTTATTGGTAAATGAATTACTCCCCAATTGACGTCCAACGTAATCCCACAAATGTTCAATTGGGCTCAAGTCTTGGTCACTTAATTACATTATCATTTTGCTGCATGAGAAATGCCTTAATTAATTTAGGAGAATGTTTTGGGTCATTGTCATGTTGAAATGACCACTCCATTGACATTTTCTCCTTAGATAATGGCAACATATGGTTTTTGCAAAATATCGCGATACACAAATCTATCTATAGTCTCCTTTATTTGTATTAACGGACCAGAACCGTTACGTGAGAAACAGCCCCACACTATCACATTACCACCACCAAATTTTACTGTTGGTTTCAGATACTTGACATTAAATTTCTGTCCAATAGGACGTCGTATGTCACTTCTGGAGTCATTTACGAATAAGTTGAACTTACTTTCGTCACTCCATAGAATTTTTAACCACTCAGCAACAGACCAGTTAATGTGCTCTTTAGCGAACTCCAACCGAGCTTTACGATTCTTCTTAGAAACAAATGGTTTCTTACATGCTTTCCGTGAAAAAAGATTATTTTCATCTAAACGACGGCTAACTGTCCTACTGCTAATGTTCCCGAGGTCCAACTGACTTTTAATTTCGACAGTTGTGCAAAATGGATTGCATTTAGACAGCCTTGCAATTCGACGATCCAGCTTTTTACTTGTTTTTCGTGGTCTGCCGGTTCGTGGTGTCACTTTAACAGTTCCATTGTCTTGAAAACGTTTTATAATCTTCGTGATAACACAAGAATTTACACCAAACACTTTTGCAATGTCAATTTTTCTTTGCCCTTTTTTAAACATTTCAACTATTCTTTGTTTCTCGCTTTCAGTTAAATGTTGCCTTCTTGCCATATTTACTGCAGATAATAATACAAACCACACTCGACGATGTCAAAAAAGAGACTAGACTCCTTCGAACATGTTTGTTTACATTGCTTACTCTACTTCTTGCAAGAAGTCTTCATGTTTCTTAACTTGTGTCACGAGTATTTATTTTGTTTCCTTGACTCGATATTAACTGTAGTCCTTATACAAGTATAATCGAAAAAAAACTTATTGTATGTTCATGTATGATACGTAATCTCGTCATGTTATTTTTAATTCGGGCATATGTATTTCAGGAGATTAAAAATATACACTAATTCCCAAACGATTACTATGTTTCTTAACTTTTGTCAGCAAGTGTATGTATCAATAGTTTTGCTCATGCAATATAAAAGGCATCAAATAGATTTTAACCGTCGACTGTGCACTTGCCCCATTTTCTGGGAAAATTTTCTTGAAAAATTAAAATATACAAGTGGAATTGGCATTATTGCCAATGTGAATTAAAGAGTATCAACAACTCAAGTATTCGTTGATATCAATAAATGTTAAATTATTATAAAACATATTCAAGATATTTGGGTTGAAAGTCAAACTTACTAAAAACCTGGGGTGCACTTACCCCACTCTACCTTAACAGACATTCAACAATATTTTTTTCACATACACTTCTCTGTTATCCTAACACGCTTCGCATGTAAATAGCTCGATCTAAAGCTGGAGTGACTGCCACTAATATTCGGACGCTTTTAAAAATCGTATGTCTTTGTTAATCCTTAACGGACCAATGCCGCGTATATGGCGGCACAAATCAAATTTAAATCATCTTGTTATCCTATTACTCTGAATATATAATCACTAAAATATAAATATTTTCCTTTCTATACTTCACACAAAAATGTTCGGTCCACGGTTTCTTTTCGTATGAAAAATAGCTTGGACCTGATGGGAAGTAAACTTGATGGCGAACATTGGTTCGTTAAGAATTAATATAAGCTCGCATGAAAAAGTTGCAAAATACAACTTTTAGTACTTTCTCTGCAATTTTAACGAGTTACAATTTTAATCAAACATCTTTCCGCGTTACATAGCGATGTTTTTAATAAACATCTCTATTCAAGTACATATTTAAACAAAACTGACACGAAATCTAAAGAAATGCAATTTTGTTGTTATTATAAGGCAATGTATGCCAGTTGCATTTAGTACTCGGTAGTTCTAGTGTTAAGAAGTTAGCACAATTCGTTTGTTACAGAAAGAAAATTTTTACAAAAATCGTAATTGGTCGAAACTGCAGAGAAAATACTAAAAGTTGTATTTTGCAACTTTTTCCTGTGGACTTACATTGAAAATATAGCGATTTTAACCAACCTTTTTTTGCACGTTATACAGTGAACCAATTGTTCCAATTTCTCAAACAAATTCAAGTAGTATAGTCCAATATTGAGAAAGTCGTGCGATTTGTAAGAGGGTCCGAGTATTATCGGGAAGTCGGTATGTCGGTGAAATTTCCCGGCGGTTGTAATCTAATCTGAGCGACCAGGGAACAGTTTCAGGCCTCTCTGAATTTTAAATCGTTCGCAGAGTTCTTTCGTATGGGCACACGCAATCCTGGTTTTCTCGATGAGCTAACAAGAAACGGAGGAGAGCCCGCGATTGGCCGCCCTTAACTTTACACGGTTCGGGTTTGCGGCGCGGCCCGGCGGTTTCCGGTGAAAAGTTCAAGTTGGCTAACTCGATGTACCGGTCCGCTGGGTCACCGGAAGCTTTTATTGTTTTACAAGTTTAGCGCGGCGGGGCTGAGCGAACCGGGCCCAGTGATTCGATTGCCTGCGAAGACGACGGTGGTGCCCTTCCTCGAAGACGTTCCTCGGTTAGTTGTCCCCGGTTATCAGGAATGACCACTTTGTCATTCGATCAACCGCTCGTAAAGACTCGGCGAAATGGTCCTAAGACCGATGCCCTTGAAATCCAGTTTCGTAGCGCGTCGAATAAAATCTTATATTCGCGGCCGCCACGGAAATTCAGTTGACGCGGAATGGTCGCTCGAGGAGTCCCGCAAAAAAAATCGCAAACGGTCATTTCGAACACATCACTCGTTTACTCGTTAAATACCAGAAATCAATCCCAGAGATTCTTACAAAATCAGTGTAATTTAATTAATGAAAGGGAAACTAGAAATGTTTAATGTACTATAGGGGATGCTGTCTTAACCCTTTTGAATTCTACACATCCTAATAAAATTCGGTTTATCTGGATATGTCACGAGAAAAATGAATTTCTAAACCTAGTTAAAAATCACTGTCAGTCATACGTGACTGACATTGCAGTTAACCCGTTGAATACAAACAAATTTAATGATACAGCTTGTACTTGCGCCCAAAGACGACATTTTAAAATAATCCGATAAACACGTTCGACCTTTCAATGTTCAGTAAAGTAAAATCCACCGTCATCAATTCGAACTTTATTTGTTTATAACTTTGTAGTAAGACGTTTCTGAGCAAACTTCAAATAACATTTTTTTCTTATTTCCACTTGTAACATATGCTCCCCAAGTTTGTCCATTAAAACCCGGGACACCCTGTATAATAAATTAAGAAATAAATGCTTTACTACAAAGTTTGTTTTAGATTTCAAAATAATTGATTACTTATGGGCCCCCTTAATATTAACAATAACTTTTTTCGAGAACCGGTCATTTTACCCGCGCACGGTGGCAATACAGTAAGGAGCAAAACTGAACCAATAACCACAAGTTTTGTATAAATCATTATTTATTACTAGGAATATAGAAGAATAACAAAAAATCAACATTATAATATATTTTTGTCATAGTTAGAAGTAACTTAAAAGTGACGCTATTGCAGGGGGGCAATATAATGATGAAGAAAAAAATTTTTTATGTGGTGTTTTTTAATGAAATTTCAAGGTCACCGATGTTTTTTTAAATGGAATAGTATATTTTTTTTGCGATAGCATGATAGACAATAAAAAACTGAATTTAGTGGATACCAACTTTTTGACCTTGAAATGACCTTGAGCAAGAATAATCATGTTGAAGCGGATGAAATGTGGAAGTTTAAAACTTACGTGTTTCAGCAAAGATTGCGCGTTGTTTACGTCGGGTTGACCTTTACATATCCTCATAAACTTAAAAATTCAATTTACTATAAAAATTCTATTTAAACTCATTTTAATAAATTTTAAAATTCAATTTATTATAAAAATTTCTATTTAAATTCATTTCAATAAATTTAAAAATTCAATTTACTATAAAAATTCTATTTAAACTCATTTTAATAAATTTTAAAATTCAATTTACTATAAAAATTCTATTTAAATCCATCCTCGTAAACATAAAAATTCAATTTACTATAAAAACAACTTCCACATTTCATCCGCTTCAACATGATTAGTCTTGCTCAAGGTCATTTCAAGGTCAAAAAGGTGGTATCCACTAAATTCAGTTTTTTATTGTCTATCATGCTATCGTAAAAAAATATACTATTCCATTTAAAAAAACATCGGTGACCTCGATATTTCATTAAAAAACACGACATAAAAAATTTTTTTCTTCACCACTAAAATGGCCTTCTGCAATAGTGTCACTTTGTCCTCTGAAGTTTTCTGATACGACTGTAAATACGAAAGATATTTAGGTGTTATCATTTATGTGGGACACCCTGTATAATAAAACAAAATCTGGTGTCGACATGATGGATCAAATTTTCAGACGATACAGTACACAAAGACGTACTAACAGATGGCCATTAGCATTTTGTTTTTACATAATTGACATTGCTGCTCTTGCCTCATACATCATATATATTTCTAATAACGATATGTTGCCTAACAAATCCAATAATCGCCGAATATTTTTACGCCAAGTAAGAGAGGAACTTTGTCTTCCAATAATTAGAAGTCGATCAACCAATGTTCAAGTGATGAGACATTTCTCTTGTAAATTAGCAATAGAAATCATGCTGCATAAGTCACCAACAATGACCGACGTTCCTTCAACTTCAGGCACTGTACAACAACGAGATAAAACTGGACGAAAAAGAGTTGTAGGCTCACGTTATATATACCAAGCTGACCCTGATAGAAAACGTAGAAAGACACGAAAATATTGTCAAAACTGTATAAAACCAGTTTTCCGACGAACACGCAAATACTCTGACAGTTTGTAAAAATTGTCCTATTATTGGTTAATAATAGTAACTATACTAATAAATAAATAATACCAAATGAACAAAATTTGTGTGTTCTATGATTGTGTTGTAAAACTTCCCTGCATAAGCATCCAACTACACTTTCTATGTATGGGTACCCAGGTTACCCACAACAACCGTATAAATAAGATTGAAGCCTTATTATTTAATATGTTTTGCATCAATTTTAAATCCGTAACCATAAATCGACAGAGAACCTTCTAAATAATGGGGATCCAGGGCGGTTTTGCGATATCTTCATAAAAACATAACAAATTATTAGAGAAAACATAGAAATGGGTACCCGGTTGCCCACATAAGGGTTAAAATAACTTGGAGTGCAAAGGGTTAAAAATGTTGTCGTCTTTTTGAAAGTGTCCGAAGCAGATTGAACGAACCGTGGTGCGTCTCGAACAAGGGCGTCGCGTTGTCATACCGAGTTCGATCCGCCGGGACATTAAATAGCAGTCAGCGATCGTTCCCTCGAAATCAGCGGGGGAGCGAGTAGTTTTTCAGGTATCGCGCGATGCAAGTAGAGTAGTAGCAACCCCTATATGGCCAGCAACAGCAACACGCCGGGACTTTCCCTTCTTGGCGGTCGTCTCTGGTCTCCCTCGGCGTGGAGCAGGAGCTGGTCGCGTTGTCGCCTTAATGCGAGTCCCGATTTCTCGGTGTGGGTCGGTGGTGCTCTCGTGCTCCTCCTGCACGCACATACCCAGCGCCGGAAGACGCGTGCGCTCGGAAACGCACCGTTCCACCCCCGGCTCCGGCTAAAAGCATATCTGTGTCGTCTTGCGAGTACATATGGGAGGGTACAAGGAGCCAGGGAAAGGGTCCGCCGGTATATAAAACATTTACTAGTTTAGCAACAAAAGGGTATCGAAAGTGAACGCATTAAAGAAGATGTATGGGTGCAAGGGAGATGGCCTAAACAGGGAAAAGGGAAAGTCGAAGGTCGCCGGAGATTTGAGCTAGTAAACGGAGCAGCATACCAGACTTTTTGTTGCAATAGAGTTTGTTCTTTAGAAAGTCTTGAAACCACAATATTCGGCATGCGAGAATTTCTCAGACTTTTTTTTTGTAGATTAAATATAATGAAATATTTTTTCGTTGCAGTTTACACTATAAACAAAAAATAGGTGGTATATACGATATGTACGATGGTGTACATATGTCTAGAAAAATTTTAACCAACCTAGACGCAAACTGGAATAGTGTTTAACACGTTGAGTGCCATGTCACCCATATGTGGGTGAGGGAATTATTTTTCCGGATTTAAAAATGAATTTTTACGTTAACACTAGAACTACCAAGCACTAAATGCAACTGGCATACATTGCCTTATAATAACAACAAAATTGCATTTCTTTAGATTTTGTGTCGGTTTTCTTTGAATATCTACTTCGACAGAGAAGCTTATTAAAAACTTTTCTCACGGAAACATATTTATAATTTCTATATTTCTAAAAGAAAAAATTAAGAGCAAGCATCATTTTGACTCGTCCGGTGGTTCTAGTGTTAATATATTCATTGTACCAACTTTGATTAGAATCGGTAAAATGCAAGAAAGTTGGAGGACTACTCGATATCATATATTTAATTTTTTTCAAGTTTTATTTCATTAAATAGCTTGCTTTGATTTTATGGAATTCTTGAGATTTCTAGTTTGGCAGTCAAATTGTTAAACTTAAACTTTACGAATTATTTACACCGACAGAAATACCGTTATCTTCTGTGACTCTATTATCGTTAGTATTATTCTTACCTACTCGGCATTTTCTAGTAACCGAAGATAAATGTGTACAACATTTATCGCGCAATTGTGGAAACGTTTAAATATAGAGGGGTATATTCCGAAACCGTGTATTGCATTACAAAGATGAAAAATGCATAAGTGTGTTCCGCATCTGCTAGGCACTGCTGCGAGTGTCAATGTCTAAAAATGTCGTCGGTAGCTCAACATTAAGTGGCAAGCATGGTACCAAAAATACATTACGAGCTACCGAAACATATTGTAAGATAAGCTGTAACGGATCCGTCACCGTATATATTGTTCATATAAATAACAAATATGTTCGTGTTATTGATAAGCGATTCATCGTCAACGACAAGCGAACGTGTCAAAAAAAGAAAAACGAACGGGATGAAAAAAGGACGAGCAGTCTCGTCAGGTCCGACATCGGAGAAGGACATATTAACCCCTTCCCCTACAATAACGAGCCAGACTCGTGATGAAGATTCTGAATACACTCCAATAAATGTGAACGTTACAAATTTCCTTTAAACCGATATAAAATCCTATTTTGTTGTTGTTGATATATGTCCTTTGAAGAATACATAGGCATACAATAAATATAAACTATCTTCTTTTTCTATGAAATTCTAAACGACGAAGAATTTCTAATAATTATAATCACAAAATAAATAGTAGTGTAAGGGGTTAATAAATTACATACTGTCTGCTTCAATCCCGGCCATTCCTTACAATATAGATATATAGATATAGATATAGAAAATTAAAATATAGATATAGACATAGATATAGATATAGATATTTCATTCTTTCTTCTACACGTTTAACAAGTTCGAGACGAAACGTACTATATTCTGAAATAATCTTAGCCTTTCGTTCTACCGTGTAAAATCGCATCCGCCCGATTTTACCGATTTCGAGTTGGTCGGATAGGAGGTGTCCGAGTAGGTTGGAACGAGCGTCTAACAGGTTCCGGACGGTGGCGGACCGATCACGGGACAGCGGACCACGGATCGTAAATTCACAAAAGAACCGCGAACAATGTGTTATCTCACCGGGGGGTGACTTATTATCCGGGGCTAAATTCTGCGCGAAGAAGCGACTCCTTGCAAACTGGTGCGGCGCGTCGGCCACGGCCGCCCCTCCCACGGGGGATCGTTAGATTGCACGCGTTACACAGGGTTGACATACAAACAGACGGGCAGTGTTGTAATTAACCGCAATCATCGACGGCAAACACAACGCTCGCATCCCCGTGGGACATTATTGACCGAGCCAGCTCCGGATACGCGCGGCCGTGCCTCCCGTGCCGTAAGGAGTGCGCGCCATTCCTGATCAATATTTATGACCGAAATCCAAGGGTGGATCCGTTCGGCTCTGGCCGTTCACGAGTGTACGCCTCCGGAGGATACCAGTAGAACTCACTCGCGGTCAATATTTATGATAGGAGCAGACGAGAGCGTGGAGAAGAGACGAGACTCGATTCGCGAGAACCGCTGACCGGATTTGTTTGGCTTCCGCTTGTACCGAGCTCTACTTTTCGCTGATTGATTCGCTTCGTTGCCGACGGATTGATTGCCGGTCACGTGACACTGTTGGCCAGGATCTTCGAACCAGTTCGGGAACGATAGAGAGAGAGAGCGAATCTCCATGCAAAGATGAGTTTATAGACAAACCGACCTAAACCCGTCTCTCGGGGCAGTGGATTTTATGTTTGTAATTCTGGGGAAGATGGGGTAACAGTGATTCATGGGAGCTGATTCTGTGAGATAACGAGTAGCCGTGTGTACATACAATTATTCGCACCGATAGCAGGTGGGAGAACCATACTCAGAGCTTTTGGATTCCTTAGGCAAAATGGGCTACCAACTACCCCTAACTATAGGGGAGAGTTGCCAAATGCGTACTAGTCACCTAAATCGTTCCACCTGTTTTATTTAAAAATTAATGCATTTTGATGCCTCTTGGTGGTAAAGATATGAACTTTTATTTATGTCGATAAAGTAGGACCAAAAAGTCATTCGCATGAAATGTTGTTTTGTGAATGACAGAAGCACAAAGAAATCAGGCAAGTCTGATGTCAAGTTTAAACGATTTTAATCGACTGAATTAAATATAAATCTACAGTTTCTGAGGTAGTCTTATATATTTTTGAAAACTAGCTACGTTATATTATTTACTTCTATTTAGTTTATAAAACATGCTGATTATGTTTTAAAGGTTAGCTTCAATTATTTAGCGGGACGTCTTTTTCCTAACACTGTGGTTTCCTAAATCGTACCAGTACGATTTAAGACACTGTTATTCAAATTTTACCGCGAAAATAAACGATTTACAATATTTCAAATTTCTTTAGCATGGGAAAGTAGCTTACAGTAGCCTCTATAAAAAGGAATTAGTTGCACTGAAAACAAAACAAATGAAACAAAGAAAAATGGATTTCACGCTTTCAACCAGCACCGCTGCTCCAGTTCTCGTAGAAGTGGAGAATGAAAACGATTGGTTCTGTTTTTTTTTGCAATAATTCTTATTTAGAAGACATGATCCAATGCTTAAAGTGCCAAAAGTGAGTACATGAAGCTTGTGGAGGAGTTTTGAAAAAAGACAATATTTATTATTGTCCTAGTTGTATTTAAGTCAAGTAATGTAATATTTAATTTTATTTTTATGTTGTATTGTATATTAAACTGAAATTAAACGCAAAATACAGTTTCTCTTAGGATTTTTTTGTATCTTTTTAATCCAACACATGAGGTACGATTTTGGAAACCGGCTGGTACCATTTAGGATACCGGTTGCCTAAATCGTACTGTTTGCATGATCTTATAAAAGTGTTCATATCACAATGATCTATCAATAGATATTTAAAAAATCATATTAAATTGCAACTTCGATAGTTAATACATAGATGCAAAACACAATTTTTGCTCAAATTCCTACTAAAGAATATATAAACTCCCCTAGATACATTTATAGCAAAACCTAATATTACGGCTTGCAATTGTATTCTCTTATACTACAAAGATTGTAAATTATCTGTTTAAAAATATTTTTGTTTGTTTTTTTTATAGTTATAACTGCACACTATAACATCGAAACACCGACTGTAACCCTTTGACTACTGTAGGCGCCTATAGACAGATGTGAATGAGAAAATGTGTGAGAGAGAGTGAAAGGGAAAGAATGAAAATAGAGTATAAGATTTAAAAGATATAGGATATAGTATAGTATAAGATATTAAAGATAGTTAGAGTCGGATAGGTGAAGGATAATTGTAAAATAAAGAAAAATACAGTACTGTAAAGGGAACAGGATCTCTGTGTAACCCGTAAGGGAACAATAAATATACATACATACATAGATACATACTGTAGGCGCCTATAGGCGCTTAGAAATTCTGCGTTTATTTGTTATTTGGTTACTGATTATTAGATACTTATACTGATTCGGTTCAGAAAAATAAATAATATTGTTTTAACGTAGTGAAGTTCAGTTTTTCGATTATTTTTTTTTGTTCTTTGTTCTAGTAACTTAATTCTGTTTATCTTAATTAACTGTCGTAGTCAAGGGGTTAATAATTGTATCACCATATTGTACAGCGAAACGGACCCATTTTAGGGTTTGAAGAGCTTCAATAAAAAAAACCATCCTAACCGATAGAAAAACCTTACGGTAATCATATACAGTGACTCCCACTCACATTCGGACGCTTTTAAAAATCGTATAACTTTGTTAACATTGGGCCGTACGACTTGGATTTTTCTTAACACTAGAACCACCGGATGGGTCAAAATGACTTGCTCTTAATTTTTTCTTTTAGAAATATTGAAATTATAAACGTGTTTCCGTGAGAAATTTTTTTAATAAACATCTCTATTCAAGTACATATTTAAACAAAACTGACACGAAATCTAAAGAAATGCAATTTTGTTGTTATTATATGGCAATGTATGCCAGTTGCATTTAGTACTCGGTAGTTCTAGTGTTAAGAAGTTAGCACAATTCTTTTGCTACAGAAAGAAAATTTTTACAAAAATCGTAATTGGTCGAAACTGCAGAGAAAATACTAAAAGTTGTATTTTGCAACTTTTTCATGTTCACTTACATTGAAAATATAGCGATTTTAACCAACCTTTTTTTCACGTTATACAGTGAACCAAAATTGTTCTAACTTCTCAAAAAAGTCCAAGTAGTATAGTCCAAAATTGACAAAGTTATGCGATTTTTAATAGCATCCGAATACGAGTCACTGTATATGAAAAATGTATTCTCGCGTAAAACATGAAAACATGCGAGATTTCTTTGTCCCGGAGCGTATCGAGATAGCAGAAAGTTTGGACGACAGTGAAACTGCGAGCCGTGTCAGCTGAATCTTTCATTACGAGAACAGCATAATTTCCTAGACACCGGCGTGTATCCTGTGATCGTAGGAACCACGCGGCGCAACAAATTCACGAGTTAGGCTACCTGCATTTGTTACCGGTGTCGGAACCAGGAGAGGAAGAACGAATCGATGGACGATGGACCGTCGAAAATCGCAGATGCGCCCATGCATTCATGGCAGCAACGTGTTATTTTATTTCATAGGATCGCGCCCCTCATGGTGTCCATGACACATCTATTCGTCGACCTGGCGCTGGTTACGTTCTAACGTGGCGAAAAAGACAGAGAGAAATTGAATGAGAGATAGGGACCCTTCACGCCCATTATTGGAAGCAGGAGGACCAGAACTTGAGAGAGAGAGAGAGAGAGAGAGGGTGGCAAAGAGTGCAGAAAGCGCAATGTGGACACAGTCAAGGTCCAGTGATCAGCTGATTGATTGTCTCCACGGGGGTTGCTATTTAGGGGTATCTGCGCGAGCAGGATGACAGACATTCTACCGGAGACAGCGCGCAACGAGAGGATGAATTCGACGCGGGATCGGTAGAACGAGCACACCAATCAACCGATCTCGAGTGGCTTTAACCCATACCTAGCCCATTATCTGTGATTAGAAATGATAGCGGTTGCTGTGATTCTCGCTCCGCTGAAAGGGTGTCGAGATGATTTGCGAGCCGAGTCGTAACTGTGTGTGACCGAGCTGTTCTACCCCGTCGTTCCAAACTACTTTGTCGAAATTATTAATCTGATTCCGAGAGGTACGGGTACAGGTGATCCAATTGGTTAGAGAACCGCTCGCATGCGTGAGAACGTGTTTGCGAAAAATGAAACATAATTCGTTGGTTCGACACTTGCATTAGACCAGCTTTGAAACCTGAGAACCAACTTTTACAGAATGCACAAAGTAAACGCGGAAAGGATAGGTCTATAAAACTCAAAATAGACACCTACATAATTATCGATTAACGCTTTGACTGCGAAGCTAGAAACCTCAAAAATTCCATCAAATTAATGTAAGTTATTTAATGTGCATAAAAATTGAAAAAAATTATGTACGATACTGAGTAGTCCTCCAACTTTCTGGCATTTTACAGATCCTTAAAAAATTTGATACAATTAATATATTAGGTTGTCCGGAAAGTTCTTTTCGTTTTTTTTTTAACAGGTATTATAAATTGGATCAAACGACCTGACATTTTTTGAGCAATTAGAAGAATTGGTTTACCGAATGACGTGCAAAAAAGAATTTGAAAAAATTGCAATTGCTGGGAATTATAAGAGCAAATAAAAAAGGCACTTTCCAAAACTTTGTTATTTGTGGGTCTATGTTAATATACTGAAAATTTCATCGAAATCGGTTGATGCAGATAAAAATGACACGCATCTAAAGATGTTAGAATTTGTGGATTTTAAGTAAAAAGTGACCAAAAGTCGGGAAAAACTACGATTTTCACCACTTTTAATTACTCGTAGCTCATGTGTATATTAATCGATTTCGATGAAATTTTCAGCATGTGTATAATTAACATAGATCTACAAAACGCATATTTTAAATTTTCACTGCAGGTTCAAATAAAAAAGTTGTGAAAAGGTCGTTTGATCCAATTTATAATACCTGTTAAAAAAAAAAACGAAAAGAACTTTCCGGACAACCTAATATCAGCGTAAAAATTCATTTTAAAATTTGGACAAATAACTCCGTCACCCACATGTGGGTGACATGGCGATCAACGTGTTAAGCGATTGCCGGAGTACAGGAAGCCGAACCTCCTTCCTCGTCGCTTAGGATCGAAACATAAGATACGTAGCCGAAGAAGTTTCTATAATGGAGATGGAACGTCGAAGGACGAGATCGCGAAGAGCGAGGGGGGTGATTTCGAGCCACGACGAGGGTGAAGAGGGGAGGGGAGCGAACACTCCGTTAGAAATTAACGCAAGGGTGACACAGGCTGCCTTTCCCATTGTCCTTCCGCCTACCCCCTTCGAATGGGACGTCTGGTGAAAAAATTCAGATGTGAAATTTTCATTTCCGTCCCGAACCACCGACTCGGAAGAAATACTTCCTGCGCGTGGGGGTGGGTTCTCGAAACGCGAAGCCCTTCGCGCTTGAGACGTTCCTTTGTTGCTCGGCTGCCACCATTCGCACACCTGATTGCTCCACAATGATAATTCACTTTTTAAAGGCGGACTATCGGGTCGGCAACGTTCCGGTAAGCAATGTTCTTCTTTGAGCCTCCGTGCGAATATTAACCCCTTGCACTATTATTTACTTTGTGATTATAATGATTAGAAATTCTTCATCGTTCAGAATTTCATGGAAAGAAAAAGATAATTTATATTTATTGTATGCCTACGTTTTCTCCAAAGGATACATATCAACTGCAACAAAATAGAATTTTATTTCGGTTCAAATGAAATGAATAAAAAACATATTTCTTAGACTCTGTTCAGAATCTTCGTCACGAGTCTGACTCGATATTGTAGGGCAAGGGTTTAAGAGCCAAAACTCCTTACATTCGCGTTAGGGTAGAGTGACCAGGTTACCGACGAAAATAGGCGAAAAATGGTTTTACGTGCCGCAAGTTTTCGTCCTTATATGAGAATATTTTTCACCGGGAAAGGACTCGTCATCAGCTGACGAGATTATGCAGATATTTGGTAATATTATAGGCTGTCGTACTTTATAATTACTAGACTGCGGATTTTATGCATTTACCACAAAAATGAGTAAGCACAATTTAAAGCAGAGGACATATTAAAAAGATTTGCGTATTGGTTTTAGCTTAATAAAATAATTAAAAGATGAAATAAATTTTTATTTCGCTTCAAACATTTTTTATTTTGCATAAAGATCCACAGTCTAATAATTACAGTAGTATCCCGATACTTGTGAAGATGTGCAAGATATTTGTAAAAACTTTATCCTCGGTACCACAATGTACTCGATCACAAAACCGATTTATTTTTCATTGTTCTTGTATTCGGTTCACACTTTTTTATTTGAAAATAAAATAAAGATCCCGGTGATCGATTTAGCTGTGAAAGAAAATTCAATATCCCTTTTACGTAAGCGTCAAGAAACGAACTTCAGTATGATAACGTAGAATGGAAACGACTAAGATTACACGCGTATTTCTCGACTACTGTCAAATCAACTAAAATGTGATTATGCTTAATGAAAATGTGCATCACTTTGCTGAACGAGGAGAACGTATTAGGCGACGAAATTATTTTAAATCGTAATAAAGCGAATCAGTGAACCGAACGAATAGCCCCTATCGAGCAGAAATTCGTGGCTGTGCTTCATTGTGGATCATTCGGTGGAATGGGAGCGAGGAGAGTGAAAAAATTCAGATGTGACCTGTTCGTTGTCGTCGTGGTCCACTGACTCGGAAGAAATACTTCCTGGACGGGGGTGAGAGGTGAAAGAAGGGTCTCGCGAGCACCCTCATGTTTTTTCGCTTCCCCGGCAATTTTATGGCGAAAATATTGCATGCATGGATCATTCGTCGTTGATGAAAATTTCTTCGTGCTTTCTCGCTTAATGTGTGCCAGTAATGCAACGATCGAAAGACGATACAAGTTTACTACTTCGTCGCATCCAACAACAACCAACATCCAACTCCATTTATTGTATACATATTAAAAGTAGGGGAGAGTTGCCGAATGCGTACCACTTAATTTCGAAGCCAGTTTATATATTCTTTAGTAGGAATTTGAGCAAAAATTATGTTTTGCATCTATGTATTAACTATCGAAGTTGCAATTTAATATGATTTTTTAAATATCTATTGATAGATCATTGTGATATGAACACTTTTATAAGATCATGCAAACAGTACGATTTAGGCAACCGGTATCCTAAATGGTACCAGCCGGTTTCCAAAATTGTACCTCATGTGTTGGATTAAAAAGATACAAAAAAATCATAAGAGAAACTGTATTTTGCGTTTAATTTCAGTTTCATATACAATACAACATAAAAATAAAATGAAATATTACATTACTTGACTTAAATACAACTAGAACAATAATAAATATTGTCTTTTTTCAAAACTCCTCCAGAAGCTTCATGTACCCACTTTTGGCACTTTAAGCATTGGATCATGTCTTCTAAATAAGAATTATTGCAAAGAAAACAGAACCAATCGTTTTCATTCTCCACTTCTACGAGAACTGGAGCAGCGGTGCTGGTTGAAGGCGTGAAATCAATCTTTCTTTGTTTCATTTGTTTTGTTTTCATTGCAACTAATTCCTTTTTATAGGCGCTACTGTAAGCTACTTTCCCATGCTAAAAAAATTTGAAATATTGTAGATCGTTTATTTTCGCGGTAAAATTTGAATAACAGTATCTTAAATCGTACTGGTACGATTTAGGAAACCACAGTGTGGTACGATTTAGGAAAAAGACGTCCCGCTAAATAATTGAAGCTAACCTTTAAAACATTATCAGCATGTTTTATAAACTAAATAGAAATAAATAATATAACATAGCTAGTTTTCGAAAATATATAAGAGTACCTCAGAAACTGTAGATTTATATTTAATTCAGCCGATTAAAATCGTTTAAAATTGACATCAGACTTGCCTGATTTCTTTGTGCTTCTGTCATTCACAAAACAACACTTCATGCGAATGACTTTTTGGTCCTACTTTATCGACATAAATAAAAGTTCATATCTTTACCACCAAGAGGCATCAAAATGCATTAATTTTTAAATAAAACAGGTGGTACGATTTAGGTGACCAGTACGCATTTGGCAACTCTCCCCTATAATAGTAATCACTGTCATGCTGGATGAATCTATAATTTTCTAATTATTCTTTTTTATATACAAATGTAGACTCGCATTAAGAACCGAGTGGATTAGCCTATAAAATTTGGATTAGATTAGAACTGTTTCCGGAGTACTCATAAATCGTTAAAAACTCGAATAATCTTCCAAAAGTTAATCAGGAAGTTCTCATATGACGTCGAGGTAAGAGCTTTCGGATGACTGTCCTCGATATTAAATTTTCCTCCTCCTTACATACGACTCCAACATTCATTAATAATACGACATTATCGATGAATAATATAACGGTCGGTGAAAACACGTAAATGCAATAGTTGCACCCATATCTGACTCAAGTTATGGCCATTTGCCATACATCTGCTCTTACATTTTAATAAAGCAGACAGTTTTTACTTCAAATTCTTCATGCTACATTCGATTTTGCTTTCACAATAATTCAATTTATTTAACCCTGCCATTCTCAGTTATTTTTTTAAATAGAACATTTTCTGTAGACACAAGAAATGAATGAATTTTCATTCCGAGGGCCATGTGATTTTGTTTTAAATTTGCGGATTTGCTGCATCCGACAATTATGATTTTTTGGTAATGTATCAGAGTACATTAAACTTTTTCGTTACAGATACAAATTTTTGAGATTGTTGGCAAGCAATGGTGCGATGATATGACGAAAGGGTAGCCAAATCAATCAATTTTGCAGCGTTTTATATTTCACAATTATTGAAATCATGAAAATTTATCTACGGAATATAGTGGAATAATTTTCCTCGTCCGAACATTTATTGTATCGAAAAGTATGTAGAATCTTAATATATTTAGGGTTGCCATTTTTATAAGGCAATATTCACCAGATACTGTTAATGCTTGGTAGGTTTAGCGTTAATTCTTGTCCACACCTTTCCGTCGAGACGTTCGTGCGCAGAGATGTCAAAATAGCAGCCCAACAATTTCCCATGGAAAAACAAGCGAACGTGGAAATTCGAGGGGAGAGTGTGGCTCTGTCGATTCTACCTTTCCGACCACCCCTCGAAATTGGATCGGTTTTGGTAACTGCAAAGGACACCCTTTCTTCGGCGAACCGGATACAGGACCTATACTGTGTAGGTCCGCCGGAGAAAGAGACAAGGTCGAAGAGGAAACCCAATCGTTGTTTACCCAGTGCGTCGTTCTCTGCGTAAGCAAAGCGTCCATCCATCCATCCATCGGGGTGGGCAAACACGCCCCCAACCCCAATTCCCCGCTACAACAGTTCCGTAAAATCTTCGTTTAGCTCCCGAACCGTTCTGTCCCGTATTTTTGTCCTCCGCCACGCCGCAGAGGAGAATGCCCTGTATTTTCGTTAAAGGTTTTCCTTGGGACGCAATTCTTTGTTTTGGCGAGATTCACGCCTTCGAGCCTGGATCCGAAAAGTGTTTTGTGTCCAACACAAAATTAACGTTTCGCGCGAGGAGGTCGAGAGAAAGTAACGAATCTGGAACATGTTTTACACGTTGTTTTTCCTTTTACCCCTTTGACTACGAAAAACGCATATATACGCCTTCATAAATCTATCGATATACACTACTGTTCAAAAGTATCCGGACACTTATAAACTCAAATATCTTCGTTGTTTCTAAAGATACTTAAAATATGGTAAGGACAATTAAGTTGAATGGTACAATGGGGCTGACACGAATAATTATTGACACTGGAATAATTATTGTCACCGAATTCCTAATGCAAAAGGACTATCGTTGTAGGTGTTTAACCCTTTGCACTCCGAACCATTCTGGCAGAAATTTACAAATCCTCGTATTATTTAGTATAATTTTGGAACCAAGTAACGTATTATACTGATATTGGACTTATATGAATTGGTTGACATCGAGGAATATATATTTGCAAAAAAATCAATATTTTATTTAAAGTTGCGCTGGAATAAATTAATTCCCCGTAATCGCTAATAAACTTTAATGTCCCCTGAGAGGGGACAGCGGAGTGCAAAGGGTTAAAAAAGGGTGGTTCTATTTAAAAAAAAGTTAAGGTGACCTTGATATCTCTAAAAAAAAATTTTTTTATAGCATCGTGTCGGCCTCATTGTACCATTCAACATCAGTTGTTCCTGATCTTGTTGTCGCTTCATATACCATTTCCAATCTTAATTTACTTCTAAACATTACTAGACTGCAAGTAGTTTCACTTCTGTCGCGCGTGGTTTTTCACGCGTTTATTATCTTTTATCTTTGGAGATATCTGCAACCCGTTGCATATGCCACAATAATCAATAATGTTCAAGAAGTCTGGAATCACATAAAATTAGTGGAAACGTATGTAAATAGATGCATGTGCTGTCATAACATAAGCAAGTATTTCTAACCTTTTCGTTTGATCCTATTACACGCGATCCTACACGTCTTCCGCGATTGGCCGAATCGCTCGACGAAGACAGCAAACGAGCGTATTGACTGTGACTGCAACAGAGCGATGTCGCGTGGCGACGCGACGCTGAGCTCAGAACATTGCATTATTTTTTGTGTAAACAAGTATTTCTAACCTTTTCGTTTGATCCTACTACCGTAATTTTTACTAAAATCCTATCGCTCTCTGCAGCATTTTATTTATTGCTATATATACCAAAAATGTTCTATAATATTCTAATATATCGTTGGTTGTCCAAACGCTTGAGGAGTTGGACTACCAAGCGGTAGACCGGGGTTCGAATCTCCGTTTAAAATTTCGCGCCACTTTCCGACTTCCGTAACATCGTTTCCGTCACATCGTTTTCGTCACATCGTTTTCGTCACATCAGAAAACCGTAACCCTCAGCAAAGAAGTTTCACTTCAAAAATTTCATCGCTCTACCTCATTCCTATCGAAAGTTCTTTGATTTTGAATCGAAAAAGGCCGTTTTTGCCGACTGTGCGCCGTACCGGCCGAATCGAGCATGAGATGCCCGGGGTGTCTCCTCGATTTCCAAATATTTCTCATCATCCATCTATCGTCCGGTCTCCTCGAGCAATCTCTTATCCCGGCATTGACTCGTGAAATCACTGGCTCCTGCTGCGCGAGCTGGGAGAAAGAGAGAATCGTTCTTATCTGCCCCCTGTCTGTCCCATTGAGCAACGTGTTCCATGGTCTCTGAATGAAAAAAATAAAGGAAAAAAGGTGGGCATCGGGCGGAGAGCGAGAGAGCGAGAGAGAGAGAGTGAGAGAAAAGGAAAAACAGAGAGAAAACGACGGCGAAACATAGCTGCGGAAACGAGACAGAAGGATCCCGCTGACAGGGGCGCGACTCCTGATTGCTGTCGCATTGTGTATCGCCTCGTCCCGCGACGAGGACGACGTATTGTCGCGTACAGGGTCTGAATACGCCGGCAGTCGGAGTCGGGCTCCCGATGACGTGGGAGGAACCGAAACCAGAGGGAGACGACGCATGTTTCAGGGAGGAGACGAAGACCCGTGCGCCGAGCAGGGGCCAAAAATTAAACCTCTGAGACAATAGGTCAAGCGTCCATAGAAACGGAAACACTAAACACGCCCCCCTGCTTTATTTCCTCCGCGGGACAAACGAAAAGCGCCGGGAATCGATCACGATGCTTGGTTGCGGGACGTGCTGCGAACGCTGATGTCGCGCCGGGACTGGGGGTGCTGAGATCTAACCCGAAAGCTGCTGCTGCCGTTTAGGCGACACGGTTGTTGGTAGGTGTGCGCGGGTACCCGGAATTTCGGGCTCTCGAGTCGGGGTTCCGAGAGTTTGCAATGTTCGGAAACTGCAGTCGGACCTAGTCAAGTTTCGAGGACCCGAAAAATTTCTAATCACCAGGGATGCGCGGGATCTCACCAAATACCGGGTCCAGGATTTTTATCGGGATTAGGACGGATCCCGAAGCCATTTAGGGCCAAGACACCGTAGATTCCCGATAAGGTAGAGTTGCCAGGTTACCGACACAAAATAGACGAAAAATGGTTTTACCTGCCTCAACTTTTAGTCCTTATACAAGGTGGGGCAATAACTATACAGGGTGAATTCGATAAAGCAGGACACCTAAATATCTCCGTTACTTTTCGTTGTACAAAAAAACTTCGTAGGACAAAGTTACACTGTTTGAAGGGCCACATATAACGGTGTAAGGGAAAAAAATTTTCAAGCTCATTTTTATGAGATTTCAAGGTTATCGATGTTTTTTTAAATGGAATGATATATTTTCGTTAACGTAATGCTGTAGCTGACAAAATAACGAATTCATGCATGTAACACAATATGACCTTCAACCCAGAAAAACGGTATAAATAAAATTCAACGTGTAAGATTCATTTGATGTATTTCTGTTACGCCAAATGGTCAAAAATATTCCCTTGAGCCGCTATACATTCAAATGTATCGCAATACACAACATAATAACAGATTCGGTGTTGACAGGAGGACAATTATGATATACCTTCACCTATACGTTCGTACAGAATCGTGTTTATCCACTACTAATTACTCAGAAGACCTTCTTGCTATCAGATTTCCACAGTTTCTAAGATTTCTCGATCAGTTTATCGATGAACGTTTCACAATGCGTTACTCGAAGGAAGATAAGATCGATATGATTTTCATTTATGGAGAAAGTCGACAGTGTTTAAGAGAAGCCGTGCAGTTGTACAAGGACCGATTTCCTAATCGTAATTGTCCATCAGTTCCCGTTTACTCCAATTTGATAAATAAATTCCGTGAAACTGGTAGTGTCGAAAATAAAAAACGTACAAAGGTGAGAACTGTAAGGAATGAAGCAAACACAATTAATGTTCTGGCAGCAGTGAATGCAAACCCTCATGCTAGTACGAGGCAAATCGCACGAGGAAGTGGCATTAGTCAAAAATGTGTAGTGCAAATACTCCAGGAACACAAATTTCACCCCTATCACCTATCAATTCATCAAGAACTTCATGGTAGAGACTTTGTAAATCGTGTAAACTTTTGCCAGTGGGGATTGAGACAATTGATAAACGATAGAGCATTTTTTAATCAAGTATTATTTACTAGTAACAGAAATACATCAAATGAATCTTACACGTTGAATTTTATTTATACCATTTTTCTGGGTTGAAGGTCATTTGAAGGTCATACTGTGTTACATGCATGAATTCGTTATTTTGTCAGCTAAAACGTTACGTTAACGAAAATATATCATTCCATTTAAAAAAACATCGACAACCTTGAAATCTCATAAAAATGACCTTGAAATTTTGTTTTCCCTTACACCGTTATATGTGGCCCCTCAAACAGTGTTACTTTGTCCTACGAAGTTTTTTTGTACAACGAAAAGTAACGGAGATATTTAGGTGTCCTGTTTTATCGAATTCACCCTGTATAATAACTTGAATACTGCCGTTATTTGTAATAATATGAAAAAATGTTATATAGAAAACTTACACGGTATAGAGGGGGACATATTGTGACACAAACATTTTCTGCGTGGGTGGAGGCATAGAGGAAATTTCAAGGTCATCTCTATTTTTTTTAATGGAATGCTATATATATATATTTTTTTTTATCACGATGTAATAGCCAGTGTTGAAACGATTTCACCGAGTTATCGTTGAAGGTCGTGCAAGGTCAAATGTGGTAGTAAAATAAACTTTATTACATTACAGGAGATGCACGAATTGGTGAATGTTTGCGCCCAAAAAAATTATACTGATTTAAAGGGCGTTCGAATACTTTCGTTACTCACTGTATATCTGCTTTATAATTAATATCTGCAAACTCTAACATCTGATTCAGTTTCCTATTTTGAATAAATAAATCAGTTGTTATCTATAAAAGGGTACAATCTTTATTTAAACGATCCTCAATTTCCGGAACCGTAGCCGGTGAATGCAGGTAGGTTCAAAACTGCGTACTATCCCCTCAAAACTATAATTCAGTCCACTTGGGACGTAACAATACATTTCACTGTATCGACAGTAGGAACAAACTATCAAAAATCAGCCGTTCAATTATGACATATTACCGTATAAAAATTAGATTTTTTCCAGTTGCACGAAACAATCGATTCGGACGCCAGCGATCCAAGCTCAAATTTCAAGCTGATCGGCTGTCGGTGTCGAAACAGGTCCCACAAAGAGTTCGCCAGTCGGGGACGCATGTTAAGATGAAAAGCCGATCGCGTTGCAATCGAGTGCAAAGTGCAACATGTCCCAGATGGAAATCGCAGCTAAGGGCGCATTGTGGGGCACCTGTATCCGAGCAACGGAGTCGCTTGGGGGTGCACGGTACTCCTAGAGGATCGTGATTAAACCTCTCTGACCCCCGGGTCCCCTACATTTCGTCGTCCCATCGGCAAGTATCATGGGGTCTCCGATCCGACATTTGGTGTCATTGTCGTGAGGCGGCACAAGGGTGCAACGCGCGCGGTGCTGCAACTGCTCTCTAATGCTGATTTAATCAGAATCCTAGGTTCCTCCCTCAGGCCTGGCATGGATTTATAGCGGGGCTATACTTGTAATCTTGCTTGTTTCTTTCTTCGACCACCCCTTCCAGTCTCTCGCTCCTTTATTCAGTGCCTTTTTTACTGTCACGTCCGGTGGTTCGACCGCCAATGATTAATCAATCTAATAAAGAATTATTGCAAAATCCGATAATGTCACGAGAAAGGTAAGCTAAGAAATAGAACAATAAAATAATCAACGTTAACCATCAAATAGGTACATACACTACCAGCCATAAGTGTTTACCCACCCACATATTTTTTAACATTGTAGTCCACGGTTCTACGGTTCAGCTTCAATAACTTTGCTATTTCTCTGTTACTTTTTCCGATGCTATGATGGGACACTATTAGAGCGCGCGTTTCAATCGATAATTCTTTTCTCCCTGACATTATTTGAAATTTTCGCAAAATTCTTTAGGCACGTGAAAATCAACTGTTTACTGTATGAAAGCTTAATGCAGTATGAAATTTGAGAAGACTAAGATACCTGTATTACCTGCGTTCATATTCCCTACTGACTGTTATAAAAATTTCAGAAAAATGGGTTTCTTTACCTGAACTCCAAAATTGTCGTTTTTCATAAAAAGCTGTAAACTCATTTACAGTACCTGATTGTGTATGTACAGAATATTTTGGATGTTTTTTATTAGCCTTATAATTAGGATTTAATGCTACGGACATTTTCATAACAATAAAATACCTATTATTTGAATAGTAACGAAATTTGAAGGTGGGTAAACACTTATGGCCGGTAGTGTATATAATTATACACACATATAATATAAATTATTCGAACTGCACAATATAGTGACGCATCAACAGGATGCCAAATCAACAACTCAGCCTTCTGCGAAACGCACAAATAAAGATCGGTTTGCACCCTTAGACTCAATAAAAGAGATATCAGATATTGCCACGAGAAAAAACTATGATAATTTAAACTGCACAATGAAAGTTCGGTTTACATTCTGAGAATCAATAAGAATGACATCGGATGATGAGGACCCCTACTCCGGAGCCAGCATCTTTAAGAAACAAAGAATTGGCTATCCTATAAATAAGGGGATCAACGCCTCAAGTCTCAGTCTCAGTTCAGTCAATTAACACAGCAGTTAAAGTATCGTTGAGTAAAAGGTGCAAAAGTATCGTTTGAGTAAAAGGTGCAAAGGTGTCGTTTGTGAAAAGGTGCGAAACCCCGGAGTTACCCCAGTATGCCCCAGGACCATACCCCAGGACATTTCATTGTGTTTTTTTTTTTTTTTATTAAGCTATAAAACCCCACATGGGATTATTAGCAGCATGCACATGGCTGTGCATGCTAACATTACATTACATAGGTAGCTTATAAACTAGGATTGAGACAATATAATGAACATTTTCGAATACAATATTAACACTAAAGATATAAACAATGAGACTTAAGAAACGAATGTATGAAAAATAGAGGACAAAGAAAGGGTCCACACAAAAAGGAATCTATTGATTTCATTGTGTTAATCCCAACGAAAATTGTATCTCGGTAATATTATATTATATTATATTTTCTATTTTGTAACCGTGCTAATTGCACTCGTGTACATCTGCTTCATAAATAATATCTGTAAACCTTAGTATCTGATTCAGCTTCCTATTTTGAATAAATAAGTCAATTTTTATCAATAAAAGGGTACAACCTTTATTTAAACGATCCTCAATTTCCCGAACCGTGGCCGGTGAATGCAGGTAGGTTCGAAACTGCGTACTATTCTCTCAAAATTATAATTCAGTCTACTCGGGACGTAACATTACTCTTCCGACCTTACCTAACCACTGTTTCTTTTTTTTTTTGTTTTGCAAAATAAAAATGGAAACACGAATGCGATGATTCTGAACCGTTTAACGCGCGAGTGGTGCAAACCAATTTATTTGGAATCGTAATTTATGAGAGTAAGCGATTACTACGAGTTACTGCTGGAAAATGGTAAACTCTACTACGTAATTGAGAGTAACTTTTTATTTGGATATTTTAAATACTAAAAATTACATATTTAAAGATCCGACTTACCAAAACTTGTGTATCTACGGTCGTCTCCGTAAATGTGCTTGTGTGTGTGTGTGTGTGTGTGTTTTCGAGGGATACACGCGTCTGCAGGGGATGCGTTTGAGCCATATGGCTAGCATACACGCCGATTATTGCATTAGCTATGTGGGTCAAAGAATAATAATCAGTAGGGACGCTGATGCGTTTACCAATCATCGACGATACATTGCGTAACGTAAAAATTCTGATTCTTAGATTTCACTTGTACCAATCGGTAAACTACTTTTTATTAAAAAAAAAAGAAATAGTCAACAGTATCGTTATTAGAAATCAATACTTGCCACACCTTCTTTGCTTCATTTTAATTACTTATCCACTCTCTGAACCTTTATTTTCATTTTAATCTTCTTTAGGTATCTTTTAAATTGTATTTTATTTCATACAAATAAATCCAATATTATTGCCTATTTTCTCAATTATATACGGAAAATTTTTTTAGTAAATAATAGTTACAATCGTTAAATATAAATTCATGAATATTTCTGAAACCACAGCAACGATAAAGGACACTTTATCAGGACTAAAATTAATTACTTCACTGAAAATTAAATAGCGCATTTAATTTGGTGACCGCTCATTTGATAAAATGACGCATTAATCAGTCATATAGAACATTCAATGTAAACATTTAATGTGTTCCGATTGTGCTTTATTCGGTCGATTGGACGAAGTTAATAAATTAATATATGACGTACGTAATTAATGAACACAGCAATATTTCTAACAATAACGCTTTAATATACGCTTCTTCGCAGTACGCTAAAATTATTTTGCAAAACAAATCATCCCACGCTTGTACACGATCACTGTTTAAATCAGAACTGATAGATAGCCATAGTTCATAATTCATTAATTACAATTTCCAATAAATACGGGAAAACATCTGTCTTTTATAGACCAGCTATGGCACGACGAAGCATTAAAATATATAGGATGTGAATTTTTATATTTTCGATACTTGTAAAATATAAAACCGGTCATTTTGATCATGGTAAGTTTAGTGTTAACCCTTTGCACTCGAGTGGTGACTCTGAAGCGCCACTGAAAATTGTTGCGGCATTATTTCAAAGAAATTACAAAAAATATTTCAAAATTTGTATTCGATAGATGACTAAACATTTCAAATGGTCACGTTCTTTCAATTCTTGTGTTAATTGAATTTTGAAAGCATGCAAATGCAAATCTTTATGCAAAATTCGCCACAAACTGCCATAAGAAATGCTCAATTCTTGAGAACGACGTGGAATTGAAGTTGATGGGTCATTAGCAACACTTTCACGAACAGCAGCCATGTTTTATTTCGACCGAACTGTTTTTGGTCTGCCAGACTTTGGTTTATCATGAACAGATCCAGTTTCACCAAATTTTTTAACCAAATTTCGAATTGTTTGCTCCGATGGACGATTATGTATGCCGAAAAAATGACGTAATTTGCGATGGGTATTTTTTATCGAACACTGATTTTCAAAATAAATTTTAATAACTTTAACACGCTCTACAAATCGTATACGACTCCATTGTTAAAATTGTCTATCATTGTAGGTTAGAAATAAAAGAAAGTGACAAGAAACAAACATGGCGTTTGACAGATATTCTCATTCAACATCCTAAAGGTACTTTTGGATAACCCTGTACTTAAACGTAGATAACAGTCAATTTGTTGCTGAATAAATTAGCGGATAAACAACTTCCATAAAATGACGATACAAATTAATTTTTATATAATTTCAATTATATGAAAAATACTGCGATGCTTTCTCCTCGATTTACAAAATTGTACGCGTGTCGTACACCTTTGCGGTTCGGAAAAACTCAATTTGCCCTGGCAGGTTTAGCGTTAACCCTTAGCACTCGAGTGGTGACTCTGAAGCACCACTAGAAATTGTTATGGCATTATTTCAAAGAAATTACAAAAAATATTACATAATATAATATTTTTTACATTAGAAAATTTGAATTTAATAGACTACTAAACATTTAAATATTATATGTGAAAATCGGATCAGTTTCGTACGAATAAAGTGAAAATATTCCAAGACGGAAGAAAAATTTCGTTTTAGAATTAGAATAGCGCCAAGTGCAAAGGGTTAAATATAAAAGAAACTTTAGGTGGTGGCCCCGAGCCTTTCGCAGATTGAAACGCGGCAGTCTAGTTGTAACGGTTATGGTCCCTGGAACCTTTCACGAATTCTGTGACCCCTTCTCGGAAAAGTCGATTGGTAAGAGGCGTCGAGCAGTCGACGCGTCGATTTTACGTCCGGGACCGTTGCGCTTTTGCGAGACAGCGAAATCGAATTTATTATCCGGCACGAAGGGTGTGCGGCGGGGACCGTGTTTGTAGGGTCTTAATCGAATTCGGCTAGACAATAATCGAACTGGACTCGTTACTTTTACCGGGGACAGTCTGCCGCGGGCCATGCCGAATCTATTAGTCCAATCAATTCTTCAACGCGAGTCTACTTATTCGAAATTCATGTCACTTTCTTAGGAATAATCATTAGATGCACAACGACTTTGTTCTATCGAGATGTCGGATCAAATTAGACTAGGTAGAGATAAGGTAGAGTGACCACGTTACCGATAAAAATAGGCAAAAAATTGTTTCACGCGCCTCAACTTTTCGTCCTTATATGAGAATATTTTTCGCCGGGAAAGGGCTGATTCGAAAGAGGAAGGTTCATTCCCCAGATAGTACGCGACGTCTTAAAGACGTCTGTTTTACGTCCATTTTTGATCTGAACGTCTTACGTCTTAAAAAGACGTCCTTAAGACGTCTTTAAGACGTACAGTTTTTACGTACGTCTTACGTCCTAAAAAGACGTCCTTAAGACGTCTTTAAGACGTACAGTTTTTTCACAAAGACGTTCCAGAGACGTTCAGAAGCCATTCGGACGACGTTCGTAGGACATTCAAGACGTCTATAAGACGTCTGAATGTCCATCGACAGACGTCTTAAAGACGTCTTTAAGACGTCTCTGTGCTATCTGGGATCTAGCGCGCGCTGGTCATCAGCCGACGAGATTATGCGGATATTTGGTAATATAAGCGTTAGGAGTAGGCCAAAAAATTGACGATGCGCATGCCGTGGAATCCAAGCATTTTTATGCCATTGGATTTCAAGTTTTCTGGATGAAATGGAGAGTAGCGCGCGCTAGAAAGTATCTCCAGCTACAAATTGAGCTACAGTCAGTCCCATAAGCATTCGTACCCTTATTGCTTGAGAAAAAAATTTGTTGAAATCAAATGATACAAGTAAGATTTTGCAATAACTCTTTTGTTACGAATGAACACATATATAAACTTTCTTTGTACAAACTTTTAACAAAATTGGGTTATTGATAACAAAAATATATTAATTTTAATCTATATAGTACATAATAATAGTCCACAAAAGTATTCGTACCGGTATACGTTTTATAAGAAAAATCGCATATTATAATAACTTATTATTCTTTTAGTATTTCGTCGGTCCACCGTTGTGCTTAATTATTTCAATTAATCTATTTTGCATACTTTTTATTAACTTTTCAGTGGTGCTTTGTTCAATACGATTCCAAACTTCGAGAATTTTTTCTTTTAGTATTTGTTTATTTGAAATTTCATGTTTACGCGTAGTCTTTTCTCTATTTCTGCCCACAAATTTTCGATAGGATTCACATCCGGACTCTGAGGTGGTGTGGATAAAAACTGAGGAATGTGATCAAGTATCCACTCACGAACTATTTGAGCAGTATGCTTCGGGTCGTTGTCATGTTGAAAGTAATAATCGTCTTGCATACCCAGTTTAACTGCAGTTTCTTGCAGATTTTGTTCAAGAATATTTTTATATTTATATTTATCCATAAGTCCTTCAACGAATACAAGATTAGTGTTTCACAGTCGGTCGTAGATTTTTTAATTCTAGTTCTTTGTTGGGTTTTCTCCAAACTTTTCCTGTTCCGTCACATCTAAAAATATTAAACTTGGATTCATCCGAGAAAATAACTTTTTGCCAAAAGGTATTGCTCTTATTTACGTATTCTTTCGCAAATGCTAATCACTTTGCTCTGTTAATCTTATTAATGGAGGGCTTTTTCCTAGCTGCTCGACCATGAAAATTTTCAGATCCTAATATTCTCCGACAAGTTTCAGCAGAAACTGTTTTATTAAACATGTTGTTGCACATTGTGACTAACTTAGGGGCGCTAATTCTTGGATTTTTTGCACTTGACGTATTAGTCTTTCCTTCCCGAGCAGTTAAAATCTTTGGTCTTCCAACATGTTTTTTGTTTAACAACATATTATTAGTTTATACACGTTTCATTATGTGTTGGATAGTAGATTTGCATCTGCCAATAAGTTTTGCTATCTCAACGTACTCAACAACTTCTACAGTAGTCTCGGCCTTCTTTCGACTCATTTTCGATTATCAATGTTATTTCGACAAAGTTTTGACTAAGACTAAGTAACCGAAGCTCAATTATTCGACTATGACCTCTGGGAATCGTTTTCAAAGTAAAACAATGTTTATAAGCAAAATAAACTCAACTCTCTGTCAAGATGGTACGAATACTTTTGTGGTCTGTTATTATTAGACATCGGATGTTTATGCAATTTCCAATTTTTATAGAAACATTTTAAGAAAGTGGAATGAAATAAAATCCTATTTTTAATGGGGACAGCCTTTGTAGATCCAAAGCAAATAAAAATAGTGTTAGATTCTCTCGAATTTTATATTATAGCATTTTTTGAACATTTCCAGAAGCCATAAATGCATAAAGATCCGCTGTCTAGTTATTATGTATCATGTAGATTAAAATTAATATAATTTTGTTACCAATAATTCAATTTTGTTAAAATTTTCTATACATATAGTTTATGCATCTGTTTATTCGTAACAAAAAACTTACTGCAGAATCTTACATGTATCACTTGATATCGGCAAATTTCTCTTATATGCAACGAAGGTACGAATACTTATGAGACTGACTGTATATTTTGTCGGATCAAGACCAAGACGGATTCTAAATCAGTGGCTGAAGTCTCTGGGCGGAAATTACACAGCAGTTAGGGGAGAGTTACCAAATGCGTACTGGTCACCTAAATCGTACCAGCTCTTTTCTTTAAAAATTAATGCATTTTGATGCCTCCAGGTGGTAAAGATATGAACTTTTATTTATGTCGATAAAGTAGGACCAAAAAGTCATTCGCATGAAGTGTTGTTTTGTGAATGACAGAAGCACAAAGAAATCAGGCAAGTCTGATGTTAATTTTAAACGATTTTAATCGGCTGAATTAAATATAAATCTACAGTTTCTGAGGTAGTCAGATTTTTGAAAACTAGCTATGTTATATTATTTATTTCTATTTAGTTTATAAAACATGCTGATAATGTTTTAAAGGTTAGCTTCAATTATTTAGCGGGACGTCTTTTTCCTAAATCGTAACACACTGTGGTTTCCTAAATCGTACCAGTACGATTTAAGATACTGTTATTCAAATTTTACCGCGAAAATAAACGATTTACAATATTTCAAATTTTTTTAGCATGGGAAAGTAGCTTACAGTAGCGCCTATAAAAAGGAATTAGTTGCAATGAAAACAAAACAAATGAAACAAAGAAAAATTGATTTCACGCCTTCAACCAGCACCGCTGCTCCAGTTCTCGTAGAAGTGGACAATGAAAACGATTGGTTCTGTTTTCTTTGCAATAATTTTTATTTAGAAGACATGATCCAATGCTTAAAGTGCCAAAAGTGGGTACATGAAGCTTGTGGAGGAGTTTTGAAAAAAGACAATATTTATTATTGTCCTAGTTGTGTTTCAGTTAAGTAATGTAATATTCCATTTTATTTTTATGTTTTATTGTATATTAAACTGAAATTAAACGCAAAATACAGTTTATCTTATGATTTTTTTGTATCTTTTTAATCCAACACATGAGGTACAATTTTGGAAACCGGCTGGTACCATTTAGGATACCGGTTGCCTAAATCGTACTGTTTGCATGATCTTATAAAAGTGTTCATATCACAATGATCTATCAATAAATATTTAAAAAATCATATTAAATTGCAACTTTGATAGTTAATACATAGATGCAAAGCATAATTTTTGCTCAAATTCCTACTAAAGAATATATAAACTGCCTTCGAAATTAAGTGGTACGCATTCGGCAACTCTCCCCTACCAGCCTGCTGCAAAAGCAAAAGTCTGCAAAAGTCACGTGACTACCCATGGCTCTTAAATCGAATACGAGGGGTAAAGTAATGTGGTTCGAAAATTTCACATTTTTTTTTTTGTTATACGTGAAAATCATAAGTCGCTCGAGACAGGAATGATGCGAGACACGTCAGGAAGAAGCGCCCGAGGGACGTCTTCGAGGAGTTCTTCCTCGATCGCCCAGCTCGTCGTGACGACCGTTTAAGGTCTTACTTTCACTATAAATCCTCGAATTAGTAGCCATCGTGCTGCGATGCAAGATAACGCGGATGTAGATGGCCGACTAGATTAGGGAAAGGTAGAGGATGGCCGGAGCAGGGTCGGCACGGAGCTAAGAAGCGAACGGTGCCGTCCAGAAACGCGCCAATGAATGCGAGAAAAAGAGTGGCTGGGTCAGTGACGCGGCAGATGCAACTGCTCGATACGGGATTACCCTCGTCTTCTTCTCGGAACTGCCACTAAAGGCCTGTCCATCCGACGGACGTCACTGATGTCATACACGGTACATCCCGGCGAAAGCGAGCAGATTTCGAAAACAAAAGGCTCCGAGGGGGTGCTAAGAGGAACGGTCCTCCGACGCGTAGGTTTCACCTGTCCCCGGTGTCATCCGTCGATGACGGAGCCGTTATTTTTAACACTTCTGTTCGAACCATAGTGTGGGAAACTGCTCCCCAGATAGCACGCGACGTCTTAAAGACGTCTGTTTTACGTCCATTTTTGGTCTGAACGTCTTACGTCCTAAAAAGACGTCTTTAAGACGTCTTTTACGAGATGTCTTTAAGACGTCTTTTACGAGTCGTCCTTAAGACGTTTCATTTCTTGACCTTTCAGTCATTCTAAACTGCTAGAGAAAAGCTTTACAAACTGTACACACGCAACGCAATACAACGCAGTTTTCCACCCATCGAATAGACTTTATTTAGGAAGTTTATTTAAGAAAATTAAATAACTAAATTGTTCGTCTAGCACTATTAGAATAAATTACATATATACATATATCCGTAATAGAATTTAGCAATAAATATTGTATATCTGTTTGTCGTTACTATACTATTAACCGTTTGAGTGCGGCAAAGCACTGTCGCGCTTCACTTGTCATTTGCCAAAAATGCGGAGGAGCGGTTGGTTAGTATAATTTTCGCATCTATTGAGATCAGTTGTATTCATATCAAGGTCAGTTGTTATTCATTTCTCTCAATCTCAATTGTGGTTTTTAAATATAAGAAAATTCTTCAGCACTCAAACGGTTAATAATATGCTTCATTAAACAAAAGTAGGTTGATTTTTATCTAAACAATTTTTTGAAACAGAAGTTTATCTCTTCTAATAATTATATGATCTGATACGATTTGAGCCTTTATAAGTCTAACAAGTACCGAGTGGAACAAAGTAGGTTTGCATGGCTCAATGAGAAAACACATCGTCTAGTATGCGGTGTAAGTCCCGAGTTCGAATCCCGCCAACTGCCTAAAAATTTCTTAAATGTATTTTAAGGTTTTTTCGAAGGGAAAGTGGAATATTCCCTCAACAAAGAAGTGCACAGAAAGTAATACATAAAAATAAATAAATATATAATTTAATTTTTTCTTTTAAAGACGACGTCCGTTAGACGTCTTTAAGACGTACAGTTTTTTCACAAAGACGTTCCAGAGACGTTCAGAAGCCGTTCGTAGGACATTCAGACGTCTTATCTGAATGTCCATCGCAGACGTCTTAAAGACGTCTTTAAGACGTCTCTGTGCTATCTGGGTCTGTATTCACCATGGTCGCCGACAGATCTGTAAATCAATTAAAAACCACTGTTTCCCATAAGCTTACCTGGCGAAATGTTTCTATCCTTAACGAGCAACATTCGAGTACGCGTTCAAATTCGTTCAACTCGTTAAACGGTTCAAGCAGAGTATCGAGGAAAGTTTCTAAATCACCGGTAACCAGATAAACCGTCGAACGGTTCGCGATAGCGATGAAACATTCACTGGTGAACGGGTTAAAAGCAGGTGAAGATGCGCAGGATCAATGCCACGAGTGACTCAACAGCTTCCGGCCGCGGCCGATTCGACGCCGGGAATCTTTCTCCTTGTTCCTCTCTCTCTCTCTCTCTCTCTCTCTCTCTCTCTCTCTCTCTCTCTCTCTCTCCCCTCTCTGTGCTTCTCTCTACCATTCTCCAGCATTCTCTGCCTCTCTCTCTCTCTCTCTCTCTAGCAGGATCTCTAATGGAGCAGATGATGCGCCGTGCATCCCGTGGAAGACTACCGCATGTTTGTCAAGAGATTCGCCACGGCGTGGTTCCCGTGGCGAAACGCTAAGTGCATCCCTCTATTATGCAAGACGCGTCTTCCACGAAACTTGTGTCATGGGAGCGCATGATCGCAGCCTCCTAATGAAAACGTGATGCGCGCCAGCGGATAAAATTGATTTATGCTCTCACCGGTAAACTTCGCACTGGCGGAACTCGCCTATTTTTCGACAGCAAACAATCGACACGTGATTGGAAAATTGCTGTCGCGGAAACATTTCGGTGGGAATCAAAGCGCCATGATTGTGAGTCGTGAAAGTGGGGCAACTCGATTTTTAAATAATAAAAATTCAATTTCATACCGTTCTAGCTTCTAAATTACTATTTTTAAAATGATTATTAAATCACTCGATCGATACGATCGATATATCAACTAACAAAATTTCATCGGTTATCGCGACATATAAAATTTATACACCACCGAAGCCGACGTTTTCTGTGCAACAAGTCGAACAGAATTAGCCATCGATAAATTCTAGTGAAGATGTGGGACGCGACTCCACTTGAAACTGCATTTTTAATACCGTTTCTTCGAAATTATGCAATGCGTCAGATATTAAAGATACATGGAAAAACCGAGAATAAAACCTACCACGGATAATATATGTCTGTCTTCGATCATTCAGCGGAACGTTGTAAGAGGGTGGATGAAACGAAACATCCTTTTATCGGTCAATTTGGTGAACTCTTAATTCGAAACATTTACGAAGAAGCGACGCAAATAAAATTCATAAAGGAAGTTGTCAACGAAAAATCCGTGTTTTTCGTTAACACGTTGACTGCCGGACGGATTTTCCATGATTTGTCCCAGGCGCCAACATGAACTTTTCATTATGCGATGCATATTATGATGAAATATAGTTCCCAGCAAATAATATGAGTTATAAAATCATGTTTGAAGCATTTTTTTGGTGGGGGTCACCGGTGCCTCCCACGGCGCTGTAGGCAAGTATTACTTTTTTTTTTTTTTTAACAATCGTGCTTCGGTTGCTAAGTGATTACTCTCAGTGTTTCGAAAAAAAAAAAAAAAAAAATTATATTGTATGTTCTATATTGCATTAATTTCATCAAACCATTATAGTAACAATGGTATTATTGAAAAATTGATCAGTATCCATATTTACTATAATTATGTACTTTTAGTATTGACCACGCCGCCGGTCACCGGTGGCCCCCACGGCGTTGTAGCAAAGTCGAGTGCCGGTCACCGGTGACCCCCACGGCAGTTAACGTGTTAAATAACTTCTCAACAAAGTCGCCGAGAAGATTTTCGCAAAGTTAGAAAAAGTTACTTCAAATGTTTCTATGGAATCGCTCGTTTCAAGGTGTTTCAACATTTTTGGTAGACACCCTTGCTGTAACTGTTACGATTCCTGATTTATACATCGAATCAGGACACCCTGTGGATTCGGGACAGACAGTTTCCAGAAAAATATATTTGTCAGAAAAAGCGACATGGCACATTCGAATTTTCCTGCCACGTATCTGCCGTAGATAATGGATGACCACGACGGAGCACTCGTTCTGGACGGTTTCGATTTCAAGTGTGGGGTGATACGGTGGGAAAGCGAGCCCAAATGATTGCTATATGGGTCGCGGGGGAGTATTTACAAAGGGTGCAGTAATAACGCGACATTATGCTGTATAATGTGGATCATATTCCACGCGTCGTTAATCGCCGACGACGCGCACCGTGAGACTGTGTGAATCTTCATGTTCACCATTTTGGTAACAATTTGAAATTTTACTTTTCTGTGAACTTGATTTAAACAACCGTGATCGAAGCAAACTTTCTTCTCGGAAACGACGAAAGTCTATGTATCGAGTGAAATGAAAATACAGGTAACCCTCCTATAACACGGTAGATAGGTTGCTAGAAAATGCCGTGTTGTGTGAAACCGTGTTGTATGAGACCCAGAGCCAGTATAAAAAGGGGGGTTACGTTCCGAAAACTTATTAAAAACAAATTTCTTTTCTAATTCTACATAAACAACTTACTTTTTATTAAAAATATAAATGTATGTACAACACAAAACAAAAAATATTATTTTAATTTAACGCAACTTTCATTTAATAAATTTCTTCGTCGTCACTGCACAGTATAATCAACCGAGAACGTTTTTTCGATGGAATGATATCGCCTTCAGTTTCAGAACTTTTTTCTTCATTCAAAGTTCTTGCAGTAATGTTACTTTGCTTGCTGGTTCTTACCAGGTCATTGTAAATTTCTCAATATGGAGCTAGACAGTTTTGTAGCTCCTTTTTGAATTTTCGGCTTCTTTCAGCGGAAGGGTCTGCATTCAAGAAAAATGACTTTTTTTTTGTCAAAAATTGACACTTTTGTTTTCAGGCCACGGAGATGAAAAGAAATACTTTCTGCAACATTGTATGTTTAAGACGGCAAGCCTCGCCGCGGCTGTAGCAGTACAGTGTTGTACAAAGGTTTTTGCAGTTTTCTTATTATGTTAGAGCGAAACCGTGTTATAAGATGCCGTGTTGTAGGAGGGCTACCTGTATGTATTCTTTAACGAAATTCGTTCAACACAGGGAACAATTTACAATTCACCGTTAAGCTGGTTAAGTGCTTGTTGAACAAAGCGTCCTCAATATTTTACTTTGTCTCGAATGATAAGTGTTGCTACACGCTTTCCCATTAATCTGCCTCCATCCCCACTGAGCTTTCCTTCCGGTAGAATCGTTTCCGTTCAAGCGGAATCCTCGGAAGAATCGCAGAAGGGTGGAGAAAATGTGAAACGAGTGTTGCTTATCCTTAGATTGCATTTCACTTTTCGGTTATACGCTAACGATCGCTTTGATTTCCGATTAACACTAAACCCACCGACGCTTCTTGTATACCTATTCCTACCGTACGTAAATGACCGGTTCTTAAAAACAGTTATCGTTAATATACAGGGTTATCCAAAATAGACTATAGGAAGTTTTTTTAAAATAAAAAACATTCTTTTTAATTTTATTGGTTTTTTTTTATTTAATTATCAGGTATTATCTGATCCGTTTATTTTGAAAGTGGCCTAAGTCCATTTATCTTCAAATCGAAATATTTAAGGGTTTGCGTTTCAATGAATTTAAAAATATACGTATAGGACATTAATGAGTCGCACTGCTTAAGTGTATCTAAGGGTGTTAAATTTATAGTTCCTATTAAAATAGTGGCAATATATTATTAAGTGAATAATATGCGTTTTCTTATCAAGAATGGAGTTAGGCCACTTTCAAAATTAACAACCAGATTCATTATAAAATTTGAATGTGCCCAAGTCCATTCAACATAATTTAAGATGCTTCAAATTGAAAAAAAAAACAATACTGAATTTATTTTACATATCCTTAAAACACTTCAGGAACATAATTTATGCGATTCAATTAACTACATAACGTGCAAAATTACAAACATAAATTTATTACAAAACAATTTACTACTCATCTACATTTTGTGCGTGTAAAAGGGATTTGAAGTAATCAAAACCCCAAAACTTCTCAAAAATATTCTTTCTTTCTTTTTCATCGTAATTTTTTGTGCATGCATTCCGACAACGGCAATCTTTGTTTTCGAAAATTTTTTCCGGTACAATATTTCCGGTTTGAGTACAATATCTTTTTCCTGAATTCCGTTTAATCTTTCGCACTTTTTGGATGTGTGATTCATCAATTTTTTCTCTATTGTCATTCATATCTTCATCCTCTGAAGATGAATATTGTTCTATAATTCGGTTTCTTTTTCGATTTTTTTTTAAATCATTACTTACTATTTCTTCTTCACTATCTGAACTAAATAATAGTCTTGTTCTGTTCTTCCCCATGGGTGAAATAATTTCTAAAATTTAATATTAAATTTTAAGTTTTATATTAATTAAACGTACTGGTTATTCAACTAACGCAATTGTCCAAAAACTGAGGTTAAATTGTAAATACTAATTAATTAAAATTACCTTCATCACTACTTTCCGACATTATCAATAGTAAATATATTATCTTGATTATTTAAGTATAAATGGAGTTAGGCCACATTCAAACTACACGGTTCGATTATTAAACTAACTCTGAAAACTTATGTGTCAAGAATTATCGTATTTGCTCGGATTATAAGCAACCTGAAATGCTTTACTGATAAATAACATAAAGTTGTACACGTAACCATGATAACCGGAAAAAACTGAAAAACGGAGTTAGGCCACTTTCAAAATAAACGGCTCATATGTGGACATCGGATCAGTTTCGTATGAATAAATGAAAATATTCTAAGACGGAAGAAAAATTTAATTTTAGAATGAAAATAGCGCCGAGTGCAAAGGGTTAATGGATCTTTGCGTAAAATGAAAATTGTTTGTTGCTGGAAACAGGGGGATCATTCAGGTACGTCCTTCTCCTGTTAATAAAAAATGATGGGTACTATCGAAACAATTGCTCCACCGTCTTTTTGCTAGCTAGACCATAAAGAATCACGGACAGCGTCGACGAAAACACGCGGACGTTCGAATATCCGGGCAATGGTCGCGTGGTTACCGAATAATTAGCCGATTGTCCCGTCCGTGGCCGGAACCGAACCATCAATATTTTTATTGCGAGGCGACCCCCGTGAAGCGAAAAAGAGGGGCAGCAGGACGAAAGTAACCCCTGCGGTTCCCTTCCTTTTTTTTTTTGCGCGTGTCACGGCTCCTAAGGGTGGGCCACGTCGGCTAAGTGATATCCTTCGGACGTTATGGAGAGGGCAACATCACGCAACGCGGTCGTCGGCGCTCTCGAGGACCCCGTTTGCGAAGAATGGCTCCTGCCAGAGGAGAAAAAGCGCGTCGCTGCCGAGAGTTTCACCAGATTAATGGTATACCTCGGTTGATGACACTCGTCCGCCCTGGAAAGAGCCACCTTCCGATCCCGAAGGTGTTCTCCGACGGTTCTTTTCAAATCTTTCGATACCGCACCATTTCTATTTTTCATTTCCCTTTTATTCGCGTTCGGATTCAGACGACGATCCACGTGTTGAAAAATGAAAGCGTCGAGAAATTTATGGAAAGCAGTGCTTCGCCCCAAATCCAAATCTGTGTTTTCAATAGTAGAAAAAAGTTCATAACAGAGAATGCACGTTTAGAAATGATTGGTATTTGGGGAAATTGTAAGGAAAGCCTAATTTAATTAGGGGAGAGTTGCCGAATGCGTACCACTTAATTTCGAAGGCAGTTTATATATTCTTTAGTAGGAATTTGAGCAAAAATTATGTTTTGCATCTATGTATTAACTATCGAAGTTGCAATTTAATATGATTTTTTAAATATTTATTGATAGATCATTGTGATATGAACACTTTTATAAGATCATGCAAACAGTACGATTTAGGCAACCGGTATCCTAAATGGTACCAGCCGGTTTCCAAAATCGTACCTCATGTGTTGGATTAAAAAGATACAAAGAAATCATAAGAGAAACTGTATTTTGCGTTTAATTTCAGTTTCATATACAATACAACATAAAAATAAAATGGAATATTACATTACTTGACTTAAATACAACTAGGATAATAATAAATATTGTCTTTTTTCAAAACTCCTCCACAAGCTTCATGTACCCACTTTTGGCACTTTAAGCATTGGATCATGTCTTCTAAATAAGAATTATTGCAAAGAAAACAGAACCAATCGTTTTCATTCTCCACTTCTACGAGAACTGGAGCAGCGGTGCATGGTTGAAGGCGTGAAATCAATTTTTCTTTGTTTCATTTGTATTGTTTTCATTGCAACTAATTCCTTTTTATAGGCGCTACTGTAAGCTACTTTCCCATGCTAAAAAAATTTGAAATATTGTAAATCGTTTATTTTCGCGGTAAAATTTGAATAACAGTATTTTAAATCGTACTGGTACGATTTAGGAAACCACAGTGTGGTACGATTTAGGAAAAAGACGTCCCGCTAAATAATTGAAGCTAACCTTTAAAACATTATCAGCATGTTTTATAAACTAAATAGAAATAAATAATATAACATAGCTAGTTTTCAAAAATATATAAGACTACCTCAGAAACTGTAGATTTATATTTAATTCAGCCGATTAAAATCGTTTAAAATTGACATCAGACTTGCCTGATTTCTTTGTGCTTCTGTCATTCACAAAACAACACTTCATGCGAATGACTTTTTGGTCCTACTTTATCGACATAAATAAAAGTTTATATCTTTACCACCAAGAGGCATCAAAATGCATTCATTTTTAAATAAAACAGGTGGTACGATTTAGGTGACCAGTACGCATTTGGCAACTCTCCCCTATAATAGTAATGACTGTCATGCTGGATGAATCTATAATTTTCTAATTATTCTTTTTTATATACAAATGTAGACTCGCATTAAGAACCGAGTGGATTAGCCTATAAAATTTGGATTAGAATAGAACTGTTTCCGGAGTACTCATAAATCGTTAAAAACTCGAATAATCTTCCAAAAGTTAATCAGGAAGTTCTCATATGACGTCGAGGTAAGAGCTTTCGGATGACTGTCCTCGATATTAAATTTTCCTCCTCCTTACATACGACTCCAACATTCATTAATAATACGACATTATCGATGAATAATATAACGGTCGGTGAAAACACATAAATGCAATAGTTGCACCCATATCTGACTCAAGTTATGGCCATTTGCCATACATCTGCTCTTACATTTTAATAAAGCAGACAGTTTTTACTTCAAATTCTTCATGCTACATTCGATTTTGCTTTCACAATAATTCAATTTATTTAACTCTGCCATTCTCAGTTATTTTTTTAAATAGAACATTTTCTGTAGACACAAGAAATGAATGAATTTTCATTCCGAGGGCCATGTGATTTTGTTTTAAATTTGCTTGTAAATTACTGTAATGTACTTTCCCATGCTAAAAAAATTTGAAATATTGTAAATCGTTTATTTTCGCGGTAAAATTTGAATAACAGTATCTTAAATCGTACTGGTACGATTTAGGAAACCACAGTGTGGTACGATTTCGGAAAAAGACGTCCCGCTAAATAATCGAAGCTAACCTTTAAAACATTATCAGCATGTTTTATAAACTAAATAGAAATAAATAATATAACATAGCTAGTTTTCAAAAATATATATCACTACCTCAGAAACTGTAGATTTATATTTAATTCAGCCGATTAAAACCGTTTAAAATTGACATCAGACTTGCCTGATTTCTTTGTGCTTCTGTCATTCACAAAACAACACTTCAAGCGAATGACTTTTTGGTCCTACTTTATCGACATAAATAAAAGTTCATATCTTTACCACCAAGAGGCATCAAAATGCATTAATTTTTAAATAAAACAGGTGGTACGATTTAGGTGACCAGTACGCATTTGGCAACTCTCCCCTACATATTAAGCTTTTAACTTGGAACGACGGGTTTTAAATGAGCGGACATCTCAACGAATGTTCGGTCTTCATCTTATTTCAACTATAACCATCATTTTCAATTGTGAACTGTTCATATGTCAAGTAATCGCGTTTCAGAGCTCAAGGACTTTGGCAGAGCTTAGTCATCAGCACCAAAGTGTTTTTGCTGTACGAGGAGTTAGCTATTGCTAGCATCGACATAGCATTACAATTTATCAAAGAAACTGGCCGGTCATCGTTGAAGCAACATCAATCCCTTCAATTAATAACGAAATAATAATTATGTGTTAATATGTTACTACTTCTCGTGCACGGTACTGCTCACATTTACAAGCGAATAAATAAGTGACGCAGCGTTCTACCGTAAGCGCTATATCTGTAGAATTTCTAATTAATGAAAGTGCACAAGCCCCGTGGGAATGTTACAAAAGTTAATCCAGCGGTCATAGTTCCAGATATCTCGATTTTACAAAATAATTAATTACTTTTCTCGCGGTGTCTCTCCGGTTTTGCGCATCTGTTCGGTTCAGCGGTATAATTTGTCTTGCGAGGAAATGGTAACAGTGAAATAAGGTCAGTAACATCGGTGTGAAACTGTTTTCAACGCGTGTATCGTGCGCAAACGATCAACACAAGGTGTCACCGATCACTTGATGAGCAGTTCCTTGATTGTGTCCCCCCCCCCCCTCCGAAAAATTTGCAAGAACCGGAAGACGGTGGAGCGCACGAAGCCACGGGCACGCGTATCGGAGGGCATTAGGGGTCGTTGCAAGTTGGCGAACGTGCGGATTCGCGGCACGTGACGTCACGGTAGCGTCAATTAGGCGTCACGTGGCTGGACGACGCCACGCGTCATTTGTCAGCGTCCCCGCGAGAGAGCAGTCCCTGGAAGCATGTAACGCGAAATTTCAACCTCCTCCGGTGGGAGTAGCCGTATCACTGGGAAACGGGGAGACCGCTTCCGGGTCACTTTTGACCTTCTTCCACTACCTTATACGGAAGCCTAAAATTGCCGATTTTATATTGAAATTTACAAATATACCACGTTTAAATTATTATGTTAGTCGTGTCTCATCGTGATTGTTAATGTGTATTTCTTTCGGATTTTTCCGATTACGCGACCATGTTTAACACCAAACCTACCACGGTCAAGATGACCGGTTTTCTATTTCACAATTATTGAAATTATGAAAACGTTTTCAAAGGAAATTACTGAATTGATTTCTTTATTTAACGCTTTTGCATCATTAGCGTATATATACGCTCAATTTATTTTTTTCTTACAGTGCTGAAATATGAAGTTCTTTTATTTGTAGTCATTTTCGTACTTAAATATTGTTGGAAATAATTTTTGTGTAAGTTGGTACGAATGTGAACTAATGTATGCAAGGAAGAACGTGTGGTATGAGTGAGCTGAGAGAGTGAGACAATATATATATAAAAACTTTTAAATATTAGAGTTTAATTTTATTTTCGCCCTTATGTGATCATCTTTAAACGTTTGTAGCTCATTGCAACGTTGACCGATTTCGATGAAATTTTCAGTATGCATATACGTTACCGGAATCTACTAAACGCATTTCTTAAATTATCATTATAGGTTTACATAAAAAAGTTAAAAAATCATTTTTTCATTTTTTTATCATTCGAACCAATTGCAATCTAAAGAAATTTTTGTTTACTCATTGTCTAGCAAACTAATCAGTGTAACATCTTAAAAAAAATCAAGTCATTTGGATCAATTTTAAAAAAGTTATGTAATTTTTAAAAGTGTCCACTTAATATTGTCCCCGACTGTATATATATATATAGAAAAGTATCGTTTAGTATGTGCACGTGTGTAAGCCGGTCTGTAAGAGTATAAAATAAAGAATATATATTAAAACCATAAAATAAGATTTCAACAAATATAATAAAAAAGAGAAAGTTTGGTGATAAAGGCCTTCTTTTCATATTTCCTGATGATGCACATTTGCATCAGTTAAGCACATATTATATTGAAAATCGTACAAAGTTTATGTAAAGTCAATCCTCTCCCTTCTATAAGACGTGTCGCTTTTATACGTTTCGTGCTTGATAGGTTTAGCGTTAAAACAGTTGGAAAGTATCGATTTGTAACTAGACCATTTCGCTGTCTACATAGTGATGAAGATTCGTGTGTGCTCTAAACGAGCACGATTCGACTATCCGGAAGTGAGCGGGACGGAAATAGAAGGAAACATTCATTGCATTGAGAAGACAAACTAAGAGGATCTCTCAAATGACCGATTAATTTTTGATCGAGCGTGCCCCTCCGCCGCGCTGGGACAGCCTACAAATTCTGCAGCAGCGAGTGCAACTTGCAGCACAATGTCGGCTGATTGGAAGTCACGTGCCGGTGGCAATGAATTCGAATATTGAGGTCACGTGTCGGGCCGCGTTTCCGTGAACGATGTAGCCAAAAGTCAGGGTCCTCCTGTCGCCCCTGGTAGCCAACCCTAACACGCACCCCCTTTTGCCAGCCCAGCGTCATTCCGCGTGACCTCGAGGAGGAGGAGGGGGAGGGGGAGGAGGAGGAGTCTGCTTCCGTGATCGAGCCAAGATAGCAGTACGCTTGATTTCATCTTCCTGTCTGTTTCTTTGTCTCTTTATACGGCTATTTTGCAGGAGGACAATGTTTGGACTTTTGGGGCTGTTAAGCTCTCGACCAACGATCGAAAAAGTTATGGAACTTTTTGATAGACCCCTTCTGCTCGACAGTATGTGGCCACTTATCGTTTTCGTGGAAACTTGCGACTTACATCATGTATTTTATTGTTATTATCAAACGATAGACTCATTATTACATCTCTTTCGTTTTATCGAAGTATAAAGGTCACCTTGGGATTCTCCATCGTAAAATGTGCCACTCGGCTGAACCAAAGAAATAAGTCTTTCCGAAACATGAAAATTCACACAGCCAGCAGGAGTCACATTGAACACGAGATGTAGGCTTATCACTAGACATCGGATGTTTATGCAATTTCCAATTTTTATAGAAACATTTTAAGAAAGTGGAATGAAATAAAATTTTATTTTTAATGGGGACAGCCTTTGTAGATCGAGAGAGAAATTCTCTCGAATTTTATATTATAGCATTTTTTTAACATTTCCATAAGCCATAAATGCATAAAGAGCCGATGTCTACTTATCACTAAACATACCAATAAATATAATATTACGAATTCTGCCCTTGTATGACCCTGAAGACCATAGTCACAACGTGGTTGAACTCGTCTCAATATCCGTTTTCATATAACGTAAACAAATATGTAGCATTCTATTTAAAAAGAAAATGAAGGTCACCTTTGTTTCTAGAAAAATATTAAAAATACAAAAAATTGAGATACGCTATCATATTGCTAGAAAACTATACTACACTATACCTCATCTTCGATTTTTTCCCAATGTTTACCTTTTAAGATAAAACGCTGGTACAAGTTATCGCGAACACCCTGTGTATTGAACAATATCTGAAAAATAATGTCCCACGGGGAAATAGAAAGAAATGGATATAGTGGTAATGAATTAATTGGCTTACGGTGACGCGTGGCCGGACGCGCAGCCGATCGTCCCCGATTTCCGGTCGCGGTGATTCTTCCTCCCCCTTCGTGGTTCCGATCGAAAACCACAAGAACGCCGAAAAGGAGGAGTAAAGCTTGAACAACGCTTATTGTCCCGGAAAATATTTATCGTGTCCGACGCCGAAGGGTAAGGACGCCACGAAGCTTCGATTCTTCCAAATCCTTTCACTTCCGGTGCCCCACCCGCCTATAAATTCTCTGTTATTACTGCCACATGTGAGCCGCGCTGGTGAGCTCACTATAAATATAACTATTAGCAGGAACAATGATGCGTGTACATACAGTTCACCTTATTTTTAACTATATTTTTTCGAAATGTAACTGTGAATCTTTTCCAATGATATTTGCAAAGTACCGTGCGTGACAGACTGAAGACAGAAAAATATTTCATGATTTTCGACTAGATTCAGACGGTAAAGAGACTCGTATTAGAAATCGCAAATATTACATAATACTCGATCATCGATCAGTTCCTTCGCGTTCTTTTCCATTTCTAAGCGAATGATTGTATTTAAATATTTTCAGCACGTTTTACCGTGATATTGAACGAACACATTCGTCATCTACGGTACATATTTACACGAGGATGTTTGCACTTTTACTAGAATAATAGTACGGCAGCCTTGTCAAAGAGTGCTCGGTGTATTTGAAACTTTCTAATCTCTTGTAGTCTCTTTTCAGAATCGTGCGTAACGAGAATCATTACAAGTCCGTTTGTTTCTTGTAGAAAGCTCGTTTACGGTACGAAGCACAGTCTGAAATCAAGCAAAGGTATTAATCTGACGTTGGTAACGAAAGTGTGGTATTTTTTTAAATAAATATATTAACCACGGTCGGTCAAATTGACCTTTACAAGTAGGGGAAATTTAAAACAAAATCACATGGACCTCGGAATGAAAATTCATTCATTTCTTGTGTCTACAGAAAATGTTCTATTTAAAAAAATAATTGAGAATGGCAGGGTTAAATAAATTGAATTATTGTGAAAGCAAAATCGAATGTAGCATGAAGAATTTGAAGTAAAAACTGTCCGCTTTATTAAAATGTAAGAGCAGATGTATGGCAAATGGCCATAACTTGAGTCAGATATGGGTGCAACTATTGCATTTATGTGTTTTCACCGACCGTTCTATTATTCATCGATAATGTCGTATTATTAATGAATGTTGGAGTCGTATGTAAGGAGGAGGAAAATTTAATATCGAGGACAGTCATCCGAAAGCTCTTACCTCGACGTCATATGGGAACTTCCTGATTAACTTTTGGAAGATTATTCGAGTTTTTAACGATTTATGAGTACTCCGGAAACAGTTCTATTCTAATCCAAATTTTATAGGCTAATCCACTCGGTTCTTAATGCGAGTCTACATTTGTATATAAAAAAGAATAATTAGAAAATTATAGATTCATCCAGCATGACAGTGATTACTATTATAGGGGAGAGTTGCCAAATGCGTACTGGTCACCTAAATCGTACCACCTGTTTTATTTAAAAATTAATGCATTTTGATGCCTCTTGGTGGTAAAGATATGAACTTTTATTTATGTCGATAAAGTAGGACCAAAAAGTCATTCGCTTGAAGTGTTGTTTTGTGAATGACAGAAGCACAAAGAAATCAGGCAAGTCTGATGTCAATTTTAAACGGTTTTAATCGGCTGAATTAAATATAAATCTACAGTTTCTGAGGTAGTCTTATATATTTTTGAAAACTAGCTATGTTATATTATTTATTTCTATTTAGTTTATAAAACATGCTGATAATGTTTTAAAGGTTAGCTTCAATTATTTAGCGGGACGTCTTTTTCCTAAATCGTACCACACTGTGGTTTCCTAAATCGTACCAGTACGATTTAAGATACTGTTATTCAAATTTTACCGCGAAAATAAACGATTTACAATATTTCAAATTTTTTTAGCATGGGAAAGTAGCTTACAGTAGCCCCTATAAAAAGAAATTAGTTGCAATGAAAACAAAACAAATGAAACAAAGAAAAATTTATTTCACGCCTTCAACCAGCACCGCTGCTCCAGTTCTCGTAGAAGTGGAGAATGAAAACGATTGGTTCTGTTTTCTTTGCAATAATTCTTATTTAGAAGACATGATCCAATGCTTAAAGTACCAAAAGTGGGTACATGAAGCTTGTGCAGGAGTTTTGAAAAAAGACAATATTTATTATTGTCCTAGTTGTATTTAAGTTGAGTAATGTAATATTCCATTTTATTTTTATGTTGTATTGTATATTAAACTGAAATTAAACGCAAAATACAGTTTCTCTTATGATTTTTTGTATCTTTTTAATCCAACACATGAGGTACAATTTTGGAAACCGGCTGGTACCATTTAGGATACCTAAATCGTACTGTTTGCATGATTTTATAAAAGTGTTCACATCACAATGATCTATCAATAAATATTAAAAAAATCATATTAAATTGCAACTTAGATAGTTAATACATAGATACAAACCATAATTTTTGCTCAAATTCCTACTGAAGAATATATAAACTGCCTTCGAAATTAAGTGGTACACATTCGGCAACTCTCCCCTATGTATACAATGTGACTTTTGGTATGAGTACAATGTACTTTTCGGTATTTACTTCTCGTCTAATGATATTAACGATAACTGTTTTTAAGGACCGGTCATTTTGACCGTGCAGGGTAGGAATAGGTAGGGGAGAGTTGCCGAATGCGTACCACTTAATTTCGAAGGCAGTTTATATATTCTTTAGGAGGAATTTGAGCAAAAATTATGTTTTGTATCTATGTATTAACTATCGAAGTTGCAATTTAATATGATTTTTTAAATATTTATTGATAGATCATTGTGATACGAACACTTTTATAAGATCATGCAAACAGTACGATTTAGGCAACCGGTATCCTAAATGGTACCAGCCGGTTTCCAAAATCGTACCTCATGGTGTTGGATTAAAAAGATACAAAGAAATCATAAGAGAAACTGTATTTTGCGTTTATTTTCAGTTTAATATACAATACAACATAAAAATAAAATGAAATATTACATTACTTAAGTTGAATACAACTAGGACAATAATAAATATTGTCTTCTTTCAAAACTCCTCCAACCTTTTTTAATGCAGAAGTAGGTCTTTTTATCAATCCAAGGAGGTGTCTTCCTAACGTTGGCTTTGGAATTTTATACCGCCGAGAACATTCGTTGAATCCGTATTTTTTATTTCTGTAAGCCTCTATTGCTAATTTCATCTGTTCTTCTGTCCATTCACAATATTTTCGCTTACCCATGCTAAAAAAATTTGAAATATTGTAAATCGTTTATTTTCGCGGTAAAATTTGAATAACAGTGTCTTAAATCGTACTGGTACGATTTAGGAAACCACAGTGTGGTACGATTTAGGAAAAAGACGTCCCGCTAAATAATTGAAGCTAACCTTTAAAACATTATCAGCATGTTTTATAAACTAAATAGAAATAAATAATATAACATAGCTAGTTTGTATTTATATGTATATGTACATATTTATATGTATATTAGGAAAAAATATTCTACTTATAATATGAAATAAAGATTCATTTAATATTTAGAAAAAATATTTTTCTCGTAACATGAAATAGATATTTTCTGAATATTTAAAAAGAAATATTTGTTACTTAATATAAAATAAATATTGTATGTATATTTGAATATTAAAAAAAGATTGAATCTCTTTTTAATACTATATGAATGTGTATACAATATTTTGTGCTACTAGGGAGTTTTCAAAAATATATAAGACTACCTCGGAAACTGTAGATTTATATTTAATTCAGCCGATTAAAATCGTTTAAAATTAACATCAGACTTGCCTGACTTCTTTGTGCTTCTGTCATTCACAAAACAACGCTTCATGCGAATGACTTTTTGTTCCTACTTTATCGACATTAATAAAAGTTCATATCTTTACCACCAAGAGGCATCAAAATGCATTAATTTTTACAGAAAAGAGCTGGTACGATTTAGGTGACCAGTACGCATTTGGCAACTCTCCCCGATACAAGAAATATCGGTAGGTTTAGTGTTAAAGCAAGAGTAAGCAGGAACGCTTTCAGTTATTTCCATTTTGTGAACCTTCGTGACGACTGAATAAAAGAAAAGCAGCTTCGCGAGGCCATCGATCACGAAGGGCGGGCGACACCTTGTAATCTGGAGGACAATGAAAGAAAAAAAAAAAAAAAAGAAAAGTGGATTCGACAGGAGCAACTGTCATTTTGGTCGTCTATCGATTGCCCAGGCCTGCAATCCGGCTTGTTCGCCGTAAAATCGTGTAGTGGCACAGTATTCCTTTCACGGGTCCCGCACGTCCAGTGGATTTATTAGGCATAAGCGATGCGGCCCGGTTATCAGCGGCGCGATCTTCTTATCAGATGTCCACGCGCGAGGGTGGAAGAGCCGAGGCCGAGCCGAGCCGAGCGGAGCGGAGCGCGGCGCACGCTCGGTGCAATGCCATATGGCCGAGAGGGGCAGCTGTTGATTGAATCGCAGGCTCATCATCGTTGCTAGCCCTTAGCCAGCTCATGCTTCGCGTTTCTACTTGATTTGCAGATGGCACAATTTTCTCCGTGCCCGCGCGTGGGAGGATGACGCAACGATTTCTCGTTTCCGGCTGAAATTCCGCCGTGACGAATCAACTCTTTCCCGCGGGGTCAAGGGGTTACCGGTCGGAGACGAGAAGATAGGACCGTTCTACCTTTCCTGTGATACGCTCCCATATGATATCGGAACGGAATGGGTTTGTAAATTTTTGCACACGCAGGGAAAACTCATTGTCGGAGGAGCCCTAAACACGTCCGTGTTGGTTGGTTCGAGTTCTCTGGGAATCGGGCGAGATAAAAGCGTTCCGAACGCTTACGAAAATATTAACAGTTGCGCGGAGTCGATAAAAACGATAACGAACGGTCGCGTGCGTGAAATAAGAGTAGGAGCATGATAAAATATAACGGGCACCATGTTTGTCCAGATAATCCTTTGATCCCTTTTATGATGGCAAACAAATCCATTCCCGATGTGGTTGCAGAGCTTTGCAAACAGGTGATTCGAAAAGTCTGGTACTTTAAAAGCTACGTTACACCGGGGAAATAGCATTTTTTCACGAATTTGTTTCGCTACAGTTTGCCATAGCAATGTGGCAAAAACAAATCGAATAGCAAAACAATATTCAAAATTCCACGACTTGTGTTTATAAGATACAATAACGTTAAAAAGATCATCTTTTAATGCAAAACAGTCCTACGCAATGTTGAACATAAAATAATATTCTATCTACAGCTACTATTTGAACAAACATGTTACGAAAACAAATGGCAAAAATAGTGTGGCAAAAACAAGTCGAATAGCAAAACAATATTCAATATTCCAGAACTTGTGTTTATAAGGTACAATAACGTTAAAAAGATCATCTTTTAATGCAAAACAGTCCTACACGATGTTAAACATAAAATAATATTCTATCTACAGCTACTATTTGAACAAATATGTTACGAAAACAAATGGCAAAAATAATGTGGCAAAAACAAGTCGAATAGCAAAACAATATTCAATATTCCACGACTTGTGTTTATTAGATACAATAACGTTAAAAAGATCATCTTTTAATGCAAAACAGTTCTACACGATGTTATACATAAAATAATATTCTATCTACAGCTCCTTTTTGAACAAACATGTTACGAAAACAAATGGCAAAAATAGTGTGGCAAAAACAAGTCGAATAGCAAAACAATATTCAATATTCCAGAACTTGTGTTTATAAGGTACAATAACGTTAAAAAGATCATCTTTTAATGCAAAACAGTCCTACACGATGTTAAACATAAAATAATATTCTATCTACAGCTACTATTTGAACAAATATGTTACGAAAACAAATGGCAAAAATAATGTGGCAAAAACAAGTCGAATAGCAAAACAATATTCAATATTCCACGACTTGTGTTTATTAGATACAATAACGTTAAAAAGATCATCTTTTAATGCAAAACAGTTCTACACGATGTTATACATAAAATAATATTCTATCTACAGCTCCTTTTTGAACAAACATGTTACGAAAACAAATGGCAAAAATAGTGTGGCAAAAACAAGTCGAATAGCAAAACAATATTCAATATTCCAGAACTTGTGTTTATAAGGTACAATAACGTTAAAAAGATCATCTTTTAATGCAAAACAGTCCTACACGATGTTAAACATAAAATAATATTCTATCTACAGCTACTATTTGAACAAATATGTTACGAAAACAAATGGCAAAAATAATGTGGCAAAAACAAGTCGAATAGCAAAACAATATTCAATATTCCACGACTTGTGTTTATTAGATACAATAACGTTAAAAAGATCATCTTTTAATGCAAAACAGTTCTACACGATGTTATACATAAAATAATATTCTATCTACAGCTCCTTTTTGAACAAACATGTTATGAAAATAGAACAGAAGCAAAATGATTAAAATTTCATCCATGCTCTGTAAATATATGAATATTGCAAAGTAACGGCCACTTTTTCATTAAAAAGTTATTGTTCAACTGTATAAACATCGCGTCACCGGACGGCACTTTCTGTAATCGAATACCGTGTGCATATTTTTCAATTATATTCCCGTTTCCCACGTCCGTGTTGGAAACACGTGTTACCTGATAACATTAATGAAAATATAACAACAAAAAACATACATAAAGTATTGTTAACGAATTATCTCTCTCCTTCGGAGAGTTTCGAGATGTATGCTCGTTATAAAATATTAAACGTACGAAGTGAAACCTTTGCGTAATTAATTTTATAAATTTGCTAAATGGTGTTTTCCTAAAATAAATAAATCGATTCAAAGCGCCCAAGGATCTGCAGCCTGATAATTAAAAAAATAAAAAAGGGACTGGCGCGTACAGGACGTAACCTCGGATGGACGCGTGCAGCATAATTAAAAGAAAATCACCTTGAGTCGTGATCGTAAATGGCCGACACGCTCGCTTCGCCAGCGGGTGGGGGTTGTGCAACGCGCAAATGTGGAAAAGCATGTAACGATTATACGGAGTTGCGTGTTACGTGCTCATCTACGTTCCATCCTGGCGCACCTAACTATCCAGGCATCCCTTAACTGTTTGTTCAACCCCTCTGCCACCCTGCGGTCAGTCAGTTAGTCAGTTAGTCAGTTCTTCGCACGCGATGCACGCGTTTGATTCTTCGCTCGAGCGACATTGATCTTCTATTTATTTTTCGACTGCGTTGCAGTCCTTTCTTTTTCCACGTCGCTTTTCTTCGTCAAATTTTTACACCTATCGCATAGCACAGTTTCGACAACGATACCGCGAGTAACCGGACAAAATGTTTCACTCGCTGTGCGTTTTTGCCGAAAACATTTACTCGAACGAACGTAAACTGACTCCCACAAGTTGCAAAACACAACTTTTAGTATTTTTTTTGCAATTTTAACACGTTGATTGCCATGTCAGCCATATATGGGTGACGGAATTATTTGTCCAAATTTCAAAATGAATTTTTACGCTAATATATCAATTGTATCAAATTTTTTAAGAATCTGTAAAATGCCAGAAAATTGGAGGACTACTCATTATCGTACATATAATTTTTTCCAATTTTTATTTCATTAAATAACACATTAATTTGATGGAATTTTTTAGGTTTCTAGCTTGGCAGTCAAAGAGTTAATCAAACATTTTGTTCACGTTATGTTGCGAACAAATTGTTCTAATTTGTCAAAAAAATTCTAGTAGTATATTCGAATATAGTCAAAGTTATGCGATTTTTAAGAGCGTCCGAATATTAGCGGGAGTCACTGCATATGGTACTTCTACTTTGTTTTAGTTTTTCGTTATAAATCCTTCATCTTATTAGTGCTCAACGATAGTTCCAAGTCGAGATACAAAAGAAAATGCACAAAATAATCGAAAAAGAAACAGTTAATTAGAACTCCACTTTCACTCTGCACGTCGAACAACCAAAAAACGTAAAGTGACTCCCACAAGTTGCAAAACACAACTTTTAGTATTTTAATTAACACGTTGATTGCCATGTCTTCCATATATGGGTGACGGAATTATTTGTCCAAATTTCAAAATGAATTTTTACGCTAATATATTAATTGTATCAAATTTTTGAAGGATCTGCAAAATGCCAGAAAATTGGAGGACTACTCATTATCGTACATATAATTTTTTCCAATTTTTATTTCATTAAATAACACATTAATTTGATGGAATTTTTTAGGTTTCTAGCTTGGCAGTCAAAGAGTTGATCAAACATTTTGTTCACGTTATGTAGCGAACAAATTGTTCTAACTTGTCAAAAAAATTCTAGTAGTATATTCGAATATAGTCAAAGTTACGCGATGTTTAAGAGCGTCCGAATATTAGCGGGAGTCACTGCATATGGTACTTCTACTTTGTTTTAGTTTTTCGTTATAAATCCTTCATCTTATTAGTGCTCAACGATAGTTCCAAGTCGAGATACAAAAGAAAATGCACAAAATAATCGAAAAAGAAACAGTTACTTAGAACTCCACTTTCACTCTGCACGTCGAACAACCAAAAAACGTAAAGTGACTCCCACAAGTTGCAAAACACATCTTTTAGTATATTCTTTGCAATTTTAACACGTTGATTGCCATGTCAGCCATATATGGGTGACAGAATTATTTGTCCAAATTTCAAAATGAATTTTTACGCTAATATATTAATTGTATAAATTTTTTGAAGGACCTGTAAAATGCCAGAAAATTGGAGGACTACTCATTATCGTACATATAATTTTTTCCAATTTTTATTTCATTAAATAACACATTAATTTGATGGAATTTTTTAGGTTTCTAGCTTGGCAGTCAAAGAGTTGATCAAACATTTTGTTCACGTTATGTAGCGAACAAATTGTTCTAACTTGTCAAAAAAATTCTAGTAGTATATTCGAATATAGTCAAAGTTATGCGATTTTTAAGAGCGTCCGAATATTAGCGGGAGTCGCTGCATATGGTACTTCTACTTTGTTTTAGTTTTTCGTTATAAATCCTTCATCTTATTAGTGCTCAACGATAGTTCCAAGTCGAGATACAAAAGAAAATGCACAAAATAATCGAAAAAGAAACAGTTACTTAGAACTCCACTTTCACTCTGCACGTCGAACAACCAAAAAACGTAAAGTGACTCCCACAAGTTGCAAAACACAACTTTTAGTATTTTCTTTGCAATTTTAACACGTTGATTGCCATGTCAGCCATATATGGGTGACGGAATTATTTGTCCAAATTTCAAAATGAATTTTTACGCTAATATATCAATTGTATCAAATTTTTGAAGGATCTGTAAAATGCCAGAAAGTTGGAGGACTACTCAATATCAATTTATTTCATTAAATAACTTACATTAATTTGATGGAATTTTTTAGGTTTCTAGCTTGGCAGTCGAAGAGTTGATCAAACATTTTGTTCACGTTATGTAGCGAACAAATTGTTCTAACTTGTCAAAAAAATTCTAGTAGTATATTCGAATATAGTCAAAGTTATGCGATTTTTAAGAGCGTCCGAATATTAGCGGGAATCACCGCATATGGTACTTCTACTTTGTTTTAGTTTTTCGTTATAAATCCTTCATCTTATTAGTGCTCAACGATAGTTCCAAGTCGAGATACAAAAGAAAATGCACAAAATAATCGAAAAAGAAACAGTTACTTAGAACTCCACTTTCACTCTGCACTTCGAACAACCAAAAAACGTAAAGTGACTCCCACAAGTTGCAAAACACAACTTTTAGTATATTCTTTGCAATTTTAACACGTTGATTGCCATGTCGGCCCTATATGGGTGACGGAATTATTTGTCCAAATTTCAAAATTAATTTTTACGCTAATATATCAATTGTATCAAATTTTTTAAGGATCTGTAAAATGCCAGAAAATTGGAGGACTACTCATTATCGTACATATAATTTTTTCCAATTTTTATTTCATTAAATAACTTACATTAATTTGATGGAATTTTTTAGGTTTCTAGCTTGGCAGTCGAAGAGTTAATCAAACATTTTGTTCACGTTATGTAGCGAACAAATTGTTCTAACTTGTCAAAAAAATTCTAGTAGTATATTCGAATATAGTCAAAGTTATGCGATTTTTAAGAGCGTCCGAATATTAGCGGGAGTCACTGCATATGGTACTTCTACTTTGTTTTAGTTTTTCGTTATAAATCCTTCATCTTATTAGTGCTCAACGTTAGTTCCAAGTCGAGATACAAAAGAAAATGCACAAAATAATCGAAAAAGAAACAGTTACTTAGAACTCCACTTTCACTCTGCACGTCGAGCAACCAAAAAACTTATTAATTAGGCCGAAGACAATGAACGAGTTTTGAATTCTTCCGACGAATTAAGAACCAAGGGGGGGGGGGGTGGAAAAAAAAAGAAAAAGAAAGTCGAATAAAACTACCAAAGATTCCTGGCACGCTTTTTGTCTACGAACGATGATTATGAATCCGAGCAAGAAAGGGAAGCCAGTTTTACTGGTTCGCTTCGGAGATGCGGCTGCAGATGCAGCTGGTAGGATGGCCGCATCAATATAGATAAAGCAGTTATGTCTATATGTCGTATTTCGAGACGCGGGACTTCGTGGCTTTCTCTCTATTCGGCCGACAAAAGGGCAGCCACGGATAAATATGTAACTATAAAAAAGGATAAATACTCACGGTCAAGAGTCAATATTGTGAGAGAGTCCCTGTCGGACATCGTTGTGTCCGAGGCGGATCCTGTATTTAGGAAGCACCGTGCATTTTTATCCACTTTCTGGGAAAGTATTTTTCGACTTACACCCCGCCGGCTCCTTGTGAAAACTTTCCCTGGCGCGTCCTGTCATTTCCAACGGGTTTTCGAAACAGGTTCAACCTTTACGTCGCACTGCCAATTAATTCGCGCGTGAGCGAATTCGTAATCAAAATTTCACCGATACAGTCGAACCTTTCGAATTTGAATGTCAAAGGAAACTGGGCAGGAGTCAAAATTTGTCGATTACAGTACACATACATACTGGGTTTTAACCCTATTACCAGCCAGCGTTTTTCTTGAAAAAACTAAATTTAAAAAAATAATTGAAAGAGGAAAAAGTAGTACTGGTTTTTGTACGCGACACAATGCCGTATGTAATTTTTTTGTGTTTATATTATTCTGTTAGATATGACCTTCGATTTTTTAAATGGAATATGCAAAATGTTTCTTCCATTTCTGACCTTGCATGACCTTGAAGGTCACAGTGCAGTGCACGGATGAATTCGTCTAGACACACGCTTTCATGCGATACAAGAAAATATACAGCATTACATTTAAAAATTTGAAGGTCATATCTAACAAAACCATATAAACACAACAGTATAAACTCTTTCATTTTTTCTAATATTTACCATTTATAAGAAAAACTTTGGCTAGTGATAACAGAACACAAAAGAAAGTTGAAAAATTGGAATTTCCCTCAAAAAATGGAGTATTAATAACATTAGCATTAACACGTTGACTGCCATGTCACCCAGATGTGAGTGAAGGAGTTATTTGTTCAGGATTTTTAATGAATTTTTACGTTAATATATTCATTGTACCAAATTTTATTGGGATCTGCAAAATGCAAGAAAGTTGGAAGACTACTCAATATCACACATACAGTCGAGTCGGAAAGTAAGTTAACATTTGGTGATATGAAGGCAATGAATATGATGAATAAAATCAAGTTATTGTATTGTTTTTATTTAGGAGGTGTAAGGAAATAAACAAATATGTTAGTAAAACATATATTATCATTATTAAAGATTAAAGACATGTCATATTCATTTGCCTGCATACACCAGTCGTTAACTTACTTTCCGACTCGACTGTATAATTATTTTCAATTTTTATTTCATTAAATAACTTACTTTGTATTCATGGACTTTTTGAGGGTTCTAATTTGGCACTCAAAGTGTTAAACGGTTTCTGAAATGTTGACATTTGTTTAATCCAGGGCATCCTTGCCGCAGTATATGTCACAATTTCCTATGAGTCTTTTGCGTCATAATAATATTAACAATCACATCGTACGCTTACACGCAGGAATAGTTTACAATGGGTGACAGTACTATCACCCCCAACGTTCCGTCGATGTTTTTTAGCAATCGATCCCGGAACTTCTGCTCTGACAAAATGTCGACAGCACGCGTAACAAGGAGATAACGATATAAGCTCGATCGACGCGAAAGTTTCGCCGCTAAAAGCTTTTGAATCGCTGACAAATTTGTCACCGGCCGATTATGGCGGGTAAGTGAGAAAGAGGAAAATAATCGTCGACCCGCATTAGAGATCCATTACGTACGAGGTCACGCGTCCAAACACATATTAACCCCCATGGAGTTTTACATCACGGCGATACCCCATCGTCTCGTGTGCTAGATCGAGCCTGTCGATTTAAAAAGCGGCACGTACTTGCTTCGAATCCGATTTTTCTCTCGTTCGTCTAGCGCGCCAAAAGCCAAAATTTTTAGTTTGTTCAAAATGACTGAAACTTTTTTCTCGTGTACCTGAATATATATGCGAGTAATATACAATAATATTTTTCTATAAATAGTACTATTTAGTAACATATAGACACTTGAAAGTGACATATTCTCGTGACCAAGAGAAGGGTCGAAAAACATGTGTTAAAGAAATGATTCTTTTCACAAGTTTGGTGTATGGAATCGAGATAAAAACATTTCTAGGATGTAAAGGAAGGTATATAAAGTAATTTTATAGCTTTTTGTTCTAAACGCTTCGGTGGTTTTGATAGAATAAACAATCGAAAATGGTACAATTTTTTTTCAGAAAGTTAAAATGTATTATGTAATAACTTTTTTTCTCCGCAAAATACCTGTCTAATTTTTTTTTGAGGTTATTCAGTAGACATTGCTTTACAGAATCCTGAAGAGTTTAGGTGCAACAGAGTGCCACACATGGAGAAATTTAACTTTTTGTTAAATGGGGTTTTGGCCAAATGGGGTTTTGTAATAGCAATTTCTCTATATCTGACAAAAAAATGTTTCAAATAAAAGTTTAACAGTATTAATAAACGTATAAATTGCAATACAAAAAACATTTAAAAAAATTTTTTTAAAAGAAAAAAACAAGATCGCTTCGATTTTTTAAACATTAAACTGTATTTTTGATTTGATAATGTTGTAGCTGGTATTAAGACGAATTCAACGATATATAATATTATGACCTTCACATTATTAATAACGTCGTAATAGTTTTGGCGCGCTAAACTGGCCAAATACCCCACTGTGCGCCGCTCCTTGCATAGGAGCTTGTACGAAAAATGATTATAAACGCGAATCAACGTTGATCGCGGAATGTCAATTCCCATAAAAATCCTACCAGATGAACAATCGATTCGAAAGAGGGAAACCGAAACTCACCACAGTGATTGGCACATTAATCATTTTACTTCCTACAAATTTGAATGAAACACGATTTACTCGAATATATCTATTATCGCATACAGTCGAAATGAATTATTAACTATAGTTCACACAGAAAAATATGCTTCAAGTGGTTTCCAATAGTAAAGTCTTCTTTGCCAGTGTTTCGTTCAATCTTTTTACATATTCGTTACCATAACGCCAACCCTTAATTATCGCCCTGGATTCTTCGTAACTAAAAGCTTTTAGTTTATCAGGTCATTCATTATCTTTTTCAAGAACTTCCCACTTATGTCTTTTTACACAATGTAATCTGATGTGGTTTTTCTGTTCGGACAATTCGGATCGGCAATTTAATTTCCTGCTGCTGTTATCATCCGATGTGTATTCCTTACTTTTTGGACGACGTTCGCTGCAGATTATACCCTGATGCGGTTCAATTTATCTCATTAATTCATCACAGTTTAATGGAGCTTTCTAATTATCACGTTGTAATGATAATTAAAAGAGCGAGACAGCTTAATTGTCAAAATAAAATTAAAATTGACTGGAACGGTAAACTGAAGCCATTTTGTTGATTGTTCGTTTGTTCGTACTGTGATAATATAGTACATAGATATTTGTAAAAAGTATAATATGTAGCGGATAAAGAAAACGCAGAAGTATAAGAACTTATCGGTAACAACAGTATTGATCATTATTCTCATTATTTACGAATTCTACAATTTCTGTAGACTATTATCTATTCCGTGCCAGGAGGGACGTTATAAAATGCAAGTGTTTTAACGGAAGCTATTATTACATTCATTTTTGTCGACATAAGAAACGTTAACTTTCTTAAAAATAGAAACATGCGACCGAAACAGTATATATACAAAACCTTGATTTATTCGGTTCGATAAAATTATAGAAAAATCAGAACATATATACTTTCTCTTTTATATACAGGGTGTCCCCACTTTTGTGCCAGAAAATTTGGGAGGTGGTAGAAAAAGTCATTCTAAACATGGTTTACTTTTTTGTGTTTTTTTCCAATTTCGGCCCCATTTTCGAGTTACAACGAAAAAACCGAGTTTTTTTAGTGCAATATTTTTTTAAATATCTCGGCAATGTATTAACATCTGTCGATGATTCTTTTTTTGATTTATTTGTTTCAATGTGGACTACAAACCAATATGCGTTTGAAGCTTTCCTCAAACTTTTTTACTGTTTATTCAAGCGTATAGTTGGCCAAGATTCAAAACACCTTTTAATTTGAAAGTTTTAAATGTATTTAATTTTATTATTTTTTAAAAACTATTTCACAAATATTGCTCGAAATGGCCTCCTTCTTTTTCTATGCACTTTTCGCATCTTTTTCTTGCGTGCTTCACAGCCCTTTGACACATTGCGGCGGATTAAAAAAAAACTCGGGTTTTTCGTTGTAGCTCGAAAATGGGGCCGAAATTGGAAAAACACAAAAAAGTAAACCATGTTTAGAATGACTTTTTCTACCACCTCACAAATTTTCTGGCACAAAAGTGGGGTCACCCTGTATATCTAGTCTGCTTTCAATTCCTGAAATAAGACCACTAAAAAAACTTCTCCTTTAATAATAAATTATATACCATAAATATCTACGGATATCATATTTATAGGAATGATCAATTTCACCAGAGCTCTGATTTTGACACAGCCACGCTACCCTATCGGATTCTTCCCACAGCCGGGAAGAGGATCGAGATCGAACGGGAGATTTCCGTAAGTAAATTGGAGAGGTGCGATCGCGTACACAATCAAAAATAGAAACGCCCGTTAAGTCTCGCGGGACGATCTGTACGGCGCAGCGTTAAGCTATTATTTCCGCAGAATGCAGGTGTTACCTTCTCTAGACAGGACTAGAGATCCTCGAGGAGAGTGGCATCCTACCCTACATCAAAGATCCGTGCCGCTGCTCCATTCATCTGCCAGGCAACCCGGCCTCTACGAGTGTGCCGTTACACACCGTTCTGCTCCCTATAGTGATCTCGGTATCTCAGCATCTCTGCTCCTATCTGTTGACCTTTGACTCAAGTTCACAGGTAAAAGATGCCACTTCCTCTATTTAACCCAACCAGAACCCTACGACTATTTCCGCCGTCGCGTAGTCGACCGTAATAGCAAAAACATCAGCCCTTGAAAAAATTTCAATATTTTCGTGAAATGTCTCAAAAACATACCTCCGGGCACCCTCTTTCCTGTTAACGATTTTTCAAATTTTCCCACTTGTTGGTGGCTTACGTACAGGGTGGGTCACCACATTTTGCCATCTAGATTTACGTCATTATTATTACGCATAGCAAACAATGTTTTAGACGAAGTTGAATGGTTTTGAGAGGGGCACATTCTGATGGTGCATTTTTTTTTTTTTTTTGTAGAGGAACGTGTAAAGGACATATGAAGATCATTCATGTTTTTTTAAATGGAATCATATATTTTTTATTGCATCGGCTGATGCTCCTTCATATTCTTTACAAAAAAGTATTAATCTATTTGTGTAAAAAGATCATTAGTTTTGGAGATATTTAGCTAAAAAATAGGAGATATTTGTGCCTTTTGAGTATGCGTAAAATGCTTTTGCGGCTATATAATTCCAGCTTGTCTTTCGATTTCGCGAGACCTAACGGATGGATTTAACGTAATTGCGGCTAACACTACAATTTCGTTTGCTTCATTTGTTATTGTTTTATTACGAATTGCCTTTTTGCGTAATAATTGCCCCGTCTGGTGAAATTTTTTAAGAACATCATCAAAGGTACGGCGTGATGGATGATTTCGTTGAGGAAATCTATTGGCGTATAATCATTCTGCGTGTGTAGCACTTTTCTCAGCTTCAAAATAAATTGATAACATGTCTATCTCTTCTTCTTTAGAATCCCAGATAGCACTCGACGTCTTAAAGACGTCTGTTTTACGTCCATTTTTGGTCTGAACGTCTTACGTCCTGATAAGACGTCTTTAAGGCGTCTCGTAAAAGACGTCGTTTTTACGTCTCATTTCAGACGTCTTTAAGACGTCTTTTACGAGTCGTCTTTAAGACGTTTCATTTCTTAACGTTTCAGTCATTCTAAACTGCTAGAGAAAAGCTTTACAAACTGTACACACGCAACACAATATAACGCAGTTTTCCATCCTTCGAATAGACGTTTATTTATTTAGGAAAATTAAATAACTAAATTGTTAATTTAGTACTATTAGAATATATTACATATATATTCGCAATAGAATTGAGCAATAAATATTGTTTAATAATAAAAATATACATTATATATCACAAAAGCATAAAATGTTAATGTTCGCGGATATGCTGAAAAACATTCTTTTAATTTGATGTTTTTATTTATAAATAAATAAATAAAGCATAAAATGTTAATGTTCGCGGATATGCTGAAAAACATTCTTTTAATTTATTTTTTTTTATTTATTTAGTTTTTTTGTTATAACAAACATTCAATTTATATTTCTTGTACATGTGTACAATATTCAAATTCAATATTTTTCTCATAAGAAAAAATGTGGCTTAAAAAATATTTTTCCAATATTTGACAAACATATCTATCTAATATTTTTGTACTACTAGGGGTCTGTTTCGGGACGTCTTAAAGACGTCGAACGGACGTCTTAAAGACGTCTTTAAGACGTACAGTTTTTTCACAAAAACGTTCCAGAGACGTTCAGAAGCCGTTCGGAAGACGTTCGTAGGACATTCAGACGTCTTAAAGACGTCTTTAAGACGTCTCTGTGCTATCTGGTAATACTTCATTATGAAGTGATTCACCGTATCGCCGTATTCACCGTATCACAGAGACGAAAAAAGAGACTAAATTTCACAATAAGTAGGAGAGCAAGAATTATCAACACAGAAAATGTAAATATTTACATTGATAATTCTTGCTCTCCTACTACATTTTCACATTGAATTCATAACATTGAACAGAAAGTCGAGATTTCCTAACAAATTAGAATGAAAATATTTCCTAAACTAATGATTTTTTCACACAAATAGATTAATACTTTTTTGTAAAGAATATGAAGGAGCATCAGCTGATGAAATAAAAAACATATGTATCTATTTTTAAAAACATTAACGACCTTCATATGTCCTTTACACGTCCACCTACAAAAAGAATGTAGGGGAGAGTTGCCGAATGCGAACCACTTAATTTCGAAGGCAGTTTATATATTCTTTAGTAGGAATTTGAGCAAAAATTATGTTTTGTATCTGTGTATTAACTATCGAAGTTACAATTTAATATGAGTTTTTAAATATTTATTGATAGATCACTGTGATATGAACACTTTTGTAAGATCATGCAAACAGTACGATTTAGGCAACCGGTATCCTAAATGGTACCAGCCGGTTTCCAAAATTGTACCTCATGTGTTGGATTAAAAAGATACAAAAAAATCATAAGAGAAACTGTATTTTGCGTTTAATTTCAGTTTAATATACAATGCAACATAAAAATAAAATGGAATATTACATTACTTAACTTAAATACAACCAGGACAATAATAAATATTGTCTTTTTTCAAAACTCCTCCACAAGCTTCATGTACCCACTTTTGGCACTTTAAGCATTGGATCATGTCTTTTAAATAAGAATTATTGCAAAGAAAACAGAACCAATCGTTTTCATTCTCCACTTCTACGAGAACTGGAGCAGCAGTGCTGGTTGAAGGCGTGAAATCAATTTTTCTTTGTTTCATTTGTTTTGTTTTCATTGCAACTAATTCCTTTTTATAGGGGCTACTGTAAGCTACTTTCCCATGCTAAAAAAATTTGAAATATTGTAAATCGTTTATTTTCGCGGTAAAATTTGAATAACAGTACCTTAAATCGTACTGGTACGATTTAGGAAACCACAGTGTGGTACGATTTAGGAAAAAGACGTCCCGCTAAATAATCGAAGCTAACCTTTAAAACATTATCAGCATGTTTTATAAACTAAATAGAAATAAATAATATAACATAGCTAGTTTTCAAAAATATATAAGACTACCTCAGAAACTGTAGATTTATATTTAATTCAGCCGATTAAAACCGTTTAAAATTGACATCAGACTTGCCTCATTTCTTTGTGCTTCTTTCATTCACAAAACAACACTTCATGCGAATGACTTTTTGGTCCTACTTTATCGACATAAATAAAAGTTCATATCTTTACCACCAAGAGGCATCAAAATGCATTACTTTTTAAATAAAAGAGGTGGTACGATTTAGGTGACCAGTACGCATTTGGCAACTCTCCCCTACCATCAGAATGTACTCCTCTCAAAACCATTCAACTTCGTCTAAAAAATTGTTTTCTATGCATAATAACAATGACGTAAATCTAGATGGCAAAATGTGGCGACCAACCCTGTATATCTTGTTAACAATTTGTTTATGTTTGCCTTACCTACATTTTGCTTGCAGGACTGGCCGAAAAACTGTACTCGGAAGGCGTGTGAGCTGGAGATAGTTGTCGTAGCACGAAACATATTTCGCAGTAGATTACTCTCGTACTCGAGAGTATCTAGTCAGCGCAGCGGGTGGAAATCATAACGTTTCCATCGGAATTCCGTTTTGATGATCGCCATTGGAGCCATGAATTATTATCCTCGGGCGTGAGTCGCTGGTTTGAGCGGCCCTAGAAGCGACCGATCGATAACCACCGTCTGCGCAAGTCTGTCGCTTATACAGTAAATACCAGTCCACCCCCTGGAATATCGAAGTACGCACGCGTGTACACGCGTGCACCTCTGTACATACCTGCACCACAGGGTTCTTGGCAACTTCAGGGGAGGCCCATCCCCCGTGGCCACAGGATTCGATCCAGCCAGGGTCCTTCAACCGATCGTCTTTCACTGCGACCGCCTTCCGCCGTGAATCCTTCATTTTCCACGCCAGAGAAAAGGGAAACAGTACATACTGTTTCCCAAGATTTTCGGCGTAACTATTACGTCTACCCATGAGCAATCAATTATTGCCAAAGAATTTGTTCTGCCTTTAGTTCTGTACCGATCGTTGAAGAGGAAACACGTATTCTTTTACAGTCTTCGGTAAAGCAGCCAGTGTTCAAAATATTCGAAAAAGTATAATTTCTTTTACAACCCTGTAATAAAATGGCGGCATCCGTACCTTCCGAGGATCATATTCGTCATTGCGCATACTTTTTCATTTTAATGCAACGGTAACAACAAAGAACATTTGCGACGTTTATAGAAAAGTATCGAAGGTCAACAAGTGTCAACGTTGGTTCAGAAGGTTTGTTGCTGGTGATTATGATCTCTCTGACAGACCTCAAAGTGGACGACCAGTTGAATTTGATAATTACCCCCAAAATCTCTAGTGGAAGCTGAGCCAAAATCAAGTATACAAGAATTATCGAGAAGCCTTGAGTCCACACGATCAACTATACAAAGGGACCTACACGAAATGGGAAATGCATATAGGCAAGGAATATGTGTACCGCATCAATTATCCGAGACTAACAAGAATATTCGTGGATTAATTTGCACTTCATTGCTATCCAGATTTCGTAGAGGTCCTTTTCTTAGCAGAATCGTTAGATGAAAAATGGATCAACACTTTGACAGCCAAACTAAAAGCCTCAAAAATTATATAAAATCAAAGTAAATTATTTAATGAAATGAAAATTTAAAAAAATTAAATTTATGATAGCGAGTAGTCCTCAAGCTTCCTTGCGTTTTACAGATCCTATTACAATTCGGTACAATGAAAATATTAACGTAAAAATTAATTTTAAAACCTGGACAAATAATCCCGTCACCCACATATGGGTGACATAGCAGTCAACGTGTTAAGATAACATGAAGCGTTCCAAGCAATGGCTTTCTGCAAATCAAACCGCAATATCAACCCCTAAACCTAGCCTATCACTTAGGAAGTGCATTTGGTGAGATTGTCGTGACATAATTCACTTTGAGTTGTTGAAACCTGGAGAAACGTTTACTGCTGAGTTGTAAAGTCAGCAATTACAATGGCTGTATTCGGAACTATTGAAAAGGAGGACATCTTTAGTCCACAGACAAGGTGTAATACAGCAAATTGACAATATCGGGCCCCATACAGCGAAACTCGCTCAGGAAAAAATCAAAGAATTGCAATGGGAAGTTTTATCACACCCCCGTACACCCCACGTTTAAGAAATAAAACATTCATTTCTATAGAAAATGTAAGGAGGCAACTTGAGTCATACTTTGCTTCACGAACCCTGGATTATATAATAAAGATTATATAATAAATTAAGAAATAAAAATTTACTACAAAGTTTGTTTTATATAAGCCCCTAATATATCGAGAGCTAATTGACTCTGATTTTTGTACTTCCGAAAATGTCTGTCTCACTGTCACGATTGTCTGGATTTGAATTTAAAGTGACTTCAAACTACGAGTCCGCTTTCGTCGGATAAAATATCATAATATTATTATATAAATTGTGAAATAGAGCGACTACGCTCGAAGGACCAAATACTCCACTGTTATTATATCACATTATCTTCGAAGTGCATTAAGCAAGGACATACGAAGGAAATGGAATCTGTTTGGAAAAGCTTTTTAATCTTGCCATTTCATACGAAAACGTTGCTTAGCGCTCTTACCGTGGTCAAATTATTTCTGTATTAATTTTTACTTGACTTTTTCTGATTGGTCTGAAAAGATTACTGAATTACTGAAATTAGGTAGTTTTTTGTTGTTGTTTTTGTTGTTGAAATTGTAGAAAAATGCATAACGAGATTAGCCAGGCTGATGGCTATTTCTGTCACTTCCCTTCTACTCTTCTATAAAAACTTTCTACTTCTCCGAGCAAAATATTTTTAGTTGATTCGTTTCATTTTGGTTTCGACATTATAAAGCAGTCTAAAACCGACTGCATTAACGCAAGCCATTTTGGATTCCGGTGCAGCTGTTCAGCGCCATGTCCCAAATATCAATCTCTCAAATAAAAAATAGCATACATAGGCGATAAGGAAAAACGGAAAAGCGATATTTATAATCCCATGGGGTTACATGCACGAACCCATTTTTATATTTTTTCTAAACAACGATATATCTTTCGTCGATAATACGAAGCATTCTGCCTCGTAGAGATAAGAAGATTAAAATTATTTTGATTTCGCGCGTCCTTCGTTTTAACCCTTAGAGCTCGAATGGCGCCACTAAAAATTGCTATATCGCTGTTCAAAATATTTTTCATATTATATAAATTTGTTTGTATTTAATAAATCACTAAGCGTTTCAGTATTGTACGAGTAAATTGCACCATTTTTGTATGTACAACATGAAAGAAAAAAAAAAAAATATGTAGAGAAATATTCTAGGTCAGAAGAAATGTTTGGTTTTGGAGTTAACACGTTGACTGCCGTGGGGGTCACCGGTGACCGGCACTCGACTTTGCTACAGCGCCGTGGGGGCCACCGGTGACCGGCGGCGCAATATGCATCGCATAATGAAAAGTTCATGTTGGCGCCTCGGACAAACCATGGAAAATCCGTCCGGCAGTCAACGTGTTGAAATAGCTTCGAGTGCGAAGGGTTAATATCCGCTTACACAATGAAAACTGGCACACGAAGAAAACTAAATATACAGCTTCAAAGTTTAGGAACAATGATATCGCAATTATTTTTCCACCAGCCTAATAGAGAAGAGTGGCATGAAAACCTGGTCTCTGCCCTAGTAGCACAAAAATATTAGATAGATATTTTTTTCAAATATTGGAAAAATATTTTTTAAGCCACATTTTTTCATATGAGAAAAATATTGGATCTGAATATTGTATATATGTACAAGAAATATAAATTGAATGTTTAAAAAATATAACCTAAATATTCAGAGGATATAAGCTAGATATTTAAAAAATATAAAGTAAATATTTAAAAAATGTGAATTCAATATTTGAAAAGATATAAATTCAATATTTAAGTCGTTCAATAAAATTTTCAAATTTAAGAAAATATTATAACAAAAATTAGAAACTATGAATATGTATTATTTACTGGGCACTGTTTGTTGAGGGAATATTTTCGGTATTATCTGTATTTGGAAAAAATATTCTATTTCTAATATTAAATAAACATTTGTTTTATAAGGAGAAAAAAACATTCTACTTCTAATATGAAATAAAGATTCATTTAACATTTAGAAAAAAATATTTTTCTCGTAACATGAAATAGATATTTCCTGAATATTTAAAAAGAAATATTTGTTACCTAATATAAAATAAATATTCTATGTATATTTGAATATTAACCCCTTGCACTACTTTGACGAGTCTGACTCGCGATGAAAATTTTGTGCCAAAATTGAATATCACGAGTTTGACTCGTGACATATTAATTGTCTGCCCATTCCGGTGGTCAAGTTTGGCACGGCTTTTCCAGAGTTTTGGCGTAGTGCAAGGTGTTAAAAAAGGATTGTATCTCTTTTTAATATTATATGAATGTGTATACAATATTTTGTGCTACTAGGGTGGGTTCCGATAGCGAGCAAACCCGCTCGACACGAACGGGAGGGACGGAACCGAAGTTGGACAGGATATCGTCTCGGTCCTCGGATTCCGTCGTTTCTGTACCATTTCTCATCGTCGAACGCCGCGAGAACGTTCATTATCGTCGCAAGAAAAAAGAAAAAAGAAACGAACGAGAGACGGAGGGGAAGGGGAAGGGGAAGGGGAAGGGGACAGAGGATCGATCGGCATGGAGAGGAGCGAATAGATGACGCCTGAGGAATTTCTATAAAATGCCGGAGGACACGGGTAACAAGATGTTAAGCAGTTCGTCGCGACGTTTTTCGGTAAGTTCTTACGGGGCGGGCTGTAAAAAAAAAAATTGGGACACGCGGCGAGGAGCGGCGCGCGGTGCGACGAGGAGCGTCGGCGTGTTTCGGCTCGGCTCGGCTCGGCGCGGCGTCGACGAGGACCCGAGAGGAAGGTGGGCACAGGGAACCCATGGCAAGAGAATCGAAGAAGGGAGTTGATGGGGAGAAGCTTTTAGCCCGGCTAGATGGTGCCGAGATAACGGCGCGGCGAAGTGTAGAGTGCGCCGCTGCTTTACCACTCGTCCTACACTTATGCGAGCGAATCGGTGTGGACTCACACAGACCCGGGCCCCCACGCACACGCTGTGTTACTCCACTTTGAACGCGGTTCGGCACCACGTCTGTTATAATTTTGACAATAACGCGCTGCCGGGGTCAGTTGCGATCGGCTGGAATGCGAGGTTCTTGAGGTTGTTGAGGTTGCCGAGACCCGCGCGTCCCGGGGAAACGGTGCGACGCGTCGCGCCGCCGTATTTCCGAGGTCTACTAGCCAAAAAAAGGATGACAATTGTCGCACAGTGGTGCAAACTCGTCGAAACGCGGCGAAAAAGAAGACAAATATTGCTAGTGTCACGTCCGGTGGTTCGACCATCAATGATTAATCAATCTAATAAGGAATTATCACAAAATCCGATAATGCCACGAGAGAGGTAAGCTTGGAAATAAAACAATAAAATAACCAGCGTTAAATAAATAAATGTTAACCCTCAAATATATATACTACCGGCCATAAGTGTTTACCCACCTTCAAATTTCGTTACTATTCAAATAATAGGTATTTTATTGTTATGAAAATGTCCGTAGCATTAAATCCTAATTATAAGGCTAATAAAAAAACATCCAAAATATTCTGTACATACACAATCAGGTACTGTAAATGAGTTTACAGCTTTTTATGAAAAACGACAATTTTGGAGTTCAGGTAATGAAACCCATTTTTCTGAAATTTTTATAACGGTCAGTAGGGAATATGAACGCAGGTAATACAGGTATCTTAGTCTTCTCAAATTTCATACTGCATTAAGCTTTCATACAATAAACAGTTGATTTTCACGTGCCTAAAGAATTTTGCGAAAACTTCAAATAATGTCAGGGAGAAAAGAATTATCGATTGAAACGCGCGCTCTAATAGTGTCCCATCATAGCATCGGAAAAAGTAACAGAGAAATAGCAAAGTTATTGAAGCTGAACCGTAGAACCGTGGACTACAATGTTAAAAAATATGTGGGTGGGTAAACACTTATGGCCGGTAGTGTACATACGTAATTATACACATATATAATATAAAGAACTATGTTAACTCGAACTGCGCAATACCGTGACGCAGTAACGAGGCGCCAAATCAACAACTCAGCCTTCTGCGAAACGCATGAATGAAGATCGGTTTGCACCCTGAGAACAAATAGGAAAGACATCAGATAATACCATGAGAGAGAACTACGATAACCCAAACTGCGCAATAGAAGTGACATCAGATGATGCCAAACGACGTGGTATGACGCTGACTCCATAGAAAAAGGATCCTGGCGACATGGAGTCGAGCAGCTAGGAGAAGATTAGAGGATGCAAGGTGGGAACTCCTGAGCCAGCATCTTCAAGAAACAAAGAATTGGCTATCCTATAAATAAGGGAACCAACGCCTCAAGAGACCAGTTTTCAGTCAGTCTTTAGTTTTGTCAGTTCAGTCGCGAGCAAACGCTGTAGTTCTCGTATCGCTCTAGTAAAAATCGTGCGTTTAAATTGTGCGGAAACCCAAAGTTATAGTTGTGCGAGAAATCAAAGTTAAAGACTCCCCCTGGATATCCAAGGACATTAACCCCCAGGATACTTTCTTTGCGACTATCCGAAAGAAGCTTGTATCTCGGTAATATTATATTATGTTTTCTAATTTTGTAATCGCGCTATTTGCACTCACGTATATCTGCTTTATAATTAATATCTGTAACCTCTAACATCTGATTCAGTTCCCTATTTTGAATAAATAAATCAGTTGTTATCTATAAAAGGGTACAATCTTTATTTAAACGATCCTCAATTTCCCGAACCGTAGCCGGTGAATGCAGGTAGGTTCAAAACTGCGTACTATCCCCTCAAAACTATAATTCAGTCCACTTGGGACGTAACACTAGGTACAGTAGGCCCTCAACTTTCGCACATAATTGTTTCCTGAAAGTGTGTGCGAATGTTGAATGTTCGAAAGTAGAGGGATGTAAAAAAATATGCACCGAAAACTGTGTTTTAAAGTATTGATCATCAATCCATGATGACAAAGATCTTTCCACATTCCAGCCATCACTATGCTGTGTCTTTTGGAAACACTCTTTGAAGATATATTTCCACAATTTTGAACGTATTCCTTAATTTTACTCTTGTTTTTCAAAATTGAACATATCGTAGATCTGTTTACACCGTACAAACGTCCGATTGAAGCAAAAGATTCACCGTTTTCAGAACGTTTAATTACTTCCATCTTCGTCTCGATCCTATGAAGTTTATAAGTCCTTAATTTCTTTTTGTTCGTATCAACACTGCAGTTTCTCCGTTTCTGACTCATGTTTATCAATTTATAAGGGCGAAATATTTAAACTTAAACAAATAAATCAGCAAAACACGCAATACGTTGACGCACGACTTAATGCAAGACTGAAACTGTTATGTTCTCTTGATCCGAACAACATTGTAATCCGATGGCTAGTTTGATGTCCCCTGAGAGAGGACATCCGATCGCAGAAGATTAAACAGTTGAATCTTGAAAAATGTGCGAAATAGCGAATTGTGCGAAAGTAGAATGTGCGAAAGTCGAGGGCCGCCTGTATAGCGTTTAGCGGACCCAATCACCTTGACCTTGACACATGTTGTTAACATTAAACCCGCCGATAATTCTTGTATACCTATTCCTACTTAATGATCAAAATGACCGGTCCTTCAAGAAATTATTGTTCATATTATTAACCAGTTAACTGTGGCGATCTCTTTGCAAAGCGCCCACAAGTGTGTGTCGCGATAATCACGTCATTGTATTACGAGTTACCTCTCAGGAAGTTATAAATCCAACTCAAATTATTTATAATTTTCATTTGTTTTTTCATTTCGTCTTGACCTCTAAACATTTTAAACATATTAAAATTTACGAATATAATTTAATTTTCGCCAGAATTACAATTTAAATATCAAATTGTAACAAAATTTTACGCATGACGGACATAGTCGTCATGACACAAAATTCTGTCACATCTCCATGACGGATATAGTCGTCAAACACACTTAAATGGTTAAACGTGGATAATAGTCAGTTTGTTGCCGAATGAATTAGTAGATGAACAACTTCCATAAAATGACGATACAAATTTATTTTTATATAATTGCGATTATATAAAAAATACTGCGATGCTCTCCCCTCGATTTACAAAATTGTACCGTGTCGTACACCTTCGCAGTTTGGATGTATTTGCAATGAAATAGTATTATCAACCAGGAGCGTGCGTAACTTGATAGAGTCTTATTCAATAAAGCGGATCATTTATTTTGAGTTGGCCATGCCACATTGAGTATAGCCTTCCTTCTATACTGATTGTTTAGGTTTATAAGAGTAAATACAGTGATTTTTCTATATATGTCACCAAAGCCTGGATGATAAACGTCGCGGAATTATCCCCACCGCGGGGTACATATACCCCGTACGGCCCACAGTGGGCAAAAACAGCCATTTTCGATTCAAAATCAAAGAACTTTCGATAGGAATGAAATAGAGCGATAAAATTTTTTTTAAATGAAAGCTGAAACTTTGTAGAATATGGGAAAAATAGGGAGATTACGGTACGAACGTTTTTTAACCTTGAGAAAATTCGTTAAAGTTGTACAATTTCAAGAAAATTTTGTTGTTGTGGTTAATACGCGCGGAAAATTTTTTTTAACATGCTATATATCGTTCCCCATAGATTTTTTCACGCTGATTTCAAATCTGTTTTCAAAATTTGTCTGCAACCTCTGGCTTTTGAAAAAAATAGATTTCTGTGACACAAATTAATGAAATTTTTTCGTTAAAATGACTTGATAACACACTAGTTTGAAAGTATATCGTATTCTCATATATAAAACACAATAAAAATAATAATAATGAAGTATTTTAACGTTTTGAGTTACTTACGAAACATGAAGCACTTCGCATCTCGTCATCACTTGACGTATCGCTGTCATTACTACTGGCACTTTCTTGAAATTGTGCAACTTTAACGAATTTTCTCAAGGTTAAAAAACGTTCGTACCGTAATCTCCCTATTTTTCCCATATTCTACAAAGTTTCAGGTTTCATTTAAAAAAAATTTCATCGCTCTATCTCATTCCTATCGAAAGTTCTTTGATTTTGAATCGAAAAAGGCCGTTTTTGCCCACTGTGCGGCCTCGGACGCCGAGGAGTGTAAACATAACATGGCTCGGTTATATCTCCTGGACGATACATGACGCTGGCGAGACCCGTGTTGTTGACATATATCGAGAAGATATATGAGGAATAACTTTTCCCTATACATGTCGCTCGGCCTTGGTTTTCTAATACCTGCATACTCAAAGTCGCAAGAGGTACGATCTACACTCCTGGACAAAAAGATAGCACAAGTGTGCTATCATTTACTTTTCAAGGATAAATCGGAGAATTCTCTAAATTTTACAAATGGTACGTAAATATCATCTTACGGTAATATATTAAATAGCGATAAACTGGAACTACGCTGTCCGTACTTGTATTTATTAACAACAATCTCGTAGCGGTGGTCGGCGAAATGATAGCACATGTTAATAAATGAAGCACTTATTTAACAAAAATGACATAAGTTGAAACAAGTACTTTATTTCTCAGTAGTGTGTAGGACCTCCCTTATTTTCAATGACTTCGATTATTCTTTTTGGCAAAGAATTAAACAATTTACGAATATAATTTTGTGACAATTTACTCCATCCATCCTTAAGACACTGTTTTAACTCATTCATATTTTGAAATTGTCTGTTTTCCTTGTACACAAAACCTTGCATTACAAAATACTAATGTAAAGTGTACAGTGTGTGAGATGGAACATAATCGTGTGCGTGCCTCGAGACAAACGAAATTTGACACTAGGTTCACGGGGCCTGTCAAAATGACGGGATCTAATATTTATAACTTACAATTATTGACATTGTGAAGACGTATCCATGGGGAATTATTCAACAAAATTATTTTTTTGGGTATATATTATTTAAAAAATTGATACAAATGTGGATAGACACGTTCATGTTATTTTTGTAAAATAATGTTAAGTAGTCAGTTTTAGTGCTTCGTAAATCTAGTGTTATATAAAGGGACATTGAAGTTGCAAAATTTGAAAGAAAGCCTTGCATCCAATATTCTACACACGAATAATAAAATATAATACTAATGTACTATAAACTACATTATAAAATACTAGTCTAAAGTGTACTTACTTCTGAATCTTCTGTACCTCCGTCGGATACACAGCACACAATTATTCACTCACGAAAATAGGTCCGAATAATTGAACAACAATCACTAACCAACACACACGCACAACACATTTTATAAAATCGTGACAACGAACGAGAAGATGTTACTCCGACCACGAATAAAATAATACTGCAATTTTAATCGCTTCGGACCCAGGGACGTGTGATACGAAAATGGGGAATTCCGGGAAATAGGGTCGGCGCCCCGCCATAATTTGTTTACCTTGGTTTTGTATCTAGTTTTTATAGACCCTCAGCGTCTAACCTGCCTAGGATAACCTGACCGTACCACCTCCGTGGAAGGGATCATTGTTAAAATCGCAGTATTATTTTGTTCGTGGTCGGAGTGACATCTTCTCGTTCGTTGTCACGATTTTATAAAATGTGTTGTGCGTGTGTGTGTTGTGTGTGTAGCTTAGTGATTGTTGTTCAATTATTCGGACCTACTCTCGAATTGTGTGCTGTGGATCCGACGGAGATACAGAAGATTCAGAAGTAAGTACACTTTACATTAGTATTTTATAATGTACGATTAGTATTCGTATGTGGAACATTGGATACAAGGTTTTCTATCATATTTTTCAACGTATATTAACGATCATTAATGATGTGGTATATAGTATAATTTAATGTGGTTCAAATAAGATATTACTTTAAATGAAATATTTTTATTTTGATAACCAGATAGATAAAATTAAATATTTTTATTTTGTATTTCAAGTATTTCCTTACAATGAAAATAAGTTGAGCAAGTAGTTAATATTATAAATTATAATTTTTAACATGAGAAGCTATAATAGTTAGCAAAGCATCCCTAGTAGCACAAAATATTGTATACACATTCATATAATACTAAAAATAGATTCAATCTTTTTTTAATATTCAAATATATATACAATATTCATTTTATATTCAGTTAAAAATATTTCTTTTTAAATATTCAGGAAATATGTATTTCATGTTACGAGAAAAATATTTTTTTCTAAATATTAAATAAATCTTTATATCATATTAGAAATAGAATATTTTTTCCTAATATAAAAATAATATTTATTTAATATCGGGAAAAAAATATTTTTTTCTCATTATAAAACAAATCTGTATTAAATATTAGAAATAGAATATTTTTTCCTAATATACAAATAATATTTATTTAATATTATGAACAAAATATTTTTTCTCATTATAAAATGAATCTTTATGTAATATTAGAAATAGAATATTTTTTTAAGTATGCAGGAAATATTTTATGTTTATCATGGAAAAATATTAATTATTTGTAGTTTAATTACGAATATGTAACATGTTGATAAACAGACTACAATATCGTAATAACTTTACAGGCAACAAAATATCATAAAAATATAAGTTACTGTCAACTATTTGAAATACTATTTTACACAGTCCTACACACACCTACTCCGATCACTTTTTGAGATGTTGAAAATTTTTTGCGAATATCTCGGAAACTAAAGCTGAGCGGCAGTAACATGTATAGGAAAAAGTTGTTCAGAATGATGACCTTGACAACATATTTCAAGATCGTCAAAATCGATGAGGAAGCCCCTAATGTAAATAATTACCCTTAATAATTTCTTGCCGCGTCCCATTTTGTTCAATGATGATTGAAAATTCTACCAAGACTGAGTGCCTACACAACGTTATGTTTATATAACTCGAAACGTAGAAACAGTGAAAAATCCGAATAGAAAGTCAAGTGTGCTATCATTTCGCCGACCTCTGTTACACGACTTTTGTTGATAAATACAAGTACGGACAGAGTAGTTCCAGTTTGTCGCTATATAATATACTACCGTGAGACGATGTTTATGTACCATTTGTAGAATTCGGAGAATTCTTGATTTTTCATTGAGAACTAAATGATAGCACACTTGTGCTATCTTTTTGTCCAGGAGTGTACGCATGAAGGTTACAATACACGAGATTTCAAAGGCAAAGTATAGTTCAAGTTGTTTGGAGTTAGGCGAGGGGGCAGAGAGGGCAGGCGTAAAATTTTGCGGGACTGAGCTTAAAAAAATTGCTCGGGCCAAAGAAGAAACACTTCTGAATAAATTATTTACTATAAAACTATAAACGTATTATCAAATATTATATAGGATCCACTATCGATAGTGAAGATTATTATCGTATGTATAATTTTTCCGGCATTTTTTCTTGCAAAATCTTCAAACTTACCACCGCTATCGAACATTTTATTCCTGTGAAATAGAATTTGTGCATGTAATCGTAAATTTTCGAGAAAATATTTACTTGTCGATTCGTATCTGAATAGTAAAGAGCGATTTGCCTAATCTCTTAAGCTTCTTGCGCACTGTACCTCTCTAAGCTACTAATTCGCAACCGTCCTGCCCTAATTATATTCTCGGAACAGATCAAGTCGATATTATCTTTGGTTTTCAGAAATCCGACACGTCATCCTTCAAAGTATGATGGTTAATCGTCGACAAATTTGTTTTCCGTACTTTTGAAAATAAAATTGTTAGCTAAGAACAATATATTATAGTGTCAATAACTTAGTCTTTAAATTAAATCGACACATATATCGGTGTATTTTAATAATAATTATAACAAGTAAGACAACTGTAATTATTATACTTAATAATAAGAAATCCCCCACACAATCAAGAGAATGGAATCATTATTTCAAAAATGCGTTTACATTACTTTGCAAATGAATCCTAGTGGATTTCCATGTTACACGTTTCAACTTTATTGTTATAAACTTCGTGTGTGCAATCAATATTTCATATCAGGTACTAAATCTTTTCAAAAAACGGTTAAGGTCACGTAGATATTAATTTCCCAGATACGTTCGACTATTTTAATACTTTAAACGATCGGTATCTCTCAGTTTATCTTGACACGAATAAATCACTATTCTATTTCCGTTAACCATTTGATAACGATGCGAAATAATTGATTAATTCACTTAAAGCCTAATTAAAATGAGCACGGTGTTCAGTTATTTCCGTTTATAGCAGTATCGGATCAGCAATTAATGCAAATTTTCTAATTTCGTTGGTTCTAATGGCTTTGCTTAGAGAGGAAGTTCGTTCCAAATTAATCATTCTAATCAACGTCAATTAGTAGTCCCTGACTGGTCCGTTCGAATGGCATGAAATTAGAAATACATGAAAATGTCATTTTAAAATTTCCCCAAAACTATAAAATAACTTAATATGCACGTATTAAAAAGCGCTTCATTTGATCTTCATGTCCTAGTCTACTGGTAGACTATATTATTTACAGCTTTACCAAATTTAAAAAAAAACTCCTATGACTTAACAAAAGTATACTATAAAGAGTTTCAAAATAGTTATATCTTTTCATTTAAAAAAAACACACACACACACAAATCCCTCCTTGAAATCCGATGATAATACGCGACCTCCTAATTGGTTTTAGCTTCGCTTGCTCATGACCATCTTTTCAGACTGTTTGGAATTGACAGTCGCAATATCAATATTTGCATGCGTCTATACAATAAATACCGACTTCCATTAACCCTGGCGACCCTAACAGTCTATCTCATTAGTAGACTCCGGATTTTGCGCATTTCTGACAAAAATGGGTCGTCGCAATTTGAAACAGCCCAGATAGCACTCGACGTCTTAAAGACGTCTGTTTTACGTGAAACCTGTGTTACGTCCATTTTTGGTCTGAACGTCTTACGTCCTGAAAAGACGTCTTTTACGAGTCGTCTTTAAGACGTTTCATTTCTTGACGTTTCAGTCATTCTAAACAGCTAGAGAAAAGCTTTACAAACTGTACACACGCAACACAATATAACGCAGTTTTCCATCCTTCGAATAGACGTTTATTTATTTAGGAAAGTTAAGTAACTAAATTGTTAATTTAGTACTATTATAATATATTACATATATATTCGCAATAGAATTTAGCAATAAATATTGTTTAATAATAAAACTATACATTATATATCACAAATCCAAAATCCAAAATAATATATCAAAATAAATAGATAAATAAATAAATAAGTTAAATAAATAAATAAAGCATAAAATGTTAATGTGCGCGGATATGCTGAAAAACATTCTTTTAATTTATTTTTTTTTATTTATTTAATTTTTTTGTTATATCAAACATTCAATTTATATTTCTTGTACATGTATACAATATTCAAATTCAATAATTTTCTCACAAGAAAAAATGTGGCTTAAAACATATTTTTCCAATATTTGACAAACATATCTATCTAATATTTTTGTGGTACTAGGGGTCTGTTTCGGGACGTCTTGAATACGTCTGTTTCGAGACGTCTTAAAGACGTCTTTAAGACGTACAGTTTTTTCACAAAGACGTTCCAGAGACGTTCAGAAGCCGTTCGGAAGCCGTTCGTAAGACATTCAGACGTCTATTAGACGTCTGAACGTCTTTGGCAGACGTCTTAAAGACGTCTTTAAGACGTCTCTGTGCTATCTGGGAGTAAACAAATTAGAAGAATCGAAGAGTACGGGATACACGGGATATTGTTAAATTACATCTCCAAAAAAATCCAATAAAAGTACATTTTTTCATCGAGGGAAGCCTTTTACACATTTCGCGGTGTGTTCGCGCTACCGTTATTTTCCTGAAATATGAAACTTTCGTCAGCGATTGTTCTCGCAAATTTGTAGCAATTTGCAACACATTTCGGAAATTTTCGTTACAAGTCCAAATAGAAAAGTTGTGAAAAGTAAGTTTTACTATCAAGTAGTTGGGACTAAAAATGATTTTTCGTCGTTCGGTTCATTGTTAAAAAGAGTTATTCTGACTCGAAGCCACGAATTATGAAACTGATTGGTTTTTCCTCGAATTCTCGGGGTAGACCTGTAACCAGCTCGGTACCCTAGTAGCACAAAATATTGTATACACATTCATATAATATTGAAAAGAGATAAAATCCTTTTTTAATATTCAAATATACATAGAATATTTATTTGATATTAAGTAACAAATATTTCTTTTTAAATATTCAGGAAATATCTATTTCATGTTACGAGAAAAATATTTTTTTCTAAATATTAAATGAATCTTCATTTCATATTAGAAATAGAATATTTTTTCCAAATACAGATAATACAGAAAATATTCCCTCAACAAACAGTGCGCAGAAAGTAATACATATTCATAGTTTCTAATTTTTGTTATATTTTCTTAAATTTGAAAATTTTATTGAATGTTTTTTAAATATTGAATTTATATTTTTCAAATATTGAATTCACATTTTTAAAATATTTACTTTATATTTTTTAAATATCTAGTTTATATCCTCTGAATATTTAGCTTAATATTTTTCTCATATGAAAAATGTGGCTTAAAAAATATTTTTCCAATATTTGAGAAAAATATCTATCTAATATTTTTGTGCTACTAGGGGTATTGCGAGGGTCAAGGGAAGCGAATTCCCATGTGGCTGTTGCGTCTTGCAACAGGACGCGGAGAATTTTGCCGATAGATCCGCAGTCTATCCGATTAGCCGCAGTTTATTTGGGTTAAGGTGTATTTTGCAGATTTACGGTGCAATTACGGTGGAAAAGGGTCGCTCGAAAAAGAGAGAACGCTATATCGATTGACTGCGAGAGCCCCCGGCTGTCATTGTCATTACGATATTAGGCAATGTAAATTGCGGAGGATTCCGTTGTGGCGCAGCGGTGGGTCTCGAGAGAGTCCCCGGGACAGGGACAATAAGTGGCGAGGCCTGCCTGCTACCGCCTGTGCCTCGGTAAACGTTTAAGTGCGCGTCGTTGCGCCTGGCGCCATGCTTTATGACGCGTATCCTGTTCGTCTTTAACCCTCAGGTAGCAGGCCGAGGCCTGGCCAGCTTTCCGGAACGGGAAGGACTTTGAGCACAGGGAATGTCAATCGTAAACAAGGTCACGATTTCCCGGTCGCCTCGCTTTTTGCTGGCCACGTGCTAACGGAAGTGGCCGAGGGAAAAAAAGGTCTGTCTCTCCGATGACAGTTCGAGTGACAAAGGGTGCAACTATCTTCTACGGTACGCTCCACGACGATACTCTGCAGTCTCAGACAAAAGGATTATCGCGTTAACCCCTTGCACTACTATTTATTTTGTGATTATACAGTCGGGGACAATATTAAGTGGACACTTTTAAAAATTGCATAACTTTTTTTAAAATTTATCCAAATGACTTGATTTTTTTTTTAGATGTTACACTGATTAGTTTGCTAGACAATGAGTAAACAAAAATTTCTTTAGTTTGCGATTGGTTCGAATGATAAAAAAATGAAAAAATGATGATTTTTTAACTTTTTTATGTAAACCTATAATGATAATTTAAGAAATGCGTTTTGTAGATTCCGGTAACGTACCCAGACAGCACAGAGACGTCTTTAAGACGTCTGTCGAAGACGTTCAGACGTCTATTAGACGTCTGAATGTCCTACGAACGTCTTCCGAACGGCTTCTGAACGTCTCTGGAACGTCTTTGTGAAAAAACTGTACGTCTTAAAGACGTCTTTAAGACGTCCCGAAACAGACCCCTAGTAGCACAAAAATATTACATAGATATGTTTGTCAAATATTGGAAAACGTTTGTAAAGCTTTTCTCTAGCAGTTTAGAATGACTGAAACGTCAAGAAATGAAACGTCTTAAAGACGACTCGTTAAAGACGTCTTAAAGACGACTCGTAAAAGACGTCTTAAAGACGTCTGAAGTGAGACGTAAAACAGACGTCTTTAAGACGTCGGGTGCTATCTGGGTGCATACTGAAAATTTCATCGAAATCGGTCAACGTTGCAATGAGCTACAAACTTTTTAATATTAGAGTTTAAGGGTGAAAGTCGCAGATTTTCGACCTTGCCAGGGAATTTCGCCCTTATGTGATCATCTTTAAACGTTTCTAGCTCATTGCAACGTTGACCGATTTCGATGAAATTTTCAGTATACATATACGTTACCGGAATCTGCAAAACGCATTTCTTAAATTATCATTATAGGTTTACATAAAAAAGTTAAAAAATCATCATTTTTTCATTTTTTTATCATTCGAACCAATTGCAATCTAAAGAAATTTTTGTTTACTCATTGTCTAGCAAACTAATCAGTGTAACATCTTTAAAAAAATCAAGTCATTTGGATCAATTTTAAAAAAGTTATGCAATTTTTAAAAGTGTCCACTTAATATATTAAGCATACATATGTATGCATCCACAGACCAAGAGTCGATTCAAACGATTCTTCCTTCTAAAGATGTAACAGATTAAATTTTGTTCTACATTTATGAAATAAATTCCAACAATAATGATTAGAAATTCTTCATCGTTTAGAATTTCGTAGAAAAAGAAAGATAGTTTATATTTGTTGTATGTCTATCTTTTCTCCAAAGGATATATTATATCAACTATAACAAAGTAGATTTTTATTTCGGTTTAAAGCAAATTAAATACATGTTTATTAGACTCTGTTCAGAATCTTCATCACGAGTCTGATTCGATATTGTAGGGCAAGGGGTTAATTTTTATTCAGGAAAATCGGAGAGACAAACATGCAAGCAAGTTATCGAAAGCAAGCAGAAATATTGACGGGGCCGCCTCTTACCAGAGTAGACTTTCACCGTGAACCGTAGGAAATAATCGATTCGTCAAATAAACCAAATGAACACCGGCGCGACGGTGAAAATAAACACCGCGGGCACCGATAATTATTAAATTTGCCCAGCGATTAAGTTTATTTGCCGCGACATTATTAACGCCGCAAACTTTATTATTTGAAAATCAAAACGCAGCCCGGGGGAACGTGATTGCGCGTCTCTACGTTTCGACGGGGTCCGAAATTCCGTGTGCGACGATCGCTTCGCCACGGTAGGCTCCCAAAATCACAACATTGCGGGTACGTTTTAAGACGCTTTGGGATTTACAACGTTACCTGAACTCGGCCCTCCTACGGTTACCCTCATTAGTACGGACTTATCGTTGATTTTTCCTCGGTACAACACCCTCTCCTTCAAGGTGGTTGTCGACTATTCTTCGACGGCCGAGGCTGTTTCCGGTCTCCGTGCCTCCAGAATTGCTTCTGTGAGAATTACGCTCGCTCTCGGGTACAGAGATAGCACGCATTTACGTTTACGACGTGACCGTGGGCTCGCGCTCGAGTCTCCCATCAGGCGACGCACAGTGGGCAAAAACGGCCTTTTTCGATTCAAAATCAAAGAACTTTCGATAGGAATGAGGTAGAGCGATGAAATTTTTTTTAAATGAAAGCTGAAACTTTGTAGAATATGGGAAAAATAGGGAGATTACGGTACGAACGTTTTTAACCTTGAGAAAATTCGTTAAAGTTGCACAATTTCAAGAAAATTTTGTTTTTGTGGCTAATACGCGCGGAAAATTTCTTTTTTAACATGCTATATATCGTTTCCCATGGATTTTTTCACGCTGATTTCAAATCTGTTTTCAAAATTTGTCTACGACCTCTGGTTTTTGAAAAAAATAGATTTTTGTGACACAAATTAATGAAATTTTTTCGTTAAAATGACTTGATAACACACTAGTTTGAAAGTATATCGTATTCTCATATATAAAACACAATAAAAATAATAATAATGAAGTATTTTAACGTTTTGAGTTACTTACGAAACATGAAGCACTTCGCATCTCGTCATCACTTGACGTATCGCTGTCATTACTACTGGCACTTTCTTGAAATTGTGCAACTTTAACCAATTTTCTAAAGGTTAAAAAACGTTCGTACCGTAATCTCCCTATTTTTCCCATATTCTACAAAGTTTCAGCTTTCATTTAAAAAAAATTTCATCGCTCTACCTCATTCCTATCGAAAATTCTTTGATTTTGAATCGAAAAAGGCCGTTTTTGCTCACTGTGCGACGTGCATCACCGATGGCTCGCAACCGAATGGCGGTGCGTACCAACAAAAAATGTAGTTTGTTTAGTAAGTAGAAAAAATGGCCATATAGTTGAAGATTTATCAGGTCTAGTAATAATTAATGTCGTTTTCCAATACATTTTTAACCAGTTAACTGTGGCGATCTCTTTGCAAAGCGCCCACCAGTGTGTGTCGCGATAATCAAGCGATGACGGGTATAGTCGTCATATTTATAGTTATAAATCCAACTCAAATTATTTATAATTTTCATTTGTTTGTTTCATTTCGTCTTGACCTCTAAATATTTTAAACATATTAAAATTCTACGAATATAATTTAGTTTTCACCAGAATTCAAATTTTACGCATGACGAGTATACTCGTCAATACACAAAATCGTGCCACTTCTCCATGACGAGTATACTCGTCAATCACAGTTAACTGGTTAAAACTAATTTATTTAACCAGACAACTGTGGAGCTCAATTTCAGAAATCCCCCACAGCGCGGAATTAAAATCATGCAATACGGAATATACACGAAAAAAAAATCAAAAAAAGGTTCAAAGGGGGGGGGGCAGAGCAAGGGTTCAAAAATTATATTTTTATTCGATAAGAAATTAACAATTCATTAACGTTAACGGCACCGCAATAGAGTCTTAAAGACGTCTGTTTTACGTCCATTTTTGGTCTGAACGTCTTACGTCCTGAAAAGACGTCTTTAAGATGTCTTTTACGAGTCGTCTTTAAGACGTTTCATTTCTTGACGTTTCAGTCATTCTAAACTGTTAGAGAAAAGCTTTACAAACTGTAATTGATTATCAAACTGAATATTCCATCAACAAAGAAGTGCACAGAAAAGTAATACATCAAAATAAGTAGATAAATAAATAAATAAGTTAAATAAATAAATAAATAAAGCATAAAATGTTAATGTTCGCGGATATGCTGAAAAACATTCTTTTAATTTATTTTTTTTATTTATTTAGTTTTTTTGTTATAACAAACATTCAATTTATATTTCTTGTACATGTATACAATATTCAAATTCAATATTTTTCTCATAAGAAAAAATGTGGCTTAAAAAATATTTTTCCAACATTTGACAAACATATCTATCTAATATTTTTGTGCTACTAGGGGTCTGTTTCGGGACGTCTTGGATACGTCTGTTTCGAGACGTCTTAAAGACGTCTTTAAGACGTACAGTTTCGAGACGTCTTAAAGACGTACAGTTTTTTCACAAAGACGTTCCAGAGACGTTCAGAAGCCGTTCGGAAGACGTTCGTAGGACATTCAGACGTCTTATAGACGTCTGAACGTCTTCGACAGACGTCTTAAAGACGTCTTTAAGACGTCTCTGTGCTATCTGGGTATGTACCACGCGTTTGTGGGTTATGTTGATGAAGTTAGCGGCAAGCAGGATTCTAAACGAACACTAAAAAACGACACTAATGAGTAATGAGTTACTAGACCTGATAGATTCTCTACGTAAAATGCAAAGACAGGAATCTGTCCGTGGACCGGTCCAACAAGTGAATCGATGCGACACGACGAAATTCACGGGAAGCGTAACGCGGGATGAGGCTAAGGAAAGCGAGAGGGGAAAGAAGGCACAAAACCTATGACGGATTAAGGCTTTCTTCCGCGCCGAGGCGCCTGGAGCAACCGATTGACCTCCATATTCCCGGCTGCCTGAACCAGGAGCCGTCCTGAGCCGCTTAAGTAGGTAAGATTTGGTTTCCTGGAGCGATGGATGATGTGTCAGTGAGCTCTTTTGTGCGGGCATACGGCGCCACCCGATGTTTTTTCTTGTTTTCTCGCCCGCGTATAATCGCCTGCGAGCTGCACTTTCCCGCTCTGATTTCATCGTCAACGCTGCAGGCTCATCGCTTGCTGGCTGTTTCTGCAAAATAGCTGGAAACGAAACCAGGAACAAGGATTTTAACCCCTTGCCAGACAATATCGAGTCAGACTCGTGATGAAGATTCTGAACAGAGTCTAATAAATACCCAGATAGCACCCGACGTCTTAAAGACGTCTGTTTTACGTCCATTTTTGGTCTTAACGTCTTACGTCCTGAAAAGACGTCTTTAAGACGACTTTAAGACGTTTCATTTCTTGACGTTTCAGTCATTCTAAACTGCTAGAGAAAAGCTTTACAAACTGTAATTGATTATCAAACTGAATATTCCATCAACAAAGAGGTGCATAGAAAGTAATACATCAAAATAAATAGATAAATAAATAAATAAGTTAAATAAATAAATAAAGCATAAAATGTTAATGTTCGCGGATATGCTGAAAAACATACTTTTAATTTATTTTTTTTTATTCATTTAGTTTTTTTGTTATAACAAACATTCAATTTATATTTCTTGTACATGTACACAAATTCAATATTTTTCTCATAAGAAAAAATGTGGCTTAAAAAATATTTTTCCAATATTTGACAAACATATCTATCTAATATTTTTGTGCTACTAGGGGTCTGTTTCGAGACGTCTTAAAGACGTCTTTAAGACGTACAGTTTTTTCACAAAGACGTTCCAGAGACGTTCAGAAGCCGTTCGGAAGACGTTCGTAGGACATTCAGACGTCTTAAAGACGTCTTTAAGACGTCTCTGTGCTATCTGGGTATGTATATTATTAATTTCCTCTAAACCGAAATAAAATTGTTGTATTTGATACACAGTGTGTTCATGCTATTACTAGCTAGCGTTTTTCTTGCAAATAGTAAATATTAGAAAAAATGAAAGAGGAAAAAGTAGTACTGTTTTTTATACGCAACACAATGGCGTATGTAATTTTGTTGTGTTTATACTACGTAACGCTAATTTTCGTACCGAAGTTGTCGGATTTTCTTCAAAATGTAAAAGAACTTCTAACTTTTTATCCTCGAAAAGAAGATATTTCCGATTATGACACTTATTCTGGAAAGATCCTGTTTTCTTGAAACGCTTTGCACACAAAACAAACTGATTTTCATTTGGTTGCACTCTGTTCGGATATTCTTCTATTTAGGTATTTCAATTTACTTCGTCTTTTATTTCCTTTGCAATGCTAATAAATGCGTACCATATCCCCAGATAGCACAGAGACGTCTTAAAGACGTCTTTAAGACGTCTGTCAAAGACGTTCAGACGTCTATTAGACGTCTGAATGTCCTACGAACGGCTTCCGAACGGCTTCTGAACGTCTCTGGAACGTCTTTGTGAAAAAACTGTACGTCTTAAAGACGTCTTTAAGACGTCCGTTCGACGTCTTTAAGACGTCTCGAACAGACGTATTCAAGACGTCCCGAAACAGACCCCTAGTACCACAAAAATATTAGATAGATATGTTTGTCAAATATTGGAACAATATTTTTTAAGCCACATTTTTTCTTGTGAGAAAAATATTGAATTTGAATATTGTATGCATGTACAAGAAATATAAATTGAATGTTTGATATAACAAAAAAATTAAATAAATAAAAAAAAATAAATTAAAAGAATGTTTTTCAGCATATCCGCGCACATTAACATTTTATGCTTTATTTATTTATTTATTTATTTATAAATAAAAAAAATTAATTAAAAGAATGTTTTTCAGCATATCCGCGAACATTAAAATTTTATGCTTTATTTATTTATTTAATTAATTAATTTATTTATTTATTTATAAATTAAAAAATAAATTAAAAGAATGTTTTTCAGCATATCCGCGAACATTAACATTTTATGCTTTATTTATTTATTTAACTTATTTATTTATTTATCTATTTATTTTGATATATTATTTTGGATTTTGGATTTGTGATATATAATGTATAGTTTTATTATTAAACAATATTTATTGCTAAATTCTATTGCGAATATATATGTAATATATTATAATAGTACTAAATTAACAATTTAGTTATTTAACTTTCCTAAATAAATAAACGCCTATTCGAAGGATGGAAAACTGCGTTATATTGTGTTGCGTGTGTGCAGTTTGTAAAGCTTTTCTCTAGCAGTTTAGAATGACTGAAACGTCAAGAAATGAAACGTCTTAAAAACGGCTCGTAAAAGACGTCTTAAAGACGTCTGAAATGAGACGTAAAAACGACGTCTTTTACGAGACGTCTTTAAGACGTCTTAAAGACGTCTTTTCAGGACGTAAGACGTTCAGACCAAAAATGGACGTAAAACAGACGTCTTTAAGCCGTCCAGTGCTATCTGGGATCCATCTTCCCGTCCACCGATACATTCGGAAGTAATACTGAAATTGTCTCGTCATAGTAGAAAAACTAGAAATAAACACTCTGAATGTAAATGACATCATCTGATTCGTATAAATAAGGAACACTTGTAAACAAATTGGTATGAAATATTCTAAATGTTTCTTCCATTTCTGACCTTGCATCACCTCGAAGGTCACAGCTGTGCAGTATACGGATGAATTCGTCTAGACACACGCTTTCATGTGATATACAAAAATATACAACATTCCATTAAAAAAATGTAAGGTCACCTTCATATCTAACGAAATAGTATAAACACAAAAAAATTATATACGCCATTGTGTTGCGTATAAAAAATAGTACTACTTTTTCCTCTTTCATTTCTTTCTAATATTTACTATTTACAAGAAAAACGCTGGCTAGTAATAGCATGAACACCCTGTATATCCTTTGGGGAAAACATAGGCATACAATAAATATAAACTATTTCTCTTTTCTACGAAATTCTGAACGACGAAGAACTAATTATTGTGATCACAAAATAAATAGTAGTGCAAAGGGTTAAAACTTTGGCCTACAACCACGAGTGAGGCTCGTAGTAAGAAATTTGGATCGAAAACAATAAGCACGAGCCTGACCCGTGGTACCTCGCTCGGACGTTACGAATACTTATGAAGACGCAATTCCAAAGACAAGTGAAAATTGAGATGCTCTCTTAAAAATGTCTCTTAATGAACACAGCCGCAATAGAGTTTCTAACAAAAGTCATTCATTGAATTAAGAAGAACATTAATAGATTCTAAAAAGTTCCAACTCGAATTAAGGAATTAATTCGCCATTACTGGTTAAAAGGTTAACGAACTACTTTCTATAGTAATTTCTTTAAAATGGTGAAAATCTGTCGAGAGATTATGCGAATATTTCAAACTTGAAATAACATCGCTCAAAGTATTTTATCAAAATTTCGTTCCCGTTCCTTCCAGCCACGTTACTATCTCATAAAACGTGGCCTGCAGAGAAAAAAGCTTTCAGTGTTATTTCCCAGTCTTTTCACTGCGCAATGTTTGAAACTTCTCCTGAACATTGCGCACAAATTCACCTAATCGATACGTCGACCGCTTATGAAGCTGCGAGTATCGGAGCTTTTGCGAAAGTTAAACACAAAATAGCGGAGGGTTTATCTTCGAAACGACATCACCGAGTCGGTTTGAATTTTCTCATTTTGTATCTGTTTTTAATGTTCTAGGCCGCAAATTAGTTAAAACGTTGCAACTTGATTCTGTAGAATTTTACAACGAAAAATAACCAATTTTAACCTTTCCCTTTGGAACATCCATTAGAAGAAGAGATTTTGTTTTAATAAATTCGATTTTCACAAATGTTTTGAATATTTCAGGTGATATACACATTTCACTACAATGTGTAATAGGTGTACATTTCTCAAACTTAGGGTAAAGCTCTTCAAAAGCATGTTTAGACGAATTGTAATAATTTTTATAACGTTACAATTTTGGTATAATACAGTACCCAGATAGCACAGAGACGTCTTAAAGACGTCTTTAAGACGTCTGTCAAAGACGTTCAGACGTCTATTAGACGTCTGAATGTCCTACGAACGGCTTCCGAACGGCTTCTGAACGTCTCTGGAACGTCTTTGTGAAAAAACTGTACGTCTTAAAGACGTCTTTAAGACGTCCGTTCGACGTCTTTAAGACGTCTCGAACAGACGTATTCAAGACGTCCCGAAACAGACCCCTAGTACCACAAAAATATTAGATAGATATGTTTGTCAAATATTGGAAAAATATTTTTTAAGCCACATTTTTTCTTGTGAGAAAAATATTGAATTTGAATATTGTATACATGTACAAGAAATATAAATTGAATGTTTGATATAACAAAAAAATTAAATAAATAAAAAAAAAAATTAAAAGAATGTTTTTCAGCATATCCGCGCACATTAACATTTTATGCTTTATTTATTTATTTATTTATTTATAAATAAAAAAAATAAATTAAAAGAATGTTTTTCAGCATATCCGCGAACATTAACATTTTATGCTTTATTTATTTATTTAATTAATTAATTAATTTATTTATTTATTTATAAATAAAAAAAATAAATTAAAAGAATGTTTTTCAGCATATCCGCGAACATTAACATTTTATGCTTTATTTATTTATTTAACTTATTTATTTATTTATATATTTATTTTGATATATTATTTTGGATTTTGGATTTGTGATATATAATGTATAGTTTTATTATTAAACAATATTTATTGCTAAATTCTATGGCGAATATATATGTAATATATTCTAATAGTACTAAATTAGCAATTTAGTTATTTAACTTTCCTAAATAAATAAACGTCTATTCGAAGGATGGAAAACTGCGTTATATTGTGTTGCGTGTGTACAGTTTGTAAAGCTTTTCTCTAGCAGTTTAGAATGACTGAAACGTCATGGAATGGAACGTCTTAAAGACGACTCGTAAAAGACGTCTTAAAGACGTCTGAAATGAGACGTAAAAACGACGTCTTTTACGAGACGTCTTTAAGACGTCTTAAAGACGTCTTTCCAGGACGTAAGACGTTCAGACCAAAAATGGACGTAAAACAGACGTCTTTAAGCCGTCCAGTGCTATCTGGGTAGGATTTTTTAAATTTTAAGTTATCTTAAAGACAATTTAAAAAGTGTTTGAAAAACTTCGATATCGTCGATTACTCGATTCGATATATGCCGTGTTTATAGTTAATCAAAACTCACAAATCAAACAATGCAGCGATTACATAGGAACGCATACACAAATTGTATGGATAATGTTTACTTGGATTATTAAGTGTTTGCTTACGGTGAATGTAAGCAGAGCAACGGCATTCGAAATCTGTTTTCGACCGAATCATTATTTATTGTTAACCATCAGCATTTGAAGGAAAGTATTAGTAGCGCAGCAAGTGAAAAATATGGAATTCAGCAGAATAGTTACTAAACGAGTCATTAATATTTAATAACCGTACACGGAAGGATCGAAATTGTTCAAAGAAAATGTTAACTTTCATTATTAGTTGCTTTATTCACTTTACAATTCCTAAAGTTTCCACGTTATCGTAATAGAACAATTTGTAATATTTTAATGCAAGCCCGAGTTGCGAGTTTCGAAAATAAATCTTTTAAAAATAAGACGATAAGCGGTCTTTCGTCGCGCATCGATAATGGGCAGAAGAAATAGGCGAGAGAATATTCATTTGCGAAAGGTAAACAACGTTTTCGCACTTTTGAGCGAATACATAATTCAGTAGCAGCAGCGTGAAAGCGTTACCAAAATAAGAACATACCTAATAAATTTCAATTATTTACTGCAAAATTACCGGTGGTAGAGAGTTGAAATTCGAAGTTGTTTTGTCTTTTTCAATTCTGTGATACCGAAATTAGCATATTTTTTGACTTCCATGAAAAAGGAACGTTTCATGCTTGATATCATTTCGGAACGAGCACCTCGGAGATAAAGCACGGCGAAACTGTAAGGATGCGATATTTAAAGTTTCACGATATTCTCTCGCATGCGATCGTACAAATGGCCGCAACGGTTTCTTACAATTTGTTGGCACGCGATGCGAACAACCAAACTTTTACGAACGGTATATCGTTCGATTTAATTGCTCGAGCTGATAAGATTGTTCACGTACGAAACCTCATTTCTTTCCTCGACGAAAGGTTACTTCGAGGCTGCTAAACACAGGCTCCACGAATAGATGAGCGGTGCTGCAACAGAGGTGGCGTTAACACATCGTATAAGTTTCTATTCCAATCTTTTCGGGCGTAGTTTCGTGTACACACACGCGTAAGCGGGAACAACGCTTACTTGTTGCGAAATTATTTAAAAAAAAAAAAATTATCCCATCTATTCTATTAGGTTGGTGCGTATGAAATGTCGGATTTTTAAGTGAATATATAAAACTGCATATCTTTTTTCAAAAGCTGTTTATTCAATCAAAATATGCTCCGTTCGCTTCACCCAGATAGCACTGGACGGCTTAAAGACGTCTGTTTTACGTCCATTTTTCGTCTGAACGTCTTACGTCCTGAAAAGACGTCTTAAAGACGTCTTAAAGACGTCTCGTAAAAGACGTTCGTTTCTACGTCTCATTTCAGACGTCTTTAAGACGTCTTTTACGAGTCGTCTTTAAGACGTTTCATTTCTTGACGTTTCAGTCATTCTAAACTGCTAGAGAAAAGCTTTACAAACTGTACACACGCAACACAATATAACGCAGTTTTCCATCCTTCGAATAGACGTTTATTTATTTAGGAAAGTTAAATAACTAAATTGTTAATTTAGTACTATTATAATATATTACATATATATTCGCAATAGAATTTAGCAATAAATATTGTTCAATAATAAAACTATACATTATATATCACAAATCCAAAATCCAAAATAATATATCAAAATAAATAGATAAATAAATAAATAAGTTAAATAAATAAATAAAGCATAAACTGTTAATGTTTTTCGCGGATATGCTGAAAAACATTCTTTTAATTAATTTTATTTATTTATAAATAAATAAATTAATTAATTAATTATATAAATAAATAAATAAAGCATAAAATGTTAATGTTCGCGGATATGCTGAAAAACATTCTTTTAATTTATTTTTTTTATTTATAAATAAATAAATAAATAAATAAAGCATAAAATGTTAATGTTCGCGGATATGCTGAAAAACAATCTTTTAATTTATTTTTTTTTATTTATTTAGTTTTTTTGTTATAACAAACATTCAATTTATATTTCTTGTACATGTATACAATATTCAAATTCAATATTTTTCTCATAAGAAAAAATGTGGCTTAAAAAATATTTTTCCAATATTTGACAAACATATCTATCTAATATTTTTGTGCTACTAGGGGTCTGTTTCGGGACGTCTTGAATACGTCTGTTTCGAGACGTCTTAAAGACGTCTTTAAGACGTAGTTTTTTCACAAAGACGTTCCAGAGACGTTCAGAAGCCGTTCGGAAGACGTTCATAGGACATTCAGACGTCTAATAGACGTCTTTAAGTCGTCTCTGTGCTATCTGGGTATATTCGTAATAGAATTTAGCAATAAATATTGTATATCTGTTTGTCGTTACTATACTATAAATAATATGCATATTATTTCAGTTTCTATAGAAACAGTCCTACCCGGAAGCTGTCACCTCGCAATTTCATCCTTGAAGCTCTTTTAACACGTTGACTGCCATGTCACCCATATGTGGGTGACGGAATTAGTAGTCAAGGTTTTAAAATGCATTTTTACGTTAATATATTCATTGTACCAAACTTGATTGGGATCTGTAAAATGGAAGAAAGTTGGAAGACTACACAATATCACACATATAATTATTTTCAATTTTCATTTCATTAAATAACTTGCTTTGTATTCATGGAATTTTTGAGCTTTCTTATTTGGCGATCAAAGTGTTAACGGCGAAACTTCTCCTCTCGATACGGCTCAGAATTTGTAGCGCCAACGGGGAACGGGGAGCACTGCAGGCTGTTCGCATTTTTCACCACGGTGAAAATTACTCTATCGAACGGTGCCGCCTGAAATGACCACTTCTAACGTTTCGAAGTTTACATGTAGTACGAAGGACCGGTGAATTATTACGCAGGGTTCACATGGCTTCGACACTCGAACGCCCAAAGGGAGACAGACATAGAAAGGGATAGAGAGGGAGAGAGAGAGAGAGAGAGCGAGAGACGGAACGAGAAACAGAGACAGAAGTGCACAGCAAAGGCAGCATCTGCCCGGGATGCATTCGGTGCTGATAGCTTTGTCGGCTTCTCGCTCGTACACGCTCCTACGCGCTGAGCCGCTTAAGAGGCCTCCTCTTCATCCTCTTCCTCCTTCTCTTCCGATGGCAACACTTCACAAAGGGGCATTATACATACATATATGGGCGAAACGTGTGTACACTTAGAAATATATATAGGGTGTATGGAGCTCGGCTGGCAGAAACCATTGATCGGAATAAAAGAGGAATCTTAAAACACGTGTAAACGTCGCCGAAGATTTCTCTCGCCGCAGTAGCTAAATGAGAGACACTGTAACGTCTCGATACAGTCACAATGTAAAAAGTAACAAAAAGTCGCCAGTCCTGCTGCCCGGTCGACGCTAAAGAGCACATTGTTTTTCTGTTACCATTATACCTCGATCACATCATTACCTATACAGGGTGAGGCATTTAAAACACGCCACTCGATCTTGCATACGCAAAACGATTTCGCAGCCTCAATCTTCGTCCGACGGATCTCGCGACTCCATTTTAAATAAATATAGCAATCTTTCTCTTGTACAATCATCATTAAAATATTTTATGCGGCAGTTTATGTGGACAAGTAGATGTACAAAACGTTGTTCAATTGCAAACTTAATGCCACATAAGGTGCATATACTGTTATGATGTGTTAATAACTGTTTCATAGAACGATTATTAATCCTCCGCGGACAAATTTGTTTCTAACTATTTTCCGTCGGCAACCCGAGTGGTTTGCGTCGACGACTAATCTTTTTCCTGTTCTAGGCCGTCAAAAATCTAAAAAAATTCAGAAATACCTACTGGAGTTCCTACTTTCATATACAATCGTTTAAACGTTAAATGTTTAATGCGTATTGCAAGGAAAGAAAAATTCAATAGTGAAATTTCGCTTCGCGGCTAGCGTTACGGTAACTAAAATGTCGATTGTTTATAGTGTATATTGAAGAAAGGATTGGAGTTTCTTGTGGAAACCATGACTTCCGCGCTCGCCTAAACGGCTCGTAAACTATGCAACTCGGTTGCTATTGGTGGTAGAAAAAATTGCGTCACACGAAACTTGCTTGGTTTCAATCAATTCTTTATTGTTCCCCTCAGGGTTACAATCCATTTCACATTTCTCCCGCCAAACTTACCCTAACCTTATCTAGCTTACAACTAACTTAACATTACCTACGCAGAGAGAGACAGAGAGAGATATTCTGTCTTAAACTAAAATATATACATAATTAAATACAAACAAAACAAAATAAACTAAAAAAGAACATAGATCCAACAGATAAAAATTTTAAATAAACAATAACCCTCATCGGTAATAAAAATGTAACTGAGAAAAACTTAATCAACAACACACATAGTTGTCAACGGTCACATAGTTGTTTAACTTGCTTGGGTGTAACAATCTCATCAACTCAAAGTAAAATATTTTCCATCGCAGTGGACTTTCAAAAATGATCTTGAATAACCTTCGGTAGAATAGGTTACTGTACGCATTTCAAAATGTCCTATTAAATAGTACAGAGAAAAATATATCATTCCATTAAAAAAAAAAAAAACAAACTTGACTTTCGCATACGTGCCTGCTTACAGAAAAACCGTGAACACGAGACTAGGCCAGACTCGAAACCAAGCAAGTTTCGTCGGACACATTTTTTCTGTCATCAATAGCAACAGAGTTATTCAGGTGGCCTGTTTTAACCAGTTAAGCGTGTTTGACGTGTATACACGTGAATCCAAAACTCTATTGCGGTGCCGTTAACGTTAATGAATTGTTAATTTCTTATCGAATAAAAATGTAATTTTTGAACCCTTGCCCTGCCCCCCCTTTTTTTCGTCTATATTCCGCATTGCATGATTTTAATTCCGCGCCGTGGGGAATTTCTGAAATTGAGCTCCACAGTTAACTGGTTAAATGCCACACCCTGTACAGTACTAAAGTCACGTTACTATGAATACATTGTCCGGTACGTTATTACGAATACATTGTCAATCCACTCAAAACCCGGTCTTACATAAATGTTATTTTTTTTTTTCGATTAATACGAAATATGTTAATTTACTGGGTGAGGTCGCCGTAAATCCATTGAACATATTCTAAAAATTGTCGAGACACATTAAAAGATGTGGAAACGAACCATAAGTCTGCACAGTTTCTTGCCCGCAGATGAGTGAAACAACTTTTCACCGTTGACAAAGTACTCGCACGCTATTACCACTAAGGATGAGTGTTCGAATCGCTTAGGATCGTATAAAACGTATAAGTGGAAACTGCAATTCAGTTTAATTACGTTTTTATGCAACAATTAAGCGAGTGGTGTTCATTAGAGAAAATGTGGTATTTTCTGATTTCTAACTTCGTACGTTATTACTCGATGCAAATGAGTCTCGGGTCGAAACACATTAATACGAACAAGATTAGCAATTTACAGACAACAATGATCCGTAAACGAACTGTGCTCCGTTTTATCCGCGCGAACCGTTGAATTCACGCCTGAACTCATTCATGTCCAAATATTAAAGGGCTGAGGAGGGTGGGAGGGGGATATGTCGTCGGACCTCTTCTCAAGCGAAATTTCGCGAGAGGAGCGTGACGTTCCTCCGGCGTGACATTGGACAGGATTAACATTTTGCACACGGCCTGAACGTGTTTTGCATTCGTCGTTAATCCGTGACCTATGTTGCATTTTTCCTCGTCTTTGCCGCATGCAGCACAGACACCTTTTTTTTCGCTCGGCGCATAATTATTACCCGCTTCTCTAATTAACACATTAGCAGTCGGGACCATTAAGCTCGTACTTATCGAAAACCATAACTTTTCTTAACACTTACAATAAATACTCGTTTTTAGGAACGAATCGGTCTCGGTTTCTTTCGCTACAAAATGGCACTAAGGTTAATTAGCCTCGTGGCACCTCGTATCTGCAACTATGTGTGATTTGTTAACTCGTTATTACAAATCATCGAGTCCCACTTACGCTAAAGCGACACTTCGGTCGCACGTTTGATTTTCGAAGAATGTTCAACCTGTTGGCCGAGAAGGGTTTGACAAACTTGTCGTTTGCGTTCCCCCGCAACCTTGTAGCGTTTCAAATATTTTCTTATTTTGTTTCCTAAAACATTTCTCATTTTAATGCTATCGTAATATCTCTTAGCAGGTTAGATTAGATCGTGTGTGTGCTAGCGCGTTCATGTTACGAGACATTTCGAATCCCTTTTTTTTTGTAATCTACTTGCCAGAAGATTCTTCTTTTTAGTGCCGTCGCAGCATCCCCAGCAAAGTGAATTAGATCGTATGCGCATGTATTACGAGGTAGATCGCTCGGAGCCATTTTTATTCGTAGTTAGTTGCCATCTGTGCGGGTGTTGATGGCCAGAAAATTACCCGATTAACCGGTTAAGGAGGAGAGAACCGAACATCAACTCTTCCATGCGTGCCACGCGATTTTCAGTTTCGATAAAACGAACAGTCAAACACTTGTTTCTTCTGATAACAGCGAGCATTCGGCTAGAAAAAGGAATGCTCCGAGTATCTTTTCCGAGAAAAGTGGTTCGACAACTGGTTTCAAATTATTATTATAACTTTTCTATTTACCGAACACTCTATTTTCCGTGCGCGGAGTGTGAAACATGCAGATTAATTAGTGCCATTATTGTGACGTTATTGATGATGTATTCGCCCAGATAGCACAGAGACGTCTGTCGAAGACGTTCAGACGTCTATAAGACGTCTGAATGTCCTACGAACGTCTTCCGAACGGCTTCTGAACGTCTCTGGAACGTCTTTGTGAAAAAACTGTACGTCTTAAAGACGTCTTCAAGACGTCCCGAAACAGACCCCTAGTAGCACAAAAATATTAGATAGATATGTTTGTCAAATATTGGAAAAATATTTTTTAAGCCACATTTTTTCTTATGAGAAAAATATTGAATTTGTGTACATGTACAAGAAATATAAATTGAATGTTTGTTATAACAAAAAAACTAAATAAATAAAAAAAATAAATTAAAAGAATGGTTTTCAGCATATCCGCGAACATTAACATTTCATGCTTTATTTATTTATTTAACTTATTTATTTATTTATCTATTTATTTTGAAATATTATTTTGGATTTTGGATTTGTGATATATAATGTATATTTTTATTATTAAACAATATTTATTGCTAAATTCTATTGCGAATATATATGTAATATATTCTAATAGTACTAAATTAACAATTTAGTTATTTAACTTTCCTAAATAAATAAACGTCTATTCGAAGGATGGAAAACTGCGTTATATTGTGTTGCGTGTGTACAGTTTGTAAAGCTTTTCTCTAGCAGTTTAGAATGACTGAAACGTCAAGAAATGAAACGTCTTAAAGACGTCTTTTCAGGACGTAAGACGTTCAGACCAAAAATGGACGTAAAACAGACGTCTTTAAGACGTCGCGTGCTATCTGGGCGGTGTCACACAAGCGAATGCTTTCTGAAGCACGATGCATGATTATTGTGTTTTTGCTGTGTTTCTTTGTTTCGAAGATTTCAGGGTCACCTTCATCTTTTTTTTTTGTATTATATTTTTATATATATGGAAGATTAATTTGACGAATTCGTGTGTATAGGGGAGAGTTGCCAAATGCGTACGGTGACCTAAATCGTACCAGCTCTTTTATTTAAAAACTAATGCATTTTGATGCCTCTTGGTGGTAAAGATATGAACTTTTATTTATGTCGATAAAGTACCCAGATAGCACTCGACGTCTTAAAGACGTCTGTTTTACGTCCATTTTTGGTCTGAACGTCTTACGTCCTGAAAAGACGTCTTTAAGACGTTTCATTTCTTGACGTTTCAGTCATTCTAAACTGCTAGAGAAAAGCTTTACAAACTGTAATTGATTATCAAACTGAATATTCCATCAACAAAGAATTGCACAGAAAAGTAATACATCAAAATAAATAGATAAATAAATAAATAAATAAAGCATCAAATGTTAATGTTCGCGGATATGCTGAAAAGCATTCTTTTAATTTATTTTTTTTTATTTATTTAGTTTTTTTGTTATAACAAACATTCAATTTATATTTCTTGTACATGTATACAATATTCAAATTCAATATTTTTCTCATAAGAAAAAATGTGGCTTAAAAAATATTTTTCCAACATTTGACAAACATATCTATCTAATATTTTTGTGGTACTAGGGGTCTGTTTCGGGACGTCTTGAATACATCTGTTTCGAGACGTCTTAAAGACGTCGAACGGACGTCTTTAAGACGTACAGTTTTTTCACAAAGACGTTCCAGAGACGTTCAGGAGCCGTTCGGAAGACGTTCGTAGGACATTCAGACATCTAATAGACGTCTGAACGTCTTCGACAGACGTCTTAAAGACGTCTTTAAGACGTCTCTGTGCTATCTGGGTAGGACCAAAAAGTCATTCGCATAAAGTGTTGTTTTGTGAATGACAGAAGCACAAAGAAATCAGGCAAGTCTGATGTCAATTTTAAACGATTTTAATCGGCTGAACTAAATATAAATCTACAGTTTCTGAGGTAGTCTTATATATTTTTGAAAACTAGCTATGTTATATTATTTATTTCTATTTAGTTTATAAAACATGCTGACAATGTTTTAAAGGTTAGCTTCAATTATTTAGCGGGACGTCTTTTTCCTAAATCGTACCACACTGTGGTTTCCTAAATCGTACCAGTACGATTTAAGATACTGTTATTCAAATTTTACCGCGAAAATAAACGATTTACAATATTTCAAATTTTTTTAGCATGAGAAAGTAGCTTACAGTAGCACCTATAAAAAGGAATTAGTTGCAATGAATACAAAACAAATGAAAGAAAGAAAAATTGATTTCACGCCTTCAACCAGCACCGCTGCTCCAGTTCTCGTAGAAGTGGAGAATGAAAACGATTGGTTCTGTTTTCTTTGCAATAATTCTTATTTAGAAGACACGATCCAATGCTTAAAGTGCCAAAAGTGGGTACATGAAGCTTGTGGAGGAGTTTTGAAAAATGACAATATTTATTATTGTCCTAGTTGTATTTAAGTTAAGTAATGTAATATTTCATTTTATTTTTATGTTGTATTGTATATTGTACTGAAATTAAACGCAAAATACAGTTTCTCTTATGATTTTTTTGTATCTTTTTAATCCAACACATGAGGTACGATTTTGGAAACCGGCTGGTACCATTTAGGATACTGGTTGCCTAAATTGTACTGTTTGCATGATCTTATAAAAGTGTTCATATCACAATGATCTATCAATAAATATTTAAAAAATCATATTAAATTGCAACTTCGATAGTTAATACCTAGATACAAACCATAATTTTTGCTCAAATTCCTATTAAAGAATATATAAACTGCCTTCGAAATTAAATGGTACGCATTCGGCAACTCTCCCCTACGTATATTAGGAATCGTTGAGACTGCAGTACTTTTTTTTTTTTATTTCGAAGGTGTATAGCGAATAAATAAATTGTAAAGCTACAACGAATAAGCGGAAAAAGCTGAGAAGAAAGTGAACAGTTCCCCGCAGCGAATAGACTCGATGCACGGAGGCATGCTCGTGTTTGAGCGTCTTTTCTCGAATAATATGGATTAGCTGATGCATGATCGGCGAACCGCAAAAGATTGTCCTTTTTCGGTCGGCGAATCACGCTCGACCACTTCGAGGCTGCTCTTTTCGCGTAATTCTCTTTCACGCGATTTTCATGGGGGAATTTCTGCTTGAACTGTGTGATGGCATGCGCACCATCGAACGCAACGTTCAGGCCCAAGGCAAAAAGTGACCATTGTCGGTGAAAATCGCGTTCCGGTAGCTTCACCGTCAACAATAATTTCAGGATTATTGTATTGGGTCGTCCCATAAGTTTGTGCCGTGGATATATGTTTATATTATTCACCATTGAAAAGTATTTTAATGAAAAACATTAGAAATTTTATAGCGACGGTGTGATGTCTTTGCCAAAAAGGTCAGAAGAGGTTGTGGAATGAAAGGGTAATTACTAGACAGCGGATGTTTATGCAATTTCCAATTTTTATAAAAAAGTTTTAAGAAAGTGGAATGAAATAAAATCCTATTTTTAATGGGAACAGCCATTCTAGATCCAAAGCAAATAAAAATCGTGTTAAATTCTTTCGAATTTTATATTGTAGCATTTTTTGAACATTTCCATAAGCCATAAATGCATAAAGATCCGCTGTCTAGTAATTACATATTTTATTTTTAGAATTTAAATGGTACAAGAGTAAACGGCACGAACTTAAACTAATAACATTCGAACTCGAATGGCGACTGTAAGGCGGCACTAAAAATTGCTGTATCATTATTCAAAATATTTTTTACATTATTAAATTTGTTTGTATTTAATAAATTACTTAACACTTCAGTATTGTACGAGTAAATTGCACCATTTTTTCGTATGTATAACATGAATAAATATAAATAGAAGGGAAATATTCTAGGTCGGAAGAAATGTTTCGTTTTGGAGTTAAAATAGCTTCGAGTGCAAATGGTTAATGTAGTACAACAAAGATCGTTTTTTTTTAGCCGTTTATATAATAATATCTCTCATGTGTTTATCAGATTGGAAGTGGAGGTAACAATTGTGGAACAGCAAAAGTAATAAGAGAAAAGGACAACGTAATAATTATTACGCTTCGGAGTAAAAAAGTCAAACAAACACGTACCAGCGTGTCTAAGCAAACAAACTTATAATCGAAATAATTCAAAGCTGCCGCCGACAAAGCAGCACACGAGGTCCGACACTGAAAGTCGCTCAAACATTTCAATCGGCTGAGTTTTTCCTCATCTTAATCGGATAGACAAACAAAGAAGATACAGTGACTATCGTTATTGGGTAATGTTCTCCCCTGATACCGGCATCGATCAGAATGCTTCCCACGAAGATGCACATTATTGACTACGTCGACCTGTCTCGTTCCCGGTAATTCCATTCATTTTCGTCAATTCTTTTTACACCGATTTCACGAATTCCCCCCTTCGCTCGTTAGACCGTCTGGACGTTAAATATTTGATGCCGTCCGTCTCTGTCTACCAAATCTGCCGGCGCCACGCGTTCGAATGCAATTAAAAAATGACGACGAGCATCTTTTTTAATCCGCCGGTCTTATTTTCGACCCGAATATACTCTATTCTCGTGCGCGGGAAACGAAATTGCGGTTATTCTTGCGAAGAATTGTGTTATAGTAGGGGAGAGTTGCCAAATGCGTACTGGTCACCTAAATCGTACCAGCTCTTTTCTTTAAAAATTAATGCATTTTGATGCCTCTTGGTGGTAAAGATATGAACTTTTATTTATGACGATAAAGTAGGACCAAAAAGTCATTCGCATGAAGTGTTGTTTTGTGAATGACAGAAGCACAAAGAAATCAGGCAAGTCTGATGTCAATTTTAAACGATTTTAATCGGCTGAATAGAAATAAATAATATAACATAGCTAGTTTTCAAAAATATATAAGACTACCTCAGAAACTGTAGATTTATATTTATTATTTATTTCTATTTAGATTATAAAACATGCTGATAATGTTTTAAAGGTTAGCTTCAATTATTTAGCGGGACGTCTTTTTCCTAAATCGTACCAGTACAATTTAATATACTGTTATTCAAATTTTATCGCGAAAATAAACGATTTACAATATTTCAAATTTTTTTAGCATGGGAAAGCGAAAATATTGTGAATGGACAGAAGAACAGATGAAATTAGCAATAGAGGCTTACAGAAATAAATAATACGGATTCAACGAATGTTCTCGGCGGTATAAAATTCCAAAGCCAACGTTAAGAAGACTCCTCCTTGGCTAGGTCATAACCCTAGTAGCACAAAATATTGTAAACACATTCATATAATATTAAAAAGAGATTCAATCTTTTTTTAATATTCGAATATACATACAATATTTATTTTATATTCAGTAAAAAATATTTCTTTTTAAATATTCAGAAAATATGTATTTCATGTTACGAGAAAAATATTTTTTTCTAAATATTAAATAAATCTTTATTTCATATTACAAGTAGAATATTTTTTCCTAATATAAAAATAATATTTATTTAATATCGGGAAAAAAATATTTTTTTCTCATTATAAAACAAATCTTTATTTCATATTAGAAGTAGAATATTTTTTCCTAATATAAAAATAATATTTATTTAATATCGGGAAAAAAATATTTTTTTCTCATTATAAAACAAATCTTTATCAAATATTAGAAATAGAATATTTTTTCCTAATATACAAATAATATTTATTTAATATTATGAACAAAATATTTTTTCTCATTATAAAATGAATCTTTATGTAATATTAGAAATAGAATATTTTTCTTAACTATGCAGAAAATATTTTATGTTTAGCATGGAAAAATATAACCTTGCGTGTTCTCAATACCGAAGCAACGCAATGATTTCTGTGGTCGATTTTCCCGCGCAAAATGATCGGAGTACTGACGCTCTTCTACAGGCCTACAGTTAGTTACCTTATCAGCAATTCTTTCGTGTAGATTTGCCGTATTCTTTCGGACAAAATTCCGGATTTTTCTCGACGGTCCTGTACCGTGCGCACACAGTATGGTCGCTGCGTGTTCGAGAGCCCACGAGACAAAGAGAGTCGAACGTAACTGGAAGCGCGGCGAATCGATAAAGCAGCGAAATATCTCGAACGATCGGGCAGAAAAAAAGCTGCGGCGAAACAAAAACCCTGACACGTTCCATCCCCGTCCGGACCTGGCTCGGCAAACCGAAAAACGACGAGCACATTAAACAAAGGGAAATTTAAAGCAAAAAAATCGAAAGAACCAACGCGTCCGAGACAACAGGTTCTCCGAAGTCGTTGACGGAGGCAGAGTCGGAGAATCGCGATGGAAGAATCTAATTCCGATGTCGCTTGTTTGCCAGAATGCGAAAAAGTGTCTTTACAAAATTACCCTTAACCCTCTAAGGGGCCGTGTAAGTTTCAGGTCACATACTAATACATCGACATTTTACCAAATAATTTTACTTTTTTTCAGAAGATGACGTATACGTCTTAATTAGGGGAGAGTTGCCGAATTCGTACCACTTAATTTCGAAGGCAGTTTATATATTCTTGAGTAGGAATTTTAGCAAAAATTATGTTTTGCATCTATGTATTAACTATCGAAGTTGCAATTTAATATGATTTTTTAAATATTTATTGATAGATCATTGTGATATGAACACTTTTATAAGATCATGCAAACAGTACGATTTAGGCAACCGGTATCCTAAATGGTATCAGCCGGTTTCCAAAATTGTACCTCATGTGTTGGATTAAAAAGATACAAAAAAATCATAAGAGAAACTGAATTTTGCGTTTAATTTCAGTTTAATATACAATACAACATAAAAATGAAATGAAATATTACATTACTTGACTTAAATACAACTAGGACAATAATAAATATTGTCTTTTTTCATAACTCCTCCACAAGCTTCATGTACCCACTTTTGGCACTTTAAGCATATTGGATCATGTCTTCTAAATAAGAATTATTGCAAAGAAAACAGAACCAATCGTTTTCATTCTCTACTTCTACGAGAACTGGAGCAGCGGTGCTGGTTGAAGGCGTGAAATCAATTTTTCTTTGTTTCATTTGTTTTGTTTTCATTGCAACTAATTCCTTTTTATAGGGGCTACTGTAAGCTACTTTCCCATGATAAAAAAATTTGAAATATTGTAAATCGTTTATTTTCGCGGTAAAATTTGAATAACAGTATCTTAAATCGTACTGGTACGATTTAGGAAACCACAGTGTGGTACGATTTAGGAAAAAGACGTCCCGCTAAATAATTGAAGCTTACCTTTAAAACATTATCAGCATGTTTTATAAACTAAATAGAAATAAATAATATAACATAGCTAGTTTTCAAAAATATATAAGACTACCTCAGAAACTGTAGATTTATATTTAATTCGGCCGATTAAAATCGTTTAAAATTGACATCAGACTTGCCTGATTTCTTTGTGCCTCTGTCATTCACAAAACAACATTTCATGCGAATGACTTTTTGGTCCTACTTTATCGACATAAATAAAAGTTCATATCTTTACCACCAAGAGGCATCAAAATGCATTAGTTTTTAAATAAAAGAGGTGGTACGATTTAGGTGACCAGTACGCATTTGGCAACTCTCCTCTATATAATGTCTCTGACATAACCAATAACAATAATATTGATCACGGTTAGCAGCATCGTCAACTTGAAATATCAAAGTAAGTGCCTTGCAAGTTGCTTGCAAATAGAAATCAACGCAAGAAAAGTCGACCCATAGAGGGTTAAATTTGTTTATATTCAATTAATTACTAAACATTTCAATGTTGTACGAGTAATTCCACCATTTTCGTATGTATAACATGAAAAAAAAAATATATATATATGTATATATAGGGGGAAATAGTCTAGGTAGGAAGAAATGTTTCGTTTTGGAGTTAAAATAGCTTCGAGTGCAAAGGGTTAATAATTTTATTTAAAACATATATTGCTTTTTAATAGAATAAGAAGGTGTGGGTATCTGATCGCTAGACTGCGGATCTTTATGCAATTTTTGATATACTTGATCGGCCGAAGACAATGTGATAAGCGTCCTTAAATTCTTTCAATGTTTTTTCACTGTTTTGAATCGCACCTGTCCATTTCATTGCTCACCCTCATTACCGTGCAACACCACCAACGGAACAAAATCCGGCCCATACAGGGTTAAACAGAGTGTTTCGATCCAAGAAACTGAAACTTCATTGATATCTGTCTCGTTACAACGCGAAAGACTTGAACACCTATTGTCCGGCACAGGTGTCAAACAAAATGACGAATAAATCAAAAAAGAGTTTGACGTATGGTTCGATGAGGATGCTCGAATTTGAAAATGTTCTATTGTCCGGCAGTGTCTCGAGGTGAAAATATTTGAGCGAATTCCAGCTATTTTGTAGAAACGAGCCGCTGCAGGTCGGTCGACTCGCAATGGTAGAATCTAATTCTGATGTTGCTTGTTTACCAGAATGCGAAAAAGTGTCTTTACAAAAGTACCCTTGAACAGAGTGTTTCGATCCAAGAGACTGAAACTTCATTGATATCTGTATAATCTCGTTACAACGCGAGAGCACCTATTGTCCGGCACTATTGTGTCAAACAAAATGACGAATAAATCAAAAAAGAGTTTGACGTATGGGTTCGGCGAGGATGCTCGAATTTGAAAATGTTCTATTGTCCGGCAGTGTCTCGAGGTGAAAATATTTGAGCGAATTCCAGCTATTTTCTAGAAACGAGCCGCTGCAGGTCGGTCGACTCGCAATGGTAGAATCTAATTCTGATGTTGCTTGTTTACCAAAATGCGAAAAAGTGTCTTTACAAAAGTACCCTTGAACAGAGTGTTTCGATCCAAGAGACTGAAACTTCATTGATATCTGTATAATCTCGTTACAACGCGAGAGCACCTATTGTCCGGCACTATTGTGTCAAACAAAATGACGAATAAATCAAAAAAGAGTTTGACGTATGGGTTCGGTGAGGATGCTCGAATTTGAAAATGTTCTATTGTCCGGCAGTGTCTCGAGGTGAAAATATTTGGAGCGAATTCCAGCTATTTTGTAGAAACGAGCCGCTGCAGGTCGGTCGACTCGCGAACAGATTTAGGCATGGTAGAGACGGTTAACGCGTAACATCTTTCGGTGGCTGTTCCATCGGGTATATCGAGTGGTAGACGGTTGCGGAGTCAGAGGGGTGATCGCGAGAGCTGGAGGATCGGCTGCTGGCTGGCGTTGGTAGACGTAGAGAGAAGGCGGACTAGAGAGAGGGAGCGGAATCGACGAGCGGAGTAAGAGGTGAAATAAAAGAAGGAGGAGAGGGTAGGTACGAATCGATTAGGTCTGTCGGCCATTTTGTTGGCGGCTCGAGCCGGCCAAGTGTCCCACAGCTGCCCCCAGGAGGCGTGGAAGCGACAGAGTCGACTCCGCCGGGAGAACGAATGGTTCGACGTCGGCGTGGAAACGAGCCTCGGATCCTCGCCACCGGATAGGACGTGGTCGGGAGATCCGGTGGTGGTGGAAACCGACCTCGGAGTGGGGTCGAAAAGGTCGACCTCGAAGGAGGGGGGGGGAACCACGGGTGGTTAGGTTGGGTACTATAGGAGCCTGACCGGCAGTCAGTGCCTCCCAGGGCCCCGCGCCGTCAGTTTCGTTGGTGTTGTGTCGTGTAACGTGTCCTCTCTTTCTCTCTTTTTTCTCTCTTTCTTTCTCTCTCTCCTCCTCGAACCCTCTCCTTCCCTCCTTTCCAACCCTTTTCCTTCGGTTCCCGATCCTCTTATTTTAGTATATTTTTTTTTTTTTTTTATTATTTCGATTCGTTACCACCACGATCAACGCTCCCGCTCGAGCAGTGATAAGGGAATAATTGTACACGCGACTTTCGACGACGGTCCTTTCGGTGACGAATGGTGCGTGGCCGAGAATCCGAGACCAGGGTCACGGATCACCCGAAAATCGAACTGTTCCCGAAGAGGACCCTGCCTCTCGATCGAAGAGATCGATGATGAGCCGATTTCGACCAACCGTGGCCAGCCGGTTGGAATAGAGACGATCTCGAGGACCCAAGGATCTGGGCAGGGACCCGACAAGGATGTGCAGGATCGATCAAGAAGACGGTTACTTGGAATCCGTTGGAGAAATCTAGGCGAGCAAGAAGACTATCCCTCTGAGCCATCGGTTTAGACATTCGGATTAACGCGAGTGACAGTACTTGCCCGAGGATCCAGGATTATCGTTTTTCACCGGGAGATCGAGGAGACCTGTCGCAGAACCGTTGGAAAACTGTTTGCAACGCGAGCCCTTGCTCCCCGCGAGTGGATAGTGTGCGAAAGTTCGGCGAGCGAAGGACGACGGCCGCCCGGAAGGCCGCAAAATGGCGTGGGTTCCGGTGAACTATCGCCTCGAAGCGTGAAACTCGCTGACACCGTGCTGATTCCGGCGCGGACGCATGCGTGCGCGGATACGAAAACCTGCGATGAACGCGAACAGATCGAAATTTCCGCGACCAGTAGCTGCGAATTGCGTGCAACCGACGAGATAGCGGTGGAACTCTACAGATCTGATCCGCGCGAATACCGTGTGTTTTCGAGAAGGGGGACCATCGTTGAAACGTGGTAGACAAGAAAAATTCCACGAGCATCGGAAAAAATCCTTATCGAGATTCCCACGACGAGGATAAGGTGACACGGTTGTGCTCCGAAAAAGATTTCTGTGCGGCAAACGATTTTCTTCCATCGAAAAGTAGCCGAGACTACACGAACTGTTGTGTGATCAATTGGTTCGTTTCGGTACCGTGTTTTCTGATTTTGTTCTATTTTTTTGTGAACTCTGTGAAGCAGAAGAAGAAGACGAAGAAGGAGAAGAAGGGTTCAAGGTGTGCTATTCACCCCGAGGTCACGGTTTTGTCAGGTTACAGAGAAAACGTCAGTACGACCGGCGGTCGTACTTGGCGCGAAGGCCTCAAGATTGCTCGAAAATCGTCGAAGGAGGTGCGAAGGGCTGGAAGAGCGATGGAAATCGGAGGTGCGGCGATGCAGAGGATGGGCACTGCCGGGGGGCCCGGGCCCCTCAGCCTTCAGGGCCCTCCAAGGTCAGTGAAAATCTCACCCGTTAACATACAGGACGAGCCCGGTGACCTCACTTCCCAAAGTACGTATAACGTCCACTCATTCTTTCCTAGTTTTTCGCTTTCAATTCGTTTTCACCCTCGGACGACGGATGGTTTTCGTGTCTCGGCGAACCGACGCACCGCGCCGCGACGCGCCGAACGCAGCCTCTCTTTCGCTCGGAACAATGTCTTTTTTTCTGCGTGCATTCCTTTAAAATTGCGTACGACGCTCAACACCTACACACTCCCGTCCACAAGTCACCGGACACTTACTCGTTTTCAGCAAAAGAATGATTAAAACACAGATACAACAATATTTAGCTATTTTACGATAACTTCGGTATGTAAAAATAGAAATAAATATTAGTTATTTAAATAAACGTTTAACCCTTATGTGGGCAACCGGGTACCCGGGTACCAATTTCTATGTTTTCTCTAATAATTTGTTATGTTTTTATGAAGATATCGCAAAACCGCCCTGGACCCTCATTATTTAGAAGGTTCTCTGTCGATTTATGGTTACGGAATTAAAATTGATACAAAACATATCAACCCTTTTAGTGCCGGACGACGATATATCGTCGTTTGCTACACTTGCCAAAAGTGCCAACGACGATATATCGTCGTGCGTGTAATAGCGCCTTATTCTTCGCATTGCGAGAAAGCTTTATCTCTAAATAAATTTATAAATGATCTAATTTGATTGTAAATGATCAAATTTCGTTGACAAAGAATTTGTAAACCGGTTTGGGGGTCTGACATTTTACACATTCTATACCGGAGTGTGCTGAGACTCTGTTTACGCTGGAGCGATAAGATGGACAATTTTTATATTATTTATAATTGTGTTATTCATATTATTTTCAATTGATATTGGAGAATCATTATCATTGCTTTATTCTCCATTTCGTCCCGAATACGTGGCATTTTTAAGCATGTAAATATCATTTGTAGTTTGGTTTTTATAAACGTTTTTCCATATCGTTGCATATTTGTCAAATTCGGCCGGTTATCTTCGCATAGGCACTAAAAGGGTTAAATAATAAAAGGCTTCAATCTTATTTATACGATTGTTGGGTACCCCGGTTACCCATACATAGAAAGTGTAGTTGGATGCTTATGAAGGGAAGTTTTACAACACAATCATACAACACACAAATTTTGTTCAATTGGTATTATTTATTTATTAGTATAGTTACTATTATTAACCAATAATAGGACAATTTTTACAAACTGTCAGAGTATTTGCGTGTTCGTCGGAAAACTGGTTTTATACAGTTTTGACAATATTTTCGTGTCTTTCTACGTTTTCTATCAGGGTCAGCTTGGTATATATAACATGAGCCTACAACTCTTTTTCGTCCAGTTTTATCTCGTTGTTGTACAGTGCCTGAAGTTGAAGGAACGTCGGTCATTGTTGGTGACTTATGCAGCATGCTTTCTATTGCTAATTTACGAGAGAAATGTCTCATCACTTGAACATTGGTTGATCGACTTCTAATTATTGGAAGACAAAGTTCCTCTCTCACTTGGCGTAAAAATATTCGGCAATTATTGGATTTGTTAGGCAACGTATCGTTATTAGAAATATATATGATGTATGAGGCAAGAGCAGCAATGTCAATTATGTGAAAAAAAAAATGCTAATGGCCATCTGTTAGTACGTCTTTGTGTACTGTATCGTCTCAAAATTTGATCCATCATGTCGACACCAGATTTTGTTTTATTATAGAAGTGGACTATTTCTGGTTTCCTCTTTGGCCCAGAAACAACATTATCATTGTGCATTGTGGATAGTAATACAACAAACTTTTCTTTCTTTGGCACATACGAATATATTGTAACATTTTGGTTGTGACCAAATATAGTTGAATACTGTTGTACCGTTGTGTAAGTCGAAGAGTCAAATACCGTACGTCCACATACGAATAGCATAAAAGTTTGATCTTAACATTGAGTTATACTATTTTTGAAGCAGTTGCTTCACTTAAACTGTTTAAAACAATACTTAGTATACCATAGGCAAAAAAACTAAAAGTTATGGGAAAGCATGAAAGTAAAATTGTCACTTTATTTTTTATATATTGGCACCGAACAACCGTGAAAAGTTTGGTTGCCCACATAAGGGTTAAAAAAGGAATTGCATGCGTAAACACTCATTTCATTAGGTTTCCATTCGGTACATGTTGAGGTATATTGTTCGCTTTGGACGTTCAAAACCATCAGAAGACTATATTTGGAACATTATAAAGAGTTTATAAACACTGTAAGAGGAGTTTTAGACTAAATAGAGATAAGCATGATGCTGCGAAGGCGAAGTCGCTGTTTCTTCTTCGTTTCAAGTTTGACAGTGCATGTGATCAGTATGAGCAGTTCTAGAAAAAAAATGATCCGTTCAAAAGCGTTCGAGTATTATTACTAGACAGCGGATCTTTATGCAAAATAAAAATTTTCTACCTGAATTTCAACAAACTGGAGTGAAATTTCTACTTATTATCTTTCGTAATATGTTTAATAAGTTGACAATAATATAACAGTATTTTTAAATTCTTCTATTCTTTTCATCATTTTAAATTACACCTACCCATTTTTGTCATAAATGCATAAAATCCGCTGTCTAATTATTACTCTTGCTAAAGAAGGCTATTCCGTGCGGGAAATTGCGATAAAAACTAAAATTCCTAAATCAACGGTGCATGATACAGTGAAAAAGTTTAACGGATACTAATACTTTTGAATATAAAAACCGAACTGGACGGCCCGAAAAAAACAACAGAAAATGAAGACCGCTGTATACAAACTTTAAGTAAACAAAACGGGAGGATGACAGCAACAGAAATTGCGGCAGAAGTTAACAAAGTTCGAGAGGATCCAATTGGTACAACACAACGGTTAAGCGACGTCTTTTGCAAGCAGGGTTTCGCGGGTGTGTTGCAGTTAAAAAATCGTTATTAAGGACTCGAAATAAGAAAAAAAGACTGCAGCAGGCAAAATTATATAAAGATTACACTGCTGAAGATTAGGAAAAGGTGTTGTGGACCGATGAGTTGAAATTTGAGGTGTTCGGTACAAAACGACGAAAGCGAGTAAGTGTCCGGTGACTTATGGACGGGAGTGTACATCTTTATTTCGCATAAAAATACAGCTCGATGAAACTGCATGTACATCAACAATGTATTTTAAAAGTCGTTCTAACCGCAGAAGACTTTCACAATTAGTTATAGATATATAGATTTTTGTATATTACATTGTAGTTGTCGCACGATGCGTTTATTTTCTATTATTATTCAGAATGAACACCTTGGTCCATCGAGATGAATTCTCTTGGTAAAGGCAATCCGTCAAAATATATTTTGAAATTGCTTCGACAGATTACATCGTGCCACGATCAGACATTACTTGTTTATTTCTCTATGTTGCTGTGATGAGAACGTTTTCATTTGTCACCATAACACAGTGTGGAATCACAGTTGTAAAACAGCGGAGTACAAATTTTTTCAAACATTGTCAAAGTTAATACATACACTCCCGTGTACTTCCGAAAATATTCAGACAGATTTTTACTCGGCGATTCGAGTGCGTACAATTTTCAGATCCGCAACGAGCATGATTCGCGGTCACGATCTCGCGATTTGCTGGTCAAACGAATTTAGGTAGTTTAACCCTAGACAACTTGGGAAAAAAACCGTGCGCCGAACGTGGGTTGGGCAACGCCATAAAACATAGCGCGGAAAAAAAGGTTGTCACCATAACAGTATATTATGCCGCTGTTGTGCACGCACAAAAGAATGTTAGAACTACCTAGAGCCACTATCGAGACTCGAATGATCCATTTCAGATTTTCTGTTGTACGCATACGGAAGTCATAAAAACGTTTTCTCCGTATAAGCAAATGCACCTTTGCGGTTTTTGCGAGACGTTGGCAAACCAGAGTCACTTGCTCGGCGTTTCCAGTTATTCAAGTATGCATCTCGCCGTTACAAAGCGCTCGTTCCCGAATTCGAAACAATTCTCCCAATTTCCAATTTCCCAGTTCCCAATTTCTCCGGTACATTTCTAACACCGGGAAAAAGAAACCGCAATCCTTTTTCCACGCCTCTCTTACTATTATTTATCGGAGCCATAAAGAAACCGTAGAACTGCGTTAGCCTTCTCGTGAAAATATTCTTGATCGTTCCCTAGTAGCACAATAATATTAGATAGATATTTTTTTCAAATATTGGAAAAATATTTGTTAAGCCACATTTTTTCATATGAGAAAAATATTGGATCTGAATATTGTATACATGTACAAGAAATATATATTGAATGATTAAAAAGTATAAGCTAAATATTCAGAAGATATAAACTAGATATTTAAAAAATATAAAGTAAATATTTAAAAAATGTGAATTCAATATTTGAAAAATATAAATTCAATATTTAACACTAGAATGACCAAGCACTGAATGCAACTGGCATACATTGCCTTATAATAACAACAAAATAAGATTTGTTTAGATTTCGTATTAGTTTTGTTTAAATATCTACTTCGATAGAGAAGTTTATTAAACAATTTTCTCATGAAAACATATTTATAATCTCACTATCTCTAAAAGAAAAAATTAGGAGGAAGTCATTTTGACCCATCCGGTGGTTCTAGTGTTAAATAACATTCAATAAAATTTTCAAATTTAAGAAAAAGTTATAACAAAAATTAGAAACTATGAATATGTATTACTTTCTGCGCACTGCTTCTTGAGGGAATATATTACGGGAAAAATATTTTTTTCATGATATTGAATAAATATTATATGTATATTAGGAAAAAATAGTCTACTTCTAATATGAAATAAAGATTCATTTAATATTTAGAGAAAAATATTTTTCTCGTAACATGAAATAGATATTTTCTGAATATTTAAAAAGAAATATTTGTTATTTAATATAAAATAAATATTGTATGTATATTTGAATATTAAAAAAAGATCGAATCTCTTTTTAATATTATATGAATGTGTATACAATATTTTGTGCTACTAGGGTTGGCTCCTCGTGTTGTCCGTGTCTTTATGCGTTTCGCCCGCAAAGAAATACTATGCCACGCGAAACAGGCAATCGCCAGAATGTAAACGGCGCGCGTACAAATTGCGCTCGGATTAATGAAATTTTGTAATTAAATTTCCGTAACTTTCATTCAACGATTCGACGTGTGCCGCGACATTGTTTACGATAATACGGTATTGTTTCCGTTCGATACTCTCTCGGGACTGCTACTGTAATCTCGACATTGTTACCATGTATGCGACAAAACTCTTGTCGTCTTACAAAATTACAAAATCGTTTAAAGTACCGACAACTTTTACTTACCATGAAAATTCGCAGTCTAACGAGTGAGTTCTCCTTCTAAAATTTGAAATAGTAAAAACCCTAGTAAAATGTACACGATCGGATTATATTTTTGCCGCGTCGAAATCATTGATCAACCTTGATTTAATTGCAGTTACTCTAAGTCGGCTTGCAAGTATTTAAATTTGCTACTGTAATCTCGACATTGTTACCATGTATGCGACAAAACTCTTGTCGTCTTACAAAATTACAAAATCGTTTAAAATACCGACAACTTTTACTTACCATGAAAATTCGCAGTCTAACGAATGAGTTCTCCTTCTAAAATTTGAAATAGTAAAAACCCTAGTAAAATGTACACGATCGGATTTTATTTTTGCCCGCGTCGAAATCATTGATCAACCTTGATTTAATTGCAGTTACTCTAAGTCGGCTTGCAAGTATTTAAATTTGCTACTGTGATCTCGACATTGTTACCATGTATGCGACAAAACTCTTGTCGTCTTACAAAATTACAAAATCGTTTAAAGTACCGACAACTTTTACTTACCATGAAAATTCGCAGTCTAACGAATGAGTCCTCCTTTTAAAATTTGAAATAGTAAAAACCCTAGTAAAATGTACACGATCGGATTTTATTTTTGCCGCGTCGAAATCATTGATCAACCTTGATTTAATTGCAGTTACTCTAAGTCGGCTTGCAACTATTTAAATTTGCTACTGTGATCTCGACATTGTTACCATGTATGCGACAAAGCTCTTGTCGTCTTACAAAATTACAAAATCGTTTAAAGTACCGACAACTTTTACTTACCATGAAAATTCGCAATCTAACGAGTGAGTTCTCCTTTTAAAATTTGAAATAGTAAAAACCGTAGTAAAATGTACACGATCGGATTTTATTTTTGCCGCGTCGAAATCATTGATCAACCTTGATTTAATTGCAGTTACTCTAAGTCGGCTTGCAAGTATTTAAATTTGCTACTGTGATCTCGACATTGTTACCATGTATGCGACAAAGCCCTTGTCGTCTTACAAAATTACAAAATCGTTTAAAGTACCGACAACTTTTACTTACCATGAAAATTCGCAGTCTAACGAGTGAGTTCTCCTTTTAAAATTTGAAATAGTAAAAACCGTAGTAAAATGTACACGATCGGATTTTATTTTTGCCGCGTCGAAATCATTGATCAACCTTGATTTAATTGCAGTTGCTCTAAGTCGGCTTGCAAGTATTTAAATTTGCATAAACCACAACGGTCTAGGTATACATAATGGAATTGCGTCGCGAACTCGTTAGTTCGTCCGAGGATAACGTGACGTATGTATGCTGTCAAGTACAATGTTCTCATGCTTTTAAACGAAATTGAAATTGTTATTGAGAATTACGTGAACAAAACACTCGTATATAGCTGACTGTACCTACTTGAAGAATGTGTATGCTATTCCGGTCTCCTGATGATAATAACTTTTGTGAGATAACCAAGTTTATATTATCGTGAACAACTGTTTTGAGAGAAAACTGAATTTTTGTAGATTTATGTAGAACAATTTTTGACACGGTGCTACCGTTGGTAATGGCAACAATTTTTCAAAATCAAAGTCAGTAGAGTACGATTAAGAGCACAATGACGTGAAAAAAAGGAAAAAGACATAGCTAAGAGACATAATAAAATTGTGCACTTCTATTATTTCTATAAAAATGGGGGATTACGTGTTTTTGTTTGCGTTACTTTGTTGTTAGAGCCGGGAGCAAGGGATCGCAACAGCCGTCGCGCGTCGGTTACAGTTTTTGCGATCGCAATATTCCAAATGCTGTTCTTTGTTTAAGCAGAATCGATTATCTCTACTCTCCTGCTATTGTTTATTCGCTGTACAACTTTTTAACTTTCGACTCTTTAACAGAAAAATTTCAAATGCGCAACACAGTTATTTAATATATCGAATATGATATCTAATTATAATCGATCTGGAATAAATTGATAAATAAGAGAAGAATTTATTATTGGAAGCTTTTTAACTTTCAATTTATCCTAATTTCAATGTATCTTTAATTTGTAATTTCTGGTGTCTCTAACATTGTGGTCATTGACGACCACGCTTGGTTTACATAATATTTACAAAGTTTACACAGGATTTAGGCAAGTTAGAAGAACAACAGTGTTAACATTGGTGTGACATAATAGAACAGGTTTACATTTCAAGTCAAACGAGGAATGATATTTAACAACAGGACACGCGCATGCATTCAAAGCTAGAATATAATTTACGAGCCTTATTAAATAAGTGAATTGAACTGAAATTTCAAAACCGAAGAGAATCTACGCCAGTTATAAATATTTAATTTGTCTGACACGAGTGACGGAAAAAAAGAGTCTGAATCTCTGATTCATGTGATTGTTTGCCAATTCTCTTCGCATTTATCAACCGGAAGATCATGTTATCGATGATTAAGATGGAAAACATGTGGAAAATATTTCCAAAGAAGAGGCAATATTAATAAAAGACATGAAAAAAATCGCTCACGGTGAACGACGAGTAAATACATGGTTTATCAAAGTCCAAATATTTGTTCCAATATTTAATATATGTTACAAATATTTTGGCGGGAACCATCAATTGTTTGGTCCGGTCATTGAATTTTCACGTGACCATGTGCAAACTGTTACACGAAGTCGCAAACTTATAATAATAATAATATTTGAACAAATTAAAACGCGGTCTTGAAAACTAGCAGGACAATTTGTCAATTTACCCGAATATGAGCATAAGTACCTTAATGCAATTTCGTGTGTTTCGGTAATTAATAAGAGAAGGTAGTATAATGGTAGTATTTTTCAACTATCAGGCAGCCGGACGTGCTGTACGTGCTTTCGGGAATCGGATAATTTGCTAACATGATCTCTCTCGTTGCCATAGGCAATAGAATATTCAGTAGCGTAGAACGCGACTGAACGATAACTTTCTATCGTCGAACGTTACACGTTGTTACAACGTCTAGTTTACCGCGTATTTTCCGTGTCCAACGAACCCGATCACGAATCCCATAAGTCGCTCGCGATTACGTTGGCGCAACACTAATATCCGTGCGTTTATCTCCTCTAATTATTACGTTGCTGCGTCGCCTATCTATAAATCAGTGCATCGCGTAGCGTCGCGACGCGCGTCGTTGCAAATCCGATTTTAATTCGTTTGCCGCATTTGTACAACGGTGAAAATCGCCGTGAGATCACGAGAAGAACGCATGGATTATTCTTAACACTTTGACTGTGCCGAACTAGAAAGCTCAAAAATTCCATACAATCAAAGTGTCATTTAATAAAATCAAAATTGAAAAAAATGAAATATGTGATATTGCGTAGTCCTCCAACTTTCTTGCATTTTACAGATCCTATGTTATCGCATGTATCTTTATAAGTTAACGTGCATTCTTTGCGAGCGAAGATGTATTTAAATTTCATTGTGAGCATTAACACTTTGACTGCCGAACTAGAAAGCTCAAAAATTCCATCAAATCAAAGTGTCATTTAATAAAATCAAAATTGAAAAAATGAAATACATGATATTGCGTAGTACTCCAACTTTCTTGCATTTTACAGATCCTATGTTATCGTATGTATCCTTATAAGTTATCGTGCATTCTTTGCGAGCGAAGATGTAAATGTCATTGTGAGCATTAACACTTTGACTGTGCCGAACTAGAACCTCAAAAATTCCATCAAATCAAAGTGTCATTTAATAAAATCAAAATTGAAAAAAATGAAATATATGATATTGCGTAGTCCTCCAACTTTCTTGCATTTTACAGATCCTAATCAAATTTTGTACAATGAATATATTAACCAGTTAGCTGTGGAATTTAATTTTAGAAATCCCTCGCGGCACGGAATTAAAATCAAACAATGACGAATATACACGTCGAACGCAGGCCAAATGCCGCTATTATAAATTTTACGAAAAATACTAAAGCAAAGTGTGAAAGAATTACATTTTTATTCGATAAGAAATTAAGAATTCATTAACGTTAACCGTACCGCAATAGAGATTTGGTTCGACGTGTATACACGTCAAACACGCTTAACTGTTTAACGTAAAAATTCGTTCTAAAACCTGGAAAAATAATTCCGTAATCCACATGTGTGTGACATGGCAGTCAACGTGTTAATTAATTGTGAGTATAATTCATATAATTATATTTAAAATCACGAAAAATCCGAATGAACACACATTCTTGTCGTTAAAGTAATATAAAATAGTGTAGCTGGTATAGTATACCTTTAGTACAGCTTATAGCTTGTAATAGCTTTTAGCGCTCCATAGATCTAGCGTTGAACACAGATATTCGATCTCCGTAATCATGCGATCTTGAGTTAGTCAAGGGACATTCGTAAGCGCTAGCTAGTCGAATGTGATCGTTTAATTACGAAGTTTATTGCAAACGTCTACTAAAGTTTATTTACACACTGTATTTACCGTTTAATCGATGCCCTGACAATACGTTGATAGTGTCCTCAATGAAATTATAGTCAACGGTCATCGGAATCTTGTAAAGTGTTCGAACAGGTGTCCAACAACATCTATGCACGTTTCTCAGTCACTTAATAAGCAATTGCCGAGTTGTATTGATAATATCTCGTGTAATAGCGATACAAGCTGCGATAATACACGGCTACATGTCTTCTTGCATTGTGGTCAGCGTCTCGTGGGAACCTAGTTCCGCTAACTATACCCCATGTAAATTTGCGTTACCTCCTAAATCATTTTTCTCAATGCTCACAATGACATTTACATCTTCGCTCGCAAAGAATGCACGTTAACTTGTAAGGATACATACGATAAATTAATGAATAGACATCGGATCTTTATGCATTTATGGCTTATGGAAATGTTAAAAAAATGCTATAATATAAAATTCGAGAGAATTTAACACGATTTTTATTTGCTTTGGATCTACAAAGGCTGTCCCCATTAAAAATAAAATTTTATTTCATTTCACTTTCTTAAATTGTTTCTATAAAAATTGGAAATTGCATAAACATCCGATGTCTATTAATGAATAATTGACCAATACCTCGAGTGTACAAAATATTAAATAGTTTTCGATCAGATATATACATATACTCTATCTTTGCTGCGAACAGAAAGTACTAGCATAAACATTGAAAAATAACGTAAGAGAATAATTGACCAATACCTCGAGTGTACAAAATATTAAATAGTTTTCGATCAGATATATACATATACTCTGTCTTTGCTGCAAACAAAAAGTACTAGCATAAACATTGAAAAATAACGTAAGAGAAGATGAAATATAGATTTACATAAAAATAGACTAGTTAATTGTACATATAGAGACTGATGTCTAAAGTCAAAATACACAGTATATAATATTCAAAGATTTTCACGATTTCCTTCCGCTAAATTCGTTCGATATTTCACAAAGAGGTTGGATTTAATAACAATGAAAGCGAGAAAAACAACAAACGCTGGTATCGAACATATCAACGCTAAAAAACCCACCATGGCCGATCAAATTGACTTTTTCCAACTTCTGCATACAATTTCGTACATACAACATGATCACATCGCTATTTTTCGAATAGTATATATAATGTACTTTTCAGTATTTATTTCTGGTTTCATTTATTTTTTCCAATATATATTTGTAGCCTGTCCTATCTATCCCGGTGAATTTGACCGAATAATATGGTATTTAAATAGCTCTTCTATTTTAATAGCTCCTTTAAACCTAAACAATTAGTATGAAAAAAGGGCTATTCTCAATGTGGCATGGCCAACTCAAAATAAATGAGCCGCCTTGTTGAATGAGACGCTATCGAGTTACGCACGTTTCATGACAAATAAATTCAAACTGCAAAGGTGGACGACACACTTATTTTGTATATAATTGAAATGATAAAAATAAATTTGAATCATATTTAACACGTTGACTGCCATGTCAGCCATATACGGGTGACGGAATTATTTGTTCAGGCTTTAAAATGAATTTTTACGTTAATATATTCATTGTACAGTTTTGTACAGTGTATACATTGTGTATACATAACATACACACAATATCATACATTTAATTTTTTTCAATTTCTATTTTATCAAATAACTTACTTTGATTTCGTGGAATTTTTCAGCTTACTTGTTTGGCGTTCAAAGTGTTAATAGAAGTTGTTCATCTACTAATTCATTCAGGAAGAAATTGCTTGTTATCTAGGTTCAATTATATTAACAATAACTTTTTTTAAGGACCGGTAATTTTGACCGTTTACGGTGGAAATAGGTATACAAGAATTGAGCCGTTTATTTTGAAAGTGGCCTAAGTCCATTTATCTTAAAATCGAGATATTTAAGGGTTTGCGTTTGAATGAATTTAAAAATATACGTATAGGACATTAATGAGTCGCACTGCTTAAGTGTATCTAAGGGTGTTAAATTTATAGTTCCTATTAAAATAGTGGCAATTATTAAGTGAATAATATGCGTTTTCTGATCAAGAATGGAGTTAGGCCACTTTCAAAATTAACAACCAGATTCATTATAAAATTTGAAGGTGCCCAAGTCCATTCAACATAATTTAAGATGCTTCAAATTGAAAAAAAAAACAATACTGAATTTATTTTACATATCCTTAAAACACTTCAGGAACATAATTTATGCGATTCAATTAACTACATAACGTGCAAAATTACAAACATAAATTTATTACAAAACAATTTACTACTCATCTACATTTTGTGCGTGTAAAAGGGATTTTAAGAAATCATGATGATTACTTTCTTTCTTTCTTTTTCATCGTAATTTTTTGTGCATGCATTCCGACAACGGCAATCTTTGTTTTCAAAAATTTTTTCCGGTACAATATTTCCGGTTTGAGTACAATATCTTTTTCCTGAATTCCGTTTAATCTTTCGCACTTTTTGGATGTGTGATTCATCAATTTTTTCTCAATTGTCATTCATATCTTCATCCTCTGAAGATGAATATTGTTCTATAATTCGGTTTCTTTTTCGATTTTTTTTTAAATCATTACTTACTATTTCTTCTTCACTATCTGAACTAAATAATAGTCTTGTTCTGTTCTTCCCCATGGGTGAAATAATTTCTAAAATTTAATATTAAATTTTAAGTTTTATATTAATTAAACGTACTGGTTATTCAACTAACGCAATTGTCCAAAAACTGAGGTTAAATTGTAAATACTAATTAATTAAAATTACCTTCATCACTACTTTCCGACATTATCAATAGTAAATATATTATCTTGATTATTTAAGTATAAATGGAGTTAGGCCACTTTCAAACTACACAGTTCGATTATTAAACTAACTCTGAAAACTTATGTGTCAAGAATTATCGTATTTGCTCGGATTATAAGCAACCTGAAATGCTTTAATGATAAATAACATAAAGTTGTACACGTAACCATGATAACCGGAAAAAAACTGAAAAACGGAGTTAGGCCACTTTCAAAATAAACGGCTCAATTGTCGGTAAAACGAATCGTGGATGCGCAGAAATGTAGACCTACCAGTTTCCAGCATTTCGAAAAACGTTTGCTATCGGGATCGGCCGAGATGGCGAGCCGAATTCGCGTGAGTTTATTTTTGATTGCACTCAAGGACCGATTCGGCGGTCGGCTATTCGCCGGTTAAGTAGAAACAAATGAAGCGAATTCGAAGAATTCGAACTAAGACGCGGTCTTGGGGGCTGCTCTAAATAGTTTTTCGAAATGAAACGGGACCGACGATCGACCTTATCTCCTTTTCTTCTCCTCTGTCTCGCTCGATTTTAGCCAACCAATGGAAACAATGCGACACTCGCGTTGTCTCGATTATCCAACGCGACCCGTTCGAAATCTTCCTGTTTCCTCGTTTCGCCTATGCTTCTCCGAAAATATTCTCGATATAATTTATAATCCATAAAGTAACAGTTAAAAAATCGATAGTTCCTCCTAATAAACCCGAAAATGTGGAATACATATATAGAAAAAAAACAAAAATAAAACCACATCAATGTTATTCGTTTTCGAATGAAATAGAAAAAAGGTGTAAAGGATAATCCTTGCACAGATTTTCGATAATAATTTTCAGTTTGGATTACTCCATTGAACTTGATGAGAAATAAATTCTATTCTAAATTTGTTTGGGATCTGTACAAATGCAAGAAAGTTGGAGAACTACACAATATCATACATTTAATTATTTTCAATTTTTATTTCATTAAATAACTTGCTGTGTATTCATGGAATTTTTTAGGGTTCTGGTTTGGCACTCAAAGTGTTAAACAAAATTCTCGATGGAAAAATGCGCAATCGGAACCGATATAATTTGCTAAAATATCGAAGTATTTAGAAGCAACTGGTTGCATCTATATAAGTGCAGGATATAAATATCTCGACAACTGTAAATCCACCGTGCACCAGCATCGACGCCAATTTAATGATCCCGATCTCGCGTGATTAAACTCGCAAGTCAACATCTTTCACGTGTTTCGTCAGATAAAGCGAGATAAAAAACCTGGGAAGCACCGTCGTCGGGGCAACGATGATGCTTTCTTAATTTTTTAATTATTTCTCGTTCCCGTTGATAGCTCTCGTATACAAAAAAAAAGAAAAAAAAAGAAGAAAATCGTTGGTGTAAACCTTGGCTTTTTAATCGCGCAAATGCACGAGGGGGCGAACAAAGAAACGAGAAACGAGTCATCTTTTGAAAGAAGAAGTTGCACGCAGGTATTTAGAGATTACACTACAATTCAACGTTAAAGGGAAACACGTTTTCTCATCGTCAAGGCTGAGCACGAAATTGGTAATATGTAATGGTTTAATGGCACCGCGCCGTGGCAGACTATAAAATAGTAATTGCTCTATTTCGTACAATCAGAGGTTCAAGTAAACAACGCTGCTGATAAATATGACTGGCTTGTTGCGAATCTAAACTCCTTCTCAGCTCATGTACAGAAGCTCTCGTATTAAACGATAATTATTCCCCTTGTTAGAGGTTTTAACAAATTAGATACAAGACGCGAATGTAATTATCCTGTTGCATCGAATCGTTCGTTGCTCTTGTGCTGCACATAATTATTTATACCGCGACGGGTTTGAAAGTCGGAATCGTCGCTCCGCCGGTTAAAATGTTTGTTAAATATACAGTGGATCTGTAGAAAGTATTTGAACACTGATTTTCGAATTCCGGAGAAATCGTCAATATTTAAGCTGTATAAAACAATAGATACTACAAACATTTTCGCGAATGAATTTTAATAATGATTCAAGTCTCCCCCTTTCAATATGCGTAAAAAAGAACAAAATTTAATTTTTACTAATTTGTACGAAAAATAACGCAGTATGTATATGGATTAGATTGAGCTATTCACATCTGAAGCATATTGGGATGCTGAAGATTTCTGACATCGCAGGTTTGGATAATCAAGGTCCTACCACAGATCGATAAATTTGATTGAGAAACGTACATATAAGAATGTTTAAGAAATGTCCTATTTCGCATACGCCCGGTAGCGGCGGCAGTAAAGAATGTTTTCCCCGATTGCAACCAGACAAAATGCAGCTTGCGTTGGTTTTAATTAACGGCTCATACATTTGCATGATTAGACCCTGAAAGTTACGCGGTATCAGCATTCCGTGCACCGAAAACAACCACGACATTAATGGTGGAATCCTTCTACCTCTCTTTCTCTCTCTCTCTCTCTCTCTCTCTCTCTCTCTCTCTTTCTCTCACTCTTTCTCTCTGTTTCTCTCTCGCTCTGCCATTCGCCGACGCACACAATTTTGCCTGACATCGACCTTAAATATTTAACCCTTAGAACTCGAGTGGTGACTGTAAGGCACCACTAAAAATTGTATCATTACTAAAAATATTTTTTAAATTATTAAATTTGTTTGTACTTAATAAATTACTGAACATTTCAGTATTGTAGGAGTAAATTGCACCCCTTTCGTTCTATGTATAACATGGAAAAATATATATATATATATAGAAGGAAAATATTCTAAGTTGGAAGAAATGTTTGGAGTTAAAGTAGCTTCGAGTGCAAATGGTTAAATATCCGTCTTCCACCTTCGTCTCCGTCCTCGCCATTGGAGCTTGACGTGGGGCACAATTTAAGCTTCGATCTATGGAGAGTTGTTAAGAAAAACGTTAAAATATGTTCTCGCGAGAAAATTAGGCGCAGTGCAGTGCTATTTGAAAAATTCCAATGCCTATAAACCGATACGTCTATGTCACAGAGCGTCATAAAAATAGAGGTACGGTGTAGTAACCATATAATGCAACACAGCATTATTGTTGTCGCGATAAAAATAGCTCGTAAAGTATAGCCATACATAAACTATCTTCGCTGCTTGCACTTGTCAGTTGGGTTAGCCTGGGATCGTTGACAACTCACTTTTTTCTGTTCTGAATTACACCTACTCATTTTTGTCACAAATGCATAAAATCCACAGTCTAATGGTCCCATAATAATAATAATAATCATCATAATAAATGGTCACATAAAAATAATTTTTATATGTTAAAAATGGTATAACGACATTGTAAACGCCTTTAATCTTTTTACTGTTTTGAATTACACCTACTCATTTTTGTCATAAATGCATAAAAGCCGCAGTCCAATGATCACATAAGGGCGAAAATGAAAAATATCACCCTTAAGTTTTCATCGTTGACCGATTTAGATGAAATATTCAGAGTATGTACAATTGATACAGATATGCAAAACGTACTTTTTAAATTTTCAATATAAGCCTGCATAAAAAAGTTGCAAAGTACAACTTTTACTACTTTCTCTGCAATTTCGACCAGTGCAATTTTAATCAAACATTTTTTCCAAATTATGTAGCGATCCAATTGTTCTAGCTTCTCAAAAAAGTTCAAGTAGAATGGTCCAATATTGACAAAGTTATGCGATTTTTACGAGTGTCCAAATATTAGTGGGAGTCACTGCAGCTGGAACGTACAATTCATTTGATTTTCATTTATTACTAGACATCGGATCTTTATGCATTTATGGCTTATGGAAATGTTAAAAAAATGCTATAATATAAAATTCGAGAGAATTTAACACGATTTTTATTTGCTTTGGATCTACAAAGGCTGTCCCCATTAAAAATAAAATTTTATTTCATTCCACTTTCTTAAAATGTTTCTATAAAAATTGGAAATTGCATAAACATCCGATGTCTATTTATTACATTGTAGTTGTCGCACGATGCGTTTATTTTCTATTATTATTCAGAATGAACACCTTAGTCCATCGAGATGAATTCTCTTGGTAAAGGCAATCTGCCAAAATATATTTTGAACTTGCTTCGATAGATTACATCGAGCCACGATCAGACATACATGTTTATTTCTCTATGTTGCTGTGACGAGAACATTTTCATTTGTCACCACAATACAGTGTGGAATCACGGTTGTAAAACAGCTTGAGATTCAACGGAGTACAAATTTTTTCAAACAGTGTCAAAGTTAATACATACATCTTTATTTTGTATAAAAATACAGCTCGATGAAACTGCATGTAGGGAAGAGTTGCCGAATGCGTACCACTTAATTTCGGAGGCAGTTTATATATTCTTTAGTTGGAATTTGAGCAAAAATTATGTTTTGCATCTATGTATTAACTATCGAGAAGTTGCAATTTAATATGATTTTTTAAATATTTATTGATAGATCACTGTGATATGAACACTTTTGTAAGATCATGCAAACAGTACGATTTAGGCAACCGGTATCCTAAATGGTACCTGCCGGTTTCCAAAATCGTACCTCATGTGTTGGATTAAAAAGATACAAAAAAATCATAAGAGAAACTGTATTTTGCGTTTAATTTCAGTTTAATATACAATACAACATAAAAATAAAATGAAATATTACATTACTTGACTTAAATACAACTAGGACAATAGTAAATATTGTCTTTTTTCAAAATTCCTCCACAAGCTTCATGTACCCACTTTTGGCACTTTAAGCATTGAATCATGTCTTCTAAATAAGAATTATTGCAAAGAAAACAGAACCAATCGTTTTCATTCTCCACTTCTACGAGAACTGGAGCAGCGGTGCTGGTTGAAGGCGTGAAATCAATTTTTCTTTGTTTCATTTGTTTTGTTTTCATTGCAACTAATTCCTTTTTATAGGGGCTACTGTAAGCTACTTTCCCATGCTAAAAAAAATTTGAAATATTGTAAATCGTTTATTTTCGCGGTAAAATTTGAATAACAGAATCTTAAATCGTACGGGTACGATTTAGGAAACCACAGTGTGGTACGATTTAGGAAAAAGACGTCCCGCTAAATAATTGAAGCTAACCTTTAAAACATTGTCAGCATGTTTTATAAACTAAATAGAAATAAATAATATAACGTAGCTAGTTTTCAAAAATATATAAGACTACCTTAGAAACTGTAGATTTATATTTGAGCCGTTTATTTTGAAAGTGGCCTAAGTCCATTTATCTTAAAATCGAAATATTTAAGGGTTTGCGTTTCAATGAATTTAAAAATATACGTATAGGACATTAATGAGTCGCACTGCTTAAGTGTATCTAAGGGTGTTAAATTTATAGTTCCTATTAAAATAGTGGCAATTATTAAGTGAATAATATGCGTTTTCTTATCAAGAATGGAGTTAGGCCACTTTCAAAATTAACAACCAGATTCATTATAAAATTTGAAGGTGCCCAAGTCCATTCAACATAATTTAAGATGCTTCAAATTGAAAAAAAACAATACTGAATTTATTTTACATATTCTTAAAACACTTCAGGAACATAATTTATGCGATTCAATTAACTACATAACGTGCAAAATTACAAACATAAATTTATTACAAAACAATTTACTACTCATCTACATTTTGTGCGTGTAAAAGAGATTTGAAGTAATCATGATGTTCCGGTGGTATATATCGTAATAGGTCCATCATGTCCTTGAATTTTGTTGTTGTAATTTGTCTGATATTTTTATACAGTGGTGTCAATACAATATTTTCGAACTTTTCTGGTCTACCCCGACGTGGTAATAAATTCAGGACTTTAAAATTTTCATTCTTATTCATTGATGTCTTATAGAAAATTTTATACGGTTCATTTCTGACAATGCGCATCCAACATATTTTTAGCCAGTTTATTGATTCTCCATTAGAATTTTTTACTCTTTTAAAAATTGCATCTTCTAATAATTTTGTTGATACAAAATCTTCTTGTCTCATTTCATTTACAATAAAATTATTACCTTTCCGACACTTTTTCATAATCTTGTAATAATCTTGGGGAACGAACAGTAAATTATTTTTTTTTAATGACATTTCTACCAAGCCAAAATCTCTATCATTTGGTAAAAACGAATGTCCTGATATTAAAAATTTGTGATCTATGATTTCTACATTATTTTCCAAAGATTGGACAATTTTTAACCACATTAAAGCTATTTTAATGTTTCTATTTTGCCCGGTGCACATGTCACTGTAAGCTATAATGTGTCTTTCACTTTTTAAATTTTTAACATGTTTTAGGATGCATGAAACAATTTCTTGAGCACCTCTGGATGCAATAGTTTCATCCCAAACGTACATGTAAACATTATCGTTATGAAAATAGTAAATAGTAAATATATTATCTTGATTATTTAAGTATAAATGGAGTTGGGCCACTTTCAAACTACACGGTTCGATTATTAAACTAACTCTGAAAACTTATGTGTCAAGAATTATCGTATTTGCTCGGATTATAAGCAACCTGAAATGCTTTACTGATAAATAACATAAAGTTGTACACGTAACCATGATAACCGGAAAAAACTGAAAAACGGAGTTAGGCCACTTTCAAAATAAACGGCTCATTTAATTCAGCCGATTAAAATCGTTTGAAATTGACATCAGACTTGCCCGATTTCTTTGTGCTTCTGTCATTCTCAAAACAACACTTCAAGCGAATGACTTTTTGGTCCTACTTTATCGACATAAATAAAAGTTCATATCTTTACCACCAAGAGGCATCAAAATGCATTAGTTTTTAAATAAAAGAGGTGGTACGATTTAGGTGACCAGTACGCATTTGGCAACTCTCCCCTACATCAACAATGTATTTTAAAAGTCGTTCTAACCGCAGAAAACTTTCACAAAATTAGTTAGCTATAAGCGTACAATGTCGACTCCAAATGACGAATTTTCGATCCAAATTTTTCTGGACAACCGCATGATTTGTCACCAGGGGGCCATCGTGTGTGTATCCGGGGGACACTTAGGGTGGTTAGGGAGAGAGAAAGAGGAAAGGGGATCGTGAGGTGGAGGGGAGGGATGGGGGTAGGTGCTGTAGGTGGAAATCATCAGCCGATTAGAGTGCAGATGTTCTCGTACGGAGATTATAAGCTGTTTCCACCCTCTGTAATGCTCCTACGGGATTCTTGGTCGGATGGGGCCGGCTAGAGGGAGGAATGGGTATAACCCGATGGGGTGAGCTTGATTGAATTATCATGAGTGTTTGCGGAACGGCGGCCTGCAATTGAATTAGACTCGGGTCCTTTTTCTATCGACGCGCGTAGACATCTATCAGTGTCTCCCGATAGGAGAGCCTTTGCTTTTAATGTTAATCAATGCCTTCGCCTCGTCTCACGAAACAACGACACCCATTACCTACGGTTACACCATTACACGTAAATTCGACGAACAAAGTGAAATTATCGCAAGTTTTACGGACCTCGGTACTTCTTTTATTCAGAATTTACCGTTCTGTCGAAGTCGAGCGTAAAAATGTGGCATTTCATTGAAAAAAAAAATGGATGTGATCGCTTAACAGAGTTTGTGGGACACACTGTGTACAACAGTCTGCTGGCAGACTGTCGTACATAACATTTCAATGGAACAAATACGTCGAAAGTGTCCGAATTGGAAAAAATGTTCGTCGAACGTTTTTAGAAAGTCTGCTATTTTTTCCCCTGGACAGCATTGATTCGGAATTGGATAAAATTGTCTACCGGAGTGATGAAACTCGTTGAACAGTTCGATAATAATTTGTCTCTGTCGTGCGATTTCGAAAGGCATTCGTAATCCAAAGAAATTCAACTTTTTTCCCCGCATGTTTCTCGAATCGATTAGAGCTGAACTCGAAAACTAGTAATCTTGTCTCTCCTCCTTTCACGCGTACAGTTTCCAAAACATCGCGAACATTCTTTCGCAGATTTTTCCGAAAAATGTTGTTACCAACACTAGAACTACCGAACCAGTCAAAATGACTGGTTCCTAATTTTTTCTTTCACGCTTACCGAAATTATAAAAATGTTTTCATCAGAATTTTTTGAATAAACTTTTTCATTGAAGCACATGTTAGAATAAAAATGGTATTAGGTTTGAATAGATGTAGTCTTGTCATCATTACAAAGCAATATTCATTAGTTGTATTTATTACTCGGTAGTTCTAGTGTTAAACTGCAGACTTTATGCGTTTACTGTAAATATATTAGGAGAATTTAGGAATGTGTTATTCTCGACTTGTTAGAATTACTGAAACGTTTATTTCGCGTAAAAAGAGCCGCAGTCTAGTTATCGTATTATCAGAGATTATGGCAATGATTTCCATATCAACGGTCGTACAGCAATGAATTTTAATTCCCTGTAATGCGAGAGCGGTTTTCGAAGAATTTCCGTAGACTAAAATACAACATTGGAACTGATCCTATCGATTGGAAAACTTATCGATAAGATTTTAAGAAGGCTCAGTCGTGTCAGGATGACAAAACAATTTTGTTATTGGCTTTCTTCTTCGTCGCATTAAGAATAACTTTTTTTACCGAATTAGCCGATTATTAAACTAGTTTTCCGCATTAACAAACTTTCAAAGGAAACTCTTCGATCGCCATATTTATTATATTTCAGGGCACCATGAGTCTCGCGTTTCGAAAACCGATGTCGAACATGTATCACGGAAACGCAACTTTCTCCGAAACGCTGAATTTATTCTTCCAATCTGAATTTGTACCAAGAGTTACAAATAGGTTACGTAACATGATTCGGAGTTATTAAACTCGAAACGATTATACAAATCTTTTTTCCATTTGTTCGTTTGTAAAGGTCGCATTGACAAGAACGTCATCAGCGACACCACTATAATATATACAAAGTTTCTATGAGACTTACATAAATTATAAGAACTAAAAGAACAATAAATTTTGTTGTAATATGTAGGATTCATAGATTAAATGCAGAAGCATAGATAAAAAACAAATTATAATTTAAAATAGATTAGCAATTTATTTGTCAAGTTCCTTGCGCTTCAGTTTTATTTTTTTACCGTGACAAGAGAAAAACAGGCTACAGAAGCTTAATAGATATTTATTTTCTTTTTAAATCACTTTAGCGAGTTAAAAATAATACCACATTATCCCTGATTTCTATAAATATTTTTACTGTTCCACGTTCGACCATTTGTCTCGTAAACGCATAAAATCTGCAGTCTAATAATTACAGTAGAAACGTATAAATTTCGAAAATACTATTCGCCGAGTTCGAACACGAATGTCTGTTGTAACGGCTGACCGTTCATATTGGAAACGTTGACTCGAGTTGTGGAAAAAAAATTAATCGTGACGTATCGAATCGATGACGATGCTCTTGCCGGTTATCGGCCAGTTAGTCAGTTTGACAACCTGATAACAGAGATGTTATCGAGGCCCCGATATTCGGAACACTCTTTTCCAACGGCGCGGCGCGCCTTTGATCTGTGAAAAGCACTGATTTCTTTTCGGTTTTGGTAATACGCGAAGGATGTCTTCGATAGCCGATAAGTCTGTGTACCGAGCGATTACGCATTATGAATCGAAGAATGCGGTATTTTTCGACGTTTCGGCTCTGCGAACGAAACACTTCGTTTCACCGTTCCCATTATATCAATTCGATTCGGACATCCTCGTACACCTCGAGGAAGTACTATGTATTATGAAATGTTATTCCATTTACATGCGACTAAACATTTACCTCGCAACGAGCAGGTTTCATTACCGACCGACGACTTTGGAATAAAATTTCGATATTTATTGCGCGTTTATGACTTAAACTGAGTAGGTGTAATTGGAAACATTAGGAGAATTGAAAAATATTTTTATATTAACACGTTGACTGCCATGTCACCCATATATGGGTGACGGAATTATTTGTGTTCATTGTACCAAATTCGATTAGAATCCGTAAAATTCAAGAAAGTTGGAGGACTACTCGGTATCATACGTTTAATTTTTGCCAATTTTTATTTCATTAAATAACTTACTTTGATTTCATGGAATTTTTTGGGTTTTTAGCTTGGCAGTCAAAGTGTTAATTTCAACCTATTAACACTAAACCTAGCACGGTTTAAACGGTCGGTTTTCTATTTCACAATTGTTGAAATTATAAAAAACGTGTTTTCGTAGGAAATTACTCGATTGACTTCTTCATTCGCATTTAAATTGAAAATCGTACAAAGTTTAACTAACTCAATCTCTTCTCCTTTCTATAATACGTTTTTATGTTTTGTGCTTGGTAGGTTAAACGTTGAACATATTAACTCTTTGCACTAGAGTGGTGATTCTGAAGCACCACTAGAAATTGTTGTCGAAGTATTTCGAAGAAAATACAAAAAATATTACGGAATATTTGTTACATTACAAAATTTGTGTCTAATAGATAACCAAACATTTACCCCTTTGCACTCGGCGCTATTTTAATTCTAATACTAAATTTTTCTTCGGTCTTAGAATATTTTCATTTTATTCGTACGAAACTGATCCGATTTCTACATATAATGTTTAAATGTTCAGCAATCTGTCGAATACAAATTTTGTAATATATTTTTTTAATTTCTTTGAAGTAATTCCACAACAATTTTTAGTGGCGCTCCAGAGTCGCCACTCGAGTGCATAGGGTTAAATATGTTAATGTTATATAATTTTATGTTATGTTATATGTGCCCATAATTATGAAAGTGGTCTAAGTCATAAAAAAAAAAAATTACATTGAATAAATTTAGTTTAAAATCATGTCGTGTGAAATAAGTGATAAATTCATTTTTTTTTTAATTTTTACAGACCACTTTCATAATTATGGGCACATATATGTTTCGTATGAATGAAATGAAAATATTCTAGGAAAAATGTAGTTTTAGAATGAAAATAGTTGGAAGCAAAGGGTTAAGAAAGGAAAGAAATTTCTATATCTATTCAGGTGTACTACTGAACGTTCGATTAACAATGTTTATCGATTGTTACACGTATTGATCGGATTTGCGGGGAATCGGTAATTGTGCGAAACAAGTGATACACGGTAATAAGCTGTTGTTGGATAAACAGTTGTGCATTCGTTGATACACTTGATTTGGCGAATGTGAGTTTTTGGAGACAAAGTGATGCTTGTTCGTTTTTCGCGACAATTGAAACGATCAGTTCGGAACGAAGAGGCGTAAGACTGCGATTCCGGGGGCCGTGGGCTTGAATCGGGCTTGGGCTTGGAATGATCTACGTCTACGTCTACGGACAACATTGTGAGATGGAAGGACAGTGGTCCGCGCTCGTTAAACCGAACTAATGATGGGACCGTATCGATTCCGTGTCGTAAACCCGAGGCCTGGCGCCGGCGTTAGGGCCCCGGAAAGCTCGGTTTACAATCCGAGCAAAGAAGGTCGTCGGCGGCGGCGGCAATGGCAACGGCTGACGGGAGTCTCGTGGGGCCTTCTGGACATCGTTCTCTCAAAACCAACCAAATGGCCCCCCTCCTCGATAACCGTAAGCTGTAAAACCGTGTCGGAATACTGGTCGATGAGCCATCGCCAAGGTCTGCTTCTTGTCAGCGATGCTAATTTCGTAGAGAGAATTAGGAAGCCGGCCCTTACCGGAGGATATATTGCTGTGTAATAGCACCGGACAAGATGCAATCACGATCCCCGGAGACGCGCGAATGTCGTTTAGTGGAAGGTGTAGCGCGTGTACCTTCGCCAATTTGTTGGCCAATCCGTGTCCGAACGACACGATTCGGAAAATCCTCGGCGAGAAGCCGCCGCCGCGAAGTGCACGAATGTGTCGCCTCGCTCGCAACCATCATGCTCGATACCTTCTGTCGGCAACGTCTCGTGGGCATTATATTCTCCCACGGTTTTCTTCGCCGTTTCTCTCCTCGAACAAGCGGTAACGGGACCAACGACGAGCAAAAAGCATTTTAAACAATATTCGAATGACAAGTACACTACCGTCCATAAGTCACCGGACACTTAGGGGAGAGTTGCCAAATGCGTACTGGTCACCTAAATCGTACCACCTCTTTTATTTAAAAATTAATGCATTTTGATGCCTCTTGGAGGTAGAGATATGAACTTTTATTTATGTCGATAAAGTAGGGCCAAAAAGTCATTCGCATGAAGTGTTGTTTTATGAATGACAGAAGCACAAAGAAATCAGGCAAGTCTGATGTCAATTTTAAACGATTTTAATCGGCCGAATTAAATATAAATCTACAGTTTCTGAGGTAGTCTTATATATTTTTGAAAACTAGCTATGTTATATTATTTATTTCTATTTAGTTTATAAAACATGCTGACAATGTTTTAAAGGTTAGCTTCAATTATTTAGCGGGACGTCTTTTTCCTAAATCGTACCACACTGTGGTTTCCTAAATCGTACCAGTACGATTTAAGCTACTGTTATTCAAATTTTACCGCGAAAATAAACGATTTACAATATTTCAAATTTTTTTAGCATGGGAAAGTAGCTTACAGTAGCCCCTATAAAAAAGAATTAGTTGCAATGAAAACGAAACAAATGAAACAAAGAAAAATTGATTTCACGCCTTCAACCAGCACCGCTGCTCCAGTTCTCGTAGAAGTGGAGAATGAAAACGATTGGTTCTGTTTTCTTTGCAATAATTCTTATTTAGAAGACATGATCCAATGCTTAAAGTGCCAAAAGTGGGTACATGAAGCTTGTGGAGGAGTTTTGAAAAAAGACAATATTTATTATTGTGCTAGTTGTATTTAAGTCAAGTAATGTAATATTTCATTTTATTTTTATGTTGTATTGTATATTAAACTGAAATTAAACGCAAAATACGGTTTCTCTTATGATTTTTTTGTATCTTTTTAATCCAACACATGAGGTACGATTTTGGAAACCGGCTAGTACCATTTAGGATACCGGTTGCCTAAATCGTACTGTTTGCATGATCTTATAAAAGTGTTCATATCACAATGATCTATCAATAAATATTTAAAAAATCATATTAAATTGCAACTTCGATAGTTAATACATAGATGCAAAACATAATTTTTGCTCAAATTCCTACTAAAGAATATATTTCGAAATTAAGTGATCCGCATTCGGCAACTCTCCCCTATTCGTTTTCAGCAAAAGAATGATTAAAACACAGATAAGGTGGAGTGTGGGGTAAGTGCACCGCAGTTTTTAGTAAGTTTGACTTTCAACCCAAATATCTTGAATTTGTTTTATAATAATTTAACATTTGAGCCGTTTATTTTGAAAGTGGCCTAAGTCCATTTATACTTAAATTGAGATATTTAAGGGTTTGTGTTTCAATGCAATTAAAAATACACGTACAGGATACTAATGAGTCATAGTGCTTAAGTGTATCTAAAGGAGATAAATTTATAGTTCCTATTATAATAATGGCAATTATTAAGTGAATAATATGCGTTTTCTTACCAAGAATGGAGTTAGGCCAGTTTCAAAATTAACAACCAGATTCGTTATAAAATTTGAAGGAGCCCAAGTCCATTCAACATAATTTAAGATGCTTCAAATTGAAAAAAAAACAATACTCAATTTACTTTGTATACCTTTACAACACTTCAAAAACACAATTTATGCAATTCAGGACATTTTCCAACTACATAAATTACATAACAATTCACTGCTCATCTACATTTTGTGGTGTCAATACAATATTTTCGAACTTTCTCGGTGTACCCCGACGTGCTAATAAATCCAGGATTTCAAACTTTGCATTCTCATCCATTGATATCTTATAGAAAATTGACATGGTTCATCTCTCAAAAAACGCATCCAACATATTTTTAACCAATTTATTGTTTCTCCGTTAGAATTCTTTACCATTTTAAAAATTGTATCCTCCAAAAATTTTGTTGATATGAAATCCTCTTTAAAGTTATTACCTTTCCGGCACTTTTTGATAATGTCCTTCGGACGTTAGGCCACTTTCAAATTGATGGTTTTAATTATTGAAATAACTGCGAAAACTTATGGGTCCAAAATTGTCGTATGTGTACTCTGAATATACTTAACCGCAAATGTTGTTTATGACAGCTCATTTGAAATTGTATACGGGCAACAAAGGATAAATGACAAATGGAGTTAGGCCACTTTCAAAATAAACGGCTCAATTATTGAACTAACTCTGAAAACTTGTGTGACCAAAATTATCGTATTTACTCGGAATGTAAGTAACATCATGCTTAATTGATAGATAACTTGAAGTTGTACGTGTAAGCACGGGCAACCGGAAATAATTGAAAAATGGACTTGGGCCACTTTCAAAATAAACGGCTCATTTATTGATATCAACGAATACTTGAGTTAATACTCTTTAATTAACATTGGCAATAATGACAATTCCACTTGTATATTTTAATTTTTTAAGAAAATTGTAAAAAATTACAACTGTGCACTTTCTTAGAAAATTTCCCAGATTTTGTATGATTTATTCCAAATCTACAAAAGCTACTACCACTGAAAATATTTTATTTGAATCCGCCTTCTCAAAATTTTCCTATAGAAAGTGAAAATTCCATGAACATCCGCAGTCTAATTATTTCTGTTTATTTATTATAGATTAAATGATTATCATTTGACCGGAATACGTTGAGAATCCATTAAAAAAGGGGAAAGTTCGAGTTACATAAAATATTCCAGTAAAAGTTACAGCGTAACGCAGACTACGTATATTCAATTGAATTAAAAATATGTTCAAATGACAAATACATTGACAATTTGTATTATAATTATTTCTTTGTTTATAGAATAAATGACTATCATTTGATCAGAATACATTGAGAATCTATAAAAAAAAGAGGAAAGGTCGAGTTACATGAAACATTCCAGTAAAAGTTGCAGCGTAACGCAGAGTACGTGTAATCAATTGAATTATAAAAAAAAGTCAGCAACCAAGTTATATTCGAATATATGTAATAATCGATTAAAAAAGGTTATATCTTACATCGAATCTCTTTAATGGCGTGTATTTATACAGATACCGCTACTTTTCTTAGGTATGTTCTCGCTGGGCTGAGTGCCGAATTATAGCCCAAAGGAACTTTCGAATAGCCATAATTTTATTATTGCAAAAGTGTTTTAACCCTTCCGTGAAATTAAAACCACTTAAATATTTTCGTTTTATGCGTCGTATAATGCCTCGGAACTGTTGCCATTAAAATATCATAATCTACCCGAACGATAATCGTATACTATTAAACACGGCGACGGCGCGTTCAATAAATACTTGCGTTTTCTACTTATTCGGAAATATTGTAGATAGGAAATAATATTCCGGCAAACTGTTTCCGCGCCAATGAGAATTCGTAATGGGACGAAGCAGCCGTTAACTGTTGCGAGAAAACTTGCGGATACTTGAAGAATGGCAGATTCTGTATATGCTGAAACCGATAAGAATATGGCATGCATGCTCAGCATGCAGCTACGGCGTTGCACATTTGCAGAAACGTTCCGGCAATAACATTTTAAGCTAGTTTTTTCATCAACGAGTTTACATTCACGTAGCCTCCCTACGCTTTATTAATTCAAATTTGATTGACAAACTAAACCTACCACCACCGGCCAAAATGACCGGTTCCAGATTTTTTATTGTACAATTATTGGAATAAAAATGATTTCGTAAGAAACGATTGTATAGATAGTTTTAGTACACAGCATAGATTCCAGTAGGAGTCGCACAAAGTCTAAATAAAATCAATCTTGTCATTTTTATAAAAGAACCAGTTACTTTTAATTCAAGATTAATCCAAGTTACTTTTTATTACAAAGTTCTCGAATAAATATAATCATTTTGGTGTTTTGGTTTTGGCGCGATGAAACCGTATTTTGCACGAGCTGTTAATGAATAAAATTCAACTCGAGAGTTACGGTAACGCACCGAGTGATCGAAAGCACGTCGAGAAACGAGAAACTATCGATTTCTCGTTCCGCTGGTTAACAAGTCAGGTGCACCATTATACATTGTTAAAGCCACGGCACATGGAAAACACGAGCGGGGATAAATCAGGCTTGCTACAAGAACCGATTAGGATCGGTTCGAGCAAAAAGATTCGCACAGGTCCACCCACGTCGCGCTTATAAATATTGAAAGGAAAATTTGTACCGCTCTGTTTCTGCGTCCTTTATTTCGCACAGAGAGAGAGAGAGAGGAAAGAAGCGAACGAAACAAGAGAAATAAATTTCGTAAAAATTTACGAACCCTCGAGAAGTAATGTATTCCCGTTTCGATCGCCTTGTTTGAAAATGTTTCACTCGGTCGCAGCGAGTCGTTGCTCTGGATACGAATGTTTCACGCGTGGTTTCTGTCTTCAGAGGAATTCGAGGATGGTTGCAAAATTACAGAAAATCAATTGCCTATTTATATTTCAAGTGCCTTATACCTTTAACCATATCAGAATCGTTTTAATAGAGTTTGAGAATTAAACAATACGTATCTCCAAATCGGTATAACTAAATCAATAAGCAATAACGCAATCTAATAAGTAGATTTTATGCATTTCTGACAAAAATAAGTAGGTATAATTCAAAACATTAAAAAAATTAACATTTTGCGGTCGTATTCAGTTTATGCATGCTGGTCGGAATTAATTTTTGTTGAACGAACAGTGATACAAAAGAAAAGCAAAATTTATTCATTCTTTTTTTAACCTTCAGATACAAGTAACACAATATATTTTAATTTTATGTAAAAATTATATTTTATAGTTTTCCATCGTTGAATCTTCTTTGTAATGTAAGATCAGCACTGTGAATTAGCAGACGTACGACCGCAAAGGGTTAAAGTAGTTTGACAATGTCAAAATATACCATTTTTAACGTATAAAAATTATTAACGAGCAAAATAAATTTTTATTCAGCTCCTGTAGGTTGCAATTGATGTATAAAAATTTCATTTTGCATAAAGGTCCGCAGACTACCAATATTTCGAAAATTATTAATTAAATTACTTACTAATTTGTTTCGAGAATCGGAAATGTAGTGTTTAACACGTTGACTGCCATGTCACCCACATGTGAGTGACGGAATTATTTGTCCAGGTTTTAAAATGAATTTTCATGTTAATATATTCATCGTACCAAATTTGATTAGGATCTGCAAAATGCAAGAAAGTTGGAGGACTGCTCAACATGATACATTTAATTGTTTCAATTTCTATTTGATTAAATAACTTACTTTGATTTTATGGAATTTTTGAGGTTTCTAGTTTGCCAGTCAAAGTGTTGATGCTCACAATGACATTTACATCTTCGCTCGCAAAGAATGCACGTTAACTTATAAGGATACATACGATAACATAGGATCTGTAAAATGCAAGAAAGTTGGAGTACTACACAATATCGTATATTTCATTTTTTTCAATTTTGATTTTATTAAATGAGCCGCTCAGTGCACACATTGATTAACTCCATAAAACGAAAAGTTGAGAAACGCGATGATGTAATGTATATTGTTTTTAAAAATTCCTCTGATAATATGAATTCAAATATATAATGTAGAATGCATAATTGCAGATATAGCTTTCATCTAACGGTATATAAAATTAATAAGAAAGAATAGCCAACAAACAATCGTCAGTAATGTTACAGTTTTTATGTGACTGGTGGAGTTAATCGATTTGGCAACTGAAAAAAGTAATAAAGTTAAATTTAGTCTTTACATTTTTAAGTTTTTTATTACAGAAAAAGTTAGTTATTATACATTTTTATCACAGCTTTTCCATAAAAATGAATGTTGGCAGTTCGGTTATAATATAATTTTTGTAATTAATTCATAGCAGCTTTATGTTAGCGGCATTATTCTTTGGGATGATTCAGCAATATTATAAATAATGTCTTCTTCATCAGCTGTATGCGAGGATTCGTCATTTCGATTTATTGACAAGTTCTTATAGTAATCGTGTTTAACAGGAGGAATGAATTTTTGATGTGCCTTGATCGGTAAACGCAAAGACACACCGACAGCAGCAACCTCTTACAAACGGTATAATATTTATTTCTTTAAAAACAATCTGGGAGTAATGTTGAAAAGACTAAGAAGTACACAGTAACATTCAGCGTGCGAGATCACTGCTATACTAACTACCGTTTGCATTGTGCTTCTTTTTATCTGTTTACCGATGCGATTTTGTTACGAATATTATAGAGAGGGAGAGAGCATCTTCGGCTGTTTAAAAACAAATAAGCGTCGATGCACGGCCAGAACAGATACATCGTTACTGAAACGATTTACATTAGAGTATGGAGTTAATCGAAATGGCTTCTGAAATAAATTACTTATTATTCAATGGCCAAAAAAATTTGCCATTTAACGGTGCTAATCTTTATTATTCAGGAAAGTTATTATAAATATAAAAAGTTATGACTATACCAAGGGCTTTGACACTTAAATTTAAGATTTTTCAAAAAGTGGAGTTAATCGATGTGTGCATTGAGCGGCTCAAATGACACTTTGATTTTATGGAATTTTTGAGGTTCTAGTTCGGCAGTCAAAGCGTTAATGCTCACAATGACATTTACATCTTCGCTCGCAAAGAATGCACGTTAACTTATAAGGATACATACGATAACATAGGATCTGTAAAATGCAAGAAAGTTGGAGGACTGCTCAACATCGTACATTTAATTTTTTCAATTTCTGTTTCATTAAATAACTTACTTTGTTTTAAACGCTTTTTGGATCCGCCATGTATCCGAAAGCTCGATAATTTCTTTGTACCTGTGCACGTGTAAAACTTCGATGCCCATTTTCGCTTGCGATCGTCGTCCCCGTCTCCGGGCCCCCCGACGATATCAGCGCCGTTTTTCGAACAAATCGAAATACAAGCCGGCCGAATTCTCGGCAGAACCGGTGAACAGTTTCGCCGTGTGATTCGCGTGTCAAAGTATAAATATGTCGTTCCGTTCGGCGCGACCTTTTCGCGATCGGTACGCAGGGTGGAGACGAGCTGATTCGGGGAACCCGGGACGCAGTCTCACGAATTAGAACCTGCTCTTGGGCGACACCGGGGCGCCGGGTGGACGCAAAGGAATGCCAGCCGGACTGATAAAAGCCACGGGCAACACCTACATAAATTTCGACCGGGGATATCTAAGGACGACCTTTCGTTCATTTAAGCATACATCCTAAATTTAGTGCTGGTCACGGTGCTGTATCGGCCTCTACGGATACGGGAGGCGCCTGCTTTGCGTGCAGCAGCTCTCGTCGTCGCTGCGCCGCGCCGCGACGCCGAAACTGCATCGCATTGCATTGCATCGCGACGGCTTTCTTTCGATTAGGTACCTCTTCGAGAACGGCTTTATTATTCCAAAGTCAGGGACCAGGACTGTTTTGCCTGGACTGGAAAATCATTTAAAAAAATATTCGAATTTTTTTCGAACGCGAAATGTACATTCAGATATCGTATTATTCGATTCCCAGATAGCACAGAGACGTCTTAAAGACGTCTTTAAGACGTCTGTCAAAGACGTTCAGACGTCTATTAGACGTCTGAATGTCCTACGAACGGCTTCCGAACGGCTTCTGAACGTCTCTGGAACGTCTTTGTGAAAAAACTGTACGTCTTAAAGACGTCCGTTAGACGTCTTTAAGACGTCTCGAACAGACGTATTCAAGACGTCCCGAAACAGACCCCTAGTACCACAAAAATATTAGATAGATATGTTTGTCAAATATTGGAAAAATATTTTTTAAGCCACATTTTTTCTTGTGAGAAAAATATTGAATTTGAATATTGTATACATGTACAAGAAATATAAATTGAATGTTTGATATAACAAAAAAATTAAATAAATAAAAAAAAATAAATTAAAAGAATGTTTTTCAACATATCCGCGCACATTAACATTTTATGCTTTATTTATTTATTTATAAATAAAAAAAATAAATTAAAAGAATGTTTTTCAGCATATCCGCGAACATTAACATTTTATGCTTTATTTATTTATTTAATTAATTAATTAATTAATTTATTTATTTATAAATAAAAAAAATAAATTAAAAGAATGTTTTTCAGCATATCCGCGAACATTAACATTTTATGCTTTATTTATTTATTTAACTTATTTATTTATTTATCTATTTATTTTGATATATTATTTTGGATTTTGGATTTGTGATATATAATGTATAGTTTTATTATTAAACAATATTTATTGCTAAATTCTATTGCGAACATATATGTAATATATTATAATAGTACTAAATTAACAATTTAGTTATTTAACTTTCCTAAATAAATAAACGTCTATTCGAAGGATGGAAAACTGCGTTATATTGTGTTGCGTGTGTACAGTTTGTAAAGCTTTTCTCTAGCAGTTTAGAATGACTGAAATGTCAAGAAATGAAACGTCTTAAAGACGACTCGTAAAAGACGTCTTAAAGACGTCTGAAATGAGACGTAAAAACGACGTCTTTTACGAGACGTCTTTAAGACGTCTTAAAGACGTCTTTTCAGGACGTAAGACGTTCAGACCAAAAATGGACGTAAAACAGACGTCTTTAAGCCGTCCAGTGCTATCTGGGTCGTATTATTCGATTGTTACGTCACGTCGAAATATTAGGTTGGTGCGTATGAAATGTCGGATTTTTAACACTAGAACTACCAAGCAGTAAATGCAACTCGCACACATTTCCCTATAACAACAACAAAATTGCAGTTGTTTAGATTCCGCACCAGTTTTGTTTAAATATCTACTTCGATAGAGAAGTTTATTCAAAAATTTTCTCATGAAAACATAGCTACAATTTCGTTATTTCTAAAAGAAAAAATTAGGAGCAAGTCATTTTGACCCATCCGGTAGTTCTAGTGTTAAGTGAATATACAGTGACTCCAACTAATATTCGTACACTCTTAAAAATCGCATAACTTTGTCAATGTTGGACTGTACTACTTGAATTTTTTTTTTTTTTTTGAGAAATTAGAACAATTGGAGCATTACATAACGTGAGAAAAATGTTTGATCAAAATTGCAATTGCTCGAAATTACAGAGAAAGTACTAAAAGTTGTATTTCACAATTTTTTTCATGCGGGCTTACACTAAAAATTTAAAAAGTACGTTTTGTACATCTGTATCAATTATACATATTCTGAATATTTTATCTAAATCGGTCAACGTTGCACTGAGCTACAATAACGAGCCAGACTCGTGATGAAGATTCTGAATAGAGTCTAATAAATGTGAACGTTATTAATTTCCTTTAATCCGAAATAAAATTCCATTTTGTTGTAGTTGATATATATCCTTTGGAGAAAACATAGGCATACAACAAATATAAACTATCTTTTTTTTCTATGAAATTCTGAACGATCAAGAATTACTAATCATTATAATCACAAAATAAATAGTAGTGCAAGGGGTTAATCGATTATGGCTATCGGAAACGAAATGACATTTTAGTCGATCGCAATCGATTGCAATTGTACTCGAAACGTTTGAAAATGGACATTTTGTGTGGATTTTTCTAAAAAAAAAATTTTCCAAGACATTTTCCATGAAAATTCTTGAAATAATTATTCTCTTTAAACTCGAATAGGTACAAGAGAGAAATCAAAAATAGAAATTTAGAGCAGAAGGATCTGAACGCGTTCCACGGAGTTTCGAATCTGTCACGTTCTACTTTGTATATTCCGTGAGAACGTAAATCAGCAGTGCACATAACAATAAGTATGCCCCGGTCCACTTTATACGAAATGTTCCGAACTTATCCTGGCGGAACTTCGTTCGCTAAGTAACAGCAATTCAAAACAACGTCCCTGCCAATTAGCACAGTTCCTATTCCGACGGAACCATTCGAACAAGAAGTTCCGGAATTATTTAAACAAGTTCCCGTCGTCTGTACCCGTTCCGAGAAACGAGTCGTTTCGTACAGTTCTATCCGCAGAGACCAAAAAATAATACAATCTTTTATGAACGTAATCGGTAAAAGAAACTTTTTTTGTGCGTTGCATCGATCTCCTACTCTCATTAGCGACAAATTAGACTAGTTGTACATATTCGTGTTTCTTTCTACGATGATTGTAGGTAAACGCTTCGTTGGCGAAAAATAAGGAATTTTGATTTTTTAATTTATAAGCCTGAGCTCGCACGAATCCCTTAACCCTTTGCACTCGAAGCTATTTAAACTCCAAAACGAAACATTTCTTTCGCCTAGAATATTTTCCTTTTATATATTTGAAAATGGTGCAATTTACTCGTACAATACTGAAATGTTTAGTAATTTATTACGTGCAAATGAATTTAATAATGTAAAAAATATGTGAATAATTGTACAGCAATTTTTAGTGGTGCTTTACAGTCACCATTCGAGTGCTAAGGGTTAATACTAAACCTACCAAGCATTAACAATATCTGGTAAGGTAAAGGCACCAATAGTTGACCATTTTATAAAAGAACATAAAAAATAAGGTTTTTAGAAGCACACTTATAAGTGCGCTTTTGATGAAAGTGAACCTCGGATGCCATGCCGTCTGTTGTTTAAATTTCAAAACAATAAGAACATTTCAAACCTTATTTTTTATGTTTTTCTACAAAATGGTCAATTACTGGTACATGGTGGTCAACTACTGGTGCCTTTACCTTAAATATCACCTTATAAAAATGGCAATCCTAAATTTCTTGAGATTGTCCGTAATTGTCAATATAATAAATGATTGCACAAGGAAATTCATTCCACTATTTTCCAGAAATTAATTTTTATAGTTTCCATAATTGTAAAGCATAAAACCGGTCATTTTGACCATGGTAGGTTTAGTGTTAACCCTTTGCACTCGGCGATATTTTAATTCTAAAACAAAATTTTTCCTTCCGTCTTAGAATATTAACATTTCACTCATACGAAACTGATTCGATTTCCACATACAACATTTAAATGTTTAGTAATCTATTGCATACAAATTTTGTAGTGTAACAAATATTTTGTAATATTTTTTGTGATTTCTTTGAAATAGTGCCACAACAATTTTTAGTGGCGCTTCAGAATCGCCACTCCATAATAGTTAACACTAAACCTACCACGGTTTAAATGGTTGGTTTTCTATTTCATAATTATTGAAATTATAAAAAACGTTTTCGTAGGAAATTACTGAATTGACTTCGTCATTTAAGCGCATTTAAAATGAAAATCGTACAAAGTTTAAGTAAACTCAATCTTCTCCCTTCTATAATACGTTTTTATGTTTTGTGCTTGGTAGGTTGAATGTTGAACATATTAACCCTTTGCACTCGAGTGGTGATTCTGAAGTACCACTAGAAATTGTTGTGGAAGTATTTCGAAGAAAATACAAAAAATATTACGAAATATTTGTTACATTACAAAATTAGTGTCTAATAGATAACTAAGCATTTGGCCCTTTGCATTCGGCGATATTTTAATTCTAAAACAAAATTTTTGCTTCCGTCTTAGAATATTAACATTTCACTCGTACGAAACTGATTCGATTTCCACATATACAACATTTAAATGTTTAGTAATCTATTGAATACAAATTTTGTAATGTAACAAATATTTTGTAATATTTTTTGTGATTTCTTTGAAATAGTGCCACAACAATTTTTAGTGCAAAGGGTTAACGTTTGTCCCTCTTTCTCCAAGTGTTTCCTTCTGGAACATTCTAAAGGATGCAACACGTCTTCTATAACTGTGACTCTGCGGACCCGAAGTTTTAACGGTGTATAAATACCAGTTACGTGTAGTAGGAAGACATTGAGCAACTTTTCTGCAATAACGTTCAGGATTTGAAGAAAAGGAACCCGAAGAATCGCAGAGTTGGCGAGGGTGTCGTTGCTCGGAAAGGACAGTCGCACTTATAAATGATATCCGACGAACGCATTTTACATTCACAGCGGCAGCAGCGCGAGTAGACAACACAGTATCCGCGAGCTCTGGTGTCCGAAGGTACCCGGAGGAGCCTGGACTCGCAACTTGTAAGGTGCATTCCCGATCCAGCTACGAAACCGGCCGGGCCACACAAAAAAAGGGAAATAATTAGCAGAGGTGTTAATGAAATACCAAACGAACGCCGTGGGACACCGGGTCGGCGCCTCTGAACTGCCAACCAGACATCCTCGACACAGTCCACGGCGCCGCACCGTTTTCTTTTCCTCGTCCTTCTGTAACGCGGCAACCGCTACTTTAACATATCTCCTTGTTCCCTGCTCTTCTCGTGCCCATCCCCTTACTCTCGGCGTTTCCGTTTCGCCCGGTTCCGTCCGAGCCGACGCTTTCGACCGATTTTTCATTTTCGAAGAATATTCGAAACCGAGGAAATCATTCTCGCTGCCACGGTCGGCTAGAATTTTACGCTGCTAGTATAGAATCGAATTCTGGTATCGCGTAATCGCTAAAATGAGAAACTGCCTTTTAAGAGCACAGGCTCCGTAGATTCGCGATAAGGTAGAGCGACCACGTTACCGACAACAAATAGGCGAAAAATGATTTTACGCGCTTCAACTTTTCCTGTCCTTATATGAGAATATTTTTCGCTGGGAAAGGGTTCGTTTCAAAAGAGAAAGATTCAACCTGTCGCGTGTTGGTCATTAGATGACGAGATTATGCAGATATTCGGTAATATTAGGGGTACCCATAAGTAATGAATTATTTGCAAAGAATTTGCTTTGCCTTTAATTCTGTAACGATCGTTAACACGTTGACTGCCATGTCACCCATATGTGGGTGACGGAATTATTTGTCCAGGATTTATAATAAATTTTTACATTAATATATCCATTGTACCAAATTTGATTAGGAACTGTAAAATGTAAGAAAGTTGGAGGACACGGAATATCATACATTTAACACCTTGCCCTACAATAACGAGCCAGACTCGTGATGAAGATTCTGAATAGACTCCAATAAATAAATTTCCTTTAAACTGAAATAAAATTCTATTTTGTTGTAGTCGATATACGTCCTTTGAAGAATACATAGGCCTACAATAAATATAAATTATCTTCTTTTTTTTTCTATGAAATTCTGAACGATGAAGAATTTCTAATGTTTATAATCACAAAATAAATAGTAGTGCAAGGGGTTAATTTTTTTCAATTTTTATTTCATTAAATAACTTACTTTAATTTTATGGAATTTTTGGGGTTTCTATTGGGTTGGCAACTAAGTAATTGCCGATTTCAGTTATAGATGACACTATAACTTGACTCAGTTTTTGGCCGAAAAGGATCAGACTTTCTACGAGCGTGGAATTTTCAAATTGTCAGAAAGATGGCAAAAGGTCATCGAACAAAATGGAAAATACATCATAGATTAAAGTTCATTCCAAGTAAAAAAAAACTCTTTTATTTCATTGAACAAATCGGCAATCCCAATACCCAATAGTTTGGCACTCAAAGTGTTAAAGAGGAAACACGTATTCTTTGACAGTTTTCAGCAAAGCAGCCTGTGTTCAAAATATTCTAAAAAGATTCTATAAGATATAAGAGATTATATAATAAATTAAGAGATAAAAACTTGAATTTACTACAAAGTTTGTTTCAGATTTCAAAATAATTGATTACTTATGGGTCCCCCTAATATTCATATTCCCAAATTCTGTCGATCGTAAATGCATAAAATGCACAGTAATTACCCCGTGCCAGAAATAACACAGTTGTTGCCGATTTGCTGAATCTGCAAAAGTCACGTGACTACCCTTGGCTCTTAACCCTTAGCACTCGAATGGCGACTGTAAGGCGCCACTAAAAATTGCTGTATCATTATTTAAAGTATTTTGTACATTATTAAATTTGTTTGTATTTAATAAATTACTAAATATTTCAGTAGTGTACAAGTAAGTTGCACCATTTTCGTATGTATAGCACGAAAAAATATATAGGGGAGAGTTGCCAAATGCGTACTGGTCACCTAAATCGTACCACCTCTTTTATTTAAAAATTAATGCATATTGATGCCTCTTGGTGGTAAAGATATGAACTTTTATTTATGTCGATAAAGTAGGACCAAAAAGTCATTCGCATGAAGTGTTGTTTTGTGAATGACAGAAGCACAAAGAAATCAGGCAAGTCTGATGTCAATTTTAAACGATTTTAATCGGCTGAATTAAATATAAATCTACAGTTTCTGAGGTAGTCTTATATATTTTTGAAAACTAGCTATGTTATATTATTTATTTCTATTTAGTTTATAAAACATGCTGATAATGTTTTAAAGGTAAGCTTCAATTATTTAGCGGGACGTCTTTTTCCTAAATCGTACCACACTGTGGTTTCCTAAATCGTACCAGTACGATTTAAGATACCGTTATTCAAATTTTACCGCGAAAATCAACGATTTACAATATTTCAAATTTTTTTAGCATGGGAAAGTAGCTTACAGTAGTCCCTACACAAAGGAATTAGTTGCAATGAAAACAAAACAAATGAAACAAAGGAAAATTGATTTCACGCCTTCAACCAGCACCGCTGCTCCAGTTCTCGTAGAAGTGGAGAATGAAAACGATTGGTTCTGTTTTCTTTGCAGAAATTTTTATTTAGAAGACATGATCCAATGCTTAAAGTGCCAAAAGTGGGTACATGAAGCTTGTGGAGGAGTTTTGAAAAAAAACAATATTTATTATTGTCCTAGTTGTATTTAAGTCAAGTAATGTAATATTTCATTTTATTTTTATGTTGTATTGTATATTAAACTGAAATTAAACGCAAAATACGGTTTCTCTTATGATTTTTTTGTATCTTTTTAATCCAACACATGAGGTACAATTTTGGAAACCGGCTGGTACCATTTAGGATACAGGTTGCCTAAATCGTACTGTTTGCAAGATCTTATAAAAGTGTTCATATCACAATGATCTATCAATAAATATTTAAAAAATCATATTAAATTGCAACTTCGATAGTTAATACATAGATGCAAAACATAATTTTTGCTCAAATTCCTACTAAAGAATATACCCAGATAGCACGCGACGTCTTAAAGACGTCTGTTTTACGTCCATTTTTTATCTGAACGTCTTACGTCCTGAAAAGACGTCTCATTTCAGACGTCTTTAAGACGTCTTTTACGAGTCGTCTTTAAGACGTTTCATTTCTTGACGTTTCAGTCATTCTAAACTGCTAGAGAAAAGCTTTACAAACTGTAATTGATTATCAAACTGAATATTCCATCAACAAAGAAGTGCACAGAAAAGTAATACATCAAAATAAATAGATAAATAAATAAATAAGTTAAATAAATAAATAAAGCATAAAATGTTAATGTTTTCGCGGATATGCTGAAAAACATTCTTTTCATTTATTTTTTTATTTATAAATAAATAAATAAATAAATTAATTAATTAATTAAATAAATAAATAAAGCATAAAATGTTAATGTTCGCAGATATGCTGAAAAACAATCTTTTAATTTATTTTTTTTATTTATAAATAAATTAATTAATTAAATAAATAAATAAAGTATTAACCCTTTGCGGACGGAGCCGCCCGACGGGCAAGCGTCGCTGTGGACGAGAGGTATTGGAGCGTGCAGTAAAGAAAATGTTCACGTCGCACGTTTGCGTTATAAAAACTAAAGCTTTGTTCAAATAACTTTTTCATAAAATCCAAGAAAATCATAAACAAACAAATTTAGTGGTGTTTACATATGTGACGTTTTATATTCGTGCATTGTATGGTATTTTTCGAAACAGTCACCTATGTGCAAGGCTGGCTTAGCCGAACAAGTAGCACAATAGTACCTCGACTCTCTCCTGCCATGTTTTATTTTTCGATTAGAGCATACGACACAATCTTTACTCCTTCCTGTCTCATCTCGCAGAATAATATGTAAAAGGCCGTTCAGCCTATCTGCTGTTCCAGAAGTCGAAGGAGGCTTGGGGTCAGCATCTCGAAAATCTTCAACCAATTGATCTACCAAGTCACGTACAAATTGTAAATGATTTAACTTTTTTATATTGTATTTCTTGTGATGTTCCTGATATAATAGATAGGAATTTATCACTGAAACTTCCAATCCAAAAAAAATAATTTTCGCCACCATTTTTGAGATTTTCTCATGAAACAGTACGTGCCTGTGTACTGGTCTGCTTTATCTACCCCGCCCATATATTTATTATAATTTATAACAACATTGTAGGATGTTATAAAATATAAAATATATGAAAACTCTGCTGGTTTCTCTGATAGTGACACTGAAAGACTGACTCGACAAACTGAAATTCGTTCTGACCCTACCATGGTCTCGCATCGTAAGTTTATATTATATGGAAGATAAAACATCATCGCTAAAGGTCTCTAATTTCATTGAGAGGTAACTTGACTTCTTAGGCTTGTATACCCATGCGTATCTTATCGCCTAGGCCAACAAACGTACGCCAGCCGCAGCGCGAGAATTGGGCGGCTATATGCCGACACGCGTCCGCAAAGGGTTAAATGTTAATGTTCGCGGATATGCTGAAAAACATTCTTTTAATTTATTTTTTTTATTTATACATAAATACATAAATAAATAAAGCATAAAATGTTAATGTTCGCGGATATGCTGAAAAACAATCTTTTAATTTATTTTTTTTTATTTATTTAGTTTTTTTGTTATAACAAACATTCAATTTATATTTCTTGTACATGTATACAATATTCAAATTCAATATTTTTCTCATAAGAAAAAATGTGGCTTAAAAAATATTTTTCCAATATTTGACAAACATATCTATCTAATATTTTTGTGCTACTAGGGGTCTGTTTCGGGACGTCTTGAATACGTCTGTTTCGAGACGTCTTAAAGACGTCTGTTCGAGACGTCTATCCGTTCTAACGGACGTCTTAAAGACGTCTTTAAGACGTACAGTTTTTTCACAAAGACGTTCCAGAGACGTTCAGAAGCCGTTCGGAAGACGTTCGTAGGACATTCAGACGTCTAATAGACGTCTGAACGTCTTCGACAGACGTCTTAAAGACGTCTTTAAGACGTCTCTGTGCTATTTGGGTATAAACTGCCTTCGAAATTAAGTGGTACGCATTCGGCAACTCTCCCCTATAGAAGGGTAATATTCTAGGTCGCGGAAGAAATGTTTCGTTTCATAGTTAAAATGGCTTCGAGTGCAAAGGGTTAAAAACTAAGTTTTCTAAGACGCGATTTCACGAGGTGCGGAGAGACGCTCGGTATTATTCGATCAACTCTGTTCGTCGCGAAGCACCAGAAGGAGGATATGTAAATTATGATACTCGATATATTTGGTTTCCAACCTGCTAATCAAACAATCTTAATCTTGCCTCTTCTATTTTTCTTCGCTCTTTTACAGCAACACGCTCCTGGACAGGGTCTAAGATCCTTGGCTCTTCGTTTTTGCCCCGGTATCTTTTCTGGCTTCTCTTGTCAGGTCCTCTTACTCTATTTATGTCGTTCGTTCTCTTTCATTTTTACGCATCCCTTCTCCGTCTTATCTGCCTGCTCTAAATTCAGGATTTTTTTGTGCGGCTCCCATCGTCCTACCGTCGAGGGTTATCCGTCGTTTTACATGAATACGCGGTTCTCGGAAGTGCGGATTATAAAGCGGGGAATGGGTCTCAATCGCGTCTGGAACGGCCAATCTAAGCTCGCAACGAAAGATGGACCGTCCCAGAAGAGATTTCACTACCGCGTAAAGAACAATAGTTCTAGTCTTTTGCGTCCTGCGTTGGCATTGTCGCAACCAGCGCAGGCGTCGAATGCTTTTGGAGTCGAAATACGTGCGAAACATCGAGTTTTTATATCGAATATATAAGTCAGTTGACCTCGGTGTTCACCTTGACATTTTCTATTCAATCGTGCACTTCTGTCATTTGTATTTGAGAGCTCGTGGAATACCAAGCACAATGCTATGTCAAATATTATTACTAAATTGCGGATCTTTATGTAAAATAAAAATTGCCTACCCGAATTGCATCAGACTAGAGTGAAATAGAAATGTATTTTCTTAGTCAATACGTTTAATAGGTCGAAGATAAGGTAACAGCATTTAAAAATTTTTCTAATGTTTTTACCGTTTTAAAATACGCCTACCAATTTTTCTCATAAATGCATAAAATCCGCAGTCTAATTATTACTTTCAACGTAAGTCGAAAGCAGTATACGGATATTCTTAAATTTATATAATACGTTCGCTGTTTTAAATTTCACCGTCTCAATTTAGTCGCGAATGCATAATGCAAATTTTCTTTCTCTGCCAAAAAAAAAGGGGAAAAAACGATGCATATATTACCGAGCTTTAAAAAATTTTAAACATAGAAGATTCGATTAGTAGAAAACCTGCCTCAAAAAAATTCAACTGTCGGGGAGCGTGCACGACGAAAGTGAGGCGACCACGTTAACTTTCACTGATGAATCACTGCTATCGAATCGGCATTAGTCGCCAATAAAATTTAATTCGCACGTTAACGCGCAACAGCACCGCGAAGAAGTTTGTATAACGGTACATATTGTACAAAGAAAAATAAAATTCCTTTTTGCGGACAGCTTGAAACGTAAATATGTAAATTTCCTAGCTGCAAATGCATTTCATTACGATTCTAAATATCCGAGCAAACAGTTATATTAACAATCAGTCGCCTAATATGTACGAGTACGTTGAATATACGATTGTCGAATTGAAACAAACCGAATAATCAAGCGAAATGCAAACACTCTCTCTCGCAAAAGAAGCAAATACACAATTGTGTTTAAGCAGCTACTCGCGAACGGAAGAAATTATAACTGACCTTCTGAACAATAATATTGATTTGAGAAAAAATTATGTGCTTCGGGGCACACATGTCTTGATTTTTCTCTTAATTCTTAATAACTAAGAATTCTCCGAATTTTTTCACTATTTTAAACTGCACTTATCCATTTTTTCTGATGAACGCATAAAATCCACAGTCTAGCGATAAGTTTTCAAACAAACATTCGAATTCCATCCACCGAGTTCTTTCGTAAAAATATATACGTCGACTTGAAATATTTGATAATAAATAAATTTGTATTCGCGAAACATTGACTTAAATTGTTAATAACTCAAACGATATTGACTTTTGTGTGCGCGCGCGCGTGTGTGTACGCACGTGTTTGTTACACGTACGCGTCGTTCTAATTTCTCTTAAGCTCCGATGCTATATAAATTAGGAGTAGAAAAACTCAATGTTTATGTAGATGGAGCTTTATGCATTATTCATAGTTTCCAGAAATCGTAGAACGCCGACGAAGCAACGCGGAATTTTATTATATGTATATCCGCCATTGCCGCACATATCATAAACCTGTTTGAAATGCCAATTTTCCTATGCACTTCACGCTGCGCATAATAATCGGTAAACTCTTTCTTTACGGTATTAACGACGAGCCGACTGATAAGATTTTATTAACACGCAGGGAATTTCCAAGATGCGCTGCGTACGTTTCCGCAAAATGCCGCGAAGGTCGCTCTTCGCATGAATTTTTGAAGCGCTGCGAAGTAATTCAATCACGATTCATAATTAATATTTGCATAATAATTATTAATTCGAAATGTCTATATAACGTCGGAAAATTTATTCGCTATTTACGCTTACGTGCCCACGCTATGCGCTTCTCTATTGGAAAACACTTTATAATGAACAACATCAAATTTTAATGCCAAGCTGAAATATTTTTACAACATCCAACACAAAGTGTCTTACTTACACTGAAATATTTTTACATCTAACACAATCTTTATATTTTGCATTATGCATCTACTATGTCCAATTTGTGTCTTACTTAAACTGAGACATTTTTACAACATCTAACTCAATCTTTATATTTTGCATTATGAGTCTACTATGTCCAATTTGTGTCTTACTTAAACTGAGACATTTTTACAACATCTAACTCAATCTTTATATTTTGTATTATGAGTCTACTATGCCAAATTTGTGCCTTACTTACACTGAAATATTTTTACATCTAACTCAATCTTTATATTTTGTATTATGAGTCCACTATGCCAAATTTTGTGCCTTACTTACACTGAAATATTTTTACAACATCTAACACAATTTTTATATTTTGCATTATGCATCTACTATGTCCAATTTGTGTCTTACTCAAACTGAGACATTTTTACAACATCTAACTCAATCTTTATATTTTGCATTATGAGTCTACTATGTTCAATTTGTCTTACTTAAACTGAGACATTTTTACAACATCTAACTCAATCTTTATATTTTGTATTATGAGTCTACTATGCCAAATTTGTGCCTTACTTACACTGAAATATTTTTACAACATCTAACTCAATCTTTATATTTTGCGTTATACATCTATGTTTTTGCGTTATGCATCTACTATGCCAAAGTGTCTTACTAAACTGAGATATTTTTACATCTAACTCGATCTTTATATTTTGCATTATGAGTCTACTATGCCAAATTTGTGCCTTACTTACACTGAAATATTTTTACATCTAACTCAATCTTTATATTTTGTATTATGAGTCCACTATGCCAAATTTTGTGCCTTACTTACACTGAAATATTTTTACAACATCTAACACAATTTTTATATTTTGCATTATGCATCTACTATGTCCAATTTGTGTCTTACTCAAACTGAGACATTTTTACAACATCTAACTCAATCTTTATATTTTGCATTATGAGTCTACTATGTTCAATTTGTCTTACTTAAACTGAGACATTTTTACAACATCTAACTCAATCTTTATATTTTGTATTATGAGTCTACTATGCCAAATTTGTGCCTTACTTACACTGAAATATTTTTACAACATCTAACTCAATCTTTATATTTTGCGTTATACATCTATGTTTTTGCGTTATGCATCTACTATGCCAAAGTGTCTTACTAAACTGAGATATTTTTACATCTAACTCGATCTTTATATTTTGCATTATGAGTCTACTATGCCAAATTTGTGCCTTACTTACACTGAAATATTTTTACATCTAACTCAATCTTTATATTTTGTATTATGAGTCCACTATGCCAAATTTTGTGCCTTACTTACACTGAAATATTTTTACATTTAACACAATCTTTATATTTTGCATTATGCATTTACTATGTGAAATTTGTGTGTTGCTTAAATATACTTCCACACGTAGAAATATTTATTTTGTTTATGGCGAAGCGTACGCTCAAAATCAAATGGGGGGCAACAATTGTTCTGATAATAATGTCTGATAACTTAATTTTTCCTCATTTGCTTGTGCAAATGGAACGTAGAGGTTATAAAAATTTTTCTTTTTATTTAAAATTTATAGAGAATAGCACACCTTGTCAATATTGTAGATGTCCCGGAAGCCCAGAATTAGGCCAGTTTTCAAAATCCTCTGGACGATTTGACAATGAAAACTCCCGTGTAAATGAAAAAAAAAAAAGAAAAATATGCAAAAGTCGATGGTACAACAAATATCTGGCGTAACTCCGATGCCGGTAGAATTTGTCACCGCGAGCAAACATCATAAATCCGAACGTTCCATATTTATAAGAGGCGAAGCGAGCGAGAGGCGCATCGGCGCATCGGCGCATCGGAGGATCGGCGCATCAGTGGATCGGTGCATCGTTGTATCGGTGCACGGCGAGCACTCGAAGATGCGAGAGGTGGTTGTCGTCTCTGGGAGCTAATGGGACGCCGCCGACACTCTCCTCTCTTTCGAATCTCTTTGATCCTGACCGAACTTGCCCTTGCCTCTGCCTTCGCGACTCCTGTCCTCCTTCTGCTTCTCCTTGCCCCTCCTTGTTCCTGATTCCACGTCTTGACCTTATCCGCAGCCTCCTCGGGATCTTCATGGTGGTCGCAACTCTCATACGAGTTTGGTCTCGTGGGGAGACGATCCTGCAGAAATGATCAATTTTTCCGTCGCTTCGAAGCTCGATCATTTGTCAACTTAGTTTGTACGTTACATACTTTGTCTCGTTATCGTACCACTTCTCCACCATGATTAGCATTTTTTCTTTCTCTGCCTCGGAACCACTTGTAGATTCGTTTCCCCGAGACGTATAACGGAAAAAAGGTATATCAGACTATACGTATGTATCTACATATTAGGCAAACTTCACAAATAAAAAAATGTATATACACTTTTAATGATCCTCATATAGTTTAACCCTTTTAGTGCCGGACGACGATATATGAGCCGTTTAGTTTGAAAGTGGCCTAAGTCCATTTATCTTAAAATCGAGATATTTAAGGGTTTGCGTTTCAATGAATTTAAAAATATACGTATAGGACATTTTAATGAGTCGCACTGCTTAAGTGTATCTAAGGGTGTTAAATTTATAGTTCCTATTAAAATAGTGGCAATTATTAAGTGAATAATATGCGTTTTCTTATCAAGAATGGAGTTAGGCCACTTTCAAAATTAACAACCAGATTCATTATAAAATTTGAAGGTGCCCAAGTCCATTCAACATAATTTAAGATGCTTCAAATTGAAAAAAAACAATACTGAATTTATTTTACATATCCTTAAAACACTTCAGGAACATAATTTATGCGATTCAATTAACTACATAACGTGCAAAATTACAAACATAAATTTATTACAAAACAATTTACTACTCATCTACATTTTGTGCGTGTAAAAGGGATTTGAAGTAATCATGATGTTCCGGTGGTATATATCGTAATAGGTCCATCATGTCCTTGAATTTTGTTGTTGTAATTTGTCTGATATTTTTATACAGTGGTGTCAATACAATATTTTCGAACTTTTTTGGTCTACCCCGACGTGGTAATAAATTCAGGACTTTAAAATTTTCATTCTTATTCATTGATGTCTTATAGAAAATTTTATACGGTTCATTTCTGACAAAGCGCATCCAACATATTTTTAGCCAGTTTATTGATTCTCCATTAGAATTTTTTACTCTTTTAAAAATTGCATCTTCTAATAATTTTGTTGATACAAAATCTTCTTGTCTCATTTCATTTACAATAAAATTATTACCTTTCCGACACTTTTTCATAATCTTGTAATAATCTTGGGGAACGAACAGTAAATTATTTTTTTTTAATGACATTTCTACCACGCCAAAATCTCTATCATTTGGTAAAAACGAATGTCCTGATATTAAAAATTTGTGATCTATGATTTCTACATTATTTTCCAAAGATTGGACAATTTTTAACCACATTAAAGCTATTTTAATGTTTCTATTTTGCCCGGTGCACATGTCACTGTAAGCTATAATGTGTCTTTCACTTTTTAAATTTTTAACATGTTTTAGGATGCATGAAACAATTTCTTGAGCACCTCTGGATGCAATAGTTTCATCCCAAACGTACATGTAAACATTATCGTTATGAAAATAGTAAATAGTAAATATATTATCTCGATTATTTAAGTATAAATGGAGTTAGGCCACTTTCAAACTACACGGTTCGATTATTAAACTAACTCTGAAAACTTATGTGTCAAGAATTATCGTATTTGCTCGGATTATAAGCAACCTGAAATGCTTTACTGATAAATAACATCAAGTTGTACACGTAACCATGATAACCTGAAAACTTTCAAAATAAACGGCTCATATATCGTCGTTTGCTACACTTGCCAAAAGTGCCAACGACGATATATCGTCGTGCGTGTAATAGCGCCTTATTCTTCGCATTGCGAGAAAGCTTTATCTCTAAATAAATTTATAAATGATCTAATTTGATTGTAAATGATCAAATTTCGTTGACAAAGAATTTGTAAACCGGTTTGGGTTTGACATTTTACACATTCTATACCGGAGTGTGCTGAGACTCTGTTTACGCTGGAGCGATAAAATGGACAATTTTTATATTATTTATAATCGTGTTATTCATATTATTTTCAATTGATATTGGAGAATCATTATCCAATCATTATTCTTTATTCTCCATTTCGTCCCGAATACGTGGCATTTTTAAGCATGTAAATATCATTTGTAGTTTGGTTTTTATAAGCGTTTTTCCAAATCGTTGCATATTTGTCAAATTCGGCCGGTTATTTTCGCATAGGCACTCGTTTTTCGTCCTGCACTAAAAGGGTTAAGGCAACAAAGAAATAATAATGAGAATAGTTCCAACGATTGAGAAATCTTCGAAATATAATTTGTAACTTCTTACTATAAGATCCTGTACATCTCAACGGAAAAATACCAAAAGTCGAAATTTTAAGGTGAGCAATTCACCGATTCAAAAGTTATGCGTGTTTAAAGTTGAGAAATAACATAGGCAAGTTGATTTTCGTTCGCTAAATCAGAAACGAGTTATTAAATATGTTAGTACACGAAATTGTAATTAATTAAAGAAGTGTCGACTCTCATTATGAACAATATGTATTCCGTTACAGTTACAACTCCGTGAATAATTTTTCTGACTGTTTCACAATAAAACTTAACAGTATACCAGAAGAAGCAGAGCTGAAGTACTTTATATGTATTGCACGTTGCTATTAGGATATGCTCTTTCAGATACATTTCTCACTTCCAATCATTTTTAATTGACGAGAACAATTACCGACGCTATGAATTCTCGCATAACGGGAGCTGAATCATTCTCGAGGATTAATAAACGTGCCAATTATCGGGGAATAAATTTTCATGCAAATTTAGCTTTTACAACCTGATTGTCAGCAAAAATATTTCAAGACGCGGAATTCCGATATTCTATATATTTTTTAAAATGAAACAGTATTTTAAAAAATCATAGCATACAATACAATATTTGATTTTCAAAGTTGTACGCACACTTTAAAATAAATGGGACTATTTACTGTTCCTTGTTTAACGCTAAAAGCACAAAATCTACAAAAGTGAAACGTCTTGTAGAAGGGAGAAGATTGAATTTACTTAAATTATATATGCTTCGATAAAGAAGTCGATTCAGTAATTTCCAATCAAATGTTTTTTTCCTAATTTCAATAATTGTGAAATAAAAAACCGGTCATTTTGACCGCGGCAGGTTCGGTGTTAAAATACTATTTTCTCCAGCAGTGGTGACATTTGCTACGAGCACGTAAAGATCCCCGATCTAATCATTAGAATCGATTAGTGTCGGACTCGTTCTTTATTCCCGTGATTTTGATCCAGGTCAAATTCTCGGCCGTCTCCGGCACATGTGCTTGTTCCGTTCCTGCTCTCTCTCTCCCCTCTCTCCCTCTCTCTCTCTCTCTCTCTCTCCTGCTCCTTTTCTCTCTTCTTAAATCTTATCCGTGCACAGTTGAAACCTTTCAGGGTGGCCGTAAATCTCAACCCTTTTCCATGCGCATTTACATCTGGCTGTACGCGCGCGGCGACAAAACGAGAGAAAAAAAAAGGAAAGCTCATCTGTAAGCTTATCCGCGCTATCGTGTACGCCGTGGATGTTCTTCTTATTTTCCAACCGGTTGGGAAACGTTTCAGGGGTCCGGTGTTTTTTTTACCGGTTTCAGAGGTAAAATTTCTAGAAGTCGGAAGCCGACGGGGACGCCTCGTTACGTTCCCCTCCTCGTAAAATTATAACATCGCGGCGAAATCACTTTCTACGTGTTAATTGTTTCTTCTTTTACGTCAGCCAAACAAATTTCGACACTCTCCTCTCTGGTAAAAGTTCGTTAACCTTCGTATACGCTCGGCATTGAACACCGATCAGCCGGGTCATCCGTGACCCTACAACACCGTGTGTAAAATTATATTTTAAATAGTATAGCAAGACAAAAAACAGTTAAGCCTACCCAGCCTTAAAAGTAACCGATGCGATCGATTCGACTGATATGAAAAGTAACTGATTGAATTTATTTGAATTCTGTGCACAATAACACATGCTCTTTACGAAAGCATCTTTATAATGGCAGTAATTGTAAAAGAAAAATCTGGAACCGGTCCTTTTGACCGGCGGTGGTAGGATTAGTGTTAATTATCGAATAATGAGAAATTAAGTAAAGATTCCATGAAACAATAATATCACTTTTGCATTAAACTGTTCAGGTAGTCCTATTTATTTTAAAGTGTGCGCACAGCTAGAGTAACTTTTAATGTGTTTGTTGATAATATTACGTACCTATAATGTGACAAATCTAAGGTGTATCGCTCGAGTTAATCGTATAATCTGTTGAATTTGTTTGTCTTTCGCAGTTTGATATTTAACATATTGAATTATCCCATGAAATTCGTGTAATTAGCTTCACTTAATTCTTTGAGAAAGATCTTAGAATGGAGATTGCACGCACTGATAGGAAACAAACAGGCGTCATATAAAACAAAATAGATAATCTAAATTACAGTGTTACATGCTTTTTATCTCGTCTCTAGCGAAATAAAAATGCTTGTGACGTGTACAGATTTATTTAGTCCCACGTTAATTTTTCGAAATTAATTTAAAAATAATTTTGAACTTGGACAAACTTCTGTACTCTCTAACCCATTGTGGAAATCACCCATTGTTGTATCATGAAATGGTACTTCTAATCGAGCTCATTGTAAATGCGAGTGAAAAGAAAATAAACTTATGAAATAGGTTTACTCGCTTCGCGACCATAACTACAACCACGACTACGTTTATTGGAACGACCACAACTACGGTTACATAATAGTTCGAGATTTAAATATAGCGCCTAAAATCTCGGGCCACACCCCAGATAGCACTGGACGGCTTAAAGACGTCTGTTTTACGTCCATTTTTGGTCTGAACGTCTTACGTCCTGAAAAGACGTCTTTAAGACGTCTTAAAGACGTCTCGTAAAAGACGTCGTTTTTACGTCTCATTTCAGACGTCTTTAAGACGTCTTTTACGAGCCGTCTTTAAGACGTTTCATTTCTTGACGTTTCAGTCATTCTAAACTGCTAGAGAAAGCTTTACAAACTGCACACACGCAACACAATATAACGCAGTTTTCCATCCTTCGAATAGACGTTTATTTATTTAGGAAAGTTAAATAACTAAATTGTTAATTTAGTACTATTATAATATATTACATATATATTCGCAATAGAATTTAGCAATAAATATTGTTTAATAATAAAACTATACATTATATATCACAAATCCAAAATCCAAAATAATATATCAAAATAAATAGATAAATAAATAAATAAGTTAAATAAATAAATAAAGCATAAAATGTTAATGTTCGCGGATATGCTGGAAAACATTCTTTTAATTTATTATTTAATTTATAAATAAATAAATAAATTAATTAATTAAATAAATAAATAAAGCATAAAATGTTAATGTTCGCGGATATGCTGAAAAACATTCTTTTAATTTATTTTTTAATTTATAAATAAATAAATAAATTAATTAAATAAATAAATAAAGCATAAAATGTTAATGTTCGCGGATATGCTGAAAAACATTCTTTTAATTTATTTTTTTTATTTATAAATAAATAAATAAATAAATAAAGCATAAAATGTTAATGTGCGCGGATATGCTGAAAAACATTCTTTTAATTTATTTTTTTTTATTTATTTAATTTTTTTGTTATATCAAACATTCAATTTATATTTCTTGTACATGTATACAATATTCAAATTCAATATTTTTCTCACAAGAAAAAATGTGGCTTAAAAAATATTGTTCCAATATTTGACAAACATATCTATCTAATATTTTTGTGGTACTAGGGGTCTGTTTCGGGACGTCTTGAATACGTCTGTTCGAGACGTCTTAAAGACGTCGAACGGACGTCTTAAAGACGTCTTTAAGACGTACAGTTTTTTCACAAAGACGTTCCAGAGACGTTCAGAAGCCGTTCGGAAGCCGTTCGTAGGACATTCAGACGTCTAATAGACGTCTGAACGTCTTTGACAGACGTCTTAAAGACGTCTTTAAGACGTCTCTGTGCTATCTGGGACATGATCTCTCCTTACATAAACCCCTAAATAATCTTCATTACTTCTCGTATTTCATTTCTGACGTTTATTGCTCTCTTTAACAAGCCTCTAAGGGATTTATTACACCGGTCACGTAATTCTGTTCCTTTCAATTTAGTTCAAGAAATCATTTTATTATGCATTTATATGCATAATGATGCATATACCTAATAACACGCTCGAAATAACGAGAAAATTGTGCCAATAAATGATTTGTATCAACTATCAGAATGCCCCATAAATGTTCAAATGACTAGATGTTATTACAAAATTACTATATAACACTGTGTTTACACACGACATTATTTTTAAACAATGCCGACTGCTATGTAACGATGCGACGCTATGTGAACGTAACATTTATTCGCATTCACAGACATCTTTGCAAATTTCTCAAGCTCAAAATATCTTTTTTATTGTTGTTAAAGTATGTACGTGATTAAAGCAATTGGGATATTCGGAATTTTCCACCTAAAACTTACCTCACCTGAGAAATCATAATTTGCATAAAATCTTCCATCTTTTAAAAACCGTATAACTTTGTTAATATTGGACCATGCGACTTGGATTTTTTAAAGAAGTTAGCACAATTGGTTTGCTACATAAAGTGAACAAAATTTTTTACAAAAACTGCAATTGGTCGAAATTGCAGAGAAAATACTAAAAGTTGTATTTTGCAACTTTTTTATGTGTACTTACATTGAAAATTTAGATTGTACGATTTGTAGATCCGTATGAATTATACATATTCTGAACATTTCATCAAAATTGATCAACGTTGCAATGAGTTACAGATGTTCCAAAATGACGGAACATGATGTTCCTAGACTATGGATCTTTATGCAAAATAAAATTTTTATACATAAATTGCAATCTACAGGAGCTAAGTAAAAATTTATTTTGCTCATTAATCATTTTTATATGTTAAAAATGGTATAACGACATTGTAAACTCCTTTAATCTTTTTACTGTTTTGAATTATACCTACTCATTTTTGTCATAAACGCATAAAATCCGCAGTCCAATGATCACACAAGGATGAAATTCCTTGGCAAGGCCAACATTCTGTGATTCTCACCCTTAAGTTTTCATTGTTAAACGTTTGTAGCTCGTTGCAACGTTGCCCGATTTGGATGAAATATTCAGAATATGTACAATTGATACAGATATGCAAAACGTACTTTTTAAATTTTCAATATAAGCCTGCATAAAAATGTTGCAAACTACAATTTTTACTACTTTCTCTGCAATTTCGACCAGTGCAATTTTAATCAAACATTTTTTTCACATTACGCAGCGATCCAATTCGAATTGGAACATGTATACAATATTCAAATTCAATATTTTTCTCATAAGAAAATATTTTTAATTTTAATTCTTAAAAAATATTTTTCCAATATTTGACAAACATATCTATCTAATATTTTTGTGCTACTACGGGGTCTGTTTCGAGAGGTCTTGAATACGTCTGTTTCGAGACGTCTTTAAGACGTCTCTGTGCTATCTGGGTCTTCTAGCTTCTCAAAATAATTCAAGTAGTATGGTCCAACATCGACAAAGTTATGCGATTTTTACGAGCGTCCAAAAATTAGTGGGAGGCCCGCAGCTGGAACATACAATTCATTTGATTTTTATATATTACATTGTAGTTGTCGCACGATGCGTTCATTTTCTATTATTATTCAGAATAAACACCTTAGTCCTTTCTCTGCAATTTCGACCAATTGCAATTTTAATCAAACATTTTTTTCACATTACGTAGCGAATAAATTGTTCTAACATCTCAAAAAAGTTCAAGTAGTACAGTCCAATATTGACAAAGTTATGCGATTTTTACGAGTGTCCAAATATTAGTGGGAGTCACCGCTGGAACATACAATTCATTTGATTTTGATATATTATATTGTAGTTGTCGCACGATGCGTTCATTTTCTATTATTATTCAGAATAAACACCTTAGTCCTTTTTCTGCAATTTCGACCAATTGCAACTTTAATCAAACATTTTTCTCACGTTATGTAACGCTCCAATTGTTCTAATTTCTCAAAAAAATTCAAGTACTATAGTCCAACAATGACAAAGTTATGCTATTTTTAAGAGTGTACGAATATTAGTTGGAGTCACTGCAGCTGGAACATACAATTCATTTGGTTTTTATATATTACATTGTAGTTGTCGCACGATGCGTTTATTATCTATTATTATTCAGAATAAACACCTTAGTCCTTTCTCTGCAATTTCGACCAATTGCAATTTTAATCAAACATTTTTTTGCACATTACGTAGCGAACAAATTGTTCCAACATCTCAAAAAAAGTTCCAAGTAGTACAGTCCAATATCGACAAAGTTGTGCGATTTTTACGAGCGTCCGGATATTAGTCGCTGTACGTATTCGAGAAAAGTGACGAAGAATAAAAGTTCCGCGAAGGTACAAAGCTATCTCTAAAGACGGGCTCTCCGATATCGTGGATGACTAGCATCAAATACAAAGAATGCCCGTGGGACAATATTCGAATAAAATATCCGAGATCGAGCTTGGATGGCGGGGAGGGGAGGGAGGATGGTGGTGGTGTGTACGGAATAACGCGTTGAATAAAAAGGAGAATCGGCGAAATAAATAAAGGAAGAAAAAGCTGCGGCCGGATCGGGGAACAATATTGCGACAGCCGTCAGATTTAGGAGCAGGCAGAAAGGACTGACGTGGATGGTGTACCGAAATTTATCGAACATCTCGCCGGTTCGCCGATAAGGCAAGGCAGGCGTCTCGGGGCTCTCGGACGCGCCGCGGCGCGCCGTGACGGGGCGCAGAAATGCATTGGCGACAAACGAGACGCGCCGTGGAATCTGCGCCGACTCGATGGTTTCAACCTCGGAAATCTGGGCGGAGTTTCGAGCTACCGAGCTGGACGCGCGCCCGCCCAGCTTCGTCTCCTGTTCGTCCTTCTGTGTTCAACGGGTTTCCCTCTCTGCCCGATCTTCCCACCCTGCTGCTTCAGGATTTCTTTCACAGCGCATTTGCAACGCGCAAACGCGCGCGCGCCTCGACGCTCTGCGCCAAGCCGCGCCGAGGAGCTATCATTTCAGAATGATGCGCCCGGACAGACAGTGCGATGCAGCCACCGTTGCAGCCAGCCACCACCTCGATGCTAGCTGACTCCTTCGCTCTTTGTTCTCTCTTTCCGAACCGGCTACTAGACGATAGACGGACAGCTCACTCCCGGACTGAAAGATATTAGGTTGGCAAGAAAGTAATTTCGGTATTTTTAGGTGAAATAAAATCCAATTTCTATGATCTTTTGCCATCTTCCTGGTAGCTTCATAATTCCGCGCTCATAAAACTTCTGATCGTTTTCGGTGAAAAACTGATCCAAGTGCGATTTCAGATCATCATCATTAGCGAACGTTTTACCATTCAAAGAGTTCTGTAAACTTCGGAATAAATGATAATCTGATGGTGCAATGTCAGGGGCTATATGGTGGATGTGACATCACTTCCCAACCAAGCTCCAATAACTTTTCACGTGTTACCAAAGATGTGCGTGGCCCAGCGTTATCATGATGGAACACGATTCCTTTGCGATTTGCCAATTCTGGCCGTTTTTCTTTGATTGCTATGTCCAGTTTTGTTAGTTGTCGACAATAAACATCTGAATCGATGGTTCGGTTCCTTGGGAGCAGCTCAAAATACACAATACTTTTGTAATCACACCAAATTGACAACATGATCTTCTTTCGGTGCAATTCAGCTTTCGGTGTGGTTTGGGCTGATTCGTCACGCTTGGACCATGATCGTTTTCGAGTTGTGTTATTGTAAACAACCCATTTCTCATCACCAGTGACGATTCGCTTCGGAAAAGGGTCGATTTCATTTCGTTTCAGATGCATATCTGAATATCGTTTCAGAAAGCAAGTTATTTAATGACATACAAAATTGGAAAAATTAAATGTATGATGTTGAGTAGTCCTACACATTAGTAGCACTACACATTATACTATTATAATGGCGTAATATCATTTGTTTTTCTTGAAGCTTGAAACTTTGTAATCTTGAAACTTTTGTATATATTAGATAGGTAACAGAACATTGTTCTCGAATTTGTTGGAAGTGGTCACTCGAAGGCTTGCTTGCAACCCCCACCCCTAAAAAAGTAAATAATTTTATTCTACCCTTAATAATTTGATCACAATTGTGAAAAAAATATATGACATGAAGAAGGTAAATTCGAATATTCTCGTTTTTATTCCGTCTGAATATCTTAATTAACAACCGAGAAAAAAAATGATATAGTTAAGGGTATTTACCCTCGTATTATCCTTAAATGAAGGGTTAGCGACTTAAAATTTTAGGGGATTGTCTTTCAGCCTAAAACGATGGTTTTCCACACAATACCAATACAAATTTATTACTATTTATACAAACTTATCCTCCCAGACCCTTTGGTATAATGAATATGTTAACATGAAAATTTATTTTAAAATCTGAATAAATAATTCCGTCACCCGCATATGGGTGACATGGCAGTCAATGTGTTAATGAAAATCCGCAGAAATTTTATAGTAACGCTACGATGTCTTTGTCAAAAAAGTCAGAGGAGGTTGTGGAATGAAAGGGTGATTAGATATTTTATTTTTAGAATTTAAATGGTACAAGAGTAAACGGCACGAACTTATGGGACGAGCTAGTAGTAATCTGTACGAGAACTGCCACAAAAATCTTTTTATACGACTATATTCCTTGATCGAAAACACACAAATTAAAAAAAAATCATTGCGCTAGACCCTCTAGTTGCCGAGATATTGGCAAAGATAGGGGTTTTACCCGCAACTTTGAGAACTATTTTCGCGGGCATCGGCGGGCATTAGCGGGCATTAGCGGGCATCGGCGGGCAAACTTGCCGAACGGGTCTGGTTTATACTCGTCAGTGCAGTGTCGAGTCAGCAGGGGCTCGGACAGAGTTTGGTTAAATATAAACATTTATCTTGTCAAACGTGACCACACGAGGGAGTGAAAACATTTACCCCGGCAGTTTAATATGTTATTTAATAATTAATATTTGTACATCAATATCATTTAATATCCTGGGTTGCGCGATATCCTCGGGGTTGATGGTTTATTGAAATTTTGGCTTCAGGTAGACTTTCTATACAATACAATTAGACCTTTGTAGACATTTCGAACAGAGATAATTTGATAAAAATGAACAAATCATAATTCGGCGGTAAGAAGAGTAACTAAATATTGCCGACTAGATTGCGATAACTTTTGATCACATTTAAGAATATGTAAAATAATTCTTAGAGCTTATTTTCTGATGAAGATTTGCTAATTATTATTAATTCTTACTTCATAAAAACAACAAGAATATGTTAATTCCGATTTTGAGAGAATTTATCAGAGTACGTATATATGTCTAAGGAAATAAATTTCTTGAATAAATTCTTCGTAAATACGTCCTTACGATCTCAATAATCGGGAATTAAACAATTCGGGACCGTAGTTTTAACGTGAATGCATGCGATTTTGCAAATCAACGGAATAAGGACGAAAAAATTTTGTTCCTAGATTAAAAATTTCTTTCAATCGACGCATTCTGCGCTTGAAGTGAGAACGTATTGAATAGATGCGCTTAACAGACGAGCTCTCCGTTCGCTTTTGTTCTCTGCAACGTGTGAAGGCTCTTTCGAATCGCATCTCCTCACTTAAATCTCAACGGGCTCCCCCTTTTTTACGAACGAATCTCGCTCTTGAAATAAAAGTCGACGACTGCAATTATCGCGACATGCGTCTGTAGTGGCGGCACGTATGACGCGACGTCGATCTCGAGAAAAGTCGTTTCGTATCGATGTTCGCTCGAGAAGAGGTTCCGCAACACAATCTATAATTGCTTTCGCAATTTTCCGTGACATTAGATTTCCACTGTATGTCATTCATATTACAGTATTTCATGTTCTAATAAGTTCCGAACAGCTCAAGTTGCGCAAATATAGCGACCTGTGTGTGTGTGTGTGTGTGTGTGTGTGTGTGTATACGTAGGGGAGAGTTGCCAAATGCGTACTGGTCACCTAAATCGTACCACCTCTTTTATTTAAAAATTAATGCATTTTGATGCCTCTTGGTGGTAAAGATATGAACTTTTATTTATGTCGATAAAGTAGGACCAAAAAGTCATTCGCATGAAGTGTTGTTTTGTGAATGACAGAAGCACAAAGAAATCAGGCAAGTCTGATGTCAATTTTAAACGATTTTAATCGGCTGAATTAAATATAAATCTCCAGTTTCTGAGGTAGTCTTATATATTTTTGAAAACTAGCTACGTTATATTATTTATTTCTATTTAGTTTATAAAACATGCTGATAATGTTTTAAAGGTTAGCTTCAATTATTTAGCGGGACGTCTTTTTCCTAAATCGTACCACACTGTGGGTTCCTAAATCGTACCAGTACGATTTAAGATAATGTTATTCAAATTTTACCGCGAAAATAAACGATTTACAATATTTCAAATTTTTTTTAGCATGGGAAAGTAGCTTACAGTAGCGCCTATAAAAAAGAATTAGTTGCAATGAAAACAAAACAAATGAAACAAAGAAAAATTGATTTCACGCCTTCAACCAGCACCGCTGCTCCAGTTCTCGTAGAAGTAGACAATGAAAACGATTGGTTCTGTTTTCTTTGCAATAATTCTTATTTAGAAGACATGATCCAGTGCTTAAAGTGCCAAAAGTGGGTACATGAAGCTTGTGGAGGAGTTTTGAAAAAAGACAATATTTATTACCCTAGTAGCACAATAATATTAGATAGATATTTTTTTCAAATAGAAAAATATTTGTTAAGCCACATTTTTTCATATGAGAAAAATATTGGATCTGAATATTGTATACATGTACAAGAAATATATATTGAATGTTTAAAAAGAGTAAGCTAAATATTCAGAAGATATAAACTAGATATTTAAAAAATATAAAGTAAATATTTAAAAAATGTGAATTCAATATTTGAAAAATATAAATTCAATATTTAACACTAGAATGACCAAGCACTAAATGCAACTGGCATACATTGCCTTATAATAACAACAAAATAAGATTTGTTTAGATTTCGTATTAGTTTTGTTTAAATATCTACTTCGATAGAGAAGTTTATTAAACAATTTTCTCATGGAAACATATTTATAATTTCACTATCTCTAAAAGAAAAAATTAGGAGGAAGTCATTTTGACCCATCCGGTAGTTCTAGTGTTAAATAACATTCAATAAAATTTTCAAATTTAAGAAAAAGTTATAACAAAAATTAGAAACTATGAATATGTATTACTTTCTGCGCACTGCTTCTTGAGGGAATATATTACGGGAAAAATATTTTTTTCATGATATTGAATAAATATTATATGTATATTAGGAAAAAATATTCTACTTCTAATATGAAATAAAGATTCATTTAATATTTAGAAAAAAATATTTTTCTCGTAACATGAAATAGATATTTTCTGAATATTTAAAAAGAAATATTTGTTACTTAATATAAAATAAATATTGTATGTATATTTGAATATTAAAAAAAGATTGAATCTCTTTTTAATACTATATGAATGTGTGTACAATATTTTGTGCTACTACCCAGATAGCACTGGACGGCTTAAAGACGTCTGTTTTACGTCCATTTTTGGTCTGAACGTCTTACGTCCTGAAAAGACGTCTTTAAGACGTCTTAAAGACGTCTCGTAAAAGACGTCGTTTTTACGTCTCATTTCAGACGTCTTTAAGACGTCTTTTACGAGTCGTCTTTAAGACGTTTCATTTCTTGACGTTTCAGTCATTCTAAACTGTTAGAGAAAAGCTTTACAAACTGTACACACGCAACACAATATAACGCAGTTTTCCATCCTTCGAATAGACGTTTATTTATTTAGGAAAGTTAAATAACTAAATTGTTAATTTAGTACTATTATAATATATTACATATATATTCGCAATAAAATTTAGCAATAAATATTGTTTAATAATAAAACTATACATTACATATCACAAATCCAAAATCCAAAATAATATATCAAAATAAATAGATAAATAAATAAATAAGTTAAATAAATAAATAAAGCATAAAATGTTAATGTTCGCGGATATGCTGAAAAACATTCTTTTAATTTATTTTATTTATTTATAAATAAATAAATAAATTAATTAATTAAATAAATAAAGCATAAAATTTTAATGTTCGCGGATATGCTGAAAAACATTCTTTTAATTTATTTTTTTTTATTTATAAATAAATAAATTAAATAAATAAATAAAGCATAAAATATTAATGTTCGCGGATATGCTGAAAAACATTCTTTTAATTTATTTTTTTTATTTATTTAATTTTTTTGTTATATCAAACATTCAATTTATATTTCTTGTACATGTATACAATATTCAAATTCAATATTTTTCTCACAAGAAAAAATGTGGCTTAAAAAATATTTTTCCAATATTTGACAAACATATCTATCTAATATTTTTGTGGTACTAGGGGTCTGTTTCCGGACGTCTTGAATACGTCTGTTCAAGACGTCTTAAAGACGTCTAACGGACGTCTTAAAGACGTCGAACGGACGTCTTAAAGACGTCTTTAAGACGTACAGTTTTTTCACAAAGACGTTCCAGAGACGTTCAGAAGCCGTTCGGAAGCCGTTCGTAGGACATTCAGACGTCTAATAGACGTCTGAACGTCTTTGACAGACGTCTTAAAGACGTCTTTAAGACGTCTCTGTGCTATCTGGGTAGGGTATTGTCCTAGTTGTATTTAAGTCAAGTAATGTAATATTTCATTTTATTTTTATGTTGTATTGTATATTAAACTGAAATTAAACGCAAAATACAGTTTCTCTTATGATTGTTTTGTATCTTTTTAATCCAACACATAAGGTACAATTTTGTGTTCATATCACAATGATCTATCAATAAATATTTAAAAAATCATATTAAATTGCAACTTCGATAGTTAATACATGGATGCAAAACATAATTTTTGCTCAAATTCCTACTAAAGAATATATAAACTGCCTTCGAAATTAAGTGGTACGCATTCGGCAACTCTCCCCTATGTATGTCTTGTGATTAAAGTGTGCACAATTTTCCTACGCGTCAATAAAACCATCCGCCTTTCGAATCTTATAATTCTCATGTGTTTCGATTTGAAAAATCAGTATAATGTACAAACTAACCGAAGTCTCTGCTTTTCTGTCAGAAAGTACGAGTTCGCATTGTGTGGGCTGCGGCGGACGAATTCACGACCAATGGATTCTGCGAGTTGCACCAAACTTGGAATGGCACGCGGCTTGTTTAAAATGCGCAGAGTGCCAGCAATTTTTGGACGAGCATTGCACCTGCTTTGTACGGGACGGGAAAACCTACTGCAAACGAGACTATGTCAGGTAACGAGTCATCTTCTGTACCATAGCGACGCGACGCGCGACGTGTTTCAATTTCCACATTCAAATTTTATATTTCTTTTTTCTCTTTCCTGCCTCCTTTTTCCCCGTTCCTTCCAGCTCACGGTGTTAACACTAAACCTACCACAGTCAGAATGACCGGTCTTCTATTTCACGATTATTTAAATTATAAAAACGTTTCCGTAGAAAACTACGGAATTGACTTCAGTATTTAACACTAAACCTACCACGGTCAAAATGACCGGCTTTCTATTTCACAATTGTTGAAATTATAAAAACGTTCTTGTTGGAAATTACCAATTTCTTTATTTAAGCACATATTATAATAAAATTCATACAAAGTTTAACACTTTGATTGCCCAACTAGAAACTCTAAAAAATTCCATAAAATCAAAGAGTAAGTTATTTAATGAAATAAAAATTAAAAAAATTAAATGTATGATATTGAGCAGTCCTCCAATGAATATATTAATATGAAAATTTATTTTAAAATCTGGACAAATAATTCCGTCACCCACATATGGGTGACATGGCAGTCAACGTGTTAACTAAAATCAATCTTTTCCCTTCTATAAGACGTTTCATTTTTATATGTTTTGTGCTTGGTAGGTTTCGTGTTAACACTAGAACGACCAAGCACTAAATGCAACTGGCATACATTGCCTTGTAATAACAACAAAATAAGATTTGTTTAGATTTCGTATTAGTTTTGTTTAAATATCTACTTCGATAGAGAAGTTTATTAAAAAATTTTCTCATGAAAACATATTTATAATTTCAATGTCTCTAAAAGAAAAAATTAGGAGGAAGTCATTTTGACCCATCCGGTAGTTCTAGTGTTAAACTTCTTTGGCAAAACAGTAACTACACAATAGGGTAAGGGACCCAATTTCTATTGGGGGTACCAATTATTGTGCCTCTATTAATTATACTCATTTCTGAAGCATAATGAATATTAAAAAAGAGATTTTAAATTTTCTCATTAAAATCAGTTAATATATGTGTTATATAACTCATTTTTAATATTCGTTATGCTCTAAAGATAAGTATAATTAATATAGGCAGTGTATTTGGTACCCCCACAATAATTGGGTCCCTTGCCCTATTATAAGGTACAACTGCTGAACGCTGACCGTGGCGCAAGGCACAAAACATAACAACATTAAAAATACATTTGTTTAAATTGCATTTAAACAGATTGAAATCTATCGAAATTTTCTTTTCTCTTTGAAAACTTGAGTTTGTTGGCCGCTGGATCGCGAAAAAGAATCTTCAAAGAAAATGATCTTCGGATTGTGAAATTAGAAGTTTCCAGCTGTAAAATGAGTCCAAATTTATCGTTGTACGATCATTTTTTACGCTTAGGCAAACGTTCAAGAATCCGGTTAATAGTGTTCATCGATGAAAGAAAAAAAGAATTTCTCGGATCCCAGGAGTATGTAACACAATGTAATGTAACAGCGGTAGCCGATAGCATAAACGCTGATGGGAATTCGAATTTCGAATTCCGTTGGCTCGATGGTAAGAACGAGATCTCGAAGTTCGGACAAATTTACTCGGGGGCGGTTGAGGAACACCCAGACCGGGAACGTTCTACCACGGTTGTTTCGACTTTTCGAACAAGACGATAGAAACAACAAACACGCGTCATCGATGTCTCTCGGGCCTGGCGAATCCGTGTCGACCGGATATGTCAGTCTCCTTCTACGTCTTCGGAGGCATTTCGACGTCCGATGGATCAATGCAAATAAACCGCCTGTTCCCGAAGGAAAAATATTTGGCGCAGGTTGCTAGGGGATCGTCTCTCGATCGATGCTGCCAGTTTAAAAAGTTCCGTCGTCTTTTTTTTCTCTTTCTTTCTTTCTTTCGTCTCTTTTTTTTTCTCCTTCGAAGACACACCACTCGTTTCGGATTACGTTGGAAACGGGGCGACGCGCGACGCGACGTTTCGGTCTCTCACGAATCTGTGAAACGCGTTCTGCTGCCGTGTACGTTTCGCTGTTTTCTTTTACGGTAGTCGCTGCTCCGTTTCCAGATCTGGGTTATACTTATTTATTGCATTTCATAACATTTTAACCGGTGCTTCCAGTTTGTTTTGCCTTTGCTGGAACGTGCTGATAACGATAACATGTACAGTGGACTCCCGCTAATATCCGGACGCTCTTAAAAGTTGCATAAAATAGTCAATATTCGACTGTTCTACTTGAATTTTTTTGAGAAGCTAGAACAATTGGTTCGGTACATAACGAGAAAAAAATGTTTGATTGAAATTGCAGAGAAAGTACTAAAAGTTGTATTTTGTAACTTTTTTTATGCAGGCTTATGTTTTATGTTTCACCCCTAGTAGCACAAAAATATTGGATAGATATTTTTTTCAAATATTGGAAAAATATTTTTTAAGCCACATTTTTTCATATGAGAAAAATATTGGATCTGAATATTGTATACATGTACAAGAAATATAAATTGAATGTTTAAAAAATATAAGCTACATACTCGGAGGATATAAACTAGATATTTAAAAAATATAAAGTAAATATTTAAAAAATGTGAATTCAATATTTGAAAAATATAAATTCAATATTTAAAAAACATTCAATAAAATTTTCAAATTTAAGAAGTTTCAAATTATAACAAAAATTAGAAACTATGAATACGTATTACTTGTAACTTATATTTTTATGATATTTTGTTGCCTGTAATGTTATTACGATATTGTAGTCTGTTTATCAACATGTTACATATTCGTAATTAAACTACACATAATACTTTGCTAACTATTACAGCTTCTCATGTTAAAAATTATGATTTATAATATTAACTACTTGCTCAACTTATTTTCATTGCAAGGAAATATTTGAAATACAAAATAAAAATATTTCATTTTATCTTTGTGGTTACCAAAATAAAAATATTTGATTTAAAGTAGTATCTTATTTGAACCACATTAAATTATACTATATACCAAATCATTAATGATCGTTAATATACGTTGCAAAATATGATAGAAAACCTTGTATCCAATGTTCCACATACGAATACTAATCTTACATTATAAAATACTAATGTAAAGTGTACTTACTTCTATCTTCTGTACCTCCGTCGGATCCACAGCACACAATTGTTGACTCACGAGAATAGATCCGAATAATTGAACAACAATCACTAAACGACACACGCACACAACACATTTTATAAAATCGTGACAACGAACGAGAAGATTTCACTCCGACCACGAACAAAATAATACTGCGATTTTAACAATGATCCCTTCCACGCAGGTGGTACGGTCAGGTTATCATAGGAAGGTTAGACGCTGAGCGTCAATAAACACTAGATACAAAACCAAGGTAAAAAAATTATGGCGGGGCGCCGGCTCTATTTCCCGGAATTCCCTGTTTTCGTATCACACGTCCGTGGGAGGGGGACGGTTAAAATCGCAGTATTATTTTATTCGTGGTCGGAGTAACATCTTTTCGTCTGCTGTCACTATTTCGTTAAGTGTGTTGTGTGTGTGTGTGTGTTGTGAGTGGTGTTTAGTGATTGTTATTCAATTATTCGGACCTATTCTCGTGAGTGAATAATTGTGTGCTGTGGATCCGATGGAGATACAGAAGATTCAGAAGTAAGTACACTTTACATTAGTATTTTATAATGTAGTTTGCAGTACATTAGTATTATATTTTATTATTCGCATGTAGAATATTGGATGCAAGGTTTTCTTTCTTATTTTGCAACTTCAATTCTAACCCATACCTACTCCGATCACTTTTTGAGATGTTAAAACTTTTTTGCAAATATCTCGGAAACTAAAGTTGAGCGGCGGTAACATGTATAGGAAAAAGTTGTTCATAATGATGACCTTGACAACATATTTCAAGGTTATCAAAATCGGTGGGGAAGCCCCTAATGTAAATAATTACCAAAATATTCTACTTCCAATATGAAATAGATTCATTTAATATTTAGAAAAAAATATTTTTCTCGTAACATGACATAGATATTTCCTGAATATTTAAAAAGAAATATTTGTTACGTAATATAAAATAAATATTGCATGTATATTTGAATATTGAAAAAAGATTGAATCTCTTTTTAATATTATATGAATGTGTATAAAATATTTTGTGCTACTAGGGACCTAGTCGTTTTTTAATGCATGAAATCCGCAGTGTATAGCAATAAGTCTAGTAATAAGTAGACTGCGGATTTGATGCATTTCTAACAAAAATGACTAAGTGTAATTTAAAACAGCAAAAGCTTTAGAAGAATTTACTAGTACTGTTATATGATTTTCAACCTATTAAACATATTAACACGTTGACTGCCATGTTCATGTACTGCAATGTGGAATTATTTGTCCAGATTTTAAAATAAATTTTCATATCAATATATTCATTGCACCAAATTTGACGAGGATCAGTAAAATGTAAGAAAGTTGGAGGACTAGTCAATATCATACATTTAATTTTCTAAATTTTTATTTCATTAAATAACGCTTTTATTTTACGGAATTTTTGAGGTTTCTAGTTTGGCAGTCAAAGTGTTAAGAACGAAAATAAACTTGTGCATCACTCCAGTTTGTTGCAATTCAGGTAGAACATTTTTATCTTACATAAACATCCGCTGTCTATAGTAATACGTTTTTTCCAAAGTATCAGAATACTTTGTATAATGATACAATACAATACAATACACAGTATGGTATAAATATAAAGTAGAAAATAGTATTTGAAATATTTATTGGGCCAAATATTGCCCACCTCTGGGTGCAACCACGTGTGAACTGCATTTGTTTTGCCACGGATGTATTTCTCGGAGCGGACGGCAACTTCTGCTCGGCATATCTCAGATAAAAATACTCCGAAGAAACGCTCTGTCAGTTCTTACTTTCTTCGTTTCCTTCCTCTTTGCGCCGCTGCCGGACTTTTTTCTTTCTTTCCCGTGGAATCTCGCCGTTTGCAAATGCGTACCAAAAAGACCGTATCGCGTGTCGCCCGAGAATGCTACCAGTTTTGCATTAATTACCATATTGCACTCGATCGGTACCGACTTCTTCTTAACCCTTCAACGAGATTTCACGGAAACGTTTTCGCCTTGAACCATTTTGTTCGCTGTTAACACTAGAACTACCGAGTACTAAATGCAACTGACACACATCGTCTTATAATAACAACAAAATCGCATTTCTTTAGATTTCGTGTCAGTTTTGTTTAAATATCTACTTGAATGGAGAAGTTTATTAAAAAAAATTTCTCACCGAAACACGTTTATAATTTCAATATTTCTAAAAGAAAAAATTAAGAGCAAGTCATTTTGACTCATCCGGTGGTTCTACACTGCCCGAAATTTCCATAAATCCGCCTGATTTTTTGGTAAAATCTTATAATTATGTCATAGTAATGAGAAGCTGATGCATCATAGCATTTTTGGATTAACAAACGAAACCATATACATGTTTGCAGTCATAGATTTATTCTTTATTTATAAGAAAACGTAAAATTATATAGTTTAACAAAAATCGAACTACGAAATATCCATAAAGCCAGCCTTTTTTTAAGTAGATAACATCAATATTAACAAAAATTTCTTCTAAGTTTCTAAATTAATACTTAGTATAATTGACATTTTTTCGAATAACGTCGAAAAGTCGATTAGACATTGATGCAATCAAAGCACGAAGAATTTCTGCTTCGATCGACGTCCACGCTTCGTTCATTGCAGTCCATAACTCAGAAACAGAATTGTACTGTTTACAATTAACATATACTTTTCTTGCAAGTATTCCCCAAAGGTTCTCAATTGGGTTTAAATCTGGTGAACAAGCTGGCCATGTCAAAACCCTGATATTTCTGTTGTCTAACTACTCCTTTGTTTCTCTTGATACATGAACCGAGGCTTTATCCTGTTGAAAAATGAAATTGTCAGTCTCAATTGTTTCAGTGAATGGTATTAAGACTATCTCCAACAGCTCCGTGTATTGGTACGAATTCATTTTGTGGTTAATTCGACAGATTGGGGTTTTTTTATTTGCTCTGAATGCAGCCCAAATCATTAATGATCCCTCCACCGAAGTTACGACTCATTGCTACGTTAGGTTCTTTTCTTAAATCGTGCCAGTAGTACTTGTGACCATCTGGCCCATCTATGTTAAATTTTTTCTCGTCGGAGAAAATTATTTTGTTCCATTCTTCTGTCCAGGACATATGTCTCTTTGTGCAAATTCGAGACAAGCTTGTTTGTGTCGTTCTTTGAGTGCTGGTTTCTCGAGCATTTATTTCCATTTAAATCGCCCTGAACTTTTTAAAATTTGCTGCACACGGCTCGTTGTTATTGGTACTCGTAGTTCAGTTCAAAGTTGTGCTGCACTTTTTGTTTCCCTTGCTGCCAGCCTCATCAATAATGAATATTGTCTTCTTGTCAATTTTTTATTTCCACCTATATAGTGTTTCTTACCATATTCTTCGCCCAAATTTATATAATTATTCATTAAAATACACGATCTATTAATTTTTTTCGCAATTGATCGATTAGAACACCCCATATCTTTATAAGCATCAGTGGATGCCTTCTCTTCAATGGTCAACAACTTGCCTCGTGGCATTCTAATAAAAATAAATACAAATATAATATATATATACAATTTTTATGAATTTAAAAATCAATTTTGGTATAAATACGCACATCTAAGTTACAATTAAAGTTACTTAGCTGAGACTCGCGTGTTATCCACACAAAATTTAAACACAAACTAAGTGGCTTTATAGAAATTTCGCACTCCCGTTCCGTGGCTTTCGACGAAAATGTAAACAGATTCAAGACGTAAACATTCGTGAGAAAGTGGCGTATATATCTCTACTCAGTAGTCAGTATACAATGTTATAGATATTTGGAAAGTTACAAATTTCTCTATATTTTTTAAAAATACACCAAAATGTAGGTGGCTTTATAGAAATTTCGTACAGTGTAGTGTTAATCGTCGCACAAACTCGCTGCAATGTTGTCTAATGTTGTACATCGTGACGATCAGTATACATTCCGTTGAACAATCGATCGTTTTTCGTTTCACCTTCTCATTCTGTTCGCGTAGCAAAAATTGTTGCATCCTGTTGCTGTGCTTACCGTTAGAAATGGTGTTGTTTTTTTTTGTGAGCAGAGTAAGAAAATCGGAGATCAATAAGAGAATAATATGGACCAACTATAACGAGATGAAGGTACAATATGGAAAAGGAATGGCAATGCAATTTGTTTCAGATTGTTCGGGACGAAGTGCGACAAGTGCAGTGAGTGCTTCAGCAAAGACGACTACGTGATGAGAGCAAAGAGCAAGATTTATCACATAAAGTGCTTCCGATGTTCGGCGTGCATGAGACAGCTAGTACCTGGTGACGAATTCGCTTTGAGACAGGACGGTCTTTTCTGCAGACACGATCACGACGTTCTCGAGGGTGGCAAGCTCTGCTCCGGGCCCGGCGGTGTTCCAGGCAGCGAGAATAATAACAACGCATCCCTCATGAATAATAATCACCATCTGCATCCCAACGACGGCTCGATATCAGGTAATGGAAATATTTATTTCTCTTCTGTTCTTCTTTTTTTTTTTGCGGATTTTCCTTTGCGTCTACACGCACAGTCTTCGAGACAATAATCTTTATCTTGTGTTTGCGATCTAGAACAAAGTACAGAACAAAGTACAAAAGAAATTATTAGAGTAAAACCTCGATTATCGTTACACTCGGTTATAATGCTGGGTACTTAACACTTTGAGTGCGCCAAACCGGAACCCTAAAAAATTCCATGAAACCAAAGTAAGTTATTTAATGAAATAAAAATTGAAAATAACTTCCAACTTTCTTACAATGAATATATTAACGTAAAAATTCATTTTAAAACCCGGACAAATAATTCCGTCACCCACATTTGGGTGACATGGCGGTCAACGCGTTAATAAAAGTTGTTGTTCCTTACAGCTTTTTTAGTTGGGTCTATATAGAAAATTTAAGAAACACGTTTTCTAGATCTGTGTGTTAATTATAAATTATTACAAAGTATTCCAGTATTCGGTTCATCATTATAGAAAGTAGTCTAGTGCTCCAGTGTTTAAGAGGATAAGGGTGGCTACTGTGTTTCCCGAATAGCATCGTAAAGTGGATCAAAATTGAATGACAGGATCATAACCTTTTATCACGCGGACGAATGAGCGTGACTTATTTGTAGATTAAATTGTCTGGACACGGTCTATCAGGGCACAAAGGGCAAATTTGCAAAAGGGCTATCCGCTGGAGGGGAAGCTCAAAGGACCACCCCTGACATAACGCGGGGTATTGTGTTAGGATCCTCGGGGTCATAATTAGGTGTTGATAATTGAAGCCGTTAAGACCTGGAAGGCTTGACCACTTTCCTCCTACGCGGCAGGATTACACAGGATTAGTGTTCTGCGTGCCAACCATTCTAATATGTACACACGCGCGCATTGGCTGGATAGGCCTGGATTAAACGTCCAATGAAGCTCGCGTTAATAATGAGTTAATTAGATAGCATGTTATCGCGGTGTTACATTATCGCGCGTCGTGTTATTGGCAAACAAACTGTAACAACCTGACAACATTCTTCCCAGTAGCTGCACAGCAGCACTAGCAGGTCGTGTCTTTTCGGTTTATTTTGTTGTTAATCCAACAGAGTCGCAGACAGCGCGATGGATAAACTGAAGATCTTTATTTAAAATAAAAATTGTTTCTTTCTATTGTAAGAGACAGTATACAATGCATACAACAATGCATCGTTCCAGCGTTGATTGCATTGTTGAAACGCTTGAATTCGGTCAACTTCTAAAAATTAATGTAAAGTGGAGTGGGGTAAGTGCACAAACGGGGTAATTGCATAAACGAACTCTTATTAATATAAGAGACTCTTATACGGACTCTTATTCTTTTTATATTGATCTTATTTTACTAATCCCTTTGTATTAATTTATTTATATTATTTATTTGCTTTACTCCAAAACGAAACAACATATTTGAATGCGGTAAAAAGCATTTTGTAGCAGACATACAATGAGTAACGAAAGTATTCGAACGCCCTTTAAATCAGTATAACTTTTTTTTTTTTAAGTGAATCAAACGACCTGACTTTTTTGAGGAGTTAGAAGAATTGGTTTTCCAAATGATGTGTAAAAAAGATTTTGAAAAAATTGCAATTGGTAAGAATTACATGAGAAAATAAAAATGGCACTTTTCACAACTTTTTTATTTGAACCTGTAGTGAAAATTTAAAATATGCGTTTTGTAGATATATGTTAGTTATATACATACTGAAAATTTCATTGAAATCGGTTAACGTTGTCATGAGATACAAACGTTTAAAGATGATTACATAAGGGCGAAATTCCCTGGCAAGATCAAAAATCTGCGACTTTCACCCTTAAACTCTCATTTTGAGCATATTTTAAATTTTCATTACAGGTTCAAATAAAAAAGTTGTGAAAAGTGCCATTTTTATTTTTTCATGTAATTCTTACCAATTGCAATTTTTTCAAAATCTTTTTTACACATCATTTGGAAAACCAATTCTTCTAACTCCTCAAAAAAGTCAGGTCGTTTGATTCACTTAAAAAAAAAGTTATACTGATTTAAAGGGCGTTCGAATACTCTCGTTACTCACTGTATGTATCAATAGTTATGCTCTTGCCTCGTAGCATACAATATAAGGCATCAAATAGATTTTAAAACTGTCGATTGTGCACTTGCCCCATTTTCTGGGAAAGTGCACAGTTGTTGCAATTTTTTACAATTTTCTTGCAAAAAATAAAATATACAAGTGGAATTGGCATTATTGCCAATGTGAATTAAAGAGTATTAACTCGAGTATTCGTTGATATCGATAAATGTTAAATTATTCTAAAACAAATTCAAGATATTTGGTAGTTCTAGTGTTAATAACATACATATTTATTAGATTCTGTTCAGAATCTACGTCACGAGTCTGACTCGATATTGTAGGGCAAGGGATTAAGCCCTATACGCCACTATAGTGGCTTTCCGTGGAAAGCATCAGTTCGAACAGCACGAACCACTTTAGTGGCTTTTTTGCCTTTCGCGGCTAGGCTCGCCGTCCCTGGGAGGCAGAGTTGCGGACAAACGCGCCGTGCTAAAGAGGTTAAGTCAGTGGTTGAAGACTGCGAACGGAAATGATACATGTAATAGATAATTATGTTTTAAACGCAATACATAATGACAATCTCAAATTAATACATAATTATGATATAGACGCATACATAATTTTAATATAAAAACGATATAATAATAATAATAATAATACCACGTCGATTCTTGGTCATCTTCTTAATTTTTCTTCTTTCGTGTGGATTTTCCAAACTTGTTGGAATACTACGACTCGTTGTCTTCTGACATGAAATGTCTTCTGAAATGAAATGTCTTCTGAAATGAAAGGTTAATTTGCCCATGCAACATGTTCTCCATAGATTGGAACAGTCTTGTCCAGTGTTTGTCTTGTCTTGTCCAATCACGTTTAATCACGTGATGCGTCGTGAACGTGGTGCCATCTAGGGAGATTCCCTTCACTTTTGAAAGCGGTCCAAGGTCATACATATGAGTGGACCCCCCCCCCCCTGGCTCTTAATGAGAGTCACTATAAATCCGTTAATCTAATTATCGGAAAAAGAGAATCCAGCAGGCCACTAGTTTTTTCGATTCGGTGTAAATCGCGCGCAGCTATGAAGCATGTACCGGCATGGCGATCGAAAAGTTTTGGTTATTCTCTGTATATTTAGACGGACGGTCTAACAACGTGGCACGGCGTTGCTTAATCGATGATAATTGAACCTTGTGTGGTACGTGTGACACAGGGGCTAGCTGGAACGTAGTTCCTAATTCCAGTTGTAAACAATCTCTTAGTGTCGCGCGCGCGACCGGCATATCTTCCTATGGTGTTTGTCACTTGGCTTCCTTATGGAAATTGTTGTGTCTAAACATATTTTCCGATGCACGAAACCGTGGGCCCACGGACCGGTGACGGCAGTGGTTTGACAACTCTTTACAGAGGAGCCGAGGTGTCAAATGTAGCACCTCTCTGCCAACTACTGTGGCACATAACTACGCACGATCTCTATCATTTCCTTTCCTGTTTTTTTTTTTTTCTTTTATGAAAGTTTATTCAATTCTTTTTTTTTTTCCTTCTCTTTCGGGAATCGTGTCCCCCTTACACAACTTAATGGGGAAGGGGGGAGAGGATCTACTACTACGAATTCACGTGCAAGCCGTTCGTTCCACGCCGTCGAATTTTACCATCCTAATCCGCCGTTTTTATTGTTGAAATTTCAACGTTTATTGGTACCCCCACCCCCTCCCCTCTGGATATCGATTCGTGTGTTGCTTTTTGTCCAAGATCGAACAGGTTTTCAGATTGTACAGTGGTGGTCAAAATTACAAGACGCTAACAAAACATCGACATTCTTTTGTGAATCGATACCTCCTATTTGTTGTACAACACTTAACAAATCCTTTCGGATTGATTTGCATAACTTTTTTCCATTCGATTTGATCTCGTCGCGTTCCAATTTTCTCTATGCACCAGCTTGCTTGTGTAAACTCTCTTCTAATCATGCGTAGACACTTCTGGTTGAAATTCCGAAAACAGATTCAACTCAAATTTTGCACATACACTACCGGCCATAAGTGTTTACCCACCCACATATTTTTTAACATTGTAGTCCACGGTTCTACGGTTCAGCTTCAATAACTTTGCTATTTCTCTGTTACTTTTTCCGATGCTACGATGGGACACTATTAGAGCGCGCGTTTCAATCGATAATTCTTTTCTCCCTGACATTATTTGAAATTTTCGCAAAATTCTTTAGGCACGTGAAAATCAACTGTTTACTGTATGAAAGCTTAATACAGTATGAAATGCAGTATGAAATTTGAGAAGACTAAGATACCTGTATTACCTGCGTTCATATTCCCTACTGACCGTTATAAAAATTTCAGAAAAATGGGTTTCTTTACCTGAACTCCAAAATTGTCGTTTTTCACAAAAAGCTGTAAACTCATTTACAGTACCTGATTGTGTATGTACAGAATATTTTGGATGTTTTTTATTAGCCTTATAATTAGGATTTAATGCTACGGACATTTTCATAACAATAAAATACCTATTATTTGAATAGTAACGAAATTTGAAGGTGGGTAAACACTTATGGCCGGTAGTGTAGCTTCTTTTCGCATTAACCTACAATATCAGACTCGTGATGAAGATTCTGAACAGAATCTAATAAATATGCATGGTTATTACTTTCCTTTAAACCGAAATAAAATTCTATTTCGTTGTAGTTGATATATATCCTTTGTAGAAAACGTAGACATAGAATAAATGTGAATAAACAATCTCTTTTTTCTTTGAAATTCTGAACGATGAAGAATTTCTAATCATTAAAAATCACAAAATAAATAATAGTGCAAGGGGTTAAAATCGTGTTTCCTGCGATTGGATTTTTGGCGTTCCGGAAAAAAATGTTTTATCACATCATTTTCTACCTTATCGACGAGTTTTGGTTAGGTGGGACGGGTGCAGCAGGATTTGATTTGTTCTATCGTTCTGTTCGTTTCTCGGCAACCGCGAACAGTCGATTTCGCGTGGTAGCCAAATCCTTCCGAAGGACACTGCCAAGGAAACTGGATCCTTATCGCAGCACGAGTTACTTATTACTCGTTAATTGGGAGTTAATGAAATTCGACTCTCAACAGGTTTCGCTGTTTCGCCGACTAAAATGTGCCCGAAAGGTTTGTGATTCTTCGTTCTTTCTCTGTCTTTTTGTTTTTCTTTCTTTGCTCGTCCGAGCGCAGTCTTCTTTCGCTGATCGATGCGACTAACAAGGGAGGTGAACCTGAAAATTCTTATTCCTTTTGAATAACAAGTTTTTTCTTCTCTATTTTTTTTTTTCTTTCCCGATTCGTAGGTAGGTTCGACACAAATATATCTCACGACTTTTATTTATTTCGTGCGCCGGTAATTAACTGGCGAAGTCGTATATAAGGGGGGGAGGGGAGGGGTGTACACGATCCGTTTAAACGAAAAACGAGATTTAGGAAAAAATTTGGGTAACGGGAGAGATCGTATAGAAATTAAATTCACGAACAACGATATTGTTCTTTACAACCAGACTGCGTCTACTCTATTTTTAATGAGAATGCATCGCTATGACCTCTTCTTGCTTGAAATTTTTATTAAGTCGATGACGTAATTTTGAGACGCAAAATTTCTTATTAGTTTTGACGGAGAATCTTAGAAAAGATACATATGTAACTTCAATATCCTTAAATTGACCTCCTGATTTGATCATGCATGAACCACGTTAGGATCTCACTTAAAGATATTTCGGAATCAGAGTATTCAGATGTAATCACTTTTCCAAAGATGGCGGAAGATGGTATCTGCAAAAATAGGTTCGGTATTATTCTAACAAGAGCTAAGTATTATTCTCATCTATACATACAGGGTGTCCCAGTTTTTTCCGGCCAAACTTTGCCAGCGTGTTCTACATGCAAAAGAAAGAAAAAGATGTTATATGAACATATGCTCTTAAATGTTTTATTAAGGAGTTATAACTAATAATACAAAGTGATAATGAACTGGCATTTCGTCGACACAGCGTATGAACGTATTATGAATATCTCTGTTTGTGTTTACATAAAGTCTTATGTTTACTTGCAGAAGTAGTTGATATCGACATTTTTTATTAACGTAGGAGATATTCATAATACGTTCGTACGCTGTGTCGACGAAATGCCAGTTCATTATCATTTTGTATTATTAGTTATAACTCCTTAATAAAACATTTAAGAGCATATGTTCATATAACATTTTTTTCTTACTTTTGCGTGTAGAACACACTGGCAAAGTTTGGCCGGAAAAAACTGGGACACCCTGTATGTATACTTGTATTCATATTAGAAAAATTAGTATTCGTATTAGAAAAATTAACATAGACTTATTAGCCGGCATTTTATTATTTTAAACCTGGAACAAGACATTTGGCATGCCGCCGTTGACTATCGAAACACACTTCAAATCCAATTATCGTTATTATCGCCATCGCTATCTATTATCAAAATAGAAAATCACTGTTTACGCTAAGAAGAATCGATGACGAAGATCGAAGTCCTACCTGGCCTTAGCCTTTTCAGTTCAAGTGTATAAATACCCAAAGATTAGGCACTTATTCTCACTAATCTTATTTATGGTTAATCGGGCGACGAGTCCCCCGTGTACACTGCTGGTGTCCAATCAGTGTCAATTTTTCTGAGTCATCGTAATTGCGTTCGGTTTCGTAAAAACTTGGAGACTCTAATAAGGATACTCTCTGTCACGCTCGGGAGAGGGATATAATTTTCAAAAATGGCTAGAAACTTGGACAGACGCATTCTTGTTATTTTTATACCATAGTCACTTTCTTGAAAGTGATGTAACAGATTTTCAACTTACTTTTTTCCGCTAAAGTTATTAACACCGCACGAGTCAAAATGACTTGCTCCTAATTTTTTCTTTTACAAATATTGAATTTATAAATATGTTTCATAATAAAATTCTATATGTGCCCATAATTATGAAAGTGGTCTAAGTCACAAAAAAAAAATTACATTGAATAAATTTAGTTTAAAATCATGTCGTGTGAAATAAGTGAAAGATTCATTTTTTTTTTAATTTTGACTTAGACCACTTTCATAATTATGGGCACATATATATACAGTGAGTAACGAAAGTATTCGAACGCCCTTTAAATCAGTATAACTTTTTTTTTTAAGTGAATCAAACGACCTGACTTTTTTGAGGAGTTAGAACTTTAGTGGCGTATAGGGCTTAACCCCTTACCCTACAATATCGAGTCAGACTCGTGACGTAGATTCTGCACAGAATCTAATAAATATGTATGTTATTAACACTAGAACTACCAAATATCTTGAATTTGTTTTAGAATAATTTAACATTTATCGATATCAACGAATACTTGAGTTAATACTCTTTAATTCACATTGGCAATAATGCCAATTCCACTTGTATATTTTAATTTTTCAAGAAAATTGTAAAAAATTGCAACAACTGTGCACTTTCCCAGAAAATGGGGCAAGTACACAATCGACAGTTAAAATCTATTTGATGCCTTATATTGTATGCTACGAGGCAAGAGCATAACTATTGATACATTCAGTGATTAACGAGAGTATTCGAACGCCCTTTAAATCAGTATAACTTTTTTTTTAAGTGAATCAAACGACCTGACTTTTTTGAGGAGTTAGAAGAATTGGTTTTCCAAATGATGTGTAAAAAAGATTTTGAAAAAATTGCAATTGGTAAGAATTACATGAGAAAATAAAAATGGCACTTTTCACAACTTTTTTATTTGAGCCTGTAATGAAAATTTAAAATATGCGTTTTGTAGATCTCTGTTAGTTATGCACGTACTGAAAATTTCATCGAAATCGGTCAACGTTGCAATGAACTACAAACGTTTCAAAATGAGAGTTTAAGGGTGAAAGTCGCAGATTTTTGATCTTGCCAGGGAATTTCGCCCTTATGTAATCATCTTTAAACGTTTGTATCTCATGACAACGTTAACCGATTTCAATGAAATTTTCAGTATGTATATAACTAACATATATCTACAAAACGCATATTTTAAATTTTCACTACAGATTCAAATAAAAACGTTGTGAAAAGTGCCATTTTTATTTTCTCATGTAATTCTTACCAATTGCAATTTTTTCAAAATCTTTTTTACACATCATTTGGAAAACCAATTCTTCTAACTCCTCAAAAAAGTCAGGTCGTTTGATTCACTTTAAAAAAAAAAGTTATACTGATTTAAAGGGCGTTCGAATACTTTCGTTACTCACTGTATATGCCAGTTGCATTTAGTGCATGGTTGTTCTGGTGTTAACCCCTTGCACTACTATTTACTTTGTGATTATAATGATTAGGAATTTTTCATCGTTCAGAATTTCATAGTAAAAAGAAGATAGTTTATATCTATTGTATGTCAATGTTTTCCCCAAAGGATATATACCAACTACAACAAAATAGAATTTTATTTCGGTTTAAAGGAAATAAATAGCATACGTATTTATTAGATTCTGTACAGAATCTACATCACGAGTCTGACTCGATATTGTAGGGCAAGGGGTTAATACTCGTACAACGTATCCCAATTGTAAAGTTTTCTTTTGTCCGCCGCGGTATTGTCTGTCTTCGGCCGCCACGAATACGAAGCAGGCATTTGTCTTTGCGTTCTCCAACCGCCATGTTGAACTACTATCCGGATCTCCCATTAGCCGGCGCAGAAGGTTTCGCAAGACCGGTTAGGACGATAGTCGCAGCCGGACATTCTACTCGGTATTCTCCTGATTTAGTTGCGTTGCTCTTCCCCGAGTAGGAAAGCTTTCCTCCAAATAAGCGGCGTGTCGGACCCGGGAACCGGGACCCGGGTCCCGGGGAACCACCGGCCGATGAAAAACACCGGGACTTGCAATTTGTCCAGTGTTCCTGTTAAGCTTCCACCTTTCTCGGACAGCGAGATAAGTAAACGTTCTAGTTCAACTAAAAATCAGGAATTCGACAGTAATGCCCGCCGTGGAGAGGATTCCCGGTGATGACCCCGACGTTTAACATAAAACCCTTATCGAACCAATTTGCCTCTAAAACTTGTTCGCATGTTTTATGACCGTCGTTGCGAAATGGTACCTCCGTTGAAACCCAAACTCGGGTGTGTAAAAAGCAATTTTCGAAAGGTGTACAAATTTTATGCGACCGTTGGTCCCCGCTAAATCCATCACGATTTTATTTATATTTTAAACGTTTCAATTTATTCCTGGGTCTCGAGTTGGTTTTTCTTGGAAACGACAAAAATTGCCCTTTCCTTGTGGTTTCAAGGAAAATCGGCAGATTGGATTCTGCGAATATTGCGAACGATTCGAACGGTGCCAAACTCCGGTGTGTAAAAAGCAATTTTCGAAGGTGTACAAATTTTATGCGACCGTTGGTCCCCGCTAAATCCATCACGATTTTATTTATACTTTAATCGTTTCAATTTATTCCTGGTTCTCGAGTTGGTTTTTCTTGGAAACGACAAAAATTGCCCTTTCCTTGTGGTTAGAAGCAAAATCGGCAGATTGGATTCTGCGAATATTGCGAACGATTCGAACGGTGCCAAACTCGGGTGTGTAAAAAGCAATTTTCGAAAGGTGTACAAATTTTATGCAACCGTTGGTCCCCGCTAAATCCATCACGATTTTATTTATACTTTAATCGTTTCAATTTATTCCTGGTTCTCGAGTTGGTTTTTCTTGGAAACGACAAAAATTGTGCTTTCCTTGTGGTTTCAAGGAAAATCGGCAGATTGGATTCTGCGAATATTGCGAACGATTCGAACGGTGCCAAACTCGGGTGTGTGAAAAGCAATTTTCGAAAGGTGTACAAATTTTATGCGACCGTTGGTCCCCGCTAAATCCATCACGATTTTATTTATACTTTAATCGTTTCAATTTATTCCTGGTTCTCGAGTTGGTTTTTCTTGGAAACGACAAAAATTGCCCTTTCCTTGTGGTTAGAAGGAAAATCGGCAGATTGGATTCTGCGAAATTGCGAACGATTTGAACAGTGACTTAATTGTTGTTAACGTGCTCGCAGATTCCGGGTCCGAGAGCGGATCGCACAAGGCGAGCGTGGGTGGCAACCGAGGATCGGGCAGCCATAAGAGCAGCGGCGGTTCTGATGGAAAGCCAACCAGGGTCCGCACGGTTCTGAACGAGAAGCAACTTCACACTTTGAGAACTTGCTACGCGGCAAATCCGCGACCGGACGCGTTAATGAAGGAACAGTTGGTGGAAATGACGGGTCTCAGTCCACGAGTGATCAGGGTATGGTTCCAGAATAAGCGTTGCAAGGACAAAAAGAAGACGATCGCGATGAAACAGCAGATGCAGGAGAAGGTGAGCATGGAATTTTCGAAACTACCCCGTTTTCTATGGGACTCTGCTCAGACATTTTCCTTTCAAGTCACGTTTCGAATCGTGAAAAACCAATTTACACTCTGGTGCGCGTAACTACAACACCGCTAAAACTTTCAAAAGTTTTAAACGGCCGGAGAATATTATTTATATAAAAGAATATCGAACTCCTTGGACACGTGTTTTACACTTTTTTAATATCTTTCATACTCTTCGAGATATTCGGCTGGAAAGTTTTCAAATCAACACCCTGTATATGTCGGGTCTAGTAATAATTAACGTCGTTTTCCAATACATTTTTAAAACTAATTTATTTAACCCTCTATGGGCCGAATTTTCTTCCGTTGATTTCTATTTGAAGGCAACTTGCAAAGGCATTTACTTTTATATTCCAAATTGTTGGTGCAGCTAACCGTCATCAATATTGTTATTGGTTATCTCAGAGACATTATATAATTACGACGTATACGTCGTCTTCTGAAAAAACTAAAATTATTTGGTAAAATGTCGATATATATTAGCACGTGACCTGAAAGTTACACGGGCCCATAGAGGGTTAATTACGCTTCACACTTTTTGTGTGTACATACCACGCATTTGTAGGTTACGTTGATGAAGTTAGAGCGGCAAGCAGGATTCTAAACGAACACTAAAAAACGACACTAATTATTACTAGACCAATTAACAATAACACTATTCATGTTTTCAGTTTTAAATCATTATTCGAAAACTCTGAGCATTTCTTTCTTTCTTTCTTTCTTGAAGATCTAATAATGCCACGCACAGCAACGAACAATTTAACGAATCGCGGTGTTTTTGATTGTAGGATGGTCGTAAATTAGGCTTCGGAGGAATGCACGGGATTCCTATGGTGGCCAGCAGTCCCGTGAGACACGAGAGTTCCATAGGAATGACGCCACTCGAGGTGCAAGCTTATCAACCGCCATGGAAAGCACTTTCGGATTTCGCTCTCCACACTGATTTAGACAGGCTAGATCCTAACACGCCATCTTTCCACCATTTGGTGTCACAGGTATCTATGGTTAGAATTACTATCGTCTTATAAAATTCTATTGGTCTTTCTCTCGGTTACAAAAACGAATATGTAGGGGAGAGTTGCCGAATGCGTACCACTTAATTTCGTAGGCAGTTTATATATTCTTTAGTAGGAATTTGAGCAAAATTATGTTTTGCATCTATGTATTAACTATCGAAGTTGCAATTTAATATGATTTTTTAAATATTTATTGATAGATCATTGTGATATGAACACTTTTATAAGATCATGCGAACAGTACGATTTAGGCAACCGGTATCCTAAATGGTACCAGCCGGTTTCCAAAATTGTACCTCATGTGTTGGATTGAAAAGATACAAAAAAATCATAAGAGAAACTGTATTTTGCGTTTAATATCAGTTTAATATACAATACAACATAAAAATAAAATGAAATATTACATTACTTGACTTAAATACAACTAGGACAATAATAAATATTGTCTTTTTTCAAAACTCCTCCACAAGCTTCATGTACCCACTTTTGGCACTTTAAGCATTGGATCATGTCTTCTAAATAAGAATTATTGCAAAGAAAACAGAACCAATCGTTTTCGTTCTCCACTTCTACGAGAACTGGAGCAGCGGTGCTGGTTGAAGGCGTGAAATCAATTTTTCTTTGTTTCATTTGTTTTGTTTTCATTGCAACTAATTCCTTTTTATAGGGGCTACTGTAAAAGCTACTTTCCCATGCTAAAAAAATTTGAAATATTGTAAATCGTTTATTTTCGCGGTAAAATTTGAATAACAGTATCTTAAATCGTACTGGTACGATTTAGGAAACCACAGTGTGGTACGATTTAGGAAAAAGACGTCCCGCTAAATAATTGAAGCTAACCTTTAAAACATCATCAGCATGTTTTATAAACTAAATAGAAATAAATAATATAACATAGCTAGTTTTCAAAAATATGTATCACTACCTCAGAAACTGTAGATTTATATTTAATTCAGCCGATTAAAATCGTTTAAAATTGACATCAGACTTGCCTCATTTCTTTGTGCTTCTGTCATTCCCAAAACAACACTTCATACGAATGACTTTTTGGTCCTACCCAGATAGCACTCGACGTCTTAAAGACGTCTGTTTTACGTCCATTTTTGGTCTGAACGTCTTACGTCCTGAAAAGACGTCTCGTAAAAGACGTCATTTTTACGTCTCATTTCAGACGTCTTTAAGACGTCTTTTACGAGTCGTCTTTAAGACGTTTCATTTCTTGACGTTTCAGTCATTCTAAACTGCTAGAGAAAAGCTTTACAAACTGTACACACGCAACACAATATAACGCAGTTTTCCATCCTTCGAATAGACGTTTATTTATTTAGGAAAGTTAAATAACTAAATTGTTAATTTAGTACTATTATAATATATTACATATATATTCGCAATAGAATTTAGCAATAAATATTGTTTAATAATAAAACTATACATTATATATCACAAATCCAAAATCCAAAATAATATATCAAAATAAATAGATAAATAAATAAATAAGTTAAATAAATAAATAAAGCATAAAATGTTAATGTTCGCGGATATGCTGAAAAAAATTCTTTTAATTTATTTTTTTTTATTTATAAATAAATAAATTAAATAAATAAATAAAGCATAAAATATTAATGTTCGCGGATATGCTGAAAAACATTCTTTTAATTTATTTTTTTTATTTATAAATAAATAAATTAATTGATTAATTAAATAAATAAATAAAGCATAAAATGTCAATGTTCGCGGATATGCTGAAAAACATTCTTTTAATTTATTTTTTCTATTTATAAATAAATTAATTAATTAATTAATTAAATAAATAAATAAAGCATAAAATGTCAATGTTCGCGGATATGCTGAAAAACATTCTTTTAATTTATTTTTTTATTTATAAATAAATATATAAAGCATAAAATGTCAATGTTCGCGGATATGCTGAAAAACATTCTTTTAATTTATTTTTTTATTTATAAATAAATAAATAAAGCATAAAATGTTAATGTGCGCGGATATGCTGAAAAACATTCTTTTAATTTATCTTTTTTTATTTATTTAATTTTTTTGTTATATCAAACATTCAATTTATATTTCTTGTACATGTATACAATATTCAAATTCAATATTTTTCTCAGAAGAAAAAATGTGGCTTAAAAAATATTTTTCCAATATTTGACAAACATATCTATCTAATATTTTTGTGGTACTAGGGGTCTGTTTCGGGACGTCTTGAATACGTCTGTTTCGAAACGTCTTAAAGACGTCTGTTCGAGACGTCTTAAAGACGTCCAACGGACGTTTTAAAGACGTCTTTAAGACGTCTTTAAGACGTACAGTTTTTTCACAAAGACGTTCCAGAGACGTTCAGAAGCCGTTCGGAAGACGTTCGTAGGACATTCAGACGTCTAATAGACGTCTGAACGTCTTCGACAGACGTCTTAAAGACGTCTTTAAGACGTCTCTGTGCTATCTGGGTATTTAATTCAGCCGATTAAAATCGTTTAAAATTGACATCAGACTTGCCTGATTTCTTTGTGCTTTTGTCATTCACAAAACAACACTTCATGCGAATGACTTGTTGGTCCTATTTTATCGACATAAATAAAAGTTCATATCTTTACCACCAGGAGGCATCAAAATGCATTAATTTTTAAATAAAACAGGTGGTACGATTTAGGTGACCAGCACGCATTTGGCAACTCTCCCTTACAATATATGTTCGTATCATTCGCGTTTAACCCGATTGGAAGACGATTAGAAAGTTGCTACAAGGTGAATCTCGTTCGTTCTCAGATGCACGGCTACGATCTTCATAGCGGTCCACCACAGTTACCACCCCCAGGGATGCTCGGTGGGCCGATGAACGACGGTGGAGGCGGCGGGGGTGGTGGTCCTCTACCACCCCCTGGACCCCACCATCCTGGCAGCGGTGGGCCAGACATGGGACAGCACCCTGACAGTACCGACAGCTACGTAACTTACCTTGAAAGTGACAGTGACTCCCTTCATCACGATACAGGAAGTCCATAGTGTTGCGCGGTGTGGCCAGAACGAAAGTGTCTTCGTGGTCTTCTTTTGATAAGTGCTTGAAGAGAATAGTAGTCTGCGAGAACAAATAGAAGGTGGAAGAACACGCAAATGGAACCGAACGATGAAAGTTGTCTCGATATTCATTAGGCTTTCCCCGGGTAATAATAGCTTGACCCTTTCGCGCCTGTTGCTGTCTCGAACGCGCGTGCGCGCACCCTGAAATGAAATTTTCCTCGATCGAGGAAACGACCAGTTTCTTTTTCATCGCTAACCGGTTTTCGAAAATACGACACGCTCAATCGTTTAAACAAATTACAGCGGAACGTCCTTGCTAAAAGTTTCAAAGCGTTTCGATACGAATCCCTGTAGCAACGTTACCGGCACGGATTCTTCAAATATCGTGCTCGACTTGTTTTCATTTAAATAACGCCAGCTCAGCTGTGTTTCGCAGCTTGAATCTTTGGAAAAGTTATTCGACAATTATCTGGGAATCGAAAACCCAAGGAAAATTATTCCGCAGCGATTTTCTACGTCCCGTACCAATGTATAAAACATGACATTTTATTTCCTTAAATTAATATATTTATAAAAAGAAACGCGAGTGTCCGTTATCTTTTAAAGTAATATTTAAGGGTATATTAAAACCGAAATACTTTGTATTTTCATCCTTCGAGCAGTGCTTGGTATGTCTCAGTGTGCATGCGAACGAAACAATTATTTCACTCGAAACAATCGTACAGCGAATAATATAAATATGATTTCTTAAATAGCCCTGGTAATAATTACACGATTACACAGTTTTTTTTTTTTTTAATATTTTAGTATGCGAGAAACGACGCTACATATACGGATACTTCGTAATAATTCCAAAAATTATTTATTATTCTAACAGTATCGCATTAGTTTCATGTAAAGCTGTTTATCGAACATGAACAGAAGCAAGGTATTACAACTGCGTGAAACTTTCGATTGTATAAACATCCGTTAGGTTTCAATATTTTTATAACAGTCATTTAATATATTCAAGTATTGAAACATTTAGGTATTTTTATTATATAAACGTATTTTAAATAAACAAATAACAGTCGAACTCGGAAGTTTTTCCATTCTTTCTCGAAACTTTTGGATTCACTGTTGCGCGAAAGGGTTGAGGAAAACCAATTTTTCTCGGACGACAAAAGAAAGGAAACTGTAACAAAGCGAGAACTAATTTGCAGAAACATGAGCTTATGTAAACGGAGGATCGAAGCGAGAGTGGGGGGGGGGGGGGAAATTATAATTAGAGATTATTGTAAGATATGCAATTGTGAAGTCTTACGTGTCCGAAGCGCGCTTCGATCGTATTTCGAAACGATTTCTGTCGGTGATTATTTGAACAGGTTATTTTGTCAGAACGTAAGGGGTCACGCTCAATGTTTCACAATTAAAACGTTTGTACGGCGAACAAGCAAAAATTCCGACGAATCACGAATAGTTCGGTTCAGAAGAAATCTCAGGTAGAACAGGTGTGCAAACTGTGAACTGTAAACGAATCATCGAGGGGTACGCGACGGTCGGAGTTTCTCGATGCATATTGCTATCGATCGTTTTGTTACGGAACGATAATAATTGTCTTTAAGGAAACGAACGAGAAAATGGTGTGAATCACATTCTGATATTTTTCGAACGATCCTTCAGTTAAATTCGCTAAAACTCCGAATAATCGAACGGATCGGTGAACTAACGTTGAAAAGAATAAAACGAAGGAAACGAGACTGGGATCATTTGCACGGTTCGTAAAGAGAAAAAATTGTGAAAATTAGATTTCGGAAGATTTCGAGCAAAAATTATGCTCGCGCGCTGAAATTGTGAAACGGTCGAAGAAAAACCAACTTCCTGATGGATAATTAGCCTGGTTAGACAACAATTGCGTGACTAGCGATCAATGGATAAACTAGAGAACTATTGGATTTGTTTGTTCAATATTTATACACATTCGGTGAGTCTCGAGCGATGCGGTGCAATAAATGTAGTGAAATTTCCTTGGATCGAGACTTGGAAACGTAGGGCAACGGACCCAATTACAGTGGCGGTAACAATTACTGTGCTTATATCAATTATTAGACAGCGGATCTTTATGCAAAATAAAAAATATTTGCATTGATTGCAAGGCACAGGAGCGAAATAAAAATTTCTTCCTTCCTTTAATTATTTTATCAATCTAAAACCAATACGCTGACACCCTTATATCTTTTTAATATGTCTACTGCTTTAAATTGTGCTTACCCATTTTGCCATAAATGCATAAAGATCCGCAGTCTATTAATTATACTTATCTTTAACACTAAACCTACCACGGTTAAAATGACCGGTTTTCTATTTCACAATTATTGAAATTATATAAACGTTTTCATAGGAAATCACTGAATCGACTTCTTTGTTTGCGCGCATATTATAATGAAAATCGTTCAAAGTTTAAATAAACACAATCTTCGCCCTTCTATAAGACATTTCACTTTTATACGTTTTATGCTTGGTAGGTTTAAAGCATAATGAATATTAAAAAAAAAAAGACATATTAAATTTTTCCATTAAAATCAGTTGATATTATATATCTCTTTCTTAATATTCATTATGCTTTAAAAATAAGTGTAATTAGTAGACATCGGATCTTTATGCATTTATGGCTTATGGAAATGTTAAAAAAATGCTATAATATAAAATTCGAGAGAATTTAGCACGATTTTTATTTGCTTTGGATCTACAAAGGCTGTCCCCATTAAAAATAAAATTTTATTTCATTCCACTTTCTTAAAATGTTTCTATAAAAATTGGAAATTGCATAAACATCCGATGTCTAGTAATTAGTATGGGAATGGTAATTGGTACTCGCACAGTGAGTGGGCTCCTCAGCCTATACAGTTTTGTGAATAACGAAACTGATCAGGGAACGAACATTAAAGTATCTAGATCGAATGATTTCGTCGAAAGGAATTGTAATCGTATCGAAACTTCTGTTTTACACCGGAATCTAGCGATTTATGTTGAAAGTTAACAATACGATGTCGCATTTTTCGCGGTTTCGGCCCATCTTTGTTTGTTCTTCAGTTTTTTTTTAGCTCGTATAAATGACCAAAGATCGGTTTTATTGCTGAGAAAGAGAGAAAAAGGGCGAGAGAGAGAGAGAGAGAGAGAATGAACAAATGAAATGGGAGAACGATGCAGTATCGTCGACAGAGTTGGGCAAAAAGAATCTGTTGTATAAAAGGAAAAGTAAGGAAATCAAAATGGAAGTAATGTGTGTTTGTTCGTGATAAATAAAATATTTATTTGAAGAACATTTCGTTTGTAGAAGGAGGACAACAACCTTTCTGTTACGATTGAAATTTAATTGGAAAAAACTCAGATGTCTTCGTTCTTTTATAATAGTCCCGTCTTTATCTCTCAACAATGTTATCCAGTTTCTCGTGCGTATACGAACAATGATATTGTTTACCTACATGTAGTCACGATAATTTCATTTATTTATTTATTCATCCAGCCCGTATAATAGCAAAATCTTCTAGTATTCTCGGCCGTGTTACGTTGATTCTTGGAATCGTTGTTACATTTCATTTTCCATTACGTATTCTATCAATTTAAGAGACGAGTCAACGTTGCGAGACAAAAAGTTGGATATTACTTTAAGTCGCAGAAAATTCGATTCTGAAAAATAGAAATAATTTCACCGTGCTGAACGAAACACGTTAATTGTCTACTGTGTATAAAGGGTCATGTATCGTATTTATTGCAGGTATGTATGAATTTATTGCGTTAGGATAATTCGGTACAGTAATATTTAAATAATTCCTTAAATTATATTCGAACCTTATGATTTCACTCGAAAAAAATTTCGTAAATGTAAATAAACACGTGTTGCAGATCTTATGCTGCAGTGTACGTATTTAAATTCTAAAAACGATGTAATTGTAACGAGGAACAGAAAAGGAATAGGTTCTAAAATACGGAACTAACGAAATCTTATTATTTCCAATTAATCGATGTAAACTATTTTCTTTGCTTCTTAGTACCACACTCGAAATTCAACTACTTGGAGATCCAAATCGAATATTATTTTCGGATACACTTGCGTTAGTCAACATTTTTCTGCGAAAGAGACAAAAATCAGTAAGAAGGCGGTGTATATCCAACTCTGATCGTCAGACTGTGTTACAGAGAATGAAGGAAAGGCCCATTTTATCTAATTCATAATATCGATACACAAATAGCCGAGTCACGTATAAACGATAATGAAAAAGGTAATATCGGCGATAGCACGTTATTCCCAATTTACGTTGTAAGTTTTCATGTAAACGCAAGTTGTATGTATATAAATTCGATTAATACCAAAGTGTGCGGAGCTTCATGTGAATACGGTAACGCACTGAATTGTAAATAATAATTCCATCCCCCGTCCCTGCCCCTTACTTTCGATTTCTCGTTAATTAGCGGGTCGTTTTAGTGGTGATTCGTTTCGGTGTTTGTATAGAATCGTTCCACACCATCGTTCCTCTTGCGATGTACTTGTATGAAAGGGAGAACATCATAAACTTAAACTTTTCGTAATCTATTCGGATCGTCTTCGGATTTGTATGATATTTCTATACCGGCGCACACGTAATAAATTGTCCAATTAAAGAGATCCGTGTTTATTATTATTTTAAAACTTTCGACATCTCCACGCTGTTGGTCGCTGTACAATTTTTATCCACCCGACTTTGTTACATATTTTCGCACGGTACTGTACGACTGCTCTATTAATATTAGATTACTATGGTATACGATCTTTATAGACATTTCCACTAGGGCTGTTACTTTGCTTCGAAGGTCGAAGATTTCGAAGCTTCGAAGCTTCGATTGCAGAAAATTCGAAGATGATGAAAATCGAAGGATCGAACCTTCGATTCGTTTCCAGTTAACGGATAAAAGGAATAAATTTTCATAATATGTTTCTATATTCACCATCTGAATTATTTCAATAATTTATTGTTAAGATAATATATTTATAATTTGAATTATCCTTTCGATAGCACATTGTTAAAATAACTGTTTAAATAATTAAAGTTTATAATTTGTTTCTATATTCATTATTTGAATTGTTATTTCAATTATTTATTGTTAAAATAATTTATTAAATAAATAAATTTTCACAATATGTTTCTATATTCACCATCTGAATTATTTCAATAATTTATTGTTCAGATAATATATTTATAATTTGAATTATCCTTTCGATAGCACATTGTTAAAATAACTGTTTAAATAAATAAAGTTTATAATTTGTTTCTATATTCATTATTTGAATTGTTATTTCAATTATTTATTGTTAAAATAATTTATTAAATAAATAAATTTTCACAATATGTTTCTATATTCATTATTTGAATTATTTCAATAATTTATTGTTCAAATAACTGTTTAGACAATGTACACGTATTTACATAATTAATATAGGAACACATTTCTATAGAGTATAAAAATTTATAATCTACGGAAATTTTTATAATCTATAGAAATGTGTTTCTATATTCATTATGTAAATACTTGTACATTCTTTAAATAATTATTTTAACAATGAAATATTGAAATAATTCACATAATGTATGTAGAAACAAAATTTGAAAATTTATTCATTTAAACGATTATTTTAACAATAAATAATTGAAATAACAATTCAAATAATTAATATAGAAACAAATTGTAAAAATTGATTTATTTAACCAATTATTTTATCAGTGAACTATCGAAATGATAATTCAAATAATAAATATATTATTTTAACAATAAATTATTGAAATAATTCAAATAATAAATATAGAAACAAATTATGAAAATTTATTTATTTAAACAATTATTTTCACGATGTGCTATCGAAAGGAAAATTCAAGTTATAAATATATTACGTTAACAATAAATTATTGAAATAGTTTAGGTGGTGAATATAGAAACAAATTATGAAAATTTATTCCTTTTATCCGTTAACTGGAAACGAATCGAAGGTTTGAAGTTTCGAAGGTCCCTTCGTTCCTTCGAATCCTTCGAAGCTTCGAAGTGTCGAAGCTTCGGAATAGTAACAGCCCTAATTTCCACAGCGTTATTGCAGCTCGGGGCAGCTTGAACACCGAGCAAAGCGTTTTACATTACATACAGGGTGTTCAACTACAGGTGGGAGAAAATTTAGGGGCTGGTTCTCCGAGACAATATAAGATGAAAATGAAGAATAAAAAAATTGCGATTTCGCCTTTATTTTACAGTAATTGTCGGTTAAAAGTCCGCCTAAAATACGGCAACCCGGCCAACAGAGGTGTACGCGTTGCTTACGTTATAATGGCGCGCGACAGTCACGTGTCAAAGAGTGCCTCGCTCGCAGCCAATTGTTAGGCTTTGACGTCACACGCTTTAGCCAATAATTCGGCTAGAACCGAAAATGAATTGTTATGGTACATTTTGATTTAATGTTCTTGGCGCGAGTATTCGAAGTTAATCTTTCGTCCAAATACAAGCCTAATAACTCACGTATTCGTTGCTCAATAATATAATAGATAAGAGACTAGAAGGGCGAAGTAACATCGTTCTACGACGATAAAGCAATAAACGTTTGAACAAACATTTCGGCAGCTACGTTGGTCTTCCGTAAAACGTTCCGAGACATCTATACGCATACGTATGTTGTATCATTAACACTTTGAACGCCAAACAAGAAAGCTAAAAAATTCCACGAAATCAAAGTAAGTTATTTGATAAAATAGAAATTGAAAAAATTAAATGTATGATATTGTGTGGTTCTCCAACTTTCTTGCATTTTACAGATCCTAATCAAATTTGGTAGAATGAATTTCATTAACGTAAAAATTCATTTTAAAACCTGGACAAATAATTCCGTCACCCACGTCTGGGTGACATGGCGGTCAACGTGTTAAGAATATCTACACGGAAACGTTCGTTTGGATTTCCTGAAGACGCGTCGTACGATTTTACCAATTACGTATCCGACAATACCCTAGTAGCACAAAATATTGTATACACATTCATATAATATTAAAAAGAGATACAATCCTTTTTTAATATTCAAATATACATAGAATATTTATTTTATATTAAGTTACAAATATTTCTTTTTAAATATTCAGGAAATATCTATTTCATGTTACGAGAAAAATATTCTTTTCTAAATATTAAATGAATCTTTATTTCATATTAGAAGTAGAATATATTTTCCTAATATACAAATAATATTTATTTAATATCATGAAAACAATATTTTTTTCTCATTATAAAACAAATCTTTATTTAATATTAGAAATAGAATATTTTTTCCAAATACAGACGATACAGAAAATATTCCCTCAACAAACAGTGCGCAGAAACTAATACATATTCATAGTTTCTAATTTGTGTTATAATATTTCCTTAAATTTGCAAATTTTATGGAATCTTTTTTAAATATTTACTTCATATTTTTTGAATATCTAGTTTATATCCTCTGAATATTTAGCTTATATTTTTTAAACATTCAATTTATATTTCTTGTACATGTATACAACATTTAGATCCAATATTTTTCTCATATGAAAAAATGTGGCTTAAAAAATATTTTTCCAATATTTGAAAAAAATATCTATATCTAATATTTTTGTGCTACAAGGGTATTATGACTTTAAAACGGTGTTACATTGAATCTTCTGTACATGTTGCGATTGAGAAAACATCGTTGTGACATCAGTTAGACCTGTTTAGTTTCCTTTGGATTTCTACAAAAGTTTTGCCTTTAGTTTCCGGCGTGATGCGATAAATAATTGCGGTGCAAACCGCTACGACTACACAGTACCCGAGGAATGGAAGCGAGTGGCCATAGCCTAAGGTTATGGCTACCCATATGTAAAGCTTAAATCCTACGATGCCTTCCAAACCGCCGATCACACCGACAAGGCATGTGCTGATTGCTTTGACTTCGGTAGCAAAGATTTCGGACATTAAAATGATTTGCAAGCAAATCAAGCCACAACTAAACATAAAAACTGACACTATGCAAGCTATAAACGGCGCCAGAGCGTACATCTGCACGTCTACGCTTGTATAGTCCTTTAGGTAAAAGAAACTACCGGTAACAAGATTACACGAAGCAGCTACGATACCTGATACAAGTATCAGTGGTTTGCGACCGACCTTGTCGACCAAAAATGTTGTTACAACAGCGGAAATCACTTGTGTCACACCAATAATCACAGCGACCGTATAGTCGTTTACAATGTTGCTAGTCGACTTGAATATCAACTGGCAATAGGTGATGATGGTAAAGAACCCACCGAAATGGTGCGTTACCGTGAAGATTAAAATTATGAGGAGAGCACGAAAATGTCCTCGCGATCTGAAGACGTCCGTTATGCTTCCGCTCTTCGTCGCTCCTTTCTTTTCTTTCGAGAGACAGGCGACAACCACTTGCAACTCCTCGGAAACATCGGTTTTTCCTCGCAATTTTTCCAACACGTGTTCCGCCTCGTCCATTTTGTTCCTCAATACCAGAAAATACGGCGATTCAGGCATAAACCAGAACGCGCAGATGGAAGCGGCATTGAAGACAAAGAATATTCGAGCCATCAGGGATAACGACAGGTACGGTGCAACCACGAATGTTATTAGAATACCGGTGTTATACGCGATTGCAATTAGAGAGTTTGCGGCACCACGTGTCTCCGATGATGATATTTCACCCATGTACATTGGCGCGACACAGACAAACAATCCCATACCGAATCCTGCCAGAAATCTTGCCACGTACAATTCCTACAAGAGAAAAGGGTTCGTGTACTTGTTGGGGGTAAAAATTCGTGTTTCTGTTATTATACCGACAATTCGTTAACCCCTTGCCCTACAATAACGAGCCAGACTCGTCATCAAGATTCTGAATAGAGTCTAATAAATGCGAACGTTATTAATTTCCTTTAAATCGAAATAAAAATCTATTTTTTTGTAGTTGATATACAGGGTGGTCCACCTAAGTAAGGCCACCTAAATATCTCCTCTAATTGTGGGAGTACAAAAAATATTTTGTATGCTATTTGAATGGCTTGAAAAAACCATTCTATTGCAAAAAATGTTTCTTTGTCTAGGATAATTTTTTTCGTAGTTTACAATGTTATCGATGTTTTTTTTGTGTATAATTGTATAATTATTTTTATTGCATCGTGTAGCTGATGTTAAAATACATTCAGTTGTGTACATTACATGACCTTGAAATGACCTTTGAGTTTAGAAAAATTGTCTATCGAGACAATTAATCCCACAACATTTGAAAGGGCCAGAAAGTCTCTTATTCTAAGTTTCAACAAATGTATCGATGTGGAGGGGCACCATTTTGAGCATCTCTAAGGTGGAGTGGGGTAAGTGCATAAACGGACTCTTATTAATATAATATGAGCGAAATTGCAATACCTAATATGCAGTAATCTACGCTAAGTTAATTTTTATATTGATCTTATTCCAAAGATAATGATTATTTCTTATTTGGTCTTCTTTACTCCAAAACTAAACAACATATTTTGAATGCGATAAAAAGCATACAGTAGCATACAATATAAGGCATCAAATAGATTTTAACTGTCGATTGTGCACTTGCCCCATTTTCAGGGAAAGTGCACAGTTGTTGCGATTTTTTACAATTTTCTTAAAAAATTAAAATATACAAGTGGAATTCGTTGATATCAATAAATGTTAAATTATTATAAAACAAATTCAAGATATTGGGGTTGAAAGTCAAACTTACTAAAAACTGGGGTACACTTACCCCACTCCACCTTATTACAATGACAGTTTGAAAAATAGGTTCGTGAAACGTATTACAAAAATTTCATAATGGGGTTTCGTAATAGTGAACATGTTTATTTACTCTTACGGATTCCCGAACGACGTCTTCGTCTCTAAAGTCTCGGTAGACAAAAATTTTTCATTTCCATTTAATTTTTGAACTCAAAGGTCATTTCAAGGTCATATAATGTACATAACTGAACGTATTTTAACATCAGCTACGCGATGCAATAAAAATAATTATACAATTATACACAAAAAAACATCGATAACATTGTAAACTCCAAAAAAAAATTATCCTAGAAAAAAAACATTTTTTGCAATAGAATGGTTTTTTCAAGCCATTCAAATAGCATACAAAATATTTTTTGTACCCCCACAATTAGAGGAGATATTTAGGTGGCCTTACTTAGGTGGACCACCCTGTATAACCCCTTAAGATCGACTTACCCAAATCGATGAAGCGATTGTGATTAAACCCCAGCTAACTAAAAGCGGTAAAAAACTCAACAACATGGTGGTCTTCCTGCCAAATCGATCGGCCAAAAGAATGTTCAGCGGAGGTGCTACCAAATGACCAACGGCTACAGTAGCAACCAACGTGGAAACAGCTGACTCGGTGACCGGAATGGGTGAATCGTCCGCCATTAATATTACGATACTTGGTGAATTCCAGCCCACGATACATCCAAGACAAGAAGCCATAGAAGCGCCTTTACGCAAAAAAAAAAAAAAAAATTATTCTAATAAAAATGTGTAAGGTAAAGGCACCAGCAGTTGACCACCATGACCATTTTATAGAAAAACAAAAAATAAGATTTGAAATGTTCTTGTTGTTTTGAAATTTAAGCAACAGACGGCATGGCATCCGAGGTTCACTTTCATCAAAAGTGCACTTATAAGTGCGCTTATAAAAACCTTATTTTTTATGTTTTTCTATAAAATGGTTAATTACCGGTGCCTTTACCTTAATCTATATTTTTTCAATTGAGTCAAACGAAACGCAAGGGTTGGATGAAACAGAAAAGTTTGCGATATTCTTTGCTAGATACAACTTTGCTAAAAATTGTTCTACTTACATGTTAAAATGGTCAAATACTCCCATGTTTTTGAACCGTCAGGTGAGGTGTATTTTGCCTTTTCGACCGTCGTGGTACTCATGCTTTAGCCTTTCCATACACTTCTTTCAAAGATGACGATACGAACCTCAATTTGCTACTGAACGAGATGCATTGAACTTCGTCTAAAATTCTATTTGAGCAACGTATCTCAGATAACAGCTTGATGTCAGAATAAACAAGGTATACGTGAAAATTGTTTGTCACCTAATTTACAGCGGTACATGTAGATACACGCGTTACAGATATAAATATCCGTTCTAACATATTTGTTTACTCCTAAAAAATAGCTGAACCCATTGCCATTGCTGAGCCCTTGTAATTATGCGGCTTAAGTCGCTGTAGGGACGGTTCGACACGTCCTTTCGCCGCTATTGCGATCCGTCAGATTTCAAAATGAAACGTAGGCGATTACAATTCAAAATAACAGTTTCATTAATCGAACATTAATCAATCCACCCAAGCGGTTTTTGTTCAAAAAAAGTCTTGAAATCTCGAAAAATCGAACACGAATTTTTGCAATCATTCAATATACATATATACATACATATACAGGGTGCGGCGCAAATTAGTCCCCACGATATTTCTGCCCCTTCGGATGGTCGGACAGAAAAATGTTTCTTACCAAAGTTAATCAGTATTTAACCGACAAGAAATTGGAATATTTTAAATTGAAAAAATAATCGATTTTCAACAAAAAATCAAGGTTGCTGTCATATCTTTTAATGGAACTGGGTATTTTTAACTTCATAATATTGTAGGCCACGTCGAAACGAATTCAACGACCTCCTATATAATGACTTTCAGATGACCTTGAAAGATAACATCGACATGAATCAATTGCCAGAATATTTGAAATATTTCGACGGTACGTAATAGCAACGCCTCGCATTTAGAAGTAAACAAATGAACGTAAACATTGCTTCAGAACTTAACTCACAAAAAACCAAATTTGTACGGAGCCACATTCTTAAAAAAAAATGTTAAACGTCTACACACATGTAATTAATTAATAATTAAATTAAATTTTCGAACTGCACCCCATCTTGTGTAACGCAAAGTTCTGTTCTTTGTAACAAAGTCTTATGTGCAGCTTCCATTAGAGAACTTCGTTTTACATTTCTGAACGTTTTGTCATTTGTTCATTTGTTTGTACCGTCGAAATATTTCAAATATTCTGGCAATTGATTCATGGCGATGTTATCTTTCAAGGTCATCTGAAAGTCATTGTATAGCAGGTCGTTGAATTCGTTTCGACGTCGCTTCTAAGTTTACGTATAGAAAAACGAAATTTAGAGATTTTAGTAGAATAAGTTGCTTAACAAAATAAATATTTGACAATATCTATTCGATATTGTAAATAATTATTTCTTCCATGAAGATTTCGTAAAGTACTTTCGTTAAATTAAAATTACAATTTTCGGTCTCTCTGGACCGGTAACAATTTTCAATGACCCTTGTTTATTGTTCACCTCGAACGAGAAATGTTCTCGAGAAATAATTAAAAGTAAAATTAATTTTAATCATTGGTTTTTGAATCATCTCGCAACTTCCATGCTCGAGCATTTTTTATAATACAATAAAAACAGGTTACGCGAATACTTCCAAACGAAACTCTGAAAGTCATTGTATAGCAGGTCGTTGAATTCGTTTCGACGTCGCCTACAATATTATGAAGTTAAAAATACCCAGTTCCATTAAAAGATATGACAGCGACCTTGATTTTTTGTTGAAAATCGATTATTTTTTAAATTTAAAATATTGCAATTTCTTGTCGGTTAAATGCTGATTAACTTTGGTAAGAAACATTTTTCTGTCCGACCATCCAAAGGGGCGGAAAAATCGTGGGGACTAATTTGCGCCGCACCCTGTATATAGGCTACCCTATAACGGCTTGAAAAATGAGTTGTTGTTGCAGAATTTAATTCCCATACGATTTCGATTCTTCACATTACCATTTCTGCCAAAATCTTTATGTAACAGATACATACGTGTTTCGAATCGGTTCACCTTCTGATGACAAGTAACGTGTACTTAATTTCAAGATAACGCAGCGTCCTTTGTGATTTACCATGTTTAAAAACTCTGATAAAGTGTTCATAAATATAATCGTTTCTCACAAGTGGCAACTCATTCTTTTAATGTCGAAACTATACAACTCAAACACCCACCAATTCTCTTTCTGAAAAAGCTGTTTGTTCGCTCACCAGAGTGAATCGCGTGATAGTACGTGTATGCTGTACATAAAGGTTGTAACAAAATGGTTTGTCGTGGCTCCATCGGCTGATTCGACAGCTTCGAATCTGATTGGAGCAAAACTCCATACGCCCAACTCTGCTATAAAGTAAACAATACAGCATGTCGCGGATGTACAATATATTTGCAGCGTAATCGGTTTCCATAGGCGTTTACATTGTCACAAGATCCAAGTTACAGTTCGTGTTGTGTCCTAGCACAAGTCGTCACATTCAACAACATAAGGAGGGGCACACTCGCTGTGTCTGGTTCCGAACGAATAAGCAGGCGTTGGTTTCGGTGGTTTAACATCATGAACAGGACCTGGACTTCGACAAATAATTCTCTCAGGTCTTCGACGCGTCATAGAGAACTTTGGTGAACATGTTTTCTCTTCGTAAGAGTAAGGGCCCGGCGTGGGCGAACATTTCAGGCTCGGCGTGCGAATTCCTCTGCAAGAGACGCAAAGTGTTCGTTCAAACTTTAACCAAAACTTGAAACTTAACCCCTTGCCCTACGATATCGAGTCAGGCTCGTGACGAAGATTCTGAACAGGGTCTAATAAATATATTTCTTATTAATTTTCCTTAAACCGAAATAAAATTCTATTTTGGCGTTGTTAATATAAAGCTATTAGGTCAATCGGAAAGTTCCGTCCATCTAGCGTTGAGTAGCCGTAGCTCGAACTGTCGGTAACCATAACCTCTAAAGGAAGGTTAACTCTTTTTAGTTTGAACATCTGTCAATAAGATTCAGTACATAAGAATATACGCTTGCATCAATAGCTTCGTTTTTTTCTACATTGAAGATGTCGGAATTTGAGCCGAATAAGCGTCATTTGCGCAAAGTGTTAGTTTTTTGTTTCAATTGGAAGAAAACGGCAGCTGAAGCTCATCGAATGATTGTATATAGACGTTTATGGCGATAATGCTGTTTCCGATAAAACATGCAGAGAGTGGTTTCGACGTTTTAAAAATGGTGATTTTTCTTTGGAGGACAAAGAGCGTTCTGGACGGCCACGAGTATTCGAAGACGAAGAATTGCAGGCATTGGTGGATGAAGATCCATGTCAAGCGCAAAAACAAATTGCAGAAGCGTTAAATTATGCTCAATCTGTCATTTCCGACCGTTTAAAAGCCTTGGGGAAGGTCTACAAGGAAGGAAAGTGGGTCTCATATGATCTCAAGCCAAGAGACATTGAAAGGCGGAAAACCATCTGCGAAATTCTGCTTACTAGGCAACAAAGAAAGGGGTTTCTCCATCCTCTCATCACTGAGGATGAAAAATGGATTTATTTTGACAATCCTAAACGTCGAAAAACCATTTGTGATCCCGGCCAGCCCGCAACATCGACGCCAAGGCGGAATATCCACGGAAAAAAGGCATTTGGTGGGATCAGGAAGGTGTGGTGTATTATGAACTGCTAAAACCTGGTCGAACAGTTACAGGAGATCTCTACCAACAACAAATTATCCGGTTGAGTCGAGCATTGCACGAAAAACGACCACAATATGAAACGAGACAGCATAGGGTGATTTTGCTGCATGACAATGCTCGGCCTCACGTCTCAAAAGTTGTTAAGGAAACAATAGAAGAACTTCGCTGGGAAGTGCTACCACATGCGGCTTATTCACCAGACTGTGCCCCATCTGACTATCACTTGTTTCGGTCGATGGCACACGCACTTGCTGAAGAACGATTTAATTCGTACGAAGATCTCGAAAAATGGATCTCCGCCTGGATAACCTCCAAAGATGAAGCATTCTTTCGCCGCGGAATTCGCTTGCTGCCCGAAAGATGGGAAAAAGTCATCGCTAACGATGGACAATATTTTGATTAACGTACTTTTTCATTTTCTTTCATGAATAAAGAGATACTTTTTGCAGAAAAACGGACGGAACTTTCCGATTTACCTAATATATCGGAGAACATATAGGCATACGATAGATATAAATTTTCTCCTTTTTTTAGGAAATTATAAATTACAAAAAAAGGTTTAATCACCGAAACCGTGAAATAAATCGTAGTACAAGAGGTTAAATCTATTACTAGCTGGTTCGCGAAGTTTCTGGTAAACGATGGTAAATGTTTCATGGAAAGCAAAAAAAAAAAAAAACAAATGAAGAATTCGAAAAGTTGCGCAGTCTTTCGCTTTGCTTGCATTAGGTCGTTGGTCATTGGTTCCAAGGTTGATCTCCCCGGTAGTGGGGATAAAATTTGAATAGTTACTGTAGAGATTTTTTAGAGAGAATACTGGGTCGTGGCGTTACCGTGCCAATGTCACACCCGTGTTACCAACATAATGCAATTGCGCAAACACGCGTGCATATAATTTTTGAAAAAAGTCGCTGGGGCGATAAATTCAGATAATCTTACGCTCCTAATTACGGCGTTTATTAATTAATACGATATGTAAGGCGGCTCGTTATTTGTTTACGTAGAAAGATAAGATAGCTGATGTTCTCGGAGAAATGCGTTCTACTGGATGCATGTCGTGACTTGCAGTAGTGCGAAACAGAAAATCGCAACGTCTGTAATTTTATAAAGCCATATCTTGTGGACCAAACAGTCCCTAATCGTGATCGTCTAACCACGTGCTGGCAAGTATACCACCGACGAATTTTGATGATGGAGACCTTACTCCCTGATCTACTTGTAAGCCCACGACTGTAAACATCTTGAGTATGTATGTACAGTGGCGTGCAAAAGTTCCCGGCCAGATGGTTTTTGCTATTTTTCTTCCAAAAAAAAGGCGTTAAGAAATTTTGATTAGAATCATATATAAGGGCATGTTACGTGAAAAAATACTATAGAAAAAATCAATGCTGCTGATTCTTCATACATGTTTATTTAAAGAATAAGTAAACTTGCGTGTTCAAAAGTTCCCGGCCAGTTTAAGCTGGGATTGTATTTAAGTCTGTAAAAGGTCAGTAAGTGTTTACATTCAAATAATATTACGTAGTTGGTAGTCAGTCGCTGAAATGTAAACATGGTTCGAAAGATATCTGTCGAAGTACGCAAAATTGTGATGGAATTGTCGTTAAAGGGAAAGTCATCTCGCGAAATTGCTTCAGTATTGTCTATCGGGAAAAGTACAGTGAAAGACACAATTAACAGATATCGTGCAGGACATGGCGTGAAAGATCGACCGCGGAGTGGAAGACCCCGAAAGACCACTAAAAGAATTGATAGAATTATAAAACGTAAATCAATTGCGGACCCAAAGAAGACGGCTAGCAATATTGCAACAGAACTACAACAGGAAAACGTTGCTAATATTAGTCGATGTACGGTAACAAGAAGATTACATGATGTAGGACTGTTTGGCAGAGTTAGTGTTAAAAAACCACTAATCAGTAAGAAAAATAAAGTAGCCCGATTAAAGTTTGCCCAAAAATATTGTGACTGGACAGTGGAAAATTGGAAAAATGTTCTTTTTTCGGATGAATCTAAATTTAATCTATTCGGCAGCGATGGAAGACAGTATGTACGACGTTCAGTTGGCACAAGAAATGATCCCAGATATCAAACACCAACTGTTAAACATGGTGGAGGGAGCATTATGGTATGGGGAGCTTTCTCCGCTCAAGGAATTGGTCCTCTTATAAAAATTGAGGGTATCATGACTGGTGTCACGTATAAAAATATTTTAGAAATTCATATGCTACCATATGGTGAAAAAGAAATGCCAGAAAATTGGTTTTTCCAACATGACAACGATCCCAAACATGCATCGAAAATCGTAAAAGGGTGGTTGTCTACAAATAAAGTACAAGTTTTAGACTGGCCTTCTCAATCTGCGGACTTAAATTCAATAGAGCATCTTTGGGAAGAGGTGAAACGTCGAATAAAAAATCATAGAAGTTCCAATAAAACACAATTTTTTCAAAATTTAATAGAAGAGTGGAACAAAATACCACACGACTACATTACTCGGTTAATTGAGTCCATGCCTCGTCGCTGTGCTGCTGTTATTGCTGCAAAAGGCATGGCTACGAAATATTAATTATAACATATTAAATAATGTACTGCAAAATTGTTACACAATGAAAAAAAAAAGCATAATGTTTCGTTAAACATACTGGCCGGGAACTTTTGAACACGCAAGTTTACTTATTCTTTAAATAAACAAGTAAGAAAAATAATTAGCGTTGATATTTTTTGTAATATTCTTTCATGTAATACGACCTTATTTATGATTCTAATAAAAATTTCTTAACGCTCTTTTTTTGGAAGAAAAATAGCAAAAACTATCTGGCCGGGAACTTTTGCACGCCACTGTATATCCGAGAAACCTAAAGATATCTCAGAATCTGACGCGACCTGCGACGTCCACATTCTTACACTCGAACCCCGAATATGACTCATCAAGGCCCAAATGTTTCCCCCTCTTGTGACAACAACGATTATGCTTAAAAAAGAAAAATTAATAATAGAGAAATTATGAAACAAACGGACGGTACTCACATGACGAACGCTGGACCTGATTTGGGCGATTTTATGAAGTAGGGTCCTGGTGTCGCACATTCACCTCTGGGTTTGGTTCTAAACTTTAATGAAAACGCTGGAGTTTTCGGTGTTGGCAAAATATATTTTGGGCCAGGACCGCAGAAAGGTGCTAATGGAAAAGAACGATCGTGTTTCAACTTTTTTCCAAGTAATGTTTGAGAGAAATAAGGAAAAATTTGTCGTATCATTTTGTTTCAACATCGAACGAAACAGTGTTAAAGTTATTGTTAGCTGAATCAACTTCGATCCTAAGAAGTAATAATGCAAAAATATAATTTTAAAATACCGAGAGGCTTGGCGACTAGTCCAAAAGAAAAACCGGTGCGTTTCGGATCCGGTAGCAAATATGTTGGTCCTGGTCCTTTGCATGCTTGTAGACCGATCAATCTCGTGCCAATCGTATACGCTGGATTCCGATACCTGGAGAGGCAATGCTTTTCGTAGCCCACAAGAGTTTTAAGCTGGTATTTAGGTCCAGGACCTAAAAAGTAAATACATGTAATATCCTAATGCTTGTTGCAACGTATGTACATATATTCGCCAAGAATAAACATTTAATCATACTTCTCACACCACATATGACAACCGCGGTTTTTTTTGTTGGTTCTGTTTCTGATTGGTTGGGATCCGGTTTTGGTGGCATTTTGTTACTTGATAATTTACATTTCGTTAAAACCTAAAAATATATATATAAAATTTTGGATGTATTAAATAAGCCAAACCATTGTGAACATAAACAGTTGATTAGTGCGAACACTGATAGCTATGAACGTATCAACAAGTCGAAAAATCTTTATACACAAATGTGACCTTGAACTCATAATCAGAGAGAATACAGTTTGTATTAGCAATAATTTATGCACATGTAAACACTCGCATTCTGAATTAATTCCTAACAAACATTTTCCAATTTAGAAACTAGACGAAGAAACTTTGTATATCAATAATTACATGGCACTCCGCGGTGTATAATTTAAACGAAATATTACGTTTTTAAATTCATAATATTTTAGAAGGTATTACAAGAAAATGTTATATGTTGTATGGCCGGACCGATGTCGATATACTATGTACATATTATATAAATATATTAAATGTTTATGCGCATACGTTGGGAATAAAAAGTTTCTAAACATTTGGTCAATAAAGCATACAAAATTTATATTCTGTATATATGAAATAGGACATAGAAATTTTTAAGTATATTACAAATATTTCACAAAACTACATAAAATCACTCTAAAAAATACATGAAATAATGTTTCATACATATAATACATTTTTATAATTTTTCAATTATCCTTTTTTTTGGAATTTTTATACATGCATTAATCTTCATCCAAACTTGTGATCGGCACTCCAGCACATTCACTGTGTCTGATACCAAAGGAATACATGGGGGCTTGTTTTCTAATTAGTGGGTAATACTGTGGTCCTGGGCTCAAACTTAATTCAGTTAATTCATTTCTCGGCTTCAAACTAAAAGCTGGAGATCTTCGTTTCACAACCTCTGTTCCTGTTGTTCCATACGCTGCTGGACCAGGACTAAGATACTCGTATCTGCCTTTATAGTAATTACCCCTGTTACAAGAAAATATAATGTTAATAATTGATAATAATTGAATGATATTCTAGTTTCATAAAAATTAACTTTTAATTTGATAAATTTTCTTCAAACATTAATATTATTTTGCATAAGTATTTAAAGGATTCAAGCAAACGTTCTACTTAAACGCCATATGTATACGCACATAGTGAAGGCACCGCGTGCCGTTTTATCTGGAATTTTGGGACCAATACACGTTGGTAAAATGTATGCATTTGGTCCAGGACCTATATCGCTAATTTTCGTTTTACCCCTGGCTTTAATACTGTAACCAGGAGGTCTTTTGCTGTGATTCATTGGTGGACATAATTCTGGATGGTGTGCTCCTGGTCCTGGTCCAGAATCTCTTACTGGAAAGAATTTTGTGGGATAGGCACATACAGGCTGTTCAGCAATAAGTGGAAAAAAATTTAAGCGACGATTTTTCGTTAATTTTTCATTTTTACTTAACGTAGTAGAAATTGTTTACGTAGAAGAAAAATTGTTTACTCGATCGGATGTCTCGAATTAGTAATAGCATATTTACCTCTAAACACTTCTCTACCAGCTATTGTATATGCAGGTGAATTATCCAATCCATAATTTGTTAGTTTTGCAACATTATACCGTGGTCCAGGACCTACACTTGGTACAACTACTTGTGTACGGTATCGCATACTGTACGCTGGACCTCTATGGCGAGATAAGCAATGACCATCATATCCGACTAAAGTTCGTAATTCATAAACTGGACCAGGACCTACATACGCATGGTTAGAAAAGTTAAAAATATCAATTAGATTAAATAGAGTTTTATTCGCTTGAATAAGCCTATATAAGCAATAATAATACGTAAATTATCATCGTAACTAAATACAATATATTTACCTTTTACCATACAGCTTAAGAGCTTTGCTTTATTTTCTTTATTTTCCATTTTTGTAATATGAAATAATTTGTTAAGACATGCACAATATTACACGATACAAAACATTATCAATTTCGTGAACGAAAATGACAAATACTTTACTACAGACAATGTTCAGAGTACACGCAATATTGGACGTTATATTCAGAGTCGACGATTATATATATACATATATATCTATATGTATATAACAGGGTGTTCGACTACAGGTGGAAGAAAATTTAAGGGGTGGTCTCCAAGACAATATAACATGAAAACGAAGAGTGAAAAAATTGTGATTTCGGCTTCATTTTTTAGTTATGTATTATCAGTTTAAAATCCGCCTAAAATGCGGCAACCCGGCCAACAGAGGTGTACGTTGCGTACGTCATAGAGGCGCGCGACATTCACATATCATGTTTGTTTCTATATTTGCTAACTGTTGATGGATACTAAAAAGCAATAGTACAATCTAATTAGTTGAATTTTATGTTATGTGTCTTATGTTTATTGTTCTTATTGACTAATTTATTTTAAAGAACGTTCACTGCATAAGATATACATCTTTTATTTCTATTATTATAAAAAATAAAGAGTACACAATATATTTTATATAACATTTTCAGTTTGCCCATGCTTCCATCTTTTAATACTTCTACCCAGACATTGTTTTAGTCTTCTGTATCTAAAATAATCAGTATACGTAATAATTAAATTTTAAATTATAAAAAAAATGATTGAAGAATATTTTAAAATGTAAATGTACAACTACAAAACGTACCTGAGCATACAGTTTCAATTCTTTTAAGACTATGTGCAAAATACACATTTGGATGATCAATCGTCTTTTCTATAATACAATTATGAGTAGCTTCATAGTATGTTTTACATGCTTGAAGATAGTGACCTTCTTTTGAAAGTTGCACTATTGAGTCTATGTCTGAAATAGTTATAATTTTTTAAATCACCTATTACAGTGAATAGGTATATTAAATGTATCTACAGCAATCAAAATCAGATATCTCTTTTGCAGACATTCAAAATGTCAATTACCTGATCGAACTAATCCACATTTAGAAACTATATTTTTAAGTACATGTAATTCCATACATTTATATGGACAGCCATGATCGTCGTTTAAACCAACTGGAGAATTTAATATTTTGAAACAAGAAAATGGTTCATAGTTTGCACATTTTCCTACATTCCCATACAAGTGCTTTATATAATATTTGTATTCTTTTTCGAAAGTTTGCTCATCGACTGCTTGGATAAGTTCATCTTTCCAAAACTGTATCGCATTGTTGAGGCTAAGACCTATTCCTTTAAGAAACAGGCAATATTGAACTCTACCACCATTTCTGAGGTGATGCTTTGCTCTTAATGCTTCATGAAGTAATCTCATACATAATGGATAAGATGTCCTTGATAACTAATTGAATATGAAAATAAAATTTGAATTTTTAATGTTTTTAATTATAAATACCTTATTTCATCAAATCTTCAATATACCTGATCCAATTCATTAACGGACAATTCATTGCGTTTACTATAATTAAACTTTTTAGTATTTATAAAATTTGGTAATGTTAAAATTTTTGTTATCCTCTCATCACCATAAGTATTTGATGCAATTTCTCGTGCATGCTAAAATAATGTATATTTTGTGAAAGATATAATCTGAAATTTTAAGGTCATTTAACTATGTATGGCACTAAGCTTACAGCGAAACTTTTATATAATTTTTTCTTAAATTCAGGTACAATTAACCAAAACAATTTTGTTTCTGGTATATAAGCAATACCGTCTTTTAAAAATATTTGTCGTTTTTGAACTGGTTTTATTACACTAGTAAAATGTATTTTGTAAAATATTGTGTTCTCAACATTTTCAATCTCACTATAGCACATTCTTAAATCTTCTTTAGATTCCTGTTTTTCTGCTTCACTTATCTATGATCAGGGAAAAGTTTATGAAAATTTATACACTATTTGTATGGTATTTATAGGATATTTAGTTATATTATAGTATATACTATATCGAATACTAACGGTGGAGTACAGCAGTTTATTGACAGTAATGAATGTTTTCATATCATTTTCATTTAATAAGGAAAGTCTCCACTTGAATAATGTTGCTTCTTGTGTGACGAACCATTGTCTCTTTGCATCTTCAAATGAGAATGCAGACCTTAACATGAAGTGTGACATACAGTCATTTCTTGTTAAATGTTGTTGTGTCCCATTGTGGGAATTATAGTTACGTGTATTTATAAGATTTGCAAAATCATGAATACCATTACTTTCCAATTCGCTTATCAACATAGTTACATACTCTTTGGCTAATTTGTTATAGTTTTGCAATAATATTTTCTCTACTAGTGTTAGAACTACAAAATAAAATTTTATTTTTGTTAAGGTATAAAGCTTTTACAAAAGGATAGAAGAAATAAACAGCTACATGAAATGTCACCCATAAGATCTTGAAAGCATGAAAACCCAGAAAAAATGTATGACAAATAAATAAATCATAAAATGAGTACGTGTGAAACTTCAAATGCGACAGCCTGTATACTTCCAAATTGTTTTCTTATTTTACCTCTTAATCTATTAACACACCATTGTTCTAATTCTTCTAATTTAATATATCCAGATGGTGGTGTGTTATACATTTGTAAATTATATGTATATGTACTATCAGGGATTTGAGGCTCTATCTCAATTAAAGAATGCAGCTGTCTTATTGGCATACATGCCATGTTGATAAAAATAGTCCACCAAGTTAAATATTGTACATAAATAAATAATACTGATATCAGTCAGCCAAACCAGGCAATGACAGAAAATCAGCAAAGCCTGCTATATATATAGGAGATGCAAGCAGTAAATTTGAGGTTACCGATCGAGTTATATAGACGGTTCGTACTGGTTGGTACAGCCATAAACGAGGTATAGGAGTAGACCAATCACCATATGGTTTCGTCTGGTTTCGTGTTTCGCGATCTGAATGTACGAAGAATGTAAGTGCGCACACGGGCGCATGCTTTCATTGAGGGAAGTGAATTTCATACTTTTATTAAAATATTAGGTAAAACTTTGCGGAATTTTATATTTGTAAACCGTCGAATTTGTTTTCAAAATTAGTGTAAAAGTATGAGTACACAAAAAGGGAATTCGAATCGATCAAGACCACAAAAATATAAAAATCAGACTGTTTTTAAAAATGATTTACACGATAAGTCGCATAAGATAAAAATGATCAATAGCATTGAAGTAGCAAATGTATGTCAAAGATGTAAAGAAATAATTGAATGGAAAATTAAATATAAGAAATATAAACCACTAAAGACACCTTCAAAATGTATAAAATGTGGAAACAAATCGGTAAAGCAAGCATATCATAACATCTGTTCATCTTGTGCTAAAGAAAGTAAAGTTTGTTCCAAATGTGGTGCTGAAAGTGACATTATTGAAGGAAAACCTAGTAAGCAAGAGTCCATGAAGTTAGATGCTGAATTACAAAATCTTCTTAAAGAACTACCTGAACGAAAACGTAGAACATTCATACGTTACATGAACCAAAATGGTACAAACATTTTAAAATATACCAATTGAAATACTTTTTATATATCTATGGCTTAAGTATGTTGGGACTCCATTTAGTTAAACAAAATTTCAACCAGTACGTAATTTAGTAAACTCAGATACCTTTCTTACTCGTTAAGAGTAAGCATTTTTAAATACATACTTTATGTTACGGTTGATTAATTTTGTTTTAAAATAGATAAAGAATTAATTTCCTAAGAATCACTTACATATTTGCAGAGAATAAGGTGTAATAGATATGAATTGTTTCTACTCTGATGAATATGTACAAATGGAGTTCTATTGTACATAAATTGGTATAATGTTTATCATTAATGAGTATCTCTTTTGCAGCTGCAAATATGAAAAACAATTCAAGAACAAATAATCATCAAAGTAAGTGCGAAAGCGAAGAAAATGAAAGCATAGAAGAAACTGAAAGCATAGATAAAAGAAAGGATGAGTCTGATGCAGTGTCCATATCTAAAGATGATTTACTATTAAAATTAAAATCACTAATAGTTAAAAATGATGATGATGAAGACGAGTTTGAAAATGATGATAATTGGGATTCTGACTTGCTTACATAAAAATAAATTATTACATGTTTTCTACTTTTAATTATTTCTTATTATAATAAAATATTTTAGTATTGATATTTTAACCCTCCGCACTCCAGAATTTTGTAAACACCTGTTAAATGTCTCCGTAGCAGAACCACCGGAGTGCTAAGGGATAATATATTTTAGTATTCATACATATATGAAACGAATTAGAACAAATTGATTGCAACTTTAATACTTTGGTAATTACATAAACGGGAACAATGTAAATGAAACCACCTAAATATAAAGGGTGACTTCTGAGGTTATTTGAAGTAACTTTTTCCTTCGCGAAAATTTTCTTCTCGGCATTGTTAAGGAATTATTAATGAAAACATAGACCAATCAGAACGCGGCTACAGCGGACGGATTCCGACTCAGCCAATACCAACGCCACGCTCAGTGGGGCTCGTCGCCGAGCAGGAATCAGTCCGCTCATAGACTACATACAAATGCATACTTATAAAACATGTCAGCGCTCTCTACTGTTACAAAACATAGCCTTAAATTTCGTTAAGAGTGTCCATATTCTGAATATACATCTGCTATTTAGTAAACAGACGCTGTGTAACGTTATATCTTAAATTTGAAGTAAACAAATAGATTATTTCTTTCGAAAATATCTAGATTTTTGTAACAGTTTCAATAATGACATCAGCTATAGAATCCATGGTAGTAGATGAAAAACAGTTACCAGAAAAACCCATTGATAGAGAAAAGGTATGTAAAATAATAAACATTTGTAGATATATTATAGATCGTTTGCAAAATATTATGTTGTCTCACATTAATTCTGGTTGCTTAATTTCTAGACATGTCCACTCTTACTCCGAGTATTTTGTAACACAGGCAGACATCATAATATAATGGAGTATAGCAGAGGAAACGTTCCTTCAAATGAACTGCAAATATATACATGGTAATATCTTTAAAATATTCATAAGTTGAAAAATTATAAATAAAGAAAAGGCACATTTATAATCTAAACATGTGAAGTAACAATTTACATATTTTTTATTCAAAGGATGGATGCAACATTAAGAGAGATTACAGGTTTAGTTAAAGAAGTTAATCCAGATGCTCGAAGTAAAGGAACGTATTTCGATTTTTCATTGGTAACTCCTGAATTACGTAATTCTGGGTATCGTATGCGTGAAATAGGTGTTACTTGTTCAGGACAAAAAGGTGCAGATGATAACAAAACTTTAGCGCAAGCAAGGTAACTATATTCTATTGAATAAGCATGATTCTGAGAATATATTAAATAATTTTCTTTCTGTGTATAATTATAGGTTCACAATTGGTGATTACTTGGATATTTCCATTACACCACCAAATCGGCAACCAGCAATTAGACGTGGTGCACTACGTCAATATTGATTTAAGTGATAAAAATGTTAATATTTATATACTACATTAATAATTAATATCTTATCAATAAATCATATAAAATACAGACATTGTTGCCACATTAATCTGTAAATTTAAAAAGAGATAAGAAAACTGATAATGCTATATACAAATAATAAAGTATTCATAAATAAAAAATCCATACTGTAATAATAATTTACATTATTATTTGTTAGTAATCCACTCTTGGAACCAATAAAGCGGTAAGAGCTGTCGCTCGGCAGACCCAAAGATACGACAGTTACGAAGAGAATACTGTCTTTCGGAAAGTAAGACCGAGCGGCGGGTATTTACATATGCATATAAGAAAAAGGTGAAATCGGTGAGGAGTCCTCTAAACAATTACCCAAAACGATCTTATTCAAACACGAACAAAAGCCGGTTCTTTTCAACTTTTTTACCAATCCCATACTCTAGCGAAAATGTGAGTGATTGCACCCTACGCACTACCTATATATATTTTTAGCTGAATCACTGATGCAAAGGTCGTTTCGACTAAAAATTCATATAATAAATTTTCCTATCAGTAAACACTTTGATCGCGGAAAATCTAAACACAAATTCACAATAAGGGAGGAAATTTGTACTATGTCTATAGAAAGTCATTTTTATCAAGAAAATATCAATAGTCTTGTTGAATTTTCAGAATGTTCATCAACATATCAGGAAAGCTTTAATTTGTATTAGTGATCGACATATTCATGGATACTTATGTATGTTGTATTTCCTTGAAGTTGGAAGTATTGCGCAAGTTCTGATAATAAGTACTCTCAGCTAATTACACGCTTTTAACAGTCGAAATGTCAGAATTATCTATATTTTTGTGATTTTTCTGTTATAATGTCTGTAATATAAACGTAATTTAAAATCGTTCTTAATTTTAACACGTTTCGTGCCGCGTGTACCACCGATGGTACGCATTAAACATTTCATTTAGGCCGCAAGCAAAACGTGGCATAGAACGTATTAAAAATATCGTGACTAAATTCTTAAACATCACGTTATGATATTAAAATTTTATTTTTCTAATCTCTTTCGACGTTAAGTTCCGTATCTCGTACGAGTCATACGTTTGTTAATGTCGTCGGTAACGATAAAAGATACAAGCTACTCTCATTTATTTAAAATAATACTTTTCGACCGCTATTATAGTAGTACACCACTCGTGTCTTAGTAGGATCATAGACGCTTTCTTCTATTCCACGTTTACTATTGCCAAAAGATTAAATTTGAGGTAACCACAATTAAAATTTTTTACAGAAAAATTCCGATAAAATAAATTAATATATTGAAGAGTAGCTAAAATTCCTTTGCAATTGACTTAAATTACTGTAAAGTGTAAACAATTCAAATTTCATTTCGACATATTCAGTTACAAATTGATTTGTACGATTATTCAAATGTGTCAACTAGAAATTGAGTCAGCAAAATGCCACTTGACAATAAAACAATCAACCATTCACAATTGTATCTGATGTTTTGTAACCCTTCTTGACTTACACAACACACGTTACACGTTACAGATATACGTTTACCTAATCGGTGTCGTAGGGGTCAATCTACGCGAAATCGGACACTTTTCGCAGTACTATTTCGGATTTTGTTCAAATTCGAATATGTTGTAGTTTTTAATATATGATATATGAATGTACCTCGAAGGATTTTGCGAAATTTTAAAAATTGTTAGTTTTACAGTCGTTTAAAACGAAGAGTTAATCTTTTTTCATTAAATTATAACAGTTGAAATAACAAATAGGTGCCCAACCGCTGCTGGTACCGCGGGTCGGCCGGTCGGCCATCCGAAGTGACTCGTTTGAGATACGTTCATATGTCACTATATACTACAACATATTCGAATTTGAACAGAACCTGAAACAGTAGTGTGAACACGTTAAAACACTTATGTATGAATATTCACATCTGTTTGTTAGTATTCAGCAAGAAGATCTCTAATATCTTTACAAAGAGACGCAAAATCTGGTCTCTGATGACTTTGTAAATGCCAACAAGGATACATAATTTTTACATAAATAGCTTGTGGGCAAGTAGAAGGACAAGGAAGACGGGTACCTCTTTCTAATGCAGCTAATAATTCTGTACTCCCTTTCTCTTGCTCGTTTTGAAGACGTTCTGTACTTGAATCGACTCCAGGTAAACGGGGTTCCTCGCCAAAGCCAAATGTTTCATACATGGTTACACCGAAAGACCAGACATCCGACCGAGTAGAAAATTTTCCGTCCCTAATACTTTCGGGAGCATACCTAAACATCAACTGTATGTGAATTCCTCCGAAATTATTATATCATAATGATTAAAATGGTGCGAATTACTTTTTAATCTTCTTAATTTAATACTGTCCAAACTTTACTAGCGAAAATATTAAATAATAATTTCTTTCATATTTTCATCTTTGTACATTTGTTAATATTAATTGATACTTAATAAAATTAATTATAATTATTTGAAAGTTATTTCAATAACATTTATCGCACTTACCACTTAATAGGAAGTCCACGATCTGTCTGCAAGATATAATAATCGTTTTTTCCTGTGACTTGGGCCAGCCCAAAATCACTAATTTTGACTTTATTTTTATCTGCAACTAAAATATTTCTTGCAGCTAAATCTCTATGAACAATGTTCATACTGCCCAAATAATCCATTCCTGTTGCAATATCCAAAGCAAAACCTAACAATCTCCTATGTGTCAATTCTTGTTTGTGAATTGCTAGGTAACTTTGCAATGAACCATGCTTCACGTACTCCATTACCAAGCAGACTTCCGGTTCTGATATTACTCCAAGAATTTCCACTACATTCGGGTGTTTTAGGGTCTAAGTTACATTTTAAAAATAAAATATATAATTATGTTAAATACTACATATAATACTCTTTAATACTTTCAATACCTTCATTATGGCGATTTCTCTTTCAAAGTCTCGTATATCAGCCTCAAGTGCTCTGGTTTTCAATTTTTTAATAGCCACTTGTTGTGGTTCTATGTCCTTTCCGTTTTCCCTTTCCAGAGTACCCCTATAGACTTCTCCATAAAAACCTTGCCCAATTCTGCCTTGTAAAATTACATTACAATCTATATCTAATTCATATATTCCTCTCAATTGACCTAAAGAACCGTTACTGCTTCCTCTTGAGCCACAATCTTCTGTTCCTGGTTCACTCCTACCTATTACCTAAAGTAATATTACTATATCAAAGACTTTGGTGTGATAATGGTGTGAAAGTACAATTCTTATATCCCATTCCTCAATTTTTAAAACAATAGGACCCAATATTGTACGTTTATAAGAGTAAGAAGCATATTTCACATCAATATTACCTCAACCAAGTTGCTAGGATGACCGATTCGAAGAGCTTGAGTAGAGTGTTCAATACGATTCATATTAGGAATTCTGTTTTCTGAAATTGAACAGCCTTCTGAGTCTCGTCTAGCACTAGACAACAAATCTAGATATTCAGAAAGATCTTCAGTACTACCTATGTAGTTTTCATTAGTATTCATTAAACATTGCGTACCTAAAATTCAAATAAAACAATTACAAAATAAGATAAAAAATAAGTAAAAAATTTAATTCATTAGATTAAAAGCATTCTTTATCTGAAGCAGAATTAATAATCAACAGTATCTTACTGTCATCGGTATCATTCCAGGGAAGGCTTGTATTCTCTGTAAATAAACTACTAGATCTTGATTCACTGCATATTGATTTGCTGTCGGTACTATCTGAATTATGCTCGTCAAGTCTTTTCGATTCAGAGCTGAATAGTTTAGGAAAAGCCGTTGTATAAGCATGACTTCTGCGAGAATTGTAGACTTGATATAAAATTTGATTTATATCTCTCATAATTGCTTGTGGTTGTTTCCTAGAACCACTTGAGTCTCCCCAACAGTCTAGCATTAGTCTGTAAACTTCTGTAGGACAACTGTCTGGAATGGGTAAACGCCTCCCAGATTCATAATACCCTTTCATAACAGCAGCATTTTGGAAATGTGATAATGTAGCTCCTCTGAAATGAAGTAATATATAATCTAATATATGACGATAAATACATATTGACTACACAACGTAAACAATACATTATTAACGTTATGTATTGTTTCATAAATGTTAGAAAATATTTTTCATTTGCAACATAAAGTAAATGATATTACCGGGCAAAGATTTGCCAAATCGTTGTTCCAACAGCCCAGACATCAGCTTGGAAGCTATGTCTAGCTGATTCTGGATCATTGTAAGTTTCAGGAGGTAGCCAATGAATATCTGTTTTCGTGTATGCAAATAATCCTGGGTCAGTCAATTTTACTACAAAACTGTTATTAGTGTGTGCATGTACTAGGAGCTTATTGCACCTAATATTGCCATGAACTACACCATTTTCTTCAAGGTGCCAAAGTGCAGTAGCTAAACAAGCAGTTGCTTCTACCATATCTACTGTTTTAATAGTCTGAGAAGAAGAACTACGTAAATATTCATCAAGAGGTCCATGTCGTACCAATTCTAAAACCATTCCAATTGATGGTGTAACAGTTAGTCCATATAATCTAGAGGAATAAACATAGTTATTAATTATCTTATGTGATTAAAAGCAGTCTAACTGAAAAATGATATAATTCCTTTTACAAAAATTTCCATAAAAAACGAATTGCTGCGCAATTCAACGCGAAATCAACCACACTTTGGACTACCTATCCAGATTTCATTGAAATCTGCGAGAGAGACCAGAATATATAGGGCTCGTGTCGAGCTGAGATTCAAACAAACAGTTCCAAGAAATGGAGGGGATGACTCGCGGCCATATATCCGAGCATCACTGTAGACCAGGCCTGGACACTGTTGGGGCCCCTCAAACGCAGTTCCCCCACCAACCTCTTTTTCATGCAGAGCACACTTTCGTCACGTTTGCTGATGTCTTGTGTCTCTGTTGCCCCACCGTATGTACCTTCATAACTACTCGTGACTAGCGAAACGCGTCCTTTCTCATGGTACCGGCACTTGCTGGAAAGGGACGCTACGGTGGGGACGGTTTTATTTCAATTAAGACAATCGTGCCCAGGCCTGCTGTACACAGCAGTACACGGTTAAAATTAGTATTTCAATTCGGGAGACAGCATGACAATTCTAGCGAGCAGAACACCTCTTGTTACCAAGAACTGACTCGAGCACAGCTTGATAAAGTCAGAGAATCGATGCAACAAGCTGAAGCGAGATAAGCCTAGTACGTCGAACTCCGACGGTCGAGTCTCCGCATTCCAAAGGGAGATCGTAATTGAAAAGAATAAAAATATAATAAAGGAAACTTCATTTTTAGTAATTGTCGTCTTACCTTTATAATTGTAGTACCAATGGATAGCCGAGATTTTTCCGACTAAAATAAGTCCAAACACGATGTAAATCGGACTAGTTTTATCGATTTAAGTACATAATTAAGACGTAGATTGCTCCATATTAACCTTTTTTATTCCAAGCAATATGGCTATACGCTACAAAGATTCGAAAACAGAGCTAAGTAAAATAGTATTTCAAATAGTAAATAGTAAATAATCCTATTTATTTTAAAGTATGTGGCCAACTTCAAAAATAAAATATTTTTGAAAAGGTATCTGAAAATAGTAGTTTATTTGAAAAATAACTACCATCACTCTGGCGGTTTCCTATTATATCTATTACATCTATTGTTGCGGGTATAACTGCCCCTATAATGGTATTATATTCGTAAACAGGAAACGAGATCTATAAGTGTGCAAAGTTTCAATAAATTCAGTGACGCGAATGTTGTTGAGTCTCCTTGTAAGTGCCAGGGTAGTATAGGTGAACTTAGGACTGCAAACGGTTAAATTGATAAAATTACCTCATGTTTGCGCTCGTTTTAATCGGAAGAAACTCAGCCACCCATTAGTGTCATAATTATACAGGTATCTCGGAAACTTATTAGAGCTAGAGGGGTGGTTCAAATAGTAAGCAGATTTCCAATATCACTATTTGTTTAAACAGTATCTTAAAAAACTCACAGTACAGTATCTTAACTATATCACTTTTTTCCATTCAAATATTAACCTATTTTCTTGAATATTTATGTGGGAAAAGTGTATACCCAAATACAAAAAATGGTAAATACATATGCCATTGAAGGGAGCCACCTCCAGTTTAATGATCTTAAAATATGTTGTAAAGAAAACTTAAATTTGCATCTTACGTATTTGCAGTACATGATGAAGAATGTAGTAGTGAACTATATCACTACTATACTATATCATTACTCTCAAATATACATGGCAATATAATGAATTGTTAGTTACCTTACAAGTGTACCTGAACGTAATTGACACCATTTTCCAGCAAGATCCAGAAATTCTTTTGTGTAGTTGGTTTCTTCTTCCTGCTTTAAAATTTTTAGAGCAACCTCCAATTTTTTTCCTTTAGTCAATCTCCAAATTCCTCTATAAAGGGCTGTTGGCGAATAATGTTGACTTTCTGTACCTCTTAAGAAAGGTTTATATATTTCAAGTTGATTTCGCGGTACACAGCGCGGTCCAGCTTCTAAAACTGATGCCACAATTTCTTCGTCAGCTGCAACTTCACTGACTGCACTCTCAGGAGCACAAAGTAGTAAAGATGACTTGTCTTAAACATAAAAATATAAACACATATATTTCAAGAAACTGTAAAACATGTAGTTACTAAATCCTGCATTTTAATGTTAATTCATAATACAAATATTTATTCAACATGCTATAGAGTGTAGAGAATCACTCTTAGCATGGATGACGACCATTATGCTCTTGACAGCATATATACTTGTACAAAGTATATTTTTATTATACAATAAATATGAAAAGGAATTACCATATTCAGATGGTGGTAAACATTCTGACAGATATGAATTCCCTTCAAAATCTTTAAATGATGCAACACATTGTGCTAAGTTATTATAGTGACCAGAAATGCCAGTAATAACAAAACCATCCAACGACTCTGTTTCTTCTATTCTTTCTGTAAAAAGTTTTCCTTCTTTGTTACATGCATCCAAGTAGTACACATTGTATTCTGTTTGACTTTCTCTAAGTAAGTAAGAACCAGGTTTATTGGCACGTTTCTGCTGAAGTTTCACGTATGAGAAATCTTGCCTAAAATATAATTCATGTTTTGTATTATTTTCTTATATCTTCTTATGCAGTTTAGTTTTTCTAGCAATTTAATTTTTTAATGTTTTAATATGTTCCACGAATGCAATGAAATGTGTTAACAGGTGATAAGGAATCTAGGAAGGAACAAAACAATGTTCTATGGCATTTGTTCTATTTCCAATATGCAATAATAACATTTTAGAGTTAAAGTACTAGATGTTAAAACGAGTACTAGCTTTTATATCAATAAAAGGTATAACATGATCAAAACGCTACTTTAAAAGATTGTACATGCACACTGCGTGCCTCACAAGAAGTCCTTTAGTAGGAATTAGGCTCTAAGCTGTCCGACTGGGTCATTTCACAGGAACTTTCGGTTCTAGCCGGATTATTGGCTAAAGTGTGTGACGTCAAAGCCTAACCATTCTTGTGAGGCAGGGTCAGTATGTAGGATTTCAGAAAAAACTGGGAATCCCTCAGCGAGAATCAGACTTGAGCGATGCAACCACACAGTGTCGCAAGCCATGAACAAAAATCGAAAAAGTCACTGCTTCATATCGATTCAAAACTATTTCGTCAACAATAAGCAGTATTTTTTAATCCACAATCTAATTAAAATTTTAAAAATAGGAAAAATATTAACCAAAAGACAAATAAAATCTTACCCAACTGGACCATGACATTTGAGTTTATGTAATCTTTCTAAAGTAGGGGTGACAATTTCACCACACAAATTAAATGTCCATTTCACTGCTAAACGATAATATCCATCCAAAGCAGAAACAAAGGACATTAAATGTGCATTTTTTCTAAATTTCAGATATGATGGTATACCATTTTTCCTTGAAATCTCTACTGTGTTGTCTTGTCTAAAACAATAAATACAATAAGTTACTGTTACTGTTTGTTCATGCAAAATATTAAATAAGTTTCATTTTCTAATCATTGAATATTCATAGAATGAGTAATAAATTGTTCACGTCTATAAATTTGGAAGAATATAATATATTGTATTTAGGAAACTAAGTTTTTAGGCAGTCTTAATTTGACAATTAGCATAGCAATGATAATGTTTCATATATTAATGACAACGATTGCATATGGATGCTATACAATTGCGTTTAATCCTTAGATGTTGGACATTCAGAAAAAGGAATGAAACTTAAGATAATTTTAGAGATTCTAAATACGAGTAAAATAAAATATATTTTTGTAGAGGCATTTTGGAGATTTAAAAGTGACTTCTTTTTACAGATATCAGTATACACTTTTGTATAGCATAGTTTAGTGTACATTTTTTAAATTCAATTACCATATTCAATTATTCATAGATTCTAGTAACTGTTTACAGGAAAAGAAAATAATAACAAGAAGAAAACAAACAGCAATGTGTTGCCGATATTCGCTTTATTAAAAATAAACATTCGATACAATGATCATTTAGTAATAACTCTTATGTAGGTTACTTTTCAACAACATTTATATAATGTATGATTCTATGATAGCACATTGAATGGATGATATATGCCATGATATTAGTCATTCTGATTATGAGTTTCTCATGCATTTTATGTTGGTGATTGTATTCTGTCTGCAAACAACTATCTGCAAAAAGACATGTTGCTATTTAAAGAAACAGTCACCTTCAAATCTCTAAAATGCCAATTGTACCATCCTGTATAATTTATCAGTGTATATTAACATACATAAACAATTAAATAATTAGTTATCATCTTTCAGAAAAGAAGATTAACATTTAAATATTAGAAATACATTTCTTTTGAACACCCTCGTCACACTCGTTTAGTTCCTTTTGAATTCTTCTTTAAGTATAATGATTTTCACGTAAATCAAAGTGGTAATTCTGTTAAATATCTTGTTCTATATATTAAATAATTAATTTCAAACCTTATAGAAACGAAACACAAATCTTCAATTGCGCATAATATAGTCCATGAAGTAGCGTTTGCTTCAGAGTACTTCACTGCATCTACATTAACTCTCAAAGTTACATTTGTTGGAGGATTCTGAAGGCCTCTATCCATTAATACTTCATATTCCTCATATGGATAATTTGGTGCCATGCATTCAAATTGCTTAAGATACTGTTCTTTCACATAACTTGCATCATGTCCAGAAATCTTTTGAAGGGTATCATGAATTGGCTTTTTAATGAAAAATCTATGGCGTTTTATACATTCTTTAGGTATATATTTTCTATATTCTGACTCCACTGTTTCCCTTGGTACTCTTTTTTCTAACATTACTCTGTGAAAAATATTAGGATAAATGTTAATGATATAATCTAAATGTCAAATTTGATATATTAACTAATGAAAGTATGGAAGTGACATTATTACACAGTTAAAATCTATGAATGATGTTAAAATAAGTTATATTGGAGAATTGAAATTGAAATTTTCAAAGATCATGAAATATAAATGTATAAATATGTTTAAATGTGTACATACAATTATTTTTCTAGTCTTTATAATATTGTGTAATAATATAATTACATATTTAATAATTAAAATAGAAACTGGATTATCCGAATTAATCAAGAGGACAATAGTGTTCTGATGATAGAACAGTTACTTAGTTACAGTGCTAGACCAAATTCTTAATACAATATACGAGGAATCAGTGTTGTAAAGGATCATTTTAATTAATATTTATGAAAAGACTAAACTGATTGCAACGATAATAAAATACATAATTTTGTCAGTTTCACGTATAAAAATTTATTGAACATCCTATTTATTTCATTAATAACCATTGCAATGAATGTAAAAGAAATTAGAGATAAATTACTTTAAAAAAATTATATATACCTGTACATATCACAGACACCAAGACCAATTAGTTCTTGTTTATGCCTTTCATAGACAATATCTGGTACTTTATTATCCATAACATCAGAACGTGCTTGTTGAAAGTAATAGTCATAAGCATTTGTGTCTATTTGTTGTAATCTACGTAAACTTGAAGGTTTAAATCTAAGTCTCAAGTCAAATTTATTCTTGTCTTTTGATTCTAGACGATGTGCTAACGGATACCATAGTTTTGCATAGTGATCTCTAAGTGCAAACAGGTGTCTGGCAACTGGTCCTATGCCTATACTTTTACAAACCTATAAATCAACATGTTATACTTACAAAACAGAAACACAACAAATAACATTAAACAATAAACAATAAACAATATTGATATATTTTCATTGTACATTTACTACATTGAATCACCATTGTTTAGTTAAATTTAATTTAAGTTTTGTTGAGTATAATTAAAAATTTTTTAATTTAAAAATTTCAATGGTTAATGTTTACGATAGTTCGATAGTTCTTTATATCAAACGCGATATATTTTTCATCAAATTTAAATATGTCAAAATATGGACTGAATTTCATTTTAAAATAATAAAAATCCAAGAGAAACATACATAACCCTTGAAGATTTTTTACCTTGATACAGAGATCCTCAATTGTTTGACCATATTTCACCGTAAAATTTAATTCTTTTTCTTCGTTCGCAACATAAACGATCACCAATCGATCGTTTTCCATTGTTAGTACATGTATACGCCCTTTTTACATATTGTTAATTGGATTGTAAACCTAATAGTTGTTTATTTACAACGCGAATACGCAATACTGCGCATGTCTGTAAGAAACATGAAAATGTACACAATGATCACAATTTACTTTACAATCACCCTATTTACGAGCAAAACCGTTATCAAAAGAAAAGTGTCAATCAGTACAGACAATTTATTTGTATGATTTATAACTCCAATAAAAGAATTTGTTAAAAATCATTAAATAAGTTGTCATAATAAAATAAGAGCTAGTTAAATCTAAATTATGTTAAATTAGTTCTACTAGTAAAAATTAAATTAGGTATATCCAGTTTAAATATTTAATAAATAATTAACTTTTTATTCTGACAAGTTAATTTTCAAATTAATGATAATTCTACTTTACCGATAGATACATATTGTAGATACCATCAGAGAGGAGCAGAGAGGTCTCACGCCTGGGATACCGACGAGTTGTGTATGACAAGATAAATTATTTAAGGATAATTTTATATGTATAATTTATTTATAATAATACATATAAGGATGTGTGATGCTGTTTCACCAAGTAGCAGGAACGTTTCCTATCTCCATGATGTTGTAAAGGAGAGATACCGATAGTTTACCTAAGGAGCTGTGGAGCCCCTAAAAACATTTTTTTTGGGGCCGTACCACCGACGAGATATACTTAAAGACAGCCAGCCTTACGGGAGAACGTGTCTCACGAAAAATACGGTGTCTTCTACCGCCCTCTAGAATAGATTTTGGCTGGAGTAAGAAACAGCAGGCCAACTACGGTATTTCGTCGGTGCAGAAGACGACTAAGGAAATTGTCGTCGGCGAGAAGGTGAATCATCACGGAACCATATCGATTATTTATTACATTCTCCGACGAACGTATTCGAATTAAACAGATATTTTTTTAGTATTGCTTTTTAAGACGTAAAATATTAAAAGTAAAACTAATATCAAGGACAAAAAATTCCTAGAAATATTTTACGTAAGAAAGTATTAAAGCATAATTTAACGATAGCACAATTTGTAATTTAAAAATATTTCATAAACAAGCATTATTTCCTTACACTTTTTTTACAGTTAATTGTTCCAAGAATCGATCCGTGGGAACAGAAATATGTTGAAAACCAGAATAACGTTCATTTGACATACTATTCCAAATAATAAAGAGTTTGAGAGAGAATCACCGGAAAAACTAATATAATATAAAATAATGTAATTGTAGGAGCAAAGATGGGAAAATATTTGTTGAAATAGACATTTAAAATAACGAATAAAAGATAAAAAAATTATTTGTCACGCGGCAAATAAAAATAATTATGTTATCTCTATTCCACACGTAATAAGTTTATTCGACGAATTTTTCATTGGTTTGAGCGATTCATCTTTAGTGTTGAATAAAAAAAAAAAGTGTTAATTTTCATCTGTGTCTTTATTCGGTGGTTTATTTGATTTCGAATAATTTTCGGAGCTGCGTTCAAATACTGTAACGAGGACAGACCAGTCAAAGACCGACGCGAGCGTTACAATGTAGTTGCATCGCCGAATGGCCAAAAGACGGCTCGAATAAAACTTTAGACACTTATAAATCGCAGTTCTTTCCAAACCTTTCTGAATCATTTCATTTTTGGTTTGATTTAAAAATAGGATCGATGTCCTTTTTCAATTTCTATAAAAGAACCTGCATTTGTGGAATTCTTACGTGTCTTTCATTTTTTATAAATATGATTTTCAACCCAAAAATCGACAAAAATCCTGAAATATGAATATAAATAACCGTAATTCGTCAGATTTTTTCTATATTTCTACATGCAATTAATTGGGAAAAATTGACCGAAAATCGAATGGCGCAACGGCCGTTCAAATATGTTGAAGGGCATTTTTGACTAAATTGTCAGGCGAAATATTCCAAATTGTAATATTCCAATATTTCAATATCATTAAAAATATTTCAAGTACTAATTAAAACTATTAATGAGTTTCAATAACAAAGTAGTTTAAATAGAAAATCAAAATTTGACAAAAAAAATAAGATTATTGTAGGCTCTGCACACCCGGGTCCGGTCAGAATTTAGCTTTCAAGAAATGATTTCTGGGATCCCGTGCCGAACGGAGAAGAGGACAGTGGAGCTCGACTGCCTCTGTCGCCGAAGAGTGTAACATTATATGTCGTGTTGCATTGAATATATCGGTGTGACATCACTACCAATCAAACAACAGTACTTCTTTATTTTTCATTATTTTTCATGGCTTTTTCACAAGCAAATTTGTGACATTTTTCTGATGAAAATGATACCAAATATGATGTAATTCCGATCATAATTACTTGTCTAATGAACGATTAAAGTTTCGGACGCAAAGAAGGACAGCGTATGCGATAGAAAGAGAACCGGCGAGTCGAAGCATTCGGAAAAGATGAAAGACTAGCTTGAGCTTCGGCCTTTAAATAAGAAAATAAACTTTTTTATTATTAATTATTTTTCTATAGAAATTTCACCAACACATTCGTGGGATGTTGCTAAGGAAAATGATACCAAATATGACATAATTCCGATGACATTTACTTGTCTAATGAACGAATAAAGTTTCGAACGCAAAGAAGGACAGCGTATGCGAAAGAAAGAGACGCGGCGAGTCGAAGCGTTCGGAAAAGATCAAAGACTGGCGTGAACTCAGGTCTTTAAATCAAAAAGTTAACTTTTTTATTATTCATTATTTTTTTATGGGACTTCCACCAACATATTCGTAGAATTTTTTTATTGAAAACGATACTAAATATGATATGATTCCAATGATAATTACTTGTGTAATGAACGATTAAAGTTTCGGACGCAAAGAAGGACAGCGTATACAAAAGAAAGAGACCCGGAGAGATCTTCTCGTCTCGAGTTCGACTACTCAGTTTTCACGGCGTCGCACAGTGCGGACAAATAGCAATAATACTGTCTCCAATAAAAATACAGAAAAGGGTACATCACACCGATTTTGATGACTTTGAAGTATGTTGTCAAAGTCATTATTCTAATGCCGCTGCTCGGCATTAGCTTCTGAGATATTCTATAATCTGGTGCTGCAGCTAGAACGGATTCTGCATACACTTCCTCGTAGTACAAAATGTCAAGGAGAACGTACAATTCAAATAGGTTGGGATTAAAACTTCTTTAAGTATTTTTCTATGCAAAAATCCACATGTGAAATGTGAAACAATGTCAGCGTAATCGTCCCCCTCCCCCCACCACACACGACCTAATCCCAACCAATTTTAATTATACCTTCTCCTTGAGATCTTGTATGTGATTCTACATATTCGTTAATAAGAAAGTAACTTATATGTGTTAATCATGCCTTCTAATATGCAGAAGAGTGTGCAGAATCCATTCTAGTAGCACTAAGAGATTTTGAGAATATCTCAGAAACTAATGCCGAGCAGCGGCACCATATATAGGAAAAAGTTGTTCAGAATGTTGAGTTTTACAATATATTTAACTTTTACCAAAATCGGCGAGATGTAACCTTTTATGAACAATTACTGTAATTTTATATGATTTTATTTACGCGGACAGTCTGCGTACAATCCACGTACAGTCCGAATACTGCACATGTTGTCTGTGCATTAAATTAGAATACTTTTACTTTTTGACTTTTCTTTTAGCAATTAAAAGCATTGATTTACTAAATGACGTGTAAAACAGATTTTCAAAAATTGCAATTGGTAAGAATTACATAAAAAACCAGAAAACGCACTTTTTAAAACTTTTTTATTTGAATCCCAAATGAAAATTTAAAATATGTGTCTTGTACATCTATGGTACACATACTGAAAATTTCATCGAAATCGGTAAACGGAGAAAAAAACAACATGCATTGCAACATATAAGAATCTGTGTATCTGTGCGTTTGTACCAATAGCCATAATACTGTCTCCAAATAGCATTATACGGATAGGAGCCGTCAAAAATTAGTTTCATTACTGAACACATTTACTTTGTTACTACCTCTACTTGAATAATTGCAGTCAGTGCAATCGAGCATTAGAAGTGGTATTATCGGATAAATAAGTAAAAACATTAATTTTCTGTTTTTTACTACGGATCAAAATAAGAACGATTGAATTTTGTCATTACTTGTGTATGTATTTATTCTTTTTTTTTTATTCTGTAATTACTACAGAATATATTTTGTTGAATAATCATTATTTTATAAATATCGCAATAATTTCCAAATTAATTAATTACACCTATAAAGTATCGATTATAAAACAATGATTACAATGGTGAACAATATGGAAAATAAGAAGGCAATAAGAGTGTAATGAAATTATATAATAAAAAATAATTATTTTCCAAGCAATTACAGAATGCATTATGTCAGCATTCTATGTTTACTAATTGCCTATGTCACTGACGTTTCTTTCGTACTTCACGAGCAAATGTATTTAGGTAGTGAGCGCGGCATGTTTAGTGATATTGGTATTTGCGATCAGTGATAGTTCCACGTTCTTAGTTCAACAACCGATGAGAGTATCTCGGCATTGGGGCCGTTACCGACCGCTCCCAGCACCCACTCAGCACCCACTTTGGGGCCCGCAGTTTAACACAGGGGCTGGCTGTCTTTAAGTATATCTCGTCGGTGCAAAAGGCCATCTAGAAATGCACAGTAACTGGTGGTAAGTAACCTCTGCTGCCTCTGCTGGTGCAGCGGTCGTGGGCCTCGTACCGAAGGAAAAGTCGAAGTGGACATGGTGGGAACTGACTTGCCGAGCAGGCGAAGAGGAGAAGGGAGTCAGGCCTTCATTATGTGTTCATTAGGGCTCAAAATAGTCGAACTGCAATGAATTACTGCACCGAACTGAATGATCATAGACTATTTTTTATTATATACGTATGTATATGTTATAGAAATGCATAACAAAAATTAAGGCCTTGCACAATAATAGTTTTAATTTACGTAGATACAAACAAATGTCTCATCTGGTATACTAAAATGAACTTTCTTTCATTTTATCCAATACGTATAACAATATTATTGTGCTTATACTGTATAATAATTATATAATGTGTTTGGATATTTTATAATTTTTTTAGTCAATAATATTGACGAAACATAAGCTATAGATGAAACTGTAAGTAATTTAAAAACTATGTCTGTAGTCTGCATTTAAAATGCTAAGAACCAAATTGACTAAAAAACAAAGCTATAGCAGGGTCTTCGCACTCACATGTAATTAATACGTCCCGAAACTTATCTAAAATTTGTAATATTTGGGATCTACGTATATTTTCTAAATACATAATTTCTTCCAAATGATGCCCTCCATTAAAATATCCAAGGCGGCACAGTCTATCGAGTAGTTTCCGGTCATCGGAAGGAATATCATAATCTTCTGATTGATAATTATATATACCATTTTCTTTATGAAGATTTAATAATAACTCTTCTTTTATATCGGTTGAAGTTCCCATTGAAGCATCATTCAAATTTCTGTTACTACCACTTTCTGTGATTTCTTTTATGTTATAATTAGTTTCATCCTTTAAATCCTTCAGAAAACAAATCTTTAATTAATCAACTTTGTAAATGTAGTATTTCTTAAACTTACCAAAGATATTCGACCATGTACAGTTGGCATGTACTGCACGTATGTGTGCAATTGGAAAAGTAAATGATTTTTTAATAACCATATTATTATTTTTACTAATTGTGTTTGTTGTTGTGATTGATTCAAAGGATTTAATTTTTGGCTTATCGATGTTGGCAATGAAAAATCACTAATAACCTACATAAAAAGATAATTAAAATTTGATTTCCTTTTATACATATAATAATAAGTTTCCTCATACTGACTTGTAAAAGACATAATCCTGGAAATTCTTCAGTGAATGCCTCTAGTAATTGGTTTGTGATAATAGCATCTGGTGACACAACATAAATATTGCTTTCGCAGAGGGGATAAATTATAGTAGCCTTTGCCCAATAAACTAGATGACCGGTTAATTGGAAAACCTGAGTCAACGTAAGATCAGAATCAGCAGCTAAAGTTTGTAAACTTTTCAATGGACTATACATCTGAATGAGACATTTAAGAGCTGGCGAAGAATCTATAGGAAGTGTATCCAACAAGTTTAGTGGTTCGATAAGTAGTAATAAACCATGATATGGTCTTAGACTATTTAAACATCTGTAATAGAATTATATACAATAATATCTAATATGTTAATTTTTTTAAATTAAGTGTAATACTAGCCTATCTATTATTTCTGGATTAATAACAAATCCTTTTTTATGAAATTGATGAACTTTTTGTGGAAGGCAGAAACGAACTTGAATCCATTTATTGATCATAATATTAATAATTCCAGAAGTACTGAGGCTATTGAACACAGATTTTAAATCACGTGCTAGTGAACTTCTTTGCAATATTAACTCATATGGTGATTCGTCGCAATCACTTTCACCTTCTGATCTAAACATGTATATAACAAATTTTTATTATTCATTTTTCACATTTACTGTTACTTTAATTAAAAAAAATATATATTTAACAATAGCCTATATACCTAGTAGCAACTTCATCATGAGTAGACACCATAAGTTTTATGTCCTCCGTTAAGAATCCACATCTTTTTTCTTCATGTCTCAATGCTATGCCTAATCTAAAATCAGTTATGTATAAGATTTCCTAAGTTCCAATTGTTTCAGTTTCAGTAAACATAATAATATGTTACCAACCTTTTACTTAAATCGTAATAACATTTTACTATAGAATGACTTGCTTGTGCTGGAAGGGCAAACACTATATTAAATAGCATAGAAGAATTAACTTCCTTTAGTCCACGAGATGGAACAAGAGTTGGATGTCCAACAAAGCGAACATCATTTACTTTTAATTCAAACTTTTGTTCACATAATTCTGGTTTAACAGCAAATAATGTTGATAAGACTTCGTCGGTTACTCCAGTCAAATTTCCATTACTTACGTTAGATGTTGAAAAAGGTAAAGACTATTAAAAAATATACATATTTAAGTATTAAACTATTGCATATGTATATTGATACAGGAATATGTCCATGTACATTTATACTTTGTATTTTTGCATTTATTAAAGAATCAATAAACATTACACTATTATAATATTTTGTAAAGCTGACCTGCAATGAATCTTCTGCTATAGTTAAAGAATAAGGATTTTTTCTTTTTGTACATTGATTAGAATCTCGTATGTGTTTGGCTATATGCGGATAACGAAACAAGAGTCTATCACCTTTACTATCACTTTTTACAAGAATTGTACTTAATGGATTTATTTCCATAATTCCTTATTGATATAAAGGTTATATTACAGTTCACTGTAATTATTAAACATAATTTAGCGAAATATATGTTCGAATTTAATTAACAACGAAGTATTAATAAATATGTTTAAGCGTTTTCAATATTTGATATAAACGAAACTTTCCTTTTTTATTAAAAAATGTTTAACACCTTAAAGGCCTGAGCTCACGTCAGTCTGTCATCTTTTCCGAACGCTTCGACCACCGCGTCTCTTTCTTTCTCATAGACTGTCCTTTGCGTCCGAACCTTTAATCGTTCATTACATTAGTAATTATCGGAATCATATCATATTTAGTATCATTTTCATTAGAAAAATGCCACGAATATGTTGATGGAAGTTTCATGAAAAGATAATGAAAAATAAAGAAGTTTTCCTATTGGATTAGTAGTCATGTTCACACTTGGCGGCGGCGGTGGTTCTCGAGCTTCATGGCCCCTCACGGGGTATACCACTGACGGTGGGTATATCCCATTCCAGGCTGAAAAGATGATGCAGGTTCTGTTGCAGGCTAAAAAGATGATGCAGAAAAGTGAGGACACTAAAACCCCGAGCGTGAGCACTCTCATTTCCTCTCTGAAAATACATTGGGTGATTGGTCTACTCCTGACAGGACTCTCCTATACCTCGTCTGTAGTGTTAGTAACCAAACGTTATTCAGAAAAATACTTACCGTCAATAATATTTGGCTACCAGTTTCAGCGTTTTGCCACTACGTGTAATTACCTTCACACGATATTTTACATTCGATAGCAAGCTGCTTTATCAACGCAGCATTGCAGTCGCTGATAAGCGCCATTCAATGACAAAATATATCTCGTACCTGCAAAACTGCATTTTTCGAATGAGTTTACATGTGTCGTCCTCAGTGATTGCTAATACAGCTCGACCATGGATGAAGATTTACAACGTTGCTTAGACCTGTTAAAGGACAACGACGAGATCGTTAGGCACAATGCGGAATGTGCGTTATTGACTGTCTGTCAAAACATCCTGTCTCATCCCAATGACAAGCAGTTTAGAGAGGTGGGTCTGGAGGACCCTCTCATTGAGAAGCTGCTTCCAGCTGTTGGAGCTATGGAATGCTTATTTGACATAGGATTTATCGAGGTAATTATATTAAGAAAGATAATTTTTAGCTTCTTGAAGCTGCCTCGCAAAGTTCTGGCATAGTTCTAACGTTTACATTTAACAGGCTACTGAATCTCTGGTCCTACCGGCAGAAGCGTCCCTCTGTAAATTATTAGCTCTGGAAAATCTTCTGTCCGAAAAATGCTCAACCAAATACAACGTGATAGACAATACCGCAGCCTACAACATGCTGCCAAAAACAAACAATCCATTGGAGAGAGCCTTCTTCACAGAAATCATCCATTATTTCCAACGTATTACCCATTACTACGATAACCGGCTTTTACAAACCAAAGCAAGAAAACTGATACCCATCACTGAGCTCGAGATAGCAACAATGAACAGAATGAGAGAACTGCAAGAGTAATGTTGCACTATAGTTTTTTCATACATGCTTTTGTCTTCGTATTTTTTCTCTAACACATTATCGTTACAGGAGGATTAAATTGAACAAAGAAAATCCAGAAACAGGTACCAGAGGACAATTCGAAGAGAGTAATATCGATGCCAAGGAATTGTTTCTAATGGAGCTCACACATTGGTTTAAGTACAAATTTTTCACATGGGTCGACAGTCCCAGGTGTTCAGTGTGTATGGGTAGTTGCGAATTACACAAGGTTGTATCTTCCGAAGATCCTAGGTGTTCGAGAGTAGAGATACATAAGTAATTAATCGACGCTTTCTTTTATAACGTACAGGGCGAGACAATAAGAACTCCCTTTTTTCTCAATAAATAGACGAATTCGACGATCTGTAACCAGATGATTTTGAGTTGACCTCGAGCCTGACCTTTTCTTCTAATAACAATAGAAAAAATTTGAAGTTCTTATTGGTTCTACCAGTGTACCAGCGACTATTAATTGAAACGCGAACTGTGTATTATTCTAGATGTACTAATTGTGAAGCATTTGTCAAATTCCCGCGTTACTCTGATCCAGAACCACTGCTGACTCTAAGACGCGGACGTTGCGGAGAATGGGCCAATGTATTTATGCTTTTCTGTTGTTCGTTGGGATACGACTCGAGATTTATACAGGATAAGACTGACCACGTTTGGGTAGAGGTATAGATGAACAATATAACTTGTCATAACGATGTATAATATATTTACGAACGACGAACATTGTTTTAGGTATGGTCGATTACTGAGCAGAGGTGGATCCACGTAGACCCGTGCGAGGACGTCATAGATCGTCCTTTAATGTACGAAAAGGGTTGGAACAAGAAATTGAACTATATATTAGCGTTTTCAAAAGACGAGGTACAGGACGTTACATGGCGGTACACGCGGGACCAAGCAGCCGTGATGAAAAGAAGGAATCTCTGTTCCGAGACTAATCTATTACAGTTCATCGAATCATTAAACAAATACCGACAGTGTTCCAACAATTATAGTTCGTTGCGTAGGCAATACGTGACCAAACGAAGGCTATTAGAACTTGTAGAATTAATACGTATGCCCAACGAGCAGAATTCTGATAACGATGTGAGTTATCAGGGCAGGACAACCGGTTCCTACAAATGGAGACTGGCGAGAGGAGAGATTGCTCAGGTACAGAACAAGTCCACGAATTGGTAACCCTTGGTGGATTTATCTTAACCCATCCTTTTCTTTGAAAATGCTTCAGGAGTTTATTGATAGACCTTTAAGTTGTCCGAAGATAAAAATTGGTAGCACTAATTTTTAAGATCGTAATGCAAACTTTTTGAATTGTTCGTTTCAGTCGAGTTCAGGAGCAAGCCATTCTTGGGATATTTCGAAGTATGGCGAGACATTCCATCTATGTTATTCGATCGTTAAGGACGTGTATAGGGTAATGGACGATGACGATAGAATGGTAGAGGAAGTGCCCGGTTGGCAAAACGGTGCGAATGAGGTACAAGGCGGAGTGTTCCGGAAATCAGAGTCCGATTGGAAAATGGTGTACCTAGCACGTTCACCCCAAGCCGTTTCTGGGCAAGTGAAATGGAGTTTTCTAATAACAAATCCGAATTTATGCGTATCGACGTTCCACTTGCAAACTGTGATACAAGTATTTGAAGAAGCGAACATATCGTGGCAGTTGGAAGCTTTCTTCGCTAGCACGGACCCTAGAAAATCTCTAGTAATTTCTATAAACGATTGTGCCAATTATTCCACAGATCGATTAGAGGGATCAGTAAAATTAACTCTTACGGTCACGGTTTCCGGCGGCAAAGGTGACTGTGCGTGGCAACACGCGCAGCTTTTCCGACAAAGTTTAGAAACCAAAGAGGATCGATCTTTCATAATTAATATTCAATTAAAAAAACGTTAGTTACATACAGCAAGATTATAGATTAATAAAGGTTCAAAAGTCCAATATCACCAATGAAGACGTTCTACAATTTAATATTCTGTTGAATTAAATAATCATAGTGAACAAAGTATTCTGGAACTATTGCTCCTTCAGCAAGTAATTCAACTGTAAGTAAATTGTAAATAAAGACGAGTTCTCGGGAGTTTATAAGCTTGAAAATGTTTATTCCATATACAAAATAAGCACGCTAGAGATGGCACTTTCGAAACATTGTGTCCAATGAACATCAAATCATTCGTTAACAACAATTTCGTAAGCATTAGCAATATGTTTGAAGACAACGCGTTTGATTTCCGTATCCTTGACCACCAATTCGTCGAAGTTTAACATTATAAAACAATGTCGCAACTTGTGTAATATAAGATGATCGTTCGGAAGTGCTCCGGAATGATTAACGTCGTTTCGATTTGTAATTATCTATCGTTGTGTTCGATCAAAACCACTGATTGCGAGTACAAAGATGCGAGATACCAACGAAATATGCAGTGATTCATTGTATAAAGCATAGAATACTTTCAGTTTTATAAAGTTTTCTTTCTCGGGAGAATGTAGAGGAATTTCGTAATCACTCTTACGAACGCAAGAAAAGATAATTATAATAATAGAGTGCAACAGTTTTTGCCGAGATACATCACAGTAGCGGTGTACAGTAAAGTAACTTTTTAAATATTTTCCGATTCACTTTGCAATCAAAGTTACAATATTCCGCCTGCCTACCATTATTTATTTACATGTTCTCTGCATATCCCAGCACCAATTTAAGCCTGACAATGCCATCGTAGTTCTATACGTACATCACGTAACATATTTAATACACATACATACAAAACATATTTAATATCTACATCGTCATATAACATTTACGACTATTTAAGTAATAAATTCGAATAACCACAGCTCGCGACTGTTTATGCTGGTACTAAATAATGTTACTCGAATATGATGTATAAAATAACAGATAGGCACTGGTGTTCTGTGATTTAACTTGATTCGCCGTAACTTCTGTTACTGTCTGATCGTCGTACTTATACCACCTGTAAAACAGAAAATAGACATTACCTTTTGCAACAACGATACAATGAAACTATGTAGAACACCAATGAACATAAAATGTATACACACTTGTTCTGGGCGGCATTTTTACAAAACGCCGTGTAATGGCCGCCTTCCATGGTTCCATAGTGATTAGACATTGCATACAAACTGTAATCGTAGCTACGAATGTTCGAAATGGAAAGTGTATTGCTGTCTGTAGCCAAATACGATTTCAAATTAAAGTCCGTCAGGGGGAAATCGACAGCAGTGTTTCTCTTCTCGAACCAACCACCACTTTCTGCGAAACGATTCAAGTGTATCACCACTATAGGCGCGAGTTTGACGAAATCAAACTTTTTCGTAGCCTCTCTGGGCGTCTGACACTTCGGACACTTCCAACCGACTACTTTCTGGCCGGTCACGAATTTTAATATACAATCCTATGAACAAAACAATACGTCTAGGGTTAGGCAATTGATTATACGCTATCGATTAACGCGAGAAGATGGCGCTTACGTTCAATGTACACCGATTGGAGTGAGGCAACGATGTCGTCAGACTATTGAAACTCTCGTACGTAGTGCTACTTTGTTTACAAAAGCTACAGGTAATGGTGGATCTTAGCTGACCGAAGAACAGGTCGGATATTATCGATTTCATAGATCCCATTGCTTTATCCCACGCTTCCTCAGCAACAGTCATTTCCAAGGGGACCTTACATTTCTGAAAATGTAATACAATTAGAGTCGAACGATCCTGGAAATAAAAAACATTTTTTTATTTAGAGACATACCCTCTTCAAATCGTTGTGCATCCAGTCTAGGAGAAATGTTAGGAATTCGTGGGAATCCTGCTGTTCGTAGCTTTCAAATTGTAATTTGTACTGCCCAACTGCGATCTGTAAATTACAGTTTTATAGGTTTAATTTAATTTTATTAATAGGTCTAGCGTCATTTGCATTCGTTAAATGTAGTATTGAGCAAACCTTAAGATCATGGGGAGATATACTCTTGTATTGACCTCTCCAGAGGGCTTTAATCACTTGAGCCACCTCTTCCACGACTTGTCCTTGAGTGTTGTTATCGTTGTTCTTGTTAAGATCCTCTATGTACAAGTTGTCAGTGAAGTACTTGGCTAAATGCGTCGTGTTACTCAAGCATTGTATAATGCTATTCATGTAACACGAGTTCCCCAAGTTCTTCAACCCTGTAATGCCTGGATGCTGTAACACGAAAGTCAATATATTTTACGATCTTTTCCACATCGACTCGATCACACTAAAGTTAAATATTATATTTTATCATGATGTAACAGACATTGTGGATTTTATAATCTTTTTGGCACATGCGGAATTTTAACGAAATTAATTTGCAAATACTGATAACTCATCTTCATCTTTCAATTACCTTTCGAAAGTAGTGAACGTTAAAATGAGGCGAAAATTTTCTAGGCAAGTTTACCATCTTTTGGTTCACAGTACAATAACAACACTTCCATTCACATGCTTTAGAGTACTATTCATTATTATTTAATATTATTCATTTATTATTACTTCGTCACAACGCTCTACATCACGATGAACGCACAATGCATAAATCGAGTCTCCGAGGTACAATGAAGAATGAACAGGTATCAGTTATTAATGTGACGTTGGTCGCGTAAATACTCTGATGTACATGACGCACCACGATCAAATTGGATTCAGATACCTTACAGCTGCCGAACGTTTCTGCCCTCACGTGCTTTTTCAAGTCACGGGCTTGGAGAAATTTCTAACTGATCATTCTTATCGATTTTATGATTAATTGTTCTCAATCGCATCAGTTTATCTCTGTGTCGAATCAAATGAGAAGGAGCCACGTGGACCAAAATCACGTGCGCTTTCAGAAATAGATTTTTTAACTATTATAGACTATAATTATATTTTTATATTTACCACACTTCCATGAACAGGTGTCATTCTCTCTTCACGATTTGCCCAACTGACGTGAGACACTTTATTCTCATTTCCCCGCGTACCATTTTGGCTTTGCAGTGGAGTCTGTGGCTTCGATGTCCTGTCCACCCTTGGCGCTTTGCGATCTATCAACTGAATAAATGAAACAAATTAATCTACAGCTTTCATTTACGTAAACAATGATTCTTCAATTTAAGATGGATACCTGTAGCAAATTAGGACTAGAATACGAGCGCTCCAAACCACTGCTCCTTGTCGAAGAACTCTCCGATTTTAAAGGCTCCTTGTGAACACTAGGTTCAATATCCTTTGGCGGTTCTTTCAGTTCGTTCTTCGCAGTTTTCCTTTACAAATGGGAATAATTATTATTAACCAGCAGATTTTTATGCAAAATAAAAATTGTCTGCGTTAATTGTAAGACACAGGAGCTACATAAATATGCATTTCTTTTTAAAGTAATTTTAATAAGTTGAAAATAGTAGAATAGTATTTTTAATTTCATTAAGTGTTTTCACTGTTTCGTATTTGATATACACATTCTCGTAATAAATATATAAAATCTGCAGTCTAATTATTATAACGCCCACGGGGCTAACTATTTACGACTCGACCTGACACTTACTCTCCCAATTTCTTTCTCGCTTTGGCTATGTTCTTCATGTCCAGAGTCGCGGAGGCAAGATTAATTTCTAAATTACGCTTCTCGCGGTTGTCGGCAATGGTGAACTCGATCGGCTCCGTTCGCGAGTAATACTTATTAAGATCTTCTTCGAGCTTCTTGTACTCATTTTTCTGTTGCATAAAAGTGAAGCTGTTTTTCGTTTTACATCGTCAAATTTTGTTAACTTATAATGTTGAACGTTCGTTACCTTTTCCTCTAGTTTCCGGCATAGAGATTCCAAGTTACCACGGATGAACTCCTCTTCGTTCGAGCCTTTGTACTCGGTGCTGTACTGCATGCATAAGGCGCGTTCTTGCTCCAGGATGTCCTGCTCCAAACGCATGTGGATTTTCGCGAGTTCGTTCAACTGTCGCAGCAATTTCAACACGGCCTTAGCTTCGGATGCGTCTAACAGGGCCGGTTTATTGCTGCGATCGACAGTCGGTTTCATGATGATATCACTTTTCTTCCCTACGTTTAATTTCCTTTCGTGTTCGAGCTTCGACGAATTTTTGCTAAACCGCTTCCAAACGTCGTTGCTAACATTGATCCGTTCCAGCTTGACAGAACTGTTCTTGATCGTGGAGCCATTGTTCATGAAATTGTTTGGTTTTATAGTATTGCTACTTATGTCCATGTCCATGTGCTTGTAGACAATATCGTTCGTGGAAATGTTCGTCCTCGTAATCTCATCCTTATTTACAGACTTTAAGCTATGCACTTTCTTCTCGCGCGATTTGTTGAGATCATCCTCGTCGTCAAAGTGTATCCACTCAGGGTACTCGATGGTATCGAGTATTTCGTTCGAGGCATTATCTAATTTAGGTTCTGCGGTAATATTAGGGTTCGTCGTATACGCTGGATAGCGAGTTAGCCATTCCGCGTAACCCCCGTCAAGAATAGTGATTTTCTTGTGTTGTATACCGGGGTCCCAATTCTCTAAAATTTTTCTGAACACGTTCAGTGGATTGTTGGGTGTCAGAGTCTTGCTCGATGTATTCCAATCGAGTAAAACGGTGACATTGACGTGATCTGTTCCTCTGTGTCTGAACAATTCCAAAGCTTTCTGGTCCTTGCGAAGATGCCTCTCAAAATGTGACGCTAATAACCTGAAACCATTCAAGAAAGAAATTAGGGCACAATAATATCCTTTCCTTGAAAGGAAATATCGTTTGCTTACCCAGTCTTTATCTCAGCACTTGGAATGTTGATATATTTATTAGACCTTATTCTGGAGCTATCAAACTGTGATTTAGACCTAATGTCGATTATCAGATATCTGCCACATATATCTTGAACCAATTGAAACAGCTGTTCACAGTTTATGATCTCCTCATTATCGCCAGCCAGCGGGTCTCTGGTCGGTGTTTCCGGCAATTCAATAGGACCATCGATCGAGGACATAAGCGAGTCGATAATAGCATCATTATCGATCTCCATTTTCTCCAGACTATTTTTCTTTCCTGTCATTCTTGCTTTTGCTTGCTGTTTGTACCTTGAGTCTAACCTTTTGTTCAAGTCTGCAAGTATTTTTTTTACTTCATTGATCTACAATGTAAACATGATATATAGATTTCTCTTGTTTTTACTTCTGGACAGTATTGTGTCAAAGTATTGCATGTCTCTTCAGGGCTTTACAATTCAAGATACCTTGATTTGTGAATGGCAAAACTTAATAAAAAACAACCAGCTTCCCACCTGATTAACGCTTAAATCCGTCAGTGAGTATATTTTGTCATCTTTGTACTCATATGTTGTTTTCAACCATTCTATGGAATTTAGCCATCTGGTCAACATAATGAACCTGTCCTCCTCATTCCCATGTTTTGCTTTGTCTTCGGCTTTGTTATACATGACCGGTAATCTTTTGCAGACTTCAGTCGGTCTTTTGTTTACATAATCGACCTTTGCTTTTTGCAACAGGTCGTTTATACTCGTGTACGTTAAGGACCTTTTTTCAGACATCTTTGAATTCAACATTGTCGACTATGTGTGTACACGACAATGTGTCATGAAGATCTACAAACGTGAAACGATACAAACAAGTTTTCGATCGTCCCGTAATAAAATTTGATTCACAAAAGAAAAAGGTACAAAGGTACTTACATTTTTTTTCCCAGGGTAGCTGTTGAAATTAGGATGCGCGCATTATGCAAAGTTCTTCTGCCGAAGAACCGCTAATGCGATTGTAGTTGGGTTATCCAGCTTTTAGGTTGCAATCAGTTACAGTAACGCATACCCATGGCTCCCCAACAATTTAGTAACGTGACACTTGGTACGGAACATTTCGATCCGACGCCATCTGCCATTATTTGCTCCAAATAATATACAGGATGATCCAAAAATAAATCGCACAATTTACTGACGTGTCAAGTCAAGTGGTTCTGAAGCGCTGGAAGTGTAATGGCACAGCCAGAGAGAAGCAGAGAGTGCTCATGCCCGGAGATTTTATGCAACCATATTGTTTTGCCCGATGACCCAAATTTAGCCTGGATTAGATCCTACACTCACGGTAGAGAGACTCCACGTTTAGCATGGATGAGATTTCACCTCCACATTTAGCCTGGACCAGAACCTGCATTATCTTTGTAGCCTGTATTAGAATCTGCATCGTCTTTTAGGCTGGATCAGAGCCTATATAGAAGAGCCTCTTTTAACATGGAAGTAGCATTCACTCTGGAATGACATTCACGCTGCTAATGATGCAGATAAGATGATGCAGGTTTTGGTTCAGACTAAAAAGATGATGCAGATTCTGGTCCAGGCTAAAAATTAGACTAGGGGGCAGCACTATACTGGGGACACTAAAATCCCGGGCGTGAGAGCACTCTCATTTCCTCTCTGATAACAGAGCTTCCTCTCTGCTGATAACAATCTTTATCATTCGTGCCACAATATTTTAGTTACAGAAGTTTCAACGATGCACAGCGGCAAGAAACAAGAATACTTACTGTAATGAGTAGGTGAAATCCAAAAATAAAAATATCAGGAAATCATACATCATTATCATTACATTATTTTGGACACATTAAAATTAATAAGAGAAGAAATGCATTTTTATATGCTTCGTACTTTTAGTTATTGATATATTGACACAGAAGATTTTTATTTTGCAAGAAGATCGGCAGTCTAGTAATAATATTAACAACTATATAGAATAGTACACATTTGCTGATATTTGTCTTCATTTCTGTGAATACAATGACTTTAATCACCCTCATCCTTAATTAGACAAATGAATAAAAATATTAATAGAATTAATTCGGGTCGCTTATCTTTCGGCAGATATCGACCCCAAGCTAATTTCAAAGGTGGCATTCAATTTTTTTGAGAAAGAAAGGAATTTAAAAACTCGAGTACCATCACAATTTTCGGATCCTAATCCCATTGATAATAATTTCTGGACAATTTTAAATGAGCATACTCGTACCAATAACGTAAGTATCATTTTGGAAATACTTCAGAACACTTCAAATAAAATTTACCAGATACGTACAATTGGGGGTAAAAATAAGTGGATACCTTTTAAAAACAAATAACTTTTTAAATATTGGACCATACAACTTGTATTTTTTTTTTCGAAATCATGCGAAAAATTTTTTTTGAAAAATTAGACTTGGTCAAAATTGCAGAGAAAATAGTCAAAGTTGTATTTTACAACATTTTATAATGGTAGGAAACCAATTGTTCTAACTTATAAAGAAAATTCAGAGTCGTATGATCCAAGATTAAAAAAGTTATCGTTTCTTTAACAGTGTTTGAATATTAATGGGAGTCACTGTAGGTGTTTATAAAAAGTTCATTACTACTTTAAAGTAAAATTTCAGTTTGTGAAAATTATGCTAGTTATTGTACACATTAATTGCTAATTAAATTTTCTTTTGTCCACCACTTTACGCATGTAGGGTAAGAGACCCAATTGCTGTCTATATTAATTATATTTATTTTTAAAGCATAATAAATATTAAAAAAGAGATACTAAATTTTTTTCACTAAAATCTGTTAATATATATGTTATGTATCTCTGTTTTAATATTCATTATGCTTCAAAAATAAGTACATTTAATATAGGCACAGTAATTGCTATCCCCACAGTAATTGTACGTAAACGTTTTGTTGTGATTGTTCTGTGGCAATTTCCGAGAATATACGATTCTGAGAGGAGACGTTTTCGGGTGTAGTGAATTGAAGTTTTCTTCCTCCGAGCAAGTAGATCGCGTTACACGTGGAAACAGGATGGATTATGTAATAGAAGGTCATATGTTTGCCAACTCGTGGAAGATCGAGGAGTTGAGGTCAGACACGTGGAACACGTTTGTCTCTTGTCCGGGAGAGGCACACGCGACGACTCTACGTACAGTCTACACGGACGGAGAAATCTACGCACACACGTGCAATCGAATTCGCAATATACACTGCTTGTCTCTCGACAGTCTCGACGCTGACGAATGCATGAACATCGTTCGCGCAGTTCTTTCTTTTTCGCGAGCCTGAATCGAAGGATATCTAGGTCAGTTGTATTTTTTATCAAATTAAAGAGAGGAATAAATTAACGTTTGCTGGTCGTTGCTTTCATCGAAATAGTCATGCGTATAAACATTATTATTTATTTATATGTCAATTTATTCCTTTCTTTAATTTGATAAAAAGTACGACTGACCCAGATATCCTTGGATTCACGCTCGCGATTAATACAACAAAAGGGAAAGAGGCAAACAAAATGTTGCCACATTTGATTGATCTAATTTTGAATTATATATAGAGAAACTGCCGTACAGAAGTTCTATTATACTTTGATCTTGACTTTAATGACAGAACTTTTACCTAGGAGAGTTCACCGTTTTTCTCTTAATGTTGATAAACTTGATCGCAATCTTCTTTGTCGTTACCTTATCGTTCGCTTGGCAAAGTTCGACGAACCAGCAAGCACTCTTCTATTCCTTATCTGTGTAGGACGCCGGTAATGCAATACCGTCGCAATACATTTACATTTGCGACAATGGAGCGCCGATTAAACGACCTATCTATGTAGTTTCTAATAAAGGAATGAGTTAATATCCTAGATTCTTTGTCGTTACCTTATCGTTCGCTTGGCAAAGTTCGACGAACCAGCAAGCACTCTTCTATTCCTTATCTGTGTAGGACGTCGGTAATGCAATACCGTTGCAATACATTTACATTTGCGACAATGGAGCGCAGATTAAACGACCTATCTATGCAGTTTCTAATAAAGGAATGAGTGAATATCCTAGAGAAAGCAGCATGTACATATTTGTAGCAAGGCACGCTGCCATCGCGGTTAATTCATTTACTGAAATTGGATTCTGAAGCAGCAGAAAATAAGAGAGGCGATGCGTATGTTTCCTGTATGTTTCCTGTTTAACTGACATTAATTGTTTCACAGCAACTCAGTTGTAGTTAACATCATTTTCATTCAAATCTTTGGAAAGAAATGCCGTCTGTTGAACCAATTCGTCTTGCAGAAAATGCGTGTTCATATCAAATACGCGTATATAGGGTAAGGTACCTAATTACTGGGGGGAAGGGTGCCAATTACGGTGCGTATATTAATTATTTCAGCTTCTTGCTTTTATTCTTGACCTTGAAATCCTATGGTTGAAGTGGAATTAAGTTTGCGTAGAAAAACTGTGGACATAACAACTGCAATGGTTCCTGGAAAATGTTAGTGTACAATCACATGAAATTTCATAACGTTAGAAGATACATGTTTGTTGTGTGTAATATGATCAGAGTTTAAGAACATATTTCAGTCGTTTATCACCGATTAAGTAATTCTCACGTCTATAGAATTTTTATAGTTAAGAGTCGAAAGAGTGAGATGTGACGGTATTATGAACGAAATAAAAATAATAAAAATGAAATAATAAATCGAATTTCATGCATAAAAATTCTTTAATGAACATCGAACAGTTTTACTTAAGTTGCGTTTTCAACAAATACTCTACTCATTAAGTATTTATACTTGTAGCACTTGTTTTCCTTCACAGTCTTCTACATTGTTCGTATGTGTATTGCAAATAATATTTTCTGATTCTTTCTCGCGCTTTTTTTTTATATTTAATTGTATAAATTGCCTCCATCGTTCCGACACGTGTCATTTCTCCCTCTTTCTTCTTCAAACGGCGCGACTCATAGCAGTATTCATACCCTGACGTAATTGTTTTGACGTGGTTAATCATCGAACTCCTTGTTTCCAATGAATAGGACGCTGTGATCGCGAAGGATTCGCTTCGCAACAAAAACTGAAGGGAATCGTTGAAGCAACGTGAAAACAGCTTGAACCATGTGGTTAAGATGGAAGCTCGCTGCCCACATGTCGACCAATGCCAAATAACCGATTTCTCGAAGTTTCACGAAACCGTTTAGTTAGTTTTGTCTCTTAATTGGTAGGTAGTTACCGTCCAATAATAATAGGCTGCGCAATTACGCTAATGTAGACAATCACGGGCTAGACGATCGTTTCGAACTAACGACGAAGCAACCGATCTCGACAATGGATATTTCGCGTTTAGTCGGAAGAATTGAAATGACAAATTTTTCGAAAAAAAAAAAGATTCATTCGAAGCGTTACCTTCAAAACGGAAAATAGAAACTTTCTCTCTCCGTGAAAGTAAACATTCGTAACACCATGTAAGATGCGTGATATAATCTTTAAATCGAAAAGTGCAGCGTTCACTGCGAGTGTGCTTACTTCCAGAATAAAATATGAACGTTACATCACTGGTGATAAAGGAAAAGAACGACACAATGTCAGCAATGCTTTTTCACCGAGGAGAATTGCCATACTACATGATAATTTACGAACCGCAACGACATTAGTCTGGTTGATCAATTATTCTTGCACAAAGTTTATTGAACTATTTCGTATCGTCGAAAGCTAAACAAGTACACGGAATGAATTGTTAAAACGACGAAGAAATAAAATAATTTAAAGTTAACGAAAGTTACTACGATACAAAAATATTCGAACAATAAATTTATGCTGATAGATTTTGTACATGTTATATGAACTAAACGTTAGTATTCTTTAAGGCGCGCATTTCTTTCGATTGCTTGTCTAAGAGTGTCATGTCAAGAGGATTTTGTTATTTTTTCTATTAGTTATTATTCTCTATAACTAACAATATTGAAAGTTCTTAGAGTTTAAGTCGGATGTTCTTAGGTAAACCTATCTGAAAATAAAATAATCCCAAACTCCTTATTATTAGGAAATAAATACTAAGCTGCGCAGACATTCGAAGAAATTAAGAATTAAATTCTTTGCGATTTGTTGAAGTCACTAAAAGAGAAAATACATGTTAATTGAAGCCCTGTTTCTTGCAATCATTGATGTGGATCATTTTTATTTTGCATAAAGATCCGCTGCCTGTATGTTTCACGTAAATTGTTAATACTATCATGAATGTTTTTAAAACATGTTTTTTGTACTTATATAAGTACGGGTATTTCAGATACTATTAATGTACATTGTTTCATCAAGATAAACATATATTCCGAAGAAGAAGAATAAGCGAAATTTTGCAAGGAAGTGAAATTATTTTAGTGAGTTTTATTTTAGTGATTATTTTAGTGAAATTATTTTAGTGTGTGATTATTTTAGTGTTATTTTTAGTCTTTAAGTAACAGTTTTGAGTAACAACTGTATTTGAATGCACTGTTAATTCGCAAACAATCTCTGAACATTTCGATGCGATATACTTGATACATAGACAGCGGATTTTATGCATTTACGACAAAAATGAATACCAATTAGTAAGGGCGTAATTTAAAACAGACACTGTTATATTATTTTCAACCTATTGAACACATTAAAAAAGAAGCAAATGTTTACTTTGCTCCAGTTTGTTGCAATTTCTGGTAGAACATTTTTATTTTGCATACAGAGATCCGCTGTCTATTGGTGTAATTATTTTAAATATTTCGCTTTCCTGATAAGCGGACCGCGGATTAAAAACATTAATAACTAGACATCGGATCTTTATGCATTTATGGCTTATGGAAATGTTAAAAAAATGCTATAATATAAAATTCGAGAGAATTTAACACGATTTTTATTTGCTTTGGATCTACAAAGGCTGTCGCCATTAAAAATAAAATTTTATTTCATTCCACTTTCTTAAAATGTTGCTATAAAAATTGGAAATTGCATAAACATCCGATGTCTATTAATAACATTAGAAGAATTTTCGGATATTGTTGCCTGAAAGATAAAAAATACATTTCCGCTTAACTTGAATTTCCTGCAATCGGCTTGGGCAACGTTTTGTTTTTCATTGACAAGACTTAGAACGTACATGTCGATTCGATGCGTCTACCATAAGAGCTGGGTATAGTTCTGATACATGCAGGAATGCGCGTTCACAGTGCATACGTGCTTCTCCGTGGAAATGTAAATTTTGTTGTTTTGCAGATAAACGGTCAATACCTTGGTACGAACGAGTGTTCAACACCTCTGCATGTTCCTGTATACACGTCCCACGTGTTTGTTTCTATTGGTGGAAGAGTTAACCACTGCTCGTTGATGTAGTACACAGAGTATTCAGTAGTATATAAGGGAGACTGTTTGGTACGGGCACGCATAACCGAGGGAGTCATTCGATAATACGTTTGCACACGACGGGGCAACCTCTTCCTCCACTTGTTCGGCTGTTTCGACTGGTTCCGTGATCGTCGTACAAAATTCCTAGTCGGTACATCGCATGGAACCTTGGGGGATGTAATTCGTCCCTTTCCCGCCGATCCTAGTGGTTCTCGAAAAAGAAAAAAACAAAACCGGTTCAAACTTCCATTTTCGGATATCGATCGAACTGTCATCGAAAGGACAGAACGGCGCGAATGCAATTGAGTAAATAGTTTAGAAGAATCATTCGGAATGGCTCCGGCGAGTTTCGCCATGGGTGCATCTTGGGTCACGTTGACTCTGTCAATGTTTTTGCTGACAATCATTCTACTGATGGCTGTGAGACGAGGGAAGTTTCTTTATGCCCTGAGGAAAGTGCCTTACCCTCCAGCGTTTCCCATAATCGGGAATGCTTATCAGTTGTGCTGCAGCCCGGAAGGTAAGTAGACACTCTAATATAGACTATCCATCCCTCCGAAAACGATTAACCTTGGACAACTATTACGCTTGGATCACGCTAGTTAAACGCATGATCGCGATCGAACTTTTTCTTGCTTAGTTAGCATCTTAAGTATAAAAGTATTTAGTCTTGCGAAGAAACAGATTAAACGAAATGCGATAGGCTGAGGAACCCAATTACTATGGGGCTACCAATTACTGTACCTATATTAATTATACTTGGTTTTAAAGCATAATGAATATTAAAAATTTTTTTAATAACAATCAGTTAACATATATGTTATATGTGCCCATAATTATGAAAGTGGTCTAAGTCATATATTTCTTTCATTTTTTTCACATTGAATAAATTTAGTTTAAAATCATGTCGTGAGAAATAAGTGATAAATTCATTTTTTTTTAAATTTTGACTTAGACCACTTTCATAATTATGGGCACATATAAATCTTTTTAAATATTTTATATAGTTTATATAGTTTTTATATAGTTATATGGTTATTATAGTTATTATAGTTTATATGGTTATTATATATACTACTATATATGGTTACTATATATATATATATATATACAGTTATTATAGTTTATATGGTTTTTATATAGTTTTTTATATTTCTTTTTTATTTATCTTTTTAAATATTTATTATGCTTTAAAAATAAGTATATTTATTATATGCACAGAAATTGGGTCCTTTAGCCTAGTTGTGTTTGGTATTGAGTTTGTTCAATGATCGTTTGTTTAAAGGTTTCGTCGTTTTTACGCAGTTGTTGTTAGAGAACATCGCAAAATACGTTACTGTGATATACCGTTCAAGTTTTCACAGACGGTGTCAAGTTAGTTAATTATGACATCATGATTCGATCGGTATTAATATTCGATGTTATTTTCATTCCTTCGAGATTATCGTTTATCTTTTACTCTTGCTGCCACTTACGTCATGTGTATCTCGCCATTGTCCAATTTTTTTCGTTTAAATTTGAAAAATCTTGGAAATTCAATGAAGGTATCGGCAAGCTAAGAATTTTCAATGAAATCATTTTCGAATTTCAATCCTTAAATATACACGTTCAGATTAGAACTATAATCTGACGGAAAGAAATGTTTCAAACATGAAACTAATAAGTTTAGGTATTCGCTTTATATTCCGGGCGTTGGAATATGTGGAACAGTCACCTTATCATTTGTAAGTTGAAAGTGGCTGGGGAACGAAGTATTATGGTTCAACGAAGTATTATAGTAACAGAAAAAATGAGATTACCAAAACTCGAATGATTTTAATCGAGGAATTTTCATCGGTGAAAAGCTTACTTTTAGAACCGCAATACTATAACGTATCGGTCCTTTTGCAATACATACGTAAAAAGAAAGAAACAGTGAAAAGCATTTCTTTAAAAGATGTCCAATTATCCATTAAGATAAGTTGTGAAATATTTGAAATATTTACAAAGATATTTACAACATACTTATTTACAAACATACAGAGATGTTTTGAAATATTTGTGGCGCTTGGAACAAATTTCACGAAATATAAAAAAAATGTGCGTGGAAGTATTCAAATGTGCCTGAACAATTAACGTTTCTATAGATTTACTTTTCAATTTGACTCGATTCGTTGATAACCTCTACAGCGAAAACCGAAGAAAGGGAGAGTAAGCTGTACAGGGAGTCGCGATATCGACAACGAATAAATACACAATAAATCAGAAATGTTGACATAAGTGTTCGTCAACCAGTACACAGTCGGGAAGAATGACAAGAATGTTAAGAATGGAGATTAGTTTTAGAAAATCCTATTATCTCGATGTGTCAGCGTACGAGAGTTCTATTAATCATTCTTGAAAAATATAATTATACGTCGGTAAAAGACGTGTTCCGCTTAGATCGATTAAATCTTGTGTTATTTATAGGACCAAATCGCGATTATGAGTTTACGTTTAAATAACATAATCCTATTATTCCTGGCGCATGTCACGTTGTCATCTTAGCAAGTGAGAAGTCAAAGTCCTTTTGGGAACGGGCTGGTTATCGCAAACATTAATAGAGTCGATCAACAAATCGGACATTAATCATCAAAGATAAAGCATATAGGGTAAGGGACCCAGTTACTGTGGGGGGGGGTGGTGGTATCAATTACTGTGCCTACATTCTTTACGCTTATTTTTAGAGCATAATGTAATATATTAAAAAAGAGATATTAAGTTTTTTTCATTAAAATCAGTTGATATATTATGTAACTCCTACTTTAATATTCATTATGATTTAAAAATAAGTACATTTAGTATGGGCACAGTAATTGGGTCACTTGGCCGACGTATATGTACATATTTTGGAAATAAGTTAACCGCTGTAAATATGGAAAGCAAGCGAATTGGCGCGAGTCCACGCGCGAAAGAATCGGAGGGAGAAAAGAGGAAAACAACATTTATCCACCTCGGAGCTCGGGTGTATTGAATACTGAAGATAATCGTGAGCCACTTGCGAGCAACAAGACGAAAGAAGAAGCAGGTCGAGGTCGTCTGCGTCCTGAATAACGCTACTGTAGCATATAATTGCATGTAATTCTATGAAATTTCGAATATTATATAGGGTATAATATTGTATAATGAGAATATACAGAGCGGTTCAGCTGACCGTGTCGACTAGATTAGTTGTAAACTGTTTGGTCTACGAAGGAATGGTTGAATGGAAAAGTCGTATGGTCTCAAGAGTAGGATACAACGTGATAATTAGTTTTGCTTTCGTATCGAGATATAAAAATCAGTTTTTTTCTTTTTATTACGTAGGATTGATTTTAATCTCGCGATCGAACAAATCCGGTCGAATGAATACATTAGCATAATCGATCGATAAGCGCAGGCGAAGTGTGTGTATTTTTAAGTGATAGCGTTACACGCTATAATCGTAATAATAATACGACTTTTTCATATCTTCGGACGTCGTTGGTATCTCACAATTAACTTCCCTTCTGAGATGTCCCCGAAGAAGCTAATCATACGATATATGGAGTAAAAAGTCAATATAATCATTCAGATATTTTTAATAAATGACAAAACATTTTTCACGAATGTAGAATCTGAGCAACGAACAATAAAACTGTTCTGATCGTTTACATTGCATCGCTCGAGGTGCGTATCCTACTTTCTGTGACTGTTGTTAAACATTCAGATTCAAATTATTGCTGCAACTCGCTTGCTATCATTCTAGTAACACTCCGACATGTATGACTCAATGTAACGGATGACACTTTGAGCATCACTTGCATTCAAAATCGTTCGAGAATACTTAGTAACTATTAGTTTTTTACACCATGTACTCTTGTAATGTTTTATTCAAAGTTAAATTCTTAAAATTTATCCTTAAGAATGAAGAAAAATGAAGGTGACCTTTATATTTCCATAAAAAAGCAAAATAGAAAGAAAACTAATCGTTGTACTGTATGCTGCTCTTGAAATCATACGACTTTCGTTTCAACTATTATTTCGTATTCCAAATAGTTTACAACAGTCCCGTTCTGCGAGCTTCTAGCGGGCAAGGGCGCACAGTGGGCAAAAACGGCCTTTTTCGATTCAAAATCAAAGAACTTTCGATAGGAATGAGGTAGAGCGATGAAATTTTTTTTAAATGAAAGCTGAAACTTTGTAGAATATGGGAAAAATAGGGAGATTACGGTACGAACGTTTTTTAACCTTGAGAAAATTCGTTAAAGTTGCACAATTTCAAGAATGTGCCAGTAGTAACGACAGCGATACGTCAAGTGATGACGAGATGCGAAGTGCTTCATGTTTCGTAAGTAACTCAAAATGTTAAAGTACTTCATTATTATTATTTTTATTGTGTTTTGTATATGAGAATACGATATACTTTCAAACTAGTGTGTTATCAAGTCATTTTAACGAAAAAATTTCATTAATTTGTGTCACAAAAATCTATTTTTTTCAAAAACCAGAGGTCGTAGACAAATTTTGAAAACAGATTTGAAATCAGCGTGAAAAAATCTATGGGAAACGATATACAGCATGTTTAAAAAAAAATTTTCCGCGCGTATTAGCCACAAAAACAAAATTTTCTTGAAATTGTGCAACTTTAACGAATTTTCTCAAGGTTAAAAAACGTTCGTACCGTAATCTCCCTATTTTTCCCATATTCTACAAAGTTTCAGCTTTCATTTAAAAAAAATTTCATCGCTCTACCTCATTCCTATCGAAAGTTCTTTGATTTTGAATCGAAAAAGGCCGTTTTTGCCCACTGTGCGCCCGCGGATGCCCGCGGTCATAACCGAGGGCAATGCGGCGGGCAATGTGACGTCAGCGGGAAGAATGTTGTCATCCATATGGACAAGTTAAGTTTTGTTTCTCGCACGCATTACTACCGGTTACATGACGTTCGGCTGATAATTATTCTAGCTCACTTAGTCACTGCGTTCAACTAATTGCGATTAATACGTGTGACAAACGCATATAACGTTGCCCTAGGAGGCGTGGTAGGTTGCCCGCCAAGTTCCATTTACATATCGAACCTTACTATTAAATAGAGTTTATTTAACACTTTGAGTACCAAACCAGAACCCTAAAAAATTCCATGAAACCAAAGTAAGTTATTTAATGAAACAAAAAATTGAAAATAATTATATGTGTGATATTGAGAATAGTCTTCCAACTTTCTTGCATTTTACAGATCCCAATCAAATTTGGTACAATGAATATATTAACGTAAAAATTCATTTTAAAACCTGGACAAATAATTCCGTCACCCACATCTGACATGGCGGTCAACGTGTTAAACATCGGTCGACATGACTGTGGTGTATTCTTTTTATATGAATGAGAAAATTAACATACTGACAACAACATTGTGTGGCGTTTTCCGTAGTATAATTGAAAATCTGGTCATTTCTTGACAGAATATGACGATTACAATGATGCTTGCTTTAATCAATAAGTTTTATTTCGAGAAAATCATGTTTGTTTAAAGTTACTGTTATGAATCTAGCTCATCTGAGTTTAGAATAAATCGCAAACAAATTGCTGTAATTGGGAAGTAATAGCTATGATAAGAAATCGTCCTGTAAATAGAATGCTGCCCTAAAAGGCAGGCAACAAGTGAACGGGAGAAAAAGTGTTATTACTAGACAGCGGATCTTTATGCATTTATGGCTTATGGAAATGTTAAAAAAAAAACTACAATATAAAATTCAAAAGAATTTAACACGATTTTTATTTGCTTTGGATCTAGAAAGGCTGTTCCCATTAAAAATAGGATTTTATTTCATTCCACTTTCTTAAAATTTTTCTATAAAAATTGGAAATTGCATAAACATCCGCTGTCTAGTCTTTACGTATTATACAGGTCGATATTTTTAGCGACCAACACGCGTTTAGTGTTCAGCCACACTTTTTTTCCTTAGCGTTGCAACACGAGTTACCTTTCTCTCTTCTTCTTTCTCTCTCTATCTTCATATTTGTTTTTTGTTTTTATATCATCACTTTAATTTCTCGGTTTAACAAGGAATAATTCGCGTTGCAGACACCAAAAAAAAAAAAAAACAGACACATGGTGTAATTATAATTTACCTTGAATACAACTGGGAAAAGTTCTATTTGTGCACGCTGTCGACGGGTCAACGATCGTTATAAATACTTTCGACAATACTTTTAACACACTAAACCTACCACGGTCAAATACAGTTATCGAAATTATAAAAACTCAATTATGGAAGATAATGGAATAAATGGCCAAACATCTATCATATTGATAATTACATCATTTTTATAAGACAACGTTTACCAGATGCCTTTAACGCTTGATAGGTTTAGCGTTAAACAGCAAGTGTTTAGCACGCCTATAAGTTTTATTATTGGTTAGGACTAAAGCTTTTTATGCAAAAATAGTATTTCTAATATGTACATAGCACGGGTTAATCGAAATTAAGAAAAATTTTTATTGTCATAGTATAAAATTATACAATTTTTTTGTTATAGTATGCAGGGACCATAACTGTTACAACCGAAAAGAAAAAAAGTCGTGGAATAACAAGTATTTTATCGACGAAAATCGTATTGGTTTTAAATAAGGATTATAAGTAACCGAAAATTTGTTCTCTTGTTGGTAAATGTATGGTTCAGGGAAATTCATTTCGATCGCTAATCGATAACTCCTTTGAGCAATCGAAACGGTTTTTCTTCATCGATAACAGTTATCTAGGAGGACCCAATTTTTTGGACACTAATAACTGTTATTTGTAACCAAAAAGTATAAAAATCGATATTTTTTAATCGATGTGCAATCTTCATCGTTTAATCGTTTTGCAGATGATGTAATCTTGGGGCAGGGCTTGTTACCTGAAGCTGGGGCTATAAGTATTTGGGGTACCCATAAGTAATCAATTATTTGCAAAGAACTTTAGTTCTGTACCGATCGTTGAAGAGAAAACACGTATTCTTTTACAGTTTTTGCTAAAGCAGCATGTGTTCAAAATATGCTAAAAAGTATATTTTTTTTACAACCCTGTAATAAAATGGCGGCGTCCGTACCTTCCGAGGATCATATTCGTCATTGCATACTTTTGCATTGTTTTTCAATTGTTTTTCCATTCATTTTCAGAACATATAACGTATGTATGAATTTCTTTGTTACAGAGGCCTTCAAGAAGATGATTAGCTGGGGAAAGGAATTGGGTGATATGTATTTAATTTGGGTCGGCATGCGCCCCTTTATCTTTCTCTATACAGCAGAAACAGTTCAACCATTATTGACTAGCAGTGTTCACATTGATAAAAGTCTGGAGTATGAATATCTAAAGCCTTGGCTCGGTACCGGTTTAATAACTAGCAACGGTAAGTATATGGAACGAATAGCTTTATTGTAGGTCTCGACACCTGTTTTGTATTTCGTTTATTCGATTTTATCGTAAATGCATAAAATCCGCAGTCTACTAGTAATATAGTTATGCTAAAATGTAGTTATGCGAAATACAAAAGATGTACAATATTACATTTTGTTTCAGGAGAAAGGTGGCATTCTCGAAGAAAGTTATTAACACCAACGTTTCACAGTGGTCTTTTAGAGGTGTACTTGAAAACAGCAACCAAAGAAAGTGGAATATTAATTTCCTGTCTAAGAAAAGAAGTCAGCAAATCGTCTTTCGATATTTTTCCATATGCAAAACGAGCAACGTTAGACATAATATGCGGTAAGTTAACTAAAAATTTAACAAATCATTACGTCTCAATGACTCGAGCAACGAGTCTAGTCAAATTGTATCGGCCATGTGAAATTTCGCAACAGGCGAGAGGGGAAGCGTATCTAAAAAAAAATGCATTTAAAATAATTTTTTTGCAATGCGCAATGCATACAAGTTGTCAATGAATATTTTCTCAACCTGCTCATATACTAAGGGAACCAAATTCTTCTCGTAAATGGTTTCTTTACCAGAAATGTCCGTAGAACGCATTCCAGTATAGTAAATTCCTGCTACACTCCTGGACAAAAAGATAGCACAAGTGTGCTATCATTTAGTTCTTAATGAAAAATCAAGAATTCTCTGAATTCTATAAATGGTACATAAATATCGTCTCACGGTAGTATATTATATAGCGACAAACTGGAACTACTCTGTCCGTACTTGTATTTATCAACAAAAGTCGTGTAACAGAGGTCGGCGAAATGATAGCACACTTGACTTTCTATTCGGATTTCTCACTGTTTCTACGTTTCGAGTTATATAAACATAACGTTGTGTAGGCACTCAGTCTTGGTAGAATTTTCAATCATCATTGAACAAAATGGGACGCGGCAAGAAATTATTAAGGGTAATTATTTACATTAGGGACTTCCTCATCGATTTTGACGATCTTGAAATATGTTGTCAAGGTCATCATTCTGAACAACTTTTTCCTATACATGATACCGCCGCTCAGCTTTAGTTTCCGAGATATTCGCAAAAAAGTTTCTACATCTCAAAAAGTGATCGGAGTAGGTGTGTGTAGGACTGTGTAAAATAGTATTTCAAATAGTTGACTGTAACTTATATTTTTATGATATTTTGTTGCCTGTAAAGTTATTACGATATTGTAGTCTGTTTATCAACATGTTACATATTCGTAATTAAACTACAAATAATTAATATTTTTCCATGATAAACATAAAATATTTCCTGCATACTTAAAAAAATATTCTATTTCTAATATTACATAAAGATTCATTTTATAATGAGAAAAAATATTTTGTTCATAATATTAAATAAATATTATTTGTATATTAGGAAAAAATATTCTATTTCTAATATTTAATAAAGATTTGTTTTATAATGAGAAAAAAACATGAAATACATATTTCCTGAATATTTAAAAAGAAATATTTTTAACTGAATATAAAATGAATATTGTATGTATATTTGAATATTAAAAAAAGATTGAATCTCTTTTTAATATTATATGAATGTGTACACAATATTTTGTGCTACTAGGGATCCTTTGCTAACTATTATAGCTTCTCGTGTTAAAAATTATAATTTATAATATTAACTACTTGCTCAACTTATTTTCATTGTAAGGAAATATTTGAAATACAAAATAAAAATATTTCATTTTATCTATCTGGTTGTCAAAATAAAAATATTTGATTTAAAGCAGTATCTTATTTGAACCACATTAAATTATACTATATACCAAATCATTAATGATCGCTAATATACGTTGAAAAATATGATAGAAAACCTTGTATCCGATGTTCCACATACGAATACTAATCCTACATTATAAAATACTAATGTAAAGTGTACTTACTTCTGAATCTTCTGTACCTCCGTCGGATCCACAGCACACAATTATTCACTCACGAGAATAGGTCCGAATAATTGAACAGCAATCACTAAACAACACACACAATACACACACACACACACACAACACATTTTATAAAATCGTGACAACGAACGAGAAGATGTCACTCCGACCACGAACAAAATAATACTGCGATTTTAACAATGATCCCCTCCACGGAGGTGGTACGGTCAGGTTATCCTAGGCAGGTTAGACGCTGAGAGTATACAAACACTAGATACAAAACCAAGGTAAACAAATTATGGCGGGGCGCCGAACCTATTTCCCGGAATTCCCTGTTTTCGTATCAAACGTCCGTGGGAGGGGAACGGTTAAAATCGCAGTATTATTTTATTCGTGGTCGGAGTAACATCTTCTCGTCTGCTGTCACGATTTCGTTAAGTGTGTTGTGTGTGTTGTTTAGTGATTGTTGTTCAATTATTCGGACCTATTCGCGTGAGTGAATAATTGTGTGCTGTGGATCCGACGGAGGTACAGAAGATTCAGAAGTAAGTATACTTTACACTAGTATATTATAATGTAGTTTATAGTACATTAGTATTATATTTTATTATTCGTGTGTAGAATATTGGATGCAAGGTTTTCTTTCATATTTTGCAACTTCAATGTCCCTTTTATAACACTAGATTTACAAAGCACTGAAACTGACTACTTAACATTATTTTACAAAAATAACAAGTACGTGTCTATCCACATTTGTATCAATTTTTTAAATAATATATACCCAAAAAAATAATTTTGTTGAATAATTCCCCATGGATACGTCTTCACAATGTCAATAATTGTAAATTATAAATATTAGATCCCGTCATTTTGACAGGCCCCGTGAACCTAGTGTCAAATTTCGTTTGTCTCGAGGCACGCACACGATTATGTTTCATCTCACACACTGTACACTTTACATTAGTATTTTGTAATGCAAGGTTTTGTGCACAAGGAAAACAGACAATTTCAAAATATGAATGAGTTAAAACAGTGTCTTAAGGATGAATGGAGTAAATTGTCACAAAATTATATTCGTAAATTGTTTAATTCTTTGCCAAAAAGAATGATCGAAGTCACTGAAAATAAGGGAGGTCCTACACACTACTGAGAAATAAAGTACTTGTTTCAACTTATGTCATTTTTGTTACATAAATGTTTAATTTTTGTTAAATAAATGTTTCATTTATTAACATGTGCTATCATTTCGCCGACCACCGCTACGAGATTGTTGTTAATAAATACAAGTACGGACAGCGTAGTTCCAGTTTATCGCTATTTAATATATTACCGTAAGATGATATTTACGTACCATTTGTAAAATTTAGAGAATTCTTGATTTATCCTTGAAAACTAAATGACAGCACACTTGTGCTATCTTTTTGTCCAGGAGTGTAGATAAAGAATTTTTCGCATAAATACAAGAATAGGGCGTATAAAGTAACCGCGTCGTCACATTTTTAAACTTTAACAACCATTTACGACTATCACGAAGTACTTAAAAATATAATTGTCTATATGGATATATAGAGGAGAGTTCCCTCCATCTTTTGACTCAAACCTGAACTTTCTCGCATGCTTAGTTTTTCCAAAATCATGCATATTTACAAAAACCAATGTTTTCTAAAACGTTGCGCGATAGAGCAATTTCTCTTCTGATTACAATGGCTCGAAGTCACGGCACGGAAACAAGTCGCTGCAGATCGGATTCGGATTCAAAATCAAAGAACTTTCGATAGGAATGAGGTAGAGCGATGAAATTTTTCTAACTTACGTATTTGTCACGTATTTGTTACGTATTTGTCGATGAAAATACAGAAGTTAAAAAGGTTAAATACTTACCTTACTTCCTCTGTAAATGAAAATATAATTATGAACAATAGATATCTAATTTATTCTACATTACAGCCACGCACAGCCTGCAGAAAGTGCCGGTAGCAAAGGCAGCGATACGTCAAGTGTGAAGTGTTTCATGTTTCGTCAACTGAAAAAGTTCAAATACGTCATTATTATTATTTTTATTGTGTTTTACATATGAGAGTACGATATACCTTCCAACTAGTGTGTTATCAAATCATTTTAACGAAAAAATGATTTCATTAATTTGTGTCACAAAAATCTATTTTTTGCAAAAACCAGAGGTCGTAGACAAATTTTGAAAACAGATTTGAAATCGGCGTGAAAAAATCTATGGAAAAGGATATATATCATGTTAAAAAAGAAATTTTTTCCGCGCGTATTAGCCACAAAAACAATATTGTCTTGAAATCGTGCAACTTTAACAAATTTTCTCAAGGTTAAAAAACATTCGTACCGTAATCTCCATATTTTGCCCATATTCTACAAGGTTGCAGCTTTCATTTTAAAAAAATTTCATCGCTCTACCTGATTCCTACCGAAAGTTCTTTGATTTTGAATCCGAAAATGCCGTTTTTGCCCCTACTGTGCGACGCCTGAGATCACCGTTGGCGGTGGTGAACGCTCCTGGGAAGGTGACCTTGCTGGTCGGGGTGCTGCACCTTGCTGGCCGCCGAATCTGCAGTGAATGCACCTTCGGCTTCGGCCACGCGTTGATGTTCCCGCGTCGTAGACGTGCGATGAGCACGCGTTGATATTCCCGCGGTATAGTCGTGCGATAAGCACGCTGGTCGCTTGGCCGGCGCACAGTGGGGTATTTGGCCAGTTTAGCGCGCCAAAATTCAAAATTTTTAGTTTGTTCAAAATGACTGAAACTTTTTTCTCGTGTACCTGAATATATATGCGAGTAATATACAATAATATTTTTCTATAAACAGTACTATTTAGTAACGTATAGACACTTGAAAGTGACATATTCTCGTGACCAAGAGAAGGGTCGAAAAACATGTGTTAAAGAAATGATTCTTTTCACAAGTTTGGTGTATGGAATCGGGATAAAAACATTTCTAGGATGTAAAGGAAGGTGTATAAAGTAATTTTATAGCTTTTTGTTCTAAACGCTTCGGTGGTTTTGATAGAATAAACAATCGAAAATGGTACAATTTTTTTTCAGAAAGTTAAAATGTATTATGTAATAACTTTTTTCTCCGCAAAACACCTCTCTAATTTTTTTGAGGTTATTCAGTAGACATTGCTTTACAGAATCCTGAAGAGTTTAGGTGCAACAGAGTGCCACACATGGAGAAATTTAACTTTTTGTTAAATGGGATTTTGGCCAAATGGGGTTTTGTAATAGTAATTTCTCTAAATCTGACAAAAAAATGTTTCAAATAAAAGTTTAACAGTATTAATAAACGTATAAATTGCAATACAAAAAACATTGAAAAAAATTTGTTTAAAAGAAAAAAACAAAATCATTACACTTTCCCATTACCGATCTGTACACTTTCCCAGAAAATGGGGCAAGTGCACAATCGACAGTTAAAATCTATTTGATCCTTATATTGTATGGTACGGGGCAAGAGCATAACTATTGATATGTCTGCTACAAAATGCTTTTTACCGCATTCAAATATATTGTTTCGTTTCGGAGTAAAGCAAATAAATAATATAAATGCAATTGCAATTTTATTTTATTTTTATTTTTTATTGTAATTTCACTCATATTATATTAATAAGAGTCCATTTATGCACTTGCCCCGTTTATGCACGTACCCCACTCCACCTTAAATGCCTTGCAAGTTGTCTGCAAATAGAAACCACCGGAACAAAATTCGGCCCATACAGGGTTAAAATGAAACCAAATATGTCACGAATATGCTGGTGAATGTCCCCTAAACAAATAATGAAAAATAAAGAAGTTTTCTTATTAGATTAGTTGTGGTCTCCTGGTCTCACACCGATAATACCCGACCCTTGTCATGTTCGCACTCTTATACCCTAATTCAGAAGCTTTGCGACCTATAGCCCGGATTATGTACATACATACTGTATACATCGAGTAAACACTGTATTCGTAAAGAAGTAAGGAAGGACTACTGTGAACTACTTGGAACATTATTTATAAATTATTAAATGCTTCGAATGATTCTCTTTTCCTTTTTTATTTTGCATTATTTTTCGTTTCATTATAGTTAACAATAATCGAATCTGAAAAATTATTTAAGGCAGTATCATCTAAATACAAGACACAAGATGCAAAATACCACGTACACACTAATCGAAATGAGTGACCTCCATTTCAGAACCGGTTCAAAAATATGTAACACAAGAGATACAGCTTCGCGATCAATTATTGTGTTATAATTGATTTCTTTAACTTATTTTTGGACTTCAAATCTACTACAATGACAGTTCTATCAGAATCTGACGTCTTTGGTGGATATCCTTTGCCTTTCCCTAATTTAGTTCTTTTCACCCTCCGCTCATTTTTCCTGTATTCGCGGTTTTGCTTCTCTTTCCCATGTTTCGTGTGATAGCTATAATAAAATGATTGATGGTTTTTATAACAGTGGTACACTTGCACCGCCGCGCCACAGTAAATTTTTAACATATTGTTCAAACAAAATTTTCTTGCGCTACTACATCTCCCAATTAGGAAATACACAATTAAAAAAAAATTAAATTTTTTCGACCTCTGGTTACCGAGGTAACTAAAAATTTGAGGACTGTTTTCACCCCTTCAAAGTGGATCGTTGCCAATAAAAAAAAAAAAAAACACGTGCCAAATATTTCTCGAAGAACTATATCTCACATAAGTTTCATCTTATTTTATGTATGAAAAAATTAATTTTGGCATTCAAACGAATGTTATGCTTTTCGTTTATAGGGATAAAATTTACTATCACAGAATTATTATTATTACCATGATTTGTTTCCATACAATTTCCTTCTTCTTTTGACCTTTACTTTTCGCTTCCTCTTCGGTTTCGACAACTCGATTAAGCGTTGCGTGGCTACGTTAATAGGATAAAATGTTGACAGTGACGGTAGAGACTTTTGCGACAGTTATGGAGAGAAGACTGTACTAAGGATAGAGTTTTTCATGACGCAAAATACAAACCAGTAGCGTGTAATGCACCATGCGAAACGTATCCGATCGGCTTGGAAGGCTGCTGATATGGCGTTCGAGGTTTCGAAAGCTCAATTATACGTGGTGAAGCTTTGGGAATATGCGCTGTAGTTGAACGAGTTTGCAATGTCTTTGCGTCGGCCAATCGTGCACGGGGTTGAGCTAATTGATTAGTGCGTTCAGTTATTTCATACAAGAGTGCTGAAATTTTCACCTAATATGAAAAATCACAGATAAATAGGCGATAATACAAAAGTGTTCCTGTGAAACACGAACTTGTGCATTACTATTGTAAAAAGAACCGCAAAAATTGTAATGTGAAAATTCCGTAAGAAAGAAAACATACTAACATATTATGTTGTGCTTTATTAAGAGAAAGTTGGCGAATTAAACGGCAATCTTAATCAAAGTAAAACATTACTCAATAAAATGGCTACAATTCTTTTTAGAAAAGACCTAAAAACATAACAAATGATTAAAAAAGATTATGAAACTACAAGATAGAGAACAGGAACACAATACATTTTAAATTGAAGTGAAGGGAGTTTTCAAATTGGATAGACAAAATTATAAACGAATGACAGTTAAAAGAAGTAACCCAATATTACTACATAACCTTATCAGAGTGATTAATTTGTATAAAAGCAGGCTTACTGAATTATTTAGTTCATTAATACTTTCTATTTCAAATAATCAAATAATTTCATGTAAAATTTAGAAAAATATGATTATTAATTAATGCGATCTCTTATTCAAATAGAATTTACATATATTCTTACGTGACTGGACTCCAAAAAAACATCCTTCTGATATTTAGTTAATTTCAAATCTGTTGTTTTCGGCATCATATTTAACGGTCTCCACTGGGACAAATGCTTCAACGATTGTTACGATATTTCATAATCACTTTATGATTTTGAGAATTTTCTTCTAGTTTGACAGTTTACGAAAACTGTATGTGATTGGTTCGAAACTGTTTCGGTAACAGTCACCGATTCTTCCGATCTTCAATATCCAATAATAAATAGTGTGACCAGTAAAGAAACTCTTATACTTCATAAATTACACATACCAAAGACCAAAAATAACGGTTATTTTAGACACTTTTCAAGTTCATAAAAAGATGAATCGGCAAGAATGAAAAGAAATTACTGTATTTTCAGCAAAATGTAATAAATCATTTGTTCTTATGCATTATTATGTGTATTATCAATCATAAGCATCCATTTTTTCGTACTTTCTTGCCGTTTCAATGTTGATCGTAGCTGAATGAATCGGCAAAAACTGGTATGATGCAGAAAATTACTGTTCAATTTTATTGAATGCTTTCAACAATTTCATTTCATCAACAAATTTCTTTTTCATTTCAACATTACAGAAGGATCTATGGGATGCCACATCAATGCGCAAACTGATTTGAAAAACGAATACGTGCAGGCCGTAGACACGTAAGTGTGCTTTTTCATCTACCTAAAACGTGGTTTTTACTCACTCGAGTTATATTATATTAATTGGCAATAAGATGTCGATCTTCCTGCCAGCTATTCCAAAGTATCGGCCAACTCTTAGAAGTCGCTGTGCATTCAAAGTAGGGGAGAGTTGTCAAATGCGTACTGGTCACCTAAATCGTACCACCTCTTTTATTTAAAAATTAATGCATTTTTATGCCTCTTGGTGGTAAAGATATGAACTTTTATTTATGTCGATAAAGTAGGACCAAAAAGTCATTTGCATGAAGTGTTGTTTTGTGAATGACAGAAGCACAAAGAAATCAGGCAAGTCTGATGTCAATTTTAAACGATTTTAATCGGCTGAATTAAATATAAATCTACAGTTTCTGAGGTAGTCTTATATATTTTTGAAAACTAGCTATGTTATATTATTTATTTCTATTTAGTTTATAAAACATGCTAATAATGTTTTAAAGGTTAGCTTCAATTATTTAGCGGGACGTCTTTTTCCTAAATCGTACCACACTGTGGTTTCCTAAATCGTACCAGTACGATTTAAGATACTGTTATTCAAATTTTACCGCGAAAATAAACGATTTACAATATTTCAAATTTTTTTAGCATGGGAAAGTAGCCTACAGTAGCCCCTATAAAAAGGAATTAGTTGCAATGAAAACAAAACAAATGAAACAAAGAAAAATTGATTTCACGCCTTCAACCAGCACCGCTGCTCCAGTTCTCGTAGAAGTGGAGAATGAAAACGATTGTGGTTCTGTTTTCTTTGCAATAATTCTTATTTAGAAGACATGATCCAATGCTTAAAGTGCCAAAAGTGGGTACATGAAGCTTGTGGAGGAGTTTTGAAAAAAGACAATATTTATTATTGTCCTAGTTGTATTCAAGTTAAGTAATGTAATATTTCATTTTATTTTTATGTTGTATTGTATATTAAACTGAAATTAAACGCAAAATACGGTTTCTCTTATGATTTTTTTGTATCTTTTTAATCCAACACATGAGGTACAATTTTGGAAACCGGCTGGCACCATTTAGGATACCGGTTGCCTAAATCGTACTGTTTGCATGATCTTATAAAAGTGTTCATATCACAATGATCTATCAATAAATATTTAAAAAATCATATTAAATTGCAACTTCGATAGTTAATACATAGATGCAAAACATAATTTTTGCTCAAATTCCTACTAAAGAATATATAAACTGCCTTCGAAATTAAGTGGTACGCATTCGGCAACTCTCCGCCACAATATCTACTCGATATATGTCCCAAAACACGGGACCCCGGCGAGCTTTAAATGGCGATAGACTATCGCTGTCCTTTTCTACGTTCGAAACTTCGTCAAAGAATAGTGCCCCGTGCACGACAAGACCCGAATTGCTGACATATAACGCGAATTCACTGTATTTAACGACCTCCGTTTCATCATAAGGCCACAGCCATATCCTCGGAGCCGTCCTGTTCTCGAGTTCTAATTTCCTAAGTCATCAGTTTTCTTCTTGTCTTCCACGGAATCCCACGCACTATGAAAGTAATAAAATTTCTTTGGAACTGCACCTCCGAGGTTCTTCATAACGACTAAAAAGTCGTTAGCTGTTCAACTTTTGATCAGATCCAGAAATTGAAGTTTTTAAAATTATCTTATAATTCCTCGACGAATTCTGGTTTTACTAGCAGTAATAGTTTTACGTAATATGTTACCATCGTCACTTATTTGGCGATTACCTAGTCGTACAGATAAATATAATATTTATATAATGCATGTACATATACAATATTATCAAATATACATACACATACACATGCGCATACACAAATATTACATATAATTTATACGTATAGTTAATTATATATGATGTATATTATAGATATTAAAAGTGTTCTCAGTGTTCTTACAGTTTTCTTAAAAACTCTTCTTAGATTAGCATCAATTTCCCAAAGAAGATTTCTAAATGTCTGGATGTCTTTTGATCCGATTTTCAAATTAACAACATGGGGCAAAAAACACGATCACGCGTTGCGTGTTGCTCATGATTTAGTTGACAAAGTAAATATTTTGCTTTCCTCCTATTCGAATGAAATAAGGTATCGTGTCCAATAACAACGAAATAGAGTATTGTGTATAATATTATTATTCGCAGATCATTGCAAAAAGAAAAGATCAATGGAAAGCAAAGGGGGATAGAGATTTCGACGAACGATTAACTAAATACCAGACTTTATTGGACTTGTTGTTAGATTTATCGCAAGATGGTGAAGTCCTTACCGATGAAGACATTCGAAACGAAGTGAATACGTTCATGTTTGCTGGCCACGATACAACAGCTACAAGCGTATCATGGATTCTGTATGCATTAGGACGTCATCCAGAGTATCAGGTATTATAAACATTCATAATACCTGACATTCAAATGATTAAAAGAGGAAATACACTTTCATTTATCTTCTGTTTCCTTAGATTCACTTGGACATTTTTTATTTTGCATAAATATCCGCAGTCTAGCAATAATAGGTAGATCGATGTATAACCCATGTTTCAAAGAAATTTACTGAATTGCCGATGGTTAAGCCGACGTGCACGAATATAATTGATCATTTCAGTAATACTTTTTAACAAATATCCGATATTTAAAACTTTGAGGCGCTACGTTTGTTGATGAATAGTGCAATGAAAATGTTGAACATAAGTATCCCCTTGTTCTTTGCATTTTTCTTTTAATCTCGTAACAAATTCTTGAATAGCATCAGTCATGTGAGAAGCACCATCAGTTGCAAGAAAAAACTTGCTTTTTTAACGATAAACTGTATTTATTCAAAACTCTCACAACTGCAACGAAAATATCAATTCCTGTGGTTGTATCGTGTATAGTCAACTTTGATTCCGACAATTTATCTTCCCGTATCAAGTGGCGTCATCGCCTCAATGGTTAAGCATTGACGTCATACACATTAGCCTATAATTCGGCTAGAACTAAAAATGCATGTGGAATGACGCAATCGGACGGTTTTCTCCTGCATTACTGTCGAATTTCTGCCAGGTGACTTCTTGTGAGGCACCCGGTGTATCTGTTACTCGATAGGTTGTCGCGCGCCTCTATGACGTACGCAACGTACACCTCTGTTGGACGGGTTGCCGCATTTTAGGCGGATTTTTAATCGATAATAACCAAAAAATTACGCTGAAATTGCAAGTTTTTTATTCGTCATTTTCGTCTTATATTGTCTTGGAGAACCACCCCTTAAATTGCCTCTCTGTAGTCGAACACCCTGTACATAACGTGAACATATAAATACATAAAAATATATCGCTAAATACGATTAAATCTAACAGAAACTTGCTAATGATTTAAATCAAGAACACCTCCTGAAACATACAATTAAGTACTCTTGATGATACATGGTACTAATAACACATATTACCAAGCATAAAATCTAATCTAGCGTCGAAAAATATAAATGAATTTAATTTAAGTCTACGAATGTCTATTTGTTACTATAGGAAAAAATTCTTCATGAATATTATGACGTTGTGGGAACAGACGAACTATCATTCGATGTACTAAACAAACTGACATGGTTGACAGCATGCCTAAAAGAATCTTGGAGAGTGTATCCGGTGGCACCGCTTTTTGGAAGGCAAATTTATAATCCCATTAATATATGTAAGTACCACTAAATGTTGTGCATATTACTGCTTCGTTTTTAAATCAGTTTCCTTCACCTAAACACCTCGTGTTTACGTATCTATTCTAAATAGACTGCGGATTCGACGCATCTGCACAATAAGAAGATTTAAAAGACTCGAGAATTTCAATACAGTGAATTCTCGATATGTGTCAGCAACATGAGTCTTGGTGTCGTTTATCCTTCAAGAGTCATTACTTTTGGCTGCCGCCAAGGCCACGGTCGCCGAGGAGTGTAAACATATTCATCCTATATTTCATATGTAAAAGTCACACAGACAAATGCAGTCCACAAGATCCTACTATTCTTTGATGTAGTGCCGAACGTAGAAAAGGACAGCGAAGCAGTTATCATCCAGGCCTCGGCGACATACAGGGTGTTCGACTACAGGTGGGAGAAAATTGAAGGGGTCGTTCTCCATGACAACATAAGACGAAAATGAAGAATAAAAAACTTGTAATTTTGGCTTAATTTTTTGATTATTAACGATTAAAAATCCGCCTACAATGCGGCAACCCGTCCAGCAGAGGAGTACGTTGCGTACGTCACAGAGGCGCGCGACAGAACACCCTGTACATCGAGAATTCACTGTATATCTTGTTTTCAACTTATTCCAATTGTTAAAAAAGAAAAGACGTTTCCATTTGGCTTGAGTTTCTTGCAATACATGAAGAAAGATTTTACTTTTCCTAAAGATCCGTAGTCTAATTACTAGTAGTATATTTTTTAGTAAAATTAATTCAATACATACAAATGTGTTTGTTTCAGCGGGACACAATATTCCAATTGGCTCTACTGTTCTCGTCAATTTATTTCTTCTTCATCGGGATCCTCGATATTTTCCAGAACCAGATTCTTACCGACCAGAACGGTTTCTTCCGAATGGGCCGAAGTACCCCCCGTTCGCTTTCATTCCTTTTAGCGCAGGATCACGAAATTGTATAGGATGGAAATATGCAACGATGATAGTGAAGGTTGTTATTCTTTGTGTATTGAGGAATTTCCATGTGGAATCGTTAGATACAGAAGATCAGCTCCGTTTTACCAGCGAGCTAGTACTGCGCAATGCAGATGGATTGCGGCTAAAAATTACACCCAGAGAGCCGAAAATATTTACTTAAGTTGTCTAACACATTGTATATATCATATCATACAGCAGGGAGTTCTAGCTTGTTCCCCTCCGAGAACCGCAAGGTTCCCACCATTAGTCAAACCACTTCTCACTATGTATGTAAATACTATGTGCAGCCGTAAAGTTAGTGAAGCGGCAATAGCAGTACGGGAACAAGGACGAGGTTCTATTGTACTATGCACTACATAACGATGAAGTTTAAAAGTCGGGGAAGTACCTAACCGTGGAAGGAGCTGTGGGTGACTCGCGAGCCACATGTTAGAACACCCTGTCATGCAGGACTCATACGACACGATGTTTACATCTGTATTTATACGAATGCACGAATCATAGAGTTTGTAACAAAATTAGGAATTTTAGAAGTTTTTTTAAGGAACCTAGAGATCGTGGAGAATGAGCGAGAGGCAACAGGTCCATAAAATGACCATAAAATGATCGGCCGAGCAACGATATCTTTCGTTGGAAACGGATTGAATATGGCAAATGCTTGTCGTCTCATGTCGAAGGAAAACTGTAATAATAATAACTGGAATGATGTTGTAGGATTGAAACGGTATTACAGTAAACGTGTTGCTACCTTTCATAGTATACAACTTTTAATCATATAAAATAAACCTTACCATACCTTACCTTATCATACAACTTCCATTACTTTTAAAATTCCAATAAAGTGTATTTTTAACCTTGATCTTTTGTGAGAACGCATAACAACAAGTCGTGTGTACAGCAAAAAGTACGAATGAAAAAATCCAATAAGCACAAAGCACAGTTGCACAGTTACATCATAAAAATATAAAAATGTTCGATTTCTCTTAGTCCTTTTTAAATTATCATGAATTTTAAAATCCATTTTTTAGGGAAAAAATTTACCTTCAATAAACTGAGACAATCTTTGTACAAAATACAAATTTTCTACCTACATATAACTGACAACAAACGAACGTTTGAACGAAATGAAAGTTTATTTGCTTTCTTAGTAGTTTAATAGGTTGAAAATAATATAACATTTTCTTATTCTTCTAGTTTCTATTGTTTCATAAAATCCGCAAAAGACTTCATAAAATATTAATATTTTAATATTTTAACAATTATAAATATTTAACAATTAATTGTTATTGAGGATAGAATTATATAACTATATACGTATTACATACTGGTAAAGTATCTTGACAACTTGACAATTATCTTTGACAAAATGGCATTTCCTAATTTGATACCTTATTTTTGTTTGTCATTTGCCCAAATAAATAAGTCCAAAAAATCACGATTTTATATTAAATAAAATAAATTTTGATTACAAAGCAAAATGTTATTTAGAAATAGTAAAACTTAGAAATGAAGGTTTTAATGCAAAATGTATATCGTCATTGTATACTTGAGAGTTACGTACAGTTACGTAACTTTTATCTTACATAAGTTAGTATTAGTAAGGTTGCTTATGAGGGTGGTAGTGCATGATGGATAAGCGTTTCATGCGTTTCATGCAAGGAACATATAGTAGCCTTTATTCTATCTGCCAATGGAAGAAGTCATGTGACATTTATGTGATATATTATATTACCATGCGTTGCGAGTTCTTGAGAAGTTGCTGATTAGCTGACTAACGTATACTATTTAGATAGTATTGATTAAAAGGAGCAAAATTCGAAAAGGTAGAGCACTACCACGTAACTGTTTTTAGGTTAGGATTTTTGATACATACCTAATAAAGAATGCGTGCAGCTATTGCAATTTTGTGTGTTTTCCTCGGTTGTTGCAGTAATGTCGTGTTCTTGGAACTTCTTGTGAAGTAAGTATATAATATTTCATTATACAATGTATACATCAAAAATTACATTTAATTGAAACATACTTACATATTAACAACAAAAGTAAAAATATTACCGTTTTTCAGAGATGATCCTGGTTGTGGAAATCTTATCACATTCGTACAATTCCTTTTTATATCGTTAGAGGGATTTATATTCACTTCAAAATGTGGAAACGTAAAGCCCCGTATAGGAGTAAAGAACTACCTCGTATTGGTGACAATGTTTTTTATCACAAATGTTTGTAATAATTATGCGTTCGACTTTAATATACCTATGACTCTACATATGATATTCAGAGCTGTGAGTACACAAAGTCAAAATACTCTAATATCTAATTGTAAGATGTTCAAATCTAATCATTATTTCATATTTTCTTAGGGTTCTCTGATAGCAAATATGATTATGGGTATTGTTGTATTGAAGAAAAGCTATATGTTTAGCAAATATTTATCAGTGTTCATGATTACTCTTGGAATCGCAGTTTGTACAATCGTTAGCAGTAAAGAAATCAAAGCGCTGCGACCCAAAAATGTTGAACAAGTACTAACAACTCCATTCGAAGATCTCTTTTGGTGGGTATTAGGAATATCACTAATGACAGTTGCGTTACTTGTTTCTGCTAGAATGGGTATTTATCAAGAAGAATTACATAAAAAGTATGGAAAACATCCAAGGGAGGCGTTATATTATACGGTATGTCAACATTCACATTATTATTCCTCTGGCAAATGTGCAAAAATATCTAACATTTATTATCTTTTCAGCATTTATTGCCCTTACCATTCTTTTTACTATTAGCACCTAATATTTGGGAACATTTTACCTACGCAGTTACTTCAGAGCCATTGCAAGTGTCAATGCTGAATATACAAGTGCCAAAATTGATTCTGTACCTTATAGGAAACGTTCTTACGCAGTATCCTTTTACAAATATGCAAATACTATTTAGTCAGTACAGACAGATTGTCTGGGAAGTATCTGACTACCTAGTACAGACAGATTGAAAAATTTAATTTACCTTATATGACATAACCTTAATAATTAATTTAGATACGTGTGCATTAGTTCTGTTTATTCATTAACAGCAGAATGCACATCTCTCACAGTGACTTTAGTAATAACATTAAGGAAATTTTTATCATTAATTTTCTCCATACTATACTTTCGAAATCCTTTTACAATCTACCATTGGATTGGTACGCTGCTAGTCTTTGTGGGTACAGTGATATTCACAGAAATAGTACCAAAGATTGCAGACAGATTCCATATTAAGGAGAAAAAGAAAGTACAATAATAAATGATGCCACGAACGGAACAAGTGAAAGTTTTAGAAAATGTTTGAATTAGAGTTTATTCCGAGTTAAATATTTTAATGAAAATTAATTTAGTATACTATCTATTTTTTGCAAATACTTTGCGCATTTAGTTTATATGTCATTTATTTTTTATTCGGATGTTGACATAATAAAAATATTATGTGTAATATTAATTCCAACCCACACTTTACTTCAGCCTTGTTTCAAGTGTTTTCAAGTTGTTTTAGATCAATGTTTGTAATCGAGCTTTGCAAGAAAAAGGCGATCGTTTGGTGCCAAGACCAGGCTTGGAGCAGAATTTGGTTCCTATTTGCTATGAGTTTGCAATCAAAACTTGTTGACAAATTCCGAGCCTAATGCCGAAACAAATGGCTCGGTATTTGAATCCAAAGTTTGCAGGCGCAATTCCATGCTAAATCGAAATGAAACCAGGTCGATCGTAATAAGAGCTTGTCCAGATAAGGTGATTTATGCGCGTTTTTTTGCGTCCAGAAGAGACGTTGTTCGCGTGATTTTGCGAAGAGTCAGCCCCTTTCGTACCCTCTTCTTGTGATTATTGCGCGACTTCTAAACGCAGCAATGATGTTCCTAGTACATATCTCGAATCGCGCGATTATTTTGTATTTTCGCTTTTATTTAAATATATGTAATAAGGGGTATTACCCCAGGAATATGGTTTCAATTTGTGAGTTAGATACGCGGACGAACATTGTATTGGCGACTGCCCTCGGAAGGCCTCAGAGAAACACTCAAAAATCGGTTCCGAGGGCATTCGTCTTTTGTCAAACAGTGGAGGAGCGGACACACAGTTCAACACGAACACTCGGCACCAACAGAGGTTCCTGAGCGCTGCGGCAATGGCACCGAGTAATAAAGAAAACTGTACGCGAACCAGAACATTTATTCACTCGTACGTATATGCAGGATTTAGTAATATATAAAATAACAATTAAAATTTATAGCCACCAAATTTATTGGTCCATATTAAAATGAACAAGTTTTTCACTATTATGCCTCCAACAACATATTTCAAGGTCATTTAAATCGTTTAGGATCCCCCTATTCCGAATAATCATCATATCATTTGACAAGGAAACTTTGTACATTTATAGTTTAACCATAAATTGCTATCAGAGGAGATAATGATAATAAAACATACAAATTTCTTTGCAATAGCATTCTTTTTGTTTATTTCCATAAATTACATAAATATATTTATTTCAAAATAATTTGTGCTAAATAAAATACGCATGAAATACCTTTCCATATGCTCTCGTTTCTTAAACTGTAAAAATATTTCTTTAAGTGTCATTCAATTTAGTAGGCTAGTACAAAGTTTTGTATTCATGTATATACTAGTGCTTAAGTATAGTAAAGTTTGCATGGAATGTATTATTTTATACGGCAACTATTTTTTACGAAACTTAACTCAACAATACACAATTATCAAAATATTGAAACGATATTTCTTATGTGTGCGATAAGCTCTAACACATCCACACGTTTTATGCATCTCCGACGAAAAAATGCAAACATTAAACATTAAAAAACAATACAATATTAAAAATCTCTTAGTAATTATTTGATGTAGGATCAATTAATTCCGTCAATTAAGTCCTTTTGCATGTATTATCAGTTTATGCCACAATTTTTTTACCGTTTCATTTATGTGTATTTACATGTCGATATATCGAACCATGTTATAAAATGGAAAATTAAAATAAGATTACTGTTGAATAGATTTTTTACATAAACAAAGTTTTGATCTACAACGCACATTGTTTCAGGTACAATATCCCTAAAGCTATCAATAATTATTTACGATTGAAGACGGTTGTTTGGAAAAGTGATACATATCTTCCACAATTTTTCCCTATGTACTTATAAAAAACATAAAAGTAATGTAACAGCATAAATACAACATGACTCCATTTATCCAAAGAAAATGCTAATGAATATTTCATAAACTGAAATGTTTCTAAGAATGTAATAACTTTTCATTGAAATATTTTCACCTTTTAATTACGGAAATGTTCAGCATGTAAGTAACTAATATAGATATGCAAAACACATATTTTAAATTTTCATTACAGACTCAAATAAAAAGGTTTTAAAAAGTGCCTTTTTTATTTTTTTTTTTCCATGTAGTTCATACCAATTGCAATTTTTTCAAAACCTTTTTTTCACGTTATTTAGTAAACTAATGCTCCCAATTGCTAAAAAATGTCAGGTCTTACATCCGATTTTAAAGAAATTATACTGTTAAGGGCGGTCGAACAGTTTTGTGCACCACACTATAGTGTATACACACATGTATTGAACTTGTATTTTACTATACTACTTCTAAAAAATAGTGACACATTCATTATCTTACTGAATTGGTATTTACAGTTTTAGTTTTAGAAAGATCGTCACAAATCACGTATGGAACGTATAACTCACAAAGGAAGTTATCGAACTCGTAAATTAAAAAAATTATAAACTTTGCACACAAGTAGAGTAAGTTATGCCTAATAGAACACTATTTTCTCGTGCTACTTCTCGCATTAAAGGGCTGAAATTAGCCCCTCAAAAAATTTTAATATTTTCGTTTTCGTATCTCAAGAATAAAAAATGATATTAAAAGAAAGTTGCATGGTGTGTGTGTGTGTATATATATATATATATATATTACAAAAATATTATATAATTAAATTTTATATACATATACAAAATGTTTTTACACAGTTGATAGACACATTAATACCCCATGCATCTTTCGTTGCAACTTATTTTTAGTATTATTTGTTGTTCTTGGGATATTTCACGAAAAAGAAAATACTGAAATTGTTTCAATGGCTGACCCATTTAATGCGAGAAGTAGCTCGAAAAAATAGGGTTGTAATAGGCATATTTTATTCTATTTATGTGTATAGTGTCATAATTTTTTCAATTTAGGGGTTCGATAACTCCCCTTGTCAGCATCTGACATGTTTTATCACATTTCAAATTGAGATAAATGGAATACTCCTTCCAAAGTTAAAAAAGCACTATAAGGCTAAGAGGCCGATTCTGCAATTTATAGAACTAATTAGAAATCTAAATTACTCTAGTTTTATAACTGTTTAAATAAAGGCTACAATCGGACATGCAGATCAAAAGTATCGTTGAATTAAATGAAACCGATGATGGTTGGTTTGATAATCTACAAAGGAAAATTTGTATGCCAAATTTTAACTTTCCTCATTAATCGGGAAAGTAATTACGTACAGCATTCAAGTAATGCAATTTTAAAGTATTGTCCACGTCCTCGATAAATATATGTAAAAATATTCAGATACATGTTAAGAAATTTTGTTGAGTTTGTAGTTGCAAATTCTAGCTGTAATAAAAATTTCATACTACAGTACAAAATTTATACTTTTATCGTAGCGATATATTGTTATAGCTATTGTCCTTAAATTCTTTCGTAAGATCTACCGTAGTTTCAAAAAAAAAAAAAAAAAATGAAAATGAACGATTTGTTCGGATGGCTTCTTTCTTATTTTTACCACAAAATAATTGGTTTGTTCTAACAAAATTTATATCATGTGTCGCGTCGATTTTTAGTGAAATCCGCTTCTCTCCTTCTTATTATAACAACCTATCAACCGTCTAGAAAACCAATATTTATTTTTTGCTTTGTCCTTTAAAATTGCAACGTGAAGATTGTTCAGGAATATCCATTTGTTCCGATTAACAAGAATTCAACGAACTTCGTAGAAAATAGTTACTATCATTGCCTTATCTAAGTTATTCTTATTCTTTTCAATTATTCTTAGACTTGAATTCGTTAGAAAAAAAACTTATAGAGAACCTACAAATTTGAATTTGAAAAAAAAAACTTAAACAAATCGATTCAATTTAAATTAACGATCGTTTTAGCACCACAGTTAATAACACAAATCGTAAACTATGAATGACAATGGTATTGTTCACAGCTCAAAAAATTTTATGACTGTCACCTCGTATCGGACCAGACATATGTAGATATTAAAAGGCTATCATTTCACGCGTTTTTCAGAAAAATTCACTACGATTAGCTGACTTTTTGGCAATTATACTATCTAAACAATGGAGGGTGACTGGGAACTTTTCTTTTATCAAGTAGAAAAAGTAAGGGCTAAAGTTCCGAAAATCGGCCAAGTCGGATTAAGCTCAAATTTCTCATATAGCCTCATTTTACATTAAAAACATGTTTCCTGAAAGGATTTTTGACGACTCAAGAATTTTTTTTATCAATTTATTATCATTTTCTACCATATCGTTATGCCGGTAAGGTAGAAAATTTTTTTTCAAGCCGCCAAAAATCTTTTTGGGAAACATGTTTTTAATGCAAAATGAGGCTATGTGTAAAATTTGAGATCAATCTAGTTTGACCGATTTTCGAAACTTCAGCCAAAGTTACCACTGAAACATCAAACAAACAACATGTGGTTTATGAAAAATTCACCTCTATAAGATAGAACTGTTCGAAAATGGTTTCATAAACGTAGAAATAAATATGACCAATTCAATAATTAAAATCATTCCCTATCGATGATAAACACCTTAAGCAAAATAAAAAATAATCCAAAATTAACTGTATGCACAGGAATTAAAAACTAACGCTAAAGACGTCAAAAGCTTTTGCAACAAACAATTACAATAAAATATACCGATGCCCTTATTGAAGACTCGGATAATCGAACAGTTTCCAAAATAAAATTTCACTTATACTGGAACCAAGAAAAATTGTTAAATACATTCGGAAGTAGCACATAACAATTACGAAATTACGAAGTATTGAAATTCTATCAAAATCGGTCATACAAAATAATAATCATAAGAAGATGTTTAGATACAATGCATTGTAAAAATTTTAAGGCATACACCTTGTGATTAGTGGTCTTTAATCATTTAAGATGACACGATTTTAATTATTTCGAACTCGAAACGTTGTTCGATGTTTGAACATCCTCTCGCGTCCATTCAACTCGAATAGAGTTCGAAGGACTATTCAATGCTCAGACATGTTCAAAAGTTTGCAATCGGAAAAAGCAGTCGAACACCATTTTGTTTATTTCGGTCCGAGCAGACTCTAATTTCAAACTATTCAAGCTTCTCAATTGCCCATATCTAGATTATATTAACGGTACAGCCAACTTCCGTAGAAAGCGTTTAAAAACTTCCATTACTTAACGTACAAAAATATTTTGTGCGTCAAGAAAATAATTAACGTTTATGCAGTTGAATTTTTAGTAGGGTAAAATCCGAAATTGGACCTCAGTTGTTCCAAAAAGACAAAAGTGAGAATAGTGTGCGGAGCTAATCTGATAAACGCAGGTACATAACCCTAGAATAGAAAATGATTAACATTTTTTCAAGTACACTAATTCATATGATTTAGAAGTACATTTAAAATGAAAAGATCACAGTTTCCACTAATACGATTCTAAATGCTCTAAATAACTGCAAAACGGTTGTATAAAAGAAAATATCACATTATCCATTTTTTACATATTAGTTAAACATGTAATGCTAGTTAAAATTCTTGTACTTTCATTTAATTGCTATTTTCGTAATAAAGTTCCACTGTAGAATAATTCTAAGTTGATGACAGAAATGGATAGTAACAGTGATAAAAAGCGAACATATATGTGCGCTGCACCGATATCTTTTAGTATAGTACAGTCCTCTTATACAGTATTGTCCCTGTATAACTGTCGAAAAGATCTCTATCGTAACTGTAGCGTAACGATATATGATATCGTTAATATACGAGTAATGTACTCGTGTAATAAGCGGTTAAAGTTTCAAGTGTGAAACAGGACAGCGAATGGAAAAGAAAGAGAGGCAAAGAGTCGAAGCGTTCGGAAAAGCGCGAGCTCAGACCTCTAAATAAAAAATTGGACTTTCTTATTTTTCGCTCGACAGACTCGACAATACGACAGTTCCGGAGAGACTAATGTATGCGGAAAGTGTGTTATCAGCATATCGTGTTATAAGAGGATTGTCGCAGTTTTGGCACCATGTTACATAGAAACATTAAACAAATTATGTATATAATGTAAATAACATACTATTTTTAGTATCCAGTGCCATCCCTTCGTGATGTGAATCGGTAATATTAATACCTGCGCCGCACCAAAGAGTGACTCAGAAATGTGGCGTTTTATCGCCCCTTTTGGGTTACTCTTTGGAGTTGAATAACTTAATAATTGTTTACGCAAACTACAAATGTTAATAGTGTTTCGAATAGAGGGTAGAAATTATAAAGCGTTACAGACGAATATCTAAAAAAATATTGATTATACGCAAAAATGTTTCAGATGAAAGTTGTTCTGTACCGAGGGGGACATCATGTGGTGGGACTTCTATTTTTCCCGATGGGCACTCCGAGGTGAGGTGAAGGTCAACTTTCTTTCTTTAAATGAAATGATGTAGTTTTAAGATGAGTTCAATGACTTATGACTCAAGATCATTCAAGGTCAAACTTTCGGGGAAATGCAAAAAAGGTGTGATACACCTTGGTTGTACTTTAAACATTTTTACTTTAAAAAATTTACTATTTCAAAATGCTATCGAAGAATCCTTTACCAAAAGAAAGTTAAAACTACCGTATATTACTTTGGTCTTATCTTGCCGACTAGACTACGACTACTTATTGCATAATCCATTAAGTTTGTAAAACTAAAAGACGTTTAAAAAATACTATCTCTATCTAATTTTATATCTAACATCTTTATAAATAGTAACGATTGGGTGATAACCTCACAGTGATCATTATCACAACGCCGGCGTATCTTTCCTTTTTCCCTTTGTAAGTTTCGACTTTCTTAAACAAATAAAATCCCAAATTTTTTATACATGTATATTCCATCTGCGTATTGATTTAAAATTTTGCGATATAAAAATATTTTCTAAAATGAAAGTATGAAGAATCTATTTCATTTAAATATGAAATAAAAATGTTTCAGTATAGGTTTACTAAAAGCGATTTCATGCTAAAATTTTATGCAAAAGGCAATCGTCGGTACACATACGCTACTATCCGAAGCAAGAGAAACTAATAGAAGATGAATCACGTGTTCTAATACGCACGTGCGTAACTTACGTAAAGAGCTGAATTTAGATAAGATTTCAGGAACTTTGAATATTCAAGATAATTGTGCTCAACGTATGTAACCAAAAAGCATAAGCCAAAATGAGTGGTATTTCTGACACTGTGATATTCTATTGTCGTTTTATAACACTGAGAGATGATAGTCGAAATGTGTAATAACAACACGTATAACTGTACTACCATCGAATATAACCATTTACTACTTGTTAGTGTAGAATTTTAATGAGAATATTCTATATACTATACGCATTGAAAGAACTTTCTCTCTCTCTCTCTCTCTCTCTCTCTCTCTAAGTCACAATTGTTATTGTACACACACATATATACATATACATATGTAACATAATGTGAAAAAGAAAAATGTAAAGTAGGAAAAATGCACACTTGTGTATGAACTTTATGTTAGAATCTTAACATTAGTTTAATTGACAAAATAGTCTACAAAATGAATTTGTCTAAGCATTCATGGATTAAATGTTGCATGCATAGTATGAAAGGAACATGCAACAAGGAAAGAAATTTTGTAGCACAAAAGTCTAATACCCGAAACTATGGTCTGTTTTTGAATGAAGATAGCTAACATCATAATGTTAGCATTATAATGTTATTTTCTTTCGAAAAATAGACTTAAATGTGATATACAAGAACTCTTATTAGAACAGATTAATGTTAAGTGATCTAAGCAGAACAAATAATAATTTCAATCGTCAGCATATTTTTGTGGAAAATTGTTACATGTACAAACAGTATCTCCCTGAATGTTATTATTGACAATAAGTTATAGATAAAAATATACAATGTCTAAAATATAATCTATATCAATCTTAGTATGTCTATGACTGGCAAAAGCATTCAACACATACACATACTAATGTGTAAAATATGACATTCTTAGACGCTTTAGAGAAAATACATGTGTACAAATTTAAACATTGCTAATTATATCGCTAAATCATAACTATTTTATAGTAATATTAGTTCTATTAGTTACTTGTAATTAGTTCTTGTAATACAGAAGTGAATGTTTTGATTTCAATTATTAAGAAAAATTAAAATCAATTCACGTTTAGAATCGTACCATAATCACATATCATAATAAATTACAAACGTTTTTGCAATCATCTAGATCATAAACACAATACTCAAAAATAATTAACTTTCAGATTTTTATTTATTATTTTCACATTTTAAGGATTGTAACAAAAATATATCTGTTTAAACTATGATCTTTTCATACAGTCTAGTATACATTTAAATATAATATATTTGAGAAAGTTTTCTAAATAAACTGAAAAATTTATATGCATATTTCATATGTTGAAAGAAATCTTTAAAAAGACATTAAATATACATGTATTATTGTTTTTGTGCTGTTTTAATTTTTCTTCACTAAATGAATACTATTAATAAATAAGTGTGTAATAATATAAAGAGACTATTGCAATGTAGCTTTCATTGTGAAAACATTCCTATTTATAACTCTTAAAGGTTAATGCACTAAATTGTATATCTACATGAACTGTTTGAAGAATTCTATATAGTATTCCAAATCGGTACTTCCAAATGTATACTGATAATGAGTATTACAAGTTAGTAGAACAGAAATAAATAAATAAATAAGTAGACTTACTTTAAAGAATGCCAATGGTCCTTGCTTTGCAGTGTAAAAAAATAAATCCGCAAGATTCTATAAAATAGTTTTATGAAATATGGGATTTTTATGGATGTATACGTGTACTAAAAATTACCTTAAATTCGCCTGGTTTAGCATTCATTGCACGAGTTTTCAATACATCTAATGGCTGTGTCAGTGTTGTAGCTATAGCACCCTTGGATTTTAACAAATATTTTATTAGCACATAACAATTCAAAATGAATATGATGCCTTGAAACAAAACAGAGTATTCATTAGATTTCTGTATAAAACATGTTTCAAACAAAGCAGTAGTCTGAAATGATGTATTTTTTACTGCTCATTGTTCTTGATAAGCTCTTAGTATTGGATCAGTGCAAAAATTTAAATTAACTTTGTTGATTTAACTTAATATTCTAATGTATATTACTTATATTATATAAAAACGTAACATATATACATTAAACAAATTCGATGAAATGTTAACACTGTATATGTATTATAATAAAATTTTAAACATGTTTTAAATAATCTTAAAATATTTTACCGTTTAATATATACTTACTGCAAGTACACTTGATAACACATGAGTTACAGGATTATCTATAAAATAACCACTCTGCAACATCAAAATTTTTATTTGATCGTAGAAACTCAGTTGTCCAATAGTCATTAACGCAGCCCTTAATGTTGCAGTAGAACAACCACTAAATAATTTAGGTACACCTTCTTGTCGAATTATGCACACCAGTCCATCTAAAGCATGCTTATAACTAAAATAATATTTAACATTAGCCAATAAAATCAAAAATACAATCTCCAATACTGTACATTCTTACTTTCTTCTCAATTCTGGTGATAGTTTTATATCATTTTGCATGCGTACATTCACCACATCTCCTGGTGTACCAACAATACCTCCCATAACACCAGAAAAACCAGCCAGTAATAACTTTTGGTAAAATAGCATAGGACAATCAGGAGTTTCAAATGTTTGTTTACCTACCTATATTCGAAAGGTTAACAAAATAAATTCTCTTGAGTTACTCAGCCACAGAATTAGTTTTTACATAAAAATGTATATGTCTGTAATGTATAGTATAAATAAATTTACTTCATAAGCTCCAAATCTCATGGTAGAATATGTAAGCTGACGCAGCAAGGAAGCGCTAAGACCATTGTATAAAGCTAAAACTCCATGTTTCTCTATTATAGAGGTAGTTAATCTTATTACAGATACTGTTCCTTCTTGTTGCGTTTGTAAATGTACCTGCAATGATACTTGTTTGTAACATATTTTAAGGGTAGTATGTATCTTTAGAAACTATTACAGTACTATTAAAATAAAATTAAATATGAATTTTTGCATCTACCTTTAACAAATCTAAAGGATGTGTGACACAAGCAGCACCTGCAGAGGAAAGCCCACCAAAATACCAACGGGACAACTTTTTTGTTTTGTCTGCCATTGTTTCATGTTCTATATCTTTGCAATCAAATGGAAAAAATATATATTTATTAGCTACGCACAGGTAAAATATATAACATAAATTTACAGAACATAAGTAATAATTAGACTTACCTGTTTTTTAAAGTACACTATTTATTAATAATAATTAATTTATAACTAATACTTGAATTCATTTATTACTACTTGTTAAAAAATAATAAATACTGCTATATACATTCATAATGAATGTGTTTAATCATGATTTAACAGTAAGGGTCTTACTGTTAAATCATGTTGGCTGTCAATGTAGTACTATGTACATGTGTAAGTATATATGTACAATGCATAAATGTATGAGTAAAATTATGTAAGAACACTCTACTCACTTCAATAAATTGTTAAGTAAGTGAAATACACAAATTATGCAAAAATCATGTAATAAAAGTTAATTTAAAAGAATGATTTACTTAATGTTGGAATAAAAAATGTAGTAAATTATTAAGAAAAGATGATATATACAATTTTATAATTAATAATTGAAAGAACAATGCATAAACATTGGAATATGTATAACAAGAAAAAATGTAAATATATCGAAAACAATAAAACTTACTATATTCTAAGGGCACAAAACGATACACGTCACACTTAAATTATTGTTGGTCAGTTAGCACATTTGTAAAAAGTTTCGTCCTATCTGACGAAACGCACCACATCATTTAACTGGGTCTGGAAACCACGAAGGCGCACGCATCAGCTGATAGCCACGTGTAATATCGCCTCTTTTTGCCGAGGCTAAAATCACTATTGACAGACTTGATTTTGCAAATGATTACATTTATTCTAGAATTTTTTACAAGGTCACAATGTCACATTGAGGTCGCTTTAAGATGACGATAAACATCTTTTTCAAGGATATATGGTACATATTATGTTATCGATGAACAGGTTCGAAATGAATATGTTCGAACTGCGCGAATTTCACAAAATGTCGCGTATCGGAGATACGTTAATGTGTGTAATTTTATAGAGCATAATACGTGCTAAAACCAAAACCAAGCCAAACCTGCTTCGAAAAAATTTTGCAAAAACCTGCTTACAGCAAGGACCTCTCTTATTATTAATACGACCTATTTACTGCTATTTACCCTGTTTACAAGGGCAACGTTTGGCATGGATTTAAATGCGAAAACAGATGGATCGGAATTTGTCGATAAGTTTTATAGGGTCATGACTTTAATGCAGAAACGTAATGCTGATTTCATATTGGAAGTAATGACTAATAAGTTTACGTATATTTCAAGATTTTTATTTTATCGAAAGGATATTTTCATATAAATATACTACTTATACATATGTATCATATTATTAATTTTATATTTAAAATGAATACTTCGTTTACGCCGTACCATTTTACGTACAGCTCTTTTGCCCTGTATATACATGCAATCCCACATATGTATGCAAAAAGTCATAACCTAATTCTCTAGTCACACGCTCTCGTTGATCAATTTAGACGTGTATTACATATTTAGTATCCGTTCATTTATGTGTAATGTGACCGACGAACAAAAAATTAATTTTTTCTTTCAACTGTTAACGACCCAACGGAATAACTTTTAAATATTGAAGTAACTAATGGATAGGTAAATTTTTGTTGTATGGAAGATGTATCACAAGTTTTACTAATTTCATCTCTGCAACAGGTATTGTAGATAATAGTTACAGTACATATTACTTATCTTTTGTTTGCTGCTCTCAAAGGAACTGTCTAAAAGTGATGCCACATCAGCTGACTATCCAAGGCGACTTCTCCTGTGAATGACATCACACTTAGATCTGTGGATACATGCGTATGTCATGTAGAACAAATATAGTGTCTTCCTTGAGACTATTCAAGTAAGGTGCAAGAGATTTATATATATAGACGTCGAAATATTTGAGTAGAAACAGAGCACAGTATGTATCTCCAAAATATGGAACAATCCGAGACATGTACAGGGTGTTAAGAAATATTTTGTCGTGATTATCATAGACGAATTCTACACCCTTAGATAGGTGGAGATCTATTAAAAAAACTGGACCATAAAACTGACCTTGGACTTGAATCTCAAGATCAAAATTGTTTTCTATTGCATCGTACAGTACTTATCGCGAGGAACCAAATTTTCACAGGAGCCATGAGTCTCGAGTCAACTGTTTTCTTGAAAAACGACTTCAAAGTTTCGTAAACTATTTTATTCCATATGTCTATAGGGTATCCTAAGATGGTATAGCCGTGGTGGGGTCGATTCTACATCAGAAAATATAGAACAAATTTTGTTCATTTGACGTCTCCTTTTTGAGAAATTGTAGTACGAAAATTCGACAAACACGCGTGCTATTGAATAGAATTCGTCTGACTCGTCGGTTCATGACCTACATATCAGTTCGACTTTTAGGCGGCGATCACAGTAGACCCGATATCGGACGATTCTGGTGACGTCAGACGCATCGGTCCGCTCTTTCAAATGTGTGGGTTAGGGTGGACCTTAGCTACACTTGACGAAAATTATTTTGCAAAATTTTTTAGTCTCACCCCCCAGAATTGTGACACTTGATAAGAAAATGATCTGTAAAAATATTTGGGGTCACAATTAGGTCATGGAAATCCGAAGTGCATCAAATTAAAAAAATTTTGAATTTTTAAAATCTTGACATAAATGTACGTTGTGATATATCGTTGAATTTGTCTTTTTTTCTCTTTAAGAATACATACATAGCATAAGCAGTTAAGTTAATGGAAAAAACTAAATCTTGCGTACATACATTCGACAAACATCGATATGAGCAAGTTTCTATTTTTTTTAATATACAGCAAATTCCTCGATCTGAACCACAGTGCGACGCGTTGGACGTCGGACGAATCGTCCGACATCGGCTCCACTGTGATCGCACCCTAAGACGAGAATTGTAGCACAAAAACTTGAATAACTCGGAAACTAATTATTTCCGGACTTATGTTAATATAACTTTTTTGTCTTCTCTAAGCATTAGGAATCCGTTCCTAAAGTTTTGCCTCCCATTTTCGAAACACCCTGTATATACGTAACAGAAATTGTTGGTAACCGTAGTCGCAGCTTCATGAAATTACATATAATTTGTAGCGATTAGCCAAAATAAAAATAGATAAGATTTATAAGATAAAGATAAAAATTAACGGCCGTGACTAATTAGAGCTAATTAGAGTTTTATAGAACTCTAAGGGTATTTATAAATACCCTTAAGGCTTTATATTTTAGAATTTATTGTATTGTTTTCCATATTGTATAAAATTCTTTATTTAATACCGTAAAAAAATGCTAATATAAGCAGAAAAAAATTGTGTAAGAAAAAAGCACGACGAATAGCTTAACAAATCACATGATATCTAACTAACAAAGTAACGTCATTTTAAGACAAGGGATTAAGTACTATTGGTAAACGAAAATTTAAAGATTTCTCAATTCAATATTTTATGCTGATAATACAGAAAGAATATGAAATACTTATACTTATGTTAAAAAATGTTTATATCCAGATGAAGGACCAATAGAAAATATTGAATATAATAAAAGCAACAGGGAATACAATCCTGCTACGTCTGTCAATCCATTGAGCAATTTCTTGCGGAGTCATTGTTGTAAAATTATGTAATTGGGCCAGAGTTGCTCTTCTCGAAAAAGGTTTCGGGGGTGGTGGAGTACTATTCACGGTCACGACACTTCCAACGGAGCATTCTTGGTCTTTGTCTTCATCGATTTTCACAGAGGGTATGTTGAGTGTGCTTGGAAAACTCTGTCAAACGAAAATATTTGTTTCAGAGGAACATTATAAATTCATTTCCTTTCAATAAAAATGCTGAATATCTTATCAATAAAATTACTTATTAATAATTTAAAAAAAATGTTTTTTTAATTAAAATTTTTTAAATTATATTATTCATTTACATTTTTGTTTTATATTAACAAAAATAGTATATTAACTCACATGTACAGTAAGGTAATTTTGGCTTGTGTAATCTCGTTCAATACTAGCAGCATTATCAAGCGATGACCAAGAACGCGATCGTTCTAGACCGGTAGTATTCTTTTGGAATTGTTTCCTTGCCAACTTTGGCGTCAGCGTTGATTTCAGAATATATTTGCTGTTTACTTTCTTCAAAGGTACATTTTTCCTACAGGTAGAAAAGAGTATCAATGATTAGTAATCATTAGACTGCGGATGTTTATGCAAATGAATAGTTTTATAGAAACTAGGTAGACCAATGGGATCTGGACAAAAAATTGATGTCATGATTAAGTAGCTTTAAAATTAAGTAATTTTTTCTTTTATCCTGCATATTTTACATCCAACGTATGTTTTGCATAATACATATTTTTAGTATTTCCCTCGTGTAGTAATAACCAAAAATTTAATTATTATAATATATACAGGGTGACCCATTTTAATCAATAAATGGATATTTGGATATGTATATATGTGTATTTGTATATATATATATATATGTATATGAATTCGCATAAACATTCGCAGTTTGGTAATCATATAATGTATCACAGTAATCGTGATATCATGCTTTGTGTATCGTACTTTCGTCTGTAGATTGTATTGACAAATGCAAATTCAACCATCGCTGCAAATAAAAATATGGTGCACCCTAAAAACCAAATTTCACTGGCTTTTATATAGGAAACCTTTGGTAAAGAATTTTCAAGTTTCGACGCAAGAGTCATAAACGTCAAAATGGTGTTCGTTCCTACAAATATAAATTACGTGTATTTCGTTGCACAGTTAATATCATTGCTGTGTCTTTGAAACATTCCTTACCTAAAACTATTCGCGGTGGACTCGCATCCATATGCAGCCAAAAAGACACCCAAGAAATAACGACTATTAATATAGATGGTATGTAATAGTCCATCATAAAGAATCCCATTTCACGAGCAAGCTTAAACGTGATACTAATTGAACTGAAGTTACCAGCTGTAGGAGTAAAAATGTTTACTACAAACAATTTTAAGATACAATTTATCGTATACATACAAAATGATACGTGCCAAAATGACCGTAATGTTGTTCTGACGTGGTATAGAACACTTCCGTTGTATTCACCCACTTGTCAACAAGTTTGTACTCGGTTAGATGTAATTCATCGGCAAGAATTATTGGATCCCGATCCCAAATCAGCTCCATCTCTTTCACATTGTATGTCCCTGTAGGGAAAAATGGCATTCATTCCTAGGAACACAGTTGAGTAACATAGCTGACATTGTAGTAGAGCAACAACAATGACATCCTACAGCTTTCGAAAATGAGCGGACATTCCTGCACGTCGAATGGAAATTTTTCCAAGCGAAGACCACAATTCAGAGTAACTTGTAACCTATAAGACGAAAAAATAGAACTATCATATTATGTTTTTATTATTGCATATGTATGAGCTATTAAACATCGCGTAGAATATGCTACGCGGTAATTTGTTGTAACTATGTCTTGAGAAATTAAGTTTTCGGATTGAGCTTGAATTTTGCGCACAGCCTCATTTTTCATTAAAAACATGTTTTGCCGAAAGGCTTTTTAGTGACTCGAAAAAAAATTTTCTATCATATTATTATCATTTTCTAGCTTAACAACACAACATTTCCTACCTTACCGGCATAAAGCTTGGATTAGGTACCCTTTTTGAATTCGTTATTTCTGTACGCGTGTTGGATCAGGTCGGGGTCAGGTCTAGGCAGGTTTGGGTTAGATTTGGATATGATTATGTTCAATTTTTATATTTCTACTTATTCCAAATACTTACCACGCTTCGGTTGTATAGATTACACGCACATGCAAAAGTAAATAGTATAGCCGGATAGGATGGTAAAAAGTTCTCTTGGGCTAAATCAATCGGTCTATGAGCCAATCGACAGGACATTGAGAAAGAACCTGTTGTGTAACATTTTAACCCTACATCTCGACTAGTTTTTGGTTTTTAATTTTTTGCAACAAGTATTTTCAATTTAATGATCCGACTTAATTGCAGTATACAATATATGTGGGTATTTAACAACTGTTCCATTCTTTTCAACATTTTCTTATGCGACTAAATAGGAAAAATAGGTCAAAAACTAATTTTTTCCATGTTAACACATAACTACCCTCCGATCGGGATGTAGAGTTAATATTTGATTAATATTTGGAATGGCTTTAGTTCAAGTGTCTTTTTTATCAACTTTTACCATCCTATATCCGTTTGTTTCTTGCATAGATTTAACATTCTTGTAACACGTATTACCAAAACAAAGTCAACCTTACAAACCTGGTATTTAAAGTAACGATTCCTGTTGAATCCACCGAAACTAGTAGATCTTTAACATTATTCCCGACTAGAGCTGAACTGCGTTCATTGGAAACATAAACCGTTGGAGTCCATATTATATCGTGTGCAGACTGTCCGCCGTATATTTGGTCTAAGTGAGGTGCAATATCAGCGAATTTTAGCCTACTGTCCACGTATCTGTACTGCAGTATCATGTGAACGTCAAATTGCTGTAATCACAGTATTTAGGGTGCATATGAATAGAAAAGCCAACTTCCACGCATAATAAATTATGCGCAGGGGAGACCAGGAACAAAATTAAAAGGGAGCGAAAATAACTTACCAGTGTTTTAGCCATATTCGACTTAATCGTGTAGATGTAAGCTCTGATGTACACTTTAACCGGGTCCGTAGCATTAGCTTCTCCAAGTGGTCTAACCATTTTGTCATAACGGCAAGTGTTGGTTAACTCTTGTAAAAGTTCCGTCTGTGTCATAGAGTCGCTGTTACTTAACTTTGGACAACTTCCCAATCTAGAAAAATGATATACGACTGTATACAATTACATACAACTTTAATGTTCGCAGGAACACCTTCCTTCTTAATGTATTCTTAGAAAAATCGTGGTACAATACTCATTCTAAAAAATCTATAAAACTCTAACTTCTAGTATCTATATAACTAGGATAAGGAACCCAATTACTGTGCGTATATTAATTATACTTAGTTTTAAAGCATAATGAATATAAAAAAGAGATATTAAATTTTTTTCATTAAAATCGGTTAATAGAAAATTTTATATATCTCTTTTTTAATATTCATTATGCTTTAAAAGTAAGTATAATTAACATACGCACAGTAATTGGTACCTCCACATTGGGTCCCTTACCCCACCTATATTTTACAATTGCAAAATCTGTAATATCTCAATAATGTAAAAATTGAGCAACCCCACTTCCATAATAACCGGCTCGTATGTTGAAGAATCAACAGTATTTCTTTTATGAAAAGGTAAAATCTACGTGCGAAAGCCACACATGTAGCATATGAAGAAAGAAGTTCTTTCGAAAGAAGAGCCTTGAATTAAAATTCCAGCTGTTGCCGCGTAGAGTTCATTGTTGTTTTGTACCTATGTAGATGACATAATGTAATGCATGTGACTCTTCACAGTACGAAAAGTAATTTTTCAGCACATGATGTCTAATAAGCTTGAAAAAGTAAGACCATCGATTTACAAGTCATCTTGTCTATCTCCAACTTTATTCTCGCAATATGTTAATATGACGAGGTACCAAACACTCTAACATACATACATACATAACGCTATTACGTATATTTATAGAGTAATGTACCGTAATTAAACATTTTCGTCTTCGACATAGTATTGTTGATTTTTATCACTACCGTATTTCATATTTGAATCAATGGAAATACACCTAATATATGCCAAACAAAGCAAAGATATAGGTCGGTGTTAATTAAGTAATGGTAAGCAGATGCTACTATTCAGAGCACACTTATTCTAATTTTTCGATAAAAAAAACTAAACTTTGAATGGTGAATTGCTTTGCCTGTACATTTAATCACTTTTTTGAAGATATCGAAGCAGTTTTCATTTGAAATTTATTACGGTATCTATGCGATTAATTATTGACAAGAAGTTCTCCGCATTTTTATGAGCTGTACGTTCTTTCTTGCCAAAAATACATATACATATACTACGTTGTACATTTGGTGCGTTTCAGTAGATAAACGTATACGCTTAGTACATTTAATGTACAAGGTGTCAAGAAATTACTTGCAACAAAACCGTTACAGCGTGATTCTACACCTTAGGATCGGCGAAGATCTGTAAAAAAAAGTATGATTGTCTATGTTCTATAACAGCGATGGGCACGGTAGGGGCCCCTGAGCTCCTCCCCCCCCCAAAGGGGTGGGCCAACCCGGGCGGGAGGAGCCGCTTAATTACGGGGCGTCTACAGGGGGGCGGGGAGTGCCGGAACACGCCCCCGGTCACCTCTTGCCACGAGCGGTGCCTTCTTCCCTCGGCGGGGCGGAGACCTACGGAGCCCCTTTCCCCGGGGACACCGGGTGGGCGACCCGTGCAGTGTACTACTAGATTAGGCATTGAGGGGGAAGGGGGAGTTTCACTTCCCCCGGGATATCACTGTTGGGGAAGAGGGCGGCGAGTTGTTTTCGATACGAGTTCCTTGTTGTTTCCCGTTAATTCAGGGAGGTCACTGTGGTGAAGTTAGTGGGTATACCCCTTGGGGGTGGGTCCCACATATCCCCGTCTTTTGGATTTTACTAGACCGGGAAAACGGCCGTCAAGTAAGGTCGCTAGATTCGAAAACAGGGTGTAGGGTTTAAAACCGATGGGGCATCAGTGTTCTCGACTATATTTTTGCTCGCCCCGGTTGGGTCACATTACCTCGAGCGTCTGACCATTTCCAGATGGCCCGGTGGACTCTAACCTAGAACCCCGAGGGGTAAGAGGAAAGTATACGGTTTTGGGGTTCTGCTAGCTAACCCCCGTGGTGCGTGGCATTAGCCTTTGTTGCGAGCACTTGAGCGCCTCTAGAACACGGTGAACTCAGTATGGCCTAGCCAAAACCCGTGCCCATCCCGGCCACGGTGAACCGGTCTAATAAAATCCGACCTTTTCTCAGCAACGTTTCTTTCGTACAGTTCGCATCTTCGCCTCGTGCCTTCGTCTCCCCCTCGTACGTCCCGCCGTAGCCGACCATGTGCGCGCTTATGGCATAAGTCCCGTCTACGGCGGGACATACGAGCAGTGGTGAGATATCGGCAAAGTGGCACCGCTGCACTGCGCGGAGGTGCGCACTGCACGAAAGAGACGTTGGTGGGGGAAGTGTTTTGTCCGCGGCAGGTATCCGTGCCTATCGCTGGTTTATAAACACGCTGTAACAGTTTTAGTACTGCTTCGCAACATACAGTGAGTAACGAAAGTATTCGAACGCCCTTTAAATCAGTATAACTTTTTTTTTTAAGTGAATCAAACGACCTGACTTTTTTGAGAAGTTAGAAGAATTGGTTTTCCAAATGATGTGCAAAAAGGTATTGAAAAAATTGCAATTGGTAAGAATTACATGAGAAAATAAAAATGGCACTTTTCACAACTTTTTTATTTGAACCTGTAGTGAAAATTTAAAATATGCGTTTTGTAGATATATGTTAGTTATATACATGCTGCAAATTTCATTGAAATCGATTAATATACACACGAGCTACAACTAGTTAAAAGTGGCGAAAAGCGTAGATTTTCACGACTTTTGGCCAGTTTCTGCTTAAAATCCTCAGATTCTAACATATTTTGATACGTGCCATTTTTATCTGCGTCAGCCGATTTCGATGAAATTTTCAGTACGTGTATAACTAACAGAGATCTACAAAACGCACATTTTAAATTTTCATTACAGGCTCAAATAAAAAAGTTGTGAAAAGTGCCATTTTTATTTTCTTATGTAATTCTTACCAATTGCAATTTTTTCAAAATCTTTTTTACACATCATTTGGAAAACCAATTTTTCTAACTCCTCAAAAAAGTCAGGTCGTTTGATTCACTTAAAAAAAAAGTTATACTGAATTAAAGGGCGTTTGAATACTTTCGTCACTCACTGTACATACAAATAGTTAAACGTGTAAAACAGAATGGCGTAAGATTAATTTTCATTGATGCTGTGTTTAACGATATAATATTATGATAGAGTGGTACTACTGAACGTATAAAAGCGTGTCTGTACTATCTGCTATTACCTTGTTTCTTACTATAAAGCATCAGTTGATACAAAAATGTATTTATTACATAGTATATTGCAGTGGAAAAACTGAAGAAGTTCAATGTTGAGTTTCTTGTGAAATATTGAGTAGTACAACGTATGCGTTGAACAAACCGTCGACGAACAGTATGTAAATGGGTTTGTGAAAGATTTGAACCAAAATATGGTGCCAGCTGTTTTAACATTAAGTTTCCGTAGTGTTGAATCAAAACGTGAAAAAAACAAGAATATGCACAGACAGATATGTATTTTGTACAACGACATACACGCTAGATGTATCAAACACGCAGCTCATTTTTTTATTTATAGAATCGACGTTCGTTCCATATATATATTTACAACCATTCGAAAGATACCCGAAATTAAAGCTTCTTAATCCATTATTCAGAAATCAATTCGAAATACTATTAGAGTATTTGTTAGTCGATATAACGTTACACTGCAACTTTTTTATTGCTCTTAGAGAACTTGACAATTTTGAATATTAGTTAAAAATTGAAATGCATCCTGGTAGAATCTGGGGTGTCGTAAAACTTCCATTCCTTTTGCGTATTTAACACAAAATTGGAGAAATTATTCGGGATATAAAATCCCATGAAAGTAAACTGTAGAGTATGGGACCCAATTACTGTGCGTATATGAATTATACTTATTTTTAAAGCATAATGTATCATAAAACAAGGGATATATAACATATATATTAACTGATTTTAATGGAAAAAATTGAATATCTCTTTTTTTAATATTCATTATGCTTCAAAAATAAGTATAGGCACAGTAATTGGAACCCCGACAGTAAGTGTGGGGTCTCTTACCCAATATTTTTAGTATACAAATGTTGACTGCCGTATTTAAACTGTGTGTTTTAGGTACATTAGATAATTTTAATTCGAAGACAATGTTACACGAAATAATAAAACTATACTGTAGTTCCGGCTAGCAATCTCGCGAGATTTGCGCTACAAACGAAGTAATCACACTTTGAAAAAACTTTGCTCCAAAGATTAAAGGGACCGCTATTTGCGCCGGAAAAATATATTTCATGCGCTGCTGTAGTTTTAGTCTTAACATGTGTACACAACCCAAATGAATACTGTCTACGTCGAAAAGTTGTTATTCTTCCGTTGAATTCAGAATAATATTTTCGATTGTAACGTCGTTAAAAATGTTTGTGAAATAACTTCCACACACAGATATCAGGATGTTTCTGAAAAACAAATGTGACGAATACTTTTTTATTTTTTATAGAAAATCCAAATTTTAATTGCTTTCTTAATTTAATTGATACGAATCATCTTGTTACATTTCGAATCAAAAACTGAATTATAATGTAACCAATGACAAAAAATTCACTATATGTCCTGAACATCGTTATTGAAAGTAATATTAATATTAGTATCAGAAGTAAGATATATATGTACATTATATGATTCATTCTAGAACGATATAAATGGAAAGAAATGCAAGATGACTTCAAAATATAGAATCTTCGACTTTGTAACGTATGTACATGTGCAAACCATCGGATGAGACTACTAATTTCAACATCTTGGTGTTATCTATCCAAACGCATTAATTTATAGGATCAAACATTCAAGTGTTTGTATAAGTTATCTTCTTAGGATTGTACATTATCATAACTGAAAACAGAATTTTCTTTTATTTTTCTATAATACGTGTACTATTTTTGCCATTTACGAGAACGTGTTCTTTTTACTTCATGTACTGGAAGAAAAGCAGGCAACATTCGCAAATTTTCTTGAACTCATTTGCATTATTATAATTAGTCACACTTATCTAGCCAGTACAAATATTTCATGTGTGTATATTAACTATACAACGAATCGAGTAAAATGCGATGCACTAACTTACTTATTACTAGTTTATATTATACGAAATATAGCACATAATAGAACACATTAACAACAGTGCTATAAGATTGTACATTAATGTTAACATACCTCTGTATCATAAAATTCTCAATTTTAAACTACACTGTGCTTGATTAAATCTCATAAACAATTAGGTGCAAGTATGACTTTCTACCAGCATTAATACAAGTACGTATAATTAGAAAATTTGGTTTTACGTGTCATTCTTATTATAATTAATCCAGTTTTCATATATGCACATCGACATGTTAAGAAATTGCAAATGTTTGGGCGCTTTTAGTATTTACGTTACATAAAAAGTATGTTATATGTACATGTATTTAGTGTGGGCGATCTGTCGAAAGATAGTTATAACTATTGCGTGGAAATTGATTTGCACATAGATTTAGAGGTGATAATGTTATAGCGAATGGTATAAGCAGATTTAGAGTATATATAACTTACATAGTGGATGAAGTTAAGTGTAATATTTGTATGAAATAAACAAGAATTCCGAAAACATGATCTTTTTTTCTTAAAAACGTTTTCAGTTCCATCATCACTGCTTCACTAACAAACTCAGACTAATTCGCTGGAGACCAGACATTACCCAGCTATTTCTCCCACTCGCGATTCGTTTACAATGCTACATTCTGGCGTTTGCATATGATAGGAAACAGAAGATGGTAGTGCAAACAATAAATGCACGGTACAGTTACCTTCAGATTACCATCTTTAAGCCACGAATTCGACTGCTCGGTTTTCGCCGCGTCGCACAGTGCGGACAAATGGCCGAATTTCGGGCAAAAGTCTAAAGGTTGCTAATGTATATGTATTGACTCACAGAAAATGAAATTTAACAATACAATTAATAAATATGATTATATATAAAGTACATGTATATGTATATGTATTGACTCACAGAAAATGAAATTTAACAATACAATTAATAAATATGATTATATATAAAGTACATGTATATGTATTGACTCACAGAAAATGAAATTTAACAATACAATGAATAAATATGATTATATATAAAGTACATGTATATGCATATGTATTGACTCACAGAAAATGAAATTTAACAATACAATTAATAAATACGATTATATATAAAGTTTATTGCTTATAAAATATAAAAAGAATATAAAATATAAAGAAACAATACTATCAGGTATAAAAAATAGCAACCATACAATTACAATTAAAATTTAAAGTGACTTAGACACTTTCTAAAACCTTTTTATTTAAATCCGCAATGAAAATTTAAAAGATGTGTCTTTTCATCTGTGTTGGTGATACACGTACTGAAAATTTCATCGAAATCGGTTGACGCAGAAAAAAACAACGCGTATCGAAACATACAAGAATCTGTGTATCTGTGCGCTTACTTAATCCAAATAGCATTATACGGATTAGGAGCCGCGAAAGTTAATTTACTAAGTTAATACTTTTACCTGGTTACTACATCATTACTTTGATGATTGCAATCAATACTGTCGAGCATCAGAAGTGGTATTATCGGATAAAAAAGTAAAAAAATTAATTATCTGTTTCCTCTCAATAACAACGACTGAATTTTGTCGTTACTTGTAGATTGTATTTATCCTTTCTTATTCTATCATTATTACAGAATATTTTTGGTTTAAGAATCGTTATTTTATAAATATCGCAATAGTTCCCAAATTAATTTTAAATTCTGATAATTTCTTAGAACGTTACGTAGTAATTGTTTTCATATTTCTTACATCTCTAAACAGTCGATTATAAAAATGTCGATTATATGAAGGCAATAAGAGTGTAATGAAATAATACAATAAAAAGTAATTATTTTCCAATCAATTATAGAATGGATTTTATGGAGGTCAAAAGACCCCTTACCATTTCTGTGTCACATCCTACTGTATCGGCCGGAACTAATATTGTGGAACTAATATCACAGACGAGGTGTTGGAGCACGCTAGTCACCTCGTACGTCCTGATCTGGATAGAAAAATATGAAAACTAATACCAAGGAGAAACAATTTCTAGAAATATTGTACGTAACATCCGTGACCGGGCGGGCATCCCTGCCCGTGAGGGCAACCGTTCCCGTACGAGCATCCGTGCCCGGGTGGGCATCCCTGCCCGTGCGGGCAACCGTGCCCGTGCGGGCAACCCGTGCCCGGCGGGCAGCAGTGGCCGGGCGAGCAACCGTGCCCGTGCAGGCATCCCTGCCCGTGCGGGCAACCGTGCCCGTACGAGCATCTTGCCCTTGCCCGCGATCGTACCCGCCGGTGTCCTTATCCGCTAATCGACACGTTGAACACCTCTGTGGTAAACGATTTAAACGAATAAGGACAAAAGAAGGCTGTTTACATTGTTGCGGAAGGTCTAATTTTTATATATTCTTTTGATCTTCCTCGGACTTCCAGGTAAGCTCATATTTGATAGTTTATAACTAATGTCCTTCAACGGCGCTGTTGGTGATTGTTTTATGCGTGTGATTTGTATGTGTTCAGCGCGTGTTCTGCGCGTGTTTTGGGTTTGTTCTGTGAATGTTTTGCTCGTGTGTATGTTTGTTTTGTGCGTGTTTTGTACATTTTTAGTGCACTATGTTAGGATAAAGACGACAGGCGACAGAAGACAGACTCGGAAATGAAGAAATGAAAAAGCAAGAAATGAAGAAATGGGTAATGAAGAAATTCAAATGAAGAGATGGTCCATTACGCACAATATCTCTGTATATGAGCGCTTATGCATTTCAAATATGTAGCATTATATGAATAGGAGCCGTCGAAAGTTAATTTACTTAGTCAATACTTTTACCTCGTTATTACCTCTGCTATAATGATTGCAGTCAGTGCTGTCGAGCATTAGAAGTGGTATTATAAAGATTCTACTGAAGTCAGTACCGACGTTCCCTACTTATGACAGTGGAACACCTCACACCACTCGAGAACCGTCGTGTCGCGGCCACCACATTGTCGGCTATATCGGTGTGAGACTAGAAGACCACTACTAATCCAATTACAAAACTTCTTTATTTTTCATTATTTTTTTATGAAACTTTTACCAACATATTCGTAGGATTTTTCTGATTAAAATGATACCAAATATTATATAATTCCGATGTTATTTACTTGTGTAACGAGCGATGAAAGTTTTGAACGCAGATGAGGACAGCGTATGAGAAAGAAAGAGACGCAGAGAGTCGCGGCCGGCGAGTACCTCCGACGTTCCCTACACAAGTCAGTAAAAAAGAACCAAAAGACTGACTTCTCAGTAGAATCTCTACTGTATCGGTCATTACCGACCGCTCTCAGTACCCACCTGTATTTCACTCGTCGGTGTGCAGGATAAAAATTAGAATAGGGGGCTGCACTGTATCAGGAATGCCGAAACCCCGGGCGTGAGCAATGTTCACCGAGCTCTCTCATATCTTCTCTGCCCATAAGATGCAGATCGAATCGATCGGTAACCGCAAACTTACTGCCTGCGTCTCCTAGCAGACGTTGCTGATTTCTGCCATTGCTTGGTTTGAGTGGCTGGGGTATTATACAGTCGAGTCGGAAAGTAAGTTAACGACTGGTGTATGCAGACAAATGAATATGACATGTCTTTAATCTTTAATAATGATAATACATGTTTTATTAACATATTTGTTTATTTCCTTACACCTCCTAAATAAAAACAATACAATAACTTGATTTTATTCATCATATTCATTGCCTACATATCACCAAATGTTAACTTACTTTCCGACTCGACTGTATGTGCCCATAATTATGAAAGTGGTCTAAGTCATATATTTCTTTCATTTTTTTTTTACATTGAATAAATTTAGTTTAAAATCATGTCGTGTGAAATAAGTGATAAATTCATTTTTTTTTTTTATTTTGACTTAGACCACTTTCATAATTATGGGCACATATGTCAATAGTTTTGATCCGCGTATTAATTGTTCATATATGGATGAATTTCACTTGAAGTAAAACAATTTATTTTCCAATAATACTTATAAGGCACTTTGTGTCTACATGATTTCCAAGCAGAAATACAAAACGTACTTTATACGAATTAATCGACTTGGCAAATTTATGCTATATCATACCGCAAAATGCAAATATTTATTACTTATTCAGAGGCACTATACATATTAATGCATCGCAAAAATTTCAATCGTCTCGCTTATATGATATTATATACCAACTATGAGTTTATAGTAAGATTTTTTGCTGATTCAGTCAAATAATAGGTGCAAATATGATGTATTAAAACATATTTTAACAATAGTAAGTATTGCCAAATAATTAAATATGTATTGCTCGTAAATTAATTAGAAAGGATTGAAATATACACATGATTGAAGGTACTGTTTGCTCTGAAAATCCACGCTTATTAATAGAATAAGAGCTGTTACAGACATTTCGATATACAATATACGCAATGTATATTGTAAACTTATACATGTCATGAATTATTCGAGACATTTAAATTTGAAGAAAAAATACACCGCGCATAATGATTACACACACACTGGGAACAACTTTTTATTTTAAGGTAACTGTACCTAATAATATGGGACACATTTGATACCTTATAATTAACTATGCCAATGTTTAAGTGCCTTGACGTATAAAATGTGAAAAGAGTCGAACTTTGCAATTTGAAAAAATGGTATCTTACATGGACACTTAAATTAGAAGATTAGTAAAGAAATGTCAAATAGCTTTACTTTTAAGTACAATGGACGAAGAAACAAATATCTTCTATTTCTTAAACTAATACATTGCGTTAACTTGATTTTTCTGTTGTGTACAACTCAGGCATGTGAATGATACACTTGAAGTAAATACAACATTCTTCGAAATCCCAATGAAAATAGGAAATGCATTGGACCCATTTTTCACCATTATTGTCATTTTTGTAATTGCCCTAAAGAAATAAACGTTCCGAGTCATCGTCGTGTGATAAATACGAAGTGTTCCATATTGGGTAGGTAAATACGCATTTTGATAGAAAAATAATAATTATATTGACAATGAGAGAAAAAATCTATTTTGCGGTTCTGCTGAATGCTAAAAAAAAATATGTTTAGTGATTTAATTGTGGAATAGTAATTCAAAAGAATAGTGAAAATATAGCGTACATTAACGTACATAATCTCCAATACTGCAGCAAGGAAGTGACGAATGGTAAAGGCGTTATGCGAGTTTCTACGTGTATGTAATCAATATATGCATAGTGTATTTCTTCAGAAGCAAATAATTTGGAATTGTTCGTAATGAAATACATGAATATTTCACAGTAAGATAAAATCTTTTAGCTAGGAAGCTTTTAGAGCAAACTGAGCACATTTTTTCACATATAGACCATGATACCCAAAACAAAATATTTTAATAACTCCTACAACTTTAGAAGTGAGGAAAAATGTTTGAAGCTATTGAAAAGTTGTTTAGTTCCGAAGGGGTGCATTGCACAGCGAATTGAATTTTTCCATTTCTCTTTAATGAAATTATACATAGATTTGTAAACAGTTCTAAAACATAATATTTGGGCTCCATTAACAAAATCAAATTCGAACAATTAAAAATGAAAGTTTTTAAGGACTCTTAGTTCATGGCAAAATTTGTCAACGTTTTCCAATACTATCGAATCAGACTCGTGGTGATGATTTCAAACGGAATCTACTAAAATACATTTTTATTTAAAAGTAAAAAGTAAAAAGTTTCAATAATTTTGATCTCTGTCAGGAATAAAATAAATGATGTTTGTACGAAACAATGAATGTTCGTTTTTCTCATTTTTCTGTATCACGACCCTTAGGAACTCTGAATGGTCAAGGTCATTAAAATAACATCAAGAAAGGTTGTGAATCATTAGTGTTCTAAAATATATGGTTCGCGCGAGAAAAATTTCGTTCGCCATGTAGCGTGGTCTCCGGAACCAAAAATCTCTTCCTATATAAAAAATTGTAATTATTCTTGAGGAGATTTGTCATAGATAACTCAATCTGCAATCTGTTACATTATTTCCTGTGCATACAAAATATTCGAGTTATCTAGTAATATTTATTCAGTGTAAAATGTAAAATTAAATTCGCGTTGTTTTTTAAATAAATCTATACATAATGCAAAATCAAATAAAATGTCAAACGCATAGAAATGTACACGCTAGTGACTCTCCGTTACTCTAAATCAAGGTATCTTCTTCGTATGCTTCTAATGTAATGTAAAATTACAATATGTCTATCAAAATAGATTGCGTATTTTGAAAGTTTTCATATTTCAGGATTGAAATTTCAGACTGTGTTAATTCGAAAACATTGTCGAACGTATATCATCAGGATGTCAACGGGTTTCGCAGGTTTCGTGGAAAGTTCCGTTGTTTTCTTTTTATGCTTATTACCATAGTACTTAAGATAATATTTTACATGAATTTATCTCGGATAATAAATAAATAATAAATATCAAATATAGTACAAAACAAATTAGATACGGCATACACGATAGAAACAATTGACCATTCTCTATGTGATGCGTTCAAACTCGTTTGAAAAATAATACAGATATGCTAAAGATTTCGAACCTCATTTACGAAAGAAATTAACGACTAAGACTGGCTGAATATTTGAAACATATTGACCAACTATTATACGAACAAAACAATGTATCTATTTTTGAGCATATCTAAATTAAGATCAACCGGTTGATTCTATAGCGTGTCCAGAAGAGAATCTAAAAGATCCAACTGATTCTCGTCCCAACCCGCGGTAGCAATTAATAAACCGGTAAGGTCATCTTCGCTTAAACTAACTTGCGTCGAATCGGGCATTTCTGAGAGACAGTCTGGAATTGGAGGAGATACGCTACTAGGTGGAGTCTCGTACAATGTTGATAGAGAGCTGTTCGATGGTACACAATTGTTTTGTGCATTGTTTACTAGGATCTTCGTCACTGGCGGCTGCTTCTTTGTTCCACGGATGCGTTGAGACATTGTCGCGCGCCGTTTCAACTTCTTGCCTTCGTCCATTCGTTCTAGATCCAATTTCCAGAAACCACCTTTCCCCGGCTCACCCTTCGACCGGGGTAACTTAACGAAACACTTGTTCAACGATAAGTTATGTCGGATTGAATTCTATTCGAAACATTATGTATATATTAATAAATAAATAAATAAATAAATATATATATATATATATATATATATTAGGTATTAGGCTATATATATATATTAGGTATTAGGATATATATATACAGGGTGTCCCGCATAAATGATAACACCTAAATATCTTTCGTATTTACAGTCCTATCAGAAAACTTCAGAGGACAAAGTGACGCTATTGCAGGGGGGCAATATAATGATGAAGAAAAAAATTTTTTATGTCGTGTTTTTTAATGAAATTTCAAGGTCACCGATGTTTTTTTAAATGGAATAGTATATTTTTTTGCGATAGCATGATAGACAATAAAAAACTGAATTTAGTGGATACCAACTGTTTGACCTTGAAATGACCTTGAGCAAGAATAATCATGTTGAAGCGGATGAAATGTGGAAGTTTAAAACTTACGTGTTTCAGCAAAGATTGCGCGTTGTTTACGTCGGGTTGACCTTTACATATCCTCATAAACTTAAAAATTCAATTTACTATAAAAATTCTATTTAAACTCATTTTAATAAATTTTAAAATTCAATTTATTATAAAAATTTCTATTTAAACGCATTTTAATAAATTTTAAAATTCAATTTATTATAAAAATTTCTATTTAAATTCATTTCAATAAATTAAAAAATTCAATTTACTATAAAAATTCTATTTAAACTCATTTGAATAAATTTTAAAATTCAATTTATTATAAAAATTTCTATTTAAACTCATTTTAATAAATTTTAAAATTCAATTTATTATAAAAATTTCTATTTAAATTCATTTCAGTAAATTAAAAAATTCAATTTACTATAAAAATTCTATTTCAACTCATTTTAATAAATTTTAAAATTCAATTTACTATAAAAATTTTATTTAAATCCATCCTCATAAACATAAAAATTCAATTTACTATAAAAACAACTTCCACATTTCATCCGCTTCAACATGATTAGTCTTGCTCAAGATCATTTCAAGGTCAAAAAGGTGGTATCCACTAAATTCAGTTTTTTATTGTGTATCATGCTATCGTAAAAAAAATATACTATTCCATTTAAAAAAACATCGGTGACCTTGAAATTTCATTAAAAAACACGACATAAAAAATTTTTTTCTTCACCACTAAAATGGCCTCCTGCAATAGTGTCACTTTGTCCTCTGAAGTTTTCTGATACGACTGTAAATACGAAAGATATTTAGGTGTTATCATTTATGTGGGACACCCTGTATATATTAGGTTGTCCGGAAAGTTCTTTCCGTTTTTTTAACAGGTATTATAAATTGGATCAAACGACCTGACATTTTTTGAGCAATTAGAAGAATTGGTTTTCCAAATGACGTGCAAAAAAGAATGTGAAAAAATTACAATTACTAGGAATTATAAGAGCAAATAAAAAAGGCACTTTCCAAAACTTTTTTATTTGAGCCTGTAATGAAAATTTAAAATATGCATTTTGTAGATCTATGTTAATTATAAGCATACTGAAAATTTCATCGAAATCGCTTGATGCAGATAAAAACGACACGCATCTAAAGATGTTAGAATTTGTGGATTTTAAGCGAAAAGTGACCAAAAGTCACGATTCCCACCATTTTTAACTACTCGTAGCTCATGTGTATATTAATCGATTTCGATGATTTCAGCACGTGTATAATTAACATAGATCTACAAAACGCATATTTTAAATTTTCACTACATGTTCAAATAAAAAAGTTGTGAAAAGTGCCATTTTTAATTTCTCATGTAATTCTTACCAATTGCAATTTTTTCAAAATCTTTTTTACACATCATTTGGAAAACCAATTCTTCTAATTGCTCAAAAAATGACAGGTCGTTCGATCCAATTTATAATACCTGTTAAAAAAGACGGAAAGAACTTTCCGGATAACCTACCCTAGTAGCACAAAATATTGTATACACATTCATATAATATTAAAAAGAGATTCAATCTTTTTTTAATATTCAAATATACATGCAATATTTATTTTATATTACGTAACAAATATTTATTTTTAAATATTCAGGAAATATCTATTTCATGTTACGAGAAAAATATTTTTTTCTAAATATTAAATGAATCTATTTCATATTGGAAGTAGAATATTTTGGTAATTATTTATATTAGGGGCTTCCTCATCGATTTTGATAACCTTGAAATATGTTGTCAAGGTCATCATTATGAACAACTTTTTCCTATACATGTTACCGCCGCTCAACTTTAGTTTCCGAGATATTCGCAAAAAAGTTTTAACATCTCAAAAAGTGATCGGAGTAGGTATGGGTTAGAATTGAAGTTGCAAAATAAGAAAGAAAACCTTGCATCCAATATTCTACATGCGAATAATAAAATATAATACTAATGTACTGCAAACTACATTATAAAATACTAATGTAAAGTGTACTTACTTCTGAATCTTCTGTACCTCCGTCGGATCCACAGCACACAATTATTGACTCACGAGAAGAGATCCGAATAATTGAAGAACAATCACTAAACAACACACACAACACACTTAACGAAATCGTGACAGCAGACGAAAAGATGTTACTCCGACCACGAATAAAATAATACTGCGATTTTAACCGTCCCCCTCCCACGGACGTGTGATACGAAAACAGGGAATTCCGGGAAATAGGGCCGGCGCCCCGCCATAATTTTTTTACCTTGGTTTTGTATCTAGTGTTTATTGACGCTCAGTGTCTAACCTTCCTATGATAATCTGACCGTACCACCTGCGTGGAAGGGATCATTGTTAAAATCGCAGTATTATTTTGTTCGTGGTCGGAGTGAAATCTTCTCGTTCGTTGTCACGATTTTATAAAATGTGTTGTGTGCGTGTGTTGTTTAGTGATTGTTGTTCAATTATTCGGATCTATTCTCGTGAGTCAACAATTGTGTGCTGTGGATCCGACGGAGGAACAGAAGATTCAGAAGTAAGTACACTTTACATTAGTATTTTATAATGTAAGATTAGTATTCGTATGTGGAACATTGGATACAAGGTTTTCTATCATATTTTGCAACGTATATTAACGATCATTAATGATTTGGTATATAGTATAATTTAATGTGGTTCAAATAAGATACTACTTTAAATCAAATATTTTTATTTTGATAACCACAAAGATAAAATTAAATATTTTTATTTTGTATTTCAAATATTTCCTTGCAATGAAAATAAGTTGAGCAAGTAGTTAATATTATAAATCACAATTTTTAACATGAGAAGCTATAATAGTTAGCAAAGTATTATGTGTAGTTTAATTACGAATATGTAACATGTTGATAAACAGACTACAATATCGTAATAACATTACAGGCAACAAAATATCATAAAAATATAAGTTACAAGTAATACATATTCATAGTTTCTGATTTTTGTTATAATTTGAAACTTCTTAAATTTGAAAATTTTATTGAATGTTTTTTAAATATTGAATTTATATTTTTCAAATATTGAATTCACATTTTTTAAATATTTACTTTATATTTTTTAAATATCTAGTTTATATCCTCCGAGTATTTAGCTTATATTTTTTAAACATTCAATTTATATTTCTTGTACATGTATACAATATTCAGATCCAATATTTTTCTCATATGAAAAAATGTGGCTTAACACTAGATTGCCTAAGCATGTCATTTTGACTGCTTTTGAATTTCATTTTTTTTATTGCTAATACTTATTAATAACTTGTTATATGACTGTAAATGATATAAAATATATTAAAAATTACTGTTAAACAAATTTCTTTGCGCATTAGTTATTTTTTCACAATGCAGTCATTTTGACTGCTTTCAGGCAATATAGGTATATACTAAGCTCCCGTCTTTCTAGTGTTAAAAAATATTTTTCCAATATTTGAAAAAAATATCTATCCAATATTTTTGTGCTACTAGGGTAATATTATGGTTGCGCCCCCTTTTCTCGAATTCCTTACCTGCCAGGCTGGATCAGCGTATTTGTAAAATAAGAAGTTCTCTCGAATCCATGCGTATATATTTGAGAGAGACACTTTATTGTTATTTGCTCGCATCGCCAAGCATATGATTGTGGCATAAGAAAATGGCGGTTTTGCATCGGGATCGGTTCGATACTTTTCAGCGTTTTCAGCTAAATCTATGTAAAAAAGAAAATATATCAATTATTGTGTGAAATATAACTAACGTTCTTTGAGCAACACATTACTCTTTTATAAAATTTTCTATTTTTAGTCATGTGCGAAAAAATATGTATACCGCTCACAAAGTATAACTGGCATACGTTTTTTTATAAAGATTATAGACCTGAATTTCTTTAGAGTTCTCGCAATTTTTATAACGACGCGTGCTTGAACGAAGAAGTTTATTTAATCATTTTCAATGGAAACATCTTTGTAATTTCAATAATTATGAAATGAAAAGTGTCGAACATTATATGACTTATAAATTCAAACAATTTTCCTTTTTCCCTCTTTTAGCAATGTTTACTCCGATTTTGCCCGATATTTACTCTTAGAATAAAATTAGGTTCGCTCTTAGTGCGAGCAAACTTTGCCCTCGATTTGCCCCCGATTTGGCATGGAATTCCACCTGCAAACTTTGCACTAACTACCGAGCCATCTATTTCCGCATCACACTCGGAATTTGTCGACAAGTTTTAATGCCAAATTCATAGCAAATAGAGACCAAATTCTGCTGCAAGCATGGTCGTGGTCACAAAACGACCGCCATTTGATCGCAAAGTACGATTACGAACGTTGATCAAAATTGTTCGAAAAGAAGTCTACATTTTTCGTTAATCTTTATCGATAAAAGATAATGAAAACACACTTCAAGTTTAAAATTTGTTCCGACATGTTTCTCAATTTTTGCGAAAACTTTTGTTTCACGAAAAAAAGTAATACGACATGAAAGACGCTGCCGAGATCTACAGGTTTTGTTTAACATATTCTTCGATACGGTCAATAATGTAACAGACATTCGAGAAAAACGATTTTATGAACATTTACTTAATTATTTTAATGTTTAAGTGCCCGGGGACGTGTTTTCCCGTTATCCGATCGAGCTCAAACTTCCCACAGATTTTTTTTTGTATTAATTGGAATAATCCTGGGAGGGGGGGGGGCGAAACAAATTAACAAATGACGAAAATAAAAGCTACCCTAATGTATATATACTCAGTACGATGACATTGTTACTAGCATATGCACTGCCGGTCAATAATATAAGACCAGTGGTCATGATTAATGAAAGGAGATAATGCTACATTATGACGTTATACTAAAACTTGCGGAGTCGTTATTTGCGCACTATTTTCATGTTTGAGCTTCATCAGGCATTAAGAAAATGATGGTTTACGTCTTCATAGAAAACGTTGGTCTTATATTTTTTGATCATAATGACTAGACAGCGAATTTTATGCATGCATGGTAAAATGAGTAGGCGTAATTTAAAACAGTAAAAACATCAGAAGAAATTAAAAATATTGTTATGTTATTCTCAACCTATTAACGACCTAACCCCAACTCACTCTCTTAATTTTGTTCGTGTATAACTTTTAAGTGAGCGAACTCCTCGCACTGAAACTTCAATCCTATTGTTTTCTCGTGGAATTGTATAATATTATATTCAGAAACGTTAAAAATGGTTTTTTACATGTTGTTATAGTGTTCTCTCATTTGTTTGTAGCCCTTGCGTCGCGAGAAATCTGTTACTTATTCGAACTTTATTTATTAGATTCTTGTCTGAACGATCTGAAATTATTATATGACGAATCATAAACAAATGCAAGCCGTAATAATGAAATTTCTACTGTAAACTTCACCGAAATTCTCGGAGAATGCTAATTTGTGCAAGTGACTATACCCTAGTAGCACAAAATATTGTATACACATTCATATAATATTAAAAAGAGATTCAATCTTTTATATTTAAAAGATTATTGAAAATAATCTTCAATATTTATTTTATATTAAGTAAAAAATATTTCTTTTTAAATATTCAGGAAATATGTATTTCATGTTACGAGAAAAATATTTTTTTCTAAATATTAACTAAATCTTTATTTCATATTAGAAGTAGAATATTTTTTCGTAATATACAAATAATATTTATTTAATATCATGAGAAAAACATTTTTTTCTCATTATAAAACAAATGTTTATTTAATATTAGAAATAGAATATTTTTTCCTAATATGCAGATAATATTTATTTAATATCATGAAAAAAATATTTTTTCTCATTATAAAGTGAATCTTTATGTAATATTAGAAATAGAATATTTTTTTTAAGTATGCAGGAAATATTTTATGTTTATCATGGAAAAATAGTTGTTCCAGAATATAATGCGAAGTAAAATATTTTTTAAATATCTATTTTATATTCTCTGAATATTTAGCTTATATGTTCTAAACATTCAATTTATATTTCTTGAACATGTATACAATATTAGATCTAATATTTATCTAATATGAAAAAGTGTGGCTCAAAAAATATTTTTCCAATATTCGAAAAAAATATCTATCTAATATTATTGTGCTACTAGGGTAGTTATACCTTTAGGAAGCAAACAGTTGTTTTTAATATAACAACCGTTTTAAATTGAATTCTTAACAATGTACAACCTGATCGGCGACCGAAGGATGTGAAATGTGTTTGCAAATGTTTCGAAAAGTGTGTAACGACTTTATGCGAAATAAAAATTTAATTCGTCGATTGTAAGAAGTGAAAGCCAAACGCGAAAATTCCTCGCTCCTTTAAAAATTGTATACAGTTGAAAATAATATATTGTGATCCTTAACTTTTTGTAATCTCTTCGTTGTTCTAAATGTCACTCTCTCACTTTTTCTATAAATGCATAAAATCCGCAGTGTGTAGTAATGAGAATTTTACTTACCCAGTTCAGCCTTGATCAATGGCGATAGTTTTTTTGTTGCTTGTCTATTTACAGGCGGAGGGGATGGAGAACAGGGTGGTGTTGGTAAATTACTAGCACTTGTAATATCGAGCGATTGTAACCACGAAAGGCTCGTCAACTCTGCTTCAACGCCGTATTCGTCATCGTGTATACTCTCCTTCATAGCTGATGACCCACGATCCATTGGTGTCTTAATAGCGATCACCCGCGCCTTCATTTTGATTATCTTTCATTGCACAAGTATAACACAAACGACGAGGATCTGCATCAAACGGTTCAACAATCAATTATGCGAAATCGCTGAAATGCTGTTCATCTTTGTCAGTCTCGTGAAAACTGGTCTCGTTTGTTCGTCGAACGAGAACGCGGAATAATTGCGTTCACTTTTTGTACAAGAACATTAAAAAAAAAACAAAAAATTCGACACGGAATTAACTAACATTTGTAGAACCGATGATGCCGGTAGATGCAGATAGTATTGAAAAATATTTAGCCTTTATATTATTATCCAGCATAATAACGGTATAATTATATTATTACATTGACATTAGAATTATTCATTTATTTACCGAAAAGTGCAAATCCGAATATGCTCGAACATGTTTACTTAAAACGGAATAATAATGACGAAATTTCGCTTCAGATTCTATTTTTTGCTATAAATTGCGAATCATGTACATTCTTTTTCCACGTTTATATAAAACACACGGAACAGCAGAGTTGACTGTTGCGATAATAATATATTTCAAGAAATGTTGGAGAATTGTGGCAGATTCTTGAAAAGATGTTTAAGCATTTCCAGGGATCTTTAGAGGTGTTTGTATTAGACCTCTTCTTTCCAAACTTCGTACAGCGAAAACAGCTACAATCTGTTTCTAATAATATTTCGCTGGAACGTTCACAACTCTTCGATTTTAGTTTCATCGAGCAGATTCTTGAAAACTGTAGAATGACGAAATGAATACGTCGAAAGTGACGGAACACAAAAAAGCGCACACAAAAGAATAACGATATACAATATAACGACGTGATGTACGACGTGTGGGGAAAGAATATCTTTTTCGAATTGATTTCATTGATCGACCAAGAAATTGCTAGAGCCAGTTTGAACGCTTCGCGTACGTACGTACATGCATATTTGAACTTACCGGTGCGGTGTATAATATTACGCCTAACGTTGCGAAAATATCCTTTTAGAAGACGACGCCAGGAGAAACTTTCGATCGTTCAGGTTGCAAAAAAAAAAATCCGATAGTATCGTTCGATCGGTCGAGGAATTATTCTCGGTGGTCACACTTTCGAGTAATACGCAGCACTGAACAGCGGAAATAAGCACGCCGAAAAAATCGAAACGGAATTGTCGCACGAGGTCGGACGTTTTCTGGACGTATCCGTTTTTCTTCGAAAACTGCACGACGAGCCGGAGGTTTTCGTCGAGCTCGACGCGCTCGAGGAATAATCGAACCAGTTCACTTTCCGTGGACGGTCTACACGGGAATATGAACAAACTCGGAAGCGTCTATGTTACCACGTTTTGTTATTCTATTGTGTGTACATCTATACACATGACTGCCGACGTGCACGGTAAAATGACTAAACCGCATGATCGTTCGAATGAAACTACTACTACAGGTTACCGAAAGCCCAGATAATCCCCCACTTTGAATCTAGTTTCTTACCGTAGAGCATGGATCGTGGTTGGCGCTTGGTGCTCTTGGTGCTTGGTGCTTGGCGCTTGGCGCTTGGCACGCGGGACAGGTGTTGCCTCCCTTTTGCAGGTGGACCATATGTACGTACACGTTTTTCTACCCTCTCCCTTAATTTCTCGGACAGTAGACTGGGGAACTCACCCACGCGTGCTTTATTCACGATACTTTTGCCACCAAGCTTTCGTATCCCCCTTTTTTCTTTTTTCTTATTTCTCAATTCAGCCACGGTGCATGGTAGACACTAGGGTGGTTCTTATTTTCGACATTTGATTATTTTTTCTGGCATATCTCAGAATTACTCCAATTAATTGAAAAAAAATCTATGCAAAGTTTGAGTTTATATATTTGGTTGGCAACTAAGTAATTGCCGATTTCAGTTATAGATGAAACTATAACTTGACTCAGTTTTTGGCCGAAAAGGATCAGACTTTCTACGAGCGTGGAATTTTCAAGTTGTCAGAAAGATGGCAAAAGGTCATCGAACAAAATGGAAAATACATCATAGTGACTCTGCACACAAATACGAGTTAAAAAAAGCAAAAAGTATATCCCAAATAGACTCTAGACTGTCTAGACCAATAGACCCCCTTAAGGTCGCGTAAAGGACACCGTATCGTGTCAAACTAAAGTCCCATCTTGAAAAGAATATTGGTAATCTTGAAATCTTCAAAAGTATGATCTTAAGAAATAGGGTAAGGCACCCAGTCACTGTGGAATATTAAACAAGAGATATTACATTTTTTTTTCATTAACACTAGAACTATCGAACCAGTCAAAATGACTGGTGGATGATTTCTTCTTTCATGATTAGCGAAACTATGAAAACGTTTTCACCAGAAATTTTTTAATATACTTCTTGTTTGGAGTACATGCTACCATAAAAATCGTATGAAACCTGAGCAAATTCAATCTTGCTGTTATTATAAAGGAATAAGTCTAACAATAAGTCACGTTTAGGGCTCGGTAGTTCTAGTGTTAATATCAGTTAATATCAGTTGTTAAGTTTGAGTTTATATAAACTATTTGAACTATATATATACTTTGCATAGATTTTATATATATATATATACACACACTTACTGACAAAAGTTAAGAAACAATATATATATATACACACACTTACTGACAAAAGTTAAGAAACAATATAGTCGTTTGGGAATTAGTGTATATTTTGAATGTCCTGAAATACACATGTCCGAATTAAAAATAACATGACGAGATTACGTATCATACATGAACATACAATAAGTTTTTTTGGGATTATACTTGTATAAGCACTACAATTAATATTGAGTCGAGGAAACAAAATAAATACTCGTGACAGAGTTAAGAAACATGAAGACAATGTAAACAATGTTAAGGGGGTCTATTGGTCTAGACAGTCTAGAGTCTATTTGGGATATACTTTTTGCTTTTTTTTACTCGTATTTTTGTGCAGAGTCAGAAAATTCCGATGAAAGTTGCTTTTTGACATTGAAAATCGTCGCACAACTATCGACTGTTTTAGGGTACGGATACGGTGGATCGAGGATAGCAACGAGGCAACCATCCCGACAAAATTAGACCAATGTAATCAAATGCGACTGTATATGGTGGGGCGGTGACGAGATCGGTGAGCAATCGAATCAGAATTGAAAAGATATCGAGTACATTAGAATTCATAGCAATCTTGCAATCTAGTACTTGTTACAATTTAGTAAGACATTAATTTGCAATTCAATATTTATTAGAATCTGGTAAAGCATCGATTCGCAATCTAGTATTTGTTAGAGTAATTTTTCTTTTAAATCTCTCGGGTCTCTCGGTGGTTTCTTCAAACCTCACGCTAGAACGAAGGAACGATAGCCATGAAAATGCAAATTGCCACATCTGTTTTTCGTTTCTGCGGGGACACACCTGACTGCATCGGCTGCCCCCATGGTGCACACAGTAGGTGCACATGCCCCCATGGCATGCTTTAAAAGCCCTAACGTTCTCGATCTCTTTACTTCCGCCACTAAAGAACAGAAACTCATGTTTCGAGTATTTTTATTGAAACAGGCAGAATTCATTCATTTTTTGGTATATACTGTAAATATTTTTGTGTAAACAAAACTTGCTGATTTTACGTTCCCAATTAACCCTTAGCACTCGAATGGCGACTGTAAGGCGCCACTAAAAATTGTTGTATCATTATTCAAAATATTTTCTACACTATTATTGTAGTAAATATACCGTAGTACTAAATACAAAATATTTTCTACACTAATTGCACCATTTTCGTATGTATAACAGGAAAAAAATCTATAGAAAGGATGTATTGTAGGTCGAAAGAAATGTTTCGTTTTGGAATTAAAATAGCTTCGAGTGCAAAGGGTTCACATTTGTCCAGCCTGGATCAAATCATTTTCAATCTACCTTTATATTCCAGGCATAACGGTAATAGTTATTAAATTAATTTCTGGTGAAGAGTGTCTTACATCGAACTTTTAAAAATGGTAGTTTTAAGGCTTGAGTCCCGTAATACTTTCTTGTAGAGAAGAAAAAAATTCATCTATGAGTCCATTTAAAAGTATGGGGTATGATACAAATAATAGATGTAATAATGCAATTTTTTGGCAGCTCTAGTGCATAAAAATTCGTAAAAATACTAATATCAGGACACGCTCGATCCATTCTACACCATTTAACTTCGCCTTACGACATTTTGTTTTATCTTTGAGCGTTTTAAGGGTATAGCTTGTCTCCATAGCGTGGGAATACAGAAAAAAATTGTATTAATAAATATTGTTGCAATGTTATAAATAAATTTGATAGTAAGATATACAGTCTTCAAGGTAAAAGCACCGGTAGTTGACCATTTTATAGAAAAACATAAAAAATAAGGTTTGAAATGTTCTTATTGTTTTGAAATTTAAACAACAGACGGCATGGCATCCGAGGTTCACTTTCATCAAAAGTGCACTTATAAAAACCTTATTTTTTATGTTTTTCTATAAAATGGTCAACTACTGGTGCCTTTACCTTACTTGATATATGTACAGTGGCGTGCAAAAGTTCCCGGCCAGATGGTTTTTGCTATTTTTCTTAAAAAACAAAAGCGTTAAGAAATTTTTATTAGAATCATATATGAGGGCGTATCACACGAAAGGATATTACAAAAAAAAATCAACGCTAATTATTTTTCTTACTTGTTTTTTTGCAGAATAAGTAAATTAACACGTTAAAAAATTTCTGGCCAGTGTGTTTAAGGAAAAAATTATGCTTGTTTTTCATTGTGTAACAATTTTGCAGTACATTATTTAACATGTTATAATTAATATTTCGTAGCCATGCATTTTGCAGCATAGCGACGAGGCATGGACGTAGATCTGGCCGGGAACTTTTGCACGCCACTGTATATGCGAAATATCTAGCCGATAAAAGTCCCAGAGTTACACCACGTGACAAAGCTCGAATGGTCTCGGTCGTCGAGGAGTGTAAACATAGTACGGGTCGAATATACATATCGGTGTGGGACCAGGAGACCACTACTAAACCAGTAACAAAACTTCTTTATTTGTCATTATTTTTTTATTGGACTTTCACCAACATGCAGGCAGTGTGTCAAAGAATAGTGTCTTCTAGCCGATATATGTCCTCGGCCAGACCCGTCTTTTGGACATATATCGTGTAGACACTGTATCGAAATAATTCTCAATACGTACCTACTATTGAAAGCTAGAAAAAGATGAAAGCTACTAGGTGCTCGAACCGATGTCCTTCAACTTGAATGTGGTGACCATGTAACATACATACGGAAAATTAACAACATTCACGTTTTACTGAATCAGTGAAGTCGTTCCATGTTTTTCGATTGTTGAAATATTAAAGGTTTTGCGTATCATACGATTGTAAAATATAGATAGGGTAAGGAATCCAATTACTGTGGGATGCCAATTACTGTGCCTAATGAATATTAAAGAAGAGATATAAAATTTTTTTCGTTAAAATCAGTTAATATAAATGTTATTTACGTTGGGGAAATGGTGGGATTAGTATGACGATCGAGTCGATTCGGAGCGTTGTCGTTGATCATGACTAGGCGACGGATTTTATACGTTTATGGCAAAAACGAGCAGGTGCAATTTGGAAGAGTACAGAGATTGAAAGAATTTAAGGGAATCAATGTGTTGTGGTAAACTTTTTCCAAAATTACTTTTCCAAAATTTCTTAACGGTATCGGTTCCTTGCAATTGACGTGGACAAGTTTTATTTTGCATAAAGATCCTGCACTCCGCTAATGACATGTCTGTGTAGATAGGGGAATTCAACCGTGTCGAGTGAACGAAACACACGCATTTCCTTCTATATTATTGATTATTAAGCTATTTCTACGCAATTTCCGAATGGAGGATAAACATTAACTTTGCCAGTAAGACATTGCCAGCGACGATGTGGTGTTTTTGTTCAAGTAGATACAAAATCCGTAAGGTAAGAAACGATTTCGAACGTGTCGTCGCGATTGTGTTAAACAATAGCCTGGTGCTGAAGCGTGTTGAATTGCGCAATATGTGTCCCAATATTTGAAGAGAAGATTAACGGGTAATAGTTGGTAAAATTATTTTATTTTTCCGGTAAAAAATAATAGTAGCGATAGCACTGACAGTGGCGGATAAATGAATAAATTACTCTGCTATGAATGGTTGGCATGCATCAATATATGTAGAAAGGGTAGGTAAAAATCAGTTGGTTAGATCTAAACTAGGGGTGGACGCATAACCTAGTCGGTCTGCGAAAGGTAGTTTCATTGATCGAATCAGGAAGGCAGTGACCGTCACTTACGATATCCTACTGTGAAAGAGAGGGGAAAGAAGCGCAGCTATTCGACGACGTGGGGAATGGCGTGTTAAATTTCAGTGGCCTGTTTATTATTGGCCGACGTCTGTCGGGATCGTTAGGGAAAAATTTCCCTGACAGAGTCGCACGAAACGCAGACGCAATTTCACCTTGTGTCTACGTCGCGCCGGAACCTTCGCGGGGGCGTTATCCGCGCGAATGTTCGGCCAACCCTCCTTTCCCAGAACCATGTTAGAAGATTTAAATATTAAAGCGACGACGTGTTTACCACGTAATCAATTTCATCGAATAATCAATACGAATCTAAATGGTGTAACTCTGCCCTCTTTCGAGAACTAAGCGACGCAGAAAAATTCGTCGATCCGAATCATCGGAAATAAAATTATAATACGGTTTTGCGTATTTCAACCAGCGATAATGTTTATATTGTTTTAGTGAAAGTAGGGGAGAGTTGCCAAATGCGTACTGGTCACCTAAATCGTACCACCTCTTTTATTTAAAAATTAATGCATTTTGATGCCTCTTGGTCGTAAAGATATGAACTTTTATTTATGTCGATAAAGTAGGACCAAAAAGTCATTCGCATAAAGTGTTGTTTTGTGAATGACAGAAGCACAAAGAAATCAGGCAAGTCTGATGTCAATTTTAAACGATTTTAATCGGCTGAATTAAATATAAATCTACAGTTTTTGAGGTAGTCTTATATATTTTTGAAAACTAGCTATGTTATATTATTTATTTCTATTTTGTTTATAAAACATGCCGATAATGTTTTAAAGGTTAGCTTCGATTATTTAGCGGGACGTCTTTTTCCTAAATCGTACCACACTGTGGTTTCCTAAATCGTACCAGTACGATTTAAGACACTGTTATTCAAATTTTACCGCGAAAATAAACGATTTACAATATTTCAAATTTTTTTAGCATGGGAAAGTAGCTTACAGTAGCCCCTATAAAAAGGAATTAGTTGCAATGAAAACAAAACAAATGAAACAAAGAAAAACTGATTTCACGCCTTCAACCAGCATCGCTGCTCCAGTTCTCGTAGAAGTGGAGAATGAAAACGATTGGTTCTGTTTTCTTTGCAATAATTCTTATTTAGAAGACATGATCCAATGCATAAAGTGCCAAAAGTGGGTACATGAAGCTTGTGGAGGAGTTTTGAAAAAAGACAATATTTATTATTGTCCTAGTTGTATTTAAGTAATGTAATATTTCATTTTATTTTTATGTTGTATTGTATATTAAACTGAAATTAAACGCAAAATACAGTTTCTCTTATGATTTTTTTGTATCTTTTTAATCCAACACATGAGGTACAATTTTGGAAACCGGCTGGTACCATTTAGGATACCGGTTGCCTAAATCGTACTGTTTGCATGATCTTATAAAAGTGTTCATATCACAATGATCTATCAACAAATATTTAAAAAATCATATTAAATTGCAACTTCGATAGTTAATACATAGATGCAAAACATAATTTTTGCTCAAATTCCTACTAAAGAATATATAAACTGCCTTCGAAATTAAGTGGTACGCATTCGGCAACTCTCCCCTACTATTAATTGTTACGATTTCTGTATTTCCGTCGCTCTGTCCGGATTTTGTTTTCATCGTTAGAAACGCAGAAGAAATGATATCGCGCTGTTTGCAATTGGGTTAGGTCTACCAGACTTCTTCAGCAATGAAGAATACAATAAATTCAGTCATAGATTCTGGCAAAGTTTCGCAGGTTGCTCATGTAGTCGCAAGTGGAAATATCTATCTACGTGCACGATCAATAATCTCCTGGAAACATCCGTTCTCCTACTGGCTTACCCAGCTGGCTACCCCTGGCTAATGGTAACACCAGCAGCACCGCCAGTACCACCAGCACCAACAATCGTTGCACCTGCCACCCTCCCCTGACCGTGCAGCCGCGTCAGGTTCTGACTCATAATCACTTTCCATTCTATCACTATCTGCCATTACCGACTGCTGTCAGAAAAATACTATAGTACAGTGCATGCATCATTTTCTTTTTCTTCTTCTTACCCCTTTACACATTTAGAAGATTTTTCAAGCAAGCATCGTCTAATGTTTCTTTGTCAAATGTAGATAACATTCCTCTTATCTTGGGCACAATATACAACACCGAACTTCTTTTGTTTATTCATCGGCTTTCGCATAATTTTCAATCCGTTCCACCGGACAATCTCGTGGTACACATTTGTCGACGTTTTGCCTTTAATCAACATACAATTATATAGATTAATAAGATCTTTCATCAAGGAGTCGATCTCTTTTGCCTGAGGAAGAAAAAATTTAAAATCTTCTAAAATTTTAAATTTTAAATCTTCTGATCTCAATCCCGTTGAAAATCTCTGGACAATTTTCGATCAGCATATTGCCTTAATAAGTGCTCGTACTAAAAAAGAGATTAGTATTTTGGAAACACTTCAAATCGAATCTACTAAATATGAACGTTACGCCTATCTTTTGAAATGAAATAGAATAAACGTACAATGAATATTCTCCACTCTTCCGTGAAATGATTACAGACGAAGAAATTCTAATTATTGTAAACATGAAAATAATCGTACGGCAAGGGGCTAATTGTACAAGCTGTAATAAATAGCAAAGAAGTAATCCTACAAAGTAATAAATACGCTGAATATATACGTGTATATATACGCTGAATTTTTCTGGTCACTATCACCGGAGCGTATATATACGCTCAATTTATTTTTTCTTATGATGCTGAAATATAAAGTTCTTTTACTTGTAGTCATTTTTGTACTTAAATATAATAAAAAAAAAGTTTGGTGATAAAGACCATCTTTTCATATTTCCTTGCGATGCAAATGGGTTAAACTCACTTTTTGTTCACCCAGTTTCTTTATTTGTTCCATTGCTTTAAATATACTATCAATTCTCTATCCCCTTCTGTAGTTTTCTCGCTATTGTTATTGAAGTGAATACATCTATCTTGCTCTTGTACTGGGAGCATAACAGAAAATCTGATGATATCATGATTAGGAGATACAGTTTCGCGTTGCAAATATACCACGTGACAGTCAACGAATCAAAGAATTTATTGCACTCAGTGGGAATTGTTAAGTCACTTGCGGGACGGAATGGGGCGGGCTGCCATTTTGTGATCTTTTCGCCTCATCTGGAAACAGTGATGAAACAGGCATCGGCTACGATTTTCCCGCGTAAAAGGAGCAAACCTCGGTCCAAGCATAGTTGCCTTGCCCTCGGCTCGTAACAAGGGTCATTGCAACAAAGTAATTGGAAATTATTTACCGAATGATGGAAAAACATTTAGAGAATTTGTTAGATTGAATACTCTAAAGCTGACCGAGATTTTTTACACAAAGTTAGTTCAGTATTACACCTCGCCGAAACGATCGGTACCAAACCAAAATCTCTTAACAGATTTTAGATATGCTACCATACATAAAAATTAAGCAGAAAACAGAGATTTCCGATTAGCCCAAATTACGTAATGTTTAAGCACTTTTTTCAAAAATTATTTTTGCCGAATGGTACCCGTGGCAAACTTTCCACAAATGTTCAAAAAGATTCGTTGGATGTTTACATTTTTACGGATTTTTTGCCGCTTTGTGACCGAATGGCACCACTGTCCTTTGCTGACTTGTTCCGCTCGCAATTTTTTAGCGTCCCCGAATTAAAAAATGGAATTTTAAAGAAAAACGATCTTTAAAAAAAAAAAAAATTTTAATTAACACCTACAGCTTTTCGTACATACAAGTAAACTATCATTGATGCATAGAAACATTTCATTATTTCCTTGGAGAATGTAGATCGACCCGAGGTCGTTCAGTTTCGCCGCATGCTCTTAGGATATGTTTATAGGTCATGGAATGAATGATGTGGACGCATATCTATGGATAACTTAAAAAGCTAGCTACTACCCTGGCGGGTTACAAATATAGCCATGAATGCGAGTATAGATTTCACGAGAATGATGGTACTCCCATCAAATATTCAATAGAATTGATTCTGGTAACTACATCAGCAGTACCAACAGTGGCGATAATATCCTAGTTAAATGGAAGATGATATTGCAAGGTAGAAGATGTAAAGTGATTTTTGAAATATTGGTTCAATAAATGTATTTCGTCGATTAATACAGTATACGGTGCCAGTTTTAACACCACCAGCACCCCGGCCGAGATTATCATGGCGTCCATGGGTACGAAAATGAATTAGCAGCGTTCTGTGTTTAAGGAATCTAAACCGATATAAATATAAATGAATGTACGCAAGAATTATTAGAATTTTTCTTAGCTTCACCCAGAGCTAACGACGTAGACACAAAAAGTTTTGTAATTCCTTTTTTGTTTTGCATATTTTTTTATTTTTTCATTTTCCTAATGTGGATAGTTCCTTAAAAAAAAAAATAACAACTATCCTCGTTTTTACGATATATGTATAATTTACGTATAATATAAGAATGTGCGATGCTGTTTCTTCAAGAGGCAGGAACGATTCCTATCTTTATGATGTTGTAGAGGAGAGATATCGATAGTTCGCCTAAGGAGCTGTGCAGCCCCTGAAAACCTGTTTTGTGCCATGCACAACAGGGAACTGTCAACACGCTCGGAAAGGCTATCTGGAAATGGTCAGACGTTCAAGATAATGACCCGCAGAGATTTTTGTCGCCGACTACATATTCTTGTCTGTGGCTGTCCGTGACCGACACGCTCCAATATTGGCAACCAAACAACTTCGGCATTTTGCCTATCTTGTGTGGGTCGAGCTTAACAAAACGAGAGGCAGAAAAGCCCATAAGATGCAATGTCTGTAGTGATATTGATAATTTCTTGGTTACTGGTACATATTAAATTTTCAATGTTCGCAAGAAAAAAATTGAGAAATTTTAGAAGCATATGAAATTTTTTTATTACGTACACGTGTGGGAAAAATAATACAAATCATTGAATTAACAAACTTGTAAAAATGGCCATCAATCTATAAACGGACATTACGAATGAGATTCGCAAGAATACAGCTAACAAAGAACAAGATATTTCCGAGCAGACATGACGCACTCAATGTCTGCTGTAACAATAAAAAAAATTAAGATTTCATTGCACGTGTCAATTGTCTTTTATCAATTCCGCTCTACTGAATTATGCATTCTAATTTTAATAAAAAAAAGTTGATACAAGTAAACATTAAGTCTGATGACTTATGCGTATATACAGTTTATACAGGATATCCTGAACTCATACGGCCAAACTGTTTAGGGTTTAATCTACGCATAACAAGGAGAAAAAAATATTGTATAAAGTTTGTTAGGGAACGCTTTGTTACGAAGTTATAAACGATAAATATTGTATGTATGAAACGCGCAACTACGCAGGTTTCGTTAGAGCACGTATGTGCGGTAACAGTTATGGGTTGTTCATAAACAGTTATAAAATAATATATGATATAGAATAGTTGCCCGTTTCATACATACAATATTTATTGGTTTATAACTCTATAACAAAACGTTTCCTGACAAATTTTATATAAAAATTTTTTCTTCTTTTTATGCGTAGATTAAACCATAGCTGTTTTTGGCCGTTTAAGCTCGGGACGCCATGTATAACCGCGCAAGTATACATTATTTTACCATATGTACACAGAGTGATTTACTTGTTTTTACAATATATAATCATTATCAATATTTTCCATGTTTGAAAGTAAGAAATGAAGACTGAAATTGAGATAACAATAATTCGTAATTTATATTAATCTTGTAATCTGCATAAAAATGAATGTTACAATATGTAATACAAAAAAGACTGTTATGGATCACTGAATAGACTTTTAAAGACTCTCGATGTGAGTATAAATACTGTCTAAACTCAGAATGCTGTACAAATCACAACGAATTCAAATGCCTTTCGATCACATACTTTTAGAGAGTACTTATGAATCTCCATTACTTTTATCCAGAACACACAACGTTTCAATATTATTTATAGTTACATCTCTTTCGCAATATTTTCTTATAGTGCATTTTCAAATTTTACTGTCAAGTGTTCCATTTATAATTAGTAACCATTTAAAACTTTATAATTGTATATTTCTAGTGAAACAAACGTAGGCTTTCTATTATGACACTTTCGTCTTATTTTTAATCACGGAATATATGCATGGACAAAACTTGTATACTAAACTGTTGGACACTCTGTGCACACATGTTCATACATACATGAGACGTATAATAGTACTTATTTATACCTATCATTTATCAGTACGTATATATACATACGCATATACAGTTTAACGAAGGAACTGCGCTATTTTGCATATTCGAAGATTTTTTTACCGGATGCTTTAATTCGTGATTTGAATCAGAAAATCAAATAAGAAGAAAGGTTGAAAACGGCTGTGAATCGGTTCGGATTCCTAAAACAATTATGATAATGATATTTATAATAACAGTTATGGTTAAAAAAGTTTCTCGTAATTTTATATGTATATCAATCAATTATGCACTGTTCCTTAAAGTATATCATGTTGTATTTACATTCATTTATTAATTTTGAACTATATCAGTGTTTACTCCTTGTAGCAATTGTAAAATATTTATAAACTAATTGTATTTTGCTTTGTGAGAGAAGATCCAAAATAGAAAATCGTATGAAATGGTAATCGAAATGAGTACATACCAAAACATTTTTTAACCATAACTATTACAATATCATTTCAGCTCTTCACAATTGCCTTTTTCAGAATCATTGTATAACAAATATATTCGAAACCATTTCAACTCTTTAGTAGAACATGTTAGAATGAGTTTTATACGTGTTCAAAATATATTTAATCCTCCGTCTGCAACCTTACTTTTATCGACGCTATTTGCATACTGGATCGTTGATGTTCACGACTACTATTTTTACTGTCCTAAGTTTTAAAAGAAATTTTAAAAAATTCTGGAATACGTATTGAAGTCCCTGTTTTAATATGTAATCGTTGGAACGTCAAATGTTTAAAGCATTAACAAGAGAAAATAAATATTCGAAAGAAAGATCCACGAAGGATTAAATACATCTTGAGAAGAAAGGAACAAAACTATTAGAAAGATGATATTCATATTGTAGTATAGTATAATATGGATTACTTTTGCGATAGTAACAAGACAATAAATTTTAAATTTACATTTCTCTTTTGTACACTACAATAAGGACAATCATGTTTCGGCACCTGCTTTTTCGTTTTTACGAATGACTCCATACAACACATAACATGATTCATATCTTAAACATGTGAGAAATCAAGAAATGATATTGCAGTACACTGCAATAAATTAAATTGATCTATTGAAATCTACTGAAAAGATTATAAAATTTCGACACTATTGTAACACATATCATGAATTATGGGATATGAAGCCTTAAGAATGAGAAAGATGTACACCCAAATAACTGGATTGGATCTTCTCCTGTTGCATGTAACAAACGTCACTGTTATAGGATTACATCATTCTTATTTTCAGGGTTTCTAATATGAAGCGGCTAATAAAATTACGATCTTCTTGTCATAATTGCAAATGAAAATCAATTTAGAATTTTTACTCTATGCATTACTTAATAAATGTCAACTTGTTGTTAGAACACTTCTAATTTTTATGTATTTAAGGATTCTGTAACACCACAGTATATGATTCTACACAAAATCATTTATTATCAACAATGATCGATGTCGATTAATTTTACTATCTATACTAGACCAAAGTGCAAATGACCTGCTCATTTACAATAATCCGATTGAAGATTTCAAAAGTAATAGAAATTAAGGTACAAATGTGTATATTTTTATGTTTTCAATTTAATGTCGATTAGTGGTAAAAGGCGTCAAACCCCTGAGAACCATGTTATCAAGAACTCCACTTATATATGCAGCAACATCTACTGTGTCTTCTTCTGCTTTTCTGATAAAGGGATGTTCTAATAATTTGTTGTACTTCGGTCGTTGTGTCTCTTCTTTGATTAAACTTTAAGAATAGCAAAAAACATGATTAGACAAAAAGTCCTGCACAGTAGTTCATAAGAATTTGCAAATCTCTCAAATCAAAATAATTTACCATGTGTTCACAAAGTTTACAAAATCCATGGTAAAATGGTTTCCATTTTCATTGGGTGATAACCGTGGCGGGTCACCTTGAACTACTTGATAAAGCTGCTCAAACACCGAATTCCACTTGGGATATGGAAAATAACCCGTAGCAATTTCCATCAATGTAATTCCCAATGACCATACATCGCTCCTCACGTCATAACCTCTTGCGCGTTGAGGATCTATCCTCTCTGGCTAAAAGACGATAATAAAATTAACCTCTTCAATGTATCCACAATGTAACTTTAATACCTTCCAATTAATTTGTTACTTTACATACAGCCATGTAAGGTCTACATCCAGCATCTCGAGTGCGTGCAATAGAATCTACTAATTGTCCTGATATACCAAAGTCGCATAGTTTTATATTACCATGTCGGTCTAACAGAATATTGCTAGGTTTTACGTCTCTATGGATTATTCTCAACTCTTCTTTGAGGTAATTCAGTGCTTTCACTGTGGCAACAGTAATTTTTCCTAAAATACGTTCTGGTATTCTATCCTTCAACACCTCATGAATAAATTTATAAAATATATCCAATGAAGTGTCCATCAGTTCCATGCAAATCCAACAGTCACCCTAAACATAACAAGTAAGGATACTAGAATGGATCCTCTAATCAAACCATCAAGATAAGAAATGTCTAAGCTAGAGACTGTTATGAAAACAATCTTCTTGAACCATGGAAACTTACTTCTTTAAATAAAGCACCATAAAATTGCACAATGCATGGACACTCATTGGATTTCATTACAACTTCTAAATCCATTAGAAGTTGCTTTTGTTCCCTTTCATCCACTGTAGAACGAATTCTCTGTAATCGAATTTGTTTGTGAACATACAGAAAATTTATTGTAATAAATAAATAAAATGGTATACCTTCACAGCCATAACAGTGTCACTTATCCTATGAATCATCTTATTTACAGTACCAAAGCCTCCTCGTCCTATTTCTCCTATATCTTGAAGATCTTCACTTGTGAAATCATATATCACATTCGGTGATAGCTGTAATTTTCCAGTACTTTGCATGGACTGACACATTCGTAACTTATCCCTATGATGTATATATCGCAGTTTATCTTATTAATACACATATAAATAAGACAGCATACTCGATAATCAAAATAGAAATTATACTACTGAATACTCTTGTACTATTCAAACATTGTATAGTTGATTCATTTAATTACCGTGCTTTATCAGGAATATCTGTTGGAACTGTAGGACGTGGTCTTAGTGGCAGTTTTGGTAAAGATAAAGGCAAACTTGGACGAAAAGATCTAAGATTATATGTAATGATAATTGTTATTTAGAAATCATAATATAAACAATCTTATACATATATTTCTTTTGATATATGTAAATATATCTTACATAGGTGGACATGCTGCTGTAGCTCCACTCGAATTGGAAAGGGAAGAATTTGTTGAATTAATTAATGTCATTTCACTTCCTTGTGTTTGAAAACTACATTTCAGTTGTCTTCGTTTTTCTGTATGAAATAAGAAAACTATTACTACATCATTGTAGTAATTCGTACATGTACAATGAATATAAAACACGACCCTTGTCCCTGTACAGAAAGCGTTTATAATAAACTATCCTCTGAAGTTACAAGAAGTTTCTTTTTTTACTTATAAAGAACGTGCTGTTACCAAAAAGCGTTATTCATATGAATAATATTATGACAATAAAACTAAAATTAGTTAGCAATATAAAAATATATAATAATATATATTTATAAAAAAAATAAAATACTATGCACGGATTCGAACTCAGGACAGGAGGAGCTGGAGGCCTCACCAGCGCCACTACGACACCTGCTTGTTTGTGATGGAATGTTTAGGTTGAGAAAACCTGATTATTCGTGTATTAAACATAAGACTGGATAACAAGATAGTTTATTAATGTGGTGTGCAAACAGACATATTCTTATGAACAGAACGGAACCAGAAATCAGTGAACAATATAAACGTGAAACAAGGAACGACAACATAAAACTAAAATCACATATGAGCAAGATAAACTGTAGTATTAAAGACAGCAATAAGATTACATATACTAAGAGTATGAATTACATTTTTCTACGTTCTACGCCTTCCTCAAAGCTACGGTTCAAAGAACTTCAATAATAAGTGAAAATACGCTCTTGTGTAGCCGCGTCAAAACTATAAGACATGAATATATTTTATAAAGAATCAAATCACAAATTTTATTTTATTTTATATTCATAATGTGTAATGCCACCTTTATTTTTTACAATTTCCAGCATTCCTTTCAGGACTAATTTGTATACATTTTTTATTGTCCTTTGCTTTACAGGCTTCCATTTTTTTTCCATACGTTTTATACTCTAAATGTAAAAGTCACATTCTAGCAGCGACAAATGCCGTCTAAAAGATTCTACTATTCTTTGATGCAGTGCCGAACGTAGAAAGAGACAAGGATGCTCGAGTGGCCTTGGTCGCCGAGGAGTATAAATGTTATCAACAACTATGCCGACAGTTATCAATAATCAATAAGCCCATCAAAACAGGTTTGTAAAGAAGACACTTGGAGCTATAGTGTCAATTTTTCTCAAATTTTTCAATATGTCCTTGGTATTATAAAATTGCATTTGTTTAAAACAATTACAAAATAAATAGTGAAAAAATCTTTTTTAAGCTGAAATAATTTTTATAATACTCTTACGATTCCGCTGTAAGTACCCAAAAACTCATTTTCATCCGTTCAATAGTTCAAGATGCGTTTAATCACTGGACGAGACAATAACTCGATTGTTATTAACCCCTTAACGCACAGTTTTCAAAGAAAAACGTGCAACGCGCTCGAATTAACTCGAGCGTACAAGTTAAGGAGTTAAAGAAAAGGGATCTTCCCTTAATACATCTTGTTGTTGCAATTCAATGTATCATACAAACACTATTAATGTTTCAGCTTAACCACTTTAATGGTTTCCCTGTGGATAATGGTTTTTATTGAAAAACTACTATGGAAATAAATAAAAATGTTATAACTTGCGCCAATATTATTCAATAATAAGATGTAGCAAATGTAGCAATATATACCTGTTATTGATATACACTAAGAATAAAATGAAAATATGATTAAACAAAAATATTGTTTTTCTTAAAAAATATTTAAAAAGAACTGCAATTTTGGGAGTCAAATTTGAGAAATGAATATTTAGAAATTTGAATTAAATTTCTGTTATATTCTAGTAGTAATATCTTCAGAATATTAATTTACAATAGAAACCTTTTTTACCTCACTAAGAAAACAAAATATTTTTATATTTGTACGTATAGCATGTAAGTGTTTTTGAAATCATTGAGAAGTACATATATTAAATAAACTTCTTATAATAAATTTTTAAATAAAAAAAAATGCATTGTAATTAGCATTCCATATAATAAAGTTATTGTGAATGCATATATGATCCTTAAATTACTATTCACTGTATGTGGTTACCTAAATTACAACACCTATATTTCACAACTGAAATTACAAATTGTAATTAATGATTTATGTTTTGTTCCCATAAGAAAACAATGATATTAAATACTACCAAAAAGCATACAAATACATGTATTTATATCTATCTAGTTTAATTATTCAATATGTACATATCATACCTGACATTTCATTCTGAACGTCACTGATAGGTCCAAATTCCATACGTAGAGAATTAAATGATCTGCTGGAACCTACACACAAATAGTATAATTCTTTTAAAAATCATAACATTGTCAAAAAATATCGTAGAATAATATAGATATACATCAGGTAAATGAATGATTTCTTATCAATAGAGAAAGTAACATTTAGGTTATGTAGCATAAAATACTATAATATTCACTATCCATTCATGTAGTGTTGTAGCTTACTTTGATTTGTTGGAATAGAGAAATTCCCACGATTATCAGTCATTTTCAGGATTTTCAATATGTAACTAATAAGCAAAGTACCACTTATTAAAGGCACTCCTCTCTTAGGAGACCTTTCTGCAAGATATTAACAACGTAGCATATGTGTTCTGCTGCAAGCGCACCATTTGTGCAGTTTTGTTTTTCGGTGAAGAGTGCACGCAAAAAAAACTATTCTCCTATTATTTCGAAATACTTTTATTGAAAAGTTACTCAACTTTCTATTATAAAAATCAAAGTGTACGTCACCATAAACCTGGCGCGATCAGTTACACGTATAGTTGACGGCTGTAACGGTGTATACGTACAATCTATTCTGTGTATGTACACACACACATGCGTACACATATGAAAAGAAAGACTTCATGGTAAGTTTAGATTGTGAATTATGTCAACACATATTTTCATGATTTAGTAGAAATTTATACCTGCTATTAAATATTTCTGTGTTATTAATAAAAACAATCTATAATCTGTCAATCATCCTTATTGTATACGTACTTTTCATAAACTTTAATAGAAACATTTAATAAGAGTGTGGGTATATATATGTACATATCCTGTATAAAGAAAATTTACAGGGTGTCCCAATTTATCTGGAGATTGAGAATATCTCCAAAACTGTTGATGACACTAAAAAATGTTTCAGACAAAAGTTAAACGATATCAGGAGACACATGCACTTTGCACTTTAAATATCTTTGTTCTATGTGGACGCGTAGAGGTCATATAAAAGTCAACTTTGTTTTTTTTTAATGGAATTGTATATTTCTTAATGCACTACTCGATGCTACTCATTATTCACTACATAAAAGTATTAGATCACTTATGGCGAAAAATCATTAGTCTAGAAGATATTTTTATTTAAATAATAAAGTAGGGGGCTGGGGGTGGGGGGTTTAGTAAGTAAACCCAGTAAACAATTTGCTATGAATTTTCCACCAACATTTGTCTACAAACTCCGATCCATCTGTTTCCACATTAGGCTCAGTATTTGAGTGCAAACTTTGCAGCTAAAATTCCATGCCAAATCAAGACCAAATCGAAGCCAAACCTTGGCTTGGTTATAGAGGGCAGGTCGGTTGTACTAAGAGTGAACCTAACCTTGTTCTAAAAGTAAACCTTGCTTGTAGGACGTAAAATAGAATTAAATTATTGAAAATATATGAAACGTAAAATTATATATATATAATATAAATTATAATTTAGAACTCTAAATAAAATTATATTTTTCTTCCTATAGTAAGGTTTACTCCGATTTTTTTCGATATTTACTCGAAGAACAAGAAATTAGTACGGCCAAACTACCCTCTATAACGAAACCAAGGTTTGGCCCCAATTTGGCATGGAATTTTGCCTGCAAGCTTTGTAGTCAAATTTTGATCCATCTGTTTCCGCATTTGGCTAGGAATTTACTAATTTAATTCGACAAGTGTTAGTGCCAAATTCATACAAAATACGGAGCAAATTCTGCTCCGAGCAGGGTTTGGTACCAAAAGGCAAGTCCATTTAGGTTTACTCTTAGAACAAAGTTAGGTTCGCTCTTAGTGCGACCGACCTGCCCTCTATAACGAAGCCAAGGTTTGGCTTCGATTTGATCTTGATTTGACATGGAATTTTTACTGCAAACTTTGCACTCAAATACCGAACCTGCTCTGACCGAGCCTAATGCGGAAACAGATGGATCAGAATTTGTTGACTTTTGGTGGCAAATTCATAGCAAATTGTTTACAGTACATATACAGTCGTTATAGTACTTACTTTAGTTACACTCACTTTTCTAAAGTTGATATTTGATAGCTGATATTATTACTACTGTTAAATAATGTAAGATACTAATTAACTTCAAAGTTAACATTAAATGTTTACATTATATATAATGTCTGAATAAATACATTTTTATATCCTTCAAAGATAGCCACTTTTAGTGCATAAAATGTTCATGGCATCTCATACTTTTAGGTTTTATATTAATATAAAATACTGATTTAAATGCATGGAAAAAATTAGATAAACTATTTAGTAATTTGCATGCAAATAACTGCAATTTTCTAATTTATGAATTAATTAAATTTAAGCAATCCAACATTTTATTAAATGCAATACACAAGGAAAATGTGAATTACGAAATTCTGTGAAAATCGTACATAAGTGATCACGTGTCAGTGAGATACATGAAACCACCATTATTGTTTTGTGAGTTCTGTTGTGAAAGTGCAAGTACAGTTTTCTGTACGAAAATGGCTTTAGCAAGATCATTAAATCCATTATTATTGCAGAATATAAAAAGGTAATTTTGAGGATTTTACACAATATATGCATCTTTATAAGTTGGAAACTTGTATTTGTGTATCTGATATTGCTTTTATGTGTTTTAACCTCTTCGTTCGTGTTTTTCTTAGCATAACCTTCCAAAGCAATATTTTATTATGTTTAGGCATTTGTTTTGATCACCAATTTTATAACTTGAATGCTACTCATGAAAGTTCTGGTTTATATAGCAGTAAAAGAGTAAATGAAGCAGTAATAAATTTGAAATCTGTGTAGAATATTAAGAAGGGAACGTTTTATTGTGTAAGTGTGAGTATAAACACAGAGTATAGTTTTAAATAAAAAAATTATGTATATTGAAAAATAATATCAATCACAGTGTTTTACAAAATAACAGTGTACAGAACAAAAATTTTGTAATACTACATATAAGTAATTCTAGAATGAGTTGGCCACTTTTTGGAGTAGTTTTTTCGATATCTTACAAATTGTTTGTTTTACAGACTTGTAAAATAAAGTGTCAACCTTTTTTCAAATTATTTAATGTTAAATTATGATGACTGAGCTAGCGAACCGATGAAAATGATATTTTAGGTGCTTATAGTGAAAATATAAGAGTATCTAATAAAAATGATTTTAATTGGAATCATAGTCTTTTTCACTTTGCTATCCTCAATCTTCACTGCTCACTGTTTACTTTTTCATATTTCATCTACACTCTTAGTCAGAAATACATAAAATCTGCAATCTACTAATTCGTCATGTTAGTAAGCTTTTGCAACAAAGTATTAATCAATAATGTACTGTTATTTATTTTCCAGATACACACCAACAAATATTACTCAGAATTACAGTTTATACCCATCTACTTATATAAAACCATTTTATAAAAAGGAAGACCAAAAACAATTAAATGACAGTGAACAAGGGGAAAAAGTAGCTCATCTGCCTATTAGGGCAGCCCTTACTTCTGACACAGCATCTGAATTCCATGATGAAGTCGTTAGGTATCTAGTTTAATTTCTAATTAAACTAAAATTTCAGAGATTGAATATTTATTACTTGTGGTTATCAGGAAGTTTACAAATTATATTATGCGCAAAGGCAAGAAAGCAGTAGCTAGATCAATAGTGGAAAAAACATTTGAACACATTAAAATGATACAATTAGAACGTTACAATAAGTCTGCTCCTGAAAATAAGCAATTCGTTTTATTGGATCCAATAGACATTTTTCATCGTGCCATAGAGAATTGTACACCAATGTTGCAGCTACAAAAAATAAGGAAAGGTGGAATCGTTTATCAGGTATTAACATATGTTTGTTTAAAGTTTGTGGATTAAGTTTATATATTTAATAATAGGAATTTGTAGGTTCCAGTACCAATGAATGATAATAGGGCTAGATTTTTGTCAATGAACTGGATAATTCAAACCGCAAGCGAGAAAGATTGTACCCAAACATTTCCTTTGATGTTAGCAAAGGAACTGATTGATGCTGCTAATCATCAGGTACTTCGATGAATACATATACACATAATGTATTCTATAAGAAGTAATTTCATTATTCAAAGTTGATCAATTCCCAATTGATTATCAATTTTAATTTAAAAAATTCTGAAAAGCTTTTCTATATTAAATTAAGACCACCTTAATATTTGTAAATAGCGCTCTATATACCATTGATTTCATAGTGTTGTAGTCAATGCAAGGCAAGTTCAATAATACTATAAAAAAATTATACTATGACCTACAAATAATCTTAATAGTAGAAACGTCGAGTAAATACACGATTATTGACAATTCAAACAAAACTGCAATCATATATTATCATTATTGATTTTCATATTATACTTGAGCACCCCATGTAATGTATTTCTCATGGTTCACAATAATTTATATTAATCTTACCAAATCTTGCATTTCAGGGTCGTGTTATTAAAAGGAAGCAAGACATACATAAGCAGTGTGAAGCAAATCGTGCTTATGCACATTTTAGGTGGATCTAAATAAAAGAAGCTTCTATCGTATTATAAATTATATGTATATAAACCAAAATAGTTATTTACATAAACATTTATTTCAATAAAATAAGGATATAATAATGAATTTGTATACAACGAATCAGCCATACATACCAAATATATTTACAAAATTTTCTTCTTGGACTATTTGTCCATATGGTACAATTAATTTCAATTGTTTTTTACATGACTTAATGTTCAATATTCTATACAACTTAGAACAAATATTTAAAGGAGTTTCTGATAGAGGTAAAATATTCATAACATCAGTTTGTAAATCTACCCTTTTACCCCAATAATTGGAATACGATAATATTACATTTTGATCTTCCTTTCTTAAATATACAGTTGCAATAATATCATTGCACATTATAGCGCTCACATGAAGTGAAATTGTTAATATACTACCTAAAATATACAATAAAAAAATTAATATGAAGCAAGTAAGAGACACCTCAATTAAAAACTATTTTATGATTTCTGTGGAATTTTGTGAAATTGAATTCAACTGATGATGATATGTCAATTTTAGTTAGAAGTATTATTATCGTTTAAGATGAATACCATTAGATAAGCCTTTACATGATAAACATGATAATCTGATCTTCCCTTAACCCTTTGTGCATGACTACCACTGTTATCTCATTCAAAAATTGTTCTCTAATGATATCGAACAAATGCTTATCAAATACATCTTTCGCCTCTTTTACTCTTATATTTAGCTTTTCATTAAAAAAACGATAAAAAAAGTTCTTGTTTGCAAAGAGTTAAAGATAAGATCTTTAGAAAAGTAAAGTCATTTAATTAGCTCATTCATTTTACGTAGACTTATCTAATATATTAAACATTCAAACTAAATAAAATGAGTTCGTCCAAAATGAAATTCTGTTCCAATTTTGTCGATTTTAATATTTTCTTTTCTACTTAATTTTTTCAGTTAAGTAACTAATTAAAATTCTACATAAGAGTTAAATAAAATGATTCATAAACTTACTAGTAGCTATGGCTGATAAACAAGTTTCCATTGACATAAAATCTAACAACCACGCACCTATGCATGTTAAGGTACACGCTCCAGTAAAAACAGTTTGATTACGCTTTATTACGTTTAAAGCGCAAACAGGTTTAATGTGTGGAAAAGTATAGACTATTTCATAATCAGGATATTTTACTGATTTAAGGATTTTCGTAGAGTCATTACATTCTTTCTTATATATACTTTGACTGGAACATTTATTTATATTCGTATTACTGAATAAACGGTTTATTAACCGCCCATAAAATTGAATTTTTGGCACATGCATAGAACAGTGCATCATTTTGTATAGAGACTATATACATAAGTACTTTCAGAGAGAATATGAGAGTCAATGAGAGTGATCCACTGATATATATATGCTATCAGATAGGAAAGAGTGTGCTCTACTCGGGCGAACGATTAATGTTGCAACTAGATCCAGTAGAACCATCTCAAACCCCGGACATGAGCTGGCATGAGCACCAATGAGCACTCTCATTTCCCCTCTGGTTCTGTTTCAAGCTAGAGATACTGCAGGTTCTGTTCCATGCTAAAAAGATGATGTAGAAAAAAGTGGGGACACTAAAATCCCGGGCGTGAGCACTCTCATATCCTCACTGTTATTAGTTCGTGGTGTATTGTTGTGCATTTATAATACTATATTTCTGTGGCAGAATATTTGATAATACTGATAACATACATGCTTTCAGAATGTGTCGACCTTTCTTGTGTTTCAAAGTGCATTGTCTTACCTAGCGTAACTAACTAATTCAATAGTTGACAGAAAGTAACATAACCTATAAATCTTTCTATCAAATTTATTTTACACGTCACATATTTATAGTGTAGCACAATGATAGATGCAAAGAAGAAAATAATACAAACATTCAATACTGAATTGGGCTCGGATCTGGAAGGATTCGAAAAAATATACGAGTTTCATCAAAGTTTGAATGTACAGAAAAATGAACTCGAAAAATCGGTAAAAATTAATAAGTGTTTATCTAGGTTTACGAATTTTATATCCATTTAGGTTTAAGAATTCTTGACAGGTTTCATTTTTTTAGTTATCAATGGCATCATCTGAAGCTCCCTCAAAAGTAAAAGTAGTAATAGAAACTGTTGAGAGGATAGGTAATGAATTTGAACAATTAGAAAAATCTTCTGTAGAATTCAGAAATGACATACAAAAAGCAATGCATGAAACTGATAAAAGTATAGATATGCAAAGAATTATTAATAGAATAAGTCACTTGGATAAGTCTTTAGCATACTTGAGTTTCATAAAACACGTTGAAAATATCAGGTAAGCTTTCATTTAATGCAAAGTAATTTACAATGAATGATTCAATCAGTTTAATTTTATGTTTCAAGTAAATTATTGTTGAATATTATCAAAGTTATTTAAACGTTTTGTTAGAATTTAACTAAACGAATCTATTGTAATCAGTTGATGCTGAGAAAAATGACAAGCATTAAAAGATGTAAGAATCCTTAAATTTATTGCAGTTAGAGGCCGAAAATCTTGAAAAACTGCAATTTTTACCATCTTTGATTGAATTGATAGATTGAATCATACATTGAAAGACATTTTTTATATACTACATAATTTAATATAATCACAAGAGATTTCCTTTTAGTGACAAAGTTCAAATATCATTAGCAGCTGGTGATGATGAATCAACTATTTCATTGTATACAAATCTTACAGATATTAGTTGCCAATTGCAACTATCATCCTGTCATCATCTTGTGAATTATGTAAGAGAAACACTTCACTACTGGCACAACCTCATAAAGGATAAACTGTCTAAGTACATTTTCATATTCTACATATCTTTTTAAATTTATGTATTATAGATATACATATACATTATGTAATATGAACTAGATTCAAAATTATACATATACATATATGTATACATATAGAAACCATTCCTTATGTAATTATGTAGTGTAATCACTACAGTAGTGATTTAAACATTAATAACAAATGCTATCCTCACATATTTCCTTGTGATTATTTTTATCTATATTACGAAACAATGTCTTTTCGACAGTCGTCCTGAGAGACTTTCGAATAGATCTAAATCTAAACAATATTTAATTGAATGATATTGACATGTGAAATTTTCAGGGAATACAATGACATATTGAAAGCATTAAAGTGGCCATTTTGTAACAATTCAAATTCATTGGTTGCACCCATGGCAGAAACTTTAACCAAATTTAAAATACTTACAGAATATTTATTGCATTTACAATTACCGTATCCTTTTATTAGAAGTAATATAGTATTTATGTTTTGTTTTAAACTTGTTATATTCTTAAAAGATACATATATTAAGTACTTAATATACAATTGCAGAGAAGAATCTGTTAAGCCAGTTGTAACTTCAGTGTTGTTAACAGATTTTGCACCAGTGAGTTTGCCAATTTCACTGTTAGTACGGCCTCTACGACAAAGATTTATATATCACTTCACAGGTGCTAAATTAACAAACCGTCAAGATAAACCCGAATGGTTTTTTACTCAAATATTAACATGGATTAAAAATCACGTTCAATGGGTCCAAAAACATGTTCAACCAGTAGCAAATTCAATAGGTTTTAGTCACGTTGATGTGAAGGTATACAAAAATAAGAGGACATTATTATTTATAATAGATACTGAAATATAATAAAGAATATATACATATGTAAATGATGTCATTGTAATAGGTAGAATTTATGCAGACTTTGGTTCAACTAGCTGTTGAAAAACTTCATTCAGAGTTAGCAATAGTACAATATGATGATGTTTTATTTGCACACTTGGTGGATGAAGCTTTAGGTTTTGAAAGAGAATTGAGAGAAACATTATTTTATCCGCCAACACAACCAGCCACAGTTTTTGTTCTTACCCAGGCTCATGTTTTTGTAAAGTGGATTAATATGGAGAAAAAATGTAAGAACATGAAATATCCTTTAACCTTAATATCCTTTATGTTTGTACAATGTACTGTGTAACTATTATCAACATTGGTATACCAAAATATTAGACGCTACTGAGAAAATGGATGCAATTTTAAGTTCAAGTACTGCTTGGGATAAATTATCAAATTCTGATACCGATGATATGAAAGTAACTGAATGTGCAGATGCTTTCCTCATTCTTCTTACAACAATTTCTGATAGATACAAACATTTGCCTCAACCAGGTCATAGGTGCGTAATAGAAAGAAAATTTATCTGATAAAATTTCGATATCTGAAAAAACTATATACCTTATTTTCGACTAGAAATCATCCCCTTGCCGAATGTACCACGATTCCCCAAACACCCTGTATATTAATAAACCCAATATTTTATACTTGCATAACAACATTCTTGTCAAGGGTGTATCTTTCAGATTACAGTTTTTGGAGCTACAACTTGAATTAATTGATGACTGGAGAATACGATTACTTCAATTATTACATGAGACTAATGAAAATCCTTTAATATCTCTCACACCGTGTATTCTTAATACTTTACACTATGTTGCAACCGTTCTAGAAGAATGGGGTGTTACAGTGGTAAGTGTCTTAAAAACAATCGCATATTTTTATATTACGTATTAATCATTTAACTGTTTGCAGCATTTCTTGCAACTATATTTTTTTAAGAAACAATTTGAAGCAGTTGAATCTGCAACATTAGAAGGAAGTGATATTGACAAAACTATAGGTGATGTGGAAGGTTCTGTGTTTGATGAAGCTATTGCTCTTTTAAGAAGATTAGAAAAGAAACTAATAAATGAAATTAGCGATGCTGTAGCTTTAGATGTTAAAGCCAAAAGCAGACCTTATAGGACAGACAAGCAAGTATTGTATATCTTAATAAAAATTGTAATAGTGCATACAAAACAATGTTATTTTAATGGCAACTATACACCCAGTAAGCAATTTGCTTTGAATTTTCCACCAAATTGAAAGGCCAAGAGTAAATTGAAATAGTGAAATATAATACAAGATAGAAAATCTTTACATTATTTGAAATTATGCGAAGAAAAATAATTATGAATAAATATAAATAGTAATTCATTATTTACAGATGGTTTGCCATGCAGTCTACCAAAGAAGTTGTTTCTTTGTCAGTTACTCCGAGTGGATATTCCATGTTTCAAGAATTAGCTACACAACTTAATCAGTTGTATAATACACTTGCATTGCCATTATTTAATCAGGCTTGGAAAAACTTAGCCTTACAAATTGATCAAGTAAGAATATTAACTCAAAGCTAATATTACATCTAGTATTCAATCTAAAAAATATTGTACTTTTTATAGTTTCTTTTAGAAGAAGTGGTTTTGGTGAATCATTTCAACACAGGAGGAGCTGAACAAGTAGAATATGATATTACTAGAAATTTGTTTCCATTGTTTGGCTTATACATCAATAAGCCAGAATCCTATTTTCCATTGTAAGTATGATTACACACATTTTAAATTAGAATAATTTTTTTATAAATCGACCAAACAACTTCAACTTTTCTACAAAGCTAGATAGATTAGTTTAGTAGATAACGTGTAATGGAAATTTTGAAAAAATTGCATTGTGTCGGAGTCGCCAAAAACATAATAAAGGCTATGGCAATCAAATTCGCCCCCGGCCCTATTGTAATCTAGTTTGAAACATTCGATAGCCTACCAAAAAAGAAACCTTTCTGCTAAGTTTAAGCCCGATACCTCATCTGTAAGGGTAGTTATAAAGGAAAATCTAAAATCTATGGTCTCCCACTACGAAACTGCTGAAGATTTTTTGGACCAGGTTCGAATCCCGCCCAAGTCAACTTCTTTTTTTAAAAGAAAGGTTTCTTTTTTGGTAGAGTATATAGTTACCCCCAAAACCGCCTATAGCTTTTACTTTTTTAACACGGACGATCGCTGATAAAATATACTTAGGGGTTAGTTGTGATAAATACTAGATTTATTAGTTCATAATTATTTAATATGAATTGTATCTCTAGTCAGTTTTTCTTTTTTCATGTAAAGGTACCGCTTACCTTTAATAATAGCTTTAGATCTTTTTTAAAGTAATTATATTTTTATTAACAGTTGTTAATACATTTTTATTATTAGGTATGAGAGGATTTATTATATTTATTATTTATGTCTAAAATGAGTAATAAACAATTAATAGATACAAAATATCTCGTGAAACATTTTTTTTTATATAAAACCATAATACTTTTATTCACGGAATGTTCCCAACCATTACTACATAAAAAGAGAATAATTATCTACCATACAATTAAATATTTTTGCATTTTTCATGTATTTTTTTAAATCAATCAGAAACCATAGATTTCCATTTTAAAAAAGGGGCTGTTGCATTTTTCTGATGCACTGATGCACAAAAGTGCATAAAGTTATTTGCATATTATGCACCATCCGATACCATTTAACTGTGGTCTATAATAGTTTCTTCTATTTCTAACCATTTCGGAGATACAGCCTATTTCAGTTGCGTGGGACACCCAGTATAATATCATTCATTTGTCTTAATTTTAGACTATGATTACTAGAGTTTCTTCGCTGTTATCATTTCTCCCAGCTCACCTATATGAACCGTTTAATGCAAAAATGGCATAAGTCAAAACTAAAAGTTGAGGAATCAACTAAAAGTTATAGAAAACGCAATAATATCGAAGGATGTTACATTTGTCTTATGCAAACCACGCTAAAATTATATTACAATTGTTCTATTAAATGACGATTAAACTCTCGATATGTGGTGTTGAATAAAACAGACAAATATTGACTGACATTAAACGGCTCATATGTCTTTTTTTCGTAATCCTTGAAATTTTAAGTTCTTCAATCTTGCGATTGCATATGGAGGGTATAATTGGTTCGAACGTCAAACCAATAAAATTAGATTTTGTTGAAATTCAAAATATGTTCAAACATTTTGGGCTCAAGACATTTAGAAATTAAACTTCAAAATTTTCTAATTCTGTTGTAACGTGGTCAATTGAGAATCTATTTATTAACCATCTATTATTGCACTCTATATTTAATGTATGGAGTTATGAAAAACCATACTTGTATATTGCATGTATACATAAGTATTTTAATAGTTTAAGCATTCTTAATCACATAAATTATGTTTCAGGATCAAAGAAGCATGTATTTTATTAAATATTCTATTGGGTTCAGCGATGTTACTATTGGAGGCTTTCAATAGCAATAATGAAACCTTGCAAAGAGAGATATTAGCGGATATTGGTGTTCACAAACTATCTCCTAAACTAGCTTTAAAAGTGCTTGTAACAAGAACTGATATTGCTTACATATAAGGAGACTTTCTTTTAGTACTATAAAAATATTACACGTATATGTAAACAGTAATAAATGCGAATTAATTTGTAAATAAAAATTTACAATTCTTACTTTGGTTTCTTTACTGTTCACATAATTTATATGTAAAATTCAACAAATTAATGTAATACCGCCATTATCTGCACCTAATAATAGTAATCGATTAAGAGGAAGAATCGCCATTGTAGTAAGAAGTCCTTTAAAGGTGTCGGACTTTAATTTTGATGATGAAAAAGCAGCTGTTGTTTCGATAGATGTAAAAACTCCTACACGATTCGCTGTTGTTCCTATAACAAGTTCTTGCTCGTAAGTGGACATACAATGAACTGGTTCGGTGGCTCCCCTACAAAATAAAGCAGTGTAAACAGATTTTTCAAATGAATGAAAAAGAAAATGATCTTCATAAATCTTTTGCTTCCATATAAACATTTTATCTGTTCCAAGTTATTACTATCAATATTTATCTATCACAGTATTACCAGTTATCTTCACATAACTATATTAAATTGTACAAAATATTTAAGATACATGTATGGCTGCACCCAGTCATACGTATTTACATAGAAACAGCGTTGCTACTTCTCTATAATCTCTACTAAATTGATTCGATTATTTAATTATTATTATTATACTGATGTAAAGTGTGCATCTTTCTTTGCGTCTATCCTTATTTTTCCTAATGGGTATAAGGAAGGATGGGTGGGGATGGGTTTTCGTATGGGATATAAGGAACATTACAAATTATAATTATACTCACTTCATATGAAATTTCAGTTTTCCATCAAGTGCACTCCATACTGCTATAGTCTCATCTAGCGAAGAACTAACTATAGTGGTTTCATTTATCGTCTCTAGTTGCAATATCTAAATAAATGTTAATAGCAGTATTAAATATTAATAGCAACTGTAATAAGAATTCTCACTAAATTGATTTTACGCGATTTTGATGAAATTGTATAGATTTGTGTGAGAGACCAGGATAATGGACAAATATATTTTGCAATTGTGGAAACTCAAGTTTAAGGGATCAAATCTCTCTTTCAAAATAACCATCTTCGAGGTCAGCTCAAAGTAAAGTTTCATCAAACTCGCTTAACTTAACGTACTTCACACTCGTGGCCCTTCCAAGATGCAATAATAAGACCAGTTCGAGTGTCTAAAATTGTTAGAAATCCTGATGCTTGACCTAGGGCTACCCAGTAACCGCTAGGTGCTACTGCAATGCATCGAATTAGACCTGTTGGATTCACAGACACCTAAAAGAACAATCAATCACGATTTAGAAAGGATACACATCTAACGTAATTGTTTTCAATACCTCCTATTAATACATACCTTCATTTCGTTGACGTATTGAAACGTTCTACAATCAATTACTCTAAGTGTAATATCAGTTGTTCCTACGAGTAAAGTTGTAAATGGAGAAGGACTTGCTACTAATGTATTTACAGGTACTGGTCGAGAGTTTTCTGGACATCCAAGGAGGGATCCCATAAAAGGATCCCAACAATGTATTGTACCATCGCAAGTGACCACGTATCTCAACGATTCTAAGAATGTAAGAGCAAGAATAGATTTTTTATGTCCTGTATAAGTGTATTGGCAGGGCGAAACTGTATTTCCATCACCCTATAAACATAATATGTCTTTTAAAAATCTATTGTATGTTAGTTTCGACATCAAATCAAGTGACCGCTTAAGTCATGATCAGATGGGAGGTGCAAGTATTATGATTTGAAATGGTAGTGGATATCATGGAGTAACAGAACATCAAATGTTTTGGTAAACAAATTAAATAGTAGAAGTTAGATTGAAATCTTAAGTCATTGTTAAGCAGAGTTGTTTCCTGAGAAACTGTCTTAAATCAAAGTGGCTTTGATATAGTACATAAGAGGTTTTCAATATTTGAATATAGAAGGGTCTTAAACCAGTAAAATCTGACACGGAAATCAAACATTTTCTTTAATCGAAAACGAAATTACTTAAAATAAGTAATTTCTGTGTAAATTGGCTACACTTGAAACTATGTCAAAATCAATGGTTCTTCAATAAATATTACAATATAAATACATTACCTGACTTCTTAAACTCCACAATTTTACAGTTTTATCTCTTCCACCGCTTATAAAACTGTTCTCATTGTCTAACACATATAAACACCTGATACTGTTCGTGTGTCCACTGAATGTTTGAAGTTTTATTTGTTTTATATTAAATGTTACATCTTTGTCCGATCTTCCGATTTCATGTTCCCAATATGCTAACCAGTTTCCTCGTAATTGTCTTCCAGTATATGAGGAGGTAGTTTCTCGATTGCACGTATTTTCGGTTGTTGCAAAATCTCCAACATTGTTCTTCTGTATTGCAAATCTATTACCTACTACTGATATATTTCCAAAATTTGAAATTTCTTTATGAACCCCTCCTATAATTTCTGTCGTGTTATAATCAGTATTGCATGGGGTGTTGAACTTGGTATCATCTTTGAAAGAAGAACAAAGATAACAAAGTAAGTAAATCTCTAAACTAACGACATACAGTTGATTCAGTTAAGTGCGCCACTTAAATTACTTCTAAATTATTTGTTATATGAAATCATGGTTGAAACGAAAGTTGTATAGCCAAGGAATACTTCAATGTGTATCACTTGTTCTTATCAATCGAATACACAAATGAATTAATTCTAATGGAGAACATTTCGAGCAACACAGTAGCAAAAACATTCAAATAATAGGAGTTATTGCTGCACCCTCTATTTCCTAGCTCAATGCAATTCAGTGATTTGAATTTTATTAAAGTTACTAAATAGATAAACATTACATACCAACATTTGATGTACTTATTTTGATGTCTTGTTCATATTTCTGGCATAAGTGATGTATATATCCATAGTTTTTAAGTATTTGTTCCATTACTTCACTATCAATACATTTGTAAAACAGCATATACGCTTTATGAGCAAATTTTATTGTGAATACAGCTTTTAATTCTTCAAATGCCTAAAATTCATTAAAAATTCACTATAAACTGAAGACCTTCGTTGATATCATGAAATAATTAGTAAATCAAGTTTTAATTAAATTTGAATGTACTTTATTTTTCTGATATTCCGATATATCGATGTTTTCTATAACTGGTGGAGAATAAGAATCAGCAACATCTGAGTTAAAGTTTGACTGAACTCCACGAGTATCTTTATTCTCATTGTTTACGCCCTTTGCCCTGATAAATGTAATATTAATTGCATTATGTTTATATATAATATTATTAAACATAATAAAATATAGATAGTATGAAGTTACCTAGAGAACTCGTTTATTGCTTTCTGATTATTTTCGCTTTTAAAATTGGCCACAACATTTGGATTAAATGATTTTTCAAAAGCTAAGAAAAATCGTTGAATAGGAACAGCTAGATGATTTTTTATAACAACACTACCTAATCGCAAGCTAAACATAAATATAATCTCTAGACATTTTTCTGCCAGTACAGAGCGTGCAACTACACCATTAGGGAATGTAAATTTTGTAGATGATAATATACGAACTGTAGGGTATAGTATTGCTTTAACTATTGGTTCCTATAAACAAACATTAATTTTTTTACTGAACTTACGTAGTTATAGATGTAAGAACTATATTAAATAATCTTACGTGAAGGCAATCCATTAAAGTTGCATCATTAAGGTATGATGTAATATGATTTAAAAGAGTTAAGCATGAAATAAGACCTCCTTCTAGGTTTTGTGTCAGTTTCCTTTTACAAAGGGCTATCAATTCCACCATATGTGCAAAATACTGTAGTACTATAATTTGTTCCCCATGCAAACCTATGAATGTGTTAAGTTGTCATTACTTTTTACAATATATATTCTAAATACAAAAATGTAATGTAAATTTTGTATTTACATTCTAAATACAAAATACTATTATACATATATGTATACAAGAAGCTTTACCTGCAATAGCTGTAAGACACTCCAAAACTTTTACAGCATTTCGATCGCCAACTAAAACTTTTTTGCTCCAAGTAATACCTTGCGTAGATAATATGTTATCATCGATTACTGTTAAATTTTCCTCTCCTGTGTAACATAATGCAAGCATTCTTAATAAATTTCGCGATAAATATCTAGCAGTAAGAACAGGACCGAGTCGATGAGATAACCAGATAATAGATCCTGCACTCATTTCTGAAGTTGTACATTCGTTTGATGTAGATTTTTGATAAATGTTATCTATCTGAACTTCTTTATGCACTGTTGTGACTGATTTCATCTCATCTTGTAAAACAACTGGATTTTGTTCTTCTACGTTATAAATTTCATCCAAATTATTAACAGAGTCAACAAATCCACCATAAGAATCATTGTATAAATATTCTTCATTAGAAGTTTTACTTCCCACATTACATCCGATATTATTAAATTCTATTGCTAATTTATTTCGAGAATTGGATGGTTTCGGTATGGGAATTGTTGGTGATTTCATTGATATGAGAGGTGAAATTTTATTCCCATCTTCATTTGCATCATCATTGAGATTCAAGTTCAGATCTATATGTAAATCAATATCATATGTTCCACCAGAGTTTATGGGAACCCAAGGTTGATCTTCTGTGTCCATAGTAAATACTTCTAAAACGTGAAATTGGAAACTATGATAGTTATTCTATTGTAAGTTACCGATTGTGCAGTGTATTATTTAAAATCTAAAACTTGACTTATATTGTACTTAATCTACAAAAACATATTTGGCATTAATTACCTTGAACATCATTATCAGTTGCATTCATATTGTGAGTATAATCTGTTATTACAGGTCCAGGTGATAAAGAAATATGTTCTGAACCTGCAGAAGAATCTTCGTCTAACGGTGACAAGATTCCTTCTCCCTCGTTACAAATTTCATTTAAATCACAGCTTCTGTAAAAAGTGGAAAACCAATAATGTTAGAATATTTAATTTATACTCATTTTACGATATATAACTTACTTAAGATTTCCAGTCTTGTGAGTATGCGTTAAAGATCCCTGTACATAATCTCTGTATCCTCCAACTGCTTCTACAAGAGGTGTAATAAAATTTTCTAAATACCGTCGTAAACCCATTCTTACTATGAGTTTCAACAAAAAATTTCTATGATATAAACGTGTAGTTCTAAATTTCGCAACCAATCCTGAAGGTAGTACGTCAGCATATAATGAATTATCCATGAAAGAACCATTTTCGTATAACTTCATAATAGATGCAAGAAATGTCTCAGCAGTATCTTTGGGACCTAATGCTCTAGAAGATTATAATTATGAAAGGAAAAGAATAGAGAATATCGAAAATTTAATAGGACAATTAAATATGATATCGTGCACATACCTAGCAATAGGATCAAACAAATACCAAGCAGCTAAAACAGCACTGTAAGATTCTTCCATTACTTGCTGTATATGTGGCATTATTAGTTCTAAAGCTTCTCTTGCAATTCCAATATGAGACAATAGGTGCTCTAATTCTCTCGCAATTGCTTTAACTTTACATTCACTAATTTTGCAAAGAAATCTTGTTCTTGTTTTAATGGTGAAATCTATATCATCCTCGGACTTTATTATAAAATTTAACTCGCGTACTAAACTGTTATATTCTTGTAACATTTCTACAATATTGAATAAATATTTGTAATATTTTGAAAATGGTAACAAACTCCCGAAAAGTAGTGGTTGCAAAAATTGGTGAGCAGATGGTGGCGGTAGACCCATGTTAGTGATTGTTGGATAACGAAAAGGTATATCCATTACCTGAAAAGTTTTATCTAATAAGTTGTACTTATTTTCCAGCTATTTCTCAAATAGTATTAATTCTTTAAAATATGTATAATATTTCTTAAAAATAGGCAACAGTACAACTCTGTATATATATATGTATAATATACATAATACAAATAACAACAATAACAATAATACATTTTTTTATAATGAATTGAAATTTACCTTAAACATTAAATATCATATCAATAAACTTATATAAACATTTTGAATAAAGATGACATGTGTCACTACATACTTTGTTTAAATGATAATATTGTAATTTAAATTAGTACTTACATCTATATTATCAGCAGTGTAAGTTTTTGGTACAATATCAACTTGTAGTAATAAAGCCACTGCATTTCTTACGCACTTAGGCAAACTATCAGCTGATGTTCTTAAAGTATTCAAGCACACGTTAAGCCTTTTTGAAAATGATACTTTCTCCACATTCCATGTTGCTCGAAATTTGTTGGATAAAAATATCTCCACAATTAAACAACCAAGTATTTGTTGTTCCTTAATGCGCCCACTAGCCACGATTTGTTTATAATTAATGCATGATTCATGCAATTCAATTTCTGGCTTATAAACTTGAGAGCTCACTTTATTCATAAATGTATGCATGGTTTCCACTTGAGTAATAGCTGCAACTGGATTGTAGTCTTTGGGAAGGACAATCATTTGATTCGTGGATTTGTCTTGTTTGATACCATCTTCAGCAGAGAGTAAAGAACCGCGAGACCGGCTTAATAATCGACTTAAAACCAAAGGAGATGACTTAGATGTATTTAATATCGAAATAGGTAATTCTTCCTCTTCAAACCCAGAACTATGACCTTCATCATCACTACCTCTATTTCCATACTGATCGTTTTCTAATAAATATTGTATAATTAGTAAAAATGGGAATCAAGATATTTAAATTTAAATTACCCAAATTTACAAACGTACTGTGTTTATTAATTACGAAACATGAACGTAATCGAGGTGGAATTTTACACCAGTAGGGCGATGGGATAATTTTTTGTGGATGTGGTTGTGTAAAAAGTTGAACGACTCCAGAATTAGTTAAACCTGTATGATTGTCAACAAGCTGTAAGCAAACGTTTTTTGATTTGACTGCAGCCGAGCCAGAAAGTCTGTCAATTGGGGAACCAAATATTAATAATTTGATCATTATCAAATAATGTAAGTACATTCTACGAATGGGTCATTCCATGTGAAGTGGATGATTTTTTTTGCACTATGTCACGGATTTTGCTGCAACTGAAATATGTTATAGTTAGTATGAAAATGTGGGGAGGGGGTCAAGTCATCATTTTATTATCTCCGAAATTGTTTAAAAACTACAAATTATCAAAGTTTATTATTTTGGCCAATTTTTACGAAAACTACCGACACAAAATAATTTGTATCATTTTTATTATTAAAAATAGAAACATTTTCTTCTTTTTGATCAGTGATCCGCTTCACATGGAATGACCCATATATAGGGTGAGACAATTAAAACTATCACCGAAAATATCTCCGTTGTTTTTAGTAATACGAAAAAATATTTCAAGAAGAAATTGTTTCTTCTCTAGGTCATATTTTCCGATATTTGACGATCAACATATTATACATGGTTGAATTTGTCTCTTCATTAGCTATGATGTTACACTAATCAAAATACGTCGTTCCACGTAAAAAGACGACGATGACCTTGAAATCAGAAAATATGACCTAGAGAAAGAAAACTTCTCCGTCACAATAATTGCCCCACTGAACCAACAATTTGCTTCCTGAAACATTAAAAAAATTTTTTATTTGTTTTTTAAACAACAGAGATATTTTCGGTGAAAGTCTTGGATACCTCACCCTGTATAAGAAATAATCTATACATACTTATAACCAAAGGTTAAATCTATCCAATGATGTAATCTTTCAGACACATAAAAACTTTCTAAAGCTTCTCTATGTTTTTCTATAAAATCTTCTGGTGATGTTGCCCAAGCAGGAATTTCTAAGTCTGGCAAATCTTCATGAATAGACTGTAAATGAAAAAATTGAAAAAAGAAAAAGAAAGGTAAGAATTTCATATAGATTTATTTTAATACTTCTCATCTTACCTTAAAAACACTAGGGTCAGAAAAAAATTGTGGTATACATTCATCTGGACTCCAATCATGCAGTCTTTGTATAGATGCAGGATATTCTCCTGGAACCCATTGTGGTCGTACATTCTTACATAAAACAGATTTATTGTAACGACGTGAGAGATAGACGTAATATGTTATTTCTGATAATACGTCTGAAACATGATGACCCACCTAAAAGTATTAACATAATATTGTTAATAATGTAATAATTGTATTAAACAAAGAATGTACTCAAGAAAATACATACTTCCACAGATTGTGAATCGAACGTTAAATCCAACTGTCTATCACCTTTATTTAATCGAAATTTCGATTTGGTTAAATCTCTCCAATTACCACCACATCTTGACGTAAAATCTGTGACCCATGGCATAACATGATGGCAACTTGGATCACCGTACCTTCTACCAGCCATATTATTTAATGCAGTTAAATAATCATAATTACTAATGCCATTATAGACCCACATTTCGCATAATCTTTCAATGCATTCATTTGTTCCAAATTTTGGATTTCCTTGTAGCATAGTATTTGATGAAGTCACATCAACATTCCTTTTGTATCCACTGAAATTTTTCCATTTCATTTCATGACTGGTGGAAACTTTATGAAGTTGACTTTCTGGTTTTATATATATATTATCACTTAATTTTGGTAACACCTGTAAATCAAATCTAAGGAAGCTATAATAATTATAAAAAAAGACCAAACCAATGAACAATGTTTAGAAAAGAGTATTTAAATACTCACCTGAATAGTAAAATTATCCATAAGTAATATGTCACTTAGAGTAATTTCACCTAAAACTAGCCCACGATCATGTAAATCTTTATACAATTGTAAAAGTTGATATATTAAAAACAATGATTTTCCATGACTCGTACTTAAAGCAGCAGGACTATACATCACACACCTTGTTAACATTAAAAATTTTTAATACAAATATATGGTCCACATTTAATTAAAATATATTATCTCACTTACTCACGAAGAGAATATTCTGCAGTATGCTCATGTAATATTATGAAAGCAGTTGCATTTTCAATAGCAAATAGTGTTGGAAGAAGATTACAATGTGCTTCAGTTGTCACACCAGGTAACACAGATAAAACTAATCCATTTTGAATTTGTACTAAACTACAGCCATACATTCTTTGTAGTACCTCTTGCATGATTGATGTATCGCTTACATTAGCAGTTATATTACACTGGTCCTTGTGTTCTACACAATTCCATGGATCTATTTACATGTGTAAGTACATATTAATAAATTTATCAGATATTTCAACATATTATTAATCAAGTAGTTATAATTTACAGATACATACTATAATATTTCTTATAGCATTCTTTCCATAAATTTCTATAATTTGTTTCTACAACATAATGTAATAATTGTGAAAATGTTAAATCTGATTGAGTATTTTTGTTTGTTGAAAGCCTTCCTCTTAGAAGTGGAATTGCACATTTCTGCTCTTTTTCATAAACCTGATAATCATATACATATTTATGCTTTTGCAATTTTTAAAACATAATTAAAACGACATACTAAATAAATTACTCATATATATTATAGTGGTAAATACTAATAAAGCAGATATAATGAAAAGACATTCTCAATACTTTTCAGTATGAAATAAAGATATTATCGGCACAACATAATCACAAGCAATATACTTTAATATGGTTTGGTATAATTGAGTAGATAAAAAAAAAAAAATATATATATATATATATTGAGATATTGCTTCACTATTTAAATAAAATCAACTTACTTTGACATATAGTCTAGTCCAATTACAACCTAATTCCTCAAGCGGAGGATGTGCTGCAATTTCATCTTCAGTTAATCTGTCATGATTAATAAATGAAATTGGACCTACGGTATGTAAACTAGTTAACCAGTTTTTATGAACAGTCAGACAAATTCTTTCGTCCGTTGCTTTCATATACTTTGCTGGCACAAGCAAATCCTTTCTTATCATATCCATTTTCCACCTGTTTATTTACACTTACAAAAAAATAACCTCGAATGCAAAAACACTTAAAATATATTTTAAAACACTCATCATTTAGAATTTTTACATTATTTTACGTAAAATATAATTATATTAAGTTACACAATATTATTTCTTAGATTTATATGTGTATGTATATTCTTATCCGAACTGTTTATTTTTAATTGTGGATGACATGTATCTATGTAGCTAGCAAACAGCTGACAACAGACGCCATATTTTTATTAGCTTCTGTAATATTGTTTGCAGATAAGTAAATGGGTATATAATAGATAAGTAAATATACAGTTTTCTAGGCAATTTTACTCGTTTTAATCAATATGTATTGTGTTTTAATCTTAATCTTTTGTGTTTTAAAAAGTTCTTAAAAACGTTCATAAAGGTTAATTAAAATCAAATGTACATATGAAATGGGTTATGGGAAAAGGGGGTGGGAGGGAAAACACAACTTACAAGAGAAACGAGTTTAAAATAAAGCAATAAATAGAAAGACCAAACGTGGAATTTACATGAAAAGCAAATGAAGGAAATAAAGTCTCGAAGCATGCTTATCGTTTCTAATTCGCATTTCTTTATTGTTATAATTATAATAATTATTATAAAACTTATTTTGTAAACAGATTGTATATTGTAAAATGTTACCCAATTTTCCTTTCCGAGAACCCAAAATTTATTAAGTGATACGATATTGGCAACTTTCCCCTAGAAAACCGGATGGAAGTCAAAATTAGCAAGATTATTGAATATTTCAAATGTCATCGTTAGACAGCGGATTTTATGTATTTATATATGACAAAAATGAGATGGTGTAATTTAAAACCGTAAAAACATTAGAAGAATGTGGACATACTTTCATATTACTTTCAACCTATTACTAAACATATTATTAAAGATCAAAATAAATTTCTATTCCACTCTAGTTTGTTGCAATTCAGGTAAAAACATTTTATTTTGCACAATGATCCGCTGTCCAGTCACCACTATATAAATACAGTATTCATGAGAGTATCTAAACGACTGCAAAAGTTTTCAATAACGATCGATAATCGTCGCTGCAGCAACAAGTAGCGATCAATCTGTGTTCTCTACAATTATTTGCATGAAGAAATCGACAATCTGCTAATTTACATTGATAAGGAAGATTATGGATATAAGGATCTGTACAGCAACATGCATCATGCAATAATTTTTCTCCGCAGTACGGATACACCGAGTTGTCGCACAGGGGACATCGTCTGAAAAAAGAAATACATACTATGAATTATACAACGTAATCATAGCAAATTCTTATGTTATTAGTTCACCTCATAGGTCACGTTTGAATGCTAACATTTGGTGCAAAAAATTTCCGGCTAAAGTTCGGAAAATAGGTCAAATCGGATTAAGCTCAAGGGTATATCTGGTTTTGGGGGTCAAATTCGCCCCCAGCCCTATTCCAATGCCGCCATATAAGCGGCATGGCACTTTCACTTACCGGGTCGAATTCCGCGTATATGGCGGCAAAAATCATTTTATTATATTTATCACTCTTATTGTTGTCATATTTACATAATGAACGCGCTAAGCATTGTGCCAGGTCACTTCTGTGAAATTGTTTCCGCTTGTTATCTATGTTTCGCTTGGACCTGGTGGAAATACTTCCGGACCGTTAAGGGTTAATTTAGTTTGAACCATTCGATAGTCTACCAAAGAAGAAGTTTTTATTGTTTATAAAACATATTAGCATACGAGCATATTAAAAGAAAATCTCTTTACGTTAACAACCATATGCTAGCTTATTAACTTTTTTTTTTCTATTTCTATCTATCGTAAATTTTTTTGTGTTCATCGCTCAGCGCACGACACTCACACTTTTTATTAAAAACAAAAAGATACGTATTTATAAAAAATTAAAAGCCTCGCACATCTAACAGTAAATAAACCCAACGCTACAATCGGCACGAAAGGACAATCTTTGTTGAGATTTAGGCCACAGCTGTGCCGTAAAAAAGAAAAAATGATAAAAAGGTAAAATTGTTGCACCGATCGCCGCCAGATGCAGTTCAATGGTGCCATTGTCTTCAAAAACTACAATTTCAATAGAATAATAGCGGATTTCCCAGTAATTTGGAAATCCGTACGCGTCACCATACTGAGGTAGCCTCGCGCCTCAATTCCAAGCGGGTACCCCTCGAATGTATCACGCCATCGATTGTCATTTCATTGTCGTAAGATCGTGGGTTGACCGGGAAAACATTTATGCTGAGAACCTGTGTACCAAGATACACAAAAACACAACTTTGCATTTGCAACAAATTAAAAACTGGTCAAGGCCGTTGGAGCATCCTTCTCCCCTAAAGCCAACTTTTACCGATATTTCAAATAATATTTCAATTAATACGAAAATAAATACCAAAATGGGATACATACTTGTTCTGCAATGGTCTATAATTGTAATCGATTGGAAAGTCGTAATGTTTAATATTCTGCTGAGATGTTCCTGTTGATGAAAGTTGGGAGAAGGATCCTGCTTCTCTTGTTTCTTCAGTTAGGCTGCTGGGAACATCGCTTTGCTCACCTGATTCATACAAATTAGGGCATGTGAAGAAAACTCCAAGAACAATTTGGCATAATAATGCTAGAGAGCATTACGAAGAATCCCAACGCAACTAGAGCCTGTCATGAATGAAAAGTTATACGCGCAAGGACTAAATAACAAGAAATTTTCTTGTTTAGTGTACTCACTCAAACCAGTAACGATATTAGAATGCAGAATAAAATATACACCGACCGATATCGCAAGGATAGACATTCTTGAATTTAAATTGAAACTACGCTTTCGCCAGCACTATAGAACACTGACAGTCTTCTCACTGAAATGATCTTCTCAGTGTGATTTTTAGTTCGGTTTCTTTTCAAAGCCCACGCAACTTGTATTTACATACACGTAGCTCAGGTTTCCGGAGATCGTAACTGACCAGAGTACCCGTTATTTGTAACTGATTCGGATCTTATGTTCTGTTCCATGCTAAAAAGTTGCCCAGGTTCTGTTCCATGCTAAAAATTGCCCAGGTTCTGTTCCATGCTAAAAGTTGCCCAGGTTCTGTTATATTATATTAGTTATTATATGTTATTGTATATATTATTATATTAGTTCCGACCGATACGGTAGTATGTGATACAAAAATGATAGGGGGGCTCTAGACAAAAAAATACATTGGGTGATTGGTCTACTCCTGTACTTCGTCTGTGGTTATAGTTTAAAGTAACTATAATTTAAACTCACAATTTCTTACATGTTTACATTAGAAAATTTATTGGAAATTAACCAAATTTTCACACTAATTTATAATAATTACAATTAATTTAATTTCACGTTATTCGGTTCCGATGGATTTAATATGTGGTTTCATACGATTCAGCGTATATGTTAATAAATGAAGGTTTTGCAACAATTTTGTAATTCGTGTATAATGGCGTTCAGTGTAAGGTATTGCAGATTCCAATACGAACACCGAGTTTTTATGTGATTCCTCTTGTTCCACTATTAGAGCGTTTAGAACAACCTATTAAACAAAGATTTACAACAACATATTACTATTATTATTACACTTATAAATACTAAGTGTATATTCGATAAAAAGTGAAGATAAATATTCAAGACAAGTTATAATTGGAAGTCATTATATTTGTCATTACAGAAATTTATATAATAGAGTTTTATTTGTAAACGTACCTGAGCTAATTGACAATTTTTGCTGTTAGTATTCCATGCAATAGCACATTTCAGCAACTCCTCCTTGTATGGTGGTTTTAGCTCACTAATTGCTTGTATAAGTTGAGAATTACTCTTGTTTAAAATACCTGTATCAAAGAAGAGAAAAGTAATTAAAATCATAGGATTTGATATTAGAATCTGTTTTGTACAATCGTTTCAAAGAATCCTGTCATTAGTAAATATTTGACGGAAGTACAAGTGTTACAAATCTTTAACACATTTATCGTGCGACGAATATGTATTATCATGTAATTACTTGCTCACCTGTAAAAATTAATTATTGTACTGAATTATTAAATGTACTATTTGTCTGATCAAGCTAAATTTTTTTTTGTTTTATTAAAAAAGGATTGGGTTATTGTGAAATAATTTTTTCAACCTGAATAATTAGCTTTATAATGTCGAAAAACGGAAACGAATTCTTTTTTTGCGTTTTCTTCGATGAGGGGCCAAGGCTCTTCAAATTTTGAAAAAAATATGATTATATTCCTTAAAGTTTTCTCATCAAAATGAACCCTCCAAAAAAATGAAGACTTTAAAATTGACATCAAATTGGTGTTGAATAGTTTTATACACTAAAGAAAGTTTATATTAATAATATTGACATAAAGGTATAACTTACTTTCTATAATTATTAATGTTTGCCGGGGTCGTTTCAATTTTAAACTTAAATGCAATGCAGAACTTAGTTTATTTGCTTGTAGTAAGTTCGCTAATTGTTGTTCTTCGAGTGCAAGCTGCTTCATTTCTGATACTGTTTTTTCTTTGTTTTCTTCCGTTATATCCTTCCAAATAATTAGTAATGAATCACTTCCACCGCTAATTATTGTCTTTTCGTCTTTCCCAACTGCATTTAAAGTATTATATTAGTATATTATAAGATACTTTAAATTTAAAATGTAACCAAATAATATTTACTAGCTACTGCCCACACACGACTATCATGCTCTTCTAAAGTACACAAACACTCGGATGTTTTGATGCTCCAAAGTTTCAAAAGCCCATCTCCACTTGATGTAATTATTTGCATACCACGTGTTAAAAATTCCGCTTTCAATACCGAGGACTCATGACCCTCCAATGTCTGTAATATTAAAATTATTAAGGATAATACATATGCAAGGCATTCAACTGCAGATGATTGTTCTTTTAGAGTCTGATTCTATATGTCAAATAAGATACAAATAAAATGTGATTAGGTAGCTGTAGATTTCGTATTCAAACCATTAACAATTCAAAATATCACTAAATTAAGATAATTGTCAATAAAGGAACGCGTGAGTCTTATTACCATGAGTATTGACAGTGACAGATCATGAAAAAAATAAACGCTTACGTCGAAATTGTTTTGAGCATTATATGTAACATTTTTAAAACGCACTTTTTATTCACTACACGTGATCGATATGTTTAATCACCGAAATCCATAGAAAGTCATTACTATCCGTACGACTGAACTTAAAAAAAAATTGTACTAATACCTTTTCAATACACAAACTTAACAATCAATCAATTTGTACTTCAAACAATCGATTTTTTGTAGTATCAATAATGCTCTACTTATTTAATCTTCGTCTTATTTTGGCATGTAGAATGACTCTTTAAAAAAATAACCATCTACAACTATTAATGTTTTATTTGATTGTAAGGTCTATATTCTCATGAATTACTTACTTTTAAACAAGAAAGATCTGTTAGTGACCAAAGTTTTACTGTACAGTCTGCTGATGTTGTCAAAAGTACTTGATCAATTGGAGAAAACCGTACACACCAAACACCTCTTTTGTGACCATGAAATTCTCCAAGTAATTGTAAATCATTAGCTGACCATAACTAAAATACAGAGCAAAAACAAATTTCTAATTAAAACATACATTTGGTGCAAAAAAATTCGATATGCATTGCTTTAAATTTAACTTATCACACTTTTGCTGTTTTGTCTTGTGACCCTGTTGCAATTAATTTATCATTTGGTGAAATAGTCACACTATTAATATCTTTTTGATGAGCTAAAACAGTGTGCACTACATCTAGAGAATTTCCATCTGCAATTATTAAATATCTAACATAGTATTAAAGATAATATAAACATTAATGATATTAAGGAAAATTATAATTACCGTCAAACTCTAAATTGTTTGGTAAATTCCATAATTTAAGGCATGAATCTTGACTAACAGAAGTAAAGAATTTACATGATGTTTGAGAAATTGCAATAGAACCAACAGAAGCAGTATGCCTAGTAGCAGCTGCAATACAAGAAACTTTCAGAGTTTCTTTATTCATGTACCATACACGAATACTATTATCCTGTAAAGACATGTATTATATTTTACAGAAGATTACTAACATTTCTTACAAGGAAAGGCCTTAAACGTAAGTGCGGTAACTCGGAAAGTATTATGATAGAAAAATGTTTCCTAGACAAAAAATTGCATAGTCTCTAACGTGATTCAAGGAAATATTTGAATTAACAAAAAAAAATGTTTTGTCATAAAAAAATTACATATTTTACTGTAAAAACAACGGCATCTATAATAGTTTCCGAGTTATCTCTTAGAACCAGTTTCGCCGGATGAGGAGAGGGAGCACGAATTGAGGGGAAAAGTTACCCTCTCTCTGCCAGTACCGGAGTATGTAAATACGACAGAGGCGGAACGTGTCACGTGACCCAGCCGCGACGGAAGCGAGGGGAATAGCGCGGTAGAAAGGGAAATTAGAGTGGGGGAACAAGTCTCGATCTGGCGACTATTCTTAGGAGTCAAACTTTGGAGGATTGTATCACCCCTTACCCTTGAACTACCGCAACTAAAAAAATACATATCTACAATTTTTTGCTGTTCTTCAAAATTATTGGAACCGTTCGAGGCCTTACCTTATTAGTAGATTGTTATAGAAACATTGTCAGCATTTTGTTAGTTTCCATTATCATATGATGATAATAAAAAAAAAATATATGGCACCGATTAAAAAATATAAATGACCTCCTTCAAAATTTTGTTACCAAAAAGGAGTTAGGTATTCAAAGCATTCGAATTACATTAGACATCCTATATAATAAGTTAAATTAACATTTCCTGTGCACATCATATTGTTATAAAACTTACCTTTGCCGATGACAAAAATAGACAGACATTAGCAGGTGTTATTGCAAGAGATAGAACAATGTCTGTATGTCCACGTAATAATTGACAGTTCATAGTTGATATATCATACAGTTTTATATCGCAACAATTCGTAGCGACGGCTACATGCGTTCCATTTTCACCTACGTACACAACATCTAAAATTTCATCGCTATAACCAACCAACTGTAAAAATTTCGATACTTTTTATTACTGTGAACGAGTATTCAAGTATAAATGAAATGTAAACACTTGTAAAACTCACCTGCTTAATGCATTCGAACGTTTCTAAAGAATAAATAATTACATTGTGATCAACAGTGACCACAGCAAAGGTATTACTATTTTCATTATAAAGTAAACGTGTAATAGAAACGTTTCTTCCTTCTTTTGCTACCGATTCAGAAAATTTTTGAACATATACTTGTCTTCCGGTTTTCATTTCCCAAATTTTAACTACACCTGTAATAAATGAAATCATCTATCCTTTGAGAGGTCGAAAAAATGACAACAATCTTCTCACTGGGCATAATAGGAATAGCTAATCATCTTACTAACGTTTATAACTGTTCATCAATCTTTATGTAGAATTTGTTAATGATAATATGAAATAATCTCTATAAATTCTACAAACCTTTGTCTCCTGCAGCAGCGACATAAATATGATCATCCAATTTGTCATGAAGAGCTGTTGGTAACGACACATTTTTAGGTATAATAAATGCATCTTCTATTTCTTCATAGACGGGTAAAACACGTATAGGCGATTGTGAGATAATATTCCATAAAATTAATACTTTATCTCTTCCTGAGCTACATGAAAAGACAACAATAGAATATATTTGTCTGCAAATATCATAAATTGTGCAATTTCATTGCATTACCTCACTAAGTAATCCTCGTTCGCATGAAATGATAAAGATGTAACTTTACTAAAATGGCCAGAAAGTGTAATTTTTCTTTTACCATTTGATACATTCCAGCCACAAATTTTAAGATCATCGCCAGCGGCAAATAGAAGGTTCTTTTGACTGGATGGATGGAAATCTAAAACACTAAAATTACATTAGATAACTAGCTTCTATCGCCAACCCCTGCTGCGCCTCGCAGCTTCATCACTCGCACGCATGGGATGATGGAATTATGAATTAGGGAACAATATTATGAAAACAAAGAAAAAGGAACGGGAGTTATGAATTTAAAACAATCAGGATGAATGTAAACATTTTATTTTGTATTGTCAATTCAAATTACACACAAATTAATTCTCTCCCTCTTCCTACCCCACCATTGACCCCCCTCTCTCTTCTTAAGAAACACCTAAATATCTGTTACTAATGATTTTATGAAAAAAGTGTTCAGGACAAAGTTGAAATATTTGAGTTGATTTATTTGTTTTCTGTGGTAACTTTTTTCAGAGATTTCAAAGTGATTAGTACTTTTTTACTTCCAAATTTACGTCACGAAATTTACATCCGAATTCACGTCAAAATTGAAAGTTGAAAAATAAGGACCACCCTAGTGTGTACACACTGTTATAACAAACGCAAACGAAGAAATAATTAAGTAGATATTATACCTGATAACTCCTTCAACTCCTTTTAAATTATGAATGCAAGTATGTTGTTGCAAATCCCACAACTTGATAGTACTGTCACTGCCTCCTGAGGCCATTAAATTTTCTTCACTACAATAGGTAATACATACTACAGGACCCTTGTGAGTGGATTTCCACACTTTGACTAATTTCTTATCTAAAACGATAACATATACTTTAGTTAATGTAAATAGTTGAAAATCATATAGTTGAAAACAGGAATTTGCATTGGAGAAAGTATTAAGAAAGAGAAAGTAGTTGAATGATTGGGGAAGGTAGAGAGTAAATTATGGAAAATTAAAGAAAAAAAAGTCTAATGTAATATACATACATAGATGTAATGGACTATTCAATTACCTTTCCAATTCCAAAATTTGAAAAGACCACTTTTATGGTGTGTAATTATGTTTACACTGTCTCTACTTGTTGTAAATGAATTAATTGTATCTTCCTCTTCGCTATTTGTTTCTTGCAAATGGGATATCACTGTTATGCAGTTCTGTATAGATACTACAGAAACTGTACCATGCTTTTGACAAAATATATATTGTCCGTCGGTGCTCCACTGTAATGTAAAATTATGTGATTGTTTTATTGCAAAAAAAAGTAAAGATACATTTAATTGAGTATTCTAGTTGTTTTCTTCTTTCGTAAAGAATATAACTTGGAAAATATGATAACACTAGTTATAAGTTCTCAAAATTATCGAAGTGATAGTCATTTTAAAGATACAATGCACAGTGTATAAATTGTGTTCATTCAAAAAAAGAAAAATTAGATGTTCGGTGTTAGTCAGTTATTACTATGATATTTTGCAAGTATGGTACCGAAAATTATAATTTCCTTTTACTCATAACTATATTCTTCAAGTTGTCAACCAGAATGAAACCAAACAGGATAGTTATTAGTATTTGAATTATTTGTTCACTTCATACATCAAGTTCACATACGCAACAAGTTAATAACTTTCATATGCTTAAAATTTAAAGATTCTTACATCGGGTTTCGGGTTTCTGTAACCCTTAGAGTAACATACCTGAACAATTCCTCCAGTGTAAAATGGTCCATTTTTTGTTTCAACAGCAAATCTGTAATTTAAAATGACATTTGGAAACTTATTTGTCACAGAAAATGATAACTAAATTATACAGGGTTTCGGTTTTATCTCAATACAGTGAAACATTTTTTAATATTATGTTGTATTTATTCATATTATACCTTGTAAAATCCTACAATTAAGTTTAAATAAAATTTTTGAGGTGGATAGCAATTATTTAAGTACATAAATTATGTAAATAAAAGAAATACACAAAAGAGTATACTTCATAAAAATGTATAAACATAAAAACTCTGAATTTTGTATTATTATGGAACAAGGTAACTTAATATCTTTAATATGAAATAGATGTTACACTGTACAAAAGCAACAAATGAAAAATACAAAATTCAACTTGCAACATATACAAAAGCGTGCCGTTATCTATAGTACATTATAAAACAATTTGGATATATAATTTCTGAGAATTTAATAGAATTTAATATACTATATTCAGATTTATTTAATTTAATTGATTTAATTTATTTATTTTAATTTAATTTGATATTTATTCATATTTTTTAAATACATTCAAATCTTATGAAATCAACAACATTGAAATATTATTATTTAATAAGTAAGATCGAAGACATTCAACAAAAGCATTCAACAAAATAACTTACGTTTCCTTTAAAATAATATTACTCATTTTTCTGCAGGTATTATAAACACATTATAATGACTTTTATAAATGATATGAAACCACTTCGGTAACTTCACTGTATACATTTGTCTATTACTTTAAGGTTATGTTATTCTTACACACGTGCTTCCGGTAAGTACCGTAGACTGTTGCACCCCCTGCCGTAGACCCTATCAGAGGGGATATGAGAGTGCTCACTGGTGCTCACCAGTGCTCACGCCCAGGGTTTCTGCGATCCCGATACAGTACTGTCACCGACGGGTACTGTCCCCTGCTCTGATTTTTAACATGGAACAGAACCCACATCATCTTTTAACCAGGATCAGAACCACAGACGAGATACAGGCACAGACGAGATATAGGCTGATATAAAGTCTGTTCCACGCAAGAATAGACCTCGCATACGACCGGTTTGCGTCGTTCGCTGCGCAGGTTCGCCCTGATTGGTAGAACTCCCAATGCACAACGCATGCGCGAAGTGGCACTGAAGCGACGCTACGCGTGCAGTGCTGTAAACTGCCTCACTTGCGTTATACCTGGTGTCCTATTTACACGCTTCACCACGCACACTATACCACGGTTGTATAATTCCATGCTAACCCGTTTCATTCCGGTACGCCGCGTACATGAAGACTGGGTGGTGGAGTGGGAGTTGAGAGGTTCGCAGCGCCTTCCGAGATCAGTCGTGCTGCGCGAAACGAGTCTATTCTTGCGTGAAACAGACTATATATAGGCAGCCTCTAGTCTCTACAGTAAATAAACAGTAGTACATATAGTTTGTTTATGTTGTTTGTGTAGTTTCATTTAAATAATATGTACATAAGCAAAGCATGTTGAAAATTGCTATATTATGCATAAACCGATAATATACAGACATTATAATGAATCCTTTAACGTAAGTATATTACTCTGATTACAAAATGTAAATACAATTATCTAATTTTTTCTAGAATTTGTTATAAAATGGTTTTAGAAATGTTAAAAATATTCAGAAACTAGGAGAACAAGAGTTACTGAGAGGCAGTAAATCATCTTGGCATGATCAATACAGAGATAGTGCATGGATTTTTGTTGGTGGTTTACCATATGATTTGACAGAAGGTGACATTATAACCATCTTTTCACAGTAAGATTTATTATTTGCTAAATTCAGTATCTATTTAAAATACACATACATTAATAATATGGATAAATGTAATCTATCAAACAGTAATTATATTAAATTCACTTAGGTATGGGGAAGTAGTAAATATAAATTTAATTAGAGATAAAGACACTGGTAAACAAAAAGGATATGGATTTTTATGTTACGAGGATCAAAGAAGTACAGTTTTAGCTGTTGACAACTTTAATGGTACTAAGGTATGAGTATTCTCCATTACACATAATACATTACTTAAATTAACACCTTGCTGATCAACTATTTTGAATCAGAACTGTCGCATGTTAAGTCAGCAACGTGTTAAGTGATATAATTCAGTGGTAGCATTAATTATATATCTCAGATTTTAGGAAGGACAATACGAGTTGATCATGTTGCAAATTATAAAGCACCAAAAGATTCAAAAAATATTGATGAAGAAACCAAACAATTAAGAAAAGAAGGGTGTGCTCCAAAAAGTATTCAGCATTAAAGTTATACATTAGTACAGTGATTTCTCTATATATGTCGCCAAGGCCTGGATGATAATCGTCGCGGAATTATCCCTACTACCGCGGGAATTATCCCTATACCCCGTGAGGGGCCGAGAAGCACAAGAGGCCTCGGACGCTGAGGAGTGTAAACATAACACGGCTCGAGTATGTCTCCTGGACGATACATGACGCTGACAAGACCCGTGTTGTTGACATAATATCGAAGAGTGACTGTAGTTTTTATTATGTTCCTTACATTATAAAAAATCATTACATTGTAACATATTGTATCAATTACAAATAAGTGAAAATTGTATAAAACATATACAGTATGTTGGTTTTAAATGTGTACACGTGATTATTTCTATAAACATTAGAGAGATAGAAAAATGTTTCAGATGAAAGTTATTGTGAAAGTTATTATCTGGGGAACTCTACATCCTTTATTCCAGTTTCTTATAGCTAGTTTTGAGATGTTTTCAAAACACTATCTAAGCATATATTTTGCACAAGCCGTCGTCGAGTTATAAACTTTCATAATTTTCGAGTTGCCTCGCCGGCATTAACTGCACACCCAATGTACAGCGCGAGAAGGTTGCTCGAGATGTCACGAAACGTTTGTGACTGTTTATTGCTCCGAAGATTAAATACTCTAAGTGGGCAGTCATATATAAATCGAGCTGACCGTTTGTTGCCCTGAGCTCTTTAAATGTGGAATTGATATGAAACGTGAATGTGGAGAAAATAATTCTCAAAGCACGCTTATCGTTTTTAATCCATTTCTTTATTACTATTTATTATAAAATTTAAATTAAACATTACAATTAAAATTAACATTAACCATTAAAATTGAGCATTAAAAATTAAAATTTTTTTCATATTATTAACTCTATATTAAAGTTTTGTTATAGTTACACACAATATATGACCATCGAAAAATGAGTAATTTTAATATTTGAAGGAATATAATCATAATAAAACAAAACAAACTATCTTATTTTAAAAGATGTAGATAACGATTTATGATGTATTTGCAAAACATTTATATTCTACACATTATTCGCACCTTATAGTAACTTCATCGACTAACTTATATTAGCATTAACATTCCTATCATCTCTTTTCGTTCTCTAAGGAGGGACAGAAGTGAGTGGTCAACAAACAAAATATTAACAAAATCGTTCATACTTCTCCCTGTAATTACATTTTATGAACTTGACGACGTGATCATCTAGAGAATATGCTGTGTTTCCTTTTAAAGATAACATGCACACTGATAACTTTGAATTAGATTAGAATTTCTAAGATATAGTATAAGAATAGCAAAGAATAGATACGTTACACTGGATATTTTACACTGCTCGTTTCACATATTAATTATAAGTTTCACACAGCCTTATCGTTTCATTTGATTCGCTTGGAATTATAAATGCAATTTGAATATCATTAGGGTTTTAAATAAAATATCTTAAAATCTTTCATCGAAGTTTACAATGTGCGCAATGTTATAATTAATTCTAAGAATATATAATAAACAAATTGTATTCATAACAAATGTAATGAAAGATGGTAGAACAAAAGATTTCATGATATAACACTTAAAATACGTAAATACGAGATATGCCAGATATACTAAAAACTCGCAATATTCTCATTTGAATTTAATTTGTTATGATATGAGTAACACTAAAATACAATTTAAATATACTATTCCTAAAGAAACAATTCAGTACTGTAATCATTTGTGAAAAAAATGTTATCAAATCAACGATATTTTAAGTACACCCATTTAAAATTTTTGTTAACAAAGTTTTAGGAAAGAATTTTTATTCGAAAAAAATGATACGTAAAATATAAAAAATATAATCTTTTAAATCTGAAATCAATGCACATCAATGAAGAACGTAATTTTTAAAAGCCAATTTAGATATTAATATATGTATAAAAAGCTATTAATCGCATAACGCATATTAGTATTGATAAACAGAAGTAAACAGTTATAAACAGTTTTAATTTGAACAAAAAAATATTACGAAATTTTACTCTGTTTTTAATAGAATGTTATCAGGATGAGCCAAATTCACTCATCCATTTTTCATATTTTTCCAAATCCTCCTGCGAAACGCTCTTATTACATCTCTCCACAGCTTCGTCAAAATCTGAGGCAGATACAGGTAAATCTAATTCTTCTTTTGGTAATTGTCTAATTTGATCTGGCTTTAGTCCTGCAATTTTCCTCCGCATTGACATCATAGACGCATCTCTATAGAGAATACATAAAATATTTTCAGTATTTTGAAATTTGAAATAAGGCATATATTGATTATAATTACCTGCAAACATTTGTAATATCTGCTCCAGAATAACCTTCTAATTTCCTTGCAATATCTGCCAAATTTACGGAAGAATCCACCTTTACTTCACGCAGATTAATTTTCAATAAAGCTTCTCTACCTTCATCTGTGTGAAGCATATATGCACATTAAAATAAATAACACAAAATGTATACAAACTTATAACTATGTTACTAATACTTATATTATGAAACGTACGATTTGGTAGTGGTATATATATACGTTTTTCTAAGCGCCTGCGTAGGGCTTCATCGATATCCCATGGAAAATTTGTAGCTGCTAATACCATTACCACTTTACTCGGGTCTTCACTGAAGAATATTAATATTCCATTAAATTGTTATGTTAGGATACAATTGTAATCGATGCTATGCTATTATCACTTTATCGATACATATAATATACATGTAATACGTAAGTACACAGTTATGTAATATACAAGGTCTGTTCGGATTCATTTTTCGGAATTTTCAATAGCTGCCTCGTCGTGTTTTAATTAATATCTTGTACGACCTTAAATTTTTGTCCTTTCAGAGGATTTTTCAATTTGGGGGACAGCCAAATAGCAGGGAGCCACGGAATCAGGACATTACAGAGGCTGACGAAGTTGCACGACACCGTATTTCATCAGAAATTGTTGAATAACTTATAATGAATGGGCAGGCGATTCTTTGCTCGGCACGTTCGATCATTCTAAAATGCGAGGCTTACAATTTTGGACTGTTAAAATAATTATGTATCATTGTTGACTAAAGATCAGCTGTGCCTTACTGCTTATCAGGGCTACTTATAAAGGTTCCCCCTAAATAATGAGTACTCTTTTTTTGCAATAGTACACACAGGTACACAGATATATCCAAAAAAGGGATACACTCCGGACAAACCTTGTATGCATATAATAAACATTCCTTAGTAAGACACTGTGTGTTACCTGTTTGAGCTTATACCATCCATTTGAACTAAAAGTTCAGACTTCACCCGTCTTGAAGCCTCATGTTCAGATTCAGATCCTCTTCTAGAGCACAGAGAGTCAATTTCATCTATGAATATTGTGCTAGGTGCATAAAATCTGGCCTACATAAATACATTTATATGTACAATACATGTAAAAATTTCATAAAATTGAAGAAAGTATACAATTTTGAGCAATACAGTAAATAAGAACTAAACTAAAAATGTTATAGAAGAATAATTTCATCTGGAAATGAGTATAACAAATGAAAATTTCTGTATCAAATATATGTATTTTGATGGAAATAATAATAAGTTTTACTATTAGTGATATTTACCATTTCAAAAAGGAGACGAACAAGTTTTTCTGATTCTCCCCGATACTTTGACGTTAACGTAGAAGATGATACGTTAAAAAATGTTGTTCCGCATTCAGTCGCTACTGCTTTTGCAAGCATCGTTTTCCCAGTACCCGGTGGTCCAACCATAAGTACACCTTTCCAGGGACGACGAATTCCCTAGAAGTAAAATATCCATTGATATAATGATATAATATTGTACACTATATGCGTAAACACACTTTACATACTTTAAAAAAGTCTGGCATCCACATGGGAAGAACAACTGCTTCTTCCAACAACCGTTTTGCTTCATGCAAATCAGCTATATCATCCCAATGAATGTTTGGATTTTTTTGAACAATATCTCTTTCTATAACATTAGATATAAGTTACTTAAGTTGATTATTATTAATACAAATATTAACATGTTAACTACTATGCCAGCATATACCAAAGTCACAAGAAATCCTAATCAAATTTTGAATTGCTTTACAAAGATTTATTCTTACCATATAAATTAATGTTTAAATTTAGCTAATAAATTGTTTAACAGTAGTTAGCATGCTAAAGGAACAGCACTGCTTCAAATGACCGATCATGGATTGCAATGTTTTATCAAACATTCATCAATTTTCCGAGTCACAGTTACATTATAATTATGATGTTTGAACAGTGTATTACTGCTGATGGATTTCACTTTGAACATTGGTTTTCGAAATAGTATATTCACATAAGATTCAGTTACTCTATTGTTGTTTGTTCAATTACATCTCAAAATTACTGATGACAAAATATTGATCGGCTCATCAACATAAAAAAATGCTTACAAAAGAATATTATATAGCATGTTCCCCTTTTGTATCATAATGTACTGTACCTAGTAAGTCTACTAAATCCCTATCATTTCCAGATGGCTCAAATTTGCGTTCCTCTACCTCTATATCGACCTTTTCATTTTCTGACTTTTCCTGTGAAAAATATTTGTATATTACGATTATCATTGCATCATGTACATATATTTCCTCTACACTGAAAAAGTAAACCAACTAACTTTACTACTATCATCCTTTCTCGACACTTTTCTCTCGTCTCTTTTAACAGGTTTCATATCTGGTTTTTTCCCTGTAGCAACTGATTTTCGTACGCTGGTCCGATTCTGTTGTTTTGGTTGACTTTTCAGTGGTCTAATGTTCCTATAAATGTAGTTCTCCATGTTATTCTCTTCCATAATGTTGTGTAGTAAATATTTGCAATATCTAGGCTTTTCTTGAAATGTAGTATTATAAGTTTAAAAAAATATGTGGTTTACTTTTGTTCTGTAGGAGTTAACGGTGGCCATACATCTGGATCTCTTACTGGAGCTTGGCTCCAAGATGTATCTGAATTATTATAAGTCCACAAATTTGGATCTCTTGTAGGTTCTTCGAAAGATAAACATGGTGTTCCTAAGCATTTTAATTTTTCTATTTTATTTTTATAAGTGCTTTTGTTGTGTTAAATATGTAAATTCATTATGAACAACGATAATAATAATACCAAGTAGTCTTTCTCCATGAGTCTCTACTTTAAAAAGTTGTAAGGTATTGGATGTAGCCTTTACTTTTTCAAATTCTTGAACAATTTGATGTTGAACAAGCTGCCACTTAGCTTTCCGCGTTGCATCAGCAATACTTGCAAGTAATCGATGGATTTGCTGTACAACACCTTGGTAATAAACTCCAGACGTGTCGTAATTTCCAGTCAATGCCATTTCACGGGCCAATTTAGTATTTTCACATATTTCATTGATTGAAATTGCCATAATTCTAACAAAAAAATATATATATGTATATATACGTATATTAACACAAAAATTGTGTTTGTTACATACTATAAGGGACTGATAATACAAAAACCATCTTTTATACGTCTGTATAAAAATATCTCGTAAAAATAGTACTTTTAGTTTAAAACGAAAACATGTCACTTCAAAAGAAGGATGTGTACCATATGAAAGCAATAATATTTAACAAATCAAATATAATTGTTCAATGTACACAATAAGTTATACACTTTTTATTGATGAAATTAAATTCTTCAAACTGTTTGCAATGTATCAGTTTTATAACCCATACTATAAAATATGTAAAACTTTTAACTATCTAATTGATCAAATATTGTAAAATATGTAATATTACAGTAACGTACATACATATGTAAATCAAACTGTAATGTATCGAATGATGTTTTAAATATTAATCATGAAATACTTTCACAAACATTGCACGCATTTTGACATGCATTATACGAACTGTTTTGAAATAACGCAAAATACTATTCAATTTTACTGATAATTAATATTATGTAATTTAGTAAGACTGTAGACTGTAATAAAATGTGTACTTATTTACAAACAGATACGTGTAGTATAAATTACTCGAATTTGCTAATTATAGTCGCCATATTGATATGTTCAGAAGACGCGGTTTTTTAAAAATTAGATTAATTCTTAGAAAGGTGCGAAGGTATTTTATTTTTATTTATATTATACAATTGTATCTCTTTGTAATTTCGACGTATACTTATACTTATGCTGAATTTCAAAAAGAATATAAAAAAATTCCATGACAAATAGGAAAAAAATAAAAGAAGTACAAATATCTGTAAAGAGACAAAAGTGACAAATTATAAGTTATTTTTACAATTAAAATATTCTGTACCTTCAAATAGGTTAGTTGTCTGATAAATGTATTTGAATGAAATATTGTTCTACTTTTATGTATAGACATGTATAATTACCCTCTAATGAAAAATTTTTTTCGTAGATATGAGTCTTAAATTACCAATGCACGAAGCGCTTAAACCAATAGCTTGGTTAACGGGTACATGGAAAACTCAAAAACCTGGTATCGGAAAGTATCCGACAATCGAAACTTTTAAATATTGCGAAGAAATGAGTTTCCGATCAATAGGTCAGCCAATGTTGAACTATATTGCAAGGAGTTGGTATGCAGATGGCAAGAAGCCAATACATTATGAAATGGGATTTTTGAGAATAATACCCGATACAAACAGAGTGGCTCTAATAGTGGCACATAATCGTGGTATTACAACCATTGAAGAAGGCATAGTTGAAAAAGAAGTTATTAAATTGCAAACCACGAACATACAGGTACCAACAGAAGGGGAAAGGACGCCTCAAGTTACGAAGGTACAATTTAATATAATAAATAAGAAGTAATTATATTATATATAACATTCACAATGTACAATTGAATATTAATTTTAACAGCTGCACAGAGAATTTAGACTTGTTGAAAATTGTTTGCAACATACATTATGTTTGGCTACTGTGACTACACCAGATCTACATGACCATTTATCAGCAACGTATGTTAAGGATTGCGAAAATGTTGATTAATAGAAATTATACCAGTACATTTGATCTCAAATGAATAGTTTTATGTATTTTACAATCCAAAACGCAAACAAATATAATTTTGCGAGAAACATTAAATTTTTATATATTAATGTTTCAACAAGTTTTATTAATGAGTAATGTCTATTGTAAACATTTTTACGTATTTTTTATGCAAATAAAAACATATTTTATAAAAAAAAATAAACAATATCTAATAGAAAAACATGAGCATAATTATTTTCAAAATTATTTAATGCGGTCACTTTAAATCGAATTCGATTAGATCCAATAGTTAATTATAATAATAAGTTAATCGAGAATTAGTTTGATATTTAATAAAATTTCTGTCTTTTATTTCATATAATGTAAAATTGCAAAAAAGTATGTTTAACAATATCATAAATATAAATATATAATTATTTAATGGTTTATCCTAGTGAAAATTAATTTAGAAATATACATGAAAAATATATGACATCCGTAGTCTATTTTATAAATATTTTCGACATTTAGGTACTACAGACGTAGATATGTTATGTACATGCTGACTGCAATATACATATATGTATATCTATATATAGAACATAAGATGAGCGATTGACACGCGAAGGACAAACTCGAGAACTACATTTTATAAAATACTTTGTCATTTTGTAAAACATCTATGGTATGATTTAGTGACTAACAATTTATGGGAAGTGTAAAAAGTATTCGTACACCCTTTAAACACGAATAACTTTTTCGAAATTAGACTAAACGGTTTGAGTTTTTTTTTATACGTTAGATACGAAACGAAAAGTTAGACCTTTACGTTTTTCTTCGTAATTTCAAGCAATAGCAATTTAAAAATAATTATTTACACATTAGCTAGTAAACTAATTCTTCTAACGTCTAAAAAAAATTCAAGCCGTTTGGCGCACATTTTAAAAAGTTATTCGTTTTTAAACAGTTTACGAATACTTATACTGACTGTATATGTATATTTTGAATGTATTAAATTAGATCATTCGATACTTATTAATAATTGTATAAGCACGGAGAGTGGTTACAGTATACATAGGTTTTCATCATCATAGCAGGTACATGCAATGTTAGCGTACCAGGAGGGACAACACCTGCGTGTGGATACCTGCTGATACACCCTCGGCCGTACCGTTGCGTCGAACGACGTCAAATAGAACAGTTGCTCATTGTGTCGGCACAAAGAAAGATCTTTCTTCTGCCGCTACATCAACGTTTTTTTTTTCTTAAATATCGTTATGTGACGTTTGTGTTTGTGTGTATGTAATTCATTTCTTTAATCATTTAAATAGGTTCTCAAGTATGACGAACACGTACAATACTTCGAAGCAATATTTATTTGCGAAATATCGTGCAATGTTTCTGCAAGATTTGTCTCTTTTACAACCCCATAGGTTCACTTACGAAAGCTTTGTTAGAAAGGCTCTAAATTAAATAAAGCTGTTCGCACCGTATCGAAAATCGAAACAACTGACGCACCAATTTTTTCGATCACTTCAAAATTAAGCTATATACCTACCTACCATGACATCGTTTTACGACAGTCATGATTACTATAAAAAAATGTTGGAATTGCAAGAAAAATTACGAAAAAGGTAAGTACATCGAATGGATGTGTAACGAATATTATATTGTAAGCTTATTATCATAATTATTGTACACATACATGTTACGCGACCATTACAGCGAAGAAGAGAGGATAAGATTAGAAGAAAGATTCAAAGTACTGTTACAAGAATCTCGTAACAGGTAAGTGTTTTTTTTTTCAAATTAAATTGCTTGTAACTTTCTTGCTTCGATTAATAATACAGGTAATAATTAGAACAGAAGCTGTTCAAGAATTCAATTTCAAATAGCAATATTGCAAATAATTTCCTAAACTTTGCAAACACAATTCGAATCTTTTACGTATTTGGCAAATAGTGCTATCGATTTCATTTCTTCGCTGCGTAACAATGATATGAAAGAATTTAGTGGATTATGTATTGATTCGGAGGCAAGCTACTTTTAAGGAATGTCGTCGGCAATATACGTGAACATAACCATCATTTCACATTTTATTTTGGATATATTCATGCTTTGTATACTATACTCTACAAGTATGCGCTAGATAGGTATGTAGACAGTAAACAACCATCGATCGTTCAAACAGGGTAAAACTGCATAGATATTGTTACAATTCGTAGCACTGCAGTCTTCGAATAGATATTACATATTTCCTTCGTGGTAGTGTTTGAAGGAAAAACTGATTTTTCTGTGAACATAAAACTGACCGGATTTAAACGGAACTTTTGTAAATCACTTTGCCGTGGTGTACAGATAACGGAGAAAATAAAGAACTGCCGGTCGGAACTAAACGACCTTGACAAAATAGAATATGTACTCGCGTCATTCATAGCTTTATATGTATAAACCTATGCTTGTATGTTAAAAAGTTTTACTTCGATAATATAAATAGTTTTTGTAAAAAATCGCAAAAATAATTTATTTTCGTATTTGTTACACGAGAATCCTCCTGCAAGAGGCTTGTCCCATGTACAAGGGGTAAAAAATTGATCTTTTTATGGATTTTTAAAAAATATAGAACCTTAAAAATTCCTACCCAAAATGTTCTGTTCAAAGTAATTGAAAGATTAATTTCAGGAGTAGAGGTATCAATACAAAACGTTTTTCTCGAAATGTGCTTTTTTCACGTGACGTACTAGCTAAATCAATCAAACAAACAATTATAACGTAAGACGTATTTACCATCACTTTGAAAAAATTCTGAAACCACTAGCGAGAGAATCACCCTGAATCTCCACTGAAAGTTGTATATTATGCAAAAGGGGTTGGTTATGGCGAAATTTATTTCAGCTTTCAAAGTCCTGCGTATTCTTCTGAGCGAAAGCCTTTATCTTTGTTACATATAACTGAAGAGCTCAGGGCAACAAACGGTCAGCTCGATATCGACGTGACTGTAAAAGAACAAATTTTTTTCGATAGTTTGGTGCAACAAACGGTCATATCATGAGACGTTTATGACTGTTTCTTGCCCCGAACGAGATTAAATTCTCCTAAAACTTTAATATTATTTCTATAACTATTTGAACTTTTGAATTGAACTTGTGTAATGAACGATTAAAGTTTTGGAGGCAAAGAAGGACAGCCTATAAGAAAGAAAGAGACGCGGAGTGTCGAAGCGTTCGGGAAATATGAAAGATGCACTACCGACGCGGGTAGGGGGATTAATTTACACAAGTTCGGAAAAAGTTGTTCATACAACACACATTAAATATCCATTTTGGTTAGTTTGATTAGTGACAGTGAGTTATTTATGAAATTATTGATGTTTCAGGCACAATACGTGTATAAATCGCCTGCGTTTTAGATATATAGAGTTTTTAGAGGAACAACGTACGACTGATGAAAGGAATCATAAACTTCTGGAAGCATTGGATAGAGTGGACAATAGTCTTGCGTTGATGACAGCAAGAACGGATAGGCTTAACAATCTTAGAGTGAGTTTTTTTCATTTTTTGCAATTTGATTAAAAAGAAGTGGGACCGAAGTTCTGAAAATCGGTCAAATCGGATTAAGCTCAAATTTTGCACGCAGTCTTATTTTGCTGTACAAGCATGTATCCCAAAAGGATTTTTGGCGGCTCGAAAAAATTTTTTTATAATATTAGAATGAGTTTCTACCTTACCGACATAAGATTTTCTACCTTATCGGCATAACGCTTGGATTAGGTTGGATTAGGTGACGTTACTGACCCTGTTATTGCTTTACGCGGGTTGGGTCAAATCGAAAATGTTGAGTCGGTTAGCTATGTGCAAAATTTGTGCTCAATCCGATGTGACCGATTTTCGGAACTTCAACCTTCTTCTTTTGTTTACTGTACTACGAATCGACAAATACTACCTGTACTATTAAAATCATATGATAAGTAATATACATATGCTACGACATAAGATATTTCATTATTTTTCAGAAACATTATGAAGCTTATCTTCGTCGAATTTGCACAGATCATACAGATGGTGTCGATGTTATATCTGGTCAACAGAATGATAAATACATGAGAACAGAGCAAAGGAATTCTTTACCCCCCGAAGCAAAGTGTACTTTGCCATTGCAATCATCTTGGTCGAATTATCAACCAACTGACTCCAGTTTGTCTGTAGACTTGAAAACGCCTGGTCAACAAATAAACAATAATCAGAGTGTCTTACAAACGTATCCGAAACGTTTACAGCATGATTTCGAACAATTACCAACATTTCATTTGTCGTCACCAGTTTTTCAACAACGCCAAACGTATGATAATAATGTACGTTTCGAGGTCCGTGACTCTCAAACCGATCCAAAGCTACAAAGTCTATATGCGAACACGAACACGCCACGACCTATGCCACATCTCTCAATGCCTTACTATATTAATAGTAATAAACCTCTGGATATGTCGCAAAATCAAACACCAGAATCGATTTTGCAGTATCCCGTTAATTCATCACGTATGCAATCATTTCCATTGCAGCAAAGTAATAAAATACTATCCGATCATTTACCAAGAGAAATGAAAACTGGCAATTTTCAAAATGCACCGAAAAGTATGAAACGTAATATGCCCAGTACACCTTTACTGAACGCATCTTTAAATTTAGATACGAACCCCCATGCAAATTACCTGAATTACCCTTTTCACAATAATGGACACGATAAGAATTATATTACCGATACCTTTCCAACATATACAAATCATGAGAATGCGCGACAATTATCAAAGAGTACGAAGCAAACACATACGGAAGAAGATGAAGATAAAGTGTCGATGACAACAGACAGCGAGTTTGATAGATATATTGATAGAATACGAAAACTTCATCATGACCTTGATAAGCAAAGTTACGAGGAAGATTGTCATCGGCAAGTTGCGAACAGTGACAGTTCTAATGCGACTCTATCAAATAATTACTCGGAAACGTCTACTAGAGATAAATTAGACGAAAGCCTCACGAACAAAGTTAAACAAGTATTAGAGCTTGCGGAGAATCTTGTATCTAGAACGATGAACATGAGCGGGACTAAATGCGTTGAACAAGCCGAACAAAACGATCACGAATTACGCCGAACTATGCAAAGTTGCACGCCAGTATCTGAAGGGAATCATGTTGGAATTTCAGATGCGCACGAAGGACACATAACATCAATGCCGCATGCAAAAGTCAGAATTAGCAACGATATTGCGTTACACGAGCCAGAATTAGATTTGCATCAAAATATTGAAAAGTCGGAAAATCAGAATCTTGCTTGCATTGACGGTGCTCAGGAGCAACGTGAGCAATGTCTACCCGAATTACAGATAGAGGATTCTATCCATTCTAACCAAGATAACAGAACTTGCATCGCGGATCAATCAGAATTGGAACAATGTTTATTTAGTGTCAGCCAAGAACTGGAGCCATGGACTTTGTACAGTGTCGAGAAACAAGTGAAAGAAATAGATTTGATTAATGATACTCAAGACCAAACCGTGGAAAAGGATTTAATTGTCGAGGAGCCTGCATCGGACGAAAACAAACTAATGCAAATTGAATCACACATTGGAGGCATTCAATTCGACAAACAAGAAGCACGAGATTCTGAACCTGTGCAAGAAGTAACGTTAAATGACACAAGCGGTATGTTACAATCGCAAAATAACGAATATTTCGAAGTAAGCGAAACAAAGGACGAAGACAATCAGATTTCTGCTTCAGAATTAGGAGCATCGAAGAAAGAAGATGCAAGTCCTTTGAATACTGAGAACAGGCTTCAAAATGTAGAATTGACAAACACCCAAAACACGTCTTACAATGTAGAATTATCGAATACGGAGCATATATTTGAAAATGCAGAATTAGCGGATAATAAATACATCGAACAAAAAGATTACGACGACAACAACGATGAAAAATATAATGAAAATAATGACCAGCTCGATATAAATGAAGATAATAAGCCAACAGATATTACATTGGATGAAGAGCGTAGTAATCAAGATTATAAAGAATCTGACCAGGAAAAAGAATATTCGAACTTAAATGAGGAATACAATTATGACCAGAATGAATCTTACGAGTACGATAAAAAGGAAGAGTACGAAGGATATGCTAACCAAGAATATCCAGAAGAAACAAATGAACAGTACGAAGGGTATACGAGCGAACAATACGATCAATATATCAATAACCCTGAAAATACTTACGAAAATGATCCGAATGTACAATATCAAGAGGATACAAACCAAAAGTATTCTTCTCCTTATGACAAACAATATGATTCTAATGAAGAATTTGTAGCAGATGAAAATCAACAGTATGAGTCTAAGGCAGAAATTCCACAAGAACGTGAACACGAAACCAAACAAGAGGGCAACGAAGAGTATACAGAACACCAAGAGGAGTCAGAAAATCAAGAAAAAGAAGTTGTTTTGGAAAAAGTTAATGAGGATCAAAGCGAGAAACTACCTTCGACAAATGAAAAGAAGAAAGGAAAGGATGTAATCAAATCTTTGTTAGACACTGATACAGATAGCACGCTCGAGCAAAATATCTCAACCACGGAAAGTGACTTTGATTTTAATTGAAACGTAGATACCTCTAGATATCTGTACGAAAATTTCTATATTATCTCTATGTACCATACATGCAAAGCTAACTCTTTCAAACAATTGGAATTGTTAATTTATGAAAATAACTTTTAATGCACATTATTACGGAGCACATCTAAAAGATATTCGTATGAATTGTAATATACTTTTATTTTAATGCAATAAACTTATATATGTTAAAGAAAAATTAATAGGCAAGCGCGTGTGCTGAATTTCTTTATTGGTTTAAGTATTGCAGACATTTTTTACGTAATCGTATGAACACTTTTACACCACGAATCAGAAATATTTATTTTTAACGGTATCAACATTTCCTGGATAAGTTTAAAGTGCATGTGCCTGGTGTGGAAATTTGAAAAATCAATAATTACTTTCTAACGAGGCATGGAAGTGTAAACAAGATACGAACGTTTTTGGTTTCATCGAAACAAAGGTTCCGGCTCGACCAATGCCATCGCCACGCTCAGCAGGGCCGCTGTCTGATTGGTGCGCGTTTTTCGTAAATAATTCGTTAAAAAAGCCGCGGAGAACATTTTCGCAAAGGAAAAAATGATTCCAAATGACCTTAGGAATCCCCCCTTTGAAGGAAGTACAATATTTTTCGAACACCCTGTATAACCTGTGTAAACACGTTCTACAAACATTATTCCATGAATATTGTATATACAACAATCTAGGAAAACTAGGTCATACGAAAAATCGTCCAGCTGCAACGTTCCGGGATTCTCTGAAGTGAAAAATATAGTCGATTGTTTTTCTGTTTCAGTAGAAACTGTTTTAACTTTTAAACTGGGGATGGCGAGTTAACTTGTCATTATTATCATGCTCCTTTTCCTTTTTTCCATCGACTTTTTCCTGCATTTAGTGGATTTTACAAAAGCAGATAGGTGAGTGATTTTCAGTGCGAGCCACAGTATATGTACGTACATACAATGCACAGTAGAGCAAATGTGTCTACATATATCTGGAGAATCAATAATATTGAAGATGAAAACCTGCTATCAATGAATGGACGTGTTTGTTACTATTTATTTTCGTGAAAACATAATGTTTAGTTGATTCAAATCAATGGAAAGGTGAAAGGACTCTCGAATAGCGGTCAGTCGTGTAGTATAGATTTTTAGAAGATCGACAGACGCGAGTCTGCGCCAGTCGTGCGACGAGGCAACACGAAGAGGCGACGCGACAAGGCGACAAGCTTCTCATCGCCACCGCGCCGTTCCACCAATCGCATTCGTTGCTGTGGATCTTCCTTGTTTCCAGCAATCTTAAAATCGCAGGTGAAACATTTCATATTATTCAAGCATTCCAAGCTGATTATCATTTTCACAATAATCCTAAATTTATTGCCGTAGAAAAATGTTGAACGTTTAATTTCTTCAATTAAACATTAATAATTTTATTTGTCACGAAAATGTAATACGAATGTTCCAATAATCAGACATAAACGTTGCATATAATTTCTGTGCTTATCTTTCAATTGATAAATTGATAATTTGATAACAAGATTTGGAATTCTTAAAGGTGATTGTTCCATTGTATAAACAGTATGATTCTATCGTAGAATTGCGACTAATCAAGAGCTGGTTTTATTGTTTAAGTGCATATAAAAAAGAGGGTACTTGTTATTTATTCAGCATTCATTTCGACAAACGATTCGAATACGTATAACCATATTTTAGTGATGAGTTATACGCAGGTTCACAGAACGGTAGCTACGATCCTGCTCCGTCCGCATCGTGTCTGAAATGTGTAGTGACAGTCGGTGACTAATAGCACGCTCCAGCACGTTTCAACACGCTGGAAGATTTTAATTTCGGTGTGTTCCAACAATTAGGACATCTTCGATATTCATCTAACGAAATTTAATTTTAATTTCATTTCATTTCTAAATCGTTGACTGTCTGATAATTAAATACATACAAGTTTACATTACATACGTGCATCGTTCACAGTGACCTTATTGTAATGCAAAAACATTCGAAAATATGAACTGATTGTGACTTCCTCCGCGAATATATGTGTTTACATGTGCATTTCTTAAACATCGAACATAGTTTCACATTGTTATTCTTTGAATTAGTGTTCGTAGCGTGAAGCAACCAGTGCTTACTACTTGTTGAAATTATTGAGCTAGTTCAACAATCATATAAAAAGAAGAACTACATTTTATCCATTCTTCAGACGGAATGACGACGTAAGTAAACTAATGAATGTTTATTTTGTTTCTGTATCTGTATGTAACATCACCATATACGTATGTATACGTACGAATGTTGATAGTTCAGAGTCGTTCTACTTTATGCAATGAGTAATCGCGATGTAAGTACTTCAATAAGGGGAATTTTAGTTCTCACACGTGTCACATTCAGCTTCCCTGATGACAATAACAACGTTTTTTGAACGCTACTTCTCTTTCTTTTCATCTGTCCTGTACAAATTGAAACAGTACCAACGTTGTAACATTAAAACAACATACACAATTTACACGTACTAAAACATACAATTCATTTTGTATTTGTTAACAATATTTTCGATCGATTGTTGAAGTATCACCGTGTGCTACCTTTACAAGGAGATCGTATACCCTTGTCGTCACAGATTTAGTTGAGATTTTCCAGAGTTATAGACTTAATTCTCCTGATTACGGAAATACCCCATTATAGGGGAAAATACTCAATAGTTTTCGAGATATTTGTAATTAAAGTTTCGATATAAACGTAAAAATGGCAATTTAGTTCAAAATATCACCAATTAGCGGTGTGGCGTAGCAGCAGCGAGCTGAGCTTTCTACGCCGTAGGCCCAGGTTCGAGTTCCTCAGTTGGTAAATTAATTTTTTTTTAATAATTCACACGTAAAAATGAATTTTGCATGCTAAATAAATTTTAAATAATATATTTTTATTGACCAAAGGACTAATTGAAAATGATACTTATCATTTTACAAAAGAAATACAAGATCTATCACTATATACATAAAAGATAATAATTATAAATTATACATAGGAATAAAAAATAGAAACCAATATATACGAAACTCTGTGATTTCTCTTCCTTTTTCCAGCGAATAGATACAATTATGTATCCTATTCTAAATTTAGAAGTGTATGGCAAATTTTTATTTAGCATCCAAAATACATTGTACGTGTAAAATATTTAAAAAAAAAGTTACCAACGAAAGGAGTCAAACCTGGGCCTACGGTGTACAAAGTTCAGCTCGCTTCCGCTACGCCACACCTTGGTAGCGTTGTGAACTACATTGACAATTTCATGATTATACCAAAACTTTAACTATAAAAAACTATTGAGTGAAGACTATTGAGTGCCTGTGCCTATAATGGTGAAACATAGGGTTTTAACATAAATAAGACCGGTTGCAAGTATAAACATGCTCTAATGCAGAGTTGTTCAACATGTCTATTAGCGCACAAGGGCGCCCGCCGATGCCCGTGGGCACAGCTGTGGGCACAGCTAGGGGCAAATAACTTAGCGGAGTGGGGGTAGGCCGTAGCATAGCCACGTAGCTGTGACAAACACATGCGATCTTGTCCGCAGGGGCGTGGCTTTGAGTCCGCCCTTCTGTGTATGCCCAAGCAAGAAAATCGTTGCCCGCACGGGCAGACGCTGAACAGCTCTGTTATAATGCAAAGGATTTACAACCAATGCGCGTAATTGTGATTAAGAAAAAGCCACTTGTCGTTTTCTGAATAAAAAAGCCACTTTTAACTAATAAAGGTGCCACTTTTTAAGAAAAAAAATATTGAATATAACCGATCTAATGTACGTTGCAATCTAAACATTACTTTGTAGAATAATCCACATAATGGATTATCAGTAGAATTACGTTTGATAAGTATATCATTAAACTTGTGACAACCTAAAGAATATTCCACGCAAATCTGTGAATAAATTTATAATTATTAACTCGTCTAAGCATTTTCTGAAAATCTTCCATTTATTGGGTTGTATATAGCTCGTTGCAGTAGTTTATTTCGATGCAAATTGAAATGTATTTCACAAAGTGGGAAATGAACATTTGTTTTTAGAAATATGGAGGAGGAGTACGTAGATGTAAAGGCAGTGGAGGAGAATATAAATGGAGAAGACGGCAGAATTTACTATGATTTAAATGGCGAAGGTGATGCTGACAGTTCTACAACGCCACATAACATTGATCCACATCGCGACCGTAAGTTTGACTTTTTACTTGCAATTGACATAGAAACGTATAGTTCAACTTGGTTAGGGTTAGTCTAATGAGGGGACGGACAAGAGGTCCGGCCATTAGGCCGGCTCGACTACGCTTGCTTTCTTCCGCATTTCGCTTTCTTCCATGAATCCAATTTCCTACTTTACTATGGCTTTATGTCTTAAAATAAGGCTAAAATAGTTTTGTCCCGCTACATAGATCGTAAAAATCACTCACTGTGTCCCTGAAGGTGTGCGACGCCTCGGTCGCAATTATACTAACGGAAAATGAGTGTAAATATGATCCGAATGATATCATGTTTGGTATAATTTTAATCAGAAAAATTCCACAAATATATTGGTGAAAATCTTGTCGAGTCCCGTGGTTTAGCACAAATGACAACTAATCGTTAATTAAATTTTTCTGACGATGTTTCGCGGGAAATATGAACGAATAAAATGTTAACCAATGTTTTAAGAAAATATTATAATTATACGATTAAGAGCATTAGATTTAAGAATATAGTTTATGATGATGAATTGTTTATGAATTGAGCTTATGATTGAACTTGGAAAAAATGAACACTATCAATATTACCCAGTTTAAATCCTGTTCAACGAATTAAACATGCTTTTAGAAATAAAATTCAGAATTCAAACTCCAAGACTCCTCAAGTAATTATAAAACAATTAAAATACTGAAGGATCCCTCACCGAAACAGAAAAAAACACACTAATTAATGAAGCCCACGAGTTTCACTAAAGAACGGATAACAAGACATGATCGACAAAGAAGATGAAGAATCACCCACACTGAAGAGACCGACTTGAAGACACTGACTAACGAAGAAGATGGGGGCGGTACGACGAGCAAAGATTCATACAAAGAAATCAATAAGCAACTAACTGATCACAGTCATCTCAGAAGAATTGCCATGACACTTGCCATGACGTAGTGACATGATTTCTTAGGAAGAACAATTGCAAAGAACCACGAAATAATAGGTCAATGTTGAAACCAAATCCTAGCCATGGCGCAGTAATATGATTTTCTAAGAAAAACGATTACCAAGAACTATGAAACAATAGAAAATTTCCACAAAATCAGCTTCCTCTCAGGACCAGTCAGTCCAGTGCAGTCAATCCATCGAAACATTTAAAAGCAACATCAGTGAAAATAACTAAATATTTGTAGTGAAGAGTGACCTTTTCCACGAACGAGCTACCTCTTATTAAACATAAGTTGCATCAATTATAATAATTTTCTGTATGCATCCGACATATGTCGCAAAACCAAAATCAAAATGAATAGATATAAACATTTATACCCATAGTGAACAGTTATCCTAGCTTTCAAATCAATCAGAACTAGACTTCAATTTCCCTTAGTTTCATATTGTAACTAAATATCTATTCATTAATGTAGATGTCAATATTTAAATAAACGAATTTTTTTTAACATTATCAGACTGTTTTCATTGTTGTTTCCCTGATTCTGAATCCCCTGAATCAAAGCCTGTGAATGCAGGTAGGTTCAAGACTGCGTCTAGTTTATCTAAATTAGCATTTATCCTTCCTACGACGTAACGGTCTCATAAAAAAATAATGAATAATAAAAAAGTATTCAAAGGCTTGAGTTCATGCCTGTGTTTTATCTTTCCAAAACGCATCGACTCTCCGCGTTTCTTTCTTTCCCATATGCTGTCCTTCTGTGCGTCCGAAATTTCCATCGTTCATTACACGAGTAAATATCATCGGAATTATATCACATTTTGTATTATTTTAATCAAAAAAATTCCACGTATACGTTGACGAAAGTCCGATAAAGAAATAATGAAAAATAAAGAAGTTTTGTTATTGGATTGATAGTGGCCTCATACTACACTCCTGGACAAAAAGATAGCACAAGTGTGCTATCATTTCGTTTTCAAGGATAAATCAAGAATTCTCTAAATTTTACAAATGGTACGTAAATATCATCTTACGGTAATATATTAAATAGCGATAAACTGGAACTACGCTGTCCGTACTTGTATTTATTAACAACAATCTCGTAGCGGTGGTCGGCGAAATGATAGCACATGTTAATAAATGAAGCATTTATTTAACAAAAATTAAACATTTATGTAACAAAAATGACGTAAGTTGGAACAAGTACTTTATTTCTCAATAGTGTGTAGGACCTCCCTTATTTTCAATGACTTCGATCATTCTTTTTGGCAAAGAATTAAACAATTTACGAATATAATTTTGTGACAATTTACTCCATTCATCCTTAAGACACTGTTTTAACTCATTCATATTTTGAAATTGTCTGTTTTCCTTGTACACAAAACCTTGCACTACAAAATACTAATGTAAAGTGTACAGTGTGTGAGATGGAACATAATCGTGTGCGTGCCTCGAGACAAACGAAATTTGACACTAGGTTCACGGGGCCTGTCAAAATGACGGGATCTAATATTTATAATTTACAATTATTAACATTGTGAAGACGTATCCATGGGGAATTATTCAACAAAATTATTTTTTTGACATATTATTTAAAAAATTGATACAAATGTGGATAGACACGTTCTTGTTATTTTTGTAAAATAATGTTAAGTAGTCAGTTTTAGTGCTTCGTAAATCTAGTGTTAAAGGGACGTTGAAGTTGCAAAATATGAAAGAAAACCTTGCATCCAATATTCTACATACGAATAATAAAATATAATACTAATGTACTACAAACTACATTATAAAATAATAATGTAAAGTGTATTTACTTCTGAATCTTCTGTACCTCCGTCGGATCCACAGCACACAATTGTTGACTCACGAGGATAGGTCCGAACAACAATTGAATAACAATCACTAAACAACACACACAACACACTTAACGAAATCGTGACAGCAGACGAGAAGATGTTACTCCGACCACGAATAAAATAATACTGCGATTTTAACCGTCCCCCCCCCCCCCCCACGGACGTGTGATACGAAAACAGGGAATTCCGGGAAATAGGGTCGGCGCCCCGCCATAATTTGTTCACCTTGGTTTTGTGTCTAGTGTTTATAGACCCTCAGCGTCTGACCTACCTAGGATAACCTGACCGTACCACCTGCGTGGAAGGGATCATTGTTAAAATCGCAGTATTATTTTTTTCGTGGTCGGAGTGACATCTTCTCGTTTGTTGTCACGATTTTATAAAATGTGTGTTGTGTGTGTGTGTTGTTTAGTGATTGTTGTTCAATTATTCGGATCTCTTCTCGTAAGTCAATAATTGTGTGCTGTAGATCCGACGGAGGTACAGAAGATTCAGAAGTAAGTACACTTTACATTAGTATTTTATAATGTAGGATTAGTATTCGTATGTGGAACATTGGATACAAAGTTTTCTATCATATTTTGCAACGTATATTAACGATCATTAATGATTTGGTATGTAGTATAATTTAATGTGGTTCAAATAAGATACTACTTTAAATGAAATATTTTTATTTTGATAACCGGATAGATAAAATGAAATATTTTTATTTTGTATTTCAAATATTTCCTTACAATGAAAATAAGTTGAGCAAGTAGTTAATATCATAAATTATAATTTTTAACATGAGAAGCTATAATAGTTAGCAAAGTATTATTTGTAGTTTAATTACGAATATGTAACATGTTGATAAACAGAATACAATATAGTAATAACTTTACAGGCAACAAAATATCATAAAAATATAAGTTACTGTCAACTATTTGAAATACTATTTTACATAGTCCTACACACACCTACTCCGATCACTTTTTGAGATGTTGAAACTTTTTGGCGAATATCTCGGAAACTAAAGCTGAGCGGCGGTAACATGTATAGGAAAAAGTTGTTCAGAATGATGACCTTGACAACATATTTCAAGTTCATCATAATCGGTGAGGAAGCCCCTAGTGTAAATAATTACCCTTAATTTCTTGCCGCGTCCCATTTTGTTCAATGATGATTGGAAATTCTACCAAGACTGAGTGCCTACACAACGCTATGTTTATATGACTCGAAACGTAGAAACAGTGAAAAATCCGAATAGAAAGTCAAGTGTGCTATCATTTCGCCAACCTCTGTTACACGACTTTTGTTGATAAATACAAGTACGGACAGAGTAGTTCCAGTTTGTCGCTATATAATATACTACCGTGAGACGATGTTTATGTACCATTTGTAGAATTCTGAGAATTCTTGATTTATCCTTAAGAACTAAATAATAGCACATTTGTGCTATCTTTTTGTCCAGGAGTGTAATATACCCGATTCTTGCTATGTTTACACTTCTCAGCGACCAAGCCCCTCGGGCTTCGCTGTTCTTTTCTACGTTCGGCAGTGGAGATTTCAAGGTCACCTTCATTTTTTCAAATAGAAATATTTTTTTCTGTGCTTTATTCGATGCAGGAAGATGCATTCTCTATTTAAAAAAAAAGTATGAATCCTTGAAGTTGAACAATGTCAATTTTATGAAAACATTATTTTCTTAGCAATGTTGTGATCACCAATCTTGTGAAATGTAATTAATTGAGAAGTATTGGAGCATTGTTCTAATGCAGACATTTAGTTTCCGTTAGACATTCATCCGTGTTACTTAGATATTTTTCCAATATTCGAATTACAATACCTACTAAGCTAATTATTTTTCGTCACACAATACTACTTTTTTGTAACAGATAGATAATTGCGAAACTGCATGGACCAAAAATTGAACTTCACAGGCCTTTTACGCGTCCATTATGAGAAGAATTAATAACATTGAATTGTTATTTGAAACATTCTTTGCTACGGATAATAAATAATAATGTCGACGTAATACTAGGTGAGATACTCTGTATAAAGTATGCTTCGTGTCAATACCAGCAGACGAGGTTTTGAAAATTGGCAAAGAGCCGACATCTTTGTTGCTTTCGACGTCACTGTCTTCCCTTCTCGAACTGAATAGTATTTTTGCCACCGTACGAAGGTTTCCTGGCCGTTCACGCACAGTTTGCTAGGCCGTTCGTAAGTTTCAGTACGCGAATAGAAACAAGATAACTGACATTCGTTTTACAACAGTTTATCTTGCTCGACGGTCGTCTATTCGCATTAACATTTTTTTATGTTTCATGTACTCGGTCTGTGCCAGTCAGGTGTCTTCGATCAGTCTGCTCCGTGTCGGAGTATAAGTTTCTGAAGTACGGTGATTTGCGGCGTAATTTTCATAGGAATATTTATAACCGGCAAAACTATGAACATTTGTATTGAATCTATGTTTCGAATGTAGTTCGTCTGGGTGGGGTACATAGTATCGATAGCGAGCAAGAAATTTAAGTGTCAAACAGTGTGAATTCGAAACAGTGCTTATTCGAACGCTAAACAGTGCAATTAGCACGTGTGTGTGTCATAACGGCGAATGGGTAACTATAGTTAGCTCAACGTTGGACCATTAAACTCAGTTATTAACGACAGCGCTACGGTTAACATTAACGTTTCTGGTTTCAAACGAATGATTTGAAACGTCAGACACCTGCGAGGAAAAAACTTTTCTCAAAATAAACTTGTGATACTTGAAGTGGTCTTTCGGAAATATGTCAAGCAGAGGAGTTAACCCCTGGCAGGATGATATTTACCTGCGGGCACCAAATTTTCTTATAGACTCCGAAGATGATGGTAAATATATTCTTTACTAATAGTATAGCTGAAAATCGTTTCCCTTCCAAATCGTTATTTAACTTCGGTTGCTGTAACTTATTAGGACGTTCACTAACTGATTTTAATTTAAAAAAAATTTAATATCTCTTTTTTCATATTCCTTCTGCTTTAAAAATAAGTATAATTAACATAGACACAGTAATTGTCACCCCTACAGTAATTGGGTCCCTCATCCTATGTATCTAAGTTTAGTAAGTCAAGTCACAGTACAGGAATAGGTAAGACTCGTGAATACGTAGAATCAAGTGATTATTATCCACCACTTAAAATATGGACCGAACAAAGGGCAACCCGATTAACCATGTCCCGAGTTTTTTACATTGTATTGCCAAAGCTGTTAATTGATGGTAAACTCCGAAATGACAAATATTAATAATAACTTGAATTGATTCGGTAAAAGATGAGGATGGGCACGCTTTTATCGACATGTATTTTCTTATTTAATCCGAAATAAATACTTTTATTCTAAAAAATATAATATTAAGCGTGAAAATCTTAAAATTATAAAAATAGAGATGAGTAAAAGAGTATAACCGGATAAGGGGTTCAAATGCCGGTACCTCCGCCATAAGGGTAGTTATAAGAGATTGAAAACAGTTATAATATCGGTTTCAGTTCTGGATATAAATATAAACGAAATAATATTATAAATGTTCCGGCTTAAAAGTGATTTTCATAATCTGTTTGAAACAGTTATTCTCAGAACATTGTCAGTCCCAGATAGTTACACGGTGAGCTCGGTTTAACGAATCATTCTTCTGTTCCTTCTGTTCTGCTTAACGGAGAATTAAGAAAATCTTCAACAAAGTTCTACCTTATATCATACATGATTGTGATTTTTTCGATATTTCCGAGTGCAAAATCGATTTTTAAATTATTCGGAAAAATGCTGATTTCATATTGAGGTTACCAGGAGTACAGTGCATTCTCGATATATGTCAACGACATGACTCTTGTCAGCGACGTGTATGGTCGAGGAGAGACTATCCTTTGATCCGCGACGAACGTAGAAAAGGATAGCGATGCTCGAATGGCCTCGGACGTTGAGGAATGTAAAGATATCACGGAACGGGTATATCGGTGTGAGACTAGGAGACCACTACTAATCCAAATACAAAACTTCTTTATTCTTCATTACTTTTTTATGGGACTTTCACCAACATATTCGTGACATTTTTTTAATGAAAATGATGCCAAATATGATATGATTCCGATGATATTTAGCGATTAGCCGCGGTTTGAGTGATCCGTGTTTTTCGTTAATAAATGCTTAATAAAACCAAGGCGGAAAGGGTCTAGCCGATCAAGTTGGTCAAAACAGCCCTTGAAGTTTTTCAATGACTATTAAACCGTTCGAAAGCTGACTCTAGCTTGCCCGTGAGGGTAAAGTAGATTTCGCGCGTTTCCGATTCTTCGATGCTTCCAAAAATTCTGAAAAAATGTGGCATATTTTGAATCCTAAGGACATTTTAGAGAATTTTTTCAGATTTTTTTGTTGCAGATTCAGGTCGTAAAAAGTGAAAAACCCCCCAAAAATCGGAAAAATGCAGATTTCTCGAAAGATATGAAAACACGCTATTCTAGTGATTCGTTCCCCGATAAAGTACTATAACAGGCAATGTCGTTAAATTTTTTCAGATTTTTTGTTGTGGCACCTCATTGTCCAAAACAATAAAAACCGAATTTTTTCAACGTTTCTGCTGTGAGGAGGAGAGTTGCACTTGTTGGTTTTACCGCGACTTTTCTTAAAGTATGTATACAATGTATTTTTCAGTATTTATTTCTCGTTTTATTCTTTTTTTCAAGAAATACATGTAGCATTTCCTGTGAAAGAAATTAATATCTGGATTTTAATATTCATTATGCTTTGAAAATAAGTATAATTAATATAGGCACAGTAATTGGGTCCCTCTTACCCTATCAGTTTCTTAAGGTCGATACGAAAATGTTGTATGGACGTGTTTTTTTTGGAGCTTAAAGCTGTGTCGGTAGTAGACGCACGCGTAAATGTACAAAGTGAACGTGTGCGTACGTGCGCTCGCGCGCGTATATAGATTCTACGATCTCTACCAAGTGCCAACTCCGCGCTACAGACTGCAAGCTGCGGGCTACAGGCTTTAGGCTACAGAGTCAGTGTATTCGATACTTGCGACCAGCTATAAAGTAGTCAGTTCCCTCCGAAGTGCAAACTAGGCGCGCCTTGTTTTGATTTTACAGTTATCAACTTATAGATTATTCAATTGCATATTTTCCTAGTGGTACGGGTGTCCGGTCTGTTCACTTTATCGGTGCAACATATTTGTGATTTGTGCGACATTGTGCGTGAACAAATCGTGTTTCGAACCGTGCAAGCGGCGGTACATACTCATATTAAGATTTTTTAGTTGTCGATCGTCTGTGCTCGTTACTATAACATAATTTTGTTATGCGCTCAAAAACCTTCAACGCGATCGTAACTTAGTAATCGATAATGGTAATGGTAAACTACAGATCGTTGTCAATGTAGTAGTATTCGACACGATATGTTTCATGTATCGTTCAATATACATTTGCTCCCAAAGTACTCGGACAACAAGTGATATAACTTTATTATCATTGTTAACGATCAACAATATTTTATAAATACTTATAAATACTTGTTAAATACTTATTATTACCGTACCTTTCTATATTATGCTGCAATACTGATTAATCGAAATTATAAAATATCTTGTTTACTAGTTATAATTTCTGTTTAATAGAAAGATTATGAAGTAAATGTAGTCTCGTTGATACTGTATTTTGAAATACCCTTTTAGCTGAACTCTTTCTACTTTAATCGTTTTGATACATTTTAAATAATTTACACAATTCATTTTCAATAATTCTTCAAGTATGGAGGCTTTGTTAGGATGAATCACATCTATTCGTTTCTGTCTATTTTCTTACTAATTCTAGTTGACTGTAAACAAGTTTTTTGGCAAGTTTATCCAACGGAGAGAGAGAGAGGGAGAGAGAGAGAGAGAGAGAGAGAGCGGGAGTTTATTGAATTGAAATTATTAAACACAAAATCCATTAAATATATATAGAAAGATTTTAAGTAACAGTAGATGCTTCGGAGGAAGCCTCAAATTCGAATTTTTTATACTTAACGAAGATAAAAAGTCAAATTGCTTTAGTATCCGAATATTTTTTAGAGTAACTACATTAAATGTACCGGTATAATAAAAATGGACCGATGTAGTTCGCTCGGCGGTGAAAGAAGATAGCTGAACCTATCATATCTTATCTAGAACATATTTATGAACTACGGAAAGTACGTAAACGACTCGTTACGAATTCTTCGATACGTTTCCCGCAATCGTCGGCAAGGTTACAAGGTTTGGATCATCACCAAATTGAACTACCGATGATTTACGGAATTGTATACTTCTCTAAAAGCGACATGTTTTTACACGGTGACTGTGCGTAGTGGCACAGAAGCGTAAATCTAAATACACACGAAAACGTGTATTTATAGACGGGGGAATGTTGCGCGTACGGTTAATCTGATCGAATAATATATGTATGAATGTATATGTATAGGCACTGCTACTTAAGAAATCTAGAGAGTCTCGGGCATTGCGGTTTTGAAAGCCAAAAGAGTGTCGCTGTATCTGTCGAAAACAGTCGACCGTTGCTCTTAAATTTATGCTGTTACTGGTATTTTGCATAGAATTTCGTAAAGCCATCGAATGCAGGTCACGATAATCTTAGTAGTTCATCGCAGCGGTCACTGGGACATATCAAATATTTGATAAATAACTTTGCTACTAGAGACTCGAAACACAGATTTCACATTTTCTTGTAGTTTCTCCTCATTGCAAAAATTACAGTTTTTTAATTATTTTCAACCTGCGTCCCATTTTCCATAACTGCGACCTTTACCATTTTTTATCGTTTTATAACTCGTTAACTAATTTTGATGAAATTTTCAGAATGTGTATAACTTGTATCAGTCTCTAAAACACATTTGTATGTATGTATGTGTATTTATTGTTCCCTTACGGATTATAAGGGTGAACCCGTTCCCTTTACAACTTTTTGGTAACGTTTTCTTCTTTTTTTTCTATTATTTCACTCTCTCTCTCTCTCTCTCTATCTCATGCGTCTCTCATCCCTCCGTCTTAGTCCAATATTCCATTCACCATCTCCTGAATCCCAACTTCCATTCCTTCTTCTTCTCTGCACGTTTCTAACATATGTTCCCAAGTCTCTTTTCCTAGCCCACACCTTCTGCACCGTCTTTGATCTTCCCCCTACCAGCATCTCCCTCTGTACCGCGCTATTCTAATCCATTTTTATTCTTCCAACCCTTTCTTTATATATTCTGGCGTCTTCTCCACTCTTATCTCTTTAAACCATTTCTTATATCTTGATTCTATCGCCTTTATCCAATTTCCCTTTTTCTCTGTTTTCTATCCTTATCCACTCCTCCCCCTCCTCCTCTCTCGCTCTCTCTCTCTTTCTCTTCCTTATCCCCCTCTTCTAATTTTTTTCTATTGCCTCTCTCTTCTATAAATTTCTTTCTTCCTTCCTCCCATTTACATAACTTCTTTCCCTGTTTTGCTCTGGCTTCTATATCTTCTAGACATCGCATTGCCCATTCACTTCCCCTTCCTCCTATTAGGCTTTCTTCAAGTTTCCACACCCTCCTTGCACTCCTCGCTCTTAATTTTTCTCTTCTCGTTTCATCTCTCACCATATATCCCATTATAATCCGAACATCCATCTTATATATCTTTCTTGCATCGCTTCCACTTTCCTTCTTTCCTCCCATCCCTACAATTTAATTAGAAAAACGAGATGAATAGGATGATAAAAGTTTTATAAAGGAAAAGTAAAAAATTGGTAAGGATGCAATCTTTTGCTTCGTTTGCCTTGGTGTGAGTCTCAACGAAACTTGATCTCTTGCTGGCCTAGTCGTCGAATGTGTTTACCGGTTGATTGGTCCCGAGGTGGGACCCCTCGTTACGGGGGGTGTAAATTTACTGTAATTGTGTAAGGTCAGTCGTTCTTATTACTCGTACCCGTGACCTCCTTCACCTGTGTCTGCATGTATAAAAACAATGTCGACACACGTCGAACCAGTTGCAACTATTAATTAGACCAATTCAGACTATCGCGAATAGAAGTGCAATATGCATATGAAGCGTAATTGCAACAGACGATCGACAAACTTGATCAGTTAAGGAATTAACTGGATGACCTCGGAATTGAAAATCTTTTCAGTCGCATAGAACGGGGTTCAAACGATGGTGCTGGATAATGATCATGAATACTTAAGCGGATATAAACGAAATTCTATAACAGAATGGTTGCAGAAAACGAAAGAGGCAATGAATGATGGTAATTGTTCAGGTACATTGAACATTGAACATTTCCTAATTAGGTCGAAGGCCTCTTGTTACTACTATGAAAGCACTAATTTTAAGATTCATCAGGATAATTCGAAGACCTTTACTTAATAATACAAGTAGTTAATGGTGCGTGTTGGTCGTGTGCTGTTCAGACGAAAAAGAAATGCAATATTCAAGCATATAATTATTTACAATAGGGAGAACCTCTTCGATCTGAATGACCTTGAAATATTTTGTCACAATATGGTAAACAACGTTTTCCTATACATGTTACAGCCACTCGTAACTTCGGCAAAGTGGGAGTCTCACAAGTGTCGTTTGAGGCAAAGATAAAGCACGGGAATAGGCAACCACCGCAGCATGGAGACTCGCGATCGCGTCTATCCTCTATTCGATCATATCTAATTGTAAGCGGGCCACTCGAGTGGTCGCTCTGAACTGGTCTCACCAGTTCCCGGTAAACTATCTCGCGAAATCTTTTATTCACGACAGCTTGTGATCTTTCTTTTCTCTCAATAACAAGGGGCCACGATAACTTGGCACACGAGGGTAACAGAAAGGGGAGAGGGGTGGAATCCCGGAGAGCCGGGATTAGACACGTGACAAACTAGTCTTGTTAGAGGTAGACGAGTCTTCGAACTGCTCGATCTCTTACTGAGAAGGGAAGGTTTGCGACTGCAGGCTGGTCACTGCAGGACTATGAGGGGACCAACCGGCACCGTATTACAAGCACTCCTATTGTTAGTTAAACATACAGGTAGTAAGGACCGATCCGCAATAATTGATTTCCCTCGCTCTGCCGAAAAAGCCATAGGTCAGTGGGCGGAAATCGGAAGTTTTTATGGGGTAGTAAAGTGCCGTTAGGCGCTCTTTTGTCTTACAGTTGGACTCATCCGGCTGCCCAGGGGTCTCAAGAAAATGTATAAATAATAGGTCTGGGTTATGTGTATTTCCAGTTATATACCATTAATAAAATTTCCTAGCAAAGGTAGACAAATATGACTCAAAATTAACTTCAATTAATTCAAATCTAACCGAAACGATAAATTACTCAATGTTTTTCTACGACATTGCACAGGCTTCGGAATTAACTGCTCTTTTCGACCGGTTCTCCAAGGCATCGCCTACTTACTGGTCGCTGCGCGTCTTGCCTCCTGTGACAGCCGTGGTGCTCGATCCTCCTCGGACACGTACGATACGAGTGGCGCATTACGCCTAATTTATACCTGCCAGTCCGTCATGCCTGACGATTTTCCACATTTATACGTATTTTGGGGTCCTGGAAAGCCATTTGAAAGGATTCGAGATGCTCGGAACAAAAGCTCAGTACAGCGTGTCGTCTGCTACAGGAACCCTAGGTGTTCTTAGAAACGTTTACGGAAAGATTCTCGACGAGAATATTCTGTCCGGCAACAGGCGCAGCGGCAACAAGGCACAATGAACATGCTGTATTGATTAAAAAAGTTATTAACTAGAACTTTTCAGAGATCGTCGTGGCAATAGATGGGGAGAACGTTGTTAATGAATTGACACGTTATAACAATTTTTTACTCTGGTAACAAAAAAAAAGAATATCGTTTGACAATCTGTACGGTGAGACAATTCGTCAAACAACAAGTAAACACGAGGGAAGGTTATTAACGTTCTGGTTCGTTACCGTCCTGAAAAACGTTGACGATGGACCCGCAGAGAAATAAACTCCAAAAAATTTTCCTTGGAACGGCGAAAAACTAACAGTAACGACCTGTCATAAATCTCTCCGTACAGAACAGCCCCGGGGACGGTACACAAACGAATCAAGCCGATCATTAGGCCTGCCTATCCCCACCTCAGCCGCGCCCGTAGTCCCATTGTTTTGACGGCGAACGTCACGTGCTACGTAGTTTTTGTGACCGCTGTAGCCAAATATTTCGACTACAGCCGATACTGCGTGTGAAACGAGGCCCTGCCTCTTCCACTCTGATCCAATCGACCCTAGATACAGTGACTCGCAATAATATTCGGACGCTTTTAAAAATCGTATAATTTTGTTAATATTGAACCATGCGACTTGGATTTTTTTTTTTTTAAAGTTAGCACAATTGATTTGCCATATAAAATGAAAGGAATTTCTCATAAAAATTGCAATTGGTCGAAATTGCAGAGAAAATACTAAAAGTTATATTTTGCAACTTTTTTATGCGGGCTTATATTAAAAATTTAAAAAGTACGATTTGTATTGGGTTGGCAACTAAGTAATTGCCGATTTCAGTTTTATAGATCAAACTATAACTTGACTCAGTTTTTGGCCGAAAAGGATCAGACTTTCTACGAGCGTGGAATTTTCAAGTTGTCAGAAAGATGGCAAAAGGTCATCGAACAAAATGGAAAATACATCATAGATTAAAGTTCATTCCAAGTAAAAAAAAAACTCTTTTATTTCATTGAACAAATCGGCAATTACTTAGTTGCCAACCCAATAGATCTGTATGAATTACACATATTCTGAGAATTTCATCAAAATCGGTCAACGTTGCAATGAGCTGCAGATGTTCCAAAATGATCACATAAGGGCGAAATTCCCTGACAAGGCCAAAATTCTGCGAATTTCGCCCTTAAGTTTTCATCGTTAAACAATTGTAGGTCAGTGCAACGTTGATCGATTTAGATGAAATATTTAGAATATGTATAATTGATACAGATGTACAAAACGTACTTTTTAAATTTTTAATATAAGCCCGCATAAAAAAGTAGCAAAATACAACTTTTATTATTTTCTCTGTGATTTCGAGGAATTGCAATTTTAATCAAACATCTTTCTCACGTTATGTGGTGATCCAATTGTTCTAACTTCTAAAAAAAAAAAAATCCAAGTCGCATGGTTCAATATTAACAAAGTTATACGATTTTTAAAAGCGTCCGAATATTATTGCGAGTCACTGTACGTCACCGCAGTTCTGCCAGGGAATCTTTTCACAATCCAATTTCACCACTTCGAACCTATACGACATGGCGTCTTGCCACCCCTTACAATCGCGTAGTACATTGTAGTGGGCAGTAACGGTTTAATATCTTAGCCCATTAATGTTCAGCTATCACTCATACAGGCAGTGTATTTGGCTACCTTGGCTAAACAAATTGACGGGCAACACAGCACGCCTTTTTGCGCTACGTTGCATGCGTCACACGTGCTGTGGTTATTGTCTGACGGACTGTGACAACGATCGACAGTAGATTATATAGCGAGATTAGGTTAAATGCACTTAGGTACGTAGGTTGAAACACGCGTTGTAGAAAATAGACGAAAGAGACATTCTTTGCTAGGGCCGTACCTAGGGCGCGTCGTGTATACAGTGCACGGAAAGAATGGATAGAATAATTTCAAAGGATTTGGCACTTAATCATGAAATGAAGTAAAGTATGTTTGAGATTGGGACAAATGTTTATTCTATATGTTTTATTAAGATACTATAATGGAGGGCTGCCGTGTCAGCCATTTTGGAATTATCTTAGGAGTTCTCTTGTGACGTGACATGTTCCCGTTTTCTTTTCTTCACTGGATTCTTCGCTTTCCTATACACGTAGTACATGGTGTATCAAGAAGGTGTGGACACAGTATCCTTCGGACTCGGTTCGGTATGGACGCACTGCGACGTGAACGCGGTATGCTACGGACGCGATACACGATACGCGACGCCGACTATAGCGCTGCACACGTTGTGTCGCCCCCACGCGATACCCCGTAGAAGGGTACGAGTAGACGCGTACGAATCAACATATTTCCGCAAACAAGTACTTTATAAGGAAGTGGATCTTACTTTCGACAATTCAATCGAGACATGTCCCCTAAATGCATTTCTGTATTTTTTTTTGTAATAAAAGTCTAACTACGTGCTTTACGAAAATAGCAATAACACCGTGTACATACGCAATTCGTTGTATTGCAGGTAGTGAAAGTCCAGTGTTTGGGTTGGAATCTAGCGTAACGGGAGCAGTTGCTGGATCTTCTTTGAGGCTAGCACCACAAGAACTACCAAATGAAATTTCAGCACCCTACGAAGTGCCGCAGTTTCCAATCGAACAGATCGAGAAGAAACTGTTAATACAAAGACAACTAACTGTCAAGTAAGTGAAACTACTATCAATGGACTCATTAACATAAATTGATAATTTAAGATTAGTTTATTAGAAAGACTACTATAGAATAACAGAAATTGATCATTTATTTTTGAGATTAGTTTTTTCGAAAGATTAATAGAATGATTAGTTTACTAGACAACGCGTAAAAGAAATTGTGAAAATGTTGCCTCTGTTGGGATCGCAGGAAAGCAGTAATGGCTACCTTCGCAATCGAATATTTACAAATTTTCAATATAGACCTACTAAAAAAGACGTAGAACAAAAATATTGATTACTAGTTCTCCGCGTTTCCGACATACATATTACATTTCCTTGAAAATGTCTTTTACGTGTCATCTAGTAAATTAATTTACTAACAACTAAGGATATTATTCCGAACGGCACCGGTGGCCGATCGAGATGAAACTTGGTGTTTATGTAAAACTCAACATTCTGAACAACATTTTCCTATACATGTAACCGCCGCTCAGCCATAGTTTCGGAGATATTCGCGAAAAACTGCAGCTACTATTACATTGAATTTTGCCTATACGTGCACGTCCGAGGCGTGCGTATGTGTTAGCATGGTGCGACCGCTCATCAACTGTTTCTACAGATATACAATACATAGTGTGTTGGGATTCATACCCTCTTCATTGTACTGTATAGCTTTTTTGTTCCAAAGACGCTAATGCTCGATTTCACTGACGTTGCCTGTGCTAACAATAATAATCCTTTGCAAATTTTCAAAGTGGGATGTTAAAAAGTGGCCAAATTTTGGGTAGTTCGAACATACTATGAAAAGAGGGTGCTTTGGATTCGGAGAAAATCAAAGTAGTTTTAATTTGCTTGAGTTTATTTTGTCACACGATGGCGACTCTGAGTTGGAAATTAACCCTTTGCACTCGAAGCTATTTTAACTCAAAAACGAAACATTTCTTCTAACCTAGAGTATTTCCCTTCTATATACTTTCTTTTCATGTTATACATACGAAAATGGTGCAATTGATTCGTACAATACTGAAGTGTTTAGTAATTTATTAAATAGAAACAAATTTAATAATGTAAAAAATATTTTTTAAAGGTTAAAGGTTGAGTGTTGACTTTATCCGACGATTGCGTGGTTAGGATTATTCTTTTTGTTACGGTTTCGATATTGTTCTGGTCTTCTTCCAATTTCATGGAATTAACATAGACAGGGTAGACAGGGGAAAACCTTTAAGCCTTGACAGCTCATGTTGGGAGTTGAAGTACTTATGGATGAGGACGTTGGATTTTCAAGGAAGTACGTCTTTTTATTAACAGGTACCTATTGCAGACAGAGAATATTACGTTTCGTTTTTTAATAGAGCCTTGAATAATTCTATCGAATATTTTCTGCCAGAGCTGCTATGTGTTTGCAACCACATTTTGGTATGAACGACATTACAGATCGATAGAAAGGTTGGTAAGTGGCTTACCTTTATTGAAATTCTCGAGTAAACGAACAGTTGTTCTAATTGTGAGAATGTAGCGAACGTAACGCGGTTATACATATGTATTGAGGGAGATTTGTTACGTATAGTGCTGTGCTCGCACTCGCACGGACTTCGATAACACTGTGACACGCGCACGAAGAAGGAAGGAAGGCAGGAAGGGGGGTAGCTTACACTTGGGCTTCAGCTTCGGCGGCCCTCACGGTCGCGACCGCGACTTGCGTCCTGCTCAGTCGTCGTGAGACAGCCGGCACGAAGTGACCTGTTTCGCGTTATGCACTGCGTGAGATTTCAATCATTTCTGGTCCACGACCACGACCACGAGAAATTACGCCCGTGGACACACGCAAGACCGACGATCAGTTACCGATAACCTTTTCCGAACTCGCGGCTAGTGTTTTCGAGACTAGGCCGTGTGAGTCGGTCTGGCGATTCGTAGATACTTCACGCTTCGATATTGCGTTCACTGTACGTCTCATAATTCAACTTTTGCCAACGTTTATCGACCAGATTGGAAGTGAACCCGGATTAGGCAAAACGTGCAACCGTTATATCTTTTGTTACGTGTTTGTGACAGTTCGAAGAATTTCCTTTTCCGACATTGTACGTACATACGTATTACTCGTTGTCTAGTCATTCTGTCATCGAGAAATCCCTCTGCGAGAGGTTTATTCCCTTTTTTTTTATTCAGATATTTGCCAAGTAAATTAGTATCTCGAACACAGTATAATTTTGATCGAAGCAACGAATCGGTGCAGTTTCTCATAACCAGAGTCACTATTTGTTGGTAGTTACAACGTGCATAGTTGTTCATTTCATTTCAACTTGAATCATTGATTTTTTTAGTTTGTCGAAACAGTTCGGATAAATACGGTTCACAAACGTTCGTACCTATTTCGCTTTCATCGATTTACAATCTGTGCACGGCATTCTATCTCGAATCAACTATATCTTTCATTCGTGTGTTGCGACACACAATCCGAAGCGTCTCGAAGTCAAGTTAATACGTATTGAAAGATCGCGTGCGTGTTAAATGATTTCTTTATACGTTCGAAATGATTAGTTTCGTTGTCACAAGTGTTGCAATTATAGAGGTACAGTGAGTGGATAGCTAAGAAAGAATTTCGCATTATCTGCTGAAAGGGTGAATGATGGCTGTGAATGCATTTGTAGAACATTAGTTAATGCTTATTTTTAATAACGTCGAACATGATATATGGAGGCTTCGGTCCTTTTCCGACGGTTCGTACAAATATTTCGTGAGTCTAACAGTCTATTTGAAATTACGTTATGCAACTGAAGTTCAGAATCAGAACGACATAAATCGAAATCGATAATACGATGGATAATAGAAACTAATCCGAAGTATAGGTACACGTGAATACAGTATTATGGTATGCGAGCCATGTTATTTTCATTCTGAATCTTACCGATGAAGAAGGAAGGAGTAATATACAATACAATACAGTACAGTACAATACAATACAATACAATACAATACAATACAATACAATACAATACAGTACAGTACAATACGATACAGTACAATGCAATACAATACAATAGTAATAAAGAAACAAAATTTGACGAAGCGTTTCGCCTTTTTGATACCATTATCGTGTATGCAGGAAAAGTAGGAAACAGGAAGGATTCTTTAACATGTTCGCTGGTGCGAACGAATCGAAACGGTGGCTGAGGGATAATAGGATACTCTTGAGGTAAATTAAAGTGCGGTATTAACGATTACATGTACTCTTTGATGAGTAATGTTGCCAGTAAATGCCAGTAAAATAGTTTGATCGTGGTAGTTGTCATTGAATTACTTTTACCTATATTACTCTACATCAGTCCCGTTTAGCAAGCCTTGCGGCGGGCAAGGGTGCCCGCCGATGCCCGCGGGCATAGCCGAGGGCAATGTGACGTTAGCGAGAAAAATATTGTTATAGGCTGACCCATCGCAAGGAGGTGTGGTTCGTTGCCCGCCAAGTCGCTTACGCCCGAGTAACCAAATTCTCTGCCCGCACGGGCTATAACTGAACGGGACTGCTCTACATATACTGTTCTATGCATATTGCTTTCCAAATAAGTTCGAAATTCGCAGTCTGATCCTTTGCGGATAAAGCCTGGGATATTTCGATGGCCAGCAGCGATCTTAATATATCTACCAATTTTAATTAGTCTTGGATAATAAGTAAATGTAGCAATAGTTTGTCGAAGTTCAGCTTGCACATCTGGCAGTAGTAGCTGGATGATTCTGGTTGGTACGATACTTGATTTCGACACTATCGTCATTTCAGCGAATTATTAGTTCACAGTAATTGAATAAACTATCACCAATCTTTTTCATCATTTAGCACATTCCAATAATTATTTCTCTATATATATATTCCGAGTATGTATACGATAGTGGATGAAGCTTCAGTGAATGTCCACTACTGCAAAATCACTATTAACTTAGAGTCCACAGTTACGAGTAAGTGGTAGCATTTGTAATGCCCGTGTAATCATACATTTTGTATGCGAGTTATCGTTACATTTCTACTATGCTCCCTATCGTCGACCATGCGCCTGTGCAACATTTAAATATCCAATTACGTGATCGCTACTAACACCATAATTGAAGTACGAACGAATATGTGCACTTAGTTTCTCCTATTATATATTTAACAACGAAATAACAAAAGATAAACGTTGTTCAGGGTTACCAGGCTTTATGCGTCCATAGTACAGACTTTTCTAACATTTCTTGACATGATGGTAGATTATACAATAGTACATATCAAACAATGATAGGTCTAACTGATAGGTCCTATGGGGGTTCCTTAATTTCACAGGTTTATCAGAGGACAGATATAGAAAATATTATTAACGAGTTCCTACCTTCTACAGTTCAAGTGTTATAAGACCTCATAAATGATTTTGATGTTTGAAGAAAAGAAAATTCAACTGACGCACATAAATACATACAATATAGTTTACTGTATGTAAGTCTAATAGATTGCGTCGTAATAAGCTGTTCCAAATGACCCAGTAAATGATCCCCGGCTAGGAGTGTCTCCAATTTACGACGACGTTTCGGGAAACCCTGACCTGGTAGTCATACAGACTCTGAAAAGCAAATACTACTAAACTATCTGTGTTTACGAATACATCTCTTGCCCAGTAAGACAAGCCTGTTGGTGTTGAGCGATCTTGCGCAACTTCTAACAATGAACGACTTAACGACTTAAACAGTTTAAACGTTCAGGTATATGATTTATGTACTCGGTTTATATTTATTTGTGTTGCACTCGCTATACGGGGCGGTCGGTAACCGAGGGTACAACAGGTAAGGGGGTGATTCTACAATATACAGGGTGTCCGTTTATAAATGTATGAATATCCTCTTTGTCATTCCAAAACAAATTCAAAAGTTGTACTTACAATCCAGTTTACTTCTTCGATACCTCAGATGCCGATTATCTCGTAAACAATTCATAACCTTGGTTTTTTACCTAATATGATTTTGACTCAAATGACTCTTTGACTCTTCAAATAACTCGTACTTCGTAAAAGTGTAAAAAAAAATGGGAGTATGAATTAAAAAAAAAGATGGTGACCTTCATAACTCGCAAAGGTCACGAGTAAAAAAAATATTTTACATTTTATAGCAGACCACCCCCTTACTCATGGCAACTACGACCCTATCTCGGGGGGAAAGAAGCTGTGATTCTATTCTAGTAGGACCCCGCGCGGGCCACCCACACGGAGTCCCCCCCACTCGAGGGCCATTCGGCTGGGCAGCACAAGTCCCAGCTCGGAGAACCCCTCCCTCGCTCGGGGGGTGGAGAAACCCCACGGTTCTCCCCACCCGGCCGAGTGAGGAGGTCTTCGCACGTGGTAAGGAGGGGCTAAGGTGAGTCCCCTCCCCTTCATCCCGTGACGTATCGAACTAATACTCCATCCTAGCTACCGCGTTAAGTGCAATAAATGCGCATGTGTAATGCGCAATCTAATCTCGTCCATAACAATATTTACCTAAATATATATTACACCACCTCCCGTATTCTCCTAGCGTACACTTCTCATCTTGCTGCTATAACCGTGCAATCCTTAGATTATATTCCAGTACTAAGAAGCGCATAATTAATATAATCTAGGGCCCAACAACTTTAATATCTATATCGGGTTTTTTCAACATTTTTCTCTGTCACGAACTAATCGAACGACAAGAGATCCTATTATATACAGATCCTATTGTATACATATATTGCAATTATTGATAAGGTCATAAAGCGACTGGCCAGTACATAAATTACAATTTTATATTCAGCGTTACTTTAAGGTCGTTTTTAACATTTTTGTTTGCACCTCCTGTAAATAGTGTAAATAAATAGCAAATAAAAATCTTGGTTAAACTTTACCTCAGGAAATTAGAAGTTTTTAAATTTTATCGAGAAAATGCCGAAAATTCAAGTTTTAATCCTAGGAGATCACTAGTTCAAAAGTTATACGCGTGTAAAGACGTGCGTCGCTTAATGAGCTGAGCCGCTAACGTAGAGCACCGATTTTTGAGAGGAAATATCTTTTTCGCACAGAAATAAAGAAAAATTTGTAAACATAACTTACAATCCTTACTCGTTTGCATGGCTAGGGGGCTCCGCCCACCAGACCCCCCAAAAAACCTTTTGTACCTGAACTATAATTGGATATCTAAATGCCGAAATCCCCCCTAACTTCGGTTTATCTAATTAGATCTTGATGAAAAAGTCGACAATCATCTCACGGCAATAGAGGAACTACGCCGTAATACAGTGATTTCTCTATATATGTCGTCAAGGCCTGGATGATAAACGTCGTGGAATAATCCCCACTACCGCAGGGTATACCCCTCGAGGAGCCACGAAGCTCTAGAGGTCTCAAACGCCGAGGAGTATAAACATAACACGGCTCGGGTATGTCTCCTGGACGAAACATGACGCTGGCAAGACCCGTGTTGTTGACATATATCGAGAATTCGCTGTACTTACTGACGAAACAGATGGATCTTCCACTGTAAAGTCCATCAACTTGCACACGGTATCTAGCAGCTCCGCTCCGTTAAGTGACGCGCGACGATCACTACATGCCAACATGGCGGCGTCCTTACATGTCAGAAACGCTGAAAATCGCATATCTTCACACGCGTATAACTTTTGAACTAGCGATCTCTTGGTATTGAAACTTGAAGTTTCGGCATTTTCTCGCCAAAATGTACAGGATTACATATAAAAAGTTAAAATTTCTGGTTGGTGACGTAAAGTTGAGCCGAAATCTTAAAAAAAAAAGAAATGGTTCAAATCCTACTGACTGATTCAATTTTTTTGAGAACAAGATTTATGAGTGTGCAAAGTGTCAACAAAGTCGGTGACCTGAAGGTCGAGGAGTTATCGTCTCCACGCAAATCGGATCATTTGTTTTGAACGTTCTCGTTTGTTGTAAGACTGCTCTGCTTCTTTTTTCTTTTACATTCTTTAATAGTTAATTTGTCGTGTTCCAAGATAAGTCCTCAGATATTTTGAAAGGGCAGGAATCCGCGACCGAATTTTCCTGGAGAACATTAATTCTGCAGGTGAGTAACCGTTCTCCAGCAGTGTTGTTCTGTAAGCCAACAGTCCTAAATTGATATTGTCGCATTTTTTAACACATTCTATGCGGGTAATTTTTCTCCAATCCTAATCCTCCCAATAATGTGCGGCAAGACTAGTGCCTACGTCTAGAAACATAAAATGCGTAATTTGACCTTCGCCGAACACCTGAAGAACGGCGTTTCAAAATTCGTGGATTCTGAACGTCTGGTGCGGCATTATCGAAAATTTTGTCATTGACCCGCACTTGTTCGAAGGACATTTAACTGGGCAAGTTTATGTTAACTTCCTACATAATGTACTACCCCAATTATGTGAAGAATTACGTTTAAATAAAAGACGCGTTATGTGGATACATTATGATGGTGCCTCTTCACACTATGGACTATGCCCTCGAACAGCAATGAATGAAACCTTTGCAGAATGGTGGATAGGTCGTGGAGGTCCTGTAGCCTGGCCGCTCCGTTCGCCGGATTTAACAGTACTCGACTACATACTTACTTCCTATGGGGATTAAAAACTGCGTAATGTCCATTAAACCTGCGACGCGTGAAAACATGAAAGTCAGAACACGCGTGTGCTAATATAAATGTTGGAATGTTGAGCAAACTTAGAAAATAATTTAAATAAAGAATTGTTAAGTGCACTGAAGTAAGAGCAAAGAGTGAGAAACAGAGTGAGTGCATTCTGCTCATTTTGAACACATACGAAACTAAAGAACAAATAAAACAACCTTTTCTGCATTTCCCTGCAAAGACCTTGAATGTCCTTGAGTCATAGGTCATTGAACTCATCTTAAAAGATTAGCGCATTAGTCTCTAACAAATTCCTAAAAATGTATAAAAAAATAAGCCGTTTATAGGGACTTCTCCACTTAATTAATTGATTTGAAGTTTCCCGAATATTTTGGAGCATTACCGTTTCCAGGAATTATCTAAATCAGATTATATTCGAATTTGTTTACAACAACAAAATAAAAATGGTCTATCGATGATATCGTGAAACAAATATAGAACAATTTTGATTTCCACTAATAGCTTATTCATTTTGTTCGTTTGCGTTGTTGCACGTTGTTGGCAATGGGCTACCGTCCACTTATCTATCTCACGTACTCTTAGTAATTGCGTGTATTCTGTTCATCGACCGGTTGGTGAGAGGACTGAACCAGCCATGAATAATTACGCGATTTGACTCGTTTGCCCTCCACGATAATCATCGACTGTTTACATAGCATTCTAAACATTGAAAAGAAATTATTGAATTATTTAATTATTTGTTACCCTGTAACGTGCATTTTATTCAAATTTCCTTGTCAGTGCCAAAAAGGAAACATGTTTATTCTATATTTTCCAGAGCTGCCAAAGATCTAGAAGAACGTCGTAGTCACTATGAACCCTCGCTTGGACCCGGCATACCAGATGACGTCGATCATATTTTCAACCTTGAGGAAAATGATTTCGTACCACACTTTCAAAGAGTTTCTATATCTGGAGAGGATACTTCCGGAGTATGTACAAAATTGAATTTCAATTCGATGAATTTTCAATATTTATATTTCGTGAGTACAGTAATTTTATTACTAATACAGACATTAGATCTTTAATTACACAGTTCAACACACATTTGGGCAACTAACTTGCAGTAGGTGTTTTAGTCAATCTTTGTCCCTTCTATGTAGTGTGTGAGTTTTGAAAAAATCCCATCTAGCGGCTCCTCTCGTTAGACGACGCACGACGACACTGAGTACATACCAATATGGCGCCGCCCTTAACTGTCAAAAATGTTTAAATTGCGCAACTTTAAACACGCATAACTTTTAAACCAGTGAATTCCTAACATTAAAACTTCGATTTTTGGAATTTGCTCGTCACAATCTACAGGATTGTATAAAAGAGAGTTAAAAATGTCTAGGTTGCCAAGGTGAAGTTTAACCCTGATTTTACTCTCGGCTCATATTGTCTCGAACAGTTTAGGCGTAACAAATTAAGCGTAGCGAAATGTTAACGTATTTACCAGTGTTCATTGTAGATGTCAAATATCTCTTCAGAAAACAATAATGAAGTAGAAACATAAAAAAAAATCAAATATATAAAAAGTTTAGACCTTTTCAAAACATTTCATATATTTATGTTTCAAAACATTTTAGCTGAGTAAAAGACACAGTATAACATTTGTCTTAACAAACAACACCACATTCTATATAAAGGTATAAAGTAGTGCATTTAAGAAAAAATAACTCTCTTACGTGCAAAAATGCTATGCTACTACACTGTACTAGCACGCTGTTTACTACTACTACTAATATTACAATAATTTTGTTATGTCATCAATAGTTTTTAAGATATGCATGTAATTAAAAGAAACAATTAAATATTAAATATTATTATATAAAATAAATATTAATATTAATCGTTCGGAACGCATGATTTCCCGAAATAATTCAACATTTATATTTAAGGTACCTTTGGAAGATCTCCAGCAAGCGTCGCATATGTTGGTTCAAGCACTGGCTATACGTGAGAAATATATGAATAATTCTAAGCAAAGTTACCCTTCTATTACTTCACGGTTTTTACGCAGTATCGACAAGAGACCAATAAATAGTGACGATGAAGTACAGCATGATGACCGCAAGGCCATCGCAGGTATGTAATTCTTGGGTCTTACAATCTATGAAATTGGATAGCGCACGAATTAAAAGTTGATAACATTTTATTTGTAGATCACCCTGTTCACGCGCCTGCATCTAGAGGGGATCCATGGGAATGCGAATTTCCACCGTCGAAAAATTACAAAATCGCTCCCGTTAATGGTGTATTCAATGTATACGCTAACGAAGAAGATTTTGCTAACGGAAAACCAATTTCATATTCGTATCCAGACTTGGCAACTTTCGTCAGAGATATGAATCTTCTTTGTACAATGATTGCCGATGGCCCTTTGAAATCTTTTTGCTACAGAAGACTGAGTTATCTTTCGTCAAAATTCCAATTACATGTACTACTGAACGAGCTTAGGGAACTTGCGAGTCAAAAGGCAGTTCCACACAGAGATTTTTACAACATCAGAAAGGTCAGTATAGCAAGGACACGTACACAGTGGAAAAAATACATAACAATGTTAGCGGCAGTTTATTACGAGAGAAATCGTCGGCAGATCGTCTGACGTTACTTCGCTTTCGGTTAGTTCAAGGTAGCCGATACTTTGTAGTCACGGCGACTTCTCAGGGTTGGCCAGTGCTTTAAGTACGGCGACAAAGTGGGGAAGACGGTGTGTGTCTTCTGGTAAGAGCAGTGTCTCCAGATCAGGAGAATTGACTCAATTGAGGGAGAAAGATACCCTCTCTCTGTCAGTACCGGATTAGTCACGTGACATTGTGAGAGAATTGCATGGAGGTACAGCGTCGAGAAAGAAGAAGGGTAACGTGGGAGATAAGTCTTAATCTGGCAACTCTGGGTAACAGAACTGTGATGACCCTCACGGCGCGGCACTGTATTATGCCCTACCTAAATTTCTAACGTACCTAATAGAGTTTTATATCGATAACCAGCTACAAACGCAATATTATTCTTCTATCAATGAATGTTAAACCTATGTCCGTAAGATTATTGATAAAAAAATGGATTCTTGAGGAATAGGGAGGTTGATTTCCGATTAACGCTTTACTGGTTATAATACTATATTTCAACTGTAATAGTTAAACGCTCGCTGTTGACTCTCTCTCTCTCTTTCTCTCTCTAAAACGCACTGCAACACACTGCTCCACACGCCGAACTTCCACGCTTGTATGTACTCTGTCTCTCGCATCTATGGCTTACATTCGTAAAAACATATACTTTCCTATCGCTCACCTCTAAACACTCTTCGTTTACGCCTTCTACGACACTACTCCCGCTTCCGACACGGCCCGGTTAGGTGACGCGTTTCGTCTATAATGTGTATGTATCACAACGTCACGTAACTAATCCGATACTGACAGAGAGAGGGTAAAATTTTCCCCTCAATTTGAGTCAATTCCCCTAATCTGGCGACCCTGAACGGAGATGCGCATAAAAGAGCGGTTGGTGGGGGAAGTTGGCGTTTGAGGGATCCCGACGCTACCCAGGCGATTACTTACTATCAAAAGTAGTAATTTAGTGGGTATAGCATACTGTAACCTAGGCCTGGCTTATATAATAATAGAAAGAATAATAAAAGAATTTTCTAAAAGTTTCGAATTTCGACCAGTGTCGTCAGACCGGGAAAATTGAAGGGAATGCAGTTACCCTCTCTCTGTTGTTACATACGAAGAACAGATTATGTTCGACTCTCTCTCTCTCTCTCTCTCTCTCTCTCTCTCTCTCTCTCTCTTAGAAATCTGTCAAGATTGTCTATGACAGGAAACATCCTATAACTCTTTGTTTAACCCTATAAAAAGAGACCCAGCTATGGACCTTGAAAATCCGAGAACGCGATTCTACGTTACCCAAGACTATAAACAGACTTAAGATCTTGAATTTATTGGAAACGACAAAACACGAGAATGTGGCCCTATGTAACCTCAGATTATGAACAGACCACCCCACTTTTCGAGGGTATATAAACTCTTCCACCTTTACAAATCTTTACAGTGGACAAAAACTGTCTCGAGTCTCGGTGGTTTTTGTATCGGTATCTACCCGCGTAATACTCGACGAAAAGGATGCTTTTGCATTTTCGAACAAAACTCAAGTGCCGTTTCCCGGGAACGGTCATTTATTAGAGTTCGCAGGGCATCGCTGGCGACGGAAAGTCGTTTATTTTACTTCCTTGCGCCATTTGAGACTTACATATACAATAAGTTATGTGGCGCTGTGCCCCTTAGACGTGTCGCTACAATCTGTGTGCTATTGAGATTTTATATGTACATAAATGATTTAAACCCACTATACAAGATATAGTTACGACCAACTAAATTAATATTAATGCCTCATTATTATTGTAGGTTGATACACATATTCATGCAGCTTCGTGTATGAATCAGAAACACCTTCTCAGGTTCATTAAAAAGACCCTGAAGAATCATGCGGATGAAATCGTTACATGCTCAAAAAACGGAGAAACAATGACTCTTCGAGAGGTGTTTCAGTCCATGAATTTAACTACTTATGACCTTAGCGTTGACATGTTAGATGTTCACGCAGTGAGTATTCGCCAATATTTTATTTGCTACAATTGTATGTACAAGTATATAATTCATGTGTACTCTCTCTAGGATAGAAATACGTTTCATAGATTTGATAAATTCAACGCTAAGTACAATCCTATTGGAGAAAGTCGACTTCGCGAAGTCTTCTTAAAAACGGACAATTATCTGAATGGTAAATTTTTCGCAAGTATTATTAAGGAAGTTGCCAGCGACCTTGAAGAATCGAAGTACCAAAATGCAGAATTACGTCTCTCAATTTATGGCAAAAGTCCTGAGGAGTGGGACAAATTAGCAAAATGGGCTATTCAGGGCGATGTATATTCAGATAATGTTCGTTGGCTTATTCAGATTCCTCGACTCTAGTAAGTTATTTCTACTTAGTAGTAATCAGTAGTAGTAATAGTAATCAGTGATAAGAATCACTTATTTTAGCAATAAACCTATCGACACTTCTTGCATACCTGTTCCTACCGTGCGTGGTCAAAATGACCAAGTCAAATGACTTGACCAACGTGGTCAAGTCCGAACGAGTTCACGCCGGCGCTTACCACCGGTGGCTCACGCTCGAGTCTCCCATCGGGCGGCGTGCACCACCGGTGGCTCACACTTGAATGTTCCGTCAAAACGTAGTTTGTTTAGTAACTAGAAAAAATTGTTATATGCCATTGTACTAGATGAACTTGAATGACGTTGGGACATGAAAGTGTTATCATTTCAGTGAATTAGTCTTGAGATAGGCTACGCGTTTACGTAAATAAAAACATTTAGTTCGCCCACATTTAGAAAAATAAACCAATCTAGTCTACCTATAGAATTTGAAAAACATTATCTTATATACAGCCGAAACACATTAATTGAAAGTTGTTATTTATTTTTAGTGATATCTTCAAATTGAACAAATTGATGACAAATTTCCAAGAGATTTTAAATAACATTTTTCTTCCACTCTTTGAAGTAACAAATGACCCCAACTCTCATCCAGAATTACACAAATTCCTCCAATATGTAAGTAATTTTAGACGTATGCTATTCGAAGTTTATTTGTGAAAGTAGAAATGAAAGAGAAACATATATTAGTAATTAAGAAGTTCATTAAACTAATAGTAATTTAGACATTTTGTCGCTTTATAAATATTTACATAACGAATACAATTAGATTATTATTGTTATAATATTAACTTAATCCCCATTATAGGTAATAGGATTTGATTCTGTTGATGACGAAAGTAAACCTGAAAATCCTTTATTCGATAAAGATGTTTGCCCACCAGCAGAATGGAATGACATTGAAAATCCTCCTTATGGATATTATCAATACTACACTTATGCTAACATGACTGTATTGAATCATTTTAGAGCGTAAGTTACCTCGTAATTACCTGTTTTATTTATTTGAATAACATGTGCATAACGAACAACATGAAATTTTACAGTGAACAAGGGTTTAACACCTTCGTTCTTAGACCTCACTGTGGTGAAGCTGGTCCAATTCAACATCTTGTGTGTGGTTATATGATGGCAGAAAATATTTCTCATGGGCTTTTACTTCGAAAAGTACCAGTACTACAATACTTGTACTACTTGGCACAAATTGGAATAGCTATGTCACCTCTCAGTAATAATTCTCTCTTTTTAAACTATCATCGCAATCCTCTTCCAGAATACTTAGCTAGAGGTTTATGTGTAACCTTGTCTACGGATGATCCACTTCAATTCCACTTTACCAAGGTTAGTGCGATACACTTTAATTTACATAATTCTTAAAAATTATGAAGAAATCCTTTAAGTAAATCCTACTCCAAATTGTTTGTCAGGAACCACTAATGGAAGAATACAGTATTGCTGCGCAAGTATGGAAGCTCAGCTCATGCGATATGTGCGAATTAGCACGTAATTCTGTACTTATGAGTGGCTTTCCACACAAGGTGCGTATATAATGTGCACCTCTATTCTGAGCTTGCGGTTTCCTTTCTAAAGCGTTATCAGACTAGGAAAAACAGCAATTGCAAGTCTGATGAAATTTGTAGAATGTGTAAAATAAGGAGCGACTATAATCGCTCGTCGTACATACGTGATCAGAGACTGTTGTCATCCGATGTAGCAAATGGGATCAAGCTCAGTTCATCTGGTTTCCTATTTTTCGTAGTATTTAACTGTAGGTAGTTAAACTAATTGCTTTCTATTATTTTGCAGAGCAAACAATACTGGCTTGGACCAAATTATACTAAGGAGGGAGTCGCTGGTAATGATATTACCCGAACAAATGTGCCAGATATTCGAGTAGCCTATCGTTACGAAACTTTAGTAGACGAACTATCGAATATTTTTAAAGTCGCTGAAAAACCTGAGGCCGTTCCATTTTAATCAGAATCATAATATATATATTAATCTATCAGGTCCATAAGATTCGATAAAATTATATTGAAAACTATTTGCAGCGCGAACTATAACTAATCATGTGATTTATGCTAACGATCTTTGTGAACTTTAAATGACTCCTTTGTAGAAGGTATTACTTTTATTGAATGAATGACGATATAGAAATTATTTTTTTAACGCTAGTTGTAAAATCATTAAGTGCAATTTAAATGATCTTGTTCAGATAATGCGTGTCCGTTTATACTGTCTGTTCGCGCTTGAATTACACCGTCAATTATCTCTGAAAGTATCGAAGATACTTGAGAAATATGTTTATATGGACGTTAAATGTCGAATATTTTATAGAGCCGTACTCTTCCGAAAACATTTTTATTGCCTTATACGTGCCATGTGTCACCATGATTTTCCCCATCGGTAATAGGCTGTTAGACTCTTTTTGCTAATTCATAGGCTAACGCAACATCAAGTTGCTGGCCATATTTCATCTTCAGCAGATCTATGTCAGCTGAATCTCTACTATGTTTTCAAAGGCTGAATGGCATATTGCCATCTTCTTTCATCTTCAAACAATATGCCGACGCTACGTGTGTATAGATATAAAACAAAGGGCTCATTTGATGACGAAAGCGAATTTTATGTACATATCTAATTTTAAAGAACGGATCGATAAATTTCATTTTTGAATGGAATTATACATGTATATTTTTTCATGTTGATTTCTTTTAATCCTACAACTTATAAAACATACAAATTTTGTATATAATCTCATTTTGCATTTAAAACTTTTTTGCTAAAAAAGGATTCTTATCGACGCGAAAAAATTTTTTTAGCATATCAGTATGATTTTCTACCTTACCGACATAACATTTTCTCCCTTACCGGCATAACGTTTGGATTAGGTGCCGTTTCTGAACCGGTTATTGTTTTACGCGGGTTGGGTCAGGTCTGGGTTCGATATAGACACATAAAAACGGATGTTGGTACACAATGTACTCCTTGCACGGTGGAATAGTCATGTAAACACTACTTTCGTATCTTCAATATTTTACAAGATAATTGATTATACTATTGTATTTAAGCGCCGTTAATTATATGCTATCAGTAACTTTTTATGTATACGATCTTTACGTATTAATAATTTAAAAACCTTTTTGTTTAGTACATTTGGAAGCATTTGAAACACAAAAAGATACGGGGTGCATGACTATGTGTAATGAATATTTTGCGTGGTCTTTCTACAAGGTGTCTCAAAAATGTACTTTTGAGATCATTTTATATAACTTTTTCCTTTGTGGAAGTCCTTCACAAAGCCGCGGAGAATATTTTAGCAAAGGAAAAAATTTCATAAAATGACATGCAATGAAGTGCAATATTTTTGAAACACCATGAATGAAGGAAAAGAAATAATCATAAGTAAGTAACGAGATTGTGATAAAAATTGTCTATATTTAAATATGAATCATTAATTAATCACAGGTACAGACTAAAATTCAAGTAGAGGTGCATTTCGATTTTCAAAAGGGAATCTAATAAAATATCTATTACATATTGTTAATCATTCTATTACTGCAGATAAATATAAATTAAGTTACAGGGAAATGTCTTTCACTCATGTTTCAGAATTTTGATATAAGACATCCATAGATTCATGTGAAATATTTCATGTATGTTGACCAATATGATAATAGTTATAGGTATTAGATAGGGTTAAAGTTTGAACTGTTCGAGTTTTCAATATGCAGATTAAATTAGATATTAATATGAATTAAACTAATATATATTGTATTACTTTTATGTTGCAACTGTATAATATACACTAAAGAAATAATTCATTTTTTATGTCTCAGTTCCAGTAATGTTGTCAGCCCAATTTTCTGAATTTAGTTTTAGTTTCTTATCTTTTTTGTACATTTATACAGTCCATGTGTACAATATTTGTTTTTAACAAATGTATCTTCGACTAACGAAGGGATAGTTCTCTTATAGATTGTATACCCCATTATAATGTCTATAAATTTTTATTACAATTAATGAGTAAACATTTATTTTAAAGTACTAAATTCGATATGGCATGCAAATAATTACATATTTACGTTCTTGAAAGAATCTTTCAGTGAACGAGCTTCTACCGGCAGATATCTAATAATGATGATATGTAAGTAGACATGGATCGGCCTATATAGTGTCGAACGTCCGTTTGAATTTCGTTCGTCTCGAGGTACGCACACGAGTAGGGTCGATGCATACCTGACAGGTAAGGTCGGCGGACAAAATATTAGAACCCTGGTTTTGAATCTAGCATTTAGCTAGAACGAGGAACAAGGAAAATGTTTTGGCAGAATTATATGTAAATAGTATATCCAGAATTATATACAGGATCTGAAAAAGAAGCTATAGTTGAAGTAGGTTTAGGTTAGGTTCGTAACAACAACAATTGTGATAAAATTCTTCTTTAACCTATCCATAGCTTAGCAATTCAACATTATCTGGTTCAAGTTGCATGCTAATATTACATACGGTTTAAAAGTTATACAAAAATGTCACACGATTTTCCAACTTGAACCACTGTGCGGCTGCGTCCAGCCAGAGCATAGTCATCCCTTCTATAAACAAGGGGTCGGTGGGGACGTTTTTCGTTCTCAGGAAGGGAGATTAGGGTATATTTATATTATGCTATACGTATAACTAATTTGAACTTATATAACAGAAAAGGAATAATGACGGTTGGTATTGGTATTGCACGATTAATTAGGAACAATGTGATTGTTTTTGGTAGGAGTTTAGGGCGGTCGAGAGCTATTGACAATGGGATTGAGAAGCCGCTAAAATTTCACTGTCGTATCACGCCGCTGTTGCTGCACGAAGTGAAGCGCCGCGCGCCGACAACGAAGTGTCATGAAACTCCGCGAAGCGCCACGCGCCGCGCGGCGCCGCTCAATACGGCAACGCGTGCGCTTTCCCCGCAGAGAAGCCAGGGGCCACCCCAATGCTACTTTTACCTCGAGGTATAACTCGACGGTAGGAGTCTACTTACATGTTTCGTGTTGAAAAATTAAAGTACAACAATGCAGTAAAACCTTGTTCTATTATGATCTCAGATAAAATACATTGTGATGGGAAATATTAAATTGAAGTGCTATTTACAACGGGAAAGAAACAGAGGATACACGAAGTGAAGTTCACCGGTTACTGTCATAAGTATCAAAGTTTATTATTTATTTGGATCATGAAGTGTGCTATAGATTTATAATTATTGCATTTGTTCTTATATATTAGACACGTTTCACACTAAATTGTTAAGTGTTGCTACTCTCATTCAACTTTTTCTTCTCGCAAACATTCCAAAACAAATCGACAAATTGTAGTATTGTTATCGACATTCGTTTGCTATAACATAAGAAGATTCCTTAGCGTATGCCATTATATTGCATAATTACAAAAGAATACAAATATATTTTGCAATATAAATTTACTACGATGTCCTTTATTGCGACAGTTATGTGAACAATTCGAGTAATGTCGAAAAATCAGTTAATTACAATAAATGGTAATTAATATCTGCATAAATCTTTCAAGTGAAATGATATTAATAATAATCGAAGAACTATTCAGGATATTGTTACAAAATGAATTGCTTTCATCAGTGAATACATTAAGTTTATACGTTTAATTCAAATTCATATTACCTGTACATGTGTACGTCGATGGATTACTGATTTACTAAACATTAACGTAGAAATACTTAACAATTCGAACAAAGCAAAACTAAAGCTACTCAATTCTCATTTGAAATATTATGATTGTTGTATGTCTGACGAAATGTATTTATCAATCAATAATTCTTTGTTTCCGAAAAACACAATCTACAGATGAGAGAATTGGATTTAATAATGAATAATTCGGGTTGCGCATCGTGCATACTCGAACCTCCGCCTGATATTCTTCACATACCGCCGCCTCCATTTCCGGCTATTTTCCAACAAAGTACTACCTTTTATCCACGAACGGATATATTGTCATTTCCACCTGATCTTAATGACAGCCCTTGCAAGCATTTTTGCGATCGCCGATCCGAAGGAGTCCAATATATAGAGATGCCCCAACAAGGTCTCTTTTGAAAATCCTATAGATTTAATATTTATAGCATTCACAATTCGTTTTCTACACCTATCTCATTGTTTATTATTTTTTAGAACCTTAAAATTTCGCTTACAACCACTAGGAAAAAATCACCTGTAGCTAAGGAAATTAATAATAATGATAAAAAATGGGAAAAATGATTCAGTTCCTTAAAAAATATAGATACATATTCGCATAATTTGTTAAATATTTCTCACGTGTAAATGGATGAAAGATAGGTAAAAATAGGTGCCTTAATCATGTTCATCTATTAACATTTTTGCAGGAAGAAACCACGCGGTTTCGTGGTTTAATTACGAAACCACTTTTGAATAGATCTGAAAAATTTTTTAATTAAAATCGAAACCAATGCGCAACTAAGAAAAATGTGAACAAAATAAATTTTTACCAAATTTTCGAATTTTTAAAGTACGGAGGAAGAGCTTCTGTTCATTCTTTATATAGATTCATTTACTGTACAAGTCCAATTATCGCATGAATTTGTTTGTCTTAATGTTTCTTAGGAAAGAATGCATCTTACAGATTTTTTATTTTACTTTTTATTCTAATGATAATTCTAACAACAATAATAATAATAACTGTAATAATAACCACGTCAATAATAAGTACCGCATGTATTTTTATTAGGAGACGAACTCTATTACTTCAAGTATAAATAAAGTAATGTGTATACTTTTAGGTACAGTTTTTGACGACACGTGGCTATTGGTCTTAATATCATCCTGCGTAGGTGTGATTTTCATAGGAATAATATTGGCAACATTACTCCTGAAATGCAAATTGTAAGTAGGGTTTGGATTTCTCAGTCTTTAGATGGACAAGTAGATACTGAAAACTGATATTGCCAATAAGAAGATACAATTGACAATTTTATTTATTAACCCCTCGCACTACGATTTATTTTACGGTTTCAGTGATTAGAATCTTTTTCTAATTCGTAATTTCCTAAAAAAGGAGAAAATTCGTATGTATTGTATGCTTATATGTTCTTCAATGGCTGTACGTTAACAACGCCATAATAGAATTTTATTTCGGTTTGAAGGAAATTATAATAACATAGATATTTATTAGACTCTGTTCAGAATCTTCTTGTAGGGCAAGGGGTTAAGTTTGTACCGGATATATGTAGAATAAGTGATGCTGACAGAAATTCTCCCTTATAAGTGTATTCTTACTGGTGATGAGTACGCACTGATAAAAACAAGATCATTTATTTAATTAAAGACGTATGCACATCACGTATTGACATTATCACGTCTATGCAATAATATAATCATCGAGATCTCGTGAGCTGTTAGACATAAATATTACCTTCTGAAACTATTTGATTAACAGAGACTATTAAAAAAATCGATTTTAAATTTAATAGCACAAGTTCAATTTATTTATAAAACACATGCATATATAGAACTTAAATCATTTATTATGTATACGTGAACAGTACGTATTGAGTATGGTATAAATGTACTTGTAAAAATACATGTAAAAGTACATGTACATATGAACGACCCTGGGAGGTGTCACAAAAGAAATTCGGAAAAAATTTTCTTCAAGAGTAAATAAATGCCACCCCACTATACATACAGTCAGTGTACAAAGTATTCGTACACCTTTTAAAAACAAATAACTTTTTTAAAACTGAAGCAAACTGCTTGAATTTTGTGGAGATGTTAGAAGGTTTAGTTTACTAAGTAATGCATAAATAATTTTTTTCAAATTGCTATTGGTCGTAACTGCGAAAAAAGTACAGGTCACGATTTTTAAGTTTTTTTATTTGTGTCTGTTATCTGTGTAAGTTATAAAAAACTTAAAAATCGTGACTTTCACTTTTTTCTTGACAATTACGACCAGTAGCAAGAAAAAAAAAATTATTTATGCATTACTTAGTAAATTAATTCCTCTAACATCTCCAAAAAATTCAAGCTGTTTTTTTTTTTAATTTTAAAAAAGTTGTTTGCTCCTAATGAGTGTAGGAATACTTTGTACACCTACTGTACATACGAGTATGCGCAAGAGCGTGGTCAGTATCGTAATATCGGGCAAACAGACGATTATATATCGAAATTGTGGTATAGAATACTTAACGATTTTGAAAAAAGTACCATTCCACGTCAAACGATTACACTTTGTACACACGAAGTTATAGACTTTCATGAAATTACATAGACTTGTAGAATTCGGTACGCCGAATACAAAATGGTATTATTTGAGTTTTCTAAGTTCCAAGTGTCGAAAGTTTGGGTCAACGTTCTTCCGAAAAATTGTAAATTATTAAACAATATTGTAGTAGATATCAGCATGGGTCAAACGAGATTTTGTACATAAAACTTGAAAGTTTAATTCAATGTATACTGCTTTTAATTTAACTTATTATTTCTGTGGGAACAGAGGTGGTATGAAATTATTGGCCAATTACAGGAACGCAAACTTTAATGAGACACTGAACAAAGAAAGCAAAAGTACTACACAAACTGAATACGCGTTCGGACCAGCGAAATTCGCCACTGTCTAAGGTTAATCTCAACTCCCCGAATGCACAAAAATCGTCTGCTCCGTCGTCTTTCTCCACGTCTTTCCAACCGTCTTCTCGAATCGTCTCTCGTCATTGTTCTTCGCTCATCGTCGCTGTCGTAGCCGCACGCACTCTCTCTCTCTCGCTCTTTCTCTCTCGGTGAATTTTAAAAAAGAAAAAGTTTTACTATTAATAGTAAACGTTTTAATATTTGTTGCATAGCTGTAATTGTTTCTTTAATCTTTGGTCGCATGGAAACATCCATGATCTCTCTAGTTTCCACATCATCAAAATAACTACTTTGATTTCTTGTGATTTCACCTTCAGTATCATCGTTGCTGGGTTCTCATAGTCCTTCGTATGCATAAAAATTGGTACTATTCTTTGGAAGATAAAGTACTTTTAAAACTGTTGAATGTAATCTTCTAAAGGATTGAGACTTTGGAGCAATGATCATTAGCGATCGATACTTTTTTGATACCCAGGGAATCATATATGCTTGCGATACCATGATTCTTTGTCCCAAGGAGTCGATACGACTTTAAGATGCCAAGGCCCATCACTGGTAGTAGTCGTACGTACCGAGTGCGAATGTAATTCAGAACGAGCGCTTTATTTGAATTCTCGAGAAATAATAATAATTTTCGAGAAATGAACAATTTAAGTATTTAGCTTTTCTTGAGAATTTCTCGAGAAAGAATTCTCGAAACGAAACACTACGCGAGGGACAGCGGAAGAGCGCGTGTGGTAGCGACAGCGTCGGATTGAGGCAAGCATGCGTATATGTTGAGAATAGAGAGTCCAACATTATAGAATATGCAATAATAAAATTATTGCTCTACATTGTAAATAAACTGCTTCATAAAAAAATGTATGAAAATACCTTTAAAAATGATAAAAGTATGAAAGAAATCGGTTGCGTTATCGACGGTGCTCTCTTACTCCGATCAGTAACAGATGGCATCCAACAAGGGTTTTCTGCAAGTGTGCTATCTTACACATTTATTTCCACGAAAACTGACAATATTAATTGCTTTCACGTACAATACGTATATTTTTGAATTGTCAATTAATATTTAAAAAATTTGTACAATTGCACCGAAATACATATAGGGTATCCTCTCTTACGATGCGAAAATCCGTTGGTTTCGCGGGCTTTAGTATAGGCAGGAAGTAGAATTGGTTGGCCATGATCAGACACGTCAGACGATTCCTATTCAATGCCTGCGTGTTCACCGAATTTTCAAACTCGATTTTCTCGAATAGGAGACTTCAGTTGAAAAAAATTAATTCTATATTTTCAACTTGTTTTTTTCATGTAGAATCACCCCCTCCAAGGTTGTACCATATAACTACTTCATACTCTTTAAAAATATAAATTTCTTTACATCAATAATAAGTTGTAATCGTGTTATTTAAAATTGATTCGTAGAGAAATACAACTGATTGACACCAGTGCATTCTTACAAATAAGAAAAGAAGTTATAAAGTTTCATGGGTTACAAACGGTTACAAAGTACCGAAACCGGTTCGAGTTACAGTTACGATCCCTGTTTTAAAGGTTTCCGATCAAAACCCGCCCTTACGGGTTTAACCGGGTTACTGTTGGGTATCTAGTAACTGGTTACCGAAGCTACGTAGGTTACACGGGGTTACTGAGAACCTAATCTGATTCGGGTTAGGATTTTGATCATTGTCAGGTTTCTATCTCTATTTTTCATGCGGCACGCACTGTCCACGCTTGCGCTACTCTGACTCACGCCTGTCTTTATTCAAGTTTAGAGACATTTCTATTCGTTAATAACTTAGAAGTTGAGACCAAAATTTCAACACTTTTGATTTTTATCTTTTGACTTTGTGGGGCCATATTAGTCACAGACATATACACGGTGTTCCAAAAGCTGTTCCGTCTCCCTGAAAGAGGCTGTTCCCGAGGACATTTGAAGTGACATTTTCCTTTGCCAAAATGTCCGCCTTGGCTTTGTTAGGGAGGTATTAACGAAAACCAAGGACTCCAAGGAATCATGCTCGACGCGACGGCAGGATGCACTGAGCGCAGCGTTGGTGGTGCGCTGCTGCGCGTGATGTGGTGTCAATGCTAAGGGGTCACGCTCTAATTGGTCTTTGGCTTTCGTTAATAACTCCTTAACAAAGCCGACGCAGACATTTTTGCAAAGGAAAATGTCACTTCAAGTGACCTCGGGAACCGCTCCTTTCAGAGAGTCGGAACAGCTTTTGGGACATCCTGTATGTACATATATTTACGACAATTATCGAATTATGATTAATTACCTTATTGTTATTCTAAACAGCGACGACTTTCGGTCATATTTTTGCGCGCTTATGTAATGGACTATTACATTTAGTTCTGTTATGGATTATTTACAAACACGAAAGTTGTTGGTTTATTTTCGGTATTATGTTGTTTTCTCATTTGACCAGGAAGAAGCGTCACGTTTGTTAGTTAACGTAAACTTCTACTTAATTTGCGCGAAATGAGTCGGGAACAATATTTACTTGAGGAATAATATTTTTCATTACTTAAACGTAACAAATGATAACAAAAAGGAGATATTAGAAATGATGAAATAATCAATTGTGACTATGTACTGTGTAGTAATAGAAGTGGTAAGAACGGGGTAATATCCATGCCAAACGCAGCTTCTGGTGTACAAACGAAAAATGGAAGAATTCAAAATGAAGCTGTTCTTTATCCTTGCGCGACTGACACAATACAAGATAGCCGTGTTATGTGGGCTACTCTTACACCAAGGGGCACCACCAGACACTACTTAGAGGAACATACCTATGAAACAATCGGTGGAGGACAATTTCACAAACGTGCCTGTTCAACTACGCCAACTGAACATGTAAAACTCAAGGCAATTTACCGATATTACGTTTGTATATCTAGTAGTATGTTTATTCGTTACCACTTTTCGGAACTCTAATATCGTTTCTTTTACTCGTACATTCTTGGATCTGACTTACATATATATATAATATGTAATAATTTGTATTGTGCAAAGTAATCCTTTTTTTCAGCATTTTTGTCCGAATACAATTGATTTATGGAAAATGCTGTGTTTTGTTGATTAAAGAGAAAACGATATTAATTGTAGAAATGGTAATTCATCGGTACTTCTATTTTATCGACAGCAGAGTTTCGGCTCAAGTGTAAATACAAACGTAAAAGAAAAACACCCGGAGACGAACCGAGGTACGCCGATTACCTTATGACCATAAGCCTCGGTCATCGTCTTCGGGTGTTTTCGTTACTTGCGTCAGTAGGTGCGGATGTGAATAAAAGAGCGCTATTAGCCTCGTGTTATGCGAACTAGTAACTTTAAACACATTTGCCATAGGTGAAAAATTGTCACGCCGCACAGTGTACCGAAATGCCTATTTTTTGGACAAAATTCAATAACTTTTGTTCTTTTTATGATAGAGATATGAAACAAAGTGGGTTTTTTTTATTTATATTGAAAGCAATCTCAATATGATATTATTATAAATATAGTATATTTATTTAAACATTGAAAAACGATATTTATAAACAAAATTTGTTTTTATTGCTGGTTTTCAGTAGATGAATTCTTAGTTCAGTTCTTCCGAAACTGAAACTTTGTTTTAAACTATTATAACATTCGTCTCCTCGACACAAATAAGAGTTGTGCTAATTCGTTGTGCACGGATGTACTATTTGATCTTCCTGACCGGTTCTTGCTGCATATTTTGTTAAGTAACTCTGAGATTTGCAGGTAGTTGCAGCTAAAACTTATACAATTCAAAGTATACTATCTTACCAATACAACGCAATCAAAATCTCAGCGGAACTTTGCGGAACTTTTTTTTTATCCTCTTCCAAAGATTAGGGAAACCAATGAAACTGAATGGTTTCATTTCAGGTTAATTATTACATTGCATATATGTATTACACAATTTTTTACGATAAACTACAATTAGCCAACCCTTAGCCGTAATTTTCTGAAAAGATTATTTCTTATAATTGTCTTTGGATCATAATATAACGTGAACAAGTTACGCTATGAACTGAGGTACTATTTGATCTTCGTGCAATTCGCTTACAAATTCGCTTGTAACTAATTTCCTACTAAACTTTTTGAATTTTTTGTTCGAAAAAGGATTTATTTGGACATTTTGACATAGTATGAACATAGTTTTAAATCGATATGAAGCAGTGACTTTTTCGATTTTTGTCCATGGTTCGGTACACTGTGCGCCGCCTCGGCCTCCTTGCCACTGCGACACAGGTAAGCCCCGAAGCACCCGTGCCGGGTGAACACCTGCGTCGCTCGGTAGGAGACTTTATGCCCCATCCATCCCTTATTCCATCGGTCGAATACAAGAAGGATGGCCCGGACGGCACCCCTCTTGACCCCCTTCGTCCCGGGAAGGCTATCGCACCATTCCCGGGCGACGCGACGCTCCGCCTAACGCTAAACTCATCCACAATCAACTACACCTGATCCAGGGCCACCACCCATCGCTGGAAGCTCCTTTTTTTATCGTGAGGGAAATGCATTAAGCATCCCTCGAAATCCTTGGGCGGGGAACGGAGGTATGAGGGACTCCCCGGCGCACAGTGGGCAAAAACGGCCTTTTTCGATTCAAAATCAAAGAACTTTCAATAGGAATGAGGTAGAGCGATGAAATTTTTTTTAAATGAAAGCTGAAACTTTGTAGAATATGGGAAAAATAGGGAGATTACGGTACGAACGTTTTTTAACCTTGAGAAAATTCGTTAATGTTGCACAATTTCCAGAAAGTGCCAGTAGTAATGACAGTGATACGTCAAATGATGACGAGATGTGAAGAGCTTCATGTTTCGTAAGTAACTCGAAACGTTAAAATACTTCATTATTATTATTTTTATTGTGTTTTATATATGAGAATACGATATACTTTCAAACTAGTGTGTTATCAAGTCATTTTAACGAAAAAATTTCATTAATTTGTGTTACAAAAATCTATTTTTTTCAAAAACCAGAGGTCGTAGACAAATTTTGAAAACAGATTTGAAATTAGCGTGAAAAATCTATGGGAAACGATATATAGCATGTTAACACTATGGCGTCCGGCCACACCACAGTGGTGTGCGTCGCAAACTATTGCTCGGCGGCCGGTAACACCACAGTGGTGACTTTCGCAAAGTATTGCCTGACGGCCGGCGACACCACAGTGGTGACCTTCGCCTGCCGGCAGGTGGCGCTGTAATGAAAATTACAGAAACCCTCACCCTCACCCTCATAAATTTAAAAATTCAATGTACTATAAAAATTTCGTTTTAAATAATTTTTACTAAATAACTCGGAGTTCAATTTACTATAAAAATTTCTTTTTAAATAATTTTTACTAAATAATTCATTAAAATTCAATTTACTATAAAAATTTCTTTTTAAACTCACCCTCATAAATTTAAAAATTCAATTTATTATAAAAATTTCTTTTTAAATAATTTTTACTAAATAATTCATTAAAATTCAATTTACTATAAAAATTTCTTTTTAAATTCATCCTCATAAATTTAAAAATTCAATTTACTATAAAAATTTCTAGGTACAGTATTTTTACCATAAAGCTGTACAGCTGTGGAATAAGTTACATACGTCAGCGAGTGTTTTTTTTTATGAGTATTTGTACACATTTATCATGGCAGACGAACGAGAAGATACTGTTATTTACGAAGAATGCGCGGACGACTTGTCCGACGTTCCAATCGACATTGCGGAAAAAAAAAATTAAAAAAAAAAATTAAATTAAAAAAAAAATTAAATTAAAAAAAAAATTAAAAAAAAAATTTAAAAAAAAATTAAAAAAAAAAAAATTAAATTAAAAAAAAATTTTTTAATTTATTTACATATGTACATTTTCATAAAAATAGGTGAGACGGATTGAAAACTCGTGACCACTACCAATGAGATTAGAAAAACTTAAAAATCATCTCCCAATAACCTCAAAACCAGCCGGCGCCGAGCGAAGTAACAGAGGTAGTGGTGCCGGCGCGAAACGAACAAATCTTTACGAAACGTGCGGACGCCAAAGTGTTAAAAAAAAATTTTCCGCGCGTATTAGCCACGAAAACAAAATTTTCTTGAAATTGTGCATCTTTAACGAATTTTCTCAAGGTTAAAAAACGTTCGTACCGTATAATCTCCCTATTTTTCCCATATTTTACAAAGTTTCAGCCTTGATTTAAAAAAAATTTCATCGCTCTACCTCATTCCTATCGAAAGTTCTTTGATTTTTAATCGAAAAAGGCCGTTTTTGCCCACTGTGCGGCGGTGTGTGCAATGCCGAGTATACCCACTAAACCCCACGGTGGCCTCTCTGAGCTAATTTGGAGGCGGTCGGGATCTCGAAATCGAATGCAACCGACCACCCTCCTGCCCCTGGCAACTACGGTCCCATCCCGGGGGGAGAGAAGCTACCCCCATGTGATACTACTCTAGTAGGACCCCGCGCGGGCCACCCACACGGATTCCCCCTACCCGAGAAACGCTCGGCTTGGCGACACGAGTCCCACCTCGTGATAGGGATGCGATTCTTGAGAATGCAGTTGTTTTGAGCCAGAGCTGCGACTAGAGCGAGAGACCGGCGAAGGGTTATTACCCCAGGAATATGGTTTCAATTTATTAGTGAGGAACGCGGACGAATCAAATGCGAAATTGGGGAACTGCTAGGATAGTTGACGTCGAGGACGAACCTGATGCGAAATCAGGGAGTCTCTAGGAATAGAGTCTAACACAGACGAATCCGGTGCGAAACCGGAGGGAACTGCTAGGAGGGTGAAACGTCGTGAACGATCCCAATGCGAAATTCGGAAGTCACTGGGAGAGACGCGCAGACAGAGAATATTATATTCATATTATATTTCCTGTTGTAAAGAATTGATTCATGAATCTCTACTCACCATTACTATATATGTATATATATACACATACATATATATAAATATATATATATGATATTATATGCATGGTATACAGCATATAAAGCCACGATTTCTTTATGTTGTAAATATCGTCTATTATGAAACCGAATACTAAAAATAAGACAGCTTTTACTGGTCAGGTAATTCTTTTTATTTAAGGGATTTTAATTTCAATACAATTTAGCCGAAAAGAAGCTGAAAAAGAATAAATATTATAGAAGAAAATCGCCTATACATAGGATAGGTTTGCGATACAAATGGAAGCATCCATGAATTACCAAATTCGAATGAAACATTTATACACGATTAGGCTATACTAAAATATAATTAATTGGTTATTTTCCTTGTAAAACGTGGAAGTGCTTAAAATATCTGAAAACAGGCCATTGATCTTTCAGACTTATGCGGACCCGCCAGTTACCACCCCAATTCAAACCCGGCCGAGGGATGATAAAGCGTTTGATAACACGGCATTCGTAGATTACGAAGAGCCGTTATCAATCAAGACTGATTATTACCAACTCAATGATGTTTTGGAGCCGAACGATTCAGGCAATACTTTGCTACTCGTATCAAAAGAGTTTCATCCGTATCTTTTTTTTTTTTATTATAATTGAATTGTTTCTAATTTATAGGCATTCTCACGATCCAGCAAAGAGGAACATTGCGGCCTCGTGTTAGCTCACCGACAAGAATTGAACATCCAAATTTACCTCCACTGAATCTACATCCGCATAAGAGATCATTTCGTAAAGACTCTACCACGCTGCAAGCCTCAGATACACTACTAAGACGTAGTAGCATTACATCGTCCACCTATATCCCGACCATATAAATTCGATGTCTGATCTTTTTTATACATATATGAATATGTCTATACAGTAAGCAGCATGAACGGTATATTACCGATTTGTTATCTTCGTTACTTTAACCATAAGCATGTAATAGTCACGTAAGTTAAATAAAGCGACATAATCGTTGAATGATATGTGTAAATTAGATCTAAATTCTCTAATATTCATTTAAAACTTAAGTCTTACAAACGTAGCGATGTAATGAAACTAGACGTATTTAGATATATAACATATTACTATATACTTATGTCACATTTTTATTATGTATGAACTAATGCCTAATAAAAGGTCGGAATATATTCGGAATCTTTTCTGTGGTCCTGTAAATACAATTGTTTGCAGCCCTCGAATTCCACGCATAGCTCCGTAATGTCAGAAAGGAGATGAAACTCTCATGCACGGGGATTTTGTGCCTCCAATATTGTGCTGCACGAAGACCCAATTTTAACCTGGATCAGATCCCAGACCCACGAGGGCATGTATGGATAGGTATATCGTTCAATACGTGTTGTTTTTTCCTCTGTCAACCGATTTCGATGAAATGTTCAGTACGTGTATCACTAACATAGATGTAAAGACACATATTTTACATTTTCTTTTAATTTCATTTCTTCATTACCCACTTGTTCATTTCTTACTTTTTCATACGTATCATTACAATTAATATTATACAGTTAGAGTTTTGTTTAGAAAACAATTAAACTGTACGTTCTAATCCTGGTTAAAAAAATAATGTGCGTTCGGTTTTATGCTAAAAGTTGCTCGGTTCTGTTGCCTGCTAGAATCTGCTTGATTCTGTTCCATGCTAAAAGCTGTTCGGTTCTGTTCCATGCTAAGGCTGAGCAGATGTCAGCACTGTACCGGGAACGTCGAAAACCCGGGCATGAGTACTTTCCTATCCTATCTGGTTATACCAGGTTATAATTGAATATCATAATATTACCTGTGTTCAATGAAAAAGTTTAATAGTAATTTTTTAATTGTACATACGTAAAAAGTGAAAAATTATAAGAAATATAAAAAATAAGTAGAACTAATGAGTGATGTTAAACAAGGATTTATTGCTGTTCACGTAGGTATGTCATTATTTTAAACAACATTTGTTATTATGTTTATTGATAAATCGAATGTTATCAGTTTAATCATTGAACTATCATTACTTTTTCACGTTATATTAGGTGCAGGCAAGCATTCAAATGCTCTTAAGGAAAAGTACCAAAAATTATGTCGCCTTGCATGTGAAACAGTAAGTGCAGTTTTTGATTATGCATATAACTATGTCAGTTTATATTTAATCAAAGAAATTAATTTTTGAAGGGCATTCAAAATTTAAAAAGTGGTGGCAATACATTAGATGCTGTAGTGGAAACTATAATGATACTAGAAAATTCGCCTCTAACAAATGCTGGATTCGGATCTAACCTTACTTTAGAAGGAACTGTAGAATGCGATGCCAGTGTTATGGATGGTACATCATTACAGTTTGGAGCAGTCGGTGCAGTAAGTGGAATAAAAAATCCTGTTTTGTTGGCAAAACGCCTTTGTGAACAACAGTCAATTAAAATTGCATATGGCAGAATTCCACCAAGGTAAAGTCTTTAAATTAAAATTCTATTATGACTTATGATAATAAAACAAAATTATTAGTTTTCTAGTTGGTAATGGAGCACACGTATGGGCTCAAGAAATGGGAATTCAAACTTTACCTCCAGAACAACTAATTTCGAGTATATACATAATTTACTTATACGTTAATGTAGTTTATAAATGTTTGCAGACCTGTTGAACATATTTCAAATTTTCTGGTATATTTTGGCTTGTAGAAAATAATAATAGCACATTGTTAAATATGTATTTACAATACTATAACTTTTAGTGAAAGCCCAAAAAGTATATAAGCATTATAAAAGGAAAGTAGAAGATTCTGAAGTAGAAATTCAGAAGGTAAGCAATTTCTTTCAATGTACCTTTACTTATTCATTGTGATCATAATTTTATAATAATTTAATAGTGTGCTAAAAAGAGGATGGACACAGTTGGGGCAATATGCGTCGATAAAGAAGGAAATATTGCTGGTGCCTGTTCTAGCGGTGGTATTATTTTAAAATATCCTGGAAGAGTGGGACAAGTATTATATCTTTTTAGTTTACTGTTTATACAACCTATTTGTGTACATTGTATTATATTGTATTATATAAGGATATGGAATATATTATTGTTAAATAATTTTAAGGCTGGAGTATGGGGTTGCGGTACTTGGGCATTTAAAGACAAATATTCAGTAGGAACAAGCACATCTGGCTGTGGAGAACATTTAATTCGTACTTCGTTAGCACGCACAGTCGCAGAAGCTATTTCAAATAATTCCTGTCCAACCACTAGTTTACATCATGCCATGAAAGTCAATTTTATCGGTGAAGTCTTGTAACTACTTTGCTGTTTTCAGTTAATACGACAAGTTTCATTTGTTTTCAAATAATTACTAGAATGCCTTGTTATGTAACAGTCAAATTTATTCATTTTTAGATTCAAAATTTTTATGTGGACTTGAACAGAAACTTGGAGGTGTCATTGCTCTTCGATATGCACCAGAGGAAGGATTGGGTGACCTTCTATGGAGTCATTCAACTAATTCAATGATAATAGGTTATATGAATTCGACTGAAAAATCAGCAGTAGTAAGTTCTTTGAATTTTCGAAAATTAGATAAAAGAATAATATACATATTTGAACTTTTTTAGAGTCATATGTCTAACTTGTCACCTTACGAAGTGGGTAAAAAAGCAGCTGTGGAAGGAACATGTTTCAAAATTAAAGAAGATATTGACCATTAAGAATAATGCATGAATACATGCAATATTTTTTGGCGTGTTTATTATTAGTAATATGTAAAAAACAAAGCAATACTGCCGAGAAACAATGATTTTATATGTCTTAAGAGTTCATGACATTGTATATGTGTCACTATCGGTTATAGGTATTCCGTGACATTTAAAAATGTAACATTAACACTAGTCTGTGGATCTTTATGTAAAATAAAAATTGTCTAAGTCGAAAGTAGTAAATAGAAGACAGACAAGAATGTATTTCTTTTTTCAATAATCCTAGTAAGTCTAACAATAAAAGAAGGTAACAATATTCTGAAATTTTTCTAATGCCTTTACAGGTTTGTTTTCCACTTATCCATTTTTACCATAAATACATAAAATCTGTAATCTAATTATTACTATTTCATGATATAAAGATGACACGGAATACCTGCGCCCTTGTAAACAGTTTATTCTTATTCTATCTATGCTATGCTATTCATTTTTAATACTGCATATGAAACAAGCTGCCTTATAAGAAAAATTTTTGAGACGTAATTAAACAAGTGCCTCGCTTCCTCTATAAAACTTTTCACCATCTATGAGCAATCCATGTAACACAGATATCTTGTGTTATTACTTCTGTCCGCTTACTAGTATAATATTTTCACAATATTTATACCAAAAGTTGGGTAAAGGTTGTATAAAACTAAAATGTAATAAAAAGTGGTATAATTTAATTCAAAATTAGGTGAAACTGCAGCACAGCTACCTACACTCCGATTTTCATGATTTTTAAACATGTTATGAATCTCAACATTTTGAACCAGTTCTTCCTTTGCATGTAGCAGCAGTCTCACTTCTGCACCGACGTGATACCGGCGGCGGCCTTCTGTTTCTTACTCCAGCCACAATATATTCTAGAGGGCGTTAAAAAACACCATATTATTCGAGTGACAATCTCCCTCTCGTCGATACCTGGGGCACCGAAATCGTAGGCGCATGCGTGAACACTCATTCTCTCAGCTGTCTATTTACGTTTACCGATAAAATTAATAGTCAAAATGTTTTTGTGACAAAACGTTCTGTATAATTTAATACGTACATTTGTATAATGTATTTGTGCACATATAATATGGAGAAAACTGGTTTTTGTAAAAAGTTCTAATCACGACATGAATTATGTAATAAAATTATAAAAAATTAAAGTTACAACGAGGTCGTGTGAGCACAATTACTGTCAACTTCAATCTCTTCACGTTATAAACTAAAGAAATGCACGTAAATTGTTCCATAAAGTGAAAGTGAACTCAATATGACATTTCCGACAAGAATGTCACGTAAAATAAACAAATTGACACACCATAATATAAATGTCTTTATGATATGTTTGTTAATATTTACATTGTTTATTGTTTTATTTACAACGTATCACATTTTAAAATATGGAAGTACTCAAAAACATTCTGTACATAATGCCATAACCATTAATGACTTAAGTTCTTTTCATATTCAAATGTTAAATGTAGATTCCCTAAGAGGAGATGTTACGAATCTTTCGTGTACATATTTTGGTTGTTTTAATGTTTATCGATGTGGCAGCCAAGGAAACAAACTTTTAATATATATTTATCCACCAAAAGTATATGTGGATGCTTTAGAAAGACCTATAACAAGTCAGATAACCAAAGAATTTTATCAGATTTTGAGTACTATTATTTCGAGTAAATTTTATACACCAAATCCATACGAAGCATGTATATTCATTCCATCAATTGATACATTAAATCAAAACAGATTAAAATTACATGAAGTTTCAAAAGCCTTAAAGGCATTACCATTGTAAGTTTCTCTTTTATTTTTGGTTTAATCAATGTACTTATAGTAGTTAATATAAGATAATGTAAAGTATTTACCAGACTTATGATATGTGTAGGTGTCTATGCTGATACTTATAATTTGTTTCATTAAATACTATATAATTACATTTTTATGATTAACAGTAACATAAATATGTATTATAGTAGCTGTAATATTTTATTAGACACAACATGTCATCTCTATAAAATATTACAAATATTCCTAATCCAGACCATAGTATAGTGATAAATACAGTCATCTTAATAATCATTATTAGTATAATTATTAGATTAAAATAATATGAATTACTATAATTAAGATATGATAATTTCAAATAAATAATTTAATTTTATAATATACTAACAGAAACCAAATATTAAGTGTGAGTGAAAAAATGTTTCATTTATCTATACAGAATATCAGTATCTGATTAACACTCTGCAATACATATCATGTATTTACCTACTTTCTGTAGTATCTATAACACATAATAGTTAAATTAATAAATCTTGTATTTTTTCAATTTCAGCTGGAATAATGGTGAAAATCATATTATATTTAACATGGTTCCTGGAAGTGTACCAGATTACAATACAATCATTGATGTACCTATTGGAAGAGCAATGATTGCAGGTGCAGGAATGTCATCTTTAACATATAGACCTGGTTTTGACATTAGTTTACCGGTATATAGTCCCTTTATAAACAATCTTAAACCTACTTTTAACAATACAAGGTAATCAATCAAATATATATCGTTCAAATTTAATTTAATGATGTTGAAAACAAACAAAATCAATACAGTCATTTCAGTGTTACTGTTAAAATATATGTTAAAATCTCTAATTAAAATATCACTAATTCAGTTTCGTATATAGGATATTACATTTTGCAACATCATTTAATATTTTCTTGTGAGGAATTAATGCTATATTATGTGATTTAAACATTTGTCTTGTATCATTAGAACAACAAAGATTAACTCGCAATTTATACATATTAAACATGTGTAAATACTTATCTTATTAAAATTTTTTTTAATTGTATATGTTTATTTTAGGATCTGGTTAGCCATTTCATCGCAAATTAACGTTAATTCTGCCTTCAAACAAGATTTATTAGAAATAAAATCTATCTCACCAAAAGATATTTTGATATTAGGTCCATGCCTACATTATAATTCTGTAAATGCTACAGTACGATGTGCAGGAGAAGATTTTTATAAATATCCAAACGTTCTTCAAGTACGTTGACTGATTAACATATACCTACAGGGTGATTCACCTAAATATGCCACTTAAATAACTTATGAACTATTTGTTATATGGAAAAATGTTTTACGTAATAATATAATTACATATAATTACATCCAAGTTTTCTATTTTAGACTGCAACATTTTGTCTAGTCATTCGTGGAGCAAGACTGGGTCAGAGTACACTTCTAGATTGTATGGCAGTGGGAAGTATACCTGTAATTATAGCTGATTCTCTTGTAATGCCATTTCATGATGTAATTGATTGGACCAGGTAAAAGTTAATCATATTATATTAATTGCTATACATATGTAATAAAAGAAAGAAGTCTAATATTATTATAAAGTATGAGTAAACGGTAAATTTTTTATGTAGAGCTGCTATATTTATATCAGAAGCAGATATATTATCAATAATATCGGTTTTGAAAAAAGTATCTGTACAACGAATTATAGAACTTCAAGAGCAAGGAACATGGCTTTATCAAAAATACTTTAAATCAATGGAAAAGATAACAGAAACAACATTAGAAATACTTGCAGATCGTGTATTTCCACATTTAGCTAGAGATTATATATTTTGGAACGTGCCTCCTCATAAAGAAAGTATAAACATATTAATTAACACAATAGCATACGATTTTACGGAAATAATGATATTCATGATATTTATATAGGACATTACATCACCACTTTCTTTGCCGGTCACTGCACCAAAAACTCGAGGATTTACCGCTGTAATTTTGACTTACGACAGATTGGAATTATTATTTCTTTTGATTAATAAACTTGTTAAAGTTCCAAGTTTGTCTAAAGTACTAGTTATATGGAATAATCAACATAAAGATCCACCACATTGTAAGTGTGGCTTACATATAGCATATTTTCGTGTTAAATATGTAAGCAACAAGATAACACATAAAACTACATCTATTGCAGCATCTAAATGGCCAAAACTAAGCAAACCATTAAAAGTTATACAAACAAAGGAAAATAAATTATCTAACAGGTTTTATCCATACAATGAAATTGAAACTGAGGCCGTTCTATCAATAGATGATGATATTATCATGTTGACAGCAGACGAAGTAGAATTTGCATATGAGGTTGTTCCTTATTACACATACATATGTACAGTATAAGACATAACATAAGCGTTGAACGTTCGATGTCGAACCGTGTAATCGTTCGTCGGCCGCTCTGTAGTGTCGCACGAAGTCACACTATTTCTCAAGTAAACTGATGCTCGAGAGCCATAACTGAAAAGGAGTGAATTCCTAACGTTAAAATATAGATTTTTGGTATTTCTCGTAAAAATCTACAAGATTATATAAAATAAAAGTCCAAAATTTGTGGCCTAAGGAAAAGTTTAGCCACGGAATATTTTACAAAAGTAGGAACTTAACGCAACGTTTACAGTTTTGTAATTTCCTCCTATATTGTCCGATATTTACTCTTAGTGCGACCAACCTGCCCTGTATAAGGGGAGGCCAAGGTTTGGTCTCAATTTGCTTTCCATTTGGCATGGAATTCTGCCTGCAAACTTTGCACTCAAATACATGCAATCAAATTTCAGTTTGAACACAGTTTCAACCAAATTGGTAAAAAGGAAATTCACGAGAAAGTTTTCGAGCATTTTAGTTTTGCATTAAGTAACATATTTTTAATACCTATATTTACGAATAATGGATATATTTAGGTGTTTCCTTTCATGTACCTCGTTCTATATAATATTCAGATAAAATTTGGAAATAAAATTGGAATTAATTGTAGGTATGGAGGGAATTCCCAGATCGAATTGTTGGGTTTCCATCCCGAATTCACATGTGGGACAATAGCACCAATTGTTGGAAATATGAAAGTGAATGGACCAATAGTATCTCTATGGTTTTAACTGGAGCTGCATTTCACCATAAAGTAATATGCATATGATTCATTATTAAAAGAATTTAGTGTCCAATTAATTTTTATTTCAGATCCCTAAATGAAAGTTCGTCTAGTAGAAACATAACAGTCCCCATTTGCAAAACTCCATTCTGTCATGAATTTCCTGTTGTTCCCCGATATACCGAAATACATATAAATATTTCAACAAAGTATAAACATAATCATTCGAATTTTATTCTTATAATATATTCGAAATTATATTAATATACAATTGTCATTTAATTGGTATATTGTTATTGTAGTATTGGAGTTATATGTATACAACTGCTATGCCAGGTGATATAAAAGAATGGGTTGATGAACACATGAATTGCGAAGATATAGCTATGAACTTTTTAGTAGCAAATATCACAGGAAAACCACCAATAAAAGTATACAAAATAAAATTTCACAAAAAATTCATTATCATGACTTCTGACACATTGTTACGTTTATTCTTTCTGTTGTAGGTAACACCAAAGAAAAAGTTTCGATGTCCAGAATGTACGAATACTGAAATGCTTTCAGCAGATCTAACACACATGGTAGAACGCACACAATGTATCAATAGATTCTCTTCAATTTATGGATCAATGCCACTACAATCAGCTGAATTCCGAGCAGATCCAGTATTATTTAAAGATGTATTTCCTGAAAAGCTCAAACGATTTAATGATATTGGAAGTTTGTAAATATTTTCTTATTTTTATATTATTGTTATTTCGTAGAAAAAATTTGGTATTAATAAATTATAATAATATACTTCAATTTATTTACTCTGCGCGTATTTATATGGATTACCGAACTATTTAATCTAAAATACAATACTAAATCTACATCATCATACAATACGATTCTACGTAGAAAAACAATGATCAAATTCGTGAAAAACTGTTGGTATCAGAACAGTGAATTCTGCCTGTACTTGTGCGTCTGTGGGTATTGATAACGGATCGCCAATATTTCAATATCATTTAAAATATTTCAAGTACTATTTAAAACCAGAGAGGAAATGAGAGTGCTCACGTTTGGGGTTTTAGTGTCCCCACTTTTCTGCATCATTTTTCTAGCCTGGAACAGAACCTGCATCATCTTTTTAGTCTGGAACAGAATCTGCACACAGACAGTGTATCTAGAAATATACGGTGTTTTCTAACGCCCTCTAGAATAGATTTTGGCTGGAGTAAGAAACAGAAGGCCAACTACGGTATTTCGTCGGTGCAGAAGACCACTAAGGAAATTCTCGTCGGCGAGAAGGTGAATCGGTTTCGCGTATAAACAATACATTTTTACTGTATCAACCGATTTCGAGAAAATTTTCAACATGTGTACAACATAGATTTACAAAACATATATTTTAAATTTTCATTGTAGGCTCAAATAGAAAAGTTTTAGAAAGTGCCCTTTTGTTTGCTTTTATAACTCCAAGCAATCAAAATCGTTTTTGCACGTCATTCGGTAAACCAATTCTTCGAATTGCTCGAGAAAGGTCTGGTCGTTTCGATCAATTTAAAAAAAGTTACACAGCTTTCAAAGGCGTTCGAATAGCTTTGTGAGCCTGTGTATATGGGTTTTTTCTATGTGCGTGTGGTTACACAGAGTCGGCAAGACGGCAAGGCGGCTATAAGAGAGAATGTAGGCCGGAAATTATTGCGAATAAGTTAAATATAAATTAGTGTATACTTGCGAACAATTTGCGGAAAAACAGTCAATATGTCACAGTGTAAATTTATGGGCGACAAGTGAGAACCTTGATTTAAATGGGAAATAGCATCTAAAATAAAAAAAAGGCGGCACAGCGACCCTCGTAAACAGGTAAGAACCTGCCTTTGTCACGTAACAATCGACGCCCCTACCCTTTGCGCCGATCCCACTTTTGACGCGTCGCCGATTTTCCGGGAAGCCCCCAATATTCGGGCCTTCGGTCCCCCACCGCCACTTTTACCCCCGCGGCCGCGACGATCCGACCGCGACTTCATTCTAATAACGAAAGTCAAAGTGATCGGTTGTGTGTCGTGTGTGTAAGTGATCGTTATCTCCGAACCACCCTCGTCCTTGTCAACCGCGTCGGTTACCAGTGACAGTGACAGTTATATTACGACGCAAGACAAGGACCTTTACATGGTACGTACCGTTTCTATATTTTATCATTCGCTAGAAGTCAAGATTATTTATCGTAATTTTTATTAAAATTAATACCGTGCTCAAGAGAATTATTTATTTTTAATTTTTAATTTATTTAATTCTAATTTATTCTCGAATCGTTGCCTTCTCGCGATAATTTACTGTTGCGTCCTGACGATGAATCAAGTTTGTTTAATTTTGACTTTGTATTCAACTTGGACTATTTATTTTCTATTAATTCGGATGTATTCTTTGACGGCTGGTCGATTGAAATTAATCGAATTTGTTCTTTATGTTACAGAACCTGAGGGGAAAAATAGGCTTCGATAAGAAAAGGATATATCGATAGCCAGGTTCGAGATACGATTTCTTCGAGCAGGAGAGAATATGTGAGTACCAGCAGTATATGTTACTAATTAAACTTAGTTATTGAACATTTTATATTATATTTCAATTGTGTTATTTTTCAAATATATTATTTTCCAAACGTGGTATTTCTCAAATATGCTATTTTTCAAATGTGGTATCTTTCAAATGTGCTTTTTTTTAAATTTGCTATTTTTCAAATCTGTTATTCTTTCCTAATTTTTTTTTTCATGGGCTAATGTAAAATTAACATAGAGTTGCGTAAAAAATTTCAAGTGCACGGGAGCTTTACATAATATAATATTTATTAAATTAACGTCACGAATAACAATGCACACTGGTCGCGTTTCGAGCAAATTTAGAGCTCATAGTGAAGTTTTTCGATTATTTAATTCAAATGACAGTAGTTTCCAACGTACTATTTAATCGCGGTTCGACCTTTTTTTTAATATTTTTTTATGAGTCAATTATGTGAATTATTTGTTGATTCATTTGCATTTTATATATTTGTCGTATGTTTCTAAACGAATTTTAATCTATATATCTCATATTTATATTTTAAAGGCTACCTTAACTCGAGGAGAACAAAATTGAACTATTACGTTAGCCACCCTTGTGTTCGATATATTTAAAAGTTGCATATAGTAGAGAAGTCCGATCGAGACGGTGAAGGTCCGCACCTACTCTTCAAGTAGGGGTGACCTTACAGCCTAAAGACCGCGGCGCACCATCTCTGGCAGATAATGCCAGCGTTACTAGGCCTCGGTCTATACTTAAAGCGGCCAGCTCGTGGAGTGTATACTCGCGAGTTGGAATCACGTTTTAAGCGAAGGGGCGCATCTGTCCTGGCGTTACGACGTCCAGGCAGGTGGATGGTGTCGCCTCGCGTAAGAATCCGGGGTTGATTCTATGGGCTTGGAAACCCAGTCGCTAGCCGTCTCGTTTCGCCTCTACCGAATTAGATAGAATTTGTTCATAATGCACTTTGAATATATTGAAAATAAGGGCAGTAAGACTAACGTAATACAACGCATCGTAGTGCTGTCTTCAGGGGGGAGAGAATGTAAGTATCAAAAGACATATATTTCCAATTAAACTATCTTATTGATGGAATTGTACGAACCATTTTTTAACATCTTGTTCCTTTTTTTGATTCCAGAACGATTCCAGAACGATTCTTAACGCAGCTTTCGCATCCCCTCAACAAGTAGTAAGTGCACAAACAACTGTCTTTTTTATTACTATAATTGATTAGTAGTTGATTTTTTTACGAGTATAGTGACCGTGGAAAACGCCAGGCGTTTTCCACGGGTAGTAATATGTTTCCTAGGTAGGTAGGGTCTTTTTGTACGTCGCGTTTTTTTTTCTTAATAAAATAATTTCTATAACGGTGTCACCAAATTTCGGGAAGATAAAATCTTCCGTAATTTGGTATACCAATAACAAGAGTAACTTTTTATTATCAAAATAATTATTTATCTTTGAAATATATTTGAAATGAAATAAAGTTGCTGTTTAACTTTAAGATAATTATTGATTTTTTAAATTCATTTAAAATTCAATACAGATCATTACTTAAAATTATTTCGAATTGCTCAGAAGCCCTGGGTCTCTTGCGTACAAAAAGACGATTCGCGACGGATAGATCCTCGAGGAAAAGCATATACACATATCAATTTAACTTGGATTATTTTCTCGAGTACATTACATTTAGTATAGTACACTTTCAATAGTTTCGAAACTGCTTTGTTGAAAGGATCGACCGAGGGTTCTTTAATATTTTATTAAAAATTTCAAATCATTAAATTAAATTAATTAAAATCTTTGTCTTTTTGCTTAACGATTAATGTTTTCTATTAATTCTTTGAATGATTAATGATCTACAAACACCTTTAAATTTCTATTCAATTTTTTTTGCAAGTTTGTATAAATATTAGCCCGTATACTAATGAATTCTTTTAGTTAGGATTTTCAGGATATTGAGGTTCCCTGTTCGTTGCACAAATCCTCTCGCGTGCCCAGGTGCTACTCGGGAGGGTGAGAGCAACGGGCACATGGAACATTGTTTTAATAATATATATGTGTGGCGACTGACAATGGCCAGTGTATCGTGCACGACGTATTTTCCACTTGTGTGTGTGTGCGATTAGGCAGTGGAATTGCGTCGGTTCTTTCAATTAGATTCAATAACGCATATTCCTGTCGATCTGTGACATGCTACATAGATCTTCATGGAATATGTTCGCTAGTAAAAAAACCACGTTTTCTAAAAACCACGTTTGTAACATTCAGAATTACACGTAGTTCAATTGAGTCTCGAAAATAGTTTGTTATTTCAATTTACCGATTTATATCGCAAAGGTCACTACCATTGTCAGTCGATTTCAGTGAAACTGGTACGTACCTTAACTGTGTTTGTATGAGGTTTCGACGTTAGGGTGTCGGAGGCGTCCCGGGATGTGCTCTCTAGGTATTAGGCTTTTGCACCCTGGCGTCTGAATGGGAATCGTTGAGTGAATGTGTTGGTGAGCTTGTCTTTTGCCATTTTTTAAATATAGGACTAGGTAGGTAGGTAGCTTACTTTCTTGGTGTGTGTGAATGTTAATTTTAAGTAGGTAGGGGCCGGGGCTGGCTACCGTTTTCTCTTTCGGGTAGGCCGCGATTCGACCGGTAGTCAGTTCCTGGAAGAGCTCGAAGTATCGTTCTCGAATCGAAATCGAACGAGGCATGACGTTCGATGGATGATTCGTCTTCGATTCTTCTTGCTCGCATAGCTTTTCGCGGACGCGGACGCGAACGTAAACGCGCGCGGATTAGGGCCTCGAAACGTTGCGCACCTGCTCGATTGCACCAGGGGAACGATCGACTTCTCTCGAGACTTGTGATTCGTCTCGAAAGTCGTCCATCGTTTTCCCTGCGAGCACGTTTAGGGTTTCAGATGTTCGGCGGACCACGAAGAAAAAGAAGAGGCCCGACAAACTGTCATTCAAGAGGGCAGCAACTGCATGCGTTTTATCGTTACTACCTTGTCACTATACTCGTCAGTAGAAATATTTGAAGTAGTTGTAGAAAAGTAGTTAGTTGCATCAATGGGCAGGCCTCGCCACCCCAACGATCAGCTGAGATGGGCACATCCGCGATTTGCAGTAGCGTTGCGAAAAAAAACACGCGTTGTATTAAATGATTTTGAACAAGGAGGATCAAAGTTAGTGTTGCGAAGATACTCGCGATTTAGATTGTTTCTAGTTTAGTGTTGCGAATTAAATCGCGATTTCCATTTCATTTCAATTTTATTGCTACTTGAGGCAATTTTTAAAATATAAAGATTTCATAAGAATATTTATAAGTAAAGTAGTTTTTTTTTTCATTCTTCTGTTCCTTGAATTAGCGTTGCGCAACAAAAAAGAATCGCGTTTGATTTCGAGTCATTTTCGATATTTCAGGCGCCCATGCTCGAGCTGCAACGAACCCTCCCTGGTATGGTGCAGGCATTCGCGTTTTCGAATAGAGTTGCGAAAAAATCACAACGGGTTGAATTAGCGTTGCGAAAAAATAAAACAGAATTTTTTTACTTACCGCTTTTGTTAATGACAAAGTAAAAAGGGGGATGAGCCGGGTCTCTTCACCAATAGACTTTGTCCTCCTGCATGCCCCGCGAATCAATTATCTTATAAAAACAAATTTTCTTTGAGAAATTAGCGTTGCGAATTTGATATCGCGATTGTCTTAGTGTTGCGAAAAATACCAACGCGTAGTATTAAGGCGGGATTAACCTGCATATTGGAAAACGTAAATCCTGAGATTTAATGGTTATACTCGCGACCGCGTATATAAAAGTAAATGTTTAACATTGCAGAATTAATTGCGCAAGAATGCATACGAACATTGAATTCTAGAGATTTTGTTGTTTAGATTTTCGAGTAATATTGCTCGAGTTCTGTATTTCAAGTTTAAAGTTTTTGAAATGTGGAGAATGTGTCCACCGGGCCGCTACACGTCGAGAAAAGAAACGTATTGGTACGTTCTAAGATCGCAGTTAGCGCAAAATCACGGTGCACGTTGCTACGTTCGATTCCGCGCGGTGTGTCCTAACACACGATTCGTTTGCCGTTCCAGCAATGGAACATGTGTATCCGTTTTCGTATGACCGTACCATACACAAAAAGAAGACGTATTAAGTTACGTCACCTGTGGTGGTACGCACAACAATGCCATGGTGACCATTGTATTAGTATCTAATGCGATGCGAGCCATGGTGTTGACGTGCCTTACGATGGCGGAAATCACTGTAGGTTCACCTGAACGTAGCGACGTGTGCCTTAGCCATTTGATGGTGTGTGAGCGCTAAATGCTAAGAACCTACCACTGCGTTTTACAAAGCATGTATTTTTTTAACGTAGTGGTCCGATCGGGTTAGAAGACATACACTTTGTGTATGTATAGCGTATCGAACGCCTCGTCGGCCCGCAAGGTAAAAGACGGGGTATCTTTACGTAGGGATCGCGCAGTAATTTTGTCGATGGAATTCAGTGTTCGTTGCACCATGGAAAACTGATTTTGCAATGTTCGAATTTGTAATAATAGTAGGGACCGCGAAGTATATTTCCCTGCTCGCGTGATACAGTAAGAATTAGAGATTCGTATCGATCTAATATGAATGTTTTCCGATATGCAAACGGTAGAAAATCCTGCCTTTTAGTGTTGCGATAAATGAAATGCCACACTTCACCCTGACATAACTGCCCCTGATTACTTGCACAATTTATATGAAATTTTGATTTATTCCTGGCTTATCACTTGATAGAGATCAATTGAATTTGTATTTTGTGTTCAACAGGTCTTCATCTATACATCACTTCCATTGTTACTATAGCCTATTACTCTTGTTTCCATATCGTAGAGATTAGGATACGTTCAGAGTTTATCGTTAGGGTTCGGGAACATTTAAAATTATCATTAGAGTTTGATTGCTTGGCTTTGTTTGTTTATTTCCACCCGCTTCTCGGGTATTTCCTTTTATGGATGTCTTTAAAGGAATTTGTGCGTGGATGGTATGTATTTACATTATTGGGGTTTGCTGATAACCGATTGAGGTCACTCGCCGATATGCGTTTGGCTTCATTCGTTGATATCGAAAATTGTCTGGGATTCGAGGTACTGTGACCCATGGGGGTAACATGCAGTCTCCGGTACTTAGTAATGCGGTCCTTATGGGCCGCAGTCGGTCCGGGGACTAAGCTGTTGCCGTCATGTGCCGCAATCCCTCGCTCGAGATACTCTGTGACCCATGGGGGTAACATGCGGTCTCCGGTACTTAGTATTGCGGTCCATATGGGTCGCAGTCGGTCTGGGGACTGAGCTGTTGCCGTTATGTGCCGCAATCTCCCGCATCCCTTACATGTTTTCCCCGGTGTAAATACTTACTCCGCCGCTGGCTTTTTGGGGAAACCCAGCGAGACCCCGGGTCGAGAATATGACATATATATATACAATAATTTATATATGTATGTATAATATATTTATATATTATATATATTATATTTATGTTGTAATATATATATGTTCAACCCGCGATTAAATATTAAATGTATACATGTTATAACATGTGCCAAGCTTGTAGGTAGGTGCGACGAAGTGAAATGGATGGATCTTTGATTTGTCAAAATCATTGAATTTAATGGAAATCATAGATCGTTACAAGTCGTTTGAAGGATAGTTTTTACGCGTACCCCTCTGTCGGGTATATCGGAGAGCTGGCGATGGTACAGCTCGACCTTGCTAGAGGATTAGGCGAGGTCTTGGGCCTCAACAAGGCGTACACAATCTGGCCGTGCTTAGGCAACGTGGGCTTTATTGTTGAGGCCCTTGCGACACTCAGAGGTTTTACCGGCAGGTCCGCGTCGTAATTATTATATTACTATCAGCCGACATAATTGTAACGATTTCTTAGAGCGCGATCCTCCATTTCACTTCGGATAAAACGATCCAGCAGTAGAGTCATTTGTTTTTGTTCGAGGGTATAATACGCGTTAGAGTAGAGTCATGCAGATGTTACAGATGCAAGATGGATTAACCAGTCACGCTTCCGATACATACGTTGTTGTATCGGGCAGGGTGCATTGGTTGATGCATCTTGCATCTATCCTTTGCCTAGCTGGATCCATTGTAAACAAAGATTCATGGAAAATTATCGCATAAAAGACTTGGCTACTCGACTTTGCCATAGCTATTTCATACCTCCTGTCTAAAATAGACGAGCCAAAATTAGCTAAGTGGAGGTTTAGAGACCTCGCAGCTCATGACCGCTGTGGTAGCATTTCTGGCATAGCCAGCGTTCCTGGCCTCTTTCAACCGCTCCTCCCCTTTGACCCAGAAGCGGAACTCCTGCCCTGGGCGAAGGGAGGGAACGCACTCAACTGGCGTTAACTACGACCAGAGGGTGAATGTTGCCGCAGTGTACGGATCTAGTATCTAGATCTACGGATCTAGTAAATACTATAGTAATCCGAGTGGCCTGAAAAACCACTAGTCGCTAGCTTAGCTCATTTTGGTGGAGGGTAAGCTAATTCCATAGGCATGGCCCGCCTAATAGACCTGCACAAACCAGACCGCGGCTATTACGCCGGTCATACCCCAAAGCGCCTATATCAGTCGAGGTTCCACATTTGGAGGTCAATGTCATGCGATAATTAGAATTCGTTTAAATTATTTGGTCGGTATTTGGGAATAGTCATTTTATCGGAATGTTGGTAATGTGACTCAACACTAGATGTATATGTACCCGCTCTTCTACCCGGTACATTCGATTTCGATTGCTGGCTTCGGTTGGTACCCAGCAATCACCTGCTTGCAGCCCGGAGGTTGATTCTTTTGATTCCTTTGGCTTACTGTGGCGCCGAACAAGGGTATAGGTGGACTCCTGCCGATGGACGGTGGTGGTTCTGGTCTCGTATCCTATCGCGTATAATCGTAATTGTAGAGATATTGTCGCATGGTGTCTCCCCGAATGCGCCATGCCACATGGGCTCAGAAGTACGATCGTAAGCCTTAGGTCACCGTCCTCTTCGTGCCCGGCCATTGGAATTTGTAGAATCTCCTCTTTGAGCGCGCAGACCGGTCTGATATACATCTCTGTAGAGTCCCAACATGCGATAATTGTTTCTCAAATGTCGTTACCACTTTTTTCCGAATTCTTTGGTGTACTTGCTCGTAGCGTATTTCACTTTTTTTTACATTTTTTTTTTCGGTGATAGAAATGGGGAATGGGGAGCTAGCTAGGTTTGGTTGCCAGCATGTAGTTTCCCGCGATATTTTTCATATCCAATATTTCGATATTCAAGTCTAAGTAGAGAAGTCCGATCGAGACGGTGGAGGTCCGCACCTACTCTTCAAGTAGGGGTGACCTCACAGCCTAAAGACCGCGGCGCACCATCTCTGGCAGATAATGCCAGCGTTACTAGGCTTCGGTCTATACTCAAAGCGGCCAGCTCGTGGAGTGTATACTCGCGAGTTGGAATCACGTTTTGAGCGAAGGGGCGCATCTGTCCTGGCGTTACGACGTCCAGGCAGGTGGATGGTGTCGCCTCGCGTAAGAATCCGGGGTAGATTCTATGGGCTTGGAAACCCAGTCGCTAGCCGTCTCGTTTCGCCTCTACTTCTTTATATCTAAATTCGTTTCGTTTATCGTATGCTGGTAATGTAGTCGTATTGGAAACAAGAGTAATAAGGCTATAGTAATTCATCGAAGAACGAAGAACGTCGAAACAAGAATGGAAGTTCACGCACAACATCACACCACTACTTTCGATTATTACGTTAGCCAATTTTGTTGTCGATGTGTTCAAAGTTGTATTTTGTTAGAGATTTGAATATCTGTGATTAATAGAGAAGTTCGATCGGGACGGTGGAGGTCCGCACCTACTCTTCAAGTAGGGGTGACCTCACAGCCAAAAGACCGCAGCGCACCATCTCTGGCAGATAATGCCAGCGTTACTAGGCTTCGGTCTATACTTAAAGCGGCCAGCTCGTGGAGTGTATACTCGCGAGTTGGAATCACGTTTTAAGCGAAGGGGCGCATCTGTCCTGGCGTTACGACGTCCAGGCAGGTGGATGGTGTCGCCTCGCGTAAGAATCCGGGGTAGATTCTATGGGCTTGGAAACCCAGTCGGCTAGCCGTCCCGTTTCGCCTCTGCTTTAACCTTTGAACACATTGATAACAAAAGAATAAGGCTAACGTAATTAATCGTGGTAGAAGAATTAATCCTGCTCATCACGGAGTGTGACTTCTTCAAGGAAGAGAGAATGTGTGAGTACCAATATATCTTTCCAACTAAACTTTGTTGTCGAACATTTTCGTTACTAGTTATTCATGAAAAATGAATAATTTATCATTAATTTACTCTCGTGCAAAAAAGCTTATTGTGAAACTGTTCGATTATTCGATTGAAACAACCTTTTCAAAGCTAATTTTTTCGGCCTTTTTTTATATTTTTTTATGAATCAATTATATTAATACATTATTGATTGTATTGTATACGTTTGTTGTATGTTACTAAACGAATTCTATATATCTCGTGTTTATATGTTGTAGGCTACCGTAACTCGAGGAGGGGATTTTCCACTTACATTATTACGTTAGCCAACCTTGTTTTCAATGTGTCTAAAGTTGCATTATCTTAGAGGTTAGGATATATTTGATATCATATTAGTAGAGAAGTTTGATCGAGACGGTGGAGGTCCACACCTACTCTTCAAGTAGGGGTGACCTCACAGCCAAAAGACCGCAGCGCACCATCTCTGGCAGATAATGCCAGCGTTACTAGGCTTCGGTCTATACTTAAAGCGGCCAGCTCGTGGAGTGTATACTCGCGAGTTGGAATAACGTTTTAAGCGAAGGGGCGCATCTGTCCTGGCGTTACGACGTCCAGGCAGGTGGATGGTGTCGCCTCGCGTAAGAATCCGGGGTTGATTCTATGGGCTTGGAAACCCAGTCGGCTAGCCGTCTCGTTTCACCTCTACCAAATTAAATAGAATTTGCTGATAATGCGCTTTAGATATATTGAAAACAGGGGTAGTAAGACTAACGTAATACAACGCATCAATGCTCAGATTCAGAGCCAACGTCCGCTGACTTCAAGGGGGTGAGAATGTAAGTAAGAAAAGAGATTTTTCCAAATAAACTATCTTGTTGATGGAATTGTACGAATCGTTTTTTAACATCTTGTTTCATTTTTTGATTCCAGGACTCTAACGCAGCATTCATATCCCCCCAACAAGTAGTGAGTGAAGAAATAACTTTTTTATTATTATATTTGATTAGAATAGTAGTTGAGTTTGACGAGTATAGTGACCGTGGATAACGCCAGGCGTTTTCCACGGGTGGTAATCTGTTTCCTAGCTAGGTAGGGTCTTTTTGTACGTCGCGTTTTTTTTCCTAATAAAACAATTTCAATAACGGTGTCACCAAATTTCGAGAAGATAAAAATCTTCCGTAATTTGGTATACCAATAACAAGATTAACTTTTTCGTATCGAAATGATCATTTATTTTTTAAATATATTTGAAATGAAATGAAGTTACGTTTTAACTTTAAGATAATTATTTATTTTTTAAATTCATTTAAAATTCAATAGAGAACGTATTTTAAAATTATTTAGAATTGCTCAGATGCACTGGGTCTTACGTACAAAAAGACGATTCGCGGCGAATAGATCCTTGATACAAAGCATATACACATATCAACTTAACTTGTATTATTTTCTCGAGTACATTACATTTAATATAGTACTCTTTCAATAGTTTCGAAATTTTGCTTTGTTGAAAGGATCTTCCTAGGGGTTTTTAATATTTTGTTAAAGATTTCAAATAAGTAAATTAAATTAATTAAAATATTTCTGTCTTTTTACTTAACGATTCAAGTTTTCCATTCATTTTTTAAATTATTAAATCCAAATATCATTAAATTTCAATATCATTAAATTAAATTCTTCTAAATTCAATTAAATTCTTCTTGCTAGTTTGTATAAATATTAGCCCGTATACTAATGAATTCTTTTAGTTAGGATTTTCAGGATATTGAGGTTCCCTGTTCGTTGCTCGAATCCTCTCGCGTGCCCAGGCGCTACTCGGGAGGGTGAGAGCAACGGGCACATGGAACATTGTTTGAATAATATATATGTGTGGCGACTGACAATGGCCAGTGTATCGTGCACGACGTATTTTCCACTTGTGTGTGTGTGCGATTAGGCAGTGGAATTGCGTCGGTTCTTTCAATTAAATTCAATAACGGATATTCCTGTCGATCTGTGACATGCTACATAGATCTTCATGGAATATGTTGGCGAGTAGCTTTTCTAAAAACTACGTTTGTAACATTCAGAATTACACGTAGTTCAATTGAGTCTCGAAAATAGTGTGTTATTTCAATTTACCGATTTATATCGCAAAGGTCACTACCATTGTCAGTCGATTTCAGTGAAACTGGTACGTACCTTAACTGTGTTTGTATGAGGTTTCGACGTTAGGGTGTCGGAGGCGTCCCGGGACGTGCTCTCTAGGTATTAGGCTTTTGCACCCTGGCGTCTGAATGGGAATCGTTGAGTGAATGTGTTGGTGAGCTTGTGTTTTTTGCCATTTTTTAAATATAGGACTAGGTAGGTAGGTAGCTTACTTTCTTGGTGTGTGTGAATGTTAATTTTAAGTAGGTAGGGGCCGGGGCTGGCTACCGTTTTCTCTTTCGGGTAGGCCGCGATTCGACCGGTAGTCAGTTCCTGGAAGAGCTCGAAGTTTCGTTCTCGAATCGAAATCGAACGAGGCATGACGTTCGATGGATGATTCGTCTTCGATTCTTCTTGCTCGCATAGCTTTTCGCGGACGCGGACGCGAACGGTAAACGCGCGCGGATTAGGTCCTCGAAACGTTTCGCACCTGCTCGATTGCACCAGGGGAACGATCGGCTTCTCCCGAAACTTGTGATTCGTCTCGGAAGTCGTCCATCGTTTTCCCTGCGAGCACGTTTAGGGTTTCAGATGTTCGGCGGACCGCGAAGAAAAAGAAGAGGCCCGACAAACAGTCACTCAAGAGGGCAGCAACTGCATGTGTTTTATCGTTACTACCTTGTCACTATACTCGTCAGTAGAAATATTTGAAGTAGTTGTAGAAGTAGTTAGTTGCATCAATGGGCAGGCCTCGCCGCCCCAACGATCAGCCGAGATGGGCACATCCGCGATTTGCATTAGCGTTGCGAAGAAAAACACGCGTTGCATTAAGTAATTTTGAACAGAGGATAAAAGTTAGTGTTGCGAAAATAGTCGCGATTTCGATTTTATTTCATTTTTTTTTTCAAGATATAAAGATTTCATAAGAATTTTTATAAGTAAAGTAGTCTTTTTTTTATTCCTCTGTTCGTTGAATTAGCGTTGCGCAACAAAAAAGGATCGCGTTTGAATTCGAGTCATTTACGATTTTTCAGGCGCCCATGCTCGAGCTGCAACGAACCCTCCCTGGTGTGGTGCAGGCATTCGCGTTTTCGCATAGAGTTGCGAAAAATCTCAACGGGTTGAATTAGCGTTGCGAAAAAATAAAAGAGAATTTTTTTAGTTACCGCTTTTGTTAATGACAAAGTAAAATGGTGGATGAGCCCGGTCTCTTCACCAATAGACTTTGTCACCCCTCCTGCATGCCTCGCGAATCAATTAATAAAAACAATTCTGTTTGAAAAATTAGCGTTGCGAATTTGATAACGCGATTGTCTTAGTGTTGCGAAAAATACCAACGCGGTTGTATCAAGGCGGGATTAACCTGCATATTGGAAAACGTAAAACTTGTGATTTAATGATTATACTCGCGACCGCGTATATAAAAGTAAATGTTTAACATTGCAGAATTAGTTGCGCAATAATGCATACGAACATTGAATTCTAAAGATTTTGTTTAGATTTTCGAGTTATATTGCTCGAATTCTGTTTAAAGTTTTTGCAATGTGGAGCATGTGTCCACCGGACCGCTACACATCGAGAATAAACGTATTGGTACGTTCTCAGGTCGCAGTTAGCGCAAAATCACGGTTCACGTTGTTACGTTCGATTACGCGCGGTGCCCTGTCACACAATTCGTTTGCCGTTCCAACAATGGAACAAGTGTATCCGTTTTCGTATGACAGTACCATACACAAAAAGAAGACGTATTAAGTTACGTCACCTGTGGTGGTACGCACGACAATGCCATGGTGACCATTGTATTAGGATCTAATGCGATGCGAGCCATGATGTTGACGTGCCTTACGATGGCGGAAATCACTGTAGGTTCACCTGAACGTAACGACGTGTGCCTTAGCCATTTGATGGTGTGTGAGCGCTAAATGCTATGAACCTACCACTGCGTTTTACAAAGCATGTATTTTTTTAACGTAGTGGTCCGATCGGGTTAGAAGACATACACTTTGTGTATGTATAGCGTATCGAACGCCTCGTCGGCCCGCAAGGTAAAAGATGGGGTATCTTTACGTAGGGACCGTGCAGTAATTTTTCGATAGAACTTAGTGTTCGTTGCACCATGCAAAACTGATTTTGCAATGTTCGAATTTGTAATTACAGTAGGGACCTCGAAGTATATTTCCCTACTCGCGTGATATAGTAAGAATTAGATATTCGAATCGATTTAATACGAATGTTTTCCGATATGCAAACGGTAGAAAATCCCGCCTTTTAGAGTTGCGATGATTGCAATGCCGCACTGCACCAAATGACTGCCCCTGACCACCTGCAGCCAGTGTGGCTGCCCCTGAAAATACCTCCCGCAGCCAATGTTTCCCCATTAGAGTTGCGCATGAAGATATTAAAGTGCACGGGAGTTTTTTGTATCGAAACCAATTAAGTAGTGTCGCTATAAATAATGCACTGGTCGCGTTTGTTTCATTATATTTATTATAAATTGTTAATATACTAGCGTTGCGCAAGAATAATTCGCTTTGATTTCCTCCCCATAAATTTTAATGGCTGCTATCGCGATTCCATTTAGTGTTGCGGAAAAAGAAATGAAAGTGCACGGGAATTTTCTTTTGTGAACAAAATAAAATAGTGTTGTGGTGGATAATGCACTGCTCGCGTTGTTTAGAGACATTCAATGTATATTTTTGTAGAGTAGTGTTGCGCAAAACCACGTCCACTCGCGCGTTTGTTTGAAATTTATCGAGTGGACAACCATTCTGAATTTTTTTTTTTATTTAAAAAATTTTTTTCTCTATAGGTGACCACCCCCTTCCCAAAATACCCCCCGCAGCCATTGCTACCCATTAGAGTTGCGCATAATGAAATTAAAGTGCACGGGAGTTTTTGATATCGAATTTAATAAATTAGCGTCGCGCCAATAATGCACTACTCGCGTTTGTGTCAATATATTTACTATTTATTATTTTTTGACTAGCGTTGCGAAAGAATGATTCGGCTTGATTCCCTCCTCATAAATTCAAATGGCTGCTATCGCGATTCCATTTAGCGTTGCGGAAAAAAATGAAAGTGCACGGGAATTTTTTGTTCTGAAAAAAAAAAAAAATAGTGTTGCGGTAGATTATGCACTGCTCGCGTTGTTTAGGGATATTCAATGTACATTTTTGTAGAGTAGTGTTGCGCAAAACCAGTCCACTCGCGCGTTTGATTGAAATATATCGAGTGGACAAACATTCTGAATATGTATTGTTTTTGTATTTTTAAAAATTTTTTCTTGTGTTAATCCAAGATTTAGTATGTTTCAGATATTTCATCCCATGACAAGGAAGAGACGTTTGTTGTATGTGTTGCGTGTTGTGTAGGTTTTCGTATTTGTTGTACCTTGTGCTGTCTATTGTATTTGTTGCTCGTTGTATAGTCTAATATATTTTTATTTCAGCAAATTTGTGCTAGCCCCCCTCCCCCCCCCCGCCCCACATAAATAAATGGCCAAAATACATAAAATACAAAAGAAACAAAAATAAAATATAAAATACAAAAAATACAAAAAAACAAAAACAAAATACATGTTAGGTAGGAAATAAAAAAAAATAAAAAATTAGATTCCATACTAGGCAGGTAGTAATTCGGCGGGTAGGCTTTGCAATGAGCTCTTCTTGGTATTCGTTTGCACAGTGATCAAAACTAGAGCACTGTCAAATGTATATTAGGAAGAGTACAAAATGGGGTACAAAATTACGGCTTTTTTAATTATTTTGTAATTTTGTTATCTTTCCGTCGGGTGGGACGTTGGCCTTGTTCAAACACGGCGGAAATTGTATACTTTTCGCCATGTCTGAACGACGCCAAATACTATGTGGGTGGGCGGGTCTCCCTCACAGCAACCTCCACGTGGTGAGACCCGGACAATCGGTGTGATTCTCGATTTCGAATATTTTGTTTTGCAATTATTCTATAAAATATTAAAAATCGACAATCACATCGAGCTAATGGCTGTGATAATTAATTGATTCTTTGACATGATTTCTTCTCGACGTTAGTTTTCAACGAATATTTTTTGTTGAATAATTATTTTATATCGCAATAATTTCCAAATTAAATTTAAATTCTGATATTTCTTTCTAACGTTACTTTCATATTGTCTACATTTATGAACTATCGATTAGCGATGTTGGTATTTGAGATCAGTGATAGTTCCACGTTCTTAGTTCCACAACCGATGAGAGTATCTCGGCATTGGGGCCGTTACCGACCACTCCCAGTACCCACTCAGGACCCACTTTGGGGCCCGCAGTTTAACACAGGGGCTGGCTGTCTCGTCGGTGCTCTGATTCAGCCTACAAGATGATGCAGGTTCTGGTCCAGGCTAAAAAGTTGATGCAGGTTTTGTTCCAGGCTAAAAAGATGATGCAGGAAAAGTGGGGACACTAAATCCCCGAGCGTGTGATCACTCTCATTTCCTCTCTGATTGGTCTACTCCTATACCTCGTCTGTGCTACTAATTTCAGCCTTTTGCCACTATTCTGTTTGCAGATTTTACAGCATTAACGTGTTGCGCCAACTAGGTGAGCGGGCTGAACTAAAATTTGGCTAGCAGTTTGGCCGTTTTGTTACTACGTCGAATGGCGCTGTACGTACCCCTGAACTGAGCTTCATCTTTTCCCCAGCTTGAGTTTCCGAGTAAAAGTTTTCGAAAAGGCTATAGCTGGTTTTGGGGGTCAAATTCGCCCCCGGCCATATTCTAATCTAATTTGAACCATTCGATAACCTACCGGAAAAGAAACCTTTCTGCCAAGCCAGCTTATGGGTCAAATTAGGCCTGAAGCATAATTATTAACCCTTTGCACTCCGAACCATTCTGGCAGAAATTTACAAATCCTCGTATTATTTAGTATAATTTTGGAATCAAGTAACGTATTATAATGATATTGGACTTATATGAATTGGTTGACATCGAGGAATATATATTTGCAAAAAAATCAATATTTTACTTAAAGTTGCGCTGGAATAAATTAATTCCCCGTAATCGCTAATAAACTTTAATGTCCCCTGAGAGGGGACAGCGGAGTGCAAAGGGTTAAAAAAAAAAAGTACTTGAGCTGTTAGGTTTCGCCACGATGAAGATGATTCGTGCCGCGTTTTACATCGGCTCTTATGGGAATTTCGGCATGGATCACTAGAACTTGAAAAAATATTGCATATTTTAGCGATAGTATATAAAGCTTTTCCCATGATACGGATACAGAAAGCTCTCCTGAATATTCTTATATTTTTATAACATTGTTGCAGTCCATCGCAACCGTCGTGCTGTCCACTTATATAGCAATGAGTGTAATGCTTCACAAATATTAAAAATTATGCAACCATTTTGCACGGAGTATTTTTAAATCGGTCCTGCCTTCGCGATGGTTCCTTTTTCCATCGGAAATTCAGTTGTCGGAACGTACTAGGGTCCCGAACATTATATAACTCCTCGGAGCCAATGGCGGATTTATACTTCTGCCACCTAGAGTCATAAATCATTAGTACTACTCTAATTTTGTTCAATTATATTTGTCAGATATGGGGGAGTTAGGCACTTGCACTTTGTACGATGTTATTTTCATTTTTAAATTGGTCCACATCTTCATTCATTTGTTTTCGTTGTTGCGACATGTGCCTTTGATAATTTTCCAAAAATTTGCCCTACTGGGCTATGGTCCCTATAGCATCCCTCCCCCTAAATCCGCCATTGATCGGAGTACATAACTTGCCCCGAAACGGAGCCTGTTAAAAGGATAAAAGTCGTTTCCGTTCGAAATATAATGCGGTGTCTGTGAACAACATCGAAGTTTACTGTATGCCTCTGATATCGTTAAGGTAGATCGTATACGATGCAATAGAATGGCTGCGAGATAAGAAAAGTACGGCCACTGCAGCTCAGAATGGCCCGGAAACGTATATGACGTTTGTATGAGAACGACACCGTGTACGGTATAATACTTGCCAGATAAAAAGCAGTTTCTGCCAAGCCGAACGATACCGTTCCGGTAGCGTTCACCGATCACCGAATCACCGTGTCTATAAACGACAAAAGTATTTTTTCTTTTTTATTTTTGCTTTTGTTTAAAACAACCGAACGAAAACGAGTGAAAAATAGACGTGCCAGTACTCTTCCGTTTCTGAAATAGAAAAGCTCTCCTCGCATTCTTCATTGGGCGATTGTATTACCGGCCTGATTTTCTACGACGTCACTTTCTTTCAAACTCTGGACAATTGGTCGAAAGTGGAGCAAGCCCCTTTGTTCCATTTTTGATTATGTATAGCTGCCTAGCATCACATTCTTAAGATTGCCAACTCTCGGGAAAGTATACGTTTCTCTTCTGGCTCAGTGGCTCGATACACACACCGATCCCCCAATAATTTCAAATACGCGAGGCACGCTGGTGACATTAGGGTCGCCAGTCAAAGCTTTCCGAGTCGAATACTTCTGTTTGACGTCACAGCAACTTAGTATTCGGCCCGCATCGAACTTTTCCATCTTTTAAATCAAAACGAGGCTGAGCAACGTTTTTATCGGGACACATCCGACTCCTTTCAGGGGAATTTCGATTGTATCTCCTTGCAATCGTAACGAGGTTCACCGTTTTTAATGCCTCTGTAGTATTAGGAGCACCCGCGAGTAATCAATTATTTTTTAGATCTAAAACAAACTTTGTAGTAAATTCAAGTTTTTATGAAAACTGTAAAAGAATACAACGTTTCCTCTTCAACGATCGGTACGGAACTAAAGGCAAAACAAATTCTCTTTGCAAACAATTGATTACTTATGGGTAACTCTAATATTTTGCGATCGCGTTAGCAGCTTTAAAACGTAGCACGAAGAAGCGCGAGAATTTCTATAACGAAGATTTTGTAATTAAAAGCGGCCGAGAATAAATTACCGAGTTCACCCGGAAATAAACTCGATGGACAAATACGATGACCGAGCGCCGAGTGTCACAGATGTTTGCAGTCACACAATTTTGCTGATTTCATGGAAAGTCTGCGCGAAGCATTCGGCGTCCGGAGTAAAGCAACGGCTAGGAGGATTTCGCGAAACTAAATATGCACAGTCGACGAACCCTCGACGATAATTAATAAATCGTCAACACTTTTCCCTTCGATTTCTGGCATTTCAAGAATGTCGCGAGACTTTTAACACTAGAAAGACGGGAGCTTAGTATATACCTATATTGCCTGAAAGCAGTCAAAATAACTGCATTGTGAAAAAATAACTAATGCGCAAAGAAATTTGTTTAACAGTAATTTTAAGCTAAGGAGAAAATGTCAATGGAGTGGTCATTTCAACATGACAATGACCCAAAACATTCTTCTAAATTAATTAAGGCATATCTCATGGAGCAAAATGTTGATATAATTAAGTGGCCAAGTCAATCTCCAGACTTGAACCCAATTGAACATTTGTGGGATTACGTTGGATGTCAATTGGGGAGTCATTCATTTACTAATAAAGCAGAGTTAATGCGAAAAATTACGAAAATATGGTCTTAAATACCACCCAAGCATTGTGTTCGATTAATCGAATCAATCCCATGCAGACATCAAATCCAAGGGTTATCCAACATCTTATTAGATCATCATAAAAAGTATAAACACCTGCACATTGTTGTTTTTTGTTAAAAGTGATTACATGATTCAAGCACAGTATGTTTCTTAACTTTTGTCACAAACTTTTCTTTCGTTTCCTTAACAGTAATTTTTAATATATTTTATATCACTTACAGTCATATAACAAGTTATTAATAAGTATTAGCAATAAAAAAAATGTATTTCAGTTCGAAAAAAAAAATTATTTAAAGCAGTCAAAATGACTTGCTTAGGCAATCTAGTGTTAAAACACGGAAAGGACAATCGTGGTAAAACGATCTTTCTCGATAAGTTAATATTTTTCCGGAACAACGTTATCGGAAACGATTCCGATCAAAAATTATTGCAGCCCTTGCACCATGTACGTCTTTTTCCCGCTTTCCCCTTCTTGCTCTCTCTTTCTCTCTCTCACACACTTTCTCGGGCAGCGTTAAATACAGCAAACGTAATAATAGAGAAAGTTTCCGCGGGCGCGCGCGCGGTATAGGTTTCAGAAAACAGTATTGCTTTTAGAAAGCAATATTTCAACGCGGCGGATGAAGTTTCCTCCGACGTATCCGTTAATCGGTTTCCGTTTCGCGCGGAACATTCTAACTGAAAAACTACGGGGGAAAATTCCGAACAATATTTATAGACACCGTTGGAGAACTCCGATCGAATTTAATTTGTAAGTTTGCGATTCAAATTTATTGAAATTTCCCGCTGTTCCGCCGCCGAGAGAAATAATTAAATACCGTTCTCCTTCTCCCCTCTGTTTCCCTTTTTTTCCCCCAGGCCTGTTATTTTTGTTTCTTTTCGAAACGATCAAAAACTTCCTTCGAATATTTTTACATCGGCGCGAACGCAAGCAAAAGAGAGACAGAGAGAGAGGGGGAGAGAGAGAGAGAGAGATCATTCTCCCGAGGGCGTTCCTCCGTTAATTAATTCCCTTTTCGAGCACGTTTCCTTCTTTGTTCGGCCAAAAATTTCATCGAGATTATCGCGCGCTCTCGACACTCGCGTTTCGTGCCGCCATTTCTCACATTTAAGGCAGTGGCCCGGCTTTCCCAGTCCCGCCACCCTTTGTCCCGTAATAGTTTCCTTCTTTCTCGACATCGGTCTCTTCACCTTTCTTCATTATACTTCGGCGAGAGCTGCCTTCACCTTTCTCGCCACTCGACTCGACTCGACTCGGCTTGACTCGACTCGACGCGAGTTATTCGAGGGCTCCCTCTCGTTGTTCCTCCCTCTATCGATGAAAAAAATTAAACGAAAAGATCATCCCTCCGCACGAGAATTTCCACCGGCGAAATTGTTATTGGACGGACTGTGCGAAATATTCGAAACGGATCGGCGAAATATCCGCGTGCTCTCTGCATATCTGGAGAGAACAAACGGGAACAAAGGCGTGAAGGGAGAGGGGGACTGAAAAAATACGACGAAAGTATTGCTTCGATCGAAACTTTTTAAAATTCACTTTGTTCATTGTTTGCAACGGTTCACGCGAAAAATAAGCTCTACCATCACTGCTCATAGAAGCGAAAAGATTGAACATACTTAACACGTTAACTGCCATGTCAGTCACATATGATTTTTGACCAGGTTTAGACATTAATTTTTACAATGACATATCCAGATAAACCGAATTTCATTAAGATCTTTAGAACTCAAAAGGGTTAAAACAAAATCCGCTATAATACATTTAAAATTTCTAGTTCTGCTTTGATTAATTCAACTACTCTGATTTTGTAAGAATATCTGGGAACGATATGTGGCAGTTAACATGCTAAACTATCTACCTACAGGGTTTCATTATAATATAGGTTTAAATAAAGGAGTGAATTCAGTAATTTCCTATTAAAGCGTTAATTGTCGTTATTAAGCGAATAACAGTCTCAAAGAAACGATTACATTATATTTTTTACATTGTACAGACGTCTTCAAACGATTTATTATGACTAGACTGCGGATTTTATGCATTTATGACAAAAATGGGTCAGCACGATTTAAATCAGTGGACATGTTAAAAAGATTTAGGGGCACCAGCCTAGGGTTTTAGCTTAACCCTTTGCACTCGAATGGCGACTATAAGGCGCCACTAAAAATTGCTATATCATTATTCAAGATATTTTTTACATTATTACATATGTTTGGATTTAATAAATTACTAAAAATGTCAGTATCGTACGAGTAAATTTTCCACCACTTTCGTAGGTACAACATGAAAAACAAATATATAGAAGGAAAATATTTTAGATCGGAAGAAATGTTTCGTTTTCGAGTTAAAATAACTTCGAGTGCAAAGGGTTAATAAAATAATTAAAAGAAGAAAGAAATTTTTGTTTCGCTCCTGATTCTTGCAATCGATGCAAACATTTTTCGTTTTGCATAAAGATCCGCAGTCTAATTACGACAATTTGCATAACCGCAATCTTCCCTCCGTAGCGTCGCATTTCTATCGCAGACGTCGCACAGTGGGCAAAAACGGCCTTTTTCGATTCAAAATCAAAGAACTTTCGATAGGAATGAGGTAGAGCGATGAAATTTTTTTTAAATGAAAGCTGAAACTTTGTAGAATATGGGAAAAATAGGGAGATTACGGTACGAACGTTTTTTAACCTTGAGAAAATTCGTTAAAGTTGCACAATTTCAAAAAAGTGCCAGTAGTAATGACAGTGATACGTCAAGTGATGACGAGATGTGAAGTGCTTCATGTTTCGTAAGTAACTCAAAACGTAAAAATACTTCATTATCATTATTTTGATTGTGTTTTATATATGAGAATACGATATACTTTCAAACTAGTGTGTTATCAAGTCATTTTAACGAAAAAATTTCATTAATTTGTGTCACGAAAATCTATTTTTTTCAAAAACCAGAGGTCGTAGACAAATTTTGAAAACAGATTTGAAATCAGCGTGAAAAAATCTATGGGAGACGATATATAGCATGTTAAAAAACAAATTTTCCGCGCGTATTAGCCACAAAAACAAAATTTTCTTGAAATTTTGCAACTTTAACGAATTTTCTCAAGGTTAAAAAACGTTCGTACCGTAATCTCCCTATTTTTCCCATATTCTACAAAGTTTCAGCTTTCATTTAAAAAAAATTTCATCGCTCTACCTCATTCCTATCGAAAGTTCTTTGATTTTGAATCGAAAAAGGCCGTTTTTGCCCACTGTGCGCCGTGGGGGCCACCGGTGACCGGCGGCGTGGTCAATACTAAAAGTACACAATTATAGTAAATATGGATACTGATCGATTTTTCAATAATACCATTCTTACTATAATGGTTTGAAGAAATTAATGCAATATAGAACATACAAAATAATTTTTTTTTTTTTCGAAACACTTGCCTACAGCGCCGTGGGGGGCACCGGTGACCCCCACCAAAAAAAATGCTTCAAACATGATTTTATAACTCATATTATTTGCTGGGAACTATATTTCATCATAATATGCATCGCATAATGAAAAGTTCATGTTGGCGCCTGGGACAAATCATGGAAAATCCGTCCGGCAGTCAACGTGTTAATAAATTATTAAACACTTCAGTATTGTACGAGTAAATTGCATTATTTTCGTGTGTATAACATGAAAAAAAAATATATAGAAGGCCAATATTCTAGGTCTGACGAAACTGTTTCCTTTTGGAGTTAAAATAGCTCCGAGTGCAAAGGGTTAACCAGTTAACCAGTTTTTGCCCACACTGTGCGTCGCAGAGCCGCCAGCCAATGGAAAACAGTCTCCGCTACCGTTCTCTACGTCTCGCAAACGCTCGCGACCCTAACGAGGGACAAAAGTATTTCTCTTTTCGAGCGTTTCGTGCACCGTTCGGCGGGGTCCAGTCGGCAGTGACCCAGAATATCTCGGGGTCAGGAGAGCGACGATATCGAGCACAGGTACCCGCAGAAAGGCGAGCGCGATAACAAAGCTCCGGCTGGACGGACCGGGGCGAATTGTCACGGAATCCTTTGAAATATAGGATGGTCCGGCGCGTCTCGGCGTGTTCTTCCGCCGGCCGACAGAGTTCCGTGGCTCGAAATTCCGCGAAAATCTTTGGTAGCCTTAGCGGGCCGCCGTGGCCACTCGACCTTTTCGAATTATCGATCCCCATTGTCGGCCGACACCAGGATGCGACCGGGATCATTATGCGCGGCAAAAGAAGCTTTGCCTTCCTATCCTTATTTTCGGAACACGAGCCCTACCCCGGGTTCTTCGGGCTCCGGTATCGCGGGGATCGTGTAAACGGGCCGACACACTAATCATTAGACATCGGATGTTTATGCAATTTCCAATTTTTATAGAAACATTTTAAGAAAGTGGAATGAAATAAAATTTTATTTTTAATGGGGACAGCCTTTGTAGATCCAAAGCAAATAAAAATCGTGTTAAATTCTCTCGAATTTTATATTATAGCATTTTTTAAACATTTCCATAAGCCATAAATGCATAAAGATCCGATGTCTACTAATCATTTACCTCGCGAATACCCCCTCGTTATATCCTTCCCTCCCCTTATGCCAATTAACCGCCCGACGTTGCCACGCCACTTTTCCGAATTGTGTTTTCCAAAAAGGCTCCCGGATTTTGAGTTTTCACCGTCCACGATGCTCTCGATTTTTCGTCTTCCTTGTACGGTAGAAAATTGTTTATTATGTACTAGGTGTTAATATTAACACGTTGACAAACGTTGACACGTTTCAAAATGAAGTTTTACATTGATATATTCGTTGTACCAAATTCGATTAGGATCTGTAAAATCCAGAAAGTTGGGGGACTACTCTCAATATCATACATTTCATTTTTTTTCAATTTTTATTTCATTAACACTAGAAAGACGGGAGCTTAGAATATACCTATATTGCCTGAAAGCCGGAAGCCGATACCGGAAGTGAAGGAGGGGGGGGCAACAACAATGATTATTTAACCCATTTATATGTTGTAGAAAAAGTCACAAAATTATAAGAAGCTGTGTAATTATTTAAATAATAATTTTTTTAATTGAAATTCAAAAGCAGTCAAAATGACTTGCTTAGGCAATCTAGTTTTAAATAACTTACTTTGATTTCATGGAATTTTTTAGGTTTCTAGTGTGACAGTCAAAGTGTTAACTCGAGCACCTAAATCGTTTCCGCTACTATTGAAAGTAAAAAAGAACAACTAAGTAGGGTTTTGAGGCGTTCATCTGGTGGTGATACAAAGAAAATCCGGTGAAGATCATTTTAACGGTTTTCTCAAGGTCATCGCATTCTTTTTGCATATCAACATGTTATTACTACCATCAGATGCTCGCGTTAAAACCATGTATACGTCCCATTTAGTCATTTTTTCTTACTTTCGATAGTAGCGGTGCTCCTGCTCAAATTAACACGCTGTATATGTATAGTTTCTGTTCGATAGAATGCGGTTTTTATGCTTTTGTGAAAAAATCTAGTTGAATATAGAATCCGGAATCGAACATTTTATTTGATCTGGAATATTTTCGTTCTATACGAACTTGTTCATTTTGTCCATATGAAATCGATTTAAATCTAACGCACACGAACGTTTAGTAACTTATTGAATACAAAGACATTCGGTGATATAAGAATTGTTTTGAACTATAGTATATAGCAATTTCTCGAGGGTTCACTGAATTGCAAAATAGGTTATTTTCAACTTACTAACCAGATTATCAAAGAAAGGAAGAATCTTCTATATTGCCACTGTTCCGTGGAATTGTTGCAGAAAATGTTTATTTCGCATAAAGATCCGCAGTCTAGTAAGCAACCGAGTACTATTCGAATTAACCCCTTGCACTACAATTTATTTTGTGATTATAATGATTAGAAATTCCTTCATCGTTCAGAATTTTGTAGAAAAAGAAAGATAGTTTATATTTATTGTATGCCTATCTTTTCTCCAAAGGATATACACTTGCTGACAAAAGTTAAGAAACAAAGTAATCTTTTGGGAATTAGTGTATATTTTTAATCTCCTGAAATACATATGTCCGAATTAAAAATCACACGACGAGATTACGTATCAATGATGGTAAAAAATTCTATGGAGTGACGAAAGTAAGTTCAACTTATTCGGAAATGACTCCAGAAGTAACATACGACGTCCCATTAGACAGCGATTTAATGTCAAGTATCTAAAACCAACAGTAAAATTTGGTGGTGGTAATGTGATGGTGTGGGGCTGTTTCTCACGTAACGGTCCTGATTCGTTAATACAAATAAAGGAGACTATGGATAGATTTTTGTATCGCGATATTTTGCAAAATCATATGTTGCCATTTGCTATGGAGAAAATGTCAATGGAGTGGTCATTTCAACATGACAATGACCCAAAACAGTCTTCTAAATTAATTAAGGCATATCTCATGGAGCAAAATGTTGATATAATTAAGTGGCCAAGTCAATCTCCAGACTTGAACATTTCATCTCCCAATTGAACATTTTTGGGATTACGTTGGATGTCAATTGGGGAGTCATTCATTTACTAATAAAGCAGAGTTAATGCGAAAAATTACGAAAATATGGTCTAAAATACCACCCAAGCATTGTGTTCGATTAATCGAATCAATCCCATGCAGACATCAAATCCAAGGGTTGTCCAACATCTTATTAGATCATCATAAAAAGTATAAACACCTGCACATTGTTGTTTTTTTTTTTTAAAGTGATTACATGATTCAAGCACAGTATGTTTCTTAACTTTTGTCACAAACTTTTCTTTCGTTTCCTTGACTCAATATTAATTGTAGTGCTTATACATGTATAATCGAAAAAAAAAACTTATTGTATGTTCATGTATGATACGTAATCTCGTCATGTTATTTTTAATTCTGACATATGTATTTCAGGAGATTAAAAATATACACCAATTCCCAAACGACTACTTTGTTTCTTAACTTTTGTCAGTAAGTGTATATCAACTACAACGAAGTAGATTTTTATTTCGGTTTAAAGCAAATTAATAAGATACATGTTTATTAGACTCTATTCAGAATCTTCATCACGAGTCTGACTCGATATTGTAGGGCAAGGGGTTAATAAGAGTGAGAGATTTCCTCGTTATTAGCTGGATTATTAAAATTTTGTGGGAGTCTCCAGAGCGGAGAGGAGGGTTTCAGGGCCACGGAAGAGGTCTTGTAACGCGGTCCTCGGACGGAGGATCTTTTAATTGAACATCGACTGGAGTCTCGATCGTGGTCCGGCACGATCAAAGCACCGCGATCGGACCTGGTTCTCCAATTAAAATGAGCTCCTTCTTGTCAATTACGCGACGCTTGGTCGGCGGTCCTGTAAGCAACGTTTGAAATGCAAAGCGACGCGTTTCCGTATTAATGCAGCCGGTCGCACGTGTAAACGAACGAAAATCTCTCGTCGAATAAGCGAACGCGACCGACTCCTCCCACACACCTCTCTCTCCCTCTCTATCTCTTTTTATCTCTCTCTCTCTGTCTCTCTTTGACGGCACACTGCCGGCACAACGGTGTTTGAATATTGAAAATTTATCGGACGCTGAATAAGTGGATGAAGCCGCGCTAGCGCGAGCGCGAGTGTTCACGCGAGCACGGCCGAGGCTATTTGTCGGAAATTGAAATATTGAATTTTGCATGCGCGTGCCGTGGTGTGCGTCGTCGAAATTCGCTTAAGCGCCGTTTTAATACCAAATGACGCGTGAAACATTGAGAGACGTCGCTGTCACGGCTTCTCCGACGACCCGGAGCTTCGGAGATGCACAGGGTCTCTGATTGGTCTTAGAAATTAGGGACAATCTTCCCGAATGGGCACGTGGAAACCGGCTACCCCCTTAATTACCTCGATTTTATCGGCCATACATTATTGCTCGCTCGCATTGCCTATTGAGTGACAAAAAATTGGGACCGTTTTGGTCCCGGTGGTCCTAAACGCTCTTTTCAAATTTTTACACCACCTCTGTGACAAGTCCCAGTGGTCCTAGACACTTTTCAAATTTTTACACCACCTCTGTGACAAGTCCCAGTGGTCCTAGACACTTTTCAAATTTTTACACTACCTTTGTGATAAGTTTTGGTGGTTCCAAGCAATTTTCAAATTTTTACACCACCTCTGTGACAAGTCCCAGTGGTCCTAGACACTTTTCAAATTTTTACACCACCTCTGTGACAAGTCCCAGTGGTCCTAGACACTTCAAATTTTTACACTACCTCTGTGATAAGTTTTGGTGGTTCCAAGCAATTTTCAAATTTTTACACTACCTCTGTGCCAAGTCCCAGTGGTCCTAGACACTTTTCAAATTTTTACACCACCTCTGTCACAAGTCCCAGTAGTCCTAGACACTTTTCAAATTTTTACACCACCTCTGTGACAAGTCCCAGTGGTCCTAGACACTTTTCAAATTTTTACACTACCTCTGTGATAAGTTTTGGTGGTTCCAAGCAATTTTCAAATTTTAACACCACCTCTGTGAGAAGTCCCAGTGGTCCTAGACACTTTTCAAACTATTACACCACCTCTGTGACAAGTTTTGGTGGTCCCAAGCAATTTTCAAATTTTTACTCCACCTCTGTGCAGAGCTCGATTTCCGAGCTCCCGAATTTACAATATTCACAGTTTTTATTCCATCGCCTGACAAGTTAAAAATTTTGTAAGGCCCCTAGAATCCCGGCTTTCCAATGGGGGAAATCGAGAGGGCAGGCCCTCGACGCGATCGAACTTCCTGAGAAACACTTCGGCGATTCGTTTATTACGATATCCTCTCTGTCTCTGCGGCTGTACCGTTCCGCTTTTCTCCCTGATAATTATGTTAAGGATCGGCTGAAAGTGGCGATCAAGCAGCAGAGAGTCGGTAACGAGATATCGGCTACTCGTTTAACGAATTCGTCGAGTCATCGCGTTATTATTAAAAGTTTCGAAAAACGAGAATCCGGTTCTCCTTTTCTCTCTCTCTGCCGCGGGAATAAAACAAAAACCAATCGGCAAAGAGTAAGGGAGGCCAGAGAGTGTGGGAGAAGGCGCGCGAGCTAGAGAGAGAGTGAGAGAGAGAGGGGAGGAAAGTGGGCGACAAAGAGAGGAGGAAAAAAGTTGGCTGACGGAAGTTCGTCGGGGCTGCAGTAATTTTTCTCATTTAATGATCCCGCTGCGATGTTGCTAGCTTCGAAGTGGCTCTCGATGTAGAGCCGTGGCCCTAATAAACGCCATTCAAAGTCCCGCGAAAAACGAACAGAAAGAACCAGACAGAGAGCGAAAGAGAAAAAGAGAGAGAGAGAGGGAGGGGGACAGAGCCAGAGCCGGAAGAGGGCGGCCGGCAACTTGAACTCGGCCGAATAAGAAGACTCTAATGGGCTTATTATACACGAATTAACGTGCACTAATAATAAGTTCGCGCCGGTACTCGACACGCTCGACTTTCACTAACGATTCATCGAGGACGTCGCGACTAGTCTAGGGAAAAAATGGCGGTGCTCTCAGAGAGTCACTAGCGTACTCTATTTTACCGAAGGAAATCGCGAGGCTCTACACTCTATCCAGAGCTGGAAAAAACACGTTTGTTCCAAGTCTGGAAGCTTTGGGGAGCAAGGATCTCGGGAACCTTAAAAAAGGGGAGTTTAAAATACTTTGTAAAAGTCACCAGAATCCCCTATTTCGATAGAGAACTCCTTATTTTGCGAAAAAATGAAAATCTCGAAGCTATACAGGGTGGGGCACCACATTTTGCCATCTAGATTTACGTCATTATTATTACGCATAGCAAACAATTTTTTAGGTGAAGTTGAATGGTTTTGAGAGGGGCACATTCTGATGGTACATTTTTTTTTGTAGGTGGACGTGTAAAGGACATATGAAGGTCATTCATGTTTTTTTAAATGGAATCATATATTTTTTATCGCATCAGCTGATGCTCCTTCATATTCTTTACAAAAAAGTATTAATCTATTTGTGTAAAAAAATCATTAGTTTAGGAGATATTTTAATTATAATGTCTATTTACAGAAAAGGTTCAATGTGGTGACCATTTGCATCAGAACACTTTCTGAATCTAGAAGTTAATGACTCACTAACATTGCGTAATGTATCTGATGTTATTTTGTTACACTCATTGATGATACGAGCATGAATGAAGCATGATGAATAATGAGCAGGGCAACCATCCTGTTGAATCCACATTATTTGTCGTGTATGCAATGGTAAATCATCTAAAAATGTCCATAGAGTGTTTGATAAAAAATTTTATCCAATAAGTTTATCGCCGAGTATGTCCATCCAAACATTTACACTCCATCGATGTTGATTTGCCATCAATATGATAACGGTTATTTGCGGTCAGTTCTTGAACCTTTGATACATGATATGAATGGTATTTGTGCCTTTTGAGTATGCGTAAAATGCTTTTGCGGCTAAAAAAAATTCCAGCTTGTCTTTCGATTTCGCGAGAGTTAACGGATGGATTTAACGTAATTGAGGCTAACACTGCAATTTCGTTTACTTCATTTGTTATTGTTTTATTACGAATTGCCTTTTTGCCTAATAATTGCCCCGTCTGGTGAAATTTTTTAACCCCTTGCCCTACAATAACGAGCCAGACTCGTGATGAAGATTATGAACAGAGCCTAATAAATGTGAACGTTATTAATTTCCTTCAAATCGAAATAAAAATCCATTTTTTTGTAGTTGATATATATCCTTTGAGGAAAATGTAGACATACAATAAATATAAACTATCTTTTTTTTTTCTATGAAATTTTGAACGATGAAGAATTTCTAATCATTATAATCACAAAATAAATAGTAGTGCAAGGGGTTAAAAACATAATCAAAGGTACGACGTGATGGATGATTTCGTTGAGGAAATCTATTGGCGTATAATGATTCTGCACGTGTAGCACTTTTCCCAGCTTCAAAATAAATTGATAACATGTCTGTCTTTTCTTCTTTAGAATACTTCATTATGAAGTGATTCACTTCAAACAGAGACTAAATTTCACAATGAGTAGGAGAGCAAGAATTATCAACACAGAAAATGTAAATATTTACATTGGTAATTCTTGCTCTCCTACTACATTATCACATTGAATTCATAATATTGACCAGAAAGTGGAGATTTTCTAACAAATTAGAATTAAAATATATCCTAAACTAATGATTTTTTTACACAAATAGATTAATACTTTTTTGTAAAGAATATGAAGGAGCATCAGCTGATGCAATAAAAAATATATGATTCCATTTAAAAAAACATGAATGACCTTCATATGTCCTTTACACGTCCACCTACAAACAAAATTGTACCATCAGAATGTGCTCCTCTCAAAACCATTCAACTTCACCTAAAAAATTGTTTGCTATGCGTAATAATAATGACGTAAATCTAGATGGCAAAATGTGGTGCCCCACCCTGTATAGGTTGTGTCGACAGCTAAAAAATAATTGATTCCATTGAAAGTGGAAGAATTCTAACAACTATGACGTGTAACACTCGGCAATATGGCCACCGATGGACGCGATCTCGGAGACCCGAAGGTCTCGAAGGCTCCGACCAATTCACTAGATTTCTTCATTTTGATAAAGAACAGAAACCGCGCGACGCTCGATGCTATTTTAGGAGCCGGAAGATCATTGGTTCGTGGACAGCACAGGTTGCAGAAGGTTTCATAGCGAGTAGCATGGCGCAACATGGCCGCCGATGATCGCGAAATGCTTTTAATGGAATTAGCGACACACCCTGCACGCGCTCGCGAGCCCGGCCAGAAAAAGGGCACGCGTTTTCAATCTACTCGGTGACAGACTGATTTGTTCGGGCTGATCCGTCATGTTCTTTAACCCTTAAACGATCGGCTGGGTGGGTTATTTCTGACCCTGAATTTTTCAGAGTTCAAATTATCAGCTACTTAAAAAATTCTATAAAAATTAAACTACTTTGTAGAGTGAGATGAAAGTCGAAAAATTGAAAAACTGAATTGAATTGTTACATTAACCCTTAGAACTCGAATGGCGACTGTAAGTCGCCACTAAAAAATTGCTGTATCGTTATTGAAAATATTTTTTACACGACTAAAATTTGTATATAATAAATTTCTAAACACTTCAGTATTGTACGAGTTAAATTGCACCATTTTCATAAAATTGTATACCATAAAAAAATATATACAAGGGAAATATTGTAGGTCATAAGAAATGTTTCGTTTTGGAGTTAAAATAGCTTCGAGTGCAAAGGGTTAAATAGAGTATCGTAAAAATTCGTTTACAAATGATTGAAAACAACGCGTCTATATTTTAATAATATAGTTTATTTTCCGCTTTACGAAAAGTGTTAAATAGAATAGAAAAACGAACATGTGTCGGTTGCCTGGTCGGAGTTTAAACTGAACATCGGTGGCATCGCAAAAACAAAACTGTAACGAAGAGGGCACAGCCGATTAATCAAATCGGTGGGCGCCCTCTCATTGACTATTGTCATGGCATAGAGTATTGAAAAGCTCATATTCCAACACAAATAATTCCGTGTTCCATTAAAGTTTCTTTATTGTTTGTCAGTTTTCAGAAGCCTGGATGACAGCTAAAAAGAGAATTCCATTTCAATTGAACAGAAACGAACAACGTCGGCTTGATATCGCCGATTGACTCGACATTGTAGGGCAAGGGGTTGACGCTGGTCCCGAAGGAGAGAGTATAAAAATATGTCTCGGTTAAAAGCGTCCGTCGTGAAGGGTTAATCAGGTTCCCGAGGCACAGTGGCGCACGAAAATGACCGAGGATCTCATGTTTTGACGAAGGATCGTCGGGACGGATGTCGGCCGGTCATTTTCGTCGTGAACGTCGCTAGATAGAAACCACGTTTCGACGACGCACGAAAGCCAAGGAGGGAGGGGGGGAATCTATTTACGGGGGAAATGGATTCGTTTATTACCAGAGATTACGTAAACCCGATTACGGCGAAGACCGAGAAAAGAGGCTATCCATGACTATAGATACCTGCCCCTCGAACTGTGAATAACTCGATTGCGAGCGCCGGCATGCGACAAAAGATATCGATGAGTGCTAGTCACTCGACTCGGCCTCCAAGATGTCCGCTCCTGATCGAAATAATAGCTACCCGCGCCTTTGTAGCCGGCAAACAATTCAAATTGTATCTGTTGTTAACAAGCTTAAAGATCGTGCAAAAAAAACTCGGAAGAGTTACGAAAAAAATTGAAAATACTACACACGGAGGTCGTTTCATGTACACATGAAAAACTGGATTAAAAACATACGAACAACTTTCTCGCTAGGATGTCTAATTTCCAAGATGATCGAGTTCAAAGATTCGAAGTGTCTGACCATGACTGGCCGTTTCTACTTGACGCGAGTACGACTTTAAAGATCGTCAAAAAAAAAAAACTCGAAAGAGTTACGAAAAAAATGGAAAATACTACACACGGAGGTCGTTGACGCTATGGAAAATAAAAGAGGGCTGATCTACATGAAAAACTGGATTAAAAACATACGAACAACTTTCTCGCTAGGATGTCTAATTTCCAAGATGATCGAGTTCAAAGATTCGAAGTGTCTGACCAGACTGGCCGTTTCTACTTGACGCGAGTACGACTTTAAAGATCGTCCAAAAAAAAAAAAAACTCGAAAGTTACAAAAAAAATTGAAAATATTACACACGGAGGTCGTTGACGCTATGCAAAACAAAAGAGGGCTGATCTACATGAAAAACTGGATTAAAAACATACGAACAACTTTGTCGCTAGGATGTCTAATTTCCAAGATAATCGAGTTCAAAGATTCGAAGTGTCTGACCATGACTGGCCGTTTCTACTTGACGCGATTACGACTTTAACCCTTTGAGTGCTATGGACGCATATATGCGTCCAGCGAAAGCTATCGATATGGACTATGGACGCATAGATGCGTCCAGCGAAAGCTATCGATATGGACTATGGACGCATATATGCGTCCAGCGGAAGCTATCGATATGGACTATGGACGAAAATTTTCGGCGCGGTGCCGATGTGTATATGTTATTTTAAAATAACATATATATATTTGAAGCTGTTATATATATTTGAAGCCTTTCCATTGTATACTATGTTATAATGTTTCATACACCGTCAACGAGATCCATACTGGACGAAAAAGTATTCAGTCCCCAGCGATCGCCAGCGCCAGCCGCGCGCCGTCCGTACGGATCACATAGGCCCCGAGTATTCAGCACTCAAAGGGTTAAAGATCGTCCAAAAAAAAAAAACTCGAAAGAGTTACGAAAAAAATTGAAAATACTACACACGGAGGTCGTTGACGCTATGCAAAACAAAAGAGGGCTGATCTACATGAAAAACTGGATTAAAAACATACGAACAACTTTGTCGCTAGGATGTCTAATTTCCAAGATAATCGAGTTCAAAGATTCGAAGTGTCTGACCATGACTGGCCGTTTCTACTTGACGCGAGTACGACTTTAAAGATCGTCCAAAAAAAAAAAAACTCGAAAGAGTTACGAAAAAAATTGAAAATACTACACACGGAGGTCGTTCACGCTATGCAAAACAAAAGAGGGCTGATCTACATGAAAAACTGGATTAAAAACATACGAACAACTTTGTCGCTAGGATGTCTAATTTCCAAGATGATCGAGTTCAAAGATTCGAAGTGTCTGACCATGACTGGCCGTTTCTACTTGACGCGAGTACGACTTTAAAGCCGATTATCTCGGAAACGGGGCCAGCTACGGGAAAATCGTACGGCACGTTTTCGACGCGTCTTTTCACGTAGAATCGTCCAGTGTCATTTATTTTCTCGACACGATCTCGAGCGGGGGAGTAAAAGCTCGATTCTACGTCGCGAGCCGTTAACGCCGATCTTCGTCGCGGGGCGAAGGATATTTTATATTTATTTGATTGCGAGGGAGACAGTGGCGGAGAACGTGGAGGGCAGACGAGAGAAGCCGAATGAAAAGTTAATAGGGAGCCGCAGGTGTAGCGAAGGGAGCGAAGACACTGGGAATATCGGTGAAAAAGGGAACGGAGGGCGCGGCTCCCGTCTCTTCCGTGTATGGGAGAAATAAGAAGCAGCGAAACTATGGCGGAATGGAAGATGAAACCCGGTCCACGGAAGCAATTCTACTCGACGGGTAGAACGGGTAGCAAGTGTAAAGGAGATTGCAGGCTGGAAATCGACGCGGGAAATACGAAATACGCGTCCCCAGCGTTGTTCCGGTTTCCGTATCGCCTCGGATCCGTCTCGGTTCCCGTCTCGTTTCCGAGCTCGGGGCTCTAAATTAAAAATCGCGTTTCACGAGCATTCGTTCGCGCGCAAAGCTGCTTAAATATGTAAAACCGAATCGGGGAAAAAAAGACCGGGAGAAGTCCATTAGCGGAAGCCGATTCAGCCGGAGCGGGATCGAGATAAGTTCGGACACTTCCCGGAAACTCGCGTGCGAATAGTCCCGTCGTTCTCGTTCGAATTATTGAAAGATGCAGGGACGCTGCCGTTCAATGGAACACACAGAAACTTTCACGTTTTCTCTGGCCAACGGTGGATCAATTAAATTAATTGGTCCCGCGTCGCTCAAAAAGCCCGATGAAACGATCACAGAACGCTTTCGCCGCTTTGAAAACGGGCAAAGACAAATTTTGCAAGTGGTGCGGGTCAGCCTCCGGTCAGACCACTCGTTGTTTTTCTTCAATTTTCGTAGTAAGCCGCGCCAGGGGATTTCCTCGGATAACTCTGAGAGCGGAAAATTGGTTTTTTAGGATTGTTCGCCTGGTGTCTTCGGCATTTGGAAATTGTGTGCTCTCGGGAAAAAGGATATGGGGACCGCCTGGCCTTACAGGCTCGGTGTGTGTACCTTCGCTTATGGAGTATACCTATGCATTACATCATCTGCGGGATACTCGGCCGAGCGAAATTTTTGCAATTTAAACGCGACACTTCGGAAACTCCGAGCGATCGGTCAACTTCGAACTTCTGGAATTACTATGAAATTTTCTCCGCCCCGCGCGAACCATTCGGCCCGTGAAATCGAACGAAAGAGTGCATTTTATACTCTAAGTTCCGATGTTCCCTGAAAGAAAATTGGATCAACGAATACGGATTTTTCCTCGACTAATCCGTAAAAATGTTGTAAAAGTTTCCTGGACATTTCACTGTGTCCATGTTTACGGTCGACGAACATTTCTGGAGATATATTGTTGTTCAGTTTTCTAAGGGATTGCAGGTGTTGGGGATAATGAATGAAATTGTCCGTGGCGCGGCACGGCGGTCCTTTAATTATTATTTGAGAGGGAAGTGTCGGTGTAACCGGGGGATTTGCAAATTTCCTAGCACGTAACGAACCGTCTTATCACCGAACGTCAAGTATCATGTCGGGGGCCCCGGGGGTCGTGCGGTGTTTATGTAATAAATTCAACTTTGCCATCCAAACAACTCATAAAATATTCAACGCTGACCTACAACCTGTTCGTCATTTGAATACCGTGTCACGGACATAACAACATCCACTTCTGCACGGATTTCGTTATGTTAATTCGGCGTCGACGGACACCGGTTACGGTTTCAAGGGGCGTTGATCAATCGCCCGGCTCCAGAGCATTTTCGACGAAACGCGACGTTTTCGGCTGCGTTTCCCGAATTTTTTACCGGCATACTGGAAAACCCTTTATTGAGGCACTTGGACGCAAATTTTTTGTCTATGTTTCAATGAAGTTCACGAATTTTTTGATAGAGGCAACGCCAAAATTGAGGTAGTTACAGGCGATCGAGTAGCCATGCAAGAAGACGTATTTAGAGTTAGAGGCTGGATTTTGGTCAACTTTGGGAATTTCTTGCTACGAAACTACAAAATCTTTCGGTATCTGACCTTCGCGGTCATTTTTATCCGTGTTTCATCGATGTTGACAAATTGTTTGATACAGGAGAAATGAAAATTGGGTTTGCTACAGACGATTGAGTATATCCATGTGAAAGGGGGTGTTTTAGCTTTGGACGTCGTAATCTTGGTTATTTTTGGAAATTTTTTTGCTATGGAACTAGAAAGTCTTTCACTGTGAAACTTTTGTGGCCCAATTCGCATATGCCTCATCAAAGTTTACTAAGTTTTAATGAAGTTGACGAATTTTTTGATAGAGGCAACGCCAAAATTGAGGTCGTTACAGGCGATCGAGTAGCCATGCAAGAGGACATATTTAGAGTTAGAGGCTGGATTTTGGTCAATTTTGGGAATTTCTTGCTACGAAACTACAAAATCTTTCGGTATCTGACCTTCGCGGTCATTTTTATCCGTGTTTCATCGATGTTGACAAATTGTTTGATAGAGGAGAAATCAAAATTGGGTTTGCTACAGACGATTGAGTATATCCATGTGAAAGGGGGTGTTTTAGCTTTGGACGTTGTAATCTTGGTTATTTTTGGAAATTTTTTTGCTATGGAACTAGAAAGTCTTTCATTGTGAAACTTTTGTGGCCCAATTCGCGTATGTCTCATCAAAGTTTACTAATTTTTCTGTAAAGGAAGAACGAAAGATGTTCGTGCTTTCGAAGCTTCTGGACCAGGATACGGTTCGAGAAGGTGGGCGATGAAATATTCCATTTGTTATTGGTTTCTCGGGATGTCGGCGTATTATTAGAGTCAACGGATCAATTTTAAGATATTTCCATGCCGGCTTACGTGTGTTCGTGCATCCCCGATGAGCGGCCCGTAGAGACAGAGCTTTGACGATTTCCAGGATTCATCGTCTCGGGGTATTAATTATGTCGAGTTTTTCTGTCCCACGTTACAATTTCCGTGATACTCGTTGCTGCCGTACGATTTAATTCCTTGTAATTACATTAGACACTTTGATCTCGCGCAAAATGAAGTCTCTATGGAGGGTCGGTGGATGCGTTCAGCATCCTCTCTCGGTTGCCGAGACCAACGAAAATCCACTTCTCGTAATTAGCAGCCGGAAAAAGAAAACAATGCTGCATCCCATTAAAGAAATGAATAATAAAAACGCGGCCTGCCGTTTAATATCCGCTCTCTCTCTCTCATCCCTCGAAACAAACAACTTCCCTAAAAGCCGGTTTCATACTGTTCCGAATTAGGGGTGCGCGCCGTTCTCCGCAGCCTAACTCGACGCACACACGACCGACGAAAGCGCCGCGGTCGTTTTAAATTGCAACGCCGACCGAAAACAATTACTTTTTTTTGCGAGCGTTCAGCGTGCCGCCTCGCACGCGACCGTATTACGAGAAATTGTCGCGCGTTATTACTCTATTAGATCAATCGATGCGAAACGAATGCGCGTGGCCGTGGATGAAATCATTTTTTCCATGCGCTTACTTTAAACTGCTGCAGCTACGAAAAGAGTCGATATTTTTCATTAAAAATTGCCCCGCGTACTCTCGAAATGTGCATCGACGTGTCTGTAAAATTTGGTATTTTTGCGTCCGATAGTTTCGCCGAGAGACATTGTTGAACAGCGCAGGTTTTTAACCCTTTGCGCTCGAAGCCATTTTAACTCCAAAACGAAACACTTCTTCCGACCTAGAATATTTTCCTTCTATATATACAGTGAGTAACGAAAGTATTCGAACGCCCTTTAAATCAGTATAACTTTTTTTTTAAAGTGAATCAAACGACCTGACTTTTTTGAGGAGTTAGAAGAATTGGTTTTCCAAATGATGTGTAAAAAAGATTTTGAAAAAATTGCAATTGGTAAGAATTACATGAGAAAATAAAAATGGCACTTTTCACAACTTTTTTATTTGAACCTGTAGTGAAAATTTAAAATATGCGTTTTGTAGATATATGTTAGTTATATACATACTGAAAATTTCATTGAAATCGGTTAACGTTGTCATGAGATACAAACGTTTAAAGATGATTACATAAGGGCGAAATTCCCTGGTAAGATCAAAAATCTGCGACTTTCACCCTTAAACTCTCATTTGGAAACGTTTGTAGTTCATTGCAACGTTGACCGATTTCGATGAAATTTTCAGTACGTGTATAACTAACAGAGATCTACAAAACGCATATTTTAAATTTTCATTACAGGCTGAAATAAAAAAGTTGTGAAAAGTGCCATTTTTATTTTCTCATGTAATTCTTACCAATTGTAATTTTTTCAAAATCTTTTTAACACATCATTTGGAAAACCAATTCTTCTAACTCCTCAAAAAAGTCAGGTCGTTTGATTCACTTAAAAAAAAAGTTATACTGATTTAAAGGGCGTTCGAATACTTTCGTTACTCACTGTATATATTTTTACATGTTATACAGAATGGTGCAATTCACTTGTACAATACTGAAATGTTTAGTAATTTATTGAATGCAAACGAATTTAACACGTTAACTGCCGTGGGGGTCACCGGTGACCGGCACTCGACTTTGCTACAGCGCCGTGGGGGCCACCGGTGACCGGCGGCGTGGTCAATACTAAAAGTACATAATTATAGTAAATATGGATACTGATCAATTTTTCAATAATACCATTGTTACTATAATGGTTTGAAGAAATTAATGCAATATAGAACACACAAAATAATTTTTTTTTTTTTTTTCTTTCGAAACACTGAGAGTAATCACTTAGCAACCGAAGCACGATTGTTTAAAAAAAAAAAAGTAATACTTGGCTACAGCGCCGTGGGGGGGCACCGGTGACCCCCACCAAAAAAAATGCTTCAAACATGATTTTATAACTCATATTATTTGCTGGGAACTATATTTCATCATAATATGCATCGCATAATGAAAAGTTCATGTTGGCGCCTGGGACAAATCATGGAAAATCCGTCCGGCAGTCAACGTGTTAATAATGTAAAAAATTTTTAGTGGTGCCTTACAGTCACCATTCGAGTGTCACTTAAAAATCGCACGTTTTTTTGTTATCGATACAATGACAGGTAGCACGAATATTTTTAAATACGTTGAAACATTGTCCGAATATAGCAAATGTAAAAAAACTTTATGTTCGATCCTGTGATTGTGGAAAAATTCCAGCAGAGGTACGACTTTGAATCGAAAAACAAATTGACCAACTCGCTAGCCATAAAACTTTGTAGATGTACGAGCTGAAGAGTTTTCGAATTTTTTGGGGACAGTTGAATGGTCGTTGTGTCTATATGGGGCGTCAGGAATTTTCTTGTTGCGAGACTAACGCTCCGGTTTGGCAGCGACGTATCGACTGACGGAAAGTGGAGAGATACGTAATGACGATAGGGGTAGAGAAAGAACCGAGGGAACGAGAGGAAGAGAGAGAGAGAGAGAGAGAAAGAAAAAAATTGACCGGCGGAATTTGTAGTTGGAAGAATACAGCAGATATCTCCGGTATGGATCTGGCCGCGGGTGACAATGGCGGTCGCAGCTATTGGCCCGTTTCACAAGCACAGCCCATATCAATACCCCTTTGTTGCACATGACTGAGTTCGGGATAAAATCCTCTCTCCTTTCTCCGTGGCCGGGGCCAGAAAGCCGGGAAATAATGCGCAAACTTCTACTCAGACGGAATCCTTTGGAAAAATGTTTCTTACGCTCCCCTTTCTACGGAATACTTGGTCCGTGCCGGCGCGTTTTTTGTTCTTCCCGAAATGTTGCAGTTTCGGAGTCAGTTTTCCAGCTAGTTTCTTGTCCCTGTCTCACAATCTGCGAATCACTTCCGGCCCTCGGGTTTTGTTTAAATAACCAGGCCACTCCTGAAGCACGAGAGAAAGAGAAAGAGAGAGAGGAACGGAAACGGAAAAGAAACGGCGACGAAATAAATAGCTGGTTACGCCGGCAGACTCTGCGGGAGCCTTTGAAGTCTCCAAGATTCGAAAGATTGAAAGCGTAGGCGGTCCCCGATCGTTGAATAAACGGACACTTAGCGTCTCCAGAGTCTTCAAGTATTTAAAATTGCCAAGTTTGAAACGTCGAACGGATGATGGATAAATTCGCGAAAATTTGATGTCTCTAGAAATCTCAAATGTAGGAAGTGAGCAACGACCGTCCGAATACTCGAAATTTGAGGCCCCCAGGGTCTCGGAGTGTACTTGAAAATACAGAAATTTTGAAGTTCTGAACAACTTGACGCACCAAATATTAGGGGTACCCCTAAGTTATATTTTGCTTCACGAACCCTGGATTTCTATAAGAGGGTGATTGAGGGAACACATTGTTGGGAATGTGGTTAATACTTTTAGATGTAATACGCTGACATAGTAAAAATACTAATCAAGCCGATTTCATTGTTTAATTATTTTTTTAAATGTTCAAGGTTTATCAGTGCCTGATAGACTTACAGAATAAATAGAACGTAATAATTTTAAGGTTAGCTTAGTTCTTCGCGGAAAAAACGTCGAAAAAATCAGTTTTTATTTTTTTTAACAACGGCGCACCAAACCAAAAAATCTGAAAAAATTCATGAACAATACTTATGACAATATACTGCTACTGTAAAAATATAAATGTTGTCACTAGAACTTCCATGTGAAATCTGCATTTTTTTCGATTTTTTTGAGGTTTTTGATTTTTTACAAGCAGGATTTTCACTTTAAAAATCTGAAACCAATTGCAAAGTATGTATTAGGGTTCTTGACATGTGTCAGAGTTTTCTCAGAATTTCTAAACGTCATTAACTAGGGAAAATAGGCCAAAAACTGATTTTTCGATTTTACCCCATAACTACCCTCCCGATCGAGATACAGGGTTGAAATTTTGCACAGAATGTTTTTTTTTGGTGCACTATCGAATGGCACTTCGTCGATAAAATTCGGTTCAAGGGCATTTTTGACTATCTTATCCGGTTAGGCCCTTTGTAGGAAAGAGGGCAAAGTGTCCTTGACAATGATGGAGATTATATGTGCCCATAATTATGAAAGTGATCTAAGTCAAAATTAAAAAAAAAATGAATTTATCACTTATTTCACACGACATGATTTTAAACTAAATTTATTCAATGTAATTTTTTTTTTTTATGACAGACCACTCATAATTATGGGCACATATAATAAATTAAGAAATAAAACCTGAATTTACTACAAAGTTTGTTTTAGATTTCAATATAATTGACTACTTATGGGTCCCCCTAATATGACAGTCCTAAGAGACCTCGAGTGCCAAAAAATTGAGAAACATGGTGACGCGAAAGCTCGGAGCCTAGAGAGTCTGAAATTGTTTGAAAACTGACATAAATCCCAGTATCCCAATCGCTGGATACGCGAATATACTCGACGATCAACAGCAATCGAACGCGAGTCGTCGATTAATTCGAGACAGTACCGTGCCGGTGAGCCGGGCAAATATTTAATCATCTAAAATTCGTGAATTTAAATATCGGAAAAATCGGGTGATCTTGCAAATATTTGCTAATTCGAAAGTTTTCCCGGTGAAAAAGCCAGTTCCATCGAGCAGGCGAAGAAAGAGCAGAAGCACCGCGGAGGAGGGGACTCGACGCACAGAGATTTTATAAATAGTGAACGGTGCCGTCATACATGTTATACTGTGTTTACCGACAGCGAGAGCTTCGCGGAAAATTCGCAAGAATTTCAACGGCGGGTCGCCCTTTATGAAAAACTCCCGCAGAAACACATATCCCCGTTTAATACACTCGGTGAATTCGCAGCCGGCGCGCAGCTCTCTCTCTGGCCCGTTTTATCAAAACTTTCACATTATTTTCGGTATATTATCGCCGGGCATTCGTCGAAAAAACGACCCGGAAGGTAAATTCATTTAAACTCGAACGCGAGTTTCCGCAAATGCGCGCCGGTCTAATTTTCGCCCGGTGATCTTCGAAATGAAAATTTTCAAAACGCTGCGAAATTCATCTTCGCGACTCGCAGGCTACGTCTTTTTTTTCACACGGCTGCAGGGTACACGCTGCCTTCTACAAACAACGAAATAATGGTTGATCTCGAACGGAGGGGGGACTACTCTCGACGACAAAATGGCGCCCGATCTACTGTTCAATCCGCTTTTGCAATAGATCGCGTCGAGCACCTTTTTCGACACGTAATGGGGACGTTTCATTAAATTTTCAAGGTGTAATCTTCACGAGAAAACACTCGGAGTGATTGTGTTACACTATGTAAATTTTGTACAGTCTTTTTCGTTTAGCCAAAAGGACAAATGGACAAATGACAAATGTAGGACAAATGGGACAAAGGACAAAGGACAAATGAGGACAAATGGACAAAAGTAGGACAAATGTTCTAGTAGTCAGCCATGTACGGTCAGTAGTCAGAAAGATTAATCTTGTATTGTTAAGAATTAGTGGGTCAAACCTAAAATATTGAACACATTTAAATGATTCTAAATTTGATTCGCAAACTTTGCAACAAGGGTTTCTTTCCACCCTATACAATAGATTCCTTTTTGTGCGAACCCTTTCTTTGTCCTCTATTTTTCATACATTCGTTTCTTAAGTCTCATTGTTTATATCTTTAGTGTTAAAATTGTATTCGAAAATGTTCATTATATTGTCTCAATCCTAGTTTATAAGCTACCTATGTAATGTAATGTTAGCATGCACAGCCATGTGTATGCTGCTAATAATCCCATGTGGGGTTTTATAGCTTAATAAAAAAAAAAAAAAAAAAAATTCTAAATGGTTCTAAACTCTAGAAAATGGTTGCGAAGAGAACTGCAGGCATGTGTAGCTGCTGTCTTGCAATTAATTCAGGCAATTTCTATTTTGCATACAAATCCGCTAGCTATTATTAATACCCGATCCTTTAAATTTGTTATACGAGGTCATGATAGACTGCGCATTTAATGCATGTATTTGAAACAGCGCAATGGAAAGATTTAAAGAGTCCCGGATAAATAAATTTCTTGCGACTGAATAAAGCTACTATAAGACAAAAGTCGATTTCTCTTTGATATCATGTGACTAATGTAAACTATTTCTGGTAATTACCATTTACATTAGGGGCTTCCTCACCGATTTTGATGACCTTGAAATATCTTGTCAACTTTTCTGAACAACTTTTTCCTATACATGTTACCGCTTCTCTCAGCTATAGTTTCCGAGATATTCGCAAAAGAGTTTCAACATCTCAAAAAGTGATCGCAGTAGGTGTTAAAACGATTTCAATCAGTTGAGACACACTGTCTTGTCTGTTTATGTTGACGGGTCAGATACGGACATATTTCGACTAAAGTTGAGCGGCGGTAACATGTATAGGAAAAAGTTGTTCAGAATGATGACCTTGACAACATATTTCAAGGTCATCAAAATCGATGAGGGAAAGCCCCTAATGTAAATAATTACCCAATTTTTAAACGGATTTCAGATTTTCTCTTTTACAATTCGTTGAGCTTGTGGAAATATTTTCTTTGAGAAATTTTTCAATACATTTTCTTATTGAAGTGCAAATTCTATGAATAAATTCAGTCCTCTTATTATTACAAAGAAATTAGTCTGGTTCAGGGATCGGTGGTGGTTCCAGTGTTAACCCCTTGCCCTACAATAACGACCCAGACTCGTGATGAAGATTCTGAACAGGGTCTAATAAATATATTTCTTATTAGTTTTCCTTAAACCGAAATGAAATTCTATTTTGGCGTTGTTAATATACAGCTATCGGAGAACATATAGGCATACAATATAGATATAAATTTTCTCCTTTTTATAGGAAATTATAAATTACAAAAAGGTTCTAATCACTGAAACCGTGAAATAAATCGTAGTACAAGGGGTTAAGCAATTTATTTTCTAGAAGGCTGACTACCGGCAAAAGGCCGTAATAAGTCACATTTACCCAGAGTACTTGTATCGACTATTCTCTCCGGAGCCCTTTGACATGGGAAGTAGAAATTTTGCAGGGAAGTTGCTTTTGAATTCCGGGAACTCGCTGAGAGAAAGCTTCTCCCAAAACTTTCACCTCTCGGTAGACGAAATGATCGTCCAAAGAAGAGTCCTCGACAGTGAAAACGGACATCCTGTTATACGAGGAAACAGCAAAAGCATCGGACCAAGTACAAACGAAATCGTCGTGTCGTAAAACCCCCTTCTCGAATTTGTATAACGAGCGTGTTCGTGCGATATCATATTTCGTATTTCCGCGCGTTAAAATATAAAACCGTGGTAATCGCCGCAAGAACCTTACACCCCTTCCGGTTTTAAAGGACGCCGGTCGCTATTAGCCGGGGCGTGTGCTCGCGTGGCCGGTGTTGTAATAACCGTGTCGGCACAAAGGCGACAACTTACTTGCAGATTAGAAGAAAAGTAGTACTCGAGGCTCGCTCTTGAAGCCGGGGCTGGTCTTTGCAAGCCGCGCGTGTTTAAAGAACGCGCGCGACCGCCGCGGTAAACTTTGCGCGAGAAAGTCTGCTGGCTAGGAGAGAGGCGAGAGAGGAGAAAGTGAGAGAGAGAGAGAGAGAGGCCGTGGCTGAATACGTCAAAGCTCTCGGGGGTCCGGCCCTTTTCCCGCGGCCGATTCACGTCCAATTAAACGTAATAACGATCGCCGGCTGAACGTTTACCTGAATGGGGGTCGCTGGTTGCAAACCCTTGCAGGTATTAACCCCGTCCGGCGACGGATCTGGCCCCCGGGTGACGCCAGAGCCCGGCCGAGGGTTCTCGATCCTTTCAAACGGCTTCGTTCGGCTCCCTCGTGCCGGGAAAAAGGCCGGGTAATTAGGTGAACGATGAGCACGCTGCGACCTTGCCGGATCTCGGACCGAGATACTCGAGAACTCGCGCAAAATCGTTACGGATATCGCGCCACCGATTTATTCTCGGACTATATTCTTCTCCGTTTTCGGTCTCGACTGACCGAGAAACATTAACACGTTAACTGCCGTGGGGGTCACCGGTGACCGGCACTCGACTTTGCTACAGCGCCGCACAGTGGGCAAAAACGGCCTTTTTCGATTCAAAATCAAAGAACTTTCGATAGGAATGAGGTAGAGCGATGAAATTTTTTTTAAATGAAAGCTGAAACTTTGTAGAATATGGGAAAAATAGGGAGATTACGGTACGAACGTTTCTTAACCTTGAGAAAATTCGTTAAAGTTGCACAATTTCAAGAAAATTTTGTTTTCGTGGCTAATACGCGCGGAAAATTTTTTTTTAACATGCTATATATCGTCTCCCATAGATTTTTTCACGCTGATTTCAAATCTGTTTTCAAAATTTGTCTACGACCTCTGGTTTTTGAAAAAAAAAAAGATTTTTGTGACACAAATTAATACAATTTTTTCGTTAAAATGACTTGATAACACACTAGTTTGAAAGTATATCGTATTCTCGTATATAAAACACAATAAAAATAATAATAATGAAGTATTTTAACGTTTCGAGTTACTTACGAAACATGAAGCACTTCACATTTCGTCATCACTTGACGCATCGCTGTCATTACTACTGGCACTTTCTTGAAATTGTGCAACTTTAACGAATTTTCTCAAGGTTAAAAAACGTTCGTACCGTAATCTCCCTATTTTTCCCATATTCTACAAAGTTTCAGCTTTCATTTAAAAAAAATTTCATCGCTCTACCTCATTCCTATCGAAAGTTCTTTGATTTTGAATCGAAAAAGGCCGTTTTTGCCCACTGTGCGCCGTGGGGGCCACCGGTGACCGGCGGCGTGGTCAATACTAAAAGTACATAATTATAGTAAATATGGATACTGATCACTTTTCAATAATACCATTGTTACTATAATGGTTTGAAGAAATTAATGCAATATAGAACATACAAAATAATTTTTTTTTTTTTTCGAAACACTGAGAGTAATCACTTAGCAACCGAAGCACGATTGTTAAAAAAAAAAAGATAGTAATACTTGCCTACAGCGCCGTGGGGGGCACCGGTGACCCCCACCAAAAAAAATGCTTCAAACATGATTTTATAACTCATATTATTTGCTGGGAACTATATTTCATCATAATATGCATCGCATAATGAAAAGTTCATGTTGGCGCCTGGGACAAATCATGGAAAATCCGTCCGGCAGTCAACGTGTTAACCAGTTAACCCTTAGCACTCGAATGGCGACTGTAAGGCGCCACTAAAAATTGCTGTATTATTATTCAAAATATTTTTTACATTATTAGATTTGTTCGTACTTATTAACACTAGAAAGACGGGAGCTTAGTATATACCTATATTGCCTGAAAGCAGTCAAAATGACTGCATTGTGAAAAAATAACTAATGCGCAAAGAAATTTGTTTAACACTAGATTGCCTAAGCAAGTCATTTTGACTGCTTTTGAATTTCAATTAAAAAAATAATTATTTAAATAATGACACAGCTTCTTATAATTTTGTGACTTTTTCTACAACATATAAATGGGTTAAATAATCATTGTTGTTGCCCCTCCCCCCCTCCTTCACTTCCGGTATATAGGTAACGGCTTCCGGTATCGGCTTCCGGCTTTCAGGCAATATAGGTATATACTAAGCTCCCGTCTTTCTAGTGTTAACAGTAATTTTTAATATATTTTATATCACTTACAGTCATATAACAAGTTATTAATAAGTATTAGCAATAAAAAAAAATGTATTTCAGTTCGAAAAAATAATTTAAAGCAGTCAAAATGACTTGCTTAGGCAATCTAGTGTTAAATTACTAAACATTTCAGTACTCAACGAATAAATTGCACCATTTTCGTATGTATAGCATGAAAAAATATACAGTGAGTAACGAAAGTATTCGAACGCCCTTTAAATCAGTATAACTTTTTTTTTAAGTGAATCAAACGACCTGACTTTTTTGAGGAGTTAGAAGAATTGGTTTTCCAAATGATGTGTAAAAAAGATTTTGAAAAAATTGTAATTGCTAAGAATTACATGAGAAAATAAAAATGGCACTTTTCACAACTTTTTTATTTGAACCTGTAGTGAAAATTTAAAATATGCGTTTTGTAGATATATGTTAGTTATATACATGCTGCAAATTTCATTGAAATCGATTAATATACACACGAGCTACGACTAGTTAAAAGTGGTGAGAAGCGTAGATTTTCACGACTTTTGGCCAGTTTCTGCTTAAAATCCTCAGATTCTAACATATTTTGATACGTGCCATTTTTTTCTGCGTCAGCCGATTTCGATGAAATTTTCAGTACGTGTATAACTAACAGAGATCTACAAAACGCACATTTCAAATTTTCATTACAGGCTCAAATAAAAAAGTTGTGAAAAGTGCCATTTTTATTTTCTCATGTAATTCTTACGAATTGCAATTTTTTCAAAATCTTTTTTACACATCATTTGGAAAACCAATTCTTCTAACTCCTCAAAAAAGTCAGGTCGTTTGATTCACTTAAAAAAAAAGTTATACTGATTTAAAGGGCGTTCGAATACTTTCGTTACTCACTGTATGTAGAAAGGGAATATTCTAGGTCGGAAGAAATGTTTTGTTTTGGAGTTGAAATAGCTTCGAGTGCAAAGGTTTAACTGTGATTGACGAGTATACTCGTCATGGAGAAGTGGCACGATTTTGTGTATTGACGAGTATACTCGTCGTGCGTAAAATTTTAATTCTCGTGAAAACTAAATTATATTCGTAGAATTTTGATATGTTTAAAATGTTTAGAGGTCAAGACGAAATGAAACAAACAAATGAGAATTATAAATAATTTGAGTTGGATTTATAACTATAAATATGACGACTATACCCGTCATCGCTTGATTATCGCGACACACACTGGTGGGCGCTTTGCAAAGAGATCGCCACAGTTAACTGGTTAAACCGCTTTCTCGTTTTATCGCTCTGTTCACCACTTGCTTTTCTTTTGTAAAAACGACGACAGCAATGTAGCAAATGTTTCAATCAACACATTATCCACCGTCGATTGTTTCGTAATTTTTTGAGGATTTTTCAATAGATTATTCGACGGTAATAGCAGTTTCATTCGTGAAAAAAGATTTTCTGAAGCTTACTATTTGCATAACACAATGATTAGAAGGCTTAGGATTTAGCTTTTTAGTAACCCTCTATACGGGCCGAATTTTCTTCCGGTCTATTTGCAGGCAACTTGCAAGGCATTTACTTTTATATTCCAAATTGGTGGTGCAACCAACCGTCATCAATTTTGTAATTCGTTATCTCAGAGACATTATATAATTAAGACGTATACGTCATTTTCTGAAAAAAGTAAAATTATTTGGTAAAATGTCGATATATTAGCACGTGACCTGAAAGTTACACGGGCCCACAGAGGGTTAATATGTGCCCATAATTATGAAAGTGGTCTAAGTCAAAATTAAAAAAAAAAAAATGAATTTATCACTTATTTCACACGACATGATTTTAAACTAAATTTATTCAATGTAAAAAAAAATGAAAGAAATATATGACAGACCACTTTCATAATCATGGGCACATATAATGATAGAAGATAGAATGGAACGTGGTCTGGACATTGTTTACCACCTAACATCTAAACACTAACGCATCGCTCTTGATCCCGGAAAAAAAAAATGACGACCCGACGATCATCCTCGCGTAACCTTGCCGGACGATAAGATAACGGCACTCGGTGTTTGCGATCACGCGAAACGCATAAAAACATCACCGAATGAAACGGAATTGTATAACGAGAGGAAACGAGGGTGGGGGAAGAGCGAACGCGACCTTACGTCTTCGAGAAGAAACCGTCCGACTCGTGGAGTGGTGAACCCTGAGTAACGTAAAGAAAATAGTTTTCGCTTGCTCGGGGGTACCGAGTGGGGGGAAAGCAATTTCGTTACCCGTCGTTCGTGTCCACAAAATATTTTCGACGTTCACTGGTCCGAGGCTAATGAAGAACTGTTTCGGAAAAATACGCTGAGTACGTTCCCTTTACCTTTTCCCTCTGCAACGAGAGAGAGAGAGGCCGATAGTTTATGAGAACCGGATAGAAATTTATTGCCGGACCCCTGGAACCACTGGGAGAACAGGCCACAAAAAATATTGAAGATTCATTGTGTTCTTTGATCATTGAAATTTAGCAATAAACCGACTAGCTGTGCGAGCTTCCTCTTAATTGTTGCGTTTCTTTCGAATTCGTATTTATCATTTGCCGCCTCTTGGAAATAATTTTGAGAGTGCCTCTTTACCAGAGAACAGAGACAACAGAGTTATCAGCTTGTTTTACAATGTAGCCGCAGCAGCGATAACGAAGTGCAAAGGTTTAATACGATTGATGTGACCATTCGTATGGATCTTGTCGGAACAGTATTAACATAATGTACAGAGTGTTCCAAAAATATTTTACAGTGAATTCCCACAAGCTTCGCGGTTGAAAGTCATTCGAACTTGTAGTCATAGGTTTATGACATAGTGACGGATAGTGACATTCGCGTTTTCAGCGTACACTGTGCGTTTCAAATTCAACGTTCGGCGAGAAGCTCAGATCTCGTCTAAATGTCCCGCTACTGACTTATAGCGGGAACTCACTGTACCTTCTTGAAATGGGCGATCTCTGAGGTGATTCGAGGTAACTTCAAACAAGTAGAACATTTTTGGGACACCCTGTACATCGACGAGTTCTTGTTTCGATACTGGGTCAGAGTTCCTCGCAATTATACTGCAAACTTGATGCATTTCTAACAAAAATGAGCAGCTACGATTTAAAGGAATGAGAAGATCGAAAGAGTTTCAGAATATCCACTTGTTATTTACAATTTGTTGAGTTGATTAAAAAAAAAAAGCGAAATATTTAGCTGGTCCCTTGCAATTGATACCGAACGTCTTTATTTTGCATAAACATCCGCTGTCTATTCTTGACTAATTTCTATTTGCGTACCAAGTCCAACGTTTGGCAAACACTATTTCGCTTTCGCTGCTGTTTCTTATCGAATTATATAACGCGATATAAAATCCAGTTACACGATCCTGCAAAGTTGTTCAATTTATCGCTTTGAATTCCCTGAACAGAGGGGGAACGTTCAAGCCCAACATTAGGTTAGAAAATAACAATTTTATACATTTGTGAGAAAAATGGTTTGGCGTAACTCAACGCGTATACCAAGGGCAAGAAAGTCGCTGAACAGCTCTGACTTAACGCTAAACGTACCGAGCTATACAGCTCAGTTATACAGCTATACAGTAACAGATAAGGGAGAGTTGCCGAATGCGTACCACTTAATTTCGAAGGCAATTTATATATGTGCCCATAATTATGAAAGTGGTCTAAGTCAAAATTAAAAAAAAAATGAATTTATCACTTATTTCACACGACATGATTTTAAACTAAAATTCAAAGTAAAAAAATGAAAGAAATATATGACAGACCACTTTCATAATTATGGGCACATATTTTTTAGTAGGAATTTGAGCAAAAATTATGTTTTGCATCTATGTATTAACTATCGAAGTTGCAATTTAATATGATTTTTTAAATATTCATTGATAGATCATTGTGATATGAACACTTTTATAAGATCATGCAAACAGTACGATTTAGGCAACCGGTATCCTAAATGGTACCAGCCGGTATCCAAAATTGTACCTCATGTGTTGGATTAAAAAGATACAAAAAAATCATAAGAGAAACTGTATTTTGCGTTTAATTTCAGTTTAATATACAATACAACATAAAAATAAAATGAAATATTACATTACTTGACTTAAATACAACTAGGACAATAATAAATATTGTCTTTTTTCAAAACTCCTCCACAAGCTTCATGTACCCACTTTTGGCACTTTAAGCATTGGATCGTGTCTTCTAAATAAGAATTATTGCAAAGAAAACAGAACCAATCGTTTTCATTCTCCACTTCTACGAGAACTGGAACAACGGTGCTGGTTGAAGGCGTGAAATCAATTTTTCTTTGTTTCATTTGTTTTGTTTTCATTGCAACTAATTCCTTTTTATAGGGGCTACAGTAAGCTACTTTCCCATGCTAAAAAAATTTGAAATATTGTAAATCGTTTATTTTCGCGGTAAAATTTGTATAACAGTATCTTAAATCGTACTGGTACGATTTAGGAAACCACAGTGTGGTACGATTTAGGAAAAAGACGTCCCGCTAAATAATTGAAGCTAACCGTTAAAACATTATCAGCATGTTTTGTAAACTAAATGGAAATAAATAATATAACATAGCTAGTTTTCAAAAATATATAAGACTACCTCAGAAACTGTAGATTTATATTTAATTCAGCCGATTAAAATCGTTTAAAATTGACATCAGACTTGCCTGATTTCTTTGTGCTTCTGTCATTCACAAAACAACACTTCATGCGAATGACTTTTTGGTCCTACTTTGTCGACATAAATAAAAGTTCATATCTTTACGATAGGTGGTACGATTTAGGTGACCAGTACGCATTTGGCAACTCTCCCCTACATGTTGCCTTATAAAAATGACAAGATTTCATTTATTTAGACTTTGCGCGGTTCTTATTGCAATGCGTGCTCTGCTAAAGATATTTATTGAATCGTTGCTCATGAAAGCATCTTTGTACTTTCAAAAATCGTCAAATAAAATATCTGGAACCGGTCATTTGACCAGTGGTGGTACGTTTAGTGTTAAAGAGAGTCTGACCTTCTGCAACCAAGAACTTCGTTTTCCGTGGACCAAGATAGACCCCGGAACGGATCAAAGAAGATTCTGCTTCCGCCCCAATTCCCTCAAATTCCATAAAAATCCAAACGGAGCTGTCCGGTTTAATTGCAAGGTCTAATGCGAACGATGTTTTCGCGTTTGCTTTGCGGAAGGTCGAGCGATCTGTGGGTCCAGCATCGTGTACACACGAAATCGAACGGACTCGTCGGCTGATAATGACGATCGGATCGGGGACAGCGAGAGAGGGAGGGAGAGAGAGAGGGAGATATCTGGTAAAACATTTGTCCCGATATAAATTCTAGGCCGGAGATAGCGGGTCTGCACTCTTGGCCCGAATAGTATGAAAGAACAGAAAGAACGTCCAAAAGAGTAAGAGAGAGATAAAGAGAGAGAAAGAGAAATATAGTGACGAAAGAAAGACCGAGGGTATTCTCTCGCAGGCTCTGTCGTCGTTCCGTCTAGCAGAGTAATTGTGGTATTTATACGGACTAGTTCGGCCGTGAACCGAGCTCCCGGTGTCCCACGTTCCGTAGGTGCGGCTTTATTTCATTGTACCCGGTGAAAAGTTATGGCGAAGCGGGTCTTATAGTCTCGAGGGGATCGTACGGGATACGCGACGGTGTCGTCGACGTCGGGGGACACGCCGGTGAGAACCCGAAGAAAGAGAAAAAATACACAGTTGCTCCCGTGCCGGGCAATAAATCTTTGAATAATTGTTGGACGACCGCCGAGCACTTTCCAGCTGGAATTAAAAGCGCCGGATCGACAGCCGACGAGGAACGCGACTTTTTTACGACAAGAACGAGCCACGTCGTTCAGAAAAGTAGAGAATCATCGGGGGAACAGTTGCTGCTTCTCCTCCAGGAGCTACAGCAGACTTCGTTCGTGTTTTTTTTTTTTTTTTTTTTTTTTTTTTTTTTTTTTTTTTGAGAAATTCAAGCCTGGTCAGTCAGAAATTCGGATTCTGTTCGTCACGTTGTTCGGAAAGCAGAGAAGGGAACAGTTCTTCTGGAGACATTGTGGGATTTTGATTAATTTTTGTACGCTGTGTCGGTGGCGTTTAATTGTAAACCTGCCACGGTGAAGTGACCACAGTTTCTTATTTTACAATTAACGCTAGGTTTATCGTCAAACCCTTTTACAGTACTTTGTGAATTTTCACATTTTCTCGTTATTTAACGAGAATGTGACTGTCCAAATTTTTCGCCATTTTCACATACAATGACCCCAACTAATATTCGGACGCTCTTAAAGATCGCATAACTTTGTCAATATTGAACTATACTACTTGAATTTTTCTTGAGAAGTTAGAACAATTGGTTCGCTGAAAAACGCGAAAGAAATGTTTGATTAAAATTACAATTGGTCGAAATTGCAGAGAAAGTACTAACAATTGTATTTTTCAACTTTCCTATGCGGGCTTGTATTGAAAATTTGGAAAGTAGGTTTTGTACATCTGTCCCGATTATACATATTATGAATATTTCATCTAAATCGGTCAACGTTGCACTGCAAATTTTCAATGCAAGTCCACATAAAAAGGTTGCAAAATATAACTTTTAGTATCTTCTCTGTAATTTCGACTAATCCAAGTCGTGTGGTCCAATGTTAACAAAGTTATACGATTTCTAAAAGCGTCCGAATATTAGTGGGTGTCACTGTATACGCTAAGAAAGAAATTTGTTGAATAATTTCTCCTAGATGCATCTTTACAATCTCAATAATCATAAATTAAAAATCCAATCTCGTAAATCTTGTGAATCGTCCTGTAAATCTACTGTTAACGAAACTATGAAAACGCTTCCATGGAGAATTATTGAAGAGAGTCGGAATAAATTCAATCTTTTGTTATTTTTAGAAAGCAATATACACTATTCGCTCTTCGTGTTTGGTAGGTATAGCGTTAACGAGTCGAAAATTCGGTTTCTGTTTGATTTATGGGAGAATTTTTACAAGTCACACGCTATGGAACATTGTTTCCGTTGTTGACTCTTTAAATGTCTGTCTGTGTTTGTCATACCGAGAGCTTTTCAAATATTATTCTTTTCTGTTTGTCCATGCTGGTATTGTTTTCCATTTGTACTCTTGTTTGTGACAGTAGAACCGGTGGACCAGTAAAAGTGACTACAATGCACAACACTCTGAAAATAAGAAGACTTTATTTACCTTATGTAGATACAAAAAAAAAAAAAAATGAATTTATCGAATACTTCCCCGTGAATGCGTTGTCACAGTTTCGATGCTCGAAGGATAAAAAATTAGGCGAGTCGCGAGCTCCAGTGTTGTCAGACTGCTTTTCACCCTTCTCTGTTTTCCGAAAAGCTCGCGATAATTGCGTCAATTAAGTTGCAAGTCGGCGATTTTCCATTCAGTCTCTAAAAAAAAGACAATAATATTATTAATATTGGACTATACGACTTGGATTTATTTGAGAAGTTGGAACAATTATTTTTCTACGCGACGCGAGAAGGAAATTAAAAAAAAATTACTACTAGTAGTAGTACATTATTTTGTTCCCCTCAGGGATACAATTCATCTATCCTCAGCCTTCCTTCCTCGTTTTAAAAATTATCTTATTTTTCTAACTCTTATTTGTACCGCTTCTAAAAGTTGCCTTTCACAACATTCTTCTGTGAGCCTGTATCGAAACTTTAGAGAGCGTGTTTTGTAAATCTGTGTGAATTGTACGTATTCTGAGAATTTCGTTGAAGAGCTTGTCTTTGAAGTCGTTTGATCTTTTTCGGAAAGCGTAGAGATCCGCAGAGACGCGTCGAGAAATGATTCTTTTCGTTCCCGTCCGCCACGTCTCCGGTTAATTTCTTCTCGTTCGCAGAAGGAAATCCGCTCGAGGACGGCTGTTCCAGAAATGGGATTTCAAGTTCACCGTTTTTGCCTGAGCTGGGGGCTCCTGCTCGTCATGCTGACGTGTTTCTCGGAGGGACACTTCTCCGAGGAGTATTTTCATTTGAAATTTATAAAGGACATGTTGCAACCTATCAAGGAAAAACCCGGAAATACCTACGGGACAGGGGACTACTCGGGCCATGGCAGACCAACCACCATCACCACGGAGGAACCGGGCGTCGAATTCTGGAAGATCATGGCTTTTCCCACCAGGTGCTCGGACAATCATATTTTCGTTGGGGGAAGGTGCCGATTGCGTTTGAATCGGCCACCCGATTCCGTTTCAAATATACGGATGTTTTGCATTCATTACATTCGTATAATTCGATTTCTTGCCAATTAAAAATTTGAGCGCCGCACAGTGGGCAAAAACGGCCTTTTTCGATTCAAAATCAAAGAACTTTCGACAGGAATGAGGTAGAGCGATGAAATTTGTTTTAAATGAAAGCTGAAACTTTGTAGAATATGGGAAAAAATAGTGAGATTACGGTACGAACGTTTTTTAACCTTGCGAAAATTCGTTAAAGTTGCAGAATTTCAAGAAAATTTTGTTGTTGTGGTTAATACGCGCGGAACATTTTTTTTTAACATGCTATATATCGTTTCCCATAGATTTTTTCACGCTGATTTCAAATCTGTTTTCAAAATTTGTCTACGACCTCTGGTTTTTGAAAAAAATAGATTTTTGTGACACAAATTAATGAAATCTTTTCGTTAAAATGACTTGATAACACACTAGTTTGAAAGTATATCGTATTCTCATATATGAAACACAATAAAAATAATAATAATGAAGTATTTTAACATTTTGAGTTACTTACGAAACATGAAGCATTTCGCATCTCGTCATCACTTGACGTATCGCTGTCATTACTACTGGCACTTTCTTGAAATTGTGCAACTTTAACGAATTTTCTCAAGGTTAAAAAACGTTCGTACCGTAGTCTCCCTGTTTTTCCCATATTCTACAAAGTTTCAGCTTTCATTTTAAAAAAATTTCATCGCTCTACCTCATTCCTATCGAAAGTTCTTTGATTTTGAATCGAAAAAGGCTTTTTAAAGAAATATTTAATATTTATAAAGATACTACTCGGGCCATGGCAGACGGGCCCCACGATCTAGCACGACCTCGACGACGACAACCTCCACCTCGAGGACGTGGATGTTTCCTACACACGACGAACCAACCACCACCACCACCACCACCACCACCACGCAGGAACCGGGCGTCGAATTCCGGCAGATCATAACTTTTCCCAGCAGGTGCCCGGATAATCATGTTTTCGTTGGGGGAAGGTGCCGATTGCGTTTGAATCAGCCAGCCGGTTCCAATTGAAATAAACGGATGTTGCATTCATTACATTCGTGTAATTCGATTTCTTCCCGATTAACAATTTGAGCGCCGCACAGTGGGGTATTTGGCCAGTTTAGCGCGCCAAAAGTCAAAATTTTTAGTTTGTTCAAAATTACTGAAACTTTTTTCTCGTGTACATGAATATATATGCGAGTAATATACAATAATATTTTTCTATAAATAGTACTATTTAGTAACATATAGACACTTGAAAGTGACATATTCTCGTGACCAAGAGAAGGGTCGAAAAACATGTGTTAAAGAAATGATTCTTTTCACAAGTTTGGTGTATGGAATCGGGATAAAAACATTTCTAGGATGTAAAGGAAGGTATATAAAGTAATTTTATAGCTTTTTGTTCTAAACGCTTCGGTGGTTTTGATAGAATAAACAATCGAAAATGGTACAATTTTTTTTTCAGAAAGTTAAAATGTATTATGTAATAACTTTTTTTCTCCGCAAAACACCTCTCTAATTTTTTTTGAGGTTATTCAGTAGACATTGCTTTACAGAATCCTGAAGAGTTTAGGTGCAACAGAGTGCCACACATGGATAAATTTAAATTTTTGTTAAATGAGGTTTTGGCCAAATGGGGTTTTGTAATAGCAATTTCTCTAAATCTGACAAAAAAATGTTTCAAATAAAAGTTTAACAGTATTAATAAACGTATAAATTGCAATACAAAAAACATTAAAAAAAATTTGTTTAAAAGAAAAAAACAAGATCGCCTCGATTTTTTAAACATTAAACTCCATTTTTGATTTGATAATGTTGTAGCTGGTATTAAGACGAATTCAACGATATATAATATTATGACCTTCACATTATTAATAACGTCGTAATAGTTTTGGCGCGCTAAACTGGCCAAATGGGGTTTTGTAATAGCAATTTCTCTAAATCTGACAAAAAAATGTTTCAAATAAAAGTTTAACAGTATTAATAAACGTATAAATTGCAATACAAAAAACATTAAAAAAAATTTGTTTAAAAGAAAAAAACAAGATCGCCTCGATTTTTTAAACATTAAACTGTATTTTTGATTTGATAATGTTGTAGCTGGTATTAAGACGAATTCAACGATATGTAATATTATGACCTTCACATTACTAATAACGTCGTAATAGTTTTGGCGCGCTAAACTAGCAAAATACCCCACTGTGCGCCGTGTCCCTCGCAAACGGGACACGAGATTATTTGTCTAGATTTTTAAAGAAATATTTAATATTTATAAAGATACCACTCGGGCCATGGCAGACGGGCCCCACGATCTAGCACGACCTCGACGACGACAACCTCCACCTCGAGGACGTGGATGTTTCCTACACACGACGAACCAACCACCACCCCCACCCCCACCACCACCACAGAGGAATCGGGCGTCGACTTCCGGCACTTCATAGATTTTCCCTCCAGGTGCCCAGACAATCAGGTTTTCGTTGGGGGAAGGTGCCGATTGCGTATAAATCAGTCAGCCCATTCCGATTGAAATTAACGGATGTTGCATTCATTACATTCGTATAATTCGATTTCTTTCCAATTAACGATTTGAGCACCGTGTCCCTCGCAAACGGGACACGGGATTATTTGTCTAGATTTTTAAAGAAATATTTAATATTTACAAAGAAATATTTGCGAATGCTGGGCGACAGAGTGTTTTTAGAGTAATTGGTCAACTTTTCGATTTTTGTCTGCTTCTCGTAGTTTGATTATACAGCATTTTTGAAACTCCTGTGTAAGCACTGAAAGTGTTAGGGGAATAGTTCTGTCCAGACGATCCTCGCGATTAGTTATTTAAGAAACCACGAGGACAATCTTTTTGAAAATTTTTGTACAATTTGTCTCTAGTTCGAGGAACATGTATTCATTTGATGTGTGTAGACATAGTAGCCTTAAATTTTTAACCGTAATAAATAGACTGCGGACCTTTATGCAAAATAAAAAATGTTTGCATTGATCTCGCGAGATTAAAAAAATCTTGAATCTTTAATATGCCCACTGCTTTAAATTGCGGTTATCCATTTTCGTCATAAATTCATAAAATCATCAGTCTAGTAATAAAAGGACGGACAATATTCCACGTTTTTGTGCTGTAGATAACGCTAAAAATTTTGCGAAAACAAAATTGTCGAACAGGTGCAAGGTTGAACGAATATTTTCTCGTACGCCGAAAGAACGGATTAATTCTACTCGACTCGATTCAGCCGGCCCTTTAAGGATTCCTTCTCCTAAAGGGCCAGAATATATGGAAAAATGTCTGCCGTAGATTCCAGGATCTTGAAAATACTCGGAGAAACGCGAGGAGGATGTTCGACTTAAATACCCTTTTAAATTCAAATTCCTGGTCCTGGGTGGAATCGAATTAAAAGCGAGTCTAGGAACCGGAAGTAGAGTTTTTCGTAGATTTGTGCCTTGTCGATGTTATTAGGTCAGTGTGAAAGGTGGTGTCTTATTGAAATAGAACAAGGTATCAATCACGAACTATTGGATAATTGCCTTTCGGCGGGAAATTCGAATCGTCGATGCGAACGTCGGACACTTTCGAAGAAAAACGAGGATCTCCGTGGGTTAAGGGATGAGACGCGAGGGAAGGGGGTAACATAATCTCGCGCAACTTCTTAGGGGATCGTGGAATGGTGGGAAAGTTGAAGAACGTAGCAGCAAATAAAACGCGAGGGGAAGAGTTATCGTGGCAAAGGTTACGCGGGGGTGAAGTTTACGAGGGCGCGATGAATCTTGCGTCAAATGAAATGTGAAAAACTTATCGAATAAAGGTACCGTGTAATTTTACGAGGGCCGACGAATCTTCCGTCAAATGAAATGTGAAATAATCGCTCGAATGAAACCGTGCGCCGCGACGGCCGACGCACAAACCGAGCCTGTACTCTCTCCTGATTTATTCGCGGCTGGCTAACCGACCGTTAAACAACGCCCGAAAGGAAAAATGAAACAGAACAAACGCATACACACACGCACGCACGCGTGCCGCGCGTGCAGACGAGAGGAAAAAAAAAACGTGCGACCACCGGGGAAAAAAAAAAAGAGCGCGTTTTAATCGATCGACGCCCGTGTTTAGTTTTCCATCTGGTAAACACGAATCGGCGTTAATTTCCCGTACAAATTGACAGAGCTGCGCGAAATTCCCGGGAAAAATTGTTGAAAATGTTATATCAGATACGCGTACCTCCGATCGAGCTGCGGTGCAAATTGGCGGTATAATGCATTTTGTGTTTCTGCCATTCGATGCGCGGAATAAAATGTAATCTTGGGATTTCACGTTTCTGTTGAACAGGTAATCATTCCTGATATCTAGACAGCATAACGATACGATCTACAGTAGTGGAGATTGACTATTGATCAGACCGTGCTCAGGAAACGACCCTTAACACTAGGTTTACTAGGTCGTTTAATATGAAAGTGGTCTAAGTCAACTTATACTTAAATTGAGATATTTAAAGGTTTGTGTTATAATAAAGTTAACCCTTTGCACTCCGAACCATTCTGGCAGAAATTTACAAATCCTCGTATTATTTAGTATAATTTTGGAACCAAGTAACGTATTATAATGATATTGGACTTATACGAATTGGTTGACATCGAGGAATATATATTTGCAAAAAAATCAATATTTTATTTAAAGTTGCGCTGGAATAAATTAATTCCCCGTAATCGCTAATAAACTTTAATGTCCCCTGAGAGGGGACAGCGGAGTGCAAAGGGTTAAAAGTATACGTATAGGATAGCAATGTGTCATACTGCTTCAATGTATCTAAAAGAGTTAAATTTACAGTTCCTATTAAAGTAATAGCAATTATTACGCGAATAATATGAGCTTTCTTACCAAAAATGGAGTTAAGCCACTTTCAAAGTTAACAACCAGATTCGTTCTAAAATTTGAAAGAGCCCAAGTCCGTTCGACATTTATGCAATTCAGGACATTTTCTAACTACATAAATTACATAACAATTTACTGCTAATTTACATTTTGTGTATGCATCGTAGTAAGTCCATCATGTGCTTGTATTTCGTTGTTGCAATTCGTCTTATATTTTTATAAAGTGGTGTTAATACAATGTTTTCGAACTTTCTTGGTCTACACCGACGTGTTAATAAACTCAGGATTTTAAACTTTGTATCCTCATCCATTGATATCTTATAGAAAATTTTATATGGTTGATCTCTCAAAAAACGCATCCAGCATATTTATAACCAATTTATTGTGTCACCGTTAGAATTCTTTACCCTTTTAAAAATTGCGACCCCCAAAAATTTTGTTGATATGAAATCGTCTTGTTTCATTTCATTTAGAATAAAGTTATTACCTTTCCGGCACTTTTTGATAACGTCCTTCGGATTGTAAATTTGCAGGAGAGATGGCAAACTGTCTTTGACAACGATGGAGATTGTACAGGGTGTTTGGTAACTGGTGGTACAAGCGAAAAGGGGATGATTCTACATGAAAGAATAAGTCGAAAATATAGAATAAACATTTTTCGTTCGAAGCTTTGTTTTCGAGAAAATCGACTTTGAAGATCTGTCAGGTTTGTGTGCTTTAGTATATGCAGAAAGTAGATTTGGTTGGTCATGATCAGACAGTTGTGTCAGAAAAATTCCTATCGAATAGCATGCGATTTTCTCGATAACGAAACTTCGGATGAACAAATTTTATTCTATATTTTCGACTTATTCTTTCATGTAGAATCACCCCCTTTTCGCTTGTACCACCAGTTACCAAACAGCCTGTATAATAAATTAAGAAATAAAAAAGTTGAATCTACTACAAAATTGGTTTTAGATCTCAAAATAATTGATTACTTACGGATCCCCCAAATACTTTGTAGGTCTTGATTTCGAATATTCAGTGGTACAGATTTTGGTCAGGCGAGACGACCTGGGATTGTGGCTGGGCGAATGGGTAAAATGTGTGACCGGGCGTGTTGTAAGTCGGGTGTCCGCGGGATTATGCGACGCGTACGCGGCCGTGTGCCTGCTGCTGGCAGGGCCGTTGAATGAAAAGGAGAGCCGAATTCGCGTGATCGCTAATTGTGAATGTAGCCGGGGCTTTGTGACGAGTCCCCGGCACACTGCCGGGGCTGCTTGCTCGCCCCGTATTCGAGTCAGCCAGATTTTGTACTCATTGTCAGAAGTAAAGACCGCCACCCTCGACACTTGTTGCTCGCCATCGACATTTGTCTGCTCCGCAGTTCTATACGCCGGGAGCAGAGAAGAGAGGAGAAGAGTGAGGAAGAGAGAGAGAGAGAGAGAGAGAGAAAGAGAGAGAGAGAGAGAGAGAGAAAGAGAGAGGACGGCCGCGTTTCGCTTTCGTGGTCGCATTCTTTGCAGAGTTACACGCGCAGACGGCCACGTACACACCGCGAACGGTGACTTCATAAATGCCGGCCTGGTTGGTATTGCGTTTCCTCCGTTTCCTGTGCGGTGACGACGAACGCCCGGGAACGCTGCGGGAACGATTCCTGTGACGTCCTTCCAGCGCGGGGAATCTGCCACGAGCGAGGAGCATGTTCGGTATGGAGCCCGGCTCGGACCGATCCCATTCGAACACCATTCTCCCCTTCGACCGGTTGGACCCGTAACCCCTGTCGTTCCATTTATCCAAAGTAATTAGCTGTCGTCGGATAAATCTTGATTCCGCGAAAGTCCGCGCCCCGCCAACCGCAAACCGCCGCCATTGAACGTACTATGTCTGTAGACAAAATACGGCGCGGGCATTCCATTCGTCGCGGGTAATTAGATGTCGGCGAATAAATTTTAATTCTACACGGTCTGACCAACGACAGACCGGGACTACTTAAAATACTGGCGTGGTAAACTACCGCGAGACTGCACACAAATTTTATCATGCATTTAGTAGGATTGAACCTTACGGGTCCTGAGCTCCGTCTGACCAATGGTTAAGCTGTACTACTGGTAGATTTAAAAAAAAAAAACACGGTTTTGAATACATAGAACACATTTTATAGAATCCCATTCAGTTCTTCTTTTGTACAGAGACCAGTCTGATCATTGCTACATCTGCACTACTGAAACTTCTATACCGATGTACGCGTCTGTAAGAACTATATTACGAGGCGTTCCTTTTATCACAGATAATTGTACGTCCGTAGATAAACGTTAATTGCGTAGACTTTACGTCCGGCCAATTACCATCCCGCGCCACTGAAACTTTTACCACTGCTTCTTCGTAGAAAATAAACCACGGTACATCGCGCTTATTAGAAGCAATCAAACGTTACAGTTCTGTCTGACTAATAGCTGCCCGGCACCACGGAAACTTTCGAACCGAGCACCGTTTAAATTTGTACGGAAAATTCGACTATTGTTGTGTTACAACAACTTCATCGAATACAATAGAAGTTGTTCTATAGAAGATCGACGAATAAAACCGCAGAAATTTTCGGCCCGTGTTTTCCGTTGGTTTTGACTGCGGAAACAAAAAGAAAAAAAAAAATATTTCGGGGAAAATGCGACTATTCGGCGACCGGGCGCGAACGGTAGAGGGAGCCAGCGAAACAATTTGTTAGCGCCGGTGATCGGTGACCACCGTGGCAATCGTCACGTTAACATTTACGGCCGCGAGCGTGTAACCGCGCAGCTTTAATTCGAAGCCGTGTCGCGGCCGACGTGTCACGCGAAACAATCATGAATCAAACGAGCGCAAACTCCATCGTAATTGATAATTGGCCGGGCCCGCGTGGAATTTACTTAATAAGCGATCAAGGCCGATAAGGCTCGGCCCATTTGTCGCCGTTCGACCCTCGCCTCGCCTCGCCTCGCCTCGCCTCGCCTCGCCTTGCCTCGTGCCACGCCACGCTGGCAAAATGTTGCCAATGCTAGCGAGAGAGCTTTCAGATGTTATCAGATGTTATCGGGGAACGATAAAATTAACAGGGGACCGCAGTGTCCCGGACAAACTTGAACTCGCTTATCGAATAAACGCGATCATGCCACGCTGGCGCGTTCCGATCAAAATTATTTTTTTCCTCTCCTTTTCTCTCTCTCTCTCTCTTTTTTCTTGCACGCTATTAATAGAACGTGGAGCGGAACTCTGCGATTCGCGGGATCGGTTAATACACTGTCACGAACGGTAAATAGTCCATTTTATTCCGAGTCTTTCACTCGGTGTGAAGTTTTGCAAATATATTGAAATGATATAATAGTAAAATATTGTATATATTTTATAAAAATATTGTATTTTATTTTGCATGTCAACGCGAGCTCCTCGATTAACAGGATATCGTTTCGCATGGCGATGTGTCCATTATATTTTCAATTTTTTGCTTAGCGCGAAGCTTTGCAAATTTATCGAAAATATTCTGATCCACGACTTAAAATCCTTCGATCATCGGTACCAAAATATTTTGTTTTGTATGTCAACGCGAGTTTTTCAATTGGCAGGATATTGTTTCGTAATGTGTCCATTCATTTTTCAACTTTAATAATTTATTGAAAATATTCTGTTCCATTCTTTAGATTAGCGGAATCAAAATATTGTATTTTATTTTGCATGTCAACGCAAGCTCCTCGATTAACAGAATATTGTTTGGCATGGCGATGTGTCCATTATATTTTCAATTTTTTACTTATTATTTGCATCAAAATATTTTGCTCTGTATGACAACGCGAGTTTTTCAATTCGCAGGATATTGTTTCGTAATGTGCCCATTACATTTTCAACTTTAACAATTTATCGAAAATATTCTGTTCCATGCTTTAGATTAGCGGAATCAAAATATTGTATTTTATTTTGCATGTCAACGCGAGCTCCTCGATTTGTAGGATATCGTTTCGCACGGCGATGTGTCCATTATATTTTCAATTTTTTACTTAGCGCGAAGTATTGCAAATTTATCGAAAATATTCTGTTCCACGCCTTAGAATCCTTCGATCATCGGTACCAAAATATTTTGTTTTGTATGTCAACGCGAGTTTTTCAATTCGCAGGATATGGTTTCGTAATGTGCCCATTACATTTTCAACTTTAACAATTTATCGAAAATATTCTGTTCCATGTTTTGGATTAGCGGAATCAAAATATTGTATTTTATTTTGCATGTCAACGCGAGCTCCTCGATTTGTAGGATATCGTTTCGCACGGCGATGTGTCCATTATATTTTCAATTTTTTACTTAGCGCGAAGCTTTGCAAATTTAACAAAAATATCCTGTTCCACGCCTTAGGATCCTTAGATTATCTGCATCAAAATATTTTGCTCTGTATGACAACGCGAGTTTCTTATTTGCAGGATATTGTTTCGTAATGTGCCCATTACATTTTCAACTTTAACAATTTATCGAAAATATTCTGTTCCATGTTTTAGATTAGCGGAATCAAAATATTGTATTTTATTTTGCATGTCAACGCGAGCTCCTCGATTTGTAGGATATCGTTTCGCACGGCGATGTGTCCATTATATTTTCAATTTTTTGCTTAGCGTGAAGTATTGCAAATTTATCGAAAATATTCTGATCCACGCCTTAAAATCCTTCAATCCATCGGTACCAAAATATTTTGTTTTGTATGTTAACGCGAGTTTTTCAATTCGCAGGATATTGTTTCGTAATGTGTTCATTCATTTTCCAACTTTAATAATTTATTGAAAATATTCTGTTCCATGCTTCAGATTATCGGTATCAAAATATTTTGTTTTGTATGTCAACGCGAGCTTCTCAATTTGCAGGATATGGTTTCGTAATGTGTTCATTATAATTTCAGTTCTTCATTCGGTGCGAAGTTCTGTGAAACTATCCAAGCGAAAATGTTCTGTTTTATGGATTATCGGAATAACTATATTTTATGCATCGGAGTGTTGAACTAAACGGGACCGTTTTTTTTTTTTTTATTCTCGGAATTTTATCTATCGTTGGACGGGATCGATGTCGACGAATTATTTACGCGAGCCACGAACCATTTACTTTCGCGAATCGCCCTCTAAATCGATTAATTGAGAGGCAATTGGCTGAGTAGCTTTCCCAATTAGATGGAGCGCGCGCGTTTTGAAATGTTCATTTTCGTCGTTTGCGCGAACCGTTGTGCGTCGACCGCCGATATTTTTCTAGGGTCTTTGAAACGTTTAACCCTCCGGGAAACGCCATATTCGAATTTGGTGAATAAAATTGAATGAAACTCTGCGTGCTCGACGCTCGGGAAAAAGCTTTTCCGCGTGTTCGATTGTAATATACGCGAAATATTTGTGTTTGATTCTCGGTTCTATATTCGTGGCACGGGGTGAGTACACTGCCACAAATAAAAATTTAATTTCGCAAATGCCGACGGAAAAGGCGGCCACGAATGGCCAATGCGTATTCGCGGAATCTTTCTTCCTCGAACAGTAAATTTTGACATCCGGTGCGGCGAAGCGAATTTAACGTGTCTATTAAAGTAACTGGAGAACGCTAAACTTTTATTTCTCGTAAATATAGTCGGGGGTTAACGGCGGTTTAAGAAAGTTACGGGGTCTCCGGGATTCCGCGAGATTCAAATGTCTGCTGGTTTCCAATAGGGCGAGCAACGATAAACTCGAAAAGCGATGCGTCTTCGCATAAGTTTTCATTACGACTGCTGTCTAGCCGAATAATCCTCGGATCCATCCCCGGTGCAATTAAATGTTCCGCGACGATAGGACTCGTGTTATTGAAATCACCGAACAAAGGCCGATGATTCCGGCACGATGCACCGAGAGCGGCTTGAAAACGAGCCAAAAATTGGCCGACGACAGCCGCGAAAAACACATAAAAATTCCGTCCGCGTAACTTCATCTGCATTACTAATGTATCCTCGCTGTCAAAACAAATCCGCCCGACGGGAACAAGCGTCGCGACGCCCTCGTTGTTGCTTCGTCGTACACAAATTTCGAAGAGTTTCAAACTCCATTTTCGAGAGAGGCGGAAGGATCTTCTTGCGGCGCGGGAATTAGATTCGTTAAACTGTTGTCCTGCTTGCCAGACAACGGCGGGCCGGGAATGAAAAGGATTTCCAAATCATTTTACACTGGATATTAAGCTGGGTCCACGCTGATGCAACATCCAGCAACTTTTTCGAAATCATTGTTACCTTCTTCTTTTCTTGCTGAACGAAAGAAGACAGCACGAGAGCTGAGTGTGTAGCGACCTGAGAAAGTAGAGAGCTCGGAGAATAGTGAGCTCAGAAAGCTGTGACCCGATAGGGTAGAGAGTTTATCTCTGAGTTGACGTTGAGAGTTTAGAAAGCTAGCTGTGTGAGTAGTGACCAGAGAGTTTAGAAAACTATCTGTGTGAGTAGAGACCTGAGAGAGTAGAGATTAAGTGAGCAGAGGCCTAAGAGAGTAGAAAGCTAGCTGAGTGAGTGGTGTCCTGAGACAGTAGAAAGCTGAGAGAGTAGAGAGCTGAGAGAGCAGAGAGTTCAGATCGCAGAAAGCTGAGAGAGTAGAGATCTGAGAAATTAGAAAGCTATCTGTGTGAACATTGACCTGAGAGAGGTAGAGAGTTTAACTCTGAGTTGACCTGAGAGTTTATAAAGCTAGCTGTATGAGTAGAGTGACCTGAGAGTTTAGAAAGCTAGCTGTGTGAGTAGTGAACTGAGAGAGTAGAGGCCTGAGAGAGTAGAAAGCTTTCTGAGTGAGTGGTGTCCTGAGACAGTAGAAAGCTAAGAAAGTAAAGAGGTGAAAGAGCAGAGAGTCCAGATCGCAGAAAGCTGAGAGAGTAGAGATCTGAGAAATTAGAAAGCTCTCTCTATCTGTGTGAGCAGTGACCTGAGAGAGTAGAAAGCTGGCTGAGTGAGTATTGTCCTGAGACAATAGACAGCCGAGAGAGTAGAAAGCTAGCGAGTTAGTAGTATCCTGAGACAGTAAAAAGGGTAGGGTTTTAAAATCCTTTTGGACTGAAAAATAAAGAAAAAGGGAGCGACCCGGAAGAAAAGTGAGAGAGAAGGGTTCCAAATCCCATTTCAGGGAGGAAGGGCATGGCATAGGAAGGGACAGGCAAAGACAGAGTTATTAGAAAAGTGTAACGCATCACGAAGGACGCGGACGTCGTCCTAATTGCGCGAGACGTCACGATTGTCGATATTTCGTGATATATTGCCGGCGAGATAGCCGCCCGGAGAAAATGTAGGTCCGTCTCGTTTGCGGCAGCCAGAAACAGATGACAGGATATTGCCTTTATGGCAATAATCCATTGTCGTTACTTCGTTACTGGGGCCGCGTTATTGCCCGGCCGGGACAAGAATCCTCTCGCTTTTACATTTCATTGGACACCCGTTGATCCGGCACATTTATTTCGAGAGCCCGCGACCCTTAACCCTTCGCCCGGCTTCGGGGACTGTGCCCGTTTCCCGATCCGACGGCACATTTCACTCTTATCCGGTCGGTGCGGGTTCGCCCCGGGGTTAAATAGGCGATTACAGTAATTAAAGTAATTCGTCCTCGGAGCGCACTCGTCGTTAAAACGATAGAACGATAAATTTGATGATGGTAATCGTTCCTCATCGCGGAGGAGGGGGAGAAATACGGGAATAGAATGCGTTCGAGAGAAAAGCGATAAACTGAAAAACGATCATGCTTACCAAACCATTCAATATTTGCCCCCGGACTTTCTATGAATGTTCGAAGGGATCTTCCCGGTCTGTACGGAGCATTCAAAGTTCCGTTTTCGTCCAGTTTCGAACAGATAAAGACGACGAAATACTGATAGCGAAAGGTCACGGAGCCCCGTGAAACGGATCGAACTATAATATTGATTCCGCCATCGAAAAAATCCGTCGGGTCTTTCATTAGAACGCGCCGCGCGCCGTTGCCCGTTCATTCAAGCGGTCCCGGTTATTTAGGGACAAGAGTGCATAAACAAATTAAAAAAAAAGAAAAAAGAAGAAAAAAAAAACCGGACGGAAAAGGTTCGAAACCGGCGCGGTGCGCGATCCACGGTGGAAATTCTTTCGGCGAATTCGCGTCGGTCCATCCATTAGCGAAAATATCACGGATCTAAATATCCGCGACTCGGTCAATCAATTTTCCCGAATACTTCTGGTCTGCTCGAATGGATTCACCCTCGCGTTTCCCTTCACCGTTCTCACCCCCCCCCCGTTTACCCCGTCCAACTCTCCATATCTCTCGGTTCGACCGGTATCTGACCGGAAAATGCGAAAAAAAAGCCGCGGCCGTGCGCGCACACGTATACACAAGAAAGACCAAACAGAAAAACAAACGAAAAAAAAAAGAATTCGTTGATTCTGAAAGTTGATTTAAACGTACCCCTTCCCCTACCTGGAACGACGGTGGTTGGCTCGGAGAGAAGAGACAGAGACAGAGATAGAGAGAGAGAGAGAGAAACCGGAAAAATTTCTCCATTCGATTCATCGAACGACTAAATACAAGAGCAACGGGCACGAAACGGGGGAGGGGGATAGACGGCGCGACACGAGAACGAATTTCGAGGCTGGATTCCCCTCTGCCCACCCCCTACCCCTCCTCCCGTTCACTCCGGACGGCTCGTCAAACACCGAATTTTTTATCCCGGCCAATATCTGGTCGCGGTGAGGGTGATTTTTGCATATCCATGAGCCGCGGCGTCGAACAGCATCGATAACCCATAATGATTGGTGGTCCCGCGCGGCTGGCAATCGGCATGAATAAAACAAACATAAGTTTCGCAGCGGATTCAATATACGTGCGTCGTGCCGGGCCGTAGCACCACGGCTCCTCAAAGTACGAGGAACGATCTGGAATCGGCACGTACGATGAACGGTGCCGGGGCTCCTCTGTCGCGGAGCATCGAAAGCAAAACTCTGGCGTCCGGTTCGACCGACTCCATCGAAATTGGTCTCTTTTTATGGGGCCGACACATCCGCCTGCCTGAAAAACGCGCTTTAAACATTTTTTATTGTCGATCCGGTCCAATAGAAATTTTTCTAAAGTTTCAGAGATTTTTCAAGGGCATATTAACCCTCAGCAGTCGAGTGGTGAGTCTGAAACACCGCTAGAAATTGTTGTGGCATTGTTTCAAAGAAATTAGAAAAATATCACAAAATGTTTGTTACATTACAAAATTTGTTTCTAATAGATTACTAAACATTTCAATATTATATGTGGAAGTCGGATCAGTTTCGTATGAATAACATGAAAATATTCTAAGACGGAAGAAAAATTTAGCCGACTGCAAAGAGTTAAAATATATAGTGGTCGGCAAGTTCTTAAAATTTTTAGATTAAAAGATTTCTTTCTTTATTACGGTATCACAGTTTCTACTAGGAATCTATTGGAATCTACAGTAATTGCGATGCGTTATATCTACGGTGCGTGAAAAAGTGCTGGTACGTTCTCGTGTCTACGTCTGATCAGTGCAGAGGCTGTACTACTGAAACGATTTACTTGGAACTTGTACGTGAGCTATAATCTATTTCAATTTGATTCTCGACTAGGAATTGCGTGATGAGAGATTTCTTTTATTGAACTGATCTGTCTGATCAGTGACAGACTGATACCCCTTAAACTTCTAAATCGATGTTTCTGTGTAGCGTTTATGAAGGCACATTGCGTTAATCCGATGAAATTAACTGTTACAAGAGAAATGTAAATTGTATACTATTTGCGTCTGACTAATGACAGGCATGTACTACCCAAAGTTTAAAATACAGGTCTCTCTGCGCAGAATTGAGCTAAATTGTATTGAGTAGAGGCCAGAAAACCATGAAATCAGTTTTTCATTACTTTCTACACATTTTTATCTGTGCGCAGTGTTCCACCTGATCAATATACTTATGAAAAGTCTATATTAAGCTCCTACACAAAATCGATTACTTTAAATAACTACTATTGGGGATATATAACTTTTGGAACTATATCTATATTAATCCTTTGCATTTCGGAATTTTGAAAACCAGCTTGATAAATGTCGCTCCAGTCTTGACGTATATAAGATTGTACGTCAACGTAAATCAGAACTTATTCGAGTCTCCGGCTGATCAATGCTATCTCTGTACTACTGAATATTCTAAATCGACGTTCCGTATAGGACATATCACTTTAAATTCCATTTACGTAGACACAATTACTTTTGACGGTTAATTTTTCATCGAGTTTCAGCCCCTGCTCGAGTTACCGTCCGACCAGTGGTAAGTCTGCATTACTGAAACTTCTAACTGCATAACGCAGTACGAAGCGGACTACACGCTATGCGTTAACACACTTTGACTACTAGTAGTTTACAAGTACGCTTTTCAACGATTCAGGCACATCTACAGAAGGCCGAATAATTTCGTTTTAAACAATTGTTTCGACCGGCTTACCAAGGAATCCTCGCAAGACCGCAATTTTCATAAAACTCTGTTTAACACTAGATTGCCTAAGCAAGTCATTTTGACTGCTTTTGAATTTCAATTAAAAAAATAATTATTTAAATAATGACACAGTTTCTTATAATTTTGTGACTATTTCTACAACATATAAATGGGTTAAATAATCATTGTTGTTGCCCCCCCCTTCACTTCCGGTATATAGGTAACGGCTTCCGGTATCGGCTTCCGGCTTTCAGGCAATGTAGGTATATACTAAGCTTCCGTCTTTCTAGTGTTAAACAGGCGATACGCGAGGCGTTGAAAACAATTAACTGCCAGCAAAGACGTGTCTTGGTCCCTCGTTGTTTACGCACGGACGTCCGACAAACGGTTGGTCAGGACTACTGGAAATTTCGGAATCGAGTCTCGTCGGACAAAAAGCACGTTGTTTCCGATTATTTCGTCGGATGAAGCGAGGTGTCGTGGGGTAGCGTGCCGCTAAATTCCATTCGCTTTCGACTGTCGGCCGCAAATATTTGCCCCCCACCCGGCCCTACCCGTTCTCTCCCGGCCCGGTACGGCCCGGCCCGGCCCGGCTTTCAAGCAGTGCTCGAAGGAGATATCAATGAGAAAATATCCCGACCCCCATTCTTCAGCGCGGGCCGGCGCGTAGCATGGTTCTCGAGCGCCGCGCCGGTACAACTCAAGTGCATTTCTATTCATTCGGACGCAATATAAGGGGATCGGTGAAGTGGACCGGCCGCCGATCGGTGCCGATCCCAAGCTCCACTTTTCCGCACGCGTGTCGGAACGACGAAGCGGGAGAAACAGCGGGACATAGATTGAGAGAGAAAGAGAGAGAGAGAGAGAGAGAAAGTCAGAGAGAGAAAGAGAGAGAGAGAGAGAATGGCCTGCCTAGCTGCCTAGCTGGCTGGCTGGCGAGAGAGCCGCGTTTCGGGCAATGCCGCTTTGAAAATCGATAAGCGGCTCCGCGTAGTCGACCAGTCAGGAGCTTTTCGGTGTATCCGCGCGAGATCCTGGCTGGTCACGTGGCCGTCCATAGCGTTCGCGTAAAACCGAACACACCGACGACCCCGGTGGTAGCATGCCCGACGTAATTTCTGCTCTTCGATCAACCTCTCTCCTCTCTCTCTCTCTCTTTCTTTCTCGCAAGCGGAGCATCTATGAAAAGATCACGTCCCCTGAAATTCGATCGAACGACCAAGCGGGTCGACCCTCTGTCTCGTTGCTCTTCTCTCCCCGTCGTCGTTGATCGACGACGGATGATTGATCGAATTAATCCTGTCCGAGAGAGAGAGAGTGAGAGAGAGAGAAAAAGTAAAAAAGCAGCGATAAATGGAACGCGGCCAATTTAAATAGGATCGAGTAACGAGTTCAGGCTGGCCTGGTGACTCGATAACATCTCGGCCCATTGATTATTCCCATGGATAAGGACGCGGCGAGGAGGGGGTTCGACGGTGGCGAACAGGGGGCAAGCGGGGCATGGGGATGGAGGGTCAAACATCTCGAAAAGGTCGATTCATTAGGGATCGCGGTGGAAGGGAAACGCTGGTAACTGGTACAGATGTATCTCTGGCCTCCGAAGGCCCGAGGACTCGGAGATGAGAGAGAACAAGAAGAAGAAGAAGAGGAAGAAGAGGAAGAGGATGACGAAGACATCGAAGACGAGGTAGAGTAGAACCAAGAGAAGGAGAGAACAGGACAAGGACGAGAGAGAAGACGTCGGAAGGAAGAAGCGATCGCGTCGTTCGGCCGGCGTAGTCCTGGCGACGTGCAATGCGCAGACGTCCTCCGAGGATGCCCGAAAGAGTCACGGAGGCGCGAAACGCTCGTTCCACCGTGTCCGGAAGCATCGATGTGGGTGAACGGAGGGCCACGGTCGGAGAAGGAGGAGAGGACGAGCAAGCGAGCGAGCGAGCGAGCGAGCGAGTGAACGAACGAGAAGCGGAATAGAGGGTGGAACACGGTGTGCCGAGGAACGCTAGAACGAGGAGGAAACACACGGGGAATGGATATATATATATATCGGTGGACGCATGCGTACGCTCTCTCGGCTACCGGAAAACCCGACAGAGATCTAGATGGGGTACGGATCGGCCGAGGCTAGAGTCCGACAGAGAAGGGTAGAAGACCGCGCGAGAGGGGTCGAACGGTGGTCTGAAGAGAGGGAGGGTTGGTCGGAAGAGAGGGAGGGAGGGTGAGAAGGAAGGAGGAACGTATACAGAGAGCGCGGCTCGTAGGGCAGTTGTTCCTCCTTCGTCGTTCCTTCGCGGAGGCGCAGAGCCGCGCTTTTAACGAAATTATTCCGTGGGAAAAAAAGCTCGGCCCTGGCCTGGGCTTGCCGCGAGCCAGCCAGCCGTCGACAAGCCTCTCTCCACTACTCTCGCCTCCGTTCGGGAGCGGCGCTACCAACTCGCCTCCGTCGCGACGCATCGTCTCGCCTCGTCTCGCCTCGCCTAGCCTCGCCTCGCCTCGCCTCGCCTCGCCTCGCCTCGCTTCGCTTTGCCCGACGGAGCGCAGAGGCAGTCGTAGAGAGAGCAGTCGTCTGGTTGTTGCGTGCGTGCCTGCCAGCCTGCCTGCCTGCCCGCCAGTAGAAAGCGCACAGTGTTGTCCGTCGCAAAGTGCTGGTGACAAAGCCGCGCGGCCGCCCCACGGAGCAGCAGGAGGCGCGCCGGAGCCGGAACCGGAGCCGGTTTTTTCCTTCGTCCACGGTCAGTATCGCGAGCCTGCCGTCAAGGACCTTCTTCGGTTCGCGAGTCCACCGCTCTGCTGCGACTTCTTCCTCGAGGAAGGAGGAAAAATCGAGGCCCGCGGGCGTGGATCCTGTGCGGTGCCGGAGAAACATTTTCCTCGAGACGGTTTTTCCGGCCTCGATCGCCTATTATTGATTTCCGCAGGACGCGCGGCGCCCGTTTCTCCGCTCGTCACGCGAAAATTTTGGCCGCACCATCGCATCGCGCGTTTCGCCGCGATCGATTCGCACGCTCGTCCTCCCACCAGTCTCGCAAGCGCGGCCGACCCTACGCTGAACTCTCTCTCTCTCTCTCTCTCTCTCTCTCTCCTTCCTTTCTTCTTCCTCCTCGTCTATCTACCCCCCTACCCATCTCTCTCTCTCTCTCTCTCTCTCTCTCTCTTATTCTGTTTCTTGTACTGTCTCCGTCTGATCGCGCTTTTTTTCCCCCTGAGAGTCGCGGTATCATCGTTTCTCGCGGTTCCCTAAGAGTTCTCTCCGGTCCTCGAGGTCGAGGAAATCGATCTTCCGGCCGGAGAAGGATCTCCGGGACGAGAGTGAGAGATCCTGGGGATCCATAGGGCCAATTTTCTCGCGAGTGTGTGCGGGTGGATGTGGGGACGCCGCGCCACCACCGTGGACACAGTGTGTTCGTTCGATCCTTCGGGCCGAACCATGGCGATCCTCTCGCGGTAGGAAGCTGTTGAGCCAATCCGGACACCGGGTCTCTGTCTATGGCCTCTTTGTCTCTCTCTGTCTCTCTCTCTCTTTGTCCCTCTCTTTCACGAGTGCACGGGACGAGTCGACGCGGCCGGAGATTCGAGAAAACCGTGAGTCGAGTCGAGTCGTTGCACTTCTCGTTCTACGGGCAGAACGGTCAATTATCGTGAAGGGCCCGTTGTTAGCCCGGCCGTTGTTTCGACGGCCGGCCAGCGAAACCGGGAAACAGACGGCGTACACATCGATGTATAGATTCGAACCCGATACCCGTCTATGTAGAGTCGGTTCGCCTGTATAGATCTACGCGTGCCTGTCTATATGCATATATGCATAGAGGAACGCCGAGCGCACTAGAGCCCTCCACTCCGATAATTGCGCTCGAGTGGAAGGGAAGAGACCTCTTTCTACGCCTGATTAGACGCTATTCGAACTAGAAGCTCCGCGAGCCGAGCCGAGCCGAGCCGCGAGAAATATTCGATTCGCCGACGGCGCCGAGCTGACCATTCCGAAAGGTCCTGCTGGTCAAGTGTAACCGTCGCTACGACGAGGCTTCCTTCTCCTTGTGACTCAGGTGTGTTCGCTAAAGTTCGCATGATTTCCTACCACCGTGAAAAATCCTCGTTCCGATCTCCGTTCCGTCGAAAGAAACCGTTTCCTTCGGATAGTGCCAACGGTGTTCTCTCCTAGTCCTGCGCCATTTTTACACGGTCGAGGAAGACTTCGCAGGTGTTTTTTTTTTCACGGGGAACAAAAGAATCCTTGGAATCGTTGATTCGGCGAACCTACGTTTCTATGGTGAATTCCTTATCGACAGACGGTGGATTAATCGACTCGATATTTAATTCAGAACTCTCTCGCTCTCTGTCTCGATTAGAAAAGGGAAAAAATCGTTCGAACGATAAAATCGCTGTCGACGATTATAAACAAACGGGGACTCTGTCCCCGGAGCCTTTGTCGAATCGACGATAATTGTCTCGTTATCCGTGAATCCCGCGAGACGGGAAAAGTCGCGTCGATGCGAGCGGATTGCTGCCCGGAATCCGATAAGCTTCCGAAAATAGCTGAAACTCTCATCAGAGATCGCGATAATCGACGTGTCACTGAAATATCGACTCGTTTTGCGAGCGAGACGGTGAAATTTTACACAGGAAACCGGGGAATCGCTTCGGGACGTCGATTATCTGCTATCCGACGGACCAGGGCCGTCCGGAGGATCTCGACGACCCTACTTGCTCGCATACTCGATCCCCGATCTTTGTTACAGAATTTTATTCCCGATCTTTGACAATCGTTCCACGTTGATCCTGACCTTTTTTATTATTGTTCTACGAACGTTCCACGAAAATTCCCTGTACGACTTTTTGCTAATCTTCTCGCAGCTATTTAGAGTGAACCGTTAACCTTTTTTACTTTCTTCGAACAATTTGTTTTTCCTTGGGAATTTCTGCATTAGTTTTTGCTAATCCTTTCGTGGGTGTTTAGAGCGAACCCTTAACCTTTTTTACTTCCTTCTCACAATTCGTTTTTCCTTGGGAATTTCTGCGCTATTTTTCGTTAATCCTTTCGTGGGTATTTAGAGTCAACGTTTAACTCCTTTTTTTGCCTGGGTTTCAACAATTTATTTTCCTTTCGAATTCCAGTACAATTTTTCGCTGATCCCCTCGCCGAGCGGTTAGAGTCAATCCCCAGAATTTTTACCTTTGTTTCACCGTTACATTTTCGTTTCAAAGTTTCTGCACAATTTTTCGTTAATCCCTCCCCGGGAATTTAAAGTTAACCTCTACCCTTTTTCAGCTTCGTTTCACAATTTGATTTTTTTCCCCGAATTCCTGTCAATATTTCGCTAATCCTTTCATAGCTATTTATTGTCGACTAAAAACTTGTGCCGTTATTTCTAGAATTTCACTCTACCTTTCTGGAATTTTCGTTTAACCAGTTTTCATACACTCCGGCCGTTTGTGCACAATCCCTGGCATTTTTTTTTTTAATTTCGCTCACCAACTCTTACACGATTGTTAGAAAATCATGGTTCCAAGAGGTTGCATTAATTACGGAGTCATTAGCGACCGCTTCTACTATTATCGGTTACACATTAGATCGTACGATGTACAATTAACAGTTATTTTATTAATCTTGTTTTCGTAGGTTCTAGACATGAGTACACAACTCTCCAATCTTCATTCGAAACATTTTTTCCTTTCCAACTTTCTCTAGAATCTCCGTCTCAATATTTGATTTCCATGTTCCTCATTAACACTGAACGTACCACCACCGGTCAAATGCCCGGTTCTAGATTTTTTATTTAAAATTAATTATTGAAATTATAAAGATGCTTTCATGAGCAATGATTCCATAAATATCTTCAGGAGATCACACATTGCAACAAGAACCGCGAAAAGTCTAAATAAATTAGGTCTTGTCATTTTTATAAGGCAACATGTTCCTGTTACTTTTACAGCTCGGTACGTTTAGTGTTGACCCATTTGCATCGTAAGGAAATACGAAAAGAAGGCATTTACCACCAAAATTTTTCTTTTATTATATTGAAGTAAAAAAAATGACTACAAATAAAAGAACTTCGTATTTCAGCATCTTAAGAAAAAATATATACGCTCCGGTGATAGTCACCAGGAAAATCGAGCGTATATATATACGTTAATGATGCAAGTAAGTTAACCACCCCTTATCGTGCGAAATTTCAAATTTGATGGAGCACAAACGACGATTCTTATTCTGCAGCTACCAATATTTAACCAATCAACACGTTGACTGCCATGTCACCCATACATGGGTGACGGAATTATTTGTTCAGGCTTTAAAATGAATTTTCACGTTAATATATTCATTGCACCAAATTTGATTAGGATCTGTAAAATGCACGAAAGTTGGAGAACCACACAATATCATACATTTAACCCTTAGCACTCGAATGGCGACTACAAGGCGCCACTAAAGATTGCTATTATCATTATTCAAAATATTTTTTACATTATTAAATATGTTTGGATTTAATAAATTACTAAAAATGTCAGTATTGTACGAGTAAATTCCACCATTTTCGTAGGTACAACATGAAAAACAAATATATAGAAGGAAAATATTTTAGATCGGAACAAATGTTTCGTTTTGGAGTTAAAATAACTTCGAGTGCAAAGGGTTAATTTTTTTTTATTTCTATTTTGTCAAATAACTTGCTTTGATTTCGTGAAATTTTTGAGCTTTCTTGTTTGGCGTTCAAAGCGTTAAGCGAACGTAGGGATACGTCTAAACTGCATCTAAATTGTCTTTCTCTTCTAGGGTATCATTAGGTGTAAAAAGGTTCTAGCGATTGTAACTCGGAGGAAGACCACGAGTCAGGTGTTGGCAAGGAATCGGTCGAATAGTCGCGGTGGCTCGACGGATCGGAAGCAAACAGGATCGCGGGGAGACGCGTGGGTTTCGCGAGCGATCGGCTTATTAGCGTCGAATGAATCAAGTTTTACGCCCGGTTAGAATGCAAGCCGCCGGGCCTCGGACAAAGGGGGCTCGCGACGGAGCGAAACAATCGTTCGAAATTCAATGAAGAACCCGTCTGGTAGACGGCTTCGGCGTCGGCCGAAAGAAAAACGAGTCGTAGAGGGGTAGGCGGTGCAAGGGGGCGGGGCGGGGGCCAGAGGGAGAGAGGGAGGGAGGGGGGAGGGGGGGGGTTTGAGAGCCGAGTCATCGTACTCGGGGACACGGTCGGAGGGCTCTTATCTCGATGCTGCCGGTGTAGGTTAGAGACACTCCGGTGTCCCAGCGCGATCCTCAGGCCCGATACGAGGAGATCGGGATCGATCGATCGACTTTCCGAACAGAGTCTACTCGAGTTTTCCTGACCTAAGAATACATCGGCGTGGAGTGTCGTGGAACGGGGTGGAGTGGACCGTGGTGGGTGGGTGGGGGGGAGGGCGTACGGTTGCCGGTGGGTGGCGGGTTGCGGGCGGTGGGCGGGGGATCGAGCTGGGGAACCCCGCCCCCTCGGAGCCGGAGGAGCGTTTCGACAACGATCACTGCAGATTTGTCTTTTCTTTCGCGTGTCCGATGCTCGGCGCGGCGTGACGCGACGGCACACGTCCGCGATCCACCGGTGGGTTCACTAGCCGGCCACGGGATCTACGCGATCTAGCGTGTATGGGAGAAGAAGCAGAGGGAGGAGGTGGTCGCGTGACCACGCTCGATTAAAACACGCTCCCGTCGTTGACATTCCCGCTCGATCGATATCGTTATCGCGTGTGTTATCTACGCGCGCGAGATCCTCGGACGAGATTAGGGTACCGTGGGTGGTGTATCCGCCTCGCTATCGTCGGACGAGCCAAAGGAGAGTGTCGTGTGCTTCGGGGGATAAAAAAAAAAGAAGACGACGAAGAGATCTCTGGGATTAATAAAGGGAAATTGATTCGCGACGTTGCGCTGCGCCGCGGAGATCAAAGACGATTCAGAGAGTATTCGTTAGGGGATCGGCCCACGTGGGAGACTGGAACATCGTACACGTGTTCGTCGATCAACCCAAGATATATATCTATATCTATATATACAACTTCTTCTTTCTCTTTTTCTTCGTAGAATCGAGACGAATGATGTTCAATTGACGAAGACCGCGCAACGCTAGGAATGGCCCCATTCAGTTCCGTTTTCCTGGGCGTCTGGGGAGTGTTCGTTCTCGTTATGATACAAGGTACTGTGCGACGCGAACCGGCGATCCGCGGGCCCGTGTAATCAGCGGTTCTTAACCTGAAGATTAATCGAACCGTCAAGAGACCTCTCTTTTCTCTTTCTCGTTTTCGCGTCTTTGTCGTTTCCCTCGCGCGGAAACGTCCTGTGCTCGCGAGGGCTAGATCTTTTGATATCATTGTTTCCCCCCCAGGGACACGAGACCGTGTAATTGAGACGAGTGGCTCGTTATTCGGCGAACCGTGGCCAAATATCCACAGCCACTTGACCCAAGACGTAACTGGTTCTAGGTTAAGGACTGCACTGTGCGCGCCGCGTAAACGACATCGCGGGGAAATTCTTGATAACCTAACTATTTCCAGAATCTAGGCCCGTCAGCTGGGACGCCTGGTGGACCTACGACGGCATTTCCGGTAAGGGATTCTTCCGTTAGCTTCCCGCCGATCGTTAACTTCCACCCTCGCTCCGGAAACCGTACCTGTGTCCTTGTCTCGCTCCTTCGGAGTACGCGATCTTCCCCCAAGCAAAGTGTCTGACGAGTGAAATCTCTGCTGGAGAGCAGAGGAGTCTCCCTATCGCGACGGCTTTGACAAATCTTTTTTTTTTTTTTTTCTCCGGTCTCTCGTGGCTCTGTGTATCTTGGAAATGTATTATAACTCGAAAGTGAAGTTTGAACTTTTGTAGACTCCGAAATCGAAATCTGTGCCCGCTATCGGTAACCGAATCTCGGAAACCAGTCGTTCGATTCGCTTGAAATTTCTTAGGTATCTTCGGAGGATGTCTCGGTTTTACACGAACCGGAATTGAGTCGATACCGAGTTAAAAAATCTGGCAATTACTTGCCGAGAAATGGAAATTCGTATTTCAAAATTTCGATGTTCTTTTATTTTTCACTATTTCTCTTTCGATTCGTCTTTAACGATTTTTTTTTTTAAGTTCCCCGAAGATTGGTAAAAGTTGTCTAAAAATGTTGAGACCGATACGTTCGTTGGTTTAACACGTTGACTGCCATGTTACCCATATGTGGGTGACGGGATTATTTTTACGTTAATATATTCATTGTAACAAATTTGATTAGGGTCTGTAAAATGCAAGAAAGTTGGAGGTTCATTTTTTTCAATTTTTATTTCATTCAACAACTGACTTTGATTTTAGGGAATTATTGAGGTGTCACAATTTGGCAGTCAAAGTGTTAAATAAATTCCTAAAGGAAGGTGTCGATTTCAGTCGATTGTCTCTATAGTACGTGTCCCGAGAGCACGATGAAATTGCGTGTATGAGAATGAACAAAATATGTAGAATGAAATTTTCACACCTGACGGTTTGTTTTAAAAAAGAATCGGGCTCTTGGAACTTGATAGTGCACGCGAAGGGGAAACGGTCAGCCATGCACGGACACGCGAGCGCGTCTGACGGACATTAAAGCTCGATTTTCTCGAAAGCTGGACGTTCCACGAACTAATTTCACGCTGTAGACATTCTGTCTGTATCCGTTTCTCAAGGAATCGGTTCATGTCTCCTTTCGATCGTAAGAAGCTTGCGTTCCATTCTCTGGCCAGTAAAAATAATTAAGAGGCTCGTGTCGCTGGTCTCGGCGTCCGCTTTCAGCCACTTAGATCGGGCGCGACGGTTTTCCCATCCGTATGAAAAAATGATATCGGGGGGCTGGTTTTATGAAATCATGAACCGGTCGGCACTTGACTCTCCCCCGACCCCTGAATAATTTGGCAGGCGGGCGAGCAGGCCTTGCGCGCTAATCCCCGGGCTTAGCGTCGCGGAAACTTCGTTCCGAAGTTGTTAACCGGTCCCGTGGGGGTCCGCGTTCATCGATCGAATGCCTCCCCCGTTTCCCCCCCCCCCTCCCCCACCCCCGGTTTAATCGGCGCGATTTGAAGGTCCCGGGTTCTGGGGTCTGATCAATCCCGAGTGGTGGCTGTGCCACAAGGGCAGGCGGCAATCGCCGGTGAACCTCGAGCCGTCCAGGCTCCTCTTCGACCCCAACCTGCAACCTCTACACTTCGACAAGCACCGGGTCGACGGGGTTCTCGCGAACACAGGGCACAGCGTCGCGTTCGCCGTCGACAACGACACACGACATCCCGTCAACATCTCCGGAGGACCGCTCAGCTACCGGTACCAGCTCCACGAGATACACCTGCACTTTGGCCTCGACGATCGGACGGGCAGCGAGCACATCGTCGACGGACACGCCTTTCCAGCCGAGGTGAGACGATTTTTCTACTACTCGACTTCTTTGAACAGTCCGATCGTATAAACTGTTCGGCCCCGATATCATCTTTAGCACACGTATCTGCGGAATAATGCCTTAATTTTACTGCTACTTTTCTCGGTCCCTGTAAAAGATATTCGAGCGAATCTAACGGGAGATGGTAAATGAATCTTTGCTCTAGTTCACAGAATTTTTTCAAAATTTTAACCCACGCATCGAGGCCATAAAAAAATTATTTATTTTTCCTCTTTCGGTTCTTCGAACTACCCCTGGTGTATCGCTTGTGCGGAACTCTAGAGCGATGTAACCATAACAAATTCATAAATAAATCGAGAAACGATTGAACCGAATGAGAAGAAACATTTGTCCAAGTAAAAATAAATTTTATCAAATGTTTGTCTCGTCTTTAAGTGCTCCACAATGTCCGTGTGTTTACATAAATGGAATTTTTCGTCGATTTTTGCACTAATTTTTTTAAAAATGAAACAGCGGAGGCGTTAACGAAACTCTCAAGGAAAGTTCAAGTCGAAAAAGTTCGATTCCGCCGGCGAAAGCACAAAATATGCAGGACGTCTGACCAACGGCCGACCCACACCACTGAATATCTTCCACATTTCCATTTATACACGCCAAGAGGCACATTTGATTATTCCGCAGATGCGATACTTGTATTCATTCAGGGGTAATGCTACTCTCCCGCATCTGTGAACTCTGTTACGTGCGTCTGACCATTCGCTGTACTACTCTACTTAAATTGCTAAACAGATGCTTCTATGTGTTCCTTCATTCCTCGATCTTGGGTGAAGTATGCAACCCTGTCCCCTCGCATGCATTCTTCCTGTATTCATTCAGAGGAAACGTTGTCGTTCTTGCCTCTTCTGGAAAGCATGTAGCGGTGGTCTGACCACTGGCACTCCTATTCTAGTCGAATCCCTGAATACATTCCAGGATGTTCCTCTTTTATCTCTTGCGTGGCCTTTTTAGAACAAATATCCATTGTGTGTCGTTGCTGTCCGACTAATGGCAATCCCATTCCACTGGGAATTCTAACCGGCCTGCACAGAAACCGTAGATTACGTTGTCGTTCGTATTGTTATAAAATTGTACCTCTATAATCAGTCAGGGTAGAATCGTTTAATCACATTCACACGTTTTGCATTCCTCTGTTTGATCGCAAACGAGCTATTGCCACTGGAGCGTGTAACTCGACGCTCAATATTAGAACCGCTTTGCAGCTGGATTTCAGGTCTATTTACAGTTCTGTCTGATCAAAGATAAACTAATACTACTGTACATACAATACATTCTGTTGTAGTCGGCAGTTAGCGACCGTACCTTGTTAGCATAACTTTCTATTGAATTCTGCGACAATATTTCATTTATTTCTGACTAAAGGCTAACTCGTACTACTGATTCTTCTAAATCAAAGCTTCACATGAAATATGCGTACGAGTTGTTGGCAACGTTAAAATGTCAGATTAATTTTCTATTAAATTCGACACGATTTCTCGTCTCCGTCTGACCAAATACAAGGCCATACCACTGCGTGTTTCGAGTCACCACAGAGAAAACAATTGATCTATCCCAAAAAGCAAGGTGTCGGGACAGTTTCCTGGGAAACTCTGTTCCCTTTGTCCTTGTCTGACCAAAGGCAGACCGTAGACCGTTGAAGTTAGTAAATCGAAGCGCGTACACAAGGCGCGCCGGTGTTGATGTATCAGAAACAGTAAGTTGTTTGGGAGGGGTAGGGGTTGGTTCTCCCCGGCTAAACTGTGGTCCGTTTTCATTCACAGCTGCAAATATTTGGCTTCAACGCGCAGCTGTACAACAACTTCTCGGACGCGTTGCACAAGGCGCAGGGGATCGTCGCGGTGTCGCTTCTGCTCCAGGTACATGTCTAATCTCTCTCTGTCTGTCTCTCGCTCCGCGAATATTTCTGCCGGGGAAAGATCGGGCCGGCGATCAGCGAAGATCGCACCGAGCGATACGTCACAGATATCCTCTCGGTTCGCTTTCAGGTCGGGGACCTCTCGAACCCGGAGCTACGGACATTCACCGAAGAGCTGGATAAGATCAAATACGGAGGTGAGAGCATCAGTAATTTAATACGTTCCTCTCTCGCGGCGATGCCAGACAGATTCGAATTTCCCGGGCAGATACCTCCTCGTTGTGCTCCGCGCTCTAAATCCACCGCAAATTTATTACGACAGCCAAAACTGAACTGGCCAGCCGGCGCGAAAATTGATCTGGAATTTTATAAAACTCCGGAAAATCTGCGAAACGGTTTCCGGAAAATTCGGCTCGAACGTGAAACAATTGAATTCGGAAAAATCGATTGCTTGCCCCCGGGTTTTCGAAAAGCGTAGATTCCGTCGAGTATACCCTATAAAATTGAATTGGAACCTAGAAAAATCAAATTTAGGAAATTCGATTCCCCTTGTGTTCTGGAAGAGTATGAAATCCGTAGAGTGCGTTGTAAAATGGAGTTGAAACGTTGAAAAATTGTATTTACGAAATATCGATAGACGCACGCGGTATTTTATCGAATCGTGGGTTGCAATGATGCTTATTTGCAGAATTGAGTTCGAATCGGTCTATATATGTAGGCAGGCAAAAAATTGGACGTCGGAAGATCGATAGGCCGTGTGTTTTATAAAACTGTAGAACCTATAGAAGGGTATCGGTGATATTAAGCCGGGAACGGTGGCAGAAACTGACGAAAATACGAAGGCCGGGCGCGAAGAGGCGGCCAGTATCGAAAAACCGATTGGATTTTTTCGTATTATCCCGGGGCTTGGCACATAAAGTTATAGGCTGATAGCAGGAAAATTCATCCTTGATATCTTATGGCGCACCCCCGGTCCTTTAAGTGACATATGTGGTACGAGGTCAGCCCCGGAGGGCTGTTCCGTCAGCTCCCTCATTTTTTCCAATGTAGCTGGCGTATAATATTTCTCGTTGCATTTTACTCGATCCTCCTCGGGGCGGCTGAATACAAAGACTATTCGAAAATACGTGGTTCCGATGCCGGCGATGAGATATCGCCCTTAAACACTGCCTCGCGTTCAGCCAGTAATTAATCGACGGAAAACTCGTTCTAAACCTGTTCGAATCGATCAAAATTGACCCACTTCAGCCTTTTTCATTTCACGGTCATCGACGTCGCATTATAAGCGGGACCGCGTGAAATCTCAATTGGTTTTTCAGTGATCGATACTTGTAGCGTCAAATAGAAAAACTGCTGGACAGATTAATTTCAAATTTTGAATGTTCATTAATCAGGTGTTTCAAGGATACGTAATATACTTCTAATAAAAGTAGAACAACGTGAAATTCGTCAATTGGTCTATCAGCGATCAGTGGTACGGTAATTTTTGGTGAGAAAACTACCGGCCAGATAAATTGAAAACTTTCTGTACTCGTTGCCGGGTATTTCGAGAACAGGTGGAATTTTTTCCAAGCACAAAAATATTCATGCACTCCGAGGCAGTATTTTCGAAGGCTGAATAGGTATCGAGCACGGCAGCTTGCAACTTCAATATTAGTAAATCGAGGAGCCGTAGAATGGAGCGGGCGGTTGATCACTATCCCCTAAGAAGGGTTCGGGTTCCACGGCGCGGATAAGGGTTATTCGATAACCGTGTCGGGATCGCGCGCGCGTACCCCAAACCCCAATCCGGCCGGAGGGTGTATAAAGCTGTCCTCGTAGGCGCGAGGTAGCATCCGCCGGTTGAAAATTTCAGCTGGTCCGCCCCGTGACCCCCTTGCGGCGGCGGCGGCGCGGCCCGTTAAGCCGAGAAATTTCGCGAAAGTTGAAGCCAGCAAGGGTTCGATCGGGCTCGGAAATTAGCGTGGCACGGGGTTGGCCGTGTGTCGGGACGCACGCGAACTTTTCGCCATGCTCGCGGCCATTAGCTCTTAAGTGACTGGGAAAACGGGCTCCGGGTGTTGTAAGCGGCCCCGGTATTACACTTGCTCTGGGGCGGGGGCAAGGTGTTAGAGGGGCCGTGTAGAGGCACGTCGATGCTAATTGGGGTACGTATGCGCGTCACGGTCGATGCCTTGTCAGATCCAGCACCCCTGCACCCGTACACCGGTTGTGTTCATCGATCGATTCTACCGATTGCACACAGGCCAGGCGATGGAGATTAAGCATTTCGCGGTGAGGGCTCTACTGCCGGACACGAAATATTACATGACGTACGACGGCTCCTTCACCATGCCGGCCTGCCAGGAGACCACCACGTGGATCATCCTGAACAAACCGATATACATCACCAAGCAGCAGGTGAGAATCGAATCACGCTAACCTACACCGATACCTCGGAAACCAGCATGCTCTCTCTCTCTCTCCGTGCTCTAGCTCGAGCAGTGAATATCAATCGCAGCCCCCGATCTTCTTTTTCGAGCCGGGCTGACCTTTGAACGATCCGAGGGTGGGGCTCCGGCACGCGGAGAATGCTCGAAGCGCGTCAGCTGTCGGGAAAGGCGCAGCAATCCTTGGAAACGCAGACGTTTCATTGGCTATCCATCTGTTTCTAAAATAACCTGATTGTAGAAGAAGGACGGGAACAGTTACGGAACAATCGCACCGTTTGCTTGGAAATAGTGTTTTGAAAATTGGACGTGAACAAAGTAAACATGCCCTTGGGTTCATATTTTAGAGAGCACAAAGTTTCCAATGATATTTGATACGCGAGAATTTTCTATTGATTACTACCCGCGTTCGCACTTGTGTCTGATCAGAACGACTCTGTACTACTGAAACCTCTAACTCGAAGCTATCTACACAACATACCGTTATAATGGGGTTGACATCGTGTAAGAATAATTTTCTATTGAATATCAACGAGTTCACTGACCAGTTCCACTAATGCTTGACTAAAGACGAACTTATACTACTGAAGTTTTACAGTCACACGTGTACACACTTTATCTTGTTTTCTCTCGAGCTGTAAGTAGCCGTGGGATTTCGGAATAATTTCCTATTACATTCTAGAGAATCGTCCACGTGTGTCCGACCAAAGACTAATCTGTACTACTTAAATGTTCGAATCAAGGCTGTACATATAGTGTAGTGTTCACACTCTTGTATTCGAGCTATTAGTAGCTGTGGGATTTCGGAATAATTTCCTATTAGATTCTACAGAATCGTCCACGTGTGTCCGACCAAAGACTAATCTGTACTACTTAAATGTTCAAATCAAGGCTCTGCATATAGCGTACTGTGTTCACACTCTTGTATTCGAACTGTTGGTGGCTGTGAGATGTCGGAATAATTTCCTGTTAAATTCTACATAATTGTCTCGTGTGTCTGATCAAAGGCGAACCTGTACTACTTAAATGTTCAAATCAAGGCTGTACATATAGTGTAGTGTTCACACTCTTGTATTCGAGCTATTAGTAGCTGTGAGATGACGGAATAACTTTCTATTAAATTCTACAGAATCGTTCACGTGTGTCCGACCAAAGACGAATCTGTACCACTTAAATGTTTTAAATCAAGGCTCTCTGCATATGGCGTACTGTGTTCACACTCTTGTATTCGAGCTATTAGTAGCTGTGAGATGACGGAATAACTTCCTATTAAATTCTACAGAATCGTTCACGTGTGTCCGACCAAAGACGAATCTGTACTACTTAAATGTTCTAAATCAAGGCTCTCTGCATATGGCGTACTGTGTTCACACTCTTGTATTCGAACTGTTGGTGGCTGTGAGATGTCGGAATAATTTCCTGTTAAATTCTACATAATCGTCTCGTGTGTCTGATCAAAGGCGAACCTGTGCTACTAACACATCTTAATCAGCGCTGCATACACTTTGGCTTGGTATTCGATGTAATTGTAACAGTGCCATGTCAGAATGATTTTCTATTAGATTCGACACAATCCTTCGCGTGTGTTCGACTAAATACGAATCTGTACTACTTAAACGTTCCAAGTTCTGCGTTCGCACAGTTGTATTCGAGTCGTTGGGAACAGTGAGAAGTCCGAATCGGTTTCTATCAAGTTCTGCACAGTTTTTCACGCTGGTCCGATCAAAGTCGAGTCAATACCGCTGAATCTTTCAGGGTAGCTGAGAAAACAATCGCTTTATCCGGGGTAAGGTAAAATTACGATTTCTATGAAATTTTCAGCCGAATCCGGTCGGAACGCAAGAGATCCGTAGTTCGGGGATTTCCGGATCAATTTTCGAAAGTGGGCGGGAGTGTTTTCCGTGGTTTCCCGGTCGGAAAGGACGCGGAGCGAGATTTTCGCGGGCGATATCGGGCCTCCAGGGTTGACCTTATTCGGGCCGGGGGATCGAAGCAGCAGTTTCCCCGATCGTGTTCAGGGTCTAGAACTTGATTCCTTTGGCATCGGATCGTATCTGGCCGCGACGACTTGAGGAATCGCGGTAGCTCACGCACGAAAGTAGTTTCTGATGTTCTTTTAACGATTTCGCGTGGCCAGGGACGCGGCGTAATCTCGTGCTGCTGCGGCGCGACCTCGAACAAAAGGAAATTGGTTTACGTGGCTCCTTTTATCTGTCCCGGATTACCCTTTGACGACTTAATGCGATTTTTTTCACTCGGAACAAACGATCACCCCCCACCCCCCCACCCTCACGGTAAACCGTATTATTGTCGGGCGGTGAAAGGATCTGTTAATTAAACCGAGCCACCGCTTGATACACTCTCACTCGGCGACGTAATGATTCTATGATAATTTAATTATTCGGAACGAGCGCCGCGTAAAATGATCCCCGGCCGCGTTCCGTTCGGTGAAACAACGCGCGCGGCTCGTCTTTATCGCCTCGGAAAAGCTTCGTACCAAACATCCCCGCTTCGTATTAATTAACACTTTGCTCGCGATTGATCGATCTATCTTGTTATCAACTGGCATAGTTTGATCGTTTCCTTTGGAAAGTTAATCTTTTTCATTCAAATTGAACACAAATCACTACGACTTTGTGCATTAACGAAATTGTGTTGATGAAATTTCAAAGTATTCGGAATATTAACCCCTTGCACTACTACTTAATTTGTGATTACAACGAATAGTTCAAAATTTCATTATATTTATCGTATGCCTATGTTTTCTCCAAAGGATATGTTATATTAATTATAACAAAATAGAATTTTATTTCGGTTTAAAGGAAATTAATAACTGGTACATATTTATTAGACTCTGCTCAGAATGTTCATCACGAGATTGACTCGATATTGTAGGGCGGGGGGTTAACACAAGTCGAAGAAGGCTATTTTCAATCTATTAAGGTTACTAAAGAAAGATCTATTTGGTTCCTATTGAAAAAAAAATTGATTCTTCATAAAACTCCGCAGTCCGATTGTCACCATCACGCGTCAAGAGCGAGATAGAGAAAGAGAGAGAGAGGGATCGAGGGGATCGATAAAAATGGGAAAAAACGTCGGGAAGTCTCCGAATAAACCTTCGATAAATAGTGGAAGACTTTTAAGTGCGAGATTCGACGGGATATGAAAAATTGCGAGCGGTTCGAGCACGCCGGAGTAAACAACGATTCGGACGCGTAACAAAATAACGAATCGGCTTTGCGGAAAGTTTTAGCCGGGCAATTATCCGCGGATTAATTTTGATCGATCGTCGGCGATTTATTATTCACGGGACCCGACCGGTTCGGGAACGATTATTGTTCGCGCGACACGCGGGCCCGCCGCGAAATCCGACGCGGCCGGATCGATCGGACGAACGCGAGGGGGCCGGCGGCCATTTTCGAAAACACCCACACACACACACACACACACACACACACACAGTCGGAGAAAGGGGGAGAGGAAACGGCACGGTTTCGTCTCGGCTCGCATTTTAATAATACGGGGGCACCGGGAGCCGTAGCCGGCACGCGTTCGCGAAAAAACGGGCGCAAACAATGCCGGAGAATTCAATAACGGAGTCCATTGACTTCCGACGGAAGTATGGCGGTGCCTATTGTCAAACGTTTAAACGATTCGCGAAGCCCCCTCTCGCTTTCTCTTCTTCTTTCTCTCTTTCTCGCGCGGCTGCCGCTGCTTCGTTTCAGAAATTAATCATCGACCCGAAAAATACGAACCGATCCACGCCGGTCGATCTTCTTTTTTTTTTTTTACTCGTCGGAATTAATTGCTATTGTTCGGTCGAAACAAAACATCGGTCGGGAAGATAAAAGGGCGCGCTCTCCTCTCTCTCTCTCTCTGTTCGCTACCCGGAAACAAACGGGGGTACAAAGAGCCTCCCTCGAGGGTTCTCGCGATTCAATAATTGGAAAACGGCCTCCCGCGGAATAAAATTACGATACTGTTAAATTCCACGGCCCTGATTCGCGTTGTTCCGGCCGGCGATGCCGAATGCGGTTGCGAACGGATCGAGAACATCGTGGAATTACCCAATCTCGCGCTCTTGATGGGAATTTTTCCTGTTAAAATAGTACAACGCGCTGGTTGGTAAGGGATCGAAACACGCGTGATGTCTGTATCTGGCGATCACGAAATTAAACGGTAGCCGATAAACCGAAACGCGACGTTAAAAAATTCGAATAATAAATCGTGACTTTAACAGGATTATTCAGGAATTAATAGAATAATTCCTGTGATGAATCGTCGGATGTTTTGTGGGTGCTGACGCGCGAAAACAAAATAAATCGGAATCACGAAAATTCGGAAACCCGGCGGAAAATTAATGGGTTTTTAATTGGTGAAAGAAATTCTTCCCTCTTCCTTCCGACTTTTATCGAATAATCCCCAATAATCCTATCAGCAACAAACGCTATCATTAATATCATTTAATTGTCTGAATAATTACCAGCTGAGTCCGCAGCCTTCTCCTCCGCTCTCCTGTCAATTTGTCAGAGTCGAACAAGCGGCGACAGCTCGTTTCCTGCTTCCGATCTGCATATCCGTTCGCCACCACTGCATTTTATCGGCCCGGTGTCGTGCGCCTCGGAGCAACAATGTAGCAGAAACCTGAAAATAAAACGATTACTCACTCGCTCTTTTTCCCGTTGCGCACGCGATCATAAAAGAAAACGATGTTGTCGAATCGGGAACGAATAACATTGAATCAAACGAGCGTGAAAATAAAATTAAACGGCCGATAAGCGAGCGCCGGGAAAAACGGCCGATAACACTTTCCGTTTTCCAGTGGTTTTCTGGCCGACTGTCTGTTTACCGGGTGGCGGGAAAAAACTCGGTCGGGACGTCCGAGGAAAAAGTTTCGGTTCATTAAGGGAACAGGGAGAAGTGCTCGAAAAGTTCCGTTTTCGCGTCTCGAGCGAGCAAAGCATCGTAAAGTGACTTCTTCCACCAAGAAAATTATCCAAAAATGAACGATATTCAGGAGGTTGGAGCTTCGAAGTGTGGGCAATTTACAGGAAAAAATAATTCCTTTAAATAATCCTGGAGGATTGGATTTGAACATGAATGTTTTGGACATGAAAAGTCGTTTTACAGGCTACACACTGTACGTCAGTGAAAAGACGGATACATACTACTGAAACTGTTGAGTCGTTGTATATTGGGTTGGCAACTAAGTACAGTAGAGATTCTACTGAAGTCAGTCTTTTGGTTCTTTTTTACTGACTTGTGTAGGGAACGTCGGAGGTACTCGCCGGCCGCGACTCTCTGCGTCTCTTTCTTTCCCATACGCTGTCCTCCTCTGCGTTCGAAACTTTCATCGCTCGTTACACAAGTAAATAACATCGGAATTATACAATATTTGGTATCATTTTAATCAGAAAAATGCCACGAATATGTTGGTAAAAGTTTCATAAAAAAATAATGAAAAATAAAGAAGTTTGTAATTGGATTAGTAGTGGTCTTCTAGTCTCACACCGATATAGCCGACAATGTGGTGGCCGCGACACGACGGTTCTCGAGTGGTCTGAGGTGTTCCACTGTCATAAGTAGGGAATGTCGGTACTGACTTCAGTAGAATCTTTACTGTAATTGCCGATTTCAGTTATAGATGAAACTATAACTTAACTCAGTTTTTGGCCGAAAAGGATCAGACTTTCTACGAGCGTGGAATTTTCAAGTTGTCAGAAAGATGGCAAAAGGTCATCGAACAAAATGGAAAATACATCATAGATTAAAGTTCATGCCAAGTAAAAAAAAAACTCTTTTATTTCATTGAACAAATCGGCAATTACTTACATAGTTGCCAACCCAATACAAGATACTGTGTTCCACGTTGGCACTGACAGCGACACGCAGCAGTAATTTTCTATTAAATTCCCAATTTAGTTCAATCAAAATCACAATTATTCACGCGTGTCTGATCAAAGATGAATCTATACTACTGAAACTTGTCGATCCAAGCTGGATCGATCCTAGAGGCGTCAGAATAATGTTTCCGTTAAATCCTGCACTATTTCCACGTGTGTCTGACCAATGGCGAGATGTTGGAATCTGTATTAAATTCCAGACAATAGAGCACAAACTGTTAAACTTGAAAAATTGGCTATAGGGAAGGGGAAGTTGCTTTCCAGGCAGTCAAGCCCCACAGTAACGCAACCAAGAGGGAGTTTTCGATTATGTCAAGGACCAAGTGCCGTGAAAACGGCTCCCAGTGCCCCGTGGCGTCGAAGGAGCAATTATTTTTGGCTCGTCGCCCCGTCGAATTAATCTCGGCGATGCGCGCGGGCGATTTATCCCGCGAACGAGAACTACATGTGTTCCACGCGACACCCCTCTTTTTTCGCAGGGGTGTAGACACGGGTGGCGGGACACGGGGGTTGCAGAGTAGAGAGAGAGAGAGAGAGAGAAAAAAATTGTTGACTGGAAAATTATGTCGACGCCGTGTCGTTGAGAGCGAAATCCCGGTGTAATTAATGGAGAGGCGGAAATCTCCGCTCGCAGCTTTGTTTGGTATAGAGGGTGATTCATGTCGAGTGGCGCCGGCTGTTTTTGACTGGAGAGGATTAACGCGTTTCCATCTTCTCTCTCTCTCTCTCTCTGTCTCCCCCTCATTTTTTTTTCGGCCGTGTGTATTTTGTTGCGGCAAATGATCCGTGCCCGGCGAGCGATTAACCGCTTCGAATCGGTCTCTCTCGAGTGTGAAATTGTACAGGCCGTTTCAGAGACCGGGTCAACCGATAAGCATTCTTTTAGCGTTGCCACCCTCGGAAAATCCCGCAATGTCAAAACACTGTGGTCAACCAGAGACCCGGACATTTTGGGGTCGGTCTGATACGTTGATTAATTAAAACTTGGAAGGAGGACGTGTTCCAAATCTTTCGAAGCTTTAATAAACTGACCAACATGGTTCCAGTGATTCAGCTCCTACTTGTTGATAACAACTTTTTAAACAAATCGAGTGCCAGCCTCGAAAATTCCACAAAAGTAATTCATGAACGTCGAAAATTCATTTCGGACGAACAATTCTGTCGCCCGTTTCCGTGGCACTCGAAGTGTTAATGAAACTTTAAAAAAAGCCTACGAGTACATACAACTGTTCCTTATTTACAGTGGCGTGCAAAAGTTCCCGGCCAGATAGTTTTTGCCATTTTTCTTCCAAAAAAAGAGCGTTAAGAAATTTTTATTAGAATCATAAATAAGGTCGTATTACATGAAAGAATATTACAAAAAATATCAACGCTAATTATTTTTCTTACTTGTTTATTTAAAGAATAAGTAAACTTGCGTGTTCAAAAGTTCCCGGCCAGTATGTTTAACGAAACATTATGCTTTTTTTTTCATTGTGTAACAATTTTGCAGTACATTATTTAATATGTTATAATTAATATTTCGTAGCCATGCCTTTTGCAGCAATAACAGCAGCACAGCGACGAGGCATGGACTCAATTAACCGAGTAATGTAGTCGTGTGGTATTTTGTTCCACTCTTCTATTAAATTTTGAAAAAATTGTGTTTTATTGGAACTTCTATGATTTTTTATTCGACGTTTCATCTCTCCCCAAAGATGCTCTATTGGATTTAAGTCCGCAGATTGAGAAGGCCAGTCTAAAACTTGTACTTTATTTGTAGGCAACCACCCTTTTACGATTTTCGATGCATGTTTGGGGACGTTGTCATGTTGGAAAAACCAATTTTCTGGCATTTCTTTTTCACCATATGGTAGCATATGAGTTTCTAAAATATTTTTATACGTGACACCAGTCATGATACCCCCAATTTTTATAAGAGGACCAATTCCTTGAGCGGAGAAAGCTCCCCATACCATAATGCTCCCTCCACCATGTTTAACAGTTGGTGTTTGATATCTGGGATCATTTCTTGTGCCAACTGAACGTCGTACATACTGTCTTCCATCGCTGCCGAATAGATTAAATTTAGATTCATCCGAAAAAAGAACATTTTTCCAATTTTCCACAGTCCAGTCACAATATTTTTGGGCAAACTTTAATCGGGCTACTTTATTTTTCTTACTGATTAGTGGTTTTTTAACACTAACTCTACCAAACAGTCCTACATCATGTAATCTTCTTGTTACCGTACATCGACTAATATTAGCAACGTTTTCCTGTTGTAGTTCTGTTGCAATATTGCTAGCTGTCTTCTTTGGGTCCGCAATTGATTTACGTTTTATAATTCTATCAATTCTTTTAGTGGTCTTTCGGGGTCTTCCACTCCGCGGTCGATTTTTCACGCCATGTCCTGCACGATATCTGTTAATTGTGTCTTTCACTGTACTTTTCCCGATAGACAATACTGAAGCAATTTCGCGAGATGACCTTCCCTTTAACGACAATTACATCACAATTTTGCGTACTTCGACAGATATCTTTCGAACCATGTTTACATTTCAGCGACTGACTACCAACTGAAGACTACCAACTACGTAATATTATTTGAATGTAAACACTTACTGACCTTTTACAGACTTAAATACAATCCCAGCTTAAACTGGCCGGGAACTTTCGAACACGCAAGTTTACTTATTCTTTAAATAAACATGTATGAAGAATCAGCAGCATTGATTTTTTCTATAGTATTTTTTCACGTAACATGCCCTTATATATGATTCTAATCAAAATTTCTTAACGCCTTTTTTTTTGAAGAAAAATAGCAAAAACCATCTGGCCGGGAACTTTTGCACGCCACTGTAGATCCATAGAATATGCGAACAATGTGTGACCGTTTAAATCTGGGACATCAGCTCCGCGGAGTGTTTCCCGATCTCCTTTTCTTGTCATGTTGATTGACGCTTGTACAGTTATTCCAGTAACCTATTACGGCAATGTATGTACGTGACCATTGCATGCGCATAGAAAACGTCGCAAGAGAAGCGTAACGCACGCGAGCCAACCGATTAGTCGTTTCGATCCCTCTTCGTGGTTATAATTAGCGATTAAACGGTGGATCGGCACTTTTGCGAACGGCCGACGGCAAACGCACGACGAATTTGATAAAACTCCGCCGACAACCTGTGTCGGTGTGGGAAGGATTATACTTGCTAATTCCCCGCGACAAGTTGCACCGAGCACGGCAAAGGGATGCAAAATAACCGAACACAGTGTGTCGTGCCCGGGACACACCGTAACCTATCACGGTCCATCACCATAATAAATAAATCCCGAGGATTCTTCGGGATTTGCTGTCTCTCTCTCTCTCTACTATCGAACGTTCAGATATCGAGCTTTGCTCTCAGCCAGATCGATCGGTGTAGGGTTGGTTCGCGATATTGGCGAATGATCGCAAAGGTGAGGCTCGACTCCCAGTACGTCTGAGAGCTGATTCGTGTGTCTTTTCAGCTGCTGAAGCTGCGGCTGCTGATGAGAGGCGAACAGAAGGACCCGATCGCGCCTCTCGGGAATAATTTCAGACCGCCCCAGCCGCTTCATCATCGTCCCGTGCGAACAAACATCGATTTCAACGTGCAGGTAATCCTCGAACCGCGAGTGCCGACCCCCTGCTGCGGAGCTTCGTGCAATTACCGGGAACAAAAATCCCCCGGAATTTCGCAAACGCGGCCACGACAAAAACAAAATTCTCTTTGATCACAGTTTCGTCCTGTGATTTTTCTCACAGAATCGTTAGAGTTTCTTTAGCTCTTTATAATTCTCTGATAATGTGTGCATTTCTATTTCTATACTTTCACCGAAGTTTAAATAGCAGCACGAGTGTGACTTGATATTTTGAAAGAAGGAATCGTCTCTCCGTCTGCGACCTGGCTAGTTTCATGCTCGAAGCGAAATTTCAATCTTCAGTTTCTTTCTATCCAATGTTGTCCCGTTAATGTTTTTTCGGATTTGACGGTCCAACTTGGAACAGTAAAAAATTTAGTCGCGTACGTAAACGACCCAGTATGCAGACGGCGACGATAAAAATACTTGGAGTGTTGAATGTGTTTAATAATTTAGAACGGTCTCTGCTCGCTTGGTAATTGTGCATAAACAAACTTGAGATTCTGGTTAATCTTCGGTACCATTTTTCATGGACCATTTATAGCGAGATTGTGTGTTGAACGCAATCACAGTATGTTTGACGTTCTAAAAGAATGCGGGGTAAAAGTTTAATTGGATTTTTAATTCCTTTGATGGAGAAGCCTTGACGCGGGGAATGTGTTTTAATTTTTATAAATCGTTTCACGGAGGCCCGAGTTTGCACAGAGGTCCGTAGCGTAGTTGTAACCGAGTTTGATTGTTTAAACGTTTCTTCCCCTGTTATGCTGTCCTCCAGGGACCGAAAAACTGTCCGACGATGAACAGGGACATATACTACAAAGGTATGAGAAGCTGTACACAATGGCCGCGAGATAAAATGGGAAAAGTTCATTGAATATTCCCTGGAACTGGGTTACGGCTCGTCCCGCCTAATTTCGCGCCGGTATATTTCTGTTTTCCCGGCGACGAAACGAGGGTGAACGGATCCGACATGCCGGCCACACCTGCGCCCCATTTCGATGCAATTATTTATAGCGCGCCTTTACGCAAAAATAATCAATTATTGGTCTGGACGAGCTGGTCTTCCTACATTTTTACCGACCAAAATTGTCTGTGCATTTTTCTCGTTTGCAAAAACATAAAAAGGCGAACAAACATTCGCGATATTTCAATCGGTAACGTCGATTCTTCCCGAGTCCTTATAAAATAATCCAACTTATGTCAAATTTTTTGGAAGAGACGAAAGATCATTGATCCGTTGGTTCATCGATCACATCCATTGATCGACAGGTACAGTCGAGTCGGAAAGTAAGTTAACGACTGGTGTATGCAGGCAAATGAATATGACATGTCTTTAATCTTTAATAATGATAATATATGTTTTACTAACATATTTGTTTATTTCCTTACACCTCCTAAATAAAAACAATACAATAACTTGATTTTATTCATCATATTCATTGCCTACATATCACCAAATGTTAACTTACTTTCCGACTCGACAGGTATATTTATTTAAAAATATTTCATCCAGCAGGCTGTAGCATCGTTTGAAAAATTATTACGATTTTTTAATAAGAAATTTTCGTTTGATATGATTGAAGTCGTTGGACTTCAGTGTATGCTTTCATGCTTCAAACTTCGAATGTAAATTAATTTAGAATTACAACTGTAGAACAATTTTACTGTCAACAAAGGCATATAGGAAATTGTAAAGACAAATTGAAAGTAACGACTTAGATATTTGAAGAGCTCAGGGCCACAGTCAGCTGGATTTAGGCATGGCTGCCCACTTAGATTTTCTAATCGTTCGGGACAACAAACAGTCGCAAACTGTTTGTTGCACCGAAAAATCGAAAAAATTTGTTCTTTTATAGTCACGTCAAAATCGAGTTTGTTGCTCCCAGGTCTCCATTTATACAAGGATTAAATGATATACAATTTCAAAAGACCCTAAAGTAAAAATTGCTAGAGTCCACCCCAGTTTTAAGCAAAATTTGCTCACGTGCGAAAGAGAAAATGGTCGACAACTTTGTTTAATTTAAAGCTACCGTAAAGTCCACGTTGTATCAGCTTTAAAAAATACTGCTAGAGTCGACCACTGTTTTAAGTAAACTGTGCTGATGTGTAAACGAGAAATCGGTCTCGTACCTTGAAGAGTACGCTGAAAATTAGGGCTTGCAAAAGTGAAGTGTTCGGTATCTCACGGCCATTTCGCCACCGCAAAGTATGCGCTAGCCGGCGGCGATAGCATGATCTCTCGCGTTTATTGTTGCAGCGAACAGCTGGAAATAACCTTGAGGAGCCGAGGGAGACGGCCGGCGTTTCGCAGTTAACTACGCTTTCCCCGGGAGGATCTGGAGGAGTTCGCTGATAAGAGAATTAAAAAAAAAAAACCCACTGACATATCAATTATAAGACGCGCTCGATCGCGGCGGTCCTCGATCAGATCGAGAATCCGATCGATATTCTGGTCGCGGTGTTTGGCGCGTGTCGTTGAGGTCGCGCGTGTGAGAGAGAAAACGTGAGAGAAAGAGAGAGAGAGAATGTGAGAGAGAACGAAGGACGAAAGAGCGAGCGAGCGAGAGAGAAAGAGAGAGAGAGAAAGAACAGAAGAAGAGGCAGAAGAAAAGAGGAAGAAAAGAAGTGGATAAAGGGAAATGAAAAAATGCTTCGTTGTACTATTAGACGTGAACTGCCAAGTATGTTTTCAGTAACGAGAAAAGAAAACAGAATACACACGATTTAAAAAAAAAAGTATACAACACGTACACACACAAACACACACAGAAGATATACCTATATATATTATATATATAGATTACAATTTAGCGGAGATAAGGTAAAACGTAAGATTACACAAGATATATTATCATACGTATATCGATCAACTATCGAAAGCTATTGACTATCGTGGCCTGGCGTGCGAGGGGGGCAGGGGGAACACGGGCGAGCGGAGATGAGAGAAAGAGAGCGAGAGAGAAAGAGAGAGCGAGAGAGAAAGAGAGAGAGAGTGATGACTCTTATGTATAAAAATGAAAAACATTCATGCGCGACGACAGTGCAGACACGTACACAGAGGACACACATTCACACAGACCCTATCGAAACGAAAGTTTATACTATATTCTTGTAATAAAATGCTGAAAACGTAGACGGAAGTGCGACATCGAGAACCGGCGATAACTACAATCCCATCGATCTGATCCATACATCCTTTTTTTTTTCAAGATTCTGTTGCATCCTTCGATTAGGCACGGGGAAATTCCTTAACGCCTTCGCAGTCTTTTTCTTGAAGCTTCGTTCTCCCAAAGAATGAAGCTATTGGAAAAATCATAGCGTTTACAGCGTCCATTTTTTTTTTTCAAACCTCTATAACTATTTTATTTGAAATCCGAGCGGAAAGGGTGTAACTCGGCAAGAATGTAACTTGGAGAGGGTTTGTAATATGTATGAGGCAGTTCGAGTTGAAAAGATTGTAAGATAAAAAAGTTCTTTAAAAGGTAGGGGAATAAAAAATTGAAGCTGTAAACGAGTGAGTTTTTTTAAACTGCATAGCATTATAGAGGGTTAGTGCGTTCATCCGAGAGCATGGTAGAGTTCTGTAAATTAGTCCATAAAAATTTGTATGTATATCCATTTACATAGGCCATTTGTTGGAATATTATATATTTTAATCTGTAGTGATTATGCTGCGAACGCGTTAGGCATCCTAGTAACAAATTGACACTGCGAGTGATTCGAAACGCACGTGATAATACATTCCGTATGCAGTCTTTCAATACAATGTACAGGAACGTTGCAACGATTACATGTACTCCGATATCGTTACTAGGACATTAAATGGAAAATTGAACGGGTCAATCGTAAAGCTATTAAAACCGACTCGTTTTCAATCTCGCATGAAAGTTACAATCACCGAGACCAAACAATTTAGGCAACAATCGAAGCAACGTTACGGTCTCTTCGATCTGCTCGACTCGTTGTCTCTCATAAAAATCACAATCGAGACCAAACAATTTACTCCACAATTAAAACAACTGTAAGTTCGTTTCGGTCTGCCCCGTCATACTTCTCATAAAACTCACAAATCGTCGAGACCAAACCATTCGAGCAACAATTACAACTTTAGGGGTTTCTTCCAATTTCTCATAAAATTTCCAAACAATTTCAGCAACAGTCATTTCCACCAGACATACTTCCCATAAAAGTTACAGTCGTCAAAATCGAACGATTCTTTATGGTCGCTCTTCCCCGTAGACCCACCAATAAACCAAAAAGCGAACCATTTTTATACTACGTTCCCCAAAGTATAGTCTCCAATTTCCCAAAACGACCTCGGACTGAACTCTAGCAAAGTCCCCAATTGACACTTTGTGTTAATATACAAAGTGGTTTATTTCAAGAAAAAAAAAAAAATTGAAATTTTAACAGTTTTTTAAAAATTCGTTCGATTATATAACAAATGACTCAGAATATTTCCTTTCTATGCAATTTGCTCGTAGAATATTTAAATATTTAAAGTCCGAAGAAATGTTTGGTTCTCGAGTTAAACTACTTCCGAGTGCAGAACGGTGAGCTGTACGCGCACGGTGCTCTTTGAACCCCGTTGCATTTTGCGGATCCTAATTGAGCTTGGTACACTGAATATATTAATGCAAAAATCTGTTTTTCAATTCGAATAACAACAAAGACATATTGTACATGTTGCCTTATAAAAATGACAAGATTTAATTTATTTAGACTTTGCGCGGTTCTTATCGCAATGCGTGCTCTACCAAAGACATTCATTGAATCATTGCTCATGAAGGCATCTTTAAAATGTCAAAAATTGTCAAATAAAAAATCTGGAACCGGTCATTTGACCGATGGTGGTACCGTTTAGTGTTAAACGAATCGAGGCGGGTCTAAAGAATAACAGATTCTCTAGGAAGAAAAGCGGTAAAAACAAAGGCCCCGGTTTCCCATGATCCTCCACCTTCCGGTTCCGCTTAAAACCATCTCCGGCATGATCCGCATCGATAAGCCAGATCTCTACCTGGATGAACCATCTCGGAGGTGTCCCCGGATCGATCGAGTCATCGGCATGGTTATGGCAATTAATTCTCCTCGCGTCTTAGGTTAGACCCTTGGCGGCCCTTCCAGCCCCTTTTCTAGTCTCCCGTAAAGGGTGCACCATGCAGAGAATCCTAAAACCGTCGTCGGCAAAGGCAAGAGGCAGAGGGTTCGCGTGTGAGCGGAATCACGACGAGTAAGAGAGGGCAGAGCGGGGTCGAAAGGTTATGGGGCGGGGGTGGACGTGGGTGCTCGGAGGGGTCGAGGGGTTGGAACGGATTTCATTGAACCAGAGAATTCGACGGTGCTGCCGGCGAACGGTGGTCTATGCGGCAAGGGAGTCGAAAAGGGACAGCGGAGCCCGAGAGGGGAGATCTGTAAAAGAGACGAGAGAGAGAGAGAGAGAGAGAGAGAGAGAGAGGTGAGTGAAGGGGAAATTGAAGCTGCGAGAGAGGGGGAAGCGAGAGGAACAGACACGGGGACACGGAGGCATCGTGTCGGTGGCCTCTGCGGCAAATCTGCAGGTTTCGCGTGTGCCGTGTGCTGGGACGACGGGCTGCGATCGGGCTTGTCGCCGGGAATTCCGTGGATCGGCGAACAGGCGTAGCTGGTGTTCTCAGGTGTAGCTCAGGTGTGAAATCGGGGAAAGAGCAGGGTAGCAGTTGTCGGCGCCGGCGGTCGCACGGCGCTCGGGGGATGAAAATGTTCGATGGAGCGGCGCGGTCGCAGCATCCGCTCGCGCGTCTCCCATCGACGAGCACCGCCGACAACGACGACGACGCTCGGAGGGTGAAACGGAGCTTGGTATCGTTTACGACGAAGACGAAGACGACGAGGACGAGGACGACGAGGAGGACGAGGACGGTGGAGGGCTATCGTCTTGTGTCGGCGGCTTCGGCGGCGGTCAGCCGGATTGATTGATCGCCGAAGAGGATAATAGAAAAGTACGCTCGATGCCAGTCGACGACCCCGCGTCGGCACAGGTGGGGGGTGTCCTCTCGTGAGAACGGGCGAACACACATGCTACGCGTGGATCGGGCAGAAGCTGACAAGTGCGTTTCTAGTTGTCGTGTCTGTTTCCGTTTCTGGGCCTCGAAGGGCTTCCTGCTGACTCGCTGCTCCGCTCCGGTCGCGAGCCAAGGTGAATAAAACGTCGGAGCGACCAGCGGAGCGAGCAACGAGCGGAGAGACTATGGTTCGCGAGTGAAACGGTGCGACAGGATTTCGTGGGATCTGTGCGGGCCGCTGATTCGACGGCGTATACTCGTCGTTCAGGATCACCGGTGAGCCTCGTTTCTGGTCCCCAGTGGCGTCGACTAACCCCCCTCCGATTCGATACGGTGCGACACACGGTACGTGTATGTGTGTGTATGTGTGTTGCTCTCGCCGAGAATTCAATTAGCTGGTGTCCTTTCTCGATGCTCCCCGAGCAGAGAGAACCGTCGACTATTTACCGATTAGGCTACATTTTATCATCGTTACTCGCGACGCACACCAGTTTAACCCCAGTGTCCTTTGTTTTCGAGGAGGGTAGGATGTTCCTTCTTCGAGGTGTTCGTCTCGTGTACGGTCGAGCGGGGAGGAATTATTGGGAGGCTCGCGCGGCCCTCCTCGAGCAGAGCCGAGTTTTACGAGTAATTTATGATCGATATAAATTTCGTGGCGCATTACGCGGGCATACCATTAGCCGAGTCAGCAATTAATATGCCTTAGTAGGCGGCCGGAAGCGCTCGTGCGGCCCGGGACTGGGGGTTGGTGTCCTGGAGGGGCTTGAAAATTCGCGTTCGTTGCCCGATATCAAAGCGGGCTCTCGCCCGTGTCGACGACGCGACGGCGGGTCGAGGCGGGTCGAGTCGGGTCGGGAAACAACGTCGACGCTCTCACCGTGCTGCGCGTACCCGTAATCGACTCGAAAACGCGTTCGAGCATCGTTTTGTTTGGTCACACCGGCGCGTTGATGCTACGATTTGATTCGCGGACGCCGAACGAGCCGAGAGAAAGAGCTCTCTCTCTCTCTCTCTCTCTCTCTCTCTCTCTGCCTGAGTAACGCGACCGTACAGAGATCGAGAGAAATAGAGGTGGGGGAGAGAGAGAGAGAGAGAGAAAGAGATAACAAGGAAAAAGAGGTTACATAATCGAGGGATTGTTGTTCTTTGTTTGTTGCAGATTAGAGGGCCGGCGAGACGGAATCGGAGAAGTAGGCCAGGCCCGCGCGCACCGCGCGCACCGCGGACACCGTACGCCGCGCTTAATCAGAATGAAATCTAAGAACCCTTGGACAATAGGTCCGTGATGCCTGAAGGAGACCGGTCGGCGAAATGAAAGCCCCCGAGAAACAATGGAAGCGTCCACGCAAGCATGACGGCCCCATTCAGACACGCAGACGGCATGCTTAGTGGCGGCCAAACGAGACGATCAAGTAAGAACACCGACGCGGGGCTTCCTCCGAGGAGTCGCGTTCCACCGGCACGAATCCCGATGCACATCGTCCGATACGACACTGTTGCACCGTTGCCTGTCACCCTCACCACCTCCATTTTGTTCCGTAATAACCTTGCATTTCCATTCCGCAAGCCGCCGACGCGATCTTGCCAATATTGGCTCGCCCGGCGTCCACGATTCTCTCAGTTGCGAGAACGAATCGAAAGGGGTACATAATTACTTCATCCATACGTTTTCATATCGAAACAACCGCAAAATATTTTCTGCTCAAAAAGCTGCACTTTCGAGTAGCTTAACTAACTCCTAGACTGTGGAACTTTATGCAAAAGAAAAACCTTTATTATGGGGACCCCATATTGACACCTTCTTTCGATGATTCGAATAAATCGAAAATAGTGTTTCATTTTTGCGAGAAATTAACCGATGAAAACAAGAGACAGTACCTGGTTGACTATGCAATGAAACCAGTGGAAAACTTTCTGTCTGGTCGCTTTTATCTTATCGATTACACTGTACATCTTCATGTTCGTTCACGTGTTCACATGACACCACTGATGGGAACAAGAATACCAACACCTTTGGCTGTATAGATTGCTCCGAGCATACGTAAACATTCTGTATTGGTTTTCCATCGACGTGGTCATTTGTGCCTGACTAACCTGCGGATTTCATGCATTTATAAGAAAAATAAGTAGATCGAATACAATATATATTATTGTAAATATTACCTTCAGCTTTATACAGTGAATATGAAAAGAAATGGATATGTGTACGGCTCCTGTAGCTCGAAATTAGTACAATTATAAAACGCGTTCATTTCTTTATCACTTTGAGCACACATCGTTCGCACAGAATATCAATTTTCAATCGATACACATCGCCTGGCGGAAGTTTACCTGCGAAAACCAGGAACAATCGAACAGCGAACAATCAGTCTAGGAGTTAAATAGGATCTGAAATTTGTGTTTGTCTTTGTTCAAATTTTTCGTCGCTATTATTCACGAGCGGAACCAATCGGATTGATCGTTGCCTTTGGTGTAGCTCGATATTCACGACCGAGGAAAAGTCTATTAATCTTCTGTCTCATCTCGACATCTCGAATATATCAGGGGGACCCATAAGTAATCAATTATTTTGACATCTGAAACAAACTTTGTGGTAAATTCAAGTTTTTATTTCTTAATTTATTATACAGGGTGTTTGGTAACTGGTGGTACATGCGAAAAAGGGGGTGATTCTATATGAAAGAATAAGTCGAAAATATAGAATAAAATTTTGTCATCGGAAGTTTCGTTATCGAGAAAATCGAGTTTGAAATGCAGCATGCTATTCGATAGGAATTGTCTGACGCAATTGTCTGATCATGACCAACCAAATCTACTTCCTGCATATACTAAAGCACACAAACCTGACAGATCTTCAAAGTCGATTTTCTCCAAAACAAAGCCTCAAACAAAAAATGTTTATTCTATATTTTCGACTTATTCTTTCATGTAGAATCACCCCCTTTTCGCTTGTACCATCAGTTACCAAACACCCTGTATAATCTCCATCATTATCAAGGACAGTTTGCCATCTTTCCAGAATATGTGTTTCCTCTTCAACAATTGGTACAGAACTAAAGGCAAAACAAATTCTATGCAAATAATTGATTATTTATGGGTAGCCCTAATATAATGACATTTACATCGATGCTCGCGATGCTCGTTGCTCGGGATTCGTATTAATGAAACGTCCTCAATTATTCCCGCATCTATTAGCTTTGAGGAAACTTCATCGAGCAAAATCGGCGAGCGATCCTCAATTTTCCATCTTTCATTCAGGATTTTCTTTATCCGTGGCTTGTCTCGTCCTTTGTCGAGGGATTCACCGGTGGTTGAACGATTTTCGCGGATCGGGGCTCGCGACGGGGGTGGTAATCGACTCCGCGTCTCTCCGATTAAATTTCCACAGCATTCAAAAGCATACGACTCCGCCGATAATGCATTCATCCCTTTGTTTCCGATTTCACCTTGCCGATAGACTTTGCGAGCACACGCGGCGCGACGCTCATCGCATCGAATCGATTCGCTTAGCTTTCGCCGGACGCTCCCGCGGATTTCCATTGCCGTGTTAATATTCCGGATCGGCGTAAACAATTTGTTAATCTGCCCGCCGGGTGTACATCGTTATCAACCGGTGTTCCCGTGGCCGTTCGATTAAAATCTCCGAGCACTCGTTACAATTAAGGCTGTTACGCCGACGTTTCCCAACGAGCTCGCAGGACATTTCGAGATAGCAACCGCGGACGAGATTGCTTTCGCCGACGAGAAGACTCGCCCCGGTCGCAAAAATCTTTGGAATCGAATGCGAGAAACTCTCTTTCATCGTTCCGCTGTGTATGTATGTGCGCGCGCGGAAAAAAAGTTGGAGCCACGGGTACCCAACGAAATGCCCTCAGTTCTGTTTAACCGCTAATAAAACGCACGAAATAAAGTCCCCTTTATTCTACGCCCCTTTCCACAGGGAAAAAAAAACTCCGCGCACACAGAGCTTTCACATCTCGTAATAGAAACGGTCTCTTACATTCTGTTTTATTCACCTGCCAGCGACAGAACGCCCCGCTCGCCGGCTACGCTCGCGAATCGTTTCACGCACGTCCAGCATAATTACTAATTAGCGAAAATTGTTACCTTGCTCCCTTGAACACGTTTTTTTTTTTTTTGTTCGTCGCGCAAACAGCTGCTCCCGGAGTTCACGGCTTTTAACTAGAGATCCCCATTTCACTTGTATCGAAAATACACGTGAAATTAATATATCCGTGCAGAAGTCCGGATACTATTTAATGCACCGATACACGTGTACTGAAATACACGTGTTCACGTGTGTCAGGGTATACGGATAACTGTAAACTTGAATATACGGGTACACGTGTATTGTCCGTGTATTTTGATGCACTTAATGTATTTGTATTTTGTATTTTGCGCATTTAAGTATACGGATTAAAAAACGGATATGTATTAGTACACGTGAACACGTGAATACGTGTATCCTCGATACAAGTCCAAAACCGTGATCTCTACTTTTAATACCGTCGTCTCTCGTTTACGAAGGGTTAGCCCTAGTTCGTAATAAAAAAATCGAATCGCTTGGAGCAATTCTGGAAATGTGAGTTCCGGTTTAAAGAGCACCTGAGTTCGCGTCACACTCGATATGTGCTTTTCGGCGCAACTGGTAATTCAGATTCGCGCTCGCCCACCAGAGGGACAATAATAACGAAGAGTGTCGGGGATGGATGGAATCGGGAAAAATATTCGAATCGCAGTTAAGCCGGTTGATCGAAACGTAGCCACGGGATATCAAATTGACGAGTGCGTGCGGCCAAAGGGACGTAAACAGGTGTTGTCAGGTGAAACGCGGCCGCGAACGCTCTGTCGCTCGCCGAGAGGGTCGAAGCCGAGCTTACATTTGTTTTTGAAATGATCATTGTCGGCAGAGAAATGAAAATCGACGGGAGAGTGAGAGTAGAAAGAGAGAGAGAGAGAGGAGAGAACAGCACGTGTGTGGCGTTTAATCAACAGCGCACAATAACGCGTTAAGTAGCGCCGCTTATGTCGTGGGAGGGCCGTGTTTAATCCGGAAATTATCACGCGTAATTTTACATGCTAACGCAAATGGGCTAAATGACAGAGTGGCCGGCCCAACAATGCAGAAGGTTTCAAAACGTTCCACGTGGATTGTTGTGCTTAATCATCGCACGAGCACCTGACCCTCCAACGCAACGGATGATTATTTTAATACCACCGATGCTTCCTCTTTCAACTCGTCCTCGGGATTTATGGACCAACGAAGTCTGGTTAATTATGTCAAAAATCCGAAGAGGCTGCAGTTTTTCTTCGGCTTCGGCCCCCTTCGGGGAGCACAGCTTTTCCGTTGCAAGTTTAATGAGCTTCTCATCTTCCGTAGACGACAACAAGGGGCCATACACAAGGGGCTACACTTCTTTCTTCGATACAAATTTTACAGAATACCGTTTTAGGGAAAGAGCATTGTCCAACAGCCAAAAAAAGTGAAAATTGGCCTGGCGCACAGTGGTCCGGATCGAAGAATTTAGGGACATTTGTGTATAATTTTTGAACCGTTTGAGATATTAAAAAAGAGCTTTGAACTAAGAAATCTTATAAAATAATCTCTTTCGAATAATATGTGTCAGAATATATTTTTTCTTTAATTTGTTAGTTAGTTATTCTTATGTAGTTGTTGAATCAGTTGATTTCCTTATTAAAAATCATTGAATAATAATTGGAAATTCAAATCTTATAGTCTTCTTGTATATAATGTAATTATGTTATTAGAATGTTTGATAAAATGTATAAGTATATAAGTTATTAAGTAAGGTATCTAACGGTACAAATATATATTGCGAGCAAAAGTAATATTAATATTTTATTTAACTGATAAAATAAGAAGTATACTAATTAATCTTACCATTTTGTTGTTGAAGAAGTAGGCACAAGCGGCTTTTGTTTTCTTTATTTTCTTAATAATTCTTTAGCCTCTGGACTTAATTGTTTGATTTTCTTCTTGTAAGATCTTATTCTCGTGGATGAAATATGCGAGTCCGATGTTAATGTGAAACGAAATTGGATCGAATGATAAAAATATGGGACGAAACGATGAGGACGTCGCAAAGAACTTGAGCAATTTTGCCTGGTGAAATATGCTGATTTCAAAACGCTCAACTTTAGATGATCATAGTAACTAAAATATTTACTCAATTTCATTAATTTCTTCATTTTCGAGGTCTATAAACGCGTACAAAACAATACAAATTGATTAGTTTTCAATTTCGAAAAGCCGGACCACTGTGTGAAGGGGCCGATTGTGCATGCTCCTGCTAGACCCTTTGAGTCTGCCGATCCTCTTCCTACCCATGTCTCCTATTTGCTGACTCTGTAGATTCCAATGCACGTCCATAGAAACTCGAGGCGACCGATCCTCTTTCTATCTGTCCCGAGGTTTCCAACGCAACCTGCTAACGTGATTTCCGTTGTTGCAGACTTCTAATCGGCGAGGGGAAGCGAAACAGACAGTGGCATGTTAGGGGCAAAGCGGCACCCTCTCCGAGGGAACCTCCTGCTGTCCCTGTTCTTCTTGCTGGGCACGTACGCGTTGCTTTCACGAGCAGCCGCGTTCCCGGACTGGACCGACTGTCCGGCGGTGTGTCGTTGCAAATGGACATCGGGTAAGAAATCGGCGCTGTGCCACGACGCCGGTCTAACATCGTTGCCAGCGTCCCTGGACCCGGACATGCAGGTGCTGGACCTGTCGGGGAACAAGATCCCGGCGCTTCAGTCGGAGATCTTCAAGCGGTCGGGCCTGCTGAACCTGCAGAAGGTGTTCCTGAGGAACGCGGGTATCCGCGACATCCACGCGGACTCGTTCCGCAACATGACGATCCTGGTGGAGATCGACCTGTCCGACAACCACGTGGAGACCCTCGAGCCGGGCACGTTCCTGGGCAACGAAAGACTGAGGATCCTGATCCTGAGCGGCAACCCGTTGGGCTGCCTGCGTAAACACCAGTTCCCCGTGCTACAGCATCTGCGCACCCTCGAGCTGCAACGGTGCAAGCTCACGGAGATCCACGGCGAGGCGTTCGTGCACCTGGCGGGCCTCGAGTCGTTGCGACTCGATCAGAACGAGCTCGAGTACGTGGACGCGCCTGTGATCTCGAACCTGCCACGTCTAAAGACGCTGACGATGGACGCGAACCGGTGGAGCTGCGACTGCAGGCTCCGCGATTTCCGGAGCTGGCTTATCTCCGACGTGCCCAACAAACTCTATTCCGTGCCTCAAGTGTGTTCATCGCCGTCGCGGCTCCAGGGTCGCAAGTGGGAGGACGTTAAGCCAGTCGAGTTCGCTTGCGAGCCTGTGGTATACGTTCAGGCGAGCAGCATCCAGGAGGAAGTGAACGGCAACCTGAGCCTGGCCTGTCGTGCCACCGGTGACCCCGAGCCGGAGGTCTGGTGGCAGTTGAACGGGGGCCCGGTGAACGCCACCAAACTGACCGATCAGTCTTACTCGGGGACTTACGTGTCCTACGCGACCTCCGACGTCGGTTACATAGAACGGTCCACGGTTGCTAGGGATAACAAGGTAACCGACAGGTGGAGCAACCTGACGGTGTACAACGTGAGCGACGGGGACGCGGGGGAGTACGCTTGTTTCGCGAAGAACATCGCCGGCCTGGCCAGGGATACCGTCAGTGTGGCAATCCCGCGAGTGTACACGGCGCCCACGCTCTCGCAGAGTGACAATTGGCTGCTGTGGGTCAGCCTGGCTGGAGGCGGGGCCGCTGCTTTGTGCGCCTCGATCTCCGTGGTTCTGTTGGCCCTTTGTGTGTGCGGTGGCTCCCGGCGGCAGAGTGCTCGCGAGAAGGTCAAGCTGCAGGGTAGCACCAGCTTCGGCGACCAGGAGAAGAAGCTGCTGGATCTCTCGGTGACCACGACCACGCCCGGCAACAGCAACGAGCAAGGCAGCGGTCACGGGAGCATCGTCGAGGCCTACAGCTCCGGGGACCTGGAGCTGGCGGAAAGGGGGTCGATCTGCGATCCCATGAGTGCCGCCACCGTCACCATAGAAAGACTCCGACCGGAGGTGGCCGGTGGCGCCGTGAACGCGATCAGATCTGTCCCCTGCGCCGCCATGTTTCCTCCACCGCCCCCAGAGTTCACGAACGGTGTACTCCCTGCCGGGATCTTCGGGAACATCTTCATCTCCGTGTCCGTGCCGCAGGACTCCTCGGAACGATGCTATCCCGACTTGCTCGACCTGCCTGTTCACGGCGGCGTGGTGAACAAGTCGAGCACCGCCGTCGCAGCAGCCTCCAGTGTCTCCAGTTTCGCGACCCTACCGCGCCGGGCTTTGAGAAACACAGACCTATGCTCGCCTTACGACAATATGGGGCCCCGTGTCACAGCCAATGGCAGCTCCGCGTTCTCTTTGACGGACGTGGATCTACGGTTATCGCCACCACCGCCCCCGCGGATTATACAACCCCCGCACGAGTTCGTGTCTCTGTAAAGGACACCCGTACCGACACAGCCCCGATAAACGCCGGCTTTCGAACAAATAGTCGGTATACTTGTTCAGAGCTCATCCGTCGCTTCTACTCCCATGTTCGGTCGCCTACTTCCACGCCCTTGCTCACACTTCCGGTTCGCGTTCCTCGGAAACAATAGCCTACACACGTGTCCAGTCTATCCTGTAATTGGAACCACGTGGAATATTCTTTACGTCTCGAATGATTCGACGTTCTTTAATTTTTCCTACCATTTCAAATTTGCATAAAATGCATAAAAATGCATAAAAGCATAAATGTGTCAGCCCTTTGCATTCTAAAGGAACATTGCAGATCTCAACACAGTGGTTGACCCTCCAATTTTTGTCCGCCAACGTGGTATATTATACCTGAGCGAACCTCGAGGGACTGCTATTTTGTTTTCTCTAATTTCAAGTTCAGATTCGTGGCCAGCGACCCCAAAAACGGCTTAACCTCTCGCCCTACAACATCGAGTCATACTCGTGACGAAGATCTTGAACAGAGTCTGATAAATATGTATGTTATTAATTTCCTTTAAACCGAAATAAAATTCTGTTTTGGCGTTGTTAATGTACAGCTATTGAAGAACTTTTTTCAGGTAATTACGAATTCCAAAAAAGTTCTAGTCACTGAAACCGTAAAATAAATCGTAGTGCAAGGGGTTAATACCAATTTTCAAGCAGAACCAATCATTTTTTAATACGTTTTGAGGTTTTGACCACGTGTTGGCGATTTGGAACCACTGTGCATTGCATAGGGTGTCCCCTCCGAGAGGACACGGAAAGATTGCTGAAACTTTTGTTTCGTAAAATCTGTGACAATGAGATTTCGTGCCAAGTCCAATTTATTTTCATGAATAATAAATAAAGCAATCCGTTTTTGTTGCTTTATCGGACGGTGGGCAAGGACAAAACGGTGTGTTGTTCGTTGTGTTCGTTGTCGACAGTTCTCCAAGCTGTATTTTATACGGTGAGCCGTTGGCCTACCAAGTCAAGGCAGCTTGTGTATACTTTATTCTTTTCTCGAGATCATCCTAATTGCGCTAATTATTTTATTCCGTCAACGGTGTTGGTTTGTTCGAATCACTTGGTAAGCGAGCGGCTCACGTTTTTAAACCACCGAAAAAAACCAATCCGCAAACGTACACTGAGTATGGTTGTCTGCATACAGGGACCTAGAACGTTTGTATCTCGTGCGTATATTAAAAGACGTCCGACAGGTTTACGAAAGTAGTATACAGAATATTTGATCGAATCCACTCCAGTTATGTCTGTCCATCCTACTCGATTATATAAGACATCGAATATCGGAACTGCGCGTTCCGCCCATTGAAATCCAACCGCAGCGAATCGAATGAAAATATTCTGTTCAGTGCATCAGTGTCTTCCCAATCGAAGTGTGCGAGAAAGTGGTCCAACGATGCTACTTTCGTTCGTTTAACAATTTCAAATAGTTCTTCGTCCAGCAACATCGTCAAATCAACGTTCGATTGCGACAAGCATTTCAGTTTTCCGCATCGCCGAATAAACTGCTTCGATTTTAGTGGGACTTTTGCTGGGCACCGATTCGACAGCCGCGTCAGTCACGGATGCGGATTGCCCCGCGGGGCACCGAAGCCACGCCCACCGAAGCCACGCCTCCCGGGGGAAAATTACTTCCCCTAGGGAGTTTAACGGACTTCTGTCTGCAAAATCGAGAGTCTCTCGCCGTTGTGACGCGATGTGGCCCTCTGGGGCTCTTTGATCGTGTCTGGCCCTCGCTTAGAACCCCGCGTGCACCGTCGAATCGGTGATAGGGGTGCACGGGGCGAAGGAACGCGCAGTTTCGCGAGACAAGAGCCCGTTTTGTCCGTTCGCTTGTCTCTGGCTTGCATGCTTGGTCGGCGTACACTGGCTGCCTGCAGGAAGATGTGTGTACGATGAGCGCGTGTGTCACCCTAGATTCTAAGTCTCTTCTAGCTGCCAATATCCACGGAGCCAAAAAGGTGGTTTGTACATAAACGGAATCCTGAGGGATCCCCTCGATCCGCGTCGCGTCCCGTCGAGTCGGAAACCAACGATCGACGGGGAGAAGGATCGAACGGGGAAAAAACGACGAAGTAATGTTACCGGTTATCTCCCTAACTCATTCTCGAACTGTATCACTAGTTTGTTACCGTACTCTACGTGTGTACATATTTGTTATCGCAGTAACACGTATTATAGCGTGGCCGGCCGTGGCGCGTCACGTCGCGCCGGTAATTCATTATGAACACTTTGTCAATTAATAAAACGATTGAATTTTACACACATCGCGTTCTGCCTCCGATTTATTCCGGCGCACCGACCCGACCGTCCCAGGCTTCATTTTTTTAAAGTACAATTCGACACGAGTTCTAGCAGTTCTCTGCTTTCATTTTTTAAAGTACAAGCTTCAAGTAATATTATTTTCACTGTCCTCGGGGGATTCGAAATGAAAATTTAACGCCTCGGAAAATACGTGCTCGGTACGACTTCAGCTTTTCGTATTAATTTTTAGGACTGTCCGAGAGCTTTAATTTATACATTTTCATGGCTAGCGTCGGGGTTGAAGAATTGAACGGGCCTCTTTATTTCCGGAAACCGTATGAATATTGGGAAGGCGAATAATCCCGCAGAGTAGGGACGTTCTATAAGTGAAACGGAATTCCACGGTGCTCGATCACCGTCGGTTTTCCAATTCGTAGGGAACGGTCGAGAATTTCGGCTGGCTGATATAGCAATTGCTACATATACATATATTCGGCTTCGCGCAGAGAACTCGAGGCATACGAGGAGGAATAGGATTGCCCGTGGATCGGGCGTGGGTGGTTGCCATGCTCGAAGGAAAGAAAACGTAATTCTACCAGGCTTTATCCATTCATACGTCCGGTAGGTTCGGACTATTTTCGCTGACAAAGGGGCCAATAAAGGGCTGGTGAAATCACGTTTTCCCCACGGGCCGATACAGAGAAAGAGAGAAAGAGATCGATTGTGGATATTCATGCACAGAGAATCTATTTGCAGCTTTCTGTACAATGTTAATATTGTGCGTCACTGGCACGGGTCAACGAAGGCTCTGTGTGTGTGGATCGAGACGTGCTGCATGCGCCAGTGAACTCTCTCGGTGTCGTTGGATTGGCCCATGTCGAAGATCGTTCACCAGGAAGCTTGTTAAAATTCGGTCTCGCGTCCCAGTCTAGGCGTGTAGTCGTTCAGGGCCAGCTGACTATTCCGAGGACCTGCAACCAGTCATCGAGAACCTGTAAAGATGCCACTTCCATATAATTTTCTGGCTGGAGGGGCTGTAGATTTTTTTGGAAGACAGTTAACGATGCGCGTGTTGACTACGGACGCTCAAAAAGGTCCAAGTTGAGTGTACTCTAATAAAAAAAAAACTTCTCGTTCCTCCAATCTAGAGTTGCAAAGACTGCTAACGGGGTGCAGAATGTCTACAAGGACCAGGTCCTTCGTCCAAGATATCTCGAGCAAAGGATATCTCGATAAAAGGTGTTCAAAAATGTAATTCGTTCCTTCTCTTCAAGGTAACAAACGGTTGACACGGTAAAATATATCCGCGAAGTTAGCCTGGAGGAATTAACACGTCGCACAGTGGGCCCAAACGCCAATCTAGCTGATAAAAAATCATAGTGATCAAACGCAGCTTCCTATTGCAACTTGTATGGAGTCGTTGTAACCGGGAGACTTCAATCTTTAAATTTATGGTAATTTGGACCGCAAAAAAATTTTTTTTAACTTTTTATGGTCATTAATGTAATTTTAGAGAGGAGTATTTCCGCGGAAATTAAAGTTACTAGCGTTTTTAGTCATAAAATGAACTGAAACCGACACTAAAATAAAAACCTCATATATTTACAACTTATTTACACTTCTATACATCGTTTCAGTTTTGAAAGTTTTATTTTCTACATATTTTCTGCTTCCACGTCAGAATCATCACTATTGTTGTGGTCAGAATTAAAAAAAACCGAAACCGAAAAAGTCTTGAATTCTAAAAACATTTATAATAACCAGAATCCTGTTCAGAGTTTTCATCGATTACTGAGTGTTCGTCTATACGCCGTGTGGGCACACAGTTGTCAATGCTTGTCATATTTACTCGTGCAATTTTTACTCTAATCCTGTCAATTTTCAGAATATTAAAAAAAATCTTTCACAAAACATTCTTCATATCAGATACAATTAAGTAAGTAATATAATAGGTATCAGTCTTTTAAATCTCATACAGCTATCCTATTCGTTTATGTGCTGTCACAAGAAAACATAAAATTCCGTTTTACACTAGAAGTATTAATTTTATGACCTACATTGATTAAACATTTTTTACTCCTCTCAGTCAGTACTATGAACCACAAAAATCTGAAACCCTCTTTATGAATGATCGCAAACTATTCACAAACTTTAAAGTTACATTAAACAATCCCAGGCAAATCTCGGCAGCTGATTTTTACAAAAATTAAAGAACAGAGTCTACATTACGAAATGAAATAGGAAATTTGACATATACGCGCAAATTTGGTTACTTACATTCGAAAAACTGAAATGCATGAAGTAAAAAATTGTCTACCTTTGAACATGGATATTTGGAAAATTCATTAACTTTTGCAAATTCTGTAATTACAGAATGAAAGTACGTACTTTATTCTACAAAACCCATGAAAGGCAAAATATTCGCATTTAATATTAACGTTTACCAGTAGCAAAAGCACTGACCGTTCTGGGGGACTCTTAAAGGCCGCAGCGACTATAGACTTTTGCGTAAATATTACCCTATATAAAAAATCTTCAGAGCAAAACAGAATATAATTTAAAGATCTACAGGGATTTAAGAATGGAAACAGATAAAAAAGTAAGTAATAGTATGTGATTTTAAATACGACTTTTTATCAGCTAGATTGGCGTTTGGGCCCACTGTGCGTCGCCCAGAAGCAAGAACGCGAATTTCTTGTTCCGGGCGGTGTTTCTTTCTTTTTCCGCGAATTTCGGGACGATGGCGCGCAGTTTTGGTTGACCGGCTCTCGCGAGAGTAAAAATGAAATTGGCATTTGGATCGGGCCGGGTCGCATCAACAGAACATTCGCGATACACGTCCGCACTTTCGCTCCCGGATCACGTATCAACGGGATAGATTTTCACGCGGCCATCCCCATTGCGCGCCGAAAAAAAAAAGACACTTCGTGACGAGCTGCATGGCTTTACAGCCCCGATACCCGGGGGGGGAAAAAAAATATAGAACGGACAGAGAACAGATAAATGATCGCCGCGATACCCCGACAGAGAGGATACATTAGCGGAACGGTGCGGCGGCCCATGCTCGCACGATGCGTGAGAATTTATCAAACGCGGCGCCCGGTCTGGTCGATCCTTCAAATTCGACGAGCGCATTTGCAATTCCATCGCAAATGTCCCGGATTCGCAACACGCAGGTTATGCTATATAGAGGTACCTTGGGCGCCGGCGAACATCGGCCTCGGTTCATCGATCTTCTGGAACGGACGATACTCGCGCGGACGATCCAGTATCCATTGGTCCCGGGCGTTCTTGTTCCTCGATCTTCCTTGGAAACCTGGCAGAATATTATTGACTGAACCACTTCATTCCCAACGATCGTTCATCCATATATACCCCGCGCGGTTTTCTCCGGCGAACGGTAATCTATCTTCGAGTCGGCAATCTCGCCCGCGAAAATCGCCATTTGTCTTTGTACTCGGAGTTCGTTCTACCAAACGATCTTTTCCGGCAATCGTTGCTTCGTTATCGAAATATATCCGGCCCCCGTTTGACAAACTATGATCTATCACGTTCGAAATCGTACGGGTTTCGCGTTCGAGATCTTCGTTTCTCGAACGAAACTTTATCTTCACGGAATATATTTCCACATTCGGAATCGACATTCCTCGATTCGGAATCAATCTTTCTTATTGGTCACAACTCGAAATCTCAGCGCCCGTAATCGCACAATTTGTACCCACACTATATGACCCGGTATGCTTGATCTACAGAAAGGCTATAGCCGGTTTTGGGGGTCAAATCTGCCCTGGAAGGTATTTTATTCTAATTTGCGCCATTCGATAGACAAAAAAAAAAGATACCTTTCAGCCAAGTTTTAGCCCGATAGCTCATCTGTAAGGGTAGTTATTGAGGAAAAACGAAAATTCAGTTTTTGGCCCATTTTTCCCATTTAATGACAATTTAAAATTCTGAAAAAAATCTGACACATTTCGGATATCAAACCACATACTTTGAGCCGTTTTCAGATTTTTCCGTTGCAAACTCTGGTTGTAAAAATCGAAAATCACGAAAAAAATCGGAAAAAAAATGATTTCATATGGAAAGCTCAGAGACACTAGAACAGAATTAATTTAGCAATTAGGTATTGTCCTAAGTATTATGCTCAATTTTTTTCAAACCCCTGCGTGTGGTGCGTCATAGTAGTAAAAAAGAAAAACCGCTTTTTTTGGCGTTTTTTCCGTGAAAAAGTAAGTTATAATTTTCTTAAAAATATATTATCTAATATTAAACATTCCTAAGTTCAAAGAAACATCGTCCAGACTTTAAAAATTGCGTAGTACAAAAACAACAATTATACTATGCAGGGTATATTCGAATATTTCGAAGGTATTTTCAACAGCGCCGGTTGGTTCAGTGGCTATGGTCTCCGACTGCGGAACCGCTGAAGACTTTTTTGAGCAGGTTCGATTCCCGCCGCGGGCCAATTTTATACCCTGCATAGTATAATTGTTGTTTTTGTACTACGCAATTTTTAAAGTCTGGACGATGTTTCTTTGAACTTAGGAATGTTTAATATTAGATAATATATTTTTAAGAAAATTATAACTTACTTTTTCACGGAAAAAACGCCAAAAAAAGCGGTTTTTCTTTTTTCCTACTATGACGCACCACACGCAGGGGTTTGAAAAAAATTGAGCATAATACTTAGGACAATACCTAATTGCTAAATTAATTCTGTTCTAGTGTCTCTGAGCTTTCCATATGAAATCATTTTTTTTCCGATTTTTGCAACGGAAAAATCTGAAAACGGCTCAAAGTATGTGGTTTGATATCCGAAATGTGTCAGATTTTTTTCAGAATTTTAAATTGTCATTAAATGGGAAAAATGGGCCAAAAACTGAATTTTCGTTTTTCCTCAATAACTACCCTTACAGATGAGCTATCGGGCTAAAACTTGGCTGAAAGGTATCTTTTTTTTTGTCTATCGAATGGCGCAAATTAGAATAAAATACCTTCCAGGGCAGATTTGACCCCCAAAACCGGCTATAGCCTTTTGCAAGAAAAAAGAAAGAAACGAATTTTTCGAAATCCGCGGTCCTTTCTTGCATCCCGGAGCTTTTATTCCGGAAGCCAGCAAACGATCGAGAAAACGATTCAAGAAAACGATCACAAGGATCGGGAACACAGTCGGCGTTCACCTTCGTAATCCTGATCGAGCGCGGCATCCAGTTCCAGGTCGCGCACGTTATAAAATTGAAGATCCCCGTCGTTCTCCGGATCACGGTAGCGGTTGAAATTAACATTCGAAGTTGGTAGATCGGATCGACCGACCCTCGGGTACTGCACCAATCCGGCGGCACGCTCTGATCTTGGTCCCAGCATCTCCACGTTCCGACCGATCCTGGGATACGGCACTAAGCCCGATGTCCGTCTAACATTTGCCTTCAACTTTTCTGCCTCTGGAAGATCAATGGATTAAGAGCTTGATCGAGGATACAGCGTATCGATCAACGTTACGAGGAATTCGGGGAAGCAAACCGATCGGATGAACGGGGGTATTCGGAGCGAATGGGAAGCGGAGGCTCGGATGCTCTGCTTCTTGATGGTTTTGAAGTTAAATCAACCGTGATTGTACTACATTGCCGGCGGAATTAGACACAGCCAAGGATACATGCTTCATTTTAATGAAACGCGTACCGCTCGCTCCTGTGGGATCAAACGAATTTCGATGCACTCGATGATATCGCAACGGGAACTTAGTGTTAGGCTACTTAATGGATTTCGCGATTGAATTAGCTAAATCACAACCGATGAGAATTGAAATCACTTCTTCGCAAATTCTGTGTTCAATTATTTCGAACTACGGGCTCGTGTAACTTTCAAGTCACATGCTAATATACGGACATTTTACCAAATAATTTCAGTTTTTTCACAAGATGTGTCAAAGTAAAACGTTAGGTCTTTTTACTGTATTCTGTGGAAAACCCCACATCCTAAAAATATTGGGAAATACCCGATTCCCCTTAGTTTTATTGTATGCCGTCCTCACTTCAGGTATGAAGGTACGCACCGCCGCCCTTGCGTTCTAGGAGTCAGTTCTAATAGTCCGCCCGTCTTGTAGACACCACCGATCTTCTCTTACTCAAATATATTTCTTTCACCGTCTATAATTATTTACACATAACCTCTCAACAAGATGACGTGCACGTCTTAATTACATAATGTCTCCGAGATAGCCAATAACAATATTGATAACGGTTAGCAGCACCATCAACTTGAAATATCAAAGTAAAAATGCATTGCAAATTCGGCACATAGAGGGTTAAAAGTAAAATAGAGTAAAATTTGTTTGCGGATCGAGGGGAATAAATAGAACTCGACGATCCCCGATTACATGGGATGAAAACCGCGCGAAACAGAGATTCGAACGGGGTGACTCGGGAAGCAAATAGAAGACTCGCTGGTTGCAATCTATCGGCAGCCTGTGTTGCGGTGGCCGGATGGTCGGACGATAGTTGCGATCCCGGTGTAACGAGGGAACATTGTTCGGCGAAGAAAAAGGGGCCGCAGCGCCGCGGCAGTCAACAAGGTTGACAAAAGGAGCGGGGCAAAGAAGAGAGCCTGGCGCTCGGAACGAAAAAGACGACACACGCGAGCGGCCAAATAGTGGAAAGTTTCGGTTACAGAAAGAAAAGCGTGGCTCGGTGACGGTGGCGGCTAAAACAAAAACAGAGTGTACGGATAGCGAAGAGAGAGGGGGGGAGATTTCTCGTGCAACGAACCGCGAAACCGGTAAAAAATATGATAGCGGAGGATCAGGGGTAACGGATCGATCGGCGGCTTCACTTACGGTTCAGAGAAGTTGAAAATATTAGGACGGCCAGGATTACAAATAGGTGATTTGTATTTCCCATTTCAGCGACGTTTAGTTCGGGTCTCGTCGGTCCGAGCAGCTCTCTTTCCGGAGTCGAGGATCGAAATTCGATGAACCGATGTGCCACGGCGATCTAACCTGCACTGAATACCTCCAGGTAGCCGCCGTCTGATTTTATACCTTGCGCCACGACCGGCTATGGGGGCTGGCCACCCCTCTGCACCCGTTAGCCCCGTTCGCCTCGCATGGGGGAGGCTTCAACCCTCTCGATTCGCGTTCCCCATCTCGCATTCAACCCCGGCTACCACCCGCCGCGGCGTCATTCTCATTCACGCGATCGGCTATAGTTATTCGACGCGAGAACCGACGGACACCGTTCAACACCGACACCGACACGTTTATTACCGATTCCTACGTAGGAATCGATCCCGAGAACTCTCGCGATCAACCAGCGAAACCACGTGCGAGAAAGTATAAACTTTCTTCTCCGTTGCCGTCCTCTTCGAGCAAAGTTAACGCTGAACAAAGTTTAGCGAATTTTCGAAAATTCAAAGTGAATTGGTGCGTAACGCTTTCTAAACACAAGACTGAATTTTGTATAAAATTTATAAATCCAGCAATATTGTAAAGCAAGAAATCGATCACTCGATCGTGGTAGGTTTAGCGTTGAGGGACCACTAAATTTTCGTTCAAAGTGTAGTAACATGAAAAAACGACGTAGAATATGCGCTCTGGTCTCATATCGAAGCTCGGTACTTTCGAAATCCATTGTTCCTTTTTCTCGACAGAGTATACTACGTCGTAGAACGTGAGAGAAAGTGTACATACCTTTTTGTTTCGAAAGTTTTGCAATTTCATACGCTCGCACAGAGGTTAAACAAATTTTCCAACCAGTGAAATCAATGCGGACTTGAAGAGTGGAGTCTTAGCTTTAAAACGAGCCCTCGATGGTCGTTGTGGGATTTTTTTTTTCAAGTTATTCAACATTAAATGAACAGTGTGACTAGAGTCATCATTATCTCAAAGATCCGAGTCCACTCTTCCGTAACGACACCGCAAAATATGGCCTAAATCAGTTCGACCGAAGCTAGAGTTGTTATTAAACGGCCAGGTGTTAGTACGCCGTTCATTTTAGTTTGTTAGGCGTCCGGTACACGTTGCCTCGGCTCAGCAACGTCCGAACGGTATAAGGTGGAACGGACTTTCTTTTATTAAGTGTCAACGGAATGGACTATCAATTTTTCCGACGCAAGTCGTGATCCTTTCGCCGGTAATTATAGTTTACCGGCGCCGGGATCGTAAAGCCCGTTTTCATTGCGCGAGGCGCTAACGAAGGATAAACTTTTTGTTTACGGTCGCGCTGCCCTGTGAAATAATTGTATCGGCGGAAGTTTCACAGTTTCGGGACGGTGGTAATGTATCGTTCCGACTTTAACGGGCTCTCTCTCTCACGGCCGCCTAACTTTCCGGGAATTAAGAATTTCTGATAGTTCCGAGAGCGGATTTCTGTCGTTCGCGAAATTGTTTCCCGGCCGTTATAGCCTCGTTGCGGTTCCGGAATTAAGAATCTCGAGTTTCTGGTTGATACTCGAAAACGCAGCTGCCGTCTGTCGCGCGTCGAATATTTTCGTAAATTCGAAATTGTCGAAACACCGTTCGAACAAAACAAATCAACGCGCGCGCCCTCGGAAAAAAAGATATCGAATCCGCGGGACGCGCGTTTCCATTTAATTATTCATTATGAACGTTAAAAAGTATTGCGTTACGCCGGCGAATCAGAGCGATTGCGTTCCCGGCGCGCGACAAAGTTGACGATAGGCAACAGCGTTCTGTCCCGGCTGCAAAACTTTTTAACGTTGCACAATAATTATAACTTCGTCCGTGTCGCGCCTGGGAACACCGAACGCGTTTCATTTTCGTCCGAGAGGAAAAAATTAAAAAAAAAAAAAATACATATATATGTACAGTAGGGTTGGAATTGGCGTGCCGCGAAACAGAATATCGACCCAGAAATCAATTCGGCCCTAACTCGCAATTTATATCGGGGACGAAACTCATTCCCGCGGTTCCGTGTCATTGCATTAAATACAGAGGAGCCGGGGCGGTTTCTGTTAATTGCAAAATACGATTTATAGGGAGGGTCGAACAATTTCGGTAAACATTAATTGCTGTCCCAGTTGTTTGCGCGGGACAGCTTGGCCCTTTCATTAGCGAAGGCGGAACGTCAAACGCTATCGCTGACAGAGCACCCGTAATCGGGTTGGCAAATCTATTTCTGAGTCCTGCGAGCATCATGCTGTTGCAAGATTCGGTATATCATTCATCCAGACTCCAGAAATTCATTTTTCCACTCCCGCTACAACTAGGATTGCTCCAACAGCCACCGGGACCGATCTGTCTAGATTAAGGGCCAGTAAACCACGCCCATCGAGGCCGCGCCTACTTTCGGAGCAAACCAGTGCTCCTTGCTGTGTTTAACCGGTGTTAGAGGCTTCAAAGAGCACCTACCCTGGAAAATCTTAACGTTTAAACCTCTTTTAGATAGCCCGACAATTTTCGAGTGCAGGTCTTTTTGTAAAATAATTACCGTGGACACGTGTCCTTCGATTCCTTGAAGAACCAAGGCACGCGCAATTACGGACAATTGTAATGATTATTCGTCATAATCCAAGTCCACGGAGGCGCGTGTTATGCGACCCGGCGGTGTAGGCAGATTTATAAATACGTGATGCGATCATAACGGCACAGATTATATGGCATTATCCGGCCGCCCGTGTGACACTATGCGCGCGACACACGGAGATACTTTAATCCGCGAAACAGGACACCGTTGTTGCACATTTTTCCGGGTAAACACGGGTCCTCGATATCCCTATCAGAATAAATTTCGCTGTAAAGTTTTACGAAGGGCCGTTCCGAAATGGAATCGGCGCGATTCCGCGTAGAACGAGCAACGTTTCGTGTGCATCGGTCATCTCCGTGGAAGCAACCGGCGATTTTCCATTAAAAAAGTTCATTTTCCCAGCCATTTGTAACTTCCAGATGCGCTGTATCAACTTTCTACATATTTTTTCTCCCCCCGAGCGTCGACACGCTCAAAATTCCGGAAAAATTGAATGCTTCCGATCGAACACGGTTTCCACTTGCGATTAACAGGGAACGTGCGATTCCGGTTCTGGTAACGCGCGGACAGGAGTTAACAACGTTCCGATTTTCCATTTTAGCCGACCGACAAATTTTCAGGAGAGCGTTCCGCTGTAGTTCAGACATTGTTACGGTGCGGCGTGAGAAACAACGCTGTAAAATCTCTTCTTATTCCGGCCGAAGAAAAACTCCAAGATGCTGAGAACAGCTTCGAAAACGGGAAATCCCCTTAATCCAGTGGCGCAGTTTACAACGTCGTGTAACTCCCCGGTTTAGCGCGACCGGACGGTCCTGATTGGTTCGCGTTATCCGGGCGCCGCGCCGCGCCGTATCGTATCCAAGGTTTGTGTCGGGTGTTTTGCATGGGAGCCACGGTTATTTTGCATGATACAAAGAGGAGGCCAGAGCACCGAACGCTATCGATCCGACCGTGGACATCCTCTTCGCTGTATCCTCTTTCCTGTAATAATACTTCTCTGATTCGCTATCAGACCTATCGATATCCGCGGATTCCTCGAGCACTCGTATAATAAAAATATAAAAAGGACGATCAATATGTAACGAGACCCCCCCCCCTCTCTCTCTCTTTCTCTCTCCCTATCTGTCTCTGGCTCTTCTATACCCGAGGGGATAGAGAAACAGACGAAAGATTCAACGCTGGGGTCATCAATTTCTCTCAGCCCAGGCGCAATTCCCATGCAAACTTTTCTATCCGAGGCGGACGAGTCCCGGGCCTAATTTAATTTCCAACGTACGGGACGGTTTCGTAAACGGCTCATTTGCATTCATTCGCGAGGCAAGGCGTGTCTCATTTAAATACAAAGGAGCCGAGGACACACCGTGATACACCGCCATATTTAACGTTTAAGATCGATCATCCCCCCGTTACGTTTTAATTAAGTGAGACGGGTAGCGCACAAGAGAGAAAGAGAGAGAGAAACGAGAAGCGAGTGGCCGACTCTCTCTTCCTCTCCTGAGGGATGGTGTTTAAAGGAGTATCCGGTGTGTCTACCTCGAATAATATTGCCCTGGGCGCACACGCTTCATTAACGTTGTTTCGACGAGAGAAAATTGTCCGCTTCTTGCTCACCGAGAATTTCGCAAATATTATATTCAATACCAGGTGGATGACTTAGGGGGTGGAGCAGGGACTAAACACAGGCAACTTCCTTGCTTGCTTACCTTTCCCGTCGTTGTCCAACCCCTCTAGCCTTACTGTGCTCCTTTTTCGTGGAACAGTCAGCGCGCCATTTAAACGGCCATGCTTTCGTTTTTTCTTCTCCGCGAAAGTACGACCGTGCTCGCAAATCATTCTGTTAGGCACAATGAGAAGTTTCGCCCGACGTTGGCAAAGTATCCCATAACTGGAGCTTGCAAGCACATAATGAAACAAATTTATGAGATGCTAAACTTATCCTCTCTCTCCCCCCACCCCCACCCCTCTCCCACTGCTACTCCACGGAATTCCATTCTTCCGACGAAACGCCGTTTCCTGTCGCTCCGGCGAGTACACGAAGAAAAAACAGAAGGTTAATTTAAACTCGTCGAAACTGTTTTACTTGCAAGCTCTTTGATTATCTTCCCAGTGTTTCCTCAGACTCCTGGAACACGATTGCCCTTTGCATTCCGGAGACCCCGAGGAATATTATATACGGCTGTACTTTGCGTTTATAATACCCATTTTGCATTTCCTTTGACCATTGAAATAGCCATTGATCCGTTGCATTTCTGAAGACCATCGAAGTTATCGTCTCGCATTCTCTGTGGGCTCTTAGAATTGTTTGTACACACCTTTGACTTCTCCGAGATCCTCGGAATTGCATTCCTATTGACCCTAAGAATTGTTCAACCGAATCCCGCAGCCCTCCTCGGAATTGTCCTTTGCATTCTCGTGGCCCTTAGAAATGTTGCGGAACATTTGCCGTCCTGAGGTTTTTTGAGGATTGCATTCCTAATTGTAACCCTTCGAATAATTATCCTTCTGCGTTCCTACACTCTTAGAAATTGTTGTCCTTTGCATTCCCTGCGACTCTTAGGATTGTGGATGTCCCTTTTTGCATTCTTAAATGGGCCCTGCACTAGCTGTCCTAATTGGTCCTAGAAATGTTATCCTTGAAAACCTATAGGGTAAGAGGAGATTTTTTTTAACCCTTTAGGATATGTATAATATACAGGGTGGGGCAATAACTATGTCCACTTTGAATATTGCCGTTATTTGTAATAATATGAAAAAATGTTATATAGAAAACTTAAACGGTATAGAGGGGGACATATTGTGACACAAACAATGTTACAAAACCATTCGTTTATGTAAACGTGAGGTCTGTGAAATAATACAGCATGCGCTTGAATAAGTTCAGAAACGATAAGACATGCAGGTGATGCAGGGATACGAAGATTGCAACTTTGCATTGACGCAAACGGTCACCAATACGAGCATCTCCTGTAATGTAATAAAGTTTATTTTACTACCACATTTGACCTTGCATGACCTTCAATGATAACTCGTTGAAATCGTCTCAACACTGGCTATCACATCGTGATAAAAAAAAAACATAGCATTCCATTTAAAAAAATAGAGATGACCTTGAAATCTCCTCTATGACTCCAGCCACGCAGAAAATGTTTGTGTCACAATATGTTCCCCTCTATAGCGTGTAAGTTTTCTATATAACATTTTTTCATATTATTACAAATAACGGCAATATTCAAAGTGGACATAGTTATTGCCCCACCCTGTATAAATATATATCCATTCTAATTATTCGGAATTAACTGAGAAAAATATGGCGGTCGGTCACGACCCGATGTATGCCCAGCACCGCGACGTCCGTTGTTTAACTTGGAATACCATGTGGCTAACCACACTACGAGGTGCCCACGACCTGCCGCAATTCTATTACGGTTATATTTAGTACATCTAGAACCATTTTCGTTCCGAGAATCATTCCTCCGTGCGAGTATATTATCTCGAAATTATTTTCCCAGACGAGATGCGAAATTTCGAGAAGGGATTTCCAACTATTTTGCAACCAGAAGTTCCGAGTGACGTTCCATAGAGATCCGACGGGACGGTGCGGTACACCGATCTCCGCCGTTGGATTTCAATTTCACGCGTTTTATACATCGTTCTCGGCGTTATTATCGCGCTGCGAACATTATTTCATCCTCGCGGGCGACGGGACGGTTCGCGGCGAAACGTTCGATCCAGTGAAGTGAATCGGTCGTTTTCCCAATTACCGTGCGCGGATTTCATTTTTGTAACGTGATTACGTGCTCCGGTAAAATACGGCCGGCTGTTTGTAAAGCCGCGAGCGCGACGGCAGATTTCCCGCGATCCCCAGATGGAAAATTGCACGACGTGAACATCGCGATCGTGACTGATGCCGGTCGAATAATTAATCCGGTTCCTCCGACGTGCCGACCGAAAATCGCGGCGCGTTTCCTAATGGAGCTCGACAGCCGGCGAAATGAAATTGTAAATCTCGAGAACCGTACGCTGCCTCATTAAAATACAATCGTTGCTTCCTACGCTGGGTCACAGTCTTCTTACAGCTGTACGAAGATTTCCACGCAGTTTCATCCCTCGGTTATTATTAGACAAAGACCGAACCTCGTTTTCGCCTCCAAATTAATCGAGTGGTGCGACGAAGCGAACGAGAATCCTGCATGTTTTAAGAAGAATTGACTCCTCGAAAGAATTAAAGGATTACACCTACGTACCCGAGAAATTGGGTCAATTTCAAGTAACCATAACTGATGACTAATCTAACAATCGATCGCAAACAGTTGGTCACGGGTACTGTTTGCACCGCGGATGCAGCTGACAATAGTTCATTGTTAAAGTTTAAAACACCATTTTCGCTTCAGTGTTGTATAACTGGAACAAAAAAAAAAAATTTTTTTTGCACAAAAAAAGCAGGCGCTTTCGAACGATGGTAACGTGATTTATCAAAAAAATTTATCTCTCCCCATGTGATCACTGAAAGTTGAACAAATGTTTTTTTAACTGTCAAATTATTCTTTATAACGCTACAACTGCGTTAAAAAGCAACGTATATCAAAATTTGAAGAAGCATCTGAGAGTAGAGACTTCTAGCTTTCAAACGATTTTTTTAACGATATCGATACAACAATTTTTACCGGAGTTATGATCGCTTGAAATTGTGGTCCTTTAACACTAGATTGCCGGAGCGTGTTAATTTGACTCATTCACGATTTTGTTGCTGTATACATAGAAAAATAATTTTTTGTTTTTTAATAGAATTATGAAGATATCTGATCATTATCATACAATACCATCAATCTGTCAGAGGGAATCACTAACTGACCAGACACTTTCTTTTTCATCCGGCAATCTAGTGTTAATTTTTTTTTTTTTAGGAGTGTAGTTTCTAATAATCTAGGTCGAACAGAAGGGTGAACAATTGTCAGCTGCATCCGCGGTGCAAATAATCCCCGTGACCAACTGTTTGCGATCGATTGTTCAGCAGATTCGATGCACGGTAAAATCGAGCGTATGCCTTATGCACCGAGAAGAGGGGGTTTGATGGCCCTTTGTTTCCCCTGGAATAACATCAACAGAGCTTGCGGGGTTGACATTACTCGATCCACGTCGCTGTAAACTCCCTCGGACCTCCTTCCCAGCCCCGGCAAAGAACATGATTCATTGATCGTCCTTAGAGACCGTTCCGGAGCCCCGATAGTCCTTACAGGACGGCTCCTCAATTTTCGAGCGCGCAGATTCATAGTTAAACCCTTACTTAGCCGAACCTAAACACCTCGTGCTTTATTAAACGAACGACGAACAGAATTTCTCTCAAGGTGACCCTTTATTATCAACTTTCAGCAAACAAAATATGCATTTACATACAGTTTCTTCACGAGTTTCGCAAATAACGTTGTCGCGCCAAGTTTATTAAGAGTTCTTAACCAAGTACAAGCCCACATTTCGAGTGGGCAGTATCGATTTCTCTTGTAATCAAAGTTCTTATCGCAACTGTATCCAAAGTTCGAGAAAACAAGTTCGGAGACACCGCTTGCTTGGGAAAGGGAATTTTCTTCATCCTCGATACTTAACTCCCCCTCTTGCAACCTTATATACTACCCTCGTTAATAACTTATTCTATTATTTCGTTACATTGCAAAAATCTTCCGCGGAATATTATAGGGCAAGGGCTTGAAGGTGAAAAGGCCAAAGTATCTTCGCTATTTATTCAACTCCAGTTCAGGGTCGTTCCTCGACGCAGTCCCCGTTCGATCGTTCCTCGTCCTGGCCCAGGATCTGTTTCACGCTGTACCGGTAAATGGCGGCGTTGATTCTCCTCAGCTTCTCGATCTCCTCCCTCATCTCTAGCAGCTTCCGGGAGGCATGGCCGTCCGACCCATCATCGTTGCCCCCGTTCCCAACGTAGGACTCGAACCGCAGCATATCCGGCGCGATTTTATCCCTGGAGACCACCTGAACGATACTCTGTTTGCCGTCGACATCATCCGAGATCCTCTGCAGATTAACCACCGTCAATTTCGGTTGGAGATTGGCGACCCTGAAGTTCTCGTAGTTCTTCGCGAAGAACGCTGCCGTTATCGGCCCCTTGTGATCGAAGGTCCTGAGGACCTGTCGACTGGGGACGTCCCAGAGGAGAACATCCCCGGACATCGATCCGGAGAGGAGGTACCTCGCGTCGACGGAAATCGACAGAGCAACGATCGTCGATTTATGTCCACGGAAAACAACAGTGGCCTCGGAATCACCGTTCTCTCGCACCGTCACGTGACGCTCTATGCCCCGAGGTGGCTCGTGGAGGTCGAACTTGTAAACACTGCCGTCGGTACAACCGACGAAGAGGTCGCTCTCGCGCGTGCTTAGGCGAACCGCGGTCAGAGGCACGTCGAAGACCAGCGTTAACAACAAACTGCCGCTGCCTGGCTCGTAGACGTTGCAGGTCCGGTCTAGGGACACTGTGCACAATCTGCCCCTGGAACCTGGGTGGCCAAATTGTAAATCTTTCACCGGTAACGAATGGTGCGAGAAACCATGAAGAGGTGCAGCGCGTTGGTCGTTCAGGACACGGAATAGAGACCACACGAACACCAGGCCGTCTTCGGCACCACTGGCGAATAAGGAACCATCGCTGCTGAAGGACAAGCAATTCACTGACTGGTAGTGCTGTGATAAGTGTGCGAGCAATTTGCCATTACACACTTGCCACAAAAACAGTTTTTCCGAGATCGCTGCGACCATGTACGCGCCGTTCGGCGTGCATGATAGAGCGGTGACCTTGCCCGGCGTGGTCAGACGGAGGTTAGACACCGGGTTAGGGCTGTTCAAAGGCCACACGTGGATCCTGGGTTTCGTTAAGTCTGCCCCGATAACGTAGCTGTCACCCAGAAGCTGAAGAGTGCCCTGCGCCAACGCGCCAGCGTGTTTGTACGTCGATAAAGCTGATCCCGTGCGAGAATCCCATACCGCTGCGCTCCAGTGTTCACCGGTGCTGTCGCTCGTCAGGATCACCTCCCTCGTGTCGGCGATCCGCGACATTTTGTTGTTTTTTTACTAACAATTCGACGATGTTGTCACCTCAACTTTCACATGGCAGTTTCAAATTTCCCGTGTGCACGTGCCGCTAGGTTACGTCTACCAGGTTAGGTCTCCGCCATAGAGTGGCGCGATACGAGACCCGCCGCAAGCGATCGATTTTGCGCCCGGTCTAACCCGCCAATCAGCTGACGTGAAAATATTCGGTTTTTGTTTAACACGTAGACCCCTAGTTGTTGATAATAATTAATACTGAGATAATTGGGAATTAATTCTTGAATGTGATTTCAGGTGTTTTCACGAGGGAAACTGGTTTTTGTTGAAGTTGAATTGTGGGAGTAACCTCGGGGATTCGAAATGGCGACCACTCTCCGCTGAAAAGCATCCTTGTGGTTGTTTTTATGTATTGTATTGTAGAAAGTAAAGAATTCATCATGCACTCTTTGTTTCCCTTTATTTATTGATTCCAGTTTTGTTGCTCGACGCGCGTGTCGTTCAATATTGTTTGGTAAATATTTTGGTTCGGTGCGTCGACACGCGAATGACTGTCTGACCTTGATCATGATCGCATGACATAATTCTGCATTTTTAGGGAAACGTAGATCCTAGTGACTCATAGTCTTCGCTAATTTGGTTATGTTATGTTTCATTATTGCGGTGTTTGACGTGCTTTGCTGACAAAACCGGCGGGAAGTTGTTCGATCGCGAGGCACAACAGTTGGTTCTATTTTCTCATGGGCTTTATCGACGATGAATTGCAAGAAGTGTCTAAACTCTGTCAGAATGTTGTCGACGGTAGCCGCCTCGTCTCCTGTGTGCCCACAATGGTGCGAGTGGAAATAGCGTAAGTTCGTGGTCGATTACATTGCTTCGTGTATCCGTTTGTTTACGCGTGCTTTCTATCACACAGGAAAACAAAGTTCAAGACCATCGTTGCGTGCATCCAGTTCTCGAAGGACTATCCTCACAATCCGCTATTGGTCGAGCTGAAGAGCAAAACTCTGTCGTCGAAGCTGCTCGATGGACTAACCGAAGTTTGTGAGAAGGAATGCAAGAAACTCTTGGGCAAAGCACAGGTGAAATTATTTTCACATTTTTGTTGATACAATTTTCGGGTGTCTGTGTTAATTGTGTTGTTCCTATTCATTCAGGTGCTTCCCACGCTGAAGCTCATCCGTAACTTCATCGATAAGAATCCTTTGATTTGCTGCTACGATGAAATTTCTACCCTAAAGAAGATCTTGGAGAACGACGACGAGTTGAAGCTGAAGCAGACACATTCTTGCATTTTACTGAAAATCCAGCAGGGGTTGTACTCTTTTAAGGCCAAGATAGAAGTACCAGATGACTATCCGATCGATTGTGTAAAGTATGTGTAACTGATACATAGCGTTACACGTGTGCACATAAACAGAAGCCAAAGCTTTGTGTTGTTACAGATTGGAAGATGCTGATACAAATTTCCCTCCATTGTTTACCCGCTACTTTTTGGGTCAAGGTAGAGAGCTAGGCAGACAGTGCGTGGAGCCACCTTTAAACAAGCAATCGCAGAAAGAGCCCTTTGCACCGTCACCATCGTTGAACATTGTTGCTTCCTTCCTCATAAGGTACTTAAATGATTATTTCCTATTTGAGTCTTATCGGTCTTTATACCAATCTCTTTTGCTTGTTTAGGTCTGTAAAGAAGTTGCCCCAAGAGCACTGTCAGTCTTGCAAACAGAAATGTTTGCCGACAAACCCAGAGGAAGCGGAGAACAACGAGAATGCAAACATGCATGTCGAGAGACTGTACTGTGGTCACTTGTTCCACTTGCATTGTCTTATGAAATACATGAAGACTCCTCCATTCCATGGTAATAAAATACGTGTTACATATATGTTCTGTCTCGTAAAGAAACAATTTTGTTCTCTTTGCAGGGGGTAAGAAATGCCCAACTTGCGGAAAACGCATTTACCATGACAAATGGGCAATAACTGACAAGCTTGCAGAGGATCGTTGGGCTCATCAGCAAGCCAGAGCGAGGGAACTAGCAGAAGTGGCAGACTTCTTTAATTGAAACAAAAGTTTCAATCAAACTGGTACAATTTCTGCCACAAATGCGTTTGCCCCGAAAGGTCAGGCGGCGAGTAAATATAATTAATAACATGAAAAGAAATTATCTGTAATTCAGCATGTTGCAACATTCGAAAGCGAATGTTCATAGGCCAGTCAGAGAGAAGGTATTTTTAATACCACAAAGTATATTACATCGACTATATTTATACCGTGTTTCAATGGATTACAAACAGTGGATTGCTTGATATGTGGTGCTAATATAAAACAGTTGATATCCGCCGTTTGTTTCACCTGTCCGAAATCGATTTTTCGAACTACCAATTAACAACAATATTGCATTATTTGACATTGTAATAATTATATTGATTTAACAAATATGTATATGGTAATTAAGTTTTTATAGCGTTGTACAATCCAAGAATTCCACAAGAGAAACATAAACGTACATGGTAAGTTTTATATCTGAATTTGTACCTTGAAATACTTGTATGATTTTTTTTATATTATATGTATATATAAAATAAGATGTCGGTTGAAAATTAGTGTTCGATCGCAGTTCAAGGAAAATTCAATAGACAATTCATTCGTATTTATCGAGTGTTGTGGGATTCACCGGTACGTTGAGGCATCTTCGGACAGTTGGCACGAAACCAACATGAGATTACCTTTATTCTTCGTTGAAGAGTAATTGTTAACTTACCTCTTTCCGTGCACCGTGTAGAGGACTATTTTCTAAAACTGTCCAGTCCTTTTCTCCAGTCAATTCGCACTTTTCCCAACAAAAATTAGCAATTTCTTCGGGAACAACCATCTCCTCTGTCCAAAAGATGCGCGACTTCGCGTCTTTTGGTTTTAGCGCCGCGCGCGGGAAAATTCAAACGTTTTAAACATTACAGCACGGTAAATTCAAATCATTTGGTTACCCAATCGTCGATAACTCTCGGGACTGGGCAACTTTAAACCTATGATGCTAATCAGATTCATTTTTACAAAGAACCGCGCCGGAAAACAGCGCTTTTAACGGTGTTTGTTATACTTTAATGTTGTTGTGTGGGATGTACTTACAACTTTCTTTGTAACAATAAATATATTTCATGGAGACAAGCTCTGCGTGTCCGATTTGTTTGGATGAATGATACTTTTGTCCGGTTTGTCTAATTTCAAAGAAACTGGTGTAATATTAGAACAATAGGCTTGTAATTGACAATAAGCAGAGAGACATTTTGCATGTTGCGAAGGAAATAGTTGACGAGTCGTTTTCTGCTGATCACATCGATTATAATTTCGACGAACCAGTACTTTTATCCGGTGGATTGTATATACGCTCATTGTCTGGTGTATTTGTGACCGTGGTTGTGACACACATATTGATCCTCGGTACCGACTATGGCAATCCTCTATTTATCTCAGTCTCGTGGTGCTTGCACAGCCCTGTATCTGTGACCATATTTTCATTTATCCCCCAGTTTGTCTTTCTTTACGTGACAGTCTGTCCGCCACAAGTTTCACCGTATAACAAATTATATTTCATCATACAAACATATAAATCTAGACCATGAACTATACGAATAAAATCTCCTTGAAACATACTGCAACTCGAGTTAACAACAATATCCTTAAAAAATTCTCTTATCTCAGCTTATTTAATTTTCAACCAGAGTACCCAACGCGGGAAATTCAAATCTTAAAGTTTGCCACTGTCCTAAAGACTCTTCCTAGCTTTCTAGGAGTTTTGAAAGACCTAGATCCGATAGGGGCAATTAGATAACTGATCTGGGAATTGTTATCGATGTCAATGAGAACGCGACGCAGTTGGCTTGATTAGACGGCTCGGTTAATTAGTCCACCACGTACCGGCGAGGTTTTTCGCGTAGACACACGTGCTCGGCTCCGGCAGACAGCCTGTCAGACTAATTCCCAGTTATCGATTCCACGCATACGTGGAAACGCACCGTTGTGTTACATTCGTGGGGTGGGTGAACTGCATACTTCTTACACGCCAGTTCCCCGAATTGTGTTATGGGAGGCGGTCACAGTAATCCACATTTTCTCCTTCACCGGCACGAGTCCAATTCCGAAATTCTACCCTCGGGAACTCTGCAGAAACTGGGAACGTTGCGCTCGATTTCAATTCGTGTTATAGGACCCTGGTAAAATGTCCCGATGAGAATGAGCAAAGAAAAGTTTCAGTTTTATTTATTGTAGAGATCATTCTAGAACAGAAACTTTCTTTACCAATATTAAGAAAGTCCCCAGCTGTTGTAAGAAATACTATTCAATGAATGGTACCACATATTCAATTGTTATATTACTAGGATTGTACGCATCTAATGTAAAAATGGCTAATTGGAACTTGAGAGAGTTCCTATTTCCTTTTTTGCTCGAATATTTAGGAACTTTTTTCAGAAAAACTATTGAACCCTTTCAATCAGGATTTTACGTACATTATTAATCGGTATTTCGAGTACATGTGTGATTCTTTTTTCAAATAAAAATAATCAAGATTGTTTTAGATATATTCTTACAATGTTTTGAAGAACATGTGTGGCCACGTTTATTCGGTTCCAGTTTCTCACAATCGATAATTTTTATTCCGCATAAAGATCTGCAGTCTACCACGGTTAAATTGATATTCCGGACGAGCTGAAGAGAGGTAAAGATTTAAGTAGACCGAAGATCTTCGAGCGCTAATTTCTACCCTGCCTGGGACTAATCTCGATGCTATTTACATTCGATTCTAGGCGTGTCGGAGAGCAAACGCGACCCGAGCAGCTCGCGATAACGATCTCGGTGGGGTATAGGTGACTGGACTCATCAATTCGGCCGACTATCCGCAAGGCCAGTGCCCCAGAAAAACCAGCCGCAGAAAGCTCCGCGGACTCTCCTTTCCCTGGGACATTCTGCCTAGAAAACTTCGGGTTTTATCAAGGATCCATTCTGACCCGTTTTCCGCCGCAGGAAACACTAAATCCTCTACGGCAACTAAATACCGCTCGGCGATAAACTAGTTGTCCTTAATAGCGTGCACGGCCGTCGACGAATCCGTGGATCCGCGTGGAGGATCCAGGCCAAAAATTTTTCGAGATCGTCCTTGTGCCGCCGATCCAGCGCCTCCCCCCATTCCTCTCTCCCTCGCCCCTCTTCTCGTTCTGTACGTACCAGGGTCGGATTATACACACGATACACCTATAATTGCACGTAGGGCAGCTTCGTCGTAACGCTTCATGGATCGATAGCTGGGAAATGGCCGGAAGCCAAGTCCGGCGATGTCGTTTCGAGTTTTGCCGTTGTCACCGTATGGGACCTAACCCCTTTCTTGAACGTCCCACTTGTATCGGTCATCCCCCAACGCTCGGGAACCCCTTCTTCGGCTTTGCATTCCCTTTGGCCGTCTCTTTCCACTAAGCTGGTCCTTCCTTGATGAATGAGGGGGGGCCTCGGTGCCGAAGACGGTGCGATCTATACCGCAGCAACGATGGTGTTTCATTTTTTCTCCAAAAACCCGAGATCGTTAGCTTTCAGGATGTTTTCTCACAAGACTCCCCCCGTATCCTGCTCCTTCCTGACCCTTCATCGACGAATAAAAGGGCCCACATTGTCGAGAACACTGCGATCTATTCCATAGAGCCCTGCCAGAAACTAGCGGTTCGTTGTTTCTCCCTACGCCCTCCAATCAGAGCAGGAAGAGTCCGAGATCGATTTTTTTCTTTCGGCCGGATTCGCCACCGTATCGCTTCATGTTGTGACAATCGCTACTACGATCGAGAACATCAGTTTTTTCACCTGCTCCCTCGAGAGGCCATTGTTTGCCCTCCTTTGTAGCTCTCAATCATCGATGTTCGAGTCGCGATCCGGGCTCCGCCGCCGCGCGGGGTGCCATTTATCCCGGCTTCTTTAAATCCTCAAGGGTGGCCTCGGAAAACAGCCCCCGGCGATATCGAAATATGATGCTGTGTTTAACCAGCAGGGTGTACCGAGAGCCGGGGGAGGAGGAGAGGGGGGGTGGCAGGAATAATATACGCATTGTTTCTTTTTCCGGTCCGACCCGAAGTTCGCCCCGGCTTATATTGTCAGGGAAACTTTTTTCCCAGCTTCATTCCCGTTTCCCGAACGATCTGGACGTTTCAAGGTCGCGCTCCTCCGCGACACCAGTGGCCCCGAGGCTTCTATGCACGCCTGTTTAGCGCTGTTTCATAAAATACTGGTGCTTTTCCAGAAGCAAGAAGAGGCACAGTGACCGGAAGCTGGTTTTACGATGCGAAACGACGTTCGCAAGCATTTTTAATATTTTTGTTGACAAACAGCAAACTTATTGTGAATGTTTACGTTCTTGGATGATCATCGGACTGCGTAAAACCGAGGAGATGCAATTCGAAGTAATAGAAAAGTTGAAATTATTTAATAGTTTCCACGTTCTGTTTACAGATTAACACGTTGACTGCCATGTCACCCATGTATGGGTGACGGAATTATTTGTTCAGGCTTTAAAATGAATTTTTACGTTAACATATACATTGTACCAAAGGGCCTAGCCGGATAAGATAGTCAAAAATGCCCTTGAACCGAATTTTATCGACGAAGTGCCATTCGATAGAGCACCAAAAAAAAAAAACATTCTGTGCAAAATTTCAACCCTGTATCTCGATCGGGAGGGTAGTTATGGGGTAAAATCGAAAAATCAGTTTTTGGCCTATTTTCCCTAGTTAATGACGTTTAGAAATTCTGAGAAAAATCTGACGCATGTCAAGAACCCTAATACATACTTTGCAATTGGTTTCAGATTTTTAAAGTGAAAATCCTGCTCGTAAAAAATCAAAAACCTCAAAAAAATCGAAAAAATGCAGATTTCACATGGAAGTTCTAGAGTGACAACATTTATATTTTTACAGTAGCGGTATATTGTCATAAGTATTGTTCATGAATTTTTTCAGATTTTTTGGTTTGGTGCGCCGTTGTTAAAAAAGATTAGGATCTGTAAAATGCAAGAAAGTTGGAGGACCACTCAGTTTCATACATTTAATTTTTTCCAATTTTTATTTCATTAAACAAGTTACTTTGATTTCATCGAATTTCTGAGATTTCTAGTTTGGCGATCAAAGTGTTAATGTACATTTGGGGGCATAAAAGTATAAAAGTGCAAAATCATAAGAATTAATGGAAAAAAATCTATGGGAGTTGAGCACCCAAGTGTCCAGATGCATTCTGCGGAATCAGTCTCGCTGAATGTTCTACCCGCAAAACCGGAGATCACGGCGTCAAAGGCTGGGATCTGTTTTAGATCCCCCGAAAGCTCCTTTGACGCAAAGCGACTCTCTCTCTCTCTCTCTCGTATCGAGCGACGTTTCCCGAGCAAAAAGGAGTAGCGTAGGGTGAATCATCCCCATGGTCAAGGATAGCGAGTCGAACCGGCCAGGGTGGCCGCCGTGCAGGCACAGACACATCAAAGGTGCCGGCCCGTAGAGCCCAGCCGACCATTCAGTTTCGCGGGAGAAGGTGACCCGTGTACACCGTTCCAAAAGAGTAACAGAGAGTCTCCCTTCAGGTTTCCAGGGAGCGATTCCTTATCCTGGGGATCTGAAAGGCGACGGCTGGCGAGGAAGTAAAAGAAAGGCGGACGGTGTGGCGCGTGCCACGAGCCGAGGGGTCACCACACAGGAGGATCCTTTTATTTTCCAGAAGATCGGCCGAGCGCGTGACACGAGCGCGTCCACGTATTCCTTTCACCGCTGGGGAACAATGGGGGTCGTGTCCACGAAGGACGTATCACCTCACAGCCATGGGTAACCGGCACCGATAAATGATCCGTGAACGCAGCTGCGTGTGTCTTTCCGCGAACTTTCTTCCCTAGACTGGCAAACGGCCTGGTCCACTCGTCGCAGACATTAAACAACGCATTGCGTCACTTCTCAAAAATTTTTCCGAAAATTCTTCTCGCATCGCATCTGCTAGCCCTCAAAATTTCATATCATATTAACCCTTTGCACTCCGCTGTCCCCTCTCAGGGGACATTAAAGTTTATTAGCGATTACGGGGAATTAATTTATTCCAGTGCAACTTTAAATAAAATATTGATTTTTTTGCAAATATATATTCCTCGATGTCAACCAATTCATATAAGTCCAATATCATTATAATACGTTACTTGGTTCCAAAATTATACTAAATAATACGAGGATTTGTAAATTTCTGCCAGAATGGTTCGGAGTGCAAAGGGTTAATAGTTCTGGTTCCATTGACCAAGTTACGTTTCAACACGTTCACCGTTGATCACGGTGATCGTTGGTGACTACCTAATTCAGAACATCAATCTGTTAATGCTGAAATTAACTAGATTATACGCTTAAAATTCCCGTGGAGCCTTTCATCAATTAACACGTTGACTGCCATGTCACCCATATGTGGGTGACGGAATTATTTGTCCAGGTTTTAAAATGAATTTTTACATTAATATCACATTTGTATCAAATTCGATTAGAATCCGTAAAATTCAAGAGAAAGTTGAAGGACCACTCGGTATCATACATTTAATTTTTTCCAATTTTTGGTTCATTAAACAAGTTACTTTGATTTCATCGAATTTCTGAGGTTTCTAGTTTGGCAGTCAAAGCGTTAATAGACCCGGTGCTTTCTTCTTTCTCGTCCGCGTGTCTCGTTTTATCGCGTCCCTGGTCAGCAAGTTGCAATATTCCCGAAGAACGGAAAGATGTGCTTCGGCCAGGGGTTTTAGGATATTCCGATGAAGGAATTGCGAAATTTAGTGGGTTGTGATGTGTGAATAGGCGGTGTCGTGGAGCCATTAATGGCGTCGTAGGTCCATCGGGGGGTCAAGTATAGTGTGTCGGGACTATCGGGCAAGGCCCAAGAAGCGGGGAGCCGCAACAACAAGTTGCAACCACCTGGCGAGGGTGATGCCGGCCACCCAGTGGCCTCCAGGTGCTCGGCAGACCCCCTCCCCGTCCCGCATGCCTGCTGGTAACGCGGACGTGTCGCAAGCTAGGCCGTCGTAGCGTTTTGCGACCGGGCCAGCCTTTTACCGATCTTGAAGAGACGAGGCACGGCCCTCTTCGTCCTCGTCTTTGCCTCTCTTTTCCACCAACGGTCGTCTCCCGGTCTCTCCTCTTTCTCTCGTTCTCGCGTGCAGAGGGCAACGGTATCGTTCTGGAACACGCGCGAATCAACGTTCCAAAATCGATACGTACATCTGCCGCAACGTAGAGTCTATTGACTCCTCTCGCCGCTGCTCCCGAGCATCTCCAAGGCGACTCCGGAGAGGATGGAACGCGCGGCGTCCTGCTTTCCACGAAATTTGATAGGAAGACAAAAGGGACGTTTCCCCCGTACGAACCCCGTTCAACCCCCGTGCATCGTTTCGCCGGCAACGGTTTAACGGCCGGCCCCCGAGAACCATTTCCACGCGGTAGTTATCGAAATTAGTGGACACCGACGCGGACCATGGTCCCACACGGACTTGCCTCGGTTATGCAACCTCTCGCGATATTGACACGCAATGGGAGCGGTCGACGAGCATCCGAGACCTCGGCCCGAACAGTAATTGGGACTTTTGCTAAGTAGCGGCCAGACGGTCGCCGAGAGAACGCGATTAACGATAATTCAGGACTTTTCGCAAAATAAGAATTGTTTGCGTAAATTTTGTAAAACGTTGGAGCCACAAATAGGAATTTATTTCCGGGTGGAATGGCTTTATTAAATCGTAGAAAATGTTTTTAAGTTCTCAAGTTTATCGGCTTAACACCTTGCCCTACAATATCGAGTCAGACTCGTGATGAAGATTCTGACCAGAGTCTAATATAAATATGTATGTCATTACCCTAGTAGCACAAAATATTGTATACACATTCATATAATATTAAAAAGAGATTCAATCTTTTTTTAATATTCAAATACACATACAATATTTATTTTATATTAAGTAACAAATATTTCTTTTTAAATATTCAGGAAATATGTATTTCATGTTACGAGAAAAATATTCTTTTCTAAATATTAAATGAATCTTTATTTCATATTAGAAGTAGAATATTTTTTCCAAATACAGATAATACAGATAATGTTCCTTCAATAAGCAGTGCGCAGAAAGTAGTACATATTCATAGTTTCTAATTTTTGTTATAATGTTTTCTTAAATTTGAAAATTTTTTAAATATTGAATTTATATTTTTCAAATATTGAATTTACATTTTTTAAATATTTACTTTATATTTTTTAAATATCTAGTTTATATCCTCTGAATATTTAGCTTATATTTTTTAAACATTCAATTTATATTTCTTGTACATGTATACAATATTCAGATCCAATGTTTTTCTGATATGAAAAAATGTGGCTTATAAAATATATTTCCAATATTTGAAAAAAATATCTATCTAATATTTTTGTGATACTAGGGTAATTTCCTTTTAAGCGAACTAAAATTCTATTTTGTTGTAATTGATATATATATATATCCTTTGGAGAAAACATAGGCATACAATAAATATAAACTACCTTTTTCTTCTATGAAATTCTGAACGATGAAGAATTCCTCATCATTATAATCACAAAGTAAATAGTAGTGCAAGGGGTTAATAGAATTATTAAAGGTTGATATCAATTTTGATTCCAGTACCTTGCAGTTGCTACGGAAAATGTTGTATTTCGCATTTTCCGCAGTCTAATCGTTACTTTCACGAGGGATGAGTTGTCCAGGGTTATTGAACGCTAGATTGAATAAAATTGCAGCCCGTAAATTGAAAGCATCGATCCGAATTCGGATATTTCATATGCGGGAATCGTTTCGTTGATCTCACGACGATGTTTTCGTGTTAATGTTTGTTCCGTTTTAATAAAACGGGGATACGTTCGGGAATCGAGCAGATTGGCTCGCAACGCTTTACATCCCCGACGCGGTCGTTTCGATGGGGTTTACGCTTTCCGCGAATATTCGCAAGCATTTTTGCGCGAACGAACGTTGTCGTGGTGTGCGCCGACGGTTATCGTGGTGTGCGAAACGAGCAAAACGTTTGCAGCACATTTTCATGGGTCGCGAACAGCCACGAACACGGATTGTAAATGCAGCAATAATTCTGTCGAGGGAACATGTTATTCTCATGGTAACGCGCTCCTGAAACCTTCTCCTCCATTCTTCAACCCTTGGCGAGATAAAACAAAAAATAGCAAATGATTCTTCCATCGAAAAGTATTAAAATTAATTCGCCAAGGGCTTTCAGTGAAATGTACTCGATTGGAAGCGTCTCGATCCCCGAATTGGAGCGCATTAGTGCAAGTCGATCACCGAATTGCAGCGTCGACGTACACCGTATTAATTTCCGAGATCGATGCAGACGTCACTCGACACCATCGTCCATGGGACACCGTTCATGCAGCGAACTGTAAAAAGAGAATAGATATCCGTTCATCGGCGAGGAAAAACGGTGGTGTGGGAGAATAGGGACAAGTATCGAACGGGACATTGAAATTCGCAGGACGAAGGACCTATTCCATCTTTCACTATCATTTTAGAAATGACCATCGAAGAGAGTAGACCGAATTTTATTCGGGCTTGGATATAAAATTTTTGGAGCTATCGACCGATCTTTTTATTATTACAGTCGATTCCAGTACTCGTTCTGGAACAGCGACGCGAAGCGTTAAATTTAAATAAACATTTTTTTTTTAAATACCAGGGTTTTAAGATGGACTGAAAAATATAAAATAATTTTTCCTAGCCTCATACAGATTCCTAACTGAATTCTTAATAGCTGTGAAAATACTTGTAAGGTTTAAAACGAAAAACGTGGGGCGCAATATAATAGTAAGGAGTGTAGAGAGTAGCTGCCGTTGATTTGCAATAAAATTGTTAGCGACATAGGTGAACCGTTCGTGCATCAATTATCTATCGCATGCGCCCCACGTTTTTCGTTTTAAATCTTACAAGTATTTTTGTGGCCATTAAAAATTCACAATCATAAATTGTCAGGGCTATCTGTACGGGGCTGGGAAAATTATTTTATACTTTTTACTCCGTCTCAAAAACGTGGTACATTTAAGCCTTTTTTAAATTTAAATAACTATTTTTTGCATTTTAGTCTTCTGCTGTTATTCGGTTCTGAGCTATGTTCAAAGTTTCAAGTTTCTAGCTGATCGGGAAGTTGGTTTAAAATCTAATGCAAAATTTGTACCGAACAGAAAAAGAGACAAGAAAGCGAGTTATTATAATAAAAACGTGGTAGAATAGGGGAGACTAATCTAATTAGGGTTGGCGAAAAAGTTAATTCAATAAAAGATGGTGAGAACAAAGTTTCAGTTACCGTGGCTGCTATTAGTAGTTTTTCGAATAACTTTAACAAGTCAAAAATTGTGCAACGACGTTTTTAAATTTTTTAAATGTATCCATAGTTCTGCTTTTCGCTCATCTAGTTTTCCCATAAACGCATAAAATCCGCGGTCTACATATCACTAAGCATTGCGTTCGATTCTTTGCAAAAACCAGGATGACCTTTAATTTCTTAAAATCAACTAAATATTGAAATATTATTAAATATTGAAATTATAAATAGGTTTTCGTGAGGAAATATTTGAATAAACTTCCCTATCGAAACTGGTAGCAAATCTAAACAAATGCGATTTTGTTGTTATTATGAGGCAACGTATGCCAGTGCTTGGTAGTTCTAGCGTTAAATTTGTGTGTGTTTAATAAATTACTGAACATTTCAGTATTGCGATAATTTTCTAGGTTGGAAGAAACGTTTGAAGTTAAAATAGCTTCGAGTGCAAAGGGTTAAAAAACACTTGAACGGTACAGAAACCCAAGGAGGCTAGTTATCAGGTCTGTGATACTGCCACCGTTCCATTAACCAAGCAATTACACCAGAGGAACGCTTCCCAGGTTATTTATCTATCCTGTCCTAAACAAAACCGTCCCTTTCACGCCACCTCTCCCCTGCGCGTAGAAAACAGACAGACAGTGAGTATTACGTGTGGGGTAGAAGTAGTTGGAGGGGGTTTAGGGGCGAGACAGAGAGAGAGCGAGAGAAAGAGAGTCGTATGGTGGGGAGGTCGAGGAAGGAGGGAAGAGAGAGAGAGAGAGAGAGAGAGAGAGAGAGAGAGGGTGGAAGAAGAGAAACGGCCGGTTGGAAGGAGGGATGAAGCTAGAGGGAGCGAGAGAAAAGCATAGAGAGAAAGAGAGAGAGAGAGAGACGGTTGATGGCACAGGTCGCGGGGGTGGTTTCGAGACGTCGCGTTGCGGGGCATCGATTTCGGGCCAGGCCGATGGCATCGGCGGGGCATCGAGGGGGTGTCACGACGTGGTGAGCGCGTCGCGGCGCTGCTGCTGCCACTGGCGGCAAAGCGGAAATCCGAGCGAGCGAGCGAGGCGAGGCGAGGCGAGGCGAGGCGAGGCGAGGCGAGGCGGATCGAGGCAAAAGCGAGCGAGCCGAGGCGAACGTGTTCGTTGTCCGAGACCCGCTTCTACCACACACCGTTCGGGACACGGATCTCCTGCGGCGGGAGTTGTTCGGGTAAAGAAAGAGAGCGAAGCCGCGCCGCGTGCGTGCACGCGCGTACAGAAAAGGCGAATAGAAGTTTTGCGGCTGGCGCACGAGCCCGCCACCGAAGGTAGCCGACACTGGCGGTCGTCGACGATACACAGAGAGACAGGCCGGCGGCGCGTCCCTCTGTCAGCTAAACACCGCTGACAGTGTACCGAACGCTTCGAAGGGGTACAGAACAGAGAGGTTTTGTCGGTCGAGGCGTGTGTGTCCCCGGTCAGTATACGTCCAAGTGTTCGCGGCGACGGAGCTGCTCTCTCCTGCCGATCTCTCCTCTTTTCGTCAAAGATTTCCTCTCTCGAAAGACAGCGAGATACCAACCGTGATCTCTTGCAGGAAAGAAGAGAACCGATCTCCCGGACATTCGTTGGATTGTTACTTGTGAACGGTTCGGTACCTCGAGATTCGCGGTCTAAGGGAAGATCGTGCGAGCAGAAAGAACCCGATTCTCGAGAAAGTTGACAGAGAGAGAAGAGAAGAGAGGTGTATCTGAGGACGGCGTGCGGCTCCGAATGGTGCTCGGTGCAAGCGGATGCGCCGGTGCACCAGCAGCTGCAGCTGCCACTGCCGCTACTACCGCCACTGCTACCAGCAAACACACACGACACCGCCGGTGCTGCTGCTGCTGCCGCCGCCGCCGCCGCCGTTCTCTGCCTCTGCCGCTCTGCCACCGCTGGTGCTGCTGCCGCTGGCAGAGCCTCGCAGAGGTGTCTACCTCGTGGCAGTCGACACTTCCTACCGGACGGTGGTAGTGTCCAGGCGCGCTGGACACACGAGCTGCAGCCGGTCGCTGCTGCTGCTGCTGTCGTTGCTCACCGAGCATAAGGATTAAGAGAGGAGGCACGACGAGCAGGAGAAGAAAGAGACGGAGGAAGAAGAAGCTGGTCTCTCTCTCTCTTTCTCTCTGTCTCTATCTCTGACGAGCTCGCTAGCTCGCGAGGACGGTGCGGTTGTCTCGTGTCGGTGTGTCGTCGTCGTCGTCGTCGTCGTCGTCGTCGTCGTCGCCGTCATTGGGTTCTCTCGCGAGTATTTTCCAACGAGTAAATAGTTTTGAATCCCCGGTGGTTGAAGTCTGTCTTCTCTTTCTCTCTCTCTCTCTCTCTCACTCTTTCTTGCTCGAGGAGCACGGGGAAACCGAGGACGGCAGAAAGAAGGGCCTTTGGAAAGGGGTTTCCTCGGGGTTGGAAGGAAAGAGTGCGACGAACCCTTCTTCCTCCCTTCACGAGGCGCACCACTCTCGCATACTGACGCGCGACGTGTCGCCGGTAATATAGCGTGCGCGCTTTCGTTTAGAGGGTTTCTTCCCTCCGACTACTTCGTCGTCGTCACCGTCGTCGTCGTCGTCGTCGAAGAAGAACTCCGGTGCCGGGAGTACACGCGGTGTGTCCGCGTTCCTCCTCCTCCACCACCACCACCACATCTCCTTCTCCTTCTACTCCTCCTCCTCCTCTTTTTCTTCTAGTCGAGTTTTCCTTTTCTTTTTTTCTTTTCCACCCGTGAACGGGCACGGGGGTTGGAATTTCCGTGCGCGCCTACCAACCAGCGACGCACCGGTGCGCTACGAAGGGACAAGAACAGACACACACACACAGAGGGACGCAACGGAGGAGAATATAATCGTAAGGAGTGGGTGGTACGCGAATTTCTTTTTCGGCACAAGAGAGAGAGACATGAAAACACCGGAAATCTATACCGAGTGGTGAGAGCAGCAGGCAGGCAGGCAACGCGCTCGCGTGTTGGCCGACCATAAACAAGAGCAGTGCGGACGCACACGATACGACGGACGGGTCGGCTCTTGGGAGCGGGTCGGTTTGAAAATTCGAACTGTTACGTGATTCCCGAGGGAAGTAGTGCGGTTCATACACGCTGAAGCAGCGAAGGAAAAACCAAGGAGAAAAAGAAGAAGAAGAAGAAGAAGAAGAAGTGGTATTTATTTGGTGTGCTGGTGGTGCTGGTAAGATCTCGGTGGAGCCAGATCTCGTGGTGATGCCTCGCGGATCGGCTAGATCGCTGCGTGTTGTTGGTTCGGACGTCGAGGGTGCAGTCCCGGTCACGTACCAGGCTGTTGCGAGGAGGATACGCTGACGAGTGCAGCCCCCGGTGGCACGGCAATCGTCGCTCCTGCAGGCCATGTATTACGGTCCGGCAATCGACCGTACCGGCAGCAGCTGCAGTGCCAGCGACCTTCAGCAGCCGCGATCACCACGTCGACGCGGCGCCGCGACGACCGGCGTCCTGCCTGAGAACGCCGACGCCGAGCACGAGCAGCGTCGTCTCTTTCTTGTACAACGAGGAACGATCGAGGAGCCGGCTTACATCGTGCACGAGGTGCAAAACTACCCTACGCCGATCGCCGACTGTCATGGTTCTTCGCGCGACACGACACCACGGTCCCGGTCCCGTGCCGGTCAAAGGCCAGGTAGAAGACGGGCCAGCGGGTACGCGGTTAGGATACTCGTGCTCGCCGCGGCCGCTGCTTTCCTCGCACTCGCCGTTTCGCCGGGTGAGTACCATTCTTGTTTTTACCTTTTACAAGCTACTATATCGTCCTATAAGTTCGTGCCGTGGATATGTTTATATTCATTGAAAAGTATTTCAATGAAAAACCGCAGGACATTTTATAGCGACGGTGTGAAAAAGGTCGGAAGAGCTTGTGGAACGAAAGGGTGATTACAAGAGACATCGGATCTTTATGCATTTATGGCTTATGGAAATGTTAAAAAAATGCTATAATATAAAATTCGAGAGAATTTAACACGATTTTTATTTGCTTTGGATCTACAAAGGCTGTCCCCATTAAAAATAAAATTTTATTTCATTCCACTTTCTTAAAATGTTTCTATAAAAATTGGAAATTGCATAAACATCCGATGTCTAGTGATTACATATTTTGTTTTTAGAATTTAAATGGTACGAGAGTAAACTGCACGAACTTATGGGACGACCTAATACATACGATCTCGATCGATCTCCACGTTCTTTGTCTTTGTCTGCCTCGCTGGTACCTGAAAAAACGGAAAATGTTCGAGGGTTATTAATATTAAACGTTTACGTTCTCTTATCACATTTTAGTACACTGCTGCTTAAAAGTATACACTTGCGGAATGTGTATCAGCATCGCATAAAAGTTATTTCACTGCCTAACATAGTTGTCAAAATCGATTTTTACTAGTTTCTTATGAAATGTCTAACGATTTAACACTGAACCTACCAAGCATTAACAGTACCTGGTTGCCTTATAAAAATGGCAAGCCTAAATTTAATAAGATTGTCCGTAATTTTCAATACAATAAATGCTTGGACGGGGAAATTTATTCCGCTATTTTCCAAAAACGAATTATTACACTAAAATTAAATACGAGATTCATCGACGTATTCAATGCGGACACTTTTGAGCGGTAGTTTGTGTATCTATGGGTTTGGCTTGTGCCAGATTTTTCTTTCTCCGCTTTGCGATCGAATAGAGACCAAACAGTTCGAAAAATGATACCACGCGATTTTGTTAAACGACTGTTTTTTCAGTCAGAACACAGGATTCAAATTTTCCACAACGTGTCTCTGCTTGACAAGCCATCGAACAGCTTTCATTACTCGTTTGATCATGTTTGGATCTTGTTGGTGTTGTAGATTGTTGTCAGGTCCGTTTCCTTTGTAATTGTGTCGTTGACGATTTTTAGTGAGGTCTGCATAGCTAGTCTGGCTTAATGGTTGAGCATTGACGACACTGCACGCTGAGCAAGTCATCGGATAAGCTGATTGTTCCGAGAGGCTCGTAAACATGTTTGTTTATTAGCGAGTTTGTATCGAACGAACGAGGTTGCCTCGGTCGTCGAGGATTTGTCGTGTCGTTCGATCTAGTAATGGAAGAATATATTTCTAGATCGCATTCTCTGTGTTGTTGCGTTTTCTGCAACCATAGAAACGTGGAAGTTCATATTTCATGGCTGGGATTTGAAATCAGAGAAATACTTGTGAAAATTTGCGGTGTACCGGGTTTATTAACGCTAAACGTACCGAGCTGCAAATGTAACGCATACATGTTGCCTTATAAAAATGACAAGATTTCATTTATTTAGACTTTGCGCGGTTCTTATTGCAACGCTAAAGATACTCTTATATGTGCCCATAATTATGAAAGTGGTCTAAGTCATATATTTCTTGTTTTTTTTTTTATTGAATAAATTTAGTTTAAAATCATGTCGTGTGAAATAAGTGATAAATTCATTTTTTTTTTTTAAATTTTGACTTGGACCACTTTCATAATTATGGGCACATATCTTTATAACTTCAAAAATTGTCAAATAACGAATCTAGAATCGGTCATTTGAACCGGTGGTGGTGAGTTTAGTGTTAAGCCACGAGTATGCTCCGAAAGAGCATGCTTTCTTTCTGGCTGCGAATTTCAAAGCGTTCGTGCAAATTTCTGAAAGACATCTGTAAAAATTCTTGCGACCATCTGTAAAATTGATATTTCCGTCTCATCTTGACCAGGAGGAATTTTACGCCAATGAAACAGTTATTCCGTAATAAATTCGCAACGGTTTCAAACGGAACGAACCCCGTTCACAGGAAACGCGTTAAAAAAGTGAAACACAAAACAGCGGCGAGACAAAATGCGAAGGATGAAATCGGCGTGCATTCGCGAGAAGCGAAGGGGTGAAAGGACGATTGTGCCGCGATTACGTCTGCCGAAGTGGTTCTCCTTTCGCCGGGCGACGGCAACCCTTCCCGTCAGACTTCTCGAAGGCATGGTGTGTCCCTGTCGCTCGCCTAAGTGGGCGCTCGCGAAAAAGTAAACAGCGGGGGCCGAGACGCTCCGGCGAAAAAGACGAGAAAGATATTCGCGCGGCATGTTGGCGCCTGCGGCGTGTCCACTCGAGCATGCAGATACGCGTATTATTAAAATGCTGCTCCGTTTCGCGATTCGCCTCGTCGCCTTATGAGCCTTATGCGAAACCATGTCCTGTCGGACAAAACACGGTCTCCCACGGAGCCGGGCAAAGCTCCGACGACCCGGTGTCTCTGTCCTCGGATCCTCGAGGAAAATTAGGTGAAATTCATTAGGGGGAAAGAGGGATAGGAACCGGCGCACTAATTGCGGATGATTCGCAGGCGGTGCTCGCGCGAGATCTAGGCGTGTGCATTCAGCTTTTTAGGTCGGCTTCTTACTCGAAGAACCACTCAGGCTAGTCTGACAGTGACCATATGACGCATTGCGTCAAAATCCAGTGCCGAGGTAACTGTTGCGCGAGATCCGTTCCGTTTGCCCGTTCTCTAAGCCTTCCGATCGATTACTTTTCTTTTTCTGTCCTCCCCCTCTCTCTCCCTCTCTCTCTAGCTTTTCACTTCGGACCCTTTCGAACACACGGTTTTGTTTCGAACGAATGCCTGATGAGGAATCGATCTCTCCGGTCGCGTGGCTCTCGGCTCGTACATTATCCGAGACACAAAAATATTTCACTGCTCGGATACCAGGCTCTCTCTCTCTCTCTCTCTCTCTCTCTGGGAACCACGGAATCGCCCGCGTGTGTTCGATTTTGTGCACCTGGAAGCTTCGAGGCGCTCCATGGATCGATGCTAGTGCACGCTTCTCTCTGTCCGAGTTGCCGCGAATCGTTTTCTAGGGAAATCAATTTGGAGAACAGAAATTCGAAAGGGAAAAATCCGATCAATCATTGAACCTGACCTTCTGCTTTATTGAGCGCGCTGGAACGATCCGAGAAAACACCTCCTCGTTCTGGCGGATCTCGCGCGACAGAAACGACTTAAAATTTTGACCACGGGGAAAAATTTATCTCGAGAAATCATTGTGCGCATCAACAGAATCAGATCTTGTCACTGTAGTCTTAAAACTTCTCTCTAGTTGAAATTAATGTGATAAATAATCCTGGGCTGTTCGTGTGGTCATGAGACACAGGATATTGATCACGTCTTATGGCAATGTCCTTTACATGACACAGATTGAAATTTATATTAGGAGGTTGCATTGAAAGCCGCTGTTTACGTATACGTGGATCTAACTGCGTATATTGTGGACAGCGAGAGAATTGTTGCAGCGATGAATTGTTAACCCTTAGCGCTCGAATGGTGACTCTAAGGCACCACTAAAAATTGCTGTATCACTATTCAATATATTTTTTACATTATTGAATTTGTTTGTATTTAATAAACTAGTAAGGTTTCGATATTGTACAACTAAATTGCACTATTTCCGTATATATAACATGATAAAAAATATATAGAAGGGCAATATTCTAGGTCAGAAGAAATGTTTCGTTTTGGAGTTAAAATAGCTTCGAGTGCAAAGGGTTAAAACCAAATGAAACAGTCACCGCCGAACGTTATCTCCAACGATCGAAGCGTTTACGTGAGAATTTGATACAAAAACGACCATCAATTGCATCAAATCGCCGAAAAGTGATCCTTCTCCACGACAATGCTCGGCCTCATGTCGCTAGAGCCGTAAAACACCTGGCCCCAAGCGATTATCATTTGTTCGGATCGATGCAACACGATTTGGAAGACACACATTTCCGTAATTACGAAGAAGTTGAAACTTGGGTTGCTGACTGGATAAGCTCGAAGGATAAACCGTTTTTTCGTCGTGGAATTCAACTTTTGCCAGAAAAGTGGGAAAAAGTAGTAGCTTTCGAGGGCAAACACTTCGACTAATACTTTTACATATTTTATTATTGAAATAAATGCTCAAAAAAACACGAAAAAACAGCGACTTTCAATGCAACCTCCTAATATATAACCTGAGATTACGGGGTATTTTTCTTCCCATGCCCCCCATGACAGGAGAGAAGGTACACATGATTATTGCCTGCAATGGGTCAGCATCTATTTAGCCATAACTTTTGATAGCACTTGGATACGGAATATAAGTTACGCTTGTTTGTCATGCAAAATTTTACGAGGATCAGGCTGGTTCAAATGAAAATTAGCTGTCACTTCCGAGAAAGGAGATACACGCGATCGTTGGACCCGATCGAGTCGTCGGGTTTTCGGAAGAGGTGTGTAGGTTTTTTCTACGGGAAATTTCTCGAGGTGTTTCCCGTGGAAATAGCGTGTTCGGTATCGCGGGGCCCGTGTTTTCCTTGGCCCCCTCTTTGGTCCCTTCGTCGCTGACTCGTTCCGGTGGAAACGTGGCGTGTGGCCCGTAGACATCGCCGAGCCGCACCCACGCGCGCTATTTATCTCGTCGTCTGCCGAAGCCAAGTGCCAAGAGTGTATTTTTTCGCATACCTCTTCCCCCCTCTCCTCGAACCTTTCCTCCACCCACTGTCACTCTTCGTTTTTCCTTCTCCGCGCGTTGTCTCCGCTCGCTGTCCTACCGCGCGTCCATCCTTCTCCTATTCGTCTATCCGTCTATTTCCGTTCGTCTCTCTATCCGCTTTCCATCTCGCCAACACAACCCCCCGGTCCTCGTCGCCGCTCGCCTTTTTTCCAAGATTTACAAGGAAACACGCGGCCCAGACGAAATAGTGTCGAAGGAAACGCTCCGCTGTCTTACCGCACCGCCACTTCTCTTAAATTTAGATATTTTCGAGCAGGAACTTCTCGGCCCCCCCCCCCCTCGCGTGCGATTTAGGAGCGCAGGGATGGTCGCGAGATAATAAACTCCTCTCTCGCATCGGCTCGTGGCCTTGGACGCAGGAATCTTCGGCCTAAATGGGAAAATCTCAGACCTTTCTTCTACTTTCAATTATTTTCTTAACACTAGATTGCCTAAGCAATTGCCTAAGAAATACATTTTTTTATTGCTAATACTTATTAATAACTTGTTATATGACTGTAAGTGATATAAAATATATTAAAAATTACTGTTAAACAAATTTCTTTGCGCATTAGTTATTTTTTCACAATGCAGTCATTTTGACTGCTTTCAGGCAATATAGGTATATACTGAGCTCCCGTCTTTCTAGTGTTAAAACCCCCTAGAATCTGTAGCAGACCGACCGAAGGATTTCGGAAAATTGGTTAATTAATCGGTGGTGTGAAAATAAAGACTTTTTTTCATTTATTTTCTTTCTCACTCGTCGGTTGACACTATCGTGAAAAAATAAAAATATTCGGGACTTTAATGTGCTGAGAATAATTACGGAATTTCCGATTAATGAACACTTGCCCGGGCAAAAAGTCGCGTCGTGAAATTGGTCAATTTTATGGAGCCGTAAGGAGAAGATATTGTTTGCAAATTTTCCTACGTTCAACCGAGTTGAAAATGAAATGAAAATGGTGCAATTTACTCGTACAATACTGAAGTGTTTAGAAATTTATTATATACAAATTTTAGTCGTGTAAAAAATATTTTCAATAACGATACAGCAATTTTTAGTGGCGACTTACAGTCGCCATTCGGGTTCTAAGGGTTAGAACTGGTCTGTAAGAAATTGTCGAATGAAAATAAGTAGCAGAAGGATACTAAAAGAATTCACGACGTATCGATACGTGGAAGGTTGCTTGGAAGAAAACAACAGCCCTAATTAGGAGATCGTATCCACGTATTTCCCTGGAAAATGAGACGTCAAATCGTAGCACGATCTAACGGAGAGTTCAGCGGTTAGGCGAACGTTGGCCAGCACGTGTCGGACCACGTTGTGTCGCGATAACGTGGGTGAAATGCTTCTGGGAAGACCCTGGCTTCTCTTTCGCAGTGATGCACATGTGCTAAAGGTTAGCGTTTGTTGCAAACGTTTCACTCTGTTCTTACATTTTCACTGTAAACTTGCTGTGCAAACTTGTCCAAAATTTTCATCTGTCAAATTGTCCAACGAACACGTGGTTCTCGTAAAATTTTTGCAACGGAATTCATACACTGTGCGAAGATAAGGCTCTCCGTGTAATAGTTACTAATTATTATAAATTTTGATTGAGAAACATAAAACAGAAAAATATGATTATTATCTAGAACACGATTGAACCATAAAACCCAGAAACTTTCGTCGCCGTGTTGCCTACAGTTCCCGCCGAAAAGGATCATAAAGATCCCATAAATTTCGAACGATCTTGCCAGGGATCTCTCCTCCTCGACTCTGCAATTTTTAAACCAATTTTTCGGGCTTTAAATTAACCGAGCATTGTTGTGTCTGGTCACAATATTTCTGTTTCCCGCAGAAGGGTAGCGTGCGTGCGCGGAAAATAGCGAAACAAATGTTGAAGAAACTGGTTGTTCCCGTGTGGTCGCGAACTATGAATAGCCTCGTCCGGTTCCCTTCTTGTCGGTCATGTTCGCCATTAGCATTGCGTAATCGAACGCGATCCCCGATTATTTCGTTGCCCCCGGGAGAGGAGCATGAGTTTCCCTATGGTTCGTGTAAATGTGGACTTCTAAGAAAAACCTCGGATTTCTATGAGACCGTGTCCGCTCTCTCGCATTCGACAGCCATAATTCTTTTCCCGCGAGGAGGGTGAGTCAGAGAGAGAGAGAGAGAGAGAGAGAGAGAACCGTCACACAAATCGTTCCCCTGTTCCCCATCTTCCCGAGACACGAGCTTCTCTCTCTCTCTCTCTCTCTCTCTCTCTCTCTCTCTCTCGGCCGATTTTACTTTATCGTAAATTAGATCCTGCCGGCTGCCGCCTTTCGTTAGATCGATACCCATTCGTCACCGTTCCTTGTCGCGAGACCTCGATCTCCTCCTCTGCTCTCTGTTTCCTCGCGCGGGGTCTTAATTGACCCGTTACCGACACAGAAATTTAAACCTACGTGCCTTTCGACGAACCGCCAGTCCCTACAGTTTCTGATCACAATCGGATTTCTCGTGAACAATGCCATTTGACAAAGCGTTAGCCGGTCAGGTAAAAAATCCGGGTACCGTGACACTTGATCTTTGTAATTAATTCTTATTTTCTTTTTTTTTGGATTCTCAGAAGAATAAAGACATTTGACCTATTTGAGTCACTTCACACAGCATACTCAGAGAAAAATACACTCGGATCCACCGACTAAATTGTTTGAATATTTTATAAAGAAAGTATGATGCATTTAACACACTTTGACCGCCGAACTAGAAATCTAAAAAATTCCATACAATCAAAGTAAGTTATTTAATGGAATAAAAATTGAAAAAAAATTAAATTTACGATGTTGAATAGTCCTCCATCCTTCTTGCAATTTATAGATACTAATAAATAGACAGCGGATCTTTATGCATTTATGGCGTATGGAAATGTTAAAAAATGCTATAATATAAAATTCGAGAGAATTTAACACGATTTTTATTTGCTTTGGATCTACAAAGGCTGTTCTCATTAAAAATAGGATTTTATTTCATTCCACTTTCTTAAAATTTTTCTATAAAAATTGGAAATTCCATAAACATCCTCAGTCTACTAATAAAGTTTGGTGCGATGAATATATTAACGTAAAAATTCGTTTTAAAACCTGGTCAAACAATTCCGTCACGCGCATACGAAGAACTATTAAGAATGCATCTCTGTTCGGAGAATGTACGAATTGATTTGGCAAATGAGGGGCATAATTAGAAGCCGCCGATGAGACCGTAGACGTGGCTCGTTTCGGAGAGTGTTGGCGCCACCGCGGTGCAACTTTAAAATGGAACGAAGTTTACGCGCTTGCTCGTCGCCACGGGGTGTTCCGCAGTTGTTTTGCGTCCATCATTCTGAAAAGTTTCTCCGTGTCTCTCCAGCCGCCAAAAACCCCGAAATTGTTTTCTCGGTTTCGGCCGCGGGGGAACATTAAATCGTCGCTCCGCGGCCCGTTTCGTCCGTCGCCCTCGTTAACAATCGATCACGGGCCCCCGATCCCCGAGAAGCAACGCCGTACAAACGAACACACACACACACACACACACACACACAGCTCGACTATTTTCTCCTTTGTTTTCAACCGACGGCGCACCGTAGTCCAGATCGAGGAATTAGCTGTTCACAAAGATTTTAGCATTGTTTCAAGACTTAAAGCCATAGTAAAGTGGGTCATTGGATTCGTCTTGACGTTAACTATAACATTGTCAAGTGAAAAATATATAGTGACGATTAAAAAATCAAGGTGACATTAGTTTTTTTATCTAACAAAAGAATTTTTTTTAATTTTCTACATTGAACTTTATAGAAGAGTACTTTACTGATTAATTTTTGCTGGAAACATTTTCTTGTCAGAACACCGGAAATGCCCGAAAAATTACGATAACGTGTGAATAGTGAATGATATTTAGGGTAGTTTTCCACTTTGCGCTAGAACGACACCGTCGAACTCAAAAATTGACTATTCAACATTTATTCGAAGGGGTTGAGAATATTCTAATTTATCTGGATATGTCACAATAAAAATGAATGTCTAAACCTAGTCAAAAATCACTGTGACTAACGTGGCAGTTAACGTGTTGGAAGAAGAAAGAAATTTCTGTTTGGCTCCCGTTCATTGTAATCGATGCAAACAATTTTTCTTTCGCATAAAAATACGCAGTCCAGTAATTACTCGGCCAACTAGAACCATAAATCCTGGTAGGTCATTTCACCTTCAGCCCCGTTCCTAGAAGGGTGATCGAAGCTTGAATAAAATGCTTTTAAAGTAACGTAAAGAAAGTAATAAACGTTTAGAGCAAGAGCGTGAAGTTTAATGCATTGCGATATGAACACGCAAAGTCTGAGTTTTTACGGACCGGTGTATCAGGGTCATTAGCGACAGTTTAATATTTTCCCGAGTCTCGAGCCACCCCCGGCGTCCGTCGCTCGCATCATTTATTGTTCGTACGGGCAACGCGCGTCGTTCGGAGTGTGTGCCACAAATGCTCCTTGTGCTGAAACTTTTCACGACACGTTTAAGGGCCGCCTTTGTGCGTTGCCCGGCGCCAGAGACCAGCCAACGGGACTGGTTTATTGTAATGGATTCGCACATTTACAGTATGATCATTGTACTGTTCCGTCGGCCGGTACCTCCATTCCGACGCGAAATGGCTGGCCACTGAATAACTAAATGGGCATAATTCACCGGGCCATAATAGAACGCGATTAGATACGGGCGGGCCGGTGTGAACGGGCCTTAATTTCGACCACGACACCCGGCTCTCCGTAAACGCGTTATTACAGGTCCGTTTCGCCATTGTACTCCGATTCAAGACTTTCGGGTATTGGCGCTTCGGATCGATGACGTTATAATATGTAAGATAAGCTGTAACGTATCCGCCACTGTATATATTATTGTTCACGTTGTTAACAAATATGTTCATGTTATTGATTCATCGGACAAACGAATGAGAAGAAAACAAGGACGAGCAGTCTCGTCAGGTCCGGCAATAGAAAAGGACGTGTATTTAAAAAATAAACTATTTGCTTTATCTCGGCCATCACTTACAATTTCAGAAGTGGGATCTTACCGAGATTTCGGTAAGATTTCAGTAAATCGGGACGATTTGTCGTCAGGATGGCCGAACTGTAAGATAAGCTGTAACGTATCCGCCACTGTATACAGGGTGGTCCACCTAAGTAAGGCCACCTAAATATCTCCTCTAATTGTGGGGTTACAAAAAATATTTTGAATGCTATTTGAATGGTTTGAGAAAACCATAGTATTTCAAAAATTTTTTTTTTCTTAGGCAATTTTTTTCAGAGTTTACAAGGTTATCGATGTTTTTTTGCGTATAACTGTATAATTTTTTCTATTGCATCGTGTAGCTGATGTAAAAATATGTTCAGTTATGTATATTACATGACCTTGAAATGACCTTTGAGTTCAAAAATTAAATGGAAACGAAAAATTTTCTATCGAGGCTTTAGAGACAAAGACGTCGTTCAGGAATCTGTAAGTGTAAATAAACATGTTCACTATCACGAAACCCCATTATGAAATTTGTAATACTTTTTACGAACTTATTTTTCAAACTGTCATTGTAATAGATGCTTGAAATGGTGCCCCTCCACATCGATACATTTCTTGAAGCGTAGAATAAGAGACTCTCTGGCCCTTTCAAATGTTGTCGGATTAATTGCAGCACAAGCTGTTATTATTCTGTCTTTCATGTTCTCTGGCGTTGTTGGTTGTTCACAATAAACAACTTCTTTCAAATGTCCCCATAAGAAATAATCCATAGGCGTGAGATCTGCTGACCGCGGTGGCCACGCTACACGTCCAGTACGTCCAATCCAAGAATTTGATGGAGAGACACATGATACGGATGAAATTTTTGTTCATAAAGTATTCGTATTATGCTTGTTTTTGAAATACTGGTTACTCGTTCCAATTGTCGTGTACTAACATGCGGATTTTCGTCAACTTTTTCCATAATAAATCTCGTATTTAATTGGTTTGTAACATTATGGGTTCGCGGACGCTTCTTCGTATTGACACTACCACTTTCAAAAAAATGTTTAACCACTTTTCCATACGTACTATACGATGGACAGTTGTGTTCAGGAAATTTCGCTCGGTACAAGCGAACAGTTTGTCTTAAACACTGATCACTTTTGCCATAAATCAGAATCATATTAATTTTCTCTTGCTTTGAGTAACTCATCGCGAAGGATAATATCGATAAACTGACGAACTGTTTGAAAATTATCAGACTTCTGCGGTGTTAGAAGTCATTCGTAATGTGATAGTAAACATGTGTATTTACACTTACAGATTCCCAAACGACGTCTTTGTCTCTAAAGTCTCGATAGACAATTTATCGTTTCCGTTTAGTTTTTGAACTCAAAGGTCATTTCAAGATCATGTAATGTACAGAAATGAACGTATTTTTACATCAGCTAAACAATGCAATAAAAAAAATTATACAATTATACGCAAAAAAAAACATCGATAACCTTGTAAACTCTGAAAAAAATGACCCTAGAAAAAAAATTTTTTGCAATAGAATGGTTTTTTCAAACCATTCAAATAGCATTCAAAATATTTTTTGTAACCCCACAATTAGAGGAGATATTTAGGTGGCCTTACTTAGGTGGACCACCCTGTATATTATTGTTCATGTTGTTAACAAATATGTTCATGTTATTGATTTATCGGACAAACGAATGAGGAGAAAACAAGGACGAGCAGTCTCGTCAGGTCCGGCAATAGAAAAGGACGTGTATTTAAAAAATAAACTATTTGCTTTATCTCGGCCATCACTTACAAATACTTGGCCAATTTTGGGAATTTTTCACATTTTCTCCAAGTTCCTTAGGACAATGTCAGAAAATTGTTTAGAGCCGGTTGGTTACAATGATTCTCGACGCGCGGCAAGAATGGTATTGCAGGCGATACATAAACGGCGCGACGCGACGTTTGACAGATATTCAAATCGAATTCGATCGTGGACGACCTCGAGCGGAGTCGTGTTCGTCTCGGATCGGTCTATCGTTTCCAGCCGAGAGTTTCCCGCGCTCGGGTTTCGTCGGCGATACGTATTCAACGGTTATGCAATCGAATTCGATTCTATTCGATTCGATTCGATCCGACGCGATCCGTGTCGTGGCCCGGCGTTCGGTTTTTGTCGTGGTGTCAGCAGCCGTCACTTTGAATTACTTAACTTTTCATCGTGTCGTCGACGTCGTTTCCGTGATTATGGCTCACGTGCTCGTCGTTCGATATCATTCAAAATTCAATGTACCAAACCACCGTGTCGGATTCGTTCGAACGAACTTTTTCGCTGTGCCTTATTACCAAGCAATTGGTCGATCGAATCAATTATCGGGAGGAGGATCTTTTTATCGAAAAATCGTTCGTCAGATTTTTAACCGTTTGCTATCCTTTTTTATCATTTACATCGAGCATACTGTTACGCAGCTGAAAACTTCGAAGCGAACCAGCGAATTAAATAATTGTTAGAAACGTTGTCAACGAGGGGATGTCGCTAAAAATTTATTTACACACTGCTCGAGGTCCAGACTGGCTCGTTAAAAAGTTGCAAGTCAGAATGTGGGATGTAAAGATGTAAAAAAAGTGTCCAAATGCGGTTAACTCGAAACTTCGGCGAACGGAATAATTGTTAAAAATATTGTCAACGAAGCGATTGCGCTAAAAATTTATTTGCATACTGCTCGAGGTCCAGACAGTCCCATAAAAAAGTTGCAAGGGTAAATGGGAGATGCAAAGGTGTAAAAAACATGATCAATCGGTAAATGGATTATCGAGGTTTCTACTGAAGTGGTTGGAACGACTGGTTTCTCGACCGAGCGATTATAAAATTTCTTTGGGGGATTGGGAGAGGGGGTTGGGGGTTTGTGGGGGCGTAACGGGGGCGCGTAACTTTTCCCGTGTCGGCGCAAGGGGGGACCACTTTCTCTGAAAGGAGGCATTATCGTACCTGTCACCGAGCGGTTTCCATTCCCGGTCCGAAGGGATCCGTTCTTTTTCCATTGTCAGGCCTTCCTCTCTGAACTGGTTTGAAAATACTGAAGGGCAACCCTTTCCCTCCCCGTACAAAAGACAGCGACCCAAATTCAGGACCTGGATTCGTCGCCGGTGTTCACGCGACCTCGAAACGTGAACGCACGACGCGATGCACCCCACGACGAGTGCACACACGCGCGGTACATACATGCATACGTAGAATACGAGCCGACGCTCACAACCACCTACGCGAAATGACCTCACTCTCGCGGCTCTCGCTTAATTTTCCGGGATCTCGACGAAACGACGCGCTCGTCCAACAACCACAATGCCAACGTAATTTATTCGAAATCCGAAACTTGTTCGATAATTCGTGTATCTCGATGTAAATTACTTTTTAGGATACACATACGAATTATTGATTCTCCAATTAACCAATAACCGGGTGTATCTGGATACCTACTTCCAATTCCTTTTTAAAACTTCTTTAATATTTTTGTTGACACACATCAAAATTATTATAGATCTTCATGTACCCAGATTAAATCGTCACGTGCAATAGCGATGAATATCATGGAAAATTTTAGTTATCGACACAGGGGTTAAGGAAAAACGATTCTAGTAGTGGAAAAATAATCTGGATAGAATATTTATGTGGATAGATATAGAGTTGTAGTGTTTGTCCTAAATGTATAGTGATTTGTATTGCGATAGTAAAACGTGGTGGGTGGAATATGTAGCGGTAGAAAAGCGTTTCAAAGGGTCCAGGTCGTTTATGGGCGTTTTTCGGGAACACCTTCCATCCATTGGTTCTTTGAAAGAATTTCAGGGGGTGTCGAGGCAAAAGCAAGTCCTCCCCGAATCCCGTATCCCCAAAAAGGCCTGCCACCCCATTAGCCAGTGCGTTAGGTCGCTAATCCCCGACACGGTGCTCCTCGATCCCAATTAGTCGGTAGTGATTCACGCGAGGCAGCCTTGAACCTTGTCCATTAATTAAATGACGCGAGTTTCGAGGGGGAAGAATAAGCGGACGCGTCGCACGAGGGGTTAGGGGGTTTGGGGCAGACACCTGCGAGCCGAAGACCACGAAAAAAGGATCGAAAAATGGACGACGACAGTGTATGACAGCTGGTGTCACGGGTGGTGGTCCGACCATGTGCTCGGTGCACGCTCAACATTCTCTCTCTTTCTCTCTCTCTCTCTATGCACCCTCTTTCGTGCTTATGGTTGGAATAGGCATTCACCCCGTGGCTATTGGCCACGTTCGTTATTGATTTCGTGATTAAATTCATTTCGCGGCTAGTAACGACAGAGATTACCGAACCTCCTTTTTCCGAGAACACAGAAATCGACTTCCGACGGTAATCGCAATGATCACGTGACAGAGACGGACACAAACACACACACACACACGTCCGTTCCGTAATTGCCGAGCGTTTCCAGCAGCGCGTTATGCGCATAGATATCGGCCATGTCCCTCCTGCTTTCCCACCGCCATACCTACCGTCAATCGGAATTTATTCTACAGCACTGTCAACGACCACTGGCCCGTGAAACATCAACGAACTTCTGCGCTTTCCGGGTCACTGCCACAGCTGAAACCCTGGCTAAATATTTCTCCGTAGGTTAGGCGAATCTCTGACTCTGGATTGCCCTCTGGGGCTCTGCTCCGGCTCCGATGGGAGCGGAGGGGCGTGACCACGCCTGCTCGAACCGTTCTGTACAAAGGAATCACATTTACTTTCAATCACGATTTAAATTTTTTGTAAGTTGGTCTGAGCTAGGGCTCCCGGAGGCAATTTTAGAGGGTCGTTGACCTTGGAAAAACGAGTAATCTGTCCGGTCTGTAGAACTGGATATTTTTTAGTAGATATTCGTTGAACCCTGAATCGTGGAAATTGTGTAATTTCTAGAGTTACGTCTAGGGTCTAGGGTGACCTTAGGGTACTCTGTCTGGCACAATATTAACACATTACCGACCGGTAGCCTATTAATAGGCTTTTTGTCGCCAACGCTTACCGACCGAGAGCCTATTAATATAAACAATCGATAAACAGTGTTTTGTTATTTAGTACTGACAATGAGGTACGTTGCTCAGTTGCGTCAATTGCGTTGTAAGCTCCCACATTTTTATTTAATTTTGAATCTGCGCCTGAGCGGCCGGTCGGATGTGCGTATGCTGTTGAACCGCTAGCGGTCGGTAAACTGTTAACAAGAAACGAATCACTTGGAAACCAAACGAAAAAACCCACCCCTGAACACGAGAGTTGCAAATCGCTTAATTCAGCGATTAGAATCGGATAATTTTTCCGGCCTGATTGGGTCAAGGGTTGGTCGATCGGTCACTGTTTATGATCGCCGCAGTACTGCCAATTGGGATGCGGTTGCGATTCTCGGTGGCCATGCGATCGTGGCGTAACTGAAGTTGCCAGAGCTCGCACAGCTCTGTGATAGTATAGCGTGTGTATGTATCTGTGCGTGTGCGTGCGTGTGTATAGTGATGGTGGCAGTGCTTCCGGTGGTGGTGGCGGCTGCGTTGTCGGTGGTGGAGTTTGTAGTTGGAGTCGGAGGTGGCGGTGGTGGTGGCGGAGGGCGCTTCGACTGGTCGTTCTGGGAGGGTTGCATAATACACCGACCATCGAGCTGCCAGGGCGTTGACTTTGCACGGCATTACGTTTCTTACGCTTTGCTTCTCTCCCCCATTGCTAATATCGGTCCCGCTGCTGCTCGTCTTTTGCGCGCCGAGAGCTCCCATCCCCGCCACCCCCGTCCACCCCCGTCCACCCCTCCCCATCCCCGGATTACAGTGGCAGAACCGCGCCTCTTGCTCTGGCTCGACCGTGCTTTTCCTTTGATTACCACCGTCACCATTACCATCCAGTCGCTCAGACAGTCCGACGAATTGTCCCCGTGCGTCGCGTCGGTTATCCTTCGTCCTCTGTTCCGTCTCGCCGGGCGAAATTTCTTTATTTCAATTACAATCCTCCTACCCTCTTGCCTACGAGCTCCTGGAACAATGTTTCCCCCGTCTTCTTGTATCTCCTTTTCGTTCGTGTGCTTTATAAGCTGTTAGAGAACAGAGAGAGAGAGGGGGGGGGGGTAGGGAGAGAGAGAGAAAGAGCTACTTTCAATTTCAACGGAGTTGCATCACCGTCGGACAGTGAGTAACGCTCCTGTTTGTCGAATAAGGGTTGTATAACCTGATGAGCAATAAGCTTTCAGGGCGTTGAATATTTGCAACGTGTTCCCGCACGTTCGCCACCCCTCCCCGTCCGGTAATGTCGTTGCTCCTGTTTGCACACCCTTAATGCACTTAGCCAATGCGAAAACACTCGGTCCCATAATTCTACCCGGCGACGAATTACGAGCATACGGGACACCATCGGGGGCTGCTTTTCTTTCATCGAAAAATTCAATATCGCGCATGTATTGTCAGGTTGGCAACCGAGTTCGCGACCTCCACATGGTCTTCGGGAACGTTATTTATTCAAATTCACAGTTTACGATGGAAATACACCGCTTCGAAAACTGAAAATTTCGTTTAAACTGCATCATACGTCCTTCTAATAGACGCTTATTCGATTAGTGTCCGTGTAAATGACATCGATGCTGATGGAGCGTCGTCTGGTGTTGTCTCAATGGCCGACGACCTTATTCCGTCCCGATAGTTTCGAATCGCGGTGCGCAACGCCTAGCGGCATAGCAAGCGCGATCCTAAATTCAGGCTTATTGATTGGCGATGACGGCGTGGTTTCTTTTATAGTACGCTGCCGCGAGACGGGACTAAATCTCTCCCCGGGCATGGAATCCTCGCTGACCTCGCGTGACCCGTCGCTCTGCCTCGTCCCGCCCGAAAGGAAGGATCGTTGCAATTTTCCGAGGGCGGAGATGAGACACGGTCTAGATTCGTTGTTTGAAAAATCCTCCTTCCGCCGAGAGCCGCTTCAATTAGACTGTTAAAAGCATTCGCGCCACGGCCCCGGAAATCTTCGCAGGACTGTAGCTCCCTCGAAGCACAATTTGAAATTCTTATAGTTGGATCACACGGTGATTAAAACGATTCTACGCTGGCCCAGTTCCATTCTCGAAGAACCGTAGTCCCTTCCAGTCGCGGCTCTTTCAATTCTCTCCCGAATAGTCTTGCTGTTCTCCATATTATTCCTATAGAGTAATATTATAATAATAATATCCATAGAGTAATATTATCCTAACTAGTAGTCCTACGAGAGAGAAAGAGAGAGAGCTTTGATACCAGAGTTTCTAAATGTGGCTGTAAGAGCAATTTTTGAAGGTTGCAGGCGTGGAAGTAATATTATCCTAACTAGTAGTCCTACGAGAGAGAGCTTTGATACCAGAGTTTCTAAATGTGGCTGTAAGAGCAATTTTTGAAGGTTGCAGGCGTGGAAGTAATATTATCCTAACTAGTAGTCCTACGAGAGAGAAAGAGAGAGAGCTTTGATACCAGAGTTTCTAAATGTGACTGTAAGAGCAATTTTTGAAGGTTGCTGGCGTGGGAGTAATATTATCCTAACTAGTAGTTCTACGAGAGAGAGCTTTGATACCAGAGTTTCTAAATATGACTGTAAGAGCAATTTTTGAAGGTTGCAGGCGCGGGAGTAATATTATCCTAACTAATAGTCCTACGAGAGAGAAAGAGAGAGAGCTTTGATACCAGAGTTTCTAAATGTGGCTGTAAGAGCAATTTTTGAAGGTTGCAGGCGTGGAAGTAATATTATCCTAACTAGTAGTCCTACGAGAGAGAAAGAGAGAGAGCTTTGATACCAACATATCTAAATGTGGTTGTAAACGTAATTTTTAGAGGTTGAAGAAACACAGTGGGATCGAGGAGAATAGGAAAGGATTGAATTTTTATGATTTTTTCCGAGGAAACTGCGGGACGTGGTCGGAGCTGCATTTTCGTCGTCGAAGTTAGCAAGAACCTGAAAATGCGGCGGGCAACCGGAGCGAATCGATTCCATAAGTCCGCCACATCCGTTCGAGGGCGAGCTGGTTCTGTCACGGGGCCGCGAAACGTGATATCGCACGGTCGATTTGCAAGCTCGAAGGCGATTCGCAAGCTCCGTGAAGTCAATGCCCCCCGATTACGCCCGACGATCCCGTTCCCCGCTGGAAAATCCAACTTGCAATGCAATTGCGTGCCATCTATGCCGAAGATCGCTCCGAATTCCTGAACCACTTTAATCGAACGCAACCCCTGAACCACTATCCTCGTCACCGTGAAAACGATCGTCAAATCAAGGAGAAAATCAAACTATCGAACAACGATATTCTCTTGAAAAATCGCCAAGCACTCTGCTAGCCTAAACGGCTTCTCCAGGCTGTCCGAGCTCTGTCTCTTAGTCGAACGATCAGGACGAAACGATCACGAAACACGAAACATTTTCTTGTCAGAAAACCGGAAATGCCCGAAAAATTACGATAACGTGAGAATAGAGCATGATATTTAGGGTAGTTTTCCACTTTGCGCTAGAACGACACCGTCGAACTCGAAAATTGACTATTCAATATTTATTCGAAGGGGTTGAGAATATTCTGGTTTATCTGGATATGTCATAATAAAAATGAATTTCTAAACCTAGTCAAAAATCACTGTGACCGACGTGGCAGTTAACGTGTTAGAAAAAGAAAGAAATTTCTGTTTCCTGAACCACTATCCTCGTCACCGTGAAAACGATTGCCAAATCAAGGAGAAAATCAAACTATCGAACAACGATATTCTACTGAAAAATTGCAAGCACTCTGCTAGCCTAAACGGCTTCTCCAGGCTGTCCGAGCTCTGTCTCTTAGTCGAACGATCAGGACGAGAAGACGGGGCCGATGGTGTCCCATTAATTTCTCTAACGCGATGAAAAACGGCTGTCGGAGTCGCGGAGGGTCTCGGTGTCGCAGAAACGATCACGAATCGACGCGTGTGGGCTCCTCGAACAGGAGAGTCTAACTTCGGTGGTCCCGAGGAGAGGTACGGGGCAAAAAAGTGTCGGGGAACCGTCTACTCTAGCACGGGCGAGGCACAATCGACCTTTATACGCCTCGGTGACCTCCGTATATATATGTCCTCGCCTGGATGTCATATTACTTATTGATACCGACGGAATCCGATGCGTGGCTGATATATTACAGAATGCGCCCGACCCTCTTAAATGGAGGCAATATTGGCCGGCTGATTTGGCAGTGGATCAAGCTGGCGGTGAATCAAGCGACGGTCCTTTGTGCTTGGGCCCGGACCGCGCGACGAAGCGCCGCGCCGTTCGCACACGATTCGAATCCGAATTCCCCGATGGTGATGTCACGATTTCGATTGGCGAGAAGATCCACGGCCGTGAGAACCACGAAACGAACCGAGACTCTCGGCCCTTAGCCCGGACACCGTTCAATTGACCCGAAGGTACCCCCAACCGAGGCCATTTTCGAGCGACGTTCTCCAACAGTACATTAGGTGTGCAAATATTAGGGGTACCCATAAGTAATCTATTATCTGCGAAGAATTTGTTTTGCCTTTAGTTCTGTACCGATCCTTGAAGTGGAAACACGTACTATTTTACTTTTTACTAATACCTTTTGTTCGTAAAGGAAACATAGAACTTTTCTTCTAGTACTTTTTCCCATCTAGTTGGCAGATTATAAGGAAGCAGGTATTTAGGAGTCATTTTGCAGGATATTCTTCCTTTTAAACCTTGAAAGCAAACATTTGCTCGGTCCATGGGGGTCCCAAGACCGAGCTCTCTCGAATTTTACCTATAACTTTCCAAGGCGAAGAGATATCGATTCCAAGTAAAAGGGTGGTTTTAAAGCTGAAGATCGTCGCTTTAAAACGCCACCAGGAGCAGGGAGAAAGCACAGTTTAAACTAAAGTTACGGACCGATTGAATAAAAAGGCATATTTGCACACCTACACTACCGGCCATAAGTGTTTACCCACCTTCAAATTTCGTTACTATTCAAATAATAGGTATTTTATTGTTATGAAAATGTCCGTAGCATTAAATCCTAATTATAAGGCTAATAAAAAACAACCAAAATATTCTGTACATACACAATCAGGTACTGTAAATGAGTTTACAGCTTTTTATGAAAAACGACAATTTTGGAGTTCAGGTAAAGAAACCCATTTTTCTGAAATTTTTGTAACGGTCAGTAGGGAATATGAACGCAGGTAATACAGGTATCTTAGTCTTCTCAAATTTCATACTGCATTTCATACTGCATCAAGCTTTCATACAGTAAACAGTTGATTTTCACGTGCCTAAAGAATTTTGCGAAAATTTCAAATAATGTCGGGGAGAAAAGAATTATCGATTGAAACGCGCGCTCTAATAGTGTCCCATCATAGCATCAGAAAAAGTAACAGAGAAGTAGCAAAGTTATTGAAGCTGAACCGTAGAACCGTGGACTACAATGTTAAAAAATATGTGGATGGGTAAACACTTATGGCCGGTAGTGTATATACTTTCCTCAGCGGAGAAAAATGGTGGTCTCGAACGATCGGCGGATAGTCGAAGCCTAATTGCTTCATCCCTCCGGAGACGGTGCCTCGAGGGGCGAATAATATTTGAACGAAAAGAAATTGCATAGGTGAGGCACACAGCTAGAGTCGAGTGACCTCCTGCCCCCGGCCTATCGCCCCTTACATCCACCGTTCTCCTCGTGGCACCCTCGTGGCACACGCCCCTCTCCCCGCCCCTCTGCTACCCCCGTTCTCCTCTTCTCCCTCCTCTTTCTCCCCCTTTCTCCTACGTTCTCGCCCCCGTCGGCCCCCGTTCGCCGCAAGCCCAGCTTTTTCTCGGGGGTTCATCGATCGCCCCCAATCACCCGCACCTGCCATCTTGCCTCTCTCTATCCCCTTAAAAGCCCGAAAGCTTTCTTACCTCCTCGACTCCTCGTTTTCTTTCTCTTGATTCGCTTTTTCTCCTCGCTGTTGCCTCCACGGACCACTTTATCGACACGTCCCCCTGGACCCTGGTCACTCTTGCACCCCCGAACACCCTCGTCTCGAATTTCGAATTTTTGGGGCGGGGACAATCGAATCGGCCAGCCCATTTCTTCCGAAAGGAATTTCCTCGGTTCGTTGACCCCTTCGGAGGAAATGAAACGATTTTTCTGGAATAAATGGGTTGGTTGCAGACGGTATGAAATTGCAATCTGTACGGTTTAACACGTTGACCGCCATGTCACCCAGATCTGGGCGACGGAATTATTTGTCCAGGTTTTAAAATGAATTTTTACGTTAATACATTCATTGTACCAAATTTGATTGGGATCTGTCAAATGCAAGAAAGTTGGAAGACCACTCAATGTCACACATACAATTAATTTCAATTTTTATTTCATTAAATAACTTACTTTGGTTTCATGGAATTTTTTAGGGTTCTGGTTTGACACTCAAAGTGTTAATTAAAAGACGGACAAACCCATAAAATTGCCCGAAACTGGAACAATTTATTTAATTAACTGGGAACAGAAGAATTGAGATTTATTTTACATTTTACTTTCCTCGGATACTAATTTTCTAAGTCTAACAAGAAAATGGTGTCGCCCGCGTTTAGCTGTTGTGTCAACCAAGGCGTTAAACAGAAAACAATCAGCGTTGAAGCATTGGGAAAATTAGAGTGCTTGAGCGTCCCATCGAGTGTGTTCCTCTCAGGGGTTGCTTCACGATCCAACAGCCCCATAGGACTTCAGGGAGCTTTCGAAAAGGCCAAAGAGATTCTCTTGTTCGGATTAATAACGCTCGTTACGGCAAGGAAATTTCTTTTAATTGTCCCCAGGTATTTTTAGCCCCGTTGCTCTGTTTGCGCGAGGGAAACAATCGGTGTTTGAACTTTGACTCGTGTTGTAGGTGGCGCGGCGCGGCGGCGGCGGCACGCTTTCCCCGTGTTTCCCTTCGCTTTTCTCTCGCCGTTTTTCCACATTCTTTCAGTTCCTCGAGCACCATCTCGGTGCCTCGGCTATGGTCTCTTTATCTTCCGCAAACACAAACTTTCATTTCACGGCTTTGTTCTCCTCATCCCTTATCCCATTCTCGGATCGGTCGTCTGTGATTCCTTACTTTCCATCGAAATTAGTTTTCCTCCGAACCCAGCGTCTCTTTCGGAAAAGAATCGCGATGCAAAATGCCTCGCAAATTTCGTCTTTCTCGCTATACTGATTAACCTTGCTGATCTACTCGATTCATTCCCGCCGGGAAGTTGTGTGCCACACGTAACGGAGAAACGTTTTCTCAAACGGAAAAATGTCGTTGGCCTAGTGAAAAATGATCCGAATTTGTGGTACACTTTCTCTGCCCGGAATACATTTACGCGGAATGAAAATTGCCTCCAGCTACAGACTCGTAAGAGACACAAGACAATATATCCTTAACCCTTTGCACTCGAAGCTATTTTAACTTCAAAACGAAACATTTCGTCTGACCTAGAATATATATATATATTTTTTTTTTCATGTTATACATACGAATATGCTATATACTTCAGCACAATACAGAAATGCTTAGTAATTTATTAAATACAAACAAAAATTTAATAATGTAAAAGATATTTTGAATAATGGCAAAGAATCTTTAGTGGCGCCTTACAGTCGCCATTCGAGTGCTAAGGGTTAACCCCTTGCCCTACAATATCGAGTCTGACTCGTGATGAAGATTCCGAACAGGGTCTAATAAATATATTTCTTATTAATTTTCCTTAAACCGAAATAAAATTCTATTTTGGCGTTGTTAATATACGGCTATCGGAGAACATATACAGTGAGCAACGAAAGTATTCGAACGCCCTTTAAATCAGTATAACTTTTTTTTTTAAGTGAATCAAACGACCTGATTTTTTTGAGGAGTTAGAAGAATTGGTTTTCCAAATGATGTGTAAAAAAGATTTTGAAAAAATTGCAATTGGTAAGAATTACATGAGAAAATAAAAATGGCACTTTTCACAACTTTTTTATTTGAGCCTGTAATGAAAATTTAAGATATGCGTTTTGTAGATCTCTGTTAGTTATATACATACTGAAAATTTTATTGAAATCGGTTAACGTTGTCATGAGATACAAACGTTTAAAGATGATTACATAAGAGCGAAATTCCCTGGCAAGATCAAAAATCTGCGACTTTCACCCTTAAACTCTCATTTTGAAATGTTTGTAGTTTATTGCAACGTTGACCGATTTCGATGAAATTTTCAGTACGTGTATAACTAACAGAGATCTACAAAACGCATATTTTAAATTTTCACTACAGGTTCAAATAAAAAAGTTGTGAAAAGTGCCATTTTTATTTTCTCATGTAATTCTTACCAATTGCAATTTTTTCAAAATCTTTTTTACACATCATTTGGAAAACCAATTCTTCTAACTCCTAAAAAAAGTCAGGTCGTTTGATTAACTTAAAAAAAAAAGTTATACTGATTTAAAGGGCGTTCGAATACTTTCGTTACTCACTGTATGTAGGCATACAATACATATAAATTTTCCCCTTTTTTCAGGAAATTATAAATTACAGAAAAGTTCTAATCACTGGAACCGTGAAATAAATCGTAGTACAAGGGGTTAAAATGTTTCAATCTTTTCACTGTGCACAAATTCCGACGTACGCATACGTCAAAAATGTAACTAGCCAGCGGATTTTCCGCATTCGTGAGAAAAATCGGTAGACGTAATTTGAAAATGTTTATTCGGAACCATCTACGCGCGACAAAAATGTTGCGAGATTCCCGGGAGTGCAGCTCGCAGAGAATTCCCGGGGCCTCGTAGGTGGCGAATTCGTGAGATTAGGGACGATCAAAGGCGATTGCCGAAATCGAAGTGTAACGATCGTCGGGCCTAGGTGACGGCGGGGCCACCGACTATTAACAGTCGTCGCGGCAGCTCGCAACAATTGCCGTTAATTAGCCGGGCACGCATCCTCGTCAATTGAGGCTCGTTTCTCTGCGCCACCCTTCGGGTTCGCCACCGTGCCACCGCGCTCTCTCCAACACACTTCGCTGCCGAGGCACACGCATTTGGTAAGGTCACGGTCGCAACAGCAGCAGAGCAGAGAGAGCAGAAGCAGCAACGAGCTTCAGAAATTTCAGTCTCCGGCCGACTCTATGCCTACACGGCCGCGCCACTCCATTCCAACCCAATTCCTTTTCTTTCATAAGCCCCCCCCTCCAACCCCTACCCCCTGCAGCCCCCGTGACACAGCCCCTGGACGATTTCCAACCGGCCAGGCGGAAATTCATTTTCATGGGGCGGGGGGGGGGGGGGACGAATTCGGCCGCGTTCGAGCCCCTTAAAAATACGGAAATTGGAAAAAATGGTCAGTCCAACAGCCCCTCGACGAGACTTAGCGTGGGAAATTTGACGTATCGTTAGAAATAATTTACCGGTCTCACTGCTGCGGAATTTTTCGTCTGGAAATGTGGGCACCCCTTAACAATCGATTCCAAACCAGATAATGTTCGTTAAAAATAAGTAGGAGAAACACAAAATAGTAGCAAGATGAATTTAACCCTTTGCACTCCGAACCATTCTGGCATTTTTATAATGACCAAAGGATCAAATTTATCCAAAACCTCAATAGAGCAGGTTTTCAATTGCCACTGGACATAGGTTGCTTGATAGCTGAACCTACATCATCGCTTGTGTATATATGATAGCCTTTTTAAATAGTTGTAACCTACGTGCTTAAGTATTTTCGATTTTTGTGCTGTGGCCGGTTTTTTTTTTTGTTGTACCATACAATATAATTACTATTCTTACTAATAATACTCTGTGCTGGGAATTATCATGTTGTAATATTCATGTTGTAATAAATCTCATATGAGATTTCCAATAAAAAAAAAAAAAAACCATTCTGGCAGAAATTTACAAATCCTCGTATTATTTAGTATAATTTTGGAACCAAGTAACGTATTATAATGATATTGGACTTATACGAATTGGTTGACATCGAGGAATATATATTTGCGAAAAAAATCAATATTTTATTTAAAGTTGCGCTGGAATAAATTAATTCCCCGTAATCGCTAATAAACTTTAATGTCCCCTGAGAGGGGACAGCGGAGTGCACAGGGTTAATATTACCCATCAATTATTTACAACCTACTGAAATTAGAGAAGAAATCAATTTTTATGCAACTTCCTAATTTTTGTAACCGATGCAAACGACTTTCATTTTGACCAAAGATCTGCAGTCTATTTATAATTATTTCTAGGAGCCAGCAAGGTAAAGCCATTTACCAAGCCATTACCATTTTATAGAAAGATATAAAAAATAAGGTTTGAAATGTTCCTATTGTTTTAAAATTTAAACAACAGACGGCATGGGACCCGAGGTTAACTTTCATCAAAAGCGCACTTATAATTGCGCTTATAAAAACCTTATTTTTTAATGTTTTTCTATACAATGATCAACTACTGGTGCCTTAACCTTACATACCAGTCACTTTTAATTTACTTTTAATACCTGGCACTGTAGTGAAAAGCGGTTGATTAGGAAACCGATAGAAAGTATAATATTACAAAAAATTACGCGATGAAACAGTATTCCATTCTGTATAATATATTGTATTCAAAATCCCATTTGAACAGAGTGTAATCGTGTCCAACATTGCGTCAGTTAATACTTTACTAGGATTCCACTTGTACTACGATTTAATGTTTAATAATTTTCTAGAAGAAGGAGAAAGCTTGTGTATATTTAATAATATATTTTCCAACGGCTATATATAGAGAACAGAAAAGTAGAATTTTATTTCAGCTGGAAGGAAATTAATATTTATTGGACCCTGTTCGAAATCGTCATCGCGAGCCTGATTGGGGTCAGAAATGTAATCTTCCTCATCGATCGTGCCGATTCCTCCGATGATCAGAAATAAGGTTAGACGTTGTGGAGGAGAGAGAAATCGTTCGCCAATGAAAACGGTGCCGGTAATTTCAAGCTCGGACTCGGTTGTTTAGCCGGGTAACGCCTAGAGTCAGGTGTTTGCATAGCTCGAATTGAATTAATTATCGCAGGAAGGAACTGGTGATCGACTTTGCATGTGAAATATGCAGAACGTCGGGTTCGTTCGCGCGACGAGGACGGCCGAGGTGCGAAAGAGCGAGACCGCGAAATGCATTTTGCAGTTCGGAGAACCGTGTTTGTACACAGCGGGTCTCGTTCCCAAGAGACTTTTTTTTCATTCGATTGTGATTCAACGAGCACGAGCACGGCCTGCTGACGACGGGGAAAAAGCAGAACGGATCGGCGACGACAATTATGCAATCGTGACATAGTAAATCGGTTCGAAACGAAACTAGACCGCGATCGTGTGCGGTATTGAATGCGACCAGCAAGGAGGAGAGGTGAAAACGGAAACGCCACGGGGCCGTGATAAGCGTTAACGTTCCCCGGCGAACTGGTTCCACGGTGTTTCGCGCACCGTTACAAGCCTGTCGTTCCGATGAGGGTAGCAAATTTACATTTCGACGCGATAACACCTTCTCTATCTCCGACGAATTAGATATGCCGGAACAAAAAAAAGTTTTTCTTTAAAAGTTGCCAGTTGTGCGAACGCTTGGCGGTCACGATCGAACGATTCGGAAACTCGCCGGGTAATCTATGGCTTTCCGGAAGTCGTGCGCGGTGGTGTCGCCAAACTGCTACGAACACGAATCGCAATTATAAAGTTGTGCGCAATTATATAAAACTTTAAAGGTATCTACAGTCGGACTAAGTTGGTTAAAATGTTCACAAAATGTAACCGGAGATCAATTGGCCAAGGCAGTCTATAACGAATGTTGACCGCGGCCATATTCGGTTTCAAGAAACTGCTATAAACACGTTCAATCGCGATTACAAAGTTGCCTGCAATTATATCAAACTTCGTATCTACGCAAAGTTGGCTAAAATATACTTAAAATTATAAACAGAGATCAATCGGCGAACGCAGTCTACGACGGGCGCTGGTGGCGACTAATTTAGACCTGAAGTAACTAGTTGCAAACACGTCTAATCATAATTGCACATATAAAACTGCAACAGTCTTTGAATGCATTCGCAGTGGCGTGGGAACGGTTAAAAATATTGATTGCACGCAAAGATTGTTAGATCAGAATACCCTACGATGGACAGTAGCTAGGCGGCCATGTTGGATGTTTTAACTTAAAAATATCGTTCCCTTCAAGCCCTTTGGAATATGGGAAAAAATTTTCGGATGCTAAATTTTCGTTCCGGAATGGAGATGTTGGAAACTCGTGATGGCTGCGAGACGCGGAGGACTTCCGGTCGCGGTATTCGGCGGGTCGCGATACTATATATGGCTCTTGTCCGTCACGCTGCGACGGATACGACGCACGCAATTTTCTAGGTCGACACGACGCAGCAGGGAAGGTCAGGATTGGTTCAAGTCCAAGCGAGCGATCGTCGTGGCCGTCGGCGTCGACGGCAACGCGTTCACCTCGTCGCTAGTCGAGCTATAATTAGCGAATTTCCGCGGAGCGCTCTGCCACTCGCTGGAAAGAGAGAGAGAGAGAGAGAGAGAAGCTAAGCAACGAGTTTCTTCCTCTCTCATCCTCTTTCGATTCGTCAAACGGGTCCCACTAAATCGTCTCTAACCCCCGAACGCGTAAATAAGTTGCTCAGAGTACCAGACCTTATCCGAAGAGTTGCTTCGACTTTTCATCTAAAAATACCTGGGAGACTTCTACGCGAGCCTCTTCGGACCCTAGCTAGGACTAGGTTCGAATCTAATCCAGTCTGAGCAGGGGCTCTTGTTCCTCTAAGCTAGCTGTTTCGAGGTGCACGATCCACGATCATTGATCCCGAGTCCTCCGGCTAATGGGTCCTAGAATTAGATCCTTAACCCGCGTTTAATCCAGCTGTTGTCCAGGTGTTGGGGTGAGTTATTGAAATGGCAACTGGGACTCCGATTGAATCTATGTGGAACCACAATTAACTACCATAGATCTGCGGCCTTGTGCTAAGACACTAGGAGCAAAAGGGTCTTCCAATTTATCCCGAATCGAAACCAATCCGAAATTCGCAAATATACATAAAAAATATTAACAAGTGGACCATGTCGCCAGGTGTTGAGCTAGTCAAAGATGCAAGCATCATCGAAATGATCGAGTGGCATTGATCTTCGACGCAGCATCGCCTCAGCCTTGCAGCCAGCACGGCAAGCTGGGAGTCCTTCGCGCGGAAGTCGTTTGGAATTCGTAAATATTTGCCGGATGGACTGATCACATCCACGTGCATATCACGAACGCGGCACACCTTCTAGGAAAAGTAGTCGGTCGGTTTATTGACATTAGCTCGGTTCCATGCGCGTTGACGCGTTGCTGCTCCCGTTCCTCCGGCTAGAAAGCACCGGCAGCGCTGACTATTCGCTCGCGGTATCTTCTTCTCCTTCTTCTACTTCTTCTTCTTCTTCTTCGTTCTCGCAGCAGTAACAGCAGAAGAGCAGCAGCCCACGCTGAGACTCCGCAGGTGGCCGGATGCCGCGAAAATAGAGGCCCCAGTCCCGGCGAATCGCGTCCAAGATGCAAGGCTGACTTTGATTTGCGGCGTCACACAGTGCGGACAAACCTGGCATTTCTCACTGTACACGTGTATGCCACGATGTACGATAAATTCCTTTGGCAACATTGCATATTAGGAAATTCATATTATCAATCATATGGCAATAATTTTTATGCAGAAATGTTGTTAACTCTTTTATAATGAATTATAATAATTTGCGGCGTCACACAGTGCGGACAAAAACCTGGCATTTCTCACTGTACACTAGGGTGGACCTTATTTTTCGACCATCTGATTTTTTTTATGCGACCCGCTAGATCTGTTCCAGATCCAAAAAAAAAATAAGTTCTGCAAAAGAAGAACTCAATTGGACAACAGGAAAGGGTGTCGCAATCGGTTTGAAGTTTGAAAATTTCAGTAATTTCCCTTTAATTTTACATGCAACTCAAATTTGATGTTTTAATGATAAGAGTTACTGTTATAACATAAAAATATCATCTTTTGGTTGTATAATAAGAAATTTTACTTGAAAGTTTCAACAATATTGTCAATATTTTGGTTTATTACATTACGGAGTAGAGCTATGAGCGCGCCAAACGGTCGCGTCGTTGTATTGTCTACGCTCGGGAACGCACGACGATTACGTTCTGAAACATATTAATGATATACAAAAAAAAATCGAAATTTTTAAAAATTACACAAAAATGAGTCACCCAAGAGATGACTACAAAGAACTTTTAGAATTAGCAATAATTTTTCTTGGGGGGATTCCTTTGGGTGGCATTTCATTCAAAATGCCTGGCGCATTTCACCATGCGAGGTGGATGGCTAAAATAATATACACTTTAAAAATATTTATTTTTCGAAACGAATTTCCTCTCAACCAGGAAGAGTATAGTAGCATTAGAGATACATGTGTATTTCTAATTAACATTTATATTGAGCCGTGGATTTTGACCCCAATGGCTGCTATGGCGCCACGTGTAGATCTAGAATTCATCAAAAATATAATTCATTACAAAAATGTTAACGAAGAAATAAGCTATGTGGCATTAAAAAAAATTGTGAACCATTTATGGTACTTGTCACCGGAGAATATTACATTAAAATAGTGTTTAATGACCAGTGGGATTGAAAAAATGTGTACTTTTTCATTTTTCGCAAAATTAAAATTTTTTGCATAAACAAACTCGTTGCGACACGTCTTCCCTTTGTCTGATCGACTTGAAATTTGGAGGGAATTAGTTTTTTACCGAGTAGAACAGATTGCAAGGGTCGCATCAAATGAATTTTTAAAAAAATTTTGCACAAGAGCAACTAAGGTCCACCCTACTGTACACGTGTATGCCACGATGTACGATAAATTCCTTTGGCAACATTGCATATTAGGAAATTTATATTATCAATCATATGGCAATCATTTTTATGCAGAAATATTGTTAACTCTTTTATAATGAATTATAATAATTTGCGGCGTCACACAGTGCGGACAAACCTGGCATTTCTAACTGTACACGTGTATGCCACGATGTACGATAAATTCCTTTGGCAACATTGCATATTAGGAAATTGATATTATCAATCATATGACAATCATTTTTATACGGACATATTGTTAACTCTTTTATGATCTATATTGATTTTATTGCTAAATTTCATCTTCTGTGAATAATCACCATGTACATTAGTAACCAAATTTAGATTTTTGTCAATTATTTTCCCATGTGCTGCACTCTCTAGAGTGCCAAAACTTTAATAATATTGCATTAATTGTAGACTAGTGTTGCAATAACAATTCTGCATAATGGAAAGTGCTCACCAAGGTATATGCATTCTTTTTACATTTAACAAAGTAGATTTATACTTTTATACAAACTTTCAACGGTGATTTTATTTATTACTTGCATATAAAACTTCAAAGTAAAATATATTATAATAAGAACGGCAAAATTATCCTGAGATTCTTACATATTCGAATATATTGCTTGTTATAGTTTTTGTTTGCAACTATCTGCTGCGCTTGATTTTATAAACTTTTTAAGAAGCGGCCATACCTTTTCTTTAGGATCTATTGTGGAAAATTTGTTAATCTCTTTTTAAATTTATTGGCTGTATTGTTAAATTTGATTTTCTGTGAATAATTACCTATATGTATATACATTAGTAAACAAATTTAGGGAAGTGTCGAATATTTGGCCATTTGTCCGTACTGTGCGTCATAGCGATCTAACGCTATCGTTGCGCTTTCCGAGAAACGCTTGACACCATGGACGAAACATGACTCGTTGTCGCGTAGACCTCGGCACTGGAACTGACGTATACACGAAAATTACTAGCATCGGCTGTTTCGTCTCATAATCGGTGAAATCATCTTCTAGAACAATTCTTCGCTGAACACGCGCATTCGTCTGCTTGTTAACCCTTTGCGCTCGAAGCTGTTTCAACCCGAAAGCCAAGACATTTCTTCTGACCTAGAATATTTCCATTGCACTGTTACCGTATGAAGTGGAACATGAAGAGGGCATCATAAATGCTATTTTTTCGTTTCATATGAATTATGTTTATTCACTGGATAGGTCGCTCTACATTCCTACATGCATTCCTTTCATGCATATTTATCACTATTACTCTTACTTACAACACTGAAATTTTTATCAACGTTTTGTATATAGATATAGCAATATAAAAATGATTTCAAATAATAGTACGGCAATTTTTAGTATTGCTTTTGATTCGCCATTCAGACTAGTCCCCTTATGGACTGCAGATTTCGTACACGTTCGATAAAAATGATTAGTTACAAGGCGTCAAGAACGAGTCTTCTACAAAATATATTTTACATTATTAAATCTGATTGTATTTAATAAATTACTAAACGTTTCCGTATTGTACGAGTAAATTGCACCATTTTCGTATGAATAACATGAAAATAAAAATAGGAGGGATATATTCTAGCTTCGAATGCGAAGGGTTAACAATAACTTTTTTTAAGGATCGGCCATTTTGATCGCGCACGGTAGGAACAGGTGTACAAAAAAAAAAGTGTCGATAGGTTTAGCGTTAATATTCCCTCACTACTTGACTTTTCTTATCAGAAGATTATTCCTGAACGCACGGACTTGTCTTTCGGAGTAAAAAGGAGAGAGGGAGAGGGGAAAGTGAACGATGCAAGTATGCTAACAAGAACGGCGAACCGTTATTTTCGTTGTCAGTTTCGTATAAATAGAAACGTGGAAGAGAATCCGAGAGTCTTGTTAAATCTCGGTCCACGCCTTCCTCGTTTCGAGCGGTTCTGTTTTGATTCCTCCAGAAAAAGAAAATCGTGCGGAAGGCGGAGTGGAATCGCAGGATTCCGAGGGTCTTTAATTCTCTTAATTGAGCCGAGCTTCCACGGAGCTTCTCTGAAACGCACGAGCTGCGGTTCGAGCATAGTTTTGCTCTTAATTTTTCCATTCCCGTAGGCGAGCTTTTAATTTTCCGAAACTGTTCGAACTTTGCGAAGAAGAAGCGACGTTCTCGCGAGCACGTTTCTCGCTAGCAATTTCGCGGCACTTGACTGACTCGAGCCTCTCGTAATCCTCTAAATTTACACCGTGGCCTTTGTTAAAGTATGAGTTATGGCGGCGCAGTCCTACCGGAAACGTAGACCGTAACCCCGCGAAATGTTGCAGCATTTCGTTCGAAAACGTTGCCGCGGCGCGTGCGCGCGTGCGCTCGATAACTTATTCACGATCTGTGCACCGTCCGTGTAAAAACCTTCGGAACGGCGTTGTTTCAGCCCACGTGGTCCTGAGCCGGTCTAATAAACTTCCCATGAATATGCCCCGAGTTACGTCTACCATTGCATTATTCCGCGACGTTTATTCATCGAACCGTTTTATCTCGAAAACCGGAGCTGGCCAACGCAAATGAAACTTTTGCCATATTTCCAAAGCCCTGTGTACCCATCATCCTTGTTTGCAATTTTTTACAGAATAATTTCAACTCTGGATCACACGTACAAAAAATTCCCAGCAACTTCCATTCACTGGTAACGCTTCCAAAATTCTTTTCATATTGGTTTATCTTAATATTGACACACGTCGATAAGTAAAAATGGAATGTGATCGATAGACTGCTGATTTGATGAATTTATGAGAAAAATGGTAAATTCAAGTAATACGAAGATTGAAAGAATTTTGGAATATTGGTACGCAATTTGCAACGTAAAGAAACTAATTGTAAGTTAAGCTGTAACAGATCCGTCACCGTATATATTGTTCATATAAATAACAAATATGTTCATGTTATTGATAAGCGATTCATCGCCAACGACAAGCGAACGTGTCAAAAAAAAAAAGAAAAAGAAAAACGAACACGGGATGAAAAAAGGACAAGCAGTCTCGTCAGGTCCGACATCGGAGAAGGACATACAGTCGAGTCGGAAAGTAAGTTAACATTTGGTGATATGTCGAAAAAATAAGAAAAATAAAATGAATATGAAATGAATATGATGAATAAAATCAAGTTATTGTATTGTTTTTATTTAGGAGGTGTAAGGAAATAAACAAATATGTTAGTAAAACATATATTATCATTATTAAAGATTAAAGACATGTCATATTCATTTGCCTGCATACACCAGTCGTTAACTTACTTTCCGACTCGACTGTATTAATAAATTACATACTGTCTGCTTTAATCCCGGCCATTCCTTACAAATTAAAGATAGAAATAAATATATTTTTGGCTTTTTTGTGTACCAATATTCTAAAATTCTTTCAATCTTCCTATTACTTGAATTTACCATTTTTGTCAAAACTGCATCGACTCAACAGTCCATCGATCACATTCTATATCTATTTATCGACGTGTGTCAATACTAAGATAAATCGATATGAGATAAATAAATATATTTTTGGCTGTTATGCCTTGCAATTTTTATTCTGCACGAAGATTCGCAGTTCAGTGGTGAAGATCGATGGCAAAGCGGTGCGATTCGGTGATCCAGAGACCCCGCTTACGTAAATCTGCTCGGATTCGATCGAATTTCCTGGCCACCCGGCGGCGAGGTTCTCCTACGTGTGCGCCTATTACGTCGCCTTTACGATCTCCTCGTAAACGTCCAGGTCTGCGAAATTGATAGACCACTAGGTTACACGCACGCACACACCGAGCCGGCAGGCACCTCGTCTCATCGAGACGTCGATGTCTTCTTCTAGCAGGCCGGTGCCCAGCATCGCTGCTCCGGTCGGTTCGATTTCCATCGTAAAAAGCTCGACAGCCGACGGAATGACAATCTCTTCGTTCGAGTCGAACGTTTCTTTATGACGAAGGCGATCGACGAATGGAATACCGAGCCGAGCCTCGGAGAAACGGCCGCTGCTCGACACCACGGCTACACGGATCCCAGAATGCATTTTATCTGCTTCGTTGCATAGTTCCGCGTAATTCAACCTCCCGCGAACGCTTTTCTTGTCTTGTCTGCATCTTATCGCTTTCGTCGTGGTTCCCCCCCCCCCGTGTTGGACTGCAACGCGGAACGAAAAGGGACGCTTGTCCGACGCCATCTTGGATCCAACGAGACTTGGGTCTGGCTCTTTTGTTTCGTTTTACGGCGTTTTCAGACTATTTTCGAACATTTGTGACATCGGGATCGTCATTCGTTGTCCAATGAATAATACATTCCGTACATATACAGCACGTGTAGGTTCAAATTTATTCGAGCGAGAAATGGACCGTTTATTTTGAAAGTGGTGCAAATCCATTTTCTTTTGTTTCGAGAAAATTAAATGTTAGCAGATCTGACAATTAAAAAATATAGCTTAATTATGTGAAGTCTGGGAATGTTTGTACTAATTTATCTAATATGTAATTTGATTATATAAATTTCCAGGCTGCAAATGGACTTACACCACTTTCATAATTAGTCAATTGTAAATATCATTTAATCCCAATTTTGAAATAACAAGTATGACTTAAAATATACAGTCGAGTCGGAAAGTAAGTTAACGACTGGTGTATGCAGGCAAATGAATATGACATGTCTTTAATCTTTAATAATGATAATACATGTTTTATTAACATATTTGTTTATTTCCTTACACCTCCTAAATAAAAACAATACAATAACTTGATTTTATTCATCATATTCATTGCCTACATATCACCAAATGTTAACTTACTTTCCGACTCGACTGTATCTGATATTAATCCAATTTTGTTTAATGTTTTGCTTATTAAAATCACCTATATTCCAGAATTTAACAAAAATTGCTCTACGTTCCGACTCATTAACACGTTCTATGCATTTCTTCGAGCAGTTGCAGTTTTTGGATTCAAATCTTTTTGCTGGAATGCATTTTCCTTTCTTTTTTTGTATAGTACTCTTGACCGGTGGCCACTAACCCCGCCACCGGTCTATGGAAATTGGACTTGCACCACTTTCATAATCAATGGTTACGCAATTCCTTTTACCGGCCAATTTTAAATCGAACAAGGCATTGGCATTTTTTAAGATATTAAATACTAACTAGTTACAAACAAAAAGTTTACACTGAATTAAGCATAAATTACGTATAATATCTCATTTTTTTTTTTAAAAGGGCACCACTTTCAAATTAAACGGTCCAAATATTCAAGCGAGCGCGTCGGAAAAAGAAATCACGGCGTCATACGGTCCCGATGAATTATCAATTATATTTAACTTCGAATGATTATTTCTCGGTCCCACGATGCTAAAAGCATTAGTAGATGCTGAAAGCATCTAATTTCACTTGCATTTCGACTAGAAATATTGCTGTGTTGAACTATTATTTGAATCCAGAGTCTGCAGACTTTATGGAGGATGCTGTTTGCTCTGTAGATGAAAAATCGCGCAGTATTTCGCGACGCGCGCGATTAGTCAGGCGCGACGATGGAAAACGGAGTTTATCGATCGTCGGGGGAACATTGTTAGGGATGAACGAGCGTTCGGTGTCACGTTCAGGCGTGAAGAAGCTTCTGAAAAGGAGGCAGAGGCGCGAGAGAGCGGTCCGCCGTCGTAAGAACGAGCGTAATCGTTCCGAGCGATGATCGGATGACGCCCGGGGTGAGCGGGTTGATTATTTCCCGGTGATTTTACGAGCGGGACGCGGCTCCAGACGCCGACCAGACGCGAGTGGTTCAACTGGGATATAAATCCAACTCGCCTACGCTCGTTGAAACGCTCGGCGCCGCGCCGCTTCTCGTAGAACAGGCGCGAAATGATTTGCTGCTACTAGACCCCCTCTCTCGCTCTTTTTGTCTCTCTCTCTCTGTCTCTTTCTCTCTGGCCGTTTTTATTTAAAAATACAACGATCCGAGCTTTCGAAAGCCCGCCGGTCGGACCACCCGTCGCTACACAACCACGGGAGCACGAGCACGTGTAATTCTACAATATTAACCTTCTAATTATGGTTCTTGTACACTGTGACTCGGTTTACTGCTTCCAGCGAGGGATTTATGCGCACCGCGGACGATTCCAGTCGATTCCTCGGTTCTATATTTATTTTCGACGAGAAGTATAAACGTATCGCGACAATTGTTTATTAGCTTCGAAAATCACGCAGACACACACCTCTCCCCGGACTTATTCCGTGCGCCGCCAGGCGACGTTGTTTCTTCTCGAGTGAAAAATTGGTCTCGACCTTAAGGTACTGGATAAAATAAATTTCAATGACGGTGCCACCGAAATAAGCCGACGCACAGTGGGGTATTTGCACCAAAAAACCGGAAAAAAGTCATTTTTTAAAACTTAGTGTAAACCATATTATTTTTGTTGTATAAGATAATGGAATACGTATAGAATACCGTACCATAACTGTTTTTTTTTTCATTTATGCACTCACAAAAGAGTGTACTTCGTTAGAAGTTAGAAGATTTCATGGTAACAGCTTGTTTCCTTTCTATTCGTTGAAGTATCATTTACTTACTAAAGATTTTCTAGTATTTGAAATAACTTTGTCTGATTTTTCACTTTTCTTATATTTTGAGAAAAGTATGTACTACACTTTAGTACAATTGTGATTCCTTCTCCGTACATTTTTTAATAGTTATTAATATTTGATGATATTCAATAGATCAAGAATTATTTTTCTAATTTCAAGACTTCATTAGTCATTTTGTTATGGCTCAGGGTGAGTCCCGGTACTCATTCTTGTGTCATTTTATTCCGTGAAGTTTTGTGATTAAAATCCAATAAAGATTTATTCCAGATTCGTCCAGTTTCCGATTTTATAGACAATTTAGATGGAAGTGAACTCCGCCTTTACTCTCTCCGCCTCGCGTCATTGTTGCAGCCGCGGACGCGGCCGGGTGCTCTTGGGGTGTAATATGCAACTCTTCTGTTTCCGTTAAATGTTTATAAAGTACAAACTGAAGCTAAAAAAATTTGATAATTAAAAAAAATAATTAAAAAAAAATTTTTTTCACAAAATTTGCAACGTATACCACAGAGACAGCAGAAATGTACGTTCGATTATATTGGTGGTATCCCATGTCACCCACAACACACAAAATATTAATTCACGGACCAAAAGCTATAGAAAATGCAATTTTGCTTATTGGGCAATTATGACAAGAAGCAGCCGAGGCGAGAAACAAACATTTTCGCCAGTATAGACAGAGTTATGCCAGAAAGTGTTCCAGGAAGGCATGTAATCTGGATGTCATCAATAGGCTCTTACTCACTTCTGATCCCCTTTTAACAAGTTTAAGACAACCTCGAAGAAAACAAAACAATGGCGTTCCTGAAAGAAAGTTTTGATTTATTTCTCCCTTTTGAGCCTACCACTTCTACAGATGAAAGCGAGACCGAATATGGTAAAGAAGAAATATCTGAAGAAGAAACTTCGAACGCATTGTCTGAAGAAAATTGATTCTATTAATTGAAAAATGTTATATATATAAATAATAATAATGTAATATATATTTTGCATTACAATTATATTGTGCTTCATTTGAAAATGGTTTCCATGCAATAGTAATTTTTTCCGACTTTCCGGTGTAAATACCCCACTGTGCGACGGCAGTCTCGACCACGAGGCTTCGATTTCGTTGGACCTAAAAACATTTTTCACCGTTACCAATAATTTTCAACATCGTAGAATCTCGGAGCACATCAATCACTGTGGTGTACGGCAACAAAATGAATGTCATCCGAGCGAACGCGTGTCGACGACGGCGGATCGGAAAAGTTTAATTCATGTCGCTCTGATTAATTAATCGAACGAGCTGAATGGCGACAGCGATCGCGCGCCAAATTTGAATCGCCAGACGTTTGTCGCGTCGCAAAAAAAGAAAAAAAACGTTGGGAAAGAAAGTGCAGGTCGATATCGAAGCGAGAGGGAGAGAGACAAGAACAAGAAGGGAACTGTAAAGTCGTCATAATTGATTGCGTGTTCCGCGAGAGTGGAGAGGAGAACCTTGAAGAGGAGGCTGAAAGGAAGAAGACAGTGGATGAGGACGAGAGCCACTCGGGCCGATACGAGTGCCGTTGACATTACTACGTTGCGCTCCTCCCCGCGCGGAACCGCCTCGCGATTTTTATTCTGGCTGGCAATAAACAGATCCATCGCACCAAGCCTTCTACTTCTCTCCGGTTTTTACGGCCCTCCCGCGACAACCGGCTCTCCTGTCGTCGCGCTGGGAAATTATTAGGAGTGCGAGGGGCACGCTCCCAAACTTCTAGCTACCTTTTAACACTAGAACTACCAAGCACTAAATTCAACTGGAACACATTGCCTTATAATAACAAGAAAATAAGATTCGTTTAGATTTCGTATCAGTTTTGTTTAAATATCTACTTTGATAGAGAAGTTTATTAAAAAATTTTCTCATGGAAACATATTTATAATTTCAATATCTCCAAAAGAAAAAATTAGGAGGAAGTCATCCGGTAGTTCTAGTGTTAATCCTCCCGCTTTCTCATATTCTCCTCAAATCAATTTTTCGAGTGGCTTTTGCATCTCTTCGCTTCTATTTTCTCCAAGTATTAGGTGAAGAACTTTGTAGTAAATTCAAGTTTTTATTTCCTAATTTGTTTGACAGTTTACCATCTCTCCTGCAAAATTTCAATCCCCCTCTTATAGAAATCCAGCGTTCGTGAAGCAAAATAGGATTCAAGGTGCCTCCTGACATCTTCTACAGAAGCGAATGTTTTATTTCTTAAATAATGTTCCAGAGATCTGAAAAGATGATAGTCAGAGGGAGAAATATCCGGTGAGTACGGTGGGTACGGTAAAACATCCTATTGCAATTTTTGATTTTTTCCTAAGCGAGTTTCGCTGTATGGGGTCGGGATTTGTCAATTTGCAATAGTTTTTCAATAGTTCCGAATACAGCCATTGTAATTGCTGACTATACAACTCAGCAGTAAATGTTTCTCCAGGTTTCAACAACTCAAAGTGAATTATGCCACGACAGTCTCACCAAATGCACAGTAACACAGTAACGATAGGCTAGGTTTAGGGGTTGATATTTGCGGTTTGATTTGCAGAAAGCCATCGCTTGGAACGCTTTATGTTATCTCAATCCATTTTTCATCTAACGATTCTGCTAAGAAATGAATCTCTACGAAATCTGGATAGCAATGATCTTCTTCAATGTTCTTTGATTTTTTCCTGAGTGAGTTTCGCTGTACGGGGCCGGGTTTTGTCAATTTGCAGTATTACACATTTTTAGAATATTCAGAACACAGGTTGCTTTACCGAAAACTATAAAAGAATACGTGTTCTCTCTTCAACGATCGGTACAGAATTGAAGGCAAAACAAATTCTTTGCAAATAATTCATTACGGTGCAAAATAAGAATGTATAAGCAATTCTCGAAATTGGTTTGAATCTTAGCAAATAGTCAGCTTTCTACTACACAATGCTATGCTCTCTGTCCGAGGAATTACAATTTTTTTTTATTCTCGGCCTTTTGCATTTGACGGCCCGCGTGCAGGTTTTTAGTTTCTCGGACCTGGGCTGCGTTTTTGTAAAATCCACGGTGAAATTAAATCCGGCACAGCGCGCATCGCGTAAAATGCGCAGAGGCATGGGCGAGATAGGGATATAATCCTGCTGTTTCCGAATGCAGAGGCTGAATTTGGAGATGCAAAAGTTGCGTGGAACTTCGAGCCGGGATCGTCGAGGCGGTTTATCAGAGAGGCACGAGCGAGACGTTCATTCACTCCGGTGCTAAGTACGGGCCATGCCAGGCCGGGCGTGTCTCCTCTTCTAAATAGACACTTCGACACCGGGACACGCTCTTCGGATTGTTATTTCCGTCGAGGTTACCGGATCGCGCTTGCGGTTTTGTTTTCCCGGCTACGCCCGATGAGAAGACACATCTCCTCGCCGTCTCGCGTCGGCCGAACGCATGACGATCGATGGCAGGTGCCGTTTTTCTCTTGCCTTCGAACGTACGAACGCGTCCGTCGCGGCGCATCAAGGACGAACGGGCCAAATCATCTTCGCGCGCGTGAGAACAGCTACCCTCCGATTTCGATGATTTTTCGATAGCGTGCGCTGCCACAGACGCAAAAGCACAGACAGAACTCGGGGACACCAGCTTCTTGCTAATATCTCGGAAACTAAGCGAGACTGTAAGCTGGAGTGGGGTAAGTGCACCCCAGTTTTTAGTAAGTTTGACTTTCAACTCAAATATCTTGAATTTGTTTTATAATAATTTAACATTTATTGATATCAACGAATACTTGAGTCAATACTCTTTAATTAACATTGGCAATAATGCCAATTCCACTTGTACATTTTAATTTTTTAAGAAAGTTCTAAAAAATTGCAACAACTGTGCACTTTCCCAGAAAATGGGGCAAGTGCACAATCGACAGTTAAAATCTATTTGATGCCTCATATTGTATGCTACGAGGCAAGAGCATAACTATTGATACATATGTATGTCTGCTACAAAATGCTTATTACCGCATTCAAATATGTTGTTTCGTTTTGGAGTAAAGCAAATAAATAATATAAATAAATGAATACAAAGGTGTTCAGGATTAGCCTAAAATTGTGAGTATTCAAACGAAGGGGCCCTAGTAGCACAAAATATTGTATACACATTCATATAATATTAAAAAGAGATTCAATCTTTTTTTAATATTCAAATATACATACAATATTTATTTTATATTAAGTAACAAATATTTCTTTTTAAATATTCAGGAAATATGTATTTCATGTTACGAGAAAAATATTCTTTTCTAAATATTAAATGAATCTTTATTTAATATTAGAAATAGAATATATTTTCCAAATACAGACAATACAGAAAATATTCCCTCAACAAACAGTGCGCAGAAAGTAATACATATTCATAGTTTCTAATTTTTGTTATAATATTTTCTTAAATTTGAAAATTTTATGGAATCTTTTTTAAATATTTACTTTATATTTTTTAAATATCTAATTTATATCCTCTGAATATTTAGCTTATATTTTTTAAACATTCAATTTATATTTCTTGTACATGTATACAATATTCAGATCCAATATTTTTCTCATATGAAAAAATGTGGCTTAAATCTCTACTTTAATAAAGCTAAAATCAACTACTTCAGCAAGTAAACATAAGACTTTATGTAAACACAAACAGAGACATTCATAATACGTTCGTACGCTGTGTCAACGAAATACCAGTTCATTATCATTTTGTATTATTAGTTATAACTCCTTAATAAAACATTTAAGAGCATATGTTCATATAACATTTTTTTCTTACTTTTGCGTGTAGAACACGCTGACAAAGTTTGGCCGGAAAAAAATCTCGCTACATTGTATCTCGCGGTATCTTTAGGTATCGAATCAAAGACAGAGCCGCGCTTCTTTTGGTCCGCCGACGTGTCCCATTCAGATGTTTATCGTTTTCAAACGTATCGACGAGCTGCCGAAGTCAGTCAGTCTAAGCCTAGCCTTAGTAGAGGAAACATCGATCAAATATCGTTCTAAATCATATCTGTGCTTTTATTCTTTCTAAATGAATACCTTGCTTCCCAAAACCAACAGAAGTTGTTCGTGAAAACTGATAAAAATCGGAGGGTAACAAAGTAGAAGATAGTCGGGGGTCGAAACGAAGAAAATTCGATGTATAATATAAAGCAACGGTGACCGAGAGAGATCCTCCGGGGATTAGCTCGGCATAGGGTGGAAATGTCAATAGCAATATATACCAGCCTTGACATTCGTCCTGTTTATCCCCGCCATTGCAGAACGATCCGTGGGAACTCATTCCGGCTCCTTCGGCGTTCTCGAATCCTTTCTGTGAAGTGGCTATGATTGATGCCAACAGTCAGCGCCCTGGGGGGCCGACGATCTCGTTTCAAAAAGACAAGGACGACCTCGCGGCGTCTCGTCAAGGACGATCCCTGTCGCGATAATGGCCGCGAAGGATTTTCGTGAAAATACGCGCGCAAAAACACGACGAAGCGCCCCTCCCCCTCTCTCCCTGACAAATAAGATAAACCTCGTCAACGGCGATTCTCCGCGTTCAACCGTCTCTATTACTGTCAAGGTTGCCGAGATTGTCGTATGGTGTGATTGCCGAGCATTATGCCAGGAATCTCCTCCCGACCTCCCGGAGGACAATTTCTTGCGAAGGGACATTTCTTGGAAAAAAAGATCCTTCTGTCCTGACGTCGATCGCGGTGATTCAGCCTGATAACGACGGTAACTGGCCAATTTTGTCCGACGATCTTGCAAAAGCGAGGCAAACAGTCAATTACGGTCAATCTTTAATAGGTTCGCGTTCGAACGCAATCTCTCCGTTTTGTTTTGATCGCCTGTGCTTCCATCTCGTTTCGAAATTGCTTTATCATAGCGTACTTTGGATCCGTAGTCCTCGAGCCAGGACAGCTTCGACGAAAACAAAGATGTCCGCTGGAAAACCTCGTTACGGTACAACGAAATTTCCCTTTCACGCAAATGTTTCGGTTGCTAGCGATCAGAGTGCATCGGTTAACTTTAACCGCCTTGCACTACGATTTATTTTACGGTTTCAATGATTAAGACTTTCTTGTAATTCGTAATTTCCTTAAAAAAGGAGAAAATTTATATTTATTGTATGCCTATATGTTCTTCAATAGCTGTACATTAACAACACCAAAATATAATTTTATTTCGATTCAAAGGAAATTAATAACATACATATTTGTTAGACTCTGCTACAGAATCTTCATCACGAGTGTGACTCGATATTGTAGTGCAAGGGGTTAACTAAATGTTGTTCTACCGGTGTAATTTTCGAAAGAGAAGTCCGCAGTGAGCACGTCGGTATAAAACCAAGATGGCCGTTCTAAAATCTCAACCCTGTCCAATGATTAAGGTAAAGGCACCAGTAGTTGACCATTTCATAGAAAAACATAGAAAATAAGGTTTTTATAAGCGCACTTATAAGTGCGCTTTTGATGAAATTGAACCTCGGATCCCATGCCGTCTGTTGTTTAAATTTTAAAACAATAAGAACATTTCAAACCTTATTTTTTATGTCTTTCTATAAAATGGTCAACTACTGGTGCCGTTACTTTACTGGCTCCTAAAAATAATTATAAATAGACTGCAGATCTTTGTGCAAAATGAAAGTTGTTTGCATCGGTTACAAAAATTAGGAAGTTGCATAAAAATTGATTTCTTCTCTAATTTCAGTAGGTTGTAAATAATTGATGGGTAATATTAAACTCATCTTGCTTCTATTTTGTGTTTCTCCTACTTATTTTTAACGAGCATTATCTGGTTTGGAATCGATTGTTAAGGGCGCCCGAACCTCGGATGCCATGCCGTCTGTTGTTTAAATCTCAAAACAATAAGAACAATTCGAAACTTATTTTTTATGTTTTTCTATAAAATAGTCAACTACTGGTACGTGGTGGTCAACTACCGGTGCCTTTACCTTAAACGACTACATTTTACTGCGAGCGCAGCATTCCCAGTTTTCCCGTTACCGGTGGACAAAAGTTTGGGTTAGAATTCGACTTTGATTCCAACTTGAACTTGTCCCGGCGCGGCGTTGTGCTTTTCGAGAGATAGAAGTCGGAAGTTGAGCGCGCCGTGAAAGAAAGATGGCCGCGGCGAAATTACGGTCGAACGAAAGCGAGCGCAATTACGGGGGTCGTGGAAACGGGAAATAATGAATTCAAGCCCCGTTTCTCTCGTGCTCCCGAGGGATTACAGACACAGGGTTGCGATCGGGGGAGGGAGGGGAGGGGGGTGCGCGCCGGCGGCGGACGAACGGCGAGATTATTCCGGCTCGCGAAGTAAAGAGAATCTGGCAGCTATGACCTACTTCGATTTGCTCTTCCACATTCGTAGGCTCTACACGTTCCTCGCCTCTGTCGTCTCCGGTGGCCGACGTTTGCCTTGTTGCTCGCTTCGACGTCCCCTTTCTCCCCTTTCTCCCCTTTTCGCCGGCACTCGTCCGAGAGACTGCCGTCGAATAATAAATTCGAGGGGAAATCATTTCTTTCGCCATTGTCGCGCCGTGCAGGCTGGGCTATACGCGAATCGCTCGGCGCGTCGATCGTTGATTAATCGTCCCGGTCAATTCGTTATTCGATTATCCAATCGAGAACGAACGAACGTCGAGGGAATAAAACTGTTTATTAGTTCGCGGAACGAGCGTCTAATTTATGTGAATTCCTCGAGTGCCGCCTCCCGCGAGGCAGGTGTTGTACGAGTAGATTGCCCCGGCACACCTGGTGCCCCGCACACTCCCCATATGACATCGGCCCCCTTCCAGATACAACAGGAACTGCAATTTCTACTTCGTTAGGACGTTAATTATAAAGACGGTTTTCCACCGCTCTTTCGGCCAGGAGGAAATATTATTTTCGTTTCAAACTCAACAACGATCTCTAGGCTACCGAAGGCAAGGACTCTGCATAGAAGTTACTAATTAATATTTGGAGAAAATAAAACCGAACGCGAGAAACATTCGCTTCTGTAGAAGATGTTAGGGGGCACCTTGAGTCATATTTTGCTTCGCGAATCCTGGATTTCTATAGGAGGGGGATTGAAAATTTCCAAGAAACATGGCAAACTGTCCTTTATAATGATTAGAGTTTATACAATAAACTAGCGGTCCAGGTCACGCGCTGCTGTGACTAAGACGAAAACATTGTAGCCGATGTAAAAACCCACGGGATTGAGATTTGAACCTTAGGTCAAAATTTTGAAGCGATTGATAAAGTATAGTTGGTAATAAATGAGTAATTAACACTAGATTGCCTAAGCAAGTCATTTTGACTGCTTTTGAATTTCATTTTTTTTATTGCTAATACTTATTAATAACTTGTTATATGACTGTAAGTGATATAAAATATATTAAAAATTACTGTTAAACAAATTTCTTTGCGCATTAGTTATTTTTTCACAATGCAGTCATTTTGACTGCTTTCAGGCAATATAGGTGTATACTAAGCTCCCGTCTTTCTAGTGTTAACAAAGTTCTTACTGTCAGTACGATTTCGGATCTACACCGTTCATATGACGCACTCCAATATCCACTGACTCTCTGCTATCCTTATTCTTTTAGCTGTGTTTCTTGTTGTTATTGGTTCTTCTGACTGAAGACCTCTTTTAACAGGTTTGCGTCTTGCTTCTCTGCTCCGCGCATTGTAGAGGTTCGATTTTTTTGGCATTTTACTTCAAATAATAATTTGAACTGTTATAATAAAATTTGGTAATTATTTAAATTAGGGGCTTCCTGACCGATTTTGATGACCTTGAAATATGTTGTCAAGGTCATCATTCTGAACAACTTTTTCCTATACATGTTACCGCCGCTCAGCTTTAGTTTTCGAGATATTCGCAAAAAAGTTTCAACATCTCAAAAAGTGATCGGAGTAGGTGTGTGTAGGGACTGTGTAAAATAGTATTTCAAACAGTTGACAGTAACTTATATTTTTATGATCTTTTGTTGCCTGTAATGTTACTACGATATTGTAGTCTGTTCATCAACATGTTACATATTCGTAATTAAACTACACATAATACTTTGCTAACTATTATAGCTTCTCATGTTAAAAATTATAATTTATAATATTAACTACTTACTCAACTTATTTTCATTGTAAGGAAATATTTGAAATACAAAATAAAAATATTTCATTTTATCTATCTGGTTATCAAAATAAAAATATTTGATTTAAAGTAGTATCTTATTTGAACCACATTAATTTATACTATATACCAAATCATTAATGATCGTTAATATATGTTGCAAAATATGATATAAAACCTTGTATCCATACGAATACTAATCCTACATTATAAAATACTAATGTAAAGTGTACTTACTTCTGAATCTTCTGTAGCTCCGTCGGATCCACAGCACACAATTATTCACTCACGAGAATAGGTCCGAATCACAATCACTAAACAACACACACAACACATTTTATAAAATCGTGACAACAAACGAGAAGATGTCACTCCGACCACGAACAAAATAATACTGCGATTTTAACAATGATCCCTTCCACGGAGGTGGTACGGTCAGGTTATCCTAGGCAGATTAGACGCTGAGGGTCCATAAAAACTAGATACAAAACCAAGGTGAACAAATTATGGCGGGGCGCCGACCCTATTTCCCGGAATTCCCTGTTTTCGTATCACACGTCCGTGGGAGGGGGACGGTTAAAATCGCAGTATTATTTTATTCGTGGTCGGAGTAACATCTTCTCGTCTGCTGTCACGATTTCGTTAAGTGTGTTGTGCGTGTTGTTAGTGATTGTTGTGCAATTATTCGGACCTATTCTCGTGAGTGAATAATTGTGTGCTGTGGATCTGACGGAGGCACAGAAGACTCAGAAGTAAGTACACTTTACATTAGTATTTTATAATGTAGTTTGTAGTACATTAGTATTGTATATTATTATTCGTGTGTAGAATATTGGATGCTAGGTTTTCTTTCATATTTTGCAACTTCACTGTCCCTTTAACACTAGATTTACAAAGCACTAAAACTGACTACTTAACATTATTTTACAAAAATAACAAGAACGTGTCTATCCACATTTGTATCAATTTTTTAAATAATATATACCCAAAACACGTACTAAACACGAAAGTGTTTTCTGAGCAGCTGTGCAAACCCCCCGTTCAATAGTGTGCGCTCTGTACATACACTTAACCCAGATAGCACGCGACGTGTTAAAGACGTCTGTTTTACGTCCATTTTTGATCTGAACGTCTTACGTCCTGAAAAGACGTCTCATTTCAGATGTCTTTAAGACGTCTTTTACGAGTCGTTTTTAAGACGTTTCATTTCTTGACGTTTCAGTAATTCTAAACCGCTAGAGCAAAGCTTTACAAACTGTAATTGATTATCAAACTGAATATTCCATCAACAAAGAAGTGCACAGAAAAGTAATACATCAAAATAAATAGATAAATAAATAAATAAGTTAAATAAATAAATAAAGCATAAAATGTTAATGTTCGCGGATATGCTGAAAAACATTCTTTTAATTTATTTAAGACGTCTTTAAGACGTCTCTGTGCTATCTGGGAAGTAATAGGCGTGACGATTTTGCGTTGCGTGTTTCGTTACATCTTTTATGAAATCACCCCCATCTGTAAAACAACTCTCTCTCTCTCTCTCTCTCTCTCTCTCTCTCTCTCTCTCTCGAACGAGGAGTCCCTTGTCGAAAGATTTTTGTACTTTTTGCCCGTCCGTTTACCTTTACCTTTATGTTCTCCTTTTCTTTTCTCTACTCGCTTTATGACTCTGTCGATCATCAGTACCAGGTAACGGATTACTAGGGTTAGGGAATTTTACCTGTGACGACTATCGTCGCGTGACGCATTTCCGTTGCATATTTCGTTACATCTTTTCTCAAATCACCCCCCATCTCTAAAACACTTTCGTGTTAAAAATAATTTTGTTGAATAATTCCCCATGGATACGTCTTCTCTAATGTAAAAACCTCTAATGTAAATATTTACCTTCAAATCTAAGCCACACCTACTGCGATCACTTTTTGAGATGTTGAAACTTTCTTGCGAATATCTCTGAAACTAAAGCTGAGCGGCGGTAACATGTATAGAAAAAAGTTGTTCAGAATGATGACCTTGACAACATATTTCAAGGTCATAAAAATCGGTGAGGAAGCCCCTAATGTAAATAATTTTGAATGATAAAATAAGAAGCAAGCAAGTAATACTTGTAACCTCTTACTAGAGTCTTGTAACCTCCTATAATCAAATTGTTATGTAGATCGTCAATATTTAAAAAAATATATTTGAATTAAAAAAATTTATAAACCTAATTTTAAATTATACACTGACGTTTGAACTACCAACACAGCGCGGACACACATCGTGACACGTAATTCTCATATATATAATAAAGATTAAGAAATAAAATTTACTACAAAGTTTGTTTTAGATTTCAAAATAATTGATTATTTATGGGCCCCACCTAATAGTAGGGGACATATCGGTGCAAAGTTTTGGCCGAAAATCGTGGAAGATCGGCTCGGGCCAATTATCCTCGTTATCGAGCATCAACGTCAACGACACCGGGACGGCGATCCAGGATCCATTGGCGTAGCTGTGACCCGTGCAGCCGAAAATTCAGCTCAGTCTCTCCGCATCGTCGGCGCCGCGTCGCGGCAATCGTGGCCGAGTTGCCCGTTTCGGGATTGATTTCGGGCCGCGTTTTCCGCGTAATTTGCTCGCGAATTGGTCGCGCGAGGCCGGCCTAAAATCCGATAACGATCGGCCAGGCGAAACACCGTTATTGGTCGAAGGTCTGGGGGCGGTAGGTGCCGAAACAGGGGCGGAGAAAGGGGGTGGGGTTCTTCGAGTAAACAACGAAATCGGAGAAAAAGGGAACCGAGCCGAAGAAAAGAGAAGACGTTCTCATGAAAAGAAACGGCAGAAGATGCGGGCGGCCGGGTTGCGTTCGGGATTTCGCCGAGTTCACTGGCGCAATGCGGGGCGGCCAGACAACATGGCGCACTCTTCCCCTGCACGTTGATTCGCACGCACACAGGTACTGTCTTTCGCACGGTACGCTCTTTCCCAATCCGCTGGAATCGACGGAAAGTTGGTCGCGAAACGGACGAATTTTGTTTGCCGACCGTTGCACGCTTCGTTCTGCGTTTCCGGTTCGGAAAGATGTCGAACATTCGTAGAATTTTAAGGATACTGTTTAGGTATCGGAGCGTAGGGTATTGTTGGTTTTTAATGTTATCCGAAGCCCACTGGTAATGGGATAATGGTTGGTTCACTGTGGAATTATTTCACGATCGTTTAGGTCGGCGCACGACCGCCAGGCAAAAGGGGGGATCGAGGTTCACGCACGGCTACCTTTAAAGTACCTTTTTTTTTCTTGGCACGTGGCTGGTGCGGGCCTCTTCCCCTCACGAATCCTTTTTCATCGTGACGCCGTGAAATAATTCCGAACAGGTGTTACCGCACCACGGACCGTTCGCGCGCGCTTGTGGGGGGCTTGGCCGTTGATTCCTCTGCGCTAATGGTAAAACGTGCCAACCTAACACCATCGTTACCGATACCTGATGTCTACAACCTCGCAGTTCACTTGCAGCTTGTTAAATTAATTAATTACACTCCGTTGTTCAGTCATTTCACACAGCATACTTGGATCCGACAACTAAATTGATTAAACATTTCGTAAAGAAAGTATGCTGCATTTAACGCTTTGACTACCAAACCAGAAACCTCAAAAGTTCTGTAAAATCAAAGTAAGTTATTTAACACGTTGACTGCCATGTCACCCATATATGTGCCCATAATTATGAAAGTGGTATAAGTCAAAATTAAAAAAAAAAATGAATTTATCACTTATTTCACACGACATGATTTTAAACTAAATTTATTCAATGTAATTTTTTTTTTAATGACAGACCACTTTCATAATTATGGGCACATATGGGTGACGGAATTATTTGTCCAGGTTTTAAGATGAATTTTTACGTTAATATGTTCATTGTACCAAATTTAATTAGGATCTGTAAAATGCAAGAAAGTTGGAGAACTACACAATATCATACATTTAATTTTTTTCAATTTCTATTTTATTAAATAACATACTTTGATATCGTGGAATTGTTGAGCTTTCTTGTTTGGCGTTCAAAGTGTTAATGAAATGAAAATTGAGAGGAATTAAATTTATGATATCGAGTTGTCCTCCAACTTTTTTGCATTTTACAGATCCTAATTAAATTTTGTGCAATGAACATATTAACGTAAAAATTCATCTTAAAACCTGGAAAAATAATTCCGTCACCTACATATGGGTGACATAGCAGTCAACGCGTTAATACCACATTTTCGCAATGAAGAGTGCTCTAGCATAGACTAGTTCATCTAGAAGATACACAGCGAAATAAACGCCGGTAGCGAACGTGTTTGCAATGAATTACAAAACTTGACTAAACGTTCTGTTCAGTCCAATTTTCATACTGTGAGAACGAACAGACAGTGTGCCACCGTTGGCCATTTTACGCCAGCACTAAAAATTTCCATATCCTGGCTACGGCTTGCTCGAAAAACCATTTCTCGCGTGTGCTTAGCCGTAGAAGTTAACAGACCTCAAAACCAGAAACCTCAAAAGTTCTGTAAAATCAAAGTAAGTTATTCAGGTTGTTATTAAGTAAGTTATTAAGTTGTTCAGGCTTTAAAATGAATTTTTACGTTAATGTATTCATTGTACCAAATTTGATTAGGATCTGTAAAATGCAAGAAAGTTGGAGAACTACACAATATCATACATTTAATTTTTTTCAATTTCTATTTTATTAAATAACATACTTTGATATCGTGGAATTGTTGAGCTTTCTTGTTTGGCGTTCAAAGTGTTAATGAAATGAAAATTGAGAGGAATTAAATATATGATATCGAGTTGTCCTCCATCTTTCTTGCTTTTTACAGATCCTAATTAAATTTTGTGCAGTGAACATATTAACGTAAAAATTCATCTTAAAACCTGGAAAAATAATTCCGTCACCTACATATGGGTGACATAGCAGTCAACGCGTTAATACCACATTTTCGCAATGAAGAGTACTCTAGCATAGACTAGTTCATCTAGAAGATACACAGCGAAATAAACGCCGGTAGCGAACGTGTTTGCAATGAATTACAAAACTTGACTAAACGTTCTGTTCAGTCTAATTTTCATACAGTGAGAACGAACAGACAGTGTGCTACCGTTGGCCATTTTACGCCAGCACTAAAAATTTCCATATCCCGGCTACGGCTTGCTCGAAAAACCATTTCTCGCGTGTGCTTAGCCGTAGAAGTTAACAGAAACGATTTCGGTAACCGTGTACAGTTAGCTTTCACTCGAAATCCATTTGTCGCTCCCAGGATTGCCTTTTAAACTCGAACGCGAGTCTTCCGAATATTGCGAAACCGTTTTGCGCCAACGAGAAAATTCGATGTTCGAAAAGTCCGCGTCCAATTACCGGGAGTAGTTTGCATTCTTCTCGAAGCACGAACCGCCGTTTCAGCCAATTGCTTCGGCCTTGACCCGAGGTTACCGGTGTACAAGAATTATTCGGTGTAAAGCGGTCGTTTGGAATTTTTAATCCCTCATCCTCGGTCTTTTCCTCGCGTAGAGGGAATCACGACGATTACGGATCAGAAAACTCGGTGGAAACAACGGGCACTGGAGTCCTCGATACGAGTTTATCGACGTTCGTCCGATTAACTGTCAATCATTGTCAGTGTTCCACGATATGGAGTCGAACGAGGACGGTGGACGAGCGTTTCGAGGACGTCGCCATCCCGATTCGCCCTTTAAATAATCGACCACTCGGTGGCTTCAATAATTAACTGCTCGGTCGGACAAGAGTCCACACGATGTATCCGAAACAAGTTAAGAACCGCCGAAAATAATAATCGATAGGCTGTAGACCTTTTCGGTGCAGCAGCGTACAACAGTATTGCAAATTGTGAGACAAGCATCCAGAGTGTACATACACCCTTAGAGTTCACCCTCAATGGGCCCACTTATTTTTCGCACCTTCCCTAGGTTTAAAAAGTCTGAAAAATTCTAGAATACTTATTCGAATTTTCAATACCTTCCAATGAAAAATAAGGGGTTAATTTCGTTTTACATTTTAGAATGAATTAGATATTTACATGCTGCAATAATGCAGTAAAACTGGATTACAGAAGTATTGGAACGGCATTAAATATAAATTCGTCGTTTTATATTGATACGGTGGACTGAGAAACGTATTTCTAGGTTGCACTATGAACTATCGCGGGCATGGAAGCTATCTGGATGATCGGATCTAGCCGTTAGCCATTAGCAATCGGGGAAAAGTCTCGAATTCTGGGGTCCCAGGACCGTAATCCGAAATTCACCTCCCTCGACGAAAAGCCCACCTAACGAACATACGGTGTCCCGTAGGAGTCCCTCGGTGGACGCGGGGGCGTATGGGGGACCGGCACGCGTCAACAAAGGGACGCACAAAAGGCTGGGAAATGGAGAGCGAATTGCTCATTATCGAGTGGTCAGGACTTGCCGAGGGGGCGCTCGGGATTTCACGGTCGCTCTCAGGGATAAAAAGACTCGGCAAACCGAAGGAGGGATGCGGGACGGGTCTGGATGAAGGAGGTTCGGGTCCAGGAAGGGAATCCTGGATTCGACGCCGGGGGAATGAATCGCGTGAAAATTGTCTCTCTTCCCCCGCCCTCCCCCACCTCTAGGGGGTTCTCGAATCCTCCGTAGGGAGTTTCGCGTCTCGCATGGAACCTGAACGGTCGTTTACGACAGACTCCTGTGTCTTTGTTCGTCGGGGAGGATCAATCGAACCCCGGGGCCCCACCCCAGTTCATGGTAAATACGATGGAGGGTGGCGAGCGAACAACGGAAGTGATTCGTACGATTTTACGAAAGTGCACAGCCTCCCCTAGCCCGTCACTCTTGACTAAACTTTCGTTTCATCCTCCTTTGTCGATGGACCGGGGAGAAATTGCCGGGCGAGTTCTGTTTCGTTTACTTTAGAGACGTTTGCTCCGATCTGGTCATCCTCGAGACCTAGTGCTTAGCGAGATTTTTCTTTTTCCTTCATTTCGCTTGGCTGGTAATCTTCCTGAAGCTTTCGCGAATTGAAGTAGTACTTACTAAAACACACGTTGGGTTAGGTACAGTGCGATGCATGCCGGGTGAGGTGCGCAGTGCAACTGCGCAGCGAGGTGGAGCAGCAGCCATTTCTCTAAAGAGAAATCCAACTTTTATATTTTTTAATTTATTACTGCGACGTTTAACACGTTGACTGCCATGTCACCCGTATGTGGGTGACGGAATTATTTGTCCAGGCTTTAAACTGAATTTTTATGTTAATATATTCATTGTACCAAATTTTATTAGGATCGGTAAAATGTAAAAAAGTTGGAGGACTACTCAATATCATGCATTTAATTCTTTTCAATTTTTATTTCGTTAAATAACTTACTTTAATTATGAAATTTTTGAGGTTTTTAGTTTGGCAGTCAAAGTGTTAAAATCGATCGAGGACATTAGCCTGCTCCTAACAGTACTAACAATGTCTAGAAATGATTAATACCAATCCTTAACAAAATGCAGACCGGAAGTACAAGTCAGAGTACCCACGATGGTTAGTCACTTTTCGAGAATGATACAAAACAAGTGAATTTTGATTCAAAGAAAATAACACTGTTAATTTTTAACAAAGAAAATTGACGAAAGAGTCGTACAATGATAATTTTGCGCAGGGTTATTGAGAATATTGCGCAGGGAGGGTCCTAATTCAGAAAGAACGAGGAACGTGCGTCGTTTGAGGAACGAGGCATTCCTAGACGGATACACGATGTCGGATCGATGGTGGTCGGTTAATGTTTGAAGCGCATCTTGAATATTAACGTCCTGCACGGTCGTGTATCGACGGGCATACCGTAAATCCGACAGTTGCGTCGATTTTATCCACCGGCCTTGCACGAAACGTAGCGCGGGTGGCATTCTCATGTACACTTTCAGATAAAATTCTGCCGGTGGTCGGCGAGGAGCGGCCTGATTTATGGCCGGGCCTAAAAATATCCTGAATAGTTCACACGAAACAACGGCACACGGCCGGTAAATAACTCCTCCTGGCCGCTTCCTTGTTCGCCCGCCATTTTTCTTCCCTTTGTTGCTCCTCCTTTTCGCGAGACATCTATTTTTCCTGGCTCTGCGGGCGATTTGCAACAGCGAAATCGATTCGTGCTTTTGTAAATGTTTCTATGAATATTCAGCGGTTATTAAAATTGTAAAGTAGTTGATAACGGTCGTTGAACGGGAAACGAGACAATTGAGTTTGGTTATCGAACGTCGATCGGTAATTTCGGTGCGCGCACGACACGTCGGACAATGACGAATTACTTTTCCGCGAGTGAGTACACTATTGCGATACTTTGCCGGGAGTGTACTTGGATATCAAAAGCCCCCGTGTGCTTTAAAGCGGTTCGCTCGAGTACGGCCATTTGGGGCTCGTTCGTACGTAAAAGGAAAGCACTTCCGGGGAAGGAGTCAATCCGGAAGTGAGCTAAAAGCCTGCTTGGAAATTGAAGCGTGGAATTCTCTTAAAATCTCCTCGGGATTACGTTTCGCGTTTGAGGGAGTTCCTCTCGAATTGTACGTCGGCCAACTATCATTCTAGCCACCTATTATTCGTTTTCTCGAGCCCTCTTTTCAGCCGCGAAAAATCGATCTATTTACCCAGAAATCTCGTTACCGTTTGCTCCGCGAATTTCCGATAATATTCTCGCTCGCGCGCGCGCGGATTTATTTACCTTAAAAACCTTCCTGGAAGACTTCCGATTAACATTCAAATTGCGCGCTTCCTCGATTCACAATTTCAACGATAATATCCTCGACGTTCCTCCGACACTCCGGCAGCGTGGAACACGGCTTCTACTTCTCGTGGAAATTCCGAATCGATCAGAGGAGGCCCGACGATTACCTTGAGTCACGTTCAAACGAAAGTTCGAGCGCCATGGGGTCGGGGGTTCACGCGCAGGGGTTTCTCTTTCATTTTCCCAGACCGCGAGATTTTCCTCGATTATCCGAGCCAGCGACCGAACCGTTTCACCACCGACGCCCTTCCGTTTTATTTCCCTTTCTTCTTTTCAACCGCAATTCCCAAGTTTCCTCGCGACGCGTACGTCGTCGTCGTCGTCGTCGGGTAATTTCATCCCGGTCCCTGTTTGTCCTCTTGTTTCTGAGGTGTTCTTCAGCGTCCCGTTTCCCCAGCCGTCTCCATCCGAGAAAGAAAATTAAACCTTTGTTTACCTCATCGAAATCAAAACGTTCCCGCCTGCTTCTTGGACGACGTGCTTAATTCTAGGACACACTATAGACACAAAAGAAAATGCGTTTTATACGACCAGCACTTTGAAATCAAGCATCTCCCAAAATACATACAGTGACGAGCTTCAAATCCTTATTTTTGTAAAATATTACTTACCATATACATACACTACCGGCCATAAGTGTTTACCCACCTTCAAATTTCGTTACTATTCAAATAATAGGTATCTTATTGTTATGAAAATGTCCGTAGCATTAAATCCTAATTATAAGGCTAATAAAAAACATCCAAAATATTCGGTACATACACAATCAGGTACTGTGAATGAGTTTACAGCTTTTTATGAAAAACAACAATTTTGGAGTTCAGTTAAAGAAACCCATTTTTCTGTAATTTTTATAACGGTCAGTAGGGAATATGAACGCAGGTAATACAGGTATCTTAGTCTTCTCAAATTTCATACTGCATTTCATACTGCATTAAGCTTTCATACAGTAAACAGTTGATTTTCACGTGCCTAAAGAATTTTGCGAAAATTTCAAATAATGTCAGGGAGAAAAGAATTATCGATTGAAACGCGCGCTCTAATAGTGTCCCATCATAGCATCGGAAAACGAAACAGAGAAATAGCAAAGTTATTGAAGCTGAACCGTAGAACCGTGGACTACAATGTTAAAAAATATGTGGGTGGGTAAACACTTATGGCCGGTAGTGTATACACATTTACCATATAATCATTATTACCTAAGCTTTACCATTCAATTGAAAAATAAGTTCTATCATCACGTTTTATGTAAAACCAACGAAGTGTGTTTACACTTTTGCTAGTCATTGTAACATTGAGGGACTTTTAGTTTGGGGATTTGTAGTTAGGGGATAATTTCTTGGATATAATTTTAGATCACCCTGTAGGATGAACAGAGAGTGTTTATATAAGATATTGTATTTTCTATAATTACGACTACGGGGATAGACCTTATCTAAAAGAAAAGAAGTAGACGATGTTTACTAAATAAATCTACCTAGGGGGTTTTGTTCCATTGGTTTCTATTTGCAGACAACTTGCAAGGCATTTACTGTGATATTTCAAGTTGATGATAATGCTAACTGTCATCAATATTGTTAGTGGTTATCTCAGAGACATTATACAATTAAGACGATACATCATCCTGTGAAAAAACTGAAATTATTTGGTAAAATGTCGATGTATTGGCATGTGACCTGAAAGTTACACGGGCCCGTAGAGGGTTAATAGATTTCTATTTAAATCTAGGACATTCCATAGAAAAAATGTTTACACGGTGTGTAGAAGGTATTAACACGTTAACTGCCGTGGGGGTCACCGGTGACCGGCACTCGACTTTGCTACAGCGCCGTGGGGGCCACCGGTGACCGGCGGCGTGGTCAATACTAAAAGTACATAATTATAGTAAATATGGATACTGATTAATTTTTCAATAATACCATTGTTACTATAATGGTTTGAAGAAATTAATGCAATATAGAACATACAAAATAATTTTTTTTCGAAACACTGAGAGTAATCACTTAGCAACCGAAGCACGATTGTTTAAAAAAAAAAAAGTAATACTTGCCTACAGCGCCGTGGGGGGCACCGGTGACCCCCACCAAAAAAAATGCTTCAAACATGATTTTATAACTCATATTATTTGCTGGGAACTATATTTCATCATAATATGCATCGCATAATGAAAAGTTCATGTTGGCGCCTGGGACAAATCATGGAAAATCCGTCCGGCAGTCAACGTGTTAACTGCAATCGCGACTTTGAAGCAGGCTAGCTTTTTGAAATGAATGAGGTGGGAGATTTTTATTGGACGAACGATTCACTTGGGTTGGTTTCGCGCGTTTTGTTTGGGGACACCGAGTGGATGGAGCGAGGGATATCTGCAGAGTTCGCGGAGGTCGGGTAAACGATTGAGTCATTGTATCGCGCGTTTGCGGTCCGTCAGGATCAGACGGATCCCAACGATCCGTGCGCGCCGGTGATCTATAATTCGCGTCAGGTGCACGCCCCGTTGTAATTGGCTCGCTCCGGTTGCAGAGCCGGTTGCTCTGTCACGAGCAAAGCGATATCGTAAATTCGAGCGTGTCACCGGCAACGGGCCACCGTTTCGTTTTGTATTCGCGAGCCGTTCCTCGCTCCGTTTTCCGCCATCTTGGGAGTTTTTTTTTCTCGCGAAGGGTCGACGATTCCTTCCGGAAGATGTCGATCGATGGAGCGCTAGAATTGTTCGCCGCAAAATTGTTTGAAATTCAGGTACGAGGTTCTCCGGCGAGCAGTCGTTCGCTTTACGGTAGTTGCGGATTTACGAGAGGCCGTACGGCGATTATTTGGCGGTGTTAAAATTTATTGGACCCTCGTAGCACCGGTCGTTCGGTTCCGTTCGACCTCCGCGTGAATATTTGATGGGACACGCGACGAGAGTGCTTGATAAGATCGAGCCGGTTATGTGTGGGGGCCCTTGGTGCCATCGGATCGAGGCAAACAGTTTGGAACGCGTTCTGTTTACCGGCCGGCACATAAAACGCCGCGCCGCACCGCGGCGAAAATGAAATGTCGGTCGGGATCGAACGCCTAGGGAAATTTAATAATCGGTCGGCGCGCGAGAGTGGTCGATATAGTGTGCTCGTCCCACACGACCAATGAAATGTGTATCGAGGTCATAGGCGGATTCGTGGGTCTCTAATAACAAAGGTTATTCCATTTATTAATAGCCCCGGTAACGGAGATTAAGGTTCGAACGCGAAAACACGGCGATCCGGAAACGTTAAAATAGACTCATCGATCGGACACCAAATATTTTCGGCCTCGCTAGAGGCCTGCTCTATTTCAGCCGAAACGCTAACCACTTTATTTGCCCCCTCGTGCATTCGTTCGGTACTGAATGAGAATCGTTGCATTTTTACGAGCGTCACCGCGGGCTTGATGCCGCGATTATTCCGGGTAAGAAAGTATTCACGGTTGTTCGCGTGAGAAATCGTTGTTATAATTTTGCACCGGGGGAGCAGGAGTGGGGAGAAATCGTGTTCCTTGCTCCAAGTTACGAGCTCTTCCGACACAGTGTCACCGCGTTTCCTCGCGGTTTATGCACAATGGAGAGGTTCGGGCGTGATTGCGCTCGGCGCCGCGACGTCGGGAAGCTTTGCGAACGATTCGAATCCTATCGCCTCTTCTATCATCCACGGACTCTCGAGCACACTCCAATTTTCCCCTAGCCAACGCCGGTTACTAGGAAATATGGCAACGCCGAGAGGCTTGGTCCGGGACTATTCCAAAGAAACTTGGGCGATTCGTTACTTTGGCTCGTCGCATCGGGGGGATACTAACGCGCGCGTTCTGCTTCGTTGCAAGTCTTGAGCATCAAATTATACTTTTAGCTGTACAACAAATCAAATACTCGACCAGTTTCCCCGTTATCGTTCGCGTAAGAGACATTTTCATTGGTTTTTTCTCAATAGCAGAAGGATCCTCCACCTCGATGCGCAATAGCTCTGCGCACATTACCCATGAACGCCGGGCTTCGAACTAAATTTCGCGTGAAATTCAAAAGGGAGGTTGCAAACGACGATGTTTTCGGTTCGAGGAAACGTGGCAGAGCGGGATTTTCTGGTCGACAGGCGAAAGGTCAAAGTCGATTGCGTTGCCGCGAGGCGCCAATGCGAGCGACGACGACGACTGAACGCTGGTGTACGGCGACAGACAGAAAAGAAACGTCTCGACGCCGGGAGACGACACGATGAGAATGCGTTTCACGGGCAACAAAAGACTTTACGAGCCGACGACTATTTTTGAGGCGTTCTCTCTCGCGAGAAAGAGAGAGAGAGACGCGACGCGCGACGCCCCGTTTTACGAGACGCGTCACGACAACTCGCCGCGACGCGACGCGACACGACGCGACGCTCTCTCTCCCAAAATGAAGGTTCCCGCGCGTTCCGGCTGAGAAAACGCCGCCCCTTCTAGGTTTCGTTCTGTCCTATTAATGGCACAATAAGGCAGTTTGTAATCCCTCTGCAACCTTTGATCTATATTCTCCTGGAAGATCGCCGAACGACACGATGACCGCACGCCATTGTTCGCGGAACCGTGTTCTCCGCGGTGGACGTTTTTCGCCTGTGTGCTAAAACCGGACCCCCGGTTAGGGTTGCTCTTGTGCCCGATGCGATTTTTGATTCGCGGACGTGTGCTCGCGAGCAAACTGTCTCCGCTGCGAACGGCGCACAGTGGGCAAAAACGACCTTTTTCGATTCAAAATCAAAGAACTTTCGATAGGAATGAGGTAGAGCGATGAAATTTTTTTTTAATGAAAGCTGAAACTTCGTAGAATATGGGAAAAATAGGGAGATTTTACGGTACGAACATTTTTTAACTTTGAGAAAATTCGTTAAAGTTGCACAATTTCAAGAAAATTTTGTTTTTATGGCTAATACGCGCGGAAAATTTTTTTTTAACATGCTATATATCGTTTCCCATAGATTTTTTCACGCTGATTTCAAATCTGTTTTCAAAATTTGTCTACGACCTCTGGTTTTTGCAAAAAATAGATTTTTGTGACACAAATTAATGAAATTTTTTCGTTAAAATGACTTGATAACACACTAGTTTGAAAGTATATCGTATTCTCATATATAAAACACAATAAAAATAATAATAATGAAGTATTTTAACGTTTTGAGTTACTTACGAAACATGAAGCACTTCACATCTCGTCATCACTTGACGTATCGCTGTCATTACTACTGGCACTTTCTTGAAATTGTGCAACTTTAACGAATTTTCTCAAGGTTAAAAAACGTGCTTACCGTAATCTCCCTATTTTTCCCATATTCTACAAAGTTTCAGCTTTCATTTAAAAAAAATTTCATCGCTCTACCTCTCCTATCGAAAGTTCTTTGATTTTGAATCGAAAAAGGCCGTTTTTGCCCACTGTGCGGCGTACACCGCCACCGAATCGATCACACAAGTAAAAATACACGCCGGCCACGGGACACCATAAATTTTTTACCAACGGTTTTTATGCTCGGCCGTAACGTAATCGCGGCACGCGACGCTGCGACGGAGCGGACTGCACGAGAAAAAAAAATATTCGACCGGCTCACGGCTCTGCCCCCGACGACCAATCCGATCTCTTTTCCGGCTCTGGTCGACTGACTCTCACGATTCCTTTACCGAACCTTTATTTTTAGTTACCCTAACGTTTATATTCATTGTGCCAAATTTGATTAGGAACTGTAAAATGCAAGAAAGTTGCAGGACTGTTCAATATCATACATTTTATCTTTTTTTTTCAATTTTTATTTCATCAGGTAACTTACTTTGATTGAGAGAGACGGACGATTTGTTGAACCGTGATCGAAGATGCATTGGTACCTAATCGTCTTCGGTGGGCGCTCGCCGAGAGAAGAAAATTTTTATTTTTGTTTTAGATAAAGATTCGCAGTCTTTTAACGAGTGAAACAGGTTTCGAAGAAATCTAGAACCAGAGGAGATTAAACTCTGTGATAAACTTTGACATTTCGAATTTCGGGGACTCTACTCGAGTAGCATGATTGTGGACCGATAGACGGTATGGTCCCTTTTAGACATCTCGAGACGCAATGGAGCCCATCGTTAAAGAAGCATGAACAAATTCCGTCCGAGTGACCGATCGAGCAACACCTTGATCAAGAATAGCCGAAGGTGGATTGAAATATCCGTGGGGGCTATCGTTGCTCGCGCGGCACCTGCCCGAACGTGTGCCGGGGTAAAATAGCCTAATCTCTCTGGTCGGTCGTGTGTACAATCCCGGCTTTCGGCCAAATATTGACCAGTCAGGTTAACGCGGTCGTTTAGAGTGCCGCGAAGGGAAGGGGCTTGGTTACATTGGTGCATTCCTGGTGCTCTTATCTCGTGGGCTCGTCCATCGTTCGTGATCTTTGATCAAGATCCTTATCGTTCACGGGCACGGGTTTCGCTTATCAGCTGACTCGAACAACGCTGACGACGGCGGCCGCTTCCTGTCCCCCTTTTCTTTCCATGGGAAAAGTCCACCTTCGAAGAGAACTCGTCTCGCAGCTCTTATGATTCTCGCGACCCTCCGCCGGTGGTTAGGTTGCGGCCCCCCAAGGTCGTGTCCAAGCCGAACCAGCCCGGTTTTAATCGCCTTTGCAGCCTGAAAAAGCCGCACGGAGCCGCCTTCAGGGTAATCCCTTCCTCAATCACGACGCCTTTTGTGCCGGCGGCCCCGATCGATCCTCGAAAACGCGATTTTCACGCGGCCTACTCGATCGATGCAGCTCTGCACGACACCTGCACCTTTCTCGGAACCAGTCGAAATAGAATCAAAACCCGTTCCCTCTCTACCTTCTACACGATACCGGGCTCTTTGTAGAATTAAAACCGGTGCGTCGAACTGTGCAAACAACACTCCCACGCTTTTCGAAACTTTGTCAAGCCACCGGAAGAAAAGCTTGATTTATTTCGACTCCTCGAGCTCTCGGACACTTTTGCTCGGATCAAACTTTGGGAACACGGGGCAGAATCTTTTGGTTAAGGGACCCCATTGCTGCGGGGCTTACCAATTACTGTGCGTATATTTACCTTTTGCACTACTATTTACTTTGTGATTGTAATGATTAGAATGTCTTCATCGTTGAGAATTTCATAGTAAAAAAAAAGATAGTTGATGCCAATGTTTTCTCCAAAGGATATATACCAACTACAACAAAATAGAATCTTATTTCGGTTTAAAGGATATTAATAACATACATATTCATTAGAGTCTGTTCAGAATTTTCATCACGAGTCTGACTCGATATTGTAGGACAAGGGGTTAACCTTTTGCACTCGAAGCTATTTTAACACTCGAAGGGTGACTGTGAGACGCCACTAAAAATTGCTGTATCATAACTCATAATATTTTTCACATTATTAACACTAGAAAGACGGGAGCTTAGTATATACCTATATTGCCTGAAAGCCGGAAGCCGATACCGGAAGCCGTTACCTATATACCGGAAGTGAAGGAGGGGGGGGGCAACAACAATGATTATTTAACCCATTTATATGTTGTAGAAAAAGTCACAAAATTATAAGAAGCTGTGTCATTATTTAAATAATTATTTTTTTAATTGAAATTCAAAAGCAGTCAAAATGACTTGCTTAGGCAATCTAGTGTTAAATTTGTTTGTATTTAGTAAATTACTAAACATTTCAGTATTGTACGAGTAAATTGTACCATTTTCGTATGTAGAACATGAAAAAAAATATATATATAGAAGAGAAATATTCTAGGTCGGAAGAAATGTTTCGTTTGGAGTCAAAATAGCTTCGAGTACAAAGGGTTAACTCCAAAACGAAACATTTCTTCCGATATAGCTAAAATAGTGCAATCTGCTCGTACAATACTGAAGTGTTTAGTGATTTCTATAGGCACAGTAATTGGTACTCCCACTGTAATGAGGTCCCTTGCCCTAGTCGGAATCTTTTCAGTAGTTCGAGTCTGCCGAGCAGTTTATTTTTATGGAAATGTAATGGAAGAAATTGAAAAATCTGTTTACAGGTCATTGTACAGACTTTGAAGTTCATTATAATTTTGTTGTAAAACGACTGCGCTACTCGTGTAGTTTCGACTATTTCTCCTGCGAAAAAATTACAAATCTACACGAGGTACTAACAAATATGTGTGAAAATATCCAATCCAAAAGGTTGGATAATTTTTGGCGGAAAGAATTGCTAAAGATCCTGAGGAGAAGAGAATAAACGACTTGACATCGAGAAATCTGTTCAGGATTGAAAACAAGGGAATCCCCCGTGGTCCGCGGGGTCGGAAGGTATCGCTCGATAGGCGAGCGTAACTATGGCGACCTTGACCCTTCGGTAACCGATGATCGAACCTCGCGGGCCTCGCACGAGGAGGCTGTTTTTTGTCGGCACGGCGGAATTTCTGCGGACCAGTGTGTTCGTTCGCTGGTGTGCGATTGATATCCGGTGGCGATGTCTCACGTGTCCTCCTCGCACCGGGCAAATTTCAATGATCGCGCGAAATTTGGCGCCACGCGATCCCTCACGCCACACGCTCGGCAACCGTGTCCCGTGTCCCGTGTCCTGTGTCCCGTCTCGCCTCGTGGAAATCCGATCGTGAGTGGTTTCGGCGCGCGAATCGGGACACACACGGGCCTCTCTTGTCTCAGTCGATCTGGGAGTGGCGTTGTCGATAGTGGTCGCGTTTCTGCCCGGTGCCTCGCTGTTTCTCCCAGTTTCCGGTTATGTCGGTCCTGTTCATTCTGGTGGTTGGCATCGCGTTCTGCTGGCTGATGGTGACGCCGGTCACCCATGGGCACCAGGACCGTCTGCGAAGCAAGCATGGCAACCGTGAGTACACATCTTGTGCTCCGAATCTCGTGAAATCTACTGCGAATATTCTGAAACCACGAGTACCGATCTAAATCTCTCTAAAATTTAGTGCAAATGTTACAGAATCATTTTTCCGCGCGAGTACCGATCTTGTGCTCGAGATCTCACAAAGTATAGCACAGATCATGCAGAATTATTTGTTTCGCGAGTACCAATTTTGTGCTGAAAATCTGGCGAAGCAAGCATGGCAACCGTGAGTACACATCTTGTGCTCCGAATCTCGCGAAATCTACTGCGAATATTCTGAAACCACGAGTACCGATCTAAATCTCTCTAAAATTTAGTGCAAATGTTACAGAATCATTTGTTTCGCGAGTACCGATCTTGTGCTCGAGATCTCACAAAGTATAGCACAGATCTTGCAAAATTATTTGTATCGCGAGTACCAATCTTGTGCTGAAAATCTGGCGAAGCAAGCATGGCAACCGTGAGTACAGATCTTGTGCTCCGAATCTCGCGAAATGTACTGCAAATATTCTGAAACCACGAGTACCGATGTAAATCTCTCAAAATTTAGTGCAAATGTTACAGAATCATTTGTTCCGCGCGAGTACCGATCTTGTGCTCGAGATCTCACAAAGTATAGCACAGATCTTGCAAAATTATTTGTTTCGCGAGTACCGATCTTGTGCTCGAAATTTCACAAAGTATAGCACAGATCTTGCAAAATTATTTGTATCGCGAGTACCAATCTTGTGCTGAAAATCTGGCGAAGCAAGCATGGCAACCGTGAGTACAAATATTGTGCTCCGAATCTCGCGAAATCTACTGCGAATATTCTGAAACCACGAGTACCGATCCAAATCTCTCAAAATTTAGTGCAAATGTTACAGAATCATTTGTTTCGCGAGTACCGATCTTGAGCTCGAGATCTCACAAAGTATAGCACAGATCTTGCAAAATTATTTGTGTCGCGAGTACCAATCTTGTGCTGAAAATCTGGCAAAGTGTAGCACGAACGTGCCTGGATCATTATTGCTGTCAATCGAACAGAGTTTACAAGAATCGTCTTTAGCTCGAAATCATCAAACACGGGGCAAGTCGGTACGTCAATCAGGTCGTGAGCGAATTATCTTCAAGGGTCGCAATATCGTCGTTAACGATCAGTAATTTAATTCGCTCCTACGCCAGTGCGTTCTACGAAACAGATTAATTAAGTGTCCGAGAAAAAAAAATCGGTTTAGGCAAGGAGTGATTCATCCCCGTGCGTTGTCACCTAATTATTGGGGCTGACAAAGCGAACAGTTAGCAGAATTGCGTGCCGAACGAACGAATCGATATCTGGACACGATGATACTGGTTACGATTGACCGGCTGTTCCGGGAAGTTACGTGTCCAGCCGAACTTCCGAATAATGCACAACTGTACCCTCAATTATTCCGAACCTCGTGGAAATATAGATATTAAGGCGAATCTCGGGTTTCATAGAAATTAGACCGACTCCGTGGAACCCTGCCGTTACTATGAAACACATTTGTAATGCATAATAATCGTTGTCCGCTCGGAGGAATGGTCCGGAGTTCACTGTAATCTAGAAATGAGTCCAGGCATTTCTCTTAAAGTTTTCAGAGGCACCACTAATTCTTAGCTTCGTCGCATACGAAAGCAATTTCCATAGAAAATTACATTCCTTAAGGAATATTAACTCTTCCCTAGATTCCTAACAGCTAGAAGTCTACTTCAAGCTAGACAACTATTTCCAAACAATAAAAATTTTGCAAGAAATATTTGTAAGCTTTGTGTATAGGCTGGTGAGTTACATATAGATACTCGAGAGAGGTCAGGACTAGACAGGATAAAGTAAACAGAGATTTAGATAGAGAGAGTGACACGTGAATCAATTAATTTAATAATTAATTACCTCGATAATTCGTGAGAAACGAATTAATGAGATATTAAAGTTCAGAAATCCACAAAAGGTCAGGTTTCTATAAAGAAGATTGTACGGGGAGAGAATATAGGGAAGCACAAACATTTAATTGTTGATTCTCTATATTTTTAGGTTAGTGTGACACGTGGGAAGTATGTAAATATTATTTATTGTGTAATTAATAATAAAACTCTATATTTTTAGACGAATCAACCTTGTGTTTTTGCTTAAGAAGGAGTCCGAAATAATATTATAGATTTAATTTCGGAATAGAAAATATTTCATTTAATTGGCTTTCAACGCTAGACCGCGGTTTTATATTTTAAAATTGACATCAAAGTTCACTTATGGAAAATAATGGAATAAATCTCCTAGACCAAGTATCCAGTAAAACGAGAATTACGGACAATCTGAATAAATTCGGTGTCGCTATTTTTGTAAGGGTTTTAACGTTGGGTGGGCTCATTGTTAGTGTTAATCTAGATTGAGGTGTACCAGCGGTGCAGTTAATGGTTCCGCGTGTCCAAGGCTCCGCGGCAGAAAGGAATAATAAGTGGTGATATTCGCAGAGGCCGAATTAGCATGGTAATATTCGTTACGAGGCGAAGACACCGCGAACCAGAGCGCCGGCGAAAGGGGGGCGTTGTAAATCGGACACGCGAGCGTCGGCGTTTTTCATTCACCGCTCGAAACGAAAGAAAATCCGCTTTCGACGAATGCCAGGGACTGCTCGAATCGATAGCACGCGGCGACACGACGGTCAGGCGGTTGTGTGTCCGCCTAGGAGAGCCGTCCTCGTGGTGCACGACTCCTCGTGGATCGATGCCGAGACACGTTCCGCGAGTCCAACGAGTCCATGAGTCCACCAGCTATTCGTGTCCGCCGTCTATGGGGGTCGCAGCCCCCGGAACACCCCGATGAATTTCGTCTGATACGCACGTACCGGCTCGGAATCGCAAAAACACTGACGAAATTCGTGCCTGCCCGAACTGTACATTATTAATCACCAGACAGCGGCCCTTTATGCTAGATAAAAAACATTTGCGTTTATTACAACATACAGGGGCCACGTATACAGGGTGGGTCACCACATTTTGCCATCTAGATTTACGTCGTTATTATTACGTATAGCAAACAATGTTTTTTGAACGTGTAAAGGACATATGAAGGTCATTATTAGACATCGGATGTTTATGCAATTTCCAATTTTTATAGAAACATTTTAAGAAAGTGGAATGAAATAAAATTTTATTTTTAATGGGGACAGCCTTTGTAGATCCAAAGCAAATAAAAATCGTGTTAAATTCTCTCGAATTTTATATTATAGCATTTTTTAAATATTTCCATAAGCCATAAATGCATAAAGATCCGATGTCTAGTCATTATAGTTTCTTTTAAATGGAATTATATATTTTTTATTGCATCAGCTGATGCTCCTTCATGTTCTTTACAAAAAAAGTATTAATCTATTTCTGTAAAAAATCATTAGTTCAGGAGATATTTTAATTCTAATTTGTTAGGAAATCTCGACTCTTTCTGGTCAATATTATGAATTCAATGTGATAATGTAGTTGGAGAGCAAGAATTATCAATGTAAATATTTACATTTTCTGTGTTGACAATTCTTGCTCTCCTACTTATTGTGAAATTTAGTCTCTTTTACGTCTCTGTTACGGTAAATACGGCGATACGGTGAATTATCACTTCATAATGAAGTATTCTAAAGAAGAAAAGATAGACATGTTAAAAATTTATTTTGAAGCTGGGAAAAGTGCTACACATTCAGAATGGTCATACGCCAATAGATTTCGACTTGTTTAGACTTTGTCTAAAACATTGTTTGCTATACGGAATAATAATGACGTAAATCTAGATGGCAAAATGTGGTGACCCACCCTGTATATTAGGGGTACCCATAAGTAATCAATTATTTGCCTTTAGTTCTGTACTGATCGTTGAAGAGGAGCCTGTAAAGCAGCCTGTGTTAAAAATATTCTAAAAAGTATATATTTTTTTTACAACCCAGTAATTAAATGGCGGCGTCCGTACCTTCCGAGGATCGTATTCGTCATTGCATACTTTCTCATTTTCTTGCGGAATTTAATGCAACGGTAACAACAAAGAAAATTTGCGATTATGGAGATGTATTGAAGGTCAACAAGTGTCAACGTTGGTTCAGAAGGTTTGCTGCTGGTGATTGTATTGTCAGCAATTACAACGGCTGTATTTAGAACTATTGCAAAAGAGGGCATCTTTAGTTCACAGAAAAAGTGTAATACTGCAAATTGACAATGTCAGGCCCCCCTACAGCTAAACTTTTTCGATCGAAGGTTTCGTTGGTTTCCTAGAAACAGACCGGCCGGCCCGCTACTCCCGTGTCGCGTCGTGCATCACGCGACACACCACGCTAATTATCTTCATTAGCAGCCGGTGATTGGATTTTCGTCAACCGGCCGATCGATCGTCCAGACGCTGTACAATCTATTAGAAACGTTTTCTCCGATAATTAACACCGCTGTTTCCATTAATTATCTCTTGGAATTTTAACTGAAATGTATCCACCACCAGAGAAATAGAGATGCTCAATTTAAATTAACGTTGCCTTCAAACATCGTGTTAACAATATTTGTAGCTCGTTGAACAATTTCCAATAATGACAATAGTGAGAATAGTGGTTTAGTGGAGCTCGAACCTCGTAATTTTAGCCAATAGAGAATCAAATCGAGAATCGTTCGTTTCATTCACGTGTTCCCCCATTTCGCAGTCTAATTTTAAATTATTAATAAGTTGGAGCTGATTGATGAGCTTGTCAGAGCAGGAAGCTGCACTATCAGATTCGGAAATGTATAATTGATGCGGGTGATAGGAACGAACCATCGATGTTTCAACGATAGCCAGGGAAATTGATGAACGGTTAGGATCGTTGGATTCATTCAGTGTAACACCGCGTCGCTCTTTAATGAACACATTCTACACGCGAGGATGATGACCTTTCGCATTCTCGCGCGAGAACCAGGCATTTATCATTCATAATGCGTCCATGGAATATTATCCGCGGGTGTAACAGTCATTTAACGTTATCGGATTTGCAACAGTTGTTGGTACACATTGCAAATCAGTTGTTCAAGTTTAATTGGAATTCGTGTTTGGCTTGGCTCTAGCGCTGTGATAAACTCGCCTACTGGAAATCCTGCATTGCCGAACAAACCGTGTTCTACAACTTCCTGCGGGAAAGTAGTATGCTCCAGTCACGGTCAGACACGGCAACACGGTGACTGAAACCACAACCTTAAAAAATCTTAATCTTATTAGGATTAGGACTTAATCAAATTAGGACAGAAAAATTGACAGTAATCCTTGTCCTTAAATCGACAACAAACCTTTATGCATCTAAAGCGATAGCAATTTTTGTCTCTTCAAATTGGCAACAATCCTTGCGTCTTTGATTTGACAGAAATTCTTACGTCTTTAAAATAATTGACGGCAATTTTTATCTGTTTAAATTGACAAAAACCCTTACGCCTTTAATTTGACAGCGATTCTTACGTCTTTAAAATAATTGACGGCAATTTTTATCTGTTTAAATTGACAACAACCCTTACGCCTTTAATTTGACAGCAATTCTTACGTCTTTAAAATAATTGACGGCAATTTTTATCTGTTTAAATTGACAACAACCCTTACGCCTTTAATTTGACAGCAATTCTTACGTCTTTAAAATAATTGACGGCAATTTTTATCTGTTTAAATTGACAACAACCGTTACGCCTTTAATTTGACAGCAACTCTTATGTCTTTAAAATAATTGACGGCAATTTTTATCTGTTTAAATTGACAACAACCCTTACGCCTTTAATTTGACAGCAATTCTTATGTCTTTAAAATAATTGACGACAATTTTTATCTGTTTAAATTGACAACATTTACGCCTTTAATTTGACAGCAAGTCTTATGTCTGTAAAACAATTGACGGCAATTTTTATGTGTTTAAATTGACAACAACCCTTACGCCTTTAATTTGACAGCAATTCTTATGTCTTTAAAATAATTGACGGCAATTTTTATCTGTTTAAATTGACAACAACCCTTACGCCTTTAATTTGACAGCAACTCTTATGTCTTTAAAATAATTGACGGCAATTTTTATCTGTTTAAATTGACAACAACCGTTACGCCTTTAATTTGACAGCAATTCTTATGTCTGTAAAACAATTGACGGCAATTTTTATCTGTTTAAATTGACAACAACCCTTACGCCTTTAATTTGACAGCAACTTTTATGTCTTTAAAATAATTTACAGCAATTTTTGTTTCTTCAAATCGACAGCAACTCTTGCGTCGTTTAATTGACAGCAACTCTGATGTCTTTAAAATGACAGTATCCCTTGTTGCTTCAAACATTTGTGTATGTTCTTGTTGAAAAATAGAAAAACTGATCTAGATTTCTGTTTTATTGCATCAAGAAGTAGTAAGACGACTGAAATATTACCGAATATCGTACAAAAATTGAGAAATTGTCACAAGGATAAAAGTCTGCAAATTCTAATCGAGCGTTTTATCAATTTTCTATTTTCCACGTGTAATTTTTTAACCCGAGAAAAGCAGTACGTCTTGCAAGATATATGTTTCTTTGGTTCCCGTTTCTTGCGATCCCTGCAGACCATTTTTCTTTCGCAGAAATATTCTAGCAAACTCATTGCATCAAACGTGGCTTTAAAATCCAACAGCAATCAAGATAGTATGAAAGAAAGCTTCGCAAAAAGCTAGGCAGGAAGAAGAAATCGTGATTTTTTGCAAGAACAGGAACACGGACTTTTGTAATTTTCCTCGGCGTTACCGATAAATTAGCTCTGTCCTACTTGGACGTCCAGTTGTTCCTGCTTGTTTGCGAGTTATTCCTCTCGCGGGCTCGCCCATCCCTGCGTCGTCGCCACCCTTCCTCTCGTCTCTCTCTTTCTCTCTCTCTCTCTCTTTCTGTCTGTCTCTCTCGTTCCCTCTCTCGTGGCGGGGTCTCTCGAACTAAACGATAATGCCACGTACGGTTCGATAGCGGGCGTCGCGACGCCCGGCAGTCTGCCACCGTTCCGTTCCGTCCCGTTCCGACCGTTTTCGGACCGTGCCCTCTCTCTCTCTCTCTCTCTCTTACACTCACTCACTATCGCACTGTGCTATAGTATAGAGCACGGTATATCGCATCTCTGAGCGCCGCGGTAGCCCGTGTGCTCCTAAGACGGGCCATAGGCGGCGCCTTTTCCAAATTTCCGACGGTTCGTTAACCCGACAACGCCGAATCGATCAGGCGTGTGCCACTTTTCCGACGCCGACGACAGGGAACGACCAAACCAGTCCGCAGTCGCATAATCGCGGGGGTGGATACACTATTTTCGCGTCTGCACGCCATTGTTCTTCGCTCTGCCTCCCCCGAAACCGTAAAAAAATGTCTACCCGATTATTCGGACGATTTTCTTCGAATTCTCTTACGAGTAATTTTCATTTTAGTTGATGACAAATACGTGCTGGGTTCTTAACGGTTGAGATAGAAGACTTTATTTGCATTTAAGTTGCACCACCCTCTGCAGAAAATATTCAATCAATATTGATCGTTGCTGGAATTATTTAACACTAAAGGTACCACCACCGGTCAAATTGACCGGTCCTAAATTTTTCATTTGACAATTTTTGAAATTATAAAGATACTTTCATGAGCAATGATTCAATAAGTATCTTAGTAGAGAACGCATTGCAATAAGAACCGCGCAAAGTCTAAATAAATTAAATCTTGTCACTTTTATAGGGCAACATGTACATACCTGTTACATTTATAGCTCTGTACGCGTTTAATGTTAGGAGGAGACAAATGGAAGAATGGAAGCTTTTTTTCCATTCTTTTGAACATTTTAAGCGAGCCAAGGATTTATAAAAATTGCGCACACGTCGAGCGAAAGTTTATTTATTATTGGACTTTTCATTTCGCCAACAAGAAATTCTCATTATTTTTAATTTATATCATTTGCAGATCACTCGAATCTGCGATGATATTTAATTGCCGCAATTTCTTTTTGTTTGCACGATTCGCGTCTTCAGAGCCGACTCGATATCCAAGCGAGTAAACATCGGTGAACCGTTTCAATGAACCCTACGCCAATGGATCAAAGGTGCAGCAGGTATGCGTTTGGCACAACGAACCGCTTTTAGCGGTGAATGCTGCCGCGCAACGCCATTAATTTACCGGGCGATTTGGCTCGATTAATGCTTACAAAGCTCCGCAAGCGGAGCACACACACACACACACACACACACAGAGAGACACAGACACACACGTGCGAGGGATTCAGAGGATCGTTTCCCCGCGAGCAATCGACTTTCCACGGTTTCCCTTTTCCGGCTTTCCCTTTGCGCGCAGATAAAGGAGAGAACCGCGATTCGCGGTGATATCAGTCTGGCTCCGGAGACGGTTGAATAACGAGCGTCTGGATGTCGCCGTTAATTGACAATTAAGATCTCCACGGGCGCCGGATTATTAGATTAGGACTGCTCAAATTTAATGGCCACAGCTATCCCCCCGGATTCGTATCGGTGAGATTCCTCCTGATTAATGCGATTGGTAAAGGGGGCTCAAATTAATGAGTGCTCACCGTTGATCCCATTCTCTCTTGCAATAATTCTCTCCGTAATGAGAGGCTCACGTGAACATCCATTTTCGTAGGATCTCCTTGTTAGCTTTACTTTTTTAGTGTGAAAATGTCTGTATCAAAGGATAATACATAAATTCATTACTTGCTGTTCATTTAAAAAGTGTAAAAACATTTACACCCTAAGGGCCTAACAAAAATGGAAGAGGGATGATTTTACAGAAAATATTACACCACGAATTGAAGTGTTGGATTTAAGTATATTATACTAATTTAAGTATATTACTATCGCAGGGGTAGTTTTACATGCCATCGAACGTTGTCAAGGGTTCACGAGAGGTAGGAGTGGTTTTAAATGATTTCTCAGTGACACCAGAAATTAAGAGAGATGTGCGATTTTTTACAGAAGATCGTCCAAATTATATTCGGTTATTAAATATTAAAATGAGTGAACGGGGAAACAGCGCGAAACAAATTTGAGCGTGGAAGTAGAATAGGGGTAGTTGTACAGGCTATCGAACCCTGCCAAAGTCTATCAACACAGGGTGATACTAAAAATTAAGGAAGGGTGATTATCTCATACAAAAAAAATTGTCCACCTCAAATTCAACCCTTAAATGTTGCAACAAATCAATGAGAAAATGCAGAGAAGCGAGACATAAACGTGGAAGCAGGTAGTTTCACGGGCCACCGATTGCATGGGGGTTCGCGTGACCGTACGGGGTGTGTTTCAATCATTTTACAGAATGCTCATCGTGTTCAGGGTTCGTCAACCCTGTGTTGAATGGCGGAATCAATTGTGTCTCTGGTGAAACGGTTGGAACGCATCCCCCACCCCCCGGGGACGATTGATCCCCGTGCCAAAACGACGGATCCTCGATATTTTTCTCATTTCCACGGTTTCCGTCGCAGCGCGCGGGAAAAAGTTCGCTGAAAAGAGCGCGCTAGAGCGATCTAGAGAGAGAGAGAGAGAGAGAGCAAAAGGGAGGGGGATGGAGCATCAAAGATTTTTATTAGCTCGGTCAACTGCTGTCGGCTCGCGATAGCCCATTGGCGGCGATCGGACAGAAGGATATTGGCAGTAGGTAGGACGCGGGTGGCGTCGGTTGACGAGGGTTGGAAAAGAAAAGCCTTTTTCCGCGCGACAAAAGGCTGACGATGCGGGGGTGGGTTCAATCATCGTTACGTGATCCCGACGCGACGCGACAGAGGCGAAATGGATTTTTCATATACCGAGAGAGAGAGAGAGAGAAAGAGAGACACAGAGAGCAAGAGAGACCGATCCGATAAACCCGGAGCGGTGTTTACGGGGCTGTGCGGCGAGTCGTGCTACAAGGGAACGGTGGTTGGGGGTTCCGGGGGGGGGTGTAGCTAGTCGAGGAAGGGGTTGAAGGCCTCGCGGAAACGAGGAAAAGCGCGGAAAGGCCGATAACGACCGTCGACTGTGAAGAGTCGATCGATACCACCCCCGTTTCGAGAGGACTACCTTGTCCCTTCTTTTCCTTATCGCTTCTTCCGCACCCCTCTCCCTTTAAGCCCCCTCTGTGTTTCCCTTCGTTTCAGCCCACCTCCCTCCCACCCTCAACACCGTCTTGCTATTCACTCGATGGACGCGTCGATGATGGATGCTTCTTGAACTGCTCTTAGCATTTTTTTTTTTCCACCGTTGGAGAGAGTGGAAATACCGCCATTGAACTTTATTGCTGTTCGAGTAGCCGCTGTTACTCGCGGAACCGACTCGTTTCGGGTGGGGAGATGCTAATGTTCCGTCTGGAAACCTCGATGAGATGCTAATCGCGCACCCACTCGCCAATTTGTTCGCGCGATTTGCGAAGAGGAAGCCAGAGGAACGGGGTAGTTCTACGAACACCGTCTAGCGAGAAAACAGCAGTGATCTCATAGTGGACTTAATAGTAAAATCAGTAGCGAACCTTAGCTAGAGAAAAGGTGCGATTTTAGTAAAGGACATTGTCCACTCTTTGATAAACTATTAAATATTAAATATTGCCGGCGAGTGGTGGCTCTACCGGTGGTGTTGTGGGAATGGTGATCGTTGAGGTTAAGCGATGTTGGTTGGGGCTCATCGAAAGATGGGTGACCGCCCATAGGTGTGTGAACCTATAGAGGATTGTAACTCTGAGGGGAACAATAATAAATAATGAATTGAATAAATATTAAATATTAAATCAATGCGAAAGACAAGAAGGAATTAGCTTAAATGCACGAATAGAAAAGGGGTGGTTTCTGCAAGCCATGAGCACATTTTTATGTGTACATTGATATGATTAGTACGTCTCATAAATAGAAAGATTCTTAAATTAGATATAAGAGTAGAGAAAGGGTAGTTCTGCGAGCCATCAAACTTGTGAGATTAGCCCTTAACGGACCAATGTCGCCACATAAGCGGCATGGTACTTTTACTTACAAAAATCAAAAAATCATCTTGTGATTCTATTCATCCGAATATACAGGGTGTTTGGTAACTGGTGGTACAAGCGAAAAGGGGGTGATTCTACATGAAAGAATAAGTCGATAATATAGAATAAACATTTTTTGGGGCTTTGTTTTCGAGAAAATCGAGTTTGAAGATCTGTCAGGCTTGTGTGCTTTAGTATATGCAGGAAGTAGATTTGGTTGGTCATGATCAGACAGTTGCGTCAGACAATTCCTGTCGAATAGCATGCTGCATTTTAAACTCGATTTTCTCGATAACGAAACTTCGGATGACAAAATTTTATTCTATATTTTCGACTTATTCTTTCATGTAGAATCACCCAGTTTTCGCTTGTACCACCAATTATCAAACACTGCATAAATATTTTCCTTTTTATACTTGATATAAAAATGTCGAGTCCACAGTTTCTCTTCGTATGAAAAATAGCTTGTGGACCTGGTGGGAAGTAAACTTAAAATACTTCCGGACCGTTAAAGGTTCGACAACAATCGCGTCGTCCGATGCTTCGGTATTACAAAATACAGGCACCAATGTGAGATTTTACAGATTTGTGGCAAGGGAGACGTTTTGACGTCCGGAGCGAAACAGGCCGGTCGTTTGCCAGCGAGCGTCAGCCTATAGAGTCTAGCGTAACGTGGTAATTGTTGTTTGGCAGCTGGCGTCCGACTTAACAAGCGTTCTCTTTGGTTTTCGCAGTGTCCGGCACGGCAAACAAGAAAGAGGAAGAGACGCCGGTGGCCGCAGCCGACGTCACAGAGGAGACCACCGGTGTCCTGTCGACGAGATCGAGGACGGGCAGCGATCCTGGCGGCGGTATAGATCTCTTGGCAGCGTTACAGCTGCACAACACGACGCGGCAGGGTGTTACACAGGTGCCGGGGCTGGTTAGGTTAAAGCCGGCTTATTATCTTCAGGGTGAGTCATGGTTTACGTGTGCACACCGAACGGGAACACCGAGTCTCACGTTTACGACAGAGACATAATCTCCGCGTAACACTAACCGAGGGCAGAAACGGTCCGCGTTTATTATTGCATCGCGTTTGTGAGCCCTTCGACGGTGCGTGGCACACCCACCCCCACCCCGGTGAAAACAAAGGTTCCTCCAGCTGAGAAAAAGAAAATTTCTGTCAGGGGTCAATGCTCCAGGAGAATCTAAATATCGTAATTCAGCAGTCCCTTTGTTTTAATTGTCGCGGACAGATTTTATGCGTTTGTGGCGTAAATTGATTTAACACGTTGACTGCCATGTCACTTGGGTGACGGAGTTATTTTTGTCTAGGTTTTAAAATTAAATTTTACGTTAACATAATATACATTCATTCCATCAAATTTGATTAGGAACTCTAAAAGGCAAGAAAGTTGAAGGACTGCTCAATATCATACATTTAACTTTTTTTTTTTCAATTTTTATTTCATTAGATAATAATGATTTTGATTTGATTTCATGGAATTTTTGAGGTTTCCAGTTTGGCAGTCAAAGTGTTAAAACAGTTGAATGGATTATTGAAATTATTAGAAGAGAAAACACACTTTTATTTTCTTTCTTACAATTGCTTGGACAATTTTTCTTCTGCATAAATTCTTTCGCAGATAATATGGGGAATATGTATGTTCAGGATTCGTTTCTATATGGCAATCCTTGTGTTGAATTTTCATTTCACTTTTTCCGAGGACGTTCGGGAAACAGCTTTCAATTCGAAGACGCCAACAATGGTCTCGGCAAGAGTCACGTGACTCGCACGTGACACACACGTGAGAATCCGCGAGGACCATCTGATCTTTTATTCAGCACTGTACACATGTAACGAGGGTATAACAGGGCGCATCGAGCTATAGCCCGATTTATAAGCCTCGCTCAGGCATGGCGGAAATACTGTTCCGAATGGTAAATAGTAAATAGTCTGCGTCGCTTTCGGTCGGACCGACAACTGTGACAATATTTGGCTCGAGAGAAACAGCGTTTCCCTTTCAATCAAGCGGGGCAACTGTGCCCCATTTCATTTAAATAAATTATATACCATTTTATCATCCGAATGTTTTTTATCATCCAATATTTTCAATAGTAGGACAGAACTGTTTCGCGTGCCCTCAAATTAGGGGTGTGTTTACATCCTGTAATTTTATTTCTTGAAAATTTCTGGAACGTTTTTAATCATCCAATATTTTAAATGGTAAGACAGAACTGTCTCGTGTATCCTCAAAATAGAGGTGTGTTTACATCTTACAATTTTATTTCATGAATTTTTCTTTAACGTTTCATCCAATATTTTAAATAGTAGGACAGAACTGTTTCGCGTGCCCTCAAATTAGGGGTGTGTTTACATCCTGTAATTTTATTTCTTGAAAATTTCTGGAACGTTTTTTATCATCCAATATTTTAAATGGTAAGACAGAACTGTCTCGTGTATCCTCAAAATAGAGGTGTGTTTACATCTTACAATTTTATTTCATGAATTTTTCTTTAACGTTTCATCCAATATTTTAAATAGTAGGACATAACTGTTTCGCGTGCCCTCAAATTAGGGGTGTGTTTACATCCTGTAATTTTATTTCTTGAAAATTTCTTGAACGTTTCATCCAATATTTTAAATAGTAGGACAGAACTGTTTCGCGTGCCCTCAAATTAGGGGTGTGTTTACATCCTGTAATTTTATTTCTTGAAAATTTCTGGAACGTTTTTTATCATCCAATATTTTAAATGGTAAGACAGAACTGTCTCGTGTACCCTCAAAATAGAGGTGTGTTTACATCTTACAATTTTATTTCATGAATATTTCTTTAACGTTAAATCCAATATTTTAGATAGTAGGACATAACTGTTTCGCGTGCCCTCAAATTAGGGGTGTGTTTACATCCTGTAATTTATTTCTTGAAAATTTCTGGAACGTTTTTTATCATCCAATATTTTAAATCGTAAGACAGAACTGTTTCGCGTGCCCTCAAATTAGGGGTGTGTTTACATCCTGTAGTTTTATTTCTTGAAAATTTCTGGAACGTTTTTTATCATCCAATATTTTAAATGGTAAGACAGAACTGTCTCGTGTATCCTCAAAATAAGGGTGAGTTTACATCCCAGAATTTTATTTCTTGAAAATTTCTTGAACGTTTTCATCATCCAGTATTTGAAATGGTAGTCGAAGTATGTTTTCGGTTCGATTTCCCATGGCGTCGGAGGCATATTTTCCACGGGGGGTGATGCGCACATGGTCCCCCGCAATAAAATTCGGCGACGCGAACAATAAATCATGGTGCGAGGGTACACCCCCCGCGTACCGGTTGCGTGCCCGTCTGTACGCGATGCAGTAAATCCATGGACGAGCAACCGAGTCGACTCGAGTTGAGTCGAGTCGAAACCACTTCGGGACTGGCTTCTCTTAACCCGAATACTGGCTGATTTGCATATCGGAGGGTCGTTTTCTAGCACGGCGAGGCAATCTCTCCCTCTCCGGCAATCATTGCCAGCAGTAAAGTCGATTATTGCTTTTCGTAAATCACAAACACGCTTCCTGTACCTTCTCCCTGGAAATTAGAGTGCCGATGGAACACGAGATCCTCGGAAAGTTTCTCTGTCCCGAGAAAGATTTATCCACCGTTGTAAAAATCCTCGAAGGCTTCTCCAATTTCCTCTGATTTTTAACTGGCCGTTACTATCGCCAATTGCAACGTTACTCGTTAAACAGTCCGTAAATCTTTCTCAACTCCTGCAATTTCAAAATATAGTATATTTCTAATATAGCTTCGAGCAATTAGAATGTTGGCGCGAATCAAATACTTAAAGTAACAAAATAAACTAATTAAAGTATGCAGAGAATTTTTCTCTCGCATAAACATCCGCGGTCCAATTATGTGAGCAGAACGTTTTCCGGTTTGGTAAATGGAACGACGGATTAAATTGAGGAAGAATTGGAGCAAGAAGCACCGAGCCAAAAATATGAAATTTTCGGAGGGGTTATTTAGGTTTTCGGACGACAGATAATGCAACGATTAATTTTTCGGGGGAGCTGCCTGACCTCGCGAGTGCAGCAGAATTGAACCATTGACCGCGATCTTGATAACTGTTATCAGTCCTGGCCGCAAAACGAACGAACGGGAGCGATAAACTGGAAAAACAATAGGCGCTTATCAGTTGGTGTCCGATGGTTACGTAACGAGCGATTAATCGATATTGCGAAAGGTCAGTTTCACAGCCCGTCGACGTTTCTTTAGCCGTGGGCCTCAGGAGGGAATTCCCTTGACTGTGAACGTCTGCTGCCCTTTCCACTCAATAATTTTGGCGGTACCCTTTTCGCTAACACTCCCTTGCTCACGTCTCGAAATTTTCTATTTTTACACCTTGCTTTTTAAGTCGCCAACACTCTCTTGTTCACGTCTCGAAATTTTCTATTTTTACACCTTGCTATTTAAGTCGCTCACTTCAACCCTTGAGAAGGTCTTGGAGCATTTAATCGAGTATCAATCGTTATAGATCGAATCTTTTTCAACAAACCTCGCTGGTATCGTTACTATTGCAGTGTTCGATATTTGCATAAGGCCTTCGAACGGCTTTCAATAAAATATTGCAGAGATATTCCAACAATAACGACAGATAATCTCACACTTTGCATGGAGATAGTCCATGCAAATCCGTTGCATTTTATGCACGTTGCCATGAGAAGTCACCAGTCATTCCAGAATATTCAGACAGTCCACATGTTTCCGTGTTTAAACACCTTCCGCATTTCACAGAGATAGTTCGCCGTATCTGATAATCAATTTTTAACAAGCGTCGGCTATACGGTGTCAGAAAGAAATTAGGTTCCCGAAACTTGATTCCAAAAGAGCCATTAGAAAATCACCGCTGGGTAAAGTATCATTTCGATCTCTAAAAACCTACCGCCGGTAGTATAGTAAACGTAATTTGCACACTATGCATGATTTTATGCATTTATGGAAAAAAACTTGTACAGCAAAAACGATACAATCGAGACGTTCCAAGAATTAAAGAATACTGTTCGATTGTTCGCAGCTTGTTAACCCTTAGCACTCGAATGAAGCACCACTAAAAATTGCTGCATCATTATTAAAATCTCTGTATGCTATTAAAGTTTGCATTTAATAGATTACTACACACTTCTAAATTGTCTTATTTCCGTATGTAAAACATGAGAAAAAAATATATATGTATAGAGGGGAAATATTCTAGGTGGAAAGAAATGTTTCGTTTCGGGGTTAAAATAGCTTCGAGTGCAATAGGATAAAATAGATTACTACACACTTCTAAATTGTCTTATTTCCGTATGTAAAACATGAGAAAAAAATATATATGTATAGAGGGGAAATATTCTAGGTGGAAAGAAATGTTTCGTTTCGGGGTTAAAATAGCTTCGAGTGCAATGGGATAAAATTATTAAGGAAAGATGTCTGTGCAGCTTGCAACTGATACAGACAATTTTTATTTTGCACAGAAATCGAAAGACCAATTATCATCCGCTTGAATAAGCTGACAATTCGAATGCATTGTTAAAGGAGGAGGCAAATTTTAATTCGAGTCCAGTGGCTTGTAAGTGAAGCGAATAATTTATACAGTCGAGTCGGAAAGTAAGTTAACATTTGGTGATATGTAGGCAATGAATACGATGAATAACATCAAGTCATTGTATTGTTTTTATTTAGGAGGTGTAAGGAAATAAACAAATATGTTAGTAAAACATATATTATCATTATTAAAGATTAAAGACATGTCATATTCATTTGCCTGCATACACCAGTCGTTAACTTACTTTCCGACTCGACTGTATGTTGCAAGAAGATCCACCGTCTAATGATCAGCCGGGGATCACCTGTGGAGCGGCGAGTTGCGTCGATTCGTAACGCGACACCCTGTATATCGGTGGAAACATGCTCGATTAGCGTTCGAGCACGGCCGATAGAGTTTCGTGGCGCGATGATCGGGGCCCGTGCTCCACCCCCGTGGTCATTTGTTGTTCAATTAGCCGGCCGCTTTCGTCCCCTGAAGGGAAATGAATTTTTCAGTTTGGCCGACGTGTCGATCGTCCAGCGAGCCGTGTGATCCGGTCCCGTGCGAACGATCGTCGTCGCGCCGCCTGCGCAGCTAAAGCGCACCGGTGCACACGCCGCTGCATGTGCTGCATTCGTAGTGCAAGATGCATGCTGCTCGATTGGTTGGCTTCTCGCGCGCGCCAACCTACACCCGCGTCTCTGCTCGAGTTTCAGTTTCAGACGCGCCACGGGCTTAATAAAGTAACCGGACACCTGTGTGTCGGCCGAGCAATAAACAAGCACCCGCTGGAACCGAGGCCGATCAATCGGCCGGGGTTCACAGTCGGTTAGAAGCCAATGGAACCCTGCAGACCCTGCGAAACGTTTTTCTTAAACTGCTTCGTCTTTTTCCTTTGGTAACGGTCAAACGAGAATGCAGACAGACTCTGAACCTGAAGTTCATTTATTCTCCTTCAACCACTTTCTTAAGCAGCATCTTCTGTTATGTACCCTCGGTCTTGTCTTCCTCAGTCCAAGAATAACACCCTTGGGGAACGCAGTTATGAATTCATGAAGAATTATACAGGATGTTTGGTAACTGCTGGAACTAGCGAAAAGGGGGTGATTCTACATGAAAGAATAAGTCGAAAACATAGAATAAAATTTTGTCATCAGAAGTTTCGTTAGCGAGAAAATCGAGTTTGAAATGCAGCATGCTATTCGACAGGAATTGTCTGACGCGTCTGATCATGACCAACCAAATCTACTTCCTGCATATACTAAAGCACAGAAACCTGACAGATCTTCAAAGTCGATTTTCTCAAAAACAAAGCCTCAAACGAAAAATGTTTATTCTATATTTTCGACTTATTCTTTCATGTCGAATCACCCCCTTTTCGCTTGTACCACCAGTTACCAAACACCCGGTATAATAATTATTGAAAGTCCGCGGCTTTGCCTCAGACAGTCCATATACCACATAATCAATCCAGAATTATTAAATATTGTATATTTACTGAATTAACACTAGATTGCCTAAGCAAGTCGTTTTGACTGCTTTTGAATTTCATTTTTTTTATTGCTAATACTTATTAATAACTTGTTATATGACTGTAAGTGATATAAAATATATTAAAAATTACTGTTAAACAAATTTCTTTGCGCATTAGTTATTTTTTCACAATGCAGTCATTTTGACTGCTTTCAGGCAATATAGGTATATACTAAGCTCCCGTCTTTCTAGTGTTAACGAGGTTACTACGTAATAAAAATGGTTCTAGATCCAAGATGAATGATGCAGGTGTATGTCAGGAATGATTAAATGTCTAGTTTACAGAGAAAGTTCGCCGTGTCTGGTAAACAATTTTTAACAAGCGTCGGCTACGGTGTCAGAAAGAAATTAGGTTCCCGAAACTTGATTCCAATAGAGCCATTAGAAAATCACCGCTGGGTAAAGTATCATTTCGATCTCTAAAAACCTACCGCCGGTAGTATAGTAAACGCCCAAACACCCATATACCAAACACCCGGTATAATAATTATTGAAAGTCGTGGCTTTGCCTCAGACAGTCCATATACCACATAATCAATCCAGAATTATTGAATATTGTATATTTACTGAATTAACGAGGTTACTACGTAATAAAAATGGTTCTAGATCCAAGATGAATGATGCAGGTGTATGTCAGGAATGATTAAATGTCTAGTTTCTCCTTGTCGTCATCCCTAGGGGATGATTTTTTCTGTATAATTAGTGGACAATGTCCTACTGATAGAAGGAGGTTGTAGAACAATTTTCTGATCCAAAACGAATGAATATTAATAATATTGTCAATTTTTGGCCTACTTCTGACGCTTGTATTACCAAATTAGATTGAACCTTCCTCTTTCGAACGAGCCCTTTCCCAGCGAAAAAAGGTTCTCATATAAGAGGAGGAAAAGTTGAGGCACGTAAAACCATTTTTCGGCTACTTTTGTCGGTAACCTGGTCGCTCTACCTTATGGCGAATTCACGGAGTCGTGGCTCTTAAGCATAAATAATAAAAGGAACTTTTAGGCTAATTACTCCGACACAGTGTTCGGAAAACCAGTGTCTTCGAACAGGTTCGTGAGGACCCCATTCACCGTGTATATACGCGCGATCTATAATTCAGAGGTTAGTCAAGTACAAAGTACGAAGTGAAAGTTGGCCAGCGCAAGATCAATGGGGGAGAGTTCGAAGTTTCGAGCCGTTAGCGGTGGAGGAGGAAAGTTTCATCAGTCACCCCCAGGGCATTAATTTAGCATCCGGGAAGACGGTCAAAGCGAAAGTTGCTTCGTTTCTGAAATAAATAACGCCGTTCGCTGGAGATTAAATCAGCCGAACCCCCTGGGGGAAGGGGACCGAGAGAATGAGAGAGAGAGAGAGAGAGGGAATCATCCTATAAGGGGTCACCCAATTCCAGAACCAGACGCCTTCCCAACCAGCGTTCCCCGCTGGCTAACAAAAGGGGGATCGCGAAATCTTGTTTTCCATGTTCCAGAGAAAACTCGGACACGTGTCCGTGGTCTCCATCGTTCGCCGCCTTTGTTCGCAGATTACAATGGGCTCCCTTGCCTGGGCTCTCTTCTCCCAGTTCTTCTGGGGGTCTTTGCTCGATCACCGAAATGTTCGGATAGAGAAATAACAGTCTCGCAGCTACGAAAACAACGGTGACTAGACAGATCCATAGCCCAGTCGATGCTTATAGAATATGTACCTTTTTCAGGAGATCTAAGAGCGGTACTGTTTCAATATTTATGGTGGCAACGTGATGGTATGGGGTTGTTCCTGAATTTTTTCGGATTTTCTGGTGAGGCGTATCCCAGGTAAAAAATAGGCAATTAACCCTTAGCACTCGAGTGGTGACACTGAAGCACCACTAGAAGTTGTTGTGGCATTATTTCAAGGAAATTCCAAAAAATATTGCAAAATATTTGTTACACTACAAAATTTGTATTCAATTGACTACTAAACATTTAAATATTACATGTGGAAATCGCATCAGTTTCGTATGAATGAAATGAAAATATTCTAAGACGGAAGAACAATTTAGTTTTAGAATGAAAATAGTGCCGAGTGCAAAGGGTTAATCGATTTTTCTTCCTCGTCGAAACAATTAAACGGCTATCAGAAGATCTATCGATTGACTTTTGCATTCGATGACGAATATTCAAAGCAACGTTCATGATTACTGCCACACAAAACCCACATATACAGTCTTTAACAATGATTATTGAATGGGTTTAGAAATTCATTTTTATTATGAGATATTCGAATAAACCGAATTTAATTGGAGTCTTTCGAATTCAAAAGGGTTAAGACCCCCTATAATAAATTTGAAATTTATAGTTGTGTTTTCATTGATTAAATTACTCTGATTTTGTAAGAATCTCTGTAGTTGATATTTGGCACATAACGTGTTAACCCCATAAACGACCGCGAGAATTAAGAACGTGGGCCGAAAAGTCGATATTGATTGAAGCATTTTCGGTGAAGCTGTACGGTAGTCTAAGGTACACTACCGGCCATAAGTGTTTACCCACCTTCAAATTTCGTTAATATTCAAATAATAGGTATTTTATTGTTATGAAAATGTCCGTAGCATTAAATCCTAATTATAAGGCTAATGAAAAACATCCAAAATATTCTGTACATACACAATCAGGTACTGTAAATGAGTTTACAGCTTTTTATGAAAAACGACAATTTTGGAGTTCGGGTAAAGAAACCCATTTTTCTGAAATTTTTATAACGGTCAGTAGGGAATATGAACGCAGGTAATACAGGTATCTTAGTCTTCTCAAATTTCATACTGCATTAAGCTTTCATACAGTAAACAGTTGATTTTCACGTGCCTAAAGAATTTTGCGAAAATTTCAAATAATGTCAGGGAGAAAAGAATTATCGATTGAAACGCGCGCTCTAATAGAGTCCCATCATAGCATCGGAAAAGGTAACAGAGAAATAGCAAAGTTATTGTAGCTGAACCGTAGAACCGTGGACTACAATGTTGAGGGTGGGTAAACACTTATGGCCGGTAGTGTATATGTTATATTATATTATTGCCACAGTGCGAAAGCTACAATTTGCGGAAAAACGGTTGGGTAACCGGCGTTGAATAAAGTAGAACGTTACCTGTGAACTTTGGTCGACAGCGAGTCGCCATCGGTCCGCCGGAAGCTGTAAAACAGCGAAACGGTAAAACGGGGCCCAAATTCGGTCTTGAAACGGAGCCACCGAAGTTTGCCAGGAAACCGGCGTAACAGTTCGCTGGAACAATACCAAAAACGATTCGAGACTGGAACCGAAGAGAGCTACACGGCGAGAGAGAAAGGTAGAGGGGCGAAGGGGAAGAGGGGTGGTAGAGTAAAAGGGAGAAGAAAAAGTTCCCTTCGGGCCGAGGTTGGAAACCGCAGAGGTTCGGTCGCTTCCGCGAAACCGTGGCGGTTGCGAGAGGGTGCAGGAGGGTGCAGCGAGAGGCGAGGGTGGCTCCGGTAATTGAAATTTCTTTCGGGGAAAGCCACCCTTGGCCCGAGCAACCCCCGTCAAGGCGGTCTGCGCTCGCTTTTCGCGGACGTTGCACCGTCGTCCTCGTCGCCCACGCTTTCTGCCCCGGCCTCCGCGCGTTTCTCTAATACCGATCGACTGACTCTACAGGGTGTCCCAGGACGCGGGGTGCAAGCATGATTCTGGGTCTTCGTCCGCGATAAAGCACGCAGAAAAGGGGAGCCAAAAATTGAAAAATTTTGCAACTCGCTTTCCCGCCAAACCATTGCTTATATCACAACAGTTTCCGAAATAATATTTGGACATTTCTAAAAAGAACTGCAGGTTTTTTTCATATCGGACTTGGATTTTTCGTAGAAGTTACAACAATTCGTTTACCACATGAAAAAAAAAAATGTCGAACGAATTGCAGAGGAAATAGTTATAGGACCACTCTTCACAGTTCTCGCAGTGCTGACGCGTCCGTTGATGGTAAACCAATTCTACTTGAACCTATTCGACGAATCAGTCGAGACTTTTAAACTCGATTCTTTCGAGAAGGAAGCGTCGAACGAAATAATGTTGTTCGTTCTTTTCTACTTACCTTTTCATGTAGAATCACCTCGTGTTCTTCCTTCTGTGACACCCTGTATGTAGACGCATGGGGGACGAACGCAAGCGCACACTCAAGTGGCTGCAGCCGTTTACGCAGGCTACACGAGTAATTGGACACGCGATATTACGCGGCCGAATCGAAACCGAGAGCAAATATCGAGGCGACGATGGTTTGTCGCAATTTGTCGAGTGCGAATGGGGTGGGATCGTCAAGGGCGCTCTTTATGGCGGCCTCTCACGGGGTGTGGACCAGCTCGAATTTCTGTGTGTCGTTGCCTTTGAGAATTGGAACGGGAGAACGCTCACCAGGCTCATTTATTCTTCTAGACAAATTTACCGCCGTTAAATGCAGAACAAAGGCGCTAACGGAAATGTGGAACGAAGAATGGAGAAATAGCAGACCAACTAAGCTACACAAAGTCCGAAATAACATAAATGACTTCAACCCAGCGCTACTACTAAATAGAAAAGACCAAGTGAAAATAACCCGATTAAGAATAGGACACTCAAACTGGACACACTCATATCTCATCACAAAAACCGAACCAAATTTCTGCGACACCTGTAGCGTACAAAATACCATTGAACACATCTTGACAAGTTGCCCTAAATACAATACGAAGAGGACTCAACATAAGCTACAAAACCCACAAACGATCTTACAAGGAACAGAATCTTGTAATAATGTCCTAAACTTTTTAAAAGACATTAAAGTATATCAATTGCTCTAAATACGATAGGCCCCACTAGGCAACCCAAATGTGGTCACTAATAACCTACAAGGTGCATGTGACCTAAAACGCCCAAAAAAAAAAGATGCCGTCGGTGTAATTGTGAACATTCCTTAGTGCACCTAGAATTTTTATACCAGGGTACTTTGGATCAGAGACAGACGAGAATTTAATTTTCGACAGCAGGAGAAGTAGTCGAGTTCTACTAAAACGTTTACGGTACATTTCCCCGAAGATCCACGGGGAAAATAATTATATTGGGACGTAAAACTGTATTACTCATTACGTTGGACCTTCTACCATATTTTTAGGGTGCCTCGTTATCCCTCTCTTGGAAGAGTTCCCAATTTCTTGCGCGGCTCCGCATCTGCGAGAAAACGAGAAAACTTCTCGGCCGGCCCGATAAAAAATGTCTGCTCCTCTGGAGAATTTAGGAGCCAATTTAGCTAATCTTGTTTCGTCACTCTGCATCTCTAAAAAATTGAATCCTGAGGGAAGAATCTTCAAGACAGCACACCATGATATAGCTTAAAAATTCACCCTAAAATATTCCTCTTCCTTCTGAATAAAATTTCGTGCTTATTTACCTCGAAATATTCCTATCCACTGGCTCCGAATTTTCACTGAAAAACACAGCAGGCATTTCGGTGATCGCGATGCATATATACAACCGTAATTCGACAGTCCAGGCCTGCGGAGGCTTCGGACTAGAAAGGGCCTCGGTTCGTTGGATCGAATTCGAGCGAACGAGTCAGCAACCACAGCCAATCGAATTTCCATGTCAACGTGATTGCGTAACCGGGGAGCGGAGCACCGTGAATCGTAGAGATCGATGCGAGCCGAGAAAAATTTCGGCTGACCTAGATCGGCCGGCTCTTTCGCTAGCAACCGTTCCCGAACTTGCGAAAAACGTTACACTTTGCTGTCATAACTTCAGGAAAGCGCAACGCCCATCCATTCGACCAACACAAGTTTGTATCTTGCACTGTCTCGTACGATCTCGTAAAAATCTCCGTATAACGGGTTAACCAACTTTAAGTTACAATCGGGCCAGCCCACGGCCACTCGCACAACGACACTTGCAAAATTATAGTCTATCTTAACCCTTAGCACTCGAATGGCGACTATGAGGCGTCACTAAAAATTGCTGTATCATTATTCAAAATATTTGTTACATTATTAAATTTCGTTGTATTTAAAATTACTAAACTTTTCAGTATTTTAAAGTCCACCATTTTCATATGTACATATAACATGAAAAAAAAATGTAAAAGGGAAACATTCTAAAATAGTTTCGGGTGCAAAGGGTTAAAATTATTGAGGAAAGATGTCTGTGCAGCTTGCAACTCATGCAGACAATTTTTATTTTGTATGAAAATCCAATGTCATTTGTGTAAAAAATCTAAAACTTGAATTTATTACAAAGTTTGTTTTAGATTTCAAAATAATTGATTACTTATGGTTCCTCCAAATATAGTTTAGCTGACGTGGAGACGAGTTTAAAGACCTACTATAGGCTTGAACCATGGCGTAAGGCTAAAATAATAATTTTGATCGAAAAGAAAATTAGTTTCCAGCCAGTGGGGTGGTTTCGCCGTTGATTTTCCGTATCGAGGAGACTGTCGTGAGGCTCGGTCGGGCTATGCTAGCGTCGAACAATCGATGCTATTCGTACCGAGTCGCTCGGAACACGGGAGAACTATCCGCGGCAGCCGGCGCGGCGTTCCGGCGTAATATGATTATTAGCGCGCCAGGATCGAGCGGAACGCAGAAATGATCGAGTTTTACTACTGTGCAGGCGAGGAGAGGGAGCTCCGACTGAACGAGGCGAGCTTCGAACGAGCGGCCACACTACTCCGGCGGGTTCCGGAATTCACTATAGCCGCCGCTCTGCGACAGGAGGAGGCCAATTCCGGGACGATCGTCGCCTTTTCACATGGGAACAATAGGTAGGACGCGTAATTTCATTCTGCGACCCGTGCGCCGTGCACCCTTCGTTCCCCGCTCCGCTGGAATTCAAAGCTCTATCGCAACGGACAACGCGAAATAGCGTTCTAGCAATGCGCGCGCGAACAACGCGTCCCCGTGTGGTTGCCGAGGCTCCATTTATCACCGGATTCTCCGGAATATATAGTTTTTGCTCGCGGAACCTCGATCGGATGGGCATAGTTTCCACGGGATTTACGTCTCTCGAGGGGGGTCGAGGGAATCGAGGGTCGAACAGGCCTCGGGTCAATGCCAACCGAGACTACGGTATGTTCTCGCTCGTTACACTCCCGAATAAATGCCTGTTCTTCGCGCGAACCCGGTTTGGCGAGTTGGAGATGCTCGAGCGACACCGGCGCGAGCTGAAAATGGTAGAAAAGCCAGTCTTAAGGAAGTTACTGTGTCAATTGTTGAGCCGGGACCGGTTGTAGAGCACTTAACCTGAAAGTAGTCGCAGCCTCTGTTGGCACGCTAGGCGCCCAGTCTAGTCGTTTTGACCCGGCTGACACAAATTGGATGCGCGGCACCTACGTGTCCGCGGCATTAGACGGTAATTAACACGCTCCGCCGAGCGGAAATCGCGGCCGGATCAACCGGAATTTAGCGTTGATTCAGCGCGCTGGGACGTTCAGCTTGGTGGGATCCAAACGGATATACGAACCCCGAAATCTCCTGGAATTCCGCGGACAGATCGATCGCGACCTTTCGCACGCCTCGGCTAAACGAATTCCAGAACGATGCCTCAATGTCGCCGATTGAGAGCGGCCGAGCGGACTCCGCCTCGCGATCGATGGCCAACGGGGAAACGAAAATCGTTAGACACACACGCAACCGCCCACTGCCCCCCAGATTCAATCGTGTCGTCTATTTATTGCCCTCGCGTGTTTCGATTAGCACCGATTTTCATCGATTTTCGGACGTTTGTTTGCGGTTTGAACGGTCGATCAAACGATTCGAAGAAATTGACGTGTTTACCGGACACGCGAACGTCACGCCCACCACCGGCTCATTGGAAGTCGCGTCGGACGCAACGCCTGCTTCCCCCCTCCTCGAGCTTACTGAGTACTGGGAGGCGGAGCCGTGGGCGTGGCTTCTGTGGTGGGAGCTGCGACCTTGGACGGTGACATTTCAAGGTTGACGTTCTAGAGTGTCTACGTTTCGCTGCCTTGAGACCTTTTCCACTGACTTATTTAACTGTCAATCGAGCATCTCGGATTTTCGGACGAATTCAGAGCTGCGATGCAAATCGGTTGAGTGTAATTATGTAAGCTTTCGACTGAAGTGCGTTTGTTCGTGTTTGACAGATATTTGGAGCTGCAGAGCAGCGGTCGTAAAGACGAGCTTCGACTTCACTACGTATCACGCCGAGACGGTACAGTCCACGTGGAGGCGTTTCCTTTCCGTTTGGCGGACGGCGCCTGGCACAGGGTCGCCCTGAGCGTAAGCGGCTCGCAGGTCGAGCTGCTGGTCGACTGTCATCCATTGTACAGGCGGCTGCTCAGGCCTGGACCACCCGACACCAATTTCACCCTGCCGCAGCTTCAGCTCTGGGTGGGGCAGAGAAACGCCAGGCACTTTCTCTTCAAGGTATTTATCAATCGAGATCAGACTTTAACACTCGGTAAATGAAGCACCCTCTGAAACGAGACGAGTTTATTGTGGTTTTCGCGCCGCAGGGTGCTTTGCAGGATGTGAAGCTGATCCCGGGCCCCCATGGCTATCTCTCGCAATGTCCTCAGCTCGACTCGTCCTGTCCCACATGCGGTCAATTTTCTATATTACAAAACACGGTGGAACAGCTGATGCATAATCTGAACGAGCTGACGCGTAGGGTGAGTAGCGTGACACGTGTAAACGGTGATCACGTGTATGCGTTTGGTGTTCGACGGTGGGTCACCGGGGCTCATTGACATCCTTCCTTTTAGCTAGCCGCTGCAGAGGGCAGAATAAGCAAAGTGGAGGAGTGCGAGTGCCAAAAGTCGTGCAGGGCCAACGGCACCGTCCATGAAGACGGCGCGACGTGGGAGAAGGGCTGCCAGCAGTGTTCTTGCGTCCACGGTGAAATCGAGTGCAGGCCGACGCCCTGCGCCCCCGTCACTTGCAAGCATCCCGTCCTTCCTCAGGGGCAATGCTGTCCCATCTGCTTGAGTAAGCTCACCCTCCCATATGTTCGACCGTTAACGGTAGCCTCCATTCATTAGATCACCATCTTAACGCGTTTCTCCGCAGAGCAATGTTACTTGCGCGGTGTGATCTATGACCACGGTGAAAAAGTCTCGCCGAAACAGTGCGTCGAATGCGACTGTTTCGACGGCAGTTTCACCTGTCAGAGGTTCGACACGGAGACCAGATGTCCACCACTGCCTTGTCCGCCTAGCGAACAGATAAGCGTGGCCGAGGAGTGTTGCAAATTCTGTCCAGGTACGTGTTCCAATTTGCAGGACGGGTCCCCGGAAATCTTCCGATCGCTGCCTGTAAAGACTCGTTCATTCGTCGCGCTTTTGCTAGCTCATCTTAACTCGCATGAACCGTGCAATAACTGTGATTAACACCAAGCATCGAACTCTCGGCAACGGTCGCTACCAAAAACCTGTTGCCAAGTGTTAGCCTAACTAAGCTTCTCACGAGTCGCTTGCGCCTCGCCGTGAGAGCGATTAATAAACATTAGCATGTCAGATTAACGCGAGACCAACCGCGTGCGATCCAATTCCCCGAGTCGGGCGCGCCGCACCGGCCCGACCAAACCGAGTACGCTAATCGAATGTTCTAACCCGTCTCTTCATCTGCCTGGCTAACCAAATTTAACCAGGGGTGGACTACTGCGCGAAGGGCCACAAGTGTCATGCTAACGCGTCCTGCCTGAATCTCCAGACTACCTACGCCTGCCACTGCGATATCGGTTTCCAGGGGGATGGTCATAACTGTCACGGTATCTAATGCTTTCCTAACTTACTCAACGTATCACAACCTTCTTCTATTCGTCGTCCTGCTGGAAGCGCGAGCTTCGTCGGGTCGATGGGAAATTCCTGCTCGGACACGTGCAATTTCCGATCGACCCGACCGTGTGAAATATTTAAAGGACGATGTGTTAACACGTGGAGAACATGACTGTACACGGCCGGTACCGTTCCACGATGTCCGCGATTGAAGCATCGTACCACTGTCAACCCAGCCTGGGAATGATTGTAGTTATCGAGCGACACGAACATTGTGGTTCTATACCGTTTTCAACAGTCTCCTCGTGATTAACGACTTTTGACGCCGTTCCTAGTACCATTCGTAGCTGTACGATCGTCGCGCAATCGGATCTTGCGATCTGTCTGACCGAATTTTTGTGCGTTCCCAACGCAGACGTGGACGAGTGCGCACAGCAAGGAGGCTCCGAGGGTCACCACTGCAACGCGAACACAAAGTGCGTGAACGTGATCGGCTCCTACACGTGCGAGTGTCTTCCGGGTTACCATAGAGTCGACAAGTTCAACTGCGCCGAGCTCGACGAATGCGCGACTGGACATCACGCGTGCGACGAGCACGCAACGTGCGTCAACACCGCCGGCAGCTACTACTGCGTCTGCAAGGAAGGCTACACCGGCGACGGATACACCTGCAAACGTACAGTATTCGATTTTCTACCAGACTAGATCGATTCTGTGTCCTTAAACTCTGAACTCAAACTCTAGCCTTGGTACTGATCAATTTATCTTTCCTCGCGGTTTAGCTGTCTGCAATCAGACATGTCAGAACGGCGGCGAATGCGTGGCGCCGGGCAGGTGTTCCTGTCGGCGCGGTTACATCGGCAACAGCTGCGAGCTCGACTTGGACGAGTGCGCCAGCGACCTTCACCGATGCCACCAATCATCGACGTGCTTCAACATGCCCGGCTGGTACTACTGTCGCTGCAAACCCGGCTACAGAAGCGCTCTTCACGACAGCACCCAGGGCACGCAATGCCTGGACATCGACGAGTGCAACGATCAGACGATCGAGAGGAGGCACACGTGCCACCCGAGCGCGAAGTGTATGAACACCGACGGTGGGTACGAGTGTATCTGCCCGACGCAGGAGGACAACCACACCGCGGAGGAATGTAGTCTCAGTACGTGTTCGGTATCCATTACAAAAGAAATTGACGATTCAATCTTTAAACTTGCTGATCGATCTGTCCAGGTTGTTGGTTCGAGGACAGAAAAGTGGAGAACGGAGAAACCCTGGCGCCAGCTGGCAACCCATGCAGAAGGTGCACGTGTAAAGACGGTGTAATCACCTGCAGGGACCCAATCTGCGACTGCAGTGCACCAGGAAGTCGCAGGGACAAGTGCTGTCCCCAGTGCGACCCTGCAGCCTCGTGCAGGCACCAGGAACTTCATCACCTGGTGTTCAGGAGCGGCGAACGATGGATATACCAATGCCAGACCTGCGAATGCCTGGTAATGACGACAACTAAGGCGGCGTAGTTGCCGATTACCCGTTTCTCTTCGTAGTAGAGAACACGATGAGTAGCTGCATCCACGTAGAGTATAAGAAGACTCGTTCTTCTCAAAGTGAACGGGAGATAATCGGTCGATTGTTCACAGTACGGCGAAATAGACTGTTGGCAAATGGAATGTCCACCGGTGACCTGTTCGAATCCCGTCACCGAAGACGGTGACTGTTGTCCGCGTTGCGAGGATGATCCTTGCGCGAGGGAACCCCCAGGAAACGGCACCACACTTTCGATCCTGACACGACCCAGGCCCTGCAGCTATTCCGGGATCATCCACGACAGCGGCAGCTCCTGGCAGGATCCCCATGACAAATGCACCACGTGCGAGTGCAAGGTAAGGAAGATGTCCGGCCACGAACACAACGAAGGACCGAAGAAATCGTCGGTCCTTTAACCGTACAAGGCCCGCAGGATAGGATAGGGGGGTTCGTGGGAGAAGAGGGGCGAGCAATCGAGGAAAATCGATGGTCCGGATGATGTAGAGTACGCCCACGATGCGTATCCACTCGTATTCGAACCACCATGTAGATTGTTTGCTCGGGGAACGAGCCATAGCTATTGAGAGAACCGTCCAGGGCTTGAGGGTTCCCCATGGGCGCTGCCATGACAGTTTATGCGCGCCATCTAGCCGCCCCAGTATCAACAGCAGGCTTCCATGACGCTTCTGCTAGGTGTCGCTTGCTGTCTATAACGGCTTCTTATGCCAGTTCTGCCCCGAGGTCCTTTTATCCTTTTAGAACAGTTTTCCAACCCTTTTTGGCCCTTTCCGAATTTTTCTTTTCTTACGCGCCCCCTTCCCTGGGCATATTTAAATCACAAATAAGGGAAACATGTCCTGCGGATCTTCTTCAGGGTCCAAGTTGGGAAATTATGATTTAGAAAAATGGAAAAGAATCGTAAAACATGATGATTCTTTCGAGAACGTCTCGGCCAGGATTTTCCTCGAGCCCGCCCTCTTTTCGCGCGAAATCAAGAGCTCAAGGTCAGTAAATGAAACGTAAATGTCGCCTTAAGTTAGAACGTGGATCTGTCATGTGTCTAATCAGTTGCGTTCATTATTAATTCTGTCGAGATACGAGCAGTTGCTGTGCGGCAGGCCTCCATTCAGAATACATTATTTGATATACACTACACACGTGGCAGATTAACCTTGCGTATTAACGTTCTCTTACTCTCTATGCCTTTCTTATTATCTCTTGTTACTACATGCTTTTCTTGCGATTAACATACGAGCGCTCAGTTGATATCGCTTCTTATCGATGCATGAAAATCTGTGTGTAAATATCTTGGTGTTTACATACTTGAAACCAATGATCAATCGACGATAACTACCACGAAAAAGTACTCTAATCTACGCTTCTGCGTTGTACAGTAACCGTTTGTGCAAACCGATCCCTTTCGAATACTGCTTGTAAAATGTGCAAGCATGCCTCGCTGCTATCGTACATTTATTTTAAAGAAACTCGGGACTCAGCTTTTTCAATTTAAACAAAAAATTATTGGATAATTTGCGAAGAAGAAACTCGGATTGATTTGGTCTGCCACGTGTATAAAGTCACACACACTAGCATATATACATTCTCGTTTCTTTTCTCTCTCTGTCTATCCATTTTTGTCGCTCTTGTTTAATTTGCCGTGTCAGTAGGCAACCCTCGTGTAACACAAGGTACCTGTATACTGATTGTACTTTGTTTCTAGTATGCCATTCATATTTCTGCGGTGTGTACAACTCGAGTCGACTGTGCAAAGCTATTATACGCTATGATCTTGATCTATACAACGCGCCGAGAGAAATCCCGTTGAATCATTCCGTCGCAGCTTCATTTAGGCCAGATTCGCTTTGGATCTACCTTGACCTTAGCAGACTGCGCGTTAAATTACTTTTCATTCGAATGGCGACTCTAAGGCGCCACTAAGGATTACTGTACTATGTTTCGATACAATAGTTACACGACTATGCATAAAAGAAAGTAAATCTAAATATTCTAGGTCAAGAAATTCCTAAGTTTTGACAAACTTGGAGTCTAGGGATCTTTAGAGAAATTTCCATGAAAATTCGCAGTCTGCTAATAAGCATCGGCTCAGACTCGTTCCCGTTTGGAAGAACGTAGCGGAGCAGTAAATTTTCCAAAGTATACCGAGACAATCGTGATCGTCACACCCTGAAGAAGTAGCTCGCGTTTGCAGAAGGCTCGGAGCTGATTGCTTAAGGCCAGGTTCTCTCGGCGTCGGCTACGTCGTGCTAGTCTTGTCGTTATGCGACCTTAGGCTGTATTCACCACTTGTAAATTACTCCAAGATCCGAATCGCGCGACACCAGCGTCCGAGACACGTTCAGGGGCGTCCCTAAGCTAGCCTTCAGTTAGATATGTGTACTATTTTTGGTTGGCTGCCTTGCACGCGGCAGTGTTCATTTACTCTTTATAGTATTCCCGTCGTGGACAGAACGAAAGGTAGACCGAGTCGACTATAACATTTGCTCTGCATGTCCTAACCAGTGATCGAAGTGTATAACACCATTGTTCTAACAAGTAGCAAACGGAGAGATCGTTATGATTATGTTTGTAGTGAGAATTGCTTTTCTGTCGATCGTAATACAATTTTTCTTTTTTGATCCTACATGCGTCCAGGTGCTGAAAGAATCACTTGTAGCGTTCTATATTCCCGGTCTCTGAACCGAACCGAACCGAACCGATTCGAAGGTCCTGGAACGGTTCAACTCTTTGTGAAAGAAGATCGAACACTGCCGCGATCATAGAACAGACTAGTTTCCGAGCTAGATCTCATTCTCGATCGGATTTCGAGCGACAAAGTCTCATTGCTTCGGGTCGGCCCTGCATGGATCGTGTTCAGTACATAGCGGACCTGACCTCATAGCGAATGATCGTGCGACAAAGCTTCGATCCCGTCGATCCGTTCGCTTTTGAATACTGTGGGTACAATGAAGAGTGTTTTGTTGATAATCGTTAAGGGGTTCTCGCGAACGGATCGACGCGTGTAGGGGTTGGCTGATGTGCTGAGCAACGCTGAGTAACACAGATAGCGTGTCCGAATGCCAAATAATCGTAACCATTTGTTTGTGAAATTTTAACCCCGCCACATTGCCCGTGCGACAACTAACCTGATAGCCTAACGATGGGTATCCTTGCAGGTGCCGTACTGCGCCCAATTGGTGAGCAATAGCGCGTGTTGTGTGCATCGGTAATCACGTCACTTCTACCTCACCTATAATCTCTACCCGCCTCTTCTACTTTTACTTACTTTACGTTCTCCTTTTGTTTCTTTCTTCTCTGTTTCGTTTCGATTAATGTCTTTCTGATCGTCTTCTTAGAATTATCGTTTACTTTATTTAGCCCACCACTAGTATCAAGCTCTCGAGTGCTTCCGTTTCTATTCCCCGCCTGCTTGGGGTAGCTAGCACTGGTACTGGAACCGTTTACCCGCTTACGACCCTTCTATCTTCTTTTCATTTGATTTCGTTCCGGAGCTGAACAACCTCCAGTAGACTGCGGACAATTTTGCATTTCTAATCAAAATTAATAGATCAAATGCGAAAGAAGGAAAACATTTAAAGAATTTAATTATTCAGAAAGGAGACCTATTTTTATTTTTCATCCACCATCCGCAGTTTACTCGTTGGCACTCACGACTGTCCCCACTATCGGGTAAACGTGGGCGTGCCTATTAGGCCCCATGGAGCGGTCCCATAGCGGGGATAACTCGAGACAAGCGCCATCTAGTTGCCCAGCTCTGGTTTAGGCGAATAGAAATTCGAGTCTCCCTTCTTAGAGGTCTAATCGATCGTATGATCGCCGCACGCTGGTCACCACGCTTCCTCTTAACGATCTCTTGCACCCTGATTGGTCCATTGACCCGTTCTATGTCACGTGACAGTCTTTGTTGGCATAAACTGCTTTTTTATTTTATTGAAGGGTTTATCGGAGGGCTATGTGCGAGAGTATCGAGGAGGCTAGCAATGGTGGTTTTATGTGGAAAACACGTGACATAGATGGGCCTTGATGTGGTGTCAAGGACCTGTTGAGAGCGAATCGCGAGCACGTCGCATGCTTCGTACGTTGACTCCTACTCCTTGCCAGGGGTGATATTGATCGACAGATCGACGAGACTTTATCGGAATATGTAATTCTAAATTATTCAGTATGAAGAATACAAAATTTGAGAAAAATAAGAATAATTAGACTGCCTAAAAATGAGCACCTGTTGTTTGGATCAGCAAAAGAATTAACACTAAGGTAAACGCACCAGTAGTTGACCATGTACCAGTAGTTGACCATTTTATATAAAATCATAAAAAATAAGGTTTTTATAAGCGCACTTATGAGTGCACTTTTGATGAAAGTGAACCTCGGATGCCAAGCCGTCTGTTGTTTAAATGTCGAAACAATAAGAACATTTCAAACCTTATTTTTTATGTTTTTCTATAAAATGGTCAACTACTGGTGCCTTTACCTTAAACCTACCGGTCAGAATGACCGTTCTAGATTTTTGGTTTTACAATTACTGAAATTTGTACAGGTGCTTTCGTGGGATTAAATAGATATATTTAGGACAGCATGTATTATAATACGAACCGCACAAAATTCAAATAAATTCAACATCGTCATTTTTTATTATGTATTAGTTACTTTTAAGACTCGGTAGGTTTAGTGTGAAAATAAGAAGTTGCTGTTTCTTGCAACAGGAAAAGTTGCATAAATATCAGCAGTCTAATAAAAATTCCTTTGGCTGGAGTGTTGTGTAGTAACTCTGGAGGAGCAATCCTGTCAGTCCTCGTCGATCGATCGATCAAGAGCAGCGTATGGGTCCCCATAGTCTGGTAATGGCTGAGTGCACGTTTATAAGATCTCGCATGCGCCGACTCACCCACACTCTCACGACTAAAACCGACTCACCCGACACGATTCTCTCACTGAAATGAACAAAACTAATGGAAAACACTGTTCGCGGGCACATACACTCGCACACACGCACACACGCTCACAGACACGCACGCACACATACACCTCGAGACGCACATTTCGTCCGCCGCTAGATCGCAGACTATATAGATCTCTCTCACTGCTGGCCGGTTATTTTCTTTGGTATATTGTATCGGTTCACTTGGGAGGGGCGCACGGCGCACGTGGTGACAGACACACACAAAGGAGAGAAAGAAGGAACACACAGACTGCATTTTGATTCGTTTCTTTGTTTATTTTGTTGAATTATGTTTTTTGGTTACACTTGAGCCTCTTTTGCACCCTCCTCTGATCTGCATTCGAGATTCGATAGAAGCACCAAGAGTCTCTTTCTCTGTTTCTCTCTATCGAGTGTTGTCCAGCGACGATTCTGGCACGAATGAGCAACCATAAACGATCCTAAAAATTGACAAATAATTAATCAATCGATCTTGATCAGAGACTTGTGATCTTTGTAGACCAGAGAAATGCACAGAGCGACTCTGCCGCGATCTACAAGGCCGAGACAGTGTCGGAAAAGATCTCGCGAGGATCTATGGACGGTGAAGGACTTAGTGTGTCTAGCCTCGTGGAACGTCGATCAGGGTTGCTCGTGCTTCGCGTTGCCAGAATCGCCGCGAACGTAGTGAAAGCCTAGACACGTTGTCGTCGGGTGTCAGATACATACTATGGAAATTCATTGTTTTGTCCCCCAACTGTCAGCATGATTGTCGTTAAGAATTCTTGTAACTGTGAGTCCGTGAAGCCTATCAATTGTCCGAGGGAGAACGCCGCGCCGTCGGGACCGGGGCGCAAAAGGTCATCGATCACGGGAGGATGTGAATATACGCAGACAAGGCGCTGAGACTGGATCGTCTCGCGTCGATCTCTCCGCAGCGGAATCCCCTCAGCCGCCGAACGAAACAATGAATTGCATACTATGTGGAGGATTACCTAGTCTCCCTTCCGCGATGCGAAAAGTCTTGGGCTAGCGGCTCGCCGGCGAAACAAGCCGGAGAAAGCAAAACGTAGAATGGCACCGCTTATGGTCCCGCAAAACCAATGCAACAATCTCACCCCAGCAAAAGGACTTACTGGACGAAAGGGTCTCTTCCAAATTCGAGTAGTAGACGCTTCCCGCAAAACGATCCTGAGGACTCGGTGCCACGAAATTTCATACTAGTCAAAAAGTGTTCGATCAAAATCCTCATCATGATTGCTGAGAGAATCACTTCAGTGTATCTGACGTATATGCCAAAAGACCTAATGGTAGATACTTGGAAAAAAATATTGATAAAATGATAGAGTCGCGTAACAAAGTGTTTAATTCCAGATAGAAGTCAGAAATGCGGATTGAACCCGTCTATAGGTCACTGTTAAATTTTCAAATTCTTATTTTCGTTAAAATACAAGTTGAGGCAATAACTATGTCAACTTTGAGTATTGCCGTTATTTGTAATAATATGAAAAAATGTTATATACAAAATTACACGGTATAGAGGGGTGCATATTCTGCGTGAATGGAGACATAGAGATTTTTTCAAGGTCTCCTCCATTTTTTAATGGAATGTAAACGGTCACCACCTCGAGCATCTCCTGTAATGTAAGAGAGGTTATTTTACTACCAAATTTGACCTTCCATGACCTTCAATGATAGCTCGCTGAAGTCGTTTCAACACTGGCTATCACATCGCGATAAAAAAACATAGCATTCCATTAAGAAAAATAGAGATGACCTTCAAATCTCCTCTATGCTTCCACCCACGCAGAAAATGTTTGAGTCACAATATGCCCCCCTCTATACCGTGTAAGTTTTGTATATGACATTTTTCCATATTATTAACGGCAATACTCAAAGTGGGCATAGTTATTGCCCCACCCTGTATAGTGCTAGAACGACAGAGGTTTGTTTCATTTGATCGAATACATTTTGCCAGGGTTGTACACGATGTAGTTCTTTCACCGTTACACTCGACTATGCTAGCTCAGGCATGTCCGAATTATGCGCTCGTGCGATCCGATCGAGCAAAGTAGAACACTTTCCCCTCCCCTTTTCTGCTATGAAACTGTCTACTTTACTTTAGCGGACGACGAGCGTCAGTTGCGGCGAATACTATGCAAATATGACGTTAAGTTGGATAACAATTCATTTCTGCACAGTAGGACGCGAAGAGCAACGCGCTAAGCAAACCGCGCCTCCCAAGAGCCAGAGTCTCGTGGTGGGGGTGAGCGGTGGGCGGGGATAGCGAATGGCGCGAGTCCTGCTGTCCCCACCCATCATTCGCTTTGGCTCTTTTAGGGGGGGCGTTGCTCGCGAGAGCCCCTGTAGTGTAAGCTTGAGCTGCTCGGACATGCCTGGCCTAATCGTTGATCCTGAATTCTACGCGTTTTCGTCCTTGAGTGGACTCGGCGTGATGTCCTCAAATTCTTGAAGGTTTCGACGATCTTCTATGGTGAAATTAATGCAATATCTAACTCTAAGTCACTCTAAATCACTTGTGACAATAATCCCTGGTTACCACTCTCGATTTCTTTTTCAAACTTTTTTGACACTTACCTGAAGAAATAGCTATATCACAGATTACTTTACATGTGAGACATAAAAATATTAGTTGACACTATCAAGTGCAACGTCATTGAGTATCGTCGAAAACTTTAGTTATTGACGCAGGGGTTAAGTAAATACAGGGTGAGGCACTAACTATTGCAACCTGCTATAACTCCGAAAGTATGATAGTAGCAGAAAAGTTATCCAAACAAAAGATGCATGGGACAGCAGGTGCTGTAATATGGCGTTAATATTTTTTTCCTAGACCTTCAAACACCTTTCACTGACCTTCAAAGACCTTAATATTGCACCTCGTTGGATTCGTCTCAGTAGCATTCTATTAAAAAAAAAAAAAAAAAACAAAGGTTACCTTCATATCTCTGAAGCAGTTCCACCTAGGAAAAAAAGTTGTCCCACGCATCTTTCGTCTCGAAAACTTTTCCGCTGCTATCGTACTTTCGGAGTGATTGCTGGTGGCAATAGTTAGTGGCTCACCCTGTGGAAACGAGGTAGCTGGGTCCACTAGAGAGTGAAATCGCGGTTTGACGGGGAGGATAACGGGAGGCTCGCGTGGCCAAGACTTTTCGCGGTGTGCCGCAAAGAGGTTACCGACCGTGAAGGGACGAACGCGAAAGACGAAAGCGGGTCGCGTTCTATCCGCCAGGTGGCTAACGCAGTGTCGAACGAACCTCTCCGTAGGACGGGCAGCTATGCTGCAGCTACGATTACGGCTGCGCTGGCGATCTGGGCGACAACAAGCAGCAACGTCCTCCAGTCGTTGTTCCTGAGCCTGTCGTACGCGGTGTACCGGGCCCTGCGGGGTCACCGATGGCAGACAGTGCACCGGAAGCAGCTGTACCAGCGGTTACCGCTTCTACCGGTGGCGCGACAGTCTCCAACAGCGGCGGCAGCGCCGGCTACCTTCTGTCGCCCTCGTCTTCTTCCTCGTCCATCTTCAGCGGTTCGAACCAGCCCCGAAAGTCACAGCATTGGAGCCTGCAGACCACGGTGCAGCCAAAGTCCCAACAGCAGCAGCAGCAGCAGCAGCAGCAGCAGCAGTCGCAGTTGCAGCCGAGAGACGACAGACGTCTGCGAGTACAGCAACAGCAACAGCTCGGGTCCACAGCGAAGTACCAAATGGCTGTCGGAGGGACGACGACGTCGTCGACGGTTCAACGGTCCGCAGCGACGTCGGCGTCGTCGACGACGGCGACGACCAAGGCTTCTGTCAAACAGCAGGAAACCAAACCGGAAGCATCGTCGCGTCGTCAACGCGGCAAAACAACCGTTGGGAACGGCAACCTCTCCGGTCAACGAACCAACTTGTCTTCGTCTTCGTCCCCGTCCTCTTCGCCGGCCATCTCGATGCCGGTGCCCTCCGGGACTAGGGTGGACTCGGAGGACACCGTGTCGACCAGCAGCAGCAGCAACAGCAGCACGGCCACCGACGATGGCGCCATCTTCGCTCGCAACGACTATCGTGAAAGCTCATCGACCGGTCGTCATCGACGGAGCGACGACACCGCTGACGTGTCAGTGGCGCGCGACACCGCTACTTGAGCCAGGCGACGCTGTCGACAGCTAGAACAGACAGAAATCAGCATTGGCAAGGCATTCCAGGGGTGTAGAAGCTACACGGGGGTATAGCCGGATACGTTAGGAGCGAGCGGAGAAGCGTTCTCTATGGTCGCCTTGGTTATCCGACGGTCACGTCGTTGAGGAAAAAGAAAACAATAAAAAAGAAAAAAAAAACAAAAACAAAAAAGAAAACAATTCAGAGAACGAGGGACAAGAGAGCTCGTTCGTTGAGCTCGACATGGGCATAGCTTTTCGGAGAAGAGGACATCCTCGTCGCTGGCTCGTCCTTGATCCTCGGCATCCTCGATGCTCCAGCTTCCATGGTTCATCGACAATTTGTCGCAGGAGAGAGACTGTTTCCACACGGGGTCCATCGTCGACGGTGCGAGCCGACCAGATGGCGGGTGATATCGGTTCGGAGGACGATCGGTACGAGTCGGGCCCCAACTTCTAGTCCGTTTTAGAGTCGCGTCGCGAATGGCTTACGAGGGACCGTGTTTCTGCAGCGAGAGGGTAGCAATCGATCCCTCGATCGGCAGGGCAGGCTGGCACTAATGCTCGTCCGAATCAGGTGCCAAACGCGAGCCTGCCAAGCCGAGAACCATCGACAGAGTTACGTCGATGACGGAAGGAAAAATGTTCTTACGAGAGAGAAAGAGCGAAGCGGACTTTTTGTGTTTTTGTTTTGTTTTCGGTTATAGTTTCCGGTACGATCGAACGGGACCGGGGGAAAAAAAAAGAAACCAAAAGCCGTAACGCGCGCCGTTGTTGCCGCCGATCGTCGAGGACTTTCTTCGATGGGTCAAGCATAAAGTTAGTCGCAGCAATAGCAAACACAGGCAGTAGAATCGAGAAACTGAGCCCCGAAGAGAGAAAGAACAGAAGCGTCCGAGAGGTGTTGCCCCTCTGCGCTCGTGTCGCCCGCGGCCGACACTCGACATGCTTTCCGCAATTCCTTCTTGGCGTGTTTCATTGAACAGGTAGCGCACAATATTTGGGCCTTATAAAGTATATAAATTGTTCGATGTTCCGCTCCGCGGCGAACCTTCGGCTCGATCGCGCCGTAGGTTGCGAATATGTAAAAAAAAAATACAGCGGTGTATAATTATCGTAAGGAATTGAATATCCCAACGAGAAGGACAAAGTTATTTAAACATAGGCGAGTTCCGTAATATATATATAAATATATATATACTATAATATATACAAATATATATGTATATGATATATATGATATATATTATATATGTATATGTATGAACGAAATAAGAAAACAAAAATATATATATATATATGTATATATATATATATATTATATATACATGATGTATATTCGACGAGTATCACATGGGTAAAACTAAACGATTAAAAAAAAAACCCCTATCGATGTTGAGTATGTGAATCGGAACGGCGACTAACGACTATAAAAATAAAATTATTATTGTAATTATGGATGATCATATCTCGTGACAATATAGATGACGCGCGGTAACCTTGTCGGATAAAAGAAAAAGGCTATACACAATCAATTATAGCTCTCGTGTTTTCTCTGGCGAAATATAGTCTACGCTTGGAAGTAAACTTAAGGATCATTAGGGTACTGATCGGATTACGTCGAATAATCACGCAGCACAGGCGGCCATACTGGTTCAGTTTCTCTGGTTCCGGACGCTCGCCTGGTTTATGCCTGATCCAGGTGTCGAATAATCATCGAACGCGCAACCTGTGCCTCCGCGGTTTACGAGGCCTTGCACACTCGCATGACGGGCATCGGACTTGTCCGACGATCATCATCCACATCGATTTCCATGCGAATCTCGGTCGCTCAACTTGTGGTTTCTCGGTCGGTAAAGTAAGGCTCCACCTGCGCCATGTAGGTTTCCCCGGAGCTCAAACCTACTGCAAATTATTCTCTGCAAGCAATTTTTTGAATCACTATGTTTTTGATGGCTTGATCATTCAGAGGATTAACCCCTAGCATCCACGTTAATTAGAATTAATTTATCTTTGAGGGAAGAATGACTAGAACCGAGTCGTTTAAAAAGAGAACTAGAATATCGAGACATAAAATTTTATCTCAGTCTGTATAACGTATATTTTAGTATAATTATATGACAACAGATTCGATTCGCTTGGCACCGGAAGTGGAGGAGGACAAAGCTAAGCAAACGATACAACGACCGGTCCAGTTAAACCAGAAATTGATGTGAAACGTGATGTTCAGGTCGCAGACACGTCCGAGCGTCCGCCATGCCGATTAGGTCTCCTGTTCAATTATTAGTTGTACACCGGACGATGAACGTGCCGGCTCGCTCGAACGATTCTTTATCTCGCTCAACCAAACGCGACCACTACGACTACATTCCTCCTTGATTAACAATAAGTAGGCACTAATGAGAGAAACATATAAATATATATAGATATATATATAAAAAAAGGATAACGAAGGGAGGGAGGTGAGAATGAAAAGAAATTAATAAATAAGTAAATGAATGTACGACTAAAAAAAATGAGTAAATCTACATACATATGTATATATATATGTATACACGAAGAGAAAGAGAGCACGAGTATATACATATATACGTATATATGTGTATATGCGTGTATGTATACATATTGCAAAGAAAGAGATGGAACGGGGTGATGTACTCGAGCGAATATAGATCTTATTATAATCGACCTGCTGACCGGAAGGGGAACGAAGTGTGTAGAGGACATTGTGTGTAACATGCATTCGAGGGTTCATCGGTAATCGTTTGTTCAATGTGCAATAACTTAATAACGGTATTGGATTGATTTGTGCAAAGAGACTCATATTGATCGACGATCAAGATGGATTCAGGCTACACGGTACGTCTCGCTTGGATCGCGTGGCTGTCGTTCGCCATAGTTTGCACATTCGTTGCCGTGGGACTGTGGATTTTTCTGTGTTTACAACGAATACGAAAACCCGTTAAACTCTAGAATAAAATTTCTTTGTTCTTCGTTGACTCGTTCCGTCGATAGGCGAACAATCTTCTGTTCCTCATCTAAATTTGCACGAACGATCGCAGTCCGCTTGTAACCAACGAATATAAAGAACAAGTGTACATCTTGCGTGGGCTCGGACTGACTCTGTCAAGGCCTAGGGCAAAGTTGCCACGCCCACCCGAGTTGCTCTGCCCATTGGGGGCTGGGTATAGTGCATTTTAGCTACCAAAGAGCAAGGTGTCTTTGCTGTAGAGCCAAAAGAACGTAAACTTGAATTATCTAGACCAGGAATGGTCATAGAATACTTTGCAGAGCGGTGTTAAAGCTGCGTCAGAACCGAGAGCAAAGACGCCACGCCCACTCAAGTTGCTCCGCCCAGGAAGAGTTAGCGCATTTTAGATAACGAAGAGTACGATGACTTTACCGTAGAGTCGAAGAAACGTTTGTGAAATCCGAGAGCGATGAAGCCACGCCCACCGTTTTCCCACGCCAGGTGTACACTTTTCCGTGAATTTTCCGAGATCGAACGTTACCGACCGAACTGTCCTCCAGGTCAGGCCTAAAGCGAACAAATTGTACGACCTATTTACCTCGTACTCAACGATTAAAGTTATTCTTTGAGCATTTTCCGTGTCGTTTCTCGACTCTCGGTGTCAAAGGATGGTTCGAAGGGGCGGTGGCTAGAAGATCAACGAGACCAGTCAGCGAACAGTCACGCGACCTGTGCCCCGAGCGAGCACGAAGCGGCGGAAACTCGTTTCACCGTTGTTTAGGTTCCTGGTCTCTCGTTCACGAGACAATTAGTCAGGACAAAAGCGAACTGTATCGAACCTTCTTTTATTTCCATGGAACTTCAAAGTTCCTTTAACTTTATTTCTTGGGCATCGAATTACCGGGATTAAAGAACGCAGACTCGCTGGACGATGAATCGGGAACGAACAGCGAGTGATCGAGCACAGCTTCAGAGCCCTTAGGAGCCCTTCGTGCACGTGGCCAGACGACCACGAGCGTAATTAAAACGGTGGCGACACCGACCGGAGGCGTGCGACAGCCCGAATAAATCATTATAATTAATCTTAATATCGACTAATAACGCTGTGTTGCTCCTGGTAAACTGTATATAGACGTGTAATGTTCTAGTAACAGCCATTAGCGGGGCGTACGATTATATATATTATACATAACACAGAACATATTATAAAAGAACAAAAAAAAAAAAACACACGCGACCGAGGCTATCTCGCCGTGCGAATATTGACTGCATAAACGAACGAATAAACGTAAACAGCAACGTATAACACGAATTTACTGAACGAACGGATGGATGATGCTGCTGACGCGGATGATGACGAACACCGGGGGGCGAGAGGGCCAGGGAGAGGAGACCAAAGAGGATCAAAGTTTATTGAACCTAGTCGACGGGTCTTCGTCTCAACAAAATAGTCAATCGTTTACTCTCTCTCTCTCTCTCTCTCTCTCCCTCTCTTCTCTCTCTCTTTCTCTTTCTTTTTGCGATAATCACTCTTCCTCTCATCCGTTCTCTACGCGGCGCTCCCCGTGTCATGAGAACGTAGGTCGGCGCATCGTGACCGTAAAAACTAGTATACAATTAAACTACGAATAATAGATCGTACTAATTATTGTATTATCGATAATCGTGTTAAGCATTTACGACGACTAATCCCGAGGATCGAGGCTGGAGGAGGGGAGAGAGACCAGGTGGAGCCAGGACATCCACGGGTCGGGAGGGGGGGCAGGTTTTACCACTTACTTGGGTTTACGCTCTTCGGGAGTCGAACCTCTTCGGGTTCGAGCTAATCCGAAACCACAGGAAATACAAGAGCATTACGGACGAACGTAACCCAGGAACAGAAGTCAAGCGGAATGGTTCGCAAGCCGTTTCTCACTTTGATACAAGCGTAGGTTAATAAGACTGTTCTAGGGACGCGTTCAACCTTTGCAACGAAACGAGAAAGTTTCCCCTCGACCTCCTTCGGGGATCCTCTTTTTTTAGAAGCATCGCCTAGTCCTCATCAAGAACGCTCCTCGGGGGGATCTGTGCTCCCGAAGATCCGGAGAGCACGTCATCGTCGTCACGAACCCTTCGGTACAGTACTCGTCGGGCGACGAACCGTTCCCTTTGCCCTCTGTTCCGTCGGCAAGTTAGGCAAGGTCTCGTAAATCAGGTAGGTAGGATAGGTAGGTCCGTGGGTAGGCGTGTAGGTCTCCCGGGATGAATTGGTCGGAGGGCGGGCCCAACTGGGCGGAGCTGCTCCGCCTCCAGCTTCGGAACGTTGCTTGGAGTTGCTCGAGGCAGCTGAGAAGACGCCGAGATGCCGCTCTAAGCTGAAAGTAGAAACTAGCCGGAAGCAGTGGGGATCCGATCTAGAGCCGATCGCGATAGTCTCTGTGATCCGTCCTGTCGCTCGGGACAGGAAGGCGGTGCAGGGAGGAGGCGCCTAGTACCCCGCGGCCACGCCCACCGAGCTCCGTTGCGCTCAACTCATTGCGGGACAGGCGTAGACGTACCCAATGACAGAAAACTATACGAATCGCGGATCGAAAAGCGAAACCGAGCCGAACCGAACCGAAACCGTGGATGAACTTGTGGCACCTTGACCCAGTTGGACGATAGCGAGGCCTCGGGAATGACGGAGAACAAAAGCGAACTCTAAACGGACTGTTAAGCAGTAGTTGAGGAACACAACAGCCTGAGGACTTCTTTTATAGTGTTACCTAATATTAATAACAGTTTACCGTTACTCCTGACTACTACTACTACTACTACTACTACTACAACTACTACTACTACTACTACTACAACTACTACTACTACTACTACTACTACTACTACTACTACTACTACTACTACTACTACTACTTCTACTACTACTACTACTACTACTACTACTTCTACTACTACTACTACTACTACTACTACTACTACTACTACTACTACTACTACTACTACTATAACTACTACTACTATTACTACTACTACAACTACTACTACTACTACTACTACTACTACTACTACTACTACTACTACTACTACTACTACTACTACTACTACTACTACTACTACTACTACTACTACTACTACTACTACTACTACTACTACTACTTCTACTACTACTACTACTACTACTACTACTACTATAACTACTACTACTATTACTACTACTACTAGTACGCCTAATTACTGTACCGAAGTAACTACTACAACGACTACTAGTAAGCGCTTAATTAAAGAGGTAAAGAAAAATTGGAAAAAATGAAAGGGAAAAAGAAGGGGATTTACGAAAGGGAGAGTGAGAGAGAGAGAGAGAGAGAGAGAGAGAGAGAGAGAGATGAAAGAGGTCTACTAAAGCCAGCCTAGCCCCAGTTTAATCTCTGCTAAACCGTAGACGTTACTACCGTTACTATCTACCGGCACTAATGTTACTATCATCGTCACTGTTCCGTTCGATTGCGATCTGCGCGTGATCGCCGGTGTGTCCCCGGCTCGCTCCCGTGATCTCCCGTCCTCGCCGAGACACCATGATCCAAGATTCCCTGGTTCCAGGGGACTTGCAGATTCTCGGCTGTCGCCACCCGATGGGTCTCGATTGTCGGCGAGGTTACCTTAGCGATCGCGAACAAAGAACAAAAAAACCTGTTCAAAGAGGCGTTCCGTTGCCGCAGAAGAGGGTTGTCGCGAGGAGGAACCGGGCGGGTCGGCCCGGCCAATCGGCGAGCGTCGTGTGGCACGCCCACGACACCAAACAAGATGAATGAAGCGAAGCGCTGCTAGTGTTGATCGTCGAATAGACTCGCTAGTGGCTGGCGCTATCGTCACTGCCGGGACTATCATCGTCATCTTTGTTCATTCGGTCATCCGATCAGGGTACAGGCGGCGGACGGTCGTGGACGTTCGTGCTCACAATTGTTAACCAGCGATACACACCTGACCAGGTTCCGTTTGCCTGCCAGCGTACTTTACCCCCCGCGCGTTCGTTGAACAAATGATTTTCAGTGACTCCGAATGTAGGGAATTAAAACACCGTTCCTTCGAGGCATCGGACCTATGGTTTCCGGGGCACTGTACCGCGAAGGAGCCTACAGTTTGCGCGGTGGGAGGGGCTGCCGAGGATGACCTTGAGTCTTCGGTGAACCTGTTGACCCGCCGTTCCATTGGAAATTTATTTGAGAAAAGGAATAGATGGTTGACAGGTTGACGATGAACGGGTCGTCGAGACTCGGTGCTCCCGTTTTTTTTTTTTTTTTTTTTTTTATGTCGAACGGTCGTGGTCGCTAGATCGCGAGCATCGTTGCCGGAGAGCTAATTAACAATTGATCCGAGGGGATTCCACGGCGACGTCCATCGCGTTTCCATGCTTGTTGTGCGACGAATGTTTCTATGTACGTGTACAACGTGTATAACTTGATAGCCTACGGGGACGGATCCAGGTTCTGAACACTGAGAGGTGGGGGAAGGATCGGCGGCCACGTGTCCTACGGTTCGGGCTACCATAATCGAGCAGAGAGTGAAGGGAAAACGTGGAACAGAAACGAGGAAGTCGTTTTTCGACGATTTTGAATAAGGCGGTGCTAGTGACGGGGTCCCTCCTGTTTTTTTTTCTCGATTCCATTGGTTCGTCGATTTCCCGCGCCCAACGATTGGTCCACGATGGCGAGTGCCCGCCTTCCCCCCACCCGGCGCAACTGCTGGACCCGCCCTTCGCCTACGAATTATTGTACGGTAACGCCGTGTTGTAAGAGTGTAAGGGAGTTGATTTTCTAGTCAGGTACAAGTTACGAAGTCTAACTTTTGCGTTTCGGGCAGTCAGTAGTTTTTACATCGCTGTGAATATGTAAGATGATTTTTTCTTTCTTTCTTTCCCCATTTCTGTTTCGATTTTCGTTTCCTGTTCTGTTACGATTCGTCGCGTCGAGTCGGACAAGCGAATCGTACGAAACACATATACGACGACGCGTATACGTTCTTCACGCTCACATATACATACCACACGGACACACGGATGTGTACAAGCGCGTACGCGTGTGTCGAAAATCGTTGCTGTCGTTGACAGCAATGTCGATGGACGACAGAGACGACGATTACGAAGTACGATTTTGATCGATATGATTAATTACGAATTAATTCTTCTTCTTCTTCTTCTTCTTATGATTACTGTGAATCCGCATTATATGTCAGCAGCCCGGGTCTTGTCGTGTTCTTTGATGAAGTGCCGAATGTAGAAATGGACAGCGATAGTCTATCGTTATTTACAGCTCGCCGCGTTCCGTCAATACGTCGTTACTCCTGTCACCTATCAATTATTTGTCAAGGTCACAGCGAGGAAATACTGCCGACGAGACCGTACTATTCTTTGATGCGGTGACGAAAGTAGAAAATTACAGCGAAGCTCGAGAACTTCTTTATTTTTCATTATTTTTTTTTTTTGTAGGACTTTCACCAACAAATTCGTGGATTTTTCTAATTAAAATGAAACCAAATATGATGTGATTCCGATGATAATTACTTGCGTATAATGAACGATCAAAGTTTCGGACACAAATAAGGACAGAGTATGGGAAAGACTGGCGTGAGCTCAGGCCTTTAAATGAAAAATTAAACTTTTTTACTAGTAATTATTTTTTTATAGGATTTTCATCAATATATTTGATGAATTTTTCTGATTAAAATTACACCAAACACGATACAATTCGGATCATATTTACACTAATTGTCCGTTAATGTAATTGTCATTGGAAGCAAAGTGAGTTCCCGATATAAGTCATTTGTGAGATTCTGTCGAGTGATATTTAGACGAAATCTGTACTTTGGCACATTGTATTTGAAATACACAGTGCACGCTGGAAACGTGAATGTTACTATCCCTCTATAGCGAAGGCTAAGAAAATATCGGTGTGAGACCAGAAGGCCTAATCCTATTACAAACTTCTGTATTTTTCATTATTTTTCTGTGAGACTTTCACCGAAATATTCGTGGCATTTTTCCGATTAAAATGAAACCAGATATGACATAATTCCGATGACATTTACTTGTGAAATTTACTTCCCATTACAATTGCATTAACAGAAAATTAGTGTAAATATGATCTGAATTATATCGCGTTTGGTATCGTTTTAATCAGAAATGTGCCACAAATATATTGGTGCAGGTCTAATAAAAAAATAATTAATAATAAAACTTCGCTTCGACACTCCGTGTCTCTTTCTTTCCCATACGCAGCTCTTCTTTGCGTTCCAAACTTTAAACGTTCGTTGCACAAGTAAATATCATCGGAATGATATCGAATTTGTTATCAATTTCATTAGAAAAATGTCACAAATTTGTTTGTGAAGAAGCCACAAAAAAATAATGAAAAATAAAGAAGTTTGGTAATTGTGGTGGGGGTAGTTCCAGTAACTTATATCGGGAATTCACTGTAACTTTCATCATTCATTACACATGTGAATATCGTCGGAATTATATCTCAATATTTGGTATAATTTTCATTAGAAAAATGTTACGAATATGTTGGTGAAAGTCTGCCGTGGTTACGAAATAAACTACACTCGGACGTTGGGTTCGCCTAACGAAGTTCAAATTTAAGTGAAGGGGAATTTTAGAAAAGTCTTGAATTGATCGAGCTCCTTCGTCGTACGGATCTTCTGCCGTGGTTACGAAATGTTGGTGAAAGTCCCATAAAACAAAAAAAATAAAGAAGACTAGTAGTGGTATCCCGGTCTGACGACAGCTAATTCAGAATACTCGACGACGTATAACCCGGATTCACTGTATTATGATTACGGCGAGCCATTGCGATTATGATTATGGTTATTATTGATTACTACCATCGTCGATTATTAGTTAACTATCACTAGAGTCATATAATACCTTTGTAAATGAGAATCAAGACACTGACGGCTAGGGAAAAAACTTAATAAATTGAAATTCTATTAACCCAAATGCGTTACATCGTTATTCTGTCCGATTCTCCTCACTTTCTTTCAGCTGCGGCGAAGATGAAAGAAACCAAGATAATATATATTCATCCTCTTTTCAGCTTCTCTGCATTTCATTGATCCGGTGAGAAGAAAATGCTGCCAGCTAGATATTAAACCTTTCGTAATCTACGGAATGCTCGGGGAGCCGTTTCTCACTTTTTGTAACGTTGTCCAATGTTCGATAAGAGTGCTTTGTCACGTCACTTTTTTCCGCGGTCCGAATTGAGGGGCAGACATAATTCTACATATACGTAGCGAACGGTAGCAGTATTAATTACCCGATAGCACAGGGAGACTGGGCAGTGTAGCGAAGGTCTAGCGAAGACAGTGATCAGTTGACAGTAATGACGACGACACTATCGGTGAACAACCATGATATCACCGCTCCTAAGAATCTATCGGAGATGACCGTGGACCAGTTGCGGACCTTCTTGAACTCGTTCGATGTCGTATTGTCAGATTGTGATGGCGGGTGTCTTCGAGAATGTTTTTATTCGGTGCATCAAGTGGTCGACGATGGTGCTGTCGATGCAGACGAACAAATTCTAACAGTGTAAAGTGTAATGATCGGTTCGATGATCCCCCTTTTCTAAGCGGTACCGAGAGGGAAAAAAAGTTGTCATTCAAAGATGTAGACTGCATCGACGGGACGATCGTGATTTCTAGATGCTACCCTGAAATCAGGGTAGGGTTCAGAAAATTGAGAGGGTGTTTCTGGAGCAGGTGTCCTGTGGATCCTGGACAAACCGATTCCGGGTGCCGTCGAGTCGCTGAAGAGGCTCCAGGACCTTGGGAAAAAGGTGTACGTAGTGTCGAACAACGGCGCCAAGTATTACGATAAATACAAGCAGAAAACCCAAGCCGCTGGCCTGGATTTGAAACCGGTGAATATCATTATCGTCGATGATTCCCGAATCCTGAGCTTGAGCAGTAAATTAGTCTGTATCGTTTGGGCAATTATTCTGCAGGAACAAGTGGTGTTGCCGTCGACAGTGGTCGGCTGGTACCTGAAAAAGATCAACTTCTCCGGCGAGGCGTTCGTGGTCGCCAGCAAGCCATTCCGGAAGGCCCTGGCCGACTGGGGCATCAAAATGTCACCGGACGATGTGAGTCCCGTTCTTTCGACGACGAATCTTCATCAACAATTGATCGATTAATGGTCCGTTTCAGTGGCCACCGATATACGACGACGATCTAAACAAATCATTGGACTCCGCGACGAACGTCAAGGCCGTCGACGCAGTGGTCTTCGACTTCGACATAAGGTGCAGCTTGTCGAAGCTGGCCTACGTGATTCAGTGTCTGAAAAATAAAGACGTGTTATTTTTGTGCGGAAGCCAGAGCGAATGGATAGTCGTTAATCACGAGAGAAGATCCCTAGGTAGTCGACTATAGGATCGATAACAGAAATGATCGATATAATTCATGTCCGACGGTTTTCAGCTGCCGGAGTGTTGATCAAACTGATCAGCCATTACAGCGGAAGGACTCCGATCGCGTGCGGCAAACCCGGCGACGTTATGAAGGACTATCTTTTGGAAGTGTGCCGGATGAATCCTGAACGGTGTCTGTTCATCGGAGACTCGTGAGTAGATCCTGTTAGGCGAATGAATGCGTTCGTTTCAGCCAGAGGTATGCTGTTTCGTTTTAGGATAACCACGGACATGACGTTCGCGAGCAAGTGCGGATTCCGGAAGCTTTTCGTAGAAACTGGCCTCGACACGATCGAGACAGCGTCGCAAAACAGTCGGACGCGGCCCGATTACTATATTTCGAATCTTGGACTACTGTCGAAGATTATGGACTCGCGGTGCGAGAATTCGACGGAGCTGTGAATCGATGAACTTTGACTCCGGCCGACGGACTGCGTGCGAGCTTTCTATGCAAATGTTCTGCATCGTTAATGATTCGTAGTGACATCGATGTCATATAGTCTTCCCGATGCGTAGCTTGGCGCGGTTTTACAGCATTCGCAATAATTCAATTGATCAAAATATCATTAAGACTATGTTCCGTAATTAACGTGAAAATGTAACGAAGATACAGTGTAATACACACAGAGAGAGAAAAATCCAGTGTTTTACTTTTCGCCCTGTTTTTCCCGAAATTGAAACCAATCGAACGGGGAAACTGTTTTTCGTATTAACGTGAAAATGTAACGAAGATACAGTGTAATACACACACACAGAGAGAAAAATCCAGTGTTTTACTTTTCGCCCTGTTTTTCCCGAAATTGAAACCAAACGAACGGGGGGACCTGTTCTCCGATTGGTGATTGGCTTGCAGCGATTATTTTTCTCTTATTTGATCCCGGAACACGTGTCGCGTCTCAAATTGTATTCAATTTAAAATAAATTTGCATGAGATTAATTTCCATATAAAACAGTTACCTCGTAAGCGTATGTTTTTGTTTCATAAACTTCGAAAAAAGCTCACTCATTTGCACGATTTTTCCATATCGCTGGAACAGTTTGTAACGTTATCGTTACACTGCGGAAGTTTATGCACGAAAAATATGCAAAATATGCAAAGTATATATGTATATACAGATAAAATGTAGTACAATAGTACAATAGTACAATATGCAATATATTAGCATGTTACAGAATATTCACTATATACACATATATAAAATACTTTTCACAATTATTCCGATACGTCATAGTTCGCGTGACAATAATTTACGAGCATTTTTCCGCATAAAATTCATTTTTTCTTGAGCTCGTTTCTATGTGTACTTCCGTTTCGCACGAAGTAGCAGTTTCTTTGATTTTCCTCTTATGTGTCTAACTGCGATTTCCTTTCACACTTCACATTTTATTGCAAATTTTGCAATAAATGCTTCTGTCATCGTTATCGTTATTATCGTTGTCATTAACAACAAAATTGGAATCGTTTTTGATCCAACTTTTATCATTTTAAAACAATTGAGAGACACTTAAATATATTCACTTTTCGAAGTATTCGAATTCCAAACACAAACTGTCAAACCTAACGCTCGATTAGCAACTCTAGGTTACAGAAATAGGGTTTGATACGGCCTGTATTTGTGTGGACACTGCACAATTATGATACGACGGTTTGATGATACACGAGAGTAATTTGTCAAGATAGATAGTTCATATAAGAACCATAAATAACATGTTTTTAAACATAAATGTACGAAGCATATGCATTATGCAAAAAATGTAAAATAAAAATTGTAATTTTTATAGTACTCTAATCACAAAACAAATGTCTGTCCAGGTCCTATTCTTTTAACTAATTTCCTATAAAAATATGCATTTGTATAAACTTCCGTAGTCTAGTCATCGTAGTTGCCTGTAGTCCGTCTTATCTGAAAACGTGTAGAGTACTTCGACTGGTACGCAGCGATTAGTAAAGCCCCAGATAAGGATAGTCAGGGTTTCGATTTTCTAATGTATGACAAGTGGCGTATGCTAATGAACACACGGTGATGATAGTCTTCGAGAGGCAAATGGCGCGTGTCGTAGAGGGTCAGAATTTTGGATCTCAGCCGAACGGTTGCCCCGCCCAGACAAGAAGAATCTTCTATCGGCCGGTTTGAAAATGGGTTAGAAGATGGGATGAGATAACGGGGCTAGATAGGGCCGACCGTTTGGCGCCGTTCGGTCAGCTCCGAGACGGCCGACATTGGTGAACAGAGCGCAAGATCGACGACGAACAAGACCTGCGCGGATCTGCAGACGAATCGACGCGTGGCGGGGGCAAAGAGCATTGCATAATGCTCGTGGATTCTACTCGGGAATGATCGAGCAGAACCGGCGAACCCGCGGAGAGGAGGATCCGTCATTCTGAGAAAACCGGCGACCACAGGACCATGCTGGGACACCCGGTACGTATGTATCTGTTCACGCATTGAAATTCTGAGCGATTTTTCCCCGATGAATAAATTTCAATTGATTTGAATAACCAGCCAACTCGTCGGAAAAACTGAAAGCGATAACAGTTCTTTCGCGGATGATAAATCTGCGAGGTCGACGAAAATACGCCGCGAAACAAAAATCCAGCGAGAACACACGCGCGTCAATTTCAAAGTGATTTTCCGAAGCGAAGACAATTTTCTTACCAAGTTTCCCGAGCTTCGGAAGAGCAGCCAAGCAAATAATCCGCTCTAAGCCTGTTTACACGCGGAATTCGATTATGGGAGCGTCACGTGCGACGTTCGTGCTTCTCGTTCTGTGCTCGAACTATATTCTCGCGAAGTTCGAAGACGATTGTGTAGCCGAATTGTTTATTGTTCACTGCAGTTTATGTTAAAAATAGTGCACTCGGGCCTCGGGCGTGCACATGTTGGAAAGATTCAGTTTCTAGGAAACACACTGTATATCGGCCGACAATTTATTGCTGTTCGTTCAAGTGCATGAAGCATAAATAAAACATTATGCTAATTTTCGACCTGGGGAGGGCGATATTATTATCTACGAGACATGTGTTCGATGATAAATAAAAAATTCGGAGTTGTTCGCCGTTTTATTTTCTTTTAATGAACGAGAGACTCGTGTTACTCGACTGCACTCATTACTTTAAATTAAAATTCTGTCCTCTTTTCGTTGACAACGCCCTTGAATCGTGAGTAGGTCAGAGAAACCTAATTGGGACAAACGCATTGGTTCAACGATCATGTTTGTCGAAAATTGATGTATTTCAATCAATTTTTCGCATTAGTAAATTGCTAAACATTTGGATATTGTATAGAAAAATGAAATGTTTAGATGAAACGCTGGTCTAAATTCGGCTGTTTTCCCCCACTTTCGCGTCACTCCAAATTAATAAGGAGAAAAGTGAATGATACTGGAATGGAGGGGAGATTGATCATTCTGAAAATGATTGTTTCTCAGGATTGGAGGTCCTCCGTGGCGATAACATGCTCCCTGGCAGCAATCGTGGCAGTGGTAGCGTGGAACATGCGGAGATGCAGCTCGCTGAAGAAGAAGCAGAAGATGTCGAGGGAGAGCTGCGAGCAGCCGAAGACCGTCAACGAAAATGGTCACAACAGCGTCGTAAATCAGAAAGTTGATACGGCGCGTCGACGCAGCGACGAGATTCCCGAATTACCGGACCCAAACTGGGTGAAAGTGGGCCAAGTCCAAGAGCTGTACGTCTATCCGATGAAATCTGGACGTGGGAGGAACGTCACCGAATGCGAGTTCACCGAGCTCGGCATCTGCATCGAAAGCGAAGGGAAATTCAGTCTGCGCGATCGGTAAGACGTCATTCTTCTTATTCCGGAACACCTGGTCACGCAGTTCTCACCTGGGCACGTTTCGAAGCCTTACCAAGGATTAACACTTGTTAACGCTCGTTAGTACAAAGATCCGAGATGTTTAAGCGGCTACTTCTGATCGATTACTTTGTTTCACACTGTAGCGCATCAATAACTTTGTCAGAAAGGGTTTGGTCGCAGATGTATGTAATTTTCAATTTTTTAAAAATTGTTAAAGGAAGCTAACGCACACAAGTTTTACTCTTCATAAAGATCCGCAGGTCTGATTAATATTAAGCTTACTTTCGGTGCGCTGCAATTGTTGAAATTGAAGAGCTCATGGCAACAAACGGCCAGCTTAATTTAAACGTAACTGTCCGCTTGTAAACATTCGGAGCAACAAACAGTCGCAAACGTTTCACGATATGAACGTTTGTTGCATCGAACCATCGACAAAAATTTCTTCTTTCACGTCGAAACCGAGCTGACCGTTTGTTGCCCCGAGTTCTTCAATTTCTGTTCAATTTCTGGCTTCCGGCGAATGAAGCGTCAAACGTGGCTCCCAGTAGGCAAATCCCGTAGAACCCGTTCCCGAAGGAATTGACGATGAACGTTCACTGTTCACCAGAATGTTTCTAGTGTACAACGAGGAGTCCGGTCGCTTCCAGACCGGCAGAAACTACCCGACGTTGATCCTGGTCACCCTGTCCGCGGTGGATGAGGACAAGGTGAAGCTGGAAGCCGTGGGGATGCCGAGCGTGGTCTTCAGCGTGCCGAAATCCATCGAGGAGAATGTCGAGGCCGTGCAATGCACCATGTGGTGGGGAGAACCAGTAAAATGTATCGATTGTGGACCGGAGCCAGCCGAATGGCTCTCAAGGTACGCAGAAGTTGACAGGCAACTTCGTAAACTTCGTGCAAGCACGATCATGAATATTCTTCCCTAGCCCAAATTACCCGAACATGTTTTCCACCTTCGATCGGTCGTAGCCACGCCTACCCTGCACGTTCGACTCCGTTGCCACGCCTTCCGCTGGTCTCTTTGCACCGCCCATTTTCCCTCTCCCATCGATATGCTCCACCCATCGGCCCGTTTCCGCCGCCCCCTGTCCCTCCCCGGCGCATTTAGTACGCCCACTGGCCCTAGAGAGCTGTTCGAGACATTGAACGGAGCAAACGTTTCAGATTTTTGACCGGAACGAGTTCTGGGCTTCGACTGGGCTACTCGACGATGGACAGAAGAGATCTGAGCGTCTGGTCGAAATTTACCAAAGTGTACAGCACTCTTCAGACTGAGGACACTGTAACGATGAAAACGAGCGCTACCTTTAGATGATTTGCGACATTACCGGCCGTTCTAACATGAATATATTCGGTTTCCAGGGTTTGTTCAGCGACTTGGCAAGCTACATGCTGATGAATACAAAGTCCGTGGACGCGTTGAACGAGAAGTTAGAGCGACCAGTGCCTGCGCTACAGTTCCGTCCAAATATCGTGGTCTCTGCGCCGGAGGCTTTCGTGGAGGACAACTGGGAGTGGGTGAAAATCGGCGAGAAGGCTGTCATTAGGAACGTGAAACCTTGCACGAGGTACTCGAACCGCAAAACAAAATCATTTATTAAACTGCCTGCTCCGAGAGAATCTAACGAACACATCTCGTCCGACTGTTGCAGGTGCAAATTCATTCTAGTGAATCCGGAAAACGGTAATCCGGAAACGGAGGAGCCGCTCAAAACCCTGAAGAGGTACGGATCAAAAAGACAGAGCGTTTTCATCGTTGCCACCGTGAATTTTTTCCTGATCGTTTCGAATGTTTAGTTTTCGATGCCACACGGATCCCGATCGGCTGGCGGTCGAAGGACAAGCGCCGCTTATGGGAATACTGTGCGGCGCCTACATCCCCGGTAAAGTGAGAACGGGCGACGACGTGTACGTCCACGTAGCCGAGGACACGGCCGAGTCGAATGATCAAGAATCATCGAGCTAGAGACTGTCGAGCTAATCGAACAACACGCTCATCCTCCACTGCCCTCGCTCCCGAAAATAGATAATCTATCTCGTTCATCGTTGAACTGTTCACATTTCCCTGACAATGGGAATTGGCCTACCCTGGTTGACAATACGATACACTCTATTCGATAATGAATCGTTGTCGTTCTTATTGTTGGATACGAACAAACAGAGTTTCTATGGCTATGATAATGGAACTACTCGACCCGTTGCAGAATAAACTGTGATTTTTTACAAGCTGCGACTATGGTTTTCATTCGAGCACCCAGACACACGGAGTATTCGTAAAAGTCCTACAAATCGTAATGTCATAATTGCATAACATTCGAGTCATAGTTACGCAAATATGTAAATCCAAATGCTATATTCTTCATGCAAATGCTTGTCTGTACCCTTGAACATTGAAAAAAATAAAAAAATGATTTACATCGTTATCCTAATCATCCGGACTGGTTAAAAAAAGCTCATCGACGCGTCGGTGGTCTGGATCGTGTAATTTAGGGACATTTGACCAAAAAGTCGACTTTTCGAAATTGAAAGCTAATCAATTTGCATTGCTTTGTAAGCAATAAAGGTTCTATAGACCTCGAAAATGAAGAAATTAATGAAATTGAATAAATATTTTAGTTACTATGATCATTTAAAGTTGAGCGTTTTGAAAGTAGCATATTTCACCAAGCAAAATTGCTCAAGTTCTTTGCGATGTTATCTCGTAGTTTTTTTTTTGTATGATATAGGGCATCCCTTCCCAAAAAATCATATATTTTTTTAGTAACAACTAATAATAATTTATTTAAAAAATAATGTTGAATGATACATGAAAGATTAAAAAAAATTTGTATATTTGTGAAAGGATATCTTTTTTTTCCCAAAACATACCAGGCTCTAATAAAGAGGAATATTTTCGGTACAACATCTTTTAAATAACCGTACAAGAATCATTTCCTACTTTGTCCTACTTTACAATTTAAAGTTGTCTAAAGCTGAGAACGTTGCGCGTTGGTCGTTGTGAAGCGCGAGGCAACCCGAGAACTCTCAACATTGTAAATTATTCAAAGATAAAACGGATTTGTTAGTTGACTTTGCCAAACAAGGCTGGGGTTTATCAAATCACGGAGATACCGCAAGACGATTTTAATAATTTTTTCAAAGATTTTAAATTTATTGATTTTTATTTTAATAAAGATTAAAAAAAAATTAGGACCAAAAATACTTGGAAAATTTCTAGAATCTATATATAAATTTCTAGAAGATACATTTCACAAATTGTTATTAACATCGGACCCAAATATTTCATCCACGAGAACAAGATCATACAAGAAAAAAATTAAACAATTAAGTCTGGGGGCTGAAGAATTATTAAAAAAATGAAGAAAACAAAAGCCGCTTATACCTAATTCTTGAACAACAAAATGGTAAGATTAACTAATATTACTTTTGCTCGCAATATATATTTATACCGTTAGATACCTTACTTAATAACTGTTATACGTATACATTTTATCAAAAATTGTAACAACTTAATTACATTATATATAACAAAACTATAAGATTTGAATTTCCAATTACTATACAAATGGTTTTAATAAGGAAAGCAACTGATTCAACAACTACATAAAAATTTATAAAAATTACTAACTAACAAATTAAACAAAAAATATATTCTAACATGTATTATTCGAAAGAGTTTATTATGCAATATTTTTTAGTTCAAACCTCATTTCAATATCTCGAACGGTTCAAAGTTTATACACAAATGTCCCTAAATTTTTCGGTCCGGATCACTGTGCGACGCTTCCGAACGACTCTCCCCACGCGAATGAGGACCGTTGCAACACACTTGCACACTGCCAATCTCTCAGGAGACGAGCATGTATGGCGACACGTACAAGGCTACGATCACTCAGCCAACCCTTTTTTTTCCGTGAAAAATGCTTTTGGCATACCCTGGCTTCCTGGGGGAGTGTTCCCGGAGACTACCCACTAAAAACTCACGTCCACCTAAGCTAAAGGGAAGGTGCCTGTATCACGCGAGTGCTCAACAGGTCACCTCCCAGGTAACATTCGACCCAGGGGGGGGGGTTAGCGTGCCCCATTGCCTACTGTATAAGACCCCGGGCGGAGGGACCCGCACGGGCCACCCACAGCTCCCGGTGTCTTCGTGCCTTACTCGGAGCTGGTGTCCCGAAGGAACTAGCCCCGACCAAGGCAGGAAGATGCCGCGACCGGAAGGAAGGCTCGTCGGAGGCACGCCCCAAACCTTCCCACCCAACCCCCCACGAATCACCCTCCCCTTATAGGAGAGGGACGGACGAACAACCCCCCACATCGAGAGTTATCCTGGGAGGTTTTGACCCAACCCGGGGAGAGCTATGCTCCCCCAACCCCCCGGGGGCCGGGGTCAGCTCATACCCCGAGCTCTCTCAGCAAACCTTGAGGAAAACACCCGCGGTCACTTCGGAATGAGCTCGGGCGCTCTCTGGTGTTGGTAGGGTGATTTTTCACGCCCACTAAGCTAAAGGGAAGGTGCCTGGATCATGCGAGTACTCAACAGGACAGCACTCAGCTATCATACTACCCGGGGGCGGGGTTAACCTGCCCCGCCCACTGCCTACTATGCAAGACCCAAGACGTCCCCATCTCTGGCGCTTTCGAATTGGGCTTACCGAGCCCTAGCTCGATCCACCCACACCTCCCGGTATCTTCGTGCACCCCGGTCAAGGTTAGAAGAAGCCATTGGTTATCGGAGGCGTGGTCCGGCACGCCCCACACCTTTCCGTCCTACCCCCCACGAATCCCCCTCCCCAATCTGCGTTTATAGGGGAGGGACGGACCAACAGCCCCACACACCGAGAGTTAACTCGGGGGGTGTCGACCCAACCCGGGGGGAGCTATGCCAGACGTAGAGTGATCTAGCTTCGTCGCGCATCGGCCCCCTTTGATCTGTATCGGATGGGGATCGATTGACGTGCAAACAAATCAATAATGACTCCTGCCATCCATCATCGAGATAAGGATGGTTGGATGGCCATGAACGTTGTGGTGGGAGCGTGCCTCGACCAGGCACCACGCAGCCTGATCGATGTGTAATCGATACGGTTACATTCTGCAATGATGACCGCATGGATGATGCCTCGGACAAGGGTGCTACTCTCGTTCCATCGGTTTCTAGCGCTTGATATCCACCGTACTGTATCAGTGGTGCATTTACGATAGTCTGAGGTTTAGAAGTAGGTGTTATATAACGCGAGGAACGTGGGGATTTCTTTCTTGCTGTAGATCGTGTCAGTCGAACCGTGTCACACGACCAGGTACAAGCTGTGCACGCACGAATGACGACACCGTCGATGGACAACCATGCCAACATCAGGCCTTGGAACCTGTCGGACATGACCTTGGATCAGCTGCGAACCTTCCTGAACTCGTTCGACGTCGTTTTGTCCGACTGCGATGGCGAGTTTTCTTTCGCAGCGTCGTTTTACGGTTCCGACGATGCCGAAAATCGAAGTGCAAAGATCAATTTGCAATCCTCGACACGTTCCCTACCACTGTTTTTGTTTTCGCCGCTTGTCTACACTGTTTAAGTACTGTTTAAACTGCGAGATCGCGAACGACACGTACGCGCGACGATGATAGCGGAAGTGTGTGCCACAGGACTTCATGGGATAGTGAATCAGAAAAATTTCGATGACTCGGCATCGACGGAACGATCAAACGGATGTCGTTCGGAGGATTGAGAGGGCGGTTTGACTGTTCGAGCAGGTGTCTTATGGATCATCGGCAAAGCGATCCCCGGAGCCGTGGAGACGCTGAAGAGGCTCCAAGACCTTGGGAAAAGGGTCTTCCTGGTGTCCAACAACAGCATGCTGTCCTTCGATAAGTACAAGCAGAAAGTTCAACCCGGAGGCCTGGAGTTGAAACAGGTGGATACTCTATTGATCAAAGATCTATATACCACAATGATAAATCTTCAGTAACTTCTAATCTTAACTTCGTAAACAGAGCAATCGTAGAAGCGTACAATCTAAGAATTGAGATAGACGTCACGCAGGCTATAAAACCTTATAGTCTTTGTTGAATTAATCTATTTGCATCATTCGCGTATACATATATACGCTCAATTAATTTTTTCTTATTATGCTAAAATATGAAGTCCTTTTACTTTTAGTTATTTTTCTGTACTTAAATGTAATAAGAAAAAGTAGTTTGATGTTAAACGCCTTCATTTCATATTTTCTTATGATGCAAATGGGTCAATATTTAACGACTGCCTCAATTTATGCTGATTCGACTTGACGAGTGAAGCTGATATCCATTCGTGCATTCGTTTCTAAGTAAATGCTATCGTCGACTTGAATGTCGATTTCAAAATTTTACGTAAGCCGTCAAATTTTTATTGTCCGATACATTTAAATGCCTGAGGAATAAGGTTACAGCATTTTTTTTTTATTTCTACAATCGTGAAACGGTAAACTTAAAAAAAAATCTTTTTATAGATTTCCTCTGTCTGCGACCTTGGATGACTTTGAGTAATTAAAGTCATTGAATTCCTAATGAATGTGTTTTTGCCATTAATTTGTCAAAAGTTTGTGTCGGTCTGAATTTGTTGTTGTAACAGATATGTAGCATGTGTGTAAATATTAACACGAGCGTGGAAATTTGGCTGTGAAACTTATGTAGGACGAAGAAATGATTATTACCCAGTTTTAGACGATAGAGTTGATTATGGTCGCAGGATCAACTGATAATCACGTCGAAAGTGATCGCCTGGTACCTGAACAAGATCAAATTCCGCGACGAAGTATTCGTGATCGGCAGCAAAGCGTTCCGCCAGGTGTTAGCCGACCATGGCATCAAAATGGCGCCGGAATCCGTGAGTTTTCATCCCTATCGTCGCATTTACGTCTCCTGGCGAGTCTGCGGATTTAATAATAGAATAGTTCATGTTTCCAGCGTCCTGTACCGAACGAAGACGACTTGCAGGAGACGGTGAATGCTGTATTCGACGTCGAATCGACGAAAGCAGTCGTCATTGATTTTTCTTTGTACGGTGGCTGGGCGAAATTGGCCTACGCGATCATCTGTCTGGGCAACAAGGATGTTCTCTACCTGACCGGCACGATGGACGAGTGGCTTATCTGCGGGAAGGACCAGAAAGTCCTAGGTGGTCGATCAACTAAAGATAAACTACAATAGTTAAAGATTTCTCATGAGATTTTTAGCAAAATTTCTTCGCAGTCGCAGTGTCGATACAAAACTTTCTAGGCATTTCATTTCAAATGAACTTCTCTCATCGATAACTGCTTCGAGCAATCGAAACGGTTTGTCTTCATCGATGACAGTTATCGAGGAGGGATCCAATTTTCTGGACACTAATATAGAGAGGAAATGAGAGTGTGTGTGCTCACGCCCGGGATTTTAGCATCATCTGATCTGCATCATTAGCAGCGGATTCCAAATAATGCCAGAGTGGATGCTACATCTATGTTAAAAGAGGCTCTTCTATGTACAGTGAGTAACGAAAGTATTCGAACGCCCTTTAATTCAGTATAACTTTTTTTTTAAGTGAATCAAACGACCTGACTTTTTTGAGGAGTTAGAAGAATTGGTTTTCCAAATGATGTGTAAAAAGGATTTTGAAAAAATTGCAATTAGTAAGAATTACATGAGAAAATAAAAATGACACTTTTCACAACTTTTTATTTGAGCCTGTAATGAAAATTTAAAATATGCGTTTTGTAGATCTCTGTTAGTTATACACGTACTGAAAATTTCATCGAAATCGGCTGACGCAGATAAAAATGGCACGTATCAAAATATGTTAGAATCTGAGGATTTTAAGCAGAAACTGGCCAAAAGTCGTGAAAATCTACGCTTTTCACCACTTTTAACTAGGTGTAGCTCGTGTGTATATTAATCGATTTCAATGAAATTTGCAGCATGTATATAACTAACATATATCTACAAAACGCATATTTTAAATTTTCACTACAGGTTCAAATAAAAAAGTTGTGAAAAGTGCCATTTTTATTTTCTCATGTAATTCTTACCAATTGCAATTTTTTCAATATCTTTTTTGCACATCATTTGGAAAACCAATTCTTCTAACTTCTCGAAAAAGTCAGGTCGTTTGATCCAATTTAAAAAAAAGTTATACTGATTTAAAGGGCGTTCGAATACTTTCGTTACTCACTGTAGGCTCTGACCCAGCCTAAAAGATGATGCAGATTCCAATACAGGCTAAAAAGATGATGTAGGTTCTGGTCCAGGCTAAAAAATTGATGCCGGTTCTGTTCCAGGCTAAAAAGATGATACAGGAAAAGTGAGGACACTAAAACCTCGAGCGTGAGAGCACTCTCATTTCCTCTCTGACTAATAACTGTTATTTGTAATTAAAAAGTAGAAAAATCGATATTTTTGAATCGTGTTTTTCTTCGAATTTTTCTCTTTATATTTTGAGTGTATTATCTTAAATTTCAATAATAATCAACTATTTATTACTGATTTTTGTACTAGAAAATTTTAGAATAACCGTTATTTTTGGTCGCTGGTCAGAGTCCCTGGAAGAAAGACATTCGCAAATGGCTCTTCCGATTTTTATTTTGCATGAAGATCGGCAGTCCAGTTGCGAAATACGTCTGCGAACGGTAATCCAGATTGGCCGAATTGTTTATTGTGTTGTGGTGGTTCTCAGGCTACGGGCCAATCATCGAAATGATGTCCAAACAAAGCGGAAGGAGGCCGATCGAGTGCGCGAAGCCCAGCAGCGTGCTGAAAGACTGCGTGCGAGAACTATGCCAGATAAAAGACCCTAAACGATGCCTATTCATCGGGGACTCGTGAGTAAATACTCCTGAGTCAGCTTGTTTCGGTGTGTGACGTGTTCTATCGTGATTCTAGGACCTCCACAGACATGCCCTTTGCAACGGAATGCGGATTTCAGAAGCTCTTCGTGGAATCGGGTCTTGATAAAATCGGTGACGCCATGAAGAACCCACAGACGCGGCCAGATTACTATCTTTCCAGTCTCGGAGCTTTATTGGACAGTGTCAATCAGCTGCACGGCAAGACTAGTTATTGACCACCGAAATAATCAGAGGTTTCTTGTGCGGGTCTCTTGTTCGTTTTGAAATCGAAAAATTTTAGAACTCAGAAAACGTTGGATCTTTAGGGATGGCTCCTACGATGATTTCTCTCACAGACAAATCTTTCTGAAGCCTTCCTGTAACCATTAAGGAAGTTCGTACTAAATACGTTCGATTGCGGGTCGAAGACAAAGAAAAATCTGTATTACAAATAAAATTGCGAACAATTGAACCGTGGACGAACAAAAGCCCTGATTAGTCATAATCTTGCCATGTATATCCGATTCAGGGAACAGACGTTGTTTTGTCTTACTCGAATTGTAGTGCTCTAAAATCAGTTTGTGAAATAAATTTGCACCTCTTAAATATTCCTACAGATCATTTTCTACTCTGCCAAGACCCACAATTTCTCCAGACTGCTATCACTCGAGATGTAATTGCCCGAGCTGATACAGAGTGACGGCGGCCGGAAGCTCCGGAAGATAAAGGGAAGGGGAATATAGGGGGGAGAGTAGACGAGCATAACTTTGCAGATTATCGTGCGATCCGCCTCCGTGCGGTGTCAGTTACCGCGAGACTGTTGTCAGAATGTCAGTGTGGCAGCTGTTGTTTGTGATTTTCGGACTGCTGACGGTGTTCACTGAACAAAATGAAAGTGCGAACTGTACGGACTGTTAATATATAAACATTTAAATTTAATCATTTCCATTGTCGGTGAAATGAAATTTCATGCTTGCCACGACCACAGATAAAAGATACAAATTGTTTTAGCCTTTCAACATACTCTGGGTCATTTGCGACCCCGATCCTCACCGCAAGAGCAGGCTATGGCAGCCAGAGACGTTGCCGAGAGGCTGCTGGGCGCCGAACAAGCTAATTTATTTCTAATGAAGGTGGACCCGTTAATAGGACCAATTGGAAAAGATACGTTCACGGTAATCTTCGTCAAAAATTAAAAAAAAAATAAACGCGTGAAAAACCACGCGCGACAGAAGTGAAACTACTTGCAGTCTGGTAATGTTTAGAAGTAAATTAAGATTGGAAATGGTATATGAAGTGAAAACAAGATCAGGAACAACTAATACAAAAAAAATTATGAAGTGAAAACAAGATCAAGAACAACTAATACAAAAAAAAAAAATCATAGAAAAAGTTTCATTTCAAAAATAATGAACGATCAAAATTTGTGACACAAAGAAGGAGAGCGTATGGGAAAGAAAGAGACATAGTTCATAGCATTTCCCATACGCTCTCCTGCTTTGTGTCACAAACTTTGATCGTAAATGTATGATATTGAATAGTCCTCCAACTTTCTTGCATGTTACAGATCCTAATAAAATTTTGAACGATTAATATATTAACCAGTTAACTGTGGCGATCTCTTTGCAAAGCGCCCACGAGTGTGTGTCGCGATAACCTTAGATACTGCTTACGAGTTAGCTCTCAGGAAGTTATAAATCCAACTCAAATTACTTATAATTTTCATTTCTTTGTTTCATTTCGTCTTGACCTCTAAACATTTTAAACATATTAAAATTTACGAATATAATTTAGTTTTCGCCAGAATTACAATTTAAATATCAAATTATAACAAAATTTTACGCATGACGGATATAGTCGTCATGACACAAAATTCTGCCACATCTCCATCACGGATATAGTCGTCAAACACACTTAACTGGTTAACCTAAAAATTCACTTTAAAACTTGGACAAATGATTCCGTCACCCACATATGGGTGACATGGCAGTCAACGTGTAAAGCAAAGGTCCGCGTTGTATATTGTAGTTCCGATTGTATTAACTTTGGGACTAAAATAATTTTGTACGTGATCTTTTAGTCTTTCTTCGAGAACTGCTGTTTTCATTAAGTCGCAGGCTGGTCCAATGTACAGGTCCGAAGAGTCGAACTACATTTCTTGCTTCGCGGTTAGAGCGCTTTCCGCGAGAAGTTGAATATAACGTGGTGTATTAGCATTTGAAAAGATGGTTGATTTTCCTCGGCCAATAGTACGGCAGAGGCTGCTCCGCAGGGTTTGCATATGAAAAGCGGTATACAGTAACCTAACGGTTCGTAACATATTAATTGGTGTCGCGTATTTGTCCGGTTGAAATGTTTCCTCGTGTGAAACCTTGAGTAAATTGTCGCCGGTAAAATTTCCCGGGACAGTCGATCATTCGCAACAATATCCGCTAAGAATACCCATTACCGATCCTCTCAAACAAAATTAAACATCTGCTTTCAATTCTTCGGGATCGATCGCTCATTCGTTCGCTGCGTCTCGCGACTGTTCAAATATTTAATCGATCATCCAGCGTCCGGTGGAACAAGAAATCTATTTTCTGTTCGCATATTTGCGGTTGATTTCCTAAACATTTACGGTGTCTAAAGCGTCCCGCGAGAGTTTCACTTATGTTTCGAAATTATTAACGAGACTGCCCATTTGCTGAAACTTTCGCAAAGCGAGCGACTGTTCGGCGCGGGATCGCTGTCAAACTAGCAACAAAGTTTACGAGTCAGAAATGCTATGAACTATGTCTCTTTCTTTCCCATACGCTCTCCTTCTTTGTGTCACAAATTTTGATCGTTCATTATTTTTGAAATGAAACTTTTTCTATGATTTTTTTTTTGTATTAGTTGTTCTTGATCTTGTTTTCACTTCATGTACCATTTCCAATCTTAATTTACTTCTAAACATTACTAGACTGCAAGTAGTTTCACTTCTGTCGCGCGTGGTTTTTCACGCGTTTTTTTTTTTTGTATTAGTTGTTCCTGATCTTGTTGTCGCTTCATATACCATTTCCAATCTTAATTTACTTCTAAACATTACTAGACTGCAAGTAGTTTCACTTCTGTCGCGCGTGGTTTTTCACGCGTTTATTATTTTTTATCTTTGGAGATATCTGCAACCCGTTGTATATTCCACAATAATCAATAATGTTCAAGAAGTCTGGAATCACATAAAATTAGTGGAAACGTATGTAAATAGATGCATGTGCTGTCATAACATAAGCAAGCATGTCTAACCTTTTCGTTTGATCCTACTACCGTAATTTTTACTAAAATCCTATCGCTGCAGCATTTTATTCATTGCTATATATACCAAAAATGTTCTATAATATTCTAATATCGATGGTTGTCCAAACGGTTGAGGAGTTGGACTACCAAGCGGTAGACCGGGGTTCGAATCTCCGTTTAAAATTTCGCGCCACTTTCCGACTTCCGTAACATCGTTTCCGTCACATCGTTTTCGTCACATCGTTTCCGTCACATCAGAAAATCGTAACCCTCAGCAAAGAAGTTTCACTTCAAAAACTGAATGTATAGTTCAATCGAAGCTCTCAGACCCCGAGAATTTCCGGTCGGCGATAACTGCCTTTTCACATTACTCGACCCTGCCCTTGGCAAGATAAGGGATTCAGAATAATCAGAATATTTATCATATCCGCTGCTATTCTCATCTCTCCATTCTACGGAAGTTCATAAATAATTGAACTCTTTGCGCTCGACTGTCCCCCCTAAGGCACCACTGAAAATTACTACACTCTGAATACGTCTTTGGATGTGTCTGAGGATAGATGACTAGACTGAAAATGTGTCTTTGTGTTTAATAAATCGCTAAACTTTCAACTGTGGTACGAGTAAATATAGGGTGTTTTATAATTTATGGTACAAATTGGGTCAGGTAGATTCTATGGCTGGAAATTAAGGGCCCGGGATAGTCACGTGACTTTTTAATTAATAATTTCCGTTCACAGTCTTGGTCTTGATTCGATGGGTCATAAGACGAAAATTAAGAATAACGAAATTGTGTGGGAGGCTTCGTTTTCAAAAAATTAAGTTTAAAGATCTACCTGATCCAATTTGTACCATGAATTATGAAACACCCTGTATATTCTCGACTTCTAGCGGCCAAAATGAAAAAGTTCGTGTGTATCGAAAATACTCTAGATCAGATGAAATCTCCTAATTTAAGTCGAAATAGCTTCGAGAGCAAAGAGTGTGAGCATTAAAATGGCTTTGCTTTGTCTCGGTCAGATCGCAAAGAATTCTGACAAGAAAATCAAAATCACGGGCACGTCTGGCGTGGCTGCAACCTGGGGACTGCACTACTACCTGAAGCACCATTGCCACGCCCACGTCTCGTGGGAGGGGTCCCAGCTCGCGCTGCCTACCCCTTTGCCAGACGTTCGTGTGAAGGTTACATCGAACGACAGGTGGGTAACTCTTTGAAAATCATCATTGGCAATCGTATGTCGTCAACACTGAAATTTTTGTATAGGTTTAGGTACTACCAGAACGTGTGCAGCTTCGGCTACAGCTCCGTCTGGTGGAAGTGGGACCAGTGGGAAAAGCACATCGACTGGATGGCATTAAACGGGTTTAATTTAGCGCTCGCTTTCAACGGACAAGAAGCCATCTGGTACAATGTGTACTCCGTTCTCAACTTAACCGAGACCGAGATAGACTTTGCCGGACCAGCTTTTCTTCCTTGGTAAAATAACCACCCTCTGTTTTCACTTGGCTTTTCGAGCAGGCGCGTGCGCAAATTGCTCTGTGGAGCAGTGTCTAGGCTCATCGCACAGCAAGAGCAACGAAACCACGCCCACTTAGAGCGTTGGGTACCCTATGCGAGCTTGAGCCTCGTCTCAATGTCGTCGCCGTTTGGTAATGTTTACTTAGGTCTAGAATGGGAAATATACGAGGTTTCGGCGGAGGTTTAACCCCGAACTGGCAAGAAACGTCGATCCGTCTGCAGCATCGCATTCTTCAGAGGATGAGAAGTTTAGGTATCATTCCTGTGCTCCCAGCCTTCGCGGGTCACGTCCCTAGATCCCTCCAGAGACTGTTCCCTAAGGCGAACATGACCAAATCCGGCGTCTGGAATCATTTCAAGGATAAATATTGTTGGTGAGTAACGCGATCCCGGAACTTTAATCCTGCCATTTGACAAATTTATTATTGTTACAGCCCCTATATCTTGGCACCCACGGATCCACTGTTCCAGATTGTCGGAAAACTGTTCTTGAGTGTGGTAATAGAGATTTCTAGTTTTCCAACAAGCTGCGTTTTCGACGTAAACAATTTTACATTTGCCTGGTAGTACATCGAAAAATTTGGGACAGACCATGTGTACAATGCCGACACGTTCAACGAGAACGAGCCGCAAACAGGGGAATTGAGCTACTTGAGAGACATCGGGCGCTCCGTCTTCAATGCTATGGTGCAGGTCGACCCGAAAGCAATATGGTATGAACGTTTGTAATTTTTCAATTATCGTCTCGAACGAAGGACGATGCAAGTTCAATGTCCATTCTCACGATTGACAAACACGAACGTTGTTGTTCAAGGTTGATGCAAGGTTGGCTGTTCGTCCACGACCGCACTTTCTGGACCACGCCCAGGGTCAAATCGTTCGTGACATCTGTGCCAATTGTAAACAATATCACGGGAAACCCTTTCTCTCAGCTTTCTGTTTCTCAGCTCAATCAGAATTCTTTCTTTCCAGGGCAGAATGATCGTACTGGATCTCCAGTCCGAACAGTTTCCACAGTACAACAGACTCGACTCCTATTACGGTCAACCTTTCATTTGGTGTATGCTTCACAATTTTGGCGGGACACTGGGTATGTTTGGATCCGCGGGAATCATTAATCGTGTAAGTAAACCACAGCGAAATGTCACACACGCAGCTTCGCCGAGCGTAATTGAGCTCCGTGGGCGGGACTGAGGGAAGTTTGGGCGGAGCCAAGAACGCCCTGCGCCCCGCCCAGCTGCGCTCGTTGGAGCAGGAGGTCTCTCGAAAGCGTTCGATTCAGTCGTGTGTCTTTTCTCAGCGGGTTTTCGAGGCGAGAAAGATGGCGAACAGCACGATGATCGGCACCGGCCTGACACCGGAAGGGATCAACCAGAACTACGTGATCTACGACCTGATGAACGAGATGGCCTATCGCCGGGAGCCGGTCGATCTGGATACATGGTAAACTTGATACCGATTCTCCGTGAAAGTGGCTGACGCTGTTGTTTCAGGTTTGCGGACTACGCGACTCGAAGATACGGCGCGAAAAACCAGAACACAACTCTCGCCTGGCAGCTTCTAGGCAGATCGGTGTACAGCTTCACTGGCAACAGAAGAATGAGAGGACGTTACGTGATCACGCGACGACCGAGCTTGAAGCTCGCGCCTTGGGTACGTACGGTTGGAACCGAGCTTGAACGCTGTTACAGCTACGATTCTGTTTGGCCTAGACCTGGTACAACCCTGCTGTCTTCATGAAAGCGTGTAAAACCTTCGTAGAGGCACAAAGAGAAGAGGAGAGCACTCTTTACATGCACGACCTTGTGGACTTGATCAGGCAAAGTCTCCAGATAGAGGCTGGTTCTGTTTACGTAGACCTGATGAGGTCCTTCAAACAGGCAAACGTCACTGCCTTCAAGTGAGATTTCGTTTCAGTTACCTTAGAACCTTATCTACCGAAAGCCTGTTAATAATTTTATCACAGGATTGTAAAAAAATGATACAATTTCGAATATTTTGAACTCAAGCTGCATTACCGAAAACTGTAGCAGAGAGCAAATGAGCGTGCTCACGCTCAGTGCCCACTTTTCCTGCATCATCTTTTTAGTGTGGAACAGAACCTGCATCAACTTTTTAGCTTGGACCAGAACCTGCATCATATTTTAGGCTGGATCAGAGCCTACATTTTAACATAGATGTAGTATCCACTCTGGCATTATTTGAAATCCGCTGCTAATGATGCAGGTAAGATGATGCAGGTTCTGGTGCAGGCTAAACGGATGATGCAGGTTCTCTGGGCCACATTAAAAGCACGACCTTCTGGACTTGATCAGGCAAAGTCTCCAGATAGAGGCTGGTTCTGTTTACGTAGACCTGATGAGGTCCTTCAAACGGGCAAACGTCACTGCCTTCAAGTGAGATTTCGTTTCAGTTACCTTAGAACCTTATCTACCGAAAGCCTGTTAATAATTTTATCACAGGATTGTAAAAAAATGATACAATTTCGAATATTTTGAACTCAAGCTGCATTACCGAAAACTGTAGCAGAGAGGAAATGATCGTGCTCACGCTCAGTGCCCACTTTTCCTGCATCATCTTTTTAGTGTGGAACAGAACCTGCATCAACTTTTTAGCTTGGACCAGAACCTGCATCAAATTTTAGACTGGATCAGAGCCTACATTTTAACATAGATGTAGCATCCACTCTGGCATTATTTGAAATCCGCTGCTAATGATGCAGGTTCTGGTGCAGGCTAAACAGATGATGCAGGTTCTCTGGGCCACATTAAAAATTAGACTAGAGGTAGCACTATACCGGGAACACTAAAATCCCGAGCGCGAGCACTCTCATTTCCTCTCTAACTGTAAAAAGAATACGCGTTTCCTCTTCAACGATCGGCGCAGAACTAAATGCAAAACGAATTCTTTGCAAATAATTGATTACTCATGGTACCCCTAATATTATGGAATAATCGCCGGCAGATGTATCCACGTGTAGAAAGACTTACCACTCCGCCAGATGTAGCTGCTGCAGGGTTTGGGAGACTTACGTATTATTATGTTGGCAACGAAATTCGCCACCCCGTATTTTCTGCCTTCTTCTTGTGTTTCACTACTCCGCCGAGGAATTAAGAAATATGGCGAAAGATTATTAGATCAGGCGGGGCATTTGATTGAAAAATGTTAATTACAATTCGTCCTGTCTCGTTTAGAGCGTCCGCCAAATCAATGTTGACGATCTTTGACGACCTGGAGTCCATTCTGCACGCCAACAAGGATTTTCAACTTGGCACATGGCTGCGAGATGCCAAGAGTCACGCGGTGAACGACATAGAGGAGCGACTGTACGAATACAACGCCAGGAATCAGATCACTTTGTGGGGTCCGCGTGGCGAGATCAGGGACTACGCGAACAAGCAATGGTCCGGAATGGTTGCGGACTACTACAAGCCACGCTGGGAAATCTTCCTGGATTCGTTGGAGGCTGTTCTGACCAAGGGCGAACGGCTGAACATCACTAGGATCAACGAGAGGATATTCAATGAGGTGGAGAAACCTTTCACCTTCTCGAGGAAGATTTATCCGATCGTGGCGCGAGGTACGTAGAGATTCGCAATGTTTCCGATGTTGGTTTCAACGGTGCGAACTGTTTCTTGCAGGTGATCCTATGGAGGTGGCGATGAAAGTGTTGACGAGGTACGGCAAAACTTGGGGTGCTGTAGGCAGGAAGTATGGTCATTCAATTAGCCGAGACGTTTAAACTTTGTAAAGATCGTTAATATTAATAAAAGAGCATTCTACCGTCGGATAGAATTACAGATTGAAACGGCGAAGATAAATTCGAGGGAGAAAGGGCAATCGTAGTAGTAGATCTAAAGAGACGGTAAAAAGGAATTATCGTTAACGATCGAGTGTCTAACTAGATACAGGTACATCGGATACAGTAAAAGTATCTAGACGCAAGAGAGTCGCAAAAAGTATTTCCGCTCGTCGCTGACATCGTTTTTTGTTTTTTTTTCTTCTTTTGTTTGTAATCGCTGATTAAATGGCGGCGTGGCAGTAGATGATCAACGGAACCGTCTTCGACTAACCGACCGCCTGATCGCTTGTGTGATGCAAGAAACGAGAAATCATCGGTGTGATTGATTGTCGAGGGAAATCAACACGTTCGTTCCGCCCGAGAGATCTATCGCCTTTGGTCGCTAACACAGTCAACGTTCTCTCGCACGTCTTCTATACCGACGATCTATAACGAATTAGACCCTCGATTGGCACTGTTCGGTTCACGCTCTGTTCGAATAATTTTATTGCTTCTAGAAATCATAATGGTCGATCCGTTGAAATGAATTAGGTTAGTGTACGCGCACAGCCGAGAAATTCGCGCGGAAATGCAAGCTCGAAAGTTTAAAATTCCAATTTCGTTTACTTCGGTCCGGTTGTCAATCGAGGGCCAGCGTTAATCACAATCGACACTTTACAATGTTATCTCTGTTAGAGTAGATTAAGGAACATAGTGCGCATCTAGCATAGTATAAGGTACTATAAGGTACAAAATATCTTGTGCAGTTTGTAAGAATACAACGTGTGAGTAACACCTATTATTATAAGAGAACAGTACAGGAAGGACGTCTGGAGGCACGCAACACCTATGTATCTTCGTGGTTACAATCAGCGACCGCAACATAATCCTCCTCTACTTTGGTGCATCGATTGTTTCCTCCGTCAGTATTCGCTATCTCCAAATGAAATGTCTAAACTGCTACCTTTCAGAACAGAATAAAACGCTATTCGATTCTACCTGAACGTTCGATCTAACAATTTTTCCTACGTCGCGAGTACAAAAATTTTAATCGCTCCCTACGACCTCGATACGCAGTCTCGCTCGACGGTGTTGCATACCGTCAGAGACGCCATAAATTTGAGATTCTAGTTTTCCGAAGAACGGTACACATGTACCCGTAGTAAGTTGACGCTTTTTTCTTGTTGCCGCACGAGATCGTTTACCTATGAAAGAGATTGTTCCGGTTCGTGAATCGATTTACAATAGATATCGATTTTTACCATCGTGTTCGTCGCGTTACTACGTGTCGGGGGTCGAGCATCGGTGGCCACTCTGTCGGTAGCGTCTATATAGAAAGAGTATTCACACACGGCTATAGTTAACCAGCAGTGACGTAAACGGGATTGGAAATCAGTTGGCCCGTGTCGGGTTCGAACGAGTCTATCTAGAATATTCTCGCGTGGAATCCTTGGGCCAGAGTTCGTGAGGTCGGGACGAGATATGATCATCGATTAGCATCCGGTAGTAAACTTGAAAAGCTACCGATCCTATTCATATACGTTTCTTATGGTCCCCCGGATATCTGTAAGGTCCAACGAGATCACGAATCTCACTTTGGTTGCTGTTGCTTGGTCGCGTGCTTACCGAATAGGACTTAGGGCTATAAATCGTACTATAAAACAGGAGTTAATTATTTACAATTGTCTTGCGATCAATGGACGTCGCGTGGCTTCGTTGCACCGGGCCCAGAAACGACGATCGGTTAGATCTTGATCCATTGTCTGCTGAATTATGCTTCTCTGTCGCAGCTAGGTACATATATTTTCAGATCGTTCATTGTCAGTAGACTCGTACTGCATTGTTCAATAGTTCTAATAACATCGACGATGACTTTAACGGTTTGGAGAAGCGAGCCAGAACCTAATTAATATAATACCTACTCAAAACCATGCTTCCTCTCACGATCTCTGCGCGGGAAAGACAAAAACATTCGCAATCTCGCGCGGAAAGGAGCTCGCGTAAGATGTTTCGGTTCCTCCCTTCCCCCAACGAACTTGGGTCAACTTGGGTCAACTAACTTGCTTGAGAAAAAAGTGGACTAGAACCCGCCTGAATACCCTATTGAATAACTTCAGTGAAAATAGCGCAATATAATAGATACTTAATAAATTAGAGTTGCGCAAATAGAGTAGCCGAGTTTCCCATAAGATCCTCAAAATGTAAAAATAGCGCCATTACACGTAGCGGCAAAACGCTCAAACTGTTAACCAATTTTTAATTCGACTCACTCGCCCAGGTGGCGCTACGCATCAATGTTATATATTTCTAAGACAGCCAAAGATAAGGTAGGTACCTGCTCGAGTGACAGCGTGGTGTAGCTCTTCACACGCAGCTAGATCCGCACACGTACACGAGGTTTGCAAGGGTCCGGGATACCTCTTGCCATTTCTCAATAATGCAAAGATGGGACTTTCTTTTAAGATCGACCCGGGGACGTGACACTAGGTAAAATGATCGACTGTTGGTAACGTTTGGCTATCGGAATTGTCGGAATTGGCATGTGGCGCCACCTGGGTGAGTGAGTCAAACTAACAATTGGCTAATAGTTTGAGCGTTTTGCCGCTACGTGTAATGGCGCTATTTGTATATCAGAAAGCAGATGATTCGTGCTGCTTCTTACACGTTGTCTTATGGAAAACTCGGCAAGAATCATTTGAACTTGTAATAAATATTCAATTTTTACTATTTCCTCAACAATAAATAAACTTTTCCTATATTAGTAAGGAATATAGACGGCTTCTATAGACCCATTGAACAATTAGGGGTGTGGTGGGGTCAATCTTGCGGGTGGAATAGCCGCTTTCGGGATGCCGATGTTCTTATCAGATCATCCGGATTTTGAATTTCTGTTTTTTTTTTCTTATCAACCAAGTAGGTATAGTAAAGGAGGTTCTCTCCCACAATTTTGTGAAAATTAATTTATGAGCGAGAGTGGTAAAGGGAGGGGGGAAGATGCGAGGAGGCATCTTTGGAAGTGCGCTTATCTCGGTTTGTGGTTTTGAGCGAGCTCTGACCTTATCTGTGGTTTTCTCGTATCGGGGATGCTGCAATGTCGTAGTCTAATCTGTGGTTTTTACCGTTTTTATCGTCATTATGTCGAGCTGAGTTCCTGTGCGCAAAAGTTTATTTCCTAACATTCTATAACCATAGATAAGGCCAGAGCTCGCTCAGAACCACAAACCGAGATAAGCGCACCTTCCCCCCTCTCTCTAACCCCTTCGCCAATAAATTGATTTTCACAAAATTGTGGGAGAGAATCGCCTTTACTATTCCTACTCAACCAGCACATCCTTTTTTCATGGCCGTTGAGATTTGCAACAGATGAACCCCACCCCTCCATTACCCCATGAGTTACTATATTCATTCCCTACTTGTGTGATATGAACGCGGAAAGTTCTCCTGCACATTCCTGTACCCGCGGAATATCTTTTCAGCCCTTTGATCGAAATATTTCATACTAATTTTCCGTGCATGTGTTGTCCGCGCAAACGAGAGCAGCGCGGAACTTTGCCAAGAACGAAAGGGTTTTCGTTAGTCGTCGTTGTGCTGGACCCAGCGCGGACGAAAAGTGAAAATATTCGGTTGAAACAAGCCTGAACAGCGAATCGAACGTACAAAAAGATTCTCGCCGAATGTAGAGGTACGGGAAGGTGCTCGATATCGCATCGCGGAACGCGCCAGCAAACCATCGAAATCATTCTCGTTCCTGCGCGGTGTGCTAACACCGGGACTACAATATAAACGATGTCGTTGTCTCGTGTGGCTGCTCGGTCGAGCCTCTTACAAAATACAGCTAAACGTGCATACAAAATACGGCTAAAGTTTATCGAGCTAGTTGGGATGTCGCCTAGCTAACTTTAGTAAGTAAAACGCCGGATTGCCTCGCGACTCCCGATCGATTCTCCCAAGCGACTTTCATTGTTTCCCCGGCCATTTTCGTTAGTAGGTACAGGGTGTAACAAAATTTAGTGTCATGGTTTTGACAGATGGTTGTACACCTTCGGATCGGTGGAGATTTGTTAAAAGAAATTGCCGCAAAATTGATTTTGACCTTGAAATTAAAGGTCAAATTTTTTATGCTTCTATCGCATTCTACTCACCATGGGGACTAAACTTCTCAAAGGAACCGTAGGTCGCAACTCAACCGTTCTCTTATAAAACAATGTTAAATATTTTAACGTCGTCTTCCGTTATCTGAAATGTTTGGATGTCGATGGATAGGACGAAGACCTGCACCTCATTTGTGGCCGCCACGTTCCCCAGACCTTACGCCTCTTGACTTCTTTTTTTTGGGGAACAGTGAAGCATATTGTTAACCGGACAGGACCGCCAATAAGAACTATGCAGCAATTAAAATCACGAATTGAAGACGCTTTTCACCATGTGCAGTCTATACCGAACATTTACGAAAAAATTCGCAAAAATTTGGAAGAAAGACTAAGGATCTGTTTGCGTAATAATGGTGGCCATATCGAAGCCGGTGATCAAGCACGACTATTAAGAGCGATAAACCTTGATGGTTCTATTCTATGGCAAAGAACGAGAAACCCAAGGAACGGAAACCGACGTTAAAATATTTAACATTGTTTTATAAGAGAACGGTTGAGTTGCGACCTATGGTTCCTTTGACAAGTTTCGTCTCCATGGTGAGTACAATGCGATACAAGCATAAAAAATTTGACCTTGAATTTCAAGATCAAAATCAATTTTGCGGCAATTTCTTTTAACAAATCTCCAAAGATCCGAAGGTGTACAACCATCTGTCAAAACCATGACACTAAATTTTGTTACACCCTGTACATAGTATAGGCGGGTTCTAAACCACTAGGCGAGGGGGGTTATTCTCTTGCGGGGCGAGGGGGCTATCGCTCCTTGCGGTTTCCGTTATCGGTTATCGCAGTTGCCGCGCGGCCATTTTTATTATATTTGCCGGGAGAGTTTCTCGCGACCATTTTTATTATATGCGAATGTATTTGTTCATAATACTATGTATGTGGATGTGACAGTGAATACGAGACGTAGACGCGAAAATATGAATTGTCTCGGTCTTCCGTTCCACGGAACCACATCCCTTTGTTAATTGCATTCGCGCTTTTCGCGTATAGTGGATCTTGGAGACTCGATGCGTTCGACCGACGAGCGCGAGCGCGTGGCGAAGCGTCAATGACGATGAAGGACGAAGGTTTCCGATGATCGGCGAAGAGCGCCGATCAACGGAAACAAAGAAACAGACTAGGAAGAACGTTCGTGGCGTCAACCACGTGTTACGGTTAGACTTCTACGATTTTATGTCGAGAGCGTGCTCCCCTACTACACGCGGTACATTTTATCGCTCGAGAGACGCGTTTAAATAGGAGGCGGTTCGCCGCTATGCGCATTTCTAGTTGAGCTTTCCGAGCAGTGAAAGTAAAGTGCAATGTTGGTATCAATTTCAAAACGACGGTGTATGATGATCGAGGACGGTCAGTCGCTGGAGGAGGCGGCTGTGGTGAGTGTGCCATTCTGTGTATCGAAGTGCATCGTTTTGTATCTCGTGTAAGCGAAAAAATATTTTTTCCGCACACGGGCATGGATAGAATGATTTTTGTCCGTTCTTGGCGACGGGCATTAAAAGTTTTGACGAGAGAATTAGAGGATTGGGATGAGGAGTTTATCGTCGCGATAATAAAGAAAATAGGTAGAAGAAGGACCGTGCGGCAAAACCAAAAAGATAAAAGGTATAATAAAGGTAGAACGTATGCCACGGCTAGGGATATAAGTTTCGAAGACTATATCGAGTGCCTTCGTAATGATACGGAGAAGAGCGTTAGCAATAACCGTACAATGTCCGTAAAGCATCAGGTGTATTCGGTATCTGAAATGAAATTCGCGCTGAGTCCGTACGACGATAAACGACGCATTTGCGATAATTTGATCAATACTCTTCCTTGGGGACATTATAGCATCAACGACGACGATTCACTGGCGAGGAGGGGGAGATCCTTTTCCTTTAGAAAAGGAAGCGGTTGCAAATTACAAGTGTAGAACTGCGTCCAGATTATTTTATCGGTTGCAAGTTACAGCTGTAGAACTGCGTTCAGATTATTTTATCGATAAAGGAAGTGATACGGCGATTAACGCATTGTACAAAGACGCGTTTCGAGCGTTGCGCTTCAGAAGTTACCGCACACGCTGCACAGCAAGGATGTCCTACTACAGTAACCGTCGTCCCCTCGGCGAGTGCAACCGATTGAACATCGACGACAAGACGATGAAAAGGCCAAAAAACGCGATGTAAGTATAAGAAAGATAAAAATAAAAAAATATGAAAACGTTCAACTTTTAAAAATATAACAATTGATCGCAGGATTTTTCAAAAATCGCGATCGCCGCCGCCGCTGTCGTTGACGTCGGTGCCGAGGAGGAGTTCGCGCTGCGCAAGGACTCTGAGCCGAAGATACTCCCTTGCCGGCAACTACTTCAAATATCTGGAAATTGGTGTGCACGTCAACGAGGACATTTATGTTGAAATGGCTATAGGAGATAATCGAGGCAATGAGATCCTGATCACCCCGAACGCGTGGTTCGAGTTGTTACGCACGAAGGAGTATTTGTCCAACCTGCTTTCGTCCACGAGAGCTGGGAATGAAGTAGGGGAAGAAAAAGAAGATCCGAAGAAGTGTCGAAAGATTGGGGACAGTTTAACGTTGCGTACAGTGGACCTCGATGGAATGTTTCTCGTTAAATTATCGAGTCCGACGGTATCTTTGTTCGTGACGGAAAAGACTATGTGCAGATTATACGATCTAGAGTTCGCGCTGCGCAAGGACTCTGAGCCGAAGATACTCTCTTGCCAGCAACTACTTCAAATATCTGGAAATTGGTGTGCACGTCGACGAGGACATTTACGTTGAAATGGCTATAGGAGATAATCGAGGCAATGAAATCGTGATCACCCCGAACGCGTGGTTCGAGTTGTTACGCACGAAGGAGTATTTGTCCAACCTGCTTTCGTCCACGAGAGCTGGGAATGAAGAAGGGGAAGAAAAAGAAGATCCGAAGAAGTGTCGAAAGATTGGGGACAGTTTAACGTAGCGTAAAGTGGACCTCGATGGAATGTGTCTCTGGAATCGAAAAGACTAAGTGCAGATTATACGATCTCGAGTTCTGCGTGCGCAATATGTATTCGCGGTTGACGGACGAAGTTCCCGTGATCGTGGAAAAATTCATAAATTTTGCCGTTGCGGCGGAAACCGTCAACGTCCGGAACCTGCAACGTCCTTTCGATCGGAGTTCGTTGATCGAATGCGAACTGGCGGCTTTGTGCGCGGACGTGATCGAAGCGGGCATAGACGGAATTAGGAAATTTTAAAATACTGTGTGTGTGTGCGCGCGCGCGAGATGTTTTCCATGCAACCTCGGCCGGTTTCGTCGACGATGACGACGAAACGGACCACGTCGAATGCTTCGACTGCGGCTTGGAACTGCATCGATGGAAGAAGGATGACGATCCCATGACGGAGCATCGCACCTGGTCGAGATTCTGTCGACACGTTCGCGGGATAGATAGGGGTATCGTTCCGATAGGAGTCGATCCCGCTACAAATATAATAAAATAAAATAAATAAAAATGGCCGCACGGAAACTGCGATAACCGATAACGGAAACGGCAAGGAGCCCCGCAAGAGAATAACCCCCCTCGCCTAGGTAAGTTAGAACCCACGCCTATACTACCTACTTTCGTTTTCCTTTTCTTCTATTCGAACGCGATCACGGTCAATCTAATCTCGAATACCTGGCAGAATCGATTCAGAAATATCTCTCCTAGGACTTACGGCTATACGATTCACGAATTCCTTCCTTCCTCTCCTTCCTTCCTTCCTTTCCTTCGATTTTCGAACGTTCCCCGCGTTCTTCATCGGGCATTGCAGAAGGAGGATCAGCTCAAGACCATATTTCTACCCTTCTCAACGCAGCTCCAGTCTCGCGAATCGGGTAAGTACGGTCTTCAAGTGTTTTAAGGCGAGTTCTGCCGCGCGGATTCGCTGAATCTTTGATTAAATTTCTCGCAGGTCTGAAAGAATACGATCTTCAGGAAAAATGTTCGACGACGGATCGGACTCTCGGCGAAGTCTCGCTTCACGTACCTTGCACGTCAACGGACAGGTCGATGGCAACTGCTGCTGACTGCGTCCCCAAGTTATCAGCGATATCACCGTCGTTCAGTCTCGGACTCTTGACTGGACGCTTCCGTGACCGGAGGCAGGTCAATGGATATTTGCCTGAAACCGCAAACGATTGAAAATCAGTTCTTCGGCTCTCTTCTACAATTCAAACCATCTTTACACCACTGTTCGTATAGGTATAGTCTAGGTTCAACGAATACACGAAGTTGCTATGAGGATTTTTATTGCAACGGACGAACTACGTAACGTCACCTGGACTTCTAGCTGACAACTGTCCCCGGTCTCCGTCGTCCTGCCTACTTAAGGTCGGATTTTACTAGACCGGTTCACCGTGGCCGGGATGGGCACGGGTTTTGGCTAGGCCATACTGAGTTCACCGTGTTCTAGAGGCGCTCAAGTGCTCGCAACAAAGGCTAATGCCACGCACCACGGGGGTTAGCTAGCAGAACCCCAAAACCGTATACTTTCCTCTTACCCCTCGGTCGGGTCCTAGGTTAGAGTCCACCGGGCCATCTGGAAATGGTCAGACGCTCGAGGTAATGACCCAACCGGGGCGAGCAAAAATATAATCGAGAACACTGATTCCCCATCGGTTTTAAACCCTAGACCCTGTTTTCGAATCTAGCGACCTTACTAGACGACCGGTTTCCCGGTCTAGTAAAATCCGACCTTTATACCTACTTCGCTGCCCTTGTGGAAGGGAAAAATCTTTTCCAAATAATGCCGGTGTCCTCTAGGCCTCGCACGTGGGGCTCTTCCGGTCGCGGACGACCGTTACCTACTCGACGAAGGTCCTTCGGCACTCCACGATTTATGGTACCCGTGTGCAGCTATCGAGACCGTAACTAACTCGACTAAAATCATGCCAGACTCTGAAACTAAACAGTTCTCTCAAAAATAGCTTTGTCTGGTCACGTACACCATAAATCGTGCTCAGCAGTTTTTCGTTTTTCTAAGGACTTCCACTTATTCTTATCTTCTCTTATCTTTTATTATTGTTCCCCTCAGGGTTACAATCCTCGCTATAGGTTCACACCTAACCTATGCGTTCACCCATCTTTCGACGGGCCCCAAACCAACGTCGCTTAACCTCCACGATCACCATCCCACAACACCACCGGACGAGCCACCACTCGCCGGCGACTTCCACTTATTCTAGTCCCTACATTCATATTCAATAAATAGCTATAAACGTCAGCAAAATGTTTTGCAAGACGAGTCGTCTATGCGCGAAGGAACTTCCGAGTTCTGCAGCCGGAATAACTTCAAGCGCAAAGGGTTAAAGCTGAAGAAAGCTTTACTGCTCTACTGTCCCAGGGTAGCTATCTATCAGGAAACATTGCACCCTACCGAAACCTCCAATGAAGGTTCATCGAATCGAGACCCCTATTCTAGACCCTGGAAAAACGAAACGAGGGACCAACCTGCCGTTAGTTTGCCAGTCGTACGAGTCCGGAGCAGAGTGGCTTCTTCCGGTTCGTTGGAATCGTTCGGACTTGGCGTTCCTGGCGGATTTCCTGGACACCAGAGCCTCCTCGGTCCTGGGGGACGACGGCAGCTCCAAGCTGTCGACTGCAACGTCCGAGCTGGTCGACTTGCCGCTCTTCCTCGGCAGGAACGGGTTCTGAAAACGTCGAAGAAATCGTTGGGAGCCTGTAGAGACAGAGGGAAGGGTAGGCGTTCACGGAGCTGTGAAACTCCCTCGAACTCGAGCGTTATCGATTGCCCACGCATCAAATAACGAGAGCCGGAGCCGTGGCGCCTGACATCTTATACCCTGACATCATCCGCAAGCCTCCCGAGAGAGGATAGCCCCGAAATTCGTGGCTTCGTCCGGCCCTCCGACTCGGGGTTTTGGAAAATAAAAGGAAATGGGACGCGAGTCAGTATTTGGTGAATTGTGATTTTGTGTTTTTTGTTATGTTATTTGATTTAATTTTTATTTTAGTTTATTTTTATTTTATTTTCTACTGTATATTGTATTTGTGTATTTTATGTGTATGTTAACTTGTGTTGGTGTGTGTGCGTTCTATATAGATTGTAATTTTAAGTTTAATGGTGAATGTGGCTCTCTCTCTCTTGAGTAGGTTAGGTTAAGGTATAGGTTAAGGTTAGGCTAAGTTGGGTGTAAAAAATGTGTAAAGGATTGTAACCCCTAGGGGAATCAATAAAGAATTGAATTGAATTGAATTGAGACGCGAGTCAGAAGATACGTTCGAGGGATGAGCCTGTCGCCCTTTATCGTGGATTAACACGTTAAGCGGCAAACACCAACCCTAGAAATTCTTCGAATGGCGACTGTAAGACGCCACTAAAAATTGCTATACCATTATTCAATATATTTTTTACATTATTAATCATGAATCATAAATATGAATCAATTGCACCATTTTCGTATGTATAACATGGAAAGAAAATATATAGAAGGGAAATACTCTAGGTTAGAAGAAATGTTTCGTTTTTGAGTTAAAATAGCTTCGAGTGTAAAGGGTTAATTAATGAAACCAAAACCAGAAATTGAAAATGTACTATAGGGGACATTGTCTTAACTCTTTCGAATTCGAAGGATTCCAATGAAATTCGGTTCATCTGGATATTATGAATTTCTAAACTCGATCAAAAATCACTGTCAGTCATACGTGACTGACGTGGCAGTTAACGTGTTAAGCGTTTAACCATTACGGCAACAACCAGAATTTTCTATGATACTCGATGATGCAGTAGTTTCGTAGTTTCAACCGATATTTTTATGCCTGATTTCTATTTTACGTAGACTAGAAATTTTCTGCATTTGTTCCAAGTAGACGCGTTTATCAAAAAAATGGATTAGTGCGGTACGAAGGTATAAAAGACGAAGTAGAATAGTTTAGCAATGTTATATTTTTGTTTTCGACTTACTAGCAGAGAAAATGCATTTTCATTGAATTAATATTTCTCGTAGTTCGATCAGACAATTTTTATTATGCAGAAAGCACCGCATTCTAGTTATGAGATGTAGTCTGACGAGCAGTTTGCGTCTGCGAGGAGGCCTGACCTCCCGCTGGAGGATCAACTGTCGGTGCTAATTGAAATTCAGCAGTTGACACTGTCGCCGCGACGAAATCGAGCGACGTTATTTGACGGGAGGTTTGAATGGAGCTCGCTGCCTCCGAAATTAGTTCCTTAGATGCCTTTCGGAGAGGCCGCGTTTGGTAAACTAGGACGCAACGGTCGACGATTCGACAAAGGGCAATTAAGACACCTAGCCGAGGGCTTGGCAGCTTTCGAAATTAGCTGCCGGGCTGCTGTTTGATACGAAATGCGTCCCGACGACCTCGGAGCCCTACGAGACGAACCAAGGCAGGCACGAGCATACCGAAAAATGCGAGCATAACTTCTACACATCGAGAAAAGAAAAAAGAAAAAACAAATAGTAGTTATCGAGACATAAGCTTTCAAAGTTTTACTACTACTACGGTCTACTGTGGTAGAGTAATAGTACAGTAGTGTACGGTATACAGTAAAAGCCTACTACTACAGTTCACCTGGCCGTGTCGATGAAACGGAACATAATCGTGTGCGTGTCTCGAGGCAAACGAAATTTAACCCCTTGCACTACTATTTACTTTGTGATTATAATGATTAGAAATTCTTCATCGTTCAGAATTTCATGGAAAGAAAAAGATTGTATGTCTACGTTTTCTCCAAAGGATACATATGAACTGCAACAAAATAGAATTTTATTTCGGTTTAAAGGAAACTAATAAGAAACACGTTTCTTAGACTCTGTTCAGAATCTTCATCACGAGTCTGACTAGATATTGTAGGGCAAGGGGTTAAAGAGACACTCATCGCTAGGCCTGTACCAAGTCATTGCCTTCCTGTTAATTAGCATCATATATTTGAAGTTGCAAAATATGAAAGAAAACCTTGTGTCCAATGTTATACACGCGAATGCCAATCCTACATTGTAAAATACTAATGTAAAATACACTTAAAAATTTTTCTGAATCTTCTGTTCCGCCGTCGTATCCACAGAGCACTATTATTGACACTAAACTCCACACAACACTCTTAAGATATCATATAATAAATAATATATAATATATAATGAAATAATATGTGATAAAAAAAATTATGTAATAAATTAAGAAATAAAAACTTGAATTTACTACAAAATTTGTTTCAGGTTTCAAAATAATTGATTACTTATGGGTCCCCCTAACATGTATAGAAGGTGTAGATGTAAAGAAAATCTTTAAGAACAATTGTCTTTGTTAGAAAAAATTCTGCGGTCAGTTTCTTCGACAAATGCCCACCGATCCGGAGGTGTAGATTCACCCGTAGGACGGATGTGACCATTACTTTTTCTACACCCTGTACATTTAGCAGTATCAATTTGGCTGCCGGAAGAAGAGAAAGAAAGACGATCTCTCGGAGGATCTATTCGTCACAGCAGCGAGCAAGTTCGCGAAGGCGAGCACAGAGCTTCTGGAATTTTGCGGGGGACAGAAACTAATCATCGAATTCCGATAATTGTTGTGTGCTGTGCGCGAACTTTCTCCTCCTCTACGAGAGAGAGAGAGGGGGGGGGGTGAAAGCCAAAGTCGGGAGAACGACTGTCATGGCGCCGTCTTCATTGTTGGCCCAGCCTAATTAGACCCGTCGTCGTCGTCGTAATGCAAAGATCAAGTGACTTACTTGGAAACTGTGCTGCTTCAGCATCGTCTTGATGAGGATCAGGGTGTCCAGCTTCGGTATCCTGGTGACCACGCTCTCCTCGCGCACCTCCTCGTCCGTGACGGTCACCGGTAGCCGGCAGTTCTCGACCTCTGTTGGCAGTGGTTCGGCACCGCGATTGGTCACCCACGGATGCTCCTTTATCTCGGATAACAAGATCCTCTCGGCGGGGTTCTTCTCCAGCATTCGCGAGATCAGGTCCCGGAGCTCGTCCCGGAGGAGTGGCTCCTCGGGGAACCTTAAGGGCTCGGTGCGGACCGCTGATTGCACGCCGATTATGCTACCGGACCCGTACCACGGCACTTTCCCCGTCACCAACGAGTACAGTGTCACCCCCATCGACCAGACGTCGCACAACTGAAACACATTCGCGATCACAATGCTTTTTCTCCATGTTACGCGGATATTTATGCAAAATAAACATTATGCAAAATAAAATTACAGTCGTGCACAACTTTGTTTTATCCTTGAACGGTCTCAATAAGCTGATGACGGCTATACATCGACATTATTAACCCTAGAACTACCGAGTAATAAATTCGACTGATGTGTATTGCTTTGTAATAACGACAAAAGACTAACATTTTTATTCTAACATGTGAAGAAGTTTGTTCGAGAATTTCTGTTGAAAACATTTTTCAGTGATTGTGAAGGAAAAATTAGGAACCGGTTTTCTGGACTGGTTCGGGTAGTTCCTAGTGTTAATTTCATTTAACACTTTGACTGCCAAGCTAGAAAACTAAAAAATTCCATCAAATCAATGTAAGTTACCCAGATAGCACAGAGACGTCTGTGGAAGACGTTCAGACGTCTATTAGACGTCTGAATGTCCTACGAACGTCTTCCGAACGGCTCCTGAACGTCTCTGGAACGTCTTTGTGAAAAAACTGTACGTCTTTAAGACGTCTCGAACAGACGTGTTTAAGACGTCTCGAAACAGACGTATTCAAGACGTCCCGATACAGACCCCTAGTAGCACAAAAATTTTAGATAGATATGTTTGTCAAATATTGGAAAAATATTTTTTAAGCCACATTTTTTCTTATGAGAAAAATATTGAATTTGAATATTGTATACATGTACAAGAAATATAAATTGAATGTTTGTTATAACAAAAAAAACTAAATAAATAAAAAAAAATAAATTAAAAGAATGTTTTTCAGCATATCCGCGAACATTAACATTTTATGCTTTATTTATTTATCTATTTATTTTGATGTATTACTTTTCTGTGCACTTCTTTGTTGATGGAATATTCCACTTTCCCTTCGAAAGGACCTTAAAACATCACATTTAGAAATTTTTATGCAGTTGGCGGGATTCGAACTCGGGACTTGCCGTTTACTAGATGATGTCTTTCTGCGATTCTATTGCGAATATATATGTAATATATTCTAATAGTACTAAATTAACAATTTAGTTATTTAACTTTCCTAAATAAATAAACGTCTATTCGAAGGATGGAAAACTGCGTTATATTGTGTTGCGTGTGTACAGTTTGTAAAGCTTTTCTCTAGCAGTTTAGAATGACTGAAACGTCAAGAAATGAAACGTCTTAAAGACGTCTTTTCAGGACGTAAGACGTTCAGACCAAAAATGGACGTAAAACAGACGTCTTTAAGACGTCGAGTGCTATCTGGGTACTTAATGAAATAAAAATTGAAAAAAATGATATGTGTGGTATTGAGCAGTCCTCCAACTTTTTGGCATTTTACAGATCCTAATAAAATTTGGTACGATTAATATATTAACGTAAAAATTCATTTTAAAACTTGGACAAATAATTCCGTCACCCACATATGGGTGACTTGGCAGTCAACGTGTTAATGTGTCAGGTTTTATGTCATAAATTACTGGTTCCAATGGTTTCACAGACATTGTAGATGCAAAGAAATTGCCGAAAGCGAACGCGAGTTTCCTCGTTCACTTTTCCAACTTGATTTCTCCCTTCTAATTGTCAAATTGTCATACCGACGACAAATTGTGACAGACAGATTAGCTGAATTTGTGACCAACTTGGTGAAAAATAGCAGGAACAAATGAATACTTGAAATAGTTTTGGTCGAGTCGGTTCCCACGACTTGGGCATCGTTTACGTTCACTGGCCGATCGTTCTTGCCATAGACAGGCTAAACTGGGCGAGCCAGTGGCGTAGTCGATAAGGTCACAAGATAAGTCTAAAGTCTAGACTATAATCTGCGAGATATACACGTCGCGACCGAGACTACGGCAAATTACACGCTTCCCTATCCGGCGGGGGTGTAATAACGCGCTACCACTGTTGATTCCGTTGTACACTCTCGTCCAGAGGAAAGATACCCGTCGCTCTCGTCGTCGTTCTGATTGCGCGCTCAGACTGCCATACTCGGAGCACGCCCGTTCAATTCCGAGTAACATCCATTCTGGGTAATTACCGTTTGTCTCGGCCGATTTCATCGAGGACGTCGCGACCACTAAAATATTTTACGTTCGAAAGTCGATTCTCTGTACACGCTTGCTTCTGAACTAAAAACACTTCATCCACCGCAAACCTACAGAAAAATATTTGCCTTGTAACTAGACTGTGGATCTTTATGCAAAATAAAATTTGTCTACATCAGATGCAAGGGACAGGACTTTTCTTAATCATCTTGAAAAAAATTGGAAATAATTTGTGGATGTTCTTAAATCTAAATCTATGTTCTTAATTCTCTTAATCTTTTTACTCATTCGAATAGCACCCACTCAGTTTGATCACAAATGCATAACATCCGCAGTCTACTTATAACAAACGACAGCAGTGAATTTCCTTGGATTTTGTGCGATTTTATTATAAAATATTTTTATTCAATTGCAAAATGAAAATTCCACTATTAATTCAATCTATTAACCCTTTGCACTCGGCAACTATTTTCATTCTAAAACTAAGTTTTTCTTCCGTCTTAGAATATTTTCATTTTATTCATACGAAACTGCTCCGATTTCCACAAATCTTGTAATGGAACAAATAATATTAAAATAATATTAAAAAAAAATAATAAACAATACTAATATACTAATATAAGCACGCATGTAGCATGTAAGTATACTAATATTTTTTGTAATTTCTTTGAAACACTGCCCCAATAATTTCTGGTGGTGCCTCAGAGTAGTCACTCGAGTGCCAAGGCTTAAAAATGGACCATAGATTTTCGAAAATTGTGAATAATCTCGGGCACGTGACACGTTAAAAATAAACATTTAATTTAATAATTCCGGGGCTTCGAACGTCGATCCGAGTTGGTGGATTTATCGAATTTCTTGCGGTCCCGTAGATAAGAAAATATTTTGTTATCGAACTTTCTGCCGGCTAGCTATAGAAAATCGCGAGTTATGCGACGGAGATAAACTTCCGTCGCGGCCACTACATTTTAACGAGGGCGAAGAGCAACCGCGCGCGCGGCAACCTAATTTCTCGAGTGGCAACTTTCCGTACTTCAAGTTCACCTGCATATTTTACAATATCGCGAAGAAATCGATGGCGTGTGCCCGAGGTGTGCAACTCGTTCCATAAGTTTTCCCCGTTACGGCTCGCGTACGTGCCCTAAAACTTTTCGATGGAGGTCATTCGAGCTTCCCGAAAACGTTCTCCCTGATCATGGCAGCGATTATTTGTCCACTAACAAGGAAAAATCGAGAATCATCCGTGGCCAGAGAAAAAGCTGAGGAAACGCTGCGTAATTGGCTCGGGTCTCGGCACAATTGCAGTGATTATGTCAGAGGTGTGCCCGTTGCCTTGAAACATTTCCGTCGCAATGATTAGGTTGGTGCATATGTAATTAATAATATTTTACGCAACCGACTTTATCTGTTGAAAATCGTCTGCGGACGGTATCCTATTCTTAGAAAAACGCTGGCGAGAAAGTTGAACGTTTGGAAAATTATAAAAAAAAAAACATCCCCCGAACAAATTCCCCGTTGATTCCGCAGAGGCTCTAATCGATACCGCGAAACGATTGTCCAAGGTCAGAGAGCGGATCACCGGCGGACGTAATAATCCGACAGAGGCGAACCGCTCGCTACGAAAGTGAAAATCGATAAACCGTCCGGGTAATTGGAGTTAACCGTGCGATAAGTTCGCCCCCCATAAGCGTTCGGTGTTAGGGTCGCGCGCGGTGTCGTCATTCGGCTCTAATTAAAATTTGTTACAAGCGGAAATTCACTGCTCCGCATAATGGCGTCGCGACGCAGCGATCTCCTTCGTGACCGGATCGAGAATCCATTAATAATTTTCTCGGCCAAACCCACCGGGGCTCGTGGCGAACGAATACAGAGCGGATGCATTTCTCGAGAACAAGGTAACCGAATTCGAGGCGTGATTTGCATGCTAATGCATATTCCCCGGGCGAAGATGGCGGCCACCGTTTCTTTGCCTTTTGTGGTCGAAATTCTAGAAAGCTACCGGAGGAATATGATCGGTCGACGCGCATATCCGATTCATCGGTGTAATCAATATTTTCATCGACGGTTCGACAATCCAGCCGAACCGTAAGCCGCACATAATTGCGAGACCAGTCCGGCTCTCTGATTAATCATCGATAATGAATGTTCTAACGGGAAGTTAATTTGCTAATAAATAATTCATTTCGATTTGCAGCTCGTCGGTACATTAATTCATTCCCCGCGGGACCGTTTTTACGCCGGCCTCGATTCATGTAAATTGGAGAGTTATTTATTATAAAAGCGAGTAATCCAAGCGCGACGTACGCAGAGGAATAAAACGAATCTGCGTTGCGTGGGCGAGGGAACCAATCACTAACCCGGTCACCAATATCAATTTTATTGTATGTATGTATCTCATGCGTGAACCCTTATGCAAACAGCTGAAATTTGTGGTAGTCTATTTTAAACAGCAATTTATTAATACTGCGTTTCGTTTATTAGAGGAACCGTTGAAATTACGGACAACGCGACGCGATCTCGTCGAATCGATCGCTTCGGCGTGTCCTGGATTTTCGGATGTGCTACTGGAAGCGCATAAATTCGCATCGTAATCGTAACTCTCGCTGTTCCCGACGGCTGTATGGTCGACCAGCGGAGTATAATGGATCAACGATCGTAAATCGTCGAAAGGAAAACCGATGTTTCTGGTATTGCTTCTTCGGTAATCGAATGCGCGCACAGACGAATAATGGCGAATCGATCCGACGACTGTTTTAATATGGCGAACGATACTCACGGTCCCGGAATAATGGGCGCCAGGTATGGTTGTTTCGGGAGCCGCGAACGCCGGCGTGCCGGCTGGTCCAGATAATAATTCTCCGGACGCCCTCAGTTCCGCGCTGACTCCCAGATCAGCGATCTTGATTCGACCGTCGCTGTCCACCAGCAGGTTGCTCGGTTTTATGTCTCGATGCACTATCCGCTGGTAGTGCACTGAAACGGCGAGAACACACGGTCGGGAAAGTTAATTAACACGCGGTGCAAATGGTTTACGGTCGATGCTGGAACGTGAATCGCAGTTAGAGCAGAAAGCGAGAGAGAGAGAGAACGAAAGGGAAACACAACGACAGAGATGTGCACCTATGCAGATACGAAATTGCATCGCGTGCCCCCACTGTGTTTATTCAATTTTTAAATATTCTGCAAATCGGTTCGGTCCTTAACACTAGATTTGACCAGACCAGTCAAAGTGATTGGTTATGCAATTTCAATTCAAAATTCCTCCTACCACCTATCTCAGAAGTCTAGGACATAGAATTGTGGGACTCTAGGACTCTGGGAGCCCAGATTTCTGGGCTATTCTGAATTCTGGGACCCTAGGATTCTGGGAGCTCAGAAATCTGATGTATAGAATTCTGGGACCCTAGGACTCTGGGAGCCCAGATTTCTGGGCTATTCTGAATTCTGGGACCCTAGGATTCTGGGAGTCCTGAAATCTGAGGTATAGAATTCTGGATTCCAAAAACTCTGAGAGCCCAGATTTCTGGGCTATTCTGAATTCTGGGACCCTAGGACTCGGAGAGCCCAGAATTCTGGGGTATAGAATTCTCGGACCCTAGAACTCTGGGAGCTCAGAATTCTGGATTCCTAAGACTCTGGAAGCCCAGAATTCTGGGGTATTGTGAATTCTGAGTCCCTAGGACTCTGGAATCCCTGAATTCTGGGGTATAGTATTCTGGGACCCTAGGACTCTGGGAGCTCAGAAATCTGAGGTATAGAATTCTGGATTCCAAAAACTCTGGGAGCCCAGATTTCTGGGCTATTCTGAATTCTAGGACCCTAGGACTCGGAGAGCCCAGAATTCTGGGGTATAGAATTCTCGGACCCTAGAACTCTGGGAGCTCAGAATTCTGGTTTCCTAAGACTCTGGAAGTCCAGAATTCTAGAGTATTGTGAATTCTGAGTCCCTAGGACTCTGGAATCCCTGAATTCTGGGGTATGGTATTCTGGATTCCTAGGATTCTGGGAGTCCTGAATTCTGGGGTATAGAACTCTGGGTTCCTAAAAACTCTGGAAGCCCAGATTTCTGGGGTATTCTGAATTCTTGGGAAAAATTCCAACCAGATAAATAACCCTCAAAGCTAAGATAGTTCATGCGTTGAATATGGAGGGTTTAGAGGAACATCTCGCTCGACGAGAATATCTTTGCTCACCTACGCTATATTCTGCAAATCGGTTCGGTCCTCAACACTAGATTTAACCAGACCAGTCAAAATGACTGGTTTTGCAATTTCAATTCAAAATTCCTACTGCATGTAACATTTCTTTCCGAAATGATATCATGACTTTTGTAGCCATAACTAAAGAATCAGTTTTATGAACTTTATATTATTTTATATGTATACGTAACAAATATATTTTTTGTTATTAGCACTTATACCAGTACCAGTCAAAATGACTGGTGCATGTTTGTATGTGATGAATTGACTTTGGGGCAGCTACAACAATTGATAAGTACTGCAACGTTTTTTCGGGACAGAATATATGATTCTTGGAAAATCATGATTCTGATGCAGTACGCTAGCGGCCCTTGGAATTATATATTTACTCAAGGTTTTGGGCCGCACATAAGGTTCTCCTTGGGTCCCGGACACTTGGCTATCTGTAAGTGCGAACTTGATACTAGCGGTTTCTGAGTGTCTTGGCCGTTCTCGGTCGTGCTAATGTCTATAAATCTATTTTTGTATTACAAGTAATATTATTCAACTTTTTTTGTCATTTTTTAAAAGCAAATAAAGACTGGAAACACCACTAAGCACTTTTTCTAAAGACCAGTCATTCTGACTGGTCTTGGTAGAAATAGATGTACTTACATAACCGGTAAATCTAGTGTTAACGAAAATGTACACTACCGCTCAAAAGTTTCCGCGGTGGATACGTCGATGAATCTCGTGTTTAACCTCTTGCGCTGGAAAGACGTGCTATGCACGTCGCTTGTTTATCATACTGTACAAAATTATTAATCTTATTTATATTTATCTAAATAGTGCAACTTAAATGCATTCTTTTTTGCACGCAATCTGCTTAAAACTTTAATAGAAATTGTTACAAGTAAAAGCTCGCTTTGAACGAGTTAGTCAAGGGGCTTTTGCCAATTAATTTCCAGCACAAGAGGTTAATTTTAGTGTGGTAAGTTCCACATGTACGTCATTTTTAATTTAAAACGTTAAATATTTCATAAGTGGACTGCGGATTTTATGCATTTATGACAAAAATGGGTAAACACAATTTAAAGCAGCATTGGTTTTAGCTTAATAAAATAATTAAAAAAAGAAAGAAATTTTCATTTAGCTCCTGGGTCTCGCAATCAATGCAAATATTTTTTATTTTGCATAAAGATCCGCAATCTATGCATAGGAAACTAATAAAAATCAATTTTAGGCACTGAAATAACTTTCATGCCATGTTGATACATGTATGGCGAGTGTCCGGATACTTTTGAGCGGTAGTGTATACGTATGGGTAGAAATGTATGGTCTTAGGTGGAGTTAAATCGAAGGGTGGACTCGATGGGGCCACTTACGATATTCAACGCCCATCACGACGTCGCGGAAGTTCTTCCTGGCGGTTTCCTCGTCCAGAGGTTTGTCCGTCGGAATCTGAAGTATCTCGCCCTTCTGGACCAGCTCGAAAACAAGATAGAGATTGTCCTCGTCCGGATCGTCGAGCACCTCGACCAGCTTCACCACATTAGGGTGATCCAATTTCTTCAGCAACGCGATTTCTCTGTAGACTTTCGCGAGAGGATCTGCTGCACCTTTTCTGCCAGGAGCCATTCTACCAAAGATCCCCGCCTTCTTCATCAGCTTCTTCTTGCTGAGGATCTTCATCGCGTAGTGGGTCCCGTCCTCCTCGTTGTAAGCTAATTTCACGATGCCGTACGAACCCTGTGGGCAACAACCAAATTTAAATGATCCAACAACGTTTTACGGGATTCTTTCAACGATTCTCCTATTATCAATAATGTCTCGTAATGTTTAAAACAATCCAAGCACCTGTCCAATGTTGTCCAGGAGCTTGTACTGGTTCAGTTGCAAAGCGCCCTGCCTGTTGTCGATCGACACCCTCCTGCTCTCCCTGAGCGGTCTCCTCCTGTTCCTGGGTGATCCTTGAGGACTGCCATACGGAGAGTAAGGACAATAAGGATAGATAGGTCTGACCGTCATGCTGGAGGAGTCTCCGAGAAACTTTTGTCCAGTGGCTGGGTCCCCAGGCGAGGAGCCTTTCTTCAGGATCGTGTCCTCGGTGATCTCAGCGTAGAGGCGAGTGTTCATATCACTGGAGACACTGGCGCTGAGAGTCATGGTGCTCCCTGGCTGCGAGGACACGTCGTCCTTCGACTCGGCGGTCATCATTATGGACTGTTGGGGATCATCGTGCTTGGATATCTGCAGGGATATCCTCCTGTCGGCTAAGTACATCTCTCTGTCGGCCCTGTCCTCCGACTGGGTGGACAGCAGCTGGTACACCTTCACCGTCCGAGGAAGAACCTTCGATTGCTCGTATTCGGACTGATCCGACTCCTCGTCCTTGACGGACAACGGAGACACTCTATCGATCGGCTCCTCCTCGATCCTGATGCCTTCGGCCGAGGGCCTAATCTGCTCGAGGTTAATGCTCAGCCTCGATCGATCCCTCGCTTGACCAGCCTCCGCTCCCATGTTCCGATCGCACGATGGGATTTGCAGACAGACAATCGGGTTTGAAGTGCTCGCGGACGTCGAGCCGTGATCGATTGATTCGACCGTCACGCTCGCCAATGGATCTCGGCTTCGTTCAGGAGTGGCACAATCCTTTGTCGCCTCGAGGGTTTCGCCGTCCAATTTTGGGGACGCACGGAGGCCTGAAAAGTCTTCCGGTGGCCCACGCACCGCAGCATCCTCTGTGGGCACAAGCATCCTTTAACAATATACCTACACCACGGTTCCTCGATTCTTCAAACTCTTGTCTTAAATGGTAACGTTCAGGACATTGATACACCTAGAAGAGAAATTCTCCAAGTTGGGGTAGCTAACATATTTTGTAAACTAGCTTGGAAACTAGAATCCCAAACCTGGGACAGCAAACGCGTTTGATAGAATATCTTGGGAAAAATTCCAACCAGATAAATAACCCTCAAACCTAAGATAGTTCATGCGTTGAATATGGAGGGTTTAGAGGAACATCTCGCTCGACGAGAAGAGCTTTGTTCACCTACGCTACACTTCGACGAGACGGGCTTCTGAGACTCCAGGAACTCTGGGGGGTCCTAGGCACTGCGATCCTAGGTACTTTAGGGCCTTAAGGACTCGGGGATTCTAGGGAATCTGGAATCTCAGAAGTCTAGGACATAGAATTGTGGGACTCTAGGATTCTGGGAGCTCAGAATTCTGATGTATAGAATTCTGGGACCCTAGGATTCTGGGAGTCCTGAAATCTGAGGTATAGAATTCTGGATTCCTAAAACTCTGGGAGCCCAGATTTCTGGGGTATTCTAAATTCTAGGACCCTAGGACTCTGGGAGCTCTTAATTCTAGGGTATAGAATTCTCGGACCCTAGAACTTTGAGAGCTCAAAATTCTGGATTCTTAAGACTCTGGAAGCCCAGAATTCTGGGGTATTGTGAATTCTGAGTCCCCAGGACTCTGGAATTCTTGAATTCTGGGGTATAGTATTCTGGATTCCTAGGACTCTGGGAGTCCTGAATTCTGGGGTATAGAGCTCTGGGTTCCTAAAACTCTGGAAGTCCAGATTTCTGGGGTATTCTGAATTCTTGGGAAAAATTCCAACCAGATAAATAACCCTCAAACCTAAGATAGTTCATGCGTTGAATATGGAGGGTTTAGAGGAACATCTCGCTCGACGAGAATATCTTTGCTCACCTACGCTGACACGTGCGACGAGATTGCAGAGGTTGCCTAGGGTCTCCTTGGCGACCAGCTGGTCCCTCGGCAGCTCCTTGGCTTCCTCGATGTTAGGCATGTCTAGTCCCGCGTTGGGTAGCTTCCGGTGCAGCTCGGTGGTCGGCATTCTGTCCAGCAGAGTGTCCGTTTCCTCGGTGAGGCTTCCCTCGGCTCTGCCGACGATCACTTTCGAGCTGAGTCGTTTGGATCCTACGGAGGACCTGCGTCTTTCCTTCAGGAACAAGGACAGGTCCTGCAGGGCGTCCGCCGTTGAACTCCGTCTGTCTTCGTCGAAGGTGCCCAGGTTGCTCGCGTACCCGCTGCTCTCCCTTCTAGGTCTGATGACCCTCGGTGCCCTGGACTTCAAGATCTCGCGAAGAGTAGGCAGTCCTTCGGTCTCCTCGAGGAACAGCGCGCTGTCCTTGCGAACCTCAACGATCTCGCGATCGTTACCCTCTTCGGGACTCGACGACGACCTGGAAGAGTCCTCCTGGTCCGTGGTCTTCGCCTTGGAGTCCTCGCGAGGTAGCCTGATGGTCACCTTGCTCTCCGAGTCGCAGGATCGTTCCGACGATCGATCCTTCGATTCCAATCGAACCGGCGATCTTCGCGCAAACGGTTTAGAGGTCGCAGATTCTCGCGAACGCGGCGGGTCGCGAACTTCGACCCCGAAGCCCAAGGATCTCGAAGTTTTCTCGGAGTATTGAAAAGCGGTATCCGACTTCCGCAGGTCGAACCTACCGATGGAGGAGAAGTGCTCGCCGGAGCTAGAGTCTAATGGAAAAACGATGTTCCTCGAGGCGTTCAAGGACACGTCCAGAGAGTCCCTCGAGTCCTGGGGAACCGGCAGAGACCGAGAGACCGAACCTGGCGAACCCTCGTCCACGGCGGTGTGCCTGAAACCAGAGAGATCTCTTTGTTGAATCCTGTTTAAATTTTCATTCTTGTCATAAATGCATAAAATCCGCTGGCTAGCATCGTGTACGTAGCTTAGCGTATCAGGTTGTCGGGCACCAGATTGCAAAGAGGGTAAGATTGTATTTTTGTATTTTTAAAAGCACGATGCTGTGTTCCCATCGAGCGATCTCGATCGTGGTTCATTGTTTGCGAATTGCACGGGCAGAAACAGTTTGCTAAGAGTTATTTTTTCACCTTATGAAAACTTGATCCGAGTGTTTACGATGCTCTCGGTCTATGTAGACCGGAAAGGACGCGGGATGAATAATTCATGGGCTTGTACTTATCTCGAGTTGAATCTTCGGTGTTTTGTGCCGCATTAGCTACGGCTTCAACGCATCAACTGCATCACGACGACGCTCATCGCGCTCCGGAAAAACTAAGTGAAAAGTCTGCCAGTTTATTGAAGGTGTCCGGAGAGAAATCAACTTGCACGATATTTTCCAAATAAATTCTTCATCGTGACCGAACATTTTCGAGATTGGTATCAAGGAGCTATCTTCAAGTTCAGTGGAGATGCACTTAGTTTTTCCACGGTGAAACGAGCGTCTCGGAAAGCAGAGGATATCTAGCAAGAGACTTATTCGCGAGTTCAATTTCCTTTGATGCAAAGTCAAATATTTGTTCGCCAAGGAAAGCCATTGAGAAAAGGGGCAACGTCGCCATCTTGATGCTTTCCGGTTCTATGCCGCGACTCCTTTAATTTCGAGATCGGTTTCGAACGAAGCGAGGAATTGAATTCGCCGTGAAAAAAGAAAAGAAAACAGATCGCCCGTTGTTTTCGGTTTAACAGGAACGACGATCCAATCTGCGCCGGACATTTGAACGATGCTTCTCGAGCGCACGATCCCGACGCGTTCCTGCGTCACGGGAATCATTCCCCCGCGTTGTCGATTCGATTGTATTGTTTCGAGATTTCGCTCGTTCCCGGCCACCAGCCGCTGATTGATGGGCTCCCGCTTTTAAATGGAATATTTAACGCGAGCGATCTCCGTCGAGCGACCGAAATCGTCCTTGAAACCCGCTCTCGTCCGCCTCTTTTCCTTCCTGACAAAACGCCGCGCCAATCGATGAAAATCTGTTTGCAAACACGTCCGCGACCGGCCGGAGAATCAATCGAAAAGTGATGTTGCAATTAAATTGCAAATGAACCCGTAATCGGTGTAGTCCCGTTTTTGTTGCATACGCGGTGGCTGCGGAGTTCCTCTGTGATCCGTTCGAAATAATTCGACTATAGAATTCTGGACTCCTAGGACTCTGGGAGCCCAGAATTCTGGAGCATAGAATTCTGGAAGCCCAAAATTCTGGGTTATAGAATTCACGGACTCTAGGACTTTGGGAGCTCAGAATTCTGGATTCCTAGGACTCTGGGAGCATAGAATTCTGGGGTATAGATTTCTGGGACCCTTGGACTCTGGGAGCCCAAAATTCTGGGGTATAGAATTCTGGGACCCTTGGACTCTGGGAGTCCAAAATTCTGGGGTATAGAATTCTCGGATCCTAGGACTCTGGGAGCTAAGAATTCTGGGGTAGGGAATTCTGGGACCCTTGGACTCTGGGAGCCCAAAATTCTGGGGTATAGAATTCTGGGACCCTTGGACTCTGGGAGTCCAAAATTCTGGGGTATAGAATTCTCGGATCCTAGGACTCTGGGAGCTAAGAATTCTGGGGTATGGAATTCTGGGACCCTTGGACTCTGGGATCCCAAAATTCTGGGGTATAGAATTCTCGGACTCTAGGACTTTGGGAGCTCAGAATTCTGGAATATAGAATTCTGGATTCCTAGGACTCTGGGAGCTCAGAATTCTCGGGTATGGGATTCTGGGACCCTTGAACTCTGGGAGCCCAAAATTGTGGGGTATAGTATTCTCGGATCCTAGGACTCTGGGAGCTCAGAATTCTGGGGTATGGAATTCTGGGACCCTTGAACTCTGGGAGAACACTAATTGGATATTACATTAATATATTAATTAATAATATATATATAATATATTTATACTCGGAAGTTGAAAAATCCTGACGCAGCGTGTTCCACGCGTTCGATAAGTAGAAAAGGCAAACGATGGTCAGACGAGTGAAACAGATCGCCGAATGATTTCGGTAGTAAAGATTAATGGATCGCGTTCGTCGTTATCAGCCACCCGGTATGCATCCGCGCGCAGAATTCCGGTACATGAAGCAGGAAACCGCGTCGAGTTTTCCAGCAAACAAGATTGGATCGGTTATTGATAATTCGATAGGAATTGTTCGCGATCCGGGTACAGCCGAGGGCAACAGCGTGGAACAATGGTCTCAGGGTGGCAGGCGATAAATTGCTGCTGTTAACTCATTCGTGCGGTCGTGTTAATGTGGCGTAAGACAGTACCCGTCGACGGCCACGTTTCCGTCGGACGAGCGAGCTTACAACCAGAGATTACCGTGACACCAGCATTGTTATCCCCGTTCCCGTAGACGAGCCGTAATTGTTGTTATGATTCTTCTCTCTATCCTGGGATCGAAGATATTATACAATACAGCTCGCGACGACAGACGTAAAGGTCGAGCTCTTCCTACAAAAACCTAACCTTCTCGGACTGTATAGTTTGCTTTATAAACCCGAACAAGAGAATTTCAATTTTCGAAACCATTCAATCAACTTGTGTTCAAACAAACATTCGCTCTTGTTGTTCTAGCAGTTTTCCGATGAAAATACACAATTCCTCTGTAGGGTCGCGCGAGTGGGAAGGCTCAGAAGTCGTCGGACACGTCCTGAGCGACGCGCTGATTGGCTGTGAACGGCCTGTGGTGGGGATAGGACCGTGATGTTACAGAGGGAACAACGCAATACTCCCTGATTTGAGCTCTATACGCTTCCTAATTTACGATGACGCTTTCTCAGTATCAGAAAAAGGAAAAGCGCGCTGACAGTTACGATGCGAAGAATTTCAAATCGAGATGACACGCGTCAAATCGATCTCCTGTAAGGGTTCGTCAAAACCGTCGGAAGCGTTAGCCATCGAGCGAGATGATTAATCTGGAAAGGGCAATATTTTTCGCGCGTGTAGGTACGTCACCGCCGCCGCCGCGTCTCGTGTCTTCGCGGGCATAGGCGGCGAACGTCATTTAAATTTCATATTTTCGTCATTCTAACCGGCGCGATCTCAATTGCAAATCACCGTTCTCCTCCAGGAGGCATACGCTCGCTCTCTCGCAGCCCCTTCCTGCCCCGCTTCGTCGAGGATTTAATGAGCTCCGGTTCCCCGGAGGCTGAAACTTCCGTTCGGATCGCTTGCGAAACTCGTCGGAGGCTTGACAGCCTGCTGCATCCTAAATGCGAATCGAATCGTTCGCCGTTTCCCCCCCACCCTCTCCCCAGAGCTATCTCTAACATATTTTCGCTGATTGCCTATAATTCGTGCTTGTCGTTAATAATTTCCTATCAGAGAAACAAAATTTTTCATTTTTAGACGATATTATAGAGCAAGGAGTTAAGCATTTGCCTCTGAAGATATGCATTGTCTGATTTTTTAATCATTTAACTAGTTGAGAGGGCGGAGCAACGAGGCAACGCCCCCTCAGCACGCTTTGGAGGGGAGGAACCAGTAAATTGAATAGACCAGCCCCTCCTCTGTGGGGTTCAGACGTTGTATGCTCCGGAGCAATGACCTTAAGGGAAAATTGTTCTCTAAGGACTGGGGGCGCTTATTATTCATACCAGAAATGAGCTGAATAGCGTAATCGACGCTTAACAAGTTTCAGTTTCTTTATCAATTAAGCTCAGCAGCTCTGTATGCATTCAAACAATTTCAACTTCTCAACCAACAGTGAACGAAGTCTGTCGATAACAGAAAAAATAGGTTAAGTGACCAAATTACAGTGGGAGAGCCAATTACTGTGCCCATGTTAATTATACTTATTTTTAAGTACAATGGATATTAAACCTTAGCACTCGAATGGCGACTGTAAGGCGCCACTGAGAATTGCGGTATTATTATACAAAATATTTTTAAAGATTATTAAATTTGTTCGTATTTCATAAATTACTAAACACTTCAGTATTGTACGAGTAAATTGCACCATTTTCGTATGTAGAACATGAAAGAATATATAGAAGGGATATATTCTAGGTCGGAAGAAATGTTTCGTTTTGGAGTTAAAATAGCTTCGAGCTTAACGTTTTTTTAACGCCTTTGCATCATTAGCGTATATATATCTTTTCTTATAATGCTGAAACATAAAGTTCTTATACTTGAAGTCATATTTGTACTTAAATATAATAAAAAAAGAAAGTTTGTTGATGAGGGCCTTCTTTTCATATTTCCTTCTGACGCAATTGGGTTAATCAGAAAAATTTGATATCTGTTTTGCAACGTTACAAAGCTTTGAAAATAAGTATAATTAAGATAGGGCAGAGTAATTGGTAGTCCCACAGTAATTGGGACCGTACAGTCTTATCTGAAGGCAGAAAGATCGAGAGTAGCCACGCTTGTCAAATTCTGTTCGAAATGCTCGGTGTAAAATGATGAATAGTTTCGCAAGCGACCTTGACGAGCCGATTCGTTTCGCATCTTGGCTGGCATACGTCGGCAACACGTTCGTTGCCACAGCCGCGCATCGTTCCACGGTTTTTGCGCCGGCACGTACGCAGAACCGGTAAGGCGCGATCGAATGAAAAGCGTAAACGGAAAATGGCTGTTACGCGACTGCCCGCAAAAAGTGAGCGTTACTCGGCGACAAATTGCTTGAATAATTTTTAGCTAGAATTCCGGCGACTCGGAGAGCGTGCGTTCCTCGTATTTCTCATTCGCGAGCGCGTGTGCTAGAGAGAGAGAGAGAGAGAGACCATCCTTCTTAATATTTTCCGGACCCGTCGCGAGCATATGACGCTCAGAGTAGGACAACTCTTCATAAAAACTTGGAATTACGAATGAACCCGGAAAACGGATCTCTGCGGGCGGGCTTCTGAAAACAATATTCAGTCGGGCGGCGCACAACAACAATTATTCGAGAGAAGGGAACGCTAATTAATTAAATAGAACCATCGAGTAAAGTACGAGAGAGGCACAATGGGATAGGAAATGAATTGACAAAAGAGCGGGAGGTTCGCCGCTGCTGGATCCGAAGCAATTAAATTCGACGATACAGGACGAACGGAAAGAGATAGAAGGAGAGAGAGAGAGAGAGAGAGAGAAAGAGAGGGAGAGAGAGAGATGGGGATTCTAGCGTTCGAGTAACGCCTAAGCGCATTACGCGGTAGCTAGGATCGTGACAGACCTTTTCGAAATGTTGTCGCCGTCGTCGCGACGACGGGGAAAAAAGTAGCCGGAGGATCGCGGAACGAGAGAGCGTCGGAAAAGCGTCGGTTCATCGTGACTGTCGCGTTTAGGTATGACGAGCACGTAACGGAGAGGAATGCGCGTCTCGCGTTCCCCTTGATCAGCACCTGTTTGACTGGCATGTGTGCACGTTGCCCGCTGCGAGGCAGAACTGCTAACGCAGAAAACCGATCAGCATCGTTCCGATCACGTCATCGGCCTAATGAACTCCTGTTTAGAACAATCGAACACACACACACACACACACACATACAGAGGGAGAGAGAGAGAGAGAGAGGGATACCGGTCACGTTCCAGGCTAGGATAGAGGATTTAGCTTCTTCCATCGATCCGCTGCTGGTCTCCAGCCAGGAAACAAAAGGGGAAACGTCGCTTATCTTTGACCTTCTCATGGTTTCGTGTCTCCGCTGTAATGAACGATAATAATTCGCGTTTGCGTTAACGGTAATGTTTTTGCATAAGGCCGGGGCTCGACCTCGGGATTTGACGCGTGCACGCCAGATAGCCAGGAAAAACAAGACATCGCGGTGACATCACGCGGCGGCGTGTGAGATATTGCGTGAACACGCGTCGCAAACGACTCCGGCTGAGGAATGAATATTTTCTTGGCCTCGTCTGCTCGCCGTCTGTGAAAGTCACCGTTCAATTAGCGAACATAGGCGTGAGTGGGACGCACTGTAGTCATCCATCAGACATCGGGATACAGTCAAATCTACAGAAATTTGGGGTCTCAGGTCCCTAGATTTACGGGACTGTATGATTCCGAGCACTTGAACTTACAGGAGTTATGGGCTCTGCGCCTCTGGGGGCTTAGACTTATAAGAGTTTAGGGCTCTGGGCCGCTGACACTCTAGGAACTCTGAGACCCTAGAATTCTAGGACCCTAGGACTCTGGGAGCTCAGAATTATGGGGTATAGAATTTTGGATTCCTAAAACTCTGGAAACATAGAATTCTGGAGTATAGAATTCTCGGACCCTAGGATTCTGGTTGCCCAGAATTCTGAGGTATAGATTTCTGGATTCCTAAAACTCTGAGAGCCCAGATTTCTGGGGTATTTTGAATTCTGGGACCATAGGTCTCTAGAAGCCCTGAATTCTGGGATATAGAATTCTGGATTCCAAGGACTCTGGGAGCCCAGAATTCTGAGGTGTAGATTTCTGGATTCCTAAAACTCTGAGAGCCCAGATTTCTGGGGTATTTTGAATTCTGGGACCATAGGTCTCTAGAAGCCCTGAATTCTGGGATATAGAATTCTGGATTCCAAGGACTCTGGGAGCCCAGAATTCTGAGGTGTAGATTTCTGGATTCCTAAAACTCTGGGAGCCCAGATTTCTGGGGTATTTTGAATTCTGGGACCTTAGGACTCTGGTAGCCCTGAATTCTGGGATATAGAATTCTCGGACCCTAGAACTCTGGGAGCCCACAATTCTGGATTCCTAGAACTCTGGGAGCCCAGATTTCTGGGGTATTCTGAATTCTAAGAACCTAGGACTCTGAGTGCCGAGAATTCTGGGCCATAGAATGCTGGATTCCTAGGACTCTGTGAGCCCAGAATTCTGAGGTATAGAATTCTGGATTCCTAGGTCTCAATGTTCCTAGATCCATAGAAATTCTGGACCCTTAAGTCCCTGTGTTCCTAAATCCATAGGAATTCTCGATCCCTAGGCTCCAAGATCCCCAGGACTTTTGGATTCTAATTCCCTAGGTGCCTAGATCTATAAAATTTTAAAAGCTCTAGACCCGTCATGCCAGGGAACGTTTAACAATGTGGATATTTAGATCCACGGAAATGTGCAACTTTTGATCCGCCCGGTCCGCCTGTTTCCGTATTATCCTGGAACTACATACGAAGCGCGCAGAGGGAACGAAATGCGGGTAAATTTCGGGAATTGCGAATTCGGTTGACGTGGTCGGTTGGGTTTTCCGACTAAAGGAACAATTGTTTTAGGAAGTTCGGCGCCGGAGGGGTATTTTCCCTGCTCATCCGTGATAGCATCCGCGCGCGCAGACCGGCAGCGTATGTAAATTACGTCGTTGGTGAGCGTAGTCATGGTCGATATTTGTTCATTCCGCGAAATGTAACGTCGGAAAGTATTTGCTCGATCCGGATCTCCTCCCGGGTATTCCCTCCTCCGCCTCTCTGGCTCTTCTTTCCTCTTGAAACCGCTTTCACGCTATTTCCCATCGAACGCAATTTCCTTTCGACGTGTGCTGAATCGGTTACCAGGCGAATGTGCAGTTACGGTTTAACGCGACCACGGGGATTCGACAATTGTGCAACGTTTTAGGGGTCGGCTGGTTCGCACGATGTAAGAACTGCAATACTAGGTGAATCTGCGGGACGTGATACAGCGATTCCCTGGTAAGGGAAATTTGCTGACTCCGATACTCGAGGAAATAAAGACGCAATTGTTCTCCAATTGGGATCGAAGGACCATTTTCTGAAAGGAACTCCTGAGCGAATTTATTAGGGCAGCGATTTTCTTGGAAATCTTGAGGTATCTCAATCCATGGAAAACCTAAATGCAAATCTGTGAGCGAAGTCGCTAATTTTTAAAAATTATTGAATTATCTTGAACTCGTCAGAAATCCTCCCAGCCGAAATCAAATAAAATGTGACTAGATTTGTTTTTGTAACTCGGAGAGATTGCGTTTGATTTTTTAATGGTCAGAGACGTTCGCGCCTTAAATCCCTGGTTGATCGAGGAAGTTGATGTTAACGATGCCAACCATAACGCCTGCAACATCTTCGTCCGAGCAGCTGCCTAGTTTCGTGCTCATTCCAGGCATTATCGTTCGCTTACGTTTTAACGCGGTCGTTATCGTTCTCATTATTTCCAGTAATGGCGTCGACATTAATCCGTCCACGTCGCGGCAAGGTCGTCGATGACGCAGTACCGTCCAAAAAGCGTTTGAACGAGGACAGGTAATGGTTGAAACGCGGCTGGTTTCGACGCCAGCAAGCGACGCTTTCATTCGCACCGGCGATATGAAGAAATATTTATGTGTTCAATATCGACGTTTAATGGACTAACTCGGCAGACCGTGTGCCGTCATCGTTTACACGCCGGTAGCATGACCAAGCCCTCCTAAAAGTAGAACTCTCTGTGACCCTATATCCACCACGCAAGTCTAATTCCCCCTACACTCAGAATCTAACCAACAAAAGACTTGGAACGGTTGATCTACTATTTCAAGAATCCAGGCACTCGAAAGACTTCTAAACCCCTAATTCTGGGGTATTCTGAATTCTGGGACCCTAGGACTCTGGGATCCCTGAATTCTGGGGTATTCTGAATTCTGGGACTCTAGGACTCGGAGAGCCCAGAATTATGGGGAATTCTGAATTCTGAGACTCTAGGACTCTGGGAGCCCACAATTTTGGGGTATAGAATTCTGGGACCCTAGGACTCTGGGAGCTCAGAATTCTGGGATATAGAATCCTGGATTCCTAGGACTCTGGGAGCCCAGAATTCTGGAGTGTAGAATTTTATGATCCTAAGACTCTGGGAGCCCAGATTTTTGGGGTATAGAATTCTCGGACCCTAGGACCCTAGGACCCTAGGACCTAAACCTCTACAATTCTACAAAGCTAGAATTCCCTATGACTCTAGAATTTAGGCACTTGAGAGATTTCCCTATATTCTAGGCACCTAGACATCAGAGAAACAGTAGCCCACCAAAACCCATCATCCCGGGCTGCACCTTCGCCATCTCTCTACATGATTGCCATAGCAACTACAGGGAATCCCTTGAAATGGCAATGAGATCTTGTTGTTCCCATAAATTTTCAACGAGCCTGTCGGAGTCAGGTTTCCAGATCGCAACGAGCACTGACGCAACCAGTGCCGACCCATGGGACTCATCGTTACGCGACGTTGCATGGCAGCCACATAAATTTGTACGACTTCACGCGACACTCTTGAGATCTATACCGAGCTGACACTTCCACGAATCAAGCCCAGTTGCCCTCGTGAACCACGAAAGATCTTGAACCAGTTAAGAATCCCCTTACCAGAAAACCCTCTATCAAAAAATACTCCGCACAGAAGCTAACGCGTAAAGTGTGCCAGGAGTCTCGCCACGAGACGTTATCATTTTACCATCAAAAGTTGCGTCTCCAGCGTGGCGTAAACGTCTACAGAGTTCCCGAAACTTGGCCGGTTTCTAATTCACGAAGCACTTTGCGCGCCGAAGAATTTATGTCTTGGTCCTAGCGATCGTGGTCCGCATCGGCCGCCATTAGGGAAATTCTCGGAACGCGCGCCGCGTCGCTCTGCCCGAAAACTTTTGGACAGCCTGGGACAAGGGCGCACGTGAAAGTTCACGGCTCGTCGACCCGTTATCCTACAACCTCCACTTTCAAGCCATTGTTAGGCGAACTTGATGCACGGCCACTTTGGGAGCTCCTTCGATCCTCTGCATCCTCGAACCCCACGGCACGGCACGATTAAGGTCACCGTGGCGTTACAACTATTTAGGTAACCGGTCCCGGAACTTTGATGAACCTCGGTCATTCGGAAACATTGTCTTCGGCTAATTGAAACTCCTGCCAAGTACCCGGGGTTCTGCGCGAGCGCCTTCCCATTCCGAGTGAGAGCCTGTTGGCTGAGATGTCTATCTAATTAGAAGTTTGCATTACTAATTGAGGCCCCACCGAGGCGAATAAGAAGTAAACAACTCTGGAAACAAAGATTTCTACGACTTCGGGGATGTGGAAACTCCTCAAGATTCTGGGACTCTGGGGAGCTTAGAATACTGGGGGCTGTAGTAATTTGGGCACTCTAGGACATTGGGGACCTCAGAACTCGGGGGTTCTGGAACTCGGACGGTGGCCTAGGTCTCGAAGAGGGTTTAGATATTGGGGGGCCTAGAACTCGGGGGGCTTACAACTCGGGGGGGGGCTAGAACTTGGGGCGCTTAGAACTCGGGGGGCTTAGCACTCGGGGGTGCTAGAACTCGGGGGCCTAGAACTTGGGGGGTTTAAAACTTGGGGGTTTAGAACTCGCGGGGCCTAGAACTTGGGGGGTTTAAAACATGGGGGTTTAGAACTCGCGGGGCCTAGAAATTGGGTGACCTAGACGTCGGGGGCCTAGAATTCGGGGAGTCTAGAACTTGAGGGTGCTAGAACTCGGGGGCCTAGAACTTGAGGGGTTTAAAACTTGGGGGTTTAGAACTCGCGGGGCTTAGAAATTGGGTGACCTAGACGTCGGGGGCCTAGAATTCGGGGAGTCTAGAACTCGGGGGGCTTAGCACTCGGGGGTGCTAGAACTCGGGGGCCTAGAACTTGGGGGGTTTAGAACTTGGGGGTTTAGAACTCGCGGGGCCTAGAAATTGGGTGGCCTAGACGTCGGGGGCCTAGAATTCGGGGAGTCTAGAACTCGGGGGGCTTAGCACTCGGGGGGCTTAGCACTCGGGGGCCTAGAACTTGGGGGTTTAGAACTCGCGGAGCCTAGAAATCGGGTGGCCTAGACCTCGGGGGCCTAGAATTCGGGGAGCCTAGAACTATGGGGTCTTAGAATTCGGAGGACCTAGAACTCAGGTGGCCTGGAATTCAGAGGGCTCAAGGATTCTGGGGACCCTAGGACTTTCAGAGCCTAGGGATACTGGAAGCTTATGGACTCAGGGACCCTAGAGATTCTTAGGTTTAATGTCTCTGGAAGTCCACGGCTCCAGGAACCCTAGATTTCTAGAACCCAAGAAACTTAGGACTAGAAGTTCTATTTGTAGGTAGAAAAATTATAGTTCTTCTTGGTCTGTTAACACTCAAAGTGCCAGTTTTCATTTCAAATTCCGATTTAGAGGTATCCGTCGTCCTAATTAGACCCTCCAAAGCCCTAATTAAAGGTTTCACGGTAATGTCTTCGCGATAGCAGCTGTAAACTCGGTATTTTAAGACCTCATGGATTCTAATTGCAGCTTCCAGGCCCCAATTAGTAATTCAAGTGGCTCCGCTAACAATGAATTATCAGTCCGTACGGATGCGATGCGGTGATCCCCGGTGTAGTCGATGACGGCAGGGCGAAGTATGTATATATTCGGTCCCGTATCCTCGATTCGGTCGACCTGATTTCCTAGCTTTCGTTCCCGCGGACGCTGATCCACGTTTGCGGCGCGCGAGAGTAACCGCGGATGGATTAAGTCGGATTCGCAATACGCTTATCGTTCCCTCAACTCTTCTCTGAGATTTGCTGGCGGGCCGTGTGGCTGCCACTCGAAAGCCGCCATCGTGTCCGGAATGGATACATAGCGTTCGGCCGAAAATAGACGTCGAAAAGTTTCCTCGAAGAAGAATCGACGAGACTTCTCTTCGTTCCAGATGAAACAAGAGAAAATGCAGAAGAGACCTCGGGGCGACGAATTCTCGAAACCGTCCCGACACCAAGGTGAACCGTATTCAACAAGTTTGCAGATGGAAACTAATACCCGTAACGTTCCCCGGCACACGTAGCCTGTTCGTGCCGCAATATTCTCTTAATTAGCTTCGAATTTAAATTTTAGCTCTCGGGCGGCGCGGCGGCACACGGCCCCGCCGGAGAGATTTGTAATTGAATTTCTTCACGCAACATTCGCGGAGATTTATGGCAACGCCAACCCCGACCACGCGAGAGCACGTTCTCCGCCTCGAATGGTTTCCAAACTTCGGTCATTTATCTCTCTTAGCGGTACGTACGCGTCGTTCGCTGCACCGAGTTTTTCAAAGCATCGGCGAAAAACGTCGAGACCGTATCGAGACACAGAAATTTAAGGCCCTAGGGAGCCGAGCGTGGAATGTTTCTCTGTGTTTCAGAAATTTTATCGGAAAATCCTCATCGATTCAGATCGCCTCTCGGCTCGGCTCGGCTCGGTTCGGTTCGGCTCGGAGCGCAGCTACCTCGGAAACGGAAAATCAACGGGAACACGTCAATCTCTGTCCGCCTTTCCCAGCGAACCAGTCGATGATCGAAACGAGCGCGCGAGCAGAGACGTTAATTAGCTTCGTTAATTGATCCGGTCGCGTGATAACCGAAGGTGAAAATATGGTGGATGAAAAGCGGAACGGTGCGGTGTCGCGTTTGCGCTTTCCTTGCAAGACTTGCTTATGACGTATCGATCCGGTGTTAATTGGATTCGTTAATTGATCGGGTCCCCGTTGACCCGGCAATCGCTCGCGACTTGCAACTAATCGCAATTACGAAACGGCCTTCCGTTACGAATTCTGGGACCCTAAGAATTCTAATTAAAATGAATGAATGAATGAATTTGGGACCCTATGAACTTGGGACCCTAGGAATTTGGGAAACTAGGGATTTGGGACCCTAGGAATTTAGAACCCTAGGAAATTGACACCCTAGGAATTTGGGACCCTAGAGATTTGGGATCCTAGGAATTTGGGACTCTAAGAATTTGAGACACTAGAAATTTGGGACCCTAGGAATTTAGAACCCTAGGAAATTGACACCCTAGGAATTTGGGACCCTATGGATTTCGAACCCTAGGGATTTGGAACCCTAGGGATTTAGGACCCTATGGATTTGGGACCCTAGGGATTTGGAACCCTAGGGATTTAGGACCCTAGGAATTTAGAACCCTAGGAAATTGACACCCTAGGAATTTGGGACCCTAGAGATTTGGGATCCTAGGAATTTGGGACTCTAAGAATTTGAGACACTAGAAATTTGGGACCCTAGGAATTTAGAACCCTAGGAAATTGACACCCTAGGAATTTGGGACCCTAGGGATTTGGAACCCTAGGGATTTGGAACCCTAGGAATTTAGAACCCTAGGAAATTGACACCCTAGGAATTTGGGACCCTAGGGATTTGGAACCCTAGGGATTTAGGACCCTAGGGATTTAGGACCCTAGGAATTTAGAACCCTAGGAAATTGACACCCTAGGAATTTGGGACCCTAGAGATTTAGGATCCTAGGAATTTGGGACTCTAAGAATTTGAGACACTAGAAATTTGGGACTCTATTTGAATTTGCAATCGTCGGAATTTAGGGTCCTAGGGACTCTGAGACCCTGATTTCCTCTGAAATTGTAGGAATTTGGGACCCTAGAACTTTCATCAAAAAGAAAGTATCGTTACCACTAAATTGGAAAAGGAAGGAGAAATGATTGAGAACCAATTACTCGCAGGACCATCAAACTGCTCTGACAAACATAAATATTGATTTCCATGCCGGAGGCCGACCGAATTCCAGTCCAGAAACGTTCAAGAGGTGTTTTAGAGGTGCTCGTTCGATCTAGATTGAATTCCAATGGAATCCCCAGCGATTCATTCGTCTGCTAATCGATCAATCTTGGCCATTCATCGTGCGCTTCGACGTACGAGTCCCATAACGTACGAAGTGGCACAGAATTGTTATCGCGAACAAAGAAGCGATGATAGTAAACATGTCTGGTTAATGCTCACCGTTTCTACTGATACGGAATTTACGTTGACAATTTTCGATTGATTTCCAAGATACAGCGGTCTAAATGGGTGTGGGACTATATTCGTTTCTCGAAAGTAGAAACAGACAGCAATGGCCAGACACTCTTTGGAATTTAATTACTCGAAGATGCGGCTTTCTAAGAGGAAAAGTTATTCTACGTTTTCGTCTCGCATTGAAAGGTGGAAACGTCCGATTATGGTCGAGACACCCAGTAGTCCGGATTAGGCGTGCTGCACCGCCGGAAACGACGCGTTTCATATCGATCACACACGAGACCGTTTGTCTTTCATCGTTCCCGACCCTTGACAGATTTAATAACGTTCTGTCGGTGCGCCGATTAAATTGATATCGATGCTCTGTGGTTGTTTACCGGCACGATGAGTCAACCCGCGGAATTTCGATCGCGTTGCGAGCCCGCACAAAGGAACTTTTGCTCGGCGAAAGGGCAGCTCTTCGTCCGCCTTGCGCACGAGCAGGAAACCGGCATTATTTCCCTGTCAAAGAATGTCAAAGTTACACTTTAGCATATAGATCGACGGGCATACATATAAATAGGCGAGCCCGGGTAATCGGCGACCGCGTTTTGAATTTTAATTAACGGCGGCGCCGCGAGGCGACTGTAATCGCGAGATAATGAATATCTCTCGCGAAATAATTCACCGGCCTCGTATTTTCGTCCGGCCTTTCGAAACCGTTGTCGCTCGCAATAAAACCGTATCTCGGTGCGAAAGGTCGCCGATGTCTCCGAATAGAAACGGAATATTTCCGTTTTACTGCCAATGTGTTGTTTGTTATTCGCCGATTCGATTTGCCGGTCTGATTGACCGCAGCGAGATCCAGATTTGCTTCATATCAACATTCATAGCAGTCATTGATTCCGTTGATCATTTTTCTTGCGTCCGTCAAAGGACGGGTTTCGAGTGAAATGGTTATTATTGTCATGGTCCGTCGAGGCAAGATGGCGACCGGATCGAGACCCGAGGGTTTGAAGCACGATCAAATCCAATTACTGATCCACTTTCCGTCCGGGCACGAAATATGGCGTTTTAATGGCGACCGTAGAATTTCTCGTAAAAAGCCGAGCGATCCGAGAAAACACGGATGGCCATTTTTTTTTTTTTTTAGCGGTGGAGTGACGCGACGTTATCGATATCGCGGGCTCGGTCTCCGTTAATTAGTTTCCGAGGCAATCGACGTCTTTCTCTCTCTCTCTCTCCCTCTCCCTCTCTAGAGGACTTGTTCGAAGATAGGTTCGACGCGCGACAGCTCTTGCGGAGTTTCGAGACCACGAATTTGCATCGCAGCGCACGTTAAATATCCGCAACACGTGTGCCAGCGGCCACGTGACACGCTCCTACACAGCTGCGAAGGCTAAACAAACTGTTAACACCGCGATATCGATCCGCCGACGCGGCCCGTATTTGATCGAGGAAAGTTATCGTTCGGCGGGTTTCTTAATTGCGCGGCCGCGATGTCAAAGGTTCCGCGAGACGTTCGTTAAAAGCCCAACAAACTCACGAAGAATTTTTGCGATTCGTGACGCACAGTGGACTGGAAATCCTTTTTCTCCTGACCGAAATTATTTTAGCGTTGCTCCGAAACGATAGATCGTTGAATTCATTTCGACATCAGCTACAACGTTGCGAAGTCAGACACCGTTTATCAACATTTAATAAATCGAGGTGACCTCCAATTGCGTATGAAAAGAAAATTTTTTATATTGAAATTTGCAGAACGGAAAATATTGATCGACTTTTGTTCTACACATTTTCTTGTCAGATTATCGGAAACGTCTGAACTAAAATGAAACTGTGACGAGATCTTAGAGTAATCTGTTTCGCTTCAAATATCTGAATTTTTAATACAAAAATTTCGTGATAAACACGAAACTCGAAAAATTGAATTCTTCCCACGAAACACGGTGCAGCGTGCGAATCGAGCCTGCGTAATCCAGCCTCGCGGAATTTGCGCCCCGGGCAACTGCAAATATTGAATCACGTTTATCAAGAGTAATCGTCATTAAATCCAGTTATTTTTATCGTAATCTCTTCGACGCGGAGAGGCTAGATTACTCTCGTTTGTTTATCCCGGTAGCTATCCGATGTTTACTATTTTTATGAAAACTCGAAACACATTTGCGTTCCCCTCTCTCTCGGTGTTTCTCTCCGTGGTTGTTTCCGTGTCTCGCGAATATTCCTACGGATTTCACTGTGGTACGGGCAAAAATGAGCGGAGGGGATGACGACGAAAAATATTTTGTAAACCATCGGGGATTCGCGAAACCCGTGTGTGCAAACGGATACAGTGTAAATATCGTGTATGTTTGCATTACCGGACTGGTGGTTCCGAAGCAAAAACAAGCAAGCGCAGCACTCGAATATTCTGCGAGAAGATTATATGAAAATGTATTTTATATTTTCCACCTTGACATCCGGGGGATAACGTAGCCGGAGGGACCAACAAAAACCGTATAAATCCCCGCGTTCCAGACTCCGTTGCAAAAATTACCCTGTTTTCTATCCTTTAATCCAGTCACTCCAATTCCTCGTTAACGATTCGTTTAAAACGGAAAACACCGATCCAAACATGTCCAGGTTCACAGACAACAAACAAAAAAAAACAACACCGGCCGTCTCCGACTCTTGTTAACAATTCCTCAACAACGGAAACGCCAACGCAACAAAAATTCCTGCCTGCTGTTTTCCACAAAATCCGGCGCAACCCACTCTTTTCGCTACTCTCGTGAGATTTCTAGACCCCGTGTAAATACCCTAATTTATTATTCATAGATCGTTCAAAACAGAAATCCCAACGCACCGGATGTTGCTCCCTCTGACTATAATCTTTTCAGATCTCCGGAGCATTATTTAAGAAATAAAACGTTTGCTTCTGTAGAAGATGTAAGGAGTCACCTTAAGTCATGTTTCGCTTCATGAGCCCTAGATCTCTATAAGAGGGGGATTGAAAATTTTGAAAGATAAAAATGAATTTACTACAAAGTTTGTTTTAGATTTCAAAATAATTGATCACTTATGGTTCCCCCTAATAGAAACATGTAGTCCAACGAATGGGGGTCCCATTTTCACGAAAATCTACTGCAATTCGTAATGTCTGCTCTCGGAGAATCTCACAGGTCCCGTAAAACGATAAAACACCAACGCAACGGCAAATCCAATAAATTTTATGGCAGGGCGCCCTATTGTTTAACACGTTGACTGCCACGTCAGTCACATACGACTGACAGAGATTTTTGACTGAGTTTAGAAATTCATTTTTATTATCAGATATCCAGATAAACCGAATTTTATTGAAATCTTTCAAATTTAAAAGGGTCAAGACAGTATCCCGTATAATATATTTTAAACTTCTAGTTGTGGTTTCATTAATTAAATTACTCTGATTTTGTCAGAATTTCTGGGGTTAGCGGTTAACGTGTTAACCCCTTACTCTATAATATCGTGTCAGACTCGTGATGACGATTATGAACAGAGTCTAATAAATATATATGTTATTTAATTTCCTTTAAATCGAACTAAAATTCTATTTCGTTGTAGTTGATATATATATCCTTTGGAGAAAACATAGGCATACAATAAACATAAATTATACTTTTTTTCTTTGAAATTCTGAACGACGAAGAATTTCTAATCGTTACAATCACAAAACATATAGTGGTGCAAGGGGTTAAAACAACCACCGCGACTCACCCCAATGGCAACTCCCGGAAGACCCCCGAATCGCACACCCACTGAACTCCTTATTAACTGAAACGGATATCCTTGTTCCTTTGAAATGGATCTCGGACACGATGCGGGGTCTTGTGATCCACTTATATTTAGCACCCGCGTCGCGGCCGTGTCAGACCGCTAAAACTGATCGAGCGAAAGTCCCATCCGGGCCGAGAGACAATTATCCGAAGATCAGAGCCGAGAGAAGGACACGTGGCCACAAGTTCAACGTCCACCGATGCGCAAAGTAGTACTATCTCTCGATCCGAGGAGCGCGATTGGATCCGAGGAACGCGATTCGATCGTGAGAGAGGGGATCTCGCGGCGCGTCGCGGCGGTTCGGCGTCCCCGGTGGATCATCATCAACTGATCGAGACACGGAGGATCCACGTCGAATATATAGATCCCGTCTGGTCGTTTCGACACCGGATCCTCGGGCAGGCCAGACCACCGCTTCCGGCCAGCAGCCGCACCGGAGGCAGACTCGTGGCTTCGTTGTCGCGTTGGATCGCGATGAGTCGCGTTGTGTCTCCGCCACGGAGTCCCCTTTTCCCACCACGACCAGCACGAGCCGCTCTCGATCATCGCAGCCTGTCGTGGATCGCTGGCTACACAGCCTAACCTAGCCTCTGACCGGACTCGGTCCGCTTGCGTAACCGGCCAAAGGAAACACCGGGCAACTCTCTTTCTCCGAGGTAGACGCGACACTCACGTGGGAACATATGCTCGCTTACACAAGACGATTTTGACGAAATCCTCATGGCAGACAGCGACGAGCTCTTAGAACCGTGTGCTCGTAGCTTTTTTTAGATGGACGCGACGTTTGCGTTCAAAGGGTGAAAGCAGCCCTCGAAGGTGCAGTTGAGATTCTTTCCTGCTATTTTCGAGTACATTGTTGAAACGAATGAAAACACCGGTAATTGGCTTGTTGCGCAGTTGCATTCCTTATTAAATAATAAACAATTTTGCAATATACAGGGTGGTACAAGCGAAAAGGGGGTGATTCTACATGAAAGAATAAGTCGAAAATATAGAATAAACATTTTTCGTTTGAGGCTTTGTTTTCGAGAAAATCGACTTGGAAGATCCGTCAGGTTTGTGTGCCTTAGTATATGCAGGAAGTAGATTTGGTTGGTCATGATCAGACGCATCAGACAATTCCCTAGTAGCACAAAAATATTAGATAGATATTTTTTTCAAATATTGGAGAAATATTTTTTAAGTCACATTTTTTCATATGAGAAAAATATTTGATCTCAATATTGTGTACATGTACAAGAAATATAAATTGAATGTTTAAAAAATATAAGCTAAATATTCAGAGGATATAAACGAGATATTTAGAGAATATAAAGTAAATATTAAAAAAATGTGAATTCAATATTTGAAAAATATAAATTCAATATTCAAAAAACGTTCAGTAACATTTTCAAATTTAAGAAAATATTATAACAAAAATTAGAAACTATGAATATGTATTACTTTCTGCGCACTGTTTGTTGAGGGAATATTTTCTGTATTGTCTGTATTTGGAAAAAATATTCTATTTCTAATATTAAATAAAGATTTGTCTTATAATGAGAAAAAAATATTTTTTTTTCATGATATTAAATAAATATTATTTGTATATTAGGAAAAAATATTCTACTTCTAATATGAAATAAAGATTCATTTAATATTTAGAAAAAAATATTTTTCTCATAACATGAAATGGATATTTCCTGAATATTTAAAAAGAAATATTTGTTACTTAATATAAAATAAATATTCTATGTATATTTGAATATTAAAAAAGGATTGTATCTCTTTTTAATATTATATGAATGTGTATACAATATTTTGTGCTACTAGGGTTCCTATCGAATAGCATGCGTATTCGCTGTATTTCAAACTCGATTTTCTCGATAACGAAACTTCGGATGACAAAATGTTTATTCTATATTTTCGACTTATTCTTTCATGTAGAATCACCCCCTTTTCGCTTGTTACCACCAGTTACCAGTTCTCGATATCCATGCGCCTCGAAAACCACCCCGGTGAAACGCCTTTCCTATCCACTACCGAACACTACCTAAATCTTCCTAACAACTACATCAACGCAAACAAATTAACCCTTAAGAGCCAAGGATAGTCACTTTTGCAGAGTCAGCAGGTGACTGCTATACAGGGTGTTTGGTAACTGGTGGTAACAAGCGAAAAGGGGGTGATTCTACATGAAAGAATAAGTCGAAAATATAAAATAAACATTTGTTCATCCGAAGTTTCGTTATCGAGAAAATCGAGTTTGAAATGCAGCATGCTATTCGATAGGAATTGTCTGACGCAATTGTCTGATCATGACCAACCAAATCTACTTCCTGCATATACTAAAGCACAGAAACCTGACAGATCTTCAAAGTCGATTTTCTCGAAAACAAAGCCTGAAACGAAAAATGTTTATTCTATATTTTCGACTTATTCTTTCATGTAGAATCTTTTCGCTTGTACCACAAGTTACCAAACACCCTGTCTACCGTGACCCAGACACGAATAGTTTCCTAGATATCGAATCGAATATGGCCGTCTTCGGAGAGCGTTTTCTTTCAGCAACATCTTCGTGCAAAATCAAGATTTCTGCAAGCAACTTGCACGAGCAAATATTTCGCTAGAAGTTCGTTTCTCGTCTGAATGATTTCCATTGGATTTCTCTTAAAGTTTTGTATTGTATGTTTCCCCAGTTTCTTTCTCTTTGCAACACAAACTTGAACAAACCGTCGCGTTGCAGAAAGTGCACGTCCCTTGCGGACCAGCGTAACCGAAGAAAGCCAAGGGTAGTTGGAGAGGTGGTCGCATCGGGGGTTTAATAAAAGCCGGTGGAAGATACGGGGTCCAGTGGGTGTAAAAGAATCGACGACCATTATCTCTCGACGCGTCGTGAAGACCGGCTTTATGGTCGCGAGTCGTTTCGAGAACCTCGATCCTGGTTTCCTCCGCAGCTCGGCACCACCGTAACTCGTTTATTTCTCCCATTGGTTTCGGCTCGCGATCGAGAGGCCATTGTCTTAATTGACCGATCGACGTCCCACTATAGTAAATTAATAAAGCTCGTAAAAGTCCCGAGGCTTTTAGCCCGCGGCCTCCTCTGCTCGGGCCGCTCTCTTTTCGTGTAATTGCGTCGCGTTGGATCGAGCGAAGATTTACGGGGGGGAATCGCGCCCGTGGAAATTAACTACATCGGTAAAGAGAGAGAGGGGGGATGGGGGATGGAGGAGAGGGGTGGAGGAGATCGCGTTACAAAAAGAAAACGAAGCAATTTACAACTCTGACCCGTTTGGCCGGGCGCCATTGGCTTTTCGGCGAGCGCAGAAAGCACCCGGGAAAACCTACTCGACCGTTGCTCCATCCACTCCGCCTTTTATCCCGATCCCACAGGGCTCTCTCTATTCTGCATTGTTTTCCACGTTCGGCGATCAATCATCTGAAAAATGAAATATGACGATGCTTTGTCTCGCCGGGTACCGGGCCGCCGAGCATCTGTCTGCGACGATCGCCTCTAATAAATGGGCACACGTGTCGCGAAACGACTGCCATGTTCGCCGGGAAATGCGCCTCGAATCTGCGGTCCAACGACGATATTCGAGGAGAGAATGCTCCGAAAGAGATTGCCCTGGTTTCCCAGTTCGTTCAGTTTTAATTGCGTTCGAAACGATCTTTCCACGAATGGCTGCATTCGCCGTCCGATACAATAATGCATCGAAACTAGCAGCGAAACTGCTAGTGGAAATCCTTCGTTATTTCAAGTTATCGTAGTTCGCAGTTGCGTCAAATCGCTCGGGATACCTGATGCTCTGGACGCTCTATCGCGTCTTGACGGAGAAAACGCTTCCCTTATACCTGCGTATTTGCATCATAAGGAAATACATGAAAAGAAGGCCTTTATCGCCAAACTTTTTTCGGCACTCCACAGAACTTCATATTTCAGCGTTATGTAAGGGATTCGAGGGACTACGGCCCATGAGGCCTTGCGAGCCATGAGTATTGCGGACCAGCCACGGGCGCAGTTTATGATTACGGTGCGGACGTGACTTTAGGCTATTTTTGAGATTTAACGGAACTTTCCGTTTTGTGATAATTTATTAGAGATGTGTCGTATTTTAGCTAAAGGTCTCAATAGCCGTGACGTACCGTAAGACATCTGCAAACCAAACGCGGACAGTTAAGGGTCCTACGTAGGCGACGAAGAGGGTGCAATAAAAGTTTGCCGCATCTTCGAGGGCGTACATGATGCCCAAAGCCAAATTGTGATTGGTCACTAAAACCGTCCGCCCACGTCAGAGAAATATACAGGGTGGTCCATCTAAGTAAGGCCACCTAAATATCTCCTCTAATTGTGGGAGTAAAAAAAATATTTTGTATGCTATTTGAATGGCTTGAAAAAACCATTCTATTGCAAAAAATGTTTGGTAATTATTTACATTAGGGGCTTCCTCAACGATTTTGATGACCTTGAAATATGTTGTCAAGGTCATTATTCTGAACAACTTTTTCCTATACATGTTACCGCTTCTCAGCTTTAGTTTCAACATCTCAAAAAGTGATCGGAGTAGGTGTGGGTTAGATTTGAAATTGTGGCCGCCGATAAGGCGGCCACGGTCACAACTTAAAACGACTTCAATCAGTTGAGACACACTGTCTTGTCTGTTTATGTTGACAGGTCATATACGGACATATTTCTGGTCATATTTCAAGGTCATCAAAATCGGTGAGGAAGCCCCTAATGTAAATATTTACCTTCAAATCTAACCCACATCTACTTCGATCACTTTTTGAGATGTTGAAACTTTTTTGCGGTTGAACTCAAAGGTCATTTCAAGGTCATGTAATGTACATAACTGAACGTATTTTAACATCAGCTACGCGATGCAAGAAAAATAATTATACAATTATACACAAAAAAACATCGATAACATTGTAAACTCCGAAAAAAATGATCCTAGGAAAAAAAAACACTTTTTGCAATAGAATGGTTTTTTCAAGCTATTCAAATAGCATACAAAATATTTTTTGTACCCCCACAATTAGAGAAGATATTTAGGTGGCCTTACTTAGGTGGACCACCCTGTATATAACGAGCAGAAGTAGGAAGGTTGTTGGTTGTTGTACGAATAGCGCGAACGGTTTAACCCTTAACACTCGAATGGCGACTGTAAGGCGCCACTAAAAATTGCTATACCATTATTCAAAATATTTTTTACATTATTAAATTTGTTTGTATTTAATAAATTACTAAACACTTCAGTATTGTACGAGTCAATTGCACCATTTTCGTATGTATAACATGAAAAGAAAATATATAGAAGATAAATACTCTAGGTTAGAAGAAATGTTTCGTTCTTGAGTTAAAATAGCTTCGAGTGCAAAGGGTTAAGATACTATAAACATACTTTATGCAAAACCTTGTTGAGTTCATTTCGGCATTATCCTTACAATTATAAAAAAAAATCATTCTTCGGTGACTGGAGAATCATATTCAGTCGAGAATCGTATAATCGATTAATCATTCGTGCCTAATTTAATAATTAGGCAGAATTTTGTTCGACAAGCTTCGTTTTCGAAAGCAAAATGCACGATCGATTTCAACGACCACAATAATTCCGTATAAAGATAGAAAAAAAAATGTCACCGAAGATGAACACAATGACACTTGTCGGGGGCGTACACGTCGATGGAACTAATTATCGGCTGGTCGTTATTCAAATTAATAACGTTTCGTTTCTAACCGCAAACCCGATTCCCCCGCGACCTATGGACCAGTATGGAATTCTGTTTCCATTCCCGTCGACGAAAGTATCGACGGGCTAATTATAATAGGTGACGAGGGATCGGCGTCTGTTTTGTGGTCCGCTGAATCCCCTGCCAGTCGAAACAATCACTTACTTTAACCCTTTGCACTCGAGTGGCGACTCTGAAGCGCCACTAAAAATTGTTGTGGCACTATTTCAAAGAAATCACAAAAAATATTACAAAATATTTGTTACATTACAAAATTTGTATTTAATGGATTACTAAACATTTAAATGTTGTATGTGGAAATCGGATCAGTTTCGTACGAGTAAAATGTTAATATTCTAAGACGGAAGAAAAATTTTGTTTTAGAATTAAAATATCGCCGAGTGCAAAGGGTTAATTATTGTGGCGTAGGTGAGCTGTCCCTAGCCAAATATTTCCAGTGTCGAGCTCCGTTCGGCGCTTCACATTTAAATGTTAAAAGGTCGGAACGGGTTACCGAACATATTCTACAGAAAAAGAGAAAAGTGGAGGCGTTGCGCAATAGTTGCTTTGTGCATTTTCAACAGGAAAGTAGTTGACAGAATAAATTTTAGCGATAACACTGCGGATCTTTATGCGTATAGCATATGTACATATTTTTTAAATAAAAGAAAATATATACGATAACTAGAATGCGGATTTTATGCATTTATGTTAAAAATAGTTATGCAGAATTTAAAGCAGCGGCCATATTGAAAAGGCTTACGTACTTCAGCGTATTAGTTTCGGTTTAATAAGATAATTGAAGGAAGAAAAAATTTTTTACCCGCCACCTGTGTTTTGCAACGAATGCAAACATTTTTTTATTTGCATAAAGATTCGCAGATATCAGAGCATTTGTACTGTGCGACGAATTTTGTAGGTAATAACTAGACATCGGATGTTTATGCAATTTCCAATTTTTATAGAAACATTTTAAGAAAGTGGAATGAAGTAAAATTTTATTTTTAATAGGGACAGCCTTTATAGATCCAAAGCAATTAAAAATCGTGTTAAATTCTCTCGAATTTTATATTATAGCATTTTTTGAACATTTCCAGAAGCCATAAATGCATAAAGATCCGCTGTCTAGTAATAACTTTTTCCTGACTTTTAGAAAATAAGTCTGGAAATTTCGAATTTGCAAGATCCATTAATTAAGTTTTAGGGCATGGAAGCGAGCAGTATTATTCGATCAGGTTTCTTATTACGTCGTTCTCGCGCCGATTACGAGCCGTGCATGATCTCGATCGCAATCCCACCGAAATGAGTTCGGTCTCGCGATACGAGCAACGTGTGTTTTCCGAATGGATCACGCGAGGCCGTGTCGCTCTTAATTAAAAACCGCCAGCGAAACGATCATTTTTAACGGGCCGGGTAGATTAATCGCAGAAACTCCCGTGGAGCAAACATTCGAGAGAACCGTGTTTCCCCGGACGGGAAAAATGGAGAGATCGGGTGTGTCGCGTGGGAAATTTCCGAAGGTGTCACGCAAAGATGTAAATTCGCGAAATTCCCGCGTATCTCGATCTAACGCGGCGCGCGAGTCGCGCGCCGGACGGCTCGTAAATTTTCATGAATTACAAGGATCATTTACATCGGTCGCTTCGAGCGCGAACCGTACGGGAATTTATCGTATAATCATTCTTCCCTAACAGCTGCACTAGAGAAAACAGCTACAACTGCTCTTAATTCTTGGCTCCCCTTGGCCGAACCTGGTAATTTACGCTCGTTTCACGCGATTCGAATCTTTCCTCCCTTTTTGTGGCGAACAAATCCTGTTTGCCGACATTTTGGATCAATTTGATCGATCTTCAGAGCCCACGAATAGTTTTCAACCAACTAAAAATGACGATCAAACGTTTCAAACAATAAATTCAATGCTACGTAGATCTTTGTACTTATCGAGTGAAAATGGTTCAATTTTCAGAATAATAAACGCGACCGATTGCTTTACAACGATGACAAGACAAAGTAATTTCCGTAATTTTACAATTAGGAAAGTCGTTGCGACCCGTCCCACAGTGGTCGGAAATCGCCAAAACGTGGCCAAAATAGGAAGCAGTATTCCGATGTAATTCAAAATTGATACGCTGGGATTTTTTCGGGTCGCAGATTATGAATCTGACGTGAAAATTACAAAAAACAATATGGCAGATTCAATATGACGGATGCGTAACCCAAAAAATTGTTGGTTCTCTTCAAAATTAATATTCCCATATTTCTCATGTCGTTGACCATGAATCTGTTGTCAAAATTACGAAAAACAAAATGGCGGGTTCAAAAATGGTTTGATTTCCATAAATATTTGGTAACAGTATATTTTTGATAACTCTTACAACGATTCTGAACTTCAAATTTCAACAAAACAAAATGATTTCAATTTTTAATTAATTCTTTTCAAATTTTCAAGTTGAAATTTTGTTAAAATATTATATTCAAGTTAAAATATTTCATAAAATTAGTTTTGTGTAGTTTACATGCAACAGAGGTTATTAGAACGCTATATTTTGGCATTTTGGCCACGTTTTAGCGCTTTCCGACCACAGTGCGTCCGGTAATTCTAATCGTTATTCTCCTTGAACAATAGGGCGGGCTTGTCTAAAGGACTGAAATCACATTCTGCGCTTGATTTGTAAGCGTCTACATATAGATTCAACAGTGACAGTAAGTTCGAAACGGCACACAGTGTACCGAAATGCCTGTTTTTTGGACAAAATTCAATAACTTTTGTTCTGTTTATGATAGAGATATGAAACAAAGTGGGTTTTTTTATTTATATTGAAAGCAATCTCAATATGATATTATTATAAATATAGTCATTTATTTAAACATTGAAAAACGATATTTATAAACCAAATTTGTTTTTATTACTGGTTTTCAGTAGATGAATTCTTGTTCGGTTCTTCCGAAACTGAAACTTTGTTTTAAACTATAATAACATTCGTCTCCTCGACACAAATAAGACTTGTGCTAATTCGTTGTGCACGGATGTACTATTTGATCTTCCTGACCGGTTCTTGCTGCATATTTTGTTAAATAACTCTGAGGTTTCCAGATATATGCAGCTCAAACTTATACAATTCAAAGTATACTATCTTACCAATACGACGCAATCAAAATCTCAGCGGAACCTTGCGGAACTTTTTAACAAAACGTAAACAAAGTTACACTATGCACGGATGTACTATTTGATCTTCCTGACCGGTTCTTGCTGCATATTTTGTTAAATAACTCTGAGGTTTGCAGATAGATGCAGCTCAAACTTATACAATTCAAAGTATACTATCTTACCAATACGACGCAATCAAAATCTCAGCGGAACTTTGCGGAACTTTTTTTTTTATCCTCTTCCAAAGATTAGGGAAACCAATGAAACTGAATGATTTCATTTCAGGTTAATTATTATATTGCATATATGTATTACACAATTTTTGACGATAAACTACAATTAGCCAACCCTTAGCCGTAATTTTCTGAAAAGATTATTTCTTATAATCGTCTTTGGATCATAATATAACATGAACAAGTTACGCTATGAACTGAGGTACTATTTGATCTTCGTAAAATTCGCTTACAAATTCGCTTGTAACTAATTTCCTACTAAACTTTTTAATTTTTTTTTCAAAAAATGATATATTTGGACATTTTGACATAGTATGAACATAGTTTTAAATCGATATGAAGCAGTGACTTTTTCGATTTTTGTCCATGGTTCGGTACACTGTGCGGCAGAGGGAAGACAATTTTTCGAAAATTGCAGAATGCATGAGGTGCAGAGAGAGCTGTTATCTCTCCTGGTTTCTCGAAAATAGGGAGCGGGAGCCGAATCGATGGAAATCTGGAGCACAGTCGTCGCGCGAGAAGCGAGAGGCGTGTTTGAATAATCGAAGGAGCTCCGCGAGACAACTTTACCTTTGTAAATCGCTTGGTTACACAGACCCGCTCTCAGAATCCGCTCTCAGCCGGACCCATGCGTCGACATTATCCTGCACACACACACACACGCACGCAAACACATACACAGAGAACCATGTGGCACATCTTTCGACAACGCGATCGTTGTTCCTTCAAGTGAGCCGGCCGTGTCTTGATGAAAGACTGGGAAAATTGCGAAACGTGAATTACCGTCTCGCGGATTGTAGATTACTCGAAGCTCTTTCCATTAAGCAAATTGAGTGGCGTGCTCTGTGTCCGAGGCAAGGACTTCTCAGATATGAGCCGCGTTTTCGAGAAACAGCGCCGTTCTCGCCGTTTTCGTTTACCGAAGCCGTTCCCGGAAGAGCAGCCACTCCTAACGAATCTTCTGGTTACAAACGTGGGACACCTCGGCGAAACCGAAAGCAAACTATAGCTTTCAGTCGACCTTGTTGGTTTTATTGGAATTTTAAGGGGGGAGGGTCAAGTAAACAAGCGTTTCTTCTCGAATTTGTTTTGAAGAGAGCATAATATTTTTTTATTTACAAACAATTGTATGTTATTGTGTAGCATCTAGACAATCTATATCAATTTTGAGATTACAAAAATATTTATAAATAACTGAGCAGCAGCTGCTTGGATTTGGCTCCTCGAAAATGCGCTGTGCAACACACAGGTCGCTCTAATTATTGCATGAACCTAAAAGTTTTTTTAAAAATTGAAATTAACAATGTTTATAGCCATTTCTTTACGGAAAAAAATTTTCGACTTTCGAAGACTTCTTTTCAAAGTGGCGCAGAATTTGTAATTTTTTAATTTTTTTTTTAAATTTAGGTTCATGCAAAGCGTATTATTATATATTAACGAAAAACTTTTGGATTTGTGATTTCAGATAATTAGAGCGACCTGTGTGTTGCACAGCGCATTTTCGAGGAGCCAAATCCAAGCAGCTGCTGCTCAGTTATTTATAAATATTTTTATAATCTCAAAATTGATATAGATTGTCTAGATGCTACACAATAACATACAATTGTTTGTAAATAAAAAAATATTATGCTCTCTTCAAAACAAATTCGAGAAGAAACGCTTGTTTACTTGACCCTCCCCCCTTAAGAGCCCGGTCTTCGTAGATTCGCGATAAGGTAGAGTGACTGCATTACCGTCGAAAAACAATAACAACGCGTGATATGCGACGAGATGGATAAGAATTCTTGCACGATTATATGGAAGAAAGTGTGCTGAACATATTCCATTTTGTACAATTCCATAATCTCTTCTGTCTTAGAAGATACACTGAACTAATGGACAAAGTATACTGAGGTATCCGAGAACCTATGCGCATAGCCGCACGGACGCGGGCGACTTTAAACAATAATAACTTGTGACATGTGGGACGAGATTGGAAATAATTCTTACATGATTGTATAGAAGAAAGTACACTTAAAATACTCCATTTTGTAAAATTCTATGATCTCGTCTGATAGAAGCCGTAAGAATTTTGAAAATTTTCTACATTGCATTTACCATAACATGTTTAATACATTATGAATAGTAATTTTTATTCGACAATGGTAATTTACACTTGAGTCGGAAAGTAAGTTAACGACTGGTGTATGCAGGCAAATGAATATGACATATCTTTAATCTTTAATAATGATAATACATGCTTTACTAACATATTTATTTATTTCCCTACACCTCCTCAATAAAAACAATACAATAACTTGATTTTATTCATCATATTCATTGCCTACATATCACCAAATGTTAGCTTACTTTCCGACTCGACTGTATAGCTCAAAGATAAACCTTTCATTTAAAAACAAAATTGGAAGGAAAATATTAAAAGGGTCTGGTTATTAAAGCGACGATTGCCAGAACCTGTCGGACACTGTTCCGAAAGGCTGCGCGGCGTGCGATAAATTGATTAACAGTTCGGATCGCGTAAAATCGTTTAGGGTGAATCGGACCCGATCCCGTTCATCTGCGGACGACCATAATCGCCGGGCAAGGTGTCCCGAGGTCTGCACACCTGCGCACAGTTGACGGACCACGGGTCCGACGGGTTTTAATCACGGACGGGCGCTAGGTGTGCCGGCGAGGTGGGCAAATAGAAAAGAGGACGAAATGCATCGAGGTTAACCGCGTGCATGTTGCGCCGGTCTCTGGTTCGCTGAGCTTGCAGTGGCTCGCGGAGCTTCTAGCTCGATGGACCGCGTTAAACCGAGCTTTTCATCGACCCACACCCTTCGCCACACACCCGGCACCCTGGTCCTCTTACTTCTTGTTCCACGGTCGAGTGACTTTCGGTCCCGAGGCTGTCGGGACCCGACACCGCTCGTAGAATACTATTTCGATAGCGGTAGTCCGCATCCGGATGGCTCGGAGTGCCCAATTATGGCACCGCAACTCGCAACACCTTCGGCTTCTAACCTAAATTCTGTTGGAAGTTTCTTCAATTGTGGGCTCTGCTAATCCCAGAGACGATTTATGTGGAATATTTAGTCTTTAATATTTTTCTATTTCTATCTATTCTTTAACACTATTCCTACCGACACTTCACGTATACCTATTCCTACCGCGACCGGTCAAATGACCGGTCTTTAGCACAACTTATATTTTTTAATATAAAATGAAAATAATTCTTATCAATAATCAGAGAAAATGCCGTCATAACTTTACCTTTCATAATATTTCGTTTACTATACCCTGTTGGGCCTGATGTTCCCCTAAAAATATTATGAATAGGTGCTCTTCCAGGATTAGACTCTTCTTTTACTTCTTGCCAAACAGTTCCGTCTACAGCAGTTTCGATTGTCTCTTCCTCATTCTCACTATCGGAACTAACTAAAAATTTCCTTCTCTTTCGTCCTCTACGTACGTTCGAAACATTCTCCTCGTCCTCATCGGTGTTCGAGTCGGTCTCAAATAGATCATAATTTTCCGCATTGTCATTTTCAATATCAAAAATTTCCTGATCATCTTCAGAACACTCTTCATCGATATTATTTATTTTCTCTAATAATAAATTTACACTCTTCGAACGTCTTGACATTTTGGGAATGAATATTCAAGGGATAAAATAAAAACTGAAATATAAAAATGTAAATCAAGATGGATAAAAAAATGAACAAAAGATAAAATGTGAAAACTTACTACGAAGTATTGTTGGTTTGTTCACTTTTTTGAAAATGACACTTATAACACGTAATACAATATAAAATAAAAGTAGAATAATAATAGAATAAAAATACAAAATAGTAAACGACTGCCGAATATGCTCCTTGTAACTTTCACGTTTTGATGCTCTCTGTTCAGGTCACAAGACTTTACTGATTTGAATTCGTGAGAAGACGTCTAGGCATCCCCTTTGGCTATGATTTTATTTATTTTACAGTCATAGTAGACAAGACGGTGAAAGAAAATCCGAGGTTCTGGACCGCTTCGGATACCAATCAGGCAAAAACATCGCGAGGCCGATAGGCGAGCGAGAACTGTAAACACTTTGAAGTGCCGTAAAGCAGTCCCTGGAAGGCACTTTTCGGCTAAAATCATGCCACAACTGCATTACCTTTTGTTTCTAACGACTTTATAGTTTCGGAATTGAGTCTTTGAAAGAATGCTATTACAAAAAGATATAAATCGTTCTACCGGTCAAATGACCGGTCGTGGTAGGTAAGACAGACTACAAATTTTTCTCAGAAAATAAACAATAAAGAAAGAAGTGAATATTGAAAAATGTATTATACGCATATTTTAGGAAAAGTCATGAAGTTTAAAGGCGATTCAATTACGTTGTATATAGGAAATTCTAATCGAAATTTTAAAAACGGTCATTTGACCGGTCGCGGTAGAAATAGTGTTAATATTTTTCTAAGGTGGAGTGGGGTAAGTGCACCCTAGTTTTTAGTAAGTTTGACTTTCAACCCAAATATCTTGAATTTGTTTTATAATAATTTAACATTTATTGATATTAACGAATACTTGAGTTAATACTCTTTAATTAACCTTGGGCAATAATGCCAATTCCACTAGTATATTTTAATTTTTTAAGAAAATCGTAAAAAATTGCAACAACTCTGCACTTTCCCAGAAAATGGGGCAAGTGCACAATCGACAGTTAAAATCCATTTGATGCCATATATTGTATGCTACGAGGCAAGAGCATAACTATTGATACATACGTCTGCTACAAAATGCTTTTAACCGCATTCAAATATGTTGTTTCGTTTTGGAGTAAAGCGAACAAAAATAATATAAATAAATGAATACAAAGGGATTAGTAAAATAAGATCAATATATAAAAAGAATAAGAGTCCGTATAAGAGTCTCTTATATTTATAAGAGTCCGTTTATGCACTTACCCCACTCCACCTTATTTCTATTTCTATATTTTAAGTTTTTCTCAGTTACATTTTTATTACCGATGAGGGTTATTGTTTATTTAAGATTTTTATCTGTTTTACATGTTGGATCTATGTTCTATTTTATTTTATTTTGTTTTGTATGTATTTAACCAGTTAACTGTGGAGCTCAATTTCAGGAATCCTCCACGGCGCGGAATTAAAATCATGCAATGCGGAATATACACGAAACAAAAAAAGATAAAAAAGAAGGGTCAAAGGGGGGGCAGGGCAAGGGTTCAAAAATTACATTTTTATACGCTTCAAACACGCTTAACTGGTTAATTATATATATATTTTAGTTTAAGACAGCCTCTCTCTCTCTCTCTGCGTAGGTAATGTTAAGTTAGTTGTAAGCTAGATGAGGTTAGGGTAAGCTTGGCGGGAGAAATGTATAATGGATTGTAACCCTGAGGGGAACGATAAAGAATTGATTGATTTTTCTATTGCCACAACACTCGAGGACTTGAAACGGTCTTGGTATCTACAATGAAAAATTCAGCTAACGAGATGGTCCTCTATAAAACAGGATTGCCTTAGTTTCCAAGTGGCCCATTTGAATTCCAACCAGCCGAGCTTTTCGTAAAACCGAATTCTCTCCCCCGATATACCGTAGGACTTGACGGTCGACAGTCTGGAATCGAGTCTACGAGAAAGGGGGGTTGCTTAGAGGTCTCCCGGTTCTATAAAATAGGGTCTGGCTTGCATTCTAAGTGGCTGATTCGTGTTCCAGATACGCCGCCTCCCACCAGAACCAATTTTCTCTCATGATATCATAGGACTTCGTGACTGATAGCTTAAAATTGAGTCTGCGAGGGCCGGGGACACGGTCAAGAGTCCTGCTGGTTTTATAAAATAGGGTTCCCACGAACGCTTTCTCGAAATGAAATTTCCTCTGGCTGTACCGTGGATCTGCGGCAGTTCGTACCGGTATAGCGTGCAGGACAAGGTTTAGTGTCCCGAAAGGGGATTGCGTCCCCAGGTGTAACAGAAGAAAAACAAAATGAATTCACATCATAAACAATTTCAGAACTTTAACGGTACAGACTTCGAACGATTTAAACCGCTCTGTGTTTTACCACCGAGTTTCAGAATTATTTCCGATGAATCCAATAACCCTTGATCCTTGATTAGACTGTAATCTTTCTGGCACAGCAAGAGAAAATCGACGTTTGCTTGGGAAATCGGTAAAATTCGATCGAGAGAGTTGTTGCGCCGGTAGAATTCAATTTCGGCGGCCATTTAAAAGTTAACAATGCTTAACGACGCCGGCAGCCTTCACCCGCTATCGCAACATCCCAGATACGCCGGGACATAAATCCCGAAGACTCCGGGAACCGTGTTACCCGACGGAAGCCGAGTTCTAATAGCCCTAAAGCGACGGTTTCGAGAGTCCTGTTGGCGACCGGCCAACAATCGCTGGTCCAGCGGTTCGCCAGAGACCAAAACTCCGCGCGCATTTTACAATTTCGCGAGACAACAGTCGTCGGGTCGCAATAATTCACGCGCCCCGGCAAAATGGCTGTCCTGCGTCCCACAGTGGGCAAAAACGGCCTTTTTCGATTCAAAATCAAAGAACTTTCGATAGGAATGAGGTAGAGCGATGAAATTTTTGTTTAAATGGAAGCTGAAACTTTGTAGAATATGGGAAAAATAGGGAGATTACGGTACGAACGTTTTTTAACCTTGAGAAAATTCGTTAAAGTTGCACAATTTCAAGAAAATTTTGTTGTTGTGGTTAATACGCGCGGAAAAATTTTTTTTAACATGCTATATATCGTTTCCCATAGATTTTTTCACGCTGATTTCAAACCTGTTTTGAAAATTTGTCTACGACCTCTGGTTTTTGAAAAAAAATAGATTTTTGTGACACAAATTAATGAAATCTTTTCGTTAAAATGACTTGATAACACACTAGTTTGAAAGTATATCGTATTCTCATATATAAAACACAATAAAAATAATAATAATGAAGTATTTTAACATTTTGAGTTACTTACGAAACATGAAGCACTTCGCATCTCGTCATCACTTGACGTATCGCTGTCATTACTACTGGCACTTTCTTGAAATTGTGCAACTTTAACGAATTTTCTCAACGTTAAAAAACGTTCGTTCCGTAATCTCCCTATTTTCCCATATTCTACAAAGTTTCAGCTTCCATTTAAAAAAAATTTCATCGCTCTACCTTATTCCTATCGAAAGTTCTTTGATTTTGAATCGAAAAAGGCCGTTTTTGCCCACTGTGCGTGCCCCCGCACTTCGCGAATTCCGCCGAGGGCCGAATGTTTAACACGTTGACTGCCATGTCACCCATATGCGGGTGACGGAATTATTTGTCCAGATTTAAAAATAAACTTTCGTGTTAATATATTCATTCCACCAAATTTGATTAGGATCAGTAAAACATAAGAAAGTGAACTACACAATATCATACATTTAATTTTTTTCTATTTCTATTTCATAAATAATTTTTTGAGAATCTGTCACCCAAGAAAAATAGTTCTAATTTAACACGTTGACTGCCATATCACCCATATGCGGGTAACCGAATTATTTGTCCAGATTTAAAAATAAACTTTCGTGTTAATATATTCATTCCACCAAATTTGATTAGGATTAGTAAAACGTAAGAAAGTGAACTACACAATATCATACATTTAATTTTTTTCTATTTCTATTTCATAAATAATTTTTTGAGAATCTTTCACCCAAGAAAAATAGTTCTGATTTAACACGTTGACTGCCATGTCACCCATATATGGGTTACGGAATTGTTTGTTCAGGCTTTAAAATGAATTTTTACGTTAATATATTCATTGTACCAAATTTGATTAGGATCTATAAAATACAAGAAAGTTGGAGGACTACTCAATATCATATATTTAATTTTTTCAATTTTTATTTCATTAAACAACTTGCTTTTATTTTATGGAATTTTTGAAGTTGCCAGTTTGGCAGTCAAAGTGTTAATGAAAATTTGGTGGAAATCTATATTTATTTCGTTCAACACCAACCGATGTTTCAACATATCAAACCTGATTGAAAAAATTTTCCGCGCGTATTAACCACAACAACAAAATTTTCTTGAAATTGTGCAAATGTAACGAATTTTCTCAAGGTTAAAAAACGTTCGTACCGTAATCTCCCTATTTTTCCCATATTGTACAAAGTTTCAGCTTTCATTTAAAAAAAATTTCATCGCTCTATCTCATTCCTATCGAAAGTTCTTTGATTTTGAATCGAAAAAGGCAGTTTTTGCCCACTGTGCGCCCTTGCCCGCACTTCGCGAATTCCGCCGAGGGCCGAGTGTCCGAGTCGAGCGGCTTTTCCGACCACCCCGGCGCCCACATTCCGTTTCGTAATACGTTGTTCCGCGTCCCGATCCGACGAATGATCCCCGCATGTCCCGTGGTGCTCCTGCACCGCCCGCACAATTATTGATCACGGATTATCCGTAGCGATCCCCGGCCAACCCTGATTTCCAGCGGTTTACTCCGATCGCCGATACGCGCACCAACCCTTTCCCAACTTCCGGCTTCGAAGAATTCGTTTCTACCCCTGGTACACCGCGTTCCAATATTTTTCTATCCTCCCCTTCGCTCGACTGTATCCGATGCTGGTGTAAATGACCCTTTCGGTCGCTTCTACAATCTCTTCTAGTGTTTTTCTAGCCTTCTAAGGATTTTTAAAAATATTCAGAATATTCTCCTCGAAGCAAACGATCATTATCAACTGGTCTTATAACTAGATCAGAGTTAAATTCGATTTCACTGAATTTCCATGACTCCAAAAGTTCAAATCGAGACTACGAAAATTTATAACAGAGGGTGCGCCTGGGAGTTCATTGTTCGAAAAGGATAACGTGGGACGAGAGGGTAATCAGAGTCTTCGAGAAACTATTAAACTATTAGAAACTAGTAAACTATTAAAAATAAAAATATATAACAAGAATATGTGTTTCAATTGTAATATGTGTTCGCAACTTCAACCACCGTCGAAAGATTAACACGCTCGCATTTATTTCAGCAGTAGCCTTCATAGTTACAATATCCTCTTGGAAAGTACGAAAGAAGAAACTGTCACAGAAACGTAACAAGTTCTACGCATTAGAAAGATGGATGCATAAAATTGATTTGATTCTCTTCGCGCAATATACAAAAATCGTCACGCATACGTGACACTGGTCGTGCAAGTGTTTTTCGCCTGTTCGATTAATCATCGGCGGATGATTAAAGGTTCGATTACCCACCCCTCTAGCACAGTTCTCCGTGTCGCCAGCCCCCTTCCTGGTTAAGCTAGAAGGAAGAAAGGGGGAAAAATGGAACACGCAACCGCGAAGAGGTAAAAACCATCGTCCTCGATACGCTCGATGGATAACGGATCGTCGGCGAGGGGTGGGGGGTTGGTGAGGTCTACAAGGGACGAGACGGGGAAGAGGGGTTGTAAGCGACACGACGACGGAAAAAACATTGGAATCCCTTCTGATGCAAGCGCGAAAGAACACGAAGAGTCCCTGTGTCTGACGTCGGGGGGTGGCAAAGGGGTGGAGAAGAGGAGCAATTATTTAGACGAGCTCCGTGCCGCCTTCGCGGCTATCGATCGCCTTCGAGACAAGGTTAAAAATATCTATTTGCATGTCGGGCTGCATTATGGCAGATTAGGTCGTGGTTCTTGCCTCCGCCCGTCAGATCAACCCCCACCTCTCTCTTCGCCCCTGTTCGACCACCGCGCACCCCCCTTTTTTTTCTCTCCCGTCGACGATGGAATCGACGATGGTGCCCTCGAAGGTCGGGGTTAATCGAAGCGAGATTTACGGGCGACGACGCGGCGCGCGTGCATTTAACCAATCCACCCCCGCGCAACCCCGCAATCACTCGTCGAACTTCTGAAAGGATCCGCGCGCTTTTAGAGGCACGACGCGAGTGCACGTTCCTCGCACATTCGTTAGTATGCATTTCGTGAATGTACAACCGAACCGTTTAACACGTTGACTGCCATGTCACCCATATGCGAGTGACGGAATTATTTGTCCAGATTTAAAAATAAACTTTCGTGTTAATATGTTCATACCACCAAATTTGATTAGGATCAGTAAAACGTAAGAAAGTGAACTACACAATATCATACACTTAATTTTTTTCAATTTCTATTTCATAAATAATTTTTTTGAGAATCTTTCACCCAAGAAAAATAGTTCTAATTTAACACGTTGACTGCCATGTCACCCATATGCGGGTGACGGAATTATTTGTCCAGATTTAAAAATAAACTTTCGTGTTAATATATTCATTCCACCAAATTTGATTAGGATCAGTAAAACGTAAGAAAGTGAACTACACAATATCATACATTTAATTTTTTTCAATTTCTATTTCATAAATAATTTTTTTGAGAATCTTTCACCCAAGAAAAATAGTTCTAATTTAACACGTTGACTGTCATGTCACCCATATATGAGTTACGGAATTGTTTGTTCAGGCTTTAAAATGAATTTTTACGTTAATATATTCATTCCACCAAATTTGATTAGGATCAGTAAAACGTAAGAAAGTGAACTACACAATATCATACATTTAAATTTTTTCAATTTATATTTCATAAATAATTTTTTTAGAATCTTTCACCCAAGAAAAATAGTTCTACTTTAACACGTTGACTGCCATGTCACCCATATATGGGTTACGGAATTGTTTGTTCAGGCTTTAAAATGAATTTTTACGTTAATATATTCATTCCACCAAATTTGATTAGGATCTATAAAATGCAAGATAGTTGGAGGACTACTCAATATATCATACATTTAATTTTTTCAATTTTTATTTCATTAAACAACTTGCTTTTATTTTATGGAATTTTTGAAGTTGCCAGTTTGGCAGTCAAAGTGTTAATGAGAAATTTGGTGGAAATCTATATTTATTTGGTTCAACACCAACCGAGGTTTCAACATATCAAACCTGATTGAAATTGTAAAAATTTATTTTTGGAAAATAAATAATAAATTTCCTCGTCCAAGCGTCTGTTATTATGAAAAACTTTGAACCTATTTTTGCCCGGTAACGTTACTGAAGAAATATGGCGTACTCACTTTGGTATATCGCCGATCTTCGGTGGCCGACATTTTCGCGGAGGAACGTCTCCCCATATGTTGTACGCTGAAAAATAATGAAAAATAAAGTCAGCCGTTTTCCCATTAGAAACGATCCTGGTTGCAAGCGTCCGACTCTACCGTTGTTTCCGAAAGTTTGTTGCTCCTCGAAGAATTGCAAATGGCGAGCGTCGTCTGGGGACTTTAGCCGAGACGTTCGCGCAGGAAATGAACGTTTCATCGCCGGCGTTCCGTCCCGGTTACTTTCATCGTACGTAACAGTTGTAATACGATTAGGAAACGCGGTACTTCCACCCATCGGACCTTTTAATCAATTATCTCTTAGCGTGGGCGGTAACGCAATAATAGGGTCTCCCCAGTCTTTGGCGGATACGGAAGGAGCAACGATACGATTATTAGATCGTTACACATGAACCGGCTGTCTCGATGATTGCTACATTCCACCCCACGCTTCCAAACAATCATCGAATCAGCCGACACCTCTAATCCGCCGCGCCATTTCCATCAAACGCCTGTTTCGAATTCTCGAGCGTACTCCCCGTCACTTCCGTACTCTCGTGAGTTCATTAAACAGCTACAAACGAATGTTACAAGTGTAAGGATATGCCGGATAAAACTAAACAAGGTTTTGCTTAAGTATATGTCCGCCATATTGAATCCGCCATTTTGTTTTTCTAATTTCAAGTTCAGATTCGTGTTCAGCGATCCTAAAAACGGCCTAATGTCAATTTTGAAGTAGAAACAATAATTTGTTAATGTATTGGGTTGGCAACTAAGTAATTGCCGATTTCAGTTATATATGTTTCTCACTCCCATTTTTATAATATCCGTAAACGTTATGATCTTCTTCTCTTTATATATGTTAGCTGGCATCCTAACCTACCTTTACAAGTTCATTGCGTAGATATTTTCTTAAAGTTTTTTTTTTACCTCAATATTAATATGGAGTGCAAAAACGAACATTTTCGCCATATATTGCTTTATTATTTCCGTAAAGGAAAGAACGCAGTGCAAGCTGCCAAAAAGTATTACCACTTATTTCGATCCCTGGACAACTCCCTTCGTGGTAAAACTTTCAATAATGATGACGATGTAAAATCTCACTTAACTCAGTTTTTGGCCGAAAAGCATCAGACTTTCTACGAGCGTGGAATTTTCAAGTTGGCAGAAAGATGGCAAAAGGTCATCGAACAAAATGGAAAATACATCATAGATTAAAGTTCATTCCAAGCAAAAAAAAAACTCTTTTATTTCATTGAACAAATCGGCAATTACTTAGTTGCCAACCCAATATATGTCCGCCATATTGAATCTGCCATTTTGTTTTTCTAATTTCAAGTTCAGATTCGTGTTCAGCGACCCTAAAAACGGCCTAATGTCAATTTTGAAGTAGAAACAATAATTTGTTAATGTATTGGGTTGGCAACTAAGTAATTGCCGATTTCAGTTATATATGTTTCTCACTCCCATTTTTATAATATCCGTAAACGTTATGATCTTCTTCTCCTTATATATGTTAGCTGGCATCCTAACCTAGCTTTACAAGTTCATTGCGTAGATATTTTCTTAAAGTTTTTTTTTTCCTCAATATTAATATGGAGTGCAAAAACGAACATTTTCGCCATATATTGCTTTATTATTTCCGTAAAGGAAAGAACGCAGTGCAAACTGCCAAAAAGTATTACCACTTATTTCGATCCCTGGACAACTCCCTTCGTGGTAAAACTTTCAATAATGATGACGATGTTAAATCTCACTTAACTCAGTTTTTGGCCGAAAAGCATCAGACTTTCTACGAGCGTGGAATTTTCAAGTTGGCAGAAAGATGGCAAAAGGTCATCGAACAAAATGGAAAATACATCATAGATTAAAGTTCATTCCAAGCAAAAAAAAACTCTTTTATTTCATTGAACAAATCGGCAATTACTTAGTTGCCAACCCAATATATGTCCGCCATATTGAATCCGCCATTTTGTTTTTCTAATTTCAAGTTCAGATTCGTGTTCAGCGACCCTAAAAACGGCCTAATGTCAATTTTGAAGTAGAAACAATAATTTGTTAATGTATTGGGTTGGCAACTAATTAATTGCCGATTTCAATTATATATGTTTCTCACTCCCATTTTTATAATATCCCTAAACGTTATGATCTTCTTCTCTTTATATATGTTAGCTGGCATCCTAACCTAGCTTTACAAGTTCATTGCGTAGATATTTTCTTAAAGTTTTTTTTTTACCTCAATATTAATATGGAGTGCAAAAACGAACATTTTCGCCATATATTGCTTTATTATTTCCGTAAAGGAAAGAACGCAGTGCAAACTGCCAAAAAGTATTACCACTTATTTCAATCCCTGGACAACTCCCTTCGTGGTAAAACTTTCAATAATGATGACGATGTGAAATCTCACTTAACTCAGTTTTTGGCCGAAAAGCATCAGACTTTCTACGAGCGTGGAATTTTCAAGTTGGCAGAAAGATGGCAAAAGGTCATCGAACAAAATGGAAAATACATCATAGATTAAAGTTCATTCCAAGTAAAAAAAAAACTCTTTTATTTCATTGAACAAATCGGCAATTACTTAGTTGCCAACCCAATATATGTCCGCCATATTGAATACGCCATTTTGTTTTTCTAATTTCAAGTTCAGATTCGTGTTCAGCGACCCTAAAAACGGCCTAATGTCAATTTTGAAGTAGAAACAATAATTTGTTAATGTATTGGGTTGGCAACTAAGTAATTGCCGATTTCAGTTATATATGTTTCTCACTCCCATTTTTATAATATCCCTAAACGTTATGATCTTCTTCTCTTTATATATGTTAGCTGGCATCCTAACCTAGCTTTACAAGTTCATTGCGTAGATATTTTCTTAAAGTTTTTTTTTTACCTCAATATTAATATGGAGTGCAAAAACGAACATTTTCGCCATATATTGCTTTATTATTTCCGTAAAGGAAAGAACGCAGTGCAAACTGCCAAAAAGTATTACCACTTATTTCGATCCCTGGACAACTCCCTTCGTGGTAAAACTTTCAATAATGATGACGATGTAAAATCTCACTTAACTCAGTTTTTGGCCGAAAAGCATCAGACTTTCTACGAGCGTGGAATTTTCAAGTTGGCAGAAAGATGGCAAAAGGTCATCGAACAAAATGGAAAATACATCATAGATTAAAGTTCATTCCAAGCAAAAAAAAACTCTTTTATTTCATTGAACAAATCGGCAATTACTTAGTTGCCAACCCAATATATTTATTAACACACAGAATGTCTTAAGTCGTTCGCGCTATTCTGACAACAACCTACAACAACCTATTCCTGTCCGTTATATAGGGTTTACCTACGTGGGCGGTCGCTTTTAGTGACCAATCACAATTTGGCTTTGGGCCTCATGTACGCCCTCGAACAGGCGGCAAGGTAAGGGTAACTCGCAACTTCTATTGCACCCTCTTCGTCGCCTATGTAGGACCCTTAACTGTCCGCGTTTGGTTTGCAGATGTCTTACGGTACGTCACGGCTATTGAGACCTTTAGCTAAAATACGATATCTCAAGTAAATTACCGAAAAACAGGAAGTTCCGCTAAATCTCGAAAATAGCCTAAAGTCACGTCCGCAGCATAAACATAAACTGCGCCCGTGGCTGGTCCGCGATACTCAGCTGCGGGCCTCATGGGCCGCAATCCCCCGAATCCCTTATACAAGTTGGAATTATTCGAGCAAAGTATCAATAGAAATACAGATTAGAAATACGATACAGATCGGCATGAATTGAACATTTTTCCTGGAGAAATTGTCCGAAGAATCCCGCGACACCGGGTACAGCGGATCCTCGAGTTTCTTGAAGCAATACTAACGCACCGGAGAGCAGAACTCGGCAAACTCGATTCAACCGAAGTCTAAGTGGCCGAGAGCACTCGTATATACACCGGAACCGTTCAAAGGGTGAACTTTATAATTAGTAAATGCCTGTGAAGCCCCGCGATCGATGCAATGAATGGAAGATGCACCGTGGTTCGGTTCTCGGCGTGGCGCGGTGCAACGTGGCAAAGGGATCACAGCGTGGCAACAATGAGCCGCAATTAAACCGAATGTTCCGGCCAGAGCAGGGTCTTTATCATCCGATCGGTATCTAGTTTGCAAACGAAACTACGGGGAACAATATTTACTCGGAACGCTATCCACGAAAACAATGGAAAGCATTTCTCTCTGGAAGTTCTTTTTCAATCGATCAATTCTTTATTATTGTTCCCCTCAGGGTTACAACAATCCTTCTATAGGTTCACACCTATGGCGGTCACCCATCTTTCGATGAGCCCCAACCAACATATCGCTTAACCTCAACAATCGCCATCTCACAACACCACCGCACAGTGGTCCAGAAGCCCGGATTTTGTGGCCAAAATTCAAAATGTTGTCATAATTTTCTAAAAGTTGGTAATTAGGAGTTGGTTTTTGGAGTCGCTGATAACGAATCTGGCATTAAAAATTAAAAATTTTTTACTGCAGGATTATTATGGCGATCTAGAGGGCGGTATTTCGTGGCCCGATTAAAAATTTTGTAAATCGATGTTTTTCATCATTTTCATAGAACAATATCATTGAGATACTTAATGCCATGTTTTAAATTAGTATAACCTAATACAATAATACCTTTTTAGTTTTCAGTTATTCGATGGCCCTCGAGGCGTCAAGAACGCGTGAATAAAAGAGACCTTCCTACCGTAACCTTTATTTCATAATCCCGCTATTTTGTAGTTCTATTTGAACATAAGGTTCCCTTTAAGAAAACATCACAGTTATGGTCCACAGACGCAGAAACAGATAAGGCGGCTTCAGGTCCCGAACGCGTCAAAATACCTCGGACGCCTTTATTAAAATTAATACAGAGTTAAAAGTCGCAAGAGGGCGCAGCTAAAAACTTTGCATATTCTTTTTAACAAATGTTTAAACTTTCGTACAAAATAAGTCCAAAGTTTAGCACTTTTAAGCATTTTTTTTAAACCCTTCTTAAAGCTTAAATCGTTACAAACTTGGAATATTTGTTTATGGATTAAAAAATGTTTATGATGGCATTTAGAACTTAAAGTACATCTACTAACATATAAAAAATCATAATTATAACTTGTTTTCTGATATCCTATAATTGGTATTTAAAACGTTTAATGGAATGTTCAATTTTATGATTTTGTTTTTAGAACGCCGTATCTTATTATACAATTACCTAAAATCAATAGTATTTTGGATTTAGGAGCTTTCAAGAGTTATCAGTTTATAGCAAAAAAAATTTTTTAATCTATTAACCTTGAAAAATTGAATTTTGGCCACAAAAACCGGGCTTCTGGACCACTGTGCACCGGTCGAGCCACCACTCGCCGGCTTGGAACTTCTTTTTCTCCCTAGCAATTTTTATTTCACCTTTCGAGCCAATTCTCTATTGGACGATACGGGCTGATACAACTCTTGGAAGTTAGGGCACTCCGAGATCGAGAAAGATTCTAGGTTCAACGATTGATAATATTGCTGTAGAAGCGCACTCTCTCTAAAGATGCAAGGGTCTACACAAGGATTAATCGTAACAGTAATTATCGTTGAAGAAGACGAGACACTCTAGGATCGACAAATTGGTAATCAAGGGTTCCCGCTCTGCAATGGTTATTAACCCTTAGCACTCGAATGGCGACTGTAAGGCACCACTAAAAATTGCTGTATCATTATTCAAAATATTTTTTACATTATTAAATTTGTTTGTACTTAATAAATTACTAAAAACTTCAGTATTGTACGAGTAAATTGCACCATTTTCGCATTTATAACATGAAAACAAATCTATAGAAGGGAAATATTCTAGGTCCAAGGAAATGTTTCGTTTTGGAGTTAAAATAGCTTCGAGTGCAAAGGGTTAACAGTCTGACTGCCAAACTAGAAACCTAAAAAATTCCATCAAATCAAAGTAAGTTATTTAATGAAATAAAAATTGGAAAAAATTAAATGTATGATACTGAGTAGTCCTCCAACTTTCTTGAATTTTACGGATTCTAATCGAATCTGGTACAATGAATATATTAATTTTAAAACCTGGACAAATAATTCCGTCAAACACATACGGGTGACATGGCAGTCAACGTGTTAACGACAGTAACTATTCTAGCAACTATGCTTATGAACCAAAACTGCGTAGATTCAAAAATAAGCGAAAAATGGTTTCACGTGCCTCAACTTTTCCTGTCTTTGTATGAGAATATTTTGTCGCTGGGAAAGGGCTCGTTCGAAAGAGGAAGGTTCAATCTACCCTTGGCTCTTAAGACGCACAGAGGTCGAAAGCTGAGAAATGAGTGATAGAATCACAAGCTTCAGGGATCCATTCGAGAATTAATAATAATTGTTATTAGTCCAGAAAGAGTTCGAGAGGTCCGAGATCGAAAAATCAAAGGTTGATCCGTCAAATCGAAAATTTCGTTTAAGTTTGCGGGCTCGGTGCAGCTGAAAAAGATTAGCGGAGGATCGAAGGTGCATCGATCGATAGGTAGATCGATAATTGTTGGATCGACGGAGAAAGGTCAAGAGTTCCTTCGACGCGCCAGTTGATTGGAAGTAATTAAATCATCAACGAGATCAGCCCCGCGATTGAAAAGGGACGGCGAAAGCAGCCGGGAAGTCGGTGAACCAGCCTCTCTCGAATCGAGTCTCGACTTTCCCTTTCAATCTCGCTGCCGACGAATCGATTATGCCGATTTCGAACGGCAGACACTGACGCATCGTTGCCGATAAACATCGTTAACGAGCCAGCAAGATAACTCGCCCGACGATCTGCGAAATTGCGAGATTCGACTCGTTACGTGGAAAATCCAGTTTGCGGTAAAATTCTGTTGGATTGTGACTGTTCGCCTGTGATCGGTATCTCTGTTTGTTCATTAATACGGGGCAGATTGCTAGTGGCTTCTTTTCAATCGCGGTTGCGTACGTACATATGTACAATGGATCATTAGGTTGCGGATTTTTATGCGAAATTGTAGAGTTGTGGATGCGACTGTGTTTGAATGACTGTGGATGCGACATCGCACAGAATTTTCAATGTCGTTGAAATTCTTTTTAATTTTAACTATAAATTCCTGAATCCCTTTTATTTCCTGCTTTTTAAGCCCTTGCCCTACAATATCGAGTTAGACTCGTGATGAAGATTTTGAACAGAGTCTAACAAATATATACGTTATCAATTTCCTTTAAAGCGAAATAAAATTCTATGTCGTTGTAGTTGATACATATCTTTTGCAGAAAACATAGGCATACAATAAATATAAACTATCTTTTTTTTCTATGAAATCCTGAACGATGAAGAATTTCTAATCATTATAATCACAAAATAAATAGTAGTGCAAGGGGTTAAGATTTCACTGGACCTATAAAAGATTATTTATCCTGGGTCGCGAAGAATCCTGCACGGATGTATTCGTTAGAACCTATCGAAGGTGGCTGAACAACAATTGACTGCAGCCGCTTGCAGCTGCGAAAGTTATAACAATATTTGTGCAAAAATCCTACGTCTTCATCCTTACGGTTTTGTAGGCCCATTAGGATACAATGGCTTCGCGAAACAGATGAAATATGAACAAATATGAAATATAAACAAATTGGAGCCGTAAAACCATTTGTTTCGAAGATAGGTGAAATACGGTTTTCCTTGCTTCACACAATGATTGACGGAAAAATTTCCAACGCTACGATTTCCCAGTTAAATTTCCCGGCAAAAAGTAAGAAATTTTGTAACTATATCCTTGAACCATTCTAATATCTTTCCGACTTTAAATCTAAATCTATAAATTATCTAAATCTATAAATTATCGAAATCGTATAAATTACATTACATTTGCAAAAATTTATGTCACAACCCAATGTTTCTACGGTTTGATACACTGACGATTGCAGGAGTGGGTCGACTTTGAAAATCTGGATTTTCCAACGAGGCTTTCGATTGGAGACCACGTCGGAAACGAAGTTTATCGTACAGCGGAGATGGGGCAGATAAAAGTTGAAAATGGCTGCGGGAACCGACCTCGAAAACTTGCCGGCTGCGAAACAAAGTTTCAGTTAAAAAACAATTTCCGAGCGCAGCGTATTTTCCGCGAATCCTTCGGCGTTCCGGTGGAAAACGGCGATCCTCAGATAAAAACTGTTAATTAGACAGGAGCGGCTTTCAATTCGCGATATCCCGGCCGGTTCGAATGCGAACAATGTTTCCTCTCGCGAATAAAATATCTCGCATGACGGGGAACGTATTTTTCCAAATGAACCGGAATAATTGCACGGCGGCCAGCGCGAGGAAACTCCTCGAGGAAGCTCCGTTTCATTTGCACGAATCGAGAGAGAGAGAGAGAGAGAGACGGAATGAGAGAGAGAGAGAGAGAAAGTGGAACTATAGTATTCCCGTTCGAGGAAAAGCGAGAGCGCGGTTTCGGAGAAATATTTCTACGGCATCGGGGCTCGGAGTTGCACGGCGCGCGACGCGTTTCGCGGCAATTAATTAAAAGCGCAACGACGGAAGCTTCTGCCGGCCTCGTAATTCCTAATTGCGAGCGATCGATCCGCGCCGAGCTTTCGTTGACACACTTTCACTGGAACGGTTTAATTGTTTCCGACGACACAATTCACCCGAGAACGGCGCAAACGTTCTCGTTTGACGCCCCCAACCGAGAAACATTTCCAAATTGTTGGCAACCGCGGCAAAACATACCGGCTCTCCGTTCGATTGTCACAGAATTCTCGCGCCGGTTTGTTTAACACCGTTCCATATGCGAAAATAAATACGCGAACTTGCGAACCAGCACCGTAACCACTTGACGATGTTTGACACACGTTGAGCAAGGTTCATCGATCGACTGAAGGATCCTTGGATGGTGTTATGGTCGTAAACGCCCCTTTTGGAGGGGGGCAATCCACATACGAAATTAGTGACCTCGACGGTCCCGACGCGTTTCTAATACACTCCGCGACAAAAAGATGGCACACACGTAAATATTGCTATTCCTGAAAACTGTGATAAAATTTGATATGTTTCTCTCCGTGTATGTATTTCGGTGGAGCTTCGAGGCTACTTACACCGGCGGATTTAAGCGCAGGTTACAGATTCTAGTCTAAATGTAAACATCGGGGGTCACCGAAGCGACAAAATGATGGCACAGTCTTAAAATTCTTTCTCTGCAGTTGACACTAGACCGTCAGACTGTTTATATCGTATACTGTGTTACTGTGCATTAAATATTGTGTGTGTTTCTTATTATCCTCTATTGAAATTACACTATGGGTAGTGGAAAATCTTTATCCGATGCTGAAATAAAAACGATTTTGACATTGCGTAAAGAGAATTACTCAGTTTCGAAAATTGCACGTATTATACATCGGAGCAGAAAAGTGGTGTATAATTTATTAAAAAATCCCAAAACATACGGTACAAAAAAGAGTTCCGGTCGACCGAAAGCAGTAAGCAATCGCGGAAAACGTGCAATTTTAAAAGAACCTTCGAATTCTTCGGGAACATCACGACAAATTGCTAAAGCAGCTGGCGTACACACAAATATACGTAATGTGCAAAGGATAATAAAAGAATGTCCGCACTTAGTTCGAATGAAATTGAAAAAAAACCACCTTTAACCGCTCAGCATAAATCAGAGCGTTTGAAATTTGCTCAAGAGCATATACATTGGAGAAAAAAGTGGCGTCGTGTTATTTTTAGTGATGAAAAAAGGTTTAATCTAGATGGGCCGGATGGTTTCGCACACTATTTTCACGACCTGCGGAAAGAAGAAAGGATATTAAGCCGCAGACACATGGGTGGCGGAGGAGTAATGCTTTGGGCCGGAATTGGGTATCGAGGAGTGACCGAAGTAAAATTTATAAACAAAACTATGAATAGCAAAATTTATATAGATTTGATAGACGAACAATTAACTAAATTCGGACAGACAATTTCCGGGGAAAATTGTATATTTCAGCAGGATAATGCAAGTGTGCATACTGCGAAATGCGTTAAGCAGTACTTTGAGCAAAACAAAATTAGTGTCTTAACGTGGCCAGCGAGATCGCCAGATCTCAACATAATTGAAAATTGTTGGGCACAACTAGCAAGGCATGTTTATGAAGGCGGAAGACAATTCCAAAGCCTTGCACATTTAAAAACGTGCATAGAACAAAAATGGACAAAAATACGGCCAAAATATATTAAAAAACTTTTTAAGTCACTTCCGAAACGTATGTTGGCTGCTCTAGCAAATAAGGGAGGCCACACAAAATATTAAACATAATGTTATATATTTTATGTACGTATTTTTTTGTATATGTGCCATCATTTTGTCGTACCAATTTTTTGTTATTTTTTGTTTCCATAAACAAACGGACATTTTCTTTAATTTTATTGTTTGTAATGTAGTTTATTTTGCAAAAAAATGTATAAGTACCAAAAAAGACTAGATTTATTATGTCCAAATGATGAAAACATTGAATTTTCGTGGTGTGCCATCTTTCTGTCGCGGAGTGTATTTTCCTTCCTCTTCCGATGAACAAACTGAAGATCTTTTTTTGTGCGTTTAGAATATATAACTACTGCGAATTTTGCATTTATGACAACAACGAGTATAACAGGAAGGTTTGAAAGAATTCCAGAAAATTATTTCCTTTTCACCGAAATGATTAAAGAAAGGACGACAATTCTTTTTCAGCTCCTGTTGCGTAGGATCGAGGCAGACAATTTTTATTCCGCATGAAAATCCGCAGTCTAATAATCACGGTTGCGCGGAATTACAATTTAATTTCTCGAAGAATCATAATTACAAAGCAATTCAATTACATCGCATTCAGCTGCGTTGTAATTCGAATTTCTCGTTCAATTAAAGCACACAATACCGTTTACAATATACGCAGGTTTGTGAAATATTTAAGAATAGCATTTTTTAACGTGATTTTCAGCTCGATCAGTCTCGCAGCAGACAAAAGAATTGTTTGCTCGTTCCACTTTCTACGAAACGACACGTAACAGGAATTCGAAGATCTTCTGCCTGATAAGAAAAATTTCGCCGATTTCTCTTACCTATTGTTACGTTTCCTCTAAATTGGTGCTGCGTTTCGCAACGCGATACGCATTAGCGGGTTGCGCTTTTCTCCGGGAAAAGAGCGAATAACGAAAGAATTCGACTCGATCGGCACGGGCAATCTCGATCAGATCCTTCGCTGATTGAATTCTCAGATTCCGTTCTCCCTTCGGTCGGACTCGTTGCGACTAATCGCGTTAAAAACGTTCGAACGCGTCCTCCGGAAGTGAACCTGTTGCGGAGAGTCCGACGCCTCGCGTCGCGTTGCGTTGCGGAACGAAATTTCGTTAGCGCGTCGACGCAACCGACCGGCGGTAATTAAACGATAATTAATCCCGCCGAGGATCGATGGCCGTCGGAGTTGTTCGTATTTTTTGGACCGACTGCCGACGAGCCTCGAATCCAATGGACAGAAAAGCGACGGCGCGCGTTTTTCGAGGGCTGCGGTCGCCATTTTCAAATCCCTTCCGTCTCGATCCCCCCGCCGATCGATAAACATTTTCCAACTGGACCATCGTTGATTACAACATTCTCATGAGACTTTTAATAAAAATGTTCTGCGATATTGAACGCATTTTTCTGCCTCGAATAGAGATTAATCTGCGCTCGCTAAATTGTCGATCTTTATGGCAAAAATGACTAAACAAAATGCGAAACCGAAAGCATTTGATGAATCTGAAAACGTTACTGGTATTACTCACAGCTGATTAAAATTATTACGGAAAGAGATAAATATCTATGCATCTCCTGTGCTTTCTACCGAGCCTTTAAAGTGACTAATACATGTTGTCTTATAAAAATGACGAGATTGAATTTATTTGGATTTCGTGAGGTTCGTGTTACAATACATGTCCTCCTAAATATATTCATTTACTCGTTTCCCACGAAAGCATCTTTACAATTTCAGTAATTGTAAAATAAAAAATCTGGAACGGTCATTTTGACCGACGGTGGTAGGTTTAGTGTAAATGCATTGTATTTGGCGATCACCCAAGGAATAAAAATCTACAATAATTTTGCTATTCGTCGACAAAAAGATCAAAGAAGATTTAAGAAAAGAGATTGAAAATGGTTAGCCGGGTGCTCGATTATTGACACAAGGATCAACGTGTTAACTCTCGCGCGCGAAACGTGCGCAGTTGGCACAATTTTTTCCCGGCCGACACATTCGGAAAATCTAATAAAATCAAGGCATTGTTAACGAGGCAGCGGCATCGTGGAAAGGGTTAAGAGAAGCGGATCGAAACGATGAATCGGACGGTCGGGAGTGGTTAAGTGGAGCGATCGGTGTCCCCAACGATTATTTAACCATCGTAGGTCTCGACATCGGGATCGATATCGTTTGTGTCAGTGGAGCAGAGCAAAGCAGAACACAGAACACAGAACAGAAGAGAAGAGAGTCGATCAGCAAAGTGAAGTTAGCCGGCACCGGGTGTGGACTGAAAAGAGGATATGACCGAGATAATGCGGACACGGGTCCGGCCGGCGCTGAAACGATTCGTGGTCCCTTGGCGATTTAACAATTGACTTGTGCGCCTGGAACGTCGTCTGCAGAGTAATTGCGGCCGACTCGATGTCGTCGTTGCTCGCCTAGTCGGCTACAGTCCCCGCTAATGGATTTCTCGATATCCATGCGCCTCGAAAACCACCCCGGCGAAACGCCTTTCCTATCCACTACCGAACACTACCTGAATCTTCCTAACAACTACATCAACACAAACAAATTAACTCTTAAGAGCCAAGGACAGTCACTTTTGCAGAGTCAGCAGGTGACTGCTATACAGGGTGTTTGGTAACTGGTGGTAACAAGCAAAAAGGGGGTGATTCTACATGAAAGAATAAGTCGAAAATATAGAATAAAATTTGTTCATTCGAAGTTTCGTTATCGAGAAAATCGATTTTGAAATGCAGCATGCTATTCGATAGGAATTGTCTGACGCAACTGTCTGATCATGACCAGCTAAATCTACTTCCTGCATATACTAAAGCACACAAACCTGACAGATCTTCAAAGTCGATTTTCTCGAAAACAAAGCCTCAAACGAAAAATGTTTATTCTATATTTTCGACTTGTTCTTTCATGTAGAATCACCCTCTTTTCGCTTGTACACTGCACAAAATTTCTATAAAGCCACCTACATTTTGGTGTATTTTTAAAAAATATAGAGAAATTTGTAACTTTCCAAATATCTATAACATTGTATACTGACTACTGAGTAGAGATATATACGCCACTTTCTCACAAATGTTTACGTCTTGAATCTGTTTACATTTTCGTCGAAGGCCACGGAACGGGAGTGCGAAATTTCTATAAAGCCACTTAGTTTGTGTTTAAATTTTGTGTGGATAACACGTGAGTCTCAGCTGAGTAACTTTAATTGTAATTTATATGTGCGTATTTATACCAAAATTGATTTTTAAATTCATAAAAATTGTATATATATTATATTTGTATTTATTTTTATTATAATGCCACGAGGCAAGTTGTTGACCATTGAAGAGAAGGCATCCACTGATGCTTATAAAGATATGGGGTGTTCTAATCGATCAATTGCGAAAAAAATTAATAGATCATGTATTTTAATGGATAATTATATAAATTTGGGCGAAGAATATGGTAAGAAACACTATATAGGTGGAAATAAAAAATTGACAAGAAGACAATATTCATTATTGATGAGGCTGGCAGCAAGGGAAACAAAAAGTGCAGCACAACTTTGAACTAAACTACAAGTACCAATAACAACGAGCCGTGTGCAGCAAATTTTAAAAAGTTCAGGGCGATTTAAATGGAAATAAATGCTCGAGAAACCAGCACTCAAAGAACGACACAAACAAGCTTGTCTCGAATTTGCACAAAGACACATGTCCTGGACAGAAGAATGGAACAATATAATTTTCTCCGATGAGAAAAAATTTAACATAGATGGGCCAGATGGTCACAAGTACTACTGGCACGATTTAAGAAAAGAACCTAACGTAGCAATGAGTCGTAACTTCGGTGGAGGGATCATTAATGATTTGGGCTGCATTCAGAGCAAATAAAAAATTTGTGGTTAATCTGTCGAATTAACCACAAAATGAATTCGTCCCAATACACGGAGCTGTTGGAGATAGTCTTAATACCATTCACTGAAGCAATTGAGACTGACAATTTCATTTTTCGACAGGATAACGCCTCAGTTCATGTATCAAGAGAAACAAAGGAGTAGTTAGACAACAGAAATATCAGGGTTTTGACATGGCCAGCTTGTTCACCAGATTTAAACCCAATTGAGAACCTTTGGGGAATACTTGTAAGAAAAGTATATGTTAATTGTAAACAGTACATTTCTGTTTCTGAGTTATGGACTGCAATCAACGAACCGTGGACGTCGATCGAAGCAGAAATTCTTCGTGCTTTGATTGCATCAATGTCTAATCGACTTTTCGACGTTATTCGAAAAAATGGCAATTATACTAAGTATTAATTTAGAAATTTAGAAGAAATTTTTGTTAATATTGATGTTATCTACTTAAAAAAAGATTGGCTTTATGGATATTTCGTAGTTCGATTTTTGTTAAACTATATAATTTTACGTTTTCTTATAAATAAAGAATATATCTATGACTGCAAACATGTATATGGTTTCGTTTGTTAATCCAAAAATGCTATGATGCATCAGCTTCTCATTACTATGACATAATTATAAGATTTTACCAAAAAATCAGGCGGATTTATGGAAATTTCGGGCAGTGTACAAGCGAAAAGTGGGTGAATTCTACATGAAAGAATAAGTCGAAAATATAGAATAAAATTTGTTCATTCGAAGTTTCGTTATCGAGAAAATCGAGTTTGAAATGCAGCATGCTATTCGATAGGAATTGTCTGACGCAACTGTCTGATCATGACCAGCCAAATCTACTTCCTGCATATACTAAAGCATACAAACCTGACAGATCTTCAAAGTCGATTTTCTCGAAAACAAAGCCTCAAACGAAAAATGTTTATTCTATATTTTCGACTTGTTCTTTCATGTAGAATCACCCCCTTTTCGCTTGTACCACCAGTTACCAAACACCCTGTATAATTTTGCGTTCACAGCCTTCAACCACCAACTTAAGATCACCAGAATTTGAGATCTCTTTAAACTGATGGCAATATTATACACGGTGTCACCAATCACCGAACCTACGAGAACATAGGTCAAAAAGACAGAATAACGTTTTTTCGTTTGAGGCTTCGTTCTCGAGAAGAAATCAGTCCCAGAGAGAATCGGGATTTTCCGTTCGTAGGCTTCGGTCGAAATGAATGCGGCGAACGGGTGCGCGTCGCATAATTCAATTTAGCATTTGCGCAGCGGGCCGGAATTTAATTAATATTTTCGGCCGAGCGTTGTTGCGTCGCGCGCTTCGAATTTGACCCTATAATCCGCGGAATGTCTTTGTCGGATTATGCGAACGTTCATTTCAGTCGCGGTAGGCTGACCTGTACAGTAAACGAGCGCTCGGCTGCGTTGAAATTCGCAAATCATTATTATTAGACATCGGATCTTTATGCATTTATGGCTTATGGAAATGTTAAAAAAATGCTATAATATAAAATTCGAGAGAATTTAACACGATTTTTATTTGCTTTGGATCTACAAAGGCTGTCCCCATTAAAAATAAAATTTTATTTCATTCCACTTTCTTAAAATATTTCTATAAAAATTGGAAATTGCATAAACATCCGATGTCTAATTATTATATTTCTATGTACGACTGGGCGGGATTCGCGAAAAATTTTACTGCTCGGAAGCGGATCGATTTTCCAGGACTAATTCGCTTCCGGACCAAGGGGTGGCGGTTCTCGAAACGTTATTAACAGCCAAGGATAGTCACGTGACTTTTGCAGAGCTAGCAGGTCGGTAACTGCTGTATAATTTCCGTTCACAGCCTTCAGCCATTGACTTAACCCTAGGCAATCAAATGGCGACTGTAAAGCGCCACTAAAAATTATTGTATCTTTATTCAAAATGTTTTTTACATTATCAAATTTTTGTTTGCATTTAATAAATTACTAAAGATTTCGGTCTTGTACTAGTAAATTGCACCATTTTCGTATATATATATATATATATATATATATATATATATATATAACATGAAAAATGTATACAGGGTCATCCGTTTTTAAACGGCCAAACGTCAACCAGCTATAGAGGGCCCCAAATGGAACAACTTTCACCCCTAACACTTTTTTTGATTCGGCCTTGATTTCTTGAAAATATTTCATCGAGAGATTTCATTAAGAGATTTAAGATCACAGAGCTGCACAACTTTCGCTTTCGTTTCGAATCGACCTTGAATAATAAAATCAAACCGGTGCAATTTAATTAAAATAGTAAAATATTTACACAAGAATTCAAGAACGTCGATATTTTCAACATATTAACACGTTGACTGCCATGTCACCCATATGTGGGTGACGGAAATATTTGCTCAGGTTTTAAAATGAATTTTTACGTTAATATATTCATTGTATCAAATTTAATTAGGACCTGTAAAATGCAAGAAAGTTGGAGGACCACTCAATACCATACATATAATATTTTTCAATTTTTATTTCGTTAAATAACTTACTTTGATTTCATGGAATTTTTCAGGTTCTAGTTTGGCAGTTAAAGTGTTAAAATTATTGTAGCCTGCTAATCACCGTGCACGCGAGCAGAAGCTGTCGACCTCGCAAGCCAGAAAATCCCATCGCCGTTAACGCAATTAATTAACCGGACAAAGGATCGACCGAAGGAAAAACTTGGAGACGAAGAAAAACGGATTTGCGGAGAGGAGCAAACGGAGCAGAAATAATTGTTCTGTTCATCGGTCGGCCGTAATCGCCGGCCATATCGATTTCCGGAAAATATCCGGGGCGACGACGTTCCGCAAACAGAGGAATCGGTGGTCCTCGACGGTGTCCAAATACTCGCTGATGAAGCCGGTGTTTACAAGACCTCGTCGAGGATCGGGGGAGTGGGATCGGGATCGGGATCGGGATCGGAATGGGAATCGGAAATGTCGCGTGTTTTGGCGCGATTCTACACCGGCCGTGCGCTACAAACCGGAAGCCCTCGTCCGACCAGCAAGCAGACGGCCGCCATTGTTTGCGGATCGACGCTGTTTGATCTGATAATGGAAAATTTTTCAACGCTCCCCGAGAAAATCTATTTACTTCCGTTGACCGTAAAAGCTCGAACCAATCCGAGATCCGGGATCGTCCTCCGCCCGCTGTGTGAACGTCGAGGACGTCTTCTGGATATCCTCGCAGATCCGCGAAAAACTAGCCAATTGACGCATCTGGACGTCCTCTGGCTAACGAATTGACGTTCAATGCCACCAATTTTATGGGAATTAAGCAAATTAACACTAGAAAGACTGAAACTTAGTATATACCTACATTGCCCAAAAAGCAGTCAAAATGACTGCATTGTGAAAGAATAACTAATGTGTAAAGAAATTTGTTTAAAATTAATTTTTAATATTTTTTATATTATTTACAGTTATACAACAAGCAAAAGAAATAAAATAAACAACTTGTTAGAACAAGTATCACTGCATAAAGATCCGAATAACAAGTACTATTTTAGCTTATTGAGCAACTGCAACTTATCAAGTATACGCCCAAATCGACAATTTATCATGTACTTGTATGTTATCATGTGACGATAATCGAAAAAAAATGAAAAATGTTATTTCAATACAGAGCCGAACTGGTCATATAAGAAATTTACTCAATTCAATAATAAGTCATTTGATTATTTAAAATTTCCCAAGCAGTCAAAATGACTGCTTTTGGGTAATATATGTAATGAAGAAGGGGGGGGGGGGTGGGGTAACTACAATTATTAATAAACGCATTTATATGTTGTACAAAAAGTCATAAAGTTCTAAGAAATTGTATCATTATATACATAATCCAAAAACACATATACACATGGATATATACATATCCATAATTCATGTTTCTAATTGAAATTAAAAAGCAGTCAAAATGGCTTCCTTGGGCAATGTAGTGTTAAACAGAAAGAAAATAAATTTCTGTTTCACTCGAGTCGGTTGGAAAATTCCGGTATGCAATTTTTACTTTGCACAAAGATCCGTTGTCTAATTATACCCGAAAAGTTGTTGATCTCTCAGCTTGTAAGTTCGTGCATGAAAATGTTAAAATATTCAGAGAAACCGAAGTTGCTCTTTCTACTTTCAAACACTACCGAGTTCCAAAGTCTAGAGTAAACAATTTTTTGTCCACGTTCATTTCCATGCGACCTTTAAGAGAGTCATCTCACCTTTGCAACGAGTTCTCGAAAGTTGATCCATGATTTTTTTTTTTTTTATTTTTTTAGTCGTTGTTTCATCAAATGAGATTAACATATTTATGAAACGTCGCGATTAACGGATGGTAGGCGTGTCCCTCGAACCGGAAATTGTCGGACAGCGACGTAAAGTGGATGGAAACGCGCTTCCGTTTCGAGAAAGTATGAGGGGTCCGGGATTAATTAATATTAGCGAATCGATCGTCCGGCGAGCGATGCGCTTGTCTGATTGGATTGCCGATAATATAATCAGTCGTGCCATTACGTATCGGTTTGCACGGGTGCACGCTTGTTAATCCGACGGCGAGGAGTCCGGTCGCAGTTGATTATCTCGCGATAATTTCGCCGCGATCATGCCAAGGAGCAGTCAGGAGCTCGAACTCGATGATTACGCGATCTCCGGGTTGCATTGATGCGACACACACACTCTCTCTCTCTCTCTAATTCCGTTTGTTCTCAGGGGCCCTTTAAACCCTTTGCACCCTGGCCGGGTCCCCGGGGATCGTCTCGACCTCGGGAAACAACTCCGCGCGAGTAACGTTGTTCCGCGAGATCAAAGCTCCTTTGAGACGAGAGGCGTCGGGTTCTCCGTGGAAAAAGCGCGGCCAGTTCGAAAACCGAGTCACTGCAAAGGACCCCCGGGAGTCTTTGATAGCATTACTTTTGTTGTCCGCGGCTCTGACCTGGAACCAGATCGAGCCCCGGAAAATTACTGCGAAACGGACAGGCAATCGAATTTCGCAGCAAACCGACCACGGTTTTTGCCGAATTAAATTGCAGCAAGTCACGCCCGTCGCAGTCAGTCGAATTACACCTAGTTCGCACGCTTAACGCATCCTCGTTTCTGTTTACGAACGCGATAGAATTACCGCGACTGGATAGGACCGTGGCGTGCTTCGCGTTCAGAGTTGATTACGCGAGTTTAGAATAAACCGTACCGCTACGTTTGATTACGTTCGCGCGGCACTCGAGTCACGATGCTCGAATATCTTGCTCGGAGTAGACACCCGGCGGATTAACAGAGCCGTTCAACGTCGAATGAAAGATTACGCTACGCCGCAAGAGCGAAGCATCGAATTGTTAACGTCGTACGCCGCGATGAGGGACGACGATGCACGTACGTGCAATTAATACTGGCTGCGACTAGTTAGAACCCGCTTGTTGCTCGTGGTAACAATTTGCCAACGTGTTTTCCGGTTTTCTTCGCTTCTACGTCGACGTATTGCTGTGGTCGCGTTCTCCTCGACGGGTAGATTAACCTCGCGGAAGGATAGATTCATAAGCCCGAAACCGATTCGACGTCGCATCGGCTGCTGATTAATATTGATGGAATCGTAGACGGAAGATTCGTTAACTTCGCAGCGGGATGGAGCGGATTATGCGGCTTCAAGGTAGAAGCGATTAACCAGCGCCCGGCGTGTTTGCGGAGAGATAGATTGACTTCGCGGAGACAGAGGCTCGCACGCGGACACGTTCATCGTGCGAAACTGCCTTCCGATTTCTCACAATGGAAATTTCGGGAGAAATGGGATTCGTGGATAATTCGGCTGAAGCTGTCGGTGAATCTATCTTTCAACTTCCGACATCCAAATCTGCTTTCCAAAAGGGAGAGATTAAGTGAAAGCGATCTCAATCTATCAATGAATATTTCAACGTGTGTCCCACAACTTCATGGGTACAGATTCGTACAGAAACGGTCTCGATAAGAAGCTATGTGCACTGACAACATAGATGGATAGATTAGTAACCGTCAGATTGGAATAGATTAAATCCAGTTTGTAAATTTAGAGGTGATCTCTACAGAATTCAAACGATCTCAAAACAATTGGAAATACAAAGCACAGATTCGGTAGAGAGCAAGTAGAGATAGATGACTGATAGATTAACACAGAACACTAAAAAATTGTCTTTAACGCGACTGCTCTTCGTGAACATGAAGATATAGATAGATCGTATAGAGACTAAGAACAGATAGATTTGTGGCAACAGATAGATTAACACAGATTAACCAAGCATGATTGGACTCCAAAGATCAGAGTCATGGAAGAGTCATGTCCACCAAGAATGGGCTTTATAAATATAAGATGCAGATAGATTTTATAGAGATGAAAAACAGACAGATTTGTGGCAACAGATAGGTTAACACAGATCTATCAACCATGAAAGAACTCCACAGATCAAAGTCATGGAAGAGTCATCTGCATCACGAATTGCATTCATAAATACAAGATGTAGATAGATTGTATCGGGACGAAAAACAAATAGATTTGTGGCAATAGATAGATTAACCCTTAGCACTCGAGTGGTGACTCTGAAGCACCACTAGACATATTGTTGTGGCATTGTTTCAAAGAAATTACAAAAAATATTACAAAATATTTGGTACATTACAAAATTTATATTTAATTGATTACTGAACATTTAAATGTTATGTGTGGAAATCGGATCAGTTTCGTATGAATAAAATTAAAATATTCTAAGGCGGAAGAAAAATTTAGTTTCAGAATGAAAATAGCGCCGAGTGCAAAGGGTTAACACAGATTTATCAACCATGAATGAACTCCGAAGATCGGAATCACGGAAGAGTCATCTCCACCACGAATTGCATTCGTAAATACAAGATGTAGATAGATTGTATCGGGACGAAAAACAGATAGATTTGTGGCAATAGATGGATTAACACAGATTTATCAACCATGAATGAACTCCAAAGATCGCAATCACGGAAGAGTCATCTCCACCACGAATTGCATTCATAAATACAAGATGTAGATAGATTGTATCGGGACGAAAAACAGATAGATTTGTGGCAATAGATAGATTAACACAGATTTATCAACCATGAATGAACTCCAAAGATCAAAGTCATGGAAGAGTCATCTCCACCACGAATTGCATTCATAAATACAAGATATAGATAGATTGTATCGGAACGAAAAACAGATAGATTCGTGGCAATAGATAGATTAACCCTTAGCACTCGAGTGGTGACTCTGAAGCACCACTAGACAAATTGTTGTGGCATTGTTTCAAAGAAATTACAAAAAATATTACAAAATATTTGGTACATTACAAAATTTATATTTAATTGATTACTGAACATTTAAATGTTATGTGTGGAAATCGGATCAGTTTCGTATGAATAAAATTAAAATATTCTAAGGCGGAAGAAAAATTTAGTTTCAGAATGAAAATAGCGCCGAGTGCAAAGGGTTAACACAGATTTATCAACCATGAATGAACTCCGAAGATCGGAATCACGGAAGAGTCATCTCCACCACGAATTGCATTCGTAAATACAAGATGTAGATAGATTGTATCGGGACGAAAAACAGATAGATTTGTGGCAATAGATAGATTAACACAGATTTATCAACCATGAATGAACTCCAAAGATCACAGTCATGGAAGAGTCATGTCCACCACGAATGGCCTTTATAAATATAAGATGCAGATAGATTTTATAGAGATGAAAAACAGATAGATTTGTGGCAACAGATAGATTAACACATATTTATCAACCATGAATGAACTCCAAAGATCACAGTCATGGAAGAGTCATGTCCACCAAGAATGGCCTTTATAAATATAAGATGCAGATAGATTTTATAGAGATGAAAAACAGATAGATTTGTGGCAACAAATAGATTAACGCCAACGTTAAGATCATAAAGGAACTACAACAAACACGGACAAGGACCACCTCCAGCACGACGGGTCTTTCGAAACGCATGCCAACCAAGGAACAAGGGATAGATTACAAGATAGATCAAGATGGATCTTACCTTCCATAGTCATGTTATCGCCGAGCTTCATTTCGATGTACGTGTTTCGGGTGGTCCCTCGTTGTAGTAGCTCGCGTGGCGCGGCGTTCGTCGCCGTTCGCAGGCACTTTGTTCGATCAGTCAGGATGTCGAGGCTCGATCATCGCTCGAGCGTCACCGGCTCGCTTCGTTGGCTCTGGATCAGTGGATCACGATGGTCGTCGGGGATTCTCGTTTTCGACATCTACGTGGTCTCCTTTCGCTTCGGCCGGCCGGTGATCGCGCTCGTTAGACGCGCGACTCGCGGATGTCCGCTCCAGGCCATGATTAACGTCGTCCCGCGAATCGAATTATCGGACGGCCAGCCGAGAGCAGCCGGCAGCCAATAAATCACGATTCCCCTCGATCGGCGAGGCACGCGGCGCCTTTGAGCCCCGAGCGGTCATCCTATCGGAAATTGGATATCTCTCTCCCTCTTTCTCTCTTCCGGCGAGATTCTCTCTCTCTCCTCTTTCCGCGCGATGCTCCAAGGGATTACGTCGGCGAGCCTGGAACAGAAAAGTCGAGCGTCGGTGTTCAAACCCCCATAGAACGTCGCCCTACACCTTCGACAATCGCTATGTTGCTCTAACAGCCGAAAGTCGCTGCAGACTTTATCGTTCAAAAGACGTCCTAAGAGTTAAGAACATCAAAGGGGTCCGAAACTTGGTTGAGAAAATATGTTATGCTACCGGTGCTTCTCTATATGTTTAACGCTGGTCCCAACACTTGAACATATAGAGAGGCACCAATACTCCGTAGATTCGCGATAAGGTAGAGTGACATGAAATATAGAACGATAAAGTGTGGGAATGATTGATCTGCAACGTTGAGTATCAATCTTTCCAGGTGCTTCTCTATACGTTCATTGTCGGGCACGTCTAGCTAACAACTAGAGAGGCATCGGTACATTTCTGCAGAATTTTATCATTTGAAGATGATGAGAATTCATATTTTCAGATACCAATCTGGATGTTCGTCGCACGACCTGTTTTATAAACAACTAGCCGGAGGCGTGAGTGCATTTCTGCTTTCAAAGGAAAATATTTGAACAGGTCCGACTAGGATCTTCCCGACACAATTTTAATACGAAGCATAGCACGACGGGTCTAAGATCCACGATGCAAAGTTCCGACAAACAACAAACAAGAGGATCCCGAACCGTGGTAGAACAAAAGCCAGATAAGACAAACTTCGAGGCCCTAAATCCACCAGCGAACAAACGAGACAGGATTCTGCGAGTTAGCGCATCGCGAACCGGTTTGAATTAATGTCCTATCCGAGGCGAATTAATAAATCATGAATATCGATTAGGAGGCATGATTCAATGGAAAGGGCGGAGAACCGTGAACGCGTCCCGTCACTCTTCCGTTGGAATTTCGCGTATTTAGTACGTTCGAGGCACAGATCGAAGGGATACGGGAACCTGATCAGCTTGCGTCACTAGACACTCGACGGTGAAGAGGTTTGTTTCTGTCTCTGACTATGTGTGTGTGTGTGTGTGTGTGCGTGTGTGTTTGCAGAGGCATTGCGATAAACACTGGGCTGATTGAGGAGAATCGATGAGCAGCTATTAATAAAGGAACTGCTCGCTTCTGGACGTTCCGGCGATTAACATAAACAAAATGTAACATTGCGAATCGAGTCTCCTTTCCGTTCTTCTTTAGAATTGCCATACTTGCGGGTGTAACTGTGGATTTATTATTAAACACATTAGAAGAATTTAAGAGTACCGGATCACTCTTTCGAATCTGTTAAATTTATTATAAGAGACGAAATAAATTTTCATTCAACTCCTGACCCATTAACACAGAACATTTTTATTTTGCACAAAGATTCGCATTCTACTTATAAGTTCGAATCGATCCGAAGCAAGCACATACGTACGATACGATAAAAAAATTACCAGCGTCCCATTTTTAAGAAAGTGCAGGCGACCCAGAAAGATATTTAAAGAGATACTTTCTGCAGATACATTCAAGCTATCACTGTAACCTGTATGATTTTCTAACCATTTCTACGGTCTGATAAGAAAATAAATCCTGTTTAAGAGATACGAGAAAATATCATGACGTTTAAGAGAAGAGAGCTGGCACGGAAAAATATTCGAACTGTTCCCAAGTAACCCGTTTTCATGTTATCGCTGCGGCGTTGTACAATTTCTTAACACTAAACTTACCACGGCCGGTCAAATTGACCTTTTCAAACTTCTTGCGTACAATTTCGTACATACAACATTACCACATCGCTGTTTATCTTCACGACTTTTCTTAAAGCGTGTAGTTAAGTGTGTAGTACGTAAAGTGTGTGAATTCTTTGTATAATTGCAAGTATATGAAAAGAAATTTGTATCGTCATTTTATGGAAGTTGTTCATCTACTAATTCATTCGGCAACAAATTGACTATTACCTACGTTTAATGTATTAACAATAACATTAATATACATTAGGGGCTTCCTCACCGATTTTGATAACCTTGAAATATGTTGTCAAGGTAATCGTGTGCGTGCCTCGAGACAAACGAAATTTGACACTAGGTTCACGGAGCCTGTCAAAATGACGGGATCTAATATTTATAATTTACAATTATTGACATTGTGAAGACGCATCCATGGGGAATTATTCAACAAAATTATCTTTTTCGGTATATATTATTTAAAAAATTGATACAAATGTGGATAGACACGTTCTTGTTATTTTTGTAAAATAATGTTAAGTAGTCAGTTTTAGTGCTTTGTAAATCTAGTGTTAAAGGGACATTGAAGTTGCAAAATATGAAAGAAAACCTTGCATCCGATATTCTACATACGAATAATAAAATATAATACTAATGTACTACAAACTACATTATAAAATACTAATGTAAAGTGTACTTACTTCTGAATCTTCTGTACCACCGTCGGATCCACAGCACACAATTATTCACTCACGAGAATAGGTCCTAATAATTGCACAACAATCACTAAACACACACGCAACACACACACAACACATTTTATAAAATCGTGACAACGAACGAGATGTTACTCCGACCACGAATAAAATAATACTGCGATTCTAACCGTTCCCCTTCCACGGACGGGTGATACGAAAACAGGGAATTCCGGGAAATAGGGTCGGCGCCCCGCCATAATTTTTTTACCTTGGTTTTATATCTAGTGTTTATGGACCATCAGCGTCTAACCTGCCTAGGATAACCTGACCCTACCACCTCCGTGGAGGGGATCATTGTTAAAATCGCAGTATTATTTTGTTCGCGGTCGGAGTGACATCTGCTCGTTCGTTGTCACGATTTTATAAAATGTGTTGTGTGTGTCGTTTAGTGATTGTTGTGCAATTATTAGGACCTATTCTCGTGAATCAATAATTGTGTGCTGTGGATCCAACGGAGATACAGAAGATTCAAAAGTAAGTAAACTTTACATTAGTATTTTATAATGTAGGATTAGTATTCGTATGTTGAACATTGGATACAAGGTTTTCTTTCATATTTTGCAACGTATATTAACGATCATTAATGATTTGGTATATAGTATAATTTAATGTGGTTCAAATAAGATACTACTTTAAATCAAATATTTTTATTTTGATAACCAGATAGATAAAATGAAATATTTTTATTTTGTATTTCAAATATTTCCTTAGAATGAAAATAAGTTGAGCAAGTAGTTAATATTATAAATTATAATTTTTAACATGAGAAGCTATAATAGTTAGCAAAGTATTATTTGTCGTTTAATTACGAATTTGTAACATGTTGATAAACAGACTACAATATCGTAATAAAATTACAGGCAACAAAATATCATAAAAATATACAGTGACTCGCAATAATATTCGGACGCTTTTAAAAATCGTATAACTTTGTTAATATTGAACCATGCGACTTGGATTTTTTTTAGAAGTTAGAACAATTGGATCACCACATAACGTGAGAAAAATGTTTCATTAAAATTGCAATTCCTCGAAATCACAGAGAAAATAATAAAAGTTGTATTTTGCAACTTTTTTATGCGGGCTTATATTAAAAATTTAAAAAGTACGTTTTGTACATCTGTATCAATTATACATATTCTAAATATTTCATCTAAATCGATCAACGTTGCACTGACCTACAAACGTTTCACGATGAAAACTTAAGGGCGAAAGTCGCAGAATTTTGGCCTTGTCAGGGAATTTCGCCCTTATGTGATCATTGTGGAACATCTGCAGCTCATTGCAACGTTGACCGATTTTGATGAAATTCTCAGAATATGTATAATTCGTACAGATCTACAAATCGTACTTTCTAAATTTTCAATGTAAGTACACATTAAAAGGTTGCAAGATACAACTTTTAGTATTTTCTCTGCAATTTCGGCCAATTGCAATTTTTGTAAAAAATTCCTTTCATTTTATATGGCAAATCAATTGTGCTAACTTTTAATAAAAAATCCAAGTCGCATGGTTCAATATTAACAAAGATATACGATTTTGAAAAGCGTCCGAATATTATTGCGAGTCACTGTAGTATAATTTAATGTGGTTCAAATAAGATACTACTTTAAATCAAATATTTTTATTTTGATAACCAGATAGATAAAATGAAATATTTTTATTTTGTATTTCAAATATTTCCTTAGAATGAAAATAAGTTGAGCAAGTAGTTAATATTATAAATTATAATTTTTAACATGAGAAGCTATAATAGTTAGCAAAGTATTATTTGTCGTTTAATTACGAATTTGTAACATGTTGATAAACAGACTACAATATCGTAATAAAATTACAGGCAACAAAATATCATAAAAATATAAGTTACTGTCAACTGTTTGAAATACTATTTTACACAGTCCTACACACACCTACTCCGATCACTTTTTGAGATGTTGAAACTTTTTTGCGAATATCTCGGAAACTAAAGCTGAGCGGCGGTAACATGTATAGGAAAAAGTTGTTCAGAATGACGACCTTGACAACATATTTCAAGCTCATAAAAATCGGTGAGGAAGCCTCTAATGTAAATAATTACCTTTTTAAGTACCGGTCATTTTGACGGTAGGAACAGGTATACAAGAAGTGTCTTGTAGGTTTAGTGTTAAAAATACGTGGATTTTTCGATCGCAAACTAAATCGCGAGCTTCGTTGTCGGTGTTCGCGTGGGCGGTTCGTCGTGTAACGAACGGTTACAAAAATGTTTTCTACACGGTAGAAAAATATTTAAATAATCCATCTGTCATGGAGTGGCGTTTAGAGCAACGTTTCACCACTTGTCTTGGTTGCAGCTGGTTTCACGGGAGGCCGTCTAACGCTGCGTGAAACCGAAGAAGCTTTCGGGTTCACCTGGGCAAGTAAATCCGGCGCACACCGGGGATAATATCTGTTTCATTACCGGACACGGCAACATCGAGGACCGTATATATCGGCCAAAGAAAATACGTTCTCGTTGTTTGAAACTCCTGGGCGGAAGCTCTCGCCGGAAACACAGCTTCGGATTCCCGCTTAAACATCCGTATCGCGTTTAATTGACGATTCCGCTGCTCGACCGCGCTGCCGCGATAACAATAACGGTGAACGACGCCGATTTTTTGCGGTAAACAATCAGGACGCATTTTAACACGATTTTAGGTGGTAGAGGTCGGTTCCAAATCAGTGGCTCCGAGAGAAATCCCGGAACCTAACCGCCGGTCGAGGAAACACGTTTCTTATCGCTAGACATCGGATGTTTATGCAATTTCCAATTTTTATAGAAACATTTTAAGAAAGTGGAATGAAATAAAATCCTATTTTTAATGGGGACAGCCTTTGTAGATCCAAAGCAAATAGAAATCGTGTTAAATTCTCTCGAATTTTATATTATAGCATTTTTTGAACATTTCCAAAAGCCATAAATGCATAAAGATCCGCTGTCTACTTATCGCGGTTATGGCTGCAACGTTCTTATCGGAGGTCTACTTTTTTGAAACCTTTACTTGAAACCGACACATCCGCGCGATAATTAGTCAAAACCGCAATAAGAAATGAGAACTTCCGTTCTCCCACTCCGCGATTAGGTTTACAGGGTTCTCCCACCTGCGGTTAGGTCTTCGGGGTTCCTCCCGCCCCGGAACACTCCAACCGCTGAGTTAGAACCGGCCTAGGCTATCTAATGACCACACCCGCCATTGCTTAAAAGTAACTGTGATTTATGTTGTGTCATGAAAATGATAAGATTGAATTTATGAATGCGAAATGGAAAATTTGTAACCGTTTATTTTTAGCGTGATAGGTTCAGCTTTAAAATTTAAACAATGTTTTAACCTCAGGAATTTTATCTCGGTGTTTCGTTTATCGCGCCCTTTGAACATCGTTTGCCACTCGCATATAATATCAATTAGATGAACTTAGTATTCGACCATCAAAGACTCGCCGTGTTTCGGGATTTCCGGAAGCTCGCGCAGGAATGATAAATATTCGACGACCGGGACGAGAGCAATATCGTAGCCGGGTGTGTTACACAATTTTATATCCGGCCCTGAAAAACAGCATCGCGAGAGCGACGCGCGTATCGCATAAAATTTGCAAATACTTGGAAACTGCCTCGACAGGGCGGAATCCTTTTGAGCGGGGTTCGTTTCCCGCTGGGACTTGGAAAATAGTTTATTCCGGAAGCAAGAACCAACAACATCTGGCAAGATAATTGCAAAACAATTTTTTCTTCTTCCCTATGTTTCCTTATCGTAGTTTGTCCCATTGACACGTTAACTGCCGTGGGGGTCACCGGTGACCGGCGGCGTGGTCAATACTAAAAGTACATAATTATAGTAAATATGGATACTGATCAATTTTTCAATAATACCATTGTTACTATAATGGTTTGAAGAAATTAATGCAATATAGAACATACAAAATAATTTTTTTTTTCCCGAAACACAGAGTAATCACTTAGCAACCGAAGCACGATTGTTTAAAAAAAAAAAAAGTAATACTTGCCTACAGCGCCGTGGGGGGCACCGGTGACCCCCACCAAAAAAAATGCTTCAAACATGATTTTATAACTCATATTATTTGCTGGGAACTATATTTCATCATAATATGCATCGCATAATGAAAAGTTCATGTTGGCGCCTGGGACAAATCATGGAAAATCCGTCCGGCAGTCAAAACGTGTTAACAGGATCTCCAGACAAAAATAATAATAACTGAGAAAATCTCGGAGAAACGAGGCGAGGATAACCAGGGAAAAATTCGTGTCGATAAAGACGGTTGTATCGATCTTTAAAAACGACCAGCTGGGTCGCGCGTAATTGAACGCAATTGAACGCAATTTGGGGCGCGTTTTGTCCAAGCACCTGCTCCGGATTAAAAACGAGGGAAACGAAAAGAAAAGCGGAAAAAGGAAACCGGTCACGCTGATAAAGGTAATACTCGAAGAGTTCATGGAAGAAGAAATAATTCCAACCGCACTCTCCAACGAATGTTATACCTACCGCGAACGAAAGATTTCTTCCCTGGATAAAAGAGTTCATTTATTTCCAATTCTCCCGGACAATTGGCTTCGTGCGGCCGCCATATTGTCGCGCAAAAGAGAGACTGAAATTACAGAATAAAAAATTAATTTCCATTTTTTCCGAGAAAAGCTTTGACAAAATCTTCCTTCCCGCGGACGAGGGTATCAATTTATTTCCCATTGTCCCACAGATACTGGTCTTCACCGGAAGACCAAAAACTATAGACTAAGAATTTATTGATATTCGGACGAACATATTTATTTCCGATTGTCCCGGATGCTTGTCACGGTGTGTTCGTCATCTTGTCGCTCAGGATGAAGAGGGCGTAATGTTTGGCGGCAGAGTGGTTAATCTTTTTCCTCGGATCGAGCCGGATCGCTTAATCCGGTGCAAACTGCGAAAAGGAAAGAACGGATTTCCATGGAAGGCAATCTCGCGATCCATATCCGTCGCGACCATTCCCATTCTACGCGCGCCGCGTTTTACGTGGGATAAGGATATCTGTCAGGATTAGCTCCTAGAGCACCGACGGATACGTGGCCTCGGCAAAAACCATCGCAACGGACCGGGAACGCGTTTATCCGTCCCGAACCACGCTTTCCTATCACCCGACCGTCGCGTCGGACATACTCGCTCCGCAATTTTCCGTTTTTGCCAACCAATTTACGACCTCCGGGAAAATCTTATTTCCCGGTGAAAGACTATCGAGGCAAGTTGAATTCTCGTGGAATTTTATTTAGTTTCGTGCTTCGCCGTTTCTTGAGCTCTCTTTTCTCTTTTCTCTCTTCTCTCTCTCTCTCTTTCTCTGAACTTGTAACTGATTTAATTAAACAGTGAAATTTCAACGGGGTTACTCGAGAGTTTAAACTGTAACAATCCTGTCCGAGGATCTAGACTTCCAATGGTTTCGCCGACGTATTTAAATTTTAACGTGAAAAGAAAGTTGAAGCGGTGGCGTTCTGTTTAGCTTCGTGTTTTGTCGCTTCTTCAACTTTTTCTGCACTCCGGGGGATTCAATTGGACATTTAGATGCCGACGGTGCTGTTCAAGCGTTCAAATTGTAACGATCCTGTTCGAGCGTATTTCAGTTTCAATGCTTTCATTGGGCTATTTAGATTCGAACAAGAAAAGGAAGATGCCGACAAAAAATGGCAAGAACCGATTAACACTAAACCTACCGAGCATAAAACATATAAAAGTGAAACGTCTTATAGAAGGAAGAAGACTGAATTTATTTAAACTTTGTACGATTTTCATTATAATGTACTATGCTTGTGTGTGTGTGTGAATAAAGAAGTCGATTCAGTAATTTCCTATAAATTTGTTTTTATAATTTCAATAATTGTGAAATAGAAAAGCGGTCATTTGACTGTGGTAGGTAGGCTTAGCGTTAACCCTTTGCACTCGAAGCTATTTTAACTCCAAAGCGAAACATCTTTACGACCTAGAATATTTCCCTTCTATATATTCTTTTTTCATGTAACACATACGAAAATGGTGCAATTTACTCGTACAATACTGAAGTGTTTAGTAATTTATTAAATACAAACAAGTTCAGTAATGTAAAAAATATTTTGAATAATAGTACAGCAATACACTTAGTGGCGCCTTACAGTCGCCATTCGAGTGCTAAGGGTTAAAGTTGCCGTTTTCGCGACGGTTAGGATTCTCGTGACCACGATTTTTTGGAGAACCTGTAGGATGCCGCGGCTTTCAGCAACGATGTAAACGAAGCTTATATAATAACATTTGCGATGCGGTCGAAGCTCGTCCGACAACCCGATATTCGCTGAACAAGGTTGATAAACGCCAATGAAATGCTATTTGAATGACAAATCAGCGAACCCGACTGCGAACTTCAAACGTTGGGAATAAACTTGGTCGCGACGAGTCGCTTTCGCTCATAAATGTTTAACGAATCGTCCGAAACTACGCGATATTGACGAATTTAAACAGACACTTTTTTTTTACTTATTCCCTCGGACGGCTCTTGACGCGTCCATTCATCAACGAACCACTTCGAATATTTGAATTCAGCCTGTTGAAATATGTTTAGATTTTAATGTTCCAGTTCAAATATTCAAGCTCAATTCCATTTGAGCTTTTAAATTTTCATGGACCTATCGCACCTACTAGATTATTTAAATTCTAACGATCCAGTTCAAATATTTAAACTCAAACGATTCCATTTGAGCATTCTAATATTTTAACGGACTGCTTACTGAATTATTAAAATCTTAAAGCTCCGGTTCAAAAATTTAAACTCAAACGACTCCATTTGAGCATTCAAATATTTTAACGGACTGCTTACTGAATTATTGAAATCTTAAAGCACCGGTTCAAAAATTTAAACTCAAACGACTCCATTTGAGCATTCAAATATTTTAATGGACTGCCTACTAAATTATTGAAATCTTAAAGCTCTCTGGTTCAAACATTTAAACTCAAACGACTCCATTCGAGCATTCTAATATTTTAACGGACTGCTTACTGAATTATTGAAATTTTAAAGCTCCGGTTCAAAAATTTCAACCCACAAACGACTCCATTTGAGCATTCAAATATTTTAATGGACTGCCTACTAAATTATTGAAATCTTAAAGCTCTCTCCGGTTCAAACATTTAAACCCAAACGACTCCATTTGAGCATTCAAATATTTTAATGGACTGCTTACTGAATTATTGAAATCTTAAAGCTCCGGTTCAATAATTTAAACTCAAACGACTCCATTCGAGCATTCGAATTTTACTTGACTGATTCGCATATTCAAACTGTGGCCGGCCAGCTTAAATGTTTAAATTCCTTCGCGCCTACTACTCAATTATTCAAATTCTAATGTCCCAATTGAAATATTCAATTCCAAACGATCTCGTTTAAATATATTCAATTCTATCGCTAATGTTTAATCATTTACATCTGAAAATCTTGCTTTCAACATGTAAACTCGAACGCACTGTTTACGTATTTAAATTTTGATGGACTACTTCAGACATTGACATTGTAGCAAACCAGGTTGAGTATTCAAATGTTACCTGACCTACCTAGATATGTAGATTCTAGTATCCCGGTTCAAAAATTTCAACCCACAAACGACTCCATTTGAGCATTCAAATATTTTAATGGACTGCCTACTAAATTATTGAAATCTTAAATCTCTCTCTCTCTCTCTCTCTCTCTCTCCGGTTCAAACATTTAAACTCAAACGACTCCATTCGAGCATTCTAATATTTTAACGGACTGCTTACTGAATTATTGAAATCTTAAAGCTCTCCGGTTCAAAACTTTCAACCCAAACGACTCCATTTGAGCATTCAAATATTTTAATGGACTGCCTACTAAATTATTGAAATCTTAAAGCTCTCTCTCTCTCTCTCCGGTTCAAAAATTTAAACTCAAACGACTCCATACGAGCATTCGAATTTTACTTGACTGATTCGCATATTCAAACTGTGGCCGGCCAGCTTAAATGTTTAAATTCCTTCGCGCCTACTATTTAATTATTCAAATTCTAATGTCCCAATTGAAATATTCAATTCCAAACGATCTCGTTTAAATAAATTAAATGCTATCGCTAATGTTTAATCATTTACATCTGAAAATCTTGCTTTCAACATGTAAACTCGAACGACACTGTTTACGTATTTAAATTTTGATGGACTACTTCAGACATTGACATTGTAGCAAATCAGGTTGAGTATTCAAATGTTACCTGACCTACCTAGATATGTAGATTCTAGTATCCCGGTTCAAATATTTAAATTCTAACACTCGCGTTGAACCATTTCAATATTAATGGATCAGTTTAGATATGTAAATTGTAACGAGTCGGTTCGAACAGTTACATGCGAGCAGGTCAGTTCAAATGTTTGCCAACCCACGAATTTCTCGATACGAGATTTGACTTCGGCCAACATATAAGGCACGTTCGAGTACATACCTTCCACGATTCGACGTTAAACTTTCGCGAGCTAGAATCGTGCGATTTTGAACATGGGACGAGAAGCAACTGGATGACAATCAAGCCCCCGCGTTTTCGCAAGATTCGCGAAAGCTACATTCCATGGAACGCTCTCGCGAAAAGCTCGCGAAAGCTTGCGATGAAGGTCGAACGGGATAGCACACTTGACACGGCGCCACGAACGCGTTATGGACATTCGAGTGTTCCCGAGCGTGTTCCCCTCCGGAGAAATTCGATCCGGTTCGTCCTGGATCCCGAGGCACGCGGGATCGGTTTCGCGAATAACGATCTTCCCCGTTAAGAGTCAAGACCTTATAGATTCGCGATAAGGTAGAGCTACCAGGTTACCGACAAAAATTGACGAAAAATAGTTTTACGTGCAACTCAACTTTTCCTGTCCTTACATGATAATATTTTGTCGCTGGGAAAGGGACCGTTCGAAAGAGGAAGGATCAATCTTGCGCGCGCTGGTCATCAGCCTCACGAGATTATGCAGATACTTGGTAACATAAGCGTTCGAAGTAGGCCAAAAATTGACGATGTGCGTGCCGTGGAACTTTTTCTTGTTCCTTCTGTCAATGAAGGAGCATTATTCCGGCGGAAAAAAGATAAATCCTGGCGGAGAGCCGGCAGGCCAATCGCGAAGCCGGAAAACAAAAGCTGTTCCACGATGTAACACCACCCCCCTCACACCCCTAACACTTTTTATATCTCGCCGTTTCCCTGCGCCCGTGTCCTTTATCGTATGGCCGGACGAGTTCTTCGCCTTTTGTCTCCATGCTCCGTTTCCAAACATCTCTTTCATCCCCTTTTATACGAGCCACCCCCGCCCCGTCACCCTCCGACATCCCCTAGCACGGATCTAGACGCGTCCTCGTCTCTCCCGAGTGTGTACGAACGTTTCCGTGTGTATGTGTGCTCTGCCATCCCCTCGTATCTTTTACTGCGTACAATACTGTCAAACGCAAGAAATGGCAACGAAGAGGTCGAGGTCACCGGCTAACGTCCTCGGAACGTTATCTTTTTTAGCGGCACGTCCACGTGCACGAACAAGGCCTGTTTAATCATGGCGCCAACCTATCATGCTCCCTTTCCCGGCTCGGAACGTGTACCGCAATCGATAAAAATCGCTTCTCGTCGGGAATCGCACGGACAATTTTAGGCGGCGGAAAATCTCCAACAAAATTTTTAGAGCTCCTGAAAAAATTATAGAGCTTTCTCGAACACTATGGGATCTTTAAAAAAAAATGTAGAGGATCAGAAAAATTTGTACAACTTTCTAGAATCCTACGCGATCTACAAAAAAATTTAGACACTCCAAAAGAGATTGCACCGACTTAACAAAAAATTGTAGAGCTTCCGGATATCGTATACAATTTGTGAAAAAATTTCGGAGTCTCTAAAGAAACGGTACAGTTTCCAAAAAAATGCCAAGTCCCTAGAACAAGAATCTGAACATGTTCTATTACCTACGAAAAGATCTGAAGGTTTCAAAACAATTGCAGGGCCTTCAGAAAATCGTGAAGGTCACGGAAACTTCTGCGATGCTTTGCGCGACGTAGTAATAAATAAATGAATGCGTCTCGTTGGTAGAAGATCCAACAAGATTTTCCGTGCTCTCGGTGTTCGAAAGCAGAAAAGAAAGAACGGGGGAAGGATCGTCTGACGCCGGCCGCCCGCTGCTATTGTCAATTTGTTCGTCGATCGTCCAATATTTCGAGCCTCGGTCAGGACTCGCCGGGCCGTGTTCATTTTAATTATCCCGTCGTCTGCCGAGACGAATAAGCCGACATTTTAATTTCACGGTCCCGTGTAAACAACGCGGAAGAACGACCGAAGAAAATATACCGAGGTACCGTCGCACAGTGGAGTATTTTGCCAGTTTAGCGCGCCAAAACTATTACGACGTTATTAGTAATGTGAAGGTCATTATATTATATAGCGTTGAATTCGTCTTAATACCAGCTACAACATTATAAAATCAAAAATACAGTTTAATGTTTAAAAAATCGAAGCGATCTTGTTTTTTTCTTTTAAACAAATTTTTTTAAATGTCTTTTGTATTGAAATTTATACGTTTATTAATACTGTTAAACTTTTATTTGAAACATTTTTTTGTCAGATTTAGAGAAATTGCTATTACAAAACCCCATTTAACAAAAAGTTAAATTTCTCCATGTGTGGCACTTTGTTGCACCTAAACTCTTCAGGATTCTGTAAAGCAATGTCTACTGAATAACCTCAAAAAAAAATTAGAGAGGTGTTTTGCGGAGAAAAAAAGTTATTACATAATACATTTTAACTTTCTGAAAAAAAATTGTACCATTTTCGATTGTTTATTCTATCAAAACCACCGAAGCGTTTAGAACAAAAAGCTATAAAATTACTTTATATACCTTCCTTTACATCCTAGAAATGTTTTTATCCCGATTCCATACACCAAACTTGTGAAAAGAATCATTTCTTTAACACACGTTTTTCGACCCTTCTCTTGGTCACGAGAATATGTCACTTTCAAGTGTCTATATTTTATAGTAATATTATTGTATATTACTCGCATATATATTCAGGTACACGAGAAAAAAATTTCAGTCATTTTGAACAAACTAAAAATTTTGACTTTTGGCGCGCTAAACTGGCCAAATACCCCACTGTGCGTCGGGAGAAACGTCACAGAAGAGGTGCTTTCAAAAGCGGGGAACACAGGTCGGTCTTTCATAGCTGGAGAGAATACACCGGTGGAAAACCGACTTCTGTCTAATTTCATTTGCGCAACACGGTACAACGGAATACGACACGTGTAACCGTAACTGCTCCGATCTGCGCATCGCGGCGTCATTAAAATTCATAAAAATCTCGAGTGCCACGGTGCTCGTACGTCGCGGCAACGAAAGACACAATTCTTCCTCCGCCTTGCTTCCCTTTAGGCGAACGCAGCCAACTGTAATCACGGAACGCGTCGAAACGGGAGCAGGGCACACGGAGACGACGCTTTTTATCTTTTCAGTCGACAAACGAGGCCTGGAATCATTGGATCTCCGCGATCGTTGTTTTAAGCGATTCGCCTGTTCCATGTCCGACTTGATAATTCAATTATTGAAACTCCATGATTTGAATATTTCAATTCTAATGAGTAGACATCGGATGTTTATGCAATTTCCAATTTTTATAGAAACATTTTAAGAAAGTGGAATGAAATAAAATTTTATTTTTAATGGGGACAGCCTTTGTAGATCCAAAGCAAATAAAAATCGTGTTAAATTCTCTCGAATTTTATATTATAGCATTTTTTTAACATTTCCATAAGCCATAAATGCATAAAGATCCGATGTCTCCTAAAATGAGCCTATATTAAATTTTAATGTTTCAGGTAGAGCGTTCAAATTCCGATGGTTCAGCTTGAATATTTAAATCGTAGAGCATCAGTTCGAATATTTAAATTCTATCGCCCTGATTGAAATGTTCGTTCCAGTCGGTATAATTAAATTCCAACGGTCCAGACCATACATTTTTATCCTGACGTCGCAGTAAAAACGTTACCGATCCCCTAATTTTCGGTATGAACGTTCAAGTTCGATCGTGTTCGAGCCAAATATTACTCGGACGCGATCATTCCAGTTTCAACAGTTCCGCGTGAATATTTAAGTCCGATCATTCCAAGCGAAACATTTAGTTGTTATCGTTTCGGTTGGAGCGTGAATACTTGAAACGTTTGATTGATTCTGAATAATTAATTGGCAGAGGGGAGATTGTTATCGATGGAAGCAAACATCGAGAGCCACGGAATAGGACGGAAGATGAAAGTACGCATGCCGTCCTTGACGAGCGCAAGCCGAGCCTATCGATTTTCTTAAGACATCTTATTCGTTGAATGAACTGTGCGAAACTTTCTTTCCAACTTGACACAGTTTGGTTTTGTTGATCCCTCCTCTTCCCGCCCTCGAGAACTTTCGAGGAGGAATTGCCAAAGCGGAAATGCGCCCCGGTAAGTGCGCGCTGAAGGGCTAACCAATTAGCACCCGACGTATTCACTTTAGTGACACTGCCAGGTTTAATATTCTGCTGCTCCTCGCTCGCTACCTCGAGAATCCAAAGTTTTCGAAAGGGCTCCGCAGAGCTTGGAAAATCAGCGTTTCGAAGTATCAGAAATTAATTACAAGTTGGTGTAAATTCTTTTGTTTTATCAGGAAGCGTCCACAGGGACGCCTCCTCGCCGCCGCCTAACCTCGATTTATTCGAGCAACGGCGCTGGCGACCAGCAATCTTTACATAATTGTGCTGGAATGTGTTATTAAATTGCGACGGTACGTGGAAACCAAGGAGAATGTAATATAATGCATAATTCCAATGGCGAAGCCGCTGTCTATTAATAGTTCCGCAACGAATTCGAACAAACCGCGCGCGACTGACCAAATCCGATACCTGACCGCGGCGGTTCTTAATTAATTCAATCTCCACTCGACTTCGAATATATTCAGACTGCGACATTCGAGTCCCGATAATGACATTCAAACAACCAAACCTTGGCGGGTCACAACTTCGCCTTTCTCGGGTTTCAAAAGAGAACCACGATCATTCCCAAAGGTTACATTTATGTAACTGTAACGGACATTTTTCTATCGCATGCTGGACTGCGAGTTTTATACGATTTTATGGTAGATCAAATACGAACCAGTGAACATATTTTAAAAAATACATTTTCTATTATTTTCACCACATGAAAACTATTAAGGAAAAAATTCTACAACCTGTACTCCTGTACACGTACTAAACACGAAAGTGTTTTCTGAGCAGCTGTGCAAACCCCCCGTTCAATAGTGTGCGCTCTGTACATACACTTAACCCAGATAGCACGCGACGTCTTAAAGACGTCTGTTTTACGTGCATTTTTGGTCTGAACATCTTACGTCCTGAAAAGACGTCTTTAAGACGTTTCATTTCTTGACATTTCAGTCATTCTAAACTGCTAGAGAAAAGCTTCACAAACTGTAATTGATTATCAAACTGAATATTCCATCAACAAAGAAGTGCACAGAAAAGTAATACATCAAAATAAATAGATAAATAATTAAATAAGTTAAATAAATAAATAAAGCATAAAATGTTAATGTTCGCGGATATGCTGAAAAACATTCTTTTAATTTATTTTTTTTATTTATAAATAAATAAATTAAATAAATAAATAAATAAATAAAGCATAAAATGTTAGTGTTCGCGGATATGCTGAAAAACATTCTTTTAATTTATTTTTTTATTTATAAATAAATAAATAAATAAAATAAATAAATAAAGCATAAAATGTTAATGTTCGCGGATATGCTGAAAAACATTCTTTTAATTTATTTAAGACGTCTTTAAGACGTCTCTGTGCTATCTGGGAAGTAATAGGCGTGACGATTTTGCGTTGCATGTTTCGTTACATCTTTTATGAAATCACCCCCATCTGTAAAACACTTCTCTCTCTCTCTCTCTCTCTCTCTCTCTCGAACGAGGAGTCCCTTCTCGAAAGATTTTTGTACTTTTTGCCCGTCCGTTTACCTTTACCTTTATGTTCACCTTTTCTTTTCTCTACTCGCTTTATGACTCTGTCGATCATCAGTACCAGGTAACGGATTACTAGGGTTAGGGAATTTTACCTGTGACGATTATCCTCGCGCAACACATTTCCGTCCCGTAACACATTTTCGTTGCATATTTCGTTACATCTTTTCTGAAATCACCCCCATCTCTAAAACACTTTCGTGTTAAAAAATACCTTTCAATTCGTGCAGACAATTTTCATTTCGCCTAAAAATCTGCAACATGATCGGAGATACAGGTCGATAGAGACATAGGTTCAGATTTGTTTATGTAAAAGAGCCGCGCGGCCAGTGTTCTTCGACGTAACTGCATTATCGCGGCACGATGCGCAGCAGCGGGGAAAGGTTCAAGGATGTGCAGTGAAATTCCGGACCACGTTGCCAGCCTGTCCGCATAGGCTCGTGTAGCCGGAGTCGGCCCGATACGCGACGAGAGCCGATGCAAATCAGGCAGCCAAGGTAAGTATTAGGGTTACCCATGAGTAATCAATTATTTGCAAAAAACTTGTTTTGCCTTTAGTTCTGCACCGATCGTTGAAGAGGAAACTTGTATTCTTTTACAGTTTTCGGTGAAGCAACCTGTGCTAGCTGCTAGATTTCTAGCTCTAGATTTCTATAAGAGGGGGATTGAAAATTTGCAAGAAAGACGGCAAACTGTCTTTGACAATGATGGAGATTATACAGGGTGTTTGGTAACTGGTGGTACGAGCGAAAAGGGGGTGATTCTACATGAAAGAATAAGTCGAAAATATAGAATAAAATTTTGTTCATCCGAAGTTTCGTTGTCGAGAAAATCAAGTTTTAAATACAGCGAATACGCATGCTATTCGATAGGAACCCTAGTAGCACAAAATATTGTATACACATTCATATAATATTAAAAAGAGATACAATCCTTTTTTAATATTCAAATATACATAGAATATTTATTTTATATTAAGTAACAAATATTTCTTTTTAAATATTCAGGAAATATCCATTTCATGTTACGAGAAAAATATTTTTTTCTAAATATTAAATGAATCTTTATTTCATATTAGAAGTAGAATATTTTTTCCTGATATACAAATAATATTTATTTAATATCATGAAAAAAATATTTTTTTCTCATTATAAGACAAATCTTTATTTAATATTAGAAATAGAATATTTTTTGCAAATACAGACAATACAGAAAATATTCCCTCAACAAACAGTGCGCAGAAAGTAATACATATTCATAGTTTCTAATTTTTGTTATAACATTTTCTTAAATTTGAAAATTTTATTGAACGTTTTTTGAATATTGAATTTATATTTTTCAAATATTGAATTCACATATTTTTAATATTTACTTTATATTCTTTAAATATCTCGTTTATATCCTCTGAATATTTAGCTTATATTTTTTAAACATTCAATTTATATTTCTTGTACATGTACACAATATTGAGATCAAATATTTTTCTCATATGAAAAAATGTGGCTTAAAAAATATTTTTCCAATATTTTTGTGCTACTAGGAATTGTCTGATGCGTCTGATCATGACCAACCAAATCTACTTCCTGCATATACTAAACCACACAAACCTGACGGATCTTCAAAGTCGATTTTCTCGAAAACAAAGCCTCAAACGAAAAATGTTTATTCTATATTTTTGGCTTATTCTTTCATGTAAAATCACCCCCTTTTCGCTTGTACCACCAGTTACCAAACACCCTGTATAATAAATTAAGAAATAAAAACTTGAATTTACTACAAAGTTTTTTTGTTAGATTTCAAAATAATTGATTACTTAGGGGCCCCCGAATACGTTGCGCAGTTTAACGACGTGTCCACGAGCCGGGAGGAGACGCAGACGTCAGTCTCGATCGTTCTCTTTTGCCGCGAGCCCCGACCAAGAGGATTGAAACGCTTGAATCTGCTTTGACTGGAAGCGGAACGTTACGTTTGCAGCTGTGCACACGGCGACACACAGGCCACCGAGTATTTCGTTATCAACGCGGGGATATCTTGCTCTCTTTATTTTTCGTTAACCCAGATACTTTCTTTTATTTCGTTCTCCTCTCGGATTCTTTCCGAGAGCGATAATCCTTTTGATCTACGGTTGGATTACGCGTGGTTTGCGGCCGAGTGGAAAGGGCGTGTTGTGGTCAGACGAGAGGGACGATGTCCGGAATTGTTACTTCCATTCCATGGTTTACGGAGCCCTCAGGGTGACTATTTTACATTATCTTGTAAAAACAACGAGAACCTGTCTATTGCAAATTTTTAACCATTTCGTTATAATAGAGAAATAAATTTGTTAAATGATTCCTCATGGATGAAACTTTACAATCTCAACAATTGTAAATTAAAGATATGAGGACGCGTCCTCTGCACTCCGGAATTTTGTAAACATCTGTTAAATGTCAACGTCACGCTCGACAAAGGAGTGCAAAGGGTTAAATGTTCTTGAGCGCTGTTATTCAAAACTGCCTCCAATACATTTTGTTAGAAATCCAAAATTGTGGAACTCTTTGCTGCCCGACCCACAAAGAAATCTAGTCTCCAGAAACAGTTTCCCGGCTTTGAAGAAAAAATGTTTACAGTTTCTGGAAACTGTTCACGATTCATGAAAAATTGGTTGAGCCTCTAAAAAAAATTGTACAGCTTCCAAAAAATGTTTCAGAGTTCCAGAACAGATAGCCGAGCTCCCTGTAACACTGCATGACCCACAAAAAAGTCTAGGGATCAATTATCGAAAATGGTCTATTTAAATGCTAATTTTCCCAAGTGGAAATCGTCAATGTTTCTTCCAAGACGTAGAATTGGTCATTCGTAGCCAGACACAACGAAGAAATATGTCCTGCGCTGTTCTCCTCTATTTCCTCTATTTTCAGCGAATTCGCCTGAGTTAGTAATTCGTATTCATAGAAGTGGTACGGTGTGGGCCCGGATCAGACGTAGAATCAACGGCCCGGCCGGAAGAAAAATACGGCAGCGAGTTAAATTAATTGTTCTCTTCGGGGGAAGGCTGCCCTGCCAATCTGTGTTATATCGTTCCGGCCGTCGAATGAAAGAAAAACGCGGGAACGAAAGATCAACGTGATTTCCCGGCTCCGTCTCTCTGGGAACCTCGAACGCTGTAACGGGCGGTTAGCCCACCGCCGTGAATTTACTGCATTGTTAATTCAGCAATTAAGGCGGTTTCATTATCGGATTATGCGTTAGCTTCATCCCTCCGAACTCCTCGCGGCTGTTTCTTTGCTCGGGAACGAGACAAGCGCGAAGGATTCCCCGCGGCTGATTCAATTACAATTAGCAGGTAGAGGAGGCTATCAACGACATCTCTTGGAATTTTTCTATTAACGTTAATCCTTAATAAACGTTTGGTCTTTATCGCGATGATTGCGAGACGTGTCTGACGATGGTCGGCCCGTTCCACTGATCGTACACGATTAACGCGACGACGCATATTTCTTCGTAGTTTATAGAGAGAACGCGATTCAGTTGATTAAATATCGAGATTAGGCTGCGCTGCGACCGAGATTATACTGTCTTATCATTGAAATTGAACGTAGGAAAATGGAAACGAGGAATCCAAGGCTAGGAAAAAATCGTACATCTTCCAAAGACTCTATGCGAGCTATAAAAAAATTATCGGGCTACCAGAACATTCTAAAGCTTCTGAAGAAATTGTACACCTCCCAGGCACTCTACAAGAGCTACGAAAAAGTTGTCGAGTTACCAGAAACATTCTAAAGCTTCCAAAGAAAATGTACACCTTCCGGAAACCCTGTACGACCTTTAAAAAAAATGTAAGACTTTAACAGAGAATTATACGACCTGAATAAAAATTGCAGGCTCTCCGAAAAAGATTGTAGAGCTTCTGCAAAACTGTGTGCGATCTACGAAAAAATTATAAAGCTCCAAAAAAAAAGTACAGCCTCCCAAAAATTAGTTAGTCATGGGAAAAATTGTGGAACTTCCAACGATGCTGTACGATCTACAAAAATGTCTAGAGCTTCCAAAAAAAAGATAGAGCTTTCGAAAAAATTGTAGAGCTTTCAGAAACTGTGTACAACTCGAGAAAAAAATCGTTAGGTGTCCAAAAAAATTGTGAGCCTCCAGAAGGAACTGTAAAGCTTCCCAACATAATGCTCTATGACTGCTAAAAAGATCTGGAGGTTCGAAAAACATAGCTAGGCTTTCGGACAAAATTGTAAAGCTTCCAGAGGCTCCGTGCGACCAGAGAAAAAAATTGCAGAGCTTTAAAAAAAAAGAAAATGTGTACAGCGTACAATAAAATTGTGGCTCCCCCAAAACGTTTACGTAGCTCCCGGATATAATAGCAAAAATCCGTAGGGATTGTGGAGTTATAAGTTTGCGAGTGTCGGAATACAGAGTGGTACAGAGCGAACAGGAGACAGAGAGGAATTCGGGGAGGGGTAATATTAATTGGAAAGTTTGCCGTCGATCGGGGAAACTAATATTCGTGTGCAACACACAGCCGGGTTCCATTTGCTCTGGGTTGTTCGCCGATGGAATCGACAACTATCAGTCGCGCGATACAAAGAGAACGGATGCGGCGGTACAAAATAACAAATACGAAAGAGGCAATCGAAGCGCCCGCTGTGCTGTGACGGGTCTCGCCTCGCCTCGCCTCACCTCGTCTCGTTTTGCCTCGTTTTGCCTCGTTGCGGCTCGTTGCGCCGCGGGGGGCGGCCGATCGAACGGCGTTCAATTATCAATGAATTACGTCAGTACGGCCTCTTTATTTGCCGTGGCAAATGTCAAAACAAAAGACGAAGGAGGCTTGCTCGATGACGCAAGCGTGTATCGAGCACGCGACGACGACGACGACGACGCGAGATAGCATCGCCGATCGAAAGGTGACTGTCCCTCGGCGAGAGAACTATGGAGAAAAGAAACGAAAACGAGAGAAAAATAGAGAAAAAGAAAAACAGAGTAGGCGAGGGCGGCGAAGAGAGAGAGACCGTGGGTCGAGCGCTCGAGGATCCTTCAAACAAGTAGTTTCATCCGTGCAAGGTCGGCCGCGACTCGATAAGCCCACCGGATATGCACGTCCGAAGGTCAAGTATTTAGGGACCTTCTTTTATAATTGAATAGACTCGAGAAAACCAGTCACGAACAGGCGATTTCTCAATGGCCCCCCCGACACACGCGCCGATCTCAATATTTCAACCGTTCAAATTTCTGACCCATCGATCCGGCGCGGCGTTGGCAACGGTCACGTTCGTCGACCGGAAATTTCAACGTTTCGATCGGACCGTACGAATTTTAAATATTTCAATACGACCGCCGGAATTCGACCCTTCGAACCCGCCAGTTCCCCTCTTTATTTCCGACTGTCTTTTGACCCGGAGCAGAGCTGCATTTTAAATCAATCCGCGTTGGAATCCGAGCACACTCGAGAGTCCGACCGTTGGAATTTTTTCTGAGGAATGTCGAACCTGACCGTTGATATTTCGACGATTAAATCCAGCGAACTCGGCTCCGCATCTGTCCACCCGACGCGGCGGCTGAATAATAAATGTTGACAGTTGAAATATGAATATTCGAATTTGGCCTTCGCGTCGGACAGAGACGAGCCCGAATTCGAATAATTGAATGGGATTGCGCCGTGGCCTGTTTACGTCTGCCCGGGATCGTTCAGCATAAATCAACCTGTAGAGTGTGGTATAGTTGGGAGGATCGTGGATCGACGTTTTTATTTTGATTCGTGCGGCCAAAGGATTGTCAAAGGGAAACCTATCCATCTCGCCAATCGTTACACTCGCATTTTCTTCTCGCTTCCGACCTGTTCTTACATGATACACTACCGGCCATAAGTGTTTACCCACCCACATATTTTTTAACATTGTAGTTCACGGTTCTATGGTTCAGTTTCAATAACTTTGCTATTTCTCTGTTACTTTTTCCGGTGCTATGGTGGGACACTATTAGAGCGCGCGTTTTAATCGATAATTCTTTTCTCCCTGACATTATTTGAAATTTTCGCAAAATTCTTTAGGCACGTAAAAATCAACTGTTTACTGTATGAAAGCTTAATGCAGTATGAAATGCAGTATGAAATTTGAGAAGACTAAGATACCTGTATTACCTGCGTTCCAATTCCCTACTGACCGTTATAAAAATTTCAGAAAAATGGGTTTCTTTAACTGAACTCCAAAATTGTCGTTTTTCATAAAAAGCTGTAAACTCATTTACCGTACCTGATTGTGTATGTACAGAATATTTCTGATGTTTTTTATTAGCCTTATAATTAGGATTTAATACTACGAACATTTTCATAACAATAAAATACCTATTATTTGAATAGTAACGAAATTTGAAGGTGGGTAAACACTTATGGCCGGTAGTGTACATCACTTTCTAATAAAACCAACCTCGGCTCTGACCGATGCCGCAGCAGGGCTGATGGATTTCTGATTGAACCGGCAAAACAAAGGAAACGCCATAAATCCCGAAACATTCCTTCCCGGCCAACGACAATTTTATCTCCTCCGTCGGAGCAGCCGGAATCGACCTAATTCCTTTCGATTCGGAAATTCGGAAGGTAATCTCCTCGGTCGAGGCTGCTCCGACTTCGAAACACGGATATTTTATCCGGCTCTGAAATGTTATTCGTCCCGGGCAATTTTACGAACGAAAAAAGTTCAACTTGTCAAAGTAACGAGATCCCGTCCAGATGCGATTACGACTAGCGGATCTTTATGCAAAATTTTCTGCATCGATTATAAGAGGAAGGCAGTTACATGAAAATGTATTGGGTTGGCAACTAAGTAATTGCCGATTTCAGTTATAGATGAAACTATAACTTGACTCAGTTTTTGGCCGAAAAGGATCAGACTTTCTACGAGCGTGGAATTTTCAAGTTGTCAGAAAGATGGCAAAAGGTCATCGAACAAAATGGAAAATACATCATAGATTAAAGTTCATTCCAAGTAAAACAAAAAACTCTTTTATTTCATTGAACAAATCGGCAATTACTTAGTTGCCAACCCAATATTTCTTCTGCCCCAAAGATTCAACAGACCCTACTGTGTTCCAATCACTACATACAGATATCTTAAATAGTGACCCATTAGAAATAAACATATATACGGATGGCTCGAAAACAAAAAATGGTACAGGCTGCTCCGTGGTTTCCCCGACTGCTACAAATCTTTACCGACTAAATAATATTTGCTCAGTTTTTGGTAGTGAGATTCTAGCGTTATCCAAAGCACTAGATTTAATCAAAAAGTCCACCGTATATAGATACACAATTTTCACAGACTCAAAGAGTGCAATTATGGCCATCGAAGATTTGGAAACAACCGATGAGTGTATTCAGGAAATACAAGAAAGCTATAACTCGGCTGTTGAAACTGGCAAATCCATTACCTTTTGCTGGATTCCATCACATATAGGTATACCGGGCAATGAAAACGCAGATAGAGCGGCCAAATTGGCAGCCTCAAATACAAAAATGAAACAAATTACCCATTATACCAGATTAAACGACCTAAAAAACCATATAAATGAAATTTTCAGGAAACATGTAAATGATAAAATTAAAAGGAATTACGCAGAAAAATACCATAACGAAGGAGCAGATTTTGAGTGGCAAAAGTTTCCAAGTCCAATAGATCGTCAAATTCAAACGTCAATTTCTAGAATTAGAATCGGGCATTCAGAAATAACCCATTCCTTTTTATTAAATAAAAAAGAAAACACGATATGCGATATATGTAAAGTACCAGTTAATATAAAACACCTTATATTGGAATGCAAAAAATATGAAAATGAAAGGAAAAATACTAAGCTGCCAGGATCATTACCCATTCTGTTAAGCTCTGAGGAGCACATTGTCAGTCTTGCTCAATATATCAAAGATACAAAGATGTACAAAATATTGTAAGAAAATGTACCGTGTTGCTAATGACCGTTGATGTTAAAGCAACATTAAATAAATAAATAAAAAAAAAAAAAAAAAAATTTCTTCTGCTAACAGCTTCGACGAATTCGAAATAATATTCGATTGATTAGATATTACGCTGCGGTTACGACCATCTGGTAATTTAAATGAACGAAGAAAAGAGTCGTTACGCAGTTACGAAAAAAAAATCGTACTGCTTTCGAAAAACACTGTGGAGCTTCCACAAAAATTGTACACCTTCCCAAGACTGTGTTCGAGCTACGAAAAAGTTATCGGGCTACCAGAAACATTCTACAGCTGCTAAAGAAATTGTACGTGTTCCGGAAACTCTATGCGAACTCCGAAAAAAATCGTAGGGCTTTCAAAAAACTCTGTGGAGCTTCCACAAAAATTGTACATATTCAAGAAACTCTATACGAGCTGCGAAAAAATTTGGAGAATCTAAGCGGAAACAGTACTAGCCCGAAAAAAATGTACAAATGATCCAGAGGTTCCAACAAAATTGTACGGTCTCTCGAAGAAAAATGATGGAGCTTTCAATCGTACTGTATGACTTATGAAAAAAATCTGGGTTTCTGGAGAATTTGTGGGGCTTCCGAGAAGAAAATTCTAGAGGTTCGAAAATGTTTGCAAAAATTCGCGAGATTGAACTCGGGTTCCTTTGAGTTCTATTTCATTTCGCAGGTTTGAAACCAGAATATTTGGAGTGGAACTATCCCTGGAGGGAATCAATGTCGCCGAATATCATCCGGAAAGGACTTCGTGCTCGATGACACAGGCGGGTGTTGGTCCCGTCGTCCTGGAGAGCCTGGTTTCATAAAGGTTATCGTTTGCGTTCGCGTTTCTACGAGAACGGAAAACCGCATAGATTACGGGGGTCGGCGCGTGGGAACGAAACGTATCTCGGTTAGGGTACATTCGGCATACTTTCTGCTCGGCTTGAGGAAAGCTATCGGTCGTTGCCGGAAACCGGATAACTCTGTAATGCTAAACTTTATCAATTTACAGTGAATTAAGCTTCGCCTTCGACCAACCACGATTTTTATCTGGACGGCAGCGGTCGCGTGACCGGATCCAGAAAACCGCACTTAAAAAGTTCGCTCGGCGAAAAGATTTGATCGAGCTCGCCATAGAATTTTGCAAATCGTGTTCTCGAACGCACTCGGAAACTTTCGGACAATCGCGATTAGGCCTAATCTTGACCGTCACACTACTATGCACTCACCGCGCGATGTTCTATGCAGTTTTCTTGCTAATTGATCCAGGTAAAGATCGGGCTAAGCTGGTCGTTCTTTTAATATGCTTCCTGCAATTTGAATGCCAAGGTTTGGCATTTGAAAGAAGAAAAATCTAACGAGATAAGACTAAAATCGTCTACATCGCTCAAAAGCATCCGACACTTGCGAAATATGTATTAACATTGCATAAAAGTTATTTCGGTGCCTGAAATGATGACTAAAATCGATTTTTATTAGTTCCTTATGAAATATCGAACGTTTTAAATTAAAAATTACGTACGTAGAACTTTCCGATACTATACTAAAATGAAATAAATTAGTGGGAAATCAAGTAGAACCAGGTTTCCTAAAAAAATTGTATATCATTTATTCCGAGCAGTGTTTCGTTCGCAAAGCCTTGAAAATTTGATGAATTCCCTCGAACGCGCTGCTCGGCGGCCCGCCATCTTGGTTTCCGGGAAGCAAACGCGCACGGATAAAGCGCGGCGATGATTTATTCAGCGCATTTTTTAATAATCTCGCGCGTCGTTATCGGATTTTCGCGATGCGGCCCGCGGTATTTTTAGAAGACGGTTCGCTAGTTTTTCCATTCGCCGGTGAAAGATCGAACGAGGGGCAAGCAATTATCTCGCGTTAATGAGATCTTTTTCGCTTTGTGAAAGCGGAAGGGAATGATTGAAAAACGGGATATTTTCGAAGGAGACTTATTAGCCGCGAGAAAAATAGATCGTCGACGGATACCGGTTCGAGAGAAGGAGAGAGAGAGAGAGAGAAAGAGAGAAGGAGAAAGAAAAAAAGTAGAAAGGCTGTGTCTCGTTCACGATGGAACTCTGTTTAACCATCGACGAAAGTCTCGACACGGTATTCAGTCGTCGCGTGACCGTGCAAATACCCTCGCCTCGAGTCGAGTGCCCACCCACGCCCCTACTTTTGCACGTATAAAGATTCTGTTTAGCACGGTGAAACCTTCAAACATACCGTCCCGGCTCTGAAACAGTTTGCCCGGGAGATTTACCTGCTCGAAGACACAGTTGAACTTGTTAAACTCGAGCTACAACGGATTTAAGAAATCGCCTCGAGAAAACGACCTTTGAAACGCGAGCTTCCACTCAAACATCACCGACGAACAGCTAATTCCGGAATTTTCAAACCCCTTTGTCAACGCGTCACCGAAAAGTTCATTCGAATCGTCGCATTCTGTCCGTAAAACTCTTCACCCTTGCCATTTAGGTTGCCGATTCTGGCCATCACGGAACACTCGATATTTAAATACTCGGGTCCTAAAATTTTTATTTTTCAATCGAAAATTAATGGTGCTGTTCAATCACAGAATTTGAACTTTGTGAATCGAGCTCTGCCCTTGAATTTTAAACTTTCGAATCAGATCTCGAAACTTTGAATATTCTACCCGCAAAATTTTGATTTTTTGACAAAAAATTAACTCTACAATTAGATCACAGAATCTAGGCGTTGCAAATGGAACTTTCGAATTTTAGATTTTCGTACCTGATCTCTAAACTTTGAACGTGCCGGATTTGAATATTCGAATCCCACCATCGAAATTTAAATTCTCCAATCAAATATTGAAGTTACAATTAAATCGCGGGATTCGCAGCTCGTGCAATCTCAATTCGGCCGCCGGGATTTGGATTTTCGAACTCGCGCGAAAGCGTAAAAAATTTAAATATTCGATTCCCACCAGCGGAATTCAAACTTTCGGAGTCGGAAATCGCATCTACATCGAGATTATCGAATTTGATCAAGAAAAGTTGCGCGTTCGTAACGATTTTTCGCAACGGAAAGTTCGACTTTTAACCTGGCCGTTTGGATCTTAAGCAGGACGTTCGAAAGTTCCGTTTCCGCAGGGAGAATTCCTCCTTCCGTTTCCGAAAAAAAAGAACGAGCTGTCGCTAAATTACGTTTCTGAATGAGTTACAGTTCCACTTTGTTCCTCGATGGAGGTTCTAACGCAATATTAAACTTCCCGGCGGAGCTCTTTCAGCTTCCTTCAATTTGCGCGGCTTCAAAGAATTTTGAATTTCATCGGGCGATACAGAAAATGGAATTCGAACCGTCCAAAGGAACGTTCGAGATCGGGGAGACGTGCATTAACCACTCACGTTGCATAGATTTCTTCCGTACACTGAAATTCTTTCAAACTTGTTCGTCGTCCCCAATTTTTGCGAAACAAATCAAGATTACCGAAAGAATCCTTTCGACGGGAAATTATGTTAAAAATTTCTATGCCGACGAGAAAAGCCTGCGCTCCAGAGAGTGGGAGAGAGAAAGCATTGCAATAACGGTAAACTTTTTTAGTAGAAGCCTTATCGTCGCTCGTAATGATGCTATGAAGCGCTCGTTCCGACGAACTTTTTATCTTGTAACTGCTAACAGAGTCGCCATGTTTACGACGATTTTTAATAACGCTCCTGTAAACTCCGAGATTATTTTCTCATTAAAATTTTTCCTATCTTCTCCCAAGAAAAACAACCTGCCCGAAATCGAACTTCAAGCTCCTGTCTTCTTGCAAAAATTACAATCATCTGCACGGTTTCAGAATTTTAGCTATTTTAACTCTTCGGGCTCGAAAATATTTTGATTCAGGACTCAATAGACAATAATTTACTCTACCATTTTTTAATATGAATCGTTCTAACTTGATTTCAAAACGATTACTACTTCAATTCCCTTTGATTTTGAATTTGGATACAATCTCAAAAAATGTGATGACCGTGATCAGAGAATCAAGAACTTGATTGACGATCATTCTGCTTTCGCTATATTTACTGACGGTAGTAAAATTTTAAATGCAGAATTCGTCGGATCTGCTTGTTTCTGCCCTGAGTTAAATTATCACATAACTAAGAGTGTTGACTATAATGCTTCTGTGTTTACAGCTGAGTGTATTGCTTTGAATGATGCTCTTGATTTAGCGATGAGCTATAATAACCAGAACTTTGTTATTTTTACTGACTCCCTCAGTGCTCTAGTAAGTCTGAAATCTCCTAAATTTAATGTTCAAACTAATAGATTCATCTTGGAAATTAAAAGAAAATTTAATCAATTTCATGTAAATTCCAATAATCACTGGATAAAATTTTTCTGGATTCCGGCTCACTCGGGAATTTGGGGCAATGAGAGGGTTGATGCCCTAGCTAAAGAAGCTTCTGTTGCCAGCTCTTTGAAGGTCTCTAAGATTCCATTTACTGACTTATCCGAAACTTTTAAGAAGAATGCAATTTTAAATTCAGTTAAAATAATAAAAGATCAAGGGTTACATAAGGGTAAAGTTTATTTTCAACGATTCTATAGTGATGTTCGTTCACCTTGGTTTGGTCACAAAAAGCTAACCCGACAATGTATTGTTTCAATTAATCGATGCAGGGTGGACCATTACCATATGGCTGCTTCACTTGCTCGCATTGGCATCATCGATAATCCCAATTGTAAATGTAATCAGGAGCAGGAAACGCTCAACCATGTTCTTTGGCAGTGCAATTTTTATAATGACCAGAGGATCAAATTTATCCAAAACCTCAATAGAGCAGGTTTTCAATTGCCACTGGACATCGGTTGCTTGATAGCTGAACCTAACATCATCGCTTGTGTATATATGATAGCCTTTTTAAATAGTTGTAACCTACGTGCTTAAGTATTTTCGATTTTTGTACAGTGGCCGGTATTTTGTTGTTGTACCATACAATATACTTACTATACTTACTAATAATACTCTGTGCTGGGAATTATCATGTTGTAATAAATCTCATATGAGATTTCCAATAAAAAAAAAAAAATCGTTCTAACTCTCAGCAGCTGAGAATTTTTTTTTTTCAGCGAGTCGAACTAAAAACTGAAGAACTCGGCGCTAGGGGTGTGCGAGAACCCGATGGTCGGGGCGGGTCGGGTCTGGTTCCCGAAAATTCCGAGATTCCCGAAGAATCGGGTTTCCCGAAAATTTCGATTTTCCTTTAAGGAATCCCGATTATTTCGAGAATCCCGATAAATACAAGAATCCCCAAATTTTCGGGTACCCGTCCCGAACCCCCGATAAAATTTCTACACAGGTCTAATTTCCGGGAAAAATACAGGGAAAAATATTTGAGAATAATTCTTCTGCCGTAGCACAGACGTCATTCGTATGCAAAGGGTAAAATTGTAACATGGTAATTTTTTAGCGGTGTTCCGGATTAGCCGTGGATTCAGGGAAGAGATCCGAGTTCCGCTTTGAACGTGGGCGCCGAGAAGATTTCGAGGACGTTAAAATTTCAGTTTCCAGTTATTTCATTCGCGGAGATGTTGATAGCAGCAACGGTACACCGAAAAGCATCGAAAGAAGAGCTTTGAAAGGGGCGAACTCGGATCCGAAAAAGGACTCGGTAAAACCGTGTTCGAGCGATAAAGAAAAATCGAGCGATCGGTGGAAAAAGCTTCGGATTTCAACCGGGAAGAATGGAACGACCGGGGATCGCTTTTCGAAATAAAGTTATAATCCCCGTGACGCGTTTTACGACTTCGTGCCATTTTCCAGACGCCATTCAACCGCGTCGCGGCGCGACGGTTCGCAATGAAATTCCATAGCAATAAACACATCGCCGGCAACAAATGTCTCTGATTCGTCGCCGAGACGGAGGAGTGTAGGTTGGTATCGAGGTAGTGTATAATTTACAACGTGGAACGTTAACGGCGTCCCGTAGAAGTTTACAACGATGCAGGATATCGCGCCGCGCCGGTTCTTTTATCGACGACCGACAGGCTCCTACATATTAATCAACTTTTTACGGAATATCTCCGCGATCTATCTTTTATTCAGCGCTCAATCTACCTGTCTGGCAGCTACGTAGTATTCTAATTGGTTTCGCAACGGTAGACGGAATTCTATCTTGCGCATCATCGTTTTCTTTTTTTTTTTTTCATATTTGTCGCTTTCAGTCATTCAACACGTTCGCGCCTGTGACGATCACGATTCTGTATGTCACACGAACAAATTCATTTTACGCCTGCCGTTATTTATAATTACGCTGCGAGTTTGATGCGGTTACGATAAAAACGAGCAAATCGAACGCAAACTAGAAAAAACGTGCAAACGTGGCAGTATCTGTGCTCTGTCGTTAATGCAAACAATTTTTATTCTACTTTTCTGTGACGATGTCTCTTTACATATTGTACTATGAAGATTATTGCTGGAATAAGTGCTGATAATGCGTTAAGTAGAGTAGGGGAACCCAATTGCTGCGGGGATGGAAATTACTGTGCACAATGAATATTAAAAAATGGGATTTAAAATTTTTTCTCATTAAAATGAATTAATATATACGTTATATATCTCCCTCTCTTTTTAATATTCACTATGTTTTAAAAATACATATACTTAAAATAGGCACAGTCCCTTTAAGATAGCATTGAGCCCCTTACCCTAATTGTGTCAAGTTCTCAAGCTCAACAAGCATATTTTCTTATAGACACACAGGGCGATATTGTACTGATGCATGGACGCAGAAATCTGCGCAGTAGCTCGAGAAAATGCTCCGGAATTTAATTTACAGGGTATTTGATTTTACACTCGAGCGAAAAGCGACGGTCAATGCAACAAAACTTTTGACTCGAGTGACGCAATTCACCCGGGTACGTTACGAGCTAGCCCGAAAATTCTGTCAAAAGTATCACGTGGCACAGGCCAACAGATAATGTTATCTTGCTCGATGTTGCTTTAAAAGTGTCAGTGCTTCCGTTTGATTCAAGAAGAAAATTGCTGTCTGCTCGAATAATCGGTGGTTATTTAATGAAATAAAATGTTTGTTAAACTTCCCGGACTCTTCAGTCCGTCAGACAATTGATCTTGCAAAAATATATGTTTCAATTGATTCGAGTGCCGGACTGTTAATGAACGATTCGTTTGGCATAAAACAGTATTATTTCGCGAAGTGAAATGAAAAAGGGAAAACGGCGTAAACAATTCATTACTTTCACGCAATATTGTTCATGAAAGCTTGATTACATTTCTGCGAGAATTTCAAAATAAAAGAAACAAAGCAGCGGGAATTTCTTATTTTTCTCACGTTATTTCCAACGTAAAAACAACATTTACCTACCACGTTTCCAAGATAGAATGCAATAAAAAACGATGGAAACGGTTTGTTGTTTCCAGTACATTATTTATAAAATATAAACCGTCGATTCTCCTTCGTGTAATATCGCCAAAAGTAACAAAACAGTGTGGAAACGATTTGTTATTTCCAGCACATTAATTCCCGAAGAAAAACGACTGACAATTTCTCCCGCGATATTTCCCAGACAATGGTAATAAAACAGTGAAAACGGTTCGCCGTTGCAAAGGAATTTGCCCAGCCTAGCATGAAACAAAATTAGGTGGGTGTAAGACGGCAGCACACGTGGCCCGCAAAAACAATAACAAACAGAGAGCTCTGCCTACCGGTGGAAGACGAAATGGCCGTTGTGTCGCAGGTTCAACCCCAATGCTCGATCATCCCTCTAGCTCTCCTCGGAGCGGAAACGAAACGAACCCTTCTGCGGTCGAAAGGGAAAGGGATCGAGGCGGTCGATCAACCCAGTTTAGCCAGTCACAAACGGAAAATGGAACGCAACCGGAAAAAGAAACTTCGCTGGAGAACCTTTACAATATTTTTTTTTCTCCGGTAATCTGTCTTGTTTCCTTTTTTTTTTTTATTTGATTTCGTCGGTGTCACTTAGTTTATTGCTCGACCGCGATCGAGAACGCACGTTCGTCGCGTGTTCCTGGAAGATATACCAACGACAGACCATCCGCGGCCGCGTCGCTCGATCGACTGAGTCTCCGCTCCCCGTACGCTGAATCGTTTTATTCCAACCCCCCACCAACTCGCTCTCCCACCCCCATCCCCGTCGCGATATATAGGGCTGAGATCTACAGGACCATCCATGACGCGTAGCGCGAGCCACCCCGAAACATCCCTGGCCACTGATCCAACAATTATTTTATTGCTCTCGGATAAATGGACAAATGGATTTTCCACTGGTCCATTTCGATCCGTGATTCATTCAATCCTGGGCAATAGGTGATCAATCAAATATTCCAATTGATAAATTAACCTTTCACGAACGAGTGCCTCTGAGGCGCAATTAATAATTCTCGTATCAATGTTCAAACCACTGTTGTCTTTGTTTTTGGGCAATACATCGCTTCAAATTCAAGCGTTGAATCAGTAAATAAAATAGTGTGAATGAAACTAAGGTCAGTTTCGTATGACATGAAAAGAATATTTAGGTCGGAAGAGCTATCTCGGTTTTGATGTTATATATAATATTCACTACTATTTGACTTGTCATTTATCAATATGAATGCCAGTTTGTTAGTCAGAATGACTCGTGTGGAAAGCAGATTATTTTGAGCAGAATGTTTTCATAGATTGTAGAAAATTAATTTCTAGAATGATGACCGGAGGTTATGGAACAGTCTATAGAAGACGACACCTCTGAATTTGTTAACACTGCCCCCTCTCGAAGGAATAGGGTGTCTTGCATCCCTTAAGTAGGGAGGCTTTTCTCTTCAGAAATGTACTGACGCGCGGGGCTCGATTTTCCCTTGCTATAAATAGGTGAAAATTTCCGTAAACTTACCACGTTCTCGCCGCGAGAATTAAACGCATTCCAAAAATACAGCTCCAAGTACCGTCGAAGTGATCCGCGTCATCCGAAAATAAAACTACGCAACTCTTCACCGGCAAGATCTATTTATTCAGCTGTCAAAGCAACGCGAAATACATCGACCACATTATTGCTACATAATGCGCTCAAGCGTAAAATTTAGCCGCCATTGTGCCAAACCGATACGCGAAATCCACAAAAACGAACACGCGTCAACAAATAAATTCGTCCGGATGCAAATATATTTGAACGATTTAGCTGCGACTCGCAAATACGGATCACCGTGAAGATAACAAATTCGCGTTACGGCTGAATATGTCATTGAACAAAATCCTCCTCCGGAAAATCATGAGCAACGCGAGGGGTTAAATGAACGATTTCAGCCGATCCATATTTAACAGGGGTGTGCGGGATCCCGGTCGGGACGGGAATTTTTCTCGGGATCGGGATGCAATCCCGAGAATTTCGGAATCCCGAAAACATCCGGGATTCCCGCGAATTTTCGGGATCCCGAAATTGTTCGGGATTCCCAAAAACGAACATGAACATTCCCGATTAATAAGATATGTAATCTTCGAGAACACAATTGCTTTCGGACTTTCGGATGCTGGTAATTGTTGGAAGTAGGGAGAAACTGAAAATGTCGGGAATCACAGATGTTTTTGGGAATCCCGAATGGTTTCGGGATCCCGAATATTCTCGGGAATCCCGCACACCCCTAATATTTAATGAAAGTACAGGAATGCAAACATAAAATTCCCTTTGCTCGTCTGGAAAATGGCAAACCAAGAAGAGAAGGTCTAATTATCCTGGGTGCATGGCAGATCACGGAGCCAGGGGTTAGAGGAACGATCTGACCTTAGAGCGTCAGGTGTGAATAATCAAGGGAGCAAGGGACTGATGTCTCGCGTAATTGACGACGCAGTAACGCGGCGGCTGCATGATGCACACGCTGTTGCAACAGCTGAGGAGATGCAAGCAAATTCCAGGGCAGCGAGCAGCAAGCTAGCTGTCTAACTCTCCGCTAATTCCACGCGATAATGACAGACGGGGGCGTCTTCGTTTCTGTACGTAACGCGGCTAATCCGTCGACGTACCTACTCGCGAGGCTAAGCAGCGGAACAGACCTGACTCGGCGGAACTTCCGGGGCCATTACGAGCGGAGCGCATTCGCAAGCCCCTTTCCACAGTATTAAGACCATTCCTGCTCTCCATTTTTCGCGTTTTCAGTCTAATTGAAGGGCTCGAGCTTTTAAACCGACTGTCAACTCGCCGGCAAATTCGGAACAATTTATTAGGGACATTATTTTGAGATCTAAAACAAACTTTTTAGTGAGTTTTTATTTCTTAATCTATTATACAGAGTGTTCACGCTATTACTAGCCAGCGTTTTTCTTGTAAATAGTAAACATTACAAAAGAAATAGAAGAGGAAAAAGTCGTACTGTTTTTTATACGTACTACAATGGCGTAGGGGAGAGTTGCCGAATTCTTTAGTGGGAATTTGAGCAAAAATTATGTTTTGCATCTATGTATTAACTATCGAAGTTGCAATTTAATATGATTTTTTAAATATTTATTGATAGATCATTGTGATATGAACACTTTTATAAGATCATGCAACCAGTATCCTAAATGGTACCAGCCGGTTTCCAAAATTGTACCTCATGTGTTGGATTAAAAAGATACAAAGAAATCATAAGAGAAACTGTATTTTGCGTTTAATTTCAGTTTAATATACAATACAACATAAAAATAAAATGAAATATTACATTACTTAACTTAAATACAACTAGGACAATAATAAATATTGTCTTTTTTCAAAACTCCTCCACAAGCTTCATGTACCCACTTTTGGCACTTTAAGCATTGGTTCATGTCTTCTAAATAAGAATTATTGCAAAGAAAACAGAACCAATCGTTTTCATCCTCCACTTCTACGAGAACTGGAGCAGCGGTGCTGGTTGAAGGCGTGAAATCAATTTTTCTTTGTTTCATTTGTTTTGTTTTCATTGCAACTAATTCCTTTTTATAGGGGCTACTGTAAGCTACTTTCCCATGCTAAAAAAATTTGAAATATTGTAAATCGTTTATTTTCACGGTAAAATTTGAATAACAGTATCTTAAATCGTACTGGTACGATTTAGGAAACCACCGTGTGGTACGATTTAGGAAAAACACGTCCCGCTAAATAATTGAAGCTAACCTTTAAAACATTATCAGCATGTTTTATAAACTAAATAGAAATAAATAATATAACATAGCTAGTTTTCAAAAATATATACGACTACCTCAGAAACTGTAGATTTATATTTAATTCAGCCGATTAAAATCGTTTAAAATTGACATCAGACTTGCCTGATTTCTTTGTGCTTCTGTCATTCACAAAACAATACTTCATGCGAATGACTTTTTGGTCCTACTTTATCGACATAAATAAAAGTTCATATCTTTACCACCAAGGGCATCAAAATGCATTAATTTTTAAATAAAAGAGGTGGTACGATTTAGGTGACCAGTACGCATTTGGCAACTCTCCCCTACATAATTTTTTTGTGTTTATACTATTTCGTTAGATACGAAGGTGACCTTCAATTTTTTAAATGGAATGTTGTATACTTTTGTATATCACACGAAAGCGTGTGTCTAGACGAATTCATCCGTATACTGCACAGTGACCTTCGAGGTGATGCAAGGTCAGAAATGGAAGAAACATTTAGAATATTTCACACCAATGTGTTTACAAGTGTTCTTTATTTATACGAATCAGATGATGTTGTCATTCACAGTCAGAGAGTGTTTACTTCTAGTTTCTACTATGACGAGACAATTTCAATATTACTTTCGAATGTATCGTTATTCGGTGGACGGGAAGATGGATATGGTACGCATTTATTAGCAGTGCGAAGGAAATAAAAGACGAAGTAAATTGAAATACCCAGAAGAATATCCGGACAGAGTGCAACCAAATGAAAATCAGTTTGTTTTGTGTGCAAAGCGTTTGAAGGAAACAGGGTCTTTCCAGAATAAGTGTAATAATCGGAAATGTCTTCTTTCTGAGGATAAAAAGTTAGAAGTTCTCTTACATTTGGAAGAAAATCCGACAACTTCGGAACGAAAAGTAGCCTTACATTGCTATGAAATATTCAAAATGTTTCTTCCATTTCTGACCTTGCATGAGCTTGAAGGTCACTGTGCAGTATACGGATGAATTCGTCTAGACACACGCTTTCACGCGAAATAAAAAAGCATTCCATTCAAATAATTGAAGGTCACCTTTATATCTAACAAAATAGTATAAACACAACAAAATTACATACGCCATTGTGTTGCGTATAAAAAACAGTACTACTTTTCCCTCTTTCATTTTTTTCTAATATTTACTATTTGCAAGAAAAAAGCTGGCTAGTAATAGCATGAACACCCTGTATAATCTCCATCATTATCAAGAACAGTTTGCCATCTTTCCTGCAAATTTTCAATCCTCCTCTTAGAGAAATCCAGGGTTCGTGAAGCAAAATATGACTGAAGATGCCTCCTTACATCTTCTACAGAAGTGAATGTTTTGTGTTATGGAGTATTCATTGATTACTTGTGGGTGCCCCTAATATTGCTAGACATTTATTAAGAAATAAATTGATTTTGTATCTGTTCAGAATAAAAATTACGAACGAAGTAGAAATTTATTCTTCTCTTCGATGATTTTACTAACATGTCAGGAACGCCCTATTTTTGCAATAACAGCAACGTAGTCCCACTTCTGGTAACTGTGAGAGAACTGAGCGCATGTGAAATTTTTCGATGCTTTTAATCGCATGGCCATGGATGTTTTCCTGATGAAATTCGCGACAAAGTTAAAACCCTTGGAACCGTTGGAAAACATACGTGATCACTGGTATCGATTGATGCGTACGTCATTAAGACGTCGCTGTTTGTCACGCGGCGCAAGGTAAACTTTGTGTAATCACCGCGTGCAGGCCATCGCGGAACGAGCGATTAGTATAATGAATTTTCGTGAAGAAACAGAAAATTTTCCGCTGGGAAATACCTCTGCCGACGTTCGTTCCTTTATTTTCCCTTTTTTCTCCTGCTATCATAACATTCGAGTCCGTTCCGTTTTCACATTCTGAATTTAAATAATTACCATTCCGTTTGGTTTAATTTAACTTCGACCGGTGCGTCTCGCGTGGCGCGGAAAGAATTGCCGCGAAGACGCCTTATTTTCCTTTTTATCTCCGCGCTTGTAATTAATTAATTAAATGGACATTGGAAACAACTAAAATTTCCCATTAAAAAAAAATACCTCTGCTCGTGCCTCTGCGTGCGCTGTTCTTTTATTTTGCGTTTGCACGTTTCCATCATAAAATTGAGGTGCGTTACACTTTTATACGACATTTCGAAATTGAAATAATTATAATTACGTTTGCTCTAATTTTACTGCGAACCGGCGCATCGCCGGGCAACGAACACTGTATCGCGCAGCGTGAAAAGAATGTTGCGAATGTCAAGTGGATAAAAACGGTGGAATATTCAAAAGTAACGTGTTCGCGGATCGGGGAAGATTGACGCAAGACAGGGCCAATAAAACGGTCCTTTCCGTGGCGAGTTTAAAAACCGAAAGAGAATATACGTGGGTGGAATCCCGTGAAATGTTGCAAGCCCGGTAGAATTATATTCTCGAGGCAGCGAATCGTTCGCACGGTACATTATTATTAAATAAAGTATTAATGAAAGCGCAGGGAAGAAATGCTCGGGGTTCATTAAGCCCGTATTTTCTCCTACGCGTCCATTATTTCGTTGATGATAATTACACGTTGCGTTCATAACACGCAAAAATATTTCGAAAACAACTAAACACAATATGCTCGAGAATTTATAGGAATTTTACTCTGCGTTCCGTGCACCGAGTGCGGTGGAGCTTTTTTTTAATTTCGATGCGTTTTTATCTTGTAATATACAGTGAGTAACGAAAGTATTCGAACGCCCTTTAAATCAGTATAACTTTTTTTTTTAAGTGAATCAAACGACCTGACTTTTTTGAGGAGTTAGAAGAATTGGTTTTCCAAATGATGTGTAAAAAAGATTTTGAAAAAATTGCAATTGGTAAGAATTACATGAGAAAATAAAAATGGCACTTTTCACAACTTTTTTATTTGAACCTGTAGTGAAACTTTAAAATATGCGTTTTGTAGATATATGTTAGTTATATACATACTGAAAATTTCATTGAAATCGGTTAACGTTGTCATGAGATACAAACGTTTAAAGATGATTAGATATGGGCGAAATTCCCTGGCAAGATAAAAAATCTGCGACTTTCACCCTTAAACTCTCATTTTGAAACGTTTGTAGTTCATTGCAACGTTGACCGATTTCGATGAAATTTTCAGTACGTGTATAACTAACAGAGATGTACAAAACGCATATTTTAAATTTTCATTACAGGCTCAAATAAAAAAGTTGTGAAAAGTGCCATTTTTATTTTCTCATGTAATTCTTACCAATTGTAATTTTTTCAAAATCTTTTTAACAAATCATTTGGAAAACCAATTCTTCTAACTCCTCAAAAAAGTCAGGTCGTTTGATTGACTTAAAAAAAAAAGTTATACTGATTTAAAGGGCGTTCGAATACTTTCGTTACTCACTGTATGTGCCCATAATTATGAAAGTGGTCTGTCATAAAAAAAAAAATTACATTGAATAAATTTAGTTTAAAATCATGTCGTGTGAAATAAGTGATAAATTCATTTTTTTTTTAATTTTTACTTAGACCACTTTCATACTAATGGGCACATATAATGTAATGAAAGCTAGAATGGCGGTGCCATTTTACGAGAAAATTATTTTTAAATCTTTATGAAATAATACAGATCTGTGAATTGTTTTTTCGTTTGTTTCATTGCATTCCCGTGAAAAATTCTACAAATTAGACTTGCTTCGCGTGATAAATTCATTTTTTTTTAAATTTTGACAGAACACTTTCATAATTATGGGCACATATAATGTAGTGAAAGCTAGAATGGCGGTGCCATTTTACGAGAAAATTATTTTTAAATCTTTATGAAATAATACAGATCTGTGAATTGTTTTTTCGTTTGTTTCATTGCATTCCCGTGAAAAATTCTACAAATTAGACTTGCTTCGCGTGATAAATTCATTTTTTTTTTAATTTTGACTTAGACCACTTTCATAATTATGGGCACATATAATGTAGTGAAAGCTAGAATGGCGGTGCCATTTTACGAGAAAATTATTTTAAAATCTTTATGAAATAATACAGATCTGTGAATTATTTTTTCGTTTGTTTCATTGCATTCCCGTGAAAAATTCTACAAATTAGACTTGCTTCGCGTGCTCTGGACCAGCTTTACCCGCTAATGAGAACTTGCCCGAAATTGATCCTCGGGAAGAGATGCGCGCGTTTCCCGTGATGCGCCGCGGCGCACAGAGCCTGGTATCCTATGGAAATCGCGGCCGGAGCCGAGAGGTGCGTGCACATAATACAGAATGCACCGAGCACCGGCGCCGCTTGAAACAAGAGGACTGCGGACAGCTCGTTAAAACTTTGATATCGACGCACGTATCCTCGCGAACGCCGCTATTCCAGCCGGAAGCTGCGAGAATTTTCGCCACCGAAAATTACCCCTTTTCTCCGCAAAACGCGTCCCCAAATAACTCCCCCGCAATTCCATTTGAAACAATAGAAATCGATCTCGCAGCCACGCTCGCGGCTATTTTTTCCCTCGAACGCGGAAAATCGCTTCCCAAGGCCATAGAAATTGGCAATTCTCACACAAAGTGCCGTAAGTCGGTCCAATAGCTTTTCGAAGTGGAAAACTATTTTTTTCCCCTCGCAAGAGAAATTGTCAAGTATTCAATTCCCATCGGTATCGGGCACTGATCACTTTTAAAATTGATCAAATGGAATTGTAAACGGAGAGACTCGGTTTACGAATTAATATCGGTCTTATTTCCATTAATTTAATATAAAAGCTTATTTTACAGTATCTATAATATGGAACGAACCTGAAGTTTATGTAAAAGAGGGGAAAAATTGGACGGATATCTATGGCCGATACGCCCGATCGGCTTTAAGGTATCATAACTCCCACAATTTTTAAGATATTTACAAAATTCTGGCACACACACGTATACCTCTCGAGGTTCGAAGAACATTATCGGGTAAATCCAATTTTTACCTCGGAAGTCCCGTAGCCTGTCGAAGACCATAAAGGTCCCACACGATTTTCGATCGACGCGCCTTTAAAACATCGTAACTTCCGTAATTTTCAGGATATCGTAAATATTCTTGCAGCCACCAATTCCGGAAGGTTCGAAGAAAACGGTCAGGCACAAAATGAATCCAATTTTTACCCTAGAAAAACCAGACAGCCCGTCGAAGACGATAAAGAACACACTCGATTTTCGATCAATATCACCACTCGGCTTCGAAACATCGAAACTCCCATAATTTTCAAGATATCGCAATAATTCTTTCGCACACCGCTTCCAGAAGGTTCGAAGAGAATTCTCCGCTAAAAACTAAATCCATTTTCGATCCTGGAAACAGCAGACAGCCGGTCGAAGGCAATAAAGAACGCAAGTTTATCGATCGACGTCCAGGCTCGGCTTCAACGCAACGCGGTTCTCATACTTTTGCGAGAGGTATCTCTAAAACTTTTCCGTCCACGTGTTTCAAAAGGATCGCATAAAGTTGCCGGATAAAAACCAAATCCATTTGTTGGCCGCGGAAAAAAATCCCACAGCGGCGGAAAACAATGGGGAACGACCACGAATTTCGAGCATCGAACCGCGGACACCTATGCGGCCATAGAATTCTATTAAACCGAGCCGGGACCGATGGAACAACGGTTTCATTGGCTGGCGAATTGAACAAAGGATTCTCGGGGCTGCTCGCTGCCAAAATTTCGCGCTCGCAGTGAATGCACAGAGCCCGCAGTTTACGCGTTTCGAGCGACCGTCGACATTTCCAGCCGGTCCAATAAGAAGGGAGCGAGAGAACACGAGAGAGAGAAAAAAAAGGGGGGGGATCTAATATCGACGTTATACGTTCCCGGGCGGATCCTTTTATCCCCCCACTATCCCCACTATCCCCGTTTCGCCGCTGATAAACGAAATTCCTCTCGATATCTCGCGTCTCTTCACCGGCAACGCCGGTCTCCCTTGTCTTGATCTTCGTCTTTACTTTCTTCTGTAGGGCGAAGGATAGTCCGTCAGGATGCTGCCAGTTGACAAAATGGCCCCCGGACCTCCTAGAATGCCTCCCTTGTTCGCCAGCCAGCCGTTTCCTCCGAAAAATCCAGCCGGCTCCAGTCGATTCGTGTAAAATCCTCCATCGTTCACAGTTGACACCTGCAGCAAACCGTTCCCGGGCCCGAGCTGCTTGCCACGATCAGGCCCACGTTCCCCTTGGGCCCCGCTAAGATTCCCCAAAGTCTCCTTCAACTGCACAACACGGTCCCGAATGAACGACTGCGGCGAAAACTGCAAGTTCTGCGACAGCGGAGCCAGGAACCAGGACAGCAGGTTCGGTTTCGATGTGCTCGATCCGACGGCCTGCAAATCGGGCCGTAATCCGGCCATTTTTATACTAAAACCTTTCCAAAATTTTAGGGAACCCCGGGCATTACCCCGGTGTGCGATTTTAGGACTCCTGGGAATTTTTGTTTCACCAGAAACCGGATTTTGCCGTCTCGAGTGAGGGTAGAAGACTTTTGTGTGGTTTGGCTGACCAGTTTGTTTATTTATTAACTTGATGTTCGTGCAGCTTATGGGATTTTGTGCTTAAAGAAGCTTCAGTCTTCGTTTCTTTGCGAATGATTATTTAAATTTTAAGAGATTAAAAGAATCGAAGATCGCCAAACTTTCAACTTACTAAGAATATTAAAGAAATAAATTGCTATACGACTCCTGACGGCCTGCGATTTTGAAGGTAATTAAACGACATCTATCTCTTGCAAATTAAATCTAGCAATAGGTCCCAGCAACGATCAACGACAGATCAAAGAACGACTCGAAAGAAGAGAGTGTGACCACACGCTCCAAGAATTTGATGTAAGGATTTCCAGTAATAAAAATTCAACACTCACGTTCTCGGTGACGGCGTCGGTAACGGCAAGGGTGGCCAAAGTATCCTGATCACCATTTTTCCCGCTCGAGTGGATTCCATCGTCGATTACGCCGTCGGTCTCGTCGATGGACTGATCCACAGGTTTCGAGGATATCCCGACAGCCTGCAAAATTCGAATAAAAGATTCATGAACCGGGCACCACCGTTTTCGGAATCAATGGAGCTGCACGAAACCGTTACCATCAGGACGAACAAGAAAATCAACGTGGACGGCATCGCGACGATCCTCTTGAAAACAGTTGTTTGTTGCTGGCTCGAGAAACCGTGTCTCCAGAAGCTCCACGGAATTTCCGCGAGACGTGAACGCGGTACTCGATATATACCGCTTCCTGGCGTGCTCTTTATCGTATGGGGGCACCCACATGTCTCGCAGATACCGACGGAATTACCAAATTGTACGATCATCCGCCTGGGTAACGCTGGGAGCCTTGGGAACCTGTGCGTAACGGTTTCGTTTCACTTTTAACCCATTAACGGGGCCCCTTAATCACAAGACTCTAATGAATTCTAATAAAGAATGTGTCTTTACGAATCACTGTGTATTTAAACCGTGATTTGTATCACTGGACAGCAGATTTTTATTTCGTCTAGGTTTCAAACCATTAACGGCCCCTTAATTACGAGACTCTAATGAATTCTTACCGGCGTAAAAGTTTCTTTATCGTAAACCGCCGTGTCTTTGTGAATCACTGTTGTCGCGTCCCGTGGTTTAGTCACAGATGACAATTAGTCGTTAATTGAATTTCTCCGACGATGTTACGCGGGAAATGAATATAAAATGATATTTTGTGAAAACGTTAAGAGACTTTTAAAATATTCCTATATGAGCCGTTTATTTTGAAAGTGGCCTAAGTCCATTTATCTTAAAATCGAGATATTTAAGGGTTTGCGTTTCAATAAATTTAAAAATATACGTATAGGACATTAATGAGTCGCACTGCTTAAGTGTATCTAAGGGTGTTAAATTTATAGTTCCTATTAAAATAGTGGCAATATATTATTAAGTGAATAATATGCGTTTTCTTATCAAGAATGGAGTTAGGCCACTTTCAAAATTAACAACCAGATTCATTATAAAATTTGAAGGTGCCCAAGTCCATTCAACATAATTTAAGATGCTTCAAATTGAAAAAAAAACAATACTGAATTTATTTTACATATCCTTAAAACACTTCAGGAACATAATTTATGCGATTCAATTAACTACATAACGTGCAAAATTACAAACATAAATTTATTACAAAACAATTTACTACTCATCTACATTTTGTGCGTGTAAAAGGGATTTGAAGTAATCATGATGTTCCGGTGGTATATATCGTAATAGGTCCATCATGTCCTTGAATTTTGTTGTTGTAATTTGTCTGATATTTTTATACAGTGGTGTCAATACAATATTTTCGAAATTTTTTGGTCTACCCCGACGTGGTAATAAATTCAGGACTTTAAAATTTTCATTCTTATTCATTGATGTCTTATAGAAAATTTTATACGGTTCATTTCTGACAAAGCGCATCCAACATATTTTTAGCCAGTTTATTGATTCTCCATTAGAATTTTTACTCTTTTAAAAATTGCATCTTCTAATAATTTTGTTGATACAAAATCTTCTTGTCTCATTTCATTTACAATAAAATTATTACCTTTCCGACACTTTTTCTCTTGATTATTTAAGTATAAATGGAGTTAGGCCACTTTCAAACTACACGGTTCGATTATTAAACTAACTCTGAAAACTTATGTGTCAAGAATTATCGTATTTGCTCGGATTATAAGCAACCTGAAATGCTTTACTGATAAATAACATTTTGTACACGTAACCATGATAACCGGAAAAAACTGAAAAACGGAGTTACGCCACTTTCAAAATAAACGGCTCATATTATTTTCGACCTATTGAACATATTTAGAAAGAAAATCAAATTTCTCTTACGCTTCGGTTTGTTGCAATTCAATTTTATTTTGCATAACGATCCGCTGTCTATCACGTTTATCTGATAGTTGGTTCTCTTTTGAGAGGCTAAAGTTTTCCACTGCTCTGCATAACGCAGTCACGTTCGATTAGCTGCACCACACTCTCAAGACAGCTATTCAAATATAAACGATTATGCAGCACGGCGTCGGTAGACCAACAGTGGTCAATATTGCTTTAACACTTCGGGCGCCTGTCTACCAGAATTGGAAGACAGAGTTATTCGACGAAATTTGTGTAAATGTGATTGGAAGTGTAGTTTCACTATCACACATTTTGACTGTTTCACTATGACTTTGTCAGATAAGTTACTTTTTTTCGAGGCTGTCATTCTAGCGAGCGTTGAGAAGTGTAAAAATATGGCACAGATTTTAAAATCGATTTTCTGCAGAATCTAAAAGAATCGACTGGTTAAACGCCGCACAGTTAGAGATAATTGCATGAAATTTAATAGGTAAAAAGGTAACATTTATAGCTTCAAATTGCAATGAAAATCAATTTGAATTTACACGGTGTTTATTAATTGCACAGGTTTTAAACTAATTATAGAATAAGCGGAATTAATATACCTGGTCCTCTGCATTAATAATCCTGAACTGAATCTGTAATTTCCGGTAGATTTTCTTTGCACTGTTTGGTCAGCAAAACATAGTGTGTTACAGTATAGTCGGTGCTAGGTTCTATCAGGTTCCGACTGAGATGTGCATACTTAAAGTTCAAATTCAGACGAAAAGCTTGTGCTCGCTTGAAGAAACTATAGTTTTCAAAATGTAATAACAGTTACTTGTTTTAAAATCGTTTTAAATCCTAGAAGATGTAAGCTTCCGTATTGTCTAAACCCAACTCAACTATTCCTAATATTTTTCTTCGGAAAATTATGTGGAAGAAGACGATTTAACATTCTTAATTTTTGCCTTGAACTTCGCCGGCCTCCTCTGGGTCATGGAGGGGGATACAAAATTTTTCTTCGCATTTGCTTCCTTTGGGATGTTTTTAAAACATCTCCATCACACATTTATTTAGAAACGAAAAAAATTTGTCCATTCTCGTGCGCCGATTTCGCGTTTTCGCCCACTGTGCGCCGAGACGAGTCTACGTTTTGCAGTCCTGTGCTCATTAAACAAGCTTAATTGAATATCGTGGAGCATGTTGGAACACGTATGCCATTTTAGCGTCGTACACCACGCGAAACGTGTTAATGTCGACGAGACTCTGTAGATTTAAAGGATCCTTTATATCGGGCGGAATAATTCAGTTTCGTGGTGCAACCGGATGCTTTTCCGGCCCCGGGAAACGTATCATTAACGCTCTTCGGGCGAGACAAACGTGTTGACTTTGAACGGAACTAGAACAAGCAGGCGAGGCGTTAATTTGATTCATTCCATAGCGATGGAGAGAGAGAGAGTGTGAGAGAGAGAGAGAGAGAGAGAGAGAGAGAGAGAGAGAAAGCTATAAACCGTATCAAGAGGAACGAAACCGGTCCGCCTTTTTCCCTTCATCGTGTCCAATCGAGTTCCATAACTGAATCACCTTGAGGATGCAGTCCCACCTTCCTTTTCCTCTCTCCGTTGAATCGTTACCGGTGGCCTTGGGCAAGGTCGCAGGTCTTTCGAGAACGAAAGTCCCGATCGCGTTCCTCCTGTCGACCGCCATCCTATTTTTCCTTTTTCCCATTCCACTCCTTCTCACTTTCGACCAATCTTCCTCTGCGTTCATTTGTGGATCCTTAATTCTTTCAACTGTCTTCTTTTTTCATCCTCAATTTGATCAATTTGAATCGAGAACAACCTGGACCAGTTGAAGGTGGAACGATTATACAGAGATATAACAGTGTTACACATAAGCGAAATAGAATTACGGCGTCCGGAGATCGGCGAACCGGTCGTTCGTCTTCGATTTCGATAACGGAGGTCCGCGCCGGTCTCATAAACGGCGTCGGACATCCGCGAAACTGGTTGCATAGCGGGAAACGATCGTTCGGGTTCAGGGACACGTTCGGCATACCGATCGATCGGCTCGGTTTAAGTGTCACGAGAGCTCGAATCGGTTAGCTACGTCTTCGTTGTTGGCTCGCGATCAACGCTCCTGCACGGCTCGCGTCGAATATAGGCGTTGCGGCGCCGAGGACGAGCCTGGAACCGTTACGACCCGACTTTTCTGTCCAGTCCCGTGCGAACGCTCGCCCGAGATCTCGCGGATCGAGACATTCGTGACGCTTTCAAGGGAAACCCGAGGAATCCGAGGGTTTCGCGTGTTTTCGACCGTTCCCCGCTGGCCAGTTGCTGATCGGAGATCGTACCGACCTCTCCGCGCGCCGATCCAAGGACCAAAACCAGCTCGAGCACGACACCGGACCCTGATGGGACTGACCATTAGCCGAATCGAACCTCGATTTGCCGTCTGTCTCGGACTTTGAGTCGGAGAAAGGATCTACCGAGTGGTGTCCGAGTTGATTTTGATAGCACAACGCTTTTGCTGGTTAGTGTGTACGAGGGACTTCGTCATGAACGCTGTTCGTGGCTTCTTAGCGGCCCTCCTGGTCTACCAGGTGAGCTAAACCTTGCAGAAGGTCCTAGTGTTCGTTGAACTTTCAGAATTCTTCATGTAGCCGACAAGTTCTGTAAATCGTACGCGATGATTAGATTAAAAAAGATCTTCATGCGAAATAAACATTTTCTTTGCAACTAAAACTTTAAAATGCATATGAAATGGATAAATGCACATTAATCCGTGGTCTAATGATGATGGAGTTATAGTTGACGTAATGTGTGTACAACTGTTTCTTGGTCTTCAAAATGTAAACGTGAGTCACAGAGAGTATTCCGTTCAAGGTCGACGGTATTGACAATTTTATGACAGTCATGATCAGCTAGATCCACTGTAGAGTCGTAAAAAGTACTTGTCCTTCCAACATGGATGACATTGACGATTTTATGATAGTCATAATTAGCTAGATCCACTGTGCATTCGTAAAAAGTACTGGTGCTTCCAACATGGACGACATTGACGATTTTATGATAGTCATAATTAACTAGATCCACTGTGAATTCGTAAAAAGTACTGGTGCTTCCAACATGGATGACATTGACAATTTTATGACAGTCATGATCAGCTAGATCCACTGTAGAGTCGTAAAAAGTACATGTCCTTCCAACATGGATGACATTGACGATTTTATGATAGTCATAATTAGCTAGATCCACTGTGAATTCGTAAAAAGTACTGGTGCTTCCAACATGGATGACATTGACAATTTTATGACAGTCATGATCAGCTAGATCCACTGTAGAGTCGTAAAAAGTACATGTCCTTCCAACATGGATGACATTGACGATTTTATGATAGTCATAATTAGCTAGATCCACTGTGAATTCGTAAAAAGTACTTGTCCTTCCAACATGGACGACATTGACGATTTTATGATAGTCATAATTAGCTAGATCCACTGTGATTTCGTAAAAAGTACTTGTCCTTCCAACATGGATGACATTGACGATTTTATGATAGTCATAATTAGCTAGATCCACTGTGAATTCGTAAAAAGTACTGGTGCTTCCAACATGGATGACATTGACAATTTTATGACAGTCATGATCAGCTAGATCCACTGTAGAGTCGTAAAAAGTACATGTCCTTCCAACATGGATGACATTGACGATTTTATGATAGTCATAATTAGCTAGATCCACTGTGAATTCGTAAAAAGTACTTGTCCTTCCAACATGGACGACATTGACGATTTTATGATAGTCATAATTAGCTAGATCCACTGTGATTTCGTAAAAAGTACTTGTCCTTCCAACATGGATGACATTGACGATTTTATGATAGTCATAATTAGCTAGATCCACTGTGAATTCGTAAAAAGTACTTGTCCTTCCAACATGGACGACATTGACGATTTTATGATAGTCATAATTAGCTAGATCCACTGTGATTTCGTAAAAAGTACTTGTCCTTCCAACATGAATGACATTGACGATTTTATGATAGTCATAATTAGCTAGATCCACTGTGAATTCGTAAAAAGTACTGGTGCTTCCAACATGGATGACATTGACGATTTTATGATAGTCATAATTAGCTAGATCCATTGTGAATTCGTAAAAAGTACTTGTCCTTCCAACATGGATGACATTGACGATTTTATGATAGTCATAATTAGCTAGATCCACTGTGAATTCGTAAAAAGTACTGGTGCTTCCAACGTGGATGATATTTTATGATAGTCATGACCAGCTAGGTCCACTGTGAATTCGTAAAAAGTACTTGTCCTTCCAACATGGACGACATTGACGATTTTATGATAGTCATAATTAGCTAGATCCATTGTGAATTCGTAAAAAGTACTTGTCCTTCCAACATGGATGACATTGACGATTTTATGATAGTCATAATTAGCTAGATCCACTGTGAATTCGTAAAAAGTACTGGTGCTTCCAACGTGGATGATATTTTGTGACAGTCATGACCAGCTAGGTCCACTGTGAAGTCCACTGTAAAATCGATGACAGTCATGATCAGTTATATCCATTGCGAAGTCTCGCGTATCAATGTTCCCTTGAACCTCTCCCGATGGTAATTGCTAGTGATTGGATCTAGAAAATCCGAACGGATGTAAAATTTGGTAAAGGTTAATGCGAAAAATTCGCAGAATTTTGCTAACGATCTAGTATTACAGTTTCGAGTAGATCGTGTTCTATTTTTGATGCTCGACGTTCCCGCAGGCTATGGGCGGCCCAGTGAAGAGTCCGCCAGCTTTTTCGAAGCCCGTGTACTCGGATTCCTATCTGCCGGCGGCCATGCAGGTAAGCCACGCTTAATTAAATGAGCCTTAATCACGCACCAGCCCTCGGCCGGCCCGGGCTGCTCGCGGAGATTTATGGCGCTTCATGCCCGCGAACAATTCCGTCTACGTATTATATGGAGAAGCAACTCTATTAACCTTTCGTTGTATAAAATCGTTCCATAAAACGAGCATTAAAGATCGATGCTTCTAATTAATGGTTAAACGACACCTGCGCGCAGGTGATATTTCACGCGGTGGATCAACTGAAGCTGGTCCAATCGGATAACGCGCGAGAAGTCATCAGCAGCACCACGCCGATCAGCCTAACCGAATCGGATGAGAAGAGCAAGGTGTCTTCAACTACTGTGGGAGCAACGACTGGACAGGCTGACGAGGATAAGGAGGAAGGTGGAGCTTCCGCGGATGTGGAAGAAACGACGAATCGCGTGGAAAATGCGACCAAGGCGCTGCAAGCTGGCGAGGAGTCGACAAAAGGTAGCTCGAGACAACAGGAGTTACTAGCGACTAGTCCGAGCTATCAGGAGCTACCGCAAGCTACCTTGAGCAGTGAAAAGCTAGGAGAACCTAGCCCAGACTACCAAGGGCTACCACCACCAGATGTTGTTCTCCTGAGCCATCTGGAGCTCCTAGAATCCATCGCGAGCCAACACGACCTACCAGGTGCCATCTTAAACCATCCAGCGCTTCCAGAAGCTAGCCTAAGCGACGAACAGCCATTAGAGACCAGCTCGAGCAATCAGGAGATCACGGAAGTAAGTTCGAGTCATCAAGAGCCCCCAGAGACTATCTCAGAGCCATCAGAAATGAACGCCGAAACACCAGAACTAAACTACGCGACGCCAGAGACTAATTACGAGACGCCGGAACTGGAGCACTCTGCGCAGGAGACGAACCAGGAGGTTCCCGAAGTAGATCACGAGCTCGACTCTTCCTCGATCGTTCCGGAAGCCAGCACGGAATCGATAGACGTCTCCGGGACGTTCTCGAGCTCGGGATCTACAATTCGGTCCGAGCAGAAAAAGAAACAGCCGACGATCGACAGCGTGGTGCGGGAAGTGTACGAGATCGTGAAGCCTACACCTTCGGAACTTGCGGATGACGTTGTCGCGCAGTCGAAGAGCGCTGTGGGCGTCTCTTTGGAGAAGTCGGAGACCCTGGAAGACGAGGAGGACGAGAACAGGTCAGTAGAATTAAGAAAAATTGATAAACAGACCAATAGAAGCATTAGTATAGTTAAATAAAGGTTTCTGGTTGGCTGGAAAGGTTTCGCAAGAAAAGGAGAGCAAAAAAACCAAAGAATAAAGTAAAGCGTGATAGATAGGTTACATGAGGTAATTAAATGTGTAAACGCGTAGAATGCTTAGGTTCAGTTCTATTGTAAAATCCGATTTCTAGGCTGAACAGATAAAGATCATAACTGCAATATCTAGTGCAATTTAATAGCATATCTCGGTCAGAGGGACCGGGATTAAGTGTCGGAGCAACTTAAAGCCGAGGTTTCTTTGTAGATTCACGCGTCTAGGTGAGAGGGTAACGCAAGTGCCAAGGCCGAGCCTAACCAGCTACTTAAGACGCGCTAAAGTGCCGCCGAGCGCGACTCTTCAGCAACTGGCGAACCTCTACGACTCCCTGAGCAAGGACGCCAGGAAACAAGGGTTCGGCAAGTACACAGGCTACTCGGACGAGGTGCTGAACACCTTGGAGACGTCCGCGGAGGGCGGCATCACGCCGCAATTGAAGACCATCTTGGAGAAAGTCTTGGAGCGGAACGAGCTGACGAGAGAGGATGCGAAAACTAGGACCAGGCAAGCCGTCAAGGACCTGGACAACCCCTCCAGCAATCTCAGCAGGGAACTGAGACCCCTACTACCCTTGAGATACTCGCCCTAATCGATCGGCGCCCTTGATCCCGCTTGGGATCTTTTTTTAGTCCTCATCGATCGACGTCTCTCTTTAATTTCGGACGAAACATTGATTAGCTGAAACAAAGATCAGGTGGTTAAATTTGTAATCGGTACTCTAGATCGGATGACTGATCAATTCTTGGTGAGAATGATCGGAATGATTGAATTTTGAGAGGACAGACGATCCAAAAAATGTTCTAATCAATTTGATAATAGATATGACCTTCTCATTACTAAACTGCGGATCTTTATGCAAAATAAACATGTTTGGCACTAGTTGGTTACTTTCGTTTCTTCTCTAACTACTTTAACAGGTTGAGGAGAATATATTACTGTTTTAAATTGCACCCGAATCTCTCTTTCGTTAACCCACAATTACAAATTATTTTATGAGTACAGTGATTAGAACTTCTTTGATGCCTACAATCTACTAGGAAAAATAGAAAATTTGTATTTACTGTAACGACGTGTTCTGTAATGGCTAAATGTTGACTACGATAAAATAGAATTTCATTTCAATTTAAAGGGAATTAGTAATATACAGTCTGACTCGATATTATAGCACAAGGGGTTGAATCGAAAGGGTTCAGTTATATTTGCATCGTTATTGAACGTAATCATTTCCACGCAAGCGAATCTAGTGGTCTAGGGGGTCAATTTTGAGAAAGTGTCGAATGTTGATACAAAGCTAGGAAAGCCAAATTAAAAATGAAAGAGATCGATGCCAACGGGGATGTCAAACACCATGTATAATTAGCGCCCAATAAAATGATTCATACGATCAACCGGTTGACTCATTTAACCGCGACGATCCTCGCAACTCGGATCGATTACGAATACAATAAGGTTGACTCACGAGTCGCGAACGTTTGAACGTCGAATGGAAAATCGTATATGGACGGTGTCGATTATGATCGAACGAGATGAATATTGCGAGTAGATTTCGAACGTCGAGCTACCATCGTCGGCCAAAATTCCGCGAATTTCAGAGATCTACCTTGACCCAACGAGCGACCGGGGATATTGTTTATTGCTGGGACGATATGGGTGGACACTGGCCGCGCGGAGCTGGAGTTTACGTGTCCGGAATAGCGATATATCGTTAAGCAATTCTGTGTCAATGGTTTCGTGTGGGGGCCAAAGGCGTAGACGAAAAACAATGGGGATGCCAGGAGCCGTCGAGCCAAAGGCCCCGGCGCAGTGGTTTTACGCCGCTGAACACCGAGCTGGTATAAATGGATTTTGAAATCCAATGGGTCCTTCAGTCGTTCGTTTCTGCTATCATCGAAAGGAATAATCGAGCGGGTGACATGGGCACGCGTTTTCTGGCACTCTGGCTCCTCTGCGTAAGTGCCATCATCCTCAATTAATTCGTCTTTGTGTTCCACGATGTTTTACTCGAATCTGTCTGAAAATTCAGTAGACGATCAGATATTTCTCGACACCAGATTGTTTTTGTATTGGGTTGGCAACTAAGTAATTGCCGATTTGTTCAATGAAATAAAAGAGTTTTTTTTTACTTGGAATGAACTTTAATCTATGATGTATTTTTTTATTTTTGTTCGATGACCTTTTGCCATCTTTCTGACAACTTGAAAATTCCACGCTCGTAGAAAGTCTGATCCTTTTCGGCCAAAAACTGAGTCAAGTTATAGTTTCATCTATAACTGAAATCGGCAATTACTTAGTTGCCAACCCAATATAATTTATAGTGATGCTTTCATAATAAATTATCAGATATCTATTAGGTCGTCCCATAAAGTGCCGTTTACTCTTGTACCATTTAAATTCTAAAAATAAAACATGTAATCACCCTTTCATTCCACAACCTCTTCTGACCTTTTTGGCAAAGACATCAACACATAAAATACTTTTTAATGGTGAATAATATAAACATATCCACGGTACGAACATACGGAACGACCTAATAGTTTAAAACGGAATCTTCTCCAAGGCCTCGAACGTTCGAAAATTCGGGAACGCATTGAAAACGCGATTAAAAAAATTCGCGACTCTCGCCCCGTTTGATAAATCGATTCTCGCTAAACACGACATAGCTTCGTAGTCCCCCGCATTTCCGAGCGAGACCGTCACTGAATCAACTCGATCATGCCATTTTCACGAAGCACATTTGAGCAGACAACCCACGCGACCATCCACCTTTTAAATCTCCCCTGCCAGAGCACTTCACCGATGCTTAACTTTTTCAATTTAAAATAAACTCCCCCACAAGCATCGACTACTGTAGAGAAGTACCAGTTCACTTGCAAACGTTTCGTCAGTAGCGTTAATATTTGCAGCACGGGCACGGGACTGTCGGACTTCATTGATAGCGCGTGCGATTTAATTTAGTTAGATTTAATGTGCAGGATGATTGACGCGCTGACAAATAGTCGACGATTAATCGAGGATATCTGGGACACCTATCCGGGGCTGAGTTCTCCGGGGAGCATTCCAACAGTCGGACGATAAGTTGGTCTCCGGACAATGCATTCAAAGTAATTAAATCGATGACGGACAAAGGAAACAAGAGAACGACGTTTCCTTTAAAGGGCTGCCTTTTTGTCAATCCCTCTACTGTGCCTGAAAATTCCGAGTCTATTGCTCAACACAATCCTGAAAATAAATCACACACAAATGTACTAATCGTAATGGAGAACATTTTGCGCACTACTTCCGTTAAAAATCATTTATAGAGATCATCTCGAAAACTTACATTTTCACCCTGTATACGCGTACAATTTTTCATCCAGGGCTCAATTTAGCCATAAGATTAAAACTGACCCTCTACAATAAATAAACTCGAGCTAGCCTTTATATCTCGATAAAAAAGCAAAACTGATCATTACTTTGTATGCTACAATCGAAATAATACAACTTTCGTTTCGAAATTACAACTGAATCGACCTGTATAATTAAAAGCTAGTTTAACAGACGCGCGACCCTCGTTCGCGAACTCATGCGCGAAGTATATTCCGCGGGAAGCAGGCCGATTCTCTCGAATAAAAATCGAAAACCGTGAACAGGCACTGGAGAACCATAATTAATCCATCAAACGTCGAGGTCGATTTCCGGGGGGTAAAGGGTTGAATGTGACCCAATTTCGCGCAAGAATGACGAGCGGGAGCCCTCGAGCTCCGGCATTGTCCCGAAATGAAGCCTGACGATGCCAATTTCAATAACGAACGGTAAATCCGCGTGTTTCAGCAGCTCCTCGCGGGAACCGCGCGATCGAAGCCACAGATAACAAAGCTGTTTCCGGTCCAGGAGGCCGTGGAGCATCCTCAGCGTGCTATGAACGAGACGAGACCGTTGGATCGGCTTCTGGGGAAATTGCGAGCCACCTACGACTTCGTTTTCCGAAAGCCGGAAAACACCAGCAACGTAGAGAAGATTCTGTCGAAGGACGCAACCGATCCGGACGTTGACGCCTTGAAGACGATCTGGTCGAATCGAATGCCTGAGGAGAATCCGGTGAAAAAGATCGAATTACCCGAGAAGCCCCAACGCGAACACGTTTTCCGTCTAATGAACGACGACTGGGCAAACGATATTCAACCCCTGGACCAGCTGGAGCCTCTAGGCCCGCTGGAATTCGAAGATGAGGAAGGGGACAAGAAGACCGAGGTGGAATTCATCACCCCGAGGCCCAGTCTACAGTTCCCCGTCACCATAAGCAGACACCTCGTCGATTGGCTCGGATCGCTCCTCGGAATTACTTATGGAGTCTATTCCAAGCTCGCCAGAGCTATTTATAGCAATACCACGGCACCGAATAATTGATTGTAATTAACTACCGAGGTGGGAGACAGCACGACAACAAATTTTGTACTTGAAATATACCTTAGTCTACTCAATCTTCTAACCCGAACGGCTTTTTCATACTCTTTTGTAGAGATTTTCCTTCGATTTGGTACCTTGAATTTCAACCCCTAATTTGTAATCAATTTTTTCGAAAACTTTCTTTGACTGAATCACAAAAAGCAATTTGCAAGTTCTTCGGTTTGAAATTTCCTTTAATTCGATACCTCGCACGATGTACTTGGATTTCAACCCCTAATTTGCCCCTTGAAGGACGAATGATTTTTGGAAAGGAGGATCTTTTCTTGGCTAAGATTTTAGGGTAATCCGAAGCTTCTACAGGGTCTGGATCAAGTGTTGCAGACTGCGAATCCTTATGCAAAATAAAAATGATTTGCACCAATTTCAAGACAAGTTCTTTCCTTCGACAATTTGACAAGCGAAATTTCTGGTTCTGTTTCGAATTTCACGAATTTTTGTTCAATGTGCATAACATCCGCAGTCTAATAATTAATCGGACGACAGATTCTTTACACTTATTTTATTCAAAAATATCTTGGTCTGAAAAATACATGTGTTACCTTTTGTTTAATCTTCTCTTCTCTTTTTTTCTTATTTTCTTTTTTGGCAATCATTGTTTATCATACAATAACAATCGTTCCGTCGAGTAACACCTTATTATAAATGCAAGTTCATTGTTAAAATACTTTATCATTGTATCGCCTTACGCACACGACGGTCACCGGCGGTGAGCATCGAGAATCTTACAACTGTAATTAATTAACATTATCCAGAAGGTAAACGCTGTTCCCTTAACCCAGGTGAAGAAGAGAGAGAGAAAGAGACAAAGAGAGGAGGAAGAAGATTCGCCCGAGATTCGTTGCAGATTTGTTCGTGGCCTGGGTTAAGGGAATCGAGAAATCGAAAGGAGTTTAGGAAGAAGAGTTAAAATACTGCTATATTCCTCGTACATTCAAAGTCTTTGGTTCTATTAAAACGTGGCTCTTGAGTCTCGTGTTAGCGCCATTTGTTCTAAAGTTTACCTAATAGACGTTTGAAAGATTTTTATTTTGTCAGAGCCGAACGTAATCACATGTGTCGTAATCTAGAGCGTTCTCCGATGATTTAAAACTAACGTTAAAAGCCACCTTACCATCGTGAACGATACGATTTTTTAAGAAATATTTTTTCGAACGTGAATGCTACCGTTCTACCTATCTTCCATCGACTTAGAGTACGAGCATGCTTGAGAGCGTTTACGTTTACCGTTGTACTCGCACCCTCAGATCAACGAAGACGATCGTCAGCGATGTAACGCGATTCAGTTTTCGCTGCCGAATAAATTTTGAGCAATTTTTATCGTTCCAGATACACATTTACATACCCGCAGAATGTTTCAGAATGATTCGCAAAGGCCAACGAAAAGCATTAACTCTTTCATGCATAATTCTGGAGGAGCGATAAAGAAACGAGGGGTGCAAAAGTAATGGGAACTCTCGATGAAGAAACCTAAACATATATATATATTAAAAAGACATAGGAATATATTAAAAAACGATTATTCAACCAAACCGTATTCTTTGGCTAAAACTCGAGCACCGCGACTCTATCACGCTTCTCGAACTTTGGTTACGAAACAATAAATCACGAGTGACGAATTGCTGCGAAATTAATAAACAAACGACTCACTTTGATTGATAAAAAATTCCTATTGCTTTTGCCTTGAGTGGAAAATGACGAGGGTGTGAAAACGAACGTGTGGGGAATACTGAAAACGATACGGAAGAAACCGCGCGCATGAAAAAGCTAAAAAGTACAAGATCAGTTTAAAACATAATGAGGACGCGAACGCTTACCTAAAAAAAAAAAAAAAAAAGAAAAAAGAAACACGCGCTACGCTTCTCTCGCTAAAGATGAACACGGACGAATCAGAGATCAAGTTCGAACAACGTATCCACCGAGTCTCTTTCAGGTAAAATTTGTATCTTATTTTATGTACAGAATTATTCTAGAAACTGTATAACGACGATAATCGGCAGTATGCTATTACTTGCTATTGGTACTCGGTTCGAGAAGTTGTTATCCTAATGGCAGATTGGCTGTAAGTGTTTCGTTCGAGCGAACGCGATCCGACCGAGGATCTACCAAGATCCCCGTGGAACTCTATTTGATCGTAATTGTTGTGACCGTAGACTAGAATCAACAAAGAAACTATTTTCTTTAACGCTAATTTAAATAAAACGGAGGATGTGCATCTATACAAAATGATCTCTTCCCCTTTCGCGCAAGTACCGGATACAACTTAACACTTTAACCACCGAAATTCACTAACGGGCTAAAGATGCTCTTAAACGATTATTTCAAGAGAAATTGTTATACTACTTCAGGCAATTTGTTTCTTAGGAATAAAACTTCTATGGCTATCGAACAATTCATTAAAAAATTGTTTGATTTTTAAGAATTATCGAGTAACTTCCAGTAGATAAAGTATTAAGCAGTCGAGTGTCAATCTCGTGCAAGTAATGGAACTTACAGAGTAACATATTCAAGTTGCAGGCAGGCCGCTGTCAACATTGAAAAACAATCCTCGCTGGGATTAAAAATATTGTTCAATTTATCTGGGAATTTAGTAGCATAGAAAAATTTCAGAAAAGAAGAACTTTAAATATTATCTATGAATTCCAACAAAGACGGCTTGCGCAACTGCAGTTGTGAACATGTCCCCCCATTAGCCACAGTTCATAGCTGTGTTACTTCAGCGTGCATCCGCTAAGAATACAAAGTTTTAGGTACTGTTCACGGAATACTAATTGTCCAGTGGATTGCAAAATATCATGGCAACAGTTTCCTCCGCAGGAGGAAAAATGGCTGGCCACCAAGTCGCCCTGTGCTTTCGAATTTTCGTCGTTCTACGTCAATGAGAAAATTCTTTCGACTGCACCTGACTCAGTGTTGCAGTCCCCAAAATCTTTTTCTTTTCGAATCCTAGAGTATTCTTCAATTCCTAATGTGTCTAACAAATTTTCTATTTGTGCTAACCTCTCGACACACTTCGTAAACAGCCTTTATTGCTTTGGACTTACATATCGGTTCGACTTACGACTAAGACGGCATTAAGTACCTTGTGTTCTGAGGCAGGATCTCGTTCATGTTAACAGCCTGTTGCTGCAGGCTGTTCGCTTCTTTGATCGCCTGTTCCTTGAACGAGGAGAATGTGTGTATCAGATTCTGATCCTTCTGAAGGTTCTGAATGTACTGCAAAAAGCTCGGCTCCTGCTTCATAAACCCGTCCTTCAGAACCAAGGTCACCTCTTGCTTAGGCATCATGCCAGCATCGTTCGGTTTCTCGAAGGACTCCTTCTGCTCTACGAAGAAGGAATCCTTCTTGGTCCGATTCCTCCTGATCCCTAAATGCGTTTGAGTATGCTTGTTCAGGTGGTCCTTCCTTGAGAATGCCTTCTGGCACACCGAGCAAGTGAAATTTTTATCACCGGAGTGGATCACGTAATGCCTGGTCAAGTGCTCGTTCCTTTTGAACGCTTTTTGGCAAACGGGACACTTGAACGGCCTCTCATCGGAGTGGCCGCGCATATGCTGATCGAGGTGCTCTTTCCTCTTCAACATTGCGCCGCACTCTTTGCATTGATACTTGCGTTCCTGCAACCAATATCATGTTTTTCAACACAAAATTTGCGGAGCACAAAGAAATAAATTCTGCATTATTTTTAGGCATCCCGTAAACCTAGCGTTAAAACAGGATCCCCATAATGAATTTTTGTAACGTGGTACACACCTGTATATGAGCCTGGATATGATGGTCTATTTCCGTCTTGACCTGGAATGCAAGGTTGCACTCTGGACAACAATAGTACGTCGAGCCGTCGATCCCGACGCTGATTTTAATCTCCCCAGTCTTGGCTCTAAACTTCATTTTCTTTTCGGTTTTAGGAGAATCTGTCTGGACCTGTTGCTCCACTTTTATGCTTTGCACAGTGTTCTCGTTCTCCTGATGGTTTTCCACAGGTACGTTCAGATCGTTTGGACTGATCGATATCATCTGATCTGTAGTCATGAAGTTAGCACCATTCTGCAGCTGGTTGTTCCTAAAAACTGGAACGCTGGGAATGTTCAAAATATTATTCTGAGTGTGCTCTGGTTTCTCCTCCTCAAGTTTATCTTTCTTCGTCTGCTCTGTTTGCAATTTGATCAACTGTTGCAACGTGAGCGGAAGAGTAGTGGCCTGCAACTTCTGAAAGTATTCAGCCATGGTGCTCTGCTGCTGCAGCTGAACTTGAGATTCTTGCTAAAATTATAACATTCCTTATTCAACATAACTTGAACTTAGAAATTTATATATCTAACTGGCAGAAAAATATAGTACCATGGCAGATGTCTTGGCATCGGTATCAGTCCTCGTGTGTAGCTCCATTTTATTGTTCTCTGGCTGAGAGGTAGAAGGCAAGTACAAGTTAGGTACGATTCTCACAGGCAAACTATTGGATTGGACACCTATGATTGAGTTGTTTTGATTGTAGTTAGGAATATTGATCGCCTGGATGCCTTGCTTCTCGCAGAACTGCATCAGAGTGTTTGGGTCTGGCCAGGCGATTATTGGTCCTGCGTATTTGTTCGCTGAGTTTACCTGTAATCCCAAGGAATAACATAGGGTTAACCAAATTCTTAGTACCCTAGTTGATGCTTCCAGAAACAAATACAGAATCTCGTCCTCATACTCTTTTACTTCTACTGGTATAACTTTGAAAGAAGTAAATTTTACTGCTCCCAAAAATTAGAGTACAATCTTATAACGTTAATTAATAAACCCATCAAGTTTAGAATTACTACTCGGTATCTTTCTCATCGAAACTCAGCTGTTAGTCTACAATTTTTGAAAGACTAGTAAGTCAACGCAGGTAGGTAAAGTGATAATGCAAACCGAACATTGGGGTTTGGTTACAAGATATTCAACGACTTGATGAATTAAAAACAATTAAATTGGTTCGTTAGTCCCCAAGGTAATGAAGTCTTGCGGTAACTTCTGACAAAAGAGTCTATAAATGTGAATTAAAGAAGTGCATGTACACATTATACAAAGTTTTTCCTGCACATTAAAAAATGTGCAGGCTCTGAAAGCACGTTGGGCGAGTAGAGCGCCGTACTCAACGTATTAACAAAAAAGGGAGAACGAGTAGCGACTCTCACCAGCAAAGCCTGCTTCTGTGGAGTCTGCCCGGCAGTGGTGTAAACAGTGATTTGCTCGTCGTGAACGTTCTCGGCGCCGGTGAATTTCGGAGCGGAATCCGAAATGGATCGGGGCGTGAGCTCCGCGAACTGAGGGAGGATTCCCTGGAGAACGTTATTCCCGGAGAAATCCATTTCGCCAAGAGATAATGAGCGTCTCCGGGATTAAAACATGCGAGCGTTTCTAACCTCTAGTAATCCGCCGCCGAGTGGCACAGACCGACGATTCACGATCACGTGTCCAGACTCATATTTTGTTTGTCCCTTGAAACCACAAGCTGCTCGCCCGACGAAGCATCGGCACGTAACCCACGAGACGGTGTTAATCAAATTAAAAAACACTTCTCCGCCGTTAGAACATCGTAACGAACGCCGCGTCCTACGCGTTACTCCAACATGGCCGCGCTAAAGCACTATCTTCGACGCTGCTCTACCTTCAACCAATTATTGATGAGTAACTCCCTCAAAATTCACTCAATATATCCCTCTATACTCCCGTTGAAAAACGGTGTTTGTTCTCGTAGACACGTAATTCAAAAAACACCGATTTTCTTCCGATTTAATTAGAAAAAATAGACGAGAAAAAAGTTGTTTCGTTGCGGTGGCCAGCCTGATTAACGTCTTTCTGTTTACTAGAGGTGGAGCGCTATCGATGGTGCTATCGATATATATCGATGATCGATTATTGTTATCGATTGTCGCTGAAATTGCAACGCAGCGCCATTGGTGGTAAGAATGGAAAGTAATAGATGTCAGTGTAAACCAGTGTAAACGCAGAGAAAGTATCTCTATAGAAATTTTAAACGGTGGTAAAAACATAAACATTTTTGGATGAAAGGAAGATTCAATGTTTTGGAGTAATTAAAGAATGGTTAATAATATTCGAAGAATTGTCATTGAATGACATCGAGCATTGTTAACAAGGGTATTCGATTCTATTGATTTATTTAATCGTTGTCTTAGCTGTCGTCCTACTCCTATCCGAAACCTAACCTCTACTGTTTACGATCCATTCGTACTAAACATTTCCTAGTTAATCAAGTATAGCAAACAATTAAGTATTTAGATACTCCAGAAGACAATACCAAGCTGAAAGCTCTTCTTATCGATAGGTGAATTCACAATGGCCGCATGGAGCAAAGCTTTAACGAGTGCATAGACCAATTACGTAAAAGAAGCAGACTTCTGCTGGCCCGGGTAGATCAGAGTTCTAAGAGGGTTAAAGAAGAGTATAAGAAATTATACTCACAAAGCTTGTGAGTACCACAAGAACGAAGCAAGTAGTACCTTTAGCATTGTACATCATTCTTCATTTATAGAACACCGAGAGATAATCATTGCACAGGAAACAGAACTTCATGTGTCAGTGGGAACATCAAATCTTGGCGCCTAAGAAATGATTCCAGCGGTGTGGGAGGAGCTTTATGTATAGACTATAGTACAGACAGCTCGGGTCAATCATCCGCCTCAATGCCTAATTTAGCAACAGCTAGGAGAGTAGTAATATCTTCAAAGAAACATTCTGAGCCACTGAAAACTGTGCACAGGAAGCCTGTGAGAGAATGCTACTGCAACCCTGAGGTCAAGAAGACACAGTTAAGATCCACGAGAACCCAGCGCAAACCTGACCCAGGCTGCAAGTATTGCAAAAGCCACGTCGAGTTCAGGCCAGCAATCGTTAGAGATAGTCCCGGAAAGTCGCTCGCGAGCCCTCCAATCAGTTGTGAGACCCTTAGAAGGGTCCAAAGAATAGACTATGCTCCTAAGTCGCAATTCCTCCGCAATGTGCAGAGCAAGGCCTCTTTGCTGCAGTCTGGAGATTGCCCTGAAACGTGTCCCAAATCTCCCTGTTGCCGTAGAGCTCGCCCACAAGCTACAGAATCACAAAATGAGAATTTGACAATATCAAGATCCATGTCCAGAGTGGCAACGGATCCAGTGACCAGCGACGAAGAGCGAAGCTCAAAGACTCCAATGCAGTCGAGAAAATATCTAGCCAAAAGGACCCTAACTTCTAAGAAGCCTGTACCTGATTCAAGCAAGACTAAATCTAGTCCAAAGGATTCAACGAAGACCAAACGACTTGTATGTCACTGCTGCCATGGTAGTGAAACGGTGCAGCAAGCTAGGAGCATTAAGGACAACGACGATGCTGATTCGGAAGATTATCAGCACACCGTGTGCGTCAGCAATTTGGATCAGGTTGGAAGCAACGACAAGGACATCTCGGACCACGAGCTGAGGGAGTTGAGGAAATTCCGCGAACAGAACTACTTCGATACCCACGGCTCCAGCCACACGTTACATTCGTCGAAATCCTCAGGTTCCTTGGAACAGTACCTGCTGAACGATAGACTGTTCCCTGAACCGTCAAGGACTATTCATAAAAAGGACCTAGTCGTGACGATGCCGGCCTGCGCGACGCTGCAGAGGAAACGGATCCACTATTTCCCCCGCTATATCGTCCGCCAGGACAAGAGCAACTGCAACAATTATAAGAAGAAGCGCTGCCAGACTTGTCCTTTGACTGGTCACGCCATAGATCTTGGTGTTACGAAGACGAGGCCACCGTTGAATAGTCTGGCCTTAAAGTACCAGAAGCGACTACCTTGATGGAAGACGATTCAATAAACATTACCTAAACTACGCATTTTATAGCATTTAGTACGATGGCTGAAAAAGTTTGGAAAGATTTTGATTTTTTCAGAACATAATGGAACATTTTTTATCGCACAACGATCCAGCAAAATCATGTATAGATAAATAAAGACAACAGAGTTTACATTACGTTCGACTTTACTTATAATGGAATGAAGAATGACGTGCTAAGTAGGCAATCAATGTAATTAGTATTCAAAACAGCTGTATAGGTAATAAAATCGACATGTTAATTGCCAGAGTTAAGTTCTCAGTAGAGAACTTAATCTTTCGATTTTCATTTAGTCGAGGGAGATTGAGTAGATTGAGTCGAAGGAGCCCAAGGAAAGCCGCCATTTGGTTCCAAAATGGCTGCTACGTCCTTCGGTAGTTCCTCTATGAATCATCCAGGAGTAATTTCCTGATTGAATAAAATGCAAATGTACCTTGTAAAAATGGCAAAAATGATTCAGACATCTATCTCTTTGATCTAAACGATGTCATTGACGAGCAGGTTCCCGATTGCTCATTTTTCGTGGCCACGGTTGGCCACGGTGACCTCTAACGAGTTCAAGCGTGCGTTATGCAAATCGCTGTTGAATAAAGCATGCGGTACAATGTGATTTGAATAGGATTAAGCGTCGTGGACCATTTGACGGGTTCGCAGCAGCCGGAAACGTTGTTGCAAGCCTGCTAGAAACAAACGCCGGTTGATGCAAGTTTCCCGTCGAACCTTTCCATCTTTCCTTCGCGTTTATGGATCGTAGATCGCGAAGCGTTTCAACAATGCAAACAAACAATGTCGAAACGTCGATCGCGGTCCGCTTCTTGCGCAACGCCGGTCATTCTAAATGGCCAGCGATGGCATCACGAGCAATTAAGCGATCGCTGGAGGATCATCGAACCCGACGGCAAAGACTCATCGATCGCGGCCGATGATCGACGCGTCGACGGTTTTTACGAGTGTGGAAAAAGCATTGAGAAATTTCCACGATGATGACGGGACACATTAACGGAAAGAAAACTGTCGATTTTTTCGAATCGTAGCGAGCATTCATCTTCCGGTTTAATTTTATGCGGACAAGAAATTGATGGTCCAACCGATGCCCGTGAACGTGCGTCGTTGTTGCATAAATTAAATCGGCGAGCTCGCGTGTTTACTTCCCCGTGAATCATTCTCAATGCACACACGCCACTTCCACAACAGTTTTTGTTTAACTAACAAGCGTTATTCTTTCAAGAGAACCGCCTTCGGCGATATTTAAAACGTATGTAAACCAGTTGCAGTATTAACCCCTCCGACCTGCGGAAGTACGATGTACGTCCTGATACGTTTAACATTTGACACAATAATCTTTTGATTTGAGAGAACCGTGGATGGAAAAATCGGAATTTGAAATTGGAAATGAATCCGAAATTTGAAATTTTGAATTACAAAATGGAGCGTGTATGGACGTAAAGAGATAGTTGCTGATAATACAAATGAAATCGGCTGCAACGGAAATTACTCATAGCTCGAGGGAACGATTTATCCTGCTTTTTATCCTAAATCAAATTTTCCGGTTCGAAAGTGTAAATTGACCGTGGAGGATTTCGAACGAAGGTGACGAATCGTTTATGGTATCCTGTCGTGGAAGGTACCGGAGGTTCGTAAAGGTAAAGTGAAGGGACCCAGAGGGCAACGGACCAAGAACACCGTAGGACCAAGGTTGGAAGCGGTGACATTCAGCATTTTGTCACTTTTACTCGGACGCTAATAAGGTCTTTGGCTGGGACTACACGCGTCATGATACCATGAAAAACTGATCCGCATAATACGACGATAAAAATGAAAGATTACTCTAGCGCTCGCATAGTCCTGGCCTTAGAGACCAACAGCAGCCCTCGCGTTGTCAACACGTTCGCGGGAAGCATTTTACGTTTCAATAGGTTCGCAATGTTTGCCTGAAACTTTGTTTACAGTGGCTCGCAAGAGTAATTAACAATTAAGAGAAGTCTCTGCGATGCATCGAGTCATTCCGGGGCTAGACTGCGAACTGTTTGCTCGATTTGCTAAGACAGCACACGCGATTCTCTCAGCGGAGATAATGCGTCATCTCCATGTTGGAAAATGGAGACGGTCGTTACCCAAATTGGATCTGGAGCAACCGTAATCGCTCTCGAACCAATTTCCCAGTGACCATTTTCGTGGCCGTTCTCGCTCCTCGCTGTTTCTACAATCCGAGAGGCAGAAAGAAGCGTCGTACTACATCGGACATCTGCGATTCGATGGCTCTTCTTAATCGACGATCGTTGTCGCTTTGCGATAGAGTAATTAGTCGGGAAATATTCCGCGTTAATTGCTCAATGGGATTTCATTTGCATCGCGAATATCACAACCGCGTCAGAATTCTCGCTAAATCAAATAACATCTCGAAGTTGATTATAGGTTTAAGATTGCATAATAATACGGTCCGTACGGTGTTAGGGCTCAATCACGCGTAATTATCTCGTGTCGAGGGGATCAATAAAAATTTTTATTTCTGATCAAGTAGATTATCCACCATTTTATTATCTCAAAATTGGCCCATAAACGAGAAAATCTATTTGCAGAAACGCTTTACGTGCAACATCCTTCTATTACATGACGACAAAGTCTTTTTCTTTTGGATGAACTCACCGAGCAAAGAAAAACCAAGACCTCTGAATCTTATCGAAGGTCGGAACGACACCGAAACGAACAAATCCTAAATGTACGGCGATCAAGATCACCGGCCTTGGTCTCCAAAGTTCACCGATCTCTCGCCCGGCATCTTTTTCTCAGGGTTTGGAAATTTCCTTTCTTCTCTCCTGTTGTCGTTCGGATTGCGTTCTCTTGTACAAAAAACGAACGCAAACAAGTCCAGACGATAATAAAACAACGGGGGAAAAAAGGGCAAAATGGAGAACGCCAGTTCCCCTAATCGCAGGGAAACGGAGGAGACGGGAAAAGGGGGCGAAATACTTTTACTTTCAAAGTGAAGGCGGCAAGTTGGCGAATAATGGAGCGACAGCGCCCCGCATTCTACGATTGAAAATAAACGACAAAATGTTAGGGACCGCTAGCAGGAAAAAACCCGAAGGCAGCGGAACACACACAAAACGAAAGGGGTAACCGGCAAACTTTTTCGCGGAGTCGACCGTGAATAGCCGTGCAGAAAAGAAAGAATTTTCCTGCACTCCGCCGGTGGAACCGAGACGAGCATGAATCACGTGGTGGCTCTGCCCTCGCTTAGCATAATGTCCCAGGATCTTTTTTTTTTTATTTTGTTTTCGCGTAATACCGTCTGAAGAGACACGCGTGTGTACTTTCCGAGACTCGGCTGAATGGTGGGGCGGTCGTGCTGCTTAAATAGACTGCATCAATGACCGTTTCTTCCAGTTCACATTCAGCTGTCCCCGGTAATTTCTTCATCGACGAACCCGACCGCCGTGAACCCCGGATCGAGTCTGTTTTTTCATCCCGACATGAAGAGTATCGCGGTTCTTGCGGTGGCCCTCGTGGCCGTCGTTTCTGGCGTCGCTGCGCTCGAATTGCGTGAGTATTTCTCAATTTTTTTTTACTCGAGCGACTTTATTCGAGTTTAACCGTCATTTTGTCGGCTTCGTTGGAAACCGTTTCCGGCCGATACATGGGTACATACGTGGCGGCAGTATTTTGAAAATTATTGACACACGACTTTCTTGAAAAAGGAAGTCACATCGCTGGGATATTGGACATTCAAGTCAACAGCAATCATAGTAACAGATAAAAGTGATTCGAGCCGTAGATACCTGCACAAGCTAGTGTTGAATACTAGGGGACTGTTTAATTTACGATTATTGAGATTGTGAAAATGCTTTGGATATATATTGTTACGGGTTCGGGGCATCTTCAGTGAATAAACAGTATGAAATACCAATAGATCTTTATTCAACAGAGGAGGAGTACTTAACTTTGTGTCTTCTCTCAACGGCGTTCGTCAACCGACTCTGTCATGTCTCCGTTGTATCGTCGTCACTAAGACGACGCTGCAACGAAGACCATTTGGAGCGATGTCTCGCTATCGTGACATATCGATACTCGTAACAATATCATAAAAAGAATTTCTATTGTTATAAAGTAGTGTATTATTGTCACTTTTAGTGCTTCGTAAATCTAGTGTTGAGATGCAATACCACTTGCGCTAAAGGAGTTACCATTTTTTGGAAAATAGTTACTTTTATGTGTCTATGGTTTTGAATGCTAACGACTAGAGATCCCCTTAAAGTTTCAATTTGTAAATTTTCGTAACCCAGACCGACCCAAATTTCAACTGTCCCCAACAATTAAGAAAACGCCACCTTTTTTCAGCCAATCAGAGCCGAGTTTGAGGAGACCCAGGGAAAATTTCCAACAGGAACGTAATCGGTTGTTGTCAAACAAAATTCCCGGGGTGTGTAGGGCGGGGAGGGGCGTGTTACGAAACCAGGACCGCTCGTTATCCATGAACGAGCGCGATAAAGTTCGGAACGATCGTTATCCGCACGCGTTTTCGGCTCCGTTCAATGAAAGAGTTGACGTGAAAGGCGGCCGGGCCCGCGTTGGCCCAGACATGCTCCGTTACGACCCCTTGAATCCTTTTTTGGGCCCGATCGATTTACGTCAGACGCGGTGGCACGCTTCTCGGAGCCGGTCATTAAGGTCAATGTCAACGGCGAAAAATGGTCCACGGGGATGGGAATCGTTTGTGGTCCACGGCGGAATGTGTCGGTCGCGCGCCGATCCACAAAATTATAACGTTGTTAGACGACGCGGTGCGCCTCGCTCTGGCCACGGAAAGAGAAAGTCAACGTGTCCCCTTGTGCTTCGATTCGGTGTCGCGGTATACCTATCGCCTGCCATGCCGCCGCAGTTTATAGGATCTCCGCTGCAATGCAGCCGGGGTTACGTAACAACGCGACCCGCGACATTTTTCACCTATTTCTTTTTTTTTTCTCCTCTCCTGCTTCTTTCACCGACGTTCTCGTCCCATCTTTTTTCAGCGAGCAGCTTCAAGGTGTGCAACAGGACGCTACCGGACCCCGAATACTACCAGTGCATCTCCAACTCGGCGAGGGACGCTGTCGTCTCTCTGGCCGGAGGTGAGCTCCACCGTTTCTTGTTTCCTTCCATTAATTAGGATCAATTTACATTTATGCACGGAGACTTTGTTGATATTTAGACTGTCGGAGCTTTGTACGAAATATATGAGCCGTTTATTTTGAAAGTGGCCTAACTCCGTTTTTCAGTTTTTTCCGGTTATCATGGTTACGTGTACAACTTTATGTTATTTATCAGTAAAGCATTTCAGGTTGCTTATAATCCGAGCAAATACGATAATTCTTGACACATAAGTTTTCAGAGTTAGTTTAATAATCGAACCGTGTAGTTTGAAAGTGGCCTAACTCCATTTATAATTAAATAATCAAGAGAAAAAGTGTCGGAAAGGTAATAATTTTATTGTAAATGAAATGAGACAAGAAGATTTTGTATCAACAAAATTATTAGAAGATGCAATTTTTAAAAGAATAAAAAATTCTAATGGAGAATCAATAAACTGGCTAAAAATATGTTGGATGCGCTTTGTCAGAAATGAACCGTATAAAATTTTCTATAAGACCAATGAATAAGAATGAAAATTTTAAAGTCCTGAATTTATTACCACGTCGGGGTAGACCAAAAAAGTTCGAAAATATTGTATTGACACCACTGTATAAAAATATCAGACAAATTACAACAACAAAATTCAAGGACATGATGGACCTATTACGATATATACCACCGGAACATCATGATTACTTCAAATCCCTTTTACACGCACAAAATGTAGATGAGAAGTAAATTGTTTTGTAATAAATTTATGTTTGTAATTTTGCACGTTATGTAGTTAATTGAATCGCATAAATTATGTTCCTGAAGTGTTTTAAGGATATGTAAAATAAATTCAGTATTGTTTTTTTTTTTAATTTGAAGCATCTTAAATTATGTTGAATGGACTTGGGCACCTTCAAATTTTATAATGAATCTGGTTGTTAATTTTGAAAGTTGCCTAACTCCATTCTTGATAAGAAAACGCATATTATTCACTTAATAATTGCCACTATTTTAATAGGTACTATAAATTTAACACCCTTAGATACACTTAAGCAGTGCGACTCATTAATGTCCTATAAGTATATTTTTAAATTCATTGAAACGCAAACCCTTAAATATCTCGATTTTAAGATAAATGGACTTAGGCCACTTTCAAAATAAACGGCTCATATCTCGTTTGCATTAATTGCAAGTCGTAGGAACCAAATTTATTTCTCTTTTGGGTGGTTTTATTATGGAAAAAGTGTATTGAGATTCTTGAATGTTTTTCCGTCTATTTTTGCTACAATCGAATCAAGATTGAATTTTGATCGAAGAAAGTTTTGGTTCAGGTGAACTTGCCTTCTTTCCATTTATTAGAAGCAATTTACAGATCGGTTTCCGTAAATTGATGCACGAAGACTTTATTGATATTTAGACTGCGGAACTAAATACAATATAAATATTTGCAGTAATTGCAAGTCGTAGGAACCAAATTTATTTCTCTCTTGGGTGGTTTTATTATGGGAAAAGTGTATTGAGATTCTTGAATGTTTTTCTGTCTGTTTTTGGTACAATCGAATCAAGATTGAATTTTGATCGATGAAAGTTTTGGTTCATGTGAACTTGCCTTCTTTCCATTTATTAGAAGCAATTTACAGATCGGTTTCCGTAAATTGATGCACGCGGAGACTTTATTGATATTTAGACTGCGGAAGTATATACAATATATTTCTCTCTTTGGTGGTTTTATTAGGAGAAAAGTGTATTGAGATTCTTGAATGTTTTTCCGTCTATTTTTGGTACAATCGAATCAAGATTGAATTTTGATCGAAGAAAGTTTTTGGTTCAGGCAGGTAAACTTGCCTTCTTTCCATTTATTAGAAGCAATTTACAGATCGGTTTCCGTAAATTGATGCACGCAGACTTTATTGATATTTAGACTGCGGAACTATATACAATATAAATATTTGCAGTAATTGCAAGTTGTAGGAATCAAATTTATTTCGCTCGGGTGGTTTTATTAGGAGAAAAGTGTATTGAGATTCTTGAATGTTTTTCTGTCTATTTTTGGTACAATCGAATCAAGATTGAATTTTGATCGATGAAAGTTTTGGTTCAGGTGAACTTGCCTTCTTTCCATTTATTAGAAGCAATTTACAGATCGGTTTCCGTAAATTGATGCACGGAGACTTTATTGATATTTAGACTGCGGGACTGTATGTATACAATATAAATATTTGCAGTAATTGCAAGTCGTAGGAACCAAATTTATTACTCTCTTTGGTGGTTTTATTAGGAGAAAAGTGTATTGAGATTCTTGAATGTTTTTCTGTCTATTTTTGGTACAATCGAATCAAGATTGAATTTTGATCGATGAAAGTTTTGGTTCAGGTGAACTTGCCTTCTTTCCATTTATTAGAAGCAATTTACAGATCGGTTTCCGTAAATTGATGCACGGAGACTTTATTGATATTTAGACTGCGGGACTGTATGTATACAATATAAATATTTGCAGTAATTGCAAGTCGTAGGAACCAAATTTATTACTCTCTTTGGTGGTTTTATTAGGAGAAAAGTGTATTGAGATTCTTGAATGTTTTTCCGTCTATTTTTGCTACAATCGAATCAAGATTGAATTTTGATCGAAGAAAGTTTTGGTTCAGGCAGGTAAACTTGCCTTCTTTCCATTTATTAGAAGCAATTTACAGATCGGTTTCCGTAAATTGATGCACGGAGACTTTATCGATATTTAGACTGCGGAACTAAATACAATATAAATATTTGCAGTAATTGCAAGTTGTAGGAACCAAATTTATTTCGCTCTTGGGTGGTTTTATTAGGGAAAAAGTGTATTGAGTTTCTTGAATGTTTTTCCGTCTATTTTTGCTACAATCGAATCAAGATTGAATTTTGATCGAAGAAAGTTTTGTTTCAGGTGAACTTGCCTTCTTTCCATTTATTAGAAGCAATTTACAGATCGGTTTCCGTAAATTGATGCACGGAGACTTTATTGATATTTAGACTGCGGAACTATATACAATATAAATATTTGCAGTAATTGCAAGTTGTAGGAACCAAATTTATTTCTCTCTTGGGTGGTTTTATTAGGGGAAAAGTGTATTGAGATTCTTGAATGTTTTTCTGTCTAGTTTTACTACAATTGAATCAAGATTGAATTTTGATCGATGAAAGTTTTGGTTCAGGTGAACTTGCCTTCTTTCCATTTATTAGAAGCAATTTACAGATCGGTTTCCGTAAATTGATGCACGCGGAGACTTTGTTGATATTTAGACTGCGGAACTATATACAATATAAATATTTGCAGTAATTGCAAGTCGTAGGAACCAAATTTATTTCTCTCTTTGGTGGTTTTATTAGGGAAAAAGTGTATTGAGATTCTTGAATGTTTTTCTGTCTATTTTTGGTACAATCGAATCAAGATTGAATTTTGATCGATGAAAGTTTTGGTTCAGGTGAACTTGCCTTCCACGGAAAAAATTTGTAGCAGGAGCCCGAGTGATTAAGGGCGCTACAGGAGTGTCGTTCGAATTTTCGCCGCGATCACGCGATTATAAAGCTACCGGGCCGATAGCTGTCATTATCTGGCTGTTTAACCCGTTACATAAGTATTTCACCTGACCGATCTCGCCCCGCTCCGTTCTCCAACACGCTTTTCATTGAGAAACGAGAATTTCTTCCACTACTGGCCGCGTGGTTGCACTTTTCCGTCGCTTTGGTTCCCGCACGATACAGCTATTTACAAGAATAACATTTTCCGCTAACTCTTCCAATTTTCTTTGAAGGATCGCCACGGTGTCTAGTCTACAATTAGTCTCGCCGAAGTTCGATAGTCCCAGGGAAAGTAAAGAGAAACTTCTTTGGTAGTTAGAGGGTACGGCGGTTCCGCCATTTTGTTTCCCCGCGGTGATTTCGCTCGGTCGCGGTTTTCTACGAATCATCCGGACAATCGGACTAATTGTCGAGGAAATGTTTTCGCTTCGACTACGGAAGGAGTCGTTAGAGAAACTCCGAGGATCGATTCTTTGGAAGTCCGTCTCGAGGAGCACGATTTCCGGCGAGCCTATCGGAGTTTATTCGGTTTCGGGTTTTTGCGAAGACTGCGGCGCACTTTTCCGCCGATTTCACCGGAGCAATGCGTTTCCTCGCAGCTAAGTTTCTCCGAGATAATCGCTCGTGGCAATTCTCGCAGAAGTTCTCCTTGACTCGACGCCGATAGTCTCCCTTCGCTTTCCGTGGCTCGGAAAATAATCGTCACGCACGAGGTGTGTGTACAAATTCATCCGAAATCGCTTCTTACCCTGGAGAACATTTACCGAGCGAAAATTGATCCTTCGGGACACCGAAGGACCATGAACCTTTATTAACAGTCCGAGGGTCTTTGTCAAGATTAAAAATCGTTTGCAAGAAACTGGAACACAGTAGAAATTTCTCTCCTTCTTTAATCACTTCAAAAATCTGAAAATGATACATTTATACTCAAATTCTCTTTATCATTATACACTGCCAAATTGTATCTACCCATTTTTGTCTGCAGTAGCAAGAGGGTTCAATGCTAAGGACACAGATTAAAAATTTTGCTCCGTGTTAGGCCTGGTTTCAATCATCAAAGCTCCGCAGAGTGTCCTAATAGGACAATGTCTGCCCAATTCTATAGAAGATCATTATTTGCCGCAGGTCTGAAGGCGTTCAAGATCCTGCCGATCGAGCCGCTGGCAGTGGAGAGCGTGAAAATCGGCGAGTCTCAGGGCTCAGTGGCTCTGAGACAGGAATACAGGAACATCAAGCTGCACGGACTCACCAAGGGGCTCGTGGTGAAGAATTACCAGTGAGTATGCTACAGGAAAAGTCGATTTGTCTCTGACTATTTTTCATCGAGTCGAGCCGAACCGCATGATTTGAGTTACGACTTATTTAAGAGCCGTCCTCTGTTTGCCACCTTGTACGTTGGTCTAGCAATTAATGGACCATGATATAATGGCGGAAAGACTGATGAACATGTGTAAATATGGAACAGAGAGAACGGCCGAGCCTAGTTTGCGCAATCGTTTATGTTTCGCGTTTACGTTTGCCTTTACAAATGAAGCACGAGATGCGCTCTCAGATACGTTGTCACCGGTAATTTATTGGGCGTGCGCAATCAGTGTCGTTCGCATAAATTGTTCGGCCAGTGAGTCAGGCGAACGTGCAACAGACGTCATGCAAAATTGATAAAAAGTACGAACGCTGAAAAGCCGTGTGTTTGCATTGTCATGTGAAAAATGATATTTCTCTCTTTTTCAGCATCGACTGGGACAAGTGTCTGCTGACGTCGGAGTCGTATAATCCTCAGGTGGACTTTGTCGCCGATTACAGAATCGACGGGAAAATATTGTTGTTGCCGGTCAAGGGATCAGGAAAATCGAACATCACCATGTGTAAATATTTGTTCGTTTCTCAGCAAACAATGCTTACAACGATTAGCACTTTGATCTTGTTCTGTGTTTCCTAGAAAGACACAGAATGTTTAAGACAGTAATTGGATGACCAATTAAAGATACATGAATTAGAATACAGGTTTCCTTCGGATCGTTGTTGACTCAGCCTCTGGACTCAGTCGTTCTTAAAACAAGATTTACGATTGCAATTAAATAACAAATACGGAGCGACAAAAATTAGAATATATGTATTTTTTTTTTTTTTTGGTCTGTCATTAATTTCGTTGGGACGTTTTTAGATGATCTGAAAACGCAGAATGACATCTACTGCGAGAAGTACGAGAAGAACGGAGTGCCGTACGTCAGGATAACGAAATACGTCGTTAAATTCACTCCCGGCCGAGTATCGATACGATTCGAGAATCTTTTCAACGGTGATACTATTCTAGGTATGTAACAACTTCCGTATAATTGCTCCAATTAAATGGAAAATTGATTTCATTGGCGACTTTATGTAAACAGAATTAATGTAAAAGATCAAGGTTGATCGAAGATCTTGTAGTTCAACAATTACTAAGTTATTTGTCTATTCTCATCGTTTTAATACTTGTGAGCTTGTTAATTTTCTTTATAGTCGCTGAAAGCGATTTCACCTCGCATTAAATTCATGCATAACGACTTTATCATTCATAACATGACATTATCATTTTTTATTCATGCATAACGCATAATCATCTCATTAGCGACAATCTAAAATCTTCTAACGTACTTAAACAGCATCTTTTACTTTTTTCTGCTCGGTAATGTGTGCAATGTCATGTTAATTATGATGGATTTTTAATCAGCCTTTTGTTTGTCCCGCAATTTTGAAGGAGGTGGCGCCATCCGTGGCGGAATGCTCAAGTTACTCGCCAAGTAGTATCAATTTCCAAACGGTAGATTGCGAAAGAGCACAATGCTAGGATTTTTTTTTATTACATCGGCTTTAGGCGAAATCTGGCCCGTAAGCAGAGATATGATACAAGCAGAGAGGAAATGAGAGTGCTCACGCTAATGTCCCCACTTTTCCTGCATCATCTTTTTAGGCTGGAACAGAACCTGCATCAACCTTTTAGCCTGGACCAGAACCTGAATCAATTTTTTTAGCCTGTATTAAAACCTGCATCATCTTTTAGGCTGAATCAGAGTCTACATAGAAAGCATCTTTTAACATTGAAGTTGCAATCGCTCTGGCATTATTTGGAATCCGCTGTTAATGATGCAGAAAAGATGATGCAGGTTCTGATCAAGGCTAAAAATTAGTCTAGAGAGCAGCACAAAGACATATAAATAGAAAGATATGTAAATTATTCGATGACTTAATCGCACTATTGAACTTACATACTATATCTTTATATCACAGCTTCCTGCATAATTATTCAAAGATTCGGTTAGCCTCTTCTCACATTTTAAACGTCACTGCAACTCCATCCAGCGATGGAGGGTGATACTAATTGACGAGTAGCTTGATCACGTTGCCACCGATGGCGCCACATACAACTTCTTCGCCTGGTTACGATCTTGTCCACTTGCGCCATCTATTTTTGAGAAGTTGATACTAATTGGCTGAAAGCTTGAGGGTTTTGCCACGGATGACGCCACTTGTATTAAACATTCGTTTCATTAATCAGCAAAAAGATAAATAATAAAGAAAACAAGTTTGCGTCACTGGGAAACGATCTGCAGTAGGAATTTGTTCAAATATGCCTTCTGCACTGTATATTGGTCGACAATTTCTTCCGCTTTGCATATAATGTTTTTTCGTTTCTTGGCAGGCGATCAAATGAATCGTTTCATCAACGAGAACTCCGATTTGCTGTTCAAAGAGCTTCAGTCGCCCTACGAGGAGACGTTCGGCATCGTTTTCGCGAAAGTGTCCAACGACTTTTTCAGTCGCGTTCCGTTCGAGAAGATCTTCCCGCCGACGTAACACGCTTCGCCAATTTCACCCTGATGGAACTACTGATCCCCGATGAGAAAATGCGAACAACCGTTTTCTACGTGCCAAAAAATTGTACATACATACATACATACGTTTCCGCATACCTGTCGCGCGAAAAGTCGAACGAGGTACACTGCTTTGAACTGTTCCGTAATTTAATGTACACGATTCTTCGCTATACACGCTCTACCTTAACACCGAGACTCTTCGATCTATCTGTAAAAATTGAGTGAAAATACAAATACCTTTACACGAATCGATCGTAGGACGATTCCAGTCAGTCGATTCTCCAGACTCCGAGCGATTACAATAGACACGACAATGGAAACTCGGTAAATCGAGTTTACGCGACGCCTGCGAGCTTCCGATCTCGAGGTTGTCTGCATCCGGAGCAACTGGGGCGCCAACTAGATCAAAGAAGGAGCAAGTCGCACCATAGGATCAAAGTTTCAAGTGGCAAGAATCGCTGGCAGGCATAGTTAATCGGGTCCTAGCCCCCGGTGCTCGGATACTTCGCTCCCGCAGGGTAGTTTAATTAGAAAACGGCCCCGCGAAGCTTCTTACACCTTCCGCGGGGTGTGCCGTAATTTCTCGAGGAGATCCAATCGGATCACGCGCCGGTTCCGACGACCCGAAAATTAAGGATTCAATTTATACTCGAAACTCCGAGCCGCTTTCTGTTTCAGCGAAGCGGTAACGGCACCCGGGGCTGCGGGAAAGGTGGTTTTCGTGGGGGCCAACGAGGTATCCAGCAGTTTTCATTTTCCCCCGAATGAGGATTTATGACGAGCCCTCTGCTGGGGCGTATTCTATCGGCTGGCAGCCACCCGCGGCGCGTTTTATGCCTAAAAACGCGACGCCGCGAACCAACCGGTGGGGGGTGGGGGGGACGAAAAAGCGGTCGCAAGCCGAAAAAAGGCACGCGCAGGGAAACGGATAGGCTCGTTAGCGATTCGGCATCGGAATTGCTCAATTTGCAGCGGCCAGCCTGGACCTACATTGCTTTTTGCCGGCCCGTAACAGTTTAACAAGGTGACGTCCGCGAAACGTATCTCTTCATCGCCTGTCTCAAACGGTCATCTCCAAATTTTTATTCTCCTCTTGTGCTTACCCAACTTATTCCGCTAAAATTGTTACAGCTCGATTCCACTTGCAGTGCTCTTTAAATGGCTCTTGGGAGTGGACTTCCTTTTCCGCAAACTGCTTTTACGTATCGAGACCCGGTTTTAACACTATGACGTCCGGCGACACCACAGTGGTGACCTTCGCAAAGTATCGCTCGACGGCCGGCGACAGCAAAAAAAAATCACAGTGGTGTAGTGCGCATGGTACCGCTCAGTGACCGGAGACACCACATTGTTGTAGTGCGTATGGTACCGCTCAGTGGCCGGCGGCAGCAAAAAAAAGTCAGAAAAAAGTAAGTAAATAAGTAAGTTCATTAATCTGAATTAATGCTGCCGGCGCCAAGCGAAGAAATGTTTACGAAACGTGCAGACGCCAAAGTGTTAACAGCTGAAAAATGGCACAATTCACAGTTCACAGCCATGGTCTAAGGTGTGCGAGTTCCAGATTGTCCCCGCGCGTCATTTCGTTTTTCAAGGGAGCCGGGACGCTTCTCACGGTAAACGGTACACAAGTTCACGTTCCCCGAACGCGCACGAATACAAGATTGATGACATAATCGGCGAAGCGAGTCTCCACCGGTGTCGCACCCCGAGGATCTCGAGTAAAACGGCGATTCGTATGCGCGATCACGTCGCCTCGACGACGACGTTTTGTCCGGCGCGGCGTGTGCAAGAATCGCGTCCCTTCGCCACGGCCCACCTGCCCCGTGGATTCGACACTGGCGAAATTTCGCGGGCGAAGGCTGTCCGCGTACTTTCTCACCTTTTTGTCGCAATCCACGTGCCTCGTTCCCCGGGCCGATCCGCATCAAAATCGAAACCGCGTGCCTTTCTCCCGGACCGGCTCCGTCGTCGCCTGCGAAGCCACTTAGGCGACTAAACAGGTGTTAAACGGGATACCTTGCACCCTCGCGGAATTCAGCATCAATCTGGGCTGATTTTACAAGTGGGAGCAATTTTAACTTTCAATAATGCCATAAACTACAACAAGGTCGGTTACGCGTCGTGACATTCACGGTTCGGCTGAGCGTTCAAAGTTGTCCAAATCCGCGACAATAAGATGGCACACCCGTAAATATTGCTATTCCTGAAAACTGTGATAAAATTTGATATGTTTCTCTCCGTATATGTATTTCGGTGGAGCTTCGAGGCTACTTACACCGGCGGATTTAAGCGCAGGTTACAGATTCTGGTCTAAATGTAAACATCGGGGGTCACCGAAGCGACAAAATGATGGCACAGTCTTAAAATTCTTTCTCTGCAGTTGACACTAGACCGTCAGACTGTTTATATCGTATACTGTGTTACTGTGCATTAAATATTGTGTGTGTTTCTTATTATCATCTATTGAAACTACACTATGGGTAGTGGAAAATCTTTATCCGATGCTGAAATAAAAACAATTTTGACATTGCGTAAAGAGAATTACTCAGTTTCGAAAATTGCACGTATTATACATCGGAGCAGAAAAGTGGTGTGTAATTTATTAAAAAATCCCAAAGCATACGGTACAAAAAAGAGTTCCTGTCGACCGAAAGCAGTAAACAATCGCGGAAAACGTACAATTTTAAAAGAAGCTTCGAATTCTTCGGGAACATCACGACAAATTGCTAAAGCAGCTGGCGTACACACAAATATACGTAATGTGCAAAGGATAATAAAAGAATGTCCGCACTTAGTTCGAATGAAATTGAAAAAAAAACCACCTTTAACCGCTCAGCATAAATCAGAGCGTTTGAAATTTGCTCAAGAGCATATACATTGGAGAAAAAAGTGGCGTCGTGTTATTTCTAGTGATGAAAAAAGGTTTAATCTAGATCGGCCGGATGGTTTCGCACACTATTTTCACGACCTGCGGAAAGAAGAAATGATATTAAGCCGCAGACACATGGGTGGCGGAGGAGTAATGCTTTGAGCCGGAATTGGCTATCGAGGAGTGACCGAAGTAAAATTTATAAACAAAACTATGAATAGCAAAATTTATATAGATTTGATAGACGAACAATTAACTAAATTCGGACAGACAATTTCCGGGGAAAATTGTATATTTCAGCAGGATAATGCAAGTGTGCATACTGCGAAATGCGTTAAGCAGTACTTTGAGCAAAACAAAATTAGTGTCTTAACGTGGCCAGCGAGATCGCCAGATCTCAACATAATTGAAAATTGTTGGGCTCAACTAGCAAGGCATGTTTATGAAGGCGGAAGACAATTCCAAAGCCTTGCACATTTAAAAACGTGCATAGAACAAAAATGGACAAAAATACGGCCAAAATATATTAAAAAACTTTTTAAGTCACTTCCGAAACGTATGTTGGCTGTTCTAGCAAATAAGGGAGGCCACACAAAATATTAAACATAATGTTATATAGTTTATGTACGTAAATCACGTATTTTTTTGTATATGTGCCATCATTTTGTCGTACCAATTTTTTGTTATTTTTTGTTTCCATAAACAAACGGACATTTTCTTTAATTTTATTGTTTGTAATGTAGTTTATTTTGCAAAAAAAATGTATAAGTACCAAAAAAGACTAGATTTATTATGTCCAAATGATGAAAACATTGAATTTTCGTGGTGTGCCATCTTTCTGTCGCGGAGTGTACTCTACCGCTCAAAAGTATTCGGACAATTGCGAAATATCGTTATCAGCATTGCATCAAAGTTATTTCAGTGCCTAAAATAGTGACAGAAATCGATTTTTATCAGTTCCTTGTGAAATATCTGACGTTCTAAATTAAAAGTTACGTATACAGCGTGCGGCGCAAATTAGTCCCCACGATTTTTCTGCCCCTTCGGATGGTCGGACAGAAAAATGTTTCTTACCAAAGTTAATGAGTATTTAACCGACAAGAAATTGCAATGTTTTAAATTTAAAAAAAGATCGATTTTCATCAAAAAATCAAGGTTACTGTCATATCTTTTAATGGAACTGGGTATTTTTCACTTCATAATATTGTAGTCGACGTCGAAACGAATTCAACGACCTGCTATACAATGACTTTCAGATGACCTTAAAAGATAATATCGCCATGAATCAGAATATTTGTCAGAATATTTGTCAGAATATTTGTCAGAATATTTGAAATACAGTCGAGTCGGAAAGTAAGTTAACATTTGGTGATATGTAGGCAATGAATATGATGAATAAAATCAAGTTATTGTATTGTTTTTATTTAGGAGGTGTAAGGAAATAAACAAATATGTTAGTAAAACATATATTATCATTATTAAAGATTAAAGACATGTCATATTCATTTGCCTGCATACAACAGTCGTTAACTTACTTTCCGACTCGACTGTATTTCGACGCTACGTAGTAGCAACGCCTCGCAAATAGAAGTAAACAAATGAACGAAAACATTGCTTCAGAACTTAACTCACAAAAACCCAAATTTATACGGAGCCACATTGAAAACACAAATGTTAAACGTGTAAATTAATTAATAATTAAATTAAATTTTCGAACTGCATCCCATCTTGTGCAACGCAAAGTTCTGTTCTTTGTAACAAAGTCTTATGTGTAGCTTCAATTAGAGAACTTCTTTTTACATTTCTGCTCGCTTTGTCATTTGTTCATTTGTTTGTACCGTCGAAATATTTCAAATATTCTGGCAATTGATTCATGGCGATATTATCTTCCAAGGTCATCTGAAAGTCATTGTATAGCAGCTCGTTGAATTCGTTTCGACGTCGCCTACAATATTATGAAATTAAAAATACCCTTTTTAATTTTTTTTTTATTTTAGATATTGCAATTTCTTGTTGGTTAAATACTGATTAACTTTGGTAAGAAACATTTTTCTGTCCGACCATCCGAAGGGGCAAAAAAATCGTGGGGACTAATTTGCGCCGCACCCTGTATACAGGGTGAGTCAGCTAAAGTTTGCACTTCAAATATCGTTGTTGTTTCTAGAAATACGTAAAGTATGGTAAGGACAAAGTTCAATGATACAATGGGGCTGACACGATGATACAAGAAAATTTTGTTTTTATGTCATTTTTTTTAGAGATATCAAGATCATCTTGATTTTTTTTTAAATGGAACCACCCTTTTTTAAACACCTACAATGACAGTCCTTTTCGTGCTATGGTACAATTAACGTCTCTAAGACGTTTTGTTGATGTCTGGCCAGGTCGGCACATCTCGTCTCCGAAGGGACTTGTTTGGCCCGGTAGACTTACCACGTCTCTGACACGTCATTGTAAGCTAAGGGGTTAAATCGAGCTCGACACTCGGAGGAAGGTTCGGCGCCGCATCTTTCAGAATATTCACAATGTTGTCAACGGTAGTAATTGATTAGGGATTGTAAATTATTTCCGACTTAACCAGTTAACTGTGGCGATCTCTTTGCAAAGCGCCCACCAGTGTGTGTCGCGATAATCAAGCGATGACGGGTATAGTCGTCATATTTATCGTTATAAATCCAACTCAAATTATTTATAATTTTCATTTGTTTGTTTCATTTCGTCTTGAGCTCTAAACATTTTAAACATATTAAAATTCTACGAATATAATTTAGTTTTCACCAGAATTAAAATTTTACGCATGACGAGTATACTCGTCAATACACAAAATCGTGCCACTTCTCCATGACGAGTGTACTCGTCAATCACAGTTAACTGGTTAACCCCTTGCCCTACAATAACGAGCCAGACTAGTCATGAAGATTCTGAATAGAATCTAATAAATGCAAACGTTATTAATTTCCTTTAAAACGAAATAAAATTCTATTTTGTTGTAGTTGATATATATCCTTTGGGGAAAACGTAGGCATGCAATGAATTTAAACTATCTTCTTCTTCTATAAAATTCTGAACAATGAAGAATTTCAAATCGTTATAATCACAATATAAATAGTAGTGCAAGGGGTTAAGCGTGAGTCGGAATTTGGCTTCTCTATCGGCTGCCCGGTTTCGAACGCGTTCGAGCTGTGTTTCCTGGTTCCCGCGAGCCGGGATCGTTCCGACGGCAGTTAGCGATCTAAGCGATCGCAGGTAGCGATCCATTTCTCCCGACTTCCGTCAGCGAACCGTTGTCCCCGGTCGCCAGACACTCCGGGAACGCGCGTGCGAGTCTATCTCGAAGCACGCACGCGTCCCGCGAGCTGTCGCTTTCTAGCAAGCGTCTAACTCGCGAGAGACGGCCTTGCGAAAGGCAAATCTGCTCTCGGGCCGAGCACGCGGACAACCGGATACGGGGGCCCGTGGGCAGCCTGCTCGCGACGACGTCCATGTCGGAAAACACCTGCGTTCCGAACAGTGCGACGGGCACAATCCGCGGGCACACGGGACACCTCTCCTTTACCTCGGCGACCTTCCGCGAACCGTTGCGAAACCCCCATCCCGTAAAGACGCATGGGGTACGTCCGACAGTCTATCACCTCCCCCACGAAGTTGGTACATACGCGTATTGTCAGAGAGATGGGGACATTCGTTACTCTCCGCGGCTCGGTGGGGATCTCTTATGCAACAGCTCGGGTAAAACGGCCCAAAGGATTTCAGTGGGATAGGTCTTTTTTCTTCTTTCTTAGCCCACTTCCTCCTACAGCATCCCCTCGCGATACCTTCTTTGCTTCCTAATACTTATTTTCTATTATTAACACGCTGACTGCCGAGTTACAACCCCCAAGAATCTCACAACACCGAAATAACTTGGTAAAATTGAAACTGAGAACTTTTCAGTTCTCTGTGTGCTACACACCCCAACAAAGCGTAGTTTACTCAAACACTAGACGACAAAAATTAATTTTTAAATCTGGAGAGAAGGGACACAATTTAGTCAGAAGTCATGAGTAGCTGGGAGTAAGAGGGAATCAAGGAGTCAACTCGATTACCGAGTCAGGTTGATTTAAACTCGAACAGTCACAGATTGCTACTTATTACTTTGTGCGAGCTTCGATACTCTGTTTAGACCCTTAGATCCTAGCTTCAGGAGCAGCTGGGACTTTCTAAATCAACTGGGTCCTTCTAAATCAACTAGGGTCTTCTAAATCCTAACTTCAGGAACAGCTGGGACCTTCTAAATAAACTGGGCCGAGTTACAACCCCCAAGAATCTCACAACACCGAAATAACTTGGTAAAATTGAAACTGAGAACAAATTGGCCACAGCGATGACTAATTTCAGTTCTCTGTGTACTACACACCCCAACAAAGCGTAGTTCACTCAAACACTAGACGACAAAAATTAATTTTTAAATCTGGAGAGAAGGGACACAATTTAGTCAGAAGTCATGAGTAGCTGGGAGTAAGAGGGAATCAAGGAGTCAACTCGATTACTGAGTCAGGTTGATTTAAACCCGAACAGTCACAGATTACTACTTATTACTTTGTGCGAGTTTCGATACTCTGTTTGGACCCTTAGATCCTAGCTTCAGGAGCAGCTGGGACTTTCTAAATCAACCGGGTCCTTCTAAATCAACTAGAGTCTTCTAAATCCTAACTTCAGGAACAGCTGGGACCTTCTAAATCAACTGGGCCGAGTTACAACCCCTAAAAATCCCACAACACCAAAATAACTTGTTAAAATTTGGAACTGACCGTAGTTTACTCAAACACTTGATGACAAAAATGAATTTTTAAATCTGGAGAGAAGGGACACAATTTAGTCAGAGGTCGCAATCTCGACGCAGTAGCTGGGAGTAAGAGGGAATCAAGGAGTCAACTCGATTACTGAGACAGTCACAGATTGCTACTTATTACTTTGTGCGAGCTTCGATACTCTGTTTAGACCCTTAGATCCTAGCTTCAGGAGCAGCTGGGACTTTCTAAATCAACCGGGTCCTTCTAAATCAACTAGGGTCTTCTAAATCCTAACTTCAGGAACAGCTGGGACCTTCTAAATCAACTGGGTCGAGTTACAACCCCTAAAAATCCCACAACACCAAAATAACTTGTTAAAATTTGAAACTGAGCGTAGTTTACTCAAATACTTGATGACAAAGATGAATTTTTAAATCTAGAGAAAAAGAGACACGATTTAGTCAGAGGTCATGATCTCGACGCAGTAGCTGGGAGTAAGAGGGAATCAAGGAGTCAACTCGATTAGTGAGTTAGGTTGATTTAAACCCGAACAGTCACAGATTGCTACTTATTACTTTGTGCGAGCTTCGATACTCTGTTTAGACCCTTAGATCCTAGCTTCAGGAGCAGCTGGGACTTTCTAAATCAACTAGGGTCTTCTAAATCCTAACTTCAGGAACAGCTGGGACCTTCTAAATCAACTGGGCCGAGTTACAACCCCTAAAAATCCCACAACACCAAAATAACTTGTTAAAATTTGAAACTGAGCGTAGTTTACTCAAACACTTGATGACAAAAATGAATTTTTAAATCTGGAGAAAAAGGGACACGATTTAGTCAGAGGTCGCAATCTCGACGCAGTAGCTGGGAGTAAGAGGGAATCAAGGAGTCAACTCGATTACTGAGTCAGGTTGATTTAAACCCGGACAGTCACAGATTACTACTCATTACTTTGTGCGAGCTTCGATACTCTGTTTAGACCCTTAGATCCTAGCTTCAGGAGCAGCTGGGACTTTCTAAATCAACCGGGTCCTTCTAAATCAACTAGGGTCTTCTAAATCCTAACTTCAGGAACAGCTGGGACCTTCTAAATCAACTGGGCCGAGTTACAACCCCTAAAAATTCCCACAACACCAAAATAACTTGTTAAAATTTGAAACTGAGCGTAGTTTACTCAAACACTTGATGACAAAAATGAATTTTTAAATCTAGAGGAAAAGGGACACGATTTAGTCAGAGGTCGCAATCTCGACGCAGTAGTTGGTAGTAACAAGGTTCGATAGGTCTAGAGTTTAGAGGTCGTTGGGACAGGCAGGCAGAGACAATATTGTGCCTGTGTCCTAACCGAGAGGTCCCAGGATCAATTTGGATCGGCCGGACGATCGGGAAGCGTTACTTCCTGGTTCCCGGAAGGTGCACCAGCGCGTTTCGAATCAGGAAGCAGATAACTCGGATCGCCGTCGTCGGTCGGCCCAGAATTCGCGCGGAGAATAGAGGAGGAGAACCTTCTCCGGCCACTTCCGTCCCCAGGGGCGATTTTCATCGATTCCGCGGAGAGCTTTCTTCTGTCCCGGGTCGAACGCTCGGTTTCATAATCGATCGAGAGCTCCTCGGGATCGGCGGCGCGGCGTAGCGGGTTCGAGGGACGGCACGATGTGTCTATAAACTATGTTAAACGTTGTAAGCTTGGCAAGGGAACCGCTCTCACTTTTTCCCGGACGGCCCGGTGTGCTCGGGGATCGGCCTCTATTTATCCGTCGTTTGGTCCGCGTGCGGCGCGGCCTCCTCTCGTCGGAGAACACGGCGGAGGAAGCGAGCGCCGGAGAACGAGGCAGGAGGCAGCAGCCTAGGCGTGAGTCATCGTGAGACAAGATCTCGGGTAAGGAGGCGGCCTTGATGCCGCGAAACTGTTCGTAATATCGGCAAGGGTCCATGGATCGCCCGTTTCGATCGTTGTCATGCCGCTCCGACTATCTCTCTCTCTCCCTTTCTCTTTCTTTCTCTGAAGCCGCGTCTTCGGAGTCTTTCGATCTCCGATCGTCGACTGGACTCTCGACAGTCATCCTGGACAGCTCATTAGCCAGAATCTACAAAATAGTGCACGTAGAACTCTATACCGATCGCTTTCGTTGGTTGCTAAGACTGTAGGGCTCCGCTGTGTGTCTTTCCAAAGGTGTGGATTCATTATAACGATTAGTTTGACTTTTCCAAGCCCTTTTTCCAGGCTTTTTCCCTTAACCACTTGCGCTACGATTTAACTTTCGGTTGCCGTGCTCAACGATGTAACTTGCGGTAAGGCGTTACATTGACGCCGCACCGCGTCTGTGCCTTAACCCCTTGGACTACTATTTATCTTGCGATTATAACGATTAGAAATTCTTCATCGTTTAGAATTTCATAGAATAAAAAATATAGTTTATATTTGTTGTATGCCTATGTTTTCTCCAAAGGATATATTGGGTTGGCAACTAAGTAATTGCCGATTTCAGTTATAGATGAAACTATAACTTGACTCAGTTTTTGGCCGAAAAGGATCAGACTTTCTACGAGCGTGGAATTTTCAAATTGTCAGAAAGATGACAAAAGGTCATCGAACAAAATGGAAAATACATCATAGATTAAAGTTCATTCCAAGTAAAAAAAAAACTCTTTTATTTCATTGAACAAATCGGCAATTACTTAGTTGCTAACCCAATATATCACCTACAACAAAATAGAATTTTATTTCGGTTTAAAGGAAATTAATTACGTTCACATTTATTAGACTCTATTCAGAATCTTCATCACGAGGCTGGCTCGTTGTTGTAGGGCAAGGGGTTAAAGACAAAGAATATCGCAGGTTGACCACGTGTTTACGCCTCGGCAGTCGAATGGAGAAGAAGGATCGTTTCCGTACACAGTATTAAATACGCATTACAAAGGTCACTTGAATACGCACGACTTATAATATATCATAATAGATGTCGCGATTAGTGCTGTTCGAACAAAAACAAACTCGGTAATTATTTACATTAGGGGCTTCCTCACTGATTTTGATGAGCTTGAAATATGTTGTCAAAGTCATCATTCTGAACAACTTTTTCCTATACATGTTACCGCCGCACAGCTTTAGTTTCCGAGATATTCGCAAAAGGTGATCGGAGTAGGTGTGTGTAGGACTGTGTAAAATAGTATTTCAAATAGTTGACAGTAACATATATTTTTATGATATTTTGTTGCCTGTAATGCTATTACGATATTGTAGTCTGTTTATCAACATGTTACATATTCGTGATTAAACTACAAATAATACTTTGCTAACTATTATAGCTTCTCATGTTAAAAATTATAATTTATAATATTAACTACTTGCTCAACTTATTTTCATTCTAAAGAAATATTTGAAATACAAAATAAAAATATTTCATTTCATCTATCTGGTTATCAAAATAAAAATATTTCATTTAAAGTAGTATCTTATTTGAATCACATTAAATTATACTATATACCAAATTATTAATGATCGTTAATATACGTTGCAAAATATGATAGAAAATCTTGTATCGAATGTTCCACATACGAATACTAATCCTACATTATAAAATACTAATATAAAGTGTACTTACTTCTGAATCTTCTGTATCTCCGTCGAATCCACAGCATACAATTATTGACTCACGAGAGAATAGGTCCAAATAATTGAACAATAATCACTAAACAACACACACACAACACATTTTATAAAATCGTGACAACGAACGAGCAGATGTCACTCCGACCACGAACAAAAAATAATACTGCGATTTTAACAATGATCCCTTCCACGGAGGTGGTACGGTCAGGTTATCCTAGGCAGGTTAGACGCTGAGGGTCTATAAACACTAGATACAAAACCAAGGTGAAAAAATTATGGCGGGGCGCCGACCCTATTTCCCGAAATTCCCTGTTTTCGTATCGCACGTCCGTGGGAGGGGGGCGGTTAAAATCGCAGTATTATTTTATTCGTGGTCGGAGTAACATCTCGTTCGTTGTCACGATTTTATAAAATGTGTTGTGTGTGTGTGTGTAGTGTGTGGTGTTTAGTGATTGTTGTTCAATTATTCGGACTTATTCTCGTGAGTGAATAATTTGTGCTATGGATCCGACGGAGGTACAGAAGATTCAGAAGTAAGTACACTTTACATTAGTATTTGATAATGTAGTTTGTAGTACAGTAGTATTATATTTTATTATTCGTATGTAGAATATTGGATGCAAGGTTTTCTTTCATATTTTGCAACTTCAATGTCCCTTTAACATTAGATTTACATAGCACTAAAACTGACTACTTAACATCCCAGATAGCACGCGACGTCTTAAAGACGTCTGTTTTACGTCCATTTTTGGTCTGAACGTCTTACGTCCTGAAAAGACGTCTTTAAGACGTCTTTTACGAGTCGTCTTTAAGACGTTTCATTTCTTGACGTTTCAGTCATTCTAAACTGCTAGAGAAAAGCTTTACAAACTGTAATTGATTATCAAACTGAATATTCCATCAACAAAGAAGTGCACAGAAAAGTAATACATCAAAATAAATAGATAAATTAATTAATTAATTAAATAAATAAATAAAGCATAAAATGTTAATGTTCGCGGATTTGCTGAAAAACATTCTTTTAATTTATTTTTTTGTATTTATTTAGTTTTTTTGTTATAACAAACATTCAATTTATATTTCTTGTACATGTATACAATATTCAAATTCAATATTTTTCTCATAAGAAAAAATGTGGCTTAAAAAATATTTTTCCAATGTTTGACAAACATATCTATCTAATATTTTTGTGCTACTAGGGGTCTGTTTCGGGACGTCTTGAATACGTCTGTTTCGAGACGTCTTAAAGACGTCTTTAAGACGTACAGTTTTTTTACAAAGACGTTCCAGAGACGTTCAGAGATCTTATAGACGTCTGAACGTCTTCGACAGACGTCTTAACCCTTTCGCTACTACGGGCGACTATAGTCGCCCTGCATAAGATGCCACTCAGGTACTACGGGCGACTATAGTCGCCCTGCATAAGATGCCACTCAGGTACTACGGGCGACTTTAGCCGCTCTGTATAAGTTGCCGTGTATTGGATATACAGTCGGTTCAAAGTTTAATAAAAAGTGATTATGTTTAATAGTTATAAATATTTGAATCTGTGAAGTTTTTTTTCAATAAACATCGTCAAACCAACTCGGGTTCCAGTTAAGCGTAAACGCGGCCGCTGACGATCTTACTCGAGCACCGTGCACATTTTTGGCGCGGCGGCCCGTACAGCGGGAGCGCCGCGGCGGAGAAGTTGCCCGTAGCGAAAGGGTTAAAGACGTCTCTGTGCTATCTGGGATTATTTTACAAAAATAACAAGAACGTGTCTATCCACATTTGTATCAATTTTTTAAATAATATATACCCAAAAAAATAATTTTGTTGAATAATTCCCCATGGATACGTCTTCTCTAATGTAAAAACCTCTAATGTAAATATTTACCTTCAAATCTAACCCACACCTACTCCGATCACTTTTTGAGATGTTGAAACTTTCTTGCGAATATCTCGGAAACTAAAGCTGAGCGGCGGTAACATGTATAGAAAAAACTTGTTCAGAATGATGACCTTGACAACATATTTCAAGGTCATAAAAATCGGTGAGGAATCCCCTAATGTAAATAATTATTACAAACTCTTTGCAAATAAATGATCACTTATGGGTACCCCTAATATTTCGGAGTTTTATGGGAATGAGCGCTAGCTCGAACTCATCCCCGGGGGTAGGGAAGAGTATCGTGTCCCCGGCGAGGGAGCTTGTCGGTCGAAAGCTCTCGCGGAAGCCGCGGAGCGGATCAGCGGGAAGACGCTCATTACCGCGAGCACGGTACACGGTTTCTCCGGTATCCTTTACAAGCGGCAAAAACCGCGCGTATATCCCGCGCGCATAGGGAAGACAAGCGGTGTGTCGCGTTCGAATCAAGAGATCATTTGAAGCCACGCAAAAAACCTCGGATCCCCGGGATCGCCATTCATCCCTCGCGTCTCGGTATCGGGGGAACGATCTGCCGGGGAAATCGCGGCGGAGGGTCTTCTCCGCGGCTTCGGTTTTTCCGTTGCGGCTAACGATCGCCGATCGTGTGCACCCCCCTCCCCACCCAGGTGAAGAGCGGACGAAGGGGGGAACCACAGAGGGAAACAGTCACCGAGCAGTTGGCGTTTCTTGCGATATCGGTGCCCTTCAATTACCCCCCGGGTGTATTTTAAGAGAGACCGCGCCGAGGAGCCGCGCGCGTCTCTCCCCCTTTTCCCGGACCGTGACTTTTCGCATTCCGCTCCGGATTAATGGATACACGAGGCTAAGGAGGCGAAGGTAGCTCCGAGAGAGAGAGAGAGAAGAGTGCTCCGGCACAGCCTCGTCCCGTTAAATCGAAATAAAAGGAGCAACGGCTCTGGGACCGGGGGGAGAAAAAGAAACAGAGGGACAAGCAGTCGCCGGGGCAGGGGGAGGGTGTGGGAGAAAGAGAGAAACGTTCGTCAGGACGGAGGAGCGATAATTGGCACTCGCTTTAAAACCCCCTCGGCCCCGCTCGGCTCCTGTCCCTGTCCCTGTTCCGGGCCGAGTCGAGTGCCATTATAACCGCGACCCCTGGCGCATCGCGACAAATGAGGCGAGACGCCGCGCCATGCGGTTTGGCGGCGGGATAACCTAGTGATTTCCAGTCATTTTTTTGAGATTATTTTTAAATAGCCGCCGTTCGGGCCAAGTCCACGATGAAAGCTTGAAACAAGGCAGGCACCGTCTCGGCGATCGCGTGCGTTCCTCTCCCCGGTTACTCTGGATCGTTTTAATGAAGGCTCCTTACCGCCATCTTCGTTCTATAGAACGTTTACAGCCGAGGTTCATTCTAACGCTGCTATTTAGTAATTGGCAATTAGAACGAAGCTGCTATCCTTAGAAAAGAATCTGCTATGCTTGGAGCTCAAAAAATTCAAAATTGACCTACCACGTACTGGAAATACTGTTGAACCAATTTGTAGGGGAGATTCCGCCATTTTCCTTCGATGCTCTGCTCCCAACTGAATTTTATTCTACTGCTCGTATACTTATTGTTAGATCTTCCTATTTTCTAAACAATTGGAGATCTCCCTAGATGCTAGAACAAGGAAGGACAGTGACCACCGTCTTGATTCCCCAGTAGCTACTGAAATAACAAAGTGCCCATCCCAGGGATCGTGCCACATTGTGTTCAACATGGATCAACATGGATCCCCAGCGACGATTTCGCAGATCCGTTCGAGCTTGTCGCTTTGAAATTAGCGCGACACGCCGCCGGCCGTCGCCTAATACGGCCGAGGCAATGGGAAAAAAGCCGGGATCGATATAAATAGTGTAACTAGAAGATCTGTGGGTGCGAACACCCAACAAAGTGGCAGCCACCGAGACGGCAGTGGACAGTGCTCGAGACACCTATGTAAGGACAACCGAGCCGTGATCACCTAACGATCCGGACCGGACTGGTTCACCATTACAGCGTCGTTGCGTCGCGGAATAAAGAAATCTCTCGTCGAATTGCATGAGCCGACCGGATCGGACAGCAATTTTTTCCCCCTACCGTCGACGAGTGCTGTCCAGATAACGAGAAACAGGAGCGATAATGAGTAATTTGTTTTCCACGTCGTCCTCTCGTTGTCGTTCAATATTAACGCGGTCGATCGCGGTTTCCTACCTTGTTGACCTTTAGCCGCGTCTACGGTGCCCTTCCGGCGACCTTCGGTCCAAGGAAACAACTCTATTCGACGCCAATGGGTGTGACGATAATCGTTTTCGTGACTCACCGATCGCACAGTTTTACCAAATAATAACAGTTGAACTGTTTTTACGATTTTATTCACGCGTTCACTAGGCCACGGACGCCATATCAACAGGGGTGTGCGAGATTCCGGTCGGGACGGGAATTTTTCTCGGGATCGGGATGGAATCCCGAAAACATCTGGGATTCCCGCGAATTTTCGGGATCCCGAAACCACTCGGGATCCCAAAACCACTCGGGATCCCGAAACCATTCGGGATTCCCGAAATTGTTCGGGATTCCCAAAAAACGAACATGAACATTCCCGATTAATAAGATATGTAATCTTCGAGAACACAATTGCTTTCGGACTTTCGGATGCTTGTAATTGTTGGAAGTAGGGAGAAACTTAAAATGTCGGGAATCACAGACGTTTTTGGGGATCCCGAAAATTCGCGGGAATCCCGAATATTCTCGGGAATCCCGGATATTTTCGGGAATCCCGGATATTTTACGGGAATCCCGAATATTTTCGGGAATCCCGCACACCCCTACATATCAATGTTCAGATCGATTGTGGAATATATTTGAATTAGGAAACTTTGTGATTTTGTTTAGCCTACTTCGTCGCAAGGCGAGGAGAATTTTTTGTTTACCGGTATGACAGGCCAGTTGCCCAGGGTCAACGCCATTGGAGGCGCCGAGGGTTAGAGGTGACTAATGTTGTTGTTGCTGGTGCGCGAGACTGTTTGTAGTATAGGCAGAGAGCGATGCTAGCGTAAACAGTCGGTTACGAGTCATCGAAGCCGTCCTTCGCGCGGCGGCGCAGGCCGCGTGACTAATTTTAAGAATCGCTCGCGATTCTTTCGACCTGGCTGGAGGACACGGTGAACCCGGTCTCGGTCCTCGGTCCTCGGGAGGGGGACTTGGAGAGGGTCCTTAGGACTCCCCTAGATGGCAGGATTTTTTTTCTGCGGGATCAGCTCCGGAGAGAGGCCGAGAACGGATCACCTGGCAAGGATACGCTTCCTATTAGCGCCACCGTGGCCGGCCCGTATATGGCTTAAGGCGTATTCTCGCGGGTCAACCGGTCGCAACGAGCCTCGTTCGCCGCTTGTTTGCTCGTTGCCGGCGCTCCGCGAACATTCAAGGTCACTTCCGAAATATCCGGAGAGCAGCTCGCAACACTTGCGAAACCAACGAGACGCCGATCCTTTCGCAGCCGACCACGCCGGTTCCTCTTTCCCTCTCTCAAACACCAGCGGCTGGCAGCCACCGATCCAACCATCCAAACTCCGACACATAGCGATTAATCGTTAAGGGTGAAACCAACCCTTAGCCTCTGCCAGTTTCTTCCACGCCATTCAAACAATTTTTCCTACGCGTACAAAGAAGGAGGACATTTTTTTAACACGAAAATGTTTTAGAGATGGGGGTGATTTGAGAAAAGATGTAACGCGAAATATGCAACGGAAATGCGTCACGCGACGATAATCGTCCCAGGTAAAATTCCCTAACCCTAGTAATCCGTTACCTGGTACTGATGATCGACAGAGTCATAAAGCGAGTAGAGAAAAGAAAAGGTGAACATAAAGATAAAGGTAAACGGACGGGCAAAAAGTACAAAAATCTTTCGAGAAGGGACTCCTCGTTCGAGAGAGAGAGAGAGAGAGAGAGAGAGAGAAAAGAGTTTTACAGATGGGGGGTGATTTCATAAAATATGTAACGAAACATGCAACGCAAAATCGTCACGCCTATTACTTCCCAGATAGCACAGAGACGTCTTAAAGACGTCTTAAATAAATTAAAAGAATGTATTTCAGCATATCCGCGAACATTAACATTTTATGCTTTATTTATTTATTTAACTTATTTATTTATTTATCTATTTATTTTGATGTATTACTTTTCTGTGCACTTCTTTGTTGATGGAATATTCAGTTTGATAATCAATTACAGTTTGTAAAGCTTTTCTCTAGCAGTTTAGAATGACTGAAACGTCAAGAAATGAAACGTCTTAAAGACGACTCGTAAAAGACGTCTTAAAGACGTCTGAAATGAGACGTTAAAACGACGTCTTTCACGAGACGTTTTTAAGACGTCTTAAAGACGTCTTTTCAGGACGTAATACGTTCAGACCAAAAATGGACGTAAAACAGACGTCTTTAAGACGTCGCATGCTATCTGGGTTAAGTGTATGTACAGAGCGCACACTATTGAACGGGGGGTTTGCACAGCTGCTCAGAAAACACTTTTGTGTTTAGTACGTGTACAGGAGTACAGGTTTTTAATTGTACAGTTGTAACCTCCGATAAGAGGTTATTCTGCAGTCTGCATTACATACATAATATTGCAATAATAACCTTACACTAATGTGCAGGTAACGTAATAGGTGGATATCGGTTGGAGTCGCTTAATTGGTAATGGACGCGATAGTGACATTATACGCACAATCCACAATCTTCCATGAAGAAACATAAGATCTTGCATAGAGTGTTTGTAGGTCTGTGGAGTAGTACGTTACACTACATGTCATGTAGAGGACATTGCCATAAGACGTGATGAATATCCTGTGTCTCATGACCATATGAACAGCCAGGGTTATTTACCACATTGATTTTAGCTAGAGAGAAGTTAAGACTACAGTGATTCTGTTAATGGTCACAATGATTTCTCCGAGTTTCCTTCTTTCGTCGTCAAATTGTTCAAAATAATTTCTGCCCCTGAATCGGCCTTCAGTGCCTATATATATTCATTGGTGTTATTGAAAGCACCGTGATTCAGAGATCTCCCTTAAATACGGTATTTTGAGAGAGCTATCTGGATCAGCACTGTTCCTGGCAATATTGGCTAATTCATCGGCATTTTCATTACCATAAATACATACCCGGATGAGACGGTAACCAGTAAAATTGAATTTCATTCGAATCAGGATATTTTGTGCGGTGTTCATAAATTTTATTCTTGATAGTGAGTATGTTAGGGTTAAGGCTAATATTAGTGGAGGGATATCTAAGGGATGTCAGACAGCTTAAGGAATCAGAAAATATAATAAAACGTTGATCATTGTTATTGAGGGCAACGTCCACAGCATTCATAAGTGCGATATACTCGGCTGTAAAAATGGATTTCTATTTATGCTTCTCACTACTGATAAATTCAGATTGTTCAAGTTGTTCCAACCACTGTGGCGTCCTTGCTTTTACTACCATCTGTGAATATGGAGAGTGCACTCTTTTCACGTGAGAGCCGATCAATTAAGAGAGGACATTTTAATTTGTCTTCTGTTCCCTACGATTGACCTGGAAACTCCTAATTTTGCAAAAAGATCCAAGATGTAACCGAAAATTTTTAGGCTTCCATCCGTATTTCTTTTCTCTGTTTGTCAGTTAGACCCATTTCTAGTGTACCATCTGTAGGCAATTACACGTACATACACACATGTAATAAGTATTGGGATGAGCGCCGTAGTTGGAGTGGGGAAAGGCATACCGACGCCCGGCGTAATTCGGCAGTCGCTCCGAAATCGTTAAGAGATATATACATAATTAGGTTCGTTCCGCAGTCGTAGAGAAGGTAGCACATAAATAGTCTTATGTTATATTCTTTTGTTAAATATATATCGAATAAATATATAAGTATTCTTTACCACATTAAATACAACACCATCTTGGTCTTGTAGATTATTCTAGTGCTGGACAATCTTGTAAAACCAGCAGTTGAATAAATCCCTCGAGATTGTCTTGCGAACGCGTTGCACTCGATTCGGTAACCCAGAGTCTAACAATACCCTCGAAGCTATCGATTCCGACTGGTATTCTTACCAGCAAGGTCCGTATTGTGGAGCTAGCTGGATCGCCGTTCTTCATCGAATTACCTCGGCTCGTTCTTCGATTGAATGCCCCCGTGAACTGGGTCCATTTTTACCAGAATGCACCCCTTTGGCCAGAGACGATATTCCGGTACTCGTTTTGTTGCGTAGACGCAACACGCCGAGCAAAATTTTGCGACCTAACCGAGGGGAGAGAGCCAACGGGAACTCGAGGGGGTCTGCAGGGTGGTGTACGCTCGTGGCAAACGGGCCGCGACGTGGAAAAACTTGTTTGCAAACAGGATCACACGGTCTGTTGGCCGGCGACCATTGACGTTTTTACTTTGTCGTTGATTTGTTGCCGGCGCGGCTCGGCGCGGCGACAAGTGGAGACCCGGACCGGTCCCCGTAGCCTCGTGACACCTGGACCACGGTTGAAAGAAGATATTAAATCGGGAGTATGTTAATTAGGCCGACTCCGGTCTGTGCACCGTCGTCTACGTCGTTGTCTTCGTCGTCGTAGTTTCTTTCTTTTTGATCGGGTTCTCCCCGTGCGGCGACTTTATTGCTTTACAGGGGTTCGTGGGAAACGATATACACTCGCGATTAACACGCCGGGTAATTGAAGAAGCAGAGACCGGGGGCTGAAAAAGTTGCACGTTGTTCGACAACTCGCTGGAAATTATTATTACGTCGTTGCTGCGACGTTCACCGTTTCCAGATTGTAAAACCGCTGTTGCTGCTGCTGCCCGGTGTGCATAGATTTTCATTGAACGACCATGCAAGGTGACACAGAGCACCTTCTTCGACTTGTCGTCCAACGAGTCGGTTAGAATTATTGCTATGTTTTCATCGCGTGTCGATCCGTTGTACCGGTTAGCGTCCCCCGTGTGCGTGAACATTAATTAAGTAGTTGCAAAGGGTCTTCTTGCGCTTGGCGTAGTTTATTCGATTCTTCTCTTTTTTTTTGCGCGCGCACCTACTGTATCTCCGAGACGCGGCTGGTTAATTTTCTTGCGGCTCAGAGAATCGGTTTATGCGTTTCCGAGACATACGAGCGCGTTAAGCGAAACAACAACGTGGACGGCTGGAATGGGCTGGTCAAAATGGCGGCGAGGATGTCGAGTAGACACCTCGGACATTCTACCGAGTTGTGAGAATATATACGTTTCGATATCTTTCAGTTTTCAACGGTAATGGGATCGGGAGAATTGAACGTTTCACGTTGTACGCGTAACACAATTTTTATCTGATTACTGGGACACCGATAAGATCAAAGGAGGATCAAGATAGCGGTAGACTGGCAAACAACTCGATCAATTGACGCCCAATATTTCAAAGAGCCTTAGACTCCGTAGATTCGCGACAAGGTAGAGTGAACTTGCTCGATCTACTCCTTCAGAGTTTATTTTTTACTTCCTTTTGCCGTAAAAAGCTCCACTAAAAGTTTGTCATTCTTGTTCTAGACAAGTAATTGACCTTGGCAGAAACTGGGCAAGTTCATTTTTCAGTGATACTAATACTTTGCTGATTGACCCAGATAGCACAGAGACGTCTTAAAGACGTCTTTAAGACGTCTGAATGTCCTACGAACGTCTTCCGAACGGCTTCTGAACGTCTCTGGAACGTCTTTGTGAAAAAACTGTACGTCTTAAAGACGTCTTTAAGACGTCCGTCCGTCTCGAACAGACGTCTTTAAGACGTCACGAAACAGACGTATTGAAGACGTCCCGAAACAGACCCCTAGTAGCACAAAAATATTAGATAGATATGATTGTCAAATATTGAAAAATATTTTTTAAGCCACATTTTTTCTTATGAGAAAAATATTGAATTTGAATATTGTATACATGTACAAGAAATATAAATTGAATGTTTGTTATAACAAAAAAACTAAATAAATAAAAAAAAATAAATTAAAAGAATGATTTTCAGCATATCCGCGAACATTAACATTTTATGCTTTATTTATTTATTTATTTATTTATAAATAACAAAAATAAATTAAAAGAATGTTTTTCAGCATATCCGCGAACATTAACATTTTATGCTTTATTTATTTATTTAATTTATTTGTTTATTTATAAATAAAAAAATAAATTAAAAGAATGTTTTTCAGCATATCCGCGAAAACATTAGCATTTTATGCTTTATTTATTTATTTAACTTATTTATCTATTTATTTTGATGTATTACTTTTTTGTGCACTTCTTTATTGATGGAATATTCAGTTTGATAATCAATTACAGTTTGTAAAGGTTTTCTCTAGCAGTTTAGAATGACTGAAACGTCAAGAAATGAAACGTCTTAAAGACGTCTTAAAGACGTCTTTTCAGGACGTAAGACGTTCAGACCAAAAATGGACGTAAAACAGACGTCTTTAAGACGTCGAGTGCTATCTGGGGAAGTAGCAAAAACAATTTTCCGAAATCTAGACGCCGAATTTCTACATAAAGCCACGTTACCGAGAACTTTCCGAACGGTTGAAGAAGATTTCCATCGTTAGCGCACAATTTTCTTTCGAATAAGTATGTTTCCTGCCCACAGTGGTCCCAAATCGCCAAAACGTGGTTAAAACCTCACAACGTTTTAACAAATTATTGGTTCTACTTGAAAATTGGTATTAGACTGTTTTTGGGGTCGCTGATCACGAATCTGAACTTGAAATTAGAAAAAACAAAATGGCGGCTCCAATATCGCGGACATATACATTAAAAAATTATTGGTTCTACTTGAAAATTGGTATTAAAAAAATTCGGATATATGATTCTTCATAAAAAAATTGACATTCTATTCAAAGTCTGTTGAAATTTTACAGAAAGACTTAGTACATATCTCTGACAGTTTGACAAGAAATGCAAGAAAACCACGTAAAATACCTATACTATGTGCAGTAGTTAAACATTTCAACTATTCTTTGTTTCTCACTTTCAGTTAAATGTTGCCCTCCTGCCATATTTACTGCAGCTAATAATACAAATCACACTCGACGATGTCAGAAAGGAGACTAGACTCCTTCGAACATGTTTGTTTACATTGCTTACTCTACTTCTTGCAAGAAGTCTTCATGTTTCTTAACTTTTGTCACAAGTATTTATTTTGTTTCCTTGACTCAATATTAATTGTAGTGCTTATACAAGTATAATCCCAAAAAAAAAACTTATTGTATGTTCATGTATGATGCGTACGTTGTACGTTGATGTATACGTTGGTTTTAAGGTTTTAAAATGAATTTTTACATTAATATCACATTTGTACCAAATTCGATTAGAATCAGTAAAATTCAAGAAAGTTGGAGAACCACACAATACCATACATTTAATTTTTTTTCAATTTTTATTTCATTAAATAACTTACTTTGATTTCATCGAATTTTTGAGCTTTCTAGTTTGACAGTCAAAGTGTTAATAATCCCACAAAATCAAAGTATTAGGGGGACCCATAAGTAACCAATTATTTTGAAATCTAAAACAAACTTTGTAGTAAATTCAGGTTTTTATTTCTTAATTTATTATATAATCTCCATCGTTATCAAGGACAATTTACAGTTTCAATACAATTCTTTGTTGTAACCGCTGCATTGAATCCCGCATGAAAATGAAAAAGTATGCAATGACGAAAAAAAATTATACTTTTTAGAATATTTTGAACACAGGCTGCTTTACCGAAATCTGTGAAAGAATACGTGGTTTCTCTTCAACGATGACAAAACAAGTTCTTTGCAAATAGTGTATCCCTAATATAATACAGCAACTCGAACGAAAACTGTGAACTCAACAACTTATTGTATGTTCATGTATGATGCGTAATCTCGTCGTGTTATCTTTAATTCGGACATGTGTGTTTCAGGAGATTAAAAATATACACTAATTCCCAAACGACTATTTTGTTTCTTAACTTTTGTCGGTAAGTGTATGTCTGCTACAAAATGCTTTTTACCGCATTCAAACATGTTGTTTCGTTTTGGAGGAAAGCAAACAAAAATAATATAAATAAATGAATACAAAGGGATTAGTGAAATAAGATCAATATAAAAAGAATAAGAGTCCGTTTATGCACTTACCCCGTTTATGCACTTACCCCACTCCACCTTATTCGATGTTTGAGGAATGGCTGGGTTTAGGGGATAGAAAACGTTTCTGTTGCGAAACGATCGAGCGGATCCCCATCGGACGAGGTCATATCGTTTCCCGTAGGGGCACGGGACGGTCCGAGATCGTCTCTAGCACCGCGGAGATGAACGTAAGATAGGATCCCGGCTGACGAGACGTCGCCTTGCCGGTATTCTATAGGCTCGGCCGTTCCGGGTTGAAAATAATCGAGCACGGTCGCACGAACTTTCGACCTGCGGCGTATGCAACGCGGCGTGCCAAAAGGAGAACGACGAAAAGGAGTGCAAAGTGCGACTTGGCATACCCTCGGCCGGTGCGCAGCGTGCCGGAAGTGCATCGAGAGAGTTCTTTCGCTCGGCCACGCAAATGTCGGCGAGGCCGCTGCACCGCTGCTGCACCGACGCGATGAAAGCGGCTTCGATTTGCCGGTCGAACGAATCGATTATCAGACGGGGCCAGAATGTCATCGTGCACGTAATGTCCACGGTCGATGGTCTCTCTGCACGGGATCGAAAAATCCAACGAAATATCATTCCGGGCTTCCTCTTGGATAACGACGACCCCCATCGATTCCATTCGACGATCGATATTTAAAGACGCTCCGACACGTCTTCCTGTATCCTTTCGCTGGTCGAAAGTACGCCAACTCCACCACTAGGAACCGCGTCTACGTTTGCCACGTTAACGTTACTCGTAATCTTACCGAGATCGTAACGAAGTTTCTCACTTCATTCATTTTTTATTTAGTCCCGATCCAATTCACTTTCCCAGCATCGAAACACCATCTCACGAGCTACGGGATGCTGGATAACCTGTCGTAATCTAGATTTTCTTTTTATATATTAGTGGTACCCATAAGTACTAAATTATTTGCAAAGAATTTGCTTTGCCTTTAGTCCTGTACCGATCGTTGAAGAGGAAATACGTGTTTTTTTACAGTTTTCGGTAAAGCAGCCTGTGCTCAAAATATTCTAAAAAGTATAATTTTTTTTTACTACCCTGTGATAAAATGGCGGCGTCCGTACCTTCCGAGGTTCGTAAATAAAACATTCGCTTCTGTAGAAGATGTAAGGAGGCACCCTGAGTCATACACTCCGCGACAAAAAGATGGCACACCCGTAAATATTGCTATTCCTGAAAACTGTGATAAAATTTGATATGTTTCTCTCCGTGTATGTATTTCGGTGGAGCTTCGAGGCTACTTACACCGGCGGATTTAAGCGCAGGTTACAGATTCTGGTCTAAGTGTAAACATCGAGGGTCACCGACGCGACAAAATGATGGCACAGTCTTAAAATTCTTTCTCTGCAGTTGACACTAGACCGTCAGACTGTTTATATCGTATACTGTGTTACTGTGCATTAAATATTGTGTGTGTTTCTTATTATCATCTATTGAAACTACACTATGGGTAGTGGAAAATCTTTATCCGACGCTGAAATAAAAACGATTTTGACATTGCGTAAAGAGAATTACTCAGTTTCGAAAAGTGCACGTATTATACATCGGAGCAGAAAAGTGGTGTGTAATTTATTAAAAAATCCCAAAGCATACGGTACAAAAAAGAGTTCCGGTCGACCGAAAGCAGTAAACAATCGCGGAAAACGTACAATTTTAAAAGAAGCTTCGAATTCTTCGGGAACATCACGACAAATTGCTAAAGCAGCTGGCGTACACACAAATATACGTAATGTGCAAAGGATAATAAAAGAATGTCCGCACTTAGTTCGAATGAAATTGAAAAAAAAACCACCTTTAACCGCTCAGCATAAATCAGAGCGTTTGAAATTTGCTCAAGAGCATATACATTGGAGAAAAAAGTGGCGTCGTGTTATTTTTAGTGATGAAAAAAGGTTTAATCTAGATGGGCCGGATGGTTTCGCACACTATTTTCACGACCTGCGGAAAGAAGAAAGGATATTAAGCCGCAGACACATGGGTGGCGGAGGAGTAATGCTTTGAGCCGGAATTGGGTATCGAGGAGTGACCGAAGTAAAATTTATAAACAAAACTATGAATAGCAAAATTTATATAGATTTAATAGACGAACAATTAACTAAATTCGGACAGACAATTTCCGGGGAAAATTGTATATTTCAGCAGGATAATGCAAGTGTGCATACTGCGAAATGCGTTAAGCAGTACTTTGAGCAAAACAAAATTAGTGTCTTAACGTGGCCAGCGAGATCGCCAGATCTCAACATAATTGAAAATTGTTGGGCACAACTAGCAAGGCATGTTTATGAAGGCGGAAGACAATTCCAAAGCCTTGCACATTTAAAAACGTGCATAGAACAAAAATGGACAAAAATACGGCCAAAATATATTAAAAAACTTTTTAAGTCACTTCCGAAACGTATGTTGGCTGTTCTAGCAAATAAGGGAGGCCACACAAAATATTAAACATAATGTTATATATTTTATGTACGTAAATCACGTATTTTTTTGTATATGTGCCATCATTTTGTCGTACCAATTTTTTGTTATTTTTTGTTTCCATAAACAAACGGACATTTTCTTTAATTTTATTGTTTGTAATGTAGTTTATTTTGCAAAAAAAATGTATAAGTACCAAAAATGACTAGATTTATTATGTCCAAATGATGAAAACATTGAATTTTCGTGGTGTGCCATCTTTCTGTCGCGGAGTGTATGTTGCTTCACGAACCCTGGATTTCTATAAGAGGGGGATTGAAAATTTGCAGGAAAGATGGCAAACTGTTCTAGATAATGATGGAGATTAAAATTTAAATTTACTACAAAGTTTGTTTTAAATTTCAAAATAATTGATTACTTACGATAGCAGCAGAGGTCATACGGGTTACGTAACATATTGTTTACACGCTTGCCAAGAAAAATTACCTAGAGCATTAGTCCGACTGGAAATCGCGTGTTTTTTTGGCCTCAAGCGGACGCAACGGGTTTTCGGGTGAAAGAGGCTCGGGTCCCCAGCGGGTTCCCCGGTCGTTTTTCAAAGGAGAAGAAAAGAAGGCACGGCTGACCCTCGCGGGAACTAATTCTAGGCGAGATTACGGCGTCAGGTGAGCCGTCTCGCGATCGGGAGGCTTAATACGGCGCGACACGAGGCCTGCGTCCCGAAATGGCGAGCCCAAGGTTCCTCACTTCCGCGTGTCCCTTCCTTCTTTCTTCTTCCTCTGATTTTTTTCCCCGTCCCTCCGCACTCTCGATATCGTCTCCTCTCGGCGTGTGTTTCTCGCGTTCTCGCGCCCGTCATCGCGCGCGCGAACCCGCCTCGCATGAGAGACACAGCCGGGACCTTCGACTGCCATATACGAGCTTACCGGCGCCAACACGACCAACACACACCTTCGAGCGTCCCGTGTCATCGTTGCGCCGCGCCGCGATCGCGATTCGAGCTCGATTTAAATCGACCGACGACGCCTCGCGTTCCCGCAAAAAATTCCTCAGCCTCAAATCGCTCGTACCGGCGACGAAAAACGAGACTACGGATACCTAACGGTTTCGTTTGTCGCAAACGCATTTAATGAGGACTTGATTATCGCACTGTCGCGATAATCTCAGATACTGTTTACGAGTTAGCTCTCAGGAAGTTATAAATCCAACTCAAATTATTTATAATTTTCATTTGTTTGTTTCATTTCGTCTTGACCTCTAAACATTTTAAACATATTCAAATTTACGAATATAATTCAGTTTTCGCCAGAATTACAATTTAAATATCAAATTGTAACAAAATTTTACGCATGACGGATATAGTCGTCATGACACAGAATTCTGCCACATCTCCATGACGGATATAGTCGTCAAACACACTTAACTGGTTAATCCTTTGCGCTACAAATTATTTTCACGGTTTCAGTAATTAGCGATCAGAAGACAAGAATGTGTACCTATTGTATGCCTATACAGGGTGGGGCAATAACTATGTCCACTTTGAATATTGCCGTTATTTGTAATAATGTGAAAAAATGTTATATGGAAAACTTACACGGTATAGAGGGGGACATATTGCGACACAAACATTTTCTGCGTGGGTGGAGGCATAGAGGAGATTTCAAGGTCATCTCTATTTTTTTAAATAGAATGCTATGTTTTTTTTTATCACGATGTAATAGCCAGTGTTGAGACGATTTCAGCGAGTCATCAGTGAAGGTCATGCAAGGTCAAATGTGGTAGCAAAAAATAAACTTTATTACATTACAGGAGATGCTCGAATTGGTGACTGTTTGCGTCAATGCAAAGTTGCAATCTTCGTGTCCCTGCATCGCGTGCATGTGTTATCGTTTCTGAACTTATTCTAGCACGTGCTGTATTATTTCATAGACCCTCGCTTTTACATAAACGAATGGTTTTGTAACATTGTTTATGGTTGTGGCAATACATTGCGTATAGCTAGACATGTAAACATCTCATCAGCTCGTAATGTAAAGATCTCACCAGTTGGTAAGATTAACATAAATCGGTCAGTCAGTCTCGGTCGATTGTTAAGTCAAGTAGCTGCGTGATCATCAAAATGAAGTTTTCTTTCGACGAGCAATTGGATATGATCCTCATTTATGGAGAAATGCCACAAAATTCGGTAAGAGCTCAATCCTTGTATGCTGAACGATGTCAAAACCGTACACATCCTTCGCACCGAACATTTGGAAGATTATGCAAGAAATTGAAAGAAACCGGAAATTTGGGTACTCGTAAGAGAAGTCGTCGTAAAAAAGCGACTGGGATACGAAGATTGCAATTTTGTCACCAATTCGAGCATCTCCTGTAATGTAATAAAGTTTATTTTACTGCCACATTTGAGCTTGTATGATCTTCAACGATAACTCGCTGAATTCGTCTCAACACTGGCTATCATATCGTGATAAAAAAAAATATATATAGCATTCCATTTAAAAAAATAGAGATGACCTTAAAATCTCCTCTATACCGTGTACGTTTTCTATGTAAAATTTTTTCCTATTATTACAAATAACGGCAATATTCAAAGTGGACATAGTTATATTGTCTCACCCTATATGTTCTCTAATGGCTCGACGTCTTTCTTTTATTCGGCGAAGGAAAAGAAAAAGGCAACAAGGATGAGATGTATTGCCGGCGAGTGGTGGCTCGTCCGGTGGTGTTGTGGGATGGTGATCGTGGAGGTTAAGCGACGTTGGTTTGGGGTCCGTCAAAAGATGGGTGAACGCATAGGTTAGGTGTGAACCTATAGCGAGGATTGTAACCCTGAGGGGAACAATAATAAAAGAATAGAATAGAATAGAATAGGATAAGATGTATTGCTCCGGTGTGAGCATAGCCAAACAACGATCAAGCACCATCCCACCGCGAAGATCGTCGATCCGACTCCGTACGGTCGCTAAAAATTGATTTCCACGGCACGTCCGCTCCGTATCGTGTTTGTTAATTAACCGTCGCCGATACCGGCCGATTAGTTAGCATGCTCTCGATCGCGGCTGCCGTGCTACGCGTTTGATTGACGTCGATGATGTATGCGGTGGCGAGTGACGCGCTGCTCCCCGATCCCTGCGCGTCCCGGCTGATATTTATTCCGTCGATAGGCGCTCGATAATAAATACATACGATCGAGGAGCGAGTCGCTCGCGCCGAGGTGGTGTTTCCGCTCCGAAGACCGCTTCTCCGCGCCACGCAAACGCAAATCCGTCGTCGCGTCGCGTGCAACCAGTCTCGCCCCGGACAAATGACTCAGCCCGCGCTCGCTCGCCGAAGCGAGGCTACGCTCTCGCCAGTAGCCAACTGGCAGGAACCGTTCGCTCGCCGGACTAATTGCTCCGACCTGTCTGAAATCCTGATGGAAGATACACGGATCTAGACCCATCCTTAGCAACGCGCGATCGCTCCACGCGATTCTGACGCGCGACAGCTGCGAGCTGTCTCGTTCCCACGGCAACCTGGCCCGTTAAATTTCACGCAGATGAGCCATTCCTCCTCTCATCCGCTTCGGGATTCCTCCTCTGCGTTGCAAATTCTCATCCTCGGTAGACAAGGTATCAAGGAGTCAACTCGATCGCTGAGTTAGGCTGATTTAACCCTTATGTGGGCAACCGGGTACCCGGGTACCCCTTTCTATGTTTGCTCTAATAATTTGTTATGTTTTTATGAAGATATCGCAAAACCGCCCTGGATCCCCATTATTTAGAAGGTTCTCTGTCGATTTATGGTTACAGAATTAAAATTGATGCAAAACATATTAAATAATAAGGCTTCAATCTTATTTATACGGTTGTCGGGTAATCGGGTACCCGGGTACCCATACATAGGAAGTTGTAGTTGGATGCTTATGAAGGGAAGTTTTACAACACAATCATACAACACACAAATTTTTTCAATTGGTATTATTTTATTATTAGTATAGTTACTATTATGAACCAATAATAGGACAATTTTTACAAACTGTCAGAGTATTTGCGTGTTCGTCGGAAAACTGGTTTTATACAGTTTTGACAATATTTTCGTGTCTTTCTACGTTTTCTATCAGGGTCAGCTTGGTATATATAACATGAGCCTACAACTCTTTTTCGTCCAGTTTTATCTCGTTGTTGTACAGTGCCTGAAGTTGAAGGAACGTCGGTCATTGTTGGTGACTTACGCAGGATGCTTTCTATTGCTAATTTACAAGAGAAATGTCTCATCACTTTAACATTGGTTGATCGACTTCTAATTATTGGAAGACAAAGTTCCTCTCTCACTTGGCGTAAAAATATTCGGCGATTATTGGATTTGTTAGGCAAGATATCGTTATTAGAAATATATATGATGTATGAGGCAAGAGCAGCAATGTCAATTATGTAAAAAAAAAAATGCTAATGGCCATCTGTTAGTACGTCTTTGTATACTGTATCGTCTCAAAATTTGATCCATCATGTCGACACCAGATTTTGTTTTCTTATAGAAGTGGACTATTTCTGGTTTCCTCTTTGGCCCAGAAACAACATTATCATTGTGCATTGTGGATAGTAATACAACAAACTTTTCTTTTTTTTTTTTGGCACATACGAATATATTGTAACATTTTGGTTGTGACCAAATAAAGTTGAATACTGTTGTACTGTTGTGTAAGTCGAAGAGTCAAATACCGTACGTCCACATACGAATAGCATAAAAGTTTGATCTTAGCATTGAGTTATACTATTCTTTGAAGCAGTTGCTTCACTTAAACTGTTTAAATCAATACTTAGTATACCATAGACAAAAAAACTAAAAGTTATGGGAAAGCATGAAAGTAAAATTGTCACTTTATTTTTTATATATCGGCACCGAGCGCTCGGGGTACCCGGGTACCCCGGTTGCCCAACAACCGTGAAAAGTTTGGTTGCCCACATAAGGGTTAAACTCGAATAGTCACGGATTACTACTTTGTGCGAGTTTCCATACTGTTTAGACCTCTAGATCCTAGACTCGGGATCAGCTCGGACCTTCTAAATCGACTGGGACCTTCTAAATCAACTAGGGTCTTTTATATCCTAACTTGAGGATCAGCTGGGACCTTTCAAATCAACTAGAGCCTTCTAAATCTACCGAATCCTTCTAACTCAACTAGGGCCTCCTGAATGAACTAGAGCCTTTTAACCCATTGACTGCCACGCAAATTTAGCGCGTCTTGCCCTGGGTGCAACGGTTTTATTTGAAAGAAAACATGAAGTTTTACAAAATATAATAATATTAAGTTACTGATATAATATTGCAATGGCATTTACGGTATTTTTAAGAATAAAAATTGATCATCAATATGTTCCCTACACTACAGTCGAGTCGGAAAGTAAGTTAACATTTGGTGATATGTAGGCAATGAATATGATGAATAAAATCAAGTTATTGTATTGTTTTTATTTAGGAGGTGTAAGGAAATAAACAAATATGTTAATAAAACATGTATTATCATTATTAAAGATTAAAGACATGTCATATTCATTTGCCTGCATACACCAGTCGTTAACTTACTTTCCGACTCGACTGTATATACATGTTGCGGAGGCTTCGGCTCCGCCTCGCCGGCGAACACATATTAACAACAAGCACTTCCGAAACACTACTAATAACTATAAAACTCTTTATTCGCTGTCAACGGACAATGTCTAAGATTATGCTAGGCGCGTGCTCTCGCTTCAACGACTCGAGAGAATCTATCGTCTTTCTTCTTCTCAATAACAACCCCGTTGGCCGGAAACCACAATATCGATTCGACGGCCAACTTCTCTCGATCTCCGCAATCGACAGCTTCCATCGTAACATACATTTTTCATTCATCCTTTCTAATAGTTCCTAACTCAAATAGCCATTTGTAGCCAATCTAAACTTGCAGCACCGACTACGAGATACCTCGTAGCTGGCAGTTTTCGTACAGACGCTTACAACGAGATATCTCGTAGTTGGCAGTCAATGGGTTAAATCAAGTAGGGCCTTCTAGATCTTGGAACGAGTATCTTAGACCCACCTGGGAGGTACAATTTAATTTTTACGGTTCTCGTACGCGTGAGTTTAATCCGTCGAACATGGCTGACCACGATGGGACAATGAACAAAGCTTTCTGCCGTGCTCCACCAGGTTTAAGCGTTATTGGGACCGCAGGATCTTGGTTCGAAACTGTCAAAGTAAAACGTTAGGCCTTTTACTGTATTCTGTGGAAAACCCCACATCCTAAAAATATTGGGAAATACCCGATTCCCCTTAGTTTTATTGTATGCCGTCCTCACTTCAGGTATGAAGGTACGCACCGCCGCCCTTGCGTTCTAGGAGTCAGTTCTAATAGTCCGCCCGTCTTGTAGACACCTCCGATCTTCTCTTACTCAAATATATTTCTTCCACCGTCTATAATTATTTACACATAACCTCTCAACAGAAACCCACCGAGGAGCTAAATTCCTAGGGTTGTTTGACACACTCGGACAGGACCAAGCCAGCTGAGATATTCATCACAGCCGAGTTTCGTTACCATTTACGTTCCCCTTAATCCTCGGCGGCCAGTGTTCCGGGTCGGTGATAAAAACCGCGAGAGATCAATCGGAATCAGCTTCCTACGATCGCCGTGGAACCTGTTATTAGCGCATAAAACTGGGTGGCTGTCTCTGGACAGGGCCTGGGCACTCGGCTCGGTGGCATATCCGGCCCCGAGTTGTAACTGGATTACGGTACACTTAGGCACCACCAGTGATCGTTTGCCTAAAAATTCGAAATCCTTTGGGGCCGCGTGGGCGGTTTCCACGGGCTCTCCGCCGCGCGCCATTGTTCCGTCCGTCAATTCTAATTGCGCGAGCGACGCCAACTCATTGAAAATAGTCATTGAAAATCTCGCTCGCTGGCTCCGCCGACGGTGTATCAATCATTCCCAGGCACCTGGCGAGGAAATCGCGTTCCCCCGGACGGATTTCGCTCGCGGGACGACCCGCCGCGAGTACTCGCCTCGCCCTGCCTCGCTCTGCCTCGCTCTGCCTCGTCCGGATTACCTCGTAACTTACCCGCCACGGTAGTCACGAGTCATTCAGTCCTACGTGGCCGGACTTTACGCCGACAACCGGGGACCCTGGGAGCACTCAATCCGAAGAGTTTATGGAATCCGGAGATCCACGGGCGTTCTCGACTTTACAGTCTCTCTTCGCGGGCGTCCGGACGCTGATCGAATCAGAAACGGAATCCGAGAGGAATTCCTGAACCGACGCGGTCGCGCAACGACTGGAAAAAATCACTGAGCTGCCCGAACATCGTATCCTTCACCAATCATCCCTTAACACGTTGACTGCCATGTCATCCATATGTAGGTGACGGAATTATTTGTCCAGGTTTTAAAATGAATTTTTACATTCATATCACATTTGTACCAAATTCGATTAGAATCAGTAAAATTCAAGAAAGTTGGGGGATTACTCTCAATATCATACATTTCTTTTTTTTTCAATTTTTATTTCATTAAATAACTTACTTTGATTTCATCGAATTTTTTAGCTTTCTAGTTTGACAGTCAAAGTGTTAATAATCCCACAAAATCAAGGTATTAGGGGTACCCATAAGTAATCAATTATTTTGAAATCTAAAACAAACTTTGTAGTAAATTCAAGTTTTGTATTTCTTAATTTATTATATAATCTCCATCGTTATCAAGGACAGTTTAAAGTTTCAATACAATTCTTTGTTGTAACCGCTGCATTGAATCCCGCATGAAAATGAAAAAGTATGCAATGACGAAAAAAAATTATACTTTTTAGAATATTTTGAACACAGGCTGCTTTACCGAAAACTGTAAAAGAATACGTGTTTTCTCTTCAGCGATGACAAAACAAGTTCTTTGCAAATATCCCTAATAATACAACTCGAACGAAAACTGTGAACTCATCGCTAGACTGTAGATTTTACAGAAACGCGTAAAATCTACTGAAAGAAATAAGTTTGTCTCACGTTCGCGTGCAGTGTGTTCGTCAGGTTCGTTCGGTGGTTGATCACCTTCAAATAATTAGCGGCGGGGTATTACTAGTGGTAGAAAGATGCTTACGCCGGTGGAAAAGTCTGGTTCAGTCCGGCTTAAAAGGGACTACGGTCCTTTGTAGGTCTTCAAGCCAGAGTCTTGGTTCTTCGTGTAATCGACTTTCTTGCACACGAATCGAACTTTCTCGAGGAGGCAAACGTGGCACGGTTCCGCGGCTTATTATCATGCAAAGTCGATTAACGTCGGGTCGTTGACATCGATTTGTCGTAGGTCGGGCTACGAAAACGTGTTTCCCTGTGCTTTTGGCCCCCCCCCCTGCTCGTTGCCACGTTTCTTTTCTTGCACTGGTTCAAAATTACACGACGATCATCTTCCCAGATAGCACAGAGACGTCTTAAAGACGTCTTTAAGACGTCTGTCGAAGACGTTCAGACGTCTATTAGACGTCTGAATGTCCCACGAACGTTTTCCGAACGGCTTCTGAACGTCTCTGGAACGTCTTTGTGAAAAAACTGTACGTCTTTAAGACGTCTCGAAACA